>OY284413.1:151208567-153894451 GCA_958301585.1 Merodon equestris | reverse complement strand
TTTTGTTAAAAATTTACTGTATTCTCATTAACAGAAAGTGGATAGAAAATTATCTTTCAGAACGAACAACTAAAGTAAAAATATTGAATAGTTGGTGTACTGATAGGAATGCCTCCTATGGTGTACCTCAGGGCTCGAAATTAGGACCGATTCTGTTTATTAATTTAACAAATTAACTCTTAATAATTTTCATTTACGCAAAAGCGACAGTTTTAACAACATGACATTGCTGTGAAGCACAAATGGCTTAAAACTGCAACGTCAAGAATGCAAGAAGAATTCTATAAGATGCCACAATGGTGCCCCGATCACGGCTGGTTATAAACGCTGAAAAAACAAATCTAATGCATGAAGGTTCTCACGCAGCCTCAGGAACATATAAATATGTATTTACTTCCAATATCATGCACGTCCAGATGTAAAAGATGCTGGGCGATTGAGGTGGTAAACATCTGAGAGTTAATATAGATTACCACTTCATGGACATGAGCACATCAACAATCTGGTTGAAATCTGAAGAGTGCCATGTTCGCAATGGCTAATCTGAAACCATACGCAATTATAGCATTACAAGAGCATGTGTACTACTCACTTGTCGAATGCCTTTGATATGATAAATTAACTTCGGGTAACACCTAAAAAAAAAACATCGAAAAGCTTATAAAGTTGCAACGCCCGGCTATTCGAGCTATTAGTACAAATAATTCTTTTTTCAAGGTATTCGATATCATAAACATCTAGAATATGTCTGCAATATTACAGTACCAAAATTACAGCCGATGTCAAGATCCAACCAGCCATGACCTAAATACCAGAAGCCGCAAGCAAGAATTTCTTCAGATCCTAGAAATAATATACACTTATGGCAGAAGACAACAGAGCCATATGATACCATCTTTGATGAACCATTTGTAGGCAGTTCTAAAGAGCACCCAAAATTTCAAGAAAAGAAAAAAAATATATAAAACCAATATTGCTTGTACATACTTAGCGTTTCGGTTATGTTTTGATTCATCACTAGTTGTTTTTTTCTTAAATATCCACTGTAAAGTCTGCTGTCTAGTATTTTAATTATGACTTTAATTTATTTTATTTTCTTATGTTTGATTAATCGCCTGCATGATATATGTAATTAAAATAATACAATAATAATAAAAATAATTAATTGATGATATCAACCATGAAGCTTATACCTAAGATTAAAATAAATATAACTGAAATATTTTTTATGAATCTTCCTATTCTTATAGGAAAGATAAATAAAGATTACAAATAACAGCCCTTGTTGGACAAGTTTAGAGTCGAATTGCTATCGACACCGGTAGTGGGATAACATATTAGGCCACGTTGATATGGACAATTTTATTTTAAATATAAGAGTTCCACGACTACTCGTGTTATGTGCGAGTTGTTTTAAAGCAGGCACTTTACGCATTCAAGTTCTTATTTTAAGGATTTCATTAAGTTCTGAAAGTCTGTCGCTAGGCAGCAACAATAATTTCCAAAGTACTCTGCTTTATTTAAATCAACCTGACTTTCTAAACTAATTTTTATTTTTATTTTTATTATTGTCTAGAGCTACATGATAGCATTCCAATTATGCCACTGATGTTCAAATGAATATGTTTCCTTAGATACATAAACCATCCCCTGAACCAAAAATAACCAAGAATGTCCTTCTTTTGTTTTAAAGTTAAGGCAGAGCATCTATACTGAAAATGTAAAACGAAATTTTCCTGGTAGCGAAGGTAAAAGGTGCAATCAGTGTAACTCACTTTTTACGAATTTTGCTAATTTAATAAAGTGCCCATTTTCGGTGAAATGCCGCATTACATATGGTATATGGTATACAGGGATCATAGACATACCCAAGGTAGTTCAACGGTATGTCAACTCCCACATGGATTAAGTTAAAATGAACCACTGAGAAAAATGTTGCAAATTATATTATATTATCCTCTTCAGTTGACTTCGCAGGGTTCGAAATAAATCTACACTGCGTCCGGGATGGCCATTAATCTATCTGTCGCTCTCCAAAATATTTTAAAGTCAATAATTATAAAATTAATTAAAGTTAAAGTTATTTAAATTAAAGTTATAATTGTTTAAAAAGTAGCTCTTAAGAACAAATCCCGATATCAATAAAGAACGCAATATCTCTCGAATATTCGTCTCGCTGCTCTTATGAATAGTCAATATTTCGATGACGTTTTTCATCATGTTTTTTTAAGCTTTTGGTTTTTAATTGTGAAAAATAAAACACAGGAAGATTACAAAGGTATATTTTTATCTAAGTTGTCATTTGCTTTTTAAATACTATTTTGTTGTGATCTATACGAAGAGTCTACTTGAACCACTTTTTCGGTTGGCATCTCACTAATAACACTAATAAAACTGAATAAACGAACGATCTGACGTATCCCCATAAAAAGAGATACATTACTCACCACACTTATTTCTTAATTGGTCCATCGTTTCGTGGGTTGTGTGACATGGAGCCCCGTTTTGCTGGAACCACATGTCGACAATATTCAGCTGGTGCTTTTGTGTGAAAAAAAATTGAAACGGTAGCGGGCGCCATTAACCTTAATGTTGTTCTCACAGTCATGTTTGAATAAATACGGGCCACTGATTCCCCCGAGCCATAAACCGCATCAAATAGTACATTTTTCAGGTGCCTTGGCAGATTTTATATTGTCTGAAATTGCCCATTTGACATCAATGAAAAATGAGTTTCGTCACTGAAGACATTTTTTCAATAAAAAAGCGACCCCTCCTACAGCTTTTTTGAGGCACACTCATCTGCTGTGGCAGGTCGTTCGGCTTTAGTTCTTTCAGGAGCTTTATTTTGCAAGGTTTGAGATCAAGGTCTTTGTGTTGAATTTTTTACGTAGTCGAGTAACAATTGCTGTGAATGGGGACAAATGGATAAATCATGGTCTTTATGGTGGATTGACTAGCAATATTTTCCTTTGTACGCACTCCAGTATATGGGTAGTGGTTGATGTTTAGTAGCATGAAATTGGTGCGAAATTTGGTCTCTGTGGCTTAGACTGCTTGCTCTGGAATCTGATTATCACATTTTACATGGTCGAAGTAAAGTATTGTTCGGATACAAATCTTCTCACTATGAAATGGCACTGGTAACTGAGTCTGCGTGACTACAACACATATCATAAATCATGTGTGAGCTGTCAAAAATAGGTGATGAAAAACAAAACGGAAAAAAAATCAACGTTTATGATTTTGACTGAATTTTGCTAGTTTTTCACTTTTTTTCGATTTTTTGTTTTCAAATAATTTTTTATTCTATTCTTATTAACTAAGAGGAAATCTTTAATTCTTTAATTCTAACATAAAAATATCTTAATATTCAATGTGTCTGACCCTGTTCGCGTACTGTAAGTCTAACCATATTTCTTAATTAATAATACCTTTGGCTTAAACTTATCTACTCTATTTTTATACATACATTTTAAAATTGGACTTTCTAGGAATATTTATTAAAAAATCTAGATTCATCCGTTTGTTTTTTTTTCTAACCTACCCTAAGCAGTTTAATTCTAATCTTAAATATAATCAAGTTGGCTAGCGTGTGATTTGTTTCGGGTTTACATCTTGATCGCGTCTTTCAGCGATTGGGCTTCGCCATCTCGCTCGCTCTGCGTGCCCGAGACCTCACCAAGGCTAACTGGCCTCAGTCAGATCTCAGGTTCATCTAAGCATGATGATACGCCCAGCCTCCAAACGCTCCCCTAACTAATTCAAAACTAATGTGCCACCTAAGGAGTGATGAAGATCTCACCGGAATAACACACTGCTCGGGGAAGCGCTATCACCCGACATCTACCTACCAGCAATAATCGGCGTGCGGTTTAGCAACATGGGCGAGATGCCAGTCCGCCATTGTGGTACTGAGACGAATGATGATAATATCTTTATTTTGCACTAACCTTTCGAATTCAATATGAAGAAATGCTTCTAGGGAATAAAGTCTGTCGCAGTGTATCTATAATTGGGCTAGTTATCCTCTGAGATCAGGTTATTTTTATTTTATTTATTTTAACAGAAAAATTGTCCATTCTGTTCAGATCTGCTACGTCGTACGGGACGTTATTAGGGTAATATGTACTTAATAGGCTGGAACTCTGGCGATGTGTACCCTAAAGCACTGCTTCTCGTACAAACGAATCTTTTCCATATAAGATGATGCTAAATTAAACCACAACAGACAATCATGTGCAGTGATGGGCTTTATTAGGGCTACGTGGCATATGGTTTTTACCCTGTGGTCAAGTTGACTGCTGTGAAGCAGATTCCTTGTTATATCGAGGCTTTCTTAGCTCCAGCAAAACAAGCATCTACAAGGTTTCAAAAAATGAATCACCCTATCGAAAGATGTTATAATATTTGCAAATGCCGTCGTACATAAATTATATTTGAGATTTGTGAACTAGACAGCTGCAGTATACAAACGGATAAGTAATGAAGCGCTATACTCTGCAAGGACGTGGAATAATTGTTTCGATTTTTTGACCAATAATCGGTCGGTGGTGTTAGCGCAGCGTGAATCGTGTCGCCCCAACTGGCAAGCATTCCGGCGCTTAGTTACTCGACTCGAACAGACGGGAATCACAGGATACTATACAGGGCGTGGCTGCAACCGGACTGGCTGCCGATGTCGCTGAGAACGAAAAAACATCAACCAGACGACGGGCTGAGCAATTGGGCATCAACCCTACAGCTAATTTTTGGTGAAAGACTTACATGTTCCCGTACGAAGTGCAATCAGTTCATCAGTTGGACTGACCGTCAATCTCGTGTGAATTACTGTCAAACCATCTTTAATGTCAACAACGAAGAGGACGATTTTGTGTCGAATATCATCGTGGGCGACGAGGCGCATTTCCACTTAAGCGGTCAATAAGCAGAATCTTCGTTTCTGGGGCCCTGAAAATCCGTGTGTGATGGATCAGGAGCCATTAGATCCACTCAAAGTCACCGTATGGTTCGGCGATTACGCGGGAGGAGGGATTGGGCTGTCTTTTTTTGAGGACGCCATCGGCAATACGGTCACTGTTACTGGCGAATGCTACAGAGCCATGATAAACGACTTCTTACTGTCAGAATTGGATAAGCGGGGCTCATTGAACATGTGGAAGCACACGAGCCACAATGGATATTGTGAAGGAAGCGTTTCCTGGCCGTGTAATCTCCCGTTTTGGCGATTTGGCATGACCAGCAAGAGCGCCCGATCTAACCATCCCTGACTTTTTTTTTTGGGATTACTTGAAGTCGCGGGTTTATGCAAACAACCCTTAGACAATCGCAGCAAGAATACTCTAAAGGAATGCGAACAATTATCATAGGAAATCTTGCGGAGTCTTGGAGAAGGAGTTAAAACGGGCACAAATGTGTATCCAAACTGGCGGCAACCACTTGACGGGGAGTAGTGAACGAACATTTTCGACAAAAGCCATTTGCACCCCGTCCAGGTTGTGTGACAAACACCATAAGAGGGTACACTCTTGAACCTGCACGAACCCTATAAAAAAAGACAATATAAAACATTATAAAGGTCTAAGTAAAGATTTTTATCACTTAAAATCTTTCGTTTTTGTTTAGAAATTCAAAAACAACTTGTATCTATACGTCTATTGATATATATTTTGTGAATAACAGCCAAGATATTGGAAGAGCATTGTCGTGGACTTTTCTTTAACATAGTCTTAAAGAGGCAGGTCTAAAGGTGTTCCATCGCATGATCTCGACAGCTAGTTAAGATTTTCATTTCGAGAAATCACACGTTCACGAAATTTGTCTCACAACAGAGTCTTTGATTCACTATCTGCCACCTTCCTGCTGAAAATAAACAATGTCCATGCCCGTAGTACAATATTCAGCCAAATGAGAATTAGCCTCATCACTCAAATTAATCCTGTGGACCAAAAATCATTCTCAGCACCATTTCCTTAGCGAAAGTACGACATTGGGTTTTCTGCCGACTTCAGTTTTTGTGTCAATTTAATCCCTTGAAGCATGCAAACCAGTCTTTTCGCAAAATGTGATGCAAAGTGGTCTAGTTCCTGTGACTGTCTCGAAATGTATACACCTGGGTTTTCATTCACACTCTCAGCTATGATAACGTGCATTCCGAAATGATAGTGCCATCCTCTAAATGTTCTGTGTAAATAATGCGACACAAGTAATCGGGGAAAAATTAATCAGTTCTTCGAAGCATACTCAAAGATATAAAATATACTCAAAATTCCAATTATTTCGAGGTATCAACTGTTATTTGCAGGTTTACGCGTGAAATTGGAAAGCAGTTATCAGTTATCACCTCATTCAAAATTTGAAGAAATTGGGAACTGTTTATAGCGCAAAAAGTCATCAGGATGTCCGCCGGCATCACCTTATTATCAGAAAAGGTGCATTTTAAGAGAATTGTCTAATTCCACAAACAGTATTCGACGTGTTGGAGCAAGCCCTGTTAAAGAAGCCGCCAAGTCCACCGTTCACAGATTTGTAAAGGTGTCCGGTCGGCTGCAATCGAAAAGAATAAAGTCGCAACCACCTCTGCAATCGAAAGCACATAACCTGTGATGATGAATGGAGAAAAGTTGTGTGGAGCGATGAAAAAAAGTTCAATTTAGACGGGCCGGAGATGGGCACACTACTGGCATGATCTAAAAAAAGAAGAAATTTAGTTCTCTAAACGTCAGCATGGAGGAGGTTGTGTCATAGTGTGGGACGCCTTTAGTTGGCAATTGTTCCTAACAGGATGAATGCGCTGAATACATGTTGGAGGAAACCCTTATACAATTTTTCGCAGAACTGGACAAACATTTCATGGAATTTCAACAGGATAATGCTCCAATTAACGTGGTGGCTTCTTCTGAAAAGTGATTTCCGACAGAGATATTCCAATTATGTAATGGCCAGTACGTTCGTCAAACTTGAACCCTGTCTGAAACTTATTGGACATATTAGCAACACAGGTCTATTTATTATTTTTTTATTAATTTTACGAGTATATTTATTTTTTCCAAAATTTGGAATTCAAATACAAGGAAAAAAATAGTGTCGCATTCCACTTTACACAATAAGATATTGTATAATATAACAAGTCAGTAAGGGGTGACAAATAACACATGTGTAATTGCATAGTCTCTAGGATAATATAAAACAATGAATGCCTTCTGAGGCTTAAGATAATTCGAATAACTAAAATTAGGGTAGAAACACATAATTGCAAACGCAAGGAAGAATTAACTTAGAACTTTGTAAGGAAATATTAAATAGACGAAAGTTATGAAACTATAAACAAAAGTTGTAACAAAGTTACAATTATCATTATGTCAGTGAATGAAAGAAAACGCGGAGCCTGTAATGAGAGATTCTCTACTCGTACAATTGTAATTAAAAAGGCAACGCTTTATTCGCTTTATGAACAAATCGGGTGTTGAAATTGTCGTGAATGATGAAAGTTTGTTAAATAGTCGAAACTATAAGATGGAATAAAATTTGCGATAGGTACGAAACATTGGAACAGGTAACAAATACGAAAAATTTCCACGTAGGTTATGAGACGAGATCAGACGAAAATTACGGTTTCCAGACCTCATAAAGAAAGTCTTTAGTACTTTAAAGCAGTATAACCGTGAGCAGCAGTGACCGTAATAAACGGTCAGGAATAATTTTGAAGTCACAGAAGAACGAATAACAAGGATATTTACTTGTTTTCAACATATTCTTCTCAAGACATTTTTCTGCAATATCAACAAACTTTGGATTCTGTTAAAGCATACCACCCCAGCACTTGATTCCATATTGCAGCTAAGAATCAACAATGCCATGGTATACTTTTTTGGGAAGTTCTTTAGAGCAGATCTTACTTAGATAGAAAAAATGTCTAAGTGTGCTTCGAAAATATTCCTTTAAGGAATCTATGAGATTTAAGAACGTGATTATATGGTAAATACTACGTAATTTTTTTTCAATTAAAAAACACTTATCGCTACAGCTTAAGTCATTATAAAAAGAGGAACCAGACAGAACATTTTGTTTTCATTAAAGTTTAATGCTGACAAACTGAAGAGCATTATTTTAGTTTTTTTACTTATTACCAGGTTATGCTCAGCAAACCAGATTCACAATTAAGATCCCAATTAATGTCAGAGATCAGATCCAAAGGACTGTTGCAACCATAAGAAAAACCTGCATCGCCGGCAAATGCAGTAGATTTACCTTTAAAATCAAGTAAAAATAACGAGTTAATGTAAATTAAAAACAAGATTGGTCGCAGTAGCGAACCCTGGGGTACACCCAAATCGTAGAGCATGATTTCACTCCTAATCTCGTCTAATTTCACTCTTTGTGAACGATTTCTAAGGTACGACTTAAACTATTCAAGCATGAAGTCACGAAAACCCGCTTTTTCCAACTTCCTTATTAAAATAAATATTATGGCTAACCATATTAAAAGCTTTAGTGGTGTCGATAAATAAGCATGCGATGCGTTTTATTCTAATCTAGGCTTGCTATTATTTGGAAGCAAATTTTGAGAGAGTATCCTCAGTTGATTTCCCTTTTTGAAAACCAAATTTTTTTCAGGAATGAAAAACTTAGTTTAGCTAAGAAAATTCACTATTCTATTTTTCATTAGTTCTTCGAAAAATTTGCTAAGGACAGGAAGAAGTGAAATAGGCCTGTAGTTGGAGTAGTAGCACCTTTTTTGGGCAGGGGTATAACGTCTACTCATTTGAAAGCTTCCGGGAAGGTGCCCTCAACAATGCAATTGTTGAAAATATCTACTAACACATCTAACACAAAACAAACAATTTTCTTGAGCATAAGACTGGAAATGCCATCAACACGACATAAATTAGAATTTTTTAGGGTAAAATGGCTTTAAATACCTCAACAGGCGTAATGCGCTTGAAAACAGAACTTTTACTTTGACGCTGTTCAATAAAAGTGTTACTGAGACCTACTCGTACATGTTAGGGAAGGGCAATTTAACAACGCTCTTGAGCTTAAGTGCGCAATTATGGACAGTTGGCAAAAAATTAAAAAAAGAAACAATCCGAAAATTAGTAAGTTCAATGCCAAACAGAGTCTACGATACATTTAAAAAAAAAGTAGTAGGAACGTCAACTGTGCGCAAAATACAGATACAACTAGTGGCACTATCATTTTGAGGCATCGAAATTTATTATTTTCTTTTCAATACAGTGCACTATTAAATTTGTGAAGAATTTTGGAAAAGAAGTACTTTTTTTTTACGTTTTTTTTTTATAATCGAGACATTGAAATTATTATTAATACTTCTGATTTATTCCCTAATCATTATATTATTTTGGGACGCACCTTATTTTCGATAATTTCAATTAAACTTGTCGACATTCACGATAGTAGGCATAAGTGATAAAAAATATCGCGTTGTCATCGTAGCCAGATGTTAACTGTTTTAACAGTGGTCAATATAAAGTGTTCATATTTAATAAAAATATAGTAATCACATATAGGTATATCCCGTATGGCAGGTTTTTTGGCATGCCGAATCTGATATCGACGGCCTTTTTAAATCAACCCTACAAGCACTCTTACTCTTACAGAGCCTTTTGGAACTTGGTTGGTGCAAAAGTTCATCCCTTTTCATATATAAAAACATTAAGGCTCGAGTACTGCAAACAGTACATTTTGCAGGATTTTCTTCATCGAATCTGGTGAAATAGTAATAGTAATAGCGAAGGTTTAAGTGTTCACAAAGTTCGTATCATTGCCGTGCGTCTATACGCATTCGCGCATAACGATTATCCTCTATCTTTGAAATAATTTATATTAAATGAAAGCTTTATTACTTCCAGTTTCCGCGTGATCATTCCTCTGTTAACACTTATTAATAATGACCACCATATGATAGAAAAAGCCGCAGAGGTCAGCTGTTGTGATTATCGACACCATACCCATGGGTCGCCTACTTTCAAAGCGAACCAATATTACATTTGGTAAATAATTAATTTTGCCATACTTACTAGTGTTTCATCAATTACGGCCGATATCCCGTTTCATTTTAATGAGGACAATACTGTTTTATGGTCGGCATCGGAGGCCGACACTGCGAAACATCAGTCTCAAACAGCTCACGGGTGATATTTGCATTATACAATTATCGCCAAGGTAAATCCACTACATCACACGGACATGTAGGCCACGTATTCGGAAGCTTATTCAAACCTTCCGGTGTCAGTAGGATGAACGATTTTAATTTATGAATATTATAGACTTCAATGAAGTAGTTGAAATTAATATTGTGTTTTTAAATAAAACGCTAACATGTATAGGTAGGTATGGTAAATCTCGTAACAGTTATCTGGATGTACAGTGTGTGGAAAATATCTGTGTGTGAAAATTATCTGTGTCTGTGGAAAATATGCTTGACAGGGGTTGTTATTATGGTTTTACTTCAATCAATAAAATGCAACAGAAATTTAGTGAGAATAACTAGCGCCAGCTCCTTGGGGAAAAGAGTGAATAGCAATATTGGGTGATTGGGTGAATGATGAATATAACCATTAGCACAGATAAGCACACTAAATGTTCCCGGCTTTGTTCATTACTGCTGTCTGGAATACAGATTCGAACCATTTTTGACTCTGACAAGGCTAAGTGCGACTTATATCGATTGAATGGAATCATAATGAATATGACTGCAATGTTATTAACATTCTCAAGGGTCAACGTGTTCTCATATAAAGTGGAACAAATATTTTATTGGCAAATCTCCAATGCGATAACTTTTCTTGGACGCCGTTCAAAAAAGGTCAAGGGCTGCGTGTAAATACAAGTAATTGAATATAGAAACGAAATATGCTACTATGATTTTTTTTTTTGGAACAGCAAACTCTCCGATTCCAACCATAAAACTATTTTAAAATGTCATACAAATCACTGACATAAACTCCTGACCTCTGCCATCTCAAATTAAAGTCATATGTTGCTAAACATACTTTGTAATCAATAAAGGAAATACGATTTTCTTTCTGTTCCATTGTTAACGAATGCGTCACCCATTTGGAACACATTTTCCGGTAAGCCAAAATTTAAGCCAAAATATTACTCACACAGCCTAATAAGAAGCCTAGAGCTTCTGCTAAATCGCTCTCGGTTTTCCGACCATCTTTCTTAACACGATCCTCTATTTTGGTGCTTTTTGATTTTGATGCCCTTTTCGGGCGTCCTTCAGGTTGATTATCTTCACGACTTGTACGACCACTCTTAAATGCAGCAACCCATCTTTCTATTGTTCGAATTGAAGATCGTTATACACTTTTAGCAGTCGTTCATGAATCGTTTCAAAAATAAGTTTTTCCATTGTACAAAACCACTGTTGCACGCCAATTTTGAAAGACTGCAAATAAAAGAATGAGTTGACTGATTTACATAAAACTTCACACAATTCGATGTTCCTGATAAAGTAGTAGCATCACTTCTCATCGAACGGCGAGACTTATTGGACAACCTCGTATCTGCGATTCATTAATTTTTTTCCGTTCTGGTCTCAACTGGCACTTCAATCGACGTACCACAAATAACACTAACATCCAATAGATAGTCAAATATGCGAGGTTTGTCAGAGAAAAAAACAATAACGAGCATTCATTAGTTTTTAAATAATATGTATTCAAAAAACTCATTTTCAGAACTAACACTCGCAAATGATACCTATGCTAACGGTTCATTGGATCCCCAAATATTTCTGGATTTCGATATGTGGAACACAATATCTTTAACTCTATCAACGATTTTAATCTCGTCTTTGGTTCCGAAGCGGCGATTCTATTTTTTGAGCAAGAAATGCATTGTGAGAAGGAGCAAAATAATCGATGGCTTTACTTTAAATCCAGACTCTTTTCTTCGTTGATGTTATTTGTTGATGGTTTACAATCGTTTCGGTTAATTTTTGATTTAATGAACCTTTTTTAATATTTAGAGAAAAACCTAATGCATATTTCCAAATCGCCGAATGTGTTACAGTCTTTTGAGAGTACTACCCGGTTTGAGTATAGCATATACAATTCCCATTACTTTTTGGACATAAGGTGTATGAAAACTAACAATTTGATCATGAATATACATCTTTAAAGAATTGATTGTGCGTCAACCACAAATAGCATAAATCACATTTATAAACAAACACTAAAGCTACGTGCGAATGTCTCTGGGTGTCTCTTTCAACTGCCGACTTATACAATATATCGAGGTATTGTGTCTTGCTCGACTCGGTTGCCCCTTTGATAGCCGTGTCTTGACTAGAACCAGGTTGTGATCCGAATCGATGATAAAAGTTCAGACATCTAGAATTTTTGAAAAATGTTCCACATCGATCGTGAATGCTTATTAAGCTTTATGTTTTGTTAGGAAACACTAGCGTCCCTACCCAAAACTAAAGAATTTGTGCCCGATTTTAAACAGGCTAGAAAATATTGTCCATTTCTTAATAGTCCTTATAGTTACCAGCACGGAGAGCTTTAAATCCTAATCCGTCTGATATCTATTTTTAGGTAATTTACATACAGTTTTCTGGAGACTCTGTAGGGAAACTAATTTTTCGTCATTTTACAACTAACGGGTATACAAATAGTAGTTCCCAATATACGAGTATGGCGCTAGCTGATCATGCCGGTCAGATTCAAAATGTGACAAACAGGCATGGGCTGCATTGCACTTGTGAGTTTTCATCGACGTTTTTTTTTTCGGGCGTAAATTGTTCACTTTTAAGCCAAAGAACTGTTTTGCCGACAATGTTTCTTTTCGCCTTTAATTCAAAAATAATTTGCTCATCGACTTTCCTATTGTGTGAAAACAAGGAAATTGGGTGCCATACGACTTGAAGACGAGAAAAGTCAAATGTTTTTTTTTTTCACTTGAGTTTCTGCTCCAATGCCATGTTTTCTGCACCTCATTCAACCTCATAACTATCGCGGTCATTCAAAGGGAAAGAAATCGTCGAAAACCGAGGCATCACATCCAATTCGCTGACTATTTTACATACATATACCATATATAATATGCAGCTTAGTCATTGCTGCATTTATATTAGAAAAGATGTAGAACAGAGGAAATGGATTCCGCATAAATTAATGGTAGAAAACAAGGTCGAAGAGTAGAAATCTGCCTCAATTTGCTTTCTGGGCATAAAAGAATCGATTTTTAGCACCAAATTACTATTGCTGTGAAAGGATGGTATTCTTGTTCATTTGGAAGGATTTTCATATGAGTTGTTAAAATTATCACAGGAGCTTGCTGCAGATTATAGCTGAAGCGTTTAAGCCGACAATTGAAGGATAAACTGCCACAATACGAACAAATGTACTACAAAGTGCAGCACGACGAATTTGAGCCACATGACGCTCAGGTCGTAAAAACCCACCTAGAAACAATGGAAATTACCCCTTTCTACTATAGCCTGTTACGATCGATGACACTTGGCTATCACCTCAAAAGAAATGCAGTTTTCTCAATACAAAATTTGTATTCTGCCAGAAAGATGGGCAAACCTTTTTAGCCAGCAATGGACATTTTTACATTTGATACAATATTTTCTGCCTGTTATTAATGACTGATTTGTTTGAAAAGTCCTCGCCTTTTGTTCAATGATTCTTAATTTATCACTTCAGATTTCAGACTACGCTTCATTTATGAAAAGAAAGAATATTATGGCTAGAGAAAAACCGAGTAACAGTTTTGCTACCGGGAACAAGTGCACACCAAGTCTCCCAACCATCATGCTACTACTTAACCCCTCGCTGTAGACATTAATTTTCGTCAGAAAGCCTTCTGAAGAAATTGTATCGAACCCATCTTGCAAGTAGTCGGGCTAAGCTTCTTCATTTCTAAAGGTTACATTCTTTCCCATACAGTACTCCCTCGATTTACGTTGCCACGTTTAACGTCGTCCTATCACCCGATTTACTTTGTCATATTTGGAGATTTTCTTAGCCGTTTGGATTTAAAATTGCTTCATTTAAGAAGTTTAAAATTGAAAAGTGGCAATTTGAATAAAACTTAATCGGGGATTCCCATGGTTTTTTTCTTCTTGACAGATGAAGAGTGATATTTTTTAAGTATTAGGGGATTCGCACAAATTAAAAATTGACATTGTATGTGGTTGAAAGTGCTTTCCCTTTTTTGTCTTACTTACGAAAAAGTTCCGTGATCGAGCAACTTAACTCTTGATACTCTTCGGAGTATCCACAATAAAGAAAAACAGGAAAAAAAAATGCTTTTTTTGACAATTAATATTTATTGGTTAATCCACCGTCGCGTTCCGAGGCTTGAAGTGAACTCACCGATTCATCGTACGCAAAAACGCAATTCTTTGGATTTGCTTACTCAGGTGTTTCGCACACTGAGTTGTTTCCGTTCATCAAGCTAACTCTTGATCAGCTCAGGTTCTCAACAAACTTAATGACCCCTGGTCTAACACAGTTGGTGGAATGTATTGAACCAGCTGAATTCTCCTCGAGCCTCGCAACTCGTGGAGACATAGGGTGAAGGAACGTAACTCGCGTGGTGATCTTCAAACATTTTTTTTTTTTTTTTTTTTGGACATGAGACATTCATCTTTAATTTTGTAATTTTGTTAGGGAAATTATTCCTCACTATAGACATTATTTCTGGTATCTAATCAACATTTTATTTAGTGACAAATGAGAGCTAAACTGAAGAATAAAAGCAGTGAAAGTGTTCGTATAAAAAAGAGGAATGCCTTATCATTAGAAGTGAAAATGGATGTTATTCGACGCTTCGATAAAGAAGATGAGACATTTAATATAGACAGCTCAATGGGACTACCGCCAACAACAGTGAGCACAATTCTTAAAAACGCTGGTGATATTCGCAAATGCTTCGGCGGGAACGACTAGCTCCATCAAAATGGTAACGAAGTTCAGGCCACTTATACATATTACAATAGAAAAAGTGGAAACGGCGTTAAATACTTGGATGAGTGACTTAAATGAAAAAAGAACATATGTTACTACACTAACTAACCAGGAAAAGGCATTGAGTTTTTTTAAAGACCTAAAGTTAATGTCAATTGAAAAAAATTCACAATGTTGAGGTTGTCGGTGAATCTGCAAATGCAGATTTTGAAGCAGCGAAAAAATTTCCTGGGAAACTAAAAAAAAATGTTACGGATAGAGAATAACTTCTCAGCAAGTCTTTAACGTTGACGAAACCAGACGTATGCCGTCAATTTTTACATCTATTGAGGAGAAAACGGGACCTGGAGAAAAAGTTCCGAAAAGTATGCTCTCAGTCATATGGAAATCCAATAAAAAGGGCTTGGATAACTGGTAGTATTTTTTCTAAATGGTTTAAAATAAGTTTTTGTCCGAAGTTAAAAGATATTGCGAAGAAAATAATTTGGCATACAAGGCTTTGCTCCTTGTCGATTTAGTGCATCGCATAATGTTTTCGGACGTTGATGAAATAGACATTACTGAAATATTCAACGAACATGAGAAACCGCTATCTAATGAGGATCTACTACTCGCACTTAAGGGTGTTTATTCCATCCAAAATATAGCAGTTGAGGATAATACTTCAGAGGCTGATAAGGAAAGAGAAGAATCCCTATTTCCGCTGTGTTTTTGAGAAACACGACACGGACAAAGAAAGATTTGAAACAATGAGGCGCTCAGTCACTTCCAGCGTTAAATACTAAATACAAGAACCTGTATGCCGACAAAAAAAATTGATTAACGCAGAAGCAGATAGAAACCTTTTTTTAAGCCACTTTCAATAAAAGAAACTTCTGGACCTCCTTTGAATGGGGAACAAACTACTCAAGTCCATCAATCATCTGCAGCTGGCCGCTGTCAGTTAGAAATCATTTCTTCAGATGAAGAAAGCTCTTAAGATAATAAACCATTAGAAGACTATTTATTATTTTTATGACTATTTTTTTAAATAAAAACCTGCAGTATGTATTAGAACTAGTATAATAATTTGCATTTATATGTTTGCTTCATTTGGACCTTTCGACTTTGTTAACAGCCAATTTTTGTTCTTCTCGGTTTACGTCGTGACGATTTGCGTTCCCATTTCTTGGAACACCTCTCGACGTAAATCGAGGGATTACAGTATAACCAAATCTCGGATATGTCTAACGTTTACAAATAATATGAAGCCGTATTTTTGACGTGAAAAAAATGTCTGAGGTTTTTACAAAAGTACATCCATTTATCTAATCTCCCTGAATATGAAGCGCTCCTACCATGGATTCATTGTGACACCTACACCAAAGAAATAATGAAAAAGAAATGTGAAAGGTGTTTATAAGCCCGATGAAAAAACAACTGATTTTTAATTAAAGATAAGCCTCTCATCTACTTTGAAGAGCTATTTTGGTGGAACTAAGTCGCAGGCTTTTTCCAAATCTCGAAAACACTGTAAATACATTTGGCATATTCCCAGGGTACAAAATCATTTGTGGAGTGAAAACGTTGATGGTTGGTTAACCCTCTTTGTTTTTAAAACACATTAGTAAGGAATTTATTCTCGTTACGTTCATGGGGAGTATATAAAACTATTCAACGTTTCTAATTTTTTATGTTTTTGTTATAAATATTCGTACGCGCATATAAACATTAAGTCGCTTTAATGATTTCTGTTTGATTGCAATTTATAATACTTTGAACATTGGAATACAAAACTAATTCCTTCATGAACAATTAATTCTTACATCATATTGAACTTCCGGATGCTATCCTACTCCTTGGATAGAATAAAAGCAAATTACACATTATTTCTGGAACATTTAACACAGTGCAAGTCCAAAAGAAGAATAAAATTAGAAGAACGCAATCAAGATAGGACATAAATGTAACTATAGATTAACTGTATAGGGAAATTAAGTACTATTGTAGTTTCATTCCTAATTAGTTTGCCCACTACATTGCACATAAACTGGAGGAGAAAAACAAGAGCTTACTGTAATAATGATTGTTAAGTAAGGCAAATCAGTCTTAATGAAGTTGTTTTTACAGTCGGAGAGAGAAAAGCCTACTCTAACTATAGCGAAATTATCTGTTTAATGAATTGTTACTAAACCACTTTTTATATAGTCTTCCGCGTAATCGATCTGAAGATGCGATGTCGTGCGGGGAGATGAAGAATCACGCCTTTGTAACTATCATATGAACATTGAGCATGCATTTCAGGTTCGTGATTTGGCAGTTATATTAATAATCTGGATGCTTTGTCGGATCAGGAATGTTGGAGGGTATGGCAATGTAATTAATTACTGCTGTTGCTATGGAGAGTAGAATTCCATGAAGTGGTGTAGTTTGAGTTTAGAGGAAGCCAGATGAGTTCAAAGTGGTTGAAGTCACATGAATGGGGATAAAGCATAAACGATAAAGGAAAGAATGCAATAAATGACAATTTTATAATTTTGTTAGAGAAGGTACTTTATCGAATACTCCTTCCACAAAATGATTTTTCGCTTTCCTTCGAAAAATATTAGTGCTAAAAATGCCCCTCTGGTGAAGCGCATGAAAATTATAGAAAGAAAATTTGAGAGTTTTGCTTCATAGCCATTTTTTTCTGTTGAAATAAAATGAAATCATTTTTAAAAAAGAATGGTACCGGATGATAAAAAAGTGGCTCACATACGTCAAGTTGTACAAAATCGGTCCTGGAAAAACCATAATGAAACTTCACTACTCTCCGGGGGCTGGTTGTCCTAAATAGGATTCGAGAGATGCGACTCTATTTTTCGTTTTGGTTGTAGTTTACAGTAAATTTTTGCTTCCATCTCA
This sequence comes from Merodon equestris, assembly GCA_958301585.1. Lineage (NCBI taxonomy): Eukaryota > Metazoa > Arthropoda > Insecta > Diptera > Syrphidae > Merodon > Merodon equestris. The sequence continues at coordinate 153,876,617 of OY284413.1, read as the reverse complement.
TTAACGTGTTATATTTATTAGAATCGCACACACAGAAGACTTCACAGCCGAATTGTTCTTTTGGTAAAATGTCTGTTAAAGAAACTTAGTTCTAGTTCGACTTTCAAGCATTTACTGAGTGAACCTAACAAGCTGATCAGTCATTTACTTGATGATATATTTGCATTTTGACCTGGATTTAAGATAGGTATAATTTAAGCAAACCTTAGGAAAGTATCCATTCTCAGGCAAGTATTAACAACGTGTTCAGGGTATATTATAACTGAATTTGAAAGATGTTTGAGGCATATATTTCTAATCTCATCAGGATCAAATTACTTTCGAGTTTTTGAATGTTTTAATATTGCACTCGATTCGTTTGTTGAAACGGAAGCTACAGTGCCGTCGGCAGTAAACGAGTTCAATATATTTATGCCAATACGAAACTGCTTATTTTAAATGCAGGAATGAATATGTCGGTTTTTTTTTTAATTATTTTTGTAATATTTCAGAAAGGCTTGCTTCCCTTGTCTAATTCTGCAGCCTCTGGTTTCAAGATTTATTTCTGAGGTTAGCAGTTCATACTCTACTTCGATTTGGTAAGGGTCGTTGGAAAATTCTTAGTTGAATTATGCGCATAAAGAGGGGGAAAATTGAACTATCCCTGGAGATATTTTTTTTAGGTATCAAAAGTTCCATACTTTTGCTCACTGCATAAGAGACATTTTCAGCAATTTGACCGACAAACGAAAAACTACTTATATTTTTTTCGGTAAGACTAAGTAGTTTTGAAGGCGTTAGGTTTTAAAACCGTGGCCAGTTGGTATTTTTAAATTTGTAGACTTGATTTTGACGCACCACGGATGATTCTTTTATAGCTACACATTACAGAGAGCTGGTCAGAATTAAGCTTGTTGAGTGCTGTAGGCTGAGTAAAAGATCCACGTGTAGTAGATGAGTAGATGTAAAGAAATCAAATGTAGACATATTGAATTGTCTATTTTTTTTATTTTTTTTTCTAAGCATTTTTTTTTGTTTTTATTATATCTAACACATTCACTAAATGTTTCTTTTTTTTTTTGTAGATTTATATTTTATTATTATTATTAATATTTTTGTTTTTTGGTTTTATGTAAACTAACTACCCCTAATACACCACCACTCGTATCTAAATCTACCTTAACCTATGTAAGCTAGCCATCGGTGTTGGGCCGGCCTTACCTTAAAGAGGCTGAATTATCAACAATAGACGACGGAGCTTCCTCCAGCCACCAAAACCGTTGATGCTGTCGGGCAACGTCTCTCCTATCTTGGCCTGATACCGCTCTACTGAACCTGAGGCGCTCCGGCTCACAGAGCGCAACATCATGTTCGTAGAGAAGTCGCCGCTCTACGGAATTGATTAGCCGCACCGACAATCTCTCCTGTCTAAATGCCCACATTTGTCTAAATAGAGGAATGCCTCTGGGGGACAAAGCCATTAAGGCGCACCCTCTCGTGATACGAATTGTTGTTGCCCCGGAGATCAAGTTATTGGCCGAAGTAATTGCTCTTGCAACATGGCTTCGAATCAACCTTATCAGAAAATTGTACACCCGTAAAATCCTAGCCCTATTGTATAGGACCACGTTAGATGTACTCGGATTCGGGTGTTCTATGTAGCCCAAGACAAGTCTTTCAAACACCCGAATCCTTTACATTAAGCTGGCTCTCACATTGAACCAGACGGGACATCCATAGGCAACCATGGGCCTGATTAAGGCCATGCAGCAGATTACCTTCATCCTGGAATCAAGTTGGCTGCTATGAAACAGCCATCGTCATCGGTCGAAAGCGCCCCGTGCTCTTGCCAGAGCAGCATCTACATGTTTGTCAAAATATGGATACTGATAAAGCACGATCCCAAGGTGTCTGACTACACTTTGTCTCGCCAATGGACGCCAGATGACAATACCGCCGCCATGGTTTTGCATATCACCAAAACCCTTAATCCTTTTCTACATGCTTAGAATAGAAAGCAGCAGATCAAACTAAACGCCATACTTTCGCTGATTATTTGCTGAAAATGAATGAAGGAGATTATGTTTTTTTCTTATAAGAAATTATTCTGAGACATTAGGCTCATTTCCGTTTATCTGGATATGAAGACAATCAAAACCGTTGCTTCGAAACTCCAAGAGAAATATTGCAACAAACTATTTATCCACAACGATCGAAAATAATGGATGGTTTTTGGGCTGGCGGTGTGGCCGGGCCATTTTTTTTCGAGAATGATGAAAGCTCCTATTACGGACACCTCTCTTAGGCGGACAATCCTCTTGAGCGGACAATTTCTCACGCCCGCGGACCTTGAATTGATGTTCCGAACATTTTATATTCCCTATAGCAGTCACTCCCTAAGCCGGACACGGACAGCGATATCACCCGCAATTCGGTAAATTTAATTCTCTAAGGCGGAAAAAAATTTTGTCAGCTAAACTTTCCAGTATCAGTAGCTAAAGCATAGTGTGCGTGTGGTGCACGTGCCGTCAAATCATAGTCTATACTCAAATGGATAACGGATTTTGTTTCTGCAGCTATTTCTGTCCTTGTATTTTGTTTTTTCTGTCTTCATGTTCATTTTAGTTTGTTTACGAATTTCATAGAATGCAGATGAAATAATTGTTTCAGGATGCAACCAGAACGTAAAGCGTTGAGTTTAAAAGAAAAAATGATTTAATAAATTCGGTCGACCAAAATAACAAATCTGTGGGTGAAATTGCAAGCCGATTTGAAATAGGAAATCTCAAGCTGCAGACCTTTTTAAGAAATAAAAAGCACTTAATGAAGCTATGGCAATCAAGTACAATGGCAAATCATACAAAACGGCGTTTCGTTACATCTGTGAGAAGTAGTTGTTGACGAAAACGTATTCGATTGGTTTACAATGGAAAGAAATAAAAATATTCCCATTTCTGGGTCAAAGATAAGACACAAAGCGAAATCTATTGCCGAACGTTAGGGTCTTGAAGACTTTCAGAACTCAGAAGGTTGGCTTCAGAAATTTCGTAAGCGTCATGCTATAGCATGGAGCTTCAAGTTGAATGGAGATTACAAAAAATCTGGGATGACTCAAGAAATTTTGACCGATCTTTTAACAAAAGAATGAAACTTAAAAAGAAAAAGTGTGCCACTTTTTTGGATAATACATCATCCCAAAAATGTAAAACCCAAAAATACAAAAAGTTTGTTTCTACCGCCCAACATCACTTATGTTGAAGCATATTGTCAACAGCATTGATGATGCTGAGAATGCAAGCGCTCTAGCAAAAGCTCTAAATATTTTGGATGCCATTTATTTTATTAACACTGTATGGGAGCGGATACAAGCGACAACAATTCTAAACTGTCTTAAAAAAATTGGTTTTGGAGCACCATTCACGACAGAACTTCATTAATTTGATTCAGAAGATGATCTTCCTTTGGCACATCTGAGAACAATTTCAAGATTTCTTCATGAGTGCCAATCAGATGTTAATTCAGGAAACTTCTTACACATTGATGGACATACGCATGCAGACGATGATAATAATGGTAGCAGCACAACTGCAAAAAATCGGCGACATCGGTAGCAGCTCTGAAGATGACGAGGAACGTCCAGAGGCTTTAGAGGAAATGACATTCAACTTTTTACTAAGAAACATGATGGAAAAGCGCTTCAGATGCTTTTCATGTTGCGAACCCATAGAGAGACCGTTGCGAATGACTCACAAATAAACAAAACAAACAATACAGATTCTTTAAAATGTAAATTATAAATATACATACATACATACATGTATGTACAGTGAAATAAATTCTTGTTTCTTTTTTGTTGTTTGAAATGCAGCTGAAATAATATAATTATTGTTAATAAAGATAATATTTTCTTATTTAGCCATTAAGAAGTTGTATTTTTTAATTTTTTTAAAATTTGGACAGACTGGATAACAGATAAAAATGCTGCGATCGTCGCTATTCGCATATGGGAGCTTTAACTGTAGTACATTCCACCGTTTTATCTAGTAAATTGTGTTACCAAACGATGATCTCAATGATCTTATTGCCCGACAAATTTCGGGACGTGTCATTTTCTAAAATGAAAATTTCAATTCATGCGGAGCATGGCTAGATTTTTTTTTTTTTGGCGATTTAGTGTATGCAAGGGCTCCCCCATCGGTTAAGGGGAATCCGGAGTGAGACTTATCCATATGGGGGAAAAAAATGTCGGTACCTTCAAATATTTCAGAGACTAAATATGATAATAACCTGATAACTTTTTCATATTGTACAGGTTAATTTGAAGTTTAAATGGATCAAAGATTGAATAAAAATACCAATTTTTTATATTTTTTTTTTTGCAGTTGCAAAAACTGACCAAAATTGTCTCTGAGGAATTTTATCTCGACTTCTATTAAAGTTAAGATGTTGAAATTTGATGTAAATAAAGAAAATTTAGTGCCGAATAGTTTTAAAAAAAAAGTCCATCCTAATACACCTTGTGTATTTTTGTCGCTCTTATCAAAGAGACTTCTACCGCTTACATTGCAGGAAGGTCAAACCGTACCTGTTACTCCGTTGTTTAGTGAGTTGTTTTGTGCAAACAGTTCCAAAAATTCCGAAAATTTTGAGCAGAAATGTTAAGGTACTAGACGATTTAAAAAATAAGGAGATAAGTTGTTGGGTAACGTAAAATATCTTCCGTTCCCGATGTTGCAAACATAAGTAAACAGCATCTGAAAGAAAGGGCTGGGAGCGACACACCGATTTCGACGACCACATCCATCTTTTTCATCGTTACTCAACGAATGAAAAGCCAAGCCATGGGCTTTGTGGTACATAGTGTAAAGACCGAAAGGGCCACGAAGAGAAAAGTATACAGTAATGGACAAAACAATAGGGTAATATTTTGTTACAAATATTTTCAATCTTTATGTCGTTTACTCTTTATTAACTATAGAGATATCTTGTTGTAGTCATGTCTACTAAATATACCCAAACTTGGCAGCACTACGAGTAATCATATGGATAATGGTAACTCGAAAGTCTTTGTCACTTGCGTTGAATAAAAGTCAACAAAATAGGGTGAGTATTTAAAATATTTAGAAAAAGCCGAAAAAGTAGAAAACGTTTTTCTAAAACTATATATAAGTATTTTGTTTCAGCTTGAGTTTACGAAGAAAAAACTAAAAACTGGGTCGAGCAAAACATTGTTTTGAAAAGGAGCGAAAAATAGCGAAAACAATTGGCAGGTCTCAAAGCTTTGTTTTTAATGCTCTGTCGCACCGAAAAACACATCTAAAAGCAGGTATACCACGCAAGACGCCTTCAATGGAGGACGATTGAATTAAAATCTTGTCGAGTCAATTCCCTTTTATGTCAGCTGCAGTGATTCTGTGCGAATTAGGAGCGTCTATTTCATCTCGGACGGAAAGAAGACGATTGGTTAAAAAAAAATCTGCTTGGCAGAAAGGTGACAACGCTAACCAAGAAGCAAAGGGCCAATCGATTTTTGTTCGCCAGGTCCAACCTAAATTGGGATGGCCCAGTCGATGGGAAAAAATTTCGCAACGAAACAAAGGTAAATTTCATTGGCAATGATGGCAAACCTTGGGACCAAACATGCCGAATTAAATTCCCACTGTACCACTAAACCACTCCCTTGGTACGGAGTGGGAACTCTATTTTGGATATCAGGTACAGTGGGCAAACACATCTACGTAAATATTCCTCAGGAGGTCATGCTGCCTTAAGCCGAGTGGGAAATGCCACTTTCTTTGCGATTCCAACAAAACGATTACCCGAAACATACTTTGGGTCTAGCCAAGAAATGGTTTTCCGACACCGAAGTTTACCGGAGATGATCTGGGAATTGTTAGGAAACAAATCGGGCCCACAAAACTGAAGAACAAAAAGGAATTGTGGGAAAATATAAAAGCAGTTTGGCATGCTATGCCACAAAGTACTTGAGGTAAGTTAGTGGACTCAATGACAAATAGATGTGAAGCTGTTTCAGACAGAAAGGGCTGTCCGACAAAGTACTAAGTCCAAATTAACATTTATTTACTCTACAAATAGTTTCTATTTATTTTCTCATTTATTAATTTTTAAGTTAAAGTTGTGACCCTATTTTATTGTCTTGATCTTGTTTATTATCATACGTTAATTGTTTTTATTATAATTATTCTTCAATGAACTCGTTACCTTTTTTGCTGATTTTTATAACTTGACATGCAAACTTTGAAAATAAATTATTATAAATAAACCCAATTACAATCAACTTGCAAATTTTCTTTTCGTATATTGCGCCAAGCATTTGGGTGATCCTATTGTTTTGTCCATAACTGAATATGACCTGACCACAACAAACGTTTTCATCTTGCTCCAGCCGGTGAGGGCGAGAAAGAATTTGGAGCTACGAGGCCGACGAAGAAGCCGGGCCATCAAACGCACCATGGACATGGACCTATTAATTTCCTTTTTGAAATATTTTGAAGTTCATTTTTAATTTTCTTATTTTATTAAATATATTTTGAAGCGGTTTTTGATTATTTATTTTCCACTAACACTAATCCTGGCAGTTTGTTGCTGAATGGATAGTTTTGTTTTTATTTTTAAGTTCAATTTTTCACCTTTTCTTAATTGTAAAATGCCATAATATGCATATCAGAATGTCAAGAGAATAATTTAAAATGATAATAAAATTACAATTTTTTTTATTTTTCGACTTCGGACTCCCCTTAATGCACTAAAGGAAAATATTGGAGCAGCGATACGCGAAATACACCATCAAATATAGGAAAATCTGATGAACAATTTTATTAGAAGAATAATACTTTGTAGACGGAGCCGTTCTTAATAACTGACAAATATTTTTTTTCGTAATTAACCTTAGAGCTTTACTATATATAAAAATGCTACATTTTTCCATTCACTTAAAGGGACATTTCTCCTCGGAAGACAATAAACTAGTGACGCGGCGATCAAAGTGAATTCTATTTCAAAAACCATTAACACATAGTGTATAATTTTCTCCGGCAGTGAGCGTAAACCATTGAAGTATTAGTTACTAACCAACGAGCAGTGAGAGTTCAAACCAAAATGACGAACAAATACAGCAAAATATTTTTTCCTCAATATAAGGACGATTTCAAAAAACCTTAAGATTAGTAAGATTACTAAAGAAACATGGATATTTGACGTCATTATAAAATATTATACATATAATATATAAAATTATATAATACCATCACAATTTTAAATGATACCTCTTGTTGGATGACCCTATATAAACACTAGCATCAAAGAAGACGGATTAAAAAAGATCACATTCAACAAGAACTTAACGAAGGCAACTTTATTCATTAAAACTAACCCGAAGGGGTTAGACATTCGGCCATCCAAAACTGACTGCAAAGCTCAATATTTCGCCCACACACATTGCGTCAACATTAAATATCTTGCTGTGGGGACCGAACGCAATGTTCCCACACACTTTGTCAGTACAAGCTTCCGGTTTACATATTATCTAGGATTAGGTTGCTTTTCTATTGAATATAGAAAGAGATGGTTTTAACTGTCAGCATACTTGTGTTCTAAAGGTATCGCATATAGTGCCTTGTTGTCCTTTGACACTCGTTTTTATCAGTGATATCAACGATGTAAAACGAAGGTTCAACGCCAATTAGTTTAATAGTACGACATCATAAAACAGTAATTAATATTTGTATATCAGCGAGTATTTCCATTTAATAATACATAGAAAGTTATAAAAAGCGAAGAACGTATTCCACGCTTGACGTTCAAGTGTAGAAATTCACAAACTGAGTGTCCTTCTATGAATGCCACTGTCATCATCACTTCAGTATAATCCGAATACTACGAGTATTGAGGAATTCGACGTCAAGAGCATCCGACCGGCAACCCCTAAGCTTTAAGCAATTTACCCCAAGAAGAAAAGAAAGCAATCCCGTTCGACTGCAAAGGCGTCGATAACCCCCGCTGTTTTTCACTAAACTGTTGATTTTATCCACAAGACTCTAAATAGAGTCATCGCAGGTCATTGTTCATCTATCACATCACCAAGAAAATAGATGCCAAAGTATTATATCATAAGAAAGGTCGCCTTTAGCAGATGACTGCTTGGGCAACAAAACCAAATACCGTAGTATACTATTGACTTAATTTCGATAGCTAGAAAAGCCATGTTTCGCATATACTCAATCCATATGAAATTATGAAATTTTTCATCCTGTTTATTACAATTACCTTGAACTCCCTGAGCGTCAAGCTCTCACGGCACGTGCTTTATTACACTATTATCTCTTGTGATGGAATTCGAATAGAAATAAGGTACAGGATCCGAACGAAATCCCTTCAGTCAGCTGGAAACATTCGCGTTCGAAATTAAATCAAGACACTCTTCTCCTCTTCGTTGTTGTCCATTCATTCATTTTCGGATGCCTTTCTTCACGAATAGCTCGAAGACGTGTCCTTTACCCTCGACGGTCCCTTGTTTATTTTCTTATTTATTTAGCTTCTATACTCGAACGAACATAGCACGGTACTCAATAACTACACTTTCACAAATTCAACATACACTGCACGTGCCCGAAGTCCGTCTATTTATTAGTTATTTTCCAATTTCATGCCCACCCTGTAATGAAAATTATACCCTATTCAGCCGACTAGTCTCCTCCTCCCAGAGCAGCAACTCACTTCACATAAATCCCTACACTGTGTCACTCACTAAAAACTAGAATAAGGACAATACGGATAAGGGATGCGAATAGGATGAGCGACGTATTGCGGCTATCTCGATGTGTTGAGTAAGGCGCTAAGCTATCACGTCCATGTCTCGCGATTTGAACGATAAAACACTCTTCTGAGGTCACATTCCACGTTAGCAGACTGTCATTTATTTACCACCGTCCTCCCTCTGTAGCGTACCATATACCATACACCCAGGACATAAAAACATTCAAGAAAACAACCTGGGGTAACGATAGCGGTGTTGTTTTTCTTTATGGTTTTATCGATTGGGATATCAACGTAAATGGTTTCTTGTCTGCCTCGGAAATGTTGATGATAATGAATCACTTGAAGCGATTCCACGCACACGCGGAATGAAAGCGAAAAACCGGCACTAGACAAACACGATGATAGTGTCGAAGGAATCGAGCACGCCACACGGAAGCGGTGGTGCAACGAGAATCCGGCGCCGAACAGTTCAGATTCCCAACAGTGAATGAACTGCTAGTCGCATGAGCAACAATAAGGCAAGTGGAGGATTTAGACGAAATCGGAGTGTGTTTGTTGTGAGCGGAGTGGCTATGACGGTCAACTACTCGGATTTGTGCGCATGTCTTGCTCAAGGATTCGCACATGTTTGTCGAGTGAAATATTCGGTTCTATGGGTTGTGGTTCGATGGGTATGGGTTGATGGTATTTTTGGAATTCAGCATGAACGCATGAGTTAAAAGGTAGTCAAAATCACTCGTTTAGCTCCACTTACTATATTCGAAGTACGAGTATTTGAGTTGTTGTCGTCATAGACGAACTGCCCGTTGTCGATTTAAATCAGTTGATATAAGGGTCGAGGGTAACAAAAGATGCGGTCGATATATTTGTGGTTATCCTGTCATGTGTTTGGGACCGAAATCTTTAAATATTTTTGGGTCAAGGTAACGACAGTGAAGTATTCTGTAGAATTCCTTCAAATCGAGATGGGTTTTGACAGGGTTTGTACGATTGGTAATGGCAATGTGACGTGGTTTCTCAGTGTGGTTTTACTATATGCACGTACAACATTGCTGTTATGAAAGAACTATGACTAACTAAATGATGATTCATCCAACAAAGTGAAAAACTCATCCAGGGTATTCGTCATTGCATTTCGTGCTTTTCACAGCATTGGGTTTAAGACCTGCTTGTAGTGCATAAGACTTTTGGATTTTCCCTAAACTTCTATCGGTATATTACAGGAAAAGACTGTTCCCCAACATTTGGTTTTAAAACAAGGGGGGAAGGAAGGGATTTGGCTCATAAACTTCATTTCAAAATGCAGCCTTGGCTTTAGCGTACCTCTGTATTACCTAGATTAATTTTACTTCGAAGTTTAATCCCTTAAATCTGACAATCATGGTTTTTATTTATGAATCCTCTCTGAACCATAAAGTAACTCTTAACTCAACGACATATCCGGATATATTGAAATAGGCGATATCAAAAAACGAATACAAGGTAGCGCAAAATTAATCAACCAATTTTCTGCGATTGGCATAAGCCCGCGACTTCAAGTAGCCGCAAAGAAGGAAGTATGGGATGGTTAAATCGGACAATCTTGCTTGCCCTGCCAAATCGCCAAAACGGAAGATTACGCGACCAGGAAACACTTCTTTCACAATATCCATTGTGGCTCGTGCTGTGTGGGCGATTGCACCGTTATGTTGAAACCACATGTTTACCAAGCCCCGCTTATTCAATTCCGGTAGTAAGAAGTCGTTTATCATGGCCCTGAAGCCTTCCCTAGTAACAGTGACCGATACAGGCCGATACGGGCCAATCACTCCTGCCGCGTGAATGCTACACCACGCAGTAGCTTTCTGGATGTAATGGCTCTTCGTGCATCACACACGGATTTTCAGTACCTCAGCAACGAAGAAACTTGCTTATTGACGTAACCCGCTCAAGTTAAAATCTTTCTCTTCGATGTTGAGACTAAGGATGACTTGACAGAAATTCACACGTGACTGACGGTCAGCAAGTATTAATTGATGCACTGTTTGTACTTTGTATGGGGATATGTGTTTGTCTTTCCCTAAAATTCGCTGTAGGGTCCGTTTGGTGCTGCCCAATTTCGTGGCCTGTTGTCTTGTTGATGTTTCTTCGACCTTTGCTTATCTGTTCGTATACTGCAGTTGTCTGGTTCACTAGTGTCAAATATGATTGAGTTACGAAGACATTTTGCAAAAATTATAACATCTTTCGATAGCATGATTAATTTTGCGCCACCTTGAAGAAGTATTCTTCAGAACCAAAAAATTCTGTCCAATTACTTCCAGTGCTAAAGAGTTGGGGCATATGTACATCTTTTCAAAAATGGCTTACATTTGCTAACTAGGTAGACTAGTTCACTAAGCCGAACCTGCTCTTAATCTTCCTATACTTGCGTCAAAAAAAAATAACACGTTCTCGTATACCCGCGCACGGTCTCTGGGACCGCAACTTAAGAGCCCTTAGTTTCTCCTCTATTTCGAATATTTTTATGAAATTTGTTTTGTTTATATTGCTGACAAAACAAACCAATTTTATAATAGTTATTGCATTTAGTAAATAAACGGCTTCTTATTAAGTCTCTTAAAAGAGGTACATTTTCATATAAAACTTGAATAAACAATTTTCTTCTAAAGAAAAACAAAAAGAAAAAATTCATAAACTTAAAACTAAAATATAAAGGAACAATAAAATAAATTAGCATTCATCAAAGGTTTTTTTCGCGGCAGACGGGGCAAACCATTATGTTCCAAACAAAAATAAATCTGGCAAGGAACATAATTTTATCGTGTCTTTCGGTTTTTTTTTTGGACGAACAATAACTACAGCGACTACAGCGCTACCGAAGATTCTAACTGACTAACGCTAACGAAGATTCAAACTTACATACATATCTCCGCGATCGCCGCAAACACTATTAGCCCGTTTCCTCAAATGTGCGTTTAAGAGATTATATGATAAAATTTCGGAAAATGCTCTGGAGGTGACTTTTTTATTCTGATTGATGACGAACGAATTTATACACATCATCACCATCGGCCATCTGTTGGTACTATTTTCAACAACGTACGTTGCACACATTTTATCAACCATATCAACGCCTCTTTTTGTCCCATTATGATCCATTATCATGTCAGACTTTCCAGTCTCTTCGTTGATTCTTGATCAACTTGTAAAAAGGTTGCCATTTGCTATGTTGCGGCCACTATTATGAGTAACATTACACAGACGCAAAACCAATGCCATCGCAGAGTTATCCACAAAATACGGTTGTTCAGGTTGTTTTCCCAACTAAACTTCCATGTCGGGCGTATAAAACATTTTGGTATCTGTCAAGGCATACATATAAGTATGTTGCTTCCATATCTATTTGGTTTCGATGGAATGTACTGTCTAAAATTGCAATGACCTCCGAAAGCTTCTAGCTTTTCGTCGATTGTTACAAACTGACACGAATATTTTTTAAATGACGTTATAATTTTTTATGGTCTCTAATGAGAGCCAATTTGTCAACAGAAGTGCAGCTCGTGTACTTTTGTCATCAAACCTGAGACGCCGCCATAGTTAATAGAACCGATTTCAACTCATAGTCAAACGAAAGATATCTTGGAACGAGCCATCAGTTTTGAATAGATCTTTAGCATTCAGACGACTTTTTCTCCGAACACCAGCAAAGGGTAAGAGCCCAAATAGTGTCTGAATTTCAACTTCATCAGTTTCCGAGCAAGCCCTTTCTCTTTCAAATTTAGGTGTTAACGATTTTGTTTGTTGATTCGTGTAGGCCGTGACCTAACTCATTACATTTTCAGTAAAAATTAACTTCCATATCTCACATGGTTCTTTCATGTTTTTTATTTCGCCCCTCACACTAGGTAACTGGGTAACAATGTTTCTCTTTTGCCGTCTTACCTTCATTGATGACGGATTTTATTTTATACGGTTATCTTTGTTCATGCAATAGTCTCCAGAGTTTTCTGCAGCTTCTTCATCGCTATCAGATTCATCATCTTGTTCAGTGTCAATTTCTGCCTCCTGCCGTTCAACTAGGTCCTTCATATTGCTGTCATTTTAGTCTTCGTAATTGGAATTATCTTCGTCCAACATCAACCTTATCCTTTCGGAATCCATTTCCAATATTCAGTATACTCGTTATATACAGCAATATAACACAATGATTAAAAGACTTACAAACGCATAAACAAAACGCACCTTAACACCCAGCTCCGCAAAACGAAAACAAACATCAAATTCGTACGTGCAGGAATGCGCCTACGCTTCACCTCCCACGATTCCATCCATCCCAGAAGCCAGCAACGCCACCTGATCTAGCAACGCCACCTGATCTAGCATCGCCACCTGACCTAGCAAGCCACAACAAGTGTAGCAAGTCTCGGATGCAGAGGAAATCACCACAAGTCACCTGAGTACCCGCGCCACTATCTGTCACCCGAGCACCCACGCCACCGAGGAATGCGAGCAAACATCACTCGTCGTATTACCTGTGCCATTAATATTTAAGATTAGCGTAAGACAATTTTCGTTTACTCTAAGTTAAGCAATTATTAGGGGAAGTTCTGCCCAACAGAACAAGTGAATAAAAAATTATTTATTTTTAAATAGAAGCGATAGTCGCGTTTTAACTTATATACCTGCGCCGGTCTCACTGAAAGAAAAAAATGTTGAAGAAAAATTAATTATTAAAACCCCGCATTGGTGGTCTCGCTGAAATTGTTACTGCCGCCATTCATCTACAATGGCTTTTAAATACTGTCCCTTCTACAACGCCCTCTCTACCATGTTTTTCTTAAACTTGAGACGCAATTTGTCAATGTGTGTATCCAAAAAAGTTAGGAAACTATCCCAGACTAATTTTATGCACAGATGCAACCATTAATGATTATTTATTTAAATTCCCTGGGACATTGTTTTGGTGAAGCTGTCCTGGTGTGAAGGCGGCTACATGGCTGTAGCTCAGTCAAGATATAATTAGTGCTGAAGCACTAGCTTTGATACCACATCTCGTTTGACCTGGGATGCAAAATGATGAACTTTAAATCTTTAGTCGTTTTATAAGGAGATAAAAATATATACAGTGGTTCCAGCAAATAATCGTAAAAAATTTTTTTTTGCAAAAAAACCCACAAATTAATGAAAAATAAGTGGAATTTGGAAAAATATTTTATGTCATTTTATACCCTCCTTCTTCTTTATTACTGATCACTAGTTGAAAACAAACAGGTAATTCATTCATATGAGAGCAGATCCACACCTGAACTAAAACTTAAGAAAAATTTGACGTATATCATATATGTCCATACCATACCATATCCGGCCACATGTTCTAACGAAAATCAAACAAAAACAAAAACTAAGAAAACAATGGCAGAACAATTTCGCCAGAATTAAAAACGAAACTTAACCAAGAAGTGAACATTTTTTTACAAACCTACAACCTTTTTTGCCAAAACAAACCTTTACAAACGAAAAAAACAACAGTCGATGTTAGCTACCTTCGCTGACGATACAATCATTCTATAATACAAGTTAACAACAACCAAACATGTGAAATTCAAAAATTATAAGAGCATCTTGACAACACAATACAGTGATTCACAAGATGGGGTATAGAAATGAACGAAGATAAGGCTGTACATATGACTTATACACTAAAAAGAATTGACAATACACTCCCTTTAACACTATATGGAAGACATATTAAAATTAGTAATGGCGACTAGTACCTCGGAACGTTTATCAACGTTATCAACGTTATCAACGTTAAATTGACGTGGAAACAACATACTCGTATACAAGAAAAGCGTAACCAAATAAAAGACAAATTCCGAAGATGTTACTGGATACTTGAAAAAACTTCAGACTACTTAACAACGCAATTATAAAACCCATTTGGACGTATGGGTTTCAACTATAGGGAATAGTTAAAATTTTCATGGATGAAATCCACAAAGATTTATGTACATCTAAGAACGGAAACAAAATTACTCAGCATGAAGCATGGACTAGAAATTTTACAGCATACAAACCACGAAATAGCACGATCCCAATTAATGAACGACTGCAAAAACGACGACTAAAACGATTTCGACTACTGGATTTAGTTCATGAAAACTGGAGCAAGCCCAAAGCCTCTAAGGGAATAACAACGAGCGAAAAGAGATCCTCTCATCCACAACGAACGACAAGAGGCGCTCGGAATGAATAAAATCTCCAACGTTCGGATGGACTAAATCCTACTGTTGCCAAAACATCATGAGAGAAACAATTGCAAAGGACATTGGTCTTATCTTACTTCCTTCCTGTTTTTGTTTTCTTATTTTTATCATATTGTAACAGTAACTAAACTCAAAAAGCAGGAGGTTTAAAAATAAATAAAAAATTCATATGAGAAACAATAATACCAAAAAAAACCAAGACCCAATTATTTGCACTTAAAAACTAGTTGGACAATTGGACAAGGCCACCAGACGCTCATAGTATTTTTAGTTTCAAACTCACGATTTGTTATTGGCCCAAGATTTTTTTTTTTTAGATTTAAAATTAATTTCTTTTAATCATTTCTTATAACTATTTTACGCTATGCAATAATGCTTAAAACCAACTTAACTATCTTAACTTAATCTATATATCTTACTGGCCCTAGAGGGACACTCTAAAAAAACAGTACAACTTAAAGCTATTTCTTTCGATAACTAAATATAATCTTAGAATTATATTAGAATTATAAACTTAAGATAACTTAAGCTTAGAACATTTTGTTTTATTTAAAAAACTTAGCATTACATGTCACTTACCATGTTATCCCAGCAAATTAAACTTGCTCTCGTCTGTATATAGGACCTTTGGAATATAAAAACAAATAATGAGTATATCCAAATAAACCTTACAAATGAGCGATTACCGTTTTCCCGAAGTCATGTGTTTTCAAGAAATGTTGTTTGGTTTTGTTTTTGAGATTTTTTTCGTTCAATCCAGCTGTAGAGATTATTCCTGTGTTGCGTTTTTCGAACTGTGTTCACACCTTTTCGTTTCTTTTTTCAGGAAAATATTTAAAATGGTTCTTCCTACTTTGTCTATATTTGGCCTTGCCGTTTCTTACTTTTGTCCTCTTATAGTCTCAGTTCTTGAACAGTAGCTCCTTCCAACTGGATCAGCAATCTCTACAACACCATTTCTTTTTCTTATTGAATTTAACTATTACTTGTTCAACTTATAAGCTAGCTTTTCATTTGAAGCCATAAGATACAAAACTCGAGTGAACTTTCTAATTTCGCGAGTTAAGTACATTCGATTTTTAAATTTTTATGTTATGTTGGTACATATGTAGCCCAAAGTACTATAAATGTTGACTGTGGCATATGACGAGTCACTCGAAGCAAAAAAAATATATAGTGGTAAAAGCTCTTCACAAGAAACCGAGAAGATATTAATGACGATACCCACTTCGGAAGCTCCAGAACGTCAACAACGCCTAAAAACATTGAAGCGACAAAGAAAATTGATATCGAGAATCGTTGAATCACTATCAGAAAGTTGCTAAGGATGTTAAAAGATTGGTTAGCTTATGACATAAAATTTTGTCAGATATTTTGGGCGGGAAACGAGCGTTAGCGAAGTTTGTTCCGAAATTGATAAATTTTAACCAAAAGAACCGTCCCCGTCGTGAATGACGAACCACCTTTGCGAAAAGCGCCATCACTGGTGACGAAACATGGGTAAATGTTACGACATAACCAAAGTAGCGCCTGTCGGTCTGACCAGGACCGAAAAAAGCACCCCAAGTTCGATAAAATGTGAGTGTCTTGCTCACTAGTTTCTTCGATTACAATTGTGTGCTTCACCATGAGATCTTGCTAAAAAGTTACACGGTCGATATGGAACATTATCTCGAAGTTAGGTTAACAAATGCATGGCTCTTTCGGCGTCATTTTCTGGCTAAAAACGATACCGAAATTATGCCTCAACCACTTGGATTCATATTCACCGGACTTGGCCCTTTTTACCCAAAACTAAAAAGACGGAAATTTGCCATGATTTATTAGTAAAAACTGCATCGCTGGAAGAGCTCAAGACTGTACCAAAAAGTGAATATCAGAAGTGCTTCGTCGATTGGAAAAAGCACTAGAGCAAGTGTATTATATTAAGCGTGACGACTTTAAAGGGGACAAAATAGATATAATATTTTTCGAAAAAAAAATCAAAAAATCGAAGTCACCTTATTTTTTGAACAAATTTCATATTTTATCACGATAAGAAAGAAAGAATGGGTAACGTATATTTGTCCTATTATGTCACTGAGGCAAAAACTAGTGTTAAAAAATAAGCACAAGAATTTCGTCCAAATATCAACAATAGTAGTTACATGTATCCAAGCCTCGGCTTTATATTTACAAACACAATGACCCAAAACCTAGAATAACTGTTGGTAATCGCTGCATCTCAAATAAGTATTGTTGAAAGTGGCTAATACGTACAAAATTTGTGTTCGCATATTAAAAATTCCAAGAATGATTCGCTAAAAAAATTTACCATTATCTAACTCCCAAGTGTCGTTGAGCTGGTTGTGCATTTATATATTTGTGTTTTATGACTGCACATTTTTGATATTCATTAAATATGTATAACACAGTATGCTCCATCATTTCCATTGAATTTGTAGTATACGAGTGTAGTCTCAGAGAATACTTTCTGATAGTACGTTATATAAATGTAAATAAAAATGCTAATGGGTTTCAAATCACCCTAAGTAGCTAAACGAAATTGAAAATACTTCAGAAATTAGGATAAGATAGTTAGAAAGATTATTATCAACCTGATTGTTTCTTCCACTCAAGTGTGGCAGCTTTCAGCTAGAAGCCTTGAAAACATGTAAGTAACTTCTAAAATTGATTTCTCCCTCGAAAACTTAACTATCCGATATTCAAATGATGGATGAATGCAACCGTTGTATGTTTATGAGAAATGAAGATTCATTACTTCCAGCAAAACAATTTCCTGCCACAGCCTATCAGACAAGTGACTCTTTTCCAAAACACTTTTGAAAAAGTAAACAAAATGAGTTTTACTGATGATTACAAATTGAGACGAACGAGTAAGGGTAAGCCGAAAGCCATACACGCAACCTGCTATTTGATATTGGGGCTCCAAGCGGTTGGTAAACTATCCTGGACTACGCCAAATCTCAAGTATTTGCATGGTGATTGCATGTAAAAAACGCTCACAGAATACGCTGGGGCAGAAGCTAGAGGGATGGACGCAGAAAACAACAACCGTGTATACATTTCTCCGTGTAACAAGTACACAGACATATTCATCCCTCTTTATGCACGCGGAGCCTGCTGTCTCTTTGCTATCTGGACCCATCCTGTTGTTTATCTGTGTTCTCGGCGTAAACATCATAATTTTTTTTTTAAATGAGCTGGAGGGTTTTAATTTTACCCACGTCTACGCACATATTTTAAACTGCATAATTAACCAGATAGCAAGTCGAATTATTTATATTTATCCGAAGATGAAGAGTAAGGACGAGTTATGAAACTGCAGCTGGCCTTGTTTATGGAAGAAAAGAAAAAAACAAATATTTCAGAAACAAAATAATAAACCCTTTTGCACCCAGCTTATTTCATGAAATCAATAGGCGGTTCTCCGGATTTTATAGTCGTTCACATGCCTGTACAATCGTTAAGCCGTATTATTCGACCTTCACTCCCAGGGCTACCGCGAAGCACAATTCTCTTAGCTTGGGGTGGATACTGTTTGGAAGTCATATTTACATTTTTATGTTCTCATTTTCAGATGTCGGATCAAACTCAGGTTGTAGCTTCTGTCTCACCTTGAAGAAAATTAAGATTCTCGATATTTGCAGCATTACTCGTGACTTCGTGCGTCATCTTCACCTCGCATTTCAGCGATAACATACGTATTTATGTATATGATCCTACGTAAAGGTTCGAAACTTTTAGCGCACAAACTTGTGGGGTAATAACCCACATTCTTTGACCACAAACAAATTAAAAAAAAATTAAATCAATGGTGTCAAAAAAGTCTTAGTTATGTTGTATTTATGTAAAATACTTCCAAAGAAAGACTTTAAAAGATAAAAAGACTTTTTAAAATTGGGTCTAGTATCAGATAAGTTCAATTGTATTGACAATTCGTTAAAAGCCCTAGGCTGTGTTATGGAACTGTCGTTTAAAATAAGTCGAGTAAAAAGAGGCCCTAGGAAGAGGCAAATAAAACTGAATCATTTCAAGAAGAGAAGAACACATCATGTGACAGAATGTCTCTAGCAAACATTACATCATAATAAGTGGGTCTAGATGACTAAGATTCGAAACCAAGTAATACCTTGCTTTATAGTTAGGACAAAAATTCCAATGCAGTTTAAAAATTGCGAACTTAGTTAAACGTTTTTGGACCTTCTCAATACGTTCGGAAAAAGTTATGAAGCCAGGATTCCAGATTACAACAGCGTGCTCACGCAAACGTCTGACGAGGGAGGTGTGAAGTGCCACCAGAGCAAATGTAAGTAAACACTTTAGTATTACATTTAATAAAACCTACTGTTGAATTGACTTTGGTCAATACATGGTTGATATGAGCATGAAATGAAAAAGAAGAGCTGAGAATAACATCCAAATCTTTAACACTATTAACCTTTGAAAGACATGATGAGTTAATTGTAGAACACTTATTAAGGTTAAGTCCATTAATTTTGCACCACTTAACGATTTTCTTTAAACCTGATTGTAACAAGTTGCAATCATCAACATCTGTAATAGTTTGGAATATTTTCATATCGTAAGCGTATGATTCGATGTGATTCGATTTATCTCGCTGAAGTCAATTGTACCGAAGTAATAAACGTCTTGTAATGTCTAAAAATTAAAAAAATAAAAAAATAAATAAGGCACCCAGCGTTGGCGGTATGAGAGCTTCGGCTCTAGTATACAATAAGGATATATTCGGGCCAATCATCGCCAGATTGATATATCTTAGCTTCAACCAAGGAATAGTTCCTTCAAAGCTTAAATAATTAATCATTAGGCCCATTTATAAAGGAGGTACAATAAATCAGCCAGAAAACGATCGACTCATAGCCATTTTGTCAATTGTGAATAATAGAATTTAGGACTTTATTGAAAAGCATAATATTTTAAGCGAAAGTCAATATGGAAAGGCACAAATCAACCGCTGCGTAAGTTTGCAGGTCTCATTAACACAAGCCTCAGTAAATGCCATCATGTTTGCTTTTCTTCGACTTCAGTTTAACGTTCGACGCTTTAAGTCACCACAAAATTTTAGAAGCACTCCATACGGTAGGCATTCGAGGTAAACTAGCACTTTGGATTAAAGATTATTTAAGTGCCAAAAAATTAAGATTTAAGTATCAAAAAATTAAAATTTAAGTGCCAGAAATCTAAAGGTGCAAATTTGTAAAGCCTGTAGCTGTGAGGAATCGATAATATATGGTGTCCCACAAGGCTCTAAACTTGGACCGCTATTTTATGTACTTTACTACTTAGGCTGGCCTTAAATACAAAGCAACGGTTCGCATACTAAGGCTCTGGTGGAATTACGGTTGAGGTATTCCCACCTGAGAGTATTCATCACTTATCCACATCAACAAACTGCAGAGATCGCAAAATGCACAATGAAGCTTCTAAGTCGGGCAAGCTAACACATTTCGGACGGTTTCCAAAATATTCCAGACGACAGCAGTGCTTCAGTACTACGATGACCCTAGATTTGGCACCTCCATAAACCTTCCTTATAAGATGCGAAGACGAGCTGTACTACGAATGTACAAATGTACTACCTCGAAATTTTTAGAAATATCTACGGTAAACGTCAGCTGCAGTACAACGTACCATGCATTCTAAACAACATCCCCCAAGAATTACGGAACTTAAACTACACATCGAGCAGGAAGCTCTTTTTCTCGAGGCGATAACTAAATATGTAATTTGGGCAGATTCTTTTGAATCCCTCTATTCTCTAAACGTTTTTGATGTAAGTGTGTACAACTTGTGTTAAGTTCTATAGATTATTGTTTCGTATCACTGTTTTTCTTTTGTTAGTTCATTGTCCAAATTTGCATATTTATATTATTAAATTTTGATTTGTTCAACTGTAAATAATATCGATATTGATCTTCACTTCAATCATTACGAGTATATGTAATAATTTGCATGAAACCCAACCTTTTGCAGACAAACCATATGGCTTCGCAGGACACATAATTTTATTATTTACTATTTATATTAGTCACTAAATAAATCATAAAATCAAACGCTTCCCGAAGACTTACTAAGTACAGTAAGTACTGTGTAATATCATTAACAATTATTATAAATAATAAAGGTTTCAAGTGACTACTTTCGGGACGCCAGAATGATATACCATTGGCTTCAATAATGAATTTCCAATTTTAACTCGTTGGGTTCGAACTCAGAGAAAAGAAGATATGTAACGAAATAAATATGTTGAAAATTAGAGCGACACAAAGATACCCAGAGACCTTCTATAGCTCTCTCTTTCTTCTTTTACCCCTATTTTATTCCTCTATTCTTATTATATTAAGAACAGTTGCATCTTTTCAATTGAACGAAAAACAAGTCGAAATTTGTAGCAGCCTATGCCTTAAAAATAAAGGAGTCATTTAAAGGAGTCCTCTTTTATTATATATCGGGTGTATTTTTTCAATATTTGGTGCCGAAACCCGGGAGGACTCAATCGAAATATTTGAAATTCGAGATATTATACGCGTAAAAAATATAGTCTACTGCCATGGAGTTCGGAACACGTGCTGCATATCGTGGTCAATTGACCAAAATCATAAAGGCGGCATCTGACTACTTAAACTCCGCAGAATCGCAACTTAATGATTCGGCTGATCTTGTTGCTATTGAGGACGAATTAATCATGCACTTACAACGATTAAAAGCAGTAAACGATAGCCTGGATATGATTAATCGTAAAATCGTAGAAAAGGAACTGATCAAAGAAAATTTCGAACAGGAGATGACCAAGACCTCTGAGTACGAAGATTCTGCAGTGACAACATGCGCTGGTTTGGAGAGCCGATTAAAACGAATAACTGCAAAATCAGATCCGGGACGGACAGCAATTGAGACAGACACAGCAGGGCATTCGAAGTCAGTTCAAGGCAAAGTACTAAGCCTTCCCAAGCTTGTACTCAAAAAATTCGACGGAAACGTAAAAGATTGGCTGCCCTTTTGGGAACAGTTTCGCCCATCAATTCACGAAAATGATTCACTCGCAGCTATTGAAAAGTTTAATTACTTAGAGTCATGTCTGTTAGGGGCGGCCAAAAGGGTTGTGATGGGATTTTCGGCTTCTGAACATTGTTATGACGCCGCTATTTCGTTACTTCAGCAGCAATACGGGGATGTCGAACGATTAATCGATAGTCATATTCAACAGCTCGTTGCACTTCGTCCAGTGCACTCTTGTTCGGATGTTCATGGTCTTCGAAATCTCTACAATACCGTTACTACCTGCCGAAGATCGCTTACCACATTAAATATACCACCAAACCAATATGGCGTCATGTTAAAGTCTATTCTTTTAAGATGTTTTCCCCCCGAACTTCGCATTAGTTACCACCGTTTAAAGGAGCGAGAGGACGAAAAGGCGACCGAAGATTTAGGAGACAATGCCTCTCTCTCAAGCTCATCTATGACTTCAACCAACGGACACATTCATAAAATCATGGAGTTTTCAAAAACTGAGATAGAAGCCCTGGAAAGGAGCAAACTAGCTAACACCCTCACATCAAGTCAAACAAAGACAAATACGGTTTCCACTGCGGCAAGCCTTGTTACACTAAATGAGAACGATAAGTGTTTATTTTGCCACTCTTCTTCCCATTACACAAAATATTGCGAAACAAACCTAACATCGGTAATGAAAAGAGACATCTTAGCTAAAAACGGCAGATATTTTCGATGCGCCAAAAAAGGACATTCATCCAAAAAATGCCGAAGCGCCAAGTGGATCAAATGCAATAAGTGCAAGGGAAACCACATTACATCAATGTGTAATCCAACATATCAAAACAACTCACCCAATGTGCAAAATAAAGTTGACTGCAAGGAAAAGAAAGAGAAAATCGAAAGTGTAACATCAAACTTCATGTGTAACTCTCGGAATACACACAATAACGTTCTTTTAAAAACAGCCTGCTGTATTGGAGTGGGACAAAGAAAGAGAGATAACCTTTTACTCCGAATTGTCATCGACAGAGGCAGTCAAAGTACTTACATCTGCGAAAGCGTTGCAACGAAGCTAGGGCTTTTCGAAATTGGAGAAATTCAAATGGCTGTTATTCCATTCGGAACCGCATCCAGCCCTCCTCAGAAAACATTCAAAAAAGTCAGGATTAATTTGAGAAGCCAAGATTACCATCAAGCAATAGTTCAAATCGAAGCCTTGGTTGTGCCACAAATCTGTGTTGATCTTGTTAATGCTCCAAATGAAAAATGTACTTCTTTTACCAATTTTAGATTAGCCGACAAGATATACGCAAAAAACATCACAGTAGAACCTGGGTTAAGTATGTATGTTGATTGGCGCAGATTATTATTGGGATGTTATCACCGGAAAGCAGAAGCAAATTACCAACCGCTTAAGAGCTGTGGAGACGCTATTTGGATGGGCCATGCAAGGATGTCATGAACATTGTGACTCTCAACAGCCAATGACAGGAGCAACATTATTTACTTCTAACATGGTCGACATGGAGCAGGGACACGGAAACTTAACGTCGATGTGGGCACTGGAGGCGATAGGGATACAGGGGGAAGATCGGGAAAAGGAATTATTGACGGAAACTTTGATTAATCAGTGTATTAAGAAGTCAGGAAATCGTTATCAGGCATCTCTGCCCTGGAAAGACATTAGCTCGAGTTTTTTTTGGCGATAGGAATCAAGCTGTTGCACGAGTCGATTTTTTGGTCAGGCGACTTTCAAGAGATCCAACGAAACTAACAGAGTATGATGCGGCTCTTCAAGAGTTACTGAAAGATGGAATAGCTGAACCAATTAACCATCCGCCAACCAAAAAAACCTTTTATCTTCCACACCATCCCATTTACAAAGAGGCAAGCGAAACCACTCGCCTACGCATTGTGTTCGATGCATCGTTTCACACAGATGATCATCCGTCCTTGAATAGCTTCCTGGTAACTGGAACTAATTTACTTGCTGATGTTTATGAGGTTCTACTTAATTTCAGAATGGGACCCTATGCACTTGTAGCGGACATAGAAAAGGCGTTCCTACAGATCGTGCTTGCTGAAGACGACCGAGATTCTCATCGTTTTGTGTGGTTTAAGTCCATCAGAGATCGCATATATCAGGAATTTAGAATGACACGTGTGACATTCGGTGTGAATTGTAGCCCCTTCTTGCTCTCTGCTACTATCCGACACCACTTAACTGAGTATGAAGAAAGATATCCAGAAACATCAAAAGCATTAGCAAGGGCCTTTTACATGGATGACTTGATCCTCAGTTTTAATACCGAAGAAGAAGGTCGAATCCTTTATCAAGAATCCATTGAAATAATGAACAAGGCTTCGATGCCACTGCGAAAATGGCAAACAAATTCCACAAAGGTACGTACTCTATTTGACGATCAAAAACGAAAGAGTAGTCAAAAGGTGTTAGGTCTAATATGGCATGTTCACTCTGATGAATTGGAAGTCCCCTTGCTATCGCTAGAAAATCTGAAACTTGATTTGGCAAGAGCGAACAAAAGTAATGTTCTTCAGGTAATTGCCCGTATTTATGACCCTCTGGGAATCGTTTCACCTACAGTCATCAGATTAAAAATTTTGTTCTAATAAATATGGAAAAGAAAGCTAGGCTGGGATGAGATTATTCCGGCAGATCTTTTGTTGGAGTGGAACACTGCTATTGTCGGTATTCTTCAGCTTTCGGATATGATCATACCAAGGTCTGCGTTGCCAATGGTAGGGAAAATAACAACATACATACACGTTTTCGCGGATGCTAGTCTAAAGGCTTACGGTGCTGTGGCTTTTGTTAAGAGTGTTAACGAACAAGGCAAGGTGAACGTTTCATTTCTTTGCGCCAAAAGCAGAGTCGCACCCTTAAAACAAAACAACGAAGAAGAGCTTACACTGCCAAAACTGGAGCTTACAGCCAACTTAATAGCAGCTAGACTATGCGATCACTTAAAGCGAACTCTCAAAGTACCTATAGAAAGGTTTCGTTTGTGTTCAAACTCCAGAATTGCGCTTAACTGGATATATGGAGACTCACAACGTTGGAAACCATACGTTCAAAGTAGGGTAACGGAAATTAGGCGCATAACGAAATTGGTTGATTGGGGTCACTGCAGCGGGAAAGAAAATCCAGCAGATTTTCTTACAAGAGGCATAGCAGGTGCTTAGTTGCTGAAATCTCCTATGTGGATTCGAGGACCTGAGTGGTTAAACGAATCGATTGAAGATCAAACTCATTTCACTTCCAGCGAAGAACCTGATTCCTTTTCTTGTGCTGTCTTGATGGTAGAGGCCAATAAATGCCATTACCAGCCTGAGGATCCTGTATTAAGGTTCGAGGACGTAGGGACGTGGACCAAGTTACTAAGAATAATAGCTTGGGTATAACGTTTTTGCAGAGTTTGCCGCGAGAAGAAAAAACCGAATTGCTCGCAATTGACCACCGAAGAGCTTGACCTCGCGGAGAACTATTGGATCAGGTATGTCCAAAACGATGTGTTTGCTAATGAGATTCGACTTTTGCAGAAAGGACAGCCCATTTACGACAAGTCATCAATAGTCGAACTTTGCCCCTTTTTGGATGCCGATGGGTTCTTGCGTTTGGGGGGTCGTCAGCAGCTTTTGGACGATGTATTTGATCTAAAGCACCCGAAGATTCTCCCATCTAACTCCAGAATCACTGGGCTACTTATCGACGCTTACCATTTAAGAACTCTACATGGCGGCGCCAACTCGGTTTTAACAAAACTTAGACAAAATTTTTGGATTCCGACAGCTAATCAAAAGGGTAATTAAAAAATGCCTTACTTGCAAGAAATTGTTTGGTGCGCCAGCTATTCAACCGTTTGCTCCGCTGCCGAAAGAGACGATCACGTTGACTAGACCATTCGACAACGTTGGCATCGATTTTGCCGGTTCATTGTTTTACCTTACGGAATATGGCTCAGATATGCACAAATCATATCTCATGATTATAACGTGCGCAGCGCTTCGAGCAGTTCATTTGGAGCTGGTACCTAATATGTCAACAGAAAGCTGTTTAATGGCCATTCGTCGCTCTATTGCCCGTCGAGGTGTTCCCTCCACTATTTTTTCAGACAACGCCAAAACTTTCCGCAGGGCTGCATTGGAATTAAATGAGGTTGGCAGCTCAGTGAATGAGGCTGCGTTGCGGGACTTTCTCTCTCACAAGCGAATTAAATGGAGATTCATCGTCGAAAGAGCCC
The DNA here is from genome assembly GCA_958301585.1 of Merodon equestris. Taxonomy (NCBI): domain Eukaryota; kingdom Metazoa; phylum Arthropoda; class Insecta; order Diptera; family Syrphidae; genus Merodon; species Merodon equestris. The sequence goes on along the minus strand of OY284413.1, from coordinate 153,850,327 downwards.
CATGGTGGGGTGGTTTTTGGGAAAGATTAATTCGCACAATAAAGAACACGCTGAAAGTAGTCATTGGAAAAGCGAACCTTAATTTTGATCAGTTAAGAACTTTCCTCGCCGAAACTGAAGCAATCGTCAACGATAGACCAATTACGCATACTTCATGTGATGCATTGGACCCTGCACCCTTTTCACCATCCAAATTTTTATCCGTCGCTTATCACACAGATAAGGAGGATATTACACCTGTTGAGAATAATGGAAATCTTCAAGAAGTTTGGAAGCAGCGTTATAAATACACCAACAAGTTATGGAGGCGATGGCGAATGGAGTATTTGCAGGCGTTGCGGCTTTTCCATACTAATACCACTAAATCATCTACTACTTTAAGGGAGGGCGACGTCGTTTTGCTCTTCGACCATGCGAAACCAAGGGTCCACTGGAAGTTGGTCATAGTCCAAAGAACATTCCCTGGACGAGATGGACGAGTACGATCATGCGAAATCAGATGTAGCGACGGGAAAATACTACGAAGACCAATCCAATTACTCTACCCTCTCGGAACTCGCCCGGGCGGAGGGTGTTGAAAATTAGAGCGGCACAAAGATACCCAGAGACCTTCTATAGCTCTCTCTTTCTTCTTTTACCCCTATTTTATTCCTCTATTCTTATTATATTATGAACAGTTGCATTTTTTCAATTGAACGAAAAACAAGTCGAAATTTGTAGCAGCCTATGCCTTAAAAATAAATTAAATTGTGTCATTTAAAGGAGTCCTCTTTTATTATATATCGGGTGTATTTTTTCAATAAAATAAGAGTGAAATCTGAAAGCCTCAAACTTGTTGATCAGGATTTCATTTCATGCGGGTCATTAGCAATATTTTGCTAATCGGATACATCTACATTAGAGATCTGCATGAATGCATTCAAAGTAGCATATGAAACATTCATTCTCAAAACACATGTATGTTTCGCGGTTCCCTTTTAAGTGAGTGCGTATGGATTATGTACTTGTTTCTGTTTAAGAGAATAGTGTCCCTATTCACATATTCCTATGCACATGAATTATTGGTTGAATGCTGAATAGTGTACAGTAAATTAAGAGTATAGTGTTTACTGCACACTTTACTTACTGTGCAGTGAATGAAATGGTTTGGTCAGTTTTTTTATATGTTTATTATATGTAGATTATAAAATAGATTTATTACAGACCTAAAACGAAGTAAATACCATCAAAGTAAGTATATGTACATGTTTTTTTATTATTCTAACCCATTTTCAATATTTTTAATCAATATAAATAATATTCCCCACTTATAAGTTTAGCTTTAATAAGTGCGTTTTCGTACTTCGGAGGAGACGCTTCGTTCGTTATATCCAATGTTGAAATCTAATTTGAACACGATTTTTATTTATTAATATATGAAAAGACTATGCCAAAGACACGTGCCCAGATGTGCCTGCCGTTATACATGCGCGCCTGTTGTTTGCACAGCACGTGCCATACGGTTTATTCAAGCTTGTGCAACTTCTGACCAGCCTACATGTAGGACGTCAGGTACATCTGGGTTAACACTAAACTTATGTACATGCATGCAAAAAGACAATTCACACACAAACAGACAGAACAATCAATTCACTTCAACAATAATACTTACATTTTCCAAAAAAAAAACTCATTTTTCGGCTTTAATTCGATTTCTTGATTTTTTAATTTGATTTTCGCAACATATATTTTTGTTGTGTCCGCTTTCTTCACTCTGTACACTACTGATCTTGTTGCATTGGTTCCATTATTACTATACACAAGTTAACACCAAACCTTACACCACACGACACTCCACGATTGCACACGGCACCCAACATCTTGCTTTGCACACGGCACCCTACATCTTCGCTAACACCTTCCAAGAACGTGTCAACGCTTGATCATCGCTCCAACATCATACCAGCAGTCTGGACCACCTGACACCGAAGCATTCCAACACGCCTCGGAGTGTAACACGACGACACCTGTGGGAAGCGCAATGCAGTGGGAATCTGCTTAGTCAGTAAGAAACTAGTATTTAAGCCTTAGAAAATAAGAAACATTGTTCAGTGTAATTTTGGAAGGCAGTTACGCTGCCGAAATAAAAATATTTTTTTTTTATTAAACTAATAATTAAATAGTTTAAGTGGCGCCCGAGCGAGCAGGGACCGGTATCGTCGTGTTAGTGCCGTAGTAGAGCCAGACGCCTCAAGAAGCCGCAGTGCTCCCGTGCCGAAAAAAGTGAAACAAAAAGCCAGTTCGCCTTAAGCAGCCGCAGTGCTCCGCGGAATAGCCAGTTCGCCTCAAGAAGCCGCCGCGCTTTCCGTTGTTTCCCGCGACTACCGGTCCCCGAACCCGAAAAAACAGTGACAGTGAATAAGCTATAATAAGCAAGATACAGTGAAAGTTATAACACACCTCACAGTGCCGAAGATGGGAAAACGCTAACGAAAAATCAGTGAAAAAAACCATTTAAACAAGCAAACGTGAACAACGTGGGACTCTCGAAGCCACTCGAAGTCAGAATCATCACCTTCATCGGCGTGAGAATGCTGTTCCTATTATTATTGTAAGTCTAGACTAGTTAGATTAAGAAAAATAAGAGAAATAAAACGAGTGGAAAAAGAATTAAAAGAATTAAGCAGTACAAGGAAAAAAAGAAAATTCTGTACGATAAAAATAAAGAGAATATAAGGAATATTAAGAATATAAAAATATAATAATAGGTAATAAATAATAATAACAACAAGTGACAAATTACATAATTAGAGTTAAGCGAACAGAAGATTAAATTATAAGACGGTATTTACGGTTGTTCCCCATATATAAAAATATTTCGAAGTCATGCCCGACCTACGGTCCGGAGTCGCTTCCAAAAATCCGAGATCTCGTGATCCAGCTAGTACCCCAGGTACGAGTAGCGTCCCAAATCCCAATAACACCCGTTCCCACCTAAATAGTTCCTTTCTGTCCAGTGCCTCAAATACGGACCAACAGCAGGGCCGAAATACGCCCGACCAAAACCCCCCAACCTCTGGAGCCTCCACAAGCTCCGCACTGTACGGTACTTCGTACAGCGACCCGCGAGAGGCTGAGCCACCTCCAGAGGCGAACAATCGCATTCAAACCATAATATGGTGGGTGAATGAGAACGCAAGCGGCGGGAAGGCATGGCATGCGAAGATATTAAAACCACTAACGCACTCGTCCGAACCGAAAGAGGAAGATTCCAATGAGTGCATTACGTTAAGCAGTTCAGAGGACGATTATGATGACGACGTAGATGATTTTCTGTCGCCCCAATTGATTCTCGAATTAGATAATCATTTTTATTTGCAAAAGCAGCAGGAGAATTTAGAAAAAAAGGGCATCAGTAGAAAGTCTCATAATTGTCTTCAAGACCCAAATCCTAGAAAAATTCTAACTCAGTAATATGTATGATAAAGAACACAACCGAGCCCACAGAAATAGCCAATATCAACCGCAAGCGAATCCCAGACACTCGTTTTTACCAAGGCAACACTATCCCTCTCCTCCTAACCCACAAATGAAAACGATCAAGTTATACAACAACTCCCTCAAAGGAAACCCAATCAACTGCCCCAACAATTGGCGATAAAACCACCCCCTACCAATCCTTTCGGACCATCAACCCCTGACTTTTTCCCTAAGTAATAAAAATAGTAATACAAAAATGAAAAGATGGAAATCTTTTCTGGAAGAATACAACTACGAGCTGGCATACAAGCCCGGGAAGACCAACGTTGTTGCAGATGCTCTGTCAAGAGCACCGTACCCACCAAACGTAAATGCAATCACGTCAACGCAAGACACCAGCGAAAATTTGGTACTAACTGTAGAAAATCCAATCAATGTTTTCAAAAACCAGATTATGTTTCTTACCGAAAATCAAGATAGCTACACGTTTGAAATCCCTTTCCCTACATTCCATAGACATATAATCACTAGACAAAGTTATTCTGCAGAGGAGTTGGCCGAACTTCTCAGACGACACCTCAATCCAAGCGTCCTAAATGGCATTTATACCACTAACGATATTATTTTCAAAATTCAGCAGTTCTATCCTCTACATTTCAAAACCTATAAAGCTAGATTCACACAAACCAAGGTCCAAGATCTGACTAATGAAACCCAACAGGAGGAGGAAATATTGAAGGAGCACAAAAGAGCTCACCGCAATAGCCAGGAAAATAAGGTCCAGCTGCTGCAAAGATTTTTGTTAACGGTCAAGTCGAGCGTTTTCACTCGACACTTTCAGAGATCATGCGATGCCTACGAACCGATCAGGTTCACAGATCATTCGAAGAGTTACTAGACAGGGCTGTCTACGAATACAATTCCTCGGTTCATTCCACTACCAACCGGAAACCTATCGAGGTATTTTTCGGAAGGAATGTTAGCACCAGCCCAGAACAGTTCGAAGAGGCCAGACGCGAAAATATATCAAAACTAAAAGAAAAACAGGACAAAAATCTGAAATACCATAATAAAGGTCGTCAACCCCTGAAAATCTACTCCCCCGGCGAAGTTATTTTTGTAAAGATCAATAGACGCCTGGGTACCAAGCTATCTGCAAGATACAAGAGAGAAACAGTAAAGGAAAACAATCCAACTACAGTTTTAACTGAATCAGGCAGGATCGTCCATAAGACAAATATCAAAAATTAATATCTCTTTACAGATTCCTCCCATCCGCGAGTTATGCAGAAGTCCAAATATTGGATTACTCGAACTCTCAGTTTGTCAATATTGATATCGGTAACGCAAGAATTCAGAATAGGCAATTCAAAATTATCCACGTCATCGAATTGGAAGCATACCAACAACTCGTTAAAAATCTGGAAGAAACTTTGAACTCCAGTTCAAGCCACACTCACCCCCTTTATCCCTTCCTTTCCCACGAAATCCTTTAAATCAAAAACCATCTGGGACGGTTGAGACTATACAGGAAAAATAACAAAACTAGCAAAAGATCGCTGGATTTTCTAGGCTCCGCCTGGAAATGGGTCGCCGGAAGTCCGGATCGGCATGACCACGAAATACTAATCGAAAAAATGAATAACGTTCTAAAGAGCACCAATAAGCAAGCATTAATAAACCAACTTACTTTAGGGAAAATTAATGAAATAACCGAAATGGCAAACAAAATTGTAAGAAGCAATCAAAATGATGAAATTGTATCCAAAATCATATATAAACTAAAATTAATAAAAGAAGAAATAACTAATGTAGCTTATGCAATTCACTGGGCGAAAGCCAATATTGTAAACTCATACATATTAAGTACTACAGAAACCAATGCAATTAAACAATTGTTTAGTTTAGAGAATATTCCCTATATTAACACAAACGAAGGTCTAGAGTTCGCCGACGTAAGGATAGCGGCGAACGGAAAAAACATTATTTATATTATAAGTTTACCGACTGTCAATGCCGAATTATGTAAAGTAATGTTAATAAAAGCTGTAAAATTCGGAAAGAAAATTAATAATATACCTTTTTCCAAAGTCCTAAAATGTAATAAGGAATTATATGGAATAAAAAGCGATTGTAAGAATATTAACGAACACATGATTTGCAATAGAAATAACATAATAGATATAAGTAACACCACCTGTATTGCGAACCTATTAGACAGCAAAGCACCAACATGCGTCATTGGCGATAACGGAAACAATGCATCGGTCGAAGAGATCCTACCAGGTATATTGTTCCTGAATCAATTCAGCGGGTCAATCAACATCAACAACGAGCAACAGAAATTAGAAGGCACTTTCGTCATAAGGCACTTCAACACCACCGGTCGAGTAAACGAGCAACTGTTTAGGGAAGAGGAGGTCACGAAATACCAGCCGTTACCCGCGATATTGCAACCAACATCTGACCGCGGAAGCATTGAAGAAGCATCATCAATCAAAACGCTGAAGCAATTAAATACCAACGGCACCCAACAGATAGACCTACTCAAAACAACGAACAAAATAAACTCGATCACCAACATCAGCCTGGTCGTTATCCTGATCATTCTGGCCATAGTACTCGCGTGTCGCCGAAGAGCCCAGCAACAAAGAAACCAGAAACGCGAGAACGAGGTACAATCCCCAGCGTCCATTACAATAGGCGTGCAAGACATCCCACTCCACGTAAGAACAGTTACATCGAACGAGGACGTCCGAACTTGAATGTGGAGGAGTTAACACCAAACCTTACACCACACGACACTCCACGATTGCACACGGCACCCAACATCTTGCTTTGCACACGGCACCCTACATCTTCGCTAACACCTTCCAAGAACGTGTCAACGCTTGATCATCGCTCCAACATCATACCAGCAGTCTGGACCACCTGACACCGAAGCATTCCAACACGCCTCGGAGTGTAACACGACGACACCTGTGGGAAGCGCAATGCAGTGGGAATCTGCTTAGTCAGTAAGAAACTAGTATTTAAGCCTTAGAAAATAAGAAACATTGTTCAGTGTAATTTTGGAAGGCAGTTACGCTGCCGAAATAAAAATATTTTTTTTTTATTAAACTAATAATTAAATAGTTTAAGTCACATCCTTTTATCTTGTGTACACGATTGTATACAAAGAGCATATATAGCATTCATTTAGCCTGAGTATAGCAAAACATTGAACCCTTTCTCCTTCGCTTGCATGTGTACACAGTACAACGCGAATAGTGTTCAGTAAATTTGAGTACAGCATAGTACTGTACATACTGCAGTGGAACAAATGAATGTATTCATGCAGATCTCTAATCTACATATCGTAATATAATTGATGTCGTATTATTACTTGAATATAAGCCACGGTAACTGGCAGAACGCTTCACAAAAAAGAGAACGCTTACTGTCCTTGGATTCTCAAAAAGTTCCAATAGATAAAATAATATATGTATGCACAAAGTGCACATAACAACATACAATTTTGTTGGCATGATTCTACAACCGTAAAAATGAACTAGAATTGGATCAAGGAGATTAATTACTAGCTTCGGTAAATCACTCCCAACACCATAGTTTATAGACTGCTTATAGTTTATTGTTGCTAGTTTATAGTTTATTGGGGGTGGTCGTGGTGCAATGGTACTCATCATCGACTGTTGAGCCGAAGGTCTGTAGTTCAAGTCTGTCCATAGCCAAGAACAATTCATATACGCAAAATTTGTGAAACAACATCAGTGGTGAATGAGAAATGATCAAAAAATGCTGACGAAGGCAAAATACTCGAAGCATAAGATCACTTCAAAATTCACCTCTGCGTGTACATTTCCAGTATAACATTTTAATGACATGGAAACAAAGGAGTTACTGTGAACTGCAACCAAAAACGTGAACGCAAATTCAGTCGAATCTCTCAAATCCTATCTAGGACAACTACCCCCGGAGAGTAGTGAACGAAGATCTTCGTGAACTGACTGTGGTCAGTTAAGTAAGTTCAGTTCAGGGAATGTCCAGAACAAGCTGGACGAGTTCTGCTAACCACTGAGCTAAAAGAAAAAACACGATTAGAGATTCAATAGCAATTCATCAACAAAAGAATTACAAGGCGACCTGGAATATAAATATGCATGAAAAAAATCAGAGATGTTACATAGACTCTTTACACAGCAAGCTAAGAAAAGACCTTCAGAAAGGTCGCGCCTTGGATGGGAGGACAATATAAGGTTGGACACTCTAATGACATGGAGGCTTGTCGAGCCCATTCAAACAGTTCAAGTCTAAACAAACTAATTGACTTCGCGGGAGCCACCTTTGAAAATTTCACATAAAAGTTCTATCCTCGCAGAATATCATTATCAACGATGAGATTAAAACCAGGCAATAAGAATGTCCCTTCTCTTTGCTTTTGCAGTTGATCCACACAAGATGGAAGTCCTGTGTCTAAGATTTGTACAATTTTAAAATTTCATAAAAGGTGATCACAACTGAGCATATTAAGCCGATATGACCGATCAAACGAGATATGTCGGAGACTACCTCTTTCTCGGTGTCTGAGAGATTTTAATGAAATTTGTCAGCATTTCTAAATTTAACAGTTTTTCATAATCTTCTTGGGCCATGCTTTTTATCAGCTCGGAAGTGGTAGTCACTTTTTGAGGCTGAATCCTACTTTGCTCAGTATTAAAGTATTTTTGCTTTTATCAAGGATATTTTTAATAGATCTATTAAGAAGGTTATCAAAATAAAAATTTCGTTTCACCGTGCTTGCTATGAGCCGAAAAGGTCATCAATCGATAATTGTTTTGAGTTACGGGCGATCAAATACTAGGTTCTGACAATTCAACCGTGGTTAACAACGCGAAATTCTTATGCAGTTGAAGAGTGGTGAAGAGCCGTTTAGTTTCAGCAAAAGAGATGTAGGATATGAGCAATAATTTTATTTCCTCCAACGTCAATAGGGCAATATGGTAGTTAACATCCTTAACTTTGGGCCTATTAATGGTTGCGATGGCATTTTCACCAGCATAGTATTTCAACTTTACCTGATTCTTGCCCTAGATTATCGATTACTCCATTCTACCTATGTACATAGTCACTTTCCCTAAAAAAAGGTAGTCCGATTTATAGTATGTGTGTATTTCTTTTCTAACTGGCTTGGATGTTTCCTGAGAATTAATGTCATCAATTTTAGCTTAGTTGATGGTGTCTATGCGGAATTGAAGTTCAGGTAGGGTTATAGATGTAACGTTAGTGTGGACTGTATTTACAAATTACTTTGGACCATTATAACTGACTACTACTGCTCGTCGTACCAATGCTTTGATCTTTCTGGAATTCGTTTTAGATCTCACATCCGTTTTAATGCTGATTTTCCAGGTAACGATCATTTTTCTTGCGAATCCTCTTATAGAGACAGGATTTTAGTAGGAGAGCGAATAGGAGTAATGCGAGAATCGTGTCGGCGTCATCAAAGCATGTTGCGAATAAAATTGTTAAACTAAGCGTATGACCGTATCATACCTTCACGGAACGAAATGATTCACTTTACGCTTGAACAATGTTGGGAAATATTGAAAAGTTATTTCCAAAGTGAGTGCTGTGTAGCCCAAACAGTGCGTTTTTTAAAAAGAGGTTTTGGCTGGAATGAAGCACCCACCGCGACTGTTCTACGCAAGTTTGTGCAAAAAGTTCGTGAGACTGGTATGCTAGTAGACAACACTCATAGTCTACGTCGTCGTACGGTGCGCACAGATGAGAATGTGGCTGCTGTGGCCGAGAGTGTGAGATTCAATTCACGAACATCAACTCGCCATCGATCTTAACAGCTCAACATTTCATGCTCTAGCCTGAGGGGATTTCTGCACAAAGATCTCGGATTATTCGCTTACAAGGTCCAATTGACTTAGCAATTGAAGGCGCTTCGTTATCGCTTCGCAGTTTGGGACTTAGAGCAGCTTGAATTGGACAACGATTTTGGGCGAAAAATTATCTTTTCTGACGCGGCGTATTCTCATCTCGGCGGCTACGTTAAGAAACAAAATTGCTGCATCTGGGGCTCGGAAAACCCGCAGGTTAGTGTTGGCCAATGAATTGCATTTATAAGAGAAAATGTCCGATTTTAATTCTATTCCAAACTATAAGAAATGAGGCTAGAACAGAAATAGAACGTTTGCCAAGATTTATCCATCTTGGCCGTTCCTACGAATCTCCTTACGAGGAAGCCACATCATCAAACAATTTGCATCACAACAGAGCCAATGTGTCACTAGTTGGAAGACCGTATCGTACCGTATTACGGTATTATTATGTTCCTTGTTACAGCACCGTTCAGTAATGCGATCCATTTTCTAAAGCAATTGCATCAGCATCATTTTCGAAAAAATACGGACCAATGCCAGCTTCAAATCGTCAAACTGTCATTAGCTCTAGGCGGTCAGTTTGATTTATTATTGTTGAAGCAGCAGATGCCGATGGAGCCATTATAAGGGATGATCAGGCGTCCCTACAACGAGCACTTGATGTGTGGGTGGACATTTTTGAGGGACACGGGTATCGTATGGTATTGTCCAGTTGGTATTGCCATGTTCAAGGGAGAGATCCTTTGAACCCCGTCCAAAAGGCGATATCAATCAACGTTCCAATTTCAACACGCAAAAAAGGCAGGCCGAAAAACAATTGGTGCAAACAAATGCAAAAACACCAGCATTTGATTGGCCTCAGCGATGAAGTAATCCCAAACCGGGAAGCCTGACGCTACTTTCTGAGGTCAAACCGGCGGACCCCACAAGCGGACCAGTAGGAATGCAGTTAAGTGTGAAGGTTATGGTCCTACACTTCTGACCATAACGATGCCGGAAAAAAGGAAAAGAAGAAGAAGAAGAAGCAGCAGATGCCGATACCGCAGCATGAGGTGTTTTGCTCTGAGCAAGAACGCTATTAAGCTTCTTGTTGCACTTGTGAAAAGCACCTGAAGGGTAGTTCCGTGATGTGCGACTACTCCTTAAACAATTGGTACACAGCCTCCAGGATCGGATATTCCCAAACCTCATCCTAATTGAGAGCGCCAAGAAGTGCTCGCAACGGTACGACTCATGCTGCGATTTGCTTAAAGGATAGGTTGGTATATTGCTGCTCTGCCATTGACCTTTGCACCTTTGTCACTCTTGCATTATCGGAAGTCAGGTTTCGCGTGCTTAGTACCATTCCTCTCTCGACTCGAAAAATGGTGAGTCTAAAGCGCTTTTTCGCCTCTCCAGGAACTTAAAACAATTCTTCCAATGATACAATCTTCCGGATATCCTCTCTTGCCATCTGCCATTCCTGGTTGCATTTAGCCTCGTTTTGAGCATAATGACCACGAAGAGGTCCTGTGAAGTAGTATCTAGACTGAGGTCATTGACATATCTCCTATCGTCACCTCATTTGGCTCTGCCGATACAACGATGGCTTCAGTGACTTACCAACTGCCCACTAGACTTCCCCTAGCACTTGCTTGGTTGCGCATTTTGGTGTTTTTTTTTTGGTCGCCATTGTCCCATTGTTACTCGTATGCACTTCCTTTAGGACCTGGTCCCGAAACTCAATCCATTTGATGTACTCGTAATCTCCCGAGAACCGCTCTTGCTGATACGCTCCTACTAAAGAGTATGAAATGCACGAACTTTACTTGCAGATGAGCTCTTCAAATTTTGTCGCGTGAGTTACGAGAACGCCACCACCACCAACAACAACAACAACAACAGGCACAAGGTTGTCAGCAATTGACCCTCACCCAGACGGAAAGCGACAACCTGGACAAAACACCAAATCAGCAAATTTATTTTTTTTCATAAGCTTAAGATTATACGTATAGCGAAATCTGATATGTACTTGCATGGGAGATCGTCGACTCAGCGTCTACCGAATTTCCGGTGAACGATCACCTGTGCAAAGCGATAGGCTATGATATGATTGTAATTAGGAAATTAAGTCAGTTCTGTTCTGTACGTGAAGCGATCCGCCAATAAAATTTATTTTTTTAAACCTCGCCGCGTATATTAACCATAACTGGCGCAGTCGGGTAGTTCTGGTAATGTTTTAAGATTGTTGAATAATACGTAATACGGAGGCTTACCGTAAATAAAGTGCAACAACGCAACAACCAGTAGAACCTACGGCGTGGCGAAGTGAATAAAAAATAAAAATATATATACGGCGAATCGCAGAACGGTTACCGACGGTTAATCGGCAAAAGTGTATCAGAACTCACATCAACAATTAATAAATAGGGAAAAATAATAATATTTTTATTCAAAACTAGTACCGACGGTTAATCGGCAAAAGTGTATCAGAACTCACATCAGCAATTAATAAATAGAAAAAAAAAATAATAATATTTTTATTCGAAACTAGTACCGACGTTTAATCGACAAAAGTGTATAAGAACTCATATAACTCATATCAACAATTAATCAACAAAGAAAATCCAGCGAGGGAAACCTTCATTTGAGAGCTCATCGACGGATTCATCGAGCAGCAGTGGTTCCAAAAACCAGAATGAGAGTACTCCTCACTATCCTTTGGTATGTTGAGTCAAATTTATGTTAATAAAAATATAATAAGTATTATAAGAAGAAGTTGTAAAACAATTATTGAAAAACGAACCTTTTAAAAACAACTGTAAAAACATTATACATACATACACATACATATGCTGAACCTTGAATTTATACATATATAACAAAAAAAATTTTTTCTTTAAAAACAAAGAAATAAATAATTATACAACCTCCATTTATCAATAATAATAAGTTAACCTTTAGAATATTAAATATCTGTGACAAATTAATTATCTTAAGAATATATACGTAATTACATACTAATTTAAATGCCAATTGGAAAACCTCTAAAAAGGCACACCACATCCCCTTACCCTAAATTTGTGAAATTTTTCCGAAACCTTAGTTCCATACCTGAGATTATTTCAGACCCTAGTGACCTGAGTGAGCAAAACAACTCCATAGGCAAAATGAATCCACCAGTTGAAGCTGAAGCTAACCATTCTCCCACTTTCCAATCTGACACCAATGCCAGAGATATTTTCCAATCCCTAAGAATTCCTGATGTTATTAAGGACTTGCCTCGCTTCGATGGCAACCCTAGACTCCTCTACGACTTTTTGAACAACGTCGAGGAAATCCTCATGTTCTTCAGAAGTATTGATGGATCCCCATACGCACAAATCATTCTACGGTCCATAAGAAATAAAATAGAGGGACCTGCAAATATAATATCAAACAGAATTTGATATTGCATTATTCCGACAAGCGGAACGAAACATCCCTAATTAAGGACCTCCATCTCTTAAAGCAAGGAAATAAGACAGTAGAAGAATTCTATAGTCAGATTGTCGAGATCCAAGCATCTCTGAACAATAATGTATTGATCCATGAATGCGATCAAAACGTCGTAAAGGCGAAGAAAGAACTATTTGGACAGATGTGTCTTCATGCGTTCCTTTCTGGGTTGAGAGAACCTCTTGGTTCAAGTATTCGCGCAATGAGGCCTGAAACACTTCCGCTGGCTCTTACCTTCTGTATACAAGAGCAAAACATGTTCTACATGAAGAACGAAACATTCCGAAATACACAAAATAGTAGATCCCCACACTACCCTTCTAATACAGTCCCACAAAATTACATTAACAACTTCAGACCCCAAAATAGACCACTTTATTTTAACCAAACTCAAAGACAAACTCTACCACCAAATCAATATGCACGTAATGCATATCGTGTAAATCAAATTACCAACCGAAACACCCAAGTCAACCCCTTTTTCAAACCTAACCTTTCAAACTCGTTCGGTGTACAATCCTCTCCCAACACCTTCATTCCTAACACTAACCAACCGCATAACTCCAATGCCAGACCTAACACTCCGAACCCCACCCCATCGCGAAACAATGTCCAACGCCTTCCTCCACCCGTTCCAATGGACGTAAGCTCTGGATATACACACCTAAGACAACCAACCTCTTACGAACATAGACACATGAACCAGAGTGCTCAGACAAGGCGTAGCGCAGGAGCACCAAGGTACCGCATCGAGGAAGTTCACAACATATACAATCACCAAGAACCACCAGCATACATCCCTCAACTCGACAAGTACTATACAAATAACGGTCAGAGAGCGGACACGTTAGACGAAACTGATTACAACCCGCTAACAACACTCCAAGAACTCGACGATACGAATTTTCAGATAGACGCCTCACCGAACCAACAGGATACCTAGATATCAATACTCATGGCTCTTCTCTCCCATACATCAACATTTCATCCCCTTTTGGTCGCCACTTAAAATTCCTTATAGACACTGGGGCATCAGCCTCATTCATTAACCCTGAATTCACAAAATTTCTCGAAACAAAACCTTGCAATCCTCTCGTTATTAACACTATATTGAACAAATATACACTCGACACAAAAGTTTCAGTTCCCACCTTCTCTGAATTTAATGAACAAGGGCAGTTCGATCTAATCATATTTAAGTTTCACGCATATTTTGACGGGTTATTAGGACTCGACATTTTAAGGCAATTAGGCGCAAAAGTTGACCTTAGTAACAAACTACTAATAACACAAAATGCAGAGATTCCCTTACTATTCAAACCAAACTTTAGCTCAGGAAAAAATTTTCTTCCACCTTACTCCAAAACCATTATCAAAGTCCCAGTCGATGTTCGTAACGGCAATATCTTTATCAGAAAAACCATATTACAACCCCACGTATCGATCTCAGAAGGCATTTACGATGCAAAGGAATGGCATAGCGTTGTCGAAGTTAGCAATGAATCTAGTAACGAAGAAGTCATACTTATTGAACAACCCTTGAAGGTCGAACCATTTACATCAACGATTGTTGAGGTCAATAACTTCAATATAACATATGAAGGAACGGAACCTGAAAAGGGTATCGCAAGCTCTATACGCACACTTCATTTGAATAAAGAAGAAAAGAAAAATTTACTGAAGTTATGCAATGAGTATGAAGATATCTTTTTCAAGGAAAACCAACATCTAACTTTTACAAACAAGGTCAAACATAGCATCCAAACACATGACGACATCCCAATTTACACTAAAACGTACCGTTACCCGTATTTCCATAAGGAAGAAGTACGGAGGCAGATTAACAACATGCTGGAGCAGGGTATAATTCGCCTTAGTTATTCACCATGGAGCTCCCCAGTATGGGTTGTTCCAAAGAAGAAAGATGCCAATGGGAAACAAAAATGGTGTCTGGTGATAGACTACAGGAAGCTTAACGGGAAGACCGTTTCCGACAGATACCCCCTGCCAAACATAAGCGAAATTTTAGATAAATTAGGGAAATGCATGTACTTTTCCACGATCGATTTAGCGAGCGGATTTCATCAGATAGAAATGGATCCGAAAGACATCTGTAAAACAGCCTTTACGGTAGAGGGAGGTCACTACGAGTACATCCGCATGCCTTTTGGGCTGAAAAACGCGCCGTCCACCTTCCAGCGCGTCATGGATAACATCCTCGAAGACTATATCGGTACCATCTGTCTAGTGTACTTAGATGACATAATCATCTTTTCGACGTCTCTCCAAGAACACATCGAAAACCTCAAAAAGGTATTTGAGAGATTACGAAAATTCAACTTAAAGGTACAACTAGAAAAATGTGACTTTTTACAAAAGGAGATCGCATTTCTAGGGCATATAGTCTCAACAGATGGCATCAAACCAAATCCAGAGAAAATACATGCCATAAAACAATTTCCAATCCCGCGCACACAAAAGGAAATTAGAGGATTCCTAGGACTCCTGGGGTACTACAGGAAGTTCATAAAGGACTTCGCCAAGTTAGTGAAACCCCTTACGGAATGTCTACAAAAAGATCGTAAAGTAATAGTCAACGAAGAGTACATAAAGACCTTTGAAACTTGTAAGAATATTTTGACAAACAACCCCATACTGCAATACCCTGACTTTTCAAAGCCGTTCAATCTCACTACGGACGCGAGCAATTTCGCAATTGGCGCCATTTTATCACAAGGACCAATCGGGACCGATAAGCCAATTTGCTTTGCAAGTAGGACTCTAACTTTATCAGAGATAAATTATTCCACTATAGAAAAGGAGTTGTTGGCAATTGTTTGGGCAACCAAATATTTCAGGCCATACCTTTTCGGCCGCAAATTCAAGATCATTACTGACCATAAGCCCTTAACGTGGATAATGAATCTCAAGGACGCAAATTCTAAGTTACTCCGCTGGCGTTTAAAGCTAGAAGAGTATGACTACGAGATAGTCTACAAAAAGGGCAAAGCAAATACAAACGCTGATGCCCTTAGCAGAGTCAAAATAGACAGTCCAAAACAATTCCAAAACATAGAGATTAATATTAACGACACTGCTTCGATTCAAGGTACGAGCGGCTCTACTGTTCATTCTGCAGAAGAGAATATGAACGACGGCATCCCAATCGCAGAAAAGCCTTTGAACGAATTCAACCTACAGGTAATTTTGCAAAAATCAAACAGAGGCTCTCCTGCGACAACAGAAACTATATTCAAAAACAAACAGCGTAAAACCATTAGAAAACCAACCTTTGATCAAAACACGGTAATAGATATTTTCAAAAAGTACCTAGCACCGAACAAACTCAACGCAATCCTCACTGATAATGAAACGTTTCGAACCGTCCAATCTGTCTACTCGCAATTCTTTTCCAATAACAAGTCCTTCCGCCTAATACGTTGTGTTGATATCCTCAAAGATATAAGACAAGCTGACGAACAAGAAGAAGTTATCAGGAACCACCATAACAACCATAATCATAGAGGAATAGAGGAAACCCTCCTCCATCTCAAACGTGATTACTATTTCCCCTACATGAAGAGCAAAATAACACAGACCATTAACAATTGTGAAACCTGCCAACTCTTAAAGTACGACAGGAACCCCCAAAAAGTAAAGTTTGAAAAACCAGAAACCCCACCTAAACCTCTCGACATCATACATATCGACATATACACTATAAATAACAAATCCATTTTAACTATCATTGATAAATTCTCTAAATTCGCAGCAGCCTATACCTTATCTTCACGTAACAGCATTTCTATCCTAAAATCCCTTAAGCATTTTATAAGCCTGCACGGTATACCACAGAAACTAGTCTCTGACCAAGGTTCTGAGTTTACCGCTAACATTTTTAAAGACTTTTGCAAGCGATATCAGATAACCCACCACATAACGTCTTTCCAACAGACGAGCAGTAATGCTCCAGTAGAGCGACTCCACTCTACGCTTACAGAAATCTATCGTATAGTAGTTGCATCGTGTAAAGAAAATCAACTACATATAGATCACGATGAAATCCTTGCAGAAACTATATTTACTTATAACAACTCAATACATTCCGCCACTAAATACACGCCTTACGAACTGTTCTACGGTCGTACTTACAAATTCAATAAAACCCTTCAGTATAATAGCGAACATGAATATATAACCCAACTTACAAAATTTCAAGAAACACTTTTCCCAGAAATCAAAGATAAACTAGAACAGTCAACGAGTAAAAACATAGATAAATTGAACACGAATAGGGAGGAACCAGAAGACGTAAACGCAGGAGAAATAGTTTATAGGAAAGAATGTAGGCGCAACAAACTAACTCCGAGATTCTCTAAACATACAGTAAAAAGAAACAAAAAGGTATCAATTGTAACAGTAGGAAATAAGAAATTCCATAAAAGTAGAATCAAGAAAAGAAAGAAACTAATATAAAACTTAGGCATAACTAACGAATTTATTCTCCTCTCTTATCGCAATTAATAGGTTAGCCAGGTGAACAGCCAAAAGCTAGATATCCGCGACCTTAACAGACTGGAAGGAATACTTCCATTACATCTTGGAACTGCCAGAACTATTCAAACATATTACAATCTAATACATATCATAAACCTTGAAGAGTACATTACAAACGTAGGCAATCTTGAGCTCACCCTTTCACATTTCGAGCAGTTTGCAAATCTTAAACCATCTTTAGAAACAACAGCACACAAACTTAGAGATCTTAGGAACCGAATTAAGTTCTTAATGCCGGCCTCAAGGCATAAAAGAGGAATCCTTAACGGAATCGGAACAGCTATCAAAATTATAACAGGCAACATGGACGCGGAAGACGCCATGAATATTAACAAACAAATAGAAACCTTAACCCAAAAAGACAACTACCTTCTAAACGAAATTTCGTCAAAATCAAAATTAAACAAGGAATTCATTGAGAGATTCAAAAACATTACAGACCACATAAATTACCAACAAGCGATCTTACAAGACAACATTAAACGATACAGAGAACGGACAGCCAACATGATACGACAAAATACTGACGCACTAGTGCATATCCAGCACCTTAACCAATTGAACTACAACATTGACCTTCTAACAAATCATATACGAGACATTTCCGAGTCTGTTGTCCTAGCCAAAATCAATATCATCCCGAAAATGATCCTCAGTAACGTCGAAATAGAACTGATCCATAAAATCCTCAACGAATCAATAGATATAAAATCAGGTGAACACATTTATGAGTTGCTAGAACTACAGGGTTACTACAATGGGTCTAACTTATTCTTCAACATCCGCATTCCCATCATATCCAAAGAAAACTTTTCCCTATTTCACATAATCCCATTGCCTATAAACAAAACAAAGGAAATCATTATAAAGCCATTTATATTATATAATGAGAATGTAATCCAATATTTTGACTCAAAATGCCATAGAATAGAGAATACTTTTATCTGTCAAGAATCTAAGCACCAGGAACCAACAGCTGTATCCACGTGTATTGGCAACATAATGAAGAACATCCCAGCCAGCTGCCCCACCACCGATACAGAATCAACGTCAGCAATAACACAACCCGAAGACAACTATGTTTTACTAATTAACATCAATCAAACGCTTGTCGAATCAACCTGCAACAGCAGCAACCAAAACCTAAGCGGCACCGTACTCATCAATTACCAAAACTGCGAAGTAACCATTAACGGCATCACATACGGACAAAGAAGCAATGCCTATTGGGACAAAGCCGATATCTTTCCAGCATCCTATACCAACATACATACAAATTTTTCAATAAACAAAATGAATCTAAAAAAGTTTACCGATTACCAATTTTCGCAGAGAGAACAACTCGACATCCTTACCTGGGAGACGAAATGGCGAGACAACTACACCCTCATCACAATAATAATTGCCTTTGTATTCCTAATCATTACATTAATTATATTAAATAGACGCAGAAGATGCTACAACATCAACAGCTTGAGCCCAGTCATCCCGAAGCTTCCTGACCCAAGCTTCTCTCTTAGGGGGGAGGAGTTACGAGAACGCCACCACCACCAACAACAACAACAACAACAGGCACAAGGTGCACCGTCAGCAATTGACCCTCACCCAGACGGAAAGCGACAACCTGGACAAAACACCAAATCAGCAAATTTATTTTTTTTCATAAGCTTAAGATTATACGTATAGCGAAATCTGAAATGTACTTGCATGGAGATCGTCGACTCAGCGTCTACCGAATTTCCGGTGAACGATCACCTGTGCAAAGCGATAGGCTATGATATGATTGTAATTAGGAAATTAAGTCAGTTCTGTTCTGTACGTGAAGCGATCCGCCAATAAAATTTATTTTTTTAAACCTCGCCGCGTATATTAACCATAACTCGTGTGACCGCATTGTCGACATGTGCAGCTCAAATTCACTTTGAGCGGCTGATATTAAACAATGCTTGATTCGCCAGCTGGAATTCATCTTCCTCGAAGAATCTAAACAGCTCTCATTATCGACTATCAAAACACATCTCTACGCTCGATATTGCCCATTATCGAACAGCTCACTTCCCTCCTTTTAAGATCACCGCCTACTAGGTTGATCCTTCGGAAACCACTGCGGTCGTGAATAAGATGGATGACAAGAAGTGTATACACTGGGCAAAGGGCATTCGCGCTATATTAGTCAAGGGAGCAGCCATCTACGCAACTAAGAGAAAGTAGCCACGGCAGTGAAAAAAGTTATCGCAGCATTAACGATTTTATAGGACATAGAAAGCGGCTAAGACAACATCCTTTTACTAGAACGCAAATCAACACTGCAAACACTGCAGAGCTTTCCGAGAACTGCACCATATTTCCCAGATTCGTTCGAAGTTGCAAAACTCGTCGGAGATAGAATAATAGAATAATAATGTATTCGCAAGAGCTGCGACAGCTGGAAAACAAACGAACAAAAGGCGGTGCGTGATTCAAATAGCGTATTGAGAGTTGGTGGACGTCTGCAAGGGTCGTCGCTGTCACACGCAAATTTACATCCTGTCATCGTTCTAACAAGGAACTGTTTAAGTGCTTTTTTTGTTCAGGGAAGTCCAAAGTGCGACATGACACGAGGGAAGGCAGTTGTGCATGCAGTACATAAGGCAATGTTTTTGGATACCACCGTTAAGACGTGCACTGAAAACGTAATGGGGAATAATGTGTGTTTTCGGAAGGGTAACAGCTAGTGGCGTAAACTACGCTGGGCCAGTCGAGATCAAAACTGGGCGGCCCGGTCGAAGGTAAAAGAGGGTTACAACGCAATATTTATATGCATGGTAGCTAGGGCAATTCACCTGGAGCTCATGAGAGTCATGAGCAACCAAACGACGTAGGCATTCTTGGACGGTTTCCAGCGGTTTACCGGGTGAGGTTGTATCAGCGTCGACAAGTAGCTTCACAGGACTGCAAGTGCACAGAGCCTTCTAATCGAACAGATAAGGGCGATGTGCATAGAGTGAAGATTTTTCGTACCGACTGCGGCACATACCGGTGGGATTTGTGAGGCCGGTGTGAAATTGTTGAAACACCACTTACGCAGAGTTATGAGCAAACAAATATTCACATTTGAAACTCTTACAATGACAGTGGTACTCATCGAGACCGGTCTTAACTCAAGACCACTCAATGCATTGCGTGATCGCCCAGCTGACAGCTTAGAACAGCTAATGCACCCGCTCAGAGCGGACGTTAACAAGATAGGCGGACGTTAACAAGATAGGCAGACTGAAGCTATGGAACAGGATTAAACATATGCAGTAGCATTTTTGTAGGAGATGGGGCGACGATCACTAGACTTGCGGCAGCGCATTGCATAGAATAGTCATGCGAGAGTAGCACATCCAGCAATCAAGTTTTTCAAATAGTAAGTTTTAGTTTTAAATTTTCGATTTTGTAATTATTTGTTTTTTGTTTTGTCTGTTTTTTACTTTTTTCGGTATTTGTATTTTATCTTAGTCCAGTTTACTTATGCCTAGCCAACTGAGCTTGGAATAAAGACCTTCTAACCATAGGGTGTCGAAAGCCTTTTCCAAGTCAATCTGACAGGCACCCGCGCATTGGTTCTTGCATTTGTTCCATTGGATATCCGATACGAGTTTCGACGCGGCATGAATAGTGTCATGCCCCGCTCTGGAACCGAATTGGTTACCCGGAATGATTTTATTATCCTCAACCCATTAAGACAGGGCTCTATGCCGATCCTCGGAAGGAGACTTATCGACCGGAGATTCGCCGGATAAGAGGTGCCTTTACCCCTCTTGGGGATTGGTTGCACCATCGTACAGGATGATGCATCTCTCTCGGTGGCGGAAGGTGCCTAAGCACAACATTGGATATACCGTCGATACCCGCGATTTTTTTTCTTTTCATGAAATCTTCACAAAACCAAGATTCTCGGATCGCCACTGATCCAAATCATTTCGAAGGTAGAAGTGATGAGGCAGGGCTCTGTTCTCCAGGTCGTGATTCGGGCGAATACTTTCCTTTACCTTGTACACTTCATGTAAGACAGCTCCCACTGTCGCCACCTTCTCCCGAGGATCCTCGATCCCGAAAAAGTCGTCGGGATGGTGCCCTCTGAATTGATGCTAACTGTTCGTAGCAAGTGTTCATTATCTTTAGATCCTGAATGTCATCCTGATTATTTCTCCTAAATATTTTATTTATTTGCGGAAACAGCACGAATTTTTTTATTCCAATGCAAACTTACAGATATTCTGTAATTTTCTTTTATTAACTGTTGGAGATTTTTAATCAATGACATCAGTATCCTGACCTCCTGTCTGTCAATAAATAAACTGTACAACTGTTTGAGTCTTGTCAGGAGTCTACTTTTTTGTCCGTGCAGTGCGATTGTCGCGTTTCGGTACACGTATGGGGTATCGTGCTGTCGCTGGCGGGCTATTGTACTGTTCATTGTCGGTTTAATTAATTCGTCCATTTGTCAATCTCATAGTTTGACAAGTTTCTTTTTTACGATGGGAAGGAGGCGCTCCAAGTGAGCGCTTTCGTCAGGGCATTCGCAAAGCATGGCCACCGCGTCCTACTGTAATCGTAGCGATGCGCTTGGACATACTCTGCCATTTCCGCAAACTTATCGGGTTCTATGATCACGGCCGCAATGTTCACTGTCGTATACGAGGGTTAATAGACGACAGTTAATAGATCATTCGTTCGAGTCTGCCAGTTGGAGTTGAGAATCTATCAGCATGAGATCCAGATAGGAGCCGTTCTTAGGATACGACGGACTATTTGTTGCAAGCAACTTGACTCTCTATTCAATGTTGCGAAAAACTCACCAATGGGGTAATGTTATTTTTCCAATCACTATGTTTGCCACTTAAATCGCGTGCCAAAATGTAGAAGCCTTCTACCTAGTTTAAGCGCAGTGACCGAAAAAGGGTCTCAAGCTCTGTGACGAAGATATTGGGTTGAAGTGTTTCAGGTGCATAGACTGCTCTTCCATTTCGGAGAGAAATGCACAAAATGCAAACTACTAGCACCTGGAACCTCCGCCCTTCACCGCTATATATGACTTTATGTTTTAAATTATTTTTAATGAAAATTCAACTCCCTCGCTTTGAGTAGCGTTGGGTCGGTCTCCTCTAAATATTCCGTTAGAATTCGCGGTTTTTATTCTTCTGGTTTAGCTGTGTTTCCCTAACCAAAAGTACATCGGGGCTTTCATCCTGCAACATGTTAAAAAGTACCTACGACTCGTCGCTCCATCCTTATCAATGAATTTACATTCACCGACAGGATCTTCAAGGGCCTTTCGGCCGGCGTACCCATTACGACCGTAGGTGCGCTAGGCCCGGCAGAAGCGAGCAGATACTGTCTACTCGGGTCGCCTGCTCACGGATCTGTTGTTGATGCTGCCAGTTGTTCGAATAATTTAAAAAGAAATTAGAATTTTTATTCGGACATTTTACGAGCATAAACTCTTCACTAGGTTTTCGAACAACCAATTCTCTTGGGTTTTTCGAGTTTTGTTTATGTACACATTATGTTTATGTTTGTTTATGTCACAATTGTCACTTTTTTGAATAAACCTCATATATTGCACCCTTTGAATCGCAAAAGTCATATGTACACGAAACCCTTTCTCATTTACATACATATATGTATGTACACATAGCAGAAAAAGTCTGCGTACAGCTATTAAAAGGAATTATATTTGATTCAAATAGAGGGATTAAACTTTTTAAATAAAATATTTATTTCACATTAATATAATCCGACTTCAAATTATTATTTGATACATTTTTAAAAGCAATTCAAGTACAAATAGTAATAAAAACACGCAAAAAGTGAAAAGAGATACAAAAAATCATCAGAAAAAGTCTGCGTACACTTTAAAAAAATTGAGAATATTAAAATTACAAATAAAACTTAATATCGTGTAGGGTAGCCTTTCTGCCTAATGACTTCCCTGAGTCTGTTTGGCATTGAATTAGCCAGGTTCAAAGTATCCTCAGGTGGGATCTTAGCCCGTTCTTCCATTATAACCGTTTTAAGCATTTTTTTTAATTTAATTGACCTCTGCCGAATCCTCTGTTCGAGTAAATCCCATAAATATTCTATAGGATTTAAGTCTGGTAACTGGGGTGGTGAATACAATTGTTTCGGGACGTTGTAGAGCAGCCAAAGTTTCACAATTTCGGTCGTATGTTGAGGGTCATTGTCGTGCATGAAATAATATTGACGACTAAGACCCAATTTATCCGCACTCTGATTGATATTTGTTTTTAATATCTCCAGGTATCCATTCTTGTTCATTGTAGATTCTTTGAAACTCAATCTTCCAACGGCAGGTCCATGCATACACCCCCAAACCATTACTCCACCACCACCATACTTAACAGTTGGAAGAAGGTTTTCTTTGCTAAAAGTAGTACGAGGCTTCCTCCACAGAATCTTTCGGCATTTTATACCAAAAATACAGATCTTGCTTTTTTCTGTAAATACATACATACATACATATTATTTTCTGCCAGAAGTCCAATGGCTTATTGAGATGTTCGTGTGCAGTCTTTGAGTCTTTGAGTCTTTTTTGCCGATTAAATCTTGATATGAACAGCTTTCTCGAGCAACACGACCTTTATACCCATCTTATTTTTAAAATTTTTCTTGTAGTATCTGCACAGATCTTTTTGTTAAATTGTTCCTCAATATTTTTTGCAATTATTATTTATGGATTTTTTGTTAACTAATCCGATCAGACTGTGCTTTTCTCTTGCCGATAATTTAGAAGGGCGACCAGAACGCGGCTTTGAAACATAACTTCCCGTTGATTTGAACGTATAAACCTCTTTGTATAGATGAATGTGTTCTATTTAGTGTTCTGCCGATTTATCTTAAACTTGTTCTCTCTTTTCACAACTTAATAATTATTTCCCGTTCACTTGAACAAATTTCTTTTCTCTGTCCAACCATTTCAAAAAAATGCACACCTCAACTACCTAACAGAATAAATGAAAGATAACTTCGCTCAAAAAGATACACCTGATCATTACGGAAAACCATTAGCTGATCTTTGCATACAAATATTTAAAAGATAAGGTAAATTCCGACGCCAAATACAACTGTACGCAGACTTTTTCTGCGTAATTTTCTGTTCCTTTTCCCTTTTTGTGTGTTTTTTGCATGTACCGTTATAATTTTCCAGATAAAATTGATGTTCGGAGAACCTTTAGATTGAAATCATAAATCTGGCATACAATGTTCTTACGTTAGTAGTGTGTGCATCGATTTTTTTCATAAAATAAATTCCTATTCTATACTGTACGCAGACTTTTTCTGCTAAGTGTATATGCCGCTGCCTGACTTAAAGTGATTTTTTACCTGATTGTTTACCTCTAAATTGTTACGCTAGAATCGCTTTCAAATGTAGTTGAAAACATGTTTATAGTCTTCTGCGACCTTCCTTATCCATGTTACAGAAAAATAAAAACAAACTGATTGAAGACTGTTGTTCCCACTTTGACTAAACCAGGTTTTAAGGCCTTTTAAATCGAAAACCATTGTTTGTCGCTCATATTTTTCCTTTTTACCTTTTTCGTTTAACGTATCAACTCCGTTCTAGATTTTTTTTTCGGTGTATTATTGCACGGTGAAGAGTTGATTACGTACTCAT
This sequence comes from Merodon equestris, assembly GCA_958301585.1. Lineage (NCBI taxonomy): Eukaryota > Metazoa > Arthropoda > Insecta > Diptera > Syrphidae > Merodon > Merodon equestris. The sequence goes on along the minus strand of OY284413.1, from coordinate 153,825,280 downwards.
CGGTTTGTAGGCTCAGTGGGAACTTAATCAATAGGGTGTGTGCCTGCAGCACACAAGCGACTCTAAGTTCTTAAACTGACTAGGTGAACCTCAAAATTGGATTTAAATTCCTTTCAAATTCTATTTTTGACTTTTCTTTAAGGCCATCGTTACTCGGATTCAATTTGCTGGATTATTCATGCGAACATATGTAAGTTCTTTTTCTTCGGAAATTTAATTAATTTAATTAGTTATTTGAAGTGTGCCTTGTGTGGATTGTCGTAGGACTTTTAACGATAATCGTGGATTTGTAAAGTGTAAACTTTTGGCGTGTGTAACATGAATAATTTAGGGAGCCAAGAGGAAATGTAATTGAAATCGGTATATACGACAAAAGAAATTGATTCATCGCGACTCATACAGATATTCCGCAAATATTGTAAAATAAGTGCGAATATTTTCGATAACTTGCTAACAAAGTTCCAAATTAAAAACTTTGTATATTCACTGCAGAGGATAAGTCATATCTATCCAATCAAACTAAAGGGTAATTATAATAAAGTTTAGGAAACACATATTCGTATTTGATTTCCAATCCTTATTAAGCTAAGATGACGGGGTGAGTGCATGACTCCTCATAAGCCTAATGGAAGCAAATATATAATTAAGCAGTTGACACTTGCCATTCATCCAACCTAATTCAATTAAAAAGGGAAATAAGAAATTTTCACTTCACTTCTAACGTCTATTCATCAGTTGTTGTTGTACGGCGCCATAGCTAAAATAAATCGCATTGAAACCCAATTCATCATCCAAGTGTTTGTGACACTCCTTCCATTGACCATTCATACAGAAAGATATTTGCTTAAGAAAACGTCGTTGGTATCCGAACATATGTAAGTCATGATTTTGACGAAGCACTTTCTAGAAGCTATTCATGGTTTATGCGTAGGAAAACATGGTTTATGAGTAGGAAAACAACATAGTTCGTACTTTTCTTAAAATAAACGCATAGCTTGTTCAGTTCTAGTGACTACGCATCGAATCAAGTTATATTTTGAGGAGAAATTAAGTGGAATTATAGAGAAAAAATCAATGGTTCGAGTGTTGCTATTTGTTAATAGAAACTGTCCAATGTGCTCTTCTTTGCTTTACATATATTATCACAACAACATCACATGTTTATCAGGTGGTTTTTATATTTTCAAAAAAGCTAGAACACGTAGTTCAAGGCGACATGGAAAACTTAGAACAGTCCTTAACTTAGTCATGTATTATATAATAAAAACAATAAAATATTTCAAGTGGGTCTTTGTGTGCACTCGAAGCCGGCAAAGAACTAGACGTTATTGCCACTGACTTCAGTAAGGCCTTTAATAAAATGTCTCACCAAATTATTCTCCTCAAACTCACTGCCCTCAGTTTACTCCCGGGCTTACCTCATGGATGAAATCTCATCCAGAAGATCATCAATACAAGGTTGTTTTCAGATCTTCTATTTCTAAACCAGTTAATGCTACTTCCGGTGTTCCACAAGGTAGTCATTTCGGCCCATTGATATTTACTCTAACCATTAATGATGTTGACAGCGCTATTCTGAACTCTCAGTTCTCTATATGAAATGAAAATATTTAAACATATATCTTCCCTTGTTGACTCCTGCACTTTCCAATCAGACGTTAACAGGTTCACTACTTGGTGTACAAAAAAAAACCATTTCGAGCTTAATGTCAGTAAATGTCAAGCCACCATTTACTCCCGCAAGCGCTCTTCCTCACCAGTCAGCACCCAGAACCTACATTATTCGTAATGAAACCTTTCCCCCTGTCAACTTCTTGGTTGATCCAAGTGTCATTTGTGACCGTAAACTTAACTTTCAGCCGCATATCGACTGCATTATCAAACGTGTCATCTCTGCCCCTAGTTTCTTGAAACGTTGGTCCAAACAATTCTCGAATCCTTACGTAATTTACATTACACATTATTTTCGTTAGGCCCCTTCTCGAATATGCTAGTCAAGTCTGGTCCTCCTCTTACGAATGCCACACTAGGTGTATTGAGGCCATTCAACGTAGGTTTATCCGTTTTACCCTTAGTGGCTTTCCCTGGGCTTAAGTTTTTAAGTTACCACCTTATACGGATCGTTTAAAATAAATCAACCTCCAACCCCTTAACAAACGACGCGATGTTGCATATTCTCTTTATTTACGACCTTCTCGGCGGTAACATTTACAGCTCCATATTATTGCACATGATTCTCCTCCTTAACACCAACCCACGTAACCTTCGGTCCGTGTCCCTTTTCCGTATTAACTCTCATCGCACAAATTTTGTCTACCACAAACCAATATCCAGAATGCTTCGCAAACCTGCCACCAATCTTTTCGAACTTCACATTAAAAAGCCCAGTCTTAGCATTGCCCTATACCACAATCCTTCACACTCTCCTTAATCGTTTCCACCCGTCACCTAAATAATAAGTTGATTAAGTTAGTTTTTTTTTGTTAAGGCTTGCATTAAGCTAATAAAGTGCCTCAGAGGGGGCGTCAAAAATTCCAACGGCGAACTCTTCCATTTCCACTTCGACAGAAAAGCTAAGTTTCGAAGCGAAGTGAAGGACGCCATTAATATCAAAATTACCAGCCTTAAAACAACAACTGCAGCACCCCAGCAATTTGACGGAGAGGGGAGAACAAGCCTTTCGCTACCCTTTGAAGTTGGCTACGGAGCGAAAGAGTGCATACTACCTACCAAATAAAATGCCGGTAGTATTAAGCAGAAACAAAACTTCGCAGAAACGACACAGCATCAATAACAACAGCAACAACAGAAGTAGCAGCAACAACAACAGAAGCAGTAACAACGTGCTACCAACGAAAAGGTGCCATCTAACTCGTAGTCTTCAGTCACGCCATTCATCATGCTGCGGGACAAACGGGAGAAGATGGCTATTACCATTTTTTCTTGTTCAGCTCACCAACAGAAAGGTGGAGAGGCTAAGGACCATAAGGTATTATGATGTTAATCGAAGGTTTAAATATGGTAGTCGCACGACATAGGTTTGACTTGTACAGTCTATCAATTTGGGCGGGCCAGTTAGATATTTAGAATTGTTAAGGTAGTTAAGCTAGTTTTAAGTAGTTTTGTCCAGGGTAAGTTTGATCTAAACAATAGTGAAATGAAAATCAATTTAGGAAGCAGCTCGAGAATAGTGAAATAAAAATGAACCAGGGAGCAGCTCGAGTGCGTGCTCTGAAGGAACCGAGGGCAACTATCCGAACTATCGGGGTGCCCGAATTCCAAAGCATAAAAAAATGTAACCTGGATCGTAAGCAGAAAGCCTACCTGACTTACGCCAAAATGACAGCATTTCTGAGGCAGATGATACAAAACTATTGCGTATGGCTGTTTCTAAAGCGCTAGTGCCTGTTTCCTCATTATACGAGTGCAAATCGGTCAGAAAAAACAACAAACGACGGAATGGACAATAGTACTGAGTGCGCCGGTAGAGAATCTCTCAAAAATCCTACGAATGTGAATTCACTGATCAGGATTAAGCGAACACCCGTACTTTTCAACCTGTTGCAGGACGAAAGCTGACGTACTTTTGGTTAGCGAAACAAAGCTAACTCAGAGCACAAACGGGACAGTTCTTACAAAATAATTAGAAGAAATCGACCTAACGCTACTCAAGATGAATTTCCCCTGATATGGAAAACCTCTTTTATAACACCTATACACAAAAAGGATTCGAAGAATGACATTAACAACTACCGTGCCATTGCCAAACTGTCTCATATACCCAAAATCTTCGAAAGCATTTTGTATGATAATTTAAGTTTTCAATGCAAGTCTTTAATCTCCCCCAGACAACACGGCTTCCTCAAGGGTAGGTCTACAACCACAAACCTTATTGAATTCGTTTCCTTCATCCTTTCAGCCATAGAAAATGGCAAGGAAGTCGATGTTATCTCAACTGATTTCAGTAAGGCGTTTGATAAAATTTCACACGGATTAATACTCTACAAATGGTCTTCCCTTGGCTTTGAACCCCTCTTATTAAAGTGGATTTCCTCTTACCTGAAAAATCGCCACTACAGCGTTCGCTTTAGACCTGCCCTCTCTAACCCCTTCCTTGCTTCCTCTTGTGCCCCCAAGCCAGTCATTTAGGTCCGCTTCTTTTTATCCTTACCATTAACGATATTGAAATGGTTATCAAACATTCCCACATCTCTCTATATGCCGACGATGCCAAATTCTTTAAGATCATTTCTTCAGAACATGACTCTTCCCTTATTCAATCGGACCTCAACAGCTTTTCCACCTAGTGCTCCAAGAACTGCCTCGACCTTAACATTTCCAAGTGTCAATCTATTACTTTCTCCCGCAAATGTAACAAACCTCCTCCCCGCCTCTACTTTCTGCATAATCAAGCCCTTTCTACCGTTCAGGTGATCCGTGATCTTGGTGTATTATGCGACCAGGAACTCAATTTCCTTGCACATATCAGCGATATAATTCTTAAGGCCAATTCTGCACTCGGCTTCGTGAAACGATGGTCTAAAGAGTTTTCCAATCCCTATGTCACTCGGTCTCTCTACATATCCTTTGTTCACCCTATTCTCGAATACGCCTCTCAAGTGTGGTCTCCTTACTATCACTCACACATTTCCAGAATCGAGAGTATTCAACGTCGTTTTCTCCGTTTTGCTCTGGTCCTACCTCTGCCTAAAACATATTAATTTTAATTCGCTGGAAGAACGAAGAAGGATATCCGACATCCTTTTCATCCATCGACTGCGCGTCCCTTTATTACTCTATCTTTTTTAACACTTAACCTCGTTATACACGAAATCCATGTCTCTTCTATGTACCCACCTCTCGTACCTCATATGAACTTATCTCCCGTATTCTGCGGAATGTTAATGCGAAAAACTGTTTCGACTTTAACATCAGCACTCCTTGTCTAAAACTCCGTCTCAATCGCCCTCTTTCTTACTTTCCTAGATTGTAAGTTAAATTAAGTATGTAGCTTGAATTAAGCGCAATAAAATGAGGGAATAGGCCCCCCAAAAATCAAGGCGGGGGAGTTGCGATCTTCATTAGAAATCATTTTAAACATATAATCATATACGAGTATACCGGTAAAGTACGGCAGGCAGTTCCTGGTCCTAGAGCCTCAGCACAGAGCTCGAAACACTACTTGATCTCGAAAACTCAGAAAAAATGTTTATATTCTGGCTCCAGATTTAAACACCAACCATAGGGATAGGGGAAATAACATAACCAACACTAGGTGAAGCCTAGAGTGCAGTTAAGTTACTCGCAACGTATAGTTCGCCGTAGAGCGGCTCCTATCATATGCTGCTTGACTTTCGACTGAAACTATCTTACACGAACGAATGGTTTAATAACTGCCTACGGACCTTCGAATACGATACGGTCACCACTCGCGACCATTGCGGATATAGTGCCGATTACAGTACCAGATGAATTCAAGAACTTTTGAGAGTATGTCCTAACGCACTCCTTTGATCACTATATGGCGGCTTGGCCATGCCTTACCAGTTTTCTGACCAGAACGCCCACTTTGAGCGCCTCGTTCCCACCGTACAATAAAAACCTGTCAAACGAGGAGTTGGACAGCTAAGCTTTAGTCGCGAACCATCGATCTATAAATCGTAGCTCTTTTGTTATCAGTTTCCCATAAAACTCCATCAAAATTAGTAAACGCGCGAGATCGCCAAATATCGGGGACAATCTCTTGTCCCTGGATAAAAAACGCAAGCGAATCCCTAAAATGGTTTTGTCCTTTACAATGCCTACCAGATAGTGACACTGAAAGTGAAGAAATGGACGAACTTGTGTTGCCAAGTAAATCTAAAAAAAAATATTGTTCCCCCTATCAAAGTTTTGCAAAAATCAAGTGATTATGTGCACCACCTCATGCAATCAATTAAGGTATCTGATTACTCCATAAAGAAAATATCCATTGGTATAAGAATACAGTGTGAATCTATGGAATCTTATAAGTCTGTACATGATAAACTAATTGGTGAAAATTGTCAGTATTTCACCCATGACATCAGAAGTGAGAAAGCTTTTAAAGTAGTACTGCATGGTTTAGGTGTGTATAACACAACCAAACTAAATAATGAACTTAACAAACTGGAACTTAAGTGCTTAGAAATTAAAATAGTCACGAAAACCTATGAAAAATATACTGACAACTTTTATAAAGTTTACCTCGAAGAATAAATAGCAACAACAACTTTCACTCTTCAGCTTGGGAGCACAACCCATCTAAGCCAACGATGTCAGCATCAGCAACCTGCAATAACAACTCTTCCAATGCCAACACCAACGAAGGATTGTTTTCTATGGATGAATTGAATTCGCTTGTAATGGAGATGATTAAGTTAAGTTACATGCAAATCTAAATTAGACCAATTCAATGTTATCGCACAATTAGCGACTAAATTCTTATATTTACTTAAATTCTTAAATTTAAATATTATAACATGGAATGCCAGAGGTTTACAAAATAATCATGCAGAACTCATTAATTTCTCAAACAATAAGGAAATAGACATTGCTTTAGTGACTGAAACATGGCTGAAATATGAAAATCGAATCTCTTCACCAGACTATAACTGTTACAGGGTGGATAGACAAAATAGAAGAGGCGGAGGTGTCGCAATCTTGATTAAGAGATCAATTCAACACGAGCTATTACCTTGCCTACAAACCCAATATATAGAAAATATAGGTATCAAAGTAAGTTTACGCAATCAAAGAAAAATTAAGATTTACTGTGTATATTTCCCGGAAAAATTGCTGGTGAATTATCGATTGAGGAGAAAAAGTTTGCGCTCAAAAGCGATTTTAGGAGATTATTTAGCTTAAACTGTGCATTTCTAGTGGGAGGTGATCTTAATTGTAGGCATAAAGATTGGGGCTGTATGCGTGCAAATTCTTGGGGTAATGCTCTATCCAATTTTATTACAAGGTAACCAGTGTCTATTATGTTTCCCCCCAATTCTACTTATGGTATGTTCCGTCTAATTCGCATGGAAGTCCTTCAGTCATTGACGTGTTTGTTACTAATGTCCCAGGTCTTATGTCTCAGCCAATTTCCTTGAATCCGCAAGCGAATTTATAAGCGAAACAGACACAATATTTTTCTTAAACAACTTATGTTACTTAACAAAAAATCAGGAGGTATAGACCAAATGAAAAATATTTATCTTAAGAATTTGCCCAGAAAAGGTGTTCAGTTTCTCACCTATACCATATAATTAACGCATAACTGAAAATTCAATATTTTCCAGATGTATGGAAATTTGCAAAAATAATTCCAATACCAAAAGCAGGGAAGCCTCTAAAGAGAACGGATAGATATAGGCCTATAAGTTTATTAAGTGCTGTAGGTAAAATATTTGAAAAAGTATTGAAAAAAAAAATTATGAAAATAATTGGGGAACGGCAAATATATCCTAACGAGAAGTTCGGTTGCAGACGAAATCATGGAACTCCACATCAAGTTCTAAGAATTTGTAACTATATTGAAAGAAACCGTACAATTAAAAAATCAACAGATATGATAATACTTGATATAGAAAGAGCTTTTGACTCTGTGTGGCACAAGGGTCTCATTTACAAATTGATCAGTTTTAACTTTCCACCATTTTTAATCAAAATTGTTCAAAGTTTCCTCTTAAATCGATGTTTTAGAGTACATGTTGATAATGGTGTCAGATTTGATAAATGTTGCCGTAGGTGTTCCCTAAGGTTCTGTCCTCGGACCAGTATTATACAATATTTATACAGCTGATTTTCCAATTCTTCCACAATGTAACGCAGCAATATATGCTGACGATACCGCAATATTTTCTTCGCGTGAAATTGGTCTTGACGTTGAGACAAATCTTATAAATGCCATAAAAATATTACAGGATTACTTCAGTAAGTGTCTTTTTCACTACAAAAAGAAAACCTTGCTTTCTTCCGGCTAATCAGCTAATAATTGATAGTCAATGTATATCATGGGAGCCCTTTGTAAAATATCTGGGCATTTATTTGGACCAATTATTGACTTTTAAGGAACATATCGCAGGAACAATTAAGAAATCTAGTATTGCCATTACATTTTTATATCCGTTGATTCATAGGAGATCACTACTTTCAAATGAAAAACGAAAAAAAACCCATGCAACAACACCAGTTGTGAATGAGAGATGATCAAAAAATGCTGACGAAGGCATAACACTCGCAGTATAAGATCACTTCAAAAATTCATACTCTGCGTGTGCATTTCCAATATAAGATCTTAATGGCATGGAATAAAGTTACTGTAAAACTACAATCAACGCGACAAATTCAGTCGAATCTCTCGAATCCCAAGACAACCACCCCCGGAGAGTAGTGAACGAACATCTTCGACACAAACCATCTGCACCCCGTCCAGGTTGTGTGACAAACATCAAAAGAGCGTAACTCTTGAACCTGCACGAATTATAAAAAAAAAAAAAAAAAAAAAAAAAAAAAAAAAAGCTAATAATTTTTAAAACAAATTTCCAATCTATTTTCTTATATGGGTGTCAAGTTTGGGGGAATTGTTCATTTTATAACCTAAAAAAATTACAAGTAGCCCAAAATAAAATACTAAAAATGATGCTTAATCTCCCATGGCATCATTCCACGAGATCCATATTTTAATTTAAATACTGCAATAAATGTATTCAATTCAAGTCGTTCCTTGATATTCAACCATCTAAGGCATCCTAACATATACATATGTAGTTGATTGGTATGAATCTATTGCACATTAGGATACTACAATGTGGCTTTGGTTGCAACACATATATGTATGTTATATATAGCAATACTCAAAATGCGGTTTAATAATTGTATTAGACACTATAAGTGCGGTTAGTACATACATTTTTCTCCTGATCCTTTTAAAAATTCCAATTTATCTATCCTGCCTATCTTTCTGCAGATATAATCAACATGCATACTAAATTTTAAATCTTTGTCTAGCATTACTCCAAGGTACTTGATATTCTCTATGGTTTTACCATTTATCTCAATGGTCGTCCCATTCTTTGAGTATATCTCCATAAGTTTCGTTTTTTGCTCATTCAACTTCACCCTTGATGTATTCCTGTATTGCGTTAAATCAAACACATGGGTCACGTTAACAATACTCTTTATTGCCTGATTACGGCTGCCCATCAAAAGACCATCCAAAGATCGAGAGACCATCACGCTAGGTTGGAGCGTTAGATGATTCGTGTAATTTATGCGTGTTAGTGTGTGCGTAATATGATCATTAGGAATCGTAACCAGACAATTGTACTTCATCTCTCTTCTTGAAATTAACTTAATAATTCATTAATAAAATATGCGCATTAAAAGAACAATTAGACTAATTCAAATTACATATTATAGAATTCAAAACTATTTTATTCAAGTACGAATTGTTCAAGACTTCATCGCTTATCCAGGTCTAAAAAAATCTGGTTTTTTACTTAACCGACCAGATCTCGTGACATACCCTTCCGAGCTATGCTGGTGCGACAAATCGTGTTCGACCTGATTATCATTCCTGGACACCGACGAGGCATTTTGAAGTGGACTGTCTGAGTTTAATCCATTGGGCGAGTTGCTAATGTTTTGAGAGGCAAATGGTGTTCTCTCTTTTATTGTTTCGGGCAGTTTAATATGAGGAGCGTGCAGTGATTTGCGTAAATGAAAAGAGTTACGACGAATAATGCGATTGTTTTCATTTAACAGTCAGTATGACCGCGGTAACCCATCTTTGAAATCACGTGAGCAGGTTCCCACTTCCCGTTGTCTCTGTATACTACATTTTCTTCCTCGTTTAGTTCAATTTCACGACGCGGTCGAGTAGGATTATTATATCTTATCATTTTTTCTTGACGTTGTTCAAAATTTGGCTCTAAATTTAAAGGAATTTTTGGTAAAAGGTCTTCATCTCTTATTGGAAGCCATGTTCTTAACTTCCGACTCATAAGCATCTCCGCTGGTGAATACCCAATTGCTGGAATTGGTGAACTCCTATACTCAAGTAGAGCTGCTTCTAAACTACCTTCAACCTTGCTGATTTTCTTTAGTGGATTTTGCAATATGGACCGCTTTCTCTGCAAGACCATTCGACCTAGGGTATCTTGGGCTACTATAAATAAAATCGAAGTTCGACTTTTCTGCAAAATTTCGAAGCTCGTAGGAGTTAAAAGGTTGATTATCAGCAACTATTTTTAGGGAAATGCCATGAATTGAAAATATTTTGTTTAAAACTTGAATTACACTTGCAGATGTTTTATCAGCTATTGGATGAAGTTCGATCCATTTGGAGTAGTAATCGATTGCCACTAAATACGATTTTCCTCCATATTCAAGACAGTCCATTCCTAGCTTTTGGAAGGGACTTCTAGGTACTGAATGCGGAATGACTGCATGTTTTTTTGTTTTCAAGTCTATGTATATCTTTCACACATTCGACATTTTAAAATCATATTTTCCACATCTCTAGCCATGTAAGCCCAATAAAGAGTCGCTTTGGCTTTATTCAATGTTCCCGTTATCACCATGTGAGATTTATGTAGAAGATCTAACATCTCATTTATTAAAGCATGCGGGACAAAAACACGATTCTCGTAGAATACTAAACCATTTTCAACATATATTTTGTCCTTTAATTGCCTAAAGAATCTTACATTATCTGGCACTTGTAACTTATTCAACGGCCAACCCCTATTGTAAAGTTCAATGAGAGATTGTAACACCGTATCCTTTCTGGTCTCTTCTTCCAACTCCTTTCTCCTTGAATCACTTAGATTAACGCTATGGACCAGATTTTTTAATGGTGTTTCTATATCGACTAAAGGATCATCTATAAAATTTCTAGATAATAAGTCGGCTACATGTAAAAACTTGCCGAGAACATATTTTATTTCTAAGTTAAATTTTGAAAGTTTCAGTTTCATACGTTGTAAGCGTGTCGAGTGAATTTCACCCACATCTTTTCTCAATATCGCCACCAACGGCTTATGATCTGAGTGTATGGTGAAATGGTAAAAATAAATATAATTATTAATTTTTTATACAAGCCAACAACTCCTTTGTGCGTACCTGGTCTCAGCGGCAGTTAAACTTTTAGACGCATATGCAACCGGGCGACCTTCTTGGAATAGGCAACATCCCAAACCCTTCTGTGATGCATCAGTTTGAATAACAATTCCTTTATTAGGATCAAAAACGTGAAGGATTGAATGTTAGGCCAGGATATCTTTAATATCATTGAAAACCCTGGTGTGAGTAGATGTCCACTGAAACTCGTTATTTTTCTCAACAATTCGCGAAGTGAAGCATTTATATTAAAAAAATTCAGTATGAAAGCACGAAGATAGTTGAACATTTCCATAATACTCTCTAATTGTTTTCTATCCTGCGGCTCCTTAAGCTTAACTATAGCTTCTACTCGACTTGGATCGGGACTAATCGTATCGCCAGTGAAAACGTGACCTAGGTATTTAACTTTAGTTACACACAATTGAACTTTATCCTTATTAAATTTAACGTTTATTTCGCGTGCTCTTTGTATTACTCTACTAACATTCTCATCGTGCTCTTTTTTAGTTCTACCCCCTACTATAACATCATCTATATAAACGAATGTCCCAGGTAAACATCCAAAATACTTCGAGTTTAGTTTCTGGAATTTTTCTGGTGCTGTTTTTATACCAAAAGGTAGCACATTATATTCATACGAGCCAAATGGAGTACTAAAAACTGCTAATTCTTTCGATGCTGGGCATAATTCAAGTTGCCAAAAGGCTTCTTTTGAATCAAAAACGGAGAAACACTTGAATTCCCTCATCACATCACAAAAATCTTCGAGTGTGGGAATTATAAAGTGCTCGTCTTTGAGGTGCACATTCAGCGCGCTGGGATCCAGGCATAACCTTAAACTCCCATTGGCCTTTTCGACGACTACTAATTGGTGCGACCATGCAGAAGGTTTATCACGTCTGCTAATGATTCCGCGACGTTCCATATTCTGAAGTGCTATTTTAACCTTTTGTCGTATGGCAATAGGAATTCTTCTAGGAGGTTTACTGACCGATACACTATTGGGCTTTAATTCCAACATGCATACATCAGGACATCTACCGTCACCAGAAAACACATCGTTATTCTTCTGTATAAACTCATTCTTGTTACTTATTTCATGCACTCTTTGGATCAAACCTAAGTCTAAACGAGTTCGCAGTCCTAATAATGGTCTGGAATCACTATCTACCACTACATAATCTACCTCAATACTTCTATCTTTATATTGTGTGCAAAGACGGATTATTCCTTTCGTTAGAATGCGAAAAACTCCATATGCCTCCAACTTAGTTTTAACCGGTCTAATCTTATTTTCACAGTCAAGTTGTTTAATATTCCCAAGCGTTAGAATATTAACATCTGCATCAGTGCCTAGTTTGAATCTAATTAGACTATTTTTAATCTTAATGTCTTCATACCAGCTCATGCAACCTTGTCGAACCCGATCTATCGAACCACACAGCTACCCGACTCATCACTGACCACTTTTATCAAACCAATATATGACCCCTCAAGATCACTCTCCCCGTCAAAATCGGTTTCATTATTATTATTAATATTATAAATACTTTTAAATGCGCATACTGATGCGAAATGGTTGTACTTGCCGCAACGTAAACATTTTTTTCCATACGCGAGACAGGTACGCTGATTATGATTCCTATTACTCTTGTAGCACGCACGGTTCATTGTTTGATTCGCTGTCGAATGCCCTTCATCCACACTAGGGCGTTGGTCTCTCCTCTTTGCCGGCTGCTTGGGTGACCAGAATTAGATTAATGATACAGAATTAGAATCTTTTCGGTTAAAAGATTTCTGCGACTGATGTTCCTACAGATGTTGTTCGCTTTGCTTGTATTTGCTGCGCCTGCATGTTCGCTTGCTCGGCTACACGGCAAAGTTCTTTGGCTCTAATCCATCTGTCTTCAGCAACTGCAATCGAATATTCGAAGGCATTGCAGAGGCCTATGACAATTCGGTCTCTTATCATGGAATCCTTTTGACCCTCAAACTCGCAGTTCCCAGCCAATTTCACGATTTCAGTCAGATTTCTGGTATCTTCAACAAGTTTCCTTTTATATTCCTCGGAGTCTATACCCTCAGCATAAACCAGTGTGTCATCAGCGTACATGGCTATTTTACATCTTTTTATAACTCTTGGCATATCATTTATGTATAAAATAAACAGCAGTGGACCAAGGATGGAACCCTGTGGTATATCTAGTTCCACATTTTCTGGATAACATACACTGAGGTTGGTTTTTGTTCGTTACACTTTATTTGTTAGATAAGACCTAAACCATCTCAATTCTATTTCTCTAATTCCATAAAGCCACATTTTTTTAAGTAATATTTCCCTATTCCATTCTTTTTTTCTGTGTTCCGCCAAACTTCCATTCGTTTATTATATTATTGACCGCTGATTCACAAGAATATTCTTTTCTAAAACCTGATTGAAACATTGAGAGAATATGGTTTTTTTCTAAGTATGACATAAGTTGGCGCTTTACTACTTTTTCAATTATTTTTTCACACGTTCTTAATGTATTAATCGGTCTAAACTCTTCACTTCTGCTTGTGTTAGGCACTTTCTCAGCTGGTCTAACCATAGAATCCTTCCAAGTGTTTGGAAATCCGCCTACCTGAAGAGAGTGGTTTACAATGTGTAGCATTGTATATCCTGTAGTACTCCAGTTATCAAGGATTATTTTCGGGCTTATTTTTTTGGAAATCCGATTTCTTTTTCAGACTTTCACATATTTCTTTCAATTCGTTTAATGTGATCTGTTTAAATTCGAATCTGCTTTCTACGGGATCTACAATATGTAATTTATAATTTCTACGTGTTGAATTTTTGATCTAATTTCTTTCACACTTCTTATAAAATAGTGGTTAAATTTATTAACTATTTCGAAGTCGGTATTGTAGTTTCTCTCATTTTTTCATTTTCTTCAAAACTATTTTTTTAACTTCCTTCCACATTTCTCTTTGTCCATTTGATTGCTTAATCCTGTTTTTTATGTAATTGTTTTTTGCATTTCTAACTTTATCCCTATAATAATTCCTTATCGTTTTATATTCACCCCAACTTTCTTCAGTGTTTATTATCATCGCTTTTTGATACTTTCGTTGATACTTTAGTTTTTTTAGCATTTTAAGTTCGTGGTCAAACCATTTTATTGTTTCGTTGTTAGTTATATTGGATTTAGATATGATGAATTTGTTTACAGTATTTTTCAGGACCAAATCTAATTTTTTTGCTTTTCGTGTACATTGCCTGCTGTGTTATATACTCTAAGTTCCTCTGTAAATAGATTCTTACGATATTTAAAAATCTCAACAGTCCTTACACTTACGTTTTTTTGTTTGTGTCGTCTACCATGATTTCTATGCTTTCGTGGTCTGATATTTGGATGTTGTGGTTCTGGATATTTGTTATTATGTAATCGACTGTGGTTCTCGTTGTTTTTGTTATTCTTGTATATCTACTCCTCCATTTTTTGAGTTAGACAATTATCATTAAGCACTCTCTCGATCTCCCTTTTGTATAAATTACCACTATCCCAATCAATATTGAAGTTTCCAGCTAAGATGATATTCTTTGGTGCTTCAGTTATTATTTCAATATTTTCTTTAAAGAATTCACAAAATTCCCTTTCGGAGCTACTCGGTGATCCATAAACTGCAACCAATACAAATTCAAAGTTGTTATGAGTACCTACACTTTACTGAATGCCACCATCTTTGGAAATCAATTGCTTTTTTTACCACGTTTGTGATACTCCATTTTGTTGTTATATAAATTGAAGTATCACCAGTCCTAGTTGAATTTGATAGGCAATGTATGTTGTTGTATCCATCTAATTTTATTTCGTTTTCTTCCGTATCTTCAGTAAGGTGCGTCTCTGACAAAACTATAAACTCGTACTCTTTTTTATGTGCTAACATTTCTAGTTAGTCGAAATTGTTGGTTACACCTTGAATATTAGTATATATGGCTTTTATTTTATTGGATTGCTAGTATCCAATCTCTTTCTTTTTCATTTCCAGTTGTTTTTGATAGACTGGACATTGTCTACTAAAGGTGGCATGATTTTCATCAGGTTCTAGGTTTAGTTTTTTATTAGCGCGCAAACAGTTTATGCATTTTATTACCATTTCTTTTTGACAATCCCTTGTCTGATGATTTCCGTGGCATTTTAAACATGTATCTTAATTTATACACTCGACCGCTTTATAGTTAAATCTTCTACATTTATAGCAAATCATAACACTTACTCCATCAAAAACTTTACACTGCTCCCATCCAATATTTACTTTTCCTGATTCCATAATTTTTGGAAATGATTCGTGATCGATCTCTACAATTGCGTTGTACCTTGTTATACAGTTTTTATTATTCGCATAGTACTTTATTAATTTTAACTGACTGGCTGCCACCACTTTATTTTGTTTTTGTAATTTCTCAATGATTTCATCGTAATTTTCACTCATTTCCTTTTCAATTGCACATTTTGTTTTGTTTCGTTCCTCTGTATTCTCACTTTCTATTATTACTATTGCACTATGTTTGCTTTAAATGTTTGAGATCATTCGATTTTTAGGATCTACTTTTTTATTTAAATCTTCCTTGGTTTTAGTGCTATTTTTCTTTTCCTTTGGTTTTATGATAAGTGGCAACTCTTTTTGTAGTTCTGGTAGTTTTTCATGATTGTCATTTACTTTCTTGACCGCGTCAGCAAATGACATTTGATTTCCCGCAGTTGTTTGTTTGCTACTTACAATTTTTTTGACTTCATTGCAGACTGTTACCCCATTTTTCTTTAATTCAATGCATATAAGTACATATGTATGTATGTACTTCGCCATCCTTTTTGAAATTTTCGGCTACATTACACATTTTTTTCATCTCTGCAATACCTTTTTCACATATTTCTTGTGTCCTTTTAATTTCTCCAAGTCTTTTTGCATACCTAGTTTCTATTGCTTCTAGTAATGCTTTTATTTCCCCTTCGTTTCACAATGTACTGAATAATGCATATAATCCAGAGGCAGAGGCGATGGGATAACGACACCTCTAACTCGGCAAATCTCCTTTCGAGTATTAGCAAGGTCTTCGAGAAAGACAATAAAATAATTACGGACTACCAATTCGGTTTCACAGCGGGGCTAGACAATATTTATGCCGCATTGAACCTCTTATCGGATATCCAATAGAACAAATACAAGAACCAATGCACGAGTGACTGTCCAATCGACTTGGAAAAAAGCTTTCTACGGTTAGAAGGTCTCTATAACAAGCTGAGTAGGTTGGGTATACGTACATAACAGCCATATATCATTTTTGACATGTTAACCGGCAGAAAGTTCGTTGTGAACATTATCAGTGTGACTTCTACTCAAATATTTGAAATTAACAATGGACTTCAAGAAGATGCGGTCAACTCGCCGATCCTTTTTAGGATTTACCTCGGTGATCTGATAACTTCTTTTCACCATTCAGTAGCGTATGCGGAAGATTTAATCGGACACGGATAAAGTCCAATCCAGTCATTATCATTCTCTTGCACCGTGACTTTGAAAAGAAATGCAGCAGTATTGTAATGAACTGAAGTTGAAAATGAACTTCCAGAAACCAGAATACATTTTATTCAGCCATTATCAATAGTCTCTCGGAGCACTACTAGACAGCACTAGATTTGGGCAGGTTTTCAATTGCTGGCATCCATAATAAGTAGATATCTTGGGTTCTAACCAGACCGGTATATATATTTTGGCATATATAATAAATGCTGCTCTTGCAAAAACCCGGGGCGCTTTCGCCCTGACAAGACGGCTGTTCCATAGCAGCCAACTTGATTTCAGAGTGAATATAATCTAATACATAGCCTCAGTCTCAGACGACACAACAATGTCGAATATTTCAAGTGTAAACCATTATTTCAAAGGCAGAAAATGACAATTTTTTGCAACGATCGTAGCTGGCGATGAAAAGTGGACGCTTTACGTTAATCTTAAGTGTAAAAGTACGTTAGCCCGGTCACGCATCAACATTGTAAACAAAGGCAAATATCCATGGTTTCAAATGTCCTGGGAAAGAGTTCGCTATCGATTGCTATTAATGCGATTCAGCCGAGCATTGAAAGCAAAACGGCCACCACAGACACCTCATCGTTAAAAAACTACTTGGAAATAAATAGGACGTCCGCTACATTCACCAACTACTGCCCCTTCCGATCATCTGGTGTGAATAAATGGGTCGATTCCTGGATAGTCTCAAAAAACGTGTTCTTTTCCTGTGAAATTCTTATCCCGCTAGAAAAATCGCAAGCATAGCTAGCGATGGTCAATACTTCGAGTGACATAGTTTTCACGAATTGCTTTAAATAAAGCAATAATTTTGAACAAAATACTGATCCTAATTCATTATTATATGTGTTGCATAGCAATCTTACGTTGTACTTATTATGCTTATTTTGTTGGGTGTGAGAGAAGCAGTAAAACAAATACTTTTCATACCCTTGAACTTCAAAACGATTGATGATTAATTTTCATTTGCTTATTGTTTACACAGAATGCTTGATTTACATTTTTTGGATTAACAATAATAAAGGTATAATATCACTCCTTAATTCAATTAAAAATTTTATAAAAAAACAGGCCCCAGGTGTTTCGGAAAGCTTTTAATTTTATAACAAATTTATGTACATGACATAAAAGCGAGAAATCTACTTTTTTGACCAAGAAAAAAATATGTATGTATGTATATTCCCGGGTTAGTAATCGAATTCAATTATCCGACCACTTTCACAAGGGTCAGAGACCGCATTTCAGACGATGCCTTTTCTTTTATCATTCCTTAGACATAAGAAGAAAACTGTCAGATAAAAAGCAAAAGGAAAAAGTTTCCTGCTGACGATAATTGAACCCAACGCCTGTATGCTCCTATACAAAAGCGAAATGTCACTCTTCCATCATAAAACCAGAAACCACACCACACCAAACGTACATACTCGTATGTAGTACACTTTTTTTTTCTGTCGTTTCTCCATTTCATTCCATATCAGATAAAACCTATCTAACCACACCAAATATATTCGTTTGGGCCATTTCACTTAGCGTCGTTTCTTATCGCGATCCACCTCCGAATTGAATTTGTGTTGTAAACAAAAAATCCTTACGACAAGCTTAACAATGCCACCACTATATATTTTTTTTGTTATTTTTCTTTTTTAATGCAAAGTTTAAAGGCATGTTTTCAAAGCTTTAAGAAATGTACAATACATATGTACGTCCACAAAACTAATAATAAAAGAATTAGTAAAAGAGAGACTTGTACAGGTAAATTTAAAAACATACAGATAAATAAAAAAAGAAATTAAAATGGATATTCCAACCTCATACATATTAATAAAAAAGAAACGAGGTATGTAATTGGAGTGGCGTAAGGTCACTAACTACTGTGTTTTCAACAGTTTAAAAAAAAAAATATGTTTCTTAATAATAATCCTTCTCTCAACTTGAAGTGTTGGCAAGGGAAAGCTTAATATGATTTTGATGTTGTTTTGCACTTCTTGTAAAATTTATATTTTTGCCCAATTCGCGCATATAGGAGAACGATAAGTAGTTGTTGCTTGAAAAATGACTTTAAGTAGTCATCACAGTGGTCATCACAATGTTTCCAACAAATAATCGGACAAAGGTTTTTGTGCAGATCTGGATTCTGTGCAGGTGTCTGCAGCATTTTGGGGCAATTATAGATCAACCAAAACTTTGCTATTTGTGAAGTACATATGCTTGGGATTGTTGTCCTGATAAAACGCAAAATCACTCAAAATACCGACCTTTTCTGCACTTTGCTGTACACTCTCCTTTAAAATGTTGAGGCAGACAATTTTTTTTATTTTACCATCTATGAAATGCAAATTGCCAACCCCAGCACTGGATATACAGTCCCAAACCATAACAGAGCCTAATCCATGTTTGACGGTGGTGGCTTTGGTGTTTTTGTGCGAGAACTCTTCATTTGGCTGCTGCCAGACATACACCTTTCCATCTGAGCCATTCAAATTAAATTTACTCTCATCAGTAAAAAGAATCTTCAAATTTATAGAAATTAAAAGGTGAAAATGTTTTTGCGATAGAAAATTAATGATCTCACGTATTTCAAAAACCTTCCTTTTTTAATAAATATTCTTTAGCTAATTTCACTCTTGCAATTTTATTTTTCTGGCTTATAAAGACCTTCTTCCCTGCGACTCTTCCATGGTAATCAAATTTGTGTAGAGTATTGCGAACTGAATTTAAACAAACTTCTTTTCCACTACTTTTTTTATTGACAATTGAATGTCCTTAGCTGTTTTGAATGGATCTTGCTTTACTTCTTTTAACATTAGTCGCTCCACTCGTTCATTAAGTATTTTGCCTTGACCCTTCCTACTTTTATAAGGCAATCTAGCTCTCGATGATATCTTCATATAATGTCGTGAACAGTAGATTTGCTTTTTCCGACTACTTCAGCAATTTCTCTCACTGTTTTTCATTCACTATTTAATCTCACAATCAATTGTCTTATTTCCAAGGATCCTTGTTTGCCTTGTGGAGCCATTTAAAAAAAAAGATGTTCAAATTCGGAGTACTTATTATTGAATACAAGTATGAAATGAATGAAAACAACAAATATCGTCAAGCAGTGCATTTCTGAATGATAACGGTATTTTCGCCACTGTTTCAGTTGTCAGATTATTCGTTTGATCTCTAAGAAGTGAATTTTTTTTGTTACTGTAATGAGTTTACTCGTTATGTTATGAAGAAGGTATGTTGGAGAATTGTATTGCGTCATCCCTGCCACACACGTGGCGTTATCACTCGGCGTCACTTTTAGGAACGCGACGTTACTTTTCGGTAGTACAAAATTACAAAAGTATCGCGCGTTACCGATGTTACTATTATATTTTCGTTCTGACTGAGTACGCGACTCAACTTTTCGGGCTGTACAAACTCAACCACAGTACTGGATCGCCCGCCCAGGTAGTGCTGCGTGTGTAACATAGCCAATATCGCGGAGCGCCGCGTTAAGGAGTAACGCTGTAACGTCGCGTTATAACGCGTTCTGTGTGATTGAGCCTTTAGTGATTATATCACATTCATTATTGTCAAACACCTTGTCCGATTATTCATTGGAGCCACGGTTAATCAATTCATGCCAAATGCCAAATGGAATACATTTCTTTATTGTTTTCAATCGTTTGCTTTTTCGCAAACCCAACTCTTCGTCTGTCCTAATACCAACAGCTTCTGCCAGTTACTCAGTCCTCTGTCAACCCTCAATCTTTTGTTGATCCCCTTTTGCCCTCTTCAGTTAAACTTACTCAGCTAACTGCTCACCCCACCCAAAGTCGCTACGCCCTTTCTCGACTAAGAGATAAAAAGACGTATGAAAACATTCGTCTCTTTCTGGCTTACCTCCCCGATAAAACAGACTCGGTTTGTTATGAAAGTAAAACAAACACAAGTGTCATGGTCCCCATTCAACAGGAAGGTCTCTCCAATGATTTCGCTAGCCTCAAGAGCTTCTTCATAAAATATCATGAATTTTTCAATATTTCGCCCCAAAAAGTGTCAAAGGATCTTGATACCATCCACCAATACATTCATTTAAAACGTATATCGCACCTTCAACTTAGTAGAACTGACCACGGCAAGTTTTTTCGTCCCTAATTGTCTCTCTCTCCCAGCAACCCGCCAAAATGTTCTTCTTACCTTCTATTATCAGAATGTAAGAGGTCTTCGTTCAAAAACCCAAGCTGTCTTCCAACAGTCGCATGATTTACCCTTTAAGATATTTGCTCTGACCGAAACAAATCTGATCTCCAGTATAAATAACCTCGAACTGTTCCCATCAAATTTTAATGTTTATCGCGTTGATGAACTCAGCCGACCCAGTGATGGTTGCCCTTGTCGAGGCGTTCTACTAGCCGTCCTTAATACAATCGACTATTCCCTTATTGCAATATCATCCTCCCCACTTCTCGACTTTGTTTCAGTTAAGATTGCTCTACCCCAGAAGACACTATGCATCATTTTCTACCTTAAAAAAGCCCCTCTCAATTTTGATAACCTAACCGTAAATGATGCAATATCCATATTCTACAGGGAAATATTTTATTCTAACTCTCTTTACGTTTCCATTTCACAACGCAAAATTTTACCAACCTTCCCACCCTGGTACAATCGCAGGCTCTGTTCTCTAAGAAACAAAAGAAATAAGCAGTGGACAATCTTCGTATAAAATACCCCAATGACTTTTCTAACTACCTGGGCAGCTATCTCCACATTACCGCCCTTCACAACTCCATCTATCAACGCTTCTTCTTCTTCTTTTTCTTTTTCCGGCGTTGTTATGGTCAGAAGTGTAGGACCATAACCTTCCCACTTAACTGCATTCCTACTGGTCCGCTTGTGGGGTCCGCCGGTTTGACCTCAGAAAGTAGCGGCAGGCTTCCCGATTTGGGATTACTTCATCGCTAAGGCCAATCAAATGCTGGTGTTTTTGCATTTGTTTGCACCAATTGTTTTTCGGCCTGCCTTTTTTTATTTTTTTTTATTTTTTTTTGACACGGGCATGCTCCAGATTTTTTTTTGTTTGATCTTACTCTTACAACACCGGTGATCTCCAGTCGTGTCAATCCACTGATTTGCATGTACACTTGTGGGCAGTGATGTACAAGATACCTTAAATAAAGTATCTGGAATACAAAATGCAAAATACTTTTAAATTAAGTATTTCAGATACCAGATGCAAATAACTTTCTATAATGGTATCTGAAATACTAGATATAAAATACGTATCTTTCGAATACTTTTTAAAGATAAAAAGTTTTTGTAAAAAAAAACAATTTCTTTTTAATGAAAGTTTAGTTTTTTACATGTAAATCGCGTTGATTGCGCAAACGTGACACAACATAATATTATATTTTTAAGGTTTTAATTGAGATTTAAGTAAAACTAGTTCCTCAAACAGTTTATCACTCATTTTTCTTCGATGAGGCCTCATGATCATGCCCCCAAATGAGAAGAGTCGCTCAACAGGGGCAGAACTTGGCAAACAGGTGTTGTATTTAAAAAATATTTTTTTTATTGTGGGATAAGCATTTAAGCTCTTTATGTTGGTATCTTTATTATTTAAGTATTGCAATGTTTCTAAGTCAGCGGTGCTGCCAGTAGATCCTGTGTTTTCGGCACTTGCAACAGAGGAATCAGAATCCTCTAAAAACATGTAATAAGATTCATCTTTTGACTTTTTTTTTATGTCGCCTTCAATTTTTGTTTTTCAGTGCGATTAATTTTTCGTGTTTCAGTCAGGATAAGTTCTTTTACATATTCTTTCCGCGTTTTTGGTACCCATCTTATTTTAAAGAACGGATGTGACACTGAGGCCAATATTGCATCATTTGCTGCAGGCTCTAACTGCAAAAACTTTTAAAAACGTCTATTTAAGTTTTCTTCAATCACATCTAGCAGAGAGCCGCAGTATTTTATATTTTCCGTCCTAAGACATTTGATCACATGTTGAATTCTTACTAGCTCGGGTAACAGAGAAGCATAATAAGTGACTTTTTCCCGTTGCAGGCTTTGAATAGCTTCTGCTATTGGCTTTGAACAGTGAAGTGAACAAGAAGTGAATTTAATTTTCCTTCAACGTAGATAATTTTAGCATTTTCATGGTTTCACTTAGATTGTTCTGTACGGCTAAAAGATCTTGTATGGAATTGTAATAAGAGTTCCATCGAGTTGCGCATGGAGAAGTTGGTGACTTTCCTGTCATCTCTAAGTATGTTTCACATGCTTTTGGTGATCGGGAACATAAGTTCCAGAGTGCTTAGCACTTTGCTAAAGCTGTTTCATGCAGTTTCTTGTAAATAGTATTTTTTAACCTTGCTTGTTTAAAATCTGTACTGGCAATCAAATGCAAAGTGTGTGTAGCGCATCGTTCATGTAAAGGCAGTAGGCAATCACTTTCTAAGTCTGATGAAGTTGAAACGTCTGGAAAAGCTTGTAGTAGTAGCAATGAATCATCATCTTCATCATTGACTTCTGCGAGTGATGTTTCTTCAATATCTTCATTAATATGCGAAACATGTTCATTATTTTCAATTGACTCTGAATCAGTTTCTCCAAATACATCAAAAGCCTTAACCATATTTGAGCCGTTATCTGTAACTGTCTTAACAATTTTCGATAGTTTCAAGTCATGGTCTGAATGTATATCAGCTATAATTTCTGCAACTTTATCATATGTGTGAGCTCCTTTAAATCTTCTGCAAGCAATGGCAGCACTTTTCCTTTCAAAAGTCTCACTTTCAATCCAATGGACTGTAACTCCCAAATAACTTCTTTTAGAGGAAGACCAAATATCAGTCGTACAGCACACAAATTCGACAGTGTTCAACTCTATTTTAATTTTTTTCTTGAATTCACTATACTCAGCAGAAATTTTATTTTTAGCTGTACGACGGCACATAACGCCGTTAGTTGCTGTGCACCTGCAATCAAAGCTTTAAAAGACTTATACTCCACTATGGATACTGGTGACATGGTTGATTTCAACTGAGAGCAAACGTGTTGGCGGATAGAGCAGGCAAGCCTCGGCCCATAGAATCCGCCTGTCCGCTGACAATTGTCAACGACTTTTATTAATTGGTGTAGTGCGTTCAACTGCAAAATATTCCTACTTAGTAAAAAGAAACGAAAACAATGAGCAACAGTTTATTTCGGTAATCATATTTACAGTAATAAGCCTTTTCCTTAATCAATTATTTTTATACGTTTTTATAGGTTTTCAACGTTTTATTGTAAAGGCCTTTGATTGCCTCAATGAGCTTTTCTTAAAATATTTTATTTTTCTCTGAGAACAATGTTAGCCTTACGCGCATACTAAACCTTCACCAACCGAATAGTAGTTTAAAATTTCAACCGAATTTGAAATTTCTCTCAGTATGAGAGAGTTCCTAAACATTCTCTCAATGCATCTGCTTCCTCTCAATTAGTAAATGCGTGAACTTGAAAATGTAAATGTGTAAACTCTAATATATGAATGTATGAACTGTGAGCGGATCAAAAAGTAGAAAGTAGCTCTACTTTGCCCGTTGAAGTTCATATTTCCGTCGACTATGGGCCACCTTCCATAAGAATGTGTATATTCTATTTTGCGCTCAGTTGAAATCAACTGAGTGGCGGATCAACGGATTCTATGGGCCGGGGACTGCTCTACTCTAAACGCACACGGGATGAATTTCTCAAGCAGAAGAAATTGTATATATGAACCTCGTTTCATTGTGTTAGTGTTTTCGTCTTTCTGACATTTAATTTTTTATGCTCCTTTGACTCATTTTTTGTCCACGTTCTTAACATTTCCATTTTGTTTTTTCGGTGTTCGCTGCTTAAAGAACGAATTACGATTGAAGCCGGGTGAACTACTCTCGTGTGCGCTGGCCCAATAACATTTGGTAGAAAGAAAGAATTGCCACGCCACCTATTAATTCGGCCCTAAGAGACTAAAGATTCAATAGCGCGATCAGTTTTATCTACGACAACATTATTATTTAAAATTAATATCCTAAGATGTCACAATAGAATAAGTCATCTATTACTAAAAGTATCTTAGCGAACATAGTATCTATAAAATACTAAGATACCAAACAAAAGGTATTTGAATACAAGATACAAAATGAATTTTAAAAAAGTCTTATAGTTACAAGATGAAAATACGTATTTTGTATCTTGTATCTGTATTTCAAATACTTGTATCTTAAATAAGTCACATCTCTGCTTGTGGGGCAGTTTAATGGTGGTATATGTGTCCCTAGGCTCACCTTGGTGTTTTCTAAATTGCCTAGATGTGATTTTTGTTTACCTTTGTTCTAGTCGCCTTTTACGACAAGCGAGAGGTATCGCTGCAGCGACATTCTTAACCCGTCCCTGCACGGAGAACTCCATCTATCTATCTATCTATCAACGCTATTTAACTGAAACACAAGCCAATCTTATAAACGATCCTCTTTGGGGTCATTCTTTAAGTTTGTTAACTACAAAAGAAAATCTGATGATTACCCTTCCTCACTCTCCTACCATGATCAGACCTCGAATGACCCCAATATTATGACGTCTTTCGCCGACGACTCCTTTGCTCCAGACCTCTCATACTTCGATTAACCACCGAATTTTTCCCTTGGACCATTTCTTCCACGCACAGTCAATTCTCATGTCCTCGAAAACAAATTAAATCTACTTAATGATGAATTCACTCCTGGAACTGACGGTCTCCCTCCCATATTTCTCCATATTTCTAAAAAAATGCTCCTCAACCATCTCTCTCCCTCTCTCGAAAATCTTCAGTCTATCCCTATCCCTAGGTGAATTCCGCCGCTTATGGAAAACCTCATTTATCACCCCTATACACAAAAAAGGTCCGAAGAACGTTGTTAACAACTATCGTCCCATTGCCAAACTGTCACATATACCCAAACTCTTCGAGAGTATTTTGTACGAAACTCTAAGTTTTCACTGCAAGTCTCTAATCTCCCCTAGACACGGTTTCCTTAAATGCAGATCCACAACCACTAACCTTGTTGAATTTGTGTCCTTTACCCTATCAGCCTTAGAGAATAGCAAAGAAGTCGACGTTATCTCAACCGATTTCAGCAAAGCTTTCGATAAAATCTCCCACAGACTAATACTCTTCAAATTGTCCTCCCTTGGCTTCGACCCCATTTCTTTGAAGGGGATATCTTCTTACCTGGAAAATCGCTATTACAGTGTTCGTTTTAGAGCTGCCTTCTCTAACCCCTTTTTAGCTTCCTCCGGCGTCCCCCAAGGCAGCCACTTAGGTCCACTTCTTTTCGTTCTTACCATAAACGATCTTAAAATGGTGATCAAATATTCCCACATATCACTATATGCCGACGACACCAAGTTCTTCAAGACTATTTCCTCCAGTCACGACTCTTCCCTCTTTATTCAATCTGATCTCAATAGTTTTTCCATCTGGTGTTCCAAAAACTGCTTAGAGCTTAATATTTCCAAATGCCAATCAATTACCTTTTCACGTAAACGAATCAAACCTCCTCCTCGTCTCTACTTCCTCAATAATTAACCCATCTTCACTGTTCAAGTCATTCGAGACTCCTACGTTTTGCTCTTCAAGGTCTCCCCTGGTGCAATCTTTTGATTTTACCACCCTACCAAGACCGCCTTAAACTAATCAACATGAAAACGTTGGAAGAAAGAAGAATTGTATTTGACATTCTTTTCATCCATCGGCTCCTTCAGGACCCTCTACAACTCTGTCTCTATCAACACTAACCCCCGCAATGTACGAAATCCCCGTCTCTTCTATCTACCCACCCCCCGTACTGCCTACGGCTCCAATGAACCCATTTTTGGTATGCTGGGAAGTGTTAATTCGAATCCTTGCTTCGATTTCAACCTCAGCACTCTATGCCTAAACATCCGCCTTTTTAACTACCCTCTACTCTCTCCCCTTCTTCCTAGCTAATAAGTTCGATTAGATTAAGATTAGATTAAGATAGCTTGAATTAAGCCCAATAAATGGGGGTTGATTAGTTGATTAGTGAGTCAATCAACCAAAGCTTTCTAAAAAACAAGTTCTATCGTATTTTTTTCTGCTCTTTCCGAATCCGGCGACAAAATTTGGAAAATCCAAGATCGCTGATCCGATATGCTGGACGAATTGCGTAAAATGGTTAAAAATTGGATCCTCCATCTTGGATTTTGCAAATCCGACTTTAAATACCCTTATATACCGAATTCGGTCCAAATCAATTGACTTTGTAAAAATCGTAATTTTTTTCCGTAGTGGGCCGCCATCTTAAATCCGCCATATTTTATTTGGCCTAATTTTATTTTATTTGGCCTAATTTTCTCAGAAAAGCTTGATTTTTACGAGCTTTTCTAAAATTCTGCTGAATTCTTTGAGGAAGCCAGTGAGTTTGCAGCTGTTTGCCTTGCTGATGTCCTTTCTAAGTTTTACTAATGCAATTACTTTTGTTTTTTTACACATTTTGCAACAGACAATATAGATCAACTGGGAGTGATTTATTACTCCACAATAATGTTTTGTCACTCCCGACTAGAGGTGGTAAATTCAGCGTGATCTAAGATAGAAGCTCGTTTGACAGTCGAGTGACGGAATTTTTGCAATAAATGATGAAATTTCAGTCTACAGATTTCTGGCCACAGATTCCATTTCATGTACAGTATTTTGAGAGACATAATGGTTTTTAAAAAAAATACGTCTGCTAAAAGCTCAGGTTGGCCTTCACTATCTGTGATTAATATTATTCGCAACTAAACGGGAAATGTGACTATGTGTTTGGGTTTTATTTAACTTAATATAGATTAATGGCCGAGTTATTGTATAAAGATGTTGTAGGAACTGCAGGTTGTATGCTTTTTATGATTAAATCTCCAGAAAATGGTATAAATCGTCGACTTGTCCGCACATTAATGAGCTGAGCGAAGCTTTAAGACAGTGGGATTGCCACTTCTATCAAATCGAACTTCTCTGTCCCTGTTTGATCGATCAAGATGAATTGCACATAGCTATAGTCTAAGGTAGCGATTGTTATAGACTAATAAAAAAGTTGTAACTTGGAGGAATAATCGCCGAAAAACGCTCTCATTGACTTAACGTTGGAAACTTTTTTTCACGCGCAATATCTGCAGGTCACTTGAAAAATGTCGATCAACATTGATGTTGTAGCACATGCTTATCAGTAAAAAATGATACAGCATACGAGTATCATGGAGGTATAATCACAACAGCGCTCTTAACTCGCCAGTCACATGAATAAGAGCTGTTCATAATAATAACACTGCTCTATGCGCGTCAGATGACGAAGCACATGGTTTGTCTGCGTGCTTAACCCTAGCCCGCAACTGCCGAGTAATGTTAAAACACAATTTGTGAAAAGAGCTAGGTTTGTGTAATGGTTCTCTTGGCACAGAAGTGGATATTGTTTGTACACCACTATTGGTAATGGTAATATTTGATAACTATTAAGGCCCAACTCTTTACAACGACTTGATTCCGATAACACCACGAACAGCCGAATTCAAAAAAAGAAACGTGTCGGATACTCGGATACCAGGAAACAGTTTCCCCTTTAGTTGGCCTACGCAATTATGGTCCATAAAAGCCAAGGCATCGCCGTTGACAGAGCTGCAGTTTTCCCATCGCAAACCCACCCTTGCGTACAGGTACGTTGTCCTGGCGAAAAATATATTATTTTTTTTAAACCAAACATATTCTCGCTAATTTAAGCATTTAGCTGGTTAAGAAGGTATAATATCTTCATAAATTGCTAAAGGTAGTGACACTCGAAATACTGGGTTCATCCGGGTAGAAGTTAGGGCCAGACAAATAGAATCCGTCGATGTCTTTCCATTGAAAGTTGATATTGAATGTGTCTAATTTCAACGGATCGACGTAAAAAGCAGACAGTATACTCGTACTTTATCCATCGAATTTTATATAATATTTCCCTTGGTTATGGGACACCTTCCATAACAACGTGTGTTCCCGATTTAGAAGTCAGTTATAAACGATGGAGCAATGGATTATCGGTTTCTATGAGTGTGAGCCTTTAGGATTCTAAAATAGAACAAAGAAAAATATTTAAATTGAACACAAGAGGAGGGGCGTTGTAGATTCATCTTTTGCGTGGATGTCACAATGATTAGGGGTACACCGTGAGTACGAAAGATTTCTCAAGGGAGGAAAATCGTATGTTACTAGACGATGATAGTTATTGAAATAATTATTCGGTAATATTTTTGCTCTCGACATCGAGATAATTCTGCATACTGACGCGTTTTCAGTTGTATGGAGAGACACTATTAAAACCTAAAATGTGCGAGTTTCTTCTAACTTCGTTTGAAAATCACAACTCCTCCATATAATTCCTGGTATATGTATATACATATGTATTATACGAGCACGTAACTGTGAGGGCTTCGGAAAGATGAATTGATTGGGGCAGAACTGAAAAGTGGTCGGATAAGAGGGAATTTGCATTAACCGAAGATATCTCAACCAATACATTATCACATGGTAGCTGTGATGCGGGACCCTTCAATATCCCTTCTTTTGCCTTGAAAAAATGCTAAATGATCCAAACCTTATACATAATGTAAGTGGTGACGAAATAGTTTATTACCACCTAGAAGCCTCAGAAGTTGCTTTATCCGGTGTTAATTATGGATCATATATGTTTGCTAATTTATACAATACATTTTCGGTTTAGCTTAGGGGCAATATAATCTTTTATTGTTCTCTGTTTGACAGGGCTGTTTTATTGTCAAGAGGAGGAAATATAAAACGACCATATTCACTTATGTTGTTTTGCAGTTTTTGGTCATTTAGAACTTAAATAAGTTTTGCCTCGTAAGCTTATTTCATGACATAAAAGTGAAGATAAAAGTCATTTAGAGCTAAATTTACCAAATATAGAGGCTGGGTCATTATTACAATGTTGCTTTTAGACAAACATTTACAAACAGAAAAATGTGAGCACTAAACGCCATAAACAGTTTCGTCACAACACCAGACATTTTCAGAATGTTACAGATAAACGGGGTTGCGCTTTTATATTGCTTGACCGCCCGTCAAGCAGCTAAACTTTCAACATTTGTTTTATCTGCTTAAAAAAAATATTGTATAAAGTGCAATCCGGGTTTCCTTTTAATGGTAAATTCGTACTAGAATTGTTTTTTCGTCCCTGTCCCATCGGGGACGAACTTCGGTGTTATAGCGTATACTCATGTTTGACTGCATTTCATGTGATTTAAGTAATTTCATTCAGAGTTAGATGTTCAATTTGTGCATATCCTTGACAAGTTTACAAAACCAACAGGACGAACAAATTCTCAATTTTGAAAACTTTTTAAGCTGAATAACTTTATGGCCACAGAACTCAAATTTAAATCGGGAAAATAAGGCTTGTTATTGCCGTAAAAGAGGAAACATGACTTGAAGGGGCAAACTAAAGTTTTCAACTTTCAGCAAGTGTGGGTGATACGTTCAAAAAGAGTCGAAAAGATGTTTGCAGTGGAATAACTATGAATCGGAAAGGAGAATAGAAAACAATATGACCAGGCTAAATTAAATTGTAGTAACTTCGCAAAAAAGGACAATAGGTTGGTGACCAAAAAAAGGAAAGTTTCTCATAATGGTGTTCATTAAATCTAATTGATTTACTCACAACTTGAAAGCCAAGAGTAGTTATATTACCAAAATATCGTATGAATTATATTTTGTTATTTGTGGTAAAAATAATTGAGCTGAGATTTTATAATCAAAATAACCTTCGGGGTTTTGCTGATGTAATAAGTACCAAAGGATTACCCAGAATCAGAAAAAAATCCTCAGAAAGGTGTGATTACATACTCTTTGTATTCGTTTTGTCAATAATAAGAGGCAGTAATATTACACCAATATCAATTGTAGGTTTCAGAGTTGGTTAGCAAAATATGTAGACTTTTGAGAAGAGTCAGTCATTTTATTGTACATATATTCGAGTATCGTGGAAAATATTTACAGGGTACTATAGAGTACTACCAGTTAAACACAATGGGACAATCGTTGATAAAGTTGAACGTTTTAAGTGATATTATCGATTTTGATAGCTCGGAGTTAAAGATAAGCGACAAAATTCAAAAACCTGAAATAAACTAGAAAAAGAAAGCAACGAAGATATGAAAGCAAGAAATATTTGATTTATGAAAATTGTTGGTATCATTTTTGATATAATATAAAGCTTTTTTTTCTGTGTAAAAAATATAGCTTGGGCTTTCTCAATATTCGGGATTGGCACCTCTTTCAAATCGAAATCCTCTGTCCCTGTTTAACCGATCAAGATGAAATTTTGCACATAGCTTAAGACTAAGGTGGTGATTATTATAGGCTAATACAATTTTGGAAAGTTGGAGTCATCTTTCCGAAAAACATTCTCATTGACTTAACATGGATTTTTTTTTCACCCGCACCATTTGCAGGTTACCTGAACAATATCGATCAAATTTTCCATGGTGATGTTATAGCACGTGCTGATCAGTATCAATTCACAAAAACAGTGAGTTCGAACGCTTAATGGTTGATAGACCCTCGGGTACAGACCCTTCAAAAGCACCAAAAAAAACTCGGCTTGGCAAGTTAAGAAGCTTGAGCTTGCACGGCTGTATGCGAAGGCAAGTGAAAATTAGTGAACATTTTTTGAAAGTAAATATTTATGAACAAAGATTTTCTTGACAAAAGTTAATATTTCAATTATTCATTCCAAAATTTGCTCAAAAAAACACAAACACAAACGCAAAAAAGCGACAAATTTACGTGAGAATGTTTTACTGATTTCAAAAAAAAAAACAGAAAAACAGGTTTTGTAAACATGTCTTAAATTGTGAAATATATGCTAATATTATCGTTGAAAGAGTATCAACCTCGATAAGTAAGTCAAAAGCAAAACACGGAAATGTTAAGGAAATAGCTGGTTTACTTTGCAACAAACTAGATGGAGAAGCTTGCTTAGTGTGATATCAAGAAATTTGAAAATGATGTGAACTCGGATGACTACCAACAAAAATTGTTGGCTGTGAATATGAATCATGAACAGAAAACCTTCGAATGTGTACCACCGCCCGAAAAACTAAAGTTTACAAGAGAAAAAGCAGTTATGTAAAGGTTGCTGCAGAAAAAGATCCACTTAGAAGACTTTACAATGTCCCTCATTCAAAAAAATGTTACTTGGACTTAGATCAACTTTCAGATGAAAAAAAGGAATCACCGATCGTATTAAAAGAATTAAAAGTCATTCCAAAAAAAATAGATTTTAAGCCGCGGGTCACAAAAAATTCTTTGATTCTTGCTTGATGACAATCGAATCTTATGGCATAGTGATTTAAAACTTAATACCATCAATAAAACGGTTTAATAGATGCTCGCTTAGCTTAATTATTTGCCAACCGCAAATCCTTCCATCCTTGCATACCTAGTTTTAGATTTAAATCTATGGGAATGTAGATAGGACTATATGAGTAGTCTCATCCCTAACGCATGTAAACTATCTGACACCCCACGAATTAGCTATTCCATAGCACCAATAAGGATGGCTGCAATGCAGAACAACATTAGGATTGGATATAAAATTGAAGAATTTAACACTTTTGTTGCAAACATTAGCTTATGTGCATTGCATTATGGCCGCTGTTGAGAACTTTTAAGAGGGTCGATACAAATAAGTTTTTTTTCTAAGGCAGAGCTTCCTCTTAGGCCCGGTGCACACATGCGGTTTTTTGACGCACGGTGACTCTGCGGCACCGCATTTGCGTCTTACAGTACTCACAAATAAATTGAGTGGTGCACACGCACTTGCGGTGACTCTGCGTCACCGTGCATTACTCTTGCACACATACGTCATTTTACCGCGAATTAATT
Organism: Merodon equestris; assembly: GCA_958301585.1. Classification (NCBI taxonomy): domain Eukaryota; kingdom Metazoa; phylum Arthropoda; class Insecta; order Diptera; family Syrphidae; genus Merodon; species Merodon equestris. The sequence continues at coordinate 153,792,651 of OY284413.1, read as the reverse complement.
TCGATTTTAATAAAAAAGTCAAATATGGAAAGATTTGATGTGGAATTATTTATCGAGGAGATAAAAAAATTCCCACAAATATGGAAGATTGCTTCCGAGGAATACCATGACCGGCAAAAGAAAAGAGAGGTGTGGACAAGTATTTGCCGATCATTTTATGAAGTTTTGAGGAGAAAGACGACAAAGCAAACAATTTTGCACTCATTCGGAAATAGTTAAAAAAATTTTCAAATTTTTTCTCATGTTTGTAAATGAAGTATTAAATAATCCTTTTGTTAGCCGATGGTCAATAAAAGGATGTACCCAATAACGTCGTTTCTTTGTAAAAACATAGTTTTTATGCACTAGGTACGTGAAAACTACTTGTTTCTTTTTGTAATCTTCCGTTGCTGCAAGCCGAACGCAAACTGCAAATTGAGACGTGCGGGAAATCCCGCATGTGTGCCGCGTCACCATAGCGGCACGGTAGCGTCAAAACCGCATGTCTGCACCGGGCCTTAGGATAATAAAAATAAAATTAAGAAGAGATAAAAATGTTATTTTTTTAATTTTTAAAGTTTTTTTGTGTCGGGGGTTACTTAACATTTTTAATTTTATTTTTATTTTATTCTTTTTAAATCACTCGCGGACCCTAATTGCGATAGGTAACTAATTAAATTACATTTTTCTAAATATTATGCAAAAACGCATAGGGCTTCTTGTATGCAGAAGGGGGTGCAAGATTTTCATCCAATTTTGTTTTTATAATAACTTTTTTACTAAATAAAAAAATTACTTTGAGTGATGGAAATTTTTATTTTGACCTTTACATTTTCTTTTGTTATGTGGAAAGGATGATATCCGTCCATTGACTATCGCCAATGTTGATACACATTTGTACCCGTTTTATCGCATTTTCCATGACATTCACTAAAGGTTCCCAGTGGAAAATGTTCATATTTCTGTCGAATATTCTACTTAAGGGCTGCGAACGCGAACTTCCGGGGCTTGTTGGCATAAGTTCGCGACTTCAAGTAGCCCAAAAAAAAAACAAAAACAAGAAAGAAGAAAAATGGTTGAATCTGGCGATCTTGCCGGCCATGCCAAATCGCCAAAACAGAAGATTACCTGACCAGGAAACGCTTCCTTCACAATATCCATTGTGGCTGGTGCTGTGTGTGTGACATTCAGAAGTCGTTTGTCATGACGCTGTAGCGTTCGCCAATAACAGTAATCATATTGTCGATGGCGTCCTCCAATAAATACGACCCAATCACTCCTCCCGCGTGAATGTCGCAGCGGCTTTGTCGTGGCTTTGAGAGGATGTAATGGCTTTTCGAGCATTACACGCAGATTGTCAGTGCCCCGGAATGAAGATTTTGCTTATTGACGTCACCGCTTAAGTGGAAATGCGAATCGTCGCTCATGGTGATTTTCTACACAACATCGTCCTCTTCGTTGTTGAGATTTAGGGTTGACAGTAATTCACACGCGACTGACGGTCATCAGGCATTAACTGATGCACTGTCCGCACTTTGCAGTTAGGTTCATTGTAAGAGAAGTAATTCAAGGTTCAACTCCCGACGGGGAAATAGCTACATATATAATCCGGCTCACAGTGGCTTCTACCTCTTTTTCGGTTCAACGAACACATCCAAGGCAAGAAATATGAACACTATAACGAATTTATGGCCACTGGTGAGGCGTTTTCAGAGGGTCACGACAGACAATTTTGTTTTTCAAAGCAGTATTCCCTTTTTAAAAAAAAAATGGACTAAATGTATTGACTTGCTAGAAGACTACGTAGAAAAATAAATCATTTTTTTGACTATATTCACTAAGTTTTGTTTTCATTATCATTACTTTTGGATCACCCCTCGTAAATATGTGCAATAATCGCTCTATTTACTCAGTAGGTATTCAATTTACATGGTTTCGCTTCTGCATTCCTTTAAAAGGAAAATATAACAAAATATTGTCTTTTATTTATGAGCATCGACATCTCGGGCGTGATATAAAGACATTTCTGTAAAAATTTCCAGTAGCAACCTTAATACATATGTACTGAAATGATGGTAGCAAGACAGTGCTGCAAGTTTTCCCTCTCTTCGTTGCAGCATAATCACTGACTCCTCACTAAACAGCTTGGAATATATTGTAATAAAGATCAAAATCCCTAGGTAATTTTCAATTTCAAATTTACTTTAAGATTATCAAGAGACCTCCAAATGCGATTAGTAGAGCGTTTTCATCCAATAGCCTAATTCTATTTAAAAAAAAACTCATCAGTTTTGAAAGTCGTTGGTTTTCTATGTACAGGCTTTAAACCGAAAATAGGCAAATCGTATTCAGAGTGAATTTAAAAACATGATATGTTTTAGTTTGAATGTAATCGAGGAAACAAGTCTAAGTTAATTCTAATAAAGGATGAACAAGGTAGTTCTGCATTTAAAACAAGTCAATAATAAGAAAACAGATTCCTTTGCAAAGATTAAAATTCGATTAAAATTCCCAGGCGAACACTTATTCTTGATAAAAAAGCTTTGAAGAACTTGTAGCCGAACGTCCAGAGGATTAAAAATAGTCAAGGATATGGTGACTTTACTTCTTTGTAGTAATGCGTCAGACAAGGAATCAAAACCTCGATGAAAGTAAATGCGTTTTAAGAAAAAAAGGTTCTATAATAGCTTCCAGTCTTACATTCTTGCTTAAAAGTATTACTAAGTAAAAGTTGTATAAAATGTAACTTTACTCGTAACTAAAAATATTCACGCCAATAAATATTCTGGGGGCGAGAGATCTTGTAATTTATTCTATTCTAGATATTAAAGAGTTAGAGGAAGTGCAACGATTATGGAATACCAAAATATAAACTCAATTTTAAACATAGAAAAATTTATTACTGAAAATACTTCATTCAACTTACCAAACAGAACAAAAACTCAAAAAAAAAAACAATAACATTCCATAACAAAGAAAAGAAGGTTAAAAAACTTAACTGAACTGAACTGAACACTTTTCAAAAAGTGACCCTAATATGGACCACTATCCATTATAATATAAAACATATGCAAATTTATGTTGATGTGCAAAAATACCAAATGAAATTAAAGTATTCGACACAAGAGCACTCTACATGGTACCATTTTTTGCAGGGCATGCATACATTAACTGCATTCTGTCTCGCCGGCGTCAAAGTCACGTGTATCTAATGTCGGCGCAAAATCAGTTGAGGAAGCCGAATGGAATGAACTTTCATCAGATTCTGATGAGGATCTGGCTGTTGTTTTCTTTAATTGTTTTATAATCTTCATCCTTTTCAGACTGCTCGGTGATGGTTGCTGTCTCTTGTCAGACTTTTTAATCGTTCTCTTTTTACTTTTACTTTTTACTTCTTGCACCTTTTTTCACTTTCTCTTTTTTTTTGCTGATGCTTTAGATATTTTCAGCTCATATTTGTATGGCGAGGCTGTGATCTTGCAATTAAAAGCCGATTTTTTTCCACGATTTGAAATTCTTTTCGTGAAAGTAGTATAAGAATAAGTAGGATAAATTGGCTTGGAAGATTTCGTGTGTTTTGTATGCTTTGGTTACATTGGATGCTTTGAATTGTTTGAGGGGTTTGGACTCGCTGGGGGCTTTGAACAGGCTGGGACCTTTGAATGGACTGGGGTCTTCTGATAGGCTGGGGATCTTAGACCCGATAGGGGCTTTGGAGGCCTTGGTTTTGGAGATTTAAGATGCTTTCTGGGCTCAGCCTTGAGGCACGTATATCTACAGCCGGTGGAACGTTTTCCGGCTCTGAATTGATAACTTCCTCTTCCTCTATAAAATCGGCTTCTGTAGAAATACTCCGATTGAGAGGATAGATCCCAGTTGTTTTGAACCCATTAACAGCTAGTGTAGGTTTTGAATCCGTAAGTAAGCTGTAGTAGCTTTTCAATGCCCTTATTATTGTTTTGCCAAGGGTTGCATTTTATGGATAGAATGTGGTGGAAAACACAAGATCGTTACATTGTTAGTACGAGCAGAATCTATCAAATCTTTATATCGCGTGTGGCTGTAATATCCAAAAAAAATAGTAATATCAAAAATAAATAGGACTGGGGTTTCTGTTGTTAGTTTTTTGAAAACGTCAGAAAGTTTTGAAACCAGTCGAAGAATATATCGGTCTGAATTCAGGCTGAGGGATGACACTTTGCAATAGATTCTGCTGGAGCTTCCTTCGTTAGCAAACTATTGTATAATTTTTTTTTTCTGGGGAAGACTATCAATGGGGGGGGGGGGACAAAGTCTCCAGCTGCGTTCATACATATATAGGCTAACAGTTATTCGACCCCCCTTTCAGCCGATTTTATAGCACCAATCTGTTTTTTTTTTACTGCGAGAATTTTTTAACTACTGCGCACGACTAATTCTGGCACCGGCTACAAGGATACTAACAACGAATATGCGCATGAAAAAAAAGCCTTGAAAGAAATTAACAGATACATACATAACGTAGTTTTGCACTATTCTATATTAGGAGCGTATTCCATAACATTTACATGTGAGGAAGAGGGAATTCGAGATGCGGATCTTGTGGATTTCAGAGGATGATAATATGGATTTCAAGATCTCAGTCTGATATTAATAAAATTGCCGCTGAAAAATTGTTTGTAAAAGTAAGTGTTTTAGTAGATAATTGCGCTTTTTTCTTTTCGCTTTCAATTTCAAAAACTGATAAAAGTATGAGTTTATGGACCAAGTAAGAAGAAATTTGTAAGAATACAATCAAAATAAGCAAATGCTGATTAGTAATTTCAAACCATACACATGTAAACCAATTTGTATCAACGAAAATGAAACTTCTCAATAAGTGAGGCAGTACCGATGGAAAAAGTTGATGAAATGTCAGTTAGCGATTTGGACTGTAATATTACCTATACCAGCTCGGCAGGCACAAAATTCAAAATTGTTGGTGCTCTGTGTATTCAAGATTGGATTTTCTCCTCTCTCTACGACAGACAAATAAAAAGACCATAATGTTAATTTTATTTTATATTTTTTTAAAGTTTTGTTTTATTTTTTTTTTGTATTTAAAATTTTAAACTCTTCGACTCATCGACAAATAGTTTTTCTTTGCCTTTATTCGACTTCACCACGTGAATTTCCATTATTCCGAACGCGATGCTTCTCTATCAAATGATCAAATGAAGTGATTAGCTATACATTTTTTTCTTATCAGTCAATAATCTCTATGTAATAAACGGTAAATTGCTTACGCTACTGTCAATTAAAAGCATTATTGGTCTCTGTTGGTATAAACTGGACATTTTGTGTTTGGGGATTTTGCGTTCGGTGAATTTGTATTTGTACATTTTTCAAAAGTTGGGGATTTTAATTTTGGATATTTGTATGTCTTCCCGGTAAAACAGTTTTTGAAAACGAGTGAATCATTGGTTAGTGCGCGTCGCAATTTTTGTACTCACTTCAGTTTCCGCAGACTGAGCGATGGATCGAGCACGCAACTTATCTGATCGTAGATGCAAAGGTTTAGACAAGAAGGGACAATGGTGAGCAGAACTCCATCGGGACCATCAAAATCAGCAGCGACGCCAAACCATTGTCACTCAAGTTCCACACGAAATTATGCGAAATCCCCGTAAATCCATAAGAAAGATTGTGATTTTGAAAATCACAATTTCTGTTGCCGCAACTGCAGCTGTTCCCCGCTCACAACAACAGAACGATATTTTAGCAAGACGGTGATGCACTACATACGGCTACGATCTCGATGGAGAAGCTGAGGGCTATTTTCCCGAAAAATGTGATCAGCAAGTATTGAGACATACCCTGACCACCTCATTCTCCGGACCTCACACCATGGGACTTTATTTTGTGGGAATACCTGGCACAATTCAGCCGCAATTAAAGCAGCTCTTTGATCACGCGTTATTGCAAATGTGAGGTTCCGGTTGCAAGAGTGCCCGGAAGGAAATTGGCGTCATTTGGAAGATATTGTTTTTGAAAAAATAAAATCCGAAACATGACTGTACATTTTCTCAAAATATACTATTACTGACGATTTTTAGTTTTTTTATTTATTTTATAAGGTTGATGCATAATTATTGCTGCTTTTTTTTTCTTGAAGAAATTAGCGTTTTGGTTATTATTTTTTCATTAAAATAATCTTCTCTCTTTTATTAACATGAATGCGTATCTACATGTTCGCCACATTATACTCTATTACTTCGAGAAATGTTGGAAAGCGGCAGAGTCGTTATGCGATCTCAACGAACTTTTCGGCGAGGAAACAATCAGCAAAACGGGTGACACAAACCTTGTAGATGAAGAAGAAAGAGTACGACCATCGAAGTTCAACGAACAGGCCCTTCTAGCGGCCGTGGAAGAAGACGAAAGCCTAACAACACGAATGCTAGCCGATGTCTTCAATGTCAACCAATCGACGATTGTCCGTCTTCTCCATAAGTTCGAAAAGGTGTGGAAAATAACTGAATGGGTCCCCCACATACTCTCCGATAAAAACAAAGCGGAACGTGTACGCATTTTCACTGATTTACTGCAACAAAATGAGCAAGCTTCGTTTCTGAAGAATTCCATCACGGGTGATGAATCATGCTTACTCTTCAAAAACGTCAAAATAAAGAAGATTTGCGTGTCGCCGGGTGTTTCTCCAAAAGGAATACCAAAAAGTGCCCAGTGTAAGAAGGCTATATAGTGTTTATGGTGGGACAGAAGCGGACTGAAGCTCATACAGACCACTACCTCAATCGCTCGTTGATAAACTGGCAACCGACCAAAATTTACGACGATTTGGATGACTCGATTGCCAATGGTAAACCGTATATCGCCACCAAGAATCGTGACTTTCTCACCAGTGAAATCGACAGATTGCAAAGCAAGTGGGAAGCAGTTCTTGAAATGGATGGTGACCACGTTTCGGAATAATTCTTTAAACATGTTTTTGTTAAATATTTATATCGTTAAAATTTGTTGAAAAAAGGCCCTTTATTATATAACATTATCTTTCTGCCAAATTCTTTGAATACTTTAAATATCTGCCTGTCTATTCCGGCCTTCTTCTTCTTCTTCTTTTCCTTTTTCCGGCGTTGTTATGGTCAGAAGTGTAGGACCATAACTTTCCCACTTAACTGCATTCCTACTGGTCCGCTTGTGGGGTCCGCCGGTTTGACCGCAGAAAGTAGCGGCAGGCTTCCCGGGTTGGGATTACTTCATCGCTGAGGCCAATCAAATGCTGGTGTTTTTGCATTTGTTTGCACCAATTGTTTTTCGGCCTGCCTTTTTTTTTTTTTTTTGTGACACGGGCATGCTCCAGATTTTTTTGTTTGATCTTACTCTTACAACACCGGTGATCTCCAGTCGTGTCAACCCACTGATGCCTGTCTATTCCGGCCTAATGATCAATAAGGCTAGTTTTCCGTTCTTATGATCAAAACGAGATTAGTTTCCGCTGTAAAGCTTTTATTTTATATAAAAGCTGCTATCTTTAGGATTGTACAAGTAATAGCTAAGTTAGCCCCATTGAACCCACTGTATTATATTTTCGCTTTTGTGAAGCTTTATTCTATTTTAAATCAAACATGTGTCACACGATACTTAAGCATAAAGTTTCAAAAATATATTTTCTAGTTTTCCAAATATACGTTGTATTAAGGACTATTTCCATCAACGAAGACCGAACAACATATACAAACTGAATTTGAATTACATGTAATCTACCTATATATTGTAATTTTTTAATATACGGAACGGATGACATAACCCAGTAAGCGTAAATGACAGTATTACATTTTATCAAGCATATTTTTATTAAGCTCATTTGTTCCAGCGAAATCATAATAGTACCTGCGCAATCACTTTTATACAAAGTGAAACAACAAAACAAGAAGGGGCATGAACGAATGCTGAAGTCGTTACCCAAAAGAAGGAGATGCAAGTGGCAGCGACATTTAAAAATGACAGAATAGGTTATGGCATAACGATATTAAATGATTTGAGAATCCCAACTATCGTGGTAATATCGCAAAATGCCTACCCTCTTCGTAATATGTTGCCTTGCAACGTGCGTGGGAATATTTTCACTATGTTTATATGGTTTTGTGATATTTTATATTGTAATGTTGCTTGTAGGCGCATTAAGTTCATTGTAATTTCTATGGTAATTTTACTTTTAACTAAAATTTATCAAACCAGAGTTTTTTAGAAACGTAAACTCAACCCAAACTTTGATATGCAATATAATAAATAATAAACTAAAGAGAGTGACTAAGATATTAAGGTTGCGTTCTACCTTAGAAAACCGAATTTTATCAGAGAAGTCGTTCCTTACGAGGTAGACGCTTACGTTCCATGACGCAATGTGATGCTCTGTTATCTCAATTGTGTGCGTTTTACAGTTGAATATACTATCCAATAGTACTGCCCCCTCCTTCACTGGCTCCAGAGCTAAGCCTAGTAAAGTGTTTTATAGATCTCCATCGAGAAAGTTTACTTTTCTTAGTGAAAGCACAAACGTAGTTTTGGCTGGGTTAATGGGTTAATGTGCGCTTTTGCCGTTTTGCATCATTCACTCATTACTTTAAGGGTTATGCTCTATACCACCCATTTCTTCTTAACTAGCGACCAAAAATATGAATTCGTTATTAATACACTTTCAAAACATATGATTCTTACCTTTTTCTAGGTATTTACAATGAGCACCTAATTAACAATTGAAATTTGAAATTATTTTGGGCTTCTTTGTTGCTATTTCACAGCTCCCGATTTCTTATGCCATGTCGGTTGTGGTGGCACTTTTCTCAGAGTTATTTTTTTTTGTAATCACCTTACGCAAAACCATCAATTGGTGGTTATAACATACAACAAAAGAAATTTTCGAGAATTATGGTAATTGAATCGATCTCCTGAACTAAGAACCAAATTAAATAGGATCATTATAAGAACTTACGGAACTACTACAAAATTACAAAATCGAGCGCCTTGAAAAACTTGACTCCAAATGAATTATTCTCCGTAGAAAGCCACAAAGAACTTTAAGCTGATCACTTCAATACTAAATGAATACAAAGCACGGTCTAAGAAAAACGCAGAAAAAGCTCCAACACTAGAAGCACTTTTTGCCAACCGCTTCACAAACGAAAAAAACAACTGTTCATATTATATACACTCCCAAAATATAAACGGAACCATCCCAATCACATCGACGACTAAAGAAGAAATTAGCTTGCACATAATCAAGCATAGTATTAAACCTTAGAAAAGTCCAGGATATGATCTAACAGAAGGAAAAATCGTAAAAAAGTCGCCTGACCATGGAACTATTTTACATCCTATTTTATTTTACGTCATATTTCGAACAATATACTTCCCAGAAACACGAAAATTAATCGAAGTACACACCATCCCGAAACCAAGACTGCCTGTTGCCAATCCTAACTAAACCCTTGGAATAAATCCTACACAACTGGCTACAACCATAACTGGAAATACTTTCTCAACAGTATTTCTCGACGTACCTAAAGCTTTTGATAAATTTTGGCACATGGGCCTGCTTTACTAACTCAACAAAACTCTACGACTAGACCTTAACCCTACCTTGACCATTTTTATGTAATGAATATGTGATGAATACTTCGTTCAAGATGGCGTTCCCGAGGGAAGCCTATTGGGGCCACTACTCCATGGCTAGCTACGTTTGAAAAGGACACAATCATTTTGCAAGCTAACAAAGGCATAATGGATGCAAACAACAAACTCCAAAGCCACTTAAACAACATCATACAGTGGTTCACCAAATGTGGAGTCCAAATTAACGAGGAGAAAATCACCACGAGGCAAATCGACAATCCACTTCCTATAACAACTAGCATAAAGTTCATGCCTTTATGATTTACTAGTGATCGCGCTAAATACTAAGGTATTATTCTCTTCTTCTTCTTAGATAGCGCTCCAATCTGGTGTGAACGTGGGTCTAAACCAACAAGAGTCCCAAGCTGGTACGATCTTTTGCCACTCGTTTCCAATGCCGCATTCCCAGTTGGCTAAGGTCAGCGTCGTCCTCTGTTGCCTCGTTCTCAGGGTTGGATTCGAAGACTCCTCGGGCCGGAACTGTGTTGTCCATTTGCTCTACATGGCCTAGCCATCTTAGACGTTGGATCCGGAGACGTCGTACTAGGCCGATGTCGCTGTACAGTCCTTTATCTTCTCCTCCATTCTCTCGAAGTATTTTCCGCTCGAAGCGACCAAGGGCATCCTCATCCGTTTTCGTTAGGGTCCAGGCTTCTGCGCCGTAAAGGAGGACCGGGATGATCAGTGATTTATACAGCGCTGCCTTGGTTTTTCGAGAGAGGGCTCTCAATTGCCTCTTGAGCCCAAAGAAGCAGCGGTTAGCAAGAGTAATTCTGTGTTTGATCCCAGGTGTTGTTGTCCCTGGTCACTAGTGCGCCAAGGTGGACGAAGTCCTTGACCATTTCAAATTTGTAGCCGTCAATTGTGTCGTCGCTGTTGTGCGTCATTTTTGGATGACAGCATTTATTTGGTTTTACCCTCATTCATTGAAAGACCCATTTTAATCGCTTCTGCTTCAATACTTTTGAACACTTCATTGACGTCTCGCTGTGCTCGCCCAAGCACGCAAGTAATTGCGCAGACTTGAAATAGATCGTACCTCTTGTGTTGGCGAATGAGTCTCGTATGATCTTCTGTGGCATGATGTTAAAAAAGTTACATGACAGTGTGTCACCTTATCTGAATCCTTTTTTAACATCAAAGGTCTCGCTACCTTAATCAAGCAGCGAGGTCTCCATTGGCATTCTGCACAATCTGACGAGTTTGGTAGGGATGTTAAATCTAGACATGGCTGGGTATAACTCGTTCCTGTGCACAGTGTGATATGCGGCTTTAAAACCGGGAAAAAGGTGGTGTATGTCGATTTGGAATTCTTGGGTCTTTTCCAAGATCTACTGCAGTGTGAAGATTTGGTCTATTATGAATTTATCTAGACTGAAACCACAGTGATAAGAACCTATCAAATTATCCACAAAGGCTTTCAGGCGTGTACACAATACGGCAGAGAAGATCTTGTAGTCGATGTTAAGGAGAGTTATTCCTCTCTAGTTGGCGCAGTTATAGGCGTCTCCTTTCCTTTCCATTCGTCCGGCATACTTTCTCCTGACCATATTTTACAAATGGCATGCGCCCTACCAACTCATTTCCAGCCACTTTAAATAGCTCAGCAGTCACGCCCTGTGCACCCGCGGCTCTGTTAGTTTTAGCTTCGAAATAACAAGCTTAATTTCATCTAGGTCTGGTTGACCGGAGATCATAGAAGTCATCCTTGGGGCGATCATCTTTTTCTTCCGTAGGGGCAACACATGTAAGGCTTATGTTCCCGAGGTTGCCTTTGATGCGGATTGTTATGATGCGTTCGCTTAAATGTCGGAAGCTTAAGACCTTATGTCGGAATCTCCCTCGAATAACAAATCCGCAGCCGAATAGGTGTTGTTTATTTTTGTTGTAGCAGTAACCATCCTGTCGCATTTCTTGGAGTGCGGTTATATATGCTTTGTGGCAGTTATGGGATTTTTCCAGTTGGTTATCTGCACCTGGTCTGCTAAGGACCGCATTTTCACTTGCAGACTCGCAATTTTTTTTATTTTTATATGGGTCGAAAACATTGTATCCGAGGCTTGTTGTTTCTTCGGAACAAGATTTGTTTTTCGCGATGTTAACCCTAACCCCTAACCTGGAAGGCTAGGTTCGCTACACACGTTGGTTCACTACCCGGCGAATGCCAGGCCAGCTATCCAAGAGAGACCACGTGGAGGCTGTGCATTAGCTGTGTATATCTTTGTTCTGTTTGTTCGCTTCCTCTCTCCCAGGGATATGGTTATTGAGAGTAAATAAACATTTTATAAAAAAGAAACCAAATAAAAAACAAATTTCGAAAATTCTATTGTATGCTTGGTAAAAATTCTAAGCTATAGCTAAGGTATACAACTGTGGGGAACTTCACAAACCTCAAACATTCAAGCAATCCAACGCACTCAAAACATAATTCTAAGAACTATCACCAACGCAGAATGGTACATATCAAATAAGGAAATTTATAAAGACCTCCGCATAACAACTATCGAAGAGAAAATTAAAATGTTTTGCGACAAGTACAGACAAATTATTTGACAAGGCTGACTATTCCTCTCTTGTCCATTCGTTCTACGTGTCCCGCCCATCTTTGCCCTCGCAATTTTATTACTCGAACAAAGCTTGGGGCTGAATAGAGTTCCTTGAGTTCTTGGTTTACCTCCTCTTATTGTCGCCTCTTTGTGCGCCCTGTTTTCCACAATAGATTCTCAAAGACCCAACATTTTTTTCCCCCTTTTCTTAATCAGAGAGCAAGTTTCACATTCTTAAGGTGTCACTGGCATACCTACTATATTTTGACATTGCAGGAGTGAGAGTTGTTTTCACTAGTTCCATCATTTATTAATGATATGCGATAATATTAGGTAGTACTCTATTTGTTAATTGCGTTTATGGGATTGCCTTACTAAGAAATGTGCCAATATACATATTTATAAAGGGTGTTTTTTATAGAGGTATAGAACTTTGAAATGGAATAAAACATAGATGATTTTTTTAAATTGACATGAAATTGTCATGTCATTTATTCGAAAGATAATCTTCTAACATTATTTATATATAATTTCTAGCATATGACCGCCACGGCTGGCTAATCTAATCTGGAGGTCCAATTTTCGATGATGAGACAGAAAATAGTCAAGCGGCGTTAAATCGCACGATATTGGATGCCAATTCACGGGTCCGTAACGTGAAATTATGCGGTTACCAAACGTTTCCTTCAATAAATCAATTTTGGCACGAGCTGTGTGACATGTTGCGCCGTCTTGTTTAACCCCCGCTCCTGCACATCATGGTTGTTCAATTGATGAACGAAAAAGTCAGTAATCATGGCTCTATAGCGGTCACCATTGACTGTAACGTTCTGACCAGCATCGTTTTTAAAGAAGTACGGACCAACCCATAAAGCACACCAAACAGTCAGTTTTTGTGAATGTAACGGTGCCTCAACATATGTATACTTGAGGATTATCATCACACCAAATACGGCAGTTTTGTTTATTGACGTATCCATTCAACCAAAAGTGAGCTTCATCGCTAAACAAAATTCGGTTTTGAAAATTTTGATATGCCAGAAATTATATTTAAGTTATAATGTTAGAAGATTATCTTTCGAATAAAGTCAATTTCATGTCAATTTAAAAAAATCATCTACCTATGTTTTATTCCATTTCAAAGTCCTATACCTCTATAAAAAACACCCTTTAGCTTGGTCGTGAGATTCCTACACTTCCAAAAGTTCATGTTAAATTCATGACGAACAATTTATCGCATTTTAATCATTACATCATGACAGGTGTCGGATTTTCACAATATTTACAAGCAAAACCACTCCTGAGTCAGACACGAAGCAATTTCAGAATTTTCCAACATACATGTGTATATCGAACATATGTTTCTGAGAAGCTTTTATTCCTTGGAAATACTTACTTTTTGTGGGAATACGTTGCCAAGAGGAAATAACGTGTTAGTGTAAGGCAATGATGTAAAATTTGTGACTGTGATTTTATGAATTAAGACTAATTGTGCTTCTTAGTTAAAAGTCTAAAAGCCAAATTTGAATACTCATTTTGCTGCTACAAATTCTGAAATAATCAACTATGGCTCCTTTCAATCAAAGCTTAGTTATTGCACAATAAACTGAAACGCCCGCACTTTGCCACAAAGTAGAATTATTACACGAGCTGAATCTCGCAGATTAAGATACTGCATGTTTATTTAAGGTGAAGAGTTTACCGCATTTGATCATGACAGGTATCAGGTGTTCACAGCATTTAGATATACAAGATATACAAGATATACAAATCATTTTCACAATTTTTCAACGAGATTTGAACACATGTACATGGGGTAAATATTTCTTGGAAATATTAGCTGTTCACAAGAGCACGTTGGCGTTAAAAATAACATGTTAACGTGAGGCGAGGATTTGTGGAGCATTCAATTAAAGTGTATTATGCTTATTAAGCTAAAGCCACGAAAATCTAAATTTAATATTACTTTTTGCGCAACAAACTCGTAAAAAAAATTCAATATTTGCGTGATATAAAAAAACAAAACAAATCCAATCACACATGTATACAAAAACTTTAAACCCGACGGGGATTATTTTTTTTTTAATAAAATAGCCTAGGATTATCGATTTTTTTTCCACACACGACAATATTCAAGAATGTTTCACTTAAGGCTTGCATGTAAGCTTAGATCTATTTCTCTTTTTATAATTTTCTAAAGCAGTAAATTATTTATTTTTACATAATTTCAAGTAACTAATAATATATCCAAAAAGTTCTGAAATTCAATAAGAAATGGCGCTATTAGGTTCGTTGTAAAGGGCCTTTCAATAAGGCCGGGTAGATGTTGAAATGGAATAAAACAAAATATGTATGAGGTATTAACAATTTTTTTTTTTTATTTGAAAGGCCAATATATGGGAAATGCCCGACTTGGCTTCTTACGGTGGACCGAGTGGTCCAATTTTCAATGACTCTTCCTCAAGGATCTGGCTGAATTTGGCGGATGGCCTGTGTTATGTTCACCTTAAGGGGGTCGATCAATTGTGGTCTACTCGCCTAGACTTGCGGCTTCAAGAAACGCCACAAGAAAAAGTCTAGCAGGGCCAAATCCGTGGCTAATTCACATCACTTCTACTAATGATAACCTTTTCCTTAAATCGTCCATGCAGAATGTCAATCGTGGCGTCCGCTGTGGGGTATGTAGTGCCATCCTTCTGAAACTACATGTCGTCTTGATGCATTTCGCTCAATTTGGGCCATAAAAAAATGGTTATAATTGGTCTATAGCACTTGCCACTAACGGTGACCGCCTCCCCAACGTCGTTTTCGAAAAAGTACGGACCAATGATGCCGCCGGCCCGAAAACCAAATGATTACTTTTTGATGATGCGTTATCACCTGGTGAACCCCGTGTGGGTTGGTGCCGTCCGATATAATTTTGCTTGTTAAAACAGTATTTCATAAAAAAAGCGCCTCGTCGCTAAAGATGATTTTTCGCCCAAAATTGGGGTCCTCTACCAAACGCTCCGAAGCCCAGTCAGCGAACAAACGGCCTTGTCTATGTTCATGTCCAGGTACCCAGCACAGCGTTACAGCGCATCTGCTCGATATCCCATTTAGAGATGTGCGGCAGTGCCTGACCAATTTTGATCTTATTATTGGTGATTCGAGTGCTTTTATTGCCGCTTGGCTATCTGTGTAGATGACAATGTCCCTGTTGTTCATCGATCTTACAGACAGCCAGTCGGCGGCCTCACGAATTGCCGTTAATTCAGCTTGGAGTATACTACAGTGGTTCGGTAGTGTAAAGGATTGGCTGATTTTTAGGGTCGGTGCATAGGCACCGGCATCCACACCATTGCCTGTCCTGGACCCGTCTGTGTATGTATTCAGTGCTGTGCCTTTTTTTTTTAAATTCATTCTCCTGCCATTGTCATCGGTTAGCAATTGTTGTTTTATGAATAATCTTGAAGTCAAGGCTCGTGGTTAAGTCGTCCGTGACTTCACTTAGATCATTGCTTTGGAGTAGAATACCAGCGAGCCATATTTCGTAAATTTTCCAATGAGTCGATTCCTTTAGCCGCAGCGCCGATTTCTTTGCCTTTTTTTTGCTAAGAATATCCAAGGGGAGTAGAAGAAGCATCATTTCAATTACTGCATTGGGGGTGCCTCTATTATCGCGATGCACACCATCCTTTGAACTCAGCTAAGGAGTTTGCAATAGTTAGATTTGCACCAGTCTAAACAGCCGTGCATTAGTATAGGTATAACAACCGCGCTATACAGCCAGTGTGTAATATGTGATTTGATAACCCATCTGGTGCCCAAGGCCTTTTTGCAGGTGTATACGCAGTTGTTGCTTTTTTCAATTTCAAGTTGAGCTTCCCGTCGGGTATTAAGCCAAGGTACTTGCAATGGTCTGCGAATCTAAGGTAAGTCAAATTGAGTTTTGGTGGAGTGATTCGAGGAATCTGCCGTTTTCTTGTGAATAAAACTAGCTCCGTTTTGAAGGGATTTATTCCAAGCCCGCAGTTCTCTGCCAAATTAGGCAGTTTACCTAGGCCTGTTTCCATCAAATCTCTGATTATTAGGAGATGTTTCCCGCTGATTGTTAGTGCAATATCGTCTGAATACGCAATGACTTTGCACCTCCAGGGATAAGAGGATATTTCATTTATAACCGGAACTCACAATTGCGGCGATAGTACTCCTCCTTGTGGTGTGCCACGTTTTAATGCTCTTTTAGTACTATATGGTAGCAGCGGAATTTCAAATGAATCAATCTACTTGAAAGTATTTGTTTGATCCTCTGCAACAGAAGCAAAATATCTTTTGGATTGCTGGTTCACCTATATGATTCACCAGGAAGTTTCTTTACCGGGCTATTTTTGCACATGTGCAAAGAAGGCTGAGTTTAGTCTTACCTTCAAAGATGTGGCCCTCCTTATGACTCCGATCTATAATCACCACAGCTAGGTGATCCCTCCCCACCTCGTTGTGAGTGGGCGCCTTAGCGGTGCTCCTATACCTCTTTGAGGCGGATGAGGTTTCATCGTGAGATCGAGACCTTTAAATTGCCCACCAAATTCTTTTGGCTGTGAAAGCGTATACGGAAGGTCCCTTTCTAGGTCGACTCTTCTGCTCCACTATGGTTTTTCAGGTCATTATTACGAGGCTGCGCCCTTCTCGCCCCAATTGCCCTTTCCCTTTTTTGCTAGTCGGGTAAGAACTTGAAAAGCAGCACGTCTCTTCTGTGGGCCGCCGTTGCTTGGGAAACGTTTTTATTCTCAGTCTTCTGAGTATAGTGGGGGTAACGCCCAAGGGTTTTTGTTTATTTCTGTTAATCTCGTTAATTTTGATCCCACGAGTAAGCCAGTGTAGAAAAGGTCCACCACAGCATTGCCGGTTTTACTGTAGTAAGGCGTTGCCACAGCACCCAAAGGAGCTCGTTAAGGCAGGTTTAACCCCCAGCCTTCCATCTCTCGGCACGGTTCTTTCCCTCACACCACCAGGTGGTGTCTGTTGTTACCTCTTTTTTAATGTTCCACAGCGCACGATTGATGCTTACGAGTAAGATCTTAGCTGAGACTAACCGGTGATTAGTCATTCCCAGCGGGCGCCCACGGGGAGGACTAGAAGAAGAGGATTTTTGCCCACCACTCCAAGAAGTGAGATTGTGAAACTTGGTTTCGTAACTTAAAAATTGGACTCTTAATGTTACATTAGCAAAATATTCAATCCTGGTCTATAGTTTATTGTGCCTACTATAGGACCAGGGCGTTTCATAAATTGCTGCTTCTTGACATCGAATTTAATCCATCGCTCTTTATCAACTGATTGATAGCAACAAGATAAAGACTCGAATAAAAAAGCTCAAACATCTTGACTGTAGTGACAGTAATGGGTGACATATGTGTGCCGACTTGATTGATCAGGACATCGCTAAGTCCTTTGTGGATACTGATTTGGTAATCGTCCATTAGTAACATCCTATCATATAAAACAGAAGCCTAAATCTAACAATTTGTCATGCAAGACCTAATCTTAGTAAATGTAATAGGAAAAGGTGTTTAGATAAGTTAAGGTAGCATAGTTGGATACATACCAGACAAAATCCTACCCCACAATCACGACACCAGTGCATCATCATGATAGCATCCATTTGACACCCGCAACTATAGCGAGGAATTAAACATGGCACCAAAGTACCGTGCCGCTTTAAGAAAACTCTTTAGCAGGCAAAAGTCCCATGAGCATTGTTCATTGTCATGCAATTTTATCGGATAATCCAACGTCTTCCAACACCTAAATGCCCTTTGAGCCTACAAAGTCTATACGGCACTGTTAGATACAGAAGGGTTAAGAAGTCTACCCTTCTTTCCGAAAAATTGAACTGCTAACTTAATGTAGTAAATAAAGGTCATGTGAAATATCGATAAACAGAATTTCCTTAACAATGGTATCAGTAAAAAAAGGTTACGAAACGTGACAAGCGTAATCTTATCCGCAACAAATTATACTTAGGCCGTCCACTTACTAGGACTAGACACACTTCATTTACTCGAGAGGAATTTTGTTATGCGAACTGAGAAAATTGCTTTGGGTAATGTGACGAGGGATGTAGGAAAGAGCGTTACAAGAAAATAGGATGTTTAGTTGGAAGTTATAACGAAACTATCTATGATAGTGCTCCTCAGGTATATCAATTTATACAGACAAAGGACAGATTTTGTCGTTAACTTATCTGCAATCAAAATGAAAATCATCCCAGGGAAAGGTAACAATATGGTAATATGGTCACTGTCATTCCCAGTAAATTCTGCTTGTAGTAGAACCATATCTCTCTATATGAAATATGATCACATATGTTCATTTGTGAGACGTTATTTAAATAGGGTGAAAAGTCCTTAGTCCCATTTGAAAAGGAAGTCGGAAACCATTATTTTCTTCTTATTTGAAAGAAGAAAAAGTAAAAGGCATTTTTCAAATAGATAATAACTGGAAATGGACGCTATGCCTTAACGAAGGGAACGATTTTCTGAAAGGAATTCTAATGCTCCACTATTCAGCTACAATATTACTCTCCCCAGGGTTAGAGCTAAAGACTAGAAAGTAAATAATAATATCGCTTGTACCAAAGTAAATCAATGATGTTATTTTCAGTAGCTAGTTGCTTGGCCTACTATAGATTTTTTTTAGCACTCCTAGCTGTGAGTCTTCAGCATGCAAGCGACCGTCCCGTACATTAGAGAATATAAGCTTCGTGAAAAAAACCAGCATGCTTAGTAAAGAACTGTTGTATACCATCCCCAATTTTGGCAATTATACGTAAGCTGTTCTAAAAAAATTAAAGTTGCGATGTACTAGGCTTTTGGCTATTTCCATATCTCTAGTGGCCCTATGCACTTATAACCTAGCTAGTAACTTTGTCTTATTTTCACAGGTAACTTACAGTGTTCATTTCATCAGATATAAAAGGTTATTCACAAATTCCAAACCTGCCAATACTCGAAGTCGGAAAAAGTGAAAAGCGTGATAATCATCTGCCGTTTGACGGCGGTAGACTAGTTCGTTTTTTTGTTTTTAAATTAATCTTTTTTTTTTTTTTTATTAAAACTCTTTTATGTGTCCCATTGAACCTTCATCGCTACGACACTGATTGGATTTTTGTAATAATCTGCTTTTTATCCTTTTACGTCCTGAAATTCAAGAACGTTTACCCACATCTTAAGTCAACCAAGTGATTGATGATTGCAGATACTTTTTACCTAAATAAAGTGTCAGAAGCTCTGACTCAGAACGATTAGGAGACGGAAGCCAGCGAAGCCGTCTCGAAAGTTTATTGAAATGAATTTGCGTGATTTATTGAGTAACCGATGAGCGGTGGATAATATGTAGATTTATTTAGATTAAAGAGAATGGATTGTATTTACGTATACTGTATAATGTAATTAAATTAATCAAAGGAAAATAAAATTAGATTATAAAAAAAAAAGCCTTTAGCTATGTAAAGGATGTTGTTGTGTTTATCTTTTTATTGCCCCACATTCTCTTGCTCTCTCATATTGTATGTGAAAATATTTAACACTCAATTCCAGGAAAAGTATAGCTCCTAAAAGCTCATTCATGTTTTTAAAATATGTTGAATGTATTTAAAGTAAATACAACATGTTTTATGTCCTCCCTTTTACCACCTGGCGCTACCACCTGTTATTATACCCAGAACTTGCATATCCTTCTGGAAATGTGTTTTTTTAAAAACTAGGCATAAAAAAGATATAAGATTGAAGGTAATAAAATGGAAGCTATAGTCGAATGACTATGCGCATAATTCTAAGCTAGCTTATACGAGTATAATTTATTCAGAACTATGAACATTATTATCCTTCTGGGATGTCATTCCAAGATGGAACATGTTGGAGGATTTTGTAGAAAGAACTAGTTATTCACCGAGGAAACATTTGAGTTCATATTACTGTAACAATCACAGGTACCTACTATTTCAGATTTTATACCCAAGTTTTGAGGAATGTCACTACAATTGGAATAGTTTCCTTCTTCTAAAACTACTGTAAAACTCGAGTTGAGTTAAATAAAAACATGTAAAATAGCTGTTCGATTTTTCTGTGAAAAATTATGGTTTAGGTTACTTTGGGTAACCGTCCGTCGGTTCTGGAGAATGTTTCTATTTCTTTCCATCATTAATCCCAAAGTCGTTACTTTACTATCATCTTCAAATTGCAAAATAAATTAAAAGCTGGGATGCCGAAAGGGATTACGCGAACATATATAGACACCAGCGCGGACCCTTAAGCCTCTGTCTACTAATTCCTACTCTCACCTAGGGTACCTAGTGCCTCAGTTGTAGATTGGGGTTTTAATCTTCTTTGTAAGATTGTTGGGGTAGCAAACGAAAAAAAAAGGGGGGGAGGCTTGAGTTTCCAACAAGGCTCGGCTCCTTTAACATGATGACGACGGGTTAGTAGAACTATTTGGCGAACATCTTAATCGGGCTACTACAGTTTAAGCAGGTTAACAAACAAACCACAAGCGATACCTCTCGCTTGTCGTAAAAGGCGACTAAAACAAAGGTAAACAAAAATCACATCTAGGCAATTTAGAAAACACCAAGGTGAGCCTAGGGACACATATACCACCATTAAACTGCCCCACAAGTGTACATGCAAATCAGTGGGTTGACACGACTGGAGATCACCGGTGTTGTAAGAGTAAAATCAAATAAAAAAATCTGGAGCATGCCCGTGCCACAAAAAAAAAGGCAGGCCGAAAAACAATTTGTGCAAACAAATGCAAAAACACCAGCATTTGATTGGCCTCAGCGATGAAGTAATCCCAAACCGGGGAGCCTGCCGTTACTTTCTGAGGCCAAACCGGCGGACCCCACAAGCGGACCAGTAGGAATGCAGTTAAGTGGGAAGGTTATGGTCATACACTTCTGACCATAACAACGCCGGAAAAAGGAAAAGAAGAAGAATAAACAAACCACTTGGAAAAAGCCCTCAACTGCTATAAAACAGATATAACCGATATAAAACGGATGAAAAACTGCGAAATATACTATGGAAATTACTACAAGAAGAACAAACAACGCTTATTCGGATGCAGATAAGTTATTCGAGGATGACTACGACAAAAAGTTTTACGCTTTCGACATGTAAGCTTAATATAAGTTCACGCCCCAACCGAAGAAAAGGACGACAGACTCAAAGATGACTTCTACAATCTCCCAGAGCCTATTCCTAATGCCCCAGCTCCGATACAAAAGAAGTACTAGCAGAATTTAATGCGAAACTGAGCAAAAATGACATACATATGTGAGTAGATCACAGGGAAGTATAGCCTACACGACAGCACGTCCGAAAACGGACACGATCCCGGCGTGGCGTAATCTCCTTCTAGCTAGGAAACGTTTACCGCATCTCAAAATCCATGAAGGAACCTGATCAGTCGATAATCAAACAGGTTGATCACGTTGCGATCAACGCTAGACACTCCTTCCGAGGAGCCATCACTACCTTGTTGAAGCCAATGAGGATTTTTTTTTTTTTTTTGTTGTTGTTTATAATTCGTGCAGGTTCCAGGGTGTACGCTCGTATGGTGTTTGTGACACAACCTGGACGGGGTGCAGATGTTTTGTGTCGAAGATGTTCGTTCACTACTCTCCGAGGGTGGTTGTCCTAGATAGGATTTGAGAGATTCGACTGAATTTGTCGTGTTGGTTGTAGTTCACAATAACTATTTTGTTTCCATCTCATTAAGGTGTTATATTGGAAATGCACACACAGAGTATGAATTTTGAAGTGATCTTTTGCTGCGAGTGTTATGCCTTCGTCAGCGCTTTTTGATCATCTCTCATTCACAACTGATGTTGTTGCACAGTTTTTCCGTTTAGGAATTGTTCTTGACTATGGACGGACTTGAACTGCAGACCTTCAGCTCAACAGTCGGTGATGATTACCCATTGCACCACGACCATGATATCAAGGTTGCTACGGAATCGTGCAGGACAAAGAAAGTTTGACGTCGGAAAGCAATAATCGCAGGAGACAGCTAGGACCTTTGCCGATCGAATTTCTCTCAATCTCTCATAAAATCCAAGACGACAGCACAATCCTCAGAAAAAAAAGCTAGCGCGCCATCAGACACGCTGCCTCTGATGTATAGGGCCATATAAAAACTGGCCAATATAAGAAGTGCGATCTATTTCAAGACTGCGCTATTGCTTGCGTACGCGGATGACATTGACGAACAATTGGACGAACACAGCGAGGAGTCAATGGAGCGTTCGAAAGCACGGAAGCAGAAGCGGCTAAAATGGGTCTTGCGGTAAATGAGGGAAAGACAAAGTACACGCTATTATCCACAAAAGACGCACTTCACCGCCGTTTTGGCCTAACGTCAGAATTGGCATCTACAAATTCGAAGTGGTCAAGGACTCGTCTACCTTGGTTCACTAGTGACTAGCGACAACAGCACCAGCGTTGAAACTAAACGCAAAATAAAACTTGCTAACCGCTGCTTCTTTTACTCAAGAGGCAATTGAGAAGTAGAGCCATCTCTCGAAAAACCAAAGTTGCACTATATAAAGCATTCCTGCTTTACGGCGCAGAGGCCTGGACCTTAACGAAAACGAAAGGAAAATTCTGTCTTTAATCTATGGACTCGTTCGTATAAACGGAGAGTGGAGGACAAGATACAACGACGAACTGTACGGGCTATACAACAACATCGCCCTGATACGGCGTCGCCAGATCTACCGTCTCAGATGGCTGCGTCATGTAGAGCGAATGCAAACCCGAGAGACGACGCAGCAAAGGAAGACCGAATCTAAGAGGGTGCACATAGGTGGAAGGGGACTTTAATCAAATGGGAGTGCGGCATTGGAAACAACTGGCAAAAGATCATACCAGCTGGAGATGCTTGTTTGTTGAAGCCTAGGTTCAGACCGGACTTAAGCGCGACCAAAGTAAAAAAGTAAATAAAAGCTGGGTGGAAATTGTAAATTCGATGCGTAGTCGAGCTGATTGGCACCTTTTTTAATAAATTGCCATCAAAGCTTTGGACGCCTACCGAATACATTTTCGAGTGCACATTTTATTTAATTTGCAGAAAAGTCAGAGTAAACCTCGGTTCTCGGAATTCAGAATCCTATCCAAACGAGAACAAGTCTAAAGAAGATGTACATATCAGAAGTCCGAAACCACTGCCATCTTTCACAAATGCTGGTTTGTCACAAGATTGAAAGGAAATACTATGAAGTATAGCACGGGTGATTTAAAAATAAAAATAATCGGTTTTTTTTTTGCTTTTTTTATATACCCACTGGGGTATAGCGTGAAAAATCATATACTAAATATAAAACGATTTCCAGGATTCATTTCATTTGAATACGAACCGTCGAAGTGATAACATCAAAATGGAAAAAAAAACGAAATTAGAGCTGCCATCAAGTACCTCTGATTGAAAAAACTATCTACCAAAGACATACACAGCGATTTGGTGAAAGTATTGGGGGACTCTGCTCCTCCACAGTAACACGATATGCCAAGGAGCTTAAACTACCTAGTATAGTGGCTGCGAAAGACCTGGAAGAAATAGAGGACATTGGGAACGAATGTATTCGAAAAGTGAGACAAAGGATGTCAACAGTAGGGTTAGAGCTCGCCGAACATAAACCGGAAGCAGTACTAGTAAGCAGCCGCAAGAAAAGAGAAACCATCAGGGTAGGCGATCAAAACGTCGAAACCGATGATCAGATATCTAGGTGTGATGATTCACTCTTGGCTCACTTACAAGGACCAACTTGAAATAACGTATAATAATGTGTGCGGTACCAATATGGGCAAAGGCAGTGAAAAAGGAGAGATGGAATCAGTCAACAAAGGGAAGATGGACCAATCGACTTATAGCGGATATACAAAAATGGATGAACCGGTACCACGGAGAGGTGGATTTTTATTTCACCCAATTCATAACCGATCATGGTTCCTTCCGAGCTTATCTAAATATGATAGATTTGGGTTTGATGAATCTCCTATTTTTCCAAACTGTGAAGTGTCCAGGAAGACGTAGAGAAAGTACTTTTTCAGTGCCCACATTTCGCACAGAACGCAGAGAAGAAATAATTGGAGAAAAACCAACTCCGGAGAGCATTCTAAACCATATGTTGTCATCGAGCGCAATATGAGAAGCTTTGAAACAAACCGCAACGATAATCATGAAGGAACTTCGGCGACTCGAAAGAGTCAGGGAGAGCAATCAAACCCAAGCGATAGCTCCCTCGGAATAAGGAACGTCAAACACGGGAAGAAGAGCATAAAGTCTAACCAGCCCCGTGAAGTAATACGACTACCTAACTTCAGTCCCGCGGGGAGAGTGGTTGCAGTGTGTAGGTTGTGGTTTAATACGTAGGCGTATTCCTGACATCGAGTATTCAGGTTTTGCGAGTTACTGATGTCTTTAGAAGATTACAAATCCGTTAGAGCAAACAGGGATCTCATATGACAGCGTTCAAAGAATGCTTCCGAGAATGTTAACCGACGAGCAAAAAATAAACGAAAGAGCTGCTGTTGTAATGCCATTAAAGAAGGCAACTGCTCGAACCCCCCGTCCCCTATTCGCTAGATCTAGCTCTCAATTACTTCTACCTCTTTCCTCGGCTCAAGAAACACAATCGAAACAAACAATTAGGAGGTGATACCAAAGTTACTCGTATGGCCGCTGTTGGGGTGTTTTGGAAGCGTCAAGATTTTTTTCTAAGGGAATCCTGGGTTTAGAAAAAAGATGGACTAAATGTATTGAAAATAAATCATTTTATTAGCTACAAATGAGGTGTTTTATTTTCATTATAATTACTTTTAGATCACCAATGGTAACTGAATAACAATACAGAAAAGAAGTTGAAGATATTGGCTCATTCTATGGAATTGTTGATTGGGTGTGAAACGTATGAGAACAAAATTGTTTATATTTAATGGTGGTTATTCTGAATAAATAATATTCTGCTTTATCATAAGTCGTTTTTTGAACACGTCTCCGGTACGACATTTCACCCAAGATATAATCTCTGTTGAAGGTGAAGTTGAGCTTTATTCATCAGGCGTAGAACAAGGTAACATGAGCCCTACTTATTCTAACCGTAGGGTAATGAGAAAGAATGATATAATTTATCAACTGGGTTTCATCGGCAATATTTTGTGAAGAAACGCCGAAAATGGTGTCTTGATTGAGGCAGAAAATAAAACGCCATCAACGGGTCTAATGAAAAAGCATTTGCTGTCTTCAACTTTTCCAAAAACTCCTAAACATCCTGCCTAAAGCTATTGCAGCTAATACGATACCTACTGACATTTGTAAATTAAAACGATACCTGAAATGCCGGGATTATATTGATTTCTATCCAGAAGTCTTCTAGTGAAGAAGAATATTTTCCTATTGACAAACGCCAGGGGAATTGCCACATTGCTTCTCTCAAGGGTACATTGATAAATATTTATCTAGAAAAATTGTTTGTTTTCTCTCAGTACATATAGAGTAATATATCGTAGAAGTATATAAATAAAGGAAATATGCGAAGACTTATGGTGGAATGTAGTATTTAGATAACGAACCCTGTAGGGGTATATGTGCTCCGAGGTATCGTGTGCCCTTTGCTAGAACGGTTTCATACTGTTTCGCCCCCAATCAACCAATTTCAAGTACCGCTTATTACACTTCGGCTAATTTCTGCCACTGGTTAATGGGCCGGTTTTAGCCTGGGTCAAATATCAAACGGCTAGGTTTGATTCTTATACTATATACTTAAAAGCTTATAACAACACACCTAAAGTGGCGTACCCAGGAGAAAAGGGATCGTAACTAATTGTGAATGCGACACTGAAAGCAGCTAACCAATCACAGACTATGCTTTTTAGAAGACCCAGATTCATCCCGGACCATAGAGCTCTCTGAGAAGGAGAAATAGAACAAGAGATTATGCAAAAATGTTACTAAAATTTTATAATCGAGATATGTGCACAAAAGAGTTTCAACGAAAGCTCTGTTCAATGGAATACACTTTAACTTTAACTTAATTTTATTTCGTTTAATACAGTGATACAATGCTGGCTATTGCACAATTTAAAATTAGTAAAGATGTTTGATAATATTATAATAACCTTCATTTTAAATATGTTTTAAAATATAAATACAAATATATATATTTGATTTAAAAAAAAGATAGAAAAGATAGAAAGACAAAAATCCTCTATATGACAATTTTCAAAAATTAAAAGAAAAAACCCAAAAATAATTCTAAGCAATTTATCAAATTAAAATTACAATGAACCAAAAATAGGATAAATTATAGGAAAAAATTATGTAAAAACATGCAAGTTTTATGAACAACTGAATGATTAAATTTATAAAAAAAAATAGATAAAAAAATTAATAAATAAATTTGTATATCAATTAACAAGGGAACGTCAGAAGCTCATATCCATTGATAAAATTGGAACAGGCAGATCTCAATATAACATCAGCTTTTTTATGCAGGTTTCTAGTGGAATGTTACCATGGTAATGTTATTTGTAATGTTTTTTTTAAATATGGAGTTTAGCACATATACTCCATACTGGAGAAAAACTTTATTGAAAAATATGTGAATAATAAACTTCACAGTAGTAAGTTTTTGTCATGGGTCCGATTTTGTCAATCTCCAATTTTGACATATATATCTACATGTTTCAAGATCCCAAAAGGCTAGTATTCACCGGTTGTTTTTAAGTCGAAGGCTTTGTGTGCTTATATTCGTATGTGCGTACATTCGTGCGTTCTTATGGAGACTTTCGCCTCGATTATCTCGAGAACAAAAAATTATTCCGAAGTGCGATTGGTTTCATTAGACGCATAATTGCGTAATACTTACCTGATTAAATTGGTCGAGCCATTTTTGAAAAAATAAAATCGGTTGATAAGAGATCAGTGCAGTGGTAGGTTGTGTTTTAACTTGATTAGTTTGCAAAGCAAAATAAACAATAACCAGTACAAGGGCGCATTGGGCGAAGCACTCGGTGGTAGGGTGCCGGACTCGCAACCCCAAGATCAAATCTCCCTTAGGGAAGAAAAATGTTTGGTTTTTTTTTTCTGTGTATTTTCCGCTACAACACCGGCCGCCATCATGAAAAGGCACAGAAGGGTCAACGCATGGGCCAATTTAATTAAGCGCGAGGAAAGGGGCGCCATCACCATCACCATTGACGTCCAAAGCAGCTGGACAACAGCAACAACAACTGCAAAAATCAGTACTTCTCGTGAAAGCTAATTTTTCCTACCTGTCTGATGGTAGGGAAGGCCACTACGCGGGAGACAACAACCCCTCTGCCGTCCTCTCAAGTTCGACTACGGAGGAGAATCGCAGCGAACTTGAGGAGGAAGAACGTATCCTATGTGCCAAATTGAAGGCCCTAGTTGATAAACTAAACTAGATGCGGCAGAAGAAGTGAGAGGATCAGCAAAAGCAGCAACAGCAGCAGCAGAAACAGTAGCATTAGAAGCAGCAACAACGCTCTAAAAAGGAGAAGGTGCTACCCATATTTACCTATACTACAGTCCTACGAGAGACCATCGATCTCGGTAAGTATGCTACTTTCAGTTTAAATGTTTAGGCCAAAAACGCTATGCTGTTCAGTACAAGACATTAGAGCAGCATATGCGGATTAAAAGCCTATTGAAAGAGTCAACGACGGAGTTTTTCTTCTTCGCACCGAAGGCCGAGAGGTCGAAGACGATGCTCCTCAAAGACGTGGAGTCGATTACAAACCCCGAGGAAATGCTCTCAGAGTTCAAGAACCCATCACCTGCAACAACAACACCAATTGCAGAGTGCACCGGCAACAATTTACACTCCACAACAACGGAAACAAGGTCAACAGCAACAACAACAACATAGTGCAGATTTCCTCAATTCAATCGTAACATGATCAACTGTAAATGCACAGGTGAACTGCGAAAATACTTTATCAGCCATCCGACATCCGTTCGCACGATCGCCTCTGCAAACGTAGGTCACAAGTAAAATTATGTTATAGATTTGGTTCAGTTGATTTTTTACCTGAAGTAAATAAAGACGAAAAAATAATTTTTTTTCGAAGAACTGGTGTTGAGTCTCATTAGTCTGCGAGCCTAGCGCATCTACGGTCGTAATGGGTACGCCGGTAGAGAGACCCTTGAGGATCCTGTCGGTGAGTGTAAATTCACTGATAAAGATCGAGCGACGAGCCATATTTTTTAACTTGTTGCAGGATGAAAGGCCCGATGTTCTATTGGTTAGCGAAACAAAGCTAAGCCAGAAGCACAAAATCTGGCACAGTTCTTACAGAATAATTAGAAGAGACCGACCCAACGCTATTCAAGGCGGGAGAGTTGCGATTTTCATTAAAAATAATTTTAAACATAAAGTCATATATAGTGGTGTTATGCGGCGGTTCCAGCTTCTAAAGGCCACATTGTGTGCATACCTATCCGAAATGGAAAGAGAATGTACATTATAGCAGCCTTTGCACCTGAAGCACCTCAACCCAACGTTTTCATCCTAGAGCTCGAGACACTTTTTCGATTTCTGCGCTTAAACTTGGTAGAAAACGTCTACATTCTGGCCGACGATTTAATCGCCAAACATAGTGATGGGGAAACAACATTCCCAACACTAGGGGAAGCCTACTAAGTCACTAGTGTGTTTTACGCAACATTGAATATGGAGTCAAGTTACTGGCAACGGATAGACGGTCGTATCCAAGGAACGGCTCCTATCTGGATCTCATGTTGGTAGACTCTCGACTGAGACTGGCAGCCACGAACGAATGATATATTAACTGATCTGAAGCTTGCGAGAAGGTCAGATAATGAACGCTTACTACGACCAGTTAGCATTAATCCAAAAAGCGCCATCCTCGATGACGACGTGATAGAGGATCCTCAGGAGTAGGTGGGGACAGTAGGAGCTGTCCTCCAGGAAGTGTACAATTTTCTTATTATTATTCGACAGTTTAGATTTCATACTTATAAAAGAATAGCGGAGCTTAAAATTCTTTTTTCCTTTTTTTTAGAATATTTGCAATGTTCTCCTGGAAAGTTAAATTGGGGTCAAAATGATTGCTGATCTTTTTTATATACGTGTCCCAATTAATTAATTAGAAAACAACACAGTCATTAATTTATTTATTTAATACTACATTAACTAGTGTAAAAATATTTAAAAATGGTTAAAAACATTTTAAGTGCATTTGAAATATGTGATAAGTAGGACGAATTATGTTAATAATAAATTTACAATGTAAGCAAATATAATCTCTCCGTAAATGCGTCAAATCCATTGACTGTATCAATCGCACCACTGAGATACAATATCTTCCCTTGGTGTTTTGTAAGGTATTTTCTTGACAATTTTCCACGAAGGAAAGGAAAAAGGGAATAAAATAAAAAGTTTCTTCAATCGATACGAACATCCCCAAAAGGGACACAAAAGTACCAACTCTGGTCAACAACTTGGCAATCAACAAACTCTACCGAGAGCAGCCAATTTACTTGATGAAAAACCCGAAAAAGGTTGGTTTGCACAAGATCAGAGGAAGGAGCTTGAAGGCGAAGGTTTAAGTATGAGAGCAAGGAGCAAAAAAAAAAACACTTCCATTAGTGGACAAGGGGCGGGAAAACTTTGGATGAGTTTATAGTCAGGGGACCGAACTGCTCCTAGTCCCGATTCTAATTTCGTATCGATGCTGTTCAAGGTTTTCGTTGTCAGTGATATTGAGAAATGGTGTGGTGGAATTTTGAACAGTCATTATGTAAAGAACGTGCTTTTGTCTTCATGGGAAAGTAAATGGATTTATTTGGGATTGTACGGAGAGAATGAATGCGTGCTTAAGTAGGCAATTAATACGTTTGACTTAACCGATGAAAACAAGCAGCATGTGAAAAAAGGACCCAAAAACTCTGCAAAGGAGTTGGAGGTCGACTGGGAATCGGGAAATATGTTAATAGAAATCTATATAGCGCCTAAATCCACAGATTTCTCTTGATAATCATTTTGTTTTTACTCAACCAAAAATCACACTGAAAGCAAATAATCATACGAATGTATAATACACACCTGATTTTAATCTTTTTAATTAGGGGGATATCTATGTACGTATGTGTATTTAACATACAATATGTTTACTTCCCTCAACCAGAAGTATACATGTTGCTTAAAAGTAAAAGGCTCCCATTCAGCTGAGCCAACGCAAAGTAAGAGAAGAAAAGGAATTTTAATTAACTATAGAGCTTTTCATCATCACCGATTAGACATGCTGCAAATGTTAACATCTCACGTCTCACATATGTTATGCATGACATATAATATAAATATTCTTAGCTTCAAGTATGAACAGTATCTACAGACACACAGACCTTGCCACAAATGTGAGTTTTCTAAATTTATTTTCCAGCTTGAGTAGTATGAGTAGTATGTTCTTCTAAATGACAATCTTTTGCAGTCAAAAGAGAAGGATCTGATATCGGTGGGAAGGGGAGCAGGTTGTTCTTGTTTCACATTCAGTTCTGTTGGTCTGTTGTCGTCCTTCAACTTCTGTGTTGCCGAATGCTCTTCCTCGAAATCTCATATTCTTTAACACGACTTATAAGCAGACAGCGGTTTGGTTTCACGAGTGACCTTAATAATTGGAGCAACTATTTCCCAATTTTAAAGGAGCAGTAATTATTTCTATGTGCTGTTGCTTCTACAAAACAAACTTAATCCAAGTCATCAACGAACTCCTTGTATTTTAAACTGGCTCTACGCTGCTCTAGCTGTTCCCGCCTCAAATTTCAATTTTTTTTCTTTTTTTTTTTATAATTCGTGCAGGTTCAAGAGTTACACTCTTATGATGTTTGTCACACAACCTGGACGGGGTGAAGATGGTTTGTGTCGAAGATGTTCGTTGTACTTTTTATAATTAATATCGACGCAGAATTTTTTAATCAGTCGTGGAATGCATTCTCACGAGAGATTGCTCTTTTATTTAAGGATAAGGCTTATTAATTATAGCACGCTGTTGGTACCTTATCTTTGACTAGAAAGAATATTGCAGAATCGAATGTATACAAAAGGAGCCAAAAAGCACCAAGGTCACTTACCCCTTAAGGCATATATTTTATTTGATTTGACGACCCCACTGGGGCACATTATTAGCTTAATGCAAACCTTAACAAAAAAAAATAACTTAATTAACGTATTAACTAGGTGACAGGGTGGAAACGATTAAGGAGAGGGTGAAGGGATATGGTATAGGGCAATTCTAAGGATGGACTTTTTGAGGTGAAGGTCGAAAAGATTGGTCTTAGCTTTGCGTAGCAGTCTGGACATTGGTTCGCGGTAGCCATAATTTGTGCGGTGAGTGTTTATACGGAAAAGGCGCATGGACCAAAGGTTACGTAGGTTGGTGTTAAGGAGAATCATGTGCAATAATGAGGAGCTGTCAATGTTACCGCTGAGAATGATATCTGCAACATCACGTTGTTTTTTAAGGGGTTGGAGGCTGATTAATTTTAGGCGATCCGTATAAGATGGTAAATTAAGGTGGTCAGCCCAGGGAAGGCCAATAAGGGCAAAACGGATAAACCTACGTTGAATGGCTTAAATACGCGTAGTATGGGATTAGTAAGAGGGGGACCAGACTTGACTAGCATATTCGAGAAGGGGCCTAACGAAAATAATGTATAATTATTTCGTAACGTAATTATTCGAGAATTCTTTGGACCAACGTTTCACGCAGAGTTGGAACATTTGATAATGTTGTCGATATGGAGGCGAAAATTGAGTTCACGGACACAAATAACCCCTAGATGAACCAAAAAGTGGACAGGGAGAACGGTTTCATTACGAATAATGCAGGTTCTGGATGGTGAGGAAGAGCGTTGGCGGGAATAAGTGATGGCTTGGCATTTACTGACATTGAGCTCGAGATGGTTTCTTTGACACCAAGTAGTGAACCAACGAGTCAACAGGGGAAGATATGTGTTTAAATATTTTCATATCATCGACATATATGGTGAGCTGAAAGTTCAGAATAATGCTGTCAACATCATTAATGGTTAGAATAAATATCAATGGGCCGAGATGACTAGCTTGTGGGACATCGGAGCTAGCATTAATTGGATCAGTGATAGATCTGAAGATAAGGTTATACTGACGATCTTCAAAATAAGATTTGATCCATGAGATAAAACAGGGAGAGAACCCGAGGGCAGTGAGTTGAGGAGAATAATTTGGTGAGACGTTTTGTCAAAGGCTTTGCTGAAGTCAGTGGCGACACGTCTACTTCTTTGCTAGTTTCGAATGCACACAAACATTGTGAAACAAACTCGACCAGATTAGTGGTTCTCGACCGACCAGACTGTCGGGACAGAGAGAGTAGTCGTCCTTTAATTTGCGTCCTTTTAATCTAAGATAGGCGTGCCAATTTTTATTTCTTTTATTGCGCAAAGAGTAGTTCCTTGGTATACAAGCGCGGAGATGAAGTGTAATTCTTTTTTAGTGCATATGGGACTTAAAGAATGAAGCAGATGAGGATTTTGGAGTAAAATAGAGCAAGGATTTCTTTTAAGGAAATGTGTGAGTTAGGATTAAGGAGGAAGTTAAAATTAACATTGTTGAGTAGATTATTTAGTTTCGCGAAGTCAGCTTCCCGGAAATTGAAACAGTACGTATGTATTTTCGGAGGGAAGAATAGTGAATTGAGTCTCGAATGAAAGAGGTACCCATAGAGATGGATGAAAGGGGTCTAAAGTAGAGACAAAATGGTTGCTCGGGATTACAACGCAGCTTACGACATCAGATGAGAAAATCAGGTTAAGTTGTGTGTCCATGTTATTGGTGATGTAACTGAAGGTGATGAAGCAGAACGCCGAAGTCAGAAAAATGATCCATGAAAAGGATTTCTTTATCTCAGGAGGGGTTAGCGGCGATATTATGGGTGTCATCATTGGATTGAACCCATTACAGGTGTGGGAGATTGAAATTGCCACAGATGATGATGATGTTATTCGGTTCGGCGATATCAAATATCAACGGAGAGTTGGTTGCAATGTGTGGGCTGTGAGGGTCTTAAGTAACAGCAGGCAAGATAAAGTTTCCGATTAGGGAGGCACTAGTGAAGTTGAAGTCAGCGGAATTCGACAATTTGAAGGGCAGGGGATCATAGCGGCTGTGGATTGCTAAAGAACTTCGCGACCATCCGGAACGGCAGGGTTGTGGCGTCCATCGGCCCGAAACAGAATGAAATGCTGCATCCACAACTCAAAATCATTTGTTTAATCTGCTGTCAGCTTTCGAAGAGGTGGTACGAGTGCATAAGTGTTTTGGTATGAGAGTATCCCAGAAGGTTAGAGGAAGAAAACGAGGCAAACGTTTAATTATTTATTAAATTGGCTCATGCCACGCTGTGGTCAACAGGGTCTTTTTTTTTTGTTGGAGGCTTCTACTATCTGTTGGAGCACTCAGACCCCGTTGTCCGGAGAAAAGAGAGGAGGAGATACAGAGACTTAGAGCTAAGAAATTCGGCGCACACCACGTCGGTCCCACTGGTGCGACACCATGTGCGGGCGAAGGCGGGACAATAGCAAAGAAAATGTTGTGCTGCGTCATCCTAATCGCAATTTGTAGCACAGGAGGGCGTCCCACTGATGCCAAGTACGCAGAGATGCTTAAAAAAAGTATAATGGTGGCCGCAAGTCTTCTGCAATCATTTCTGCTTAAGGATAAGAAAAATTTTGTGGATTTCTTGCAGACATCAGGGCGTACGCGCTCAATCATTCTGCATTAAGGATATTCCCTCCATCTACGACTGTGCGCATTAAAGGCCCAATCGTTGACGTCAGATTTGACCGTTGAAGCAGGTAGACCTAAGGCGGGTTCAGGTCCTGAGAAACTCTCCTCTGAGTCCATCCTAGCGGGTTCATCGAAGATCTAATTTCCTGGGATCCCAGAGTGACCTGGGATCCATACGAGCCTTAATGAATTTAGTCTTCCGACTTTGTTCAAAATGGTCTTGAAATAATGCTCTAATTTGAAACTAAGTAGAGGGTTGGACACAGCTTTCAGTGCAGCTTTCTTGTCACTGCAGCCGCATATGGTTTTTCCCTTCCACTTGTGCTTCACAACATAGTGCATGGCCATTAGGACTGCGTGTATCTCTGATTGAAAGACGTACGCATATTTTCCTAACGAGAAATGAAGTCGAATGATTTCGCGCTCAAGAAAACTCCAGCCTGAAGCAATCTGTAAAAATGCGAAAGCAGTCCATTCCAGGATCAGTATCTGCCCAGAGCCAGTCCTAACGCCATGGAGATTTGACTGTGAAATTTTAGCGGAATAGGATGGCAGGTGTCATTGCGTCGGAAGGCATATTCATAAAACAGGGTTAGTAGGATATTTCTCGCGCAAGTACATTGTCACTCCAATACGAGTTGTACCAAAAAGCATTTCTCTTGAGGCATGACATGGCTTTCAGTGCGCACCCTCGGATATACAGGGTGTCCCACGAGCAGTGTGCCAAAAAGCTAGAGCGTGTAGGTCTGGTCAAGACAAGAAAAAAATCGTATGGGAGGGGGGGGTCTATTCCCCCCCGTTTAGCCGGGAGGGGCAATTTTCTAAAAAATTGACTTAATTTGGAAAAAAAAATATTAAAAATCAACAGTTACATCCACAATGCCGTGATATACTTTCTTGTAAAGCCAGAAACCTCTTCTTTCATATTGTTTCTAAACGAAGCTGTTTTAAGGAATAGTTTTTGAGAAATTAATTTTCAAACTCAAAATTTTGAAAAAAAAATGAAAAAAAAAAATTTCGAACTATTTTTTTCCAAAATTGTATGTAATTAAGTACTATTTTTTTTTCCAAAATTCAATTCCCTTATTAGTTTTAGTTACAAACAGAAAACCGGATGCAAAAATGTCTTGTAGTTTTTGAGAAATTAAAAAAAAAACCCGAACCATTTTTTTCTAAGAAAAACCTTTTTTTTTGGTTTTAACGCGGCTCGACTTGTAGGCAAATTAATGTATGAAAGATTGACATCTTTTTTATTATTTTTAAAAAATTTGTAGTTTTATGAGGATTCAATAAACTGACACAGTATTGAAATAACCCTGGATTAATTCTTTTTTTTCATTGATAAAGCCTGAATACTGACCTGCGAATTTCGGCTGGGTCCGCCCGCCGCCGATGGGTTCTACCCGAATTTTGAATTTGGTCCGACGCAATCCCTCCCTTAGTACAAGGAGGATGGCTATTATGCTTGGAGTGCCCAAATCTAGAGTATGGAGAGTGCCTCATACCGAAAACTTACACCCGTACCATTTTAGGCCAGTTCAGGGACTCACCTCAAACGACAAGTTTTTGAGAGCAGAGTTTTGTCGATCATTACTGCTTCGAGATGAAACTGAACGAAACTATTTTGCAAGGATATTCTGGACGGATGAAGCACAGTTTACCAGAGATGGGGTTACTAACTTCCACAATTTGCATCATTGGAGTAGCACCAATCCACACAACAAAAAACAAAATAAATCACAACACCGCTTTAGCTGTAATGTTTGGCTTGGTATTGTTGGACAAACTGTAATCGGGGCCCGGTTTTTGAATGCCGTTATTAAGGGAGAATCATACCTGCAGTTCCTACGAGACCTTTTGCCCGATTTGATGGACAACGTTCCTTTGGCCATAGCAGATAATTTAATCTACCAGCAAGATGGAGCACCAGCACACTACAGCTTACGGGTTAGACACTGGCTGGATGATCATTTTAGTGACCGTTGAATCGGAAGAAGGGGCCCCACGAAATGGTCACCTAGATCACCAGATTTAACTCCTCTAGATTTTTATGTGTGGGGATTCATGAAGAATTATGTTTACGAAGTGGAAATAGTATCTTTGGAACAACTGAAAGAACGGATTGAAGTCGCTGGAGTCAAATTGCAGGACAATTTGTCAAGCATAGATATGTGCAGCCATTAGGAGAAGAAGGAGATATAATCTTTGCCTTCTAAAAAAAGGGGATCATATTGAAAATAAAACTCCGAAGTTTTTAAAAATAATAAAAAAGAGGTCAATGTTTCATACATTAATTTGTCTACAAGTCCAGCCGCGTCAAAACCAAAAAAAAGGTTCTTCTTAGAAAAAAATGGTTCGGGTTTTTTTTTAATTTCTCAAAAACTACAAGACATTTTTGCATCCGGTTTTCTGTTTGTAACTAAAACTAATAAGGGAATTGAATTTTGAAAAAAAAAATAGTACTTAATTACATACAATTTTGGAAAAAAATAGTTCGAAATTTTTTTTTTTTTCAAAATTTTGAGTTTGAAAATTAATTTCTCAAAAACTATTCGTTAAAACAGCTTCGTTTAGAAACAATATGAAAGAAGAGGTTTCTTGCTTTACAAGAAAGTATATCACGGCATTGTGGATGTAACTGTTGATTTTTAATAATTTTTTTTCCAAATTAAGTCAATTTTTTAGAAAATTGCCCCTCCCGGCTAAACGGGGGGGAATAGACCCCCCCCTCTCATACGATTTTTTTCTTGTCTTGACCAGACCTACACGCTCTAGCTTTTTGGCACACTGCTCGTGGGACACCCTGTATATATCAAGAGGTGGAAAATTCATCATTGCATCTAGAGCAGCTCCCGGTTTGCTGGGGAAAGCCTGACGACGTGTTTGTGTGTTAGCCTGTACCATAAGACAACCGATGAATGTGAGATTATCGGTCTTAACATTACCGTGTATACGTAGATCCAGAGGACCTTTTTTTGGAGATAAGCCCCATGTTTTATCACAAGCACTTTTACATTGCCAAAGAGCTGGCAGCACTTTGCTGGTTTTTGACTCAACATGCTTTGACCAAAGAAGCTTGCCATCTAAGATGACTCCCAGGTACATAGCTCCCTTGGATATCGGGATGGGAATGCTTTTTAACACCAGCTGAGTAGTGCCAGTATTTTTTCTCCTTCTCGTGAAGAGAACGAAATCAGGCCTAAAGGGATTAACTGTCAGGTAATTACTCATGCACCAATCATCGATCTCATTTATCGCCGCCTGTGCTTTGAGACAGACAGTCACTAGACATAAACCGACAGAGAGAACGGCAACATCATCTGCATATTCCTGGGCATGGATTCCAGAAGCATTGAGAGCATCAATCAGAGAGTCGACCACCATAACAGCAGAGACAGAACGCCACCTTGCGGGCAGCCCCTGTTTACGCCAGACTTGACGGTTCGAAACCTGCATCAGCGATCAACAATCCTGTGTAAAACTATTTCTTTGTTTCATAAAACCAGGGCTTCATCTACGGCATGCAAAAGTAGCGTTATTAAAAGCTCCTTCAATGTCAACGAAAATGCCTAGCACTTTCGAGCGCGCATTCAATTCTCCCAAGTAAGTTTTGAGGCGAATTTTTCGCAGGATTTTCCGCCCCGAGGGAGGGAAACTTTGCGCACTAGTCTACTCTACTACTCTACTAGTCTCTCCATGCTTTTCAACAATAAAGATATTAGACTGATTGGTCTAAAATTCTTGGCGAGTGAGAAATCATTTTTCCCTATTTTGGGAATATACGAGTCATTCTTCGATTTACGAATAAGCCTTTTATATTCCTGCTTTGATCTATACTTATTCCAGTCATCTTCCGAGTTCGATTCAAGCGATCTATTCAGGAGACTTCTGGCGAAGACATTGGAGCTCAGCGTTCCACCATTGAACCAATTTCCTGCAGGGAAGTTTTTTGGCAGGACATGCGAGTTCAAAACAGTTGGTGTTGGCGCTACTCAGGTTATGAACGTCATCCTCCACCAATTGTTTTGTTTTGAGTTTAGGTAGGGCTTGAGTGGATTTCTCAAGCTCCTCTCTAAACTGTAGCCAGTCTGTCTTTCCCGGCAGTACAATGGACCAGTATTTGTGTCTGAGTGCTCCAACAGATAGCAAAAGCCTCCTGTCTTTCCCGGATTCCGCTTGGGCTGCGAGGGGGAGACACTAGACCTGAATTGAAATTCGATACAAATATGACAACATAGCATCTGGTAAGTATCTCCAATTAGTGATGGCCTTCACATGCCTAATAGACTGGGTTAGGTCAATCACCTCCTGTCTCGTTATCCCAAAAGTTGATTGAGAATCAATTTCTCCCTGCGCTTTGTAGCTAACTCTAGCAGCTGCCCGACCTTGCCCACAAAATTGACCCGAATTGGTTGCCTATAGTGTGGTCTAGGCCTTTCGGTTCGCTCATCATAAAGGATTGTAGCATCACGTATACCACCTAGCCCACACAGGCGTTTATTCCACACCCATGGTTCCTGAATGGATACAATGTGATGATTTGTACTACTGCATGCAATTCTACTACTGAGAAGAGCGATAGCAGCCTTACAATGCTATAGATTGATCTGAGTAAAAATTATAGATTAATACCGCAGAGCACGTTCCATCCTTCGACTACTTGACATCAAAATGGAATTAGATTTTACCAAGGCCGAAGCTGGGACGTGAATCGCACACAGATTTCAGGGTCTCGACGGAGCCGTTGTCCACAGCCAGAGTGAAGCCCGCCCTCTTTTTTCAGAGAGCCCTTACTTTATAGGAACAGACATACCAAACATTCGTGTCAAGCACCGGGTTCTGCGCACGTAATCGCGTCAGCACATCTAGCTCGTTTCCAGGCTTCCCCGGAATCCAAGAGATGGCGTGCGTTAATTTTAAGTAGACTAACTACCTGATAGGTTTTTCGGCACCATGCTTCCGAACAGGGAGCTTACAGTTGCTTGTATGCCTAGCACTACTTTACAGTGGCCCAAAATTCATGCAGACAAATGAAACATTAGAGATAATGTATACAATGGAGTACACGACCAAAAATCGGGTTTACCGCGAATTTCTGATTTCTTTGGTGCAGTACAATAAAGTTCTGTCAATGTGTT
Organism: Merodon equestris; assembly: GCA_958301585.1. NCBI lineage: Eukaryota > Metazoa > Arthropoda > Insecta > Diptera > Syrphidae > Merodon > Merodon equestris. The sequence continues at coordinate 153,753,490 of OY284413.1, read as the reverse complement.
GGCTGCAAAAGACAACTAAGTCAACGAATTAAAACTTTCTTGTAAATCTTCCAGTGCAAAGCAAATGAAACACGAATTGCTTTAACTTCCCAGGCTTGCATTTTAAATGCTGTTACACCCTCAGGATAAAGGTTTCTCCTGGACGAAATTCAAAATTGAAAACAAGTTAAAGCAAGTTAAAAGCAAATTCAATTTGCCATTATATAAAAAAGTACGTCTAACAAGGCAATGCCATTATTTCATTTATAAAACATTAATTTGATCTTTTAAAAATCCCTTAATCGCCTGGGTTGTATCCACATTGAATGTACCTGCCAGGCAGTTATTTCTCTCGAATCGCAGAATGTGTTCGTGAATAAGAAGAATAAGCAGGCAAAGGAAAATGGTAAAACCAACTTTACTCGAAAGGTGCCCCCACGAAACGCAACAAAAGCCATTAACAGAGTATCATTTTAGCTTTGGGTGTTCATCCAAATGTATTTTAATTGGAATTTTGTATAAAAATTCTTTTGTTGAGGAAAGGCACTGTAGCGACATACCAATCCAGGAGAATTAACACACCCATAGAATTAAGAATAGATAAGTCTTCATAACTCTTGGTGTATAGCTCGACAAACCAGGTGACAAGTAGAAATTGGCATTTCGAACATCTACCTTATGGGATTGTATTTGACTACTTTAACTTAGGCGTTAATTTAAGGTTTCAGTTGTCTAATAATGGAATCATTTTTATGAAGCGCTTTTTTTGGATATGATCAAGAGATTATGAATACATCAGAGGCTAGTCATCAGCATTTGGTACCCTCCCGTACGTGTAAGGTTTTTTGCCTATCAATTTCGTCGTAATAGGCCTTGTGTTTCGACGAGATGATATATTTTCTGTTGTATTACTACCGCATTAATCATTGATGAAAGAACTTGTGAATTATGTATGAAAATGAATACAGACGCCAGCTGTCTCTGAAACTCATAAACTGCAGCGTTGATATGTTATTTTATCTTCATTGCTTTTGACTTTGCTAACAAGAGCGCGAAGATGATATAGAACAAATATAAACACCATACTGTAAATACCATTCATGGGGTCTAATTTAAGACGTTGGGGATTGCAATCAGTTGTTTTGGATGAAAACTGTCATCAAAATGTAGTCAAGGTGTTATTTTTTTAATAGACCAATTGAAGCGGCTAGACAATGAACTAAGGATCAAAGCATTTTAAAACGATACAAATACACGATAAAAATAAAATTGAAAATTTTAAGTAACACCCGACAAAAAAAAACTCTAAAAAGTAAAGAAATGAAATTTTTCTTTCGGCCTTTTGACTTTATTAAAAGAAGAAGTATAATTAGTCTACAGGTGTAATATAAAGAACAAGTATAAACTAAACAGACAATAAGATGCGGAAATCAGTTGATTTATAATAGATAAGAAAATGAAAGAAACAAACTAAAACAAGTATTATACCTAGAGCATCCAACCCTAGATGCCCCTAAAATAAGCCTAAAGCGATGTGCTAAGGTATTGCCTAGATTGCCACTTGAAAATACCAATGTTATGAGATCTTCTCGTGGTAACTGGGGGGCGAATTCCATAGCCTTACAGCGTAAATGAAAAATTATTTTTCTGTCACCCTGTAGTTAAAATTGGGTAATATCAATGCTCCGCTTCTCTCAGATGTACCGAACGGAAGTCTCTGGTAAGGGTTTGCTCTGCATGATTTTGAAAAGGCAAGTTAGTATCCTAAACTTAAGGCGGTTTTGAAAGTCCATGCCAAACAGGGTCTTAACGAATGACGAGATGCGATCCCGCCGCGTAATCTGTAATCTGAAACGCACTGTGCTGTTAAGCGCAACGGTTAGCTTGCGTGAGTTTTAACCTTCGAGATCGCAGAAGACTGGGAGTGCATACATTAAACTAGGGATCAGTAGCGTCTTGACGAGCATCGATTTAATGCTAATTGGGCAACAATTTCCAGCATAGCATAGTATATGCAAGACACCGTAGACTCTACTTGTTGCATTGGTGATGTAATCCCCCACCTCCGCTGTTGATTAAAGATGACTCGAAGGTTTTTAACAGTCTTTACATAGTTGATGTAGCTTCCGTTGGCTTAGATTGGTGGAAAGTTACTAAAGTTCTGGCATAGTACGACCTATGACAACAGCTTAGCTCTTAGTGCATAAGTTTGTTTTTATATGACCATCATGTGACCACGGAATGGAGATCCACATTTAACCGCGCAGTAGCATCTACCTTTAGGTGGAATAGGTCGCTAATGTATAATTGGATGTCGTTTGCGTACGTACGTTGAATGTCGTTATTATACAGCGAGAACAGTAAGGGCCCCAGGATAGATCCTTGAGGGACCCCCGTTTTGGGAATGGAGAAGTTACCAATAGCATATACAGCTTGGCTGCGATCTCCAAGGTAATTCCTAATGAGTCTTAACGCTGAAGAATCCAAAGGAACTTGTTTCATTCCTCCAAAGTTGTAACACCCGGAAGCAGTGTTTTGAAGAACGATTTAGAAGATTTCTAGAACACTGAAATCTGTTTTAAATTAGAATCCGCGGTGAATCGTAGCCCTTCTATTTAGTAAAGTAAACAATCAAGTACTGATTTCTCTTATAATGTTTCGTGATTTATTAAGCGCTTAGAGTTAATAAATAAATTAAAACAGGAAAACTGCAAAAGTGTATAATTCTCTTATTTCTTTTGATAAATTAGTGTTTGCCATTTACTTTTTAAGAACCATGTCGTGTGTCGTGTTTTACGTATCATATGACCTATCAGCAATTCACTCCCACAAAATACATAGCGATCATTAGACCCATTAATTCAGGTCACAGCAGAAGGTAAGATGTCTGAGCATACTCACCAAAGTAAGTTAAGTCAGCTATTAAAGAAACACCGCAAGAAGTACGGGACAAATACTTCATTTCCTTTACCTTGACTTGCACTGGCAGCTAAGGAGAGCTCTCTCTGCAATAAAAAGCAAACTAGAGGCATGATGCTATGATCAAAACAATAGCTGGCCCGGGGAATAAATTTAGCTCCGGCCGTTTTACAGCGTCAACGAACTTTACCTGGGAAGCCCTGGAAATCGAATGGTGTTATTAGAAGACCCTTTTTACTGACGCGTCTAAATTTGACACAGGTGCGAGAGCAGGAATCTACTCGGAATTGCTGAACAAACAGGAATCATACAGACTCCCTAATACATGTACTATATTCAGGAGGAAATCCTGGCGATCGAGACGACAGCTTAACATAAACAATTTTTATGGAAGTGGTACCTTACAACCTCCTTCATGAATCTCACATATGTATGTCCGATATAGAGATTGGACGAACATTCACTCTTATATAGAGGAACACTCAAAATAATATGGTCATAGTCTAAGACTCTACCAGAATCTAACAGCCTCTAGGTTCTATAAACCTTTCGATGCCTTTTTGATTTGTTAATATACGGAATACTACATAATCACAAACATGTCCAATCGGTCGTTCTTAACTTGCAGCTTTAACTTCTCAATAACTCATTCATTTCCAAGCAAAAATAATCAAAGACGAAGAAAAGATAAATGTTCATTTTTAATTCGTCTCATGCTTTTTTTAATACTTTTTTTTCTATTTCCATTTAGAAACCCTTGCCAAAGAAGTCATTCCTATTTTCCATGTATTTGAGACGAAAACAATCAACTGAATTTGCACAGCGTTGCCTTATTTCACGTTTTTTAGGGTGTAATCTGCTTCGGATTATGATCGCCTGATACCCAACTTCGGGAATTCACTGTGAAGCAATGCATGGGACGTGGGGTGTCCATGGAATCCAATGTGATTTGTCGGAAATCATGTATTGAGTCGCTGTACCTTTGGCTTTTCGATGGCAAAAAACGAAATTTACATTTCGATTTCATTTTACGGCCAGTGTCGGCACCTATTGGCCGCACTCAGAAACAATTTTTTTCTTTGACTTAAAACACAGTTGGTAGCTCGGAATATATATGAGATTCTGTTAAATGGTTGGTCGACGGACGGTGATTCCTCAAGCAAACGTCTCGGAAACCTGTTAGATTAAGAGTTTTGACAGATCTACGAGAACGTGTATGCTATTGTGCGACAAGCTGTTTGCTAAATGTGTACCTACTCATCGACAATGAAATATTTGAGTCTTTTTGACTAATACCACATTACTTGGGCGAGTTTGCTGAGAAGGCTTAAAAGCATTCAGAATTTTGTATGTGATCAAAAGTGATGGAAGATCGGGTGATTTCAGAAAAACGATTTGACATGGTTGATGATTGCGATATTCATCCAGGTGTTTCAATCAATTTCATCATTGAAATATACGAGATGAATCTTCATCAACTTTTCTCAGCCGCGCTCCCCCAGAAGGAGTGGTTCGGTGGGTAGAGTGTTTGTCTTTGACGCCTTAGACATGGTTATCAACTTTCGACTCGCGTCTTTTTAAATTTTTTCCCCCTTTTTTTTCGTTTAGACCCTGATGAGACCTTGAAAAGGGTTCTACAATACACTTCGAAACCATTGTCAGCTTCATACAAGAACTAAGAAATTATATCTCTGTTTCAGTGTCCTACAGACGTACTACTGGCTATGGACTACTGGCGTAGCGTAACGCATCCCAACCCCAAAATTGAATTCACTATTTCAACGATCAACGTACACGCTACAAGTTTTTGAGTACCGATCAACTTTATAAGCCAAAAATAGGAAACCACCTTGAAAGACGAAAACACAAGAGATAGTCAACACAAAAAGACGACAAGTAAATAAACTCCTATTGTCAAGATACCACGGCCAACATGACCGTAGGAATTATACTGTTCATAACCATTTTCTGAAAAATGTTCAACGATTGTATAGGAAAAAATTGTAATTTAATGCTTGAATCTGTTGTATAAATATCATATAAAAATTGATGAAATATACATTTACCATAAAAGCCCTTCAGGCTTTAAAGATAAGGTACATAATAAAGGGCTGTTCAACAAGAGCTGTTACTTTACGCCATTGTTTAGCTAGACCCCATACCACTCCGGCAACTTTTGATAAGTTAACTATTATAAAAAACAAAACTTTTCATAAATATGTTATTAAAATTACTTAATTGGCACCTCTTGTAGTATGACTCTATATTATTCCGTTCGATGAAAATTTAAATCGTGCGTTTGGTTGGAGTATTATCCTATAAATAAGTGCTATTCCAACGCCAAGAAGGTCGCTAAATACGAGGGTAGGGTGAAAAGTTCTCGGCCTGGCCCAGAGATTGCGTTCCAATCAGCAGAAATTTATATTTTCTGATTGGGTGTCAATGGTTCGTATGACATATTTCAACTTGTTCTCTTAAGTGTTTTGCTTACACACACTTTTGTAGTAAATGTCTTGCGTGTTTTGAATATGTTCTTCTTCTTAGCTGGCGTTACAGCTTATGAAGACTCTATGATATGAAGATTCCAACGACTCAAACAACTCGTGTTCGTTTAAAATATGGCAAATATCGAGGTCGTGGTTGAGTATGCCTAGAGCCCCGGGTACGTTCAATTGGATATGATCACAGATATTGGGCCTACCCGCGACCACTGAATTACTGAACAGGAACATACATATGTATGTGATTTTGGAACGAATTAGCCAATGACAATTAAAAGAAGTTGTTAGGCATTGTTGCAGCTCATGCCAAAATGAATCACCTTATCGGAAGATGTAGTAATTTTTGCAAATGGCGTCGTACGTTAATCATATTCGACATTTGTGAACTAGACAGTTGCAGTATACAAACAAAAAAGCAATGGAGCTATATTTCGCAAGAGCGTGGAATAATTGTGTTGATTTTTTTAACCAATAATCAGTCGGTGGTGTTAGCGCAGCGTGAATTTCGACGTCGATATTCTAATCGTGTTGCCTCAACTGGGCGAATATTCCAGGCTTAGCTACTCGACTCGAACACATTGGAACTACAGGAGACCATGCAGAACGTGACCGCCACCGAACTGCTCGTTCGGCAGAGAATATCGCGACTGCTGATGTCACTGAGAACGAAGAAACATCAACCAAGACGACGGGCCACGCAATTGGGCCTCACCAGACGGACCTTACAGCGAATTTTAGTGAAAGTCTTACATATGTTCCTGTACAAAGTGCAAACAGTACATCAGTTAATGTCTGCTGACCGTCAATCACGTGGGAATTACTGTAAAGCCATCTCTAATCTCAACAATGAAAAGGAAGATTTTGTGTCGAAAATTATCATGAGCGACGAGGCACATTTCCCAATAAGCGATTAGGTCAATAAGCAAAATCGTCGTTTCCGGAGCACTGAAAATCCGCGTGTGATGTACGAAGAGCCATTACGTCCACCTAAAGCTACTGCATGGTGCGGAGTTCACGCGGCAGGAGTGATTGGACCGTATTTTTTTGAGAACGCCACCGGCACTGTTACTGTCACTGTTACTGGCGAACGCAACACGGCCATGATAAACGACTTCTTACTACCGGAATTGGATGAGCGGAGCGTCTACATATCCGTCACTTGTCCATCGCATGAAAACACTATGTATCTCACAAGTAATACATATTATATTAAATTAGATAGTTTAGTGCGATTGCCAAGTCAATCTATTTATTTAAAACATAAAAGATTTTTGAAATTAATATGGTCACTATAAGATGTTGTTAGGTTAGCTAATTACGTAACAACTTAAGACAGAAGGTCCCTTAAATAGGGATTGAATAAATTAATCGACTTGGTATTACATAGATCTCACAACTTTTTACGGTAGAAGAACTGAGTTGCGAGACTTGGTTTTTTTTACAAGTTATATTTTTGATGGCATTCTATTATATCTCTAATAGTAAGTACTTCTGTGACCGGGCGGAGGAATCCGAAACGACAAACTTTTACGAAATCTCTTCTTGTTTTTTTTTGGCGAATGCAATACTTATTATGTTTATGGGTCTGATATGACGTAACTCGTTGATAGAGTGTTGGTCAAACATTCTTGTCAGGTATAGCACAAGTTACGTACTTTAAAATTAATGATGCAACCTCATCAAGCGGGGACTCGTGAAGTATGGGGGCGTCTTTTACACATAACATTAAATGAAAGTGTTGCGCTCCACGCGATTGATATTTTGGTCTCCAAAAGTAATGTATTACCAAGCGGCTCATCGGATGACATAATGAAGCCTAACAGAGCTTTAAACTTGTCATCAATAAATCGAGAAGTGGAGACAGGATCTAGTGCAACTAATTCACTAATGCTCGTGTTCGCCATTTCAGGACCATTAACTTCCTTAAGGTACTCGCCTAAATCATCCCACATCCATTCTGAAGGACTCATGGTGAGAAACCAGGTTGCTGGCCCGTAGGGTTGTGTCATACAGTTGACATCATTTCTCGGTTTTTTCCAAAACTGTTCGGTATTTCTTAATCTACCAAATATCGCTGTTAAGTCACCTTCTAACTCATTTTTACTAAACATCTCAAAATACTGTTCAGCTGTAATTTTTCTTTTTGATTAACGCAATTCATTTTACAGAATATGCCTGAATTTATTTGACGTATATTGGCATCATTAAGTAGAAAAAATAAATATTGTTGATTTAGGCGGAATTAAGAGTGTTTTGACATTAGTCTTGCTTTAATATATTCACTAGATGTTAACTTTTGCTGCCGAACATAAAACTGCCCATATTTACGTTCAACATAAAGATCAGGAAAGCACTTTACATCTAAATCTTTATCTCTAGAATCAATTGGAGCAGTTTTGAGCATTTGGTAGAGTTCTGAAATAGGAGCGTTTCTCCTCCTTTCATGCAAGGGGTAAATAGTGTATTGTTCATAGTCAGCCTCTTTTTCTGATGTAACTTGTATTAGTAGCCCATCGTCTCCGTCTACAACGTTGTCTACTTGAGATTCTAATTGGTCTACAATATGATGGATATTGTCCTCTTCGTTAATATAACCAATCAATTGTTGAGGTGAATATGGAAGTTGTATCTGAGAGTAAAGAGCATTTACAATTTTTAAATATTGTAAGGCTTGGTAAACCTTATTGACATCCCATTATTTTTCTATAGAATTAGATTTAGATATATAAAGATTATTTAAATTTTTATACCCATACTGACTGATACAATTTGGGTAAGTTAAATAAAACGTGGTTTGTATCACAGTAAGACCCAAAGATTGCCTCGAAGAAAGTGGTCGCTTTTTTGTGACGGACTGGAAGCATGGAAGCCGCGGCGCGGACAAGCCACCTCCGGCGGCCGCGGCTATGATTATAAGTGTTCTTTCTTTCATGGCAATTTCGGGCAATTTAGTCTACTTAATACTTTGCCGGATTTTGGTACAACTTCATAAGACATGTCCCATTATTGCTTTTTCATTCCGTTGATTGACCATTTTACAAATTACCTTTGAACAAAATTATTTTAAGTACCTATCTATTATACACCGATTATTCTTTTATATTTTACATATACAGGTACACTGATTCATTCACTGCAAATGTAGCTTTGTAATCCTATGTACTAGAAAACCCGTGGCTAGAAGTGTCTTAGAGTTTGATAACTTCCTGATCAGTGAGTGAGTGAGTGAATGACAAAATTAAGAAACTTTGACTAGTTATAATTCTTAAACTACTAGTTCAAATCGAATGAAATTTGAAATATGTATACCGTGCTTATACGATGCCTGCTTGGTTACTGAAAATTCAGGCCTCTAGTTTTATCCACAACGAAGTTATAGGGGGGTCGAAAATGGCCTGAACTGTTTCGGCTGTGCCCCCAGATAAACTGATTTAAAGTAATTAACAAATATTTTGCAGGTAGTGGACATCTCCTTTGAGGTGAGGTCTAAATAATTCATGGAATTAGGAATGCGGTTTGATTTACTCGTACGTCTCGATTTAATATACCTCCAGAACTGATTGCTATTTTGTCTTCAATTATTTTGTACGGCAAAAAGATAGTCAAACCGCTTTTGCATATTGAAGTACTGGAAACGAAAATTAGGGTTATTCGGATTATAACGATTTTTTTTATTGTAAAATGCTTTATTCTTTTGGTTTCTTAGTATATATAGTGTTTTATTAAACCAAATGGGATTGGAATTCTTACAAATTCATGTCTTTGGAACAAATAGTTCAATAGCATGCTTTAGAATAGAACAAAAACAAGCCTGACTACTTAAGTAACTATTTAAGCGTTCAAAAATTGAAATTGTATACGAGCTCGGACATTTTACTTAGCTCATATGGATTGGAATAGTGTAAGAATGTAAGCTCGGCGTAAATACCACAGTGATGAATAGAGTTCCGAAACATTGGTGATGCAGACTTTCTAGAGTTGTATTAAACTCGTCATCAGCAAATAAAAGATCAAGTATTCGACCAAGTTCATTAGAAATACTATTACACTCTTTCAAATTAAATTGGCTAAGAAATTCGGTCACGAATTATTTGGTTTCTATTTTAATGTTGATTGGAATAAGATATTGATCATCAAAATCAGATATCCATGTAACATTACTTAAGTTGAAATCACATCTACATAAAATACATGTTATGAATTAGACAAATTTTCAAAAATTTGAGTACAATTATTGAGGTGTAAGCGTGGGCGATGTAAAGATAAAGTATATAGGGTTCAATTAATTATTTAAATTAAATTAAAAGCACTAACGTACTAGGTAAATATGAATTAAGTAACTGTTCAGTAATCAATTAAGAATGGGCAAAAAAAGATAATTTTTATAATATAAGAAAAAGAAAGTTCTCTGCTATAACTACGAACACATCCAATTGCAAACGTTAGCACGATTGAAGTTTAGTTTTAAAGTGTCCGCCTACGGCTAGTAAGATATTTAAAGTTAGTTAAGGTATTTAATCCTATTTTCAGTAATTTTGTCTAGCTTACGATTGTTATGAATAATGTTTAAATAAAAATTAATGTATAAATAAAAAAATCGCTTTGTCACTGATTTCATGTCATCGGGTTCCTTTGCAGTGATCAGAAAAGGGGTAGAAAAACGAAGTATGTTGGTTTTAGTCTGCTCTGGGAAATAATGAATAAACGACTAAAAATTATTTTGTTTTGATTTTAATTCTTGGAAATTAAATTACAATACTTGTTTGCTATCTTGGCCTATTTCATCGCTCAATAAATTCTCTCATAAATTTCCTCGCCATAATCGAATACACATTACTTATGCTTAATCCCCATGTCAATCGAATTATTCGTATCTCACTGTTCAATGACTGGGTCCTTAAACATCAAAGAGAATATATTTAAAGGTTTTTATTTAGTTCCTCCGGGCTTACTTCAGTTTTCCTCCACTGACGTCGTATACCGACTAATTAGACCAATGTCCCTGCATAGCTGTTCAGTTTTGCGTTCGAATAAACCTCCTTAATTCCAGTTAAAAGTTGGCCTGAAGATCGTACTCAGAACTGTACTCTCGAAGTGGTCAAGCTTCCTTATATATGTAATTCCATAAGACCCAAGATTGATTACCCCGAAGATATATAAAACATTACTGGACTCCTAGCAAAGACGCCGGTGATTTGCACCACTTCTAAATAGGCTATATACTTATACAGGGTGTCCCACGAGCAGTGTGCCAAAAAGCTACAGCGTGTAGGTCTAGTCAAGACAAGAAAAAAATCGTATGCGAGGGGGGGGTCTATTTCCCCCCGTTTAGCCGGGAGGGGCAATTTTCTAAAAAATTGACTTAATTTGGAAAAAAAAATATTAAAAATCAACAGTTACATCCACAATGCCACGATATACCTTTTTGTAAAGCCAGAAACCTCTTCTTTCATACTAATTTTAAATAAAGCAATTTTAAGGAGTAGTTTTTGAGAAATTAATTTTCAAACTCAAAATTTTGAAAAAAAATTGGAAAAAAAAAATTTCGAACTATTTTTTTTCAAAATTGTATGTATTTAAGTAGTAATTTTTTTCCAAAAATTCAATGCTCTCATTAGTTTTTAGTTAAAAGCAGAAAACCGGATGCAAAAATGTCTTGTAGTTTTTGAGAAATTAAAAAAAAACCCGAACCATTTTTTTCTAAGAAAAACCTTTTTTTTGGTTTTAACGCGGCTGGACTTGTAGGCAAATTAATGTATGAAACATTGACCTCTTTTTTTATTATTTTTAAAAAATTCGGAGTTTTATGAGGATACAATAAAGTGATACAGTATTGGAATAACCCTGGATTAATTCTTTTTTTACATTGATAACGCCTGAAAACTGACCTGCGAATTTCGTCTGGGTCCGCCCGCCGCCGATGGGTTCTACCCGAATTTTGGATTTGGTCCGACATAATCCCTCCCTTAGTACAAGGAGGATAGTTATTATGCTTGGAGTGCCCAAATCTAGAGTATGGAGAGTGCTTCATACCGAAAACTTACATCCGTACCATTTTAGGCCAGTTCAGGGACTCACTTCAAACGACAAGTTTTTGAGAGCAGAATTTTGTCGATCATTACTGCTTCGAGATGAAACTGAACGAAATTATTTTGCAAGGATATTCTGGACGGATGAAGCACAGTTTACCAGAGATGGGGTTACTAATTTCCACAATTTGCATCATTGGAGTAGCACCAATCCACACAACAAAAAACAAAATAAATCACAACACCGCTTTAGCTGTAATGTTTGGCTTGGTATTGTTGGACAGACTGTAATCGGGCCCCGGTTTTTGAATGCCGTTATTAATGGAGAATCATACCTGCAATTCCTACGAGACCTTTTGCCAGATTTGATGGACAACGTTCCTTTGGCCATAGCAGATAATTTAATCTACCAGCAAGATGGAGCACCAGCACACTAGAGCTTACGGGTTAGAAACTGGCTGAATGATCATTTTAGTGACCGTTGGATCGGAAGAAGGGGCCGCACGAAATGGCCACCTAGATCACCAGATTTAACTCCTAGATTTTTATGTGTGGGGATTCATGAAAAATTATGTTTACGAAGTGGAAATTGTATCTTTGGAACAACGGATTGAAGTCGCTGGAGTCAAATTGCAAGAAAATTTGTCAAGCATAGACTTACATATGTGCAGCTATTAGAAGGAGATATAATCTTTGCCTTCTAAAAAATGGGGATCATATTGAAAATTTATTATAATAAAACTCCGAAGTTTTTAAAAATAATAATAAGGAGGTCAATGTTTCATACATTAATTTGCCTACAAGTCCAGCCGCGTTAAAACCAAAAAAAAAGGTTTTTCTTAGAAAAAAATGGTTCGGGTTTTTTTTTAATTTCTCAAAAACTACAAGACATTTTTGCATCCGGTTTTCTGCTTTTAACTAAAAACTAATGAGAGCATTGAATTTTTGAAAAAAAATTACTACTTAATTACATACAATTTTGAAAAAAAAATAGTTCGACATTTTTTTTTTCAATTTTTTTTCAAAATTTTGAGTTTGAAAATTAATTTCTCAAAAACTACTCCTTAAAACAGCTTCATTTAAAATCAGTATGAAAGAAGAGGTTTCTGGCTTTACAAAAAGGTATATCGTGGCATTGTGGATGTAACTGTTGATTTTTAATAATTTTTTTTCCAAATTAAGTAAATTTTTTAGAAAATTGCCCCTCCCGGCTAAACGGTGGGGAATAGACCCCCCCCTCCCGTACGATTTTTTTCTTGCCTTGACTAGACCTAGAGCGTGTAGGTCTGGTCAAGACAAGAAAAAAATCGTATGGGAGGGGGGGGTCTATTCCCCCCCATTTAGCCGGGAGGGGCAATTTTCTAAAAAACTGACTTAATTTGGAAAAAAAAATATTAAAAATCAACAGTTACATCCACAATACCGTGGTATATTTTTTTGTAAAGCCAGAAACCTCTCCTTTCATTCTGTTTTCAAGCAAAGCTGCTTTAAGGAATAGTTTTTGAGAAATTAATTTTCAAACTCAAAATTTTGCAAAAAAAATTTAAAAAAAAATTTCGAACTATTTTTTTTCGAAATTGTATGTAATTAAGTACTAATTAAAAAAAAATTCAATACTCTTATTAGTTTTTAGTTAAAAACAGAAAACCGGATGCAAAAATGTCTTGTAGTTTTTGAGAAATTAAAAAAAAACCCTAACCATTTTTTCTAAGAAAAACCTTGTTTTTGGTTTTAAAGCGGCTGGACTTGTAGACAAATTAATGTATGAAACATTGACCTCTTTTTTATTATTTTTAAAAACTTCGGAGTTTTATTATAATAAATTTTCAATATGATCCCCTTTTTTAGAAGGCAAAGATTATATCTCCTTCTTCTCCTAATGGCTGCACATATCTATGCTTGACAAATTTTCCTGCAATTTGACTCCAGCGACTTCAATCCGTTCTTTCAGTATTTCCACTTCGTAAACATAATTCTTCATGAATCCCCACACATAAAAATCTAGAGGAGTTAAATCTGGTGATCTAGGTGGCCATTCCGTGGGGCCCCTTCTTCCGAACCAACGGTCACTAAAATGATCATCCAGCAAGTTTCTAACCCGTAAGCTGTAGTGTGCTGGTGCTCCATTTTGCTGGTAGATTAAATTATCTGCTATGGCCAAAGGAACATTGGCCATCAAATCGGGCATAAGGTCTCGTAGGAATTGCAGGTATGATTCTCCATTAATAACGGCATTCAAAAACCGAGGCCCGATTACAGTTTGTCCAACAATACCAAGCCAAACATTACAGCTAAAGCGGTGTTGTGATTTATTTTGTTTCTTGTTGTGTGGATTGGTGCTATTCCAATGATGCAAATTGTGGAAGTTAGTAACCTCATCTCTCGTAAACTGTGCTTCATGCGTACAGAATATCCTTGCAAAATAGTTTCGTTCAGTTTCATCTCGAAGCAGTAATGATGCTGCTCTCAAAAACTTGTCGTTTGAGGTGAGTCCCTGAACTGGCCTAAAATGGTACGGGTGTAAGTTTTCGGTATGAAGCACTCTCCATACTCTAGATTTGGGCACTCCAAGCATAATAGCCATCCTCCTTGTACTAAGGGAGCGATTGCGTCGGACCAAATCCAAAATTCGGGTAGAACCCATCGGCGGCGGGCGGACCCAGACGAAATTCGCAGGTCAGTTTTCAGGCGTTATCTATGAAAAAAAAGAATTAATCTAGGGTTATTCCAATACTGTATCACTTTATTGTATCCTCATAAAACTCCAAAGTTTTTAAAAATAATAAAAAAGAGGTCAATGTTTCATACATTAATTTGCCTACAAGTCCAGCCGCGTTAAAACCAAATAAAAAGGTTTTTCTTAGAAAAAAATGGTTCGGTTTTTTTTTTAATTTATCAAAAACTACAAGACATTTTTACATCTGCTTTTCTGTTTTTAACTAAAAGCTAACTAGGGAATTGAATTTTTGAAAAAAAAATAGTACTTAATTACATCCAATTTTGAAAAAAAATAGTTCGAATTTTTTTTTTTTCATTTTTTTTTCAAAATTTTGAGTTTGAAAATTAATTTCTCAAAAACTATTCCTTAAAACAGCTTCGTTTAAAAACATGATAAAAGAAAAGGTTTCTGGCTTTACAAAAAAGTATATCACGGCATTGTGGATGTAACTGGTGTTTTTAATAATTTTTTTTCCAAATTAAGTCAATTTTTTAGAAAATTGCCCCTCCCGGCTAAACGGGGGGGAATAGACCCCCCCCTCCCGTACGATTTTTTTCTTGTCTTGACCAGACCTACACGCTCTAGCTTTTTGGCACACTGCTCGTGGGACACCCTGTATACTTGATGGGCGGTTAATTGATTTTGTTTACGCCAACCCTTTTCAAAAGTTCGTTTGTCAATATCCTACGCCTTTTGGTGGCGTTAGATTCTTGGAAAGAATTCAGCCTTCATACGTAGTGCGACGTACCTTCGTTCTATTTTCTCTTGTGTTGTCATTGTTTTTACCTTATCTTGGTTTATCTTTCGCCCGCATCATGTTCCTATGCCTTTGCACTGAATGTTCCTTGTTCCTTTTAATTTTTAAGACTATTCTTACTAAATATCCTATCCATCTTATCCTTTTGGCTTTATGGTTTATAATGATCCACTATATTTTCTTTGGTTGTTGGCATTACATTATATTATCATTATATATCTTTAGATATGATTTCGGTATTATATACTCGTATAAGGCATCAGATGCAAAAGATCGTAGATTTCATCTTGTGTGACTTGATCTTTCTCCTTTAATTGTTGGAATTATTATTGACCCAGATTGTATACTCTAAAGAATAGACTTATCAATCACTTCAGATTCTTATCTAAAGTTTTCCTCCTTCCGTTCAATTTTAAAGATGAATAGATCGTATTTTTATTCCGAAGGAAATAACAAAATGCGACAATGACGATAATGAATGCTAAGCACTTTATTACGAATAATGGTAAAAGGCATGGGTCGAAAGAGAATCACGGAGAATGATTAATTGGTTCACACCCACTTGGCCGTTTCGTATTTTAGAAAATTTATTGCAATTTATCGCCGAGTCAAACAATAAGGCTAATAAATCGTTTCGTCCTGCACTGAACGGCATTTTATTGATTTTGTTGTTGAAGAAATGAGTTCACGTCACGATTACGAATGATATATCGAAAAGCTTTAGGCGCGAGTATTTAAGTGGCAATCACTCAAAACCATGTAATAAGCTGTTGAATATTGAATATCTCAAAATCGTTCACAGTGTTCTTCATTAAAAGCAGTATGTTAAATCATATAAGGCACAGAGATAAATGACAAAGCAATGGAAAAATTTTATTGGAACTCGAGTTCACATAAGACAATCTGTGCATTAGTGTATTAAGATAGTTAAGGAATAGAATGAATTCGTTCTTTATTCGAGATCAAGTCACTTGTAACCTTTTTTATAGTTAACTACAGCAGGCTACAAAATGTGTTTGTTTAGCATGTTTTAAATCTGTTTACCATTTAGTTCCAACATGTTTACCAGCATTTTCAGACAAAAAAGAAAGAAATAAATGAGTCAAATATACAGGGTGTCCCACGAGCAGTGTGCCAAAAAGCTAGAGCGTGTAGGTCTAGTCAAGATTTTGCAAAAAAAATTTAAAAAAAAATTTCGAACTATTTTTTTTCGAAATTGTATGTAATTAAGTACTAATTAAAAAAAAATTCAATACTCTTATTAGTTTTTAGTTAAAAACAGAAAACCGGATGCAAAAATGTCTTGTAGTTTTTGAGAAATTAAAAAAAAACCCTAACCATTTTTTCTAAGAAAAACCTTGTTTTTGGTTTTAAAGCGGCTGGACTTGTAGACAAATTAATGTATGAAACATTGACCTCTTTTTTATTATTTTTAAAAACTTCGGAGTTTTATTATAATAAATTTTCAATATGATCCCCTTTTTTAGAAGGCAAAGATTATATCTCCTTCTTCTCCTAATGGCTGCACATATCTATGCTTGACAAATTTTCCTGCAATTTGACTCCAGCGACTTCAATCCGTTCTTTCAGTATTTCCACTTCGTAAACATAATTCTTCATGAATCCCCACACATAAAAATCTAGAGGAGTTAAATCTGGTGATCTAGGTGGCCATTCCGTGGGGCCCCTTCTTCCGAACCAACGGTCACTAAAATGATCATCCAGCAAGTTTCTAACCCGTAAGCTGTAGTGTGCTGGTGCTCCATTTTGCTGGTAGATTAAATTATCTGCTATGGCCAAAGGAACATTGGCCATCAAATCGGGCATAAGGTCTCGTAGGAATTGCAGGTATGATTCTCCATTAATAACGGCATTCAAAAACCGAGGCCCGATTACAGTTTGTCCAACAATACCAAGCCAAACATTACAGCTAAAGCGGTGTTGTGATTTATTTTGTTTCTTGTTGTGTGGATTGGTGCTATTCCAATGATGCAAATTGTGGAAGTTAGTAACCTCATCTCTCGTAAACTGTGCTTCATGCGTACAGAATATCCTTGCAAAATAGTTTCGTTCAGTTTCATCTCGAAGCAGTAATGATGCTGCTCTCAAAAACTTGTCGTTTGAGGTGAGTCCCTGAACTGGCCTAAAATGGTACGGGTGTAAGTTTTCGGTATGAAGCACTCTCCATACTCTAGATTTGGGCACTCCAAGCATAATAGCCATCCTCCTTGTACTAAGGGAGCGATTGCGTCGGACCAAATCCAAAATTCGGGTAGAACCCATCGGCGGCGGGCGGACCCAGACGAAATTCGCAGGTCAGTTTTCAGGCGTTATCTATGAAAAAAAAGAATTAATCTAGGGTTATTCCAATACTGTATCACTTTATTGTATCCTCATAAAACTCCAAAGTTTTTAAAAATAATAAAAAAGAGGTCAATGTTTCATACATTAATTTGCCTACAAGTCCAGCCGCGTTAAAACCAAATAAAAAGGTTTTTCTTAGAAAAAAATGGTTCGGTTTTTTTTTTAATTTATCAAAAACTACAAGACATTTTTACATCTGCTTTTCTGTTTTTAACTAAAAGCTAACTAGGGAATTGAATTTTTGAAAAAAAAATAGTACTTAATTACATCCAATTTTGAAAAAAAATAGTTCGAATTTTTTTTTTTTCATTTTTTTTTCAAAATTTTGAGTTTGAAAATTAATTTCTCAAAAACTATTCCTTAAAACAGCTTCGTTTAAAAACATGATAAAAGAAAAGGTTTCTGGCTTTACAAAAAAGTATATCACGGCATTGTGGATGTAACTGGTGTTTTTAATAATTTTTTTTCCAAATTAAGTCAATTTTTTAGAAAATTGCCCCTCCCGGCTAAACGGGGGGGAATAGACCCCCCCCTCCCGTACGATTTTTTTCTTGTCTTGACCAGACCTACACGCTCTAGCTTTTTGGCACACTGCTCGTGGGACACCCTGTATACTTGATGGGCGGTTAATTGATTTTGTTTACGCCAACCCTTTTCAAAAGTTCGTTTGTCAATATCCTACGCCTTTTGGTGGCGTTAGATTCTTGGAAAGAATTCAGCCTTCATACGTAGTGCGACGTACCTTCGTTCTATTTTCTCTTGTGTTGTCATTGTTTTTACCTTATCTTGGTTTATCTTTCGCCCGCATCATGTTCCTATGCCTTTGCACTGAATGTTCCTTGTTCCTTTTAATTTTTAAGACTATTCTTACTAAATATCCTATCCATCTTATCCTT
The DNA here is from genome assembly GCA_958301585.1 of Merodon equestris. Classification (NCBI taxonomy): domain Eukaryota; kingdom Metazoa; phylum Arthropoda; class Insecta; order Diptera; family Syrphidae; genus Merodon; species Merodon equestris. Next base: position 153,735,326 of record OY284413.1, on the reverse strand, counting down.
TTGGCTTTATGGTTTATAATGATCCACTATATTTTCTTTGGTTGTTGGCATTACATTATATTATCATTATATATCTTTAGATATGATTTCGGTATTATATACTCGTATAAGGCATCAGATGCAAAAGATCGTAGATTTCATCTTGTGTGACTTGATCTTTCTCCTTTAATTGTTGGAATTATTATTGACCCAGATTGTATACTCTAAAGAATAGACTTATCAATCACTTCAGATTCTTATCTAAAGTTTTCCTCCTTCCGTTCAATTTTAAAGATGAATAGATCGTATTTTTATTCCGAAGGAAATAACAAAATGCGACAATGACGATAATGAATGCTAAGCACTTTATTACGAATAATGGTAAAAGGCATGGGTCGAAAGAGAATCACGGAGAATGATTAATTGGTTCACACCCACTTGGCCGTTTCGTATTTTAGAAAATTTATTGCAATTTATCGCCGAGTCAAACAATAAGGCTAATAAATCGTTTCGTCCTGCACTGAACGGCATTTTATTGATTTTGTTGTTGAAGAAATGAGTTCACGTCACGATTACGAATGATATATCGAAAAGCTTTAGGCGCGAGTATTTAAGTGGCAATCACTCAAAACCATGTAATAAGCTGTTGAATATTGAATATCTCAAAATCGTTCACAGTGTTCTTCATTAAAAGCAGTATGTTAAATCATATAAGGCACAGAGATAAATGACAAAGCAATGGAAAAATTTTATTGGAACTCGAGTTCACATAAGACAATCTGTGCATTAGTGTATTAAGATAGTTAAGGAATAGAATGAATTCGTTCTTTATTCGAGATCAAGTCACTTGTAACCTTTTTTATAGTTAACTACAGCAGGCTACAAAATGTGTTTGTTTAGCATGTTTTAAATCTGTTTACCATTTAGTTCCAACATGTTTACCAGCATTTTCAGACAAAAAAGAAAGAAATAAATGAGTCAAATATACAGGGTGTCCCACGAGCAGTGTGCCAAAAAGCTAGAGCGTGTAGGTCTAGTCAAGACAAGAAACGGGGGGTCTATTTCCCCCCGTTTAGCCGGGAGGGGCAATTTTCTAAAAAATTGACTTAATTTGGAAAAAAAATTATTAAAAATCAACAGTTACATCCACAATGCCACGATATACCTTTTTGTAAAGCCAGAAACCTCTTCTTTCATATTTATTTGAAATGAAGCTGTTTTAAGGAGTAGTTTTTGAGAAATTAATTTTCAAACTTAAAATTTTGAAAAAAAATTTCAAACTATTTTTTTTTCAAAATTGTATGTAATTAAGTAGTATTTTTTTTCAAAAATTCAATGCTCTCATTAGTTTTTAGTTAAAAGCAGAAAACCGGATGCAAAAATGTCTTGTAGTTTTTGAGAAATTAAAAAAAAACCCGAACCATTTTTTTCTAAGAAAAACCTTTTTTTTGGTTTTAACGCGGCTGGACTTGTAACTAAATTAATGTATGAAACATTGACCTCTTCTTTTATTATTTTTAAAAAATTCGGAGTTTTATGAGGATACAATAAAGTGATACAGTATTGGAATAACCCTTTTTTTTCATTGATAACGCCTGAAAACTGACCTGCGAATTTCGTCTGGGTCCGCCCGCCGCCGATGGGTTCTACCCGAATTTTGGATTTGGTCCGACGCAATCGCTCCCTTAGTACAAGGAGGATGGCTATTATGCTTGGAGTGCCCAAATCTAGAGTATGGAGAGTGCTTCATACCGAAAACTTACACCCGTACCATTTTAGGCCAGTTCAGGGACTCACCTCAAACGACAAGTTTTTGAGAGCAGAATTTTGTCGATCATTACTGCTTCGAGATGAAACTGAACGAAACTATTTTGCAAGGATATTCTGTACGCATGAAGCACAGTTTACGAGAGATGAGGTTACTAACTTCCACAATTTGCATCATTGGAATAGCACCAATCCACACAACAAGAAACAAAATAAATCACAACACCGCTTTAGCTGTAATGTTTGGCTTGGTATTGTTGGACAAACTGTAATCGGGCGCCGGTTTTTGAATGCCGTTATTAATGGAGAATGATACTTGCAATTCCTACGAGACCTTTTGCCCGATTTGATGGCCAATGTTCCTTTGGCCATAGCAGATAATTTAATCTACCAGCAAAATGGAGCACCAGCACACTACAGCTTACGGGTTAGAAACTGGCTGGATGATCATTTTAGTGACCGTTGGTTCGGAAGAAGGGGCCCCACGGAATGGCCACCTAGATCACCAGATTTAACTCCTCTAGATTTTTATGTGTGGGGATTCATGAAGAATTATGTTTACGAAGTGGAAATAGTATCTTTGGAACAACTGAAAGAACGGATTGAAGTCGCTGGAGTCAAATTGCAGGACAATTTGTCAAGCATAGATATGTGCAGCCATTAGGAGAAGAAGGAGATATAATCTTTGCCTTCTAAAAAAAGGGGATCATATTGAAAATAAAACTCCGAAGTTTTTAAAAATAATAAAAAAGAGGTCAATGTTTCATACATTAATTTGTCTACAAGTCCAGCCGCGTCAAAACCAAAAAAAAGGTTCTTCTTAGAAAAAAATGGTTCAGGTTTTTTTTAAATTTCTCAAAAACTACAAGACATTTTTGCATCCGGTTTTCTGTTTTTAACTAAAAACTAATAAGAGTATTGAATTTTTGAAAAAAAATTAGTACTTAATTACATACAATTTCGAAAAAAAATAGTTCGAAATTTTTTTTTTAATTTTTTTTGCAAAATTTTGAGTTTGAAAATTAATTTCTCAAAAACTATTCCTTGAAGCAGCTTTGCTTAAAAACAGGATGAAAGAAGAGGTTTCTGGCTTTACAAAAAAATATACCACGGTATTGTGGATATAACTGTTGATTTTTAATATTTTTTTTTCCAAATTAAGTCAGTTTTTTAGAAAATTGCCCCTCCCGGCTAAACGGGGGGGAATAGACCCCCTCCCCCATACGATTTTTTTCTTGTCTCGACCAGACCTACACGCTCTAGCTTTTTGGCACACTGCTCGTGGGACACCCTGTATACAACTTATGAAATTATAGTCTTTAAACCCTCTGCTTATGAAAGCTGAAAAAGCCTAGAGGAGTGTGCCAAAGCGGGTGTTCAGAGCCCGAAAACCATTTTCAGTTAAGCAGTTTTATCATAATAAAAAGCAAACCACTTTTCTTTTATGCGATTCTTTCGTTCATCGAATGAAATTGATCCAGAGTAAATATCTTTATTTCTTGACAAGATATACTAGGCGAACAAAAATTCACGAACATGCGAACGATTTTTCGGAGCCCATCTAATAATTTCCATAATATTATTACCCGTCATTTAGAACTCGGAAATGTAGAGCCTCGTTAACATTTTTGTCCTACCATCGGATTAACTCCATTTCCTCTTCAGGATCTCCGTCACCTCTGGTAGCTGGGAAGCTCTCTCTAGCAGGTTCACGTTCGTGATACACGCCGGCCGAAAGATCTTTAAGGTCCTCTTGAGCCACTTTTTAGCAAATACGTCTCACAGCATTAGAGGAGCACGGATTTGGCATTTATGTTGAAGAACCAGTGTTTTAGAGAAAAAAAAAGCTTGTTGGATCTCCATATATTCCTCAACGCATAGAAGACTGAACGCGCCTTGTCGATGGGTGTTCCAAATAGCATCTCTACGGACCATGCCGAAGGCTTTCTCGAAGTCCACGTACAGGTGGAAAATCGGACTGCTTCACTTAACAGATTGCTGAATAAACATTCTCATTGTGTTCAACACAGGAACGATTAGGTCTAAATCCAGCCTGCTTGGCTTGAAGGGGTTCCTCGATGATTGGTCCTATCCTCGCAACTATCAGGGTGGCGAGCAGTTTCTGAATGATGTTAAGATAAGAGATGCCTCTCCAGTTTTTACACTTTACACTTTTACATTTACACTCAGGTTTCCTTTCTTCGGGATGGTCATGATGGCGCCCTCCTTCCAACTCTCGGGAATGCTACGAGTAGACCAAGGCGATGATGGGATGTATTTCAGAGACATTTGTGACGCAGCTGCTCTAAATAGTTCCGCAAGCAAGGTGTCCTCTTCAGTCTGCGAATCGCGGCATCGATTTCAGAAACTGTTGGAGGCAGGAACTAAATCGTTCTTCTTGGATTTCTGCGCTTAGAAGGGGAGAATGTTGTGTTCGCCTTACCACCAGCAGGAAGTGACTCTGCGAAGAATCCAGTTCAATGTTTTGCTGATCTGATCTGAGCGTGTTTCCCTCTCTGTCTCTCAGAGGGGGAGCGATAGCCATCCCACCTCCACAGAGCTTCCTCGTGGCTGCATAAACATCTTTCATGTCGCCACAGTAAGCTGCTATCTCTGCTTTACTTACCACGTCCCTGAAGAAGTTCCGTTTGTCCTCTCGCGCCATGCGCCTGACCGATTTCTCAGCCTCTTTATATGTGGCTTGGATTTGTCTCCTTCTCTCGCGTAAGTCGGGTTGGCGCAGTTGACCTTTGAGTTTCCCACTGGCCTCGATCTGTCTCCAAGTAGCGTCGTTGATCCGAAGCTTACTTTTCTGTTGTCGAAAGCCTACTGATTCCTACGTACTTGACTTCAAAGCACACATCAGGTCCTCTGATCGGGTATCTCTTCGAACTTCCCCACAGATTGCCTGGCTATCACCGGATTCTGGAACCGCTCGGTGTCACAACGTCTTTTTGCGGGAGCCTGGATGTGGGCCGCAGTCGGACGAAACCTAACAATAGTCAGCAAAAGTTGACGGTCGCTATATAAAAATCTTCTGCTGATCAGGAAGTTATCAATCTGGTTGCGAGTAATACCGTCCGGAGACAGCCAGGTGTATTCATTAATGTCTTTGTGGGGGCGGAACACAGGTCGAGAAGGGGATTTCAATTGCCATTACTTTCGGCATGAAGGCTGTGTCGACAAATATCGGCCTTGAGGATGTTATCACAGCTTACTTTGGCGTTGAAGTCGCCCATGACGATTTTCACATCGCCCTTGGCGGAGCACGTGAGGCATGCTTTCAGCTGGTCATGGAAAGTGTTCTTGTATTCATCATCATCTTGTTCAGTGGGATCGTAGCATTATATGAACTTTGAGTGGAGTCGGATTGATATGACCCTGTCTGAGATGGGTTCGCACTCCAAGAACGATCCCTTCGCAGCTAGGGATAGATATTCTTATGGTGGGTGTTGTTACCACTAAAAATGAGGTACTCTCTACATCTCTCTACGTCTCCGAGCAGACTTGACTCAATCCGGCGGTCTCAGGTTCGCACCTTAAAATCTATTTAGGTTTGAGTTTGAAAGTAAAATATCTTTGCCGTTATGTCTTGTACTTCGTCCAATCCTTTATTAACCGTTTCATTAATAATTCTGTTTTACATTGTGGCTTATCGCGCAGACAAAAAACCTCCAGTTACGTTCGAACTTCGTACGGTTCGGGATTCGGGTCCCCGAACTAATCCGTGAAGCCTATATGTATATAACGAGCCGCTTGCTCCAAGACAGATGTCCGGTTTCACCTGCACCCATTCGATGAACAGAGACTGAGGTAGACTGTTGACTAGGAGTTGAAGATATGCTGAACTTGACGTGCGTCATGAACTCTCTCCGGTTAGATACCGACCCATAGTTCCAAAGGGGTTGGATACCCAATCTCCTTATGGGCTACTCGGCACTCAGGGTGTACCGCGTGGAGGTTGGGAGTCTAGGATATGCTTAAATTTAACTAGCTTACACTGTATTGCGCATCACTTACACCCTGTGTTTATCATTTAGTGTTACAGAAAAAGGTGACTTTAAAGCAAAAAATGTAAATTTGCCTGAAATAATCGGGGTTTACTTTGGATCTAGGTCTCAGTTGAAATTTTTGATTGTGATCCGAATTGTTTCTGGTAATCTCAAAAATTTGTAAAATGTTTCAAAAGTTCGTTCGTTGTTTTAGCGTTTCCGCCAAATCAGTTCTATTTCAAAAATTCAGCAAATGGAGACAGACATGTTGGCCTTGTGTAAAAATAACCATTGGATGTACATATATGAAGGAACCAAGTCCTGCTTAATTTAGAGTATAGTCCAGTTTGAGATCAGGAAGATGATTTTTCAACAAATTAGAGAGTGACTTTAATATACTATTCAGATATTGTAGATGTCTCAGGTGGCGAGGAAAGAGATATCAAATTGTATGTTCATCTCGGCTATGTCGAACTATTAACTCTAGGGTATTTGCAAGTTTTGAGGTATTTAAACATTTATTTTGCCAGATTCAAATGGGTCAAAAAGGTTTACATCAGTTAAACCATCAAACTTTTCAATTTTAGTGACCTACAAACTATGCTCAATCAACGATATTAGAATTCAAAAAATAAATTAAATCGCTTACGGTAAGTAGAGTCGTAATAGATAGCATTGCACATGCAAGAAATTATATAAGAAATTCAGTACATATACTCGTATATAAAAGCCTAATTAAATAAAATCAGAAAAACCTCTGTTTGTTCTCTGCAAAAATTCACATCTAATAGAACAAAGAGAATGCAGAAGTGGTGCTGCATGCATGCTTGCTTGGCATGCTTTAATTAGCCTTTTAATCTTCTTGGCTTTCCGACACAATGGGTGAGAGTTATGCGTTTAAGATAAAAACCGCTTTTGTTTTTCGTTTCCATTTCCACGAAGGAGAAAATGCAAAATGTATTTATGTATATCCAACTAACCAAGACTCGTTACCCTCAATTAATTATTATAAAACACAAAAAAAACATTTTCAAGTTGTTTTCATTTTTTGTATGGTACATGCATATATCAGTTGCATATATCAGTTTAAAAAGTTTTGAAGTCTAATTAAATTCGACTATGCAGGTAAAAAAATGTGTTTTTTGTTTACTATTATTTTAATCATTATCGTGCCTCTCACATATTTGTTTAGTTGCATTTCCATCAGCCAATTAACTATAATACTCTAGTTATGAAAGCAATTGAGTATAATTTCGCAAAAAAAATCTTATCATTAAAGTACACCTGTTGTAAATGTTCCAACCTATCACTCCCATCTCAAACTGAGAAGAAGAATTGTTTTTTTCTTTCTTTCTTTTTGAAATATTTTCACAATTGGATGATAAAAGGAGAAACCGATCCATTTCCACTAAGAATAAAACCTGGGAATTATTTTTCTCAAGTTTTTCCAAATGATGTTGTGCTACATTATGGAAAAGAAATGAAACAAAGAGATAAAGGCTGACAAATTTAATTCCAGAATAGTCCTTCAGGGTCTTCGAGATAGTGTTGGGTTACTCATACAAGATGCACTACAAATGTCCCATACATCACTACAAAAATGTCGCAACACCTCAAAAAAATTATTTGTCCCACTTCAATTCTTGTCATAGTCAGAAGCACCTCACGTCCTCATGTCCCATACACCACTACAAAAATGTCCCAAGACCTCAAAAAATTATTTGTCCCACTTCAATTCTTGTCATAGTCAGAAGCACCTCACATCCTCATGTCCCATACACCAGTACAAAAATATCCCAACACCTCAAAAAATAATTTTTTTCCCACTTCAATTCTTGTCATAGTCAAGGCACCTCAAATCCTCATGTCCCATACACCAGTACAAAAATATCCCAACACCTCAAAAAAGAATATTTTTCCCACTTCAATTCTTGTCATAGTCAGAGCACCTCACATCCTCATGTCCCATACACCAGCACAAAAATATCCCAATACCTCAAAAAAGATATTTTTCCCACTTCAATTCTTGTCATAGTCAGAGCACCTCAAATCCTCATGTCCCATACACCAGTACAAAAATATCCCAACACCTCAAAAAAATAATTTGTACCACTTCAATTCTTGTCATAGTCAGAGCACCTCACTTCCTCATGTCCCATACACCAGTACAAAAATATCCCAACACCTCAAAAAAATAATTTGTACCACTTCAATTCTTGTCATAGTCAGAGCACCTCACTTCCTCATGTCCCATACACCAGTACAAAAATATCCCAACACCTCAAATTTGTACCACTTCAATTCTTGTCATAGTCAGAGGCACCTCACGACTTTTGCATTAGTATATACATATTGCAAGCTTTCAATGGGACATGTGACAAGGGTGTATTTTATAGAGGTATAGAACTTTGAAATGGAATAAAACAAAGATGATTTTTTTAAATTGACATGAAATTGACTTTATTCGAAAGATAATCTTCTGACATTATAATTTAAATATAATTTCTGGCATATGACTGCCCAAACCAAGATTGCCGTTGATCCCAATTTTCATAAGCGAATTTTGTTAGCGATGAAGCTCACTTTTGATTGAATGGATACGTCAATAAACAAAACTGCCGTATTTGGAGTGATGATAATCCTCAAGTGTATGTTGAGGCACCGTTACATCCACAAAAACTGACTTTTTGGTGTGCTTTATGGGCTGGTCCGTACTTCTTTATAAACGATGCTGGCCAGAACGTTACAGTCAATGGTGACCTCTATAGAGCGATGATTACTGAGTTCTCCGTTCATCAATTGAACAACCATGATGTGCAGGAGCTGAGGTTTCAACAAGACGGCGCAACATGTCACACAGCTCGTGCCACAATTGATTTATTGAAGGAAACGTTTGGTAACCGCATAATTTCACGTTACGGACCAGTGAATTGGCCTCCAAGATCCTGCGATTTAACGCCGCTTGACTATTTTCTCTGAGGATATGTGAAGTCGCTAGTCTACGCCGATAAATCCGAAACGATTGACCACTTGGAGGACAACATTCGCCGCGTTATTGCCGATATACGGCCACAAATGTTGGAAAAAATCATTGAAAATTGGACCTCCAGATTAGACTACGTTCGAACCAGCCGTGGCGCTCATATACCAGAAATTATATTTAAATTATAATGGTAGAAGATTATCTTTCGAATAAAGTCAATTTCATGTCAATTTAAAAAAATCATCTTTGTTTTATTCCATTTCAAAGTTCTATACCTCTATAAGAAACATCCTTTACCTCAAATGAGGTGGGACAATGTACCACTTCACTCCCCCAAATGAGTACCTCATACAAACTCAATAAAAATGCGTGTCCTACCCAACACTACTTCGAGATTGTTTGCTTCTGTTTCATATATACATTTCAAGACAAGACTGAGACTGAATGGGGTAGAATTCTATAGTTTCTTTTATGAAATGTTCATTTCCTGACATTCTAGGATTTTTATTTAATTATGTTACGAATAAGAAGTATAAAAGAGAACTTCCCAGGGCACTCTACTATAGAAGTATGTACATCTGTGCAATAAAGTTTTGAAATCACTTGTAGTTCAATTTGAATTGCGTGCTAATATTTTATTTTATTCAACAAGATTCCTGATCCGCCTATGCAAGGCATGCTATCATGGGAATTATTTTTTTTATTTTTTTGGATGGGAACAATACCCTCATTTGTTCGTTCTAATATCGGACTAATTGGGACTAATTAGGGCGATTGAGAAAAAGGAGTTAAAACATTGAGTATTGAGTTTGAAATCGTATTGTTCGTGATATAAATTAACAGAAGCTATATTTATATTGCAGTTAGCATATTCTAACAGATGCTTTTTTCTTAGATTTTTACGTATTTTTGCCAAATTTCTAATACAATTAAGGTGATTCTTTATCGTATTTAACAGCCTATAAAATGCTCTACAAGACAGTTGTATTGCTGCATCGATAGGTGTAAGGACACCGGGTATATTGACATTTTATATTGTAGTTAGCATACTCTAACATATATACTCTTTACTTGGATTTTTACTTACTAGATAGAAGAGATGAGGATTACCAACTTTATTGGGTTAGTATAAGATAGAGTTGTAGAGTTGCAGTCAATGATATCTGAAAGAAGTCGATGAACAAAGGGGATGTACGCTAAATTATTTTTGTTCTTCTAGCGAAGCCAAGAACATATGGGGATCTGCACATGCCATAAAACCGCGTGGAAGCCTACGACAAGCCTGCTACCGATCTTTACGGAGTAGCAACGATTCCTCCTCACAACCTAATTGGCTTAGCAAATATGCTGGCATGTAGCATAGCTTGTTCTCTTTCCAATTTTAAAGTATTGCTATTGTATTTGACTAGTCCACATTGATATGAATCTATGCATTAAGCGGTATTACTAGGAATACCTTTTGGGCAACGTTAAAAGGGCTTACCTCCTTATGGCAGATCAAATAACTTATTCAATGGTTTTCTCATATTTCGGGGAAAATTAGTTGATATTTCCATACATTAGTTTAATTATCTAAGCCTTATATGCGTTCATACCCCTACGGAAGAAAAATATGATCTCTCAAGTATGACTTCTATGATTCCTGGACCGAACGTACGCCCAATGCCCCAGTTATGACACCAAAATTGTAATAGGGAATTTCAACGCAAAGAGGACAAGGAGGACATATTTGAGTCGACCAGAAGAAAACATAGCCTGCATAACACCACATCCTGGCAGCATCAAGTTCGGGCTGGGAACCCTGAAGGTAAGGCTCCCCAATGAACGCGGCAAGTCAAAGGAGGCTGCTAGTGGTGCAAATTAATTTACACCACTGCAAAGCAGCCACCGACGACTTGATGATTTACATGCTGCAGGAAGATGTGGATATAGCCTTAATCCAAGAACCTTGGCTCCTTAGGAACAAAATTCAGGGATTAAGGTCTAAAGAGTATAATTTATACTATCCACACACCGAAGGTAAGCTAAGAACCTGTATAGTCGCCAAGAGATACTTAAACATGTTTCTCCTAGGTACGTACAGCAACGGAGACCTCACGTACGAACAACAGGACAAATCAATTTTGCTCCTATCGTCCGCTTACTTACCATACGATGAGGAGGATCCACCTTCAAACGCAGTCCGCACACTCGTGCGACACGCCAAGTCACGCGGACTGTGCCTATTGATAGGCTGCGACGCCAATGGACACCACACTCAATGGGGAAGCAGCGACATCAATAAAAGGGGTGAGTCCATTTTCGATTTCATTATCTCCACCAACCTCAATGTTTGCAACAAAGGTAACACACCCACGTTTCGCAATCGGGTTAGGGAAGAGGTAATTGACCTCACTTTACTAAGACTCCATCCGAGTAGATGATTGGAGAGTGTCCACTAACTGTTCCTTTTCGGACCACAGCCGGATACTCTTCAACCTTAACGTCATTAAAGAAAAACCGAAACCCTTCAGAAACCCTCAGAGGACAGACTGGAATCTTTTCTCAAACCTAGTTGCCAACAGGTTAGAACTGCCACAAGACATCACTAATCCTGATCCAACTTACATTGAGAATCCAGTCGAAAATCTTGTGAGAATTCTGAAAGCGGCTTTCAACAAATCCTGTCCTTTGCAGCGTGCTCGCAGGAAGACAAGCGCAGTCTGGTGGACCACAGAGCTAAAGCAACTCAGGACCAGGACCCGAACTCTATTCAATAGAGCAAAGATCTCAAACAGAACCGAAGACTGGGATAATTACGAGTCCAGCTTCAATGAATACAAGAGCAAAACAAGAGCAGCAAAATCTAAATCCTGGCGGGAGTTCTGCGAATCAATAGAGGATCTCATCGAAGTCGCAAGGCTCAGGAAGATCCTATCCAAGGTCCCCTGCGTCCCGGGATTCATCCTTAAACCAGATGGTTCTTGGACAGAATCCAGTCGGGAATCTTTAGAACTGCTGACTGAAACCCACTTCCCAGGCTGTAAAACCCCTGAAACCACAGTCTCCTTCGAGACGACGGTTCCTACGGTTCACACAACCGAAGAAGTGATAAACAAGATTATCACAACGGATAAAGTATCAGGGGCAATAAATTCGTTCAAACCCTTTAAATCTCCGGGCCCGGACGATTGCCAGCGATGCTTCAAAAAACACAGATCCACACTGTACCCCATCTCGTAAGCATTTTTTTCCAATTGCCTGCGAACGGGGTACATCTAGGGATGCAACATCGTTAAAAAAAAACATCGATGGTTTTGCGACAAACATCGATGTTAAAAAAACATCGGTTATAACAACGATACATCGATGTTTTTCCGATGTTTTTGTTGGCTATACAGAACAAAATAGTTAAGTCTTACCTGTTTCAACTCAAAAAGCTAATTTCCATTCAACTACATATACCACAAAACGATAAAATTCATCATTGAAATGAAACATATTTTGTTAATACGATTTTTTTATTTATACTCACAAGTAATTATTAATTGGAATTTAAGAGACATAATTTTAATTATTTATTTTTTATTTGTTCGAAAGCAATTGAGAAATTGAGTTGAGGAAAATAAGCTTAGACAATCTGGTCCCCAGAAGTCTGTTTCTGCCCTGGGTGGTGGTTGCCCCAGCCTCCGAAAACAAAGGCTCGCATGGAATAGACGTGGCGACGATGGGAAGATATATTATTTCAATCCTTGCAAGTTTTGGAAAAGAGATTTTATATCCTCCCAGATCTGAACACTCAGGAACCGTCCTCTGAACGAAAAAGTAATACAACTTTGAAACTCTGAACACTCTGAACAAAAAAATTAACGCAATTTTGAGTTTGAGAGTTCAGGTTCTGTTGAGATGCAAAAAAGAAAAACGAGTAATGTTTTACACATCTTGGCAAAGTTTAACGAATACAATGAACGATGTCGATGTTTGACAGTTTTGACGTCGATGTATCGGTTATCGCAACATCGATGTTTGTGAACGAAACATCGATGTTTTGCAAATATCGATGTATCGTTTGCATCCCTAGGTACATCCCAACACAGTGGAGAGAAATTAAGGTAATTTTCATACCTAAGGCAGGTAAACCATCCCATACTATAGGCCAATTAGTTTCTCGTCATTTCTATTAAAAACCTTGGAGAGACTCCTTGACCTTTACATCAGAGGACTCACAAATTCACGAAACCTATGCAACATTCAACACGCCTACCTCAAAGGCAGATCAGTGGAGAGTGCTTTGCATAGTGTTGTCCGTGAGATTGAGGGCTCGCTGTACTTAAAACAGTTTACAATGGCAGCCATCCTCGACAATGTAAACACAGAGGCCATAACAACAGCTCTTGAGGACATAAAAGTAGACAAATCCATTGTAATCTGGATTGAGAATATGTTGAAGAACAGAATCATCAATGCAGACATTGGACACAGTTCTATTAGGAAGGTGACAACTAGAGGCACACCACACGGAGGAGTTCTCTCCCTCCTACTGTGGCTTCTTACAGTCAACAAGATCCTCAAATTCTTTATGGAAAAAGACACAAAGATCATAGCGTACGCGGATGACCTGGTTATTTTGATAAAAGGTAAATTTCTACCAACTATCAGTGAACTAATGGAATCTACGCTTAGTGAACTCTCCTCGTGGGCAAGACAGAACGGTCTGAGAATAAACCCCCAGAAAACCGAGATGGTCTTGTTCACCAGTAAAAGGAAAATTCCGATATGTGCTTCCCCAAAGTTAGAGGGTACTCCACTCAAACTCAAAGCGGAAGCAAAATATCTAGGCATCATTCTTGACTCCAAACTCTCCTGGAAAAGGAACCTGGAGGAAAGGATGAAAAAAGCATTGAACGCTTTTTATGCATGCAAAAAGACCTTCGGCAAAAGATGGGGCTTGCAACCGTACATCATTCATTGGATGTACACAGCAATCATCAGACCCATTTTAACTTATGGGGCCCTAGTCTGGTGGACTGCTAGCAGCACAAAAAGCTATATGAACATGCTCAACAAAGTACAAAGGTTAGCAGCTGTTTGTACAACGTGAGCCATGAGAAGCACGCCGCAGGCAGGGTTGGACATGATTCTTCATCTCCTAACCCTGGATCTTTTCATAAAAGGCTACGCTGCAAAGAGCGCTCTCAGACTAAGAGAGTCCTCTCTGTGGAAGCAAGCCAACTATGGACATGCGGCCATACTTAAGATAATAGACGACCTGGGAAGGAAACATGGTTTTAGTAGCATCGCAGCTACGACCGACTATATTCCCCCCCAAAATGACTTCTCTCTCAGTATACCTATCCTTTTCCCCGACAGAGAAGAGTGGCTATCAAACGCCGTAATCAACGACCACGAGATCACTTTCTTCACCGACGGATCGAAAATGGACACAGGCACTGGGGCCGGGTTCTACTCTGACATCCTCCACAAACAGGAATCATTCAGACTCCCTGATCTGTGCAGCGTTTTTCAAGCAGAAATCCTGGCAATAGAGAAAGCAGCCAAACACCTACAGGTAGCCGATATCCCACCATCTGATATCACCATCTTCGTAGACAGCCAGGCTGCACTGAAGTCAATAGAATCCTGTATAACGAGATCAAAGGCTGTCAAGAAATGTCGCGACTCACTGAAGTCCATCAGACACCATAAAGTTAAACTCTGCTGGGTCCCGGGCCACAGCTCAATCGCAGGGAACGAAAGAGCAAACGAACTGGCCAGGCAAGGTTCTGAAATGGACATCAGTGAAGCGGACACGTCATTGCAACCACCGATCAGCGCATTCATTATTGTCATATGCGTCAAAAAAACTCAACATTCCAATAAATCTACTCTCCTGTTTTCCTCTTTACAAAAAGGACGCTGATCTGTCATCATATAAATTTATAAATTTTCGTCTCGGTGTTCCTGCATGCATTATCAGCGATGCTATGAAAGCTGATAACTGGCCTTTAAATGTACGAGTAAGAGAGTTTCGTTTTTTTCCAAAAAACGAGAGTGTTCCCAAGGAAATTATGTAAACAATGAGCAGCCTTGTTCTCATTCTGCTTTGTCCCCATCTTCGTCATCAAAAAACCTTAACATATACTACCAAAATGCAGGAGGAATGAGAACTAAAATACAAGATGTGTCTCTTGCCATTTCCCTCCATGAGTATGATGTAATAGTTCTCACGGAAACCTGGCTGAACAGCAATTTCTCAATTGCTGAATTCTTCGACGATTATTACATGGTCCATCGTATTGATCGCACTGCTGAAATTGGTTATCTTCGTGGAGGAGGAATTTTAATTGCTGTGCAATCAACATTTTCTATGAACCTCATTTCTCTTCCATATGAAAACTCTGCGAGTGAGCAACTTTGTGTCTCTGTGGACATCAATGGAAAAGAAGCAGAACGGAAGAACATTTTTATGCTCGTTAGCTACATTCCACCAAAAAGCCCCATAGGTGTTTACGAACAACATGTTGCCAACATTGAATTCATCGCTGATCAGCTGACGCAACAACAAGATCTCATCGTTATGGGCGATTTTAACCTTGGTGATATTAATTGGTCTTTTTCAAATGATGATAAATGTTTAATTCCATATAATATAAAAACTGAATGTGAATTTACGTTTATTGACTCAATGTTTGCATTTAATGTCTCCCAAATAAATAATTGTCGTAACTCTATTAATAGAATTCTTGACTTAATATTTGTAAGTAATCAATTAAATTGTTCTGTTAGAGAAGCTATATGTCCGATAATGAAAAATTCTGTTCATCACATAGCTCTATGTTTAAATGTAGAATATAGTAGTCCACCATTAATCCCTAATTTGATTAATTACGATTTTAGATACAATTTCGCTAAAGCCAATTACCAAGGTTTAATTAACTACTTTGCGTCGGTGGACTGGTCGAACATTCTTTCCGGTCTAAATCTTAATGAAGTATATAATACATTTTTAAATATTTTAGAATACGGATTCATTGAGTTTGTGCCACGCGTTACTAAAAAACAATACTTAAAATTGCCGTGGCATAACAAAAGGCTCACAAATTTAAAAAATGCAAAAAACAAAGCCTTCAAACTATTCAAAAAATCAAACTCAGAAGCCAACAGGCAGCGCTTTTGTCAATTACGGCGGGAATATGAATTTCTAAATAAATTTCTATATAAACAGTATGTAATGAACACTGAATCTCACATTTCTAGAGATCCCAAATCTTTCTGGACATTTTTAAACAATAAAAGGAAGCAAAATGGGACTTTGCAAAATATGGAATTCGATGGCATAATATCCCATAGCACTGAGACAAGTTGTGAGCTATTTGCAAAGTTCTTCGAATCAGTCTATGTTGATCACTCGAATATTATTCCACCTTCTTTTGATGAAGATGTGAGTAATATAAGTCTTGGATCACTATACATCTCTACTCATGATATACTGCAAGGCATTCATTCTTTAAACTCTTGTTCAAATCCTGGTCCTGACGGTGTTCCGTCTATTATCCTAAAACAGTGTGGTTCTTCTTTGTCGTTACCGTTACAACTAATGTTTAATATGTCTTTGTCATCGGGCACATTTTTAGACGAATGGAAAGTTTCATTTATAACACCAATATTCAAAGCTGGATCTCGACAAAAAGTTGAAAACTATAGAGGTATCTCCAAGCTTTCAGCTATTCCGAAACTTTTTGAACTAATTGTCACAAAGAAACTGTATTTTCTAGTCAAAGAACAAATATCATTACAACAACATGGTTTTGTTTCTGGAAGATCCACCTTAACCAATCTGGCATTATTCACCAAATACCTGTTTGATTCTGTAGAGTCCGGGTATCAAGTCGATGTAATCTTTACCGATTTTAGCAAAGCATTTGATACAGTATGCCATACCATTCTTATAAACAAACTAAGATCGTTTGGTATTCACTCCATGCTTCTTAACTGGATATCGAGCTACTTATCAAACAGAATTCAAATGGTAAAAATTGGTAACTGTAAATCTAGAATGATTAAAGTATTATCTGGAGTTCCCCAAGGTAGCCATATAGGTCCACTGCTCTTCAATGTATTCATCAATGAAATTCCTTCAATCCTTACTCATGTCAACTGTTTGATGTACGCAGACGACCTTAAAATTTTTCTACGTGTTAAAAATATTCAAGACTGTACGAAAGTTCAAAATGACCTAAATATTTTATGCAATTGGTGCGATATCAATAGACTAGTCTTAAATATAAGCAAATGTCATTCTTTTTCTGTTTACCATGTAGTGTTACCTGTAATTTTTGACTATTCTATATGTGGGACTTGTCTTTCTAGAAAATCTGAAATAAAAGACCTTGGTGTGATCTTTGACACGAAACTTACATTCTCGTTTCATATTGACTACATAGTCGCTAAAGCTAATTCAATGCTTGGATTTCTTAAAAGGACATGTTCTGAATTTTCTAATCCATATGCCCTTAAATCTGTCTACATGTCAATTGTACGTCCACATCTTGAATATTGTTCTGTAATATGGTGTCCGTTATTTATGAATACTGTGGCACGTTTAGAAAAAGTCCAAAAGTCTTTTACTAGATTCCTTATAAAAAGAATGCAATGGAATCTTAGCACCATGCCCGCATATCGAACAAGATGTGCCTTAATTGGTTTGGATTCTTTAGAAAAAAGACGAAGTGTACATTGTATATTGTTTATCCATGACATTTTCTCGTACCGTGTAAATTGTCCTGAGATTATTCAAAATGTTAAGTTTTATGTACCGGAAAGAACTCTTCGAACACGAAATTTCTTATTTCAACCAAGACATCTGTATAATTATGGCTATAATGAACCCCTAACTAAATGTATTAGTAAATTTAATTCTGTTTGTATGGAAATAGACTTATGTGATGAAAGACGAAAATTTAAACAATCTGTTTCAAATCTATGTTAATTCCTATTTATCTATGACATTATCTATGACAAAATCTATTTATTTTTATATTTATTGTAACCATATATTACCTATGACTAAATCTATTTGTTTTTATATTTATATTCTGTTTATTTATACATATATAATATTTTGTTGATCTAGACTTATTTACTTATTGTTAGTGACGTAGCTTTTCTCTTTTTTCATATGTATATTATAAAAATATTACAAGTATATTTCCATCATCTGTTAGAATATATTCGGTAGATGAAATAAATAAATAAATAAATATACCGGATCATAAACGACACAATTATCAAAGAGGCCAACTCGTCTTGGCTTACAAGAAACGACAGCTACACGACAAGATCATCGTGGCCAGAGCTCAAGGTCGGAAAAAAAAAGAAGCTCCTGGCGCTGGACCGTAACTCGATCCGTATGTTCGTCGGGGTGATCACAGGACACTGTCCCATAGGAGCAATGCTCCGGAAATGGGACTCGGGATCCAGCGATAGAGATTGCGGACGTGGCTAATGCAGATATGTATATCGGATCTTCTAAGATTCATCAAGAGCACGGGGTGGTTTCAGCCACCACGTAATAGGACAGGTTAATTTTATGTGTACCCACACAGACGAAGGGAATCACAATGGGCCTCTTGGCCTCCGAGTAGAAGTGACGTCCAACCATCACACTCCCCTTCTCTAACCTAACCTAACCTAACACCACATCCGACAACGGACTCAGGCTAATTGATTTCCTAGCAGGGCGTAACTTCATTGTAGACACTCCTCCAGCATCCTAGATGTGCGAACGTTCCGAGGAGCAAATATCGACTCGGATCACTGCCTTGTTGTAGCCAAAGTACGAATGAGGATATCAAGGATTCAACGGAGTTAAGCAAGACAACAAGAGCTTGACGTCAGAAAGCTACAATCGCACGCAGAAGATCGCTAGGATCTTCGCCGATCGAGCTTCACGCAACCTCTCGCAAAGTCCGGTAACACCGGCACAATCCACAGAACAACAGGGGAACCATTGCCATCGCGCCATCAGAGACGCTGCCTTTGATGCGCCACCAGCTAGATGAGTAATGCAAACAAGCCCATGTAGCAAAACAAACCGCCTACAAAGCCGCTACAAAGACGGACGAGAGCCACTCGTGAGCTCTACGAGCAGAAAAGGAGAGAGGAACACACGCTTTTAAGGAAGAAAAAAAGTGAGTACGAAAAGCGTGACATCGAGGAGATGGAGAGATGCTATCACAGGAATGACGCTCGCAAGTTTTACGAAAAAGTAAAACGAGCTCCCAGGGCTTTAAAGCCAGAGCAAAAGCCTGTAGGGATGAAGAGAGACAACTAGTAGTAGACTCACAGTTGATGCTGGGAATATCGAAAGATCACTTCTGTAGACTGTATAACGGCGAGGATAGGTCAGATACCGCTGTTAGGCAAAATGATCCATTCGAAACGGACGAAGATACTAGAGGATTCCGTTCACCTGACCTAGTTGAAATTAAGCTTGCTGTTTTGAAGCTTAATACTAACACAGCCGCGGGCACAGACGGCCTGACTGCTGAGCTACTAAAAGCGACTGGAGATGAGTTGATAGGGCGCATGCACCAGCTCATATGTAAAATATGGTCGGAGGAAAGCATGCCCGACAAATCGAATCACAGCATTGTGTGCCCAGACCATTAGAAAGGAGACCCCTATAACTGCACCAACTTTTGAATAATCTGATAAGTGAAAAATCTTTTGAATTGTCAGTGAGGTTTCAGACCAGGTAATCCACAGTAGACCAAATTTTCACACTGCGGCAGATCTTGGAAAGGTCCCAAGAATTCCGAATCTACAAACACCATCTTATTGTCGATTGTAATGCCGCATATGAGAGATGCTATCACAGGAATGACGCTCGCAAGTTTTACGAAACGAGCTGTGCAGCGACATCGGCCTAGTGCGACGTCTCCGGATCCAACGCCTAACGTGGCTAGGCCATGTAGAGCGAATGGACAACACAGCTCCGGCCCAAAGAGTTTTCAAATGAGTTCTGAGTTCTGAGGGACGACGCAGCAGAGGCAATCCGAATCTAAGGTGGCGCACACAGACGGAAGGGGACCTTAACCTACTGGGAGTGCGGCACTGGAAACAACTAGCAAAAGATCGTGGCAGCTGGAAACGCTTGTTGGTTGAGGCCCAGGTTCACACCGGACTGTAGCGCCATCAAAGAAAAAGGAAAAGTTTAATTATCTAGTCCAGCTGATATTGTATTTTCGTAGCATGAGTTAGAGCTTAAAAGGACTGCAACTCCCTGTTCACTTATAGATACATAGACAAAATCGCTAAACAAATTTAATTAACTGTTGTATTCTAACTAGCTTTCTGGATCTTAATGAGTATTCTAAACTACACTTAACAGCTAATTAATTTGGATGTTTTTCGACTACTAATGCAATTTGTGTATATATTAAACTCACGGTTATCTTGTTATACTAAGGAAAAATATAAATAATCTTTGTGAGACAACAGCTTTTAATTTTAAATAAAATTATACTAAATCCAAAATTATTATTTTTTCTATTGTTTTGAAATGTTAAAATCTTAAATAAGCAATCGAATCAGCAAATCTTTGATTCAGCTGATGAGAGTATTTCAAAAGTAGTTAAAAGAATACCTCCTTTAAACTTCTTCCCAAATTTATTTCTTATGTGAATAAAGAATATGTATAGAAGGAATTGGCGAAAACATAGACAGGCTATCTTCAAAGATGAAGTTAAATATTTAAACAAGCTTATCAAGGAGAATTTGGTTCGATTATGAAATGAATCCTGGAACAAAAAACTTAATAATAAATCTAGTAACTATAAATTAAAACAGACAGACAACTCATGAAAAACTTTCATCATGGACATCGAAAAAGCAAATGCATGCGCATTTACGCAGCGTAACCATAGTATATCACAAAACTGATATGCATACAGCCATCTTTTCAGCCGAAAAAGAAATTCTTGCTCTCCCCCTTCTGCGAACAAACAGGTAAATGGAATTAATGTGGAGTGGCAAAAATTCCGCGTATACCTTGACCTGAAACTGAATTTCCGTACATACATCACACAAACCATTGTCAAGTTAAAATTCCAACCAACATCCTTTGACCTTTTATTAACAAAAATTCATTATTACCGCCATAAAACAAAAGCATCATTCAAAAAGTCAAGCTATGATGGATTACCAGCCCAGTCTTGAGAAAAACTGTATATGTAGTGTCACTTTAAAAAGTGACAGTGACATTTGTTAAGCAAAAAGCTGTTAAAACTGACAAACAACGTGGTCTTTTGCCGTCAATGATTTGTTTCAGAAACCACCAAAGAGACGTACCACTTAAAAAGGCCACCGGTGTTTGCCCACAAGCTGCGGCGAGTACATGGGAACCCGGGGTTTGGTCAAAATTATGCCAACAATCAGGCCCATTGTTATAATTCCAAAGGTACATATGTACATATGTGTGGCGGGAATACACTGCGGTAAAATGAAATGAGCTCACACGTATTCACGACTAGAGTTTGCTTGTAATGGGTTGTGTCGCTACGAACCTGCACTTCATTCAAAATTTCGGGGTGTCACGGGGGAAGACGTACGAAAGACGCACGTCTCGTTCTGGTTTCTGATTTATTTGCATGATTAAAAGGAAATAAACCTTTATTTGATTTTTTTTCTGTTTATTTATTTACTTAGAGTTTTTATCAGATTTTCACTCAAATGGTCTGTTATGTGTCATCTTTAAATTTTTCAGAAGTAAAATATGTACAGTATGTATCAACACTCAGTATTATCTGTATACTGTGTTATCAATCAAGTCGATGCTAACATTTTTCTAATAAATGAAATCCATCTACAATATCTGTCTTAAATCTACTTTAATCGATCTTAATCTGCTTTAAGTTAAGACATCCACGATTCAAACGGGTATGATGACGATCTTCACTAACCACCAAAGGGTCTGGCACCGAAGTACGAGATCTAAGATATCGCGAGTTGCTACTGCACTACTAAGCCGAAAGCACTTTGCTGTGCAAGCGGAATTGCACACCTATGTACATATGTTGAATCAAACCGATTTGATTGGGATGTAGGAATATCTTCGGAGGGATAAAGCCGTTAAGGTGTTCTCTCCAAAATCAAATTGTTTGTTTGTTGTTTTTCGAAGTCATTGCTCTCGCAATGTGGTTCCGAATTGTCTATCTATTTTAATTAGCCACCTCACTGATATAGAATATTGTGTACTCCGACCCGAAAGTTCGATACAATCTCAGATATGCCCTGAGGCAAGACCTCTCAGACATCCGAATCTTTTCCATCCAGCTTGCTTCCTCATTGAACCAACCCGGGCAACCATAAGTAAGTATAGGCCGTATCAGGGCCATACAACATCGAGCTGACTGTTGTAACACAACGACTATGTAAAGGCAAAAGCCATCTTAGCCCGGCTTAGGGTAAAATCCACCTTTTTATTAAAATATAGAAACTGATTCAACCAGATGCCCGAATATCTAACCTGGTGTACTAGACAAAGGGATACAAAACGAGTACGATAACTTGGCCGCCAAGATTTGATAACGGGATCTTGTAGAGGGGTCAAAAACAAGCACTTTTTACTATGGGATGGGGGGTCCATCTCCCCCCGTTTAGGAGGTAGAGGGACTTTTAGAAAAAATGGTTTAAATTGAAAAAAAAAAATTAAAAACGACGGCAACACTTACAATAAAGTGCTATACTGCATTTGAAAGCCAGAAGTTTGTTCTATAATCCTGCATTTAAATTAAATTACTCATGTCAATGGTTTTTGAGAAATTCGCATTTAAAGTCCAAATTTTGATAAAAAACCTGAAAAATAAAAGTTTAGACTGATTGCTCTCAAAATTGTGAAATGAAATTGTAAATTAGCTTACATTTGTTCCATGTAACTATCAATTTTTAATCGAACACAAAAAACCGCATGGTTCTATGTCTTCTAGTTTTTGAGAAAATCGAAAATTACCAAAACTACTTTTTTTGATTTTGGTGACGGTGATTCCATTTTAAGGATTAATGTTAATAGACATAATGTATCTTTGTTAGTTCAGTACAGCAATTCATTTAGCGTTACCCAGAATGCACCACGAGGAGGTAGAATTGTCAGTCATAGTTAGTTAAAAAAGGTCAAAATGTATTAAAAAGGTGTGTAAGTCTCGTCAATAAAGTCATCGTCCGTACTATTACTGTCGAGTTCGTTGAGTTCCTCGTTTATGGTGAGAGGATGTTTTGGCGGTAAAACACTTTCTAAATGTTCGCTCTGAAGGGTGGGAGGATCGATGTCTTTTAATTGTAAACCCTCACTTATATCACCATAGGTATAACAAGGGTAAACTGTTTTTATATCTAATAAAAACTCCATTATTTGCGAACCCAAGTCATCCTTATATTTCTTTTCTAGGCAGTATTTTCGATAGAAAAATAGTGCCATGTATTGGTGAATATGGTCTGTTGTTTTGCGACATATAATGTTTTTTTTAAGAAGCTTGTTTTGGTTTTCAAGATCGTTTATTGTGTTGGTCGCATCGGTTTTATCAACATATTCCCCTATACTGTGGTTCGTCACTACATGGATTGTTGAAGCAGTAAACATTCTTTCAACTCCTATGTACTGGCGTGCACTGTCGGTACAAATGCGACTGGTGTTGTGGTTTACGTACTTGTGGATGAAAGGCCACAAATCTCGCTTGCATTTCGAGTTTACTTTAAAAAAGCGCCCGACCTTGTCTTCCTTGCAGAATAGTCCCAACACTACGTAGGTCATCTGTTCTGTAACTCGACCCCTATGGTATTTCCTTTTTGTGAGAAAGGTTTCATCAATTTGTACCGTCTTGCCTTCGCCGCCAATGTCTACCTCAACGTGAGAAGTCATCACTTCGGCTATCTCGCGACAATAGTTGAAATAGTCTATTATGGTAGATTTACTTAAAGTATATTTTTGGTCCTGATGGCGCCAAGTGATTAAATGCTAATTTTAAAATAAAAAAAAACACAATAATAACAATTAAAAAATCCCTAATTTTCAGATTTTATTTATTTACCTGAAAAACCGTATTCACAGGTATTTTCATTACAAAAGAAATAATAATAACTAGCACTTCTCGAATTTCAAGTCGACAATGAGGCCCATGGAAAAATGTGCCGATGGATGGGTTTATTGTATTATAACAGTTTTTGTCACCTTTTTTTTAGAAGTTTTTTGTGCACAACGCCACCTCCAATTAAACTTACAACTATTATTTTTTTCCACTTTCATAAGAATGTTGCAACACAATGGGGTAGTTGAATTTTTATTTGGTATTAAACCAATTTCTTCGAAAAAAGTAATGCTTTTTTCGTTGGTCGACACTAAATCACCGAAAGAAGAAAATATTGAAAAATTCTTCAATTTGGGATGGAGTAGTGGATGTTTAAACGCCATTTTTTATTTAGAGAAAAAAAAAACACTTCGCTCCTACAAAAGTTGAACAACGAATGACCTTAATAAACAATAACTAGTACCACCTTTTCATTAACGAACAAAAACCAACGGTACAAATTGATATTAAGAAATTATGTATATTTGCTGCAGTCGAGCAGTAGTGCCAAGTGTATTTGAATTCATATGCATTACATTTTAATATTTGAAAATTGTAAGTTTGGAACTTTGGGCTACTTATATACATATACATATATGTATTTAGTGGACATTGGATAAATAGAATAAATTTGAATTTTTTTAAATACAGATTCTGTGAATGCAAAAGAAACTTTGCATGTACCCAACCTCGCACCAACCCCAATTCCTATAGCGGCCAAGCAGGGGGGTTGCAGGGGGGCAACATGCCCCCCCTTACATACTTTACATACTTTACTGTTTATATATTGTAATGTTGGAAGCTAGCACTGATTTATTTATGTAAGTAAGCAAAAAATAAAAATTTCATAGAAAAGTAGTTTTAGTTATTTCTGATTTTCTCAAAAACTAGAAGACATAGAACCATGCGGTTTTTTGTGTTCGATTAAGAACTGATTGTTACATGGAACATATATAAGCTAATTTACAATTTCATTTCAAAATTTTGAGAACAATCGGTTTAAACTTTTATTTTTCAGTTTTTTTATCAAAATTTGGGCTTTAAATGTGAATTTCTCAAAAACCATTAACATGAACAATTTAATTTAAATGCAAGATTAAAGAACAAACTTCTGGCTTTCAAATGCTGAAAAGCACTTTACTGTACGTGTTGCCGTTGTTTTTTAATATATTTTCTTCCCAATTTAAACCATTTTCCCTAAAAGTGCCCTTACCTCCTAAACGGGGGGAGATAGACCCCTCCCCTCCTTCCATAGTAAAAAGTGCTTGTTTTTGACCTCCCTAAAAAATCCCGTTATCAAATCTTGGCGGCCAAGTTATCGTACTCGTGCCCTCCGTAGTATGCAACTACATTTTATCAGAAATGAAAAAAAAATAGGAAATATTTTCTCACATATTTTGCTTTTGTTGTCATTTGTTTGAAATTGCAGACAAAAACAACGCATTACAATTTTGCTCATATGATGATTTAATACACCGCAAAAACGAAATCCCAAAGTAGCCAGGCATGAATCAAGTTCCCAACACAACCAAAATCTTTGCAAATGGAAGAAGTTAGAGGCCAGGCTTCGAACAGGAGAGACAATTGATAAAGGACAGGAAAATATCGTAGCCAAAGAAACAAAAAAACGGCAGAAAATTTTGACTAGAATGATATTATTAAATTCAGAATTTTAAAACAGAATTAAGCTTTTCGTGGCCACAGAGAAGAACTTACCAACACAAATAGGGGCAACTTTTTAGAACTGGGGCATCTGCTCGCAAATTACGATCCAGAGCTTCGAGAACACATTTTACGAATAATAATGCGTGACTTATATCACTTATAAATCACAACAAATTCAAAACGAGTTCATTAATATTTTAGGAGACGTCAACAAATTTTCTGTCAAGTTAAAAAGACCAAATAATAATCCATTATATTCGATACCATTCTAGATGTATTACATAAAGATCAAACCAGTCAAGTATTGCGGTATCTTAGAACTGATAATCAGAAAGTAGTAGTAGTGGAATCTTTTAATTTTATCGAAACCAAGAACAAAATAATTGAAGGCATTTCTGACCAGATTTTAAGTAAGCTAAAAGCTAATGGTCTCGATATAATGGATTGCAAAGGTCAAGCGTATTAACAATGCTGTTGTTATAGCTGGAAAATATACAGGAGTGCAGCAAGGACTGACAGACATAAACTCAAAAGCAGAATTTATACCCTGTTCCAATCATTCTTTGAACTTGGTTTGTTAACATGCTGCTGCTGTTGAGCCAAATTTGGTCACTTTCTTGGGTGCCTTAGAAAGCACATTAATTTTATTTCGTGTAAGTACACCATTGGGAATTTCTGCTTGGTAGTACAGGCAAAGCATTGAAGAGGCTGCAAGAAACAAAATTGAGCGCAAGAGCTGATGCATTCGAGAATATCTGGAACCATTATGAGGGCATTTTTAATACCTTGGAAAAACTGACGGAGACAGACGAAAGCCTAAACACACGGACGGATGCAGGAGTTTAGCTAACTGTATTGCAATCGTTTTCATTTGTGTTTTTTGGGCTTTTGGAAATCAGTACTGCTCGAAGTTAATGATGCCCAAACATACTTGCAAACAGAAAGACTTAACTTTCATCAATGAGCTCAAGAAGTAAATGCAGTACAGATCTTCCTTGCAGATAAGCGACATGAATTGGCTTTTACTCATGCTGAAAATGTATATCAAACATTTGGAATTTTAATGGAACGTCCCAAGAAAGTAAAAAAAAAACATATTTTTAATATACGAGGGTGGTCCGATAAGTACTTAGCCTCACTGCCAGATGGCGCCAGTATCGCAAGAGCAACTTACTATCGTGTAGTACATTCTAGTAAACGGCTACTGCCGAAATTTCAACCAGATCGGACTCGTAGTTTTGTTTTGACCGCGTGTGGAAGCGGGAGTGTCCGCGGATTTTAGAAAAATGGAAAGAGCGTGCGGTGACTCTTCTCCTTCGATGGCGACCATCAAAAATTGGTTTGACGAGTTTCAACGTGGTCGCACGTCGGTTTTTGATGAGCCATGTCCAGCCGCCCCGAAAACGGCTACCACGGAGGATAACGTAACTGAGATCGAACGCGTACGGTTAAGAGCAATTACATCTTCTACAGTCATAACAAATGAACTCGTCAATAAAAGCTAACTCGAACTATTAAAATATATATTACAGTTTAGACTGGAAGTTAGTTTGCGTAACATAACAATAATGCTTCGTTTTTTCCTCATAATTGCAATGAGTAATGACGACTGTGAGAGGAGTTTATCAAAATTGAAACTTAATAATAATTATTTAAGGCCCACAATGAGCACTCTAAGGCTCTATCTAATCTGGGTATCATGGCTGTAGACAAAGAAATCACAGAGACCATTGATACTAAAAGAATAATGAGAGATTTTGCCCTGATGAAAAGTAGGTAAATAAAATTTTAAAGAAGTTTTCTGTAAATAAATAAAAAAATTGTATTATGTACCTATCTATAACTTTTTCCCCTTTACTTAAAACTTAATTAAATGCTTTCATCCTTTCATTTAAAAATTATTTTTTTAAACAAATTTTAGGTATGAAATTATTTATTTATTTTTTTAATGAATTGAATTAATTAATAAACAAAAATAATTTAAAGTAATTAATTATAAAAAAAATAATTAAATGCAGTATAATTTAATGTAATCATTAAGTCTTTGCAAAAGTTTATGCGGTCGCATATAGGTATTACCCTGAAAAATTTATAATAATTTGAGATTATGGTTTGATTTTAATTTAAAGTGCTGATTATATTCTTCCAGATTCCTAAATTTTGTCAGTCTTAATTGAATCCCCGAGTAGAAAAATACGTCTCAGAATATCTTTTTAATCAAAACCCGACAGCAGCTGAAGCAACCAGAATAATATGTGAGACTTATGGAGAATCCAGTATATCAGAAAGTACGTCTCAAAAGTGGTTTCAAAGATTTAGAAGCGGTAATCTTGACATTGACGACAAACCTCGGTCCGGTAGACCTTAAAGTTTAGAAATTGACAGATTGGAGGTGTTTGTTTTTTTTTTTTTTTTGTTGGAGGCTTCCATTATCTTTTGGAGTACTCAAACACAAATACTAGTCCATTGTACTACTAGACAGATATCTTGTCTTTATTGTATTTTCCCCGTTGTCCGGAGAAAAGTGAGGAGGGGCTTCAGTGATGTAGAGCTAAGAGATTCGTAGACATGCTTGGCAAAAGTGTAATGGCCTGTAATGACGCCCGTAAGCCTTCTGCTATAATTTTTCTTTAAGGATAAGAAAAATGTTGCGGACTTCTTGCAAACATCAGGGCGTACGCCCTTAGTCATCCTGCATCCTGGATATTCCCTCCATCTACGACTGTGTGCATTAAAGACCAAGTCGTTGATGTTAGATTTGACCGTGGAAGCAGGTAGACCTAAGGCGGGTTCAGGTCCTGAGAAACTTTCCTCTGAGCCCCTTCTAGCGAGTTCATCGGAGATCTCGTTTCCTGGGATCCCAGAGTGACCTGGGACCCATACAAGCCTAAATGATTTAGTTTGTTCAAAAAGGTCTTGATTTCATGCACTTATTTGGAGTTGGATAGAGGGTTGGACACAGCTTTGAGTGCAACTTGGCTGTCACTGCAGACGCATATGCTTTCTCCCTTCCACATGTGCTTCACAACATAGTGCATAGCCATTAGGATTGCGAAAATCTCTGATTGAAAGACAGACGCATATTTTCCTAACGAGAAGTGCAGTCGAATGTTTTCGCGCTCAAAGAAATCGCCAGCGCCGGACCCCTGCCCAGTCCTGGAGCCATCGGTGAAAATGCGAAGACATTCCATTCCAGGTTCAGTGTCTGGCCAAAGCCAGTCCTGACGCCATGGAAATGTGACTGTGAAATTACAGTGAAGTAGGATGGCAAGTGTCATTGCGTCAGAAGGCATATCTATGAGACGGGGCTCGTAGAATACTTCTCGCGCAAGAACACTGTCACTCCAATGCGAGTTGTACCAAAGACCAATCCTCTTGAGACGAGACATGGCTTTCACTGCGCACCCTCTGATATATATTTCAAGTGGTGGAAGATTCATCATAGCATCTAGAGCATCTTCCGGTGTTTGGAGTTTGGTGAGAGAAGCCACAACGTGTTTGCGTGTTAGCCTGTTCCACCAAACAATCGATGCATATGAGATTATCGGTCTTTGTCATTGTCGTGTAGATCGAAAGGACCTTTTTTTCGGCAATAAGCATAGTTTTTTGCCAAAGGCACCTTTGCATTGCCTCAACATGCTTTGACCAGCTTCCTTGGATATCGGGATGGGAATGCCTTTAAGCACCAGCTGAGTAATGCCAGTATTTTTCCTCCTTCTCGCGAAGAGAACGACAACGAGGCATGGGTTGACCCTGGTGCACCTTCGATATCGAAAACTCGAAGTTCACGGAAAAATGGTGCTGCTCTGCATATGGTTGGACGAGAAAGGCGTACTTTAATTTGAGTTGCTTTAACCTAGTGAAACAGTTACCGCAAATCGTAACTGTCAACAATTGCGCAGATTGAGCCAAGAAATTCAATAAAAACGTCCATTTTGATGTCATGGATCGCGTCCAGTAGTATTGCTCCACGACAACGCTCGGTCCCATGTCGCTTCGGTGACTAAAGATATAATTCTGGAATTGAATTGGAACGTTTTACCGCGTCCGTCCTACAGTCCAGACATAGCATCTACAGATTTTCATTTGTTCCGTTCAATGCATCATGTGTTGTCCGGAAAGCGATTTAAAAATATTGAAGAAGTGAGAAAAGCAGTGGACGACTTCATTGCTTCCAAAGAAGAGACCTTCTTTCGCCGCGGTATTTCTTTGATTCGCGAAAGATGGACAAAGGTCCAGGTATACGCACGGTCTTTTGCAAATACCTAATAAATTAACAATTTTCAAAATCTAAAGAAAAAAAATAAATAAATGGAAAATAAATAACAAAAAAATAATTGATTCCTCTTTTTCTGAAAAAAATTATTGTAATTTGAATAATTACAGTTTAATGGGAATTACCCATATTTATTTTATATCCTGAGGTAAGCAATTTTTATCCTCTTAGAGATTGGGAAATCGGAAAGTAACCAATACGGGAACATTTTAAAATTGCGACTTCATTATTGCTTCACTTGCTAGAAAGTAATACGAACAGCAGTTGACAAAATTTTGAAGTGATAGTTTATTGACATACATACATATGTGTAGGTATAACAAGGGTTTTTCTTTTTTAGTGTGTGAAAAAATTACTAGGGGTGGCATAAATTGGGTCTGCCCCAACCCTCACTACGCCACTTGGGTACGAAAATTGAACAAATTATTATACCAGCTTTAGCTGTGTACTTAATTGCATACGTGCAGAACCCTAAACCTATTCAGATTCTACATTCCAACTGCATTAATTTCAATTATTAACTTCATCGCGTAAGTTCAGTAAAACCCCTAATATTGACACCGTTCAATTAAATTTCATCGACTTTTACACGGCTGAGCGGTGTCTATCAACATTTAAAGGCCGAAATGCTAATTGAACGGAATATTTAATGTCTAAGCTTATCGAATATTCGAGGGTGTTCCGAATGTTTAGCTATTTTCGTAACGGGATTTCTCACTTTTCGATTATTTGAAGCGCTTACAATGTGATATCGAATGTGATATCGAATAGGGATTATGTGTATTCAATAAACTTAAAAGTCACTTATCAATTTATATTCATTCATATACATTTATTCATATACGAATAAGTCCTATAGTTATTCAGTGTTGGCTTAAGTTAATTTTCATTATGTTCTGCGAAAACGAAAGCTCCATGCCCCCATGACAAAATCAAACCTGATTCAAATGTATGTGAGACTAAAACCTAATTTATAATAAGTAGGGCTAGGATTTCAATGCATTTGCATATTAGAAGCACTAGGATAAGTTATCTTTCCGATTCATGAATTTTCCTTTAAATTGGCATCCAATCGTTAGTGCATATTTTTGCATATTTTATTATAAATCCATATTTTGCATATTCTTGCATATTTTTAATAATAAATGCATATTTTGTGCATATTTCCGAAAAATTAACTCAAATTTAAAAAAAAACAAAATCGTAAAAATGTACACGCACCATTAAATTTCTTATATTCTTTTTTCATTTTGAAAACCTAAGTTAAATCTTAGAGTAATGCTACTTTTATTATTTAATCAGATGATAATCGGACGGTGCAATATCTGGTGAATATGGCGGGTGGGGTAGGACTTCTCATTTGAGCGTTTCTAAGTAGGTTTTAATGGGTTTGGCAACGTGAGGTCGAGAGTTGTCATGCTGTAGAATCCCTTTTTCGTGCCTCTGCTCGCATTGTGGCCGCTTTTATCGCAGTGCCGGGCTCAATCTCATCAATGGAGTTCGATACCGCTCCCCAGTGAGGTTTCGTTCGGTTTCAACAGCTCATAATAAATAACACCGCCCTGATCCAACCAAATACACATAATAACGCAGCGTGAATATTCGGCCGAGCCGACGACGTAGAAGCATGACCGGGCTGTCCCCATATTTTTTTTCTCTTTGAGTTTCTGTAATGAATTCATTTTTCATCACCCGTAAGGATGCGATTAAGGCCGCTTCCTTTTTTGGCCGCTGGAGCAGTTGATCACAGGCAAAAAACGATGCTCAACGTCTCTTGGCTTCAAATCATAAGGAGCCCAAATTCCTTGCTCTTGAATCATTCCAAGCGCATGCAATCGCTTGGCAGGTAACTCCTAATACTGATGCAAGCTCCCACCAAATTTTAATGTTTATCGCGATGATGAACTCAGCCGACACACTGACGGTTGTCCTTGCCGAGGCGTTCTACTAGCCGTCCTTAATATAGGGTCCGCCAAATAACTTTTTTTTTTTTTTGAAAATGCTATAAAAAAAACTACTGAATATTTTCTCAAATTCCTTTTTTTGTTTGAAAGTACAATCCTTCCGGTTAATAATGGAAAATAATTTCATTCAAATGGCTGCCTCGGCTGGCCATGCAGTAGCCTACACGATCTGTCCAATTTTTAAGCACATTGTGCAGCTGTATTTCACCAATGGCTTCACGAATATTGTCCTTTAAAGCGTCAATTGTCTCTGGCTTGTCGGCGTAACACTTATCTTTGACGGCACCCCACAAATAATAGTCCAACGGTGTCAAATCGCAGCTCCGAGGTGGCCAAACGACATCAGCTCTGCGGCTGATAATGCGATCTTCAAAAACAGGGCGCAAAACATCGAGTGTAGCTTCGGCTGTGTGGCACGTAGCGCCGTCCTGTTGAAACCAAATTTTGCCAATATCCTCCTCTTCAATTTTTGTGAACAAAAATTCGTTCAACATGGCCCGATAACGATCGCCATTGACTGTAACGGCCACTCCTTGCTCATTTTCGAAGAAAAATGGCCCAATTATGCCTCTGGACCAAAATCCGCACCAAACAGTGGCTCGTTTTGAGTGCACCGGCTTTTCAATGTATGCGTGCGGGTTTTCTGTGCCCCAAATGCGACAATTTTGCTTGTTTACATACCCGCCAAGATCAAAATGAGCTTCATCTGAAAAGATGTACGCAATTTTCGCACACATTCTGCAACTTTACCATGATTTTCAAAGTAATGTCGCAATATTTCCCAATGTTCAAGCGTATACACAACCATATTCGTTCAGCGGAAGGATAAAACTAATTATCTGTCAAATCAGACATTAGCTAAGTGTTACCATTCACGAAATAAGCACTACTTGAAAAAAAAAACGTTATATGGCGGACCCTTTACAATTGACTCTACCCTTATTGCAGTATCATCCTCCCCACTTCTCGACTTTGTTTCAATTAAGATTGCTCTACCCCAGAAGACACTATACATCATTTGTTTCTACATCTTGCCCTCACAACCTATTGAATCCTATGAACTCGCCATCAACACAATCGACCAATTAACCGATTTAAGAAACCCTCAAGATGAAATCCTTGTTGTCACCGAAAACCTCAACCTTCCTCATCTTAAATGGATCCAATTAGACGATCAATCGTCGTACACTGCCACCAATCCCACTACTGCCAAAGACTGTCTCTTCTTGGATCGCCTAACAGATTCAAACCTCAGCCAAGTTAGTGGCGTACTAAACTACATGGGTAGACAACTCGACCTCATATTCACAACCGACCCTCTCAACTCTTCTGTTTCACTTAGTCCCCTTTCCCTTTCAACCATCGATAACTTCCATCCTCCCCTCCTCCTTTCCTTCTTTCACGATTCTCCATCACAGAATAAACCTCCTACAGTTCTGGCCTCTTACGATTTCCACAAAACAAAATTTCATCTAATAAATGAATACCTTAAAAATGCCCCTCTCAATTTTGAAAACCTAACCGTAAATGATGCTATCTCCATATTTTACAGGGAAATATTTTACTCTATCTCTCTTTACGTTCCCGTTTCACAACGCAAAACTTCGTCCACCTCCCCACCCTGGCAGGCTCCGTTCTCTAAGAAACAAAAGAAATAAGCAATGGACAATCTTCCTTCGTACTCAATCATCCAATGACTTTTCTAACTACCTGGGCAGCTATCTCCACTTTACCGCCCTACACAACTTCCTCTATCAACGGTATTTAACAGAAACGCAAGCCAATCTTATAAACGATCCAAAGTCCTTCTTTAAGTTTGTTAACTATAAAAGAAAATCCGATGGCTACCCTACCTCCCTCTCCTTCCACGATCAAACCTCGAATGATCCCAATATTATCGCCAACTTTTTCGCCACCTTTTTTAAACAGTCTTTCGCCGATGACTCGTTTGCTCCAGACTTCTCATACTTTCATTATCTACCGAATTTTTCTCTTGGACCATTTCTCCCACACACAGTTGATTCTCATGTCATCGAAGACAAATTAAATCTACTTAATGATGATTTCACTCCTGGACCCGACGGTCTCCCTGCCATATTTCTAAAAAAATGCTCCTCAACCATCTCTCGCCCTCTCTCTCGAAAATCTTCACTCTATCCCTATCCCAAGGTGAACTCCCCCGCTTATGGAAAAACTCATTTATCACCCCTATACATAAAAAAGGTCCTAAGAACGTTGTTAACAACTATCGTCCCATTGCCAAACTATCACATATACCTAAACTCTTCGAGAGTGTTTTGTACGAAACACTAAGTTTTCGCTGCAAGTCATTAATCTCCCCTAGACAACACGGTTTCCTCAAATGCAGATCCACAACCACTAACCTTGTTGAATTTGTGTCCTTTACCCTATCAGCCTTAGAGAACGGCAAAGAAGTCGACGTTATCTCAACCGATTTCAGCAAAGCTTTAGATAAAATCTCCCACAGACTAATACTCTTCAAATTGTCCTCCCTTGGCTTCGACCCCATCTCTTTGAAGTGGATACCTTCTTACCTGGAAAATCGCTATTATAATGTTCGTTTTAGATCTGCCTTCTCTAACCCCTTTTTAGCCTCCTCCGGCGTCCCCCAAGGCAGCCACTTAGGTCCACTTGCTTTCGTTCTTTCCATAAACGATCTTGAATTGGTGTTCAAACACTCCCACATCTCATTATACGCCGACGACACCAAGTTCTTCAAGACCATTTCCTCCAGTCATGACTCTTCCCTTATTCAATCTGATCTCAATAGCTTTTCCATCTGGTGCTCCAAAAATTGCTTAGAGCTTAATATTTCCAAATGCCAATCAATTACCTTTTCACGTAAACAAATCAAACCTAATCCTCGTCTCTACTTCCTCAATAATCAACCCATCTCCACGGTTCAAGTCATTCGCGATCTTGGCATATTATGTGACCAAGAGCTTAATTTTCGGGCACACATCGATGAAATAATCCTTAAAGCTAATTCTGCACTCGGTTTCGTGAAGCGATGGTCTAAAGAATTCTCGGACCCTTACGTTACCCGATCTCTTTACATAACCTTTGTCCGGCCCCTTCTTGAATATGCCTCCCAGGTGTGGTCTCCCTACCAACAAACCCACATTTCTAGAATCGAGAGCATCCAACGCCGATTCCTACGTTTTGCTCTTCGAGGTCTCCCCTGGTGCAATCCTTTGATTTTACCACCCTACCAAGACCGCCTTAAACTAATCAACATGAACACGTTGGAAGAAAGAAGAATTGTATTTGACATTCTTTTTATCCATCGTCTCCTTTCAGGTACCATTGACTGCGCGACTCTCTATAACTCTGTCTCTATCAACACTAACACCCGCAACGTACGAAATCCCCGTCTCTTCTATCTACCCACCCCCCGTACTGCCTATGGTTCCAATGAACCTATTTCTCGTATGCTGGGAATTGTTAATTCGAATCCTTACTTCGATTTCAACCTCAGCACTCGATGCCTAAAAATCCGCCTTCTTAACCACCCTCCCCTTCTCCCTAAGTGAGATTAGGTTAAGATTAGATTAAGCTAGCTTGAATTAAGCCCAATAAATGGGGGCGTTCGCCCCCACGAAAATTAATGAAAATTTGCGTTTGGCATGGATCCTCATCGAGCAATGCCTCCAATTCAGCGTCTTCGAAGGTTTTTGGCCTTCCTTTACGCGAACGGTCGTCAACATCGAAATCACCGTCTTTGAAGCGACCGAACCAATCACGGCACATTGTTTCACTTAGAGCAGCATCTCCGTAAACTGTTTCTAGTTCTCGATGCGCTTCAGCCGCCGTTTTTTCGAATGAAAGAAGAAAAACAGCACTTTCCGCAAATGACAATTATTTGGCACAAAATCAGACATGTTCACACAACCAAAAATGTATGACGCAAAAACAAAATCACTAATGTGTCAAAGCGGTTTGTTTACCTTGTCTAAGCTTGATTCATGGCGTATTGGATACGTCACAATCGACCAGCGCTTACTACTGATAGTTCTTAAAATAAAAAGACTGAATTTTCTTAAAAACTAGATAACATGTTTTTTTGTTTTTCATTATAAAAATGATAAACTAAATTGCAGTCGTACAGTTTAACTGTTCGCTATAGCCCATGGTCGTTTTATCCTACTTTTCAAAAATAGAAATATTACTTATGCAAAAACCAACCACGTTTGGGAAAATTGTTCGTTAAAAGCGACTGTTCGTTATAAACCACGTCGTTGTAGATGACTTCGCCATGGTTTTAAGTGCATATTTAAAGTGCATATTTAAGGTGCATATTTAAGGTGCATATTTAAGGTGCATATTTAAGGTGCATATTTAAGGTGCATATTTAAGGTGCATATTTAAGGTGCATATTTAAGGTGCATATTTCCCATTTTTAAGAGCATATTTTAAGCACATATTTTGCGTTCTTAAGTGCATGAAAATCCTAGCCCTAATAATAAGTATAATGGGAGGTGAAAATAATACGCGAATACCTCCCTTGAGAAAATTTTTTTTTGTTTTTGCTTAAGTTCGAGAGTTCACCCAATTAAATGTGAAATAATTATCTTTTAGATGCTGATGACCCAATAGGCACGATTTTAAAAGGTGAATATCGAAATAGACCGCTTTACGGCATCTATAGCAAACAAAAGACGTGCTGATGATATGGTTTCTGTAACTGAACATTTTAATTAGCAACTTTTGTACTCAACCAAAAAAGTAAATGGAAATAAAAAACAGGATTAATGTCGTTGCAGCCATGACAAATAATAGCCGAAGAGACGTCGAACTGAAATGTAGCATAATGTTGTCTTCCATATACATATTATACATATGCATATATATATGTAGGTATGTTAAAAAATACGATACAATTATTTCGTTGTCAACAAGGTGAAACTGAAAAAGAAAATTCCTGGTATAAAGTTACATATATTAACAATATATGTATGTAATATGAAATATTTGTTCCGTTCAGGGAAGAAAGTTCTCAGATTTGCTTTATACAGTCGGCCATAAAAGTAAGTATACAGCCTACACTTTGCTGTGCAATGAACCATAAAAAAATTTCAGTTATAGTTTTAATATTTAATCGTCGTATACTCGCCCATTGGTCCCTCAGTGCGACAAATCAGTAATTCATTGTTGTTTTTCAAAAATGAACTTCGCCGGGACTTTGCGGTTTTTAGTAACTTCTTCGTTTCTTGTTAGGTATTGTTTAGTGCGGCGCATGCGTTGGTGACGAGTGTACGTGTGGCATTTCATAACTTTACTCGTTCTATGAGACCGAAACGAGTATAAGTAGGTAAGTAAGTAAGTGACTTTTAATTTTGGAACATTCCTCAATGAAATGTATTAATATATTTTAGTGGTGTATGTACTTGTTATAGGTATTATATATTATATACTTGGTATAGGTATTATGTACTCGTATAAGGTATTATATTTTTTCAGAACCGTTTTCTTCTTATTTAAACCATTTTGCTCACTACAATGGATGTAGATAGGATATGGGCGCTGTTTAGAGTGTGCAGATTCAGAGGTTTTGCAAATGTCTGCGAATTGCTATGTCGGCAAAGACAAAGCGAAAAAGCTAGAAATGTCAAAAAAGAAACCTTCGTCAGCCGACAAGTTGGCTCCAATAAGAGACCTTTTCGAAGACATTGTGTCATCTTGAAGAAGTTGAAAGCATTCAGAGGCCGATGTAGCTTCCGTCAGTATATACTATATACCTTCGAAACCAAACAAATAGGGCATAAAAATATATGCACTCTCCGATGCCAAGATGTTTTATTAAAGTTTATGTAGGGCTACAATATGAAAGGCCATATAAAGTCGACACTGGTTCACAGGTATTAGTCAAGCGTCTTTGTGATGTAACCGATCGATCTGCTGGAAATATAACCTGTGATAAGCATTTTCACAAGCAGTCCTGTCGTCGACAGTTTAATGCGGGATCACAAACTAAGTGTTATAGGGTCTATTCGCAAAAATAAAAAGAAGTTGCTGAAGGAATTTACTGATTTAAAAGGGCGTAAAGAATTTCGCAATTTATTTGGCCATCGAAATAATTGCACTCTAGTTTCGTAGGTGCCAAAGAAAAACAAAAATGTTCTACTTATCTCTAGTATGCTAGATGATGCCAAATTAAAACACAGATAATTATGGATTATAACGTTTTGACACTGTCGACAAATTGTGCGAGACCTATAGAAGAACGAATAGGTGGCGTATGGTTATTTTTTACAGCCTTATGAATGTTCCGAATGTAGACTCTTTTGTATGTTGATATACTCGTATGGTCTCAACAATATCAAGTAAATACAAGCCGCAGAAAGTTTCTAAAAAAAGTTTGATACGATCTCAAAATGCCTCATCTAAGAAAGTGTACGTTCATTTCAAGTTTGCCAAAAACACATCAAATGCGAATTTGATAATTCAACACCTTCGACATCAGGGGCGGAATCGGATAAGGTGATCTGTGGTAAGTGACAGTCACATTTTCAGTTTCGGTATCGTGTAAAGTGATAGTCACTGTTAATGTCACATTTTTGTGACAGCTATTTAGCTATCACTTTGTCGTGCTTTTGTGTGTTTTGTAAAATAAATAATATATTTTCGTACTTGATGCTATTTTTAAGCGAAGATGAAGAGGTCATTTCAGTTCCCATTGCATTTTATGGCTAGGTTTCCCTTGCACTGTTGGCGAAAGTTATCTCCGAAATTGGTTTTTTCTTCCATGTATTCGATTAAAATACCTAATTGGACTTTATTAGCTTGCGACCTAAAATAAATGAATTGTATATTATTGCATTTCTTATATGTAATTCACTTACATTTTCGTTATTAAAGTGAATGTACTAAAAAAGTATGTTATTTTGAAAGAGAATGATCCGAAAGACTGTTTCATCTAAATACAGTTAATTTTCCGTATTATTTTTATTTTTTTATTTTATTATATTATTTTATATTTTATTATATATAGTCTGAAACACCGCGCGAATGACGATCACCGCGTTGTACCGTCTTAAAAAAAAACACAAGTTTAAGTTTATTGGTCAACGGAGACCTTAATTTATTTTCTTATTGATTGATCGCTGCGAACAGCATGAGTTCCAATCGAAAAACTGGTCTGATGTTGTTGCTGCGATGTTCGCTTTTATACCTCTTTTTCGCTGCATCGATTGTATTGTTTTTGGGGTCATCTGCCGGTGTCGTTGAATCAGCTGGATTGATTAAGTTCGCTGATGTCGTCATCGATGACCCAGTTCTTGCCGGTTTGGGGGGAACGGCCGTATGTTGTAGCGTTGCATTTTTCGTTGGGGAATTGACCACCTTTTGGGTTGCAGTCAGATATGTTACTCGCGCGAGTATATGTGTAATTGCGTTGGACGCGAGTACACGAAGGTTAAAATAGTCAGACCTAAGAACAGGCAAATACCATATCTTAGAGACACGTACATTTTTATTTTACGGATGTTAAAAAGGCCAATGCACCCGCTCGTACATTTGACCGTCACCATATAGTTACTGTAAACATATGGTTTGGTGGTTGTGACTCTTTAGACCTTCAGAAAGATGGGCTCCGACACACAGATACATACCGATACACATGATATTGAATTCTTTATCAATAATCTAGTAACTAGAATATCTGGTAGGCCAAATATAGAAATACTTCAAAAACAGTTCCGAAAATTTGAATCAAAATGGTGAAATTTGTTGTGAATGCTTTAATGAAAATGCAATACCTTCCAGTCAAATGAAATTCTGATAAAGTAACGCATATTCTAAAAGCTGGTAAAGATGATCCTTATAGTTACCGCCCATTTAGTTTGCCTAGCAGCTTAACTATCATTTATGAAAAGGTTTTAAAAGAAAATATAATTAAAATTGTAAGTCTACCTCTCCCTTGGAGAATTTCCCCAGATATGGAGAACCGCTTTTGTAATTCCTATTCACAAAAAAGGTCCGAAAAATGATGTTAACAACTATCTCCCCATCGCCAAACTGTCACTTATACCCAAACTTTTCGAAAGTACTTTGTATGACACTCTAAGCCTCCACTGCAAATCTCTAATCTCCTCTAAGCAAAATGGCTTCCTCATATGCAGGTCTATAACAACAAACCTTGTCGAATTTGTGTCCTTCACCCCCTCAGCATAAAAGAATGGGAATGAAGTCGACGTCATTTCAACTGATTTCAGTAAAGCTATCGACAAAGTCTCCTACAAAGTAGTACTCTTCAAAATGTCTTCCCTTGGCTTTGAACCCACTGCGTGGAAGTGGATATCTTCTT
The DNA here is from genome assembly GCA_958301585.1 of Merodon equestris. Taxonomy (NCBI): domain Eukaryota; kingdom Metazoa; phylum Arthropoda; class Insecta; order Diptera; family Syrphidae; genus Merodon; species Merodon equestris. The sequence continues at coordinate 153,695,273 of OY284413.1, read as the reverse complement.
ATTTAAAATAAACAGTTACTACAATGTCAGTTGTAGATCTGCCTTTTCTAACCCATTTTTAGCTTCCTCCGACGTTCCCCACTTCTTTTCATTAACGACGTTGAGTTTGTCATCAAACATTCCCACCTCTAACTGAACGCCGCTGACACTAAGTTCCTCAAGACCGTTTTCTTATTTTCTTCCCTTATTCAATCGGATCTCAACAGCTTTTCTGGTGCTCCAAAAATTGCTTGGAGCTTAACATTTCCAAACGTCAATCAATCACCTTTTCACGTAAATGAATTAAACCTCCTCCTTGTCTCTACTTCCTCAATAATCAGCCCATCTCCACCATTCAAGTTATCCGCAATCTTGGCATACTATGTGACCAAGAGCTCAATTTTCGCGCACATATCTATTTATTTATTTATTTATCATCATCATCAGAGCCCAAGGTCTGTTATAGGCTACTTAATAACAATTGTTGGATAATAATTAATAATTAACCACCAGTGTTCAATAAGGATAATATTTTTTTCTTAAAGCAATCTCTACTTAGGTACATATTGAAATCAAGGACGCTACATACTGAATTTGCCTGTCTTAAGTAGCGAGTTATGGGCTCATTATAACCATAGTTTACTCTATGTGAAGGAACGTGAAACATGCTACTTTGTCTGAGTTCACGGCTGGGAACGTAAATACTCTACTACTCAACATGGAGAGCAAATCGGGACAATTGGTTTTATAATTAATAACATCTCTCACGAACATTACTTCAAAATATTTACGTCGAGTTTCCAAAGTTTGTATACCTAGTAATAAACACCTCGAATTGTAAGAGGGCATATCGATATTTCAATGTCAAATTCTGATAGCCATTATCGTAAACCGTCTCTGTACTCTTTCGATTCTCACTGAATGAACCGCATATATTGGGTTCCAAATAGTACAACAGTATTCTAACACCGTTCTAACATATGCGACTGAAAAGTCTTTGGAATTTCTGTAAATAAGACCCAGCGACTTGAAAAACTATACTTAACATCAATCGTCATATTGTTGATATAATTCTTAAAGCAAAATCTGCACTCGGTTTCGTGAAGCGTTGGTCTAAATAATTCTTCAATCCCTACTTGACTCGATCCCTATATACAGGGTGTCCCACGAGCAGTGTGCCAAAAAGCTACAGCGTGTAGGTCTAGTCAAGACAAGAAAAAAATCGTATGGGAGGGGGGGGTCTATTTCCCCCCGTTTAGCCGGGAGGAGCAATTTTCTAAAAAATTGACTTAATTTGGAAAAAAAAATATTAAAAATCAACAGTTACATCCACAATGCCACGATATACCTTTTTGTAAAGCCAGAAACCTCTTCTTTCATACTGATTTTAAATGAAGCTGTTTTAAGGAGTAGTTTTTGAGAAATTAATTTTCAAACTCAAAATTTTGAAAAAAAATTTAAAAAAAAAAAATTTTGAACTATTTTTTTTCAAAATTGTATGTAATTAAGTAGTAATTTTTTTTCAAAAATTCAATGCTCTCATTAGTTTTTAGTTAAAAGCAGAAAACCGGATGCAAAAATGTCTTGTAGTTTTTGAGAAATTAAAAAAAAACCCGAACCATTTTTTTTCTAAGAAAAACCTTTTTTTTGGTTTTAACGCGGCTGGACTTGTAGGCAAATTAATGTGTGAAACATTGACCTCTTTATTATTATTTTTAAAAACTTCGGAGTTTTATTATAATAAATTTTCAATATGATCCCCATTTTTTAGAAGGCAAAGATTATATCTCCTTCTAATGGCTGCACATATGTAAGTCTATGCTTGACAAATTTTCCTGCAATTTGACTCCAGCGACTTCAATCCGTTGTTCCAAAGATACTATTTCCACTTCGTAAACATAATTTTTCATGAATCCCCACACATAAAAATCTAGAGGAGTTAAATCTGGTGATCTAGGTGGCCATTTCGTGCGGCCCCTTCTTCCGATCCAACGATCACTAAAATGATCATTCAGCCAGTTTCTAACCCGTAAGCTCTAGTGTGCTGGTGCTCCATCTTGGTGGTAGATTAAATTATCTGCTATGGCCAAAGGAACGTTGTCCATCAAATCAGGCAAAAGGTCTCGTAGGAATTGCAGGTATGATTCTCCATTAATAACGGCATTCAAAAACCGGGGCCCGATTACAGCCTGTCCAACAATACCAAGCCAAACATTACAGCTAAAGCGGTGTTGTGATTTATTTTGTTTTTTGTTGTGTGGATTGGTGCTACTCCAATGATGCAAATTGTGGAAATTAGTAACCCCATCTCTGGTAAACTGTGCTTCATCCGTCCAGAATATCCCTAATATCCTTGCAAAATAGTTTCGTTCAGTTTCATCTCGAAGCAGTAATGATCGACAAAATTCCGCTCTCAAAAACTTGTCGTTTGAGGTGAGTCCCTGAACTGGCCTAAAATGGTACGGGTGTAAGTTTTCGGTATGAAGCACTCTCCATACTCTAGATTTGGACACTCCAAGCATAATAGCCATCCTCCTTGTACTAAGGGAGGGATTGCGTCGGACCAAATCCAAAATTCAGGTAGAACCCATCGGCGGCGGGCGGACCCAGACGAAATTCGCAGGTCAGTTTTCAGGCGTTATCAATGAAAAAAAAGAATTAATCCAGGGTTATTCCAATACTGTATCACTTTATTGTATCCTCATAAAACTCCGATTTTTTTAAAAATAATAATAAAAGAGGTCAATGTTTCATACATTAATTTGCCTACAAGTCCAGCCGCGTTAAAACCAAAAAAAAGGTTTTTCTTAGAAAAAAATGGTTCGGGTTTTTTTTTAATTTCTCAAAAACTACAAGACATTTTTGCATCCGGTTTTCTGCTTTTAACTAAAAACTAATGAGAGCATTGAATTTTTGAAAAAAAAATTACTACTTAATTACATACAATTTTGAAAAAAAATAGTTCGAAATTTTTTTTTTTCAATTTTTTTTCAAAATTTTGAGTTTGAAAATTAATTTCTCAAAAACTACTCCTTAAAACAGCTTCATTTAAAATCAGTATGAAAGAAGAGGTTTCTGGCTTTACAAAAAGGTATATCGTGGCATTGTGGATGTAACTGTTGATTTTTAATAATTTTTTTTCCAAATTAAGTCAATTTTTTAGAAAATTGCCCCTCCCGGCTAAACGGGGGGAAATAGACCCCCCCCCTCCCATACGATTTTTTTCTTGTCTTGACCAGACCTACACGCTATAGCTTTTTGGCACACTGCTCGTGGGACACCCTGTATATGTATTATCCTTGTTCGCCCCTTCTTGAATACCCATCTCAAGTGTGGTGCCCTTATCAACAAACCCATATTTCTAGAAACGAGAGCATCCAACGTTGGTTCCTATGTTTCGCTCTTCGAAGTCTGCCCCAGAACAATCCTTTGTTCTTACCGCCCTATGAAGATCGCCTTAAACTAATCAATTTGAGTACGTCGGAGGAAAGAAGAAGAGTATCTGACATCCTCTTTATTAGAGTTCTAAAAGGTACCAACAGGTACTGCGCCACCCTTTATAACTCCATATCTTTTAACACTAATCCTCGTTATACACACAATTCTTATCTCTTCTATCTATCCACCCCACGCACCTCATACGACTCCAATGAACCCATTTCCCGTATGCTGGCAAGCGTTGATTCGAATATTAACTTCGATTTCAGCCTCAGCACTCCATGCCTAAAACTTCGTCTTCTCAATAGCCTCCCTTCTCCCAATCATAGTTTCTAAGGATATAGCCTCTTTCTGCCGTTCTTCTCAGTTATTAAGTTAATTTGAGGTACCTTGAAGTAAGCACAATAAATGAGGGTGTTTGCCCCCCAAAAATTAAATTCATGATAAGCATATTCTTCCTGTAGCACAGTTCGGTTTGTTGTTTTTTGCTGCTAAGCTTTTATCAAAACAAAAAAAAAAAAGGTTCTTAGCTTTAATTGTTTATTTTCCCTTTAATCAACATAGGTCAATAACATGGCCGAAAGGCATCATTTTAAGTTGTTCTGTTTACTTTAGAGTGTCCGTGTAGGGTCACTAAGGTATTTTAAGTTAGTTAGGCTGTTTAAGCTAAATTTAAGATATACAGAATAAAAATGAATTAAAAAATAAAATTCCGGTTTAGGCGCTGTCTCATCAAGTAAAGAGAATATGTAATCACATAAAAAGTAACAGTGCGGAAAATCGACCGGCATTATTGTACTTCATACAGGAAAAGCCTTTGACACTGTTTAGCATAATGGTCTGATCTTCATAACGAACAATTTTCAGAATTACCCGAAACTGCAAGAGCTAGTTTTGCTGATGAGTTATTTTAAATATACGATGGAAATTATTTTTAGATACCTTGATATATGGTGGGTAAACCTTAAAAGATTAAGATAGATTGACAATAAGAAGTTTCCTAGATTTAGCTGTAATGATAGTCAGGCTGATCTCTAAATATCAAAGTCTGAAATGCTTTATATCGATTATAATATAATTTCAATAGCAATCGGTTTGATTAAAAAAGAAAGTTTTTCTGATCGCCTCAGATAAAATCACGACTTCCAACTATATTTTTATCACTTCAGCCAAGTCTCCTCGAGAATGAAGTGCCACCAATTCGTTATGGCATAGTACGAGAGTGGTTCGATAAGTAGTTAGCCTCACCGCCAGATGGCGCCAGTATCGCAAGAGCAACTTACTATCGTGTAGAACATTCCAGTAGACGGCTACTGTCGCCGGATCGGACTCGTAATTTTGTTTTTGACTGTCCGCGGATTTTAGAAAACTTGAAAAAGAGCAATATCGGTCGGTGATTCGAGTCTTGTTTTTAGAAGGGAAATCGCGCAGCGAAATCAAAGAGCGTTTGGATGCGGTGTACGGTGACTCTTCTCCTTCGATGGCGACCATCAAAAATTGGTTTAACAAGTTTCAACGTGGTCGCACGTCGGTTTTTGGTGAGCCACGTCCAGGTGCCCCGAAAACGGCTACCACGGAGTATAACGTGACAAAAATCCACGATCTCGTATTGGCAGACCGCCGATTGAAGGTGCGCGAGATAGCTGAGATAGCAGGCATTTCAAAAGATCGCGTGGGTTATATCCTGCATGAAATTTTGGGCATGAAAAAGCTGTCGGCGCGATGGGTGCCGCGTTTGCTCATTCCGGACAACAGAGCAGGGTTTGATGCTGTTTAAGCGCAATCCCAAGGAGTTTCTGCGCCGTTTCGTGACAGTCGACAAAACATAGGACCAAGGAATAGTCGAAACAGTGGACTTCACCCGGCGAACGTGCTCCGAAGAAGGCGAAGACGTTTTCTGGGATTCACAAGGTGTCATCATCCACCGTATTCTCCAGATTTGGCCCCGTCCGACCTCTTTTTGTTTCCAAACTTGAAAAAGTCACTCGCCGGGCGGAAATTTCAGTCGAATGAGGAGGTCATCGCGCCACGGAGGCCTACTTTGCACACCTCGAGAAAACGTATTTTTCAGACGGGTTAAAGAAGTTAGAGCACCGCTGGGTAAAGTGTATCGAGCTAAAAGGAGACTATATTGAAAAATAAATCGCCATTTCTCCAAAATTTTTGTTTTTCTTTTGTAGGCTAAGTACTCATCGGACAACCCTCGTAGAACTTCATGCATTCTATTATAAATGCGATTGGGAAATGCGCATCACTGTAATGAGAAAGCTTAGCTAAGTTTGTACATTAATTTACAAATTTTTCACTTTTGGCTTTGATCAATTATCTACCGGATAATAGCCAAGAAATTCCAGCGACTAATTGATCCTGAAACTTCTATAGTTTAATATCCAGTGAAAATGTTTAAAAAACACATTTTTTTATTATACAGGATGTCCGACGAGCAGTGTGCCAAAAAGCTAGAGCGTGTAGGTCAGGTCAAGACAAGAAAAACATCGTATGGGAGGGGGGTCTATTCCCCCCCGTTTAGCCGGGAGGGGCAATTTTCTAAAAAATATACTTAATTTGGAAAAAAAAATATTAAAAATCAACAGTTACATCCACAATGCCGCGATATACATTTTTGCAAAGCCAGAAACCTCTTCTTTCATCCTGTTTTTAAAGGAAGCTGTTTTAAGGAATACTTTTAGAGAAATTAATTTTCAAACTCAAAATTTTGAAAAAAAAATGAAAAAAAAATTTCTAACTATTTTTTTTCAAAATTGTATGTAATTAAGTAATAATTTTTTTTCAAAAATTCAATTCTCTTATTAGTTTTTAGTTAAAAACAGAAAACCGGATGCAACAATGTCTTGTAGTTTTTGAGAAATTAAAAAAAATCCGAACCATTTTTTTCTAAGAAAAACCTTTTTTTTTTGGTTTTAACGCGGCTGGACTTGTAGACAAATAATGTATGAAACATTGACCTCTTTTTTATTATTTTTAAAAAAAATTCGGAGTTTTATGAGGATACAATAAAGTGACACACTATTGGAATAACCCTGGGTTAATCCTTTTTTTTCATTGATAACGCCTGGAAACTGACCTGCAATTTCGTCTGGGTCCGCCCGCCGCCGATGGGTTCTACCCGCTAGGACCATAAGACAATAAAACCGCAATTTTTCTTTATTAAACAACAAAATATTTGCAACCCAAATGTAAATAAAAGGCATCGCATTTTTAATAAAAAAACATTTCCCAATTTGATGTTAACTCATCAACACATTACGATGTCAAACTCATACCCTCGAGAAGAATTCATGCACTTCTGCTACGGTTTAGCTAATGGTCGAGATCGTGAAGCCGAAAGACTCTACGCTGAAAGATATCCCAATCGGAGGTGTCCCAGTCGTAGCATGTTTTCAAGAATCCAGCGAAAGATCAGTTACAGATCGATCAGGAATCTTAGATGAAAGAATTTTGGATTTTTTCCGACGTAATCCCTCCCTTATTACAAGGAGGAAAGCTATTATGCTTGGAGTGCCCAAATCTAGAGTATGGAGAGTGCTTCATACCGAAAACTTACACCCTTACCATTTTAGGCCAGTTCAGGAACTCACCTCAAACGACAAGTTTTTAAGAGCAGAATTTTGTCGATCATTACTGCTTCGAGATGAAACTGAACGGATCTATTTTGCAAGGATATTCTGGACGGATGAAGCACAGTTTACTAGGGATGGGGTTACAAACTTCCACAATTTGCATCATTGGAGTAGCACCAATCCACACAACAAAAACAAAATAAATCACAGCGCCGCTTTAGCTGTAATGTTTGGCTTGGTATTGTTGGGCAAACTGTAATCGGGCCCCGCTTTTTGAATGCCGTTATTAATGGAGAATCATACCTGCAGTTCCTACGAGACCTTTTGCCCGATTTGATGGACAACGTTCCTTTGGCCATAGCAGATAATTTAATCTACCAGCAAGATGGAGCACCAGCACACTACAGCTTACGGGTTAGAAACTGGCTGGATGATCATTTTAGTGACCGTTGCATCGGAAGAAGGGGCCCCACGGAATGGCCACCTAGATCACCAGATTTAACTCCTCTAGATTTTTATGTGTGGGGATTTTTAAAATTTGAGTTTGAAAATTAATTTCTCTAAAACTATTCCTTAAAACAGCTTCGTTTAAAAACAAGATGAAAGAAGAGGTTTCTGGCTTTATAAGAAAGTATATCACGGAATTGTGGATGTAACTGTTGATTTTTAATAATTTTTTTTCCAAATTAAGTCAATTTTTTAGAAAATCGCCCCTCCCATACGATTTTTTTCTTGTCTTGACCAGACCTACACGCTCTAACTTTTTGGCACACTGCTCGTTGGACACTCTGTATATTACTCAGAAAGTAGCGGCAGGCTTCCCGGTTTGGGATTACTTCATCGCTGAGGCCAATCAAATGCTGGTGTTTTTGCATTTTGCACCAATTGTTTTTCGGCCTGCTTTTTTTTTTTTTTTTTTTTTTTTTTTTTTTTTTTTGTGACACGGGCATGCTCCATATTTTTTTGTTTGATCTTACTCTTACAACACCGATGATCTCCAGTCGTGTCAGCCCACTGATTTGCATGTACACTTGTGGGGCAGTTTAATGGTGGTATATGTGTCCCTAGGCTCACCTTGGTGTTTTCTAAATTGCCTAGATGTGATTTTTGTTTACCTTTGTTTTAGTCGCCTTTTACGACAAGCGAGAGGTATCGCTGCAGGGATATTCTTAACCCGTCCCTGCACGGAAAAATATATCTACAAAACTATACCAGGTAAAGTGCATTATTGTTGCTTTCACGTTAAATTGGAACTAACTGGACAATACGTTTTGTGAAGAGCTACATGCCCATTTACCGATACATAATAATTCACCAGTGGAGCTAATAAATGTCCAATTATGCCAACAGGTTAATTATGCAAACAGGTTAATTATGCCAACAGGTTAATTATGCCAACAGGTTAAATGCTTCAGCGAAGTATTTATATCTATCCATGAGAGCAGAAAAGACTGATGGTTGATTCCCAGAAATGTCAGATAATTACATTACAAAGGATCTTCTGGTTAAATGCTGGTTAGCGAAATGGCGGTACAAATCCTCTGCACTCATTGAGTTCTGCTTGTGCTGGTTGTTTCACCCCTAAGCGGTGCCATAAAAAAGTTTCCTTTGAAAATACGAACCCACAGTAGTTAATGTACTAGCACTAAAATCCTAAGTTTCAAATACAGACCGATATACTGTTGACGATTTATGGGAACGGTTAAAGGAGTATGATCATTATTTTATTTTTATGTTGTGTTTAAGGTCATGCATGTTTTTCGCAAGTTTATATATATCTAGTTCAAGATAAAGGTACTTAAGTTTAACTTAACTATCTTATCTAAATAAAGGAAACAACACATAATAAAATCTGTTTTCTGTGGGACATGCAAATAGCAACAAACATGTAACGAAAAATCTATGGGAAGAATTGGTGGGGATGGCATTGGAATCGGTACTTACATATTATTGCTTTGTTTTTTTTTTCATTTAATCAAAATGGTTTTATTACATATGTATGTATGTTAAAAAAAAAAAGAGATTTGAATAAACTTAATGTTGTCACATTAGGTCGTGTTCCCCTGTTTGCTTTATTTCTTCCTTCCCATGTTTGATAAGATTGCTGTATTTGTAAAAGTCCCGCTATATTGTGCAAAATGCATGCACTTATTGTAATTATTTTTGACGTTTCCACATCTGTTTTTATTGATCTCACTAATTTTCGCCACTTATTGCATGGTAATTCGAAAGCACATTTAATTAAATTCCTAGCCCTAGAGAGTTTCTCATTAAATACAACCTTTTCAAACAAATTTTAGAAAAGGCCCCAATAAATTAGTTTTTTTTTGGGTAAGCCTCATCACCTCAAATAGAACGTCAATATCAGCATTAGGAAACATAGCAGGCGATAATACACTACAATTTTCACTTTCAAGCAAGGAATGAAAGTTGTGTCTCAAATACCCATTCATTACTTTGCTTATCAAATCCTCCAATTTGGATGCAAACAAATCTATATTCTGTGTCAGTAACTCATTGCAAAATAGTGGAAAAATTTGGGGGACTTTTTGTTCGAACGTGACGTCCATCAATTTAGGAATCCCTATTTAACGAGGTAACATTTCGCTGTTTTCCTCATTCCCTCTACGGAAAGGGGTGACATATATTCTGTTGCTAAAGTGTCACAAATTGCCTCGCAATCTTCCCTTACAATCAAAAATTTGCATTCAAAAATTTTAAAGTTCTTCGTGTTGATCCCAATGCTAAAAATCTGAACGAAATGAGTACAAGAATATAAAATGATAGTGTACAGAAAATATTCAAAATAATATTTACTCATTCTTGGTTTTATATATTTTTCTAGAAAATCTGGGTAGAAAGGTTGGGAAAGGCCTACTCGATAACTTTTGGAGTTAAAAAATTCGGTAGCGGTTCTTCTCAACTTTTCAAACGGTAATGGATATATGGGAACTGATGTCATTTTTGAAAGATATTTTGTCACCAGGACCTGTGACTAGACATTGATTTTCTCCGCCATGCTCCAACAAATGTCTCATCCGAGACAGCAGTTAATAATAACTTTGTTGATTCATTCACAGCTGCCCCAACTTCTTGTAAAAGATGTCTTCCTCTTCCTCGCCATTGTAAAAGAATAAAATACAATCTAAAAGGGCAATGTTAATACAGTGTCAAGTCAGATGGAGCATTCAATTTTCCCCTTAGTTTTTAGTTTTCTTTCTGTAATAAAGACTGAATGAAATTTAGAAGCCAGTATTTCGTATCAAACTGAGCCAACCATTTACAATCGTTTATTTGTTTTCTTTGATATTTTTTCCACAAAACTTTATAATGGTTATACGTTTCTGCGAAGCGTGGAAGGCTTTTCTTCAAAAAATTGTGTTTCACAAGTCTTAAATTAATTTCAAATAAATATGCTTATGTATATACAAAGTGGCGCAAAATTAATCACTCTATCGGAAGATGTTGTAATCTTTGCAAATGGTATCGTACGTCAATTATATTTGTCTAACTATTTGTTGAACTATGCAACAGCAGTATACAAACAGACAAGTAATGGAGCGTTATACTCCGCAAGAGTGTGGAATAATTGTGTCGATATTTTGAACAAATCTTGTGGATAGTCATGAAAAATGCGATAAAACTGGTACAAATGTGTATCAACACTGGTGGCAGCCACTTGTCATTCCTCTTAACAGAAAAAAAATGTAGATGTCCAGATTTCCATTACTCAAAATAATTTTTTTTTATTTGATAAAAAGTAATTCAAAAACCAAATTGGATGATTAATTTGTGCTATATAGGCGATACGTACTTACATATATTTGATATTTTTTATTAAGTTAAGTTAATTATGAAATATTTAGCTGTTTAAGTTCAGATATAATATATTATATTATTTTTCCTAGCTTAAAAAAATTGTTGTATTGTGCTTTTTAACTCTTAAAGAAGTGTGTTGAATACTTCAGGCAAATTGAAGTACAACCAAACTTTTTTGTCTTACTGCGGCATTTTGGAGCTTCTGTAGTTTCTTTAGATGAGTTTTCGATGCATTGCCCGACGTCATTCCGTATCTTAGCTTCGATTCCAGTAGAGCGAAGTCATTTATGTATATGTTCGTCCCATAATTGCTGTCGATGATGATTCCAAGATATTTGTAGCTATCCTCATATCGATCAGGAAGCTGGTTAAACTATTGCAAATATCATTCCTATAGTAGATTTGATTTCAACTTTGTTTTTGGAGTATTGATTGCGAAAACGTGGTCATGGCACCATTTCAAAGCCGAATCAAACTCATCCTGCATTACTGTTGTCGCTGTCTGCAACGAACTATGAGTCACAAGGATTTATTATATTTAAAACTTGAGTTTTTAAGAGTTTTGCACATTCAATACCAAGACAAGTAAGACATGTTTTATAAGAGAAATTCTTAATGATAGTTTCATCAACCCCAAGCTTTTTCCTTCCCATTATTTCTGATAACGAATAAAAAATAATAATATATGCACTATATATATAATGTGTAATGTCTACAATATTTATAACTTATGTGCTTCAAAAAAATGTGTTTTGTGTTTTCTAACAATATTTTATTCTACAAAGCGTGTTCTTTTTATTGTGTTTAGTTAACAAGATATGTGGTTTATGTCGTGTACGAATCAAACTAATGCGAGCCAACCGATCTCGTTGGTGGTTAGAGAGTGAGCAAAATACAATTACAGTGTATGTTTTCTTAATTTAAATAGTTAGAGGGTATCGGATGCTTGAAGAGCACGATACTTGTGTCAAAACAACAAAAATGTACAATTTTTTGTTTCTCCCTTTTTTTGTCTTTTTATTTCTTCTCAGTTTCATTTATTAGACTCCACGTTTTATCTTAGATCTTATTTGACTAAATTTGGTTTTGTAAAAGAATGATTCTTGAGCAGTTATTTCTTTACTGAGCTTATTTCGGAATTTCTTATATATTCCAGTTTGTAAGCCCTAATTAATCAATAATTTTGCCACCTTTTGTAGAGTGCATCCATTTTTCTTTTCTTTTTCAAATTCTTTTCCTTTTGAATATTCTTACGGACGACGGTTTTTTGTGCATATTCTATATTTTATTGAGAAGTTTTTGATAAAGGAAAGTAGTATCACTTTCATGTAATAATTCCTTCATAAATTGCTTAATTTAACTTAACACATATAGTGCATACTACTCAATTTTTCTTCTTGAATTGATATACATATGTACACCTGAGAAGTGAAAGATTGAATAATGATCTGTGATACAGCATCCAATTACAGCTGCATTCATTTGGTTATCTGTTACATTAATTATAATACGGTCACTTTTGCTACGTTAATGAAATCACTTTACTTCCTTATAAACCGAAACCCAGCAATATATTTGCTTTCTTCTTGCAATGATAAAGGTGAAGTCAACACTGTCACAGGAAAGCCAACAATGATAGAATTTTATAATAAAACTAAAGGGGGAGTTGATACTTTAGACCAAATGTGCTCTAATATGTCCTGCTCTCGAAAACCTAAAAGATGGCAGTTTTGCATATTTTTTGATATTTTCAATATTTCTTTTGTAAATAGTTATGTCATTTATACACATAATATGTTTAAATTACAACAAAAACCGGTCAGTCCAAGAAACTTCATGAAACAATTATATGAAGAGTTGGTTAAGCCATTAATGATTTTGTTTATCTATCTTCTTTCGCAAAATAAACAGCTATTAAAAGTGAGTGTATTCATTTTAGTATATAGGATTTATATATGAACAGATCTCAGTAGAACTGCCAAAAATAAAGACTCTCATTCATTTTGTTATTTTTTTTTTATAAATGAAATCTTTCAATAATTATTTTTTAATAAAATATATTAAAATAAGGATCAGTCGATTTAATTTAATTTGCTACATTTATTGTTTCGCACAGATATTAAAGTTTAGACGTTTGAAATGAGGTATTAGTCGATTCCACTAACAATACCCTTTAAGGGGTAGTAAATAGCGATACCCGTATAGGGGTAAATATCTTATATTAAAACACAAATTGCAACACTTGTATTTTGTCAATTTCTCTTATGTCGATGGCGATAAAACCTATTATCCTATAAAATACAATACGTTGACAAGTAAGTTCCCCATTTTGACATACATATAAAAACTGTTTGGCTCTTATTGTTAAAATACGATGTTTCAGTTGTTGTATGTGTGTAATTTTGTTTACTTCTCAACAGTATTTCTTAATATCGGGTGCATACTGCATACACTCATTTCTTCTAGCCAATATCCCACAGAAACCTTCAGTTTTCTTGTTTTGCTTTTTTTTTCACTATACACATCAAGTGTTTATTATATCTCGTCAGATGGTTGTTTATGTACATCGTAGCATCTTGCAGTGCATTACTCGTCCTATTGTCGTTATTGATGTTTTGCATGACTGTTTTCAGTCTGATGAAGCGAGTAAGTTGGTTTGTTTAATGAAGTGTGTTTTGAAAATGCTCGACGCATTGTTTGTCGATTTTTCCGGATTTTTTGTTTTAGTGCGGTATAAGTCCGTAAGATAAGCGTTGTTTATGTTGTAGTTAACAGTTTTTCCTATCCCCTTTACTATTTCAATTAGATTTTCCAGTACGGCAGGAAGAATTGATTTTATTTGTTTTCAATGTTGTTGTTTTTAATTATTTGTTGTTCTGTGTTTATTTGCGGTTGCATGCTTTCGATTATTTCGGCCTTTCTTTTGTTGCTTTCCTTTAGCTCATTCAATTTAAGAGGGTTGTCCGATAAGTACTTAGCCTCACCGCCAGATGGCGCCAGTATCGTAAGAGCAACTTACTATCGTGTAGTACATTCTAGTAGACGGCTACTGTCGAAATTTCAGCCGGATCGGACTCGTAGTTTTGTTTTGACCGCGTGTGGAAGCGGGAGTGTCCGCGGATTTTAGAAAAATGGAAAAAGTGCAATTTCGATCGGTGAATCGATTCTTGTTTTTGGAAGGGAAATCGCGCAGCGAAATCAAAGAGCGTTTGGATGCTGTGTACGGTGATTCTTCTCCTTCGATGGCGACCATCAAAAATTGGTTTAACGAGTTTCAACGTGATCGCACGTCGGTTTTTGATGAGCCACGTCCAGGTGCCCCGAAAACGGCTACCACGGAGGATAACGTGACAAAAATCCACGATCTCGTATTGGCAGACCGTCGATTGAAAGTAGCTGAGACAGTAGGCATTTCAAAAGATCGTGTGGGTTATATCCTGCATGAAATTTTGGGCATGAGAAAGCTGTCGGGGCGACGGGTGCCGGGTTTGCTCATTCCGGACAACAAGCGCAACCGTGAGACTAATTCAGAGCAGGGTTTGGTGCTGTTTAAGCGCAATCCGAAGGAGTTTCTGCGCCGTTTCGTGACAGTCGACAAAACATAGATCCACTGGTACATACCAGAGACTAAGGAACAGTCGAAACAGTGGACTTCACCCGGCGAACGTGCTCCGAATAAGGCGAAGACTGTCCCATCGGCCGGAAAGGTGATGGCCACCGTTTTCTGGGATTCAGGTGTGATCCACATCGACTACCTGGAGAAGGACAAAACGGTCACAGGGCTGTACTATGCCAAATTATTGGGCCGACTCGACGCCGAATTGAAGAAAAAAGGGCCCCACTTTGCGAAGAAATGAGTGCTTTTCCATCATGATAACACACCGGCTCACACCTCCGCCCTCGCCACGGCCAAATTGGTCGAATTGGGCTACGAACTGCTGCCCCATCCACCGTATTCTCCAGATTTGGCCCCGTGCGACCTCATTTTGTTTCCGAACTTGAAAAAGTCACTCGCCGGGCCGAAATTTCAGTCGAATGAGGAGGTCATCGCGCCACGGAGGCCTACTTTGCACACCTCGAGAAAACGTATTTTTCGAGCTAAAAGGAGACTATATTGAAAAATAAATCGCCATTTCTTCAAAATTTTTGTTTTTCTTTTGTAGGCTAATATATCGGGCCACCCTCGTATATATATATTTTTCATCATATGGGTATTCAGTTCATCGTACTTAGCGGCTAAAAAGTCAAAGCTTGCTGGAATTTCTATAATTTCTCCTCTCAGAAGACGGGTTTTCGCTATTGCAGCAGAGTTGTTGTCAACCGAGATGTAATTGACTAAATTTTTGGGGCTGTTGAATGCTCGTTTTCTTTTTGATGGTAGAGCCTGCTGTGCATGTTTTGCAAATACTACCACATTGCTAACTGTGGTCGTCGTTTTAACGTTTCTACAATCCCTACAAGCTTGGCACTTCAAATCCTTCCTGCCCATGGTTTTCCACGATTTGTCTGTGTCTGTAGTTCAGTCAAAGTGAAGTTAACTCTTGCGCGTCGAGCAAACAGTGAGGTCTTCATGGGGGTAAAGATTATCACCGCAATGTCCGCAAAACATTATTAGGGGAAATTGAAATAATTCAAATTGCAAGATTGAAATGAAATATATTGTAATATAACACAAATTTTAACTTTGCTCTAAAGATTGTTTTAATAAAGTCACTTTTTTTTATAATTCTTGCAGGTTTAATAGTGTACGCTCTTATGGTGTTTGTCTTACAACCTGGACGGGGTGCAGATGGTTTGTATCGAAGATGTTCATTCACTACTCTCCGGGGGTGCTTGTCCTATATAGGATCTGAGAGATTCGACTGAATTTGCGTTGGTTGTAATTCACAGTAACTCTTTTGTTTCCATGTCATTAAGGTGTTATATTGGAAATTCACACACAGAATATGAATTTTGAAGTGATCTTACGCTGCGAGTGTTATGCCTTCGTCAGCACTTTTTGATCATCTCTCATTCACAACTGATGTTGTGGCACAATTTTTCCGTATAGTAATTGTTCTTGACTATGGATGGACTTGAACTACAGGTCTTCGGCTCAACTGTCGGTGATGATTACCATCGCACCACGCCCACTACCCTAGAATCGTTTGTTTATTATAATGGGTAATTTAAACTTCCAAACTAAACAAGCAGGCTACTAAATCAGCCGAAAATGTATAGACAAGTATAAGACTGGAAATGGCATGTCTAAAGTAATTTTTTGGATAAGCTCAGTCAATTAGTGTGGCTTCAAGCCAGAGGATCGAGCTTTTGACAAAATAAATGTACTGCGGAAGATCCTACAAAAAATATAAACCCTCATTTCTAATTAAAACTCTCCACCGTATAGGGCAGCATACATAATATAAAAAAATGTTTTGAACTTCGGTTTTGTAATGGTCGTGCAATCAGTGCCAATAGGAGAGGCACGATCCATTTCCAGTTCATACAACGTTTTGCATACGCGGATAGCATTGGCCTGATTGGATGAATATAACTGCAAGTAGAATAAAACTGCGTACGTGATGTTATTACACAAAATGGTCACCGACGTTGTTACCGGAATGTCATTATCGGCAGATACAACTTCGAAGTAGGGAAGGAATTCGTCTATGTTATTGTATCTAGCAGTAGCAAGCTACAAAGATATAACGTCAGCCGTAAAAACACACTTTTCAACTGCTATTCCATTGTGCTCAGGGAACTAATTTATAAGCCTTTTGTTTAAGGAAATTCAAGCGACTTTATATATAGCAGGCCATATAAAAGAGGACGGAGAAGGCCTTGATTGTTTCAATTGCAAACATTTTAACACAATATTGGAGGATTACGTGGAGGAGAATATCCTACCATCAATCACAAGGCCAGTTGTGGAATTTTGGCGTCTACTAATTCAAAGCCGGATATGGATAGAATATGTGAGTGAATGGATTGGTTTGGTGTGGCTGGTCTTTCTAGATACCAGTATGCGGCACTAAACTTCAATTTGTGATAGTTAGTTTTTTCATTTATTGGAAATCAAAATCATTAGTTGCTTTTGAGAAGTACGAAATGAAACCTACTCTATGAAAACAACGGATTCGAGCTCTAGAGACCTTGAAACATGGAGAAACGTTATTATCATCATCATTGAGATATAAATACGTTGGGCCTTGAAACCAATTGCTTTTGATTAGCTCTGAAGTGAAAGCACCACGAGATACGATATCCGCCGGATTTGCTTTGCTGTTAACATGTCTCCAGATAGCTGAGGGCAGGCCGGATTGCAACTTCGAAACTCGATTCGCAACAAATACCTCCCTAATGGAAGAATGTGCAGAAATCCAATGCAGTACTATCTCTGAATCTGCCCACAAGTAAATGTCGTCAATCGGATAATTTAAATTAGGCATTACTTTCAATGCCAAATCTACGAGCAATAATGCTCCGCATAACTCCAACCGTGGAAACGATTGTGTTTTTACTGGCGCCATCTTTGACTTGGCCGTAAGTAGCATGCACTTTACCTCTCCCAAATTATCTATGGACCTAATTTATATGTAACAACCATAAGCGCGGAGAGATGCATCGGCAAAGCCATGCAACTCATTCCTGCACGGACGAGAAGGCAACATAAGAATATATCTTGGTAATTTTATTTTATCTACTTATCCGAATTCTTCCCACTGAGTGTAAATATTCTCAGGCACAGGTTCGTCCCAACTAATTTTAGTTATCCACAAATCCTACAAAATAATTTTGACTTTTACGACTATTGGGTTAATCAGCCCTAAAGGATCGAATATTTGGGACAATTCAGATAAAATTACTCTTTTCGTTGTAGGCCTAGAACGTTAAACAAAATTAACATAAGTATAAGACTATTGTATCCATTCATAAACAGAAAATCTCTACTATCACTAGAAAACAAAATAATAATTCATAAAGTGATATTTCAAACAATAATTTAATATGGGTGCCAGGTCTGGGGTAACTGCGCAAAGAGTCACCTAGCAAAACTACAAATAGCACAAAATAAACTCCTAAAAATGATGCTAAATCTCCCTTGGCATTTTTTTACAGAAGCCTTGCATAAAAGAGCGAAAGTCGAATTGATCTATGATAGAATAAATAAACTTAATGAACAATTTAAGGTTTGCTGCGAAAACTCCGAAAACCCCTTAATAAGAAATTTATTTTCTCCTAATTAATTTTGACAATACTTCCAAGCATATTCAAGAAACGATTTTAGAAAATAACATGAATCGTATTCTTCTATTTAATTCTCTACTTATTTAACTTTTAATACACTATATATTTATTTATTTATTTGATTAATTATTCATTTATTTATTTGTTTATTTATATATTTATTTATTTATTCATTAATTTATTTACTTTTTTATTTATTTACTTATTTGTTTATTTATTTATTCATTATTATTTTACTTATTTATTTATTTGTTGATTTATATATTAATTTTTTTATTTATGTATTTATTTATATATTTCTTTATTTATTTATTTATTTATCTATTTATTTATTTATCTATTTATGTATTTACTATTTATTTACTTGACTTTTTGCTTTTTTTCTTTTTTCAAATGAGGTTTTTCACTAATCAGTTTTTTCCTCAAACTGTAAGCTTTTTCTTCAAGTATTGTACATCCTTTGTAAACAAATAAAATAGCAATTTCAGTAGTAAGATACAATTAGGTATCAAATCTCTTTGTAAAATATTGTGCGGTAACTCAGACCATGTAAATTTTAACAAAAATCTGAATAAAATACATACATACATACAAGATTGTCATCGTCATGCCCTCAAATTTTGCTTAATATTTCTGCATCGCTACTGCACCATTTTCTTAAGTCAAAACCTGCAGTCGAAAGAACACCTCGTACCTCGTCATAGATTGCATTAATGGCACTTCCTCCATATGTCCTAAATATTCGTACTCCTTGATAAAAGCTGCATACTGTTCCCTTATTTTCTAGACTTGAATTTCTTCTTTTGGCTTGGATTAGTGAATCTCCCAATTCACCTGGATTAGGTTTAAATAACAGATTTACTATAAAACGACCATCGTTTCCTCTCCCTATACCCTTTAAAAATGTTTCTTCACAAATATTATCTTCTTTCGATAAAAAACTTCTGCCTGATATCTACGAGTACCTCTTCCATTTTCCAAAATTTCTTTATAACCTCAGAAAGTGACGCATCTTCAAAATCTGTACAAGATACTAATGCACATGGAACGTGGGGAACATCTGACATTTCGTACTTTCCAGATATTACTATCTATTTTTAGTCCATTTTTTATCTGTCCTACGCATAAAAGCTCGAAAAAGTCATCGGCACCTATAAGTAGATCAATACGATTTGGAAGATTAAAATACGGGTCAGCTAACGGAATATTCGATGGTATGGGCCATTGCGAAATATCCTTTTTTTCTCTCTGGATGCAAGTTGGTAATTCGCTTTAGAATCAGTAATTCCAGACGCAGCTCATAATCCGAAATTCGTTTCAGCCTTTCGTAATTTTAGCTTTTGTACCATATCTTCTGTAATAAAGTTAGTCTAGAAGTGCTCGAACAGGATGAAATTCACCAGTGTGATCCTCAATGTAAACAATTGCAGTAGCCAAGATCACTTGAGAAGGGTTTTTTTCAAATTTGCTCGAAATCAACGATATATTCTCGGAACCAATGGGTTCACTTGCCTGACTTTTATTAAACCTGTGTAAGAAATTTTGATGAGGCAATGAACATACACTGCATTTCTTGACATCTTCTAACAGAATGGCATTTTACAAGGCAATTAATGCATAAAACTCGTTTTTTCACTTACTGGAATCGAGTGAAAACTGGAAGTTCCTTAAATTTCAGACAGTCCATTATACCATGGAGGCTTGAGGAACAATACTCACAATGTATCCTTTGTGCCGTGAGCGTATTTTTACGAAAACGAGAACCATTGCCTTGGTGATTTACGTTTACATCCTGCTTATGAAACTTCGATTCCATTGCTTCTGGTGTCTGACATCGACGACCCAATAATTCTGAAAATTCTTCGCACGAAGGAAGTGTAGAATGACTTGACCACTTAGCCCTTGTATCAATGCCAACTCTATCCAACGCAAACGAAATTAGTAAGGCATCCGAAATATTTTTATAACTACCAATAGCGGCAATATGTGTATTAAATTTATCCACTAAGTCGCGCAATTGGCTCGCAGAACCTTTCGAAATTCTCTGAATACTTAAAATGCCGATGTTCTTGAGAAATCAAGGTTTTGCTATCAAACCTTTTCTTTAAACGATCTAGTGCTTTTGGATAATTCAAGGTCGTTAGTTCAAATTCTTTTATAGAATTGAGAGCTGCACCAGACAAACATCCTTTTAAATAATTAATTTTTTGCAAATTATCCAATGACTCATCCTTATCAACTAAACTCGTAAAGATTCCTATGAAATTCGGAAATTCCGAAAATTTCCGGGAAAACGTAGGTAATCGTATGCGCTCCAACTTAGACCCCGAGACCGGTTGTTGAGGTAAGTGTGACGTATTAAAACTATCAGACACTACAACTCAGTAGCAGAAATCAATATACATTTGTTGTACACTAATTTTTTTTATCCTACTTTAAACAAGGTTTTCGGCACCAAAAAATATAAGGTCCACCAGCGTCTTGGGGACGTTCAACGAAATTTAAATTTTGATTTGAAATCCAACGACAAAAAAAGAAAAAGAAAAGAGCAATTCAGCAGGACTGTACACGCCGTTCCTTCTTCGGTCGTGGTTAATCTTTGACCACTGCTCAAGTCCGTTTTTATTTCCGCTTCTTTTTTCCCCTTTAGAACGACTTATTGTATAACTTATGCTATAATTCTTAGAACAACTTAATAGACAATTATATTTTCCCATTCTTTAGTTATTTTTTAAAAAATGTTCATAAGGTTATAACAATGTTCATTTGCAAAATCGAACCAATTAAATTAATTTGTTTTAACAAACTCACCATTATCATATATCTTCCCATATTTTAATTAATAATGCACATAAAATCACTTAAAAGCCTAAAAAGACCGCCCACCTTTCGTAACTGGACAAAGATTCTCGAAATTCGCCATTATAACTTGCCAAAAAGTAGAAAAAACTCACAAATTAAAATCTCATACAACACATTAAAGTAAAAAATATGTACGAGTATAACAGCAGAGTATGGTTTTTTTAATTTCTATTTTATTTTAATTTTTTGTTCTGTTTTATCTTTTTATTCTTTTCAGAGATAAGCGTATTTCCAAAAATGTCCGAAGGACTTAACTTTCTCCCTGAGATGGGTATTTATTTCTTAATTTAATGCTAAGTGCTTCGTCAAGTTTCTTGTTAATAATCCCTCATTCATCTCTGCTACGCCGCCTTCAAGGATCTGAGATCTTACATTATATAAATTTTAGTTGGGGTGAGTGGCCATAAGAAAGTCAAGAGAACTCCATCTCAGGATCAGTTTCATATCTCCAATTTCCAATCTACACAAACCAATTGTTAAGGTTCTAAGTGATTTTTTTTGTGATTTCATTCAATTTCTCGTCTTGGAGTATTCAGTTACAAAGACAAAAAATATGCTAAATACTCTCTAACCTCCTCATTCCTTTTTGGCAGTTTAGCCTAAATTGGCCGTCCCCAAAGAGTGTGTTTTAAGTAGGGTTTTATAATATTATCTACCTCAACTAGTCAAAAATAAATATAGTTTCTATAGAGGTGTGAAAGGATATTTCGATGAGAAATTCTAACCTAGAATGTCATAGAAGAATATATTTCCGCAACTGCCGCCAAAATGTTAAAATGAAAGGAACCTTTTCATGTGTATGGATTCTTGGTGTACATGACCAGAAAATTCGAAATGGCTAGCTTGAAAGTAACTTTATAAAATAAGATCTTATATTGCGATAATAAAAGTTTTTATTTTCGTTAACTAAACTTAACGTTTTATTTGCTTTCAGTTCATAGCTTAACCGTCACTTAAAGCAAATAAGAATGATACCGACAGGTGGGCATCTAAATAATCCAATAGAAGAAACGAAAATGAATACAAAAAGTAAATGAAACAAATCGAATGGATGTTTTTCAATTTTCCATCTGTCATTTCCATAAAAATTTCATGCAGGGGCAATCTGAAAATCCTTTGAAATCCGTTGGTTTCACATTGTGTGATATCGAACAGAAAATCAATTTGCCTTCGGGCAGATAGATATCTCAAAGCTATTGGGAAGCATACGTACAACGGTCGTGATTCTACATGCACACAGAGTGGTTTTGAATATCGCGATTCGGCTCGGCTGCAATTGAAATTCTTTTCAATTGAATCGCTGGTTTTGTACGCTCGAGTGAGGTTAGGTATTTCCACCGTTGGGCCTATTTTGCCATATTATATCGAGCGGAAAATGTATCTGCTCTTTCCACGAGGTATTTGTTGGTTATTAGAGCAATATCCGTTTTGTTCATGTATTTCAATGATATCATAGGTTCAAAATGTTAAACTCTCCATAGTCCTCACAAGATAGTGGATTAAATTTGCCAGGGTAAGTTGAAAAGTTCTCGCCCCTACACAGAGATGGTGTTTCAATCAGCAAAAATGTATGTTTTCTACCTGGGTGTATATATCGTTAGTATGTTTGACAAGCTTAAACTTGTTCTCTCAAGCAATTTGTTTACACGAATTTTTGCACTAGGCGTCTTGGATGCTTAAATGGATAAACTTAAAAATTATTTATTTTGGATGGTTTAACCGTAGGGACATTTTTCAGAACTTGACAAAAGTTAACGACGAATCTGCGTCTTCGATACCAATCATTAAAAAGTGGGTAGTTGAATTTGAGCGTGATCGTACATCCCTCGAAGGTGACGCACGTGAAGGGCCGCTAAATACTGCAACAACACCAGAAAGCATCGAAAAACTGAATGATATCAGGTTCGACGATGGGAGAGTAAAGGTGAGCGAAATAGCTGTGGGTGTATGCACAAGATAAGTGCCACATTTGTTGAATGCCGAGCAAATGCAAATGTGCGAAATGATTTTCACAGCAATTCTTGAACCAATTCGATAGGCATCCGACCGATTTGTGCAGCGATTTATCACTATGGATGAGACACAGGTCCACTACCACACGTCAAAAATGAAACAACAGTCCACGTAGTGAATGGAAATCAAAAAGAAATCAAAATTGATCGTTCTTGCCCTAAGGGTCATGCCCAGCGTTCTTTGGGATACGAAAGGGAATCTGTTAATTGATAACCTTGCACAAACTGATAAATTACATGCGAATATTACCATAACCTTCTTAAACAGCTGGATGCCCAAATCCACCGGAAGGGGCCCGGGTTAAAGAAGAAAAATATTATCATTCACCAGGACAACGCACTTATACGAGTACGCAAGAGAACGTTGGCGACGGAAAAACTGCGTGATTTGGGTCATGATTTGCTCCTGATTCGGCACCCCCTGACTTCCACCTATTCTCAAACTGAAGACATTTGTTTCTGGGAAGTACTTCGCATCAAATGAAGAAGTTGAGAAGACCATATATGAATATTTTCAGAGACTCTCACCCCCGGGAAGGAATTCAGATGTTGGGGAAACGCTGGACCAAGTGTGTTGGGCCTGTGAAGCCAGAAAGATTGAACTCATCATCTGTCATCATCAATCATCATCTGTCATCATCTAAACCAACCTTTATGACGGCGAGACAACAGGAGGTGATTTACCTAACCCTGTCTAATAGGCATGTGAAGGCCATCACTAACTGGAGAGTCTTACCAGATGTTACGCTGTCAGACCATAGATAAATCCAATTCCAATTGAAATGTGGGATCTCCCCCTCGCAGCCCCAGCGGAATCCGAGAAAGACGGACTGGGTGCGATTCAGGGAGGAGCCTGATTAAACTCAAAACAAATCAATTGGTGGAGGATGCCGTTCATAACCTGAGCAGCGCCATCACCAACTGTTTCGAACTCGCATTTCCTGTAAAATAACCTTCCAGCAGGAAGCCGGTTCCCTGGTGGAACGCTGAGCTCCAATGTCTTCGCAGGGAAGCCAGAAGTCTCCTGAATAGATCGCTTAAATCGAAATCGGAAGATAACTGGAATAAATATCGATCGAAGCAGAAGGAATATAAGAAGCTTATTCGTAAATAGAAGACTTTCTGCGAAGATATCAAATTCTTGAGCGAGACCAGTAAGTTGGTTAAACAAGTGAAGAAAATCGTCAAAGCTGGATGTACTCAGATGGTACCTTTACTGAGCCTAAAGTTGAAAATCTCAGTTTACTGCTTCAGACCCATTTCCCGTGAGAAGACTGTCATCGGCTTGTTGCACACTCCTCCGATGGTAACTGCGACTGAAAAGATGAAAACAACTCGGCGTATCTGGTGTATCTGGTATATTGCGTCACGCGTGGCTACTACTGAGGCCATTGAATTTGCTGTGGCATCTTTCGATGGCTTCAAGTCGCCAGGTACTAATAAGGTATAGCCTGCTATGCTGTAAAAAAGTATAAGACAGCTGCTTCCTACTCTGAAAATAATTTTCACAGCTAGCTTGGCACTTGTCTATATACAAGCCGATATATATGAAGATGAAGCCCTGGTTTTATGGAACAAGGTAATACTTGTTTACAGGACATTGATCGCTGATGCAGGTTTCGAACCATGCGTCAAGTCTGGCGTAAACAGGAGCTGTCCGCAGTGGTGGCGTTCTGTCTCCACTGTTATGGTGGTCGACTCTCAGCTTGATGCTCTCAGTGCCTCTGTAATCTATGCCCAGGAATATGCGGCTGATGTTGCCGTTCTCTCTGTCGGCTTACGTTTAGTAACTGTCTGTCTCAAAGCACAGGCGGCGTTAAATGTGATCGATGATTGGTGCATGACTCATGAGTAATTGCCTGTCGGTTAATCCCTTTATGCCTGATGTCGTTCTCTTCGCGAGAAGGGGGAAATATACTGGCATTACTCAGCTAGTGCTAAAATTCATTTCCATCCCGATATCCAAGGAAGCTTAATACAGTGGGAGTCATTTTAGATAGCAAGCTTCTTTGCTCAAAGCATGCTGAGTAAAACATGGAGCTTATTGCCGAAAAAGGTCTTCCGAACCGATACTCTCAAATACACCGGTTGTCTGGAGAAACAGCGTGGACCGCGTTAACGCAGACTCGTCGTGGCCTCTTTCACTAAACTCCCAAGACCAGTTTGCCTCAGCTGTGCGGGGACTTTCCCCAGCACATCGGGCGCTGCTCTATATTCTATGATGAATCTTCCATCGCTTGACTTTTCTTTGGACAACGGGGAAAATACAATAAGGAAAGTGTCTGTCTTGAATTGCAATGGACCAGTATTTATGTCTGAGTGCTCCAACAGGTAGTAGAAGCATTCACCAAAACAAAAAAAAAGTGTGTAGAAGTCAAGGGAGATCAACACAGGCTTCATGCCCCTCTCATATCAATCCAACTCGTTGCCAAAATCATTATAAAGTAGTATTTTCGACGTTCCAAATTATTGTTTTCGTGTATTATTTCCTCCTCTCTCAGGGTGAGTAAAATTTAATAAAATTCATGAACGTGCGATTGACATTTTGCCACCACAACCTTCAATTTATTTAAACTTGGCATACGTAGCCGCAAAACATCATCAGGATATTTTATAGCCAGCCAAGACAGTCTTCCAGTGCTGCCGGGTATGACCCTTATAAATGGAATTAATGTAAATAGGATACTTTCCCTGTCACTTTTTATGATAAATTACTTGAAATATTATTAAATGCTTTTCTTTGGTATATTATAGAAATCACCACAATCGAGTGGCAAAAATTAAGGTCTAGGTTAAAACCATTAATTTTTGGTTTATCGATTACTACAGAAATATAAATTCCACCCTAATGATCTATAT
Organism: Merodon equestris; assembly: GCA_958301585.1. Taxonomy (NCBI): domain Eukaryota; kingdom Metazoa; phylum Arthropoda; class Insecta; order Diptera; family Syrphidae; genus Merodon; species Merodon equestris. Next base: position 153,669,493 of record OY284413.1, on the reverse strand, counting down.
TTAATTTACAACGTGGCTGAAATGTAACGAGTTTTCCGACTTGAAGCTTGCATATGCAAGGTTATATGAGAGCAGTTATATTTACATATGTCGCTATTATTTTCGATTCGATGTATTTCTGTTATATATTTGATTTAATCCTTAAATATTGTTGACTAATATTAATAATATAGAAGGCCTTTTAGTTTTTCAAGAAAGTTAGAAAAAACTTGTTCATCGAGCGAAAAACGAACCTTTCATTTCATATTGGTTCTTCTTCTTTTTCGTTTTTTCGGCGTCGTTATGGTCAGAAGTGTAGGACCATAACCTTCCCACTTAACTGCATTCCTACTGGTCCGCTTGTGGGGTCCGCCGGTTTGACCTCAGAAAGTAGCAGCAGGCTTCCCGGTTTGGGATTACTTCATCGCTGAGGCCAATCAAATGCTGGCGTTTGTTTGCACCAATTGTTTTTCGGCCTGCCTTTTTTGCGTGTTGAAATTGGAACGTTGATTGATATTGCCTTTTGGACGGGGTTCAAAGGATCTCTCCTTTGAACATGGCAATACCAACTGAGTCGGTCGCGCTCTATCTTTCTTGTGATGGTTTCTTTTACGTGGAGGCTTCCTCGGATCTTTGAACTTCTAATTCTGTCACGCTTGTCTCACACATGTCATGCGAAGCATCTTCATCTCAGCTGCCGTTAATTTGCTCTCATACTTTTTGTGCATTGTCCAGCATTGTGAACCGTATGTGAGCGCCGGACGTACAACTGAAGTGTAGAGCCTTCCTTTCAGCTTAGGGGGCATTTTTCGATCACAGAAGATGGCGGAGTTTTCCCGCCACTTCATCCACCCTACGTTTACGCGATGGTTGATGTCGTCATCACAAGTTGCTTCTTTATTAATCATAGATCCCAGATATTTAAACTTTTCACACTTGGGAAGCACTCTTCCATTCAAGTAAATGTCTGGAATAGGCTGATGAGGGTCAGAGAACGGGCAGCACAGATACTCTGTCTTCTTTGAACTAATACGATACCGTGTCCCTCAAAAATGTCCAGCCACACATCAAGTGCTCGTTGTAGGGACGCCTGATCATCACTTATAATGGCTCCATCGTCAGCAAGGAATAGCTGGTGCACATTGGGGTCCGTCACTTTTCCTTCAAGCAAGCAATCAAGGACTGCTATAAAGAGCAGTGGGCTGAGGACGCTCCCTTGGTGTACACCGACTTTGATTGCGAACTCTTCGGTGACTCCTGCGGTGCATCTTACTCTTGTCATTGCTCTATTGTACATGTCCATGATCACTCGCACGTAGGTTTCTGGAACTCCTTTTTGTCTTAGCGCTACCCATAAAAGATCTCTTGGTTGCCGGTCAAAGGCCTTCTCGAAATCAACCAACACCATATGCAAGTCCTTTGACGAATCACGATGCTTTTCCATCATGACCCTTATACTTTGGATTGCATTTGTTGTTGATTTACCCGAGACAAACCCGCACTGGTCTTCAGATAGTCGTATTATATTTCGCAGTCGGCTATCTAATACCCGTTCAACGATCTTCATGGTGTGCGACATCAGCTTGACAGAACGGTAGTTATCTCAATTTCGCGTATCACCCTTTCCTTTGTGCAAAGGAAGAAGATAGCTTTCCCTCCATTGATTAGGCATAGTGTCGCCTCTCATAAGTTTGGAGATAAGAACCATGAGCCATCTAGACCCGATGTCTCCCATCTTTTTCCAGAACTCAGAGGGTATCCCGTCCGGCCCAACAGCTTTTCTTTTCTTGGAGTTTTTAACCGCAACTTCTTCGACTGTGATGTCGGATATTTCGGCATGATTCGGGGCGGCTCTTGGAAAGTACACTTGGGGAAACTGTTCGTTCAGAAGTTCCTGGCAACTTAAAGATATTTGCTCCTTTGTTCAAATTGCTTTGTCGAAGCTCCTGGGTAGCCTGGTTCCTGTCAGACGCGGAAGACGATATTTCTTCCAACTCCTGATATAGGCCTTCCATGCTTTTCGCTTTGAATTCGGCGCACTATTTCTTCGCGATACCTTTGCAATATCTATATACCTTCTCACGGTGAGCTTTTTCCTCTCTATTAATAGAAGAGCACTTTGACCAAGATTGGAAAGCCATTTTCTTTTCGTGTATCACTGCTTTGGCTTCGTCTGTCCACCACCAGGTTTCTTTTGCGTGTTGGCAGGGGCCCTTAGATGTTCCGAGCAGTGATTTGGCTTTCTCCAGGCCAGATTGTTGTAGGAAATCCCACATGTCTTGTGCTCTGCACTCCTCATTACCGACCTCATCGATAATGGAAGAGAGGTAGTTTTTCATGATGGTAATAAAAGCTTCGAGTTTTCCTTTATCCAGCTTATACCACTTGATTCTCTCAGACACCTTCGTTTGCTGCTTTGACTTCTTACTCGCCTCCATAAAAAATTCAGTCAGGAGGAGACGGTGTTGAGGGGCGATCGCGTCTCCCAGGATCACTTTGCAATCTTTAACTCGTGGCTTCATGAAACTGGATACAAAATGATAGTCTATTTGAGTTTCATTTCCGCCGCTGCTATAAGTGATCAGGTGCCGCTTTGTTTGACGAACATGGTATTTAGCACTATAAGACCGTACGACTTGCACATGTTTAGGATATCTTCCCCTGAAGAGTTCCTGGTGCCGTATCCCATGCCTCCGTGGTAGTCTTCATAGTCTTCGCTTGTCTTCCCGACATGTCCGTTTAAATCTTCCCCAACAAACAAAAGCTCTTCCTTTGGGATGATTTTGACAAGGTTGTGGAAATCTAGCCAGAATGCATCTTTTTCTTTTTGTTCGCATCCTACTTGAGGGGCATATGCGCTTACGATGTTCCACACCTCACCATGCATTACCAATTTGAGAGCCATCAAACGGTCACTGGACTTTGAAATGGTTAAGATGTTGCCAAGTAGCTCTGCCGCAAGGATGAAGGCGATTCCGATTTTCCTTGTTCCAATCCATAGTCAAACATCTTGTAGGCTTTTGTTTTAGCGTCCAAAAAACGTGCCCGATTACCGGTGTTTCGCCATTTCGTCTCTTGTACGCACAGGATGTCTACTCGCCTTCTAACCATCATTTCTTCAAGCTCATAGCTGCGACCACTCATGCTTCCAACGTTCCAACTCGCGACTCTAAAGTGTGGCTTACGCCGTTGCATTACTTTGCTATCCCCCGGAAATCCTATAGCTCTGCCCCGAGCATTGCTGCTCGTCCTGGCGTGCCTGGCGGGGTAGTGCTTTTCCTTTTAGCGTTCTTTTCCATAATGCTACGGTTTGACCGTTTTCTTTAGAAAATAAAGAATTAGAAGAAAATAAAATTTTACGACACACTTTGACCTACTTATTCTTCTACCACTGAATTCAATAATACGTCTTTACTTTCTTGAGAAATTCTTACCACTTTGTAAGCAGGATAATGACCGAGCAAAGGAAATAAAAACACGTTACGGATAGGATATAGATAAAATATCGGAAAAAATTTACAACATGAATTTTGAAACGGGGATAGTAACAATAAACTTGTAGACATAACTTGCTTAACATTTTCGAAATGTATATCAGTAATAAAGGGTGGCGCAGAAGTAACGTTACGATTTGTTTGATGAATAAAATTTTTCTTTCTGATTTTATTTGTATGTATGTATGTATATTTTATTCAGATTTTTGTTAAAATGTACATGGTCTGAGTTACTGCACAATATTTTACACAGAGATTTGATCTTGCTACGGAAATTACGATTTAATTTGTTTACAAAAGATGTACTTGAAGAAAAAGCTTACAGTTTGAGGAAAAAACAGATTATTGAAAAACCTCATTTGAAAAACGAAAAAAAGCAAAAAATCAAGTAAGTAAATAGTAAATAGATAAACAGATAAATAAATAAATAAATAAATTTATAAATAAATAAATGTACAAATAAATAAATATATAAATAAACAAATAAATAAATTAATAAATAAATAAATATATAGGGTATTAAAAGTTAAATAAGTAGAGAATTAAATAGATGAATATGCTTGGAAGTATTGTCAAAATTAAGTCTGAGAAAATAAATTTCTTATTAAGGGGTTTTCGGAGTTGTTGCAGCCAACCTTTAATTATTCATTAAGTTTATTTATTCTATCAGAGATCAATTCGACTTTCGCTCTTTTATGCAAGTCTTTTGTAGAAAAATGCCCAGGGAGATTAAGCATCATTTTTAGGAGTTTATTTTGTGCTATTTGTAGTTTTGCTAGGTGACTCTTTGCGCGGTTACCCCAGACCTGGCACCCATATAAAATTATTGTTTGAAATATGACTTTATGAATTATTATTTTGTTTTCTAGTGATAGTAGAGATTTTCTGTTTATGAATGGATATAATAGTCTTATACTTATATTAATTTTGCTAAACGTTTCTTTTATGTATTGGTTAAATAATAGTTTTGAGTCAAGATGGATTCGTAGGTATTTGACGCGAGAGCTTCATCCGATTGACACGTTATCTAACCGCAAGGGGTTGGAGGGAATATAGCAAGCTTTTCTTTTCCTTGCGAAAAAGATAGCTTGAATTTTTTCCTTATTTATCTTCATTTTCCACTTTGTAAAGTAGATACTCAGTATTTCCAACGCATAGGAAAGATTCGTCTCAAGAACGAGAGAAAATTTATGTGATGTAATTACTGCTGTGTCATCGGCATAAGTAGCAAGATTGCAAAAGGGGAGATTGGGGAGGTCTAGCGTAAGCACATTGTACAAGACAGGACCAAGAACAGAACCCTGCGGAACCCCAGCATTAAAGTATTTAATTTCAGAAAGCACATTATTAACGGATACACTAAAAGAACGATTACTAAAAAAACTTTGGACCATTTTGAAGACAAGACCGTCATGCCACATAGAGTCGAAGCCTCTTTCTATGTCAAGCAGAACCATGCCCGTAGACTTGCCTTGAGCTCGTTGTTCTTTGACATATTTGACTATTCTTAAGACTTGGTGTGAAGTGCTGTGTGAATTCTGAAAGCCAAATTGTTCATTTGGGAGAATATTGTTCTCCCGTATAAACTGTATCATCTTCTCTTTTATTATCTTTTCTATGAATTTACCTAGGCTACTGAGAAGGCTAATAGGTCTGTAATTTTCGACTTTGTCCGGAGGTTTTCCAGGTTTATTAATTGGAATAATTTTTGCCAATTTCCATTTATTTTTTACTTTACCTTCGCATTTATTAAAATTTAGATTATGGTTTGAATATACATATGTGCACATTATCTTTTAACGATAATATCGCTCAAATGGTGCCCATTGTTTGGTTTAATCGGACGTGCTCTTTCCAGAGCATTTTCCATTACATTTCTTTTATTTAGACTTTCAGGTCTCAGCGTCCTCACTTCTTGTCAGATATTGGCGTTAAGCTGTTCTTGGTTCTTGAATTGGTAAACACTTTACTTTTTAGGTAGTCTCAGAGATAAAGTCTGGAGCCGTTAAGTCAGGCGAACATAATGGCTAGTTAAAATGAGAAAAACCCGATATTATCCGAGCACAAAAAATTTCCATAGTTGGACTAGCTGTGTGAGCTGTGTAAGCTCGCCTCGCGTTGGAACCACAATTCTGAATTATTCTCTGCCTCTTGCCTCAAAAAAATGTTCAATCGTTGCCCGGTATTGAAAGCCATGCACATTAACCGGAACTTGTTCGTCGTTTTCAAAAAAAAAAAAATGATCCAATGAGCCTAGACATTACCATCTGCTATGAACGACGCCTGGTGGAAGTTTTGGATTTTTTTTCAGTACTTGCTTTCACCTGAGAAATGTTCACATCAATTGCACGAGATCTGACAGCACGCGGAAGATCACAGACAGCCCCTTGTTGCTGAAAACGCTGGACCAATCGGTAAATTGTTGGAGAACTGGGCGCATTTCAAAGAAGTCTCGATATGATCTTTGTGTCTGAATAATATAATGTCGACTTTCAAAATTAAATCGAATAAAGTTGGTTTTTTGTTCTGTGTCGAATCTTTATATCATAAATTTCCTAACTTTTTTGAAGTTAATTCTGAAAAAAAAGAAAAAATACGTAAGCAAAAAAAAGTGTTCAATAATTAAATCATAACGTCATCAAAACTACCCTATTTATGAGAAACATCCATAAAAACTTCTTTTCGATAGTCATGAACAATTTTATATATTCGTATACATTTATTTATTTTTCTAAAAAGTAGTCCCTATTGAATACGAATATGATGTACATTCCTGGAGCTCGACAGCGTTTAGCTTTTCTTCTCACCTACACTTGTAAAAAGACCAGGTTTTGGGATGGCATCATATTCAGTGGGAATATAAGTACATATGTAGATATTTTGTTTAGACCGATAATTACGAGCAAGCAATGAAATGGGAATATATGCATTATGGATGTAAAAATCGATCAATTGGTTTATCAAAAATACGCAAATTTCTTTTCTGTGGCTGTGGCGAACGTCATTTGACCTTATCACAAAAACATCCATATTCGGCAGCACTTGCTTAGGTTGAATTTATTACAGAATATTCTCATGCATAAATCTCTGTTTTATCGTTATGACTTCAATCATACTAATTTATAACAATTTTGCTACTAAACGTTGCGTACTCTAAACATCTGAAATGGTGAGTGAAATATCTTGTAATGAGACATAACTCTTGTTTATTTTCATGCCAATATGTTAACGGCTGCTTTACTCAGTCCAAGCCTTTCCCATTCTCTCTATAATTTCTTATTTTTCCGTTTTTTTTTTTTTTTTCTTATTAAAATTTAAATATTTATTAAGAAGTAAGTTAAGAGTAAACTTCACTATAGGTCGAATAGAAATATTTAACAGACAAATACAATTGACCCAATCCGAATGGTCACCTAACAAGCAGTGCTTAACTTTCACAATTGACCGAGCTTGGCGTGCTTTTTTCGGTCTTGGCTCTTCTTGTCGTTTTCACTGGGAAGATTATCATGATATGATGATCATAGCCATATAATCATAGTGATTTGAAGATTCTCTATGACAATTTTTTTCACTGCTTCAACGTCTTCGTCCGTTATTGAATTGCTTCGGCGTCCAGGATAGACATCGTCATTAACCCCTTCTAGGCCTTCTGAGAAGAGCTTATTCTACATGTAAACACTTTTTTTGTTCAAGGTAGTCCGTCCAATGCCACAGTCAATATTTCAAGTACGTGGGAGCACTCAATAGGAAAAAATCGTCAAATACACCAAAACACGTTTAGCCCTTATATTAGTGAAAAACAAACTAAATATCCAAAATGGCTAACAGCGTCGACATATGTACGTAGGTCGCAAACGCAGGAGTCCATTCTAGCCTACCACAGAAATTGAGCAACAATACACAATTTTCATGAAGATCTTGCCAAACATCCTTTTACATTCCAATTAATATTAACAAAAATTACTGTATACAACAAATCAATCGGAGTGATGAAGCTTGTTTCCATTTAACATAAATGAATAAAGCGTTCACATCTCAGACTCTGAAAACTTAAGAGAAATGGCGGAACAAGCTCTTCATCCGCAGTTTGATATATATATTTCAGGACGGCCGGCGCGCCATTGGACCAAACGACCATTTCCAATCAATGTCGACTAACTTCATTTTACCTGAAATTAATGATAAAATTATTAACCTACGCCAACGTTCCACCAATGATTCATACGCTAAAGGAAAATATCAGAGGTGTATCAACACCAAAGTTTGTATTTTGGATAGAAATGACAATATCACTTCGTATATTAAGAAATATAAAAAGCTTATACAACAGCATTTTTTTTTAATTGTATTGCCTATTTTCTAATACTTGAAGCAAATTTATATCTGTGAATCGAGAAATGATCCATGGTAGTCTGGCATCCAGTTTGGGGTACAATATGCAGATAGGTAATTCTTAACCATCTTCACCAAAACAAAGTGGGCTATTACGTTTAACCTAGAATCAGCGTGACTCAGTAGCCTCTGACGCAAATTTTAAGAGTCTATGTAAAGGTCTATAGAGTATAATTTCTGAACGCTACCTTTTTTATATCATCTTGGATGATTTCACCATGGATAATAACGTACTAAAGTTATTAAAATTTATTATGAAAATTGACTAACTTTAATAAATACCTACAATGCGTGCATTTTTGGTGCAAATAATCGTCCATGATTCAAGGGACGAAATAATGGACGTTCTACCAAGAACATTGCTGTTGTCTTAGAAATTAGATATTACCCAAGATTGTTTGATGTATTTTAAAAGCATCTGATCAAATCAACCCAGTATTTTCGTCAATTGAACATGATGCTTAACCATCTATCACTCATGAACTCGAATTTATTTGATTTTTTGGATTCTACATAAGACCACAGAAATAAAACATACATATGTATGTATTTTTTACTTTTTTATATATTCTATATTTATTAAGTATATGAGAAAAAATGCAACACTGAGGTAAGGGGTGAAAATTTATTGTACGGTTACCCATGTTACGATAGATGAAAGTTTCTGAAGCAATTCTTTCGTTTTCGTGTAGCATAATGCATTTTTCACAGACAGTACTACTTTTGGAGGCACATATTGAGCAGGTCTTTTGAGTTCTTGCTCGAATCTCGCTTTCAAGTGACTGTCGACTAGATAAACTAGGTTTTATATCCATTTTGCAAAGGGTCACTGCAACCTCTAGACCAAAGTCTGCCCATAATAAGGCTTGATGGATTTTTTTTGTATTTAGTGACTCTTTTGTACAGAATCCATGCATTGGCCATTTTGAGATCTAAGTAATGGTAAAACAAAAGCATGGGCCACCGTTTGCGAAGTAAACGTATTTTGTAAATGCCACTGATGCTCTCAAAAAAGGCAACGCCACACACATGGCGATTGTACTCTCCTACCTCATTGGGTCGCTTTATATTCACGTACCTCGAGTTCCACTTCTCCCATCTACGAACATCATTTTTAGGCCCAGCAAAGGTGGAAGCCAGGTTCACAATTTTGTTATCCTTCCCTGCTACAATTGAGACATCGATCCCATTGACGTCGGCTACGTAAACCCTTTCCTTTTTCTTCATTACCCTTTCAGTTGACAGCTTGCTGAGAATGCCTTCTTTGGTTAAATATTCGAACAATCGAAGAGAAATAAAAAAGTTATCAAAGTAAAACCTAAAATTCTGGTGCCTTGGAATCATATGAGCTAGTCTCATGACTGGCTCTCCATCTTAGACGACATTTTCATTGACAGTTCCAATCTCTGTCTTATAGGGAAAACCAGCTACCTTATGATGAAGATCTTATAACCGCATTTGTGAATTTTGTTGGGGTTGTACTTCTCCAACGTTTCTCATGCTTTAGTGGAGCACATTGGCTCGTACACACAAAGGTGTTATTCCATTGGGACATTGCTATAAGCCTCATTCAAAGAGTTCACAAGTGAAAGTATTTTGTATATGCAGTCATGATCGGGATGTTCCCTAGGAAGGTTATTACTGTTGTCATGAAGTACAAAGTTTGGCGAGTTTTCTCAATGTTATGGTTTCCTCTATTAGAGGTGTTCCGAGTATAGGACTCCAGTGGTTTGTAACTCTAGGTAATTGCACTAGAAGCATTACTTACACCATGCCAATGAATTGCCTGGCATCCTCGTCTGACACCCGAAAAGTGTACAAAATCGGGTACAAAGTCGGGGTCTACGAGGCTATCCTCATCGAAATCCAAGCCATCTTCACTGTCTGTACCCTCAAGCAATGCAGAAGCAATGCCCTCGTCACGAAGGAAGCACTTGAGAGACATCCTGAAACTCATAAAAACTCTTAGAAACCGGTATCAAGAAGGCTATTTAATAAAAAAACTACACTAGTCGCCTACAGAGTAATATACTATAAGCGAGTAGTTGACGATTTTTTGTGGCCTCAGCTCAACGAAAAAGAAACATATGATTCTTGTTTTTAAGGGATAGCAACTAAGCTTAACATTTCTTAGTGTCAAAGTACTAAGCGATCAGAATCTTAGTTTCCACTGCACTACGCTATGCGTTTCAACACAAATAGATTAATTTTATGTTGTAAGTATTAATTAAAATTGTAAGTACCGTATAATTGAAAAATCAAATAATTGAAAAACGATATTCGGACTGTTATGAGTCCTCGGTGGACACTGATGTTAGCAATTGCTTGAAGGTATTAACAAAATGGTAATTTAATATTACTCGCCATAGGCATATCATTAGACTTGTACATTAGTGCGGAGTGAAACAAACAAAAAAAATGTACATCTCCTGTATCGTCAATTGTAGACCCGATATGAAAGTTTCGTTCATACAAAAAATAAAAAATATGTAACCAACATGTTTTGATGTTATAAACATATTATTTGTGGCTTAGAAACAACAGGCTTGTCTTGAACATAGAGAAAATATGGATCAAAGCATTCATTCCTACAATAAGCCATCAACAAGTTATCGCAAGGTTGATTTCATATTATAACAAGTACCAGGTGGCTCCCTATCGGAAGATGATATAAGTTTTGCAAATGGCGTCGTATGTCAACACATTTGACATTTGGGAACTAGACAGCTGCTGCATACAAACAGAGAGTCAATATTAAAACACAGGAATAATTCGTCGATTTTTTTGACCTATAATAATAATCGGTCGGTGTTGTTAGCGCAGCGTGAATTTCGACGTCGATTTCCTAATGGTTTCGCGCCAGATGGACAAACATTCCGGGGCTTAGCTACTCCACTCGAACAGACTGAAACACAGGAGGCCATGCAGGGTCGTTTGGCCGCTGAGAACGAGAAAACATCAAGTAGACGACTAGCCACGCAATTGGGTATCACCAGATCGACCTTACGGCGAATTTTAGTGAAAGACTTACACCTGTTCCCGTACAAAGTACAAGCAGTGCATCAGTTAATGCCTACTAACCCTCAGTCGCGTGTCAATTACTGTCAAGCCATGCTTAATCTCAGCATTGAAGAGGACGATTTTGTATCGAAAATCATCATGAGCGACGAGGCGCATTTCAACTTAAGCAGCTACGTCAATAAGAAAAATCTTTGTTTGTGGGGCACCCACTCGAAGCCACTGTGTGGTGCTGCGTTCCCGTGTGAGGAATGATTGGGCCGTATTTTTTGGACATCGACAAGTGTTACTGGCGAACACTATATGGCCATGATAAGCCACTTCCTACTGCCAGAATTGGTTGAGGGGGGCTTGGTGAATATGTGGTTTCAAGAAAATTATGCAAGCGTACACACAGCACGGGCCAAAATGGATATTGTGAAGGAAGCCTTTCTTGGTCGCTAAATCTGCCGTTTTGCTGATTTGGCATTGCCAGCAAGATGGATTGATTTAACCATCCCAGACTTCTTTTTTTGGGGCTACTTGAAGTCGCGAACTTATGCCGACAAGCCTCAAAAAACCGCAGCCCTTAAGGAGAATATGCGAGAGGAATGTGAACAGTTATCACGGGAAATCTTGCGAAAAGTCATGGGAAATACGATAAAATGGGTATAAACATGTATCAACACTGGCAGCAGCCACTTAACGGATATCATCTTTTCCACTTAACAGGAAAAAATTTCAGTATTTAAAATCATTTTTTTTTGATTTAGTAAAAAAGTAATTCAAAAACAAAATAGGATGATTAATTTTACGACACCTTGAATATCAGATGTGCTTCGCAATTTCTGTTGGTACGGTCCCACCAAACTTGGCCAACCAAGACCCAGGAAAACTGACACATTCTCGATGGTTGGCTTTTGCAAATAGGATTTTTCGTTTATATATTGGAACTGCTAAACCGACAAACAATTTAAAGAAACTAGTTACTTTTATCATGAAAATTTACGCTCCAACCTCGTTTGTTATCAAGACAAAATCTGATCCAATACATGTATTTAACATGGTTGAAAGGTATTTGTATTTGCGAAATGTTCTGTAAAGCATTGTCTTAAGAAATATTCAAAGAAACGCCTTCTTCGTACACCCAGAAAATTTGTTGCTGGCTATGCTACAAGATGATCACTCACACGTAAGGAAACTGGCTGTACAAAGAGAATCAAATGCAAGAAATCAGTGTAAAGGGAAGAAAGTTCACGAACTTTCTAGAACTTAAGGTTGATGCACCAAGTTATTATGATTTAATAGATTGGGAGAAAGAAGATACTGAAATACACCGACACAAAACTTTAAAACATTTTTTTTGGAATGCTTTGCTTGAAATTGAAAAGTATCTTACCACACTCAGGCAATAGAGAGGTGCGTGAAGCTTGTAACAGAGGCTTCACTATTTACATTCCTTTAGTAATTTAGTATCAATGTTGTAGTAAAGATTGTAATATAATCGTAAGTAAAATTTGGTTTGTAGGCCAAAAATTATTTTTTTCTGAAGTTCAAACCTACTGCGCCACCTTAATAAATTGACTTATGGTAAATAGCTGATATTTTGCACGATTAATATCAATACTACGTATCATCAATTAGTAATACAGGAATCTTAAGATTTTAAAATCGAATTCGTCGTTCAACCCTGAATGAATCGTTCATTCTATCTTTTCTATTCTATCATTGGGTTTCTCATTCTGTTGAAGTAGATTAAAAATGCTTATGTCCTGTTGCATTAATTGGGATACCCCTTTATGCAAATACCCGTTGTTCCATTACATATGATGACAACGACAAAAGGTCGAAAATTGTGGCGAAACAAAAAAATATTTCAACCGCTCTTTTATGACAAAACAAGGAAACTATATCTGCTATAATCAAATTCCTAACAATATCTAAAAGTGTTAATCTCTCCCTAAGACAATAGACGTTTCATGTATGCTGTTTATTCTTTAATATTCTTGTGTTTCAAGCAAAGCAAGGCAAGAGCACCTAGTTGAAACATAGTGGAAAAAATCATAAATCATTCAGTGAGGAAAAGAGTGAAAATTTAATCTACATCACCATGGGACCTAGGAATTATCTCTAGTGCCTAACTTTAAGTGCTTTTCTTTCTTGTTTTAGAATATTTTTCAATATGTTTTGTACAAGAGTCCCCAATCCTTCTTCATAAGACTGAGAACATATTTTCTCACTAAATATGTTACAATGACATCTTGGCAATCAATATCACTCATGAGATGAATTCGAGGAGTATTAGTCATGGTCAACTCCAGGGCAATAAAGTCCTCTGAAAGTAAGCATATACTGATAAATAGTCTGAGACAGATTATTTGTAAAAGCACATATGGATTTTGAAGACGAAAGGCGCATAATTTTGCCTAGTTCAAATGAACCGAAAGCAAAAAAGTGAAAGTCAACACTGAAAGGGTTAATATGGGGATAATCTTAAGTACTGCGAATATCGATATAACCCTTTGACAGGACTTTTTGTCCATTTGCTTACTTTAGACCCAAGTTCTATAGCTAGGAGACAGCTTCTATTAATTATAAAAGCCCTGTCATCGACATATTTAAGAGGGTGTCTGGAACTTTATACGCCAGACGCCCATATACTCGTATACTTTAAAAAGGCTTTTCTTTTGTTTACATCATCATCCCGGTTTCTAATGATATAATGGAACCCTAACGACTCCTAATGCAATCCACTGCGAAATTGTGTAAACATTTTTATAGGCGAAAGGCATTTTCTTTTTTTGTGTTTTTTTTTCTCCCTTAGGTTGGAGCACGAGATTCAGGTCATTGAGTATATTACATTTAAAGAAAAAGTCGACAAAAGACTTTCGATACTTAATGTAATTGACAGGAAGTACTAACTCTGATTCCGAAAGATACCCCAATTTTTATAATGATAAGCGAAATTAACTACTAAAAATAAAACAGGGTGATGGTGTACTGAACCTTTGAGACGAAGGAAAACTTCTGAAGAGGAAAGAGTTGTGTAGGCTTGTTTTAAGACAGGAAACTGAGAATCATGGAACGGCATACGAACTGTATATCTGTCATCGCATTCATCGATTATCTGTCAGATATAAAACCCAAAGGTCCGCTTGGGGTAGAAGGAGTAAATAACAATATATTCAGATAGCTTTCATTCACATAGAGATAATACAACCATTTCCTTGTGTCTTCACATCCTTGAAGTCATCTTATAAAGAAACTGAGCGTATTTTAGTTTAAGTCCCTATTCAAATTTACCTGTGGCTAACGCTTTCTTATCGGGATAAATTGAAACAATGCGGTTGCAAGACCCTTTCGAGAACCATTCTAACACAAACTTATTCGCAAGTTAACCCTTCCGAACCGATCGCGACATACATATGTACATATGCGTCCCGATAGGTAGGTAGGAGTGGCCGCCTGATATCAAGATGCCAGGCCCAATTAGCGCTTATGCGCCGTTTTGATGCCACCACTCAGTGACCTAATGTGCTATTATTAGAGTTTCATATCCATCCTGTGGAATTAAGGAATTTGATGATATTGCAGAATCCTATTTCCCTGAATTCTGATAGGTCGTCGAAGGAGATTTTGCCGAGTAGGCGCTGTCTGGTTCTAGCTAGAGCCGGACATTCACACAGGAAATGGGTGAGAGTTTCCTTTTCCAGTGGGTTCTTGCAACTTCGGCAGTAGGTGTTGAATGGGATGCCTAACTTAGCAGCGTGGGTACCGACAGGCCAGTGGCCAGTACAGATGGCTACAATTCTGGCAATCTCTTGTCGGGGTCTGTTAGTTAGGTCGAGGGTTCTTTTCCTGTTATAGGAGGGCCATGTTTTCCTTGATATGACGCAGTTGCTAAGACTGCACCATCTGGAGTTCGCCCTCGAGAGAAAGTGTTGTAGAAGGTTTGCCTTGACCAGTCTAATGGGGGGGAGTACTGCCTCCGCCAAAGAACAGTCGAGGGAAGAGCCGCGCCTTGCTAGAGCGTCAGCCTTTTCGTTTCCCTCTATTTTGCTGTGGCCAGGAACCAAAATGAGAGTAATGTTGAAATAGTCTCCTGCACAGCTGATTTCATCCTTACACTGTGCAACTAATTTGGATATTATGGAGTTAGAGTCGAGGGCTTTGATAGCTGATTGGCTATCAATATATATATTGACATCTCTCTTGGTAATAGGATAGCGCGTGAGTAACTTGCAAGCTTCCTTAATCGCTAGTACTTCCGCTTGGAACACGCTAGTCGAGTCTGGAAGTTGCAGCGATTTGGAGATATTCAGTTCCGCTGAGAAGATACCCGAGCAACCCCACACTCCATTTTCGAACCGTCGGTGAAAAAAGCTACCTGATGGTTCTCAGAGTGCCTGTTTCCATGCCATCCTGGATGGGAAGTGGACATGGGCGGCTTTACTTGGGTTGTGTGTGGGTGGCGTGAAATCGGTTGCAGTCGTGGCCAGGTTACTAGGTAATAGGTCCAGCACCTTGCTATGACCGTAGGGTTTAGATGACCAGAACCCAGATTCTCTGAGTCTAATGGCGCTACAGGCTGCATTATATCTGGTGAAGAGGTCCAGAGGGAGGAGGTTTAGGAGTACGTTAAGTGCCTCGGTCGGAGTAGACCGAATGGCACCGGTTACCCCGATACTGGCCGATCTCTGTACTCGGCTTAGTTTTTTGATGTTGTATGATTTACTTAGGGCAGGCCACCATACGAGCGCTTCGTAGGTGAGGATGGGGCGGATGACAGCCGTGTACATCCACAGCACCATTTTGGGTCGGAGTCCCCAGCTTTTGCCGAAGGTTCTGCTACAGTCATGGAAAGCGACACATGCTTTCCGTACCCGATGTTCAATGTTCATCTTCCAACTGAGCTTGGGGTCTAGGATAATTCCTAGGTTCTAGCCTCGGAAGACAAGGAGAGTGACTGGTTGTTGAGTCGAGGGAGATTAAAGGCCGGTGTCTTATATTTGGTGGTAAACAGCATCAGTTCTGTTTTACTCGCATTGACGCTTAGGCCGCATCCTGAGGCCCAGGCGCTTAGCTTAGTCAGAGCTCTCTCTGAGATTTCGCTAATTACCGAGGGAAACATTCCCAATACTAGGATGACCACGTCGTCAGCATAAGCAACCGCCTTTATTCCGATTCTCTCGAATTCTTTCAAAATTTTATCGATAAACAAGAGCCATAGTAGAGGCGATATATTGGGGTGTGCCTCTATCTACGGTCTTAACTATAGTGGTGTTGCCCATCTGGGCCTGAATGATCCTTGTTCTGAGCATGGATATGATCCATCTGCTAACAAATGCGTCCCGATAAAGTTTCAAAAAAAACCTGGGCTTGAAAATAAGAAGCAAGATCGGGATGTAATTGACCTGCGCCATATTTCATAATGTTTTTAACGTATTTTTTTGTTTTCGTCGTAAATATTTAAGCATTAATCAAAACAAAGAGATCATATGCAAACGGATTTTCAGGCCGCATGGTATTTTGTTCAATATTTATTATTTATAAGTTGTACCCGTATATCTCCTTATAAAGATAAAATTAAAAATTTTAAGTAACCCCCGATACAAAAAAAAAAAACTCCAAAAAATAAAAAAATATTTTTTTTTCTCTCGGGTTTTTGACTTCATTAAAAGAACCTATTAATATTTTTAAGATGATGTCGTCGCGTCGGGGTATCCGCTAAGTAATTAAAATAAAACCAAAATACAAATAAAAATAATATTGAGAATGATAAAGTATGGATTATACAAAGACCTACCCTATGTAAACAACGTAAGTAAGTAGGTACCGAAACAACCATGTCCAATCTCTTAATTAGTATTCAGTGTTAATAATTTAATCTGAAAAATTCGTGAAGTAGACACAGACGACAACGACGTCTGCCCTTATGTGTCTGCCCATTCGGGATGCCATATTCTCTCACGCTCCGCCCCCGTGCCTACATATACGGTCCACAAAAACATTACCCGTATAAACAAATAAACACAGAACTAGTTAAGACGAATGTAATGAGCCCATACTTAATAGGTTTACTAATAGGCAATGGTCTCCTACCTTCGAGTTTCATCATCAGAGTACCAGTTCAGTAGTACCAGCATACATGGGTGTTTCAAATGTTAGGCCACAGATATGTTTGAAAGTAATGTAAATACCCATTGTGTCTAAGATCCCTACCGCAGCTAACAAAAAGTAGTAATAACCTTGAAACGCTTGAACATATCTTCATAAATTGTAGCTAAGAACCATCTCGATCACGGTAGCTTTGAAACAAAAAAAATCATCAAAATCGGTCCATTCTTTCAGGAGCTACGATGCCACAGAGAGACACACAGGCAAACAGACAAACAGACAAACTGACACGTCAAACTTATAACACCCCTCTTTTTGCGTCGGGGGTTAAAAATAGATATCGAGTATTGTGCAAGTGTTCTCATCATAATCTAAAGCTGGTAGGTAGTAGGTACCTTTTTTTTACTACAATATAATTTCACGACTATTCGATTTTTATGCTGTACGTGTCCCGTCCGTATTTTTGAGTTGGCTAAAAGTGTCGCAGTTAGGTTTTCATGTCCACATATTTTACAGTTTTATCAATATGCCGAGACGTCGAAATCAAGCCGCTACGTCCAGTTTGGATGATGCTTCTAATGAAGATAATTTCTCCAATGACAGTGACGACGAATATGAGCCCACTGACTACGAATTGAAATTTGTATTATAATTATGTCGTACAACCATCTTCCAGCCTTCAGGCACTATTAGTCGACACATCCTTCTATGGAAAATGATGCCCTAAAAACTGTTACTTCTCGAGACAGGTTTCAACTTTTGTTTTCAAAAGTGTACTTTGCATCCCCGGAAAAGCCAGACGGATCATCAATACTATATTATATTGGGGACATTGTTGAACGATTGCAATCTCGGTTTTTGAAAGCGAGAGAAGACAGCGCTTTCCAAAGCATTGATGAAAGC
Source organism: Merodon equestris (assembly GCA_958301585.1). Lineage (NCBI taxonomy): Eukaryota > Metazoa > Arthropoda > Insecta > Diptera > Syrphidae > Merodon > Merodon equestris. The sequence goes on along the minus strand of OY284413.1, from coordinate 153,651,611 downwards.
ATGACCAAGTATAAAAATGTGGCTAAGATGTGATTTTCTTACTGCTTACACATACGATATCAATAGCTATAGCGGAAGGGAAGAAGAAGTAATCGAAAGTACCTTTGGTGAACGGGTGATTAACCAATTAGTTAGTTCGATTCGAAAGCCCAATGCATCGATCAATTTTTCATTAGCGTTCATCTTGAAACTTTAGATTTTAGATTACGTTGCACTAGGAACAATTGTGTCTAATCGAAAAAAAACTGCCAATTGTCAGCGAAAAGCTTCGGAAAGGTGAACATGTTTTTCGGGAGAGTAACACAGAACTTCTGTTTGTCAAGTGGTATGAAACGATGGAAGTCATTGTCGTGAGCAATTGTCATTCATCTGACATGGGTACAGATAAAATTCTACAGGCAGAAAATGGGTGGAGTTGATCAAGAAGACCAAATAGCAGGGCAGTAGAATTAGATGTACTCGATGATAGCTGTCACGTTCTGCGTCGTGTCATCATTACCACCATAGGTGGTACAATTGTACATTAGTAACAATTGTTGGTGTGTTGCTGGGTGGACTCATAACTCTAGTGTGATTTTTTTAATGTTCACTTTGCGTTTCTCTTTCTTTTTGTATGTATTTTAAGTTTGGATAAAGATGTTAGCTGGTAAGTTAAAAAGAAAAGGAAGTCCACTTGGTCTTCAGATGTTATGTACGAGGGTGGTCCGATAAGTACTTAGCCTCACCGCCAGATGGCGCCAGTATCGCAAGAGCAACTTACTATCGTGTAGTACATTCTAGTAGACGGCTACTGTCAAAATTTCAGCCGGATCGCACTCGGACTCAAAAACGGCTACCACGGAGGATAACGTGACAAAAATTTACGATCTCGTATTGCCAGACCGAAGATTGAAGGTGCGCGGGATAGCTAAGACAGTAGGCATTTCAAAAGATCGCGTGGGTCATATCCTGCATGAAATGTTGGGCATGAGAAAGCAGTCGGCGCGATGGGTGCGGCGTTTGCTCACTCTGCACAACAAGCGCAACCGTGAGACCATTTCAAAGCAATGTTTGACGCTGTTTAAGCGCAAACGGTAACAGGGCTGTACTATGCCAAATTATTGGGCCGATTCTACGCAGAATTGAAGAAAAACCGGCTCCACTCGGCGAAGAAAAAAGTGCTCTTCCACCATGATAACGCACCGGCTCACACCTCTTGCCTCACCACGACCAAATTGGTCGATTTGGGCTACGAACTGCAGCCCCATCCACCGTATTCTCCAGATTTGGCCCCGTGCGACTTCTTTTGTTTCCAAACTTGAAAAAGTCACTCGCCGGGCAGAATTTTCACTCGAATGAGGACATCATCGCCGCCACGGAGGCCTACTTTGCAGACCAACGTATTTTTCAGACGGGTTAAAGAAGTTGGAGCATCGCTGGGTCAAGTGTATCGAGCTAAAAGGAGACTACTTATATTGAAAAATAAATCGCCATTTCTCCAACAATTTTGTTTTTCTTTTGTAGGTGTTGCTGTTCGCAAGTAAATTACCGTCACCTATTCTTTGCAAAAGTTCCATCAATACACTAATATCAATTTCATAATCCTTTGTTCTCGTTTTCTATGCATCAACACCATCAATTGTAGACCAAAGCCAAGAAATACACTCCACGCATCAACATTGTCATCATTAGCGCACAAGTAGCGGTGGTTGCGACCGTAATCTAGCAATTTTCGTATGCTTTAATCTTGCATCGAATGTCACTCCCGAATAGCGATGGTTGCGACCGAAATTTAGCAAACTTTGCACGTGTTTATCCTACATTGAATGTCGCTCCCAAATGGTGGTGGTTGCGACCGAAAAACGAGAGTTCCTGATACACAGGAGGAACTTACAAAGTTACAAACGACAGTCCATTGTAAATCGCCACCGGGAAAACATCCATTAATTCAATAAAATTATTTTTATTTGAAGTTTCGCCTTTTCTTTTTTCTGGCATAAATATTCGGCTAAAAAGCTAGTCGATTCAGTAGGCTAAGTGCTTATCGGACGACCCTCGTAATACACACTAAAATAATAGGAAAAGAAAAAAGTGTTAAAAGTGTCCGTGACCAATTCTCGTGGTGTTAAATATGGCTGGTCTTCCATGGATAAAATATTTCGGATGTAAATCATCAATGAAAAGGAATTCACAAAAATTAAAGATGGACTTGTGGAACATACGAAGCTTGTGCTTTCAAAACACCACTCGATGAATTCAGTAAGTATAAATTGGGCATTGCAGCGGTACAAGATGTGCGACTTTCAAACGGAAATATTTGACAATTGATCATTATTGGACCTGAAAATCGTATTGAGGACTAAACGCAAAAAAGGACAAGAAGTAGTATATACATAGTTAAACAATAGGAGAAGAAAGTCTCCAAATTTCATCAATTGATTATGGTCTTAGGACAATAAGTTTCGCCAGAACAAAAAATATAATCCTGAAAACTACAACATTTAAACTCAAGAGAATACCCTCGGCTACATAGATAACGCCGCAAAGAGTAACGCGCAACCTAATTGATAATTTTCTAATAAATAGAAGACACCATCCCAACATAGTAGGCGCCAAAACATACAGAAGAGCGGATTGTGATTCAGACCACATCCTAATCGCCACCAAAATTAAAAGCCGAATCCAAATTTACAGGAATAAACAAAATCCGATGTTGAAAAGTTAAGAGATAATATTATGCAGATTCGCCCTACTAGATGACAAACGAAACAAGACAGGTAGATGGAAAAGCATGATGGTCAACAATAAAAAGAATGAAAGGATAAAAAAGAATGAAAGAAAGAAAAACAGGTTATTGCAAAGACCCAAAGGTGGGCCGTGGTTCGAAGAAGAATGCGAGGGCAAGTAAGTATTTAAGCATACAAATAAAGTGCTTCTAAGTTCTGTCGGTAATCGTTTGATGGAAATGAATGATCAAAATCATGATCTATTCCAAAAAAAATGTTTTTTTTTTTCTGGAATGCCATTTAGTTTCGCCACATGCCACAAAGCTGGTGAACAAATAGCAATATTGCATGAAAAGTTTCCCGAACGTGTGATGTTTATTGAGACTTCAATTTGCGGTCATCGCAATCGTGGGTTTCAAAACCACCAGACATGTCCGTTGGGACTATGTTAGAAATAAAGACTGCGCCAAAGGTTTATATAAAAAAGTTAGGGTCAAAAATAAACTTTCTTTTCTTAAAAAATGGACTACGTCCCAAAGAGAATAAAAAGGGTAGATAAGGGTTGAAAGCAATCAAGTCAACACTTGTTTTCGAGTTAGGTTAGGTTAGGTCAGAGAAGTGGAGTGTGATGGTTAAACATCACATCCACTCGGAGGCCAAAAGGCCCATTGTGATTCCCTTCATTTCTGGGGGTACACATATAATTAACCTGTCCTATCACGTGGTGTCAGCAACCACCCCGTGCTCTTGATGATTCTTAGAAGATCCGATATATCTGCATTAGCCACGTCCGCAATCTCTGTAAAGAATCTTTGGCCAGCGACACTGGGCGTCGATTCTGGAGAGCTGTACAGTGGCAGAGCAGATGTTGGATCGTCTCAGTTTCTTCCTCATCTCCGCAGCTCCGGCAGAGATCGCTGGATCCCGAGTCCCATTTCCGGAGCATTGCTCCAATGGGACAGTGTCCTGTGTTCACTCCGACGAGCATACGGATCGGGTTACGGTCTAGCGCCAAGAGCTTCTTTGTTTTTCCGATATTGACGGAAGATGATCTTGTCGTGTAGCTGTCGTTTCTTGTAAGCCAAGACGAGTTGGCTTCTTTGATGATTGTGTCGATTATGATCCGGTATAATGCGCTGATCGGTAGTTGCAATGACGTGTCCGCTACGCTGATGTCCATTTAAGACCCTTGCCTGGCCAATTCGCCTGCTATTTCGTTCCCTGCGATTGAGCTGTGGCATGGGACCCAGCAGAGTTTAACTTTATGGTTTCTGATGGACTTCGGTGAGTCGAGACATTCCTTGACAGCCTTTGATCTCGTTATACAGGACTCTATGACTTCAGTGCCGCTTGGCTGTCTACGAAGATAGTGATATCCGATGGTGGGATATCGGTTACCTGTAGGTGTTTGGCTGCTTTCTCTATTGCCAGGATTTCTGCTTGAAAAACGCTGCACAGATCAGGGAGTCTGAATGATTCCTGTTTGTGGAGGGTATCAGAGTAGAACCCGGCCCCAGTGCCCCTGTCCATTTTCGATCCGTCGGTGAAGAGGGTGATCTCGTGGTCGTTGATTACGGCGTTTGATAGCCGCTCTTCTCTGTCGGGGAAAAGGATAGGTATACTGAGAGATAAGTCATTTTGGGGGAAAATATACTCGGTCGTAGCTGCGAGGCTACTAAAACCATGTTTCTTTCCCAGGTCGTCTATTATTATGAGTATGGCCACATGTCAATAGTTGGCTTGCTTCCACAGAGAGCTCCTTAATCTGAGAGCGCTCTTTGCAGCGCAGCCTTTTATGAATAGATCCAGAGGGAGGCGATGAAGAATGATGTCCAACCCTGCTTGCGGCGTGCTTCTCATGGCTCCCGTTGTACAAACAGCGGCTGACCTTTGTACTTTGTTGAGCATGTTCATATAGCTTTTCGTGCTGCTAGCAGTCCACCAGACTAAAGCCCCATAAGTTAAAATGGGTCTGATGATTGCTGTGTACATCCAATGAATGATGTACGGTTGCAAGCCCCATCTTTTTCCGAAGGTCATTTTGCATACATAATCCTTCAAACCTTTTTCGTCCTTTCCTCCAGGTTCCTTTTCCAGGAGAGTTTGGAGTCAAGAATGATGCCTAGATATTTTGCTTCCGCTTTGAGTTTGAGTGGAGTGCCCTCTAACATTGGCGGAGCAAATATCGGAATTTTCCTTTTTCTGGTGAACAAGACCAGCTCGGTTTTCTGGCGGTTTATTCTCAGACCGTTCTTGCCCACGAGGAGAGTTCTCTCAACGCAGATACTATTAGTTCACTGATAGTTGGTAGAAATTTACCTTTTATCAAGATAACCAGGTCATCCGCGTACGCTATGATCTTTGTGTCTTTCTCCATAAAGAATTTGAGGATTTTGTTAACTGTATGAAGCCACAGTAGGGGGGAGAGAACTCCCCATATCTAACGTTCACGTTCATCACTGTCTCATTGACCTCTTCATCTCTTAAAAATAGTTCGAAACACGAAAACATATTTTTTTTTGTTTTAAATATTAGACTAAAGCATAAAACAAAGTCACTTCAAACACAAAACATATAAAAGTGATAGCTAAATAGCTATCACCAGAAAACTGTCACAAAAATGTGACAATCACAGTGACTATCACCTTACACGATACCGAAAACGACAATGTGACTGTCACTTATCACAAATCTCCTTAGCCGAAAAAAGTCACAAAAATGTGACAATCACAGTGACTATCACCTTACACGATACCGAAAACGACAATGTGACTGTCACTTATCACAAATCACCTTAGCCGATACCGCCCCAGATTACAATGGATTTGTCTACTTTTATGTCCTCTAGAGCTGTTATTATGGCCTCTGTGTTTACTACATTGTTGAAGGCCCCCTCTATGTCGAAGAAGGCTGCCATTGTAAACTCTTTTAGGTTCAGCGAGCCCTCAATTTCACGGACAACGCTATGCAGAGCACTTTCCACTGATCTGTGTTTAAGGTAGGCGTGTTGAGTGTTGCATAAGTTGCGTGAGTTGATGAGTCCCCTGATTTATAGGTCAAGGAGTCTTTCCAAGATTTTTAATAGAAACGACGAGAGACTAATTGGCCTATAGTCCTTTGCGGCAGTGTGGGATGGTTTATCTGCCCTAGGTATGAAGATTACCTTTATTTCTTTCCACTGTGTTGGGATGTACCCTGCGCACAGGAAATTGGAAAAAATGCTTACGAGATGGGGTACAGTGTGGGTCTGTGTTTTTTGAAGCATAGCTGGCCTTTAAACCCTTTAAATTTCCAGGGCCTGACGAGTTTATTGCCCATGATAATTTATCCGTTGTGATAATCTTTTTTATTAGGTACTTCTTCGGTTGTGTGAACCGTAGGAACCGTCGCCTCGAAGGAGACTGTGGTTTCAGGGGATATACAACCTGGGAAGTGGGTTTCAGTCAGCAGTTCTAGGGATTCCTGACTGGATTCTGTCCAAGAACCATCTGGTTTAAAGATGAATCCCGCGACGCAGGGGTCCTTGGATAGGATCTTCCTGAGCCTTGCGGCTTCGTTGAGATCCTCTATTGATTCGCAGAACTCCCGCCAGGATTTAGACTTTGCTGCTCTTGTTTTGCTCTTGTATTCGTTGAAGCTGGATTTGTAATTATTCCAGTCTTCGGTTCTTTTTGAGATCTTTGCTCTATTGAATAGAGTTCGGGTCCTGGTCCTGAGTTGCTTTAGCTATGTGGCCCACCAGGCTGCGCTGGTCTTCTTGCGAGCACGTTGCAAAGGACAGGATTTGTTGAAAGCCGCTTTCAGAATTCTCACAAGATGCGAGTTAAGGTTTCTTTATTTCCGTTTTGTTAATATTCCAAAAGCAAACGCAATAAAAATAAAATTAGATATTTTAAATAACCCCCGACAAAAACAAAACTCCAAAAAGTATAAAAATATTTTTTTTCTCTCGGCCTTTTGACTTCATTAAAAGAACCTATTATTTTTAAATTTTTAAAATGACGTCGCCGCGTCGGGGGACCGCTAAGGAGATCTTCATAAATTGTAGTTAAGAACCATCTCGATCACGGTAGTTTTCAAACAAAAAAAAAATCATCAAAATCGGTCCATTCGTTCAGGAGCTACGGAGCCACAGACAGGCACACAGACAAACAGATAAACAGACAAACAGACAAACGGACACGTTAAACACATAACACCCCTCTTTTTGCGTCGGGGGTTAAAAAGACGAATCAACGGTTTTATACGAAACCTGTTTTTCATCACTTGTCTCATCGCTTTACAATTAACTGCGGTTGAGAAAGGCAAGCACTTAAGCCCTTGATACCGAACAAAAGGAAAATAATCAACTCCTAATTGAATTAATATGTAAAATAAAAAAAATGAAACCTTAAAAGCTCGCTTAACTATATGCCAGGAAATAAGAGTGGCGGTATCTCTTTGTCGATGATGAAATAAAGGACTTGAGATAGAAATTAATTGTTACCATTTCATTATGATTAAAAACATTTCCACGTCAAAAAGTATCTTGAACTCACGGCTTCTTTATTCGAAGTTGACGGGCCTTCGCGAGTAGAAATTAATTAGCTCAACGCCCGCTTATTGGTTGTCGTAGACTGATGTTGTGAACACCTTATTTTCTGTTATTTATAATCTTGTTTGTAGGACATTTTACGTATAAAATTTTGGATTCCGAAATAAATTATGCTTTAAACCTTCCGATAAGGAGAATTCGAAGGCTTTTGCTTTAGCTCTGTTAGGTTGCTTTGGTAAAGAAGTATGATATCATTTCCTGTGTAAAAAACGTGCATTGTTTGATCTGAGGGCGATAGAGAACGGCACCTACTGAATAATGTTCGCAAAACGTATGTAAGCTTCATTGGGACTAATTTCAGTACACATCCTCTTTTGTGTTGTTTTCTTGGGAACCTGAGCCCTTATGCTATTTGCTAAAACCTGGGGTGGAATCGGCGAAGGTGATAAGTGATAGTCACTTTGGTGACAGTCATTTGTGACTATCATCATCTTTCGGTATCGATTATCACAAAAAAATTCAGAAAAGGAGCAACACTTGCTTTTTCGGAGTTGATGACAGATAAGAGTTGTCAAATTATCCAAGAAAAAAATTCAAAAATTAAAAACAGAGCAATAAATTGAATTTGTTGCAAAATCATTGCTTTATTTTATTTATAATAGAGTGTCTCTAACAGCATCACGCATTTTCGGCTTCTCTGTTTGATGGTTGGAGGTCTTTCTGCATATTGGATTGGTGGATAAGATTAGTTGGTTGTTGGGGTAGGTCACTTTCATTCAACGGCACCTGCAATTCACAGCAAATCTTGTGTAGCCCAACACAAACATGAATCTAAAAAAAAACAATAATTTAGCATAATTTTAACAATATGAACTGTGAAATTATTCCCACTTACATGTCATCTGCAAATAATAGACAAAAGCACAAAAAGAAGTCCCTTCAAACACAAAACATATGAAAGTGATAGCTAAAAGTCACAAAAATGTGACAATCACAGTGACTATCACCTTACACGATATCGAAAACGACAATGTGACTGTCACTTATCACAAATCACCTTAGCCGATACCGCCCCTGAAATATTATTAATTTGTGATTTAAATTTCAGTCAATATTCAATTATGTCTTTCGTATAACAGAATGGGTTTATTCGCAGCATTTTTTCTTTATTTTATTGCGGAGTGTTCAGCCTGATGGCGTTGTGCAGTTTGTAACTTTAAGGCTTACAGCTTGAGAGTGGCTTCATTTAATTTTAATAAGACTTTTGCTTCAACAAAACCCGAATGAAACGCCTTTGTTATAAAATAGTTTTGTAATTGAGTTCGAATTGTGTGCCGATCTCGTAGCTTATGATGAAGGAATGAAGATATGCAGAGTTTTTAAATAATTCAAATTGGGATATTAATAGTATAGTTTTCTTTCTTCTTTTTAACAGCACCGATATACTCGTAGTTTCTAAAACGGTTCGAACAGACAGAGGTACTATACGTAGGTATGGCCAAAGCATAATTTGGAGTATGGAGGTCCTTGCCGTTTATTTTTTAGCATATTTTTCAAATTTTTAGACATTGTAGTGCATTTAGACTCTTCAGAGAGTTAAAGTTTACGGCTGCAGTAATTTGTGGCCGATTCATCGTTATTCTCTAATGTCTAGCTGATAGCATGTTTACGAGGCTGACTTTCTACCCCGAACTTCATCATTTATATCTTTAACTTCCATTTAGAATGTTTTATAGAATCTGGTTTTGCAAATGAAAAAGTTAAATTTATCCAGGTCCTTGAACTCGAGGCCCTGGTTTTATGTTATGTATGTTCGTGATTTTTTTACACCATTAATATATTGTTATAATATTAAGAAATATTGTTGCCGACTCTGGACCAATTTTATTCGACACATGAATATAAGACTTGTAAAAAGGAATTGATTGGCTGCTTGTGTTTTTCTTCTTCCAAAAAACTGCTGGAATTATATAGAATTTTCTGAAACTGATGGTAATAGATGGCCGAAAAGTGCAGGTGACAAGAGGCTTGAAGGATTGACATTGATTGCTTTACGTAATAAGGGATGGCATATTAAATGAACGAGAACAGTATCGCTGTTCGTTTCTTTATTGATATACGAAGTTTGTTCTAAATAGAAGGTTAGTTTTCGAATAACTTTCGATTTCAATTCAATATTTTTTTGCTATTGAAAAAAATAGATGAAAGAATCAGTCGCCGTATTCACCGGACATGATCCGCTGCCACTTTTTTCTCTTCCCAAGATTGAAAAGACCCATAAATGAACGGAGATTTGCCACGATCGAGGAGGTAAAGACCGCTTCGCTGGAAGGGCTCAAGGCAATACCAAGAAGAAGCAGAAGATCAGAAAGGAAGATGATTAAACAAATGATAATTTTTTTTTTAGCAAATCTCGTATGCTTGTACCCATGTCTGAAACACGAGTATAGCTTGATATGCTCGGTGACTTCTCAAGTTGAACATTTTTACATATTTTCAGGTGAAGCCTTGGGAGTTAAAACTTTATGGATTCCTATCAAGTAATCATAAACGCGATAAGCCTCATCTTTATAAGGGTCTATATATTGATTTCTAATAAAATCTGATTTCAATGATAGAGCATCTCGTCAGAATCCTCTGCTATGGGTGCATTTTTAACTAAAGCCGGATCATACTTGGAAAACCTCTAGGTGGTGGAAAAATTTCGTTTTTGCTTACTATCATATAAAGAAAACAAATAAATTGTGTATTGCAATATTTAAGATAGCAATATAAAAGTTAAACGGAGATGGGGCTATGAAAAATAACTGTCATTCCATCTTATAGCCATCATTATAAATACTACATTTAAGTCAACGAAGCTATGATTTTTTCCACGTCAGTAGACAGATATGTATGTATAATCCTTATACTTAGAGGAAGTTCAGAATATAACTAAATTCCTGTAGTTTTGAGTTTAATTGGTATCGATTCCGGTGTTTCATCACCGCTTAAGAATGAGTGTTATAGTATAATATTACAAGCGTTGTGACCTAATAAATTTGTAAGGAATCCACACAAATCGTTAATTTAGTTTCATTAATATAAAACTAATACTAAAAAAACTAATGAAGCGATGTCGTTGCCAGATATTCCCCGAAACCATTTTTTGTACAATCAACAGAGTCATTTCTCACAACTGGTGGCAGGTAAGAACTATAACTAACAAAGTGGTATCCATCTTCACCTTGTATAAATCATAATGACCGTTTTCAGGCACTTAGATAGTGTATTCGATATTTAATCAATTTCCTATGAAGCTGATCTTTCACTCAATAGGTGGTCCTTTGCTAAGAGATTTAAATGTTGTGTAACAGTCGTTGTATGGAGTAAATTTTCCTTAATGAAATGATATCCTACTGCTCTTTTATATGTGGTGCTGACGTTAACGTCTCGGTGGAGAGACATAGATAGCTTTAATATCCATACTATATGTAATGGATATATGAATTATATTCATAGTAAAAAGAACTCAAATCCAAATTTAGTTAACGCTTAGTAAATTTAGTTAAAGTGTAAAAATTTGTCTACTATATTCCTTTTCATTGCCTTGAATGATTAGTTTAAGAAATTACTTTCTGGCCATTTCCATTCCATTAGTTTTCAACTATTGGAAGAAATTGAAAAAGGTTTGAAGGCTTTGCCTCTTTTCACAAAACTTTTCAAGGAAATTGTTTACGTTTCACAGCCATCAAACCTTGAATGAACAAATATATCTTAAAGCTGAAATGTATTGCATATTTTGTTACCAAATGACAGGTCGTAAAGAAATCAGCGCCGTATAATTGGAACAATACTTACTGCGGTTGCTTTGATGTTTCTTATTATTACAATATTTAATTAAAAAAGGTGGTGGAGGTGTGGTTGTAGATGGAACTTATTTCCTTAACCCGGCGTGAACAGTCAAAATTTTAAACTCAAATTTCTCTCTTATGAATACAGATTGGGCTTCGGATACCCCGCCAAAACATTTAGGTAGCAGTAGGGACTAAAATCAGGGGACGCCCGGGTCTGGCAATTTACCTGCAGACGCCAGCGAGTGCAAGTCGAGTTTGTTCCCTAAAAGGGTCAGTATACACGCCGCGTCAGTATATTGTGTATTTTTTGAAGGTAAGTGAATGTTGTTATTTTTTTTTTTTCTCGTAGTTTTCCAGGTTTTTCATAACTAAAATAAATGTTGCATGTAATTTGATGCTGTTGCGGCTATTTTTTACGTACTTTGACCTCAATAACAATTTTTTTTGTTATGTATTTTTTGCTTATCAGTCCGTTATTTCGTCCATACTTTTTGTAGAAAATAAAGTTCCTCTGCATTTCTTTCTTCTTCTTCACTTTCTTGCTTTCTCGATTTGTTTTCTTATTTGTTCCATGGTTTTTACTGAAATATTTTTTCGTTCTAAAAGTTTTTGAAGTTGGGTGAAAGGGACGCATCCGAGATTATGTTATAATTTACACGACCATCGTCCTGAAGTGTTTTACGTTGAAGAAAGTAAGAATGAAGCCGATTGTTATTTGCTGGTTTTGTTGGTGTGGAAAAGAGCAATCCGCAAAATCTTCGGTTCGAAGATAAGAATATGCGAAATTAACGAAGAATTTTACACTTCACATTTTACACATTTTAGCCCCCATAAAAGATCTGTGAGATGTATTCATTGCGAATTACAAAAAGTACTATTCGCCATCTTCCAATTGTACGATGGACGAACTACTTCTCGGGTTTCGTGGGCGTTTTGGTGCAAGAATATATATTGCTAATAAGAAATTGTCATCTGCAACGACGCACAAACATCATACCTGCTAAACGCTGAACACAATGTTGGGAGGGTAGTAGAATCCAGAGGAGATATCGTACCTAGTTATTACATCAACAAATTGACTGAGCCGATCCACCACTCTCCATGCAACGTCACTTGCGACAGCTGGTTTAGGTACACCTTGACAATGGTTGGCACATGGCGAATGAACAAGCCCGATATACCCACGACTTTTACACAACTAGCTGCTGCCGGTACGGTGCGGTTCGCCTACGCCGATGGAATGATGTTACTTTCCCTGCTGCCCGAAACAAGATAGTTTTGCTATTATCTTGCTTGCACAAAGCCGGCCGAATGAACGAAAAAATCGGCAAGCCAGGACACGTTTGACGAGCTGTGCAAAATTTATACAACAAGCAGGATCACCAAACGATGGCATATGCTCTTCTTTTTTGGAATGCTTGATCAGGCAGGTGAACAGCTCAATTTTATATAATTGGCGAGAAGTCAACCCCACTTTGATCGTTGCGCTTTTACTAGAGAATTGGTTCACAGTATATTGAAGCGGCTTGTCTACAAAAAAACTACCTTACAGTGAAATATTAAAAATGTGATTGGCGAAATACTTGGAGCGGCCCCTTAACGACGGGAAAACTGGAAAAACGCAAACGGTGCTCTGTATCCAATTGAAAAAACAATCAAAAAACACTGTATTGTAGAGCCTTGTGCGAAACTCCGGTTTGCGAGGACCATTTTTGCAACAAATCCGCACAATAATTTACTTTTTTTCTTTAATTAACATTAACCTTTAACTGTGGAGGTGGTGGTAAATTTTACCCTCTCTTTACATTTTTTTGAATTACTGTCTTCCTTTGCGCTCTCTTAATTTAATTCTCTTAGTATCTTCTCATATCGTCATCCTTATTATTCAGTTGTATTTTGGCTGCAATAGGCATAGCATTAGCGGAGCAACGCACATGCTGGTATAAAATTTACCACTCGTCATCGTTTACGTATTTTTTCTTTGGAAGATATTTTGCCACCACGTCAGCGTAAGCGTAAGTATTCAGTAGAAAACAATTTACCACACATCAAATTTAGCGAAAGATTTTCATAGAATTATTTTTACCACCCGTCCGTTTTGTTGTTGGTAAATAATTACTTATTTTGAAAACGTATACAATTTATGTCTGCAGATCATGTCAAATTCAAGAAAACTCACTGATTTGGTAATAGCCCAATTTCTTGAAGACGATGACGAAGTCAGTGAAGTCGACGACGAAATTGTCGATCCGGATTTCTGCATTGAAGAAAGCGACATGAGTGATGAAGTATGTATAGAAGATGATGCATGCAGTGAATCCGATGGAACTGATGACATGATTGCTGAACAAATTCAGGGCAATGATGTAGAAGAACGTGTTGTTGAAGAAAATGTCTGTGAATCTAAAGTAAACTTTTTTTATGGAAAAAACGGGTTCAAGTGGTCAACTTTGAAACCAACACGCTGCGTAAAAACTCCTCTACATAACATTGTGCGATTACCAGTGGCTTTACAGCAAAAATCGGAAGAAGATTTATGTGGATATTGGTCAAGAATTTTTGATAGTGATATGGAGAAAATAATTTTAAGGCATACAAATACAAAACTAAAAGCAAAATTTGATATATCAGCAAAGTGTGAAGCGAAACCTCTTGATATAATTGAACTGCGTGCATTTTTCGGTATCTTGGTCTACACGTCAGTGTTCAAATCTAACCATGAGGCCACAAAATTTATTTTTGCAACTGATGGAACGGGTAGAGAAATTTTTAGAGCTATAATGTCCGAGGCACGATTCCTTTTTATTCTTAGTTGCTTACGATTTGATAACTCTTGTGATAGAAGCCAACGATTATTAGGCGACCCATTAGCTGCAGTTTCAGAAATATTCAACATATTTATTGAAGACTGCAGAAAAAAAATATTCAATTGGTACTCATGCTTGCATTGATGAAATGTTGGTACCATTTCGAGGTAGATGCAAGTTCAAGATTTACATGCCAAAGAAACCCGCAAAATATGGCATTAAGATAATGTCATAGACTGATGCACGCACACAGTATCTAGCGAATGCTTATATTTACTTTGGGAAAAATTCTGATGGAGTTGGTCTAACAAATGAAGAAAAACGGCTTGCAGTACCAACACAATCAGTAATAAGGCTGTGCAAAATATTAGAAGGTAGTAGAAGAAATATTACTGCTGACAACTGGTTTTCGTCACTCCAGCTGGTGGAAGAACTAAAAAAACGACAAATAACTTACCTAGGGACGCTGAAAAAGAACAAAAGAGAGATTCCACCAGAATTTCAGCCCAAAAAAAAAAGACCGTTGGGGTCCTGCATATATGGTTTTACCAAAGATGTAACAATTCTAACCTACGTGCCTCGTCAAAACCGTGCTGTTATATTATTATCCTCCATGCATCATAAAAAAGAAACTGACCAATTCACTTTAAAACCTGCAATGATAGCTGATTACAACAATACAAAAGGTGGAGTGGATGAGCTTGATAAGAAATGCTCGATATACTCATGCGGTCGACGTACACGCCGCTGGCCGTTAGCCATATTTTATAGAATTTTGGATATTAGTGCTGTGAACGCCTACATAATTTTTCAATCTGCAAAAGATTTTGATAACAGTTCAAGGGGAGACTTTTTAAAAAAGCTGGCAAGACAAATGGTTTTACCACATTTGCAAAGACGACAACACAACCAAAGGCTTCCTCGATCATTACGAGGCACAATTGGTAGCATTTTGGGTTCGGACTCAGTAGCTCCGCCTCCGATAGAGCCGATCCCTGTTGTTCGTAAATTATGCTCAAGTAGGCTAAAGCGAAAAACTACGCACATTTGTCTGCAATGTAGTAAGCCAATGTGTATGGGCTGCAGCAAACGTGTATGCGTACATTGTGCAAATACAGAATTTAATGAATAAAAAAAACCCCGAAAAGGTTGACCTGTATTTTCTAGGATTGATTTTTTTTTTCTATGTTCTCTATTATTTCTTTAAGTATATACATTTGGCTGTGAAGAAATGAATTTTTAGTTTTTGATTTATTTTTAATTTATAATATTTGTATAATTTATTTATGTTATTTTTTTTTATTAAAAATGAAGTTTATGAAATAAAGTGCCTGTTTTGTGGAAATAAATGATAAAAATAGTTCAAATTTTATTTTTTTATTATTAGAAATATAGTAGCTTATTTAAAAAAAAAATTATTATGAAGAAATGTTTTTTTATTAAATTTTTTTAGTAAAATTAAAAGGGGTACAATTTACCACCACGTCACTGACTATGTACCAAAATTTCACCTCCACAGTTAAAGGTTAATGTATCATTCCATTTGTATTTCAAATAGTAGAAAATAATTTTGTGCCAAAGAATTACCATTTCGTTTTTTATGACGTGCATGAATCCGCAAAATATTCCCAACTTTCAGATGATTAAATAATTCAACTTTTTGGAACCCACGCAAAAGAGTACTCTATTCTTTTGAAATCCCAACCTCTAAGCTACAAAAGCCGTTTTTTTTTTATATTTGTTTACTGTAGAGTTACAAATTTTTTTTACGAGTTACGAGGATTTTCCCAATTTTTTCTAAAGCCTAGAAAACTCAGTAAACTCAACTGTTCCCTAAAAGACCCAGTATACACATCGTGTACTCGAAAATATAGTATACAAAAGCTGGGTTAAGTACTCATATTTCGCACTTTTTTATCCAAACTTTTTTTTATCTATAGATCAACTTTGGTTACATAAATTAATTAATGTTGTTTAGTCTATAGTCAGCTTCTTTAAAGACATGTTATTCCCAAACACGAATAATAAGTTTGGTGTTTGGTGATTCTTTAAGATTTGAACGATTACATATTTCTGTTTTGCTTTATTTGAGATTAAGAGAAATGACACGATAAATGTTACTATGGCAAGAGAGCTGAAAATTTAACTGATTCAGAAAACAGAGACATGTCGGGGTATTATACATTTTTGTCAACCCCTGCACTGTTTTTTATTGTACGAGTATATTTATCCAGCAAGGCTTTCGAAATCGTAAATATTGACTGCTTTCTATCCTAAATGTACAAATATTGGTTTATTATGTACCTTGTGCGTCTTGGAAATTTACTATGCGCACAACCTCTGTCTTAGGGATCGGTATAAGTCCTTCGAATAATGGTAATAGTTATGCAATTCCGGATAAAACAAATAAAAAATATAAATACCCCAAGAATCAGAATGTTTGTAGGAAAATGGGTTTTTTGTTATTTGGTTAGTTCCCGTCAACAATAAACTCATCGAACTCGTCCTATAAATCGTCCTTCGACGATATGCGCAATAAAAATATAACTTCATGAATTAACGAACGCACAGGAACACACAGATTCTTTACAAAATAAAAATAATCAGGCACTAGAGTTCCTAAAGAGAGTTCTGCAAATATTTAAGTCGAAAATTCAGGCTAATCTCAATAAATTTCAAATGGAAATTTCATAAATAAAATCTTATGTAATAAATATATAAAGTACAAAGATGACTAACCAAATGTTAATGGACTGCAATGCCAGTACCTAATAATTGTCATTGAGTGTATATATGTAGGTATGTATATTATCTGACGCAAAAGATATCATCAGTTTCAGAAGAAAAATATGTAAAATCGATTTTCTTTCCTTAAGAGTTCATTATTACTACGTGGATTTTATGATGTGACATTTGATGACAGACTCGTACAGAATGGTATTAACATGACAGTAGATTGTGACTTAGCAATTATTAGTTTAAATTA
Source organism: Merodon equestris (assembly GCA_958301585.1). Classification (NCBI taxonomy): domain Eukaryota; kingdom Metazoa; phylum Arthropoda; class Insecta; order Diptera; family Syrphidae; genus Merodon; species Merodon equestris. The sequence continues at coordinate 153,634,743 of OY284413.1, read as the reverse complement.
ACGGATTATAAAGCTTAAAGCCTTCAGTGTTATATGATTTTAACCCGTTGATAATATCATCTTAACTTACTTTGATATACGATTTATACACTCACTTCATACACTCACTTTTTCGACCTCTTCTGACAGAGGCTATTCGTCTGAAAGTTGCTTTGTTTTCTTCACCCTACACCAATGCAACGCATAACCTTGTTTGATCCTTATAGCATTGAGATCACCACCGATGCATCTTGTAATAGAATCAAAAAGCTGCAATTGCGGGATAAACTTTAGTTTTTAGAATCGACAAAAAAGCACACCGATCGGTGCGGCTTGCACATAATCAACAGTTACAAAGTACTGCGTGGCTAACGACAGATAATATTATGCTTTGAGTAACATATTTTTTATGACTTACATTGAGCATTAATTTTTACAAAAAAGCTACCTATCACAAATATTTCTGTAACAATGTTGTTTCAAGACAAAAAATCAGTTTCACCATTTCGTTGCGGACAATCCACAAACATGTTAATAAGTAATGGCGATACTTGCCCTGCACTCCCCAGCACGTCAACAGCGTGTTGAATGGCATGAATGACTATCCAAGTTTGCTGAAAATAGCCATCACTTATGACGAAACCTAGGTATGACGTCGAAACCAAAGCCGAATCAAAAAATTGCTTCGAACATATGTAGAACATATGTATGTACTCAATATTGAAAAATGTGAAAAGAGAAGTTGCTGAAAAAGTTATTAAATATGTACATTAACTAAACCAACAACGTTACAATAACCTCAAGGGTGAGTTTATCAAATTTGCTAAGTTGGAGCAAATTCCGAAATTAAGTCCTTAATAATCTCGCTATTTTGTTGTTTTTTTATGAAACACTTTTCTCCAGTTTTGATTAATTTAATTTGAAGATGGTGACCTACTTTTATAGACTAACTCACTACGCTAACCTAAAGCTGGGATCTGTCAATTTTTATTCGATTGTAAAAATAAAAAGTTTTCATAGACGGAGACCCATCTCATTTGGGCGGCGACTTATTTTAAGGTTAAGGTCGATTGCGTTATGGAAAAGTTATGTGCTTAAAGTTTCATGACTTTATTTATAGAATAACCCCAGCTTCTTTTTTCTTTTGCTTTACTTTGTTTCATTCCTCCGTTGTACCCTAAGCTATTTATTAGATTCCTATCTACGCAGCTATTTGTATGCTAATTTGGAGAAAACTCCCTGCGAAATTAGTGTAGCGATGTTTTTATAGCTACCATAATGATGCAAAGATGATTGCGTGGAAAATAAAGAAAGGGAATTGCGAGCCCACAAATTTGTTTTTAAAGGGATTATCCACAGTATCGCGAAGGAAGGGCTTAAAACTAGTTTCATACCCATGTGAGGATTTTTCAGTCAACCGAGTTTTTATATTTCAGAAAAAAAAAACTAAAAAGGTAGTAAAAATTACCTTACATACCTTCTTCCCTTTTTTTGGAAGTGTTAAAACAGAAACTGCGTAACAAGAGGTCGTTTTTGAAATGTGTGAATGGTAATTTACCCTCGAGTAACTGTGAACTAATAAACTATCCGGATTTTCCCCACTCACTCTTGTTTCCCTTAATACTTCCTGATTCTTTGCCAACCAAACTTTCCTGGTTTCTATGTCGTTCGCATTTAATCATTAGCTATGCTATGCACAAACCGAGTAAGTAAGGAGAAAAAGTCAATTAGCAAAGCTACGTGGTATACCTTCCCCCAACCGCAAATATATACAAGTATAAGCCGCATGCATTCATAGCCATAAATTATATATTCTGCTTTTCCCCATTTTTGTGGTTCAGTGAAACCAGTTTGACTTTCAACCTTGCAAATAAAAATGTATGGACCTAACGTACGAGTATAACACAAGGGCGTTGAATTGATTCACCAATACACTATTCACTTTCGTACGTGTGTACTCCTACCTTCCTTTATTCCTTCGAAAAAGGGATGACTCAGATTTCATTTTAAAGAGGAAAACAAAACCCAAAAGATAAAAAAACGAAATCTAATGGTGGCTTTAAGTTACTTTTGTGGTTTTGTACAATTTAATTCCAGTTGTAAAGAAGAAGAGATCATGATTTTAGAGAACAAAAGGATCAAGGGTATGGATTTCACTACGAAACTGAAACGTTTTAGACGAGGGTACTAATGAGGTATCTTATTTTCGTTCTATACGTGGTAATTTGGAAGAATTTTCAATATAATACGAATTTCCTAAGCGTTTACTCATTAGGGGTACTATGTAACCATAGTAATAGATGAGCCAGTTAATTTCCAAGTCAATGAGGAACATAGGACAAATTAATTGGTAGATTAGTAGGACATGCAAACTTATTAATGAAAGTTTTGTAAAAAAGGAAAAGCACAGTGTTGATTACAGTAGTTGGGCATAGCTGAATGTACTCAGAAAATCTGATGGTACCTTTACCTTGAGTTTAAAGCGGATACTCACAGTTTACTGCTTTATACCCATATCTCGGGACATCAGACTGTCATTGGTTTGATTTAGTATACAACAACTGAAATTGGGACTGAAACGATGAAGGCAACTCGGCGTAGGTGGTATATTGCGTGGTAACGACTGAGATCAGTCAATTTGCTGTGGCGTCATTTGACGGTTTTAATTTGCCAGGTTCTGATGGGATATACTCTGCTATGCTGCAAAAATATTAAAGAGAGCTGCTTCTTATTATGAAAATAATTTTCACTGCTAGCCTGGCACTTGCCTAATACCTATTTCTTGACGCGTGGTAGGAGTGGTCTTTATTGTCTTTATTCACAAAATAAGGTAAAAATATTATTCACTTGCGAAGAGTTTTAGACCAATCAGTCTAACATCCAACATCCTTTTTGCTGAAAAGCTTGGAGACACTAGTAGAGTTGAACGTGCGCAAAGTTGTACTTCAAATGCATCCTCTTTCGGAGATGCAACATGCTTATCAGCACATGTTGGGAGAATTGAATGCGCACTCGAAAGGAAAGAGTTCGTACTGGGCCGGGAAAGAGTTCGTCTTTGAGCTTTTGATAACGTAACTTTCGACAGCGTAGATGAAATACTGGTTTTGTGGATCAAAGCAATGCTTGTGCCCAGGACATTGATCGCTGTTGCAGGCCTCGAACTATGTATCAAATCTGGCATAAATATGGGCGGCCCGCAAAGTGGCGTCCTGTCTCTGCCTTTATGAAGCATGGTGGTAGACTCTCTGCTCGATGCTCTCAATGCCTCTGGAATATATGCCCAGGCCTATGCTGATGATGTTGCCGTTCCCTCTGTCGGCTCATGTTTAATGACTGTCTACCTCAAAGCGCAGGCGGCGCTAAATGTGATTGATGACTGGTGCACGAGTAATAGACTGGTGCACGAATAGGCTGTCAGTGAATCCTAAGAAGCTGTCGTTTTCTCCACGAGAAGGAGGAAGCTAAATACGTGGGAGACATCTTACATAGCAAGCTTCTTTGGTCAAAGCATGTTGAGTCAAAAACCACCAAAGCGCTCTCAGCTTTTTGGCAATGCTAAGGTGCTTGTTTGGGTGGTCTTATCGCCGAAAAATGTCCTTTGGATCTACACAGTAATGTTAAGATAATCTCATATGCATCGGTTGTCTGGTGGAACAGGCTAACACACAAACACGTCGTGGGCCTCGATTCAAAAAAAAAAAATAAATTTCCTTGGCACAGCGGGCGCTGCTGTAGATGCTTTGATGAATCTTCCATCCCGTGACCATATATCAGAGGGTGCGCACTGAAAGCCATGCCTCGCCTTAAGAGAAACTGTCTCAACAACTCGCATTGGAGTAACAATGTACTTGCGCGAGAAATATTCTACGACCCCTGTGTCCTGAATATGCCTTCCGGCGCAATGACACCTGCCATCCTACTGCGCAATAATTTCACATTCAAATTTGCATGGCATCAGGACTGGCTCTGGCACAAGTGGAAGGGAAAAAGCATATGCATCTGCAGCGACAGCCAAGCTACGCGCGAAACTGTGTCTAACCCTCTACCCAGCTCCAAATTAATGCATGAACTCAAGACCATTTGAACAAAATCGGAAGACTAAATTCACTAAGGCTTGTGTGGGTCTACTGCAGATTCATAAAGAGTCACTGTCTACATGATATTTGGAATATTCCGAAATCTTGCATTACAAGGGTGGTCCGATAAGTACTTAGCCTCACCGCCAGATGGCGCCAGTATCGCAAGAGCAACTATCGTGTAGTACATTCTAGTACAGGGTTACTGTCGAAATTTCAGGCGGATCGGACCCGTAGTCTTGTTGTGACCGCGTGCGGAAGCGGGAGTGTCCGCGGATTTTAGAAAAATGGAAAAAGAGCAATATCGGTTGGTGATTCGATTCTTGTTTTTGGAAGGGAAATCACGCAGCGAAATCACAGAGCGTTTGGATGGCGACCATCAAAAATTGTTTTAACGAGTTTCAACGTGGTCGCACGCCGGTTTTTGATGAGCCACGTCCAGGTGCCAGGTGCGAAAAGGGCAACCACGGAGGATAACGTGACAAAAATCCACGATCTCGTATTGGCAGACCGCCGATTGAAGGTGCGCGAGATAGCTGAGACAGTAGGCATTTCAAAAGATCGCGTGGGTCATATCCTGCATGAAAAGGAAGCTGTCGGCGCCATGGGTGCCGCGTTTACTCACCCCGGACAACAAGTGCAACCGTGAGACTACTTCAGAGCAGTATTTGATGCTGTTTAAGCGCAATCCGGAGTTTCCGGCGAACGTGCTCCGAAGAAGGCGAAGACTGTCCCATCGGCCGGAAAGGTGATGGCCACCGTTTTCTGGGATTCACAAGGTGTGATCCACATCGACTACCTGGAGAAGGGCAAAACGATGACAGGGCTGTAATATGCCAAATTATTGGGCCAAATCAACGCCGAATTGAAGAAAAAACGGCCCAACTTGGCGAAGAAAAAAGTGCTCTTCCACCATGATAATGCACCGGCTCACACCTCCGCCCTCGCTACGGCCAAATTGGTCGAATTGGGCTACGAACTGCTGCCCCATCCAACGTATTATCCAGATTTGGCCCCGTGCGACTTCTTTTTGTTTCCAAAGTTGAAAAAGTCATTCGCCGGGCAGAAATTTCAGTCGAATGAGGAGGTCATCGCCGCCACGGGGGCCTACTTTGCAGACCTCGAGAAAACGTATTTTTCAGACGGGTTAAAGAAGTTGGAGCATGGGAGCATGGAGCTGGGTCAAGTGTATTGAGCTAAAAGAAGACTGTATTGAAAAATAAATCGCCATTTCTCCAATATGTTTGTTTTTCTTTTGTAGGCTAAGTACTTATCGGACCACCCTCGTATACAATAAGAGGTCTAACATTAAATCAATTGAAGCTTAACACCTTTACGAAAAATTGTGATGTTCTTATTTATATCGAAGACTCAAAATCGACGGCTCATAACAGAATACCAAATGCCAAATACCGGTGCCAAATGCCCGCCTAGATCGAGCCATAATTTAGACGAATTTTTCGAGTATATTTCAGGATGAAAAGCAATTAAATGTCAATTTAGTGTTCAATAGTTGGTCTTTGGTGACATGCTAATGTCGAAAAACAGTTACAAGAAATAGAACGTTCGGAAAATGTGTCACCTATAAAAATTGATTGTTTCAAAAGCTGTTGTACTGAGAGTAAACATGGTCTATGTGGCGACATGACAAAAATTGTTCGTCAAAGCAACCCAAAAGCTAATCAAATTCTTGCTATTGCGTTAAAAATTAATCATGAAACAGAAAATTTTATACAATGAATAGGTAGATGTGTGATTATTATTTTGGTGGTGATCATCGGTTTATGGCATGGAGAAGGTAACTTAGGCCCGGTCCACATGAACGTAGAATGAAGGTTCTTTCCAACTGCTTGCATTCATACTGACATTGGTCAAGTTCAACAATTCCTATTAGCCAGGTCTTAAATTTAATATAATGAAGTTTCCGAACATAAACACTTCACCATTCAGCAAACAACTAGTTCGGCCATGAGAATTGCCATCCAAAGTACAAACCTCGTATATAAATATACCTTGGTTTGTCACTTTAGATGGTTCTGCTATAATGTTCCTAAATACTTCATTGATGTTTTGCATTCATGGCTCACACTTAAATTGATGGTGAACCTTATATTCGGCAATGGGTCGTGCATTATTTTTCAATTTCTTCTTCTTCTTTTTGAAGAAATTACATGACAACAGTTTTTTAATACCATTGGTAAGGCTTCGGTTAGTTCGCTATATGAAGAGCGAAAGACATACGTCTCATTCTGGTTCCTGGTAATCCTCCAGTACATCCTCCAGTACTGTCATATCAGGTCTTCTTCTTACGGCTTTTCCACTCATTATTCTTTTGTCCATTCGTCCACCTTCTTTCTCATTCATTCTACTTGTTCTGCTCATCTAAGTCCTTGCGATTTTATTACTCATCGATCGAGAATATGAGCCTGAATAAGGTTCCTCCAGTCAGTTGATCACAGACCAGTGAAGTGGAAGGTAGTGTTTCGGCTTGTTTGCGATATAAACAAAAAACAATAAAAAGGTATAAGTGCGCATTTAGGCGAAACATTCGCGGAACCCCAATTAGCCCGGTGGTTAAGTGCTCGACCCGCAATCGGAAGGTCGCCGGTTCGGATCCCAAGTCGGGAGGAAAGTTTTTTGTGTGTGTTTTCTCTGTTTCTTTCTGCTGCTTCTCAATTAGTTGGAAGTAGCAGGAGGAGGATGTCGGGAGACGGCGCGGGAAAACCCGTACGTCGTACGGAGTCGGAATCGGGTGATTTATCATCCGATTTCGCAACACCGACCGTCGTCATGAAGAGGCACCCGAAGCCCAATCTAAGTAAGCGCCCCTCCCTCACTACTTCGACTGAAAAGCTGCAGGTCGAAGCGAGGAAAGGGGCGCCATCACCATCAACGTCGGAAGCAGCTCTACAACAACAACCAAAACCAGCGATCCCCGTGGAAGCGGATATTGCCTACCTTTCCTATGGTAGGGAAGGTCGCTACACGGGAGACAATAACCCCTTCGCCCCCCTTTTATATTCGGCTACGGAGGAAGAGCGTAGCGAACTGGAGCAGAAAGAGCGTATGCTACGTGCCCAGCTGCAGGCCGTAGTTGATAAGCTGAAGGAAATAAAGAAGAGGGATTTAGAGCAGGCAACAGCCGCCCCACAGCAAAAGCAGCAACAACAACAGAAGCCGCAGAAAAAGCAGCAGCAACAACAACAGCCACAGCAGCAGAAACAGCAGCAACAACGACAGCCGCAACAACAGCAGCATAAACAGCCGCCGCAACAGCCGCCGCAACAGCAGCAGTAACAACAACAGCCGCAGCAGCAGAAGCAGCAGCAACGTCCTAAAAAGGAGAAAGTGCCACCCATCTTCACCTATACCACGGCCCTACGAGAGACCATCGATCTCTGTAAGTATGCTATTGGTGTAGGCAGTTTTGAAATCAAATGTTTAGGCCAAAAACGCTATGCTGTTCGGTGCAAGACACTGGAGCAGCATAAGCGTATAAAAAGCTTATTAAAGGAGTCCACAACGGAGTTTTTCTCCTTCACGCCGAAGGCCGAGAGGTTGCGGACAATGCTCCTTAAAGGCGTGGAGTCGATTGCAGACCCCGAGGAAATGCTCTCAGAGCTCAAAGAGTTCGAGAGTGACGACCTCAAATTCGTGGGGGTTAAGCCATTCACTACGGTGAGCTCCCGACGGGAGAAGCGAGTTATTCCCTTCTTCTTGGTACAGCTCACACCCAGCAGCAAGCTGGAGAGGTTAAGGACTATCACCACCTTAGCGTCCCAGACTGTCACATGGGAAACATTAAAGAGGAGCGGAAACATTTTGCAATGTATCCGCTGCCAAAGGTTCGGGCACTCCGCGTCGAACTGCGAAATGCAGCCTCGATGCGTTAAGTGTGCAAAGAACCACAAGAACGAGGAACGCGACCTTGGGAAAGACAAAGTGGCGGATAGAGAGCAGCTCGAGTGTGTCTTGTGTAGGAACCGAGGGCACCCTGCAAACTATCGGGGATGTCCTAAGTTCCAGGACATCAAGAAAGAAAACCTGGCCCGTAAGCAGAAGGTCGAGGAGAAGCGTCCCTCGGGTCGCTTCCAAACACCAGCCGTCACATCCCAATTGACCTACGCCCAAATGGCGGCAGGTTCGGGAAAGACGGTACAAAAGCCCATGACTGTTCCTAAAGCCCCAGTGCCTGTCTCTAAGGCACCGGTGGCCGAGGTGGATGTCTGTTCGATCTTGCTCGCAATCCAAGGGCAGATTGGGCAGCTCTAGCAACAGATCCTGGAGACGGCGACCCGAGTAGATAGTATCTACTCGCTTCTGCCGGGCCTAGCGCACCTAAGGTCGTGATGGGTACGCTGGTAGAGAGGCCCTTGAAGATCCTGTCGGTGAATGTAAATTCACTGATAAGGATCGAGCGACGAGCCGTACTTTTTAACCTGTTGCAGGAAGAAAGCCCCGATGTACTCTTGGTTAGCGAAACAAAGCTAAACCAGAAGCACAAAATCCGGCACAGTTCTTATAGAATAATTAGAAGGGACCGACCCAACGCTATTCAAGGCGGGGGAGTTGCGATCTTTATTAAAAACAATTTTAAGCATAAAGTCATATATAGCGGTGAAGTGCGGAGGTTCCAGGTGCTAGAGGCCTGTATTGTGTGCATTCCTCTCCGAAACGGAAAGAGAATGTACATTGTATCAGCCTATGCACCTGAAGCACCTCAACCCAATATTTTTATCGCAGAGCTCGAGACACTTTTTCGATCTCTGCGCTTAAACTCGGTAGAAAACTTCTACATTCTGGCCGGCGATTTAAATGCCAAACATAGTGATTGGGGAAATAACATTCCCAACACTAGGGGAAGCCTACTAAGCCATTGGTGGGTTCTTCGCAGCATTGAATATAGAGTCAAGTTGCTCGCAACGGATAGTCCGTCGTATCCTAGGAGCGGCTCCTATCTGGATCTCATGCTAATGGACTCTCGACTGAGACTGGCAGACACGAACGAATGGTCTATTAACTGTCTACGGATCATTGCGGACTATGTGCCGTGATCACAGTACCTGACGAGTTCGCGGAGATGGCAGAGTGTGTCCAAATGCACCACTACGATTACAGTAGGGTGTGCTGGCCGCGCTTTGCCAATTCCCTGACGAGAGCGCTCACTTCGAGCGCCTCCTTTCCACCGCCTAATAGGAACCTGTCAAACTACGAGATTGACAGGTATCTCAAACAAATGGACGATGTCATTAAATAGACAATGAACAGTACGATACCACGCCAAAGACAGCACGATACCACAAACGTATACCGAAACGCGACAATCGACGCACTGCGCAGACAAAAAAGTAGACTCCTGACAAGACTCAAACTCTTGTACAGGCGGTTTACCGACAGACAAAACTCGGAGGTCAGGACACTGAAGTCACTGATTAAAAATATCCAACAGTTAATCAAGGAAAATTACAGAATATCTGTAAGTTTGCATTGGAACAACAGAATTCGTGCTGTAAAATCCAACAGCGCGAGTATGTTCCCGCAAATAAATAAAATATTTCGGAGAAACAATCAGAATGACATTCAGGATCTAAAGCTTCCGAGAACGTCAGACAATGAACGCTTGCTACGAACAGTTAGCATCGATCCGGAGAGCGCCATCCTGGATGACGACTTCTTCGTGATCGAGGATCCTCAGGAGAAGGTGGCGACAGTGGGAGCTGTCTTCCAGGAAGTGTACAAGGTGAATGATAGTATTCGCCCGAACCACGACCTGGAAGATAGAGCCCTGCTTCATCACTTCTATTTACGAAATGATATCGATCATTGGCGATCAGAGAACCTTGGTTTTACAGGGTTCAATGAAGATTTCATGGCAAACAATGTCATCGCCAATGAGGGGGTTAATACCCTGTTCATATCCACGGAAGATCTTCAGATGATCTTCGAGTCATTGAGGAAGAAAAAATCCGCGGGAGTCGACGGTATATCCAATGTTGTGCTTAGGCACCTTCCGCCAGTGGCTGTAGAGAGGTACACCATCCTGTTCAACAATGCACTGAATAATGCATATTATCCAGTGCACTGGAAGACAGCGGTGGTGCAACCAATTCCCAAGAGGGGTAAAGACACATCTAACCCGGAAAATCTCCGGTCAATAAGTCTCCTTCCGAGTATCAGCAAGGTCTTCGAAAAGGTGATCCATAGGGCCCTGTCTAAATGGGTTGAGGACAATAAAATCATCCCGGATAACCAATTCGGTTTCAGAGCGGGGCATGACACTATTCATGCCGCGTCGAAGCTTGTATCGGATGTCCAATGGAATAAATGCAAGAACCAATGCACGGGTGCCTGTCTGATTGACTTGGAAAAAGCCTTCGATACCGTATGGTTAGAAGGTCTTTATTACAAGCTCAGTCGGCTGGGCATAAGTAAACCACTGCTATATATGATTTTTGACATGTTAACAGGTAGAAAGTTCGTAGTGAAAATTGCCAACGTGACTTCTACCCAAACATTTGAAATCAAAAATGGACTGCAACAGGGTACGGTAAATTCGCCGATCATTTTCAGCATTTACCTAAGCGATCTAATAGTTTCTCTTCACCAATAGCGTACGCAGACGACCTAATCGCGTACAGATCAGGTCCAACGATCGACGTCATTGTCACTCTCTTGCAGCGTGACTTCGAAAAAATTCAGCAGTATTGTGATGACTGGAAGTTGAAAATCAACTTCCAGAAATCAGAATCTATATTGTTCAGAACGCCTTTGTCTAGGGCCTCTCGGGACACTAGAAAAAACTGGCGCAGGTTCTTAATTTTAGGACCGGATGGGCGTCCACTGGCGAAACAAAGTGTGGTCAGATATCTTGGGATCGTGCTGGATCAGTATCTATATTTTGACAAACATGTAGATGCTGCTCTGGCAAGGGCCCGGCGCGCTTTCGCTCTGACAAGGTGGCTGTTTCATAGCAGCCAACTTGATTCTAGGGTGAAGGTAATCTGCTACATGGCCTTAATCAGGCCCATGGTTGCCTATGGATGTCCCGTCTGGTTCAATGTGAGAGCCAGCTTAATGGAAAAGATTCGGGTGTTTGAGAGACAATGTCTCAGGATGTGTCTGGGGCTACACAGGACACCCGAATCTGAGTACACGAAATTTTACCCGAACGAGGTCCTATACAATAGGGCCAGGATTGTACGGATAGATAATTTTTTGATCAAACTGATTCGAAGCCACGTTGCGAGAGCAATGACTTCGGTCAATAGCCTGATCTTCGGGGCTTACTACCCCAACGATTTATATCACGAGAGAGTGCGCCTTAATGGCTTTGTGCCGCCAGAAGCATTCCTCTATTTAGATAGATGTGGGCTGATCCAGGATAGATTGGCGGTACCGCTAATCTTCCACGTGGGTCGCAATTCCGTGGAACGGCGATTCCTCTACGAACCCGATGTCGCGCTCCGTGAGCCCGAGCGCCTGCGCCTCAGGTTCTGTAGATCGGTCTCACGCCGGGATCGAGGAGACGTAGTCCGACAGCATCAACGCTTTTGATGGCTGGAGAGAGCTACGTCAGTGGACACTTTGAGAGCTTCAGCCTCTTCAAGGCATGGCCTGCCTAACACCAATGGCAGGCTTACATAGGCTAGGGTAGGGTAAGGTAGGGTAAGGTAGGGTAGGGTAGGGTAGGTAGTAGTAGCGTAGTATGTATTAAACAAAAAAAAAAAAAAAAAAAAGAAAGATATATACAGGGTGTCCCACGAGCAGTGTGCCAAAAAGCTAGAGCGTGTAGGTCTGGTCAAGACAAGAAAAAAATCGTATGGGAGGGGGGGGTCTATTCCCCCCCGTTTAGCCGGGAGGGGCAATTTTCTAAAAAATTGACTTAATTTCGAAAAAAAATTATTAAAAATCAACATTTACATCCACAATGCCGTGATATACTTTTTTGTAAAGCCAGAAACCTCTTCTTTCATCCTGCTTCTAAACGAAGCTGTTTTAAGGAATAGTTTTTGAGAAATTAATTATCAAACTCAAAATTTTGAAAAAAAAATGAAAAAAAAAAATTTCGAACTATTTTTTTTCAAAATTGTATGTAATTAAGTACTAATTTTTTGTCCAAAATTCAATTCTCTTATTAGTTTTTAGGTAAAAACAGAAAACCGGATGCAAAAATGTTTTGTAGTTTTCGAGAAATTAAAAAAAAACCCGAACCATTTTTTTCTAAGAAAAACCTTTTTTTGGTTTTAACGCGGCTGGACTTGTAGGCAAATTAATGTATGAAACATTGACATCTTTTTTATTATTTTTAAAAAATTTGTAGTTTTATGAGGATTCAATAAACTGACACCGTATTGGAATAACCCTGGATTAATCCTTTTTTTTCATTGATAACGCCTGAAAACTGACCTGCCAATTTCGTCTGGGTCCGCCCGCCGCCAATGGGTTCAACCGGCTAGGACCTTAAGACAATAAAACCGCAATTTTTGGATTTGGTCTGACGTAATCCCTCCCTTAGTACAAGGAGGATAGCTATTATGCTTGGAGTGCCCAAATCTAGAGTACGGAGAGTGCTTCATACCGAAAACTTACACCCGTACCATTTTAGGACAGTTCAGGAACTCACCTCAAACGACAAGTTTTTGAGAGCAGAATTTTGTCGATCATTACTGCTTCGAAATGAAACTGAACGAAACAATTTTGGAAGGATATTCTGGACGGATGAAGCACAGTTTACCAGAGATGGGGTTACTAACTTCCACAATTTGCATCATTGGAGTAGCACCAATCTACACAACAAAAAACAAAATAAATCACAACACCGCTTTAGCTGTAATGTTTGGCTTGGTATTGTTGGACAAACTGTAATCGGGCCCCGGTTTTTGAATGCCGTTATTATTGGAGAATCATACTTGCAGTTCCTACGAGACCTTTTGCCCGATTTGATGGACAACGTTCCTTTGGCCATAGCAGATAATTTAATCTACCAGCAAGATGGAGCACCAGCACACTACAGCTTACGGGTTAGAAACTGGCTGGATGATCATTTTAGTGACCGTTGGATTGGAAGAAAGGGCTCCACGGAATGGCCACCTAGATCACCAGATTTAACTCCTCTAGATTTTTATGTGTGGGGATTCATGAAGAATTATGTTTACGAAGTGGAAATAGTATCTTTGGAACGACTGAAAGCACGGATTGAAGTCGCTGGAGTCAAATTGTTTGACTTATGTGCAGCCATTAGAAGGAGATATAATCTTTGCCTTCTAAAAAATGGGGATCATATTGAAAATTGATTATAATAAAACTCCAATTTTTTTAAAAATAATAAAAGAGATGTCAATGTTTCATACATTAATTTGCCTACAAGTCCAGCCGCGTTAAAACCAAAAAAAGGTTTTTCTTAGAAAAAAATGGTTCGGGTTTTTTTTTTATTTCTCGAAAACTACAAAACATTTTTGCATCCGGTTTTCTGTTTTTAACTAAAAACTAATAAGAGAATTGAATTTTGGACAAAAAATTAGTACTTAATTACATACAATTTTGAAAAAAATTAGTTGGAAATTTTTTTTTTTCATTTTTTTTTCAAAATTTTGAGTTTGAAAATTAATTTCTCAAAAACTATTCCTTAAAACAGCTTCGTTTAGAAGCAAGATGAAAGAAGAGGTTTCTGGCTTTACAAAAAAGTATATCACGGCATTGTGGATGTAACTGTTGATTTTTAATATTTTTTTTTCCAAATTAAGTCAATTTTTTAGAAAATTGCCCCTCCCGGCTAAACGGGGGGGAATAGACCCCCCCCTCCCATACGATTTTCTTCTTGTCTTGACCAGACCTACACGCTCTAGCTTTTTGGCACACTGCTCGTGGGACACCCTGTATATTAAATATATATTATGTATATAATTTATATATATATATTTTAGTTAAGGTAGAATAAGTTAGGTTTAGTTACATAAAGGTAGGCTTACGTTTTATATATAATACAAAAAATGATCATATGCTAAGTTTTTAATAAAAAACATTTTTCTTAGCTTAAGCTAGATATAGTAATGTTAGTGGTAAGTTGATATAGTAGTCGAAAGACATAGACTTAAGTTGTTACATCTATTTTAGAGTGTCCGCCTAGGGCCAGTAAGATATCTAGATTGTTAAGATAGTTAAGCTAGTTTTTAAGCATTTTTGTCTAGGGTAGGATAGATCTAAGAAATTATGAATAAAAATGAATTAAAAACTAAAAAAAACTAAAAGGTTCCTCCAGTTTTTTCCTCATTTTCCATACTCCTTAAAATTTTTTTTTTTTTTCAAATACTCAAATGTGTTTTTATCGTTGTAAGTCAGAGATCAAATTTCATGTCAATGAAGTTTCACTGTTTATAATATGTTTATAAATACGGATTTTGACATTGGACAAAAGAGTTGTTCCTTTATCGAAAAGAAGCTCACGTTGCCTTTTATTTGTTTCGATTTTAATGTCGTTTTTGGCAGTCAGTATGGTATCTTGATATTTGAACTTGTCCACTTTGTTAAAGTGGTTATCGAACACAGTCAGATGCGAAGTTTGGGTCGATCAAAGTCGCTCAGCGATCATGTATTTGGTTTTCTCTTCATTTACTTCTAATCTTACTTAATTTCCAGCCATTATAAGACTTTCCTGCGGCCTTCTTATTCTTAAGACTTGCTTCTTTTACTTCCTTCACTGTTGGCAGTTGTACCTGAATTTCTGTTGCGTAGTTACCACGCTTTTCCATTGCTGATTACTCCATGTACATTAAGCAGTTTATTAAAATATCTGCTCCAATTTGTTGCAACTCTTTCATTGTCCGAAATGAGTTCCTGAGTATCGTTACGTTTAAATCCTGACCTGGCCTGATATCCTCTCGTACAGCATTTAGCCCTACCTACATTGTTTCCTTGTTTGTAGCCCACATACTACCTGAATGTTAGCAAACTTTTTCTTCAGCCATTATAATTTTTTATCTCGAAGGAAGTTGCTGACTTTCTTGCCGTAGAATCTGATATCTTGTTCACGTGATCTCTTCACTTTTTCCCAGGCTTGAAATCCTACAATATTTCTTCCTCGAATTCTTCGACGAACCATGGATTTCATAAAGTTCAGAGGGGAAGGTGCGCAATGTTAGAGGAAATTATTCACTTTCCTTGGGGACTGGCAAAGTATGCCAAGATAAATATACAGCAAATTATGCGGTCCGAAAAATAGGACTTGCTTTCTTTCGATCATATCTTACAGAGAATTTGGTAAATGTTTGCAACTAGCTCATATCCCGCTGCTTTAAATAACTTGGGAAGCAGTGTACCTGTACCAGCTGCTTCTTTAGACTTCAGCTTGGCTTGGCATTAATTCTTCTTCGGGCTAATAAGTTAAAGCACCGTAGAAACTTGTATAGTCTGGAGAAAATATATATATATATATATATATTTCGTTAAGTGGCATTATTTCATTGTTGTTACAACAACTTTCTAAAATATTTCCTCAATCAAAAAACTACAGCGTTATAGAATCCATTGTTTGTGGATGAGTTGCGCTAGCGGGTTTACATTCTCGTAGAAGGAAAATGAATTTGTTTATTATGTTGGGATCTATGTACAGTAACGAGAATAATTTTTCATACAAATCCTCCTGATGCCGAAATTAATAGTTTGTGGAGCAAAACAAGGATTTTTTTTAGTTCTTTTTTTATACACATTTTCTTAAACATTTTTTTAACATATTAAAAAAACAAGTACATTAATAAACTTAGTAATATGTAATATGTGCTGCTTCAAAATATTTAAATAAACTACCTGATCCATTTTATCGGTAATAAATTCAAAATTTCCAACTCCATGATAGCCCATTGCTCCCCATATCATTATGTTGCCTCCTCCATGCTTTACGGTTGATTGAATGTTTTGGGGAAGCAAGGCTTCATTTTTTTTCTCCATACCTTTTGTTGCTTACTATCACTACCAAAAATCTTAAATTTACTTTCATCAACGAAAATCACTTTTTTCCAAAAGTCAATTGGTTGATTAGCATACATATTTTCTAGCAAAATCCATCCGCTTCTTTACGTTGGCTTCCCGTAAAAGAGGTTTCCGCCTAGCAACATGACATTGCAGTCCTAGTGCATTAAGTTTTTTTCGTACAGCTGAATCTGTCACAGATGTTCCACTAAATAATTTTAAATTTTTATTCAATTGCACTGCTGTTTGTTTTGGATCTTTTCTTATTTCACGGATTAAAAATTTTTCATCTTTTGTTGTTATTTTCCTTTTACGTCCTGCGCCTTTTTTGTTTTCTATTCTATCTTCTAAATAATAACGATTGCAAATGCACTGCACTGTAGAATGGCTTAAATTTAATAATTCACCGATTTCTTTTAAAGTTTTTCCCTTTTCGCGATGATAAATTACCAGTGATCTAACATTTGTTGTGGTATTTTTGCCCTTTTTTGCCATTTTGAAAGAAAAAAACACAAAATTGTAAATAAAAACCAATTAAAAGTTGCAATTAGCGAAGAGTGGCATAAAATTGGGACTAACATTACACAAAAATTGGTGGAATCAATGCCTCATCGGTTGGCAGAGATAATAAAAAACAAAGGACTACATACAAAATATTAATAAATAAGTAATTAAAAAAAAAACCGTGAATTTTTATTATTTTTGATTTTTTGTATGAATAATTTTTCTCACTGTTTTAATACGTTGAATTTTTTAATTTTTTGTTACTCACATATTACTAAGTTTATTAATGTACTTGCTTTTTTAATATGTTAAAAAAATGTTTAGGAAAATGTGTATAAAAAAAGAACTAAGAAAAAATCGTTGTTTTGCTCCACAAACTATTAATTTGGGCACAAGAAGTGTTTGTATGAAAAATTATTCTCGCTACGGTATATAAAATAGATTTCTGTTTCTAGGCTAATGAAGCCCAACTTTGAAGAAAAAGAAAATGAATCAACAAGTAGTGCATAATTCTAAGTTCGGACTTAAAGAAATGACGCGTTAGCAAGCGGTTTACGTAAACGTAAGCATTTAGCAACATTCGTATTTATAGCTTCTTTCTGCAAGCCTTTACAAGATTTCTACTAATAGATCAAGAGCGGTGTTTAGTCCAATAAGTAAGATTTTCCTTACTGACTTAGATAACGCTAGAGCCCGAGGAACCCAGAACCATCTTCAGCCAAATCATTCTTTATCCGGCTAACGCCAGTGTCGCACGAACAGTTGATTGAAGAACTTTCTCATGCGCTTGCGCCACCGGAAATGTGATGGTCCCCTGCTGCCTCGTATCTCATCTTGGATACCATGAAATGCTTGAATACGTAAACGTCAGATCAACTTAACTCCTTACCATTACATTTGTGAATATTCATTAGCGTTGGTTATTTTTTCCTGTATACAAATGTTGACTTTTGAATCAAATAAAGATCATTTACTTTACACCTTCAAATAAAAGAAACAATTGTGGCTGAGGCGTATCGAATGAGTATAGAAATTTACGGTAGGCTTCTATTTTTTTAACCCCCGACGCAAAAAGGGGGATGTTATAAGTTTGACGTGTCGGTTTGTCTGTTTGTCTGTTTCCCTGGGTGTCTGTCTGTGGCATAGTAGCTCCTAAATTTTGATAATTTTTTTGTGTTTGAAAGCTACCGTAATCGAGATGGTTCTTAACTCCAGTTAAGATAGATAGATAGAACTTTATTTCGCACAAGTATTTTAAACATTATTCTCCTTGATGAAGATTTTACGGTTACGAAAAGGAATATCTTAGAAGGAAAAAACGAAAAAAAAAAACCTTCTATACAAAATTAATCAAGAAATTACATATAGATATAAATATAAATATCAGCAAATTTGCTATAAATAAATAAATAAAATAGAAATATACAGAATATAAATAGATAAATAAATAAATAAATAAATATTTAAATTAGTAGTAAATAATTAACAGGTAAATATATTAATAAATAAATAACAGGTATATATATTAATAAATAAATAGAAAAATAAATAAATAAATAATAAACAAATAAATAATAATAAATTCCTATAAATAGATAATAAAGAATGGAGTAACAATGGAAAGAAAAATACACGAAAACAAAAATTAATAAATAGATAAACTAAAGAACAAAATATATAACAAAAGAAAAAACAAAAATTTAAGCTATAAATATATTCAAAATAAATATGTTAATCAAACAAATTGCTAATCAAACTATTATCAACGAAGGCACACTTGTTAATAAAACTCTGGCTAAGTTTTTGAACCGTATCGGAGATCAATTCAATATTCGCTCGCCAATGTAAATCTTCCGTCGAATGATGCCATGGAAGATTGAGCATCATTTTTAATAATTTGTTTTGGGAAACTTGTAATCTTTTGATGTGACATTTTGCGCCAGACAGGACAGCCATACAAAAGAATGGCTTGAAATAGAACCTTATATATCTATTATAATTTTATTTTGTAAGGATAGGGAAGATTTTCTATTTAAAAATGTATATAACATCTTGATTGCAAGAAAGAATTTGGCAATGGTTCGAGTGATGTGTTCGCTAAAAGTTAGTTTTTGATCCAGAAAAACCCCGAAATATTTAACACTGTTGGCCCATGAGATAGATGTTCGACTGATTTGGAGAGTGGAATTCGGTAAAAAACAAGCTTTTCTTTACCTAGTAAAGAATATCGCCTGTAGTTTATTATAATTTAGCTTGATTTTCCATTCGATAAAGTAGTTTTCCAATACTTCTATTGCTTGTTTAAGATTGGTATAGCTATGTCATCAGCAAACATAGCTTTATCACAGCCAGGAAAATTTGGAAGGTCTGAGGTATAAATGTGGTATAAGATTGGCCCCAAAACCGATCCCTGGGGAACACCCGAATGAACGTTAAATAATCTTGAAGCACATCCATTTACATAAACTTTAAAGCACCGAGACGACAAGAAACTTTGAATGATTTTCCATAGATAAACGGAAAGGTTATAATTTAACAGTTTAAAAAGAAGGCCATCATGCCAGACAGTATCAAATGCTTTTTCAACACCTAAAAGCACCATGCCAGTAGATTTCCCAAGAACGCGGTTTGACTTAACAATTGTTTGTATTCGAGCAATTTGGTGTATAGCCTGACCATGCCTAAAACCAAATTACTCATTGGGATAGATGTTATTGTCCGCAATGAATTCCAATATTTTGACTTTTAATATTCTTTCGTAGATTTCGGTTATGTTGCTGAGTAAATTTATAGGTCTGTAGCTAGAGAGATTTCCGGAAGGCTTGCCAGCCTTTATAATTGGTATAACTTTACTACTCTCCAGATATAAGCATTAGCGGTACCGCCAATCTATCCTGGATCAGCCCACATCTATTTATCTAAATACAGGAATGCTTCTCTCGGGACAAAGCCTTTTGATATAAATCATTGCGGTAGTAAACCCCGGAGATTAGGCTATTGAGCGAAGTCATTGCTCTCGCAACGTACCTTCGAATTAGTTTGATAAGAAAGTTATCCACCCGTACAATCCTGGCCCTATCATAGTGAGATTGATGTTACCTTTTATAATAGCACTTTTTATTTTATGTAAATGCATTCATTTTGTACTTAAATTATAACATATTAAATATTGTCACCACTCTTCTTCTTTCTTCTTCTTTTCCTTTTTATCCCGGCGTCGTTATGGTCAGAAGTGTAGGACCATAACCTTCCCACTTAACTGCATTCCTACTGGTCCGCTTGTGGGGTCCGCCGGTTTGACCTCAGAAAGTAGCGGCAGGCTTCCCGGTTTGGGATTACTTCATCGCTGAGGCCAATCAAATGCTGGTGTTTTTGCATTTGTTTGCACCAATTGTTTTTCGGCCTGCCTTTTTTGCGTGTTGAAATTGGAATGTTGATTGATAACGCCTTTTGGACGGGGTTCAAAGGATATCTCCTTTGAACATGGCAATACCAACTGAGTCGGTCGCGCTCTATATTTCTTGTGATGGTTTCTTTTACGTGGAGGCTTCCTCGGATCTTTGAACTTCTAATTCTGTCACGCTTTGTTACTCCCGCTGTCATGCGAAGCATCTTCATCTCAGTTGCCGTTAATTTGCTCGCATACTTTTTGTGCATTGTCCAGCATTGTGAACCGTATGTGAGCGCCGGACGTACAACTGAAGTGTAGAGCCTTCCTTTCAGCTTAGGGGGCATTTTTCGATCACAGAAGATGGCGGAGTTTTCCGGCCACTTCATCCACCCTATGCTTACGCGATGTTTGATGTCGTCATCACAAGTTGCTTCTCTATTAATCATAGATCCCAGATATTTAAACTTTTCACACTTGGGAAGCACTCTTCCATTCAAGTAAATGTCTGGATGAGGGTCAGAGAACGGGCAGCACAGATACTCTGTCTTCTTTGAACTTATACGATACCCGTGTCCCTCAAAAATGTCCACCCACACATCAAGTGCTCGTTGTAGGGACGCCTGATCATCACTTATAATGGCCCCATCGTCAGCAAAGAATAGCTGGTGCACATTGGGGTCCGTCACTTTTCCTTCAAGCAAGCAATCAAGGACTGCTATAAAAAGCAGTGGGCTGAGGACGCTCCCTTGGTGTACACCGACTTTGATTGCGAACTCTTCGGTGACTCCTGCGGTGCATTACTCTTGTCGTTGCTCTCTCGTACATGTCCATAATCACTCGCACGTAGGTTTCTGGAACTCCTTTTTGTCTTAGCGCTACCCATAAAAGATCTCTTGGTTGCCTGTCAAAGGCCTTCTCGAAATCAACCAACACCATATGCAAGTCCTTTGAAGAATCACGATGCTTTTCCATCATGATCCTTATACTTTGGATTGCATCTGTTGTTGATTTACCCGAGACAAACCCGCACTGGTCATCAGATAGTCGTATTGTTTTCCGCAGTCGGCTATCTAATACCCGTTCAACGATCTTCATGGTGTGCGACATCAGCTTGACAGAACGGTAGTTATCACAATTTCGCGTATCACCCTTTCCTTTGTGCAATGGAAGAAGATAGCTTTCCCTCCATTGATTAGGCATAGTGTCGCCTCTCATAAGTTTGGAGATAAGAACCATGAGCCATCTAGACCCGATGTCTCCCATCTTTTTCCAGAACTCAGAGGGTATCCCGTCCGGCCCAACAGCTTTTCTTTTCTTGGAGTTTTTAACCGCGTACCGAACTTCTTCGACTGTGATGTCGGATATTTCGGCATGATTCGGGGCGGCTCTTGGAAAGTACACTCGGGGAAACTGTTCGTTCAGAAGTTCCTCGCAATACTGTCGCCATCTGTGGAGAATTTTTTCGTCTTCCACAAGGAGTTGGCCTTCAGCATTGTTAATAAACTTTGGGAAACGAATCTCCTGAGCATTTCTTCTTCTCTGGGCGGCTATCTTAAAGATATTTGCTCCTTTGTTCAAATTGCTTTGTCGAAGCTCCTGGGTAGCCTGGTTCCTATATAGCTTTTCACGGCGAGCTTATTCCTCTCTATTAGTAGAAGAGCACTTTGACCAAGCTTGGAAAGCCATTTTCTTTTCGTGTATCACTGCTTTGGCTTCGTCTGTCCACCACCAGGTTTCTTTTGCGTGTTGGCAGGGGCCTTTAGATGTTCTGAGCAGTGATTTGGCTTTCTCCAGGCCAGATTGTTGTAGGGAATCCCACATGTCTTGTGCTCTGCACTCCTCATTACCGACCTCATCGATAATGGAAGAGAGGTATTTTCCATGTTGGTGATAAAAGCTTCGCCTTTTCCTTTATCCAGCTTATACCACTTGATTCTCTCAGACACCTTCGTTTGCTGCTTTGACTTCTTTCTCGCATACATAAAAAATTCAGTCAGGAGGAGACGGTGTTGAGGGGCGATTGCGTCTCCCAGGATCACTTTGCAATCTTTAGCTCGTGGCTTCATGAAACTGGATACCAAATGATAGTCTATTTGAGTTTCATTTCCGCCGCTGCTATAAGTGATCAGGTGCCGGCTTTGTTTGACGAACATGGTATTTAGCACTATAAGACCGTACGACTTGCACATGTTTAGGATATCTTCGCCTGAAGAGTTCCTGGTGCCGTATCCCAGCCCTCCGTGGTAGCCTTCATAGTCTTCGCTTGTCTTCCCGACATGTCCGTTTAAATCTCCCCCAACAAACAAAAGCTCTTCCTTTGGGATGATTTTGACAAGGTTGTGGAAATCTAGCCAGAATGCATCTTGTTCTTTTTGTTCGCATCCTACTTGAGGGGCATATGCGCTTACGATGTTCCACACCTCACCATGCATCACCAATTTGAGAGCCATCAAACGGTCACTGGACTTTGAAATGGTTAAGACGTTGCCAAGTAGCTCTGCCGCAAGGATGATGGCGATTCCGTTTTTTCCTTGTTCCAATCCATAGTAAAACATCTTGTAGGCTTTTGTTTTAACGTCCAAGAAACGTGCCCGATTACCGGTGTTTCGCCATTTCGTATCTTGTACGCACAGGATGTCTACTCGCCTTCTAACAATCATTTCTTCAAGCTCATAACTGCGCCCACTCAAGCTTCCAACGTTCCAACTCGCGACTCTTAAATGTGGCTTACGCCGTTGCATTACTTTGCTATCCCCCGGAAATCCTATAGCTCTGACCCGAGCATTGCTGCTCGTCCCAGGATCACGACCATTAGTAGTGCCTGGCGGGGTAGTGCTTTTCCGTTTAGCGTTCTTTTCCATAATGCTACGGTTTGACCGTTTTCTTTCTTCCCTTCCTTTTTGACACGGGCATACTCCAGATTTTTTATATTTTTTTTGATTGATCTTACTCTTACAACACCGGTGATCTCCAGTCGTGTCAACCCACTGATTTGCATGCACAATTGTGGGGCAGTTTAATGGTGGTATATGTGTCCCTAGGCTCACCTTGGTGTTTTCTAAATTGCCTAGATGTGATTTTTGTTTACCTTTGTTTAGTCGCCTTTTACGACAAGCGATAGGTATCGCTGCAGGGATATTCTTAACCCGTCCCTGCACGAGATAAATATTAATATTAATATTGTCACCCCTCAATAATTATAAATAATTACAAATATATAAATATGATTTTCTTTTTTGAAATGGCATTTAACACTATTTATAGCTGTTATTTGCAGAATAAAAAATGTCATTAACTATTCTCTGTTGCCTCAAGTAAAGCTATCGAAATTTTGTAGCTAAGAATTTTGTAACTTATAAGAAAATAATGGAATAAATTAGGTAGATACAAAAAGTGAAAAAAAAAATTTGGGGGGGTGGTTAACAGAAGAGGAGTAGAATATGAATAACTGGTTTTGTTTACTTCTGTTTAAGGCAAGAGTAGGCATCGAAGGGTTAATGATGCCATCATCCTGTACGACAGAACTAATATTATTTTAACATCCGTGAAAAGTTTCATCAGTAGAAAAGCAGAAAAAGATAAACGAATATGTTGCACATCAAAAACAGATTTCAAGTAATTAGAAACCCACACAGCCACTAGCAATGAAACCTTCACATCCGTCTGAAAATTCTTAGTTTTGGAATTAAGTCAACATATTCCGTCATCAAATCTAAGGAGCAACTTTTTTCATACACACACGTTCCCTGCTCTAAGTTATTAGAACTATAAGTGTATTGCACTAAGGCCTATGAGTAGCACACATGTGCTTATATGGTATTTATTGATCGAATTCACTTACAAGCAAGAAATCACCTTACTAAACAAGATTGCATTGCAGAAATTATCGCAAGCACACTCGAATATTCTATATGATATCCCATACTAAATACGTTGGATATATACATATAGTACATACATACGCTCATATTTACTTATGCGACGCCAAACCCATTTGAGGTCATATTTAAAGCAAACACCCTGAAACCAGCTCCGGATAAGGAATATGAAAACATTGCGATGATTTCATATTCTAGATGGGGTCGTGGCATTTTACATTTATAGTTGTATCGATTGGGGGTTGCTTCGAAATGTTCGTCGTCTGCGGAGATGGTAATGAGTTCCATAGAAGGTAAACATATAAGAGCGACTTTGCTTTAATAAGGATTTACATTGACTGATTTATAAGCAGATTCCTGACAATCACTGAATATAAATCAGTTTCGTTTTAAGGGAAGAATCCATATCTGTAAGTATTATATACGCAAGAAAATAAGATTGTTGATGCTTATTAATTAAATATAGACATGTGTAGATTTGACATCTGTTAGAAGTAATCTAACCAACCTCTCCCTAGCCTATATTTAAAACATAATGATAATAATCTAGTCTTGAGAACAATTTTATTGATTAGCCTACGACGGTAGTCTGAAAAGTCCCCGACCTAACAAAGATACAAGACATTTTGTTCTTATTTTTTCTTTTTTTTCTACATAGTCTCCTTGTAACTCTAAATACTTCTCCCAGCAATGCTCTCATCTTCCTAACCCGCAATTTTTAGACTAGGGAACAAAAAAAGTCGTTTGGGGCACGTTGTCATGGTGAAATAGGGAAACGGTTTCATATGGGAAGTTAATTTTGTTAAGAACATATCTCAGACTACAGAGTCCTGAAAGGTAGCTGACCAGTCTTATGATATTTGAGAATATTGATAGAGTGTTTGTTCGGGGGGGCGTATGAATCACTTCGATTGTCGGAGTCCTTGAACGCCGTTTCAAAAGCGCAGGTGTTCCGATTTTTCCCACTTCTCTAAGAGAACATTAATCTTCGACCTGTACCTTTCGCTGGAACCTTTCCTATCGAGTTGTTCGGTGATATCGTTGCCTTTAATGCCCCTGTGACCCGGCACCCACCAGAGTTTGACCTTATCGTGGCATTCCTTGACGGATTTTGAATTCGTACTATACGAACCCTATTTGAGCGTTGCCTGACTGTCTGAGGGTATATTGATGGTTATACTTCTTATGCCAATCTTAAAGTTAAGGTTGACGCATGTCAGTGCCAACGCCGGAATCCATCTTGGAGCCATTTGTGTACCATCTCAGGCCTTTGACATACAGGACGGAATCACCGCTTTCCCAAGCTGGGAGGTTTGAAATCAATATCTCAAATCTTTTGTCAAATATGAACGTGAGTTCTAATCGTATTCAGTTCAGAAAGGTGTTGTGAAATATATAATGTGGAAATGGATATAATGGAAATATAATGTGACCCAATGGTCAAGTAATAGACAGACGTCAACACTTTCCCAAAAAACAGTTGTTTTTTTTTTTTTTGAGCCGATTCTCCCTTTGCAGTCAATTGTTTTGGATGTATTTTTGTTTCGGGTGTATAATGGTGTATCCAAGTTTCATCAACATTAATTAATCGGCATCAAAACTCGAATTTATTGCGCCAAACTGCGCCAGCAGTTTTTGGTCTAACGTGAGCAAACGCAGCATCCAACACACGGACATTTTTCTAATGCCTAAATCTTGAGTTAATATGTGACAAACACGTTCTTTGGACGTTTACATAGCCTTTGCTATCTCTCCCACTTTAATTCGGCGGTCGTCTAGCACTATTTGGTGAACTTTAGGGATGTTATCATTAGTTGTTGCAGTGTTTAGACGTCCCGAACGTTCATTCAGTGCTCCATGAACACGTTTATATTCAGCTGCCCAAAATTTCATTGCGGTAACATTTATTTCATTTCATTTCATTTTCGTGGGGGCAAACACCCCCATTTATTGAGCTTAATTCAAGCTAAACTTATTCTAACTTAATAACTAATGAGAACGGGTGAGGGGGCGCAAACCTTAGAAACTAAAACTAGAAGGAGGGAAGGTTATTGAGAAGACGAAGTTTTAGGCATGGAGTGCTGAGGTTGAAGTCGAAGTTAATATTCGAATTAACACTTGCCAGCATACGGGAAATGGGTTCATTGGAGCCGTATGAGGTGCGGGGGATGGATAGATAGAAGAGACGAGGATTGCGTGTATTACGGGGGTTAGTGTTAAGAGATATGGAGTTATAAAGGGTGGCGCAGTCTATGAATGAAGATTATATCGGATACTCTTCTTCTTTCCTCCTAAGTACTCAAGTTGATTAGTTTAAGACGGTCTTGATAGGGCGGTAAGACCAAGGGATTGTTCCAGGGCAGACCTCGAAGAGCAAAACGTAGGAACCGACGTTGGATGCTTTCGATTCTAGATATGTGGGTTTGTTGATAAGAGGACCACACTTGAGATGCGTATTCGAGAAGGAGGCGAACAAAAGTAATATAGAGGGATCGAGTCAAGTAGGGGTTGGAGAATTCTTTAGACCAACGTTTCACAAAACCGAGTGCAGAGTTGGCTTTATGAATTATATCATTGATATGTGCGCAAAAATTTAGCTCTTGGTCACGTAGTATGCCAAGATCGCGATTAACCTGAACGGTGGAGATGGGCTAATTATTCAGGAAGTAGAGACGAGGGGGAGGTTTGATTTGTTTACGTGAGAAGGTAATTGATTGGCATTTGGAAATGTTAAGTTCCAAATAATTTTTGAAACACCAAACGGAAAAGCTGTTCAGATCCGGTTGAATAAGGGAAGAATCTTGTTGCGAGGAAATGGTCTTGAGGAACTTGGTGTCGTCAGCGTACAGTGAGAGGTGGGAATGTTTGATGACAAACTCAATGTCGTTTATGGTAAGAATAAAAAGAACTATGTGGCTGCCTTGGGGAATGCCGGAAGAAACTAAACAGGGGTTGGAAAAGGCAGATCTGAAACAAACACTCTAGTAACGGTTTTTTAAATAAGAAGATATCCACTTCAACGCAGTGGGTTCAAAACCAAGGGAAGACATTTTGAAGAGTATTAGTTTGTGGGAGATTTTGTCGAAATCTTTTAAAAAAGCTCACTGATGCAGAGCTGGAAAAAAATTGAAATATGAAATGAAGTATTTTAAGATGAAGATGCAGAAGATGATGCTGTTCATAGTCAGGAGATCAACAATATGGAAGAAAAACTTTGGAGCAATCACTTGGAAATTCAGCAATAGAAACAGCGGCTGAGGAGCTTGAAAATGATCCTGAACGTCGGAGAACTATTAAATGGCTGAAGAAAGGGGAAAACAACAACAGAAAAGTAATTGTTCTTTATTAGTTTTGTTTTTGGAGATTTCTGCTCCAAAATATTGATCGAGATCAATAAATGCCCGATGAGAACACGCCCGAAAGCATTTTAGACAAATTCTTTCAGTACCTTGATATATCTTCCTGGGAAGAAACAGCGCACGTGACAAACTGTTCTGCTTTTCAAAAACGTGATCACCGTCCCCTAGGCACATCAACGGACAAAATTAAACATTTGACTGGAATTCATATCTTGATGGATTGCTTGGGATTCCCACAGTTGCAAATGTACTGGTCAAATGACTTTGCGGGCTTCGAATGTTTTTACGATTTGCCGAAAGCAAAAGCGGAAATCAGACCGATTGTGGAAGATCCGATTGAATCTGTGCTCGAAAAGTTTGACCTTGCTGATTCCATATCACACCGCAGTAGATGGGCAAATGATTCCTTTTTCTGGACGATGTGGCTTTCATTAGTACATCTTCTTCTTCTTCTTCTTCTTCTTCTTTTCCTTTTTCCGACGTTGTTATGGTCAGAAGTGTAGGACCATAACCTTCCCACTTAACTGCTTTCCTACTGGTCCGCTTGTGAGGTCCGCCGGTTTGACCTCAGAAAGTAGCGGCAAGCTTCCCGGTTTGGGATTACTTCATCGCTGAGGCCAATCAGATGCTGGTGTTTTTGCATCTGTTTGCACCAATTGTTTTTCGGCCTGCCTTTTTTTTTTTTTTGTGACACGGACATGCTCCAGATTTTTTTTGTTTGATCTTACTCTTACAACACCGGTGATCTCCAGTCGTGTTAACCCACTGATTTGCATGTACACTTGTGGGGCAGTTTAATGGTGGTATATGTGTCCCTAGGCTCACCTTGGTGTTTTCTAAATTGCCTAGATGTGATTTTTGTTTACCTTTGTTTTAGTCGCCTTTTACGACAAGCGAGAGGTATCGCTGCAGGGATATTCTTAACCCGTCCCTGCACGGAACGGCTTTCATTAGTACATATACCCGCAAAGCCAAATCCATTGAGCTTGAAAAATTTCATTCTTGCAGCTAGCGATGGCTTAATCTTGAATTTCTATATCTACACTGGAAAAGGTTCTCTTGGTGAAGCAAAGATGAAGGAGTTCGGATTGGGAGCCTTTATAGTAAAGCTTTTGACCAATGTTATAACAATGTTATAACAGCTATGTATATAAGGATATTTTTTTTACAAGTGTCAAGTGTGTCGATGCACTAAGGCAGAATAATATTTACCAAACCGGCACTGATTTGAGGAATCGCATTGTACCAGTTATCAAAAAGTTCAAGGAGGATAGAAAGATGAAAAGAGGTGAGTGGGAAGAATGAGTTCGAGATGATGGTATTACAGCTCTAAAGTGGAAGGAAAACAAAGGTGTGCTTCTTCTCTCATCATATATTGGAGTTTAACCCGAAATGATATGTCAACGGTGGTCGAAGGAGCAGCTTGTAGAGTTGCATTACTCCAACCTTCCATTGTTAATATGTACAACCGATACATGGAGGATGTTGTTATCTGCGACCGCTACATCTCACTATGTCGCTGCTATGTCCAAACTAACAAATGGACCATTAGGACTTTTAACCGTTTTATAGACCTAATTGTAAATTGTTGAATAATGCACAAAAACACAAAATATATATGCGGAGAAGAAAATAAGAAAATGACACTTTTGGAGTTCAAAGTCTATATTGTAAAAACTTTGATAGGATTATCCAGCAAAGCCAAAGAAGTGGTCGTAAAGAATCGGTATAACATAACATTTAGCCCGCAGTTCGAATCAAGCAAATCACCCGAAATATCTGGATCTGCAAAAAGAAGAAAAGGGAACCTACCACTTATAGGAGAAGAGCGATATGATTGTCTTGAGCATTTTCCTCAATTCAGAGAAGCGAAAAATGCTTCAAAGTGTCGGGCTTCTTGGTTGCTCTTCTTGCATACGTACTATTTGCATACTTTTTTTTTTTTTTATAGGGTTCGTGCAGGTTCAATAGTGTACGCTCTTATGGTGCTTGTCACACAACCTGGACGGGGTGCAGATAGTTTGTGTCGATGATGTTCGTTCACTATTCTCTGGGGGTAGTTGTCCAAGATAGGATTTGAAAAGTTCGACTGAGTTTGCGTTGGTTGTAGTTTACAGTAACTCTTTTGTTTCCATGTCATTATATTGTTATATTGGAAATGCACACACAGAGTATGAATTTAGAAGTGACTTTTGTGTTATGTCTTCTTCAGCACTTTTTGATCATCTCTCATTCACAACTGACGTTGTTGCACAATTTTTCCGTATAGGAATTGTTCTTGGCTATGGACAGACCTGAACTACATACCTTCGGCTCAATAGTCGATGACCACCACCACCACCACCACCACCCCAATGCAAGTTGTACCTTTGCCCAAATGGCAATAATTATTTTTTGACATACCATAACAACAATAATTAATTTCTTAATTGTTTTTCTAGTTCCTTCATTACTCTTATGTATTTTTAATTGTACCTTTCAATTTGAGGCTTGAAAGTTTTTCTTTTTAAATTGGAAGAGGATATACAGAGTCCTCATCCTTGATTTGCGTAAGCGTATTGCCTTTCAAAAAGAAAAATTTAATGATAACTTGATACTCAATTTTGTCCATTTTTTTTTGTTGTAATTCATTTTTATTTATAGTTTTTTAGATCTATCTTATCCTAGACAAAAATGCTTAAAACTAGCTTAACTATCCTTACAAAATTGAGGAATCTTACTGGCCCTAGGCGGACACTCTAAAACAAACTGAATCTTCTTTTTTTTTTTTCCTTTTTCCGGCGTCGTTATGGTCAGACTTAACTGCATTCCTACTGGTCCGCTTGTGAGGTCCGCCGGTTTGAACTCAGAAAGTAGCGGCAGGCTTCCCGGTTGGGGATTACTTCATCGCTGAGGCCAATCAAATGCTGGTGTTTTTGCATTTGTTTGCACCAATTGTTTTTCGGCCTGCCGTTTTTTTTTTTTTTTTTTTTTTTTTGTGACACGGGCATGCTCCAGATTTTTTTGTTTGATCTTACTCTTACAACACCGGTGATCTCCAGTAGTGTCAACCCACTGATTTGCATGTACACTTGTGGGGCAGTTTAATGGTGAATAATTTTTACATATGCCTTTCGACCAATCTTATCCATTTTAACAAAAACATTCGCATCGACTAACTGAAACGACTGTCAAATAAAAACTACACCTTCAAAATTACTGAAATTTAGGTGAGTAGCTGTCAAAAGATGCACAACTGCATTCATTAGCATCTATTAACGAGTGCTGCGGTCTTTATGTTGAGATCGGAAAGTTTTCAGACCACTCTCATGCCACATGATCTATGTCGATCCTGCGACAGGATTTAATAGCGCCTTAAACTAAAATAGGAGCCCTGCAAATTTGACCACACCCGACCAGTTTCTTTTCAGTCTTGACGATCGAAAAACAATTATTTTTTAGTTTCTATGTACGACGTACTAGTTTTGAGGCGATATTTACTTCCTTTAGCGACCCATTTTTTTTTAATTCAGCAGCTTAAGAATAAATTCCAAAAAAAAAATAATTTTGGCCTTACTTTATAGCTTTACTAAAAGACAAACTAACCCTGGACAATATTTAAGAAATTATTAAAAATGTTGATTTTTCTAAATTTTTGCTAAGCTTTGCTTAGGCGGCAACTTTGATGCTTTATTTAACGCTGATTCGTGAGGTTTCTGTTTCCAAATTCTACTTGACTTCTTATAAACTAAATGATATAGCCATTTTCTGCACTGTAGGAATCCACAATATGTATTATTATACATGATTCTTGCTCATAAGTTTACCATTTCGTAAAACCAACTCATGAACCAATACCTGCTTTAAACATCGGAAGAAGTTCCAACTTTTAAAGCCATAGGCATTTCGTTCCAATATCAATACTTGAGCTGTAGTATTCATTGAACGCGGATGTTTAATCATACCGAAATAACCCCTTAAACGACCACGTACCACCGATAAGTGTTTATTATCTGCGATACGAGAAAACCACATGTGTTCGCACGAGTATGGTACTTAAGTGGTAAAAGGAGTCGACCATGATCTCATGAAAACCATTTCATCTTAAAGCGAAGCAAACTTAAAGAGCTGCAGTATTCGAAGGTAGAATAATTCATATCTCGAACAGGATGTTCACTTTCCCAATTCCTCGACTGTCAATTTACTGATGCGGAAAGATTTGTAGGCAGCTTAGAGGAAAACAAGGAATACATTTTTATTCTAGGTTTAATATGCATGGGCAGATGTATGCATGGTATATCCGTTCCTCGATTCTGCAGGAAAAACAATTTTCATTCTCATGCATAATCTCAGTTTTGCCCCCGTGATTGGAATTTATCCTTCTGGCTACAGATGAAAGAAGTTACATTTGAATATAGACATGTTTTAACGATTCCCAGGCATATATCACCACATTATGAATGTATTGAAAATAGAACAAACGAATAGAATCAACTGGTCTATTATTTTCTACTCAGGAATTTCTTGCAATCAGTCAAAAAGGATATCAATTTGCAAATAGAATCAATGCACGACTAACGAAGTCAAACCAGCAGAATTAGGTTTGCTTCTGGGAGTAGGATTCATCGATTTTATGTGAGCAGATGACGTAGTTTATTCTTGATGTGTGGTTCGATATGGGAAAATGTTGATTTGATTAAATTAAAACTTCTATATGGAAAATGTGTTGGTAGGAGCTGGAAGTCGTCATTTCTGGAGGACGACGGCAAGACATTGAACGATCCATCCAAGCTGGCAATCAATGACTAAAATTTAATAAAATAAGCCTTCTTGATGGTTTTTTATGTGTCATTATGTAAGGGTGCGATGGGGTGACATACTGAGATTAGTAATGAAAAATGAAATCGATGACAAAAAACAAATTTAGTTAATTAAGATGCTACTAGGGTTGGTACGAAGGGTGATCACATGGCTGTTTCCTTAAAAAGAGAATATTGGACATGGCGTACCGGGATTACTTCCGCACAGCAAGAAAGGGATCTGGATTTACTAATGTGTTATCTTCAATATCTGCTAGGCCCAGTAATGATGACTCATCGTATATTTATAATAAATGGCTGATGAGTTCGGTCTCTATGCCCCATCAACAACACAAGTTATGGCCATGGAGAAATATTAATTATACATAGTTATTTTATTAATGATATTTCTTATTAATAGTAGCAACGCTATTATTATTAATGATTATTCATTTAAATAAATTAATTTATGCACTTTAAGGCAACCAAAAGAAAGGGCTTGAACTTTTCCCGTAGACCGGAATTCACAATATTTACTTATGCACTTCCAGGTAAAGGATTTGCGACGGCCTTGGTGTCTGCCCGAATTAGAGTTCATTAATCAATTTAGAAGGCACGCAGTCCTTTAGTACAACTTTCAAGGTTTTTTATATTATTTTTTTAATAAGGGATGATAACATACATATAGTATGGGGCACTACGACCAAAGTAGACCTATAGACGGAAACTGCCAATTTTTCTCTAAACCCCATACAACCCGACTCAGTGTCTGGTCGCTTTTCGTTGCTCATCGCAATAAATTTTGCGATACTTGCATATCATTTTATTTTTATGCCTCGCTCATAGTATTATGTTTTCGTCACTTGATACCTTCTCCCTGGTGTTGGGAAGTCGATACAGAGAATCTGCGACTATATTTGTCGTTCTCTTCCGGTACTCGATCTCTTAGTCATATTGGCGAACGTATAAAGCCCATCTTGATAGGCGATTATTAACTAGTTTTGGGAGTTGTCTCTTTGACCAAAGAGCTGCATAAGCGGCTTATGATCCGTGATAGGGGTAAACTTTGTACCTCTCAAGTATTGGTCAAATTTTAAGATTTGATTTATTAGAAAAAAGCGTCTGTATGCGAAAACAGATTTTAAAAGTATACAAGTACATAAATAGAGAAAAAAAAACTATAAACATATGAGTGGGGTCATTAAAACTATTTTACAACAATGATAATTAAATATTCATCTAAACCAGAGCACAAACCATACAA
The DNA here is from genome assembly GCA_958301585.1 of Merodon equestris. Lineage (NCBI taxonomy): Eukaryota > Metazoa > Arthropoda > Insecta > Diptera > Syrphidae > Merodon > Merodon equestris. The sequence goes on along the minus strand of OY284413.1, from coordinate 153,601,550 downwards.
AGAATATCTTTATAACTGATATGTAACAGCCATGATTTAATTTTTTTAAGGAAGGAGGATTTATTCCGAATACATCGTATGTTATACGGTAGTTTATTAAGCAGCCTTGGAGCAATGATAGAAAAAATTAAAAAAAATATTTGTAGATTGTGGTGAGGAACTGGTACAAGATTCTGTTCGTTTACTCTAAGTTGGTAATTAGAAGAGCTTCTGTTTAAAGAATATCCTGATCTTTCAAAAAAAGATTTTTAAAACTTTATAGCAAAATAGATGTTTCTAAGGTAGAATGTTGAGACTTCTGAATAAGGGTAAACTATTGAAACGGCGATTTTTGCGACAAATAAGTCTAATAACATGTTTTTGACACACAAAAAGAGGAAAAATGTTGTTATAGGGCGTTCCACCTCAAACGACTAGGCCATATTCAAGTTTAGAATGCACTAACCCATAATATATGTATATGCTTCAGAAGATCCTGTGAGCAATACGGTTTTAAAAAGTAAAATTGCCTAGTGGTTGCCATAAGATATCTTTTGAGTGCAGTCGAGTGCGCAGACCAGTTCATCATCCAGTCTAGAGTTACATCAAGATACTTAAACTCTCTTACGTCATCTAAATGAATACATTTGTTAGAGCATGAGCGGTGTTCGAAAAACGTCTGGGTATTGGATTTTGAGTTGCAAATATGTGTACATGCTTAAATCTCTGGCAGTTCCCATAGTGAAAAAAGAACGGTCCGTAGTTTACTTGTATGCCATTAGGACTAAAAAAACATTGTTTTTGTTATATCGCTTATAACCATGATTCATGCTTATGGCATCATGCTTATAAGTCATGATTATCGCTAGTAAAGGCACATGCCATATCGTCCGCAAAAGCCGTAACCTTGCTATGGTAGTTTTGCACAAAAACAGAATTAATGAAAACTAAAAACAATAAAGGACCAAGCACTGAACCCTGTGGAACATCCATTGACACGGTTCTCAAGGAATTTAACACACCATCAATATTAACTCTTTAAGTTCTATTAGATAAGTAAGAACAAAGCCAATAGTGAAATGTACCCCTAAATCTAGTTTATCTAAGAGTATGATATGATCGACAATATCGAATGCTTTAGTTATATCCACAAACAGCGCTGCGGTATGGCATCTATTATTGGAGCCGCTATAGATGTCGGTATAATCAGAGCATTCTCGGTGGAACGACCTGAGCGAAAGCCAAATTGACAACCGCTGAAAATTTAATTTTTTTCCAAGAACTTGACCATTCTTTTCTTTAAAGCTTTTTCAAAAACCTTCGAAAATATCGGTAATAAGGAAATAGGTCTGTAGTTGTTAATTACGTTTTTATCTCCTTTCTTAAATAAGGAAATTATTTCCGCGACTTTTAAACAATCGGGAAAGATGCCATATCTAACACTTTTGTTAAAAATATAAGATAAGACATCACAGATATTTAAAGCAATATTTTTTATCAAGTTGTTAGAAAAACTCTCAGTTGTTTGTCAATTCGAATTTTTAAGAAACAGGATAATTTTATACACTTCAAAGGACGATATGGGATCAAAAAGAAAACTTTGAGAAGACAAAACTTCATTAACTAAACAGTTACAATCACAGAAACATTCGGAACTTTCAGAGACTACTTTAGCGCCAATAGAGGAAAAAAAACCTGTTGAATTTTTCTGATAAAATCCTGTTGTCGGATATCAAAGTATTCTCTTCTTTCAAACTAATAATGCGATCTTTCTAAGCAAATTTATTCAATAAGGCTCTTATTAGTTCCCATGCTTTTTTAGAGTTACCTTTAGATTCACGAAGTTTGTGCACATAGTAGTTATTTTTACACAACGAAACTTGTTCTAAGATAAGATAAGATAATTGTTTATAGGCAGAAGTGATATTATTGTTATTGGGATTTTTCTTTTTCTTTCTTAATTTTCTTAGGCAACTCAAATGATATCCACGGTTTGGGTTTTTTTCCATTTATCATTCCTTGTTAAATTTTTCTCCGTACATTATAAAACACAGTTTTCAAGTCTTTTATTGAATTAGGGAAGGCCAGCGTTCGAAACGAAGATAATTTAAGGATACAAAATGGGTTCAACAAGGGAATATTTAGACAACAATGGTTTATTTGTAGAAGGACAAGAATATTTTAAATTAATACACGTCAAACAGTGATCGGAGTTTTAGATTTGAGTTATCTGAGAGTTGGACAAACGTACCACAATGTGGCCGATACATGTACTAGCGGAAGAACAAAAACGAGTAGATCTACGTGCGTTCGTGGGTTAAAAATTTTCGCCAGGAAGGCGTCGTGTATAAAATAAAGCCTCCAGGTCCCAAAAAAAACGTTCGAATTCCTGAAAACATTGAGCGCGTACGCATCGCTTTAAAAAAAAGCCAGCGAAGATCTCTTCGCGAAACTGTTAACGGTGAGCGCTACCGGCGAATGATTCTGGAGTCTCTTATACCGGAACTGCGACGAAAACGCAAACTGTCGGTAACATGGTTTCAGCAAGACGGTGCCACGTGCCACACCGCAGCTGAAACTATGCAGTTGCGAAATCGAATAATCTCTCGCGGGTGTGATTTGATCTGGCCATCTCGCTCTCCGGACTTGTCCCGTTGCAATTTTTTTTATGGGGGTACCTGTAGTACAAAGTATACGCAAACAAGCCAAGAGACCTGGCACAACTCCGAGCCAACATTGTGGAAGAATCAGCGAAAATTCCCACCGTTATGACCAAAAAAGTTATCGAAAATTTAAAAAAAAGAATCGAGAATTGTGTAGAAAATAAGGGTGGGCATTTATGCGATGTAATTTTTAAGACAAAGTGATACGCTTATAACCTTTTATGCCGAATAAAAATTTGTGAAATAACGAATATTTTCATTAAAAAAAAAATTCTGTACGATAATTTGTTGAAGAGTTATAGAGATTTGAAATACTATAGGTTCCCGTGTCGCACCCTGTATTTATGCTGGACTCAAAACCATACGAAGATAAGAGAAACAGATATTTATCTATAAAATTAGAATTTTTTAGGATGTCTAAATTGAAATCGCCTGAAAGGATAATATCATTAGGTTCGCCTGACAACAAATTTTCCAAGTCATCATAAAACATGTTATTTGATAGAGATAAGACATTAAGCTTATAAATACAGAAAAAAGTTAACTTTAAATCAACAATTCTTATTTTAAGAACATCGGAACTATTCAGGTTAAAACTGTAATGTTTATCGCGAAAAGAATATTTAATAAAAGCAGCAACACCACCTAAGGCATAATTGTTATTGCAACAAAAAAGAGAATTGTACCCTTTGATATCGAAGAATGTGATTTCCTCTTCAAAGGTCCAAATTTCTGATAAAAAAATTAAATCCGGCTGATTTTTAAATGAACTTAAATAAAAGTTGTCAATTTTTTTTCGCATGCTTCTTATGTTTTTGTGAACAATAAGTAAATTGGATAAGTATGCTTGGTTAAAAAATATATAGAGATCATCAACATCTATACAGTTGATAGAGGGGGCATAGACAACATTATTTTGAGAGCCTTGCATATTACCTTGCAATGCAATTTTCCTCTGCTCTTAGTGTTGTGGGTGGAGACCGTGGAGAGCGCGGAGGTGAGCGTTCTATTACTTCCGCGTCTGAAAGTTTTCGTGATGTAAATGCGATTGGGAGCGCCGTGGCGCAGTGGGTAGTGTGTCGGCCGCTGACGCAAGATGAGCGAGTTCGGATCCCGATAACACCAACGCCATCGAATGATTATTTCGCGGCGTCCCTCCTCGGCGGGGTACTGGCAAAACCCCCCGTTGTATACTTGCCATGAAAAAGCTTCTCGGCTCTCGCCGTTCGGAATCGGCATTAAGCTTTAGGTTCCGTTCACTTATGTGAAAAAACAAATCGCACACAACATAAGTGAGTAAAAAGAAGCTTGGCTCTGGCTCCACATGAGCTCTAACGCCATCTAAGGTGTCTGTCTGGCAGTACAATGGACCAGTATTTGTGTCTGAGTGCTCCAACAGATAGCAGAAGCCTCCAAAAAAAAAAAAAAAAAAAAAAAAAAAAAAAAAAAAAAAAAAAATGCGATTGGAAGGCCCTGTGTATTCGAATCACGGTGAAAAAAAACTGCGCCAAGCCCCATTTCTGGAGCATAATATGTCAAAAATATTTGGTTAGCATTATTATAAGGGGTTAGTGCATTAAATTGTGAAAGTTTTTTCTTGACGTTGTTAAATGCTTTCTGTTCTACCTGGCCCCATTTCCAATTGGTGTTGACCCTGCTGAATGTAGATGTACACATATGCCATGTAAATTGGGGATAAACCTTTCATAAAAAAATTAAGCATCCCGAGGAACGACCTTAGTTCTGTTTTATTTGTGGGGCATTTTTGATAGCTGCGAGCTTCGATTCAGATGGCGTTATACCAGTCTTACGAAATGTGTGACCTATAAACTTGATGAGTGTGTTTTAATAAAGCTGGATTGATTGTTGTTTTAAAATCCCTACAAATGCCCATTTTTCCGTCCACTCAACTGGTGTTTTGTTTGGATCTACTGGCGAAGTTATACCATTTCCCACAAGTCGGTTAAACCTCTTTTCTATATTATCTTGTATTTCAAACTTGATCGGCCTGGTTGAAAAATGGATAGGCTTAGCGTTTTCTTTTATGTAAATATTTACCTGAAAATCCTTAATCGGCTGCCTCGCACTCTCAGACAGCTTTGCATGTTTCCTCAATATTGCTTCAAGTGTGTGTTTAGTTCTGCATTCTACACGTTGTCCCCTGTTATTGCCTCTGCACTGTTGATCCCGAAGCGAGTAAGCTTCGTTTGGAAACTCTATTCCAAATTCTTCACACCATTTGAGACCAAATAACATTAGTGTTGCCTTGTCAACTATGACTACTGGTAATAATTTTGTCTTTCCAGCTAGTTGGATGGACACTTTGCATTTCTCCCTGGATCGCAGTGTGTAGTCCCCATATGTTTTTAACTGCGGTCGTGTAACTAACTTAGGAGCTCCGATATTTTGCCAAAACTTGGAGCTGATGATGGAAACTGATACTCCGGGGTCATAATTCATCGTGCATGTATATTCATTAATCTCTAAATCAATTTGCTTGCCGTGGCCATTTCGTTGTCCTCACAGTATGACAGTTCGCCTGTGTCTAATGTGTCAATGTAGTTGCCTTCGTGTGTGTTTCTCTTCGAGAATCGATGAGGGTTGTTCCCCTTTATTTTGATGATCGTTTTTTTGTACTTACAATTGCACGGCCGGTGGAAATACAGCCCAAATACTTAATAAATAATATCCTTTACCCCGCAAGCTTTGCAAATATGTTCTCTCGCATGACACTTATTGCGTGCATGTCTTTCCTTCTATCCGCATGATTTGCATTAATTTGTATTCAGCTTCCGTATTTTGTAGTTATTGCCCAAAGCGGTCCTTTCTTTAGTCAAATGTTTTGCAGATGATTCGTTGCCACTCTCAATCTCTAAGTCTTTCTCCGCTGCCTCTCTTGATAATGCCACCGCGAAAATCACTGCGAAAAGAACTTCTCGCTCTCCACTTTCGTCTGTTGTGTAAATCTAGCCACTTTTGCTTCCATTCGATTTGTAGGCGCTCGTGCTGCAAACCTGTGGCAAACCTTGATCTTAATTGTCGGTCAAAGAGAGTGCCATCATAACCACAATATCGACTGATTTCTTTCAAGAGATTTGCGTAGGGTTCGAATAATTCTGTCTTGCTCCTGACGCAATTCCAAAACATGGTTAAAGCTTTGAATCTCGTTATTTTAATTTTTCTGTTGCGCTGGAGAATGCCACTTTGATTTCCCGATACTGATCTGGCTTTAGGACCGATAGGAACAATTCATGTTTGATATTAGAATATTCAACATTTGGTGTATGTCAAGGCCATACATACCGCATCGTGCTTCGAAGCAATCAATAAATGTTTCTGCTGAGCCTGATGCGTCGTAGGATTCTCGACGAAAACTTCTGACAATGCGACTGATGTCATTACGCGTGTTGTTGGGCACATTTTCACCAAAACTTTCGTGTCGGGTACCTAGCTGCCTGCTTGCATAAACTCTGCAAATGGATTAGCATCTATCGGTGAGGTTCGACTTACCAGGTCGTTGAATCTACTTTTGTCACTGCAATCTTCTTTGTTTTATTTGTTATCTTTAAATTTCCTGGAAGCCCGTATGTTCTGTAATATAAACTGTTTATCATTACTATTTAATTTTACAACTCATAATTTATTAATAGGAAAAAATAGGATGCTAACGCGTTGGCAATCAGAGCCGAGAGTGTGAGAGTCAGAAGATTGAGATGTACTTATATATTGTAGTTATACAGGAAATACAATTTACTTAAGAGCATACGTAAAGGGTGGGCCATCTAGTGTTTTTTTTTTTTTTCTTAGGTTATTTTGACACTGACAGCTGTTTCCCGCTCGAAACCTTAAAGTCAGTATTATACCTCCGCGAACCGAATTGAATCGCTTTACGCTTGAACAACGTCAGAAAATATTGAAAACTTATTTCTAAAGTGAGTGCTATGTAGCCCAAACAGCGCGCTTTTGAAAAATAAGTTTGGCCGAAATGAAGAACCCACCACGATTGCTGAACGCAAGTTTGTGCGAAAAGGTCGTGAGACTGGTATGCTAGTGGACAACACTCATAGTCCCCGTCGTAGTATGGTGCGCACAGATGAGAATGTGGCTGCTGTGGCCGGGAGTGTGAGACTCAATTCACGAACATCAACTCACCATTGATCTCAACAGCTCAACATTTAACGCACTAGCCTGAAGTGAATTCTGCACAAAGATCTCGGATTATTCGCTTACAAGGTCCAATTGACTTAGCGCGAAGGCGCGCGACCATCCGCTTGGTTATCGCTTCGCAGTTTGGGCCTTAGAGAAGCCTGAATTGGACAACGATTTTGGGTAACTATATGTTCTGACGGGGCACATTTTCATCTCGGCGGCTATCTGCATCTTTGGCTCGGAAAACCCGCACATTATTGTCGAGAAGCCAATGCATCCAGAGAGTGTAACAATTTGGCGCGGATTGTGGAGTGGTGGCATCATTGGACCATTTTATATCGAAAATGAAATGGAATGAACGGTGGGCGTTACAGAGCCATGTTAACTGACTTTTTTTTTAGTGAAATTGAAGACATGGGTTTTGACGATATCTGGTTCATGCAGGATGGCGCACCATGCCCCAAAGCCTATGTCACAATCGATCTTTTACGCACCAAATTCCCAAATCGTGTTATCACCCATCTTGGCGATGTCAATTAGCCGGCTCAGAGCTGCGATTTGTCCCCTTTGGACTTTTTTTCTGTGGGGAACCGTAAAGGTCAGATGTTATGCCAAAAATTTGGAAACGATTCGAGCACTTAAGGCCAATATTATTTAAGCAATCCGTGAGCTACTGTCCGAAACCATCAACAAGATCTTGAAAAATTGGGGTGGCAGAATGCGCTACTGCGAAGCCAGACGAAGCAGCCAATTGAACGACACTGTACTTACTAAAAAAGCCTAGTTTTGTCCATTTTATTGTACTTTTAGAAAGAAATTTGTATTTGTTTGAGGCATGATTGCATTACAAGAAGTGCTTGGAAGATTGGAAAAAGTGCTGGCACAAGTGTATTTAAACTGAGTGGGATTACTTTGAAGGAGACACCATAGTATAGATGAATAAATAAATATTTTTTTGAGTCACCTTACTTTTTTAACAAAACCTCGTAATACCGAAAAACTTTATCCTTGACACTATTGCGGGATTATTCATTCATATGTTGACTCGGAATTTGATCTTAGCAGTTTTTTTTATTTGATTTTAACAGTCACACAATACAACTCGACAAAGGTTGGAGTAAATAATCCGGTGTTAGAGGCACGCCAGCATTGGTTTATTAAGGGTTTTTTATTACCATCGCTGTTGTTCTGTTGCGGTAAAATATATAAAAACGAATTCATAAACTCTAAACCATACTTTCTATTACTGTGTCATAGAGTAAACATTCAAGTAATAAGGCAAAGCTAGTCCGCACCTTTTCACAGCGCTCTAAAGTCAGAAAAAAGTTAGTGATATTTATCAATTTGGTAACATGTTTGTTGAAGCATTAATTCCGCGTTATATTTATTAAGAATATCTACGATATTCATTAGGGGCTTCAGGAAAAAAGTTTAATGGATAAGATGTAAGCTTCTGGCACTGAGAGTACTAAAAATAATCCTGAAATAGTGAATTTTTATATCGGGATTGTACTCGTAGTTGTTCATCACTGGATTTTATATTCCCTGTTGTCAGAATGTGTCTTTAATCTATGCTAACAATAAATCCTACACCCCATAAATAATTTGCTGTACATTTGTGGCCTCCAACATGTACTCCTATGTGCTTTTGTGTTCACTTCGATACATTAAGTTTTAAATCCCACGTTTGCCCACGTAATCGTGTAAGGAGCTGTGTGGCTATTTTAGCGTTTATTTTTTACAACCCTTACGAGTTAGCTGTGTACGAAACATGAATGTACTTCCATACAACGAGTATTTGGAAAAAAATACGAACAGCAAGTAAAGAAATGTCGTTATTGTACCGATTGATAGAAGAAATATAAAAATAACATTCTCGTTTGAGAAATAAAGAATCTCTTCTTTGGCCAAATTTAGGGAAATAAAGTTCAATTATTACAACATGTACCGTATACACTGTGATTTATTACTTACTTGAAAAAATCGCTCGGCGAACAACGAGCGAGGGGCTTATCGCTAATCGATGTTTTTCCCAGGCAACCTTGCAGCATTCGCAGCCAAAATCACTGCAGCTACAGCTGTAGAAACTTGATGCTCAGAAAAAACAAAAAAATGCAAAAACCATTTCAATGTACAATCATGTATCGGACATTTTCAGAAAAAGTCCGAGTTGTGCTCCACATTTTAAATGGAATTACGAATACATTCCACCACTTCCTTTCTCTCCAAAACCATTCGCAAAGGGACCATTATCTACAAATATTTTCTCTTTTTTAAATTGCTTTCTTGCGTTTGATATTCATAAACGATAATGAATTAAGTTTTTTTCAGTAGTCAAAGAATTTATAATAAATATGTCTTTGGATTCCTGGCATATTAGTTTAAATTTTTATTCGCCCACTGAATACTATAAACTTCTCGACCTCGACTGTAGGATCAATAGAATCAGACTTATCCGAATATACAATTATATCGCCCCAAAAATAGGATTTCCGAGAAGAAAGAAAAAGTACATGCCGCATTAATAACCTAGTACGAGTACCGGTTGAAATATAAAACAGAAACCTTGACTTGAACCTTGAAGAATCTTTATTCTTCTGGGTATAAAAAAGTCAATTGATAACTTCGGCGGAATTGAATTCTTGATGAGTTTCTACGGCTCTATATATTCAATGAAAAGAAAAGTCTATTATCTACTGAGAAGTTGGTTATTTGTACAAAACTGCTTTATTCTAAGGGTTGAATCAGAAATCAAAATTAAGTACAACAAGTTTAAAGCCTTGAGTATAGCCGGTGCTAAAGCATTAAAAACACCCAATATATTATCTCTAGCATTATTACCATCATGTTTTTCCACACACAATCAACTGTTGATCACAGCCCACGACATAGGGCGGATGTACGTATGTCGGCTATTGGTGAATAATGTGACTTTCAAGCAATTTAAGTGCGCGTTCACGAATACTGAATTGGCATGGCGAATTAGTGTCTGATCGCCATCCGTGGCTTCGTGAATTCGGTTTCCCAGTTGAGGTGAGTACATTTCTTTTATTAAATTAAACCTATCCACTACAACTGCGAAGCTGCGACGCGAAGCGAGGGATGCGGTGCCATCAGCATCAATATCTCAAGCTGCAAAGCAATAACAAAGAATACAGCAATAAGCAGTAGGAAGAGTTTCCCCATCTATTTGAAGGTGAGAACAATTCCTTCGCCGCCTTGTCAAATTTAAAAACTGGCGACGAAGTGGAAGAAACAGCAGCAACAGAAGTGTCAGAAAAAACAACAACAAAAAACAATGTACAGCTAAGATGATGGCGTCTCAAAGCAAAACCTACAAAATTTAACTATTCGAAACCATTGATCTGTGTAAGTACATCCTTGGTAAACGTCAAAGAACTGCGACGACGGATTTTTTTTAGTATTCTCGTATAAAGCCGGAAATCTTGCTATCGACTCCGAGGCATTGCTTCAAAAGCTAGAAAAGTTTTAAAGTACACGGACCCCAAATGGGAGGAGCAAAAACTTTTTTCTGGTACAGTTAACAAGAGTACTTAAAGAATATCTAAGTCCTAGGCAGTCAATTTGCAAAATGGGAAAAATTAGGTAAATGACCTATGCCCAAGTGGCGGCAGGTCTGGCAGATACAAAAGTCACGTGAATAACCAAAGGCCTAGTACCTGTTTCCAAGGCACCAGAATTCTAGATAGTCCTTCGTTGGATTCTGCTCGCCACGAGTATAGCAGGACGGCCAGCACCAATAATAGATCCATGAGTGTACAACTCGAGTGGATCTAATCTATGTATTTCTGCCGGCTTCTACCGGGCCTAATACATCTAGAGTCGGAAAGGGTATGCTGGTAAATTCACTAACTAGGATCGAATGGAGAGTTGTAAAACACTAAATCCCGCACAGTTAGCTTATACTTATTATGCTACTTGACTTTAGACTGGTAGACTGGCGGGCATTAACGAATGGTCCACGATAGATCCACGATGTCATAATCATGGTACCAAACGAATTCGCGGAATTGAGAGATTATGTCCAAATGCAGCCCTACGATTATATTTAGAATGATGCGTTGGCCACGTTTTACCAAATACTGGACGAGAGCGCTCATTTCAAACGACCTTCTATCATCGAGCCTGTTGAACGAGGACATTGGCGGAATGAAGAAATGGACCAAATAATTAAACAGACAATGGGAAGAACGATATCATACCAAAAGTCATTTGGTAGTGTTTATTTCGGCGGAAAATCTTTGGACGATCTTCGAGTCATTGAAGACAAAAAAATCCGCGGGAGCCGACGGTATGTCCGAAGTTGTGGTCAGGCACCTTCCAACAATGGTCGTAGAGATGTACATCATACTTTTATCCCAAAAATTTAAAATCGAAAATGGACTGCAACAGGGCAAGGTGTATTCACCGATCCTTTTCAGCATTTATCAAAGCAATCTGCTTTTTCTCTTCGGATACGCTGTGCGTGGCTGATCTAATCGCGTACAAATCAGGTCCAACGATTGACGTCATTGTTACTCTTCTGTAAAGTGATTTCGAAAAAAATTAAGCAGAAATATAACTTCCAGAGATCAGAAACTATTTTATTCTGAACCCCTTCGTCTAAGGCCTCTTTAGGTTCACTGGCGTACCAAAGTGTAGTCAAATACTCGTACCTTGGCATTCGGCCAGATCGGTATCTATATTTTAATATAGCATATAACATATAGATGCTGCTCTGGCGAGAGCCGTATGTCTCATGTCTGTAAAACAAAATCTTGCCATATTTTCCAACGAAATAAGAGTTGATAATGGTACCAACAAATTGTATATTTTGGGTATTTATACGAATACAACGGTATCTAAAGGTTCACTGGCGAATTGTTCTAGCAATATTACCTTATTGATGTATCTTTTAAATTAAATGTGGGCCTCAAGGCTGAAGATAACTTTATCTTTAATGTTTGCATCAAATCATAATAGATTTTGAGCCCAACCAGTGATTTCCGTCATATTCGTGCAAGAGTCTAATTTTGTTTGCGAAACGCCCGTCTTCCTCATTAAGACTGACCTCGACTACAGTGATATTTTCTTCATAAAGCACTCTGTGCAGTCGTGTTTCAAAATATGAAAAAGAAAGAAGGTGCAAAATCCACCTACATTCAGTGCAAGAAGGACTATCTAATTTCAAACTCCCTTCAAAGTTCACACATTGACCCAGTAACTATTTTTTGCCTTACAGAAATGTAAACCGCTTGAGCACTTTATCGCAGAAAGTAAAATAGGGTGTGGCCTGCCGTCGGCTCGATTTCTGCAGAAGGCTTGCAAGTGTCATTGCACTATTGTTAAACTTCTTGACGTCAGTGAGACGGGTATATATGCAACATGTGGTAAAGAAGACGACTTGGCCAAATATTGTCTCTTTGGCCGTCCTTCGTTCGCATCAGTTGACCCTCCTCGACCCACGTGCGCTCTGCATTACTGAATCTTCTTCTAATTTATGTAAATGAAAAAAACGGGGAAAAGGGGTCTGTCGAGCAGTACAAAATGAAAGATGAGTTTCTAAAGGAAAACATCTGGGTAATTATACATGTTCGCGGTCACCTGGTTTTTCGGCGATAAAAAATTCAATATTCAACCGATCTTCATGATTTGTTTTTTTTAAATGTTCGTTTTCACGGCGGATTTCATATAAGATATACGGCTACAGGTTGTTAGAGAGATTAAAAAAAGTAATGTCATAGCCTAAGAACAGTTTGCTTACATTTTTATTAGCTCTTAGAACTAGCCAAAATCCATGAGACAGCAAATAACATAATTTACGTTGTTGAAGAAAGTAATCGCTCCACCTCTGACCACAACCATCACTTATTGAAATATAAAAAAAGAGCTACATATATCAAAAACACTCAAATTAAATTTATTTTTCAAAACTTTTTCCATTTTTGTTTTCCCAGCTTTAAGATATTTGAAAACATAAAAGCTACTTGTAATAATTTCAAACACATTTCATCTCCATAAATTTCTTTTGCATTCCGTGACCCATTGCTTAGGGCACCAATTTAAAATCTCCAAATTTTACACGCCTTTTCCATAATTTTTCTTTTTCATGGGAGTTTACTTCCCAATTTAAAACGGAGGTAATAAAAAAAACCAAGTGTTTTACCCGTTGGCAACATTTCATGCCTTTTCTTGATTCCAAATTATTCACTTTAATCGAAAGCAGTAAATCAGAGGCAAATACGAATTCTTCATGAAAAGTATTTTGTTTTCCATGTTTACACTTAAAGCCTGTTTACAATTTTTGAAGTTTAAGTACTACTTACGGACATATGTACTTTAGAACATATAAAAAAAGAGACTAGTTTTCCATTGTTAAAAAAGGAAACTCACTGGCCAGCCCATGTATGATGAAGCAAATTGATTGAAATTAATGGGTTGACGGATGGCCACATTTTTGAACGCAAATTATTTTACTGTAAATAAAATGTAAATAATTACTTGTGGTTCATTAGATAAACAATAAAAAAATTTAATTTTATAAAATAGATTGTTGCTCCGTTCAGATTAAAGCAACCATACGTTTTTATCCATTACTGAAGCATTGTACTCGTATTTATCCCTTTTGTGTGACGGGTTGAAACTAATTAATACCGGTTTCAATCAAGTAAGGACAATATTTTAAACCAGGCGTAGCGTTTATTTAAAGTATAATACCATATACATACATATGTATACTGCTTGAAATCAATAAACGAAGACAAAATAATCCCAGTTGACCGAAGCTTGACTCTTGTTTGAGTTAATACTTCGCACAAGTATAATAGTTTTTTTTTTTTTAGTTTTTAATTCATTTTTATTCATAATTTCTTAGATCTATCTTACCCTAGACAAAAATGCTTAAAAACTAGCTTAACTATCTTAACAATCTAGATATCTTACTGGCCCTAGGCGGACACTCTAAAATAGACGTAACAACTTAAATCTATGTCTTTCGACTACTATATCAACTTACCACTAACATTACTATATCAAGCTTAAGCTAAGAAAAATGTTTTTTATTAAAAACTTAGCATATTATCATTTTTTGTATTATATATAAAACTTAAGCCTACCTTAATGTAACTAAACCTAACTTATTCTAACTTAACTAAAATATATATATATAAACTATATACATAATATATATTTAATATATATATCTTTTTTTTTTTTTTTTTTTTTTTTTTTTTTTTTTTTTTCTATATACATACTACCCTACTACTACCTACCCTACCTTACCCTATCCTAGCCTATGTAAGCCTGCCATTGGTGTTAGGCAGGCCATGCCTTGAAGAGGCTGAAGCTCTCAAAGTGTCCACTGATGTAGCTCTCTCCAGCCACCAAAAGCGTTGATGCTGGCGGACTACGTCTCCTCGATCCCGGCGTGAGACCGATCTACAGAACCTGAGGCGCTCGGGCTCACGGAGCGCGACATCGGGTTCGTAGAGGAATCGCCGTTCCACGGAATTGCGACCCACGTGGAAGATTAGCGGCACCGCCAATCTATCCTGGATCAGCCCACATCTATCTAAATAGAGGAATGCTTCTGGCGGAACAAAGCCATTAAGGCGCACTCTCTCGTGATATAAGTCGTTGGGGTAGTAAGCCCCGAAAATCAGGCTATTGACCGAAGTCATTGCTCTCGCAACGTGGCTTCGAATCAGTTTGATCAAAAAATTATCTATCCGTACAATCCTGGCCCTATCGTATAGGACCTCGTTCGGGTAAAATTTTGTGTACTCAGATTCGGGTGTCCTATGTAGCCCCAGACACGTCCTGAGACATTGTCTCTCAAACACCCGAATCTTTTCCATTAAGCTGGCTCTCACATTGAACCAGACGGGACATCCATAGGCAACCATGGGCCTGATTAAGGCCATGTAGCAGATTACCTTCACCCTAGAATCAAGTTGGCTGCTATGAAACAGCCATCTTGTTAGAGCGAAAGCGCCCCGGGCCCTTGCCAGAGCAGCATCTACATGTTTGTCAAAATATAGATACTGATCCAGCACGATCCCAAGGTATCTGACTACACTTTGTCTCGCCAGTGGACGTCCGTCCGGTCCTAAAATTAAGAACCTGCGCCAGTTTTTTCTAGTGTCCCGAGAGGCCCTAGACAAAGGCGTTCTGAACAATATAGATTCTGATTTCTGGAAGTTGATTTTCAACTTCCAGTCATCACAATACTGCTGAATTTTTTCGAAGTCACGCTGCAGAAGAGTAACAATGACGTCGATCGTTGGACCTGATCTGTACGCGATTAGGTCGTCTGCGTACGCTATTGAATGGTGAAGAGAAACTAGCAGATCGCTTAGGTAAATGCTGAAAAGGATCGGCGAATTTACCGTACCCTGTTGCAGTCCATTTTTGATTTCAAATGTTTGGGTAGAAGTCACGTTGGCAATTTTCACTACGAACTTTCTACCTGTTAACATGTCAAAAATCATATATAGCAGTGGTTTACTTATGCCCAGCCGACTGAGCTTGTAATAAAGACCTTCTAACCATACGGTGTCGAAGGCTTTTTCTAAGTCAATCAGACAGGCACCCGTGCATTGGTTCTTGCATTTATTCCATTGGACATCCGACACAAGCTTCGACGCGGCATGAATAGTGTCATGCCCCGCTCTGAAACCGAATTGGTTATCCGGGATGATTTTATTGTCCTCAACCCATTTAGACAGGGCCCTATGGATCACCTTCTCGAAGACCTTGCTGATACTCGGAAGGAGACTTATTGACCGGAGATTTTCCGGGTTAGATGTGTCTTTACCCCTCTTGGGAATTGGTTGCACCACCGCTGTCTTCCAGTGCACTGGATAATATGCATTATTCAGTGCATTGTTGAACAGGATGGTGTACCTCTCTACAGCCACTGGCGGAAGGTGCCTAAGCACAGCATTGGATATACCGTCAACTCCCGCGGATTTTTTCTTCCTCAATGACTCGAAGATCATCTGAAGATCTTCCGTCGATATGAACAGGGTATTAACCCCCTCATTGGCGATGACATTGTTTGCCATGAAATCTTCATTGAACCTTGTAAAACCAAGGTTCTCTGATCGCCAATGATCGATATCATTTCGAAGATAGAAGTGATGAAGCAGGGTTCTATCTTCCAGGTGTTGGTTCGGGCGAATACTATCATTCACCTTGTACACCTCCTGGAAGACAGCTCCCACTGTCGCCACCTTCTCCTGAGGATCCTCGATCACGAAGAAGTCATCATCCAGGATGGCGCTCTCCGGATCGATGCTAACTGTTCGTAGCAAGCGTTCATTGTCTGACGTTCTCGGAAGCTTTAGATCCTGAATGTCATTCTGATTGTTTCTCCGAAATATTTTATTTATTTGCGGGAACATACTCGCGCTGTTGGATTTTACAGCACGAATTCTTTTGTTCCAATGCAAACTTACAGATATTCTGTAATTTTCCTTGATTAACTGTTGGATATTTTTAATCAGTGACTTCAGTGTCCTGACCTCCGAGTTTTGTCTGTCGGTAAACCGCCTGTATAAGAGTTTGAGTCTTGTCAGGAGTCTACTTTTTTGTCTGTGCAGTGCGTCGATTGTCGCGTTTCGGTATACGTTTGTGGTATCGTGCTGTCTTTGGCGTGGTATCGTACTGTTCATTGTCTCTTTAATGACATCGTCCATTTGTTTGAGATACCTGTCAATCTCGTAGTTTGACAGATTCCTATTAGTCGGTGGAAAGGAGGCGCTCGAAGTGAACGCTCTCGTTAGGGAATTGGCAAAGCGCGACCAGCACACCCTACTGTAATCGTAGGGGTGCGTTTGGACACACTCTGCCATCTCCGCGAACTCGTCAGGTACTGTGATCACGGCACATAGTCCGCAGTGGTCACTATCGTATACAATGGTTCGTAGACAGTTAATAGACCATTCGTTCGTGTCTGCCAGTCTCAGTCGAGAGTCTATTAGCATGAGATCCAGATAGGAGCCGCTCCTAGGATACGACGGACTATCCGTTGCGAGCAACTTGACTCTATATTCAATGCTGCGAAGAACCCACCAATGGCTTAGTAGGCTCCCCCTAGTGTTGGGAATGTTATTTCCCCAATCACTATGTTTGGCATTTAAATCGCCGGCCAGAATGTAAAAGTTTTCTAATGAGTTTAAGCGCAGAGATTGAAAAAGTGTCTCGAGTTCTGCGATAAAAATATTGGGTTGAGGTGCTTCAGGTGCATAGGCTGATACAATGTACATTCTCTTTCCATTTCGGAGAGGAATGCACACAATACAGGCCTCTAACACCTGGAACCTCCGCACTTCACCGCTATATATGACTTTATGTTTAAAATTGTTTTTAATAAAGATCGCAACTCCCCCGCCTTGAATAGCGTTGGGTCGGTCCCTTCTAATTATTCTATAAGAACTGTGCCGGATTTTGTGCTTCTGGTTTAGCTTTGTTTCGCTAACCAAGAGTACATCGGGGCTTTCGTCCTGCAACAGGTTAAAAAGTACGGCTCGTCGCTCGATCCTTATCAGTGAATTTACATTCACCGACAGGATCCTCAAGGGCCTCTCTACCAGCGTACCCATCACGACCTTAGGTGCGCTAGGCCCGGCAGAAGCGAGTAGATACTATCTACTCGGGTCGCCGTCTCCAGGATCTGTTGCTGGAGCTGCCCAATCTGCCCTTGGATTGCGAGCAAGATCGAACAGACATCCACCTCGGCCACCGGTGCCTTAGAGACAGGCACTGGGGCTTTAGGAACAGTCATGGGCTTTTGTACCGTCTTTCCCGAGCCTGCCGCCATTTGGGCGTAGGTCAATTGGGATGTGACGGCTGGTGTTTGGAAGCGACCCGAGGGACGCTTCTCCTCGACCTTCTGCTTACGGGCCAGGTTTTCTTTCTTGATGTCCTGGAACTTAGGACATCCCCGATAGTTTGCAGGGTGCCCTCGGTTCCTACACAAGACACACTCGAGCTGCTCTCTATCCGCCACCTTGTCTTTCCCAAGGTCGCATTCCTCGTTCTTGTGGTTCTTTGCACACTTAACGCATCGAGGCTGCATTTCGCAGTTCGACGCGGCGTGCCCGAACCTTTGGCAGCGGATACATTGCAAAATGTTTCCGCTCCTCTTTAATGTTTCCCAAGTGACAGTCTGGGACGCCAAGGTGGTGATAGTCCTTAACCTCTCCAGCTTGCTGCTGGGTGTGAGCTGTACCAAGAAGAAGGGAATAACTCGCTTCTCCCGTCGGGAGCTCACCGTAGAGAATGGCTTAACCCCCACGAATTTGAGGTCGTCACTCTCGAACTCTTTGAGCTCTGAGAGCATTTCCTCGGGGTCTGCGATCGACTCCACGCCTTTAAGGAGCATTGTCCGCAACCTCTCTGCCTTCGGCGTGAAGGAGAAAAACTCCGTTGTGGACTCCTTTAATAAGCTTTTAATCCGCTTATGCTGTTCCAGTGTCTTGCACTGAATAGCATAGCGTTTTTGGCCTAAACACTTAATTTGAAAATTACCTACACCAATAGCATACTTACAGAGATCGATGGTCTCTCGTAGGGCCGTGGTATAGGTGAAGATGGGTGGCACTTTCTCCTTTTTAGGACGTTGCTGCTGCTTCTGCTGTTGCGGCTGTTGTTGTTGCTGCTGCTGTTCCTGCTGCTGCTGTTTCTGCTGCTGCTGTTGCGGCTGTCGTTGTTGCTGCTGTGGCTGTTGTTGTTGCTGCTGCTTTTTCTGCGGCTGCTGTTGTTGTTGCTGCTTTTGCTGTGGGGCGGCTGCTGCCTGCTCTAAATCCCTCTTCTTTATCTCCTTCAGCTTATCAACTACGGCCTGCAGCTGGGCACGTAGGATACGCTCTTTCTGTTCCAGTTCGCTACGCTCTTCCTCCGTAGCTGAATATAAAAGGGGGGCGAAGGGGTTATTGTCCCCCGTGTAGCGGCTTTCCCTACTATAGGAAAGGTAGGCAGTATCCGCTTCCACGGGGATCGCTGGTTTTGGTTGAGCTGCTTCGGACGTCGATGGTGATGGCGCCCCTTTCCTCGCTTCGACCTGCAGCTTTTCAGTCGAAGTAGTGAGGGAGGGGCGCTTCGTTAGATTGGGCTTCTGGTTGGCCCTTCTGCGCCTCTTCATGACGACGGTCGGTGTTGCGAAATCGGATGATAAATCACCCGATTCCGACTCCGTACGACGTACGGGTTTTCCCCCGCCGTCTCCCGACATCTCCTCCTGCTACTTCCAACTAATTCAGAAGCAGCAGAAGAAACAGAGAAAAACGCACACGAAAAACTTTCCTCCCGACTTGGGATCCGAACCGGTAACCTTCCGACTGCGGGTCGGGCACTTAACCACTGGGCTAATTCGAGTTCCGCGAATACTTCGCCTAAACGCGCACTTATATTGTTTATAATTGTTTTTACACTTTTCTAGCCGAAACACTACCTACTCCTTCACTGGTCTGTGATCAACTGCACAAGTATAATATTTAACTTGTGGGTGTACATGGCATTTAAACATGGTATCAGATATACTCACGGCAAAAGTCGGCTTTTCTATAGATGGCGTTTGCGGTACACGCCGGTTATAAAAGTCACATGGCAGCGGATAGTCCGTCGTATCCTAGGAGCGGCACCTATCTGGACCTCATGCTAATAGACTCTCGACTGAGACTGGCAAACACGAACGAATGGTCTATTAACTGTCTACGGACCATACGTAAGTGACCATTGCGGACTACGTGCCGTGATTACAGTACCTGACGAGTTCGCGGAGATGGCAGAGTATATCCAAGCGCACCCCTACGATGACACTAGGACGCGTTGGCCATGCTTTGCCAATTCCCTGACGAGAGCGCTCATTTCGAGCGCCTCCTTCCCACCGTCTAATAGGAACCTGTCAAACTACGAGATTGACAGCTACCTCAAAAAAATGGACGGTATAATTAAGCAGACCACGGCAACGACATAACGATACTACAAACCTGTACCGAAACGCGACAATCGACGCACTGCACAGACAAGAAAGTATATTCCTGACAAGGCTCAAACTCTTGTACAGGCGGTTTACCGACAGACAAAACTCGGAGGTCAAGACACTGAAGTCACTGATTAAAAATCTCCAACAGTTGATCAAAGAGAATTACAGAATATCTGTAAGTTTGCATTGGAACAACAGAATTCGTGCTGTAAAATCCAACAGCGCGAGTATGTTCCCGCAAATAAATAAAATATTTCGGAGAAACAATCAGAATGACACTCAGGATCTAAAGCTTCTGAGAACGTCAGACAATGAACGTTTGCTACGAACAGTTAGCATCGATCCCAAGCGCGTCGTCCTGGATGACGACTTTTTCGTGATTGAGGATCCTCAGGAGAAGGTGGCGACAGTGGGAGCTGTCTTCCAGGAAGTGTACAAGGTGAATGATAGCATTCGTCCAAACCACGAATTGGAAAACAGAGTTCTACTTCATGACTCCTACCTTAGAAGTGATATAAATCTTTGGCGATCCGAGAATCTTGGTTTTACCAGGTTCGATGGCGATTTCATGGCATATAATGCCGTCACCAATGAAGGGGCTAATACCCTGTTCATTTCGATGGAGGATCTCCGGATGATCTTTCAGTCATTGATAAGAAAAAAATCCGCGGGTATCGACGGTATATCCAATGTTGTGCTTAGGCACCTTCCGCCACCGGCTATAGAGAGATGCATCATCCTGTTCAACAATGCACTGAATAATGCATATTAGCCAGTGCACTGCAAGACAGCGGTGGTGCAACCAATCCCCAAGAGGGGTAAGAACACCTCTAACCCGGCAAATCTCGATAAGTCTCCTTCCGAGTATCAGCAAGGTCTTCGAGAGGCTGGTCCATATGGCCCTGTCTAAATGGGTTGAGGACAATAAAATCATTCCGGAGAACCAGTTCGGTTTCAGAGCGGGGCATGACACTATTCGAAACTCGTGTCTGATGTCCAATGGAATAAATGCAAGAAACAATGCACGGGTGCCTGTCTGATTGACTTGGAAAAAGCCTGTGACACCGTATGGCTAGAAGGTCTTTATTACAAGCTCAGTCGGCTGGGCATAAGTAAACCACTGCTATATATGTATGATTTTTGACAGGTAGAAAGTTCGTTGTGAAAATTGCCAACGTGACTTCTACCCAAACATTTGATGTTAACAACAGACTGCAACAGGGTACGGTGAACTCGCCGATCCTTTTCAGCGTTTATTTCAGTGATTTGATAGCTTCTCTTCACCAAGGCCCCATGGTTGCCTATGGATGTCCGGTCTGGTTCAATGTGGAAAGGATTCGGATGTTTGAGAGACAATGTCTCAGGACTTGTCTCGGGTTATATAGGACACCCGAATCTGATTACACGAAATTTTACCCGAAATTGTACGGGTGGATAACTTCCTGATCAAACTGATTCGAAGCCACGTTGCGAGAGCAACGGCTTCGGTCAATAGCCTAATTTCCGGGACTTACTACCACAATTATTAATATCACGAGAGAGCGCCTTAGCAGCTTCGTCCCGCCAGAAGCATTCCTCTATTTAGATAGATGTGGGCTGATCCAGGATAGATTGGCGGTGCCGCTAATCTTCCACGTGGGTCGCAATTCCGTGGAACGGCGATTCCTCTACGGACCCGTTGTCGCGCTCAGTGAGGCCGAGCGCCTCAGGTTCTGTAGATCGTATTCCGCCAACATCAACGCTTTTGGTAGCGGGGGGGAGCTGCGTCAGTGGACACTTTAAAAGCTTCAGCCTCTTCAAGGCAGGGCTTGTCTTACACCAATGGCAGGCTTACATAGGCTAGGGTAGGGTATGGTAGGTTAGGGTAGGTTAGGGTAGGATAAAACAAAAAAAAGAATAAGAACCAAAAAAAAATATAAACATATAAAAATTAAAAAAAAAAATTAATATATATACATATATGTATATATCTTCTTCTTCTTCTTCTTTTCCTTTTTCCGGCGTTGTTATGGTCAGAAGTGTAGGACCATAACCTTCCCACTTAACTGCATTCCTACTGGTCCGCTTGTGGGGTCCGCCGGTTTGACCTCAGAAAGTAGCGGCAGGCTTCCCGGTTTGGGATTACTTCATCGCTGAGGCCAATCAAATGTTGGCGTTTTTGCATTTGTTTGCACCAATTGTTTTTCGGCCTGCCTTTTTTTTTTTTTGTGACACGGGCATGCTCCAATTTTTTTTTTGTTTGATCTTACTCTTACAACACCGGTGATCTCCAGTCGTGTCAACCCACTGATTTGCATGTACACTTGTGGGGCAGTTTAATGGTGGTATATGTGTCCCTAGGCTCACTTTAGTGTTTTCTAAATTGCCTAGATGTGATTTTTGTTTACCTTTGTTTTAGTCGCCTTTTACGACAAGCGAGAGCTATCGCTGCAGGGATATTCTTAACCCGTCCCTGCACGGAAATATATATATATATATATGTATATATATATACCTATATATATATATATATACATATTAGTTTAGTTAGGATAAGATATGTTTAGTTTGGTTTAGGTAGGTTTAAGTCTTATATAAATATATATAAAAAAAATATCATATGCTAAGTTTTTGAAAAACAAATTTTTCTTAGCTTAAGTTAATCATAATAATGTTAATTGTAAGTTATTTATATAGTAGTCGAAAAGAATAGGCTAAAATTATACAGTTTGCTTTAGAGTGTCCGCCTAGTAGATGCCAGTAAGATTCCTAAATTTGTAAGGATAGTTAAGCTAGTTTTAAGCATTTTTGTCTAGGATAAGATAGATCTAAAAACTATAAATAAAAATGAATTAAAAAAAAAAAAAAAAAGTCACATGCGTCAAGTCACAAAGTCACAGCGGGAACAGCTTCCCATCCTTCTATTAGTAGACGAAAAAAAATATGACTTCTTTATCCGCTCAATAAGGGAATAGCTGAACAAATATTATTACAAGTTCTTAAGAATTGTGATGTATCTGTGATGTAAAGTAAAGGGTTTTTCAATAAGGGCGGGTAGATGTTGAAATGGAATAAAACAAGCTGTGAGTGAGGTATTAACAAAATTATTTTGAAAGATCAATGTTTGCCATTCTGTTTAAATATCCTTTTTGCTCTTAAGGACAAAACGGATAAAAGAATCCGTGGCTAAGAAATGGAATTAAGTGCTCACATGTACTAGAATTGACGAATTGCTCAGAGTGGAGCAAGAAAATGTTTATAAGTGGTACAAGCTTTTCATAGAAGGCCGAGAAGGTGTTAATGACGATGCCCAAAATAGAAGCTCTACCTCCGGCAGTGAAGAAAGTTGTTATGGACAATAATCGAATCACATGCTGAGGATACTAGCATTTCTGTTGGCTCATGCCATGATTTCTTTCAAATGTTTTGGGCACGAAAACTGTGTTGAGAAGTTTGTTCCAAAATTGCTGAATTTTTACTAAATTCGCTGAAAAGGGTTATCACTGGAGACAAAACATGGCTACGAGGCTATGGTGTTGAAGCCAAAACGTAATGACCCCAATTAGAGAGACCAAAAGGTTTAAGAGTGAAAAAGCTACTCAAGCTCGAACAAATATAAAGGTTTTGCTAACACTTTTCTAGACGAATGTACTACCAATTAAACACTAAGCATGATTGAGCTGCGGTGTATTCCACGGTATATTGGAATTGTAGAATGGAATGTCACATTGATTTATAAATTCTTATTTATAAAGTTTAAGTTTCACTTAATGTTATTATCACGTTAGAATGGTGGAAACCGTAGGTACCTACAAGGCATTATAGATATTTAATAAAAAAATCTCGTTTGCCTCAGAATAATTTTTTTTTCCAGCTCACGTCGCATTCCGCTCCATTGAGAACCGTGGAGTATTCTTCCCCTTAATTACTGAGAACACTAGACAATTTGATTCAGATTGAATGGTATTTTGCATATTATTTAAGAGTTCTGGAATACATATGTTCGCTACTATTTTCCTTAGTGCTTTAGACGAAAAGGAATCCTTATTGATTGACATTCTCAAGTAGAGAAGAAGAAAGGACAGTGCTGCACTCAAAGAAAGTGGCTAAGTGTGCGTCAACATCATTGCGCCAAAATTCTTTACCTGGTGGTGGGAAATAAGGCATTTGCATTACACAAACAGTTAATGTAAACATTTGCTCAAAGAAATTTTGCAATAAAGATCCGATGTTGAACTTATACACCGTGCGGCATCTCATATGGGTCGATGTAAATTTCGAATAACTTCAACAATTCTCAATCGATTTTGGAAATTCAAAAACTTTTATTCAATGTAGAGCTTTATTTTAATTAATTTTTGAAAACAATATCAATTAAATTACAGCCTTTATTGGCGATGCAAAAATGGGCTCGTTTTCGCGCATTCTCCATGACATTTTCGAGCATTTCGGTCAAAATTTCTTCGATTTCAGCACGAATGTTTCTTTTGAGCTGTTCTATTGTCTTCGGGCCGTTAGCATACGCCCTGCTTTTCAAGTATCCCCAAGCAAAAAAGTCTGGTCGAGTCAAATCCGGCGATCTCGGGTGCCAGTCAATATCGCCCTTTTTTGACACCAATCTTCCAGGGAACTTCTTACGCAAAAGGTTCATTGTTTTGTCCGTAGTATGGCATGTCGCGTCGTCTTGTTGAAACCAAAAGTAAAATAAATCTCTTTTACGCATTTCTGGGACCACATAATGGGCCAACATCCACCGATATCGATCGTCATCCACTGTATTGCCAACTTTAAAGAAATACGATCCAATGATGGTTTTAGCGCATACACCGGTCCAAACAGTAACTTTTGGATCATATAGCGGCTCTTCGTGAATAATGTGAACATTTTCGGTGCCCCAGAATCGACAATTTTGTTTATTAACTGAGCCAGAGAGCGTAAAATGTGCCTCATCGGTCATCAAAATTTGCTGCCAGAACTCCGGCTCAGCATTATTCATTGGAAATAAGTGAAGATCATCCGTTAAAAATCTGCGCAAACTGGTCCCACTGATGCCTAACTGCTGCGAACGGCGCCGATATGAAAAACTTGGGTCTTATTGAACACTGACCTTCACATACTGAATAGATGAGTTTGAACGGACGTGGCCTAGATTGCTCACGAGAGCTTGCCACAGAACAAAATTGAAAGAAATTCGAGGCCCAACGACGAATTGTATCTTTTTTGGGCGCAACACGAGCACGATATTTTGCACGATACGCACGTTGAGTTAGCACAATCGAACGTTCTTTTTTAATGAACATTGACACTATTTCCGCGCATTCTTTTAATGTGAATCGTTAAAATTGTACTGAATTGGCGTTTCCAAAATGCTATGACATATGCAAATCGGTTGACAATTGTTGAAGTTATTCGAAGTTTACATCGACCGACATACATATTACGACGATATGAGATGGCGCACTCTGTAGTTTAACAAAAGGTTGGAAACTTCAGATGTGTGCATTTTGTATGGTCTATAATTGCCTTGGTATCCAGTGTAATGCCATAATGTAGATACAATAATACGAAAAGAATTGGTGAAGACCCCTAATTCCACAGAATCAAAAATCCTAAAATAACCAAAAGAAAAGAGAAACAATTTCAAAAGTTATAAGTGCCTTAAAATGAACACGGGAAAGAATGAAATCAAACTTAAAATTCAACAAATATCTTGAAAAAGAAGCGGAGAAAAGTAAAAACAATAAATTAAGCAACGAAAGAATACTTTTATTTATTGTGTGTTATGTTGTGTGAAAATGTCTGATTTTGTGCCCAATAATCGTCATTCGCGGGAAGTGTTGCTTTTCTTCTTTCATTCGAAGAAAACGGCGGCTGAAGCGCATCGAGAACTCCAAAAAAACGTGCCGTGATTGGTTCCGTTGCTTCAAAGACGATGATTTCGATGTTGACGACCGTTCGCGTGAAGGAAGGCCAAAAACCTTCGAAAACGCTGAATTGGAGGCATTGCTAGATGACGATCCATGCAAAAAAGAGCAAAAAGAGCTTGCTTCAGTATTAGGAGTTACCAAGCGATTGCATGCGTTAGGAATGATTCAAAACAAGGAACTTGAGTTCCTTATGATTTGAAGCCAAGAGACGTTGAGCGTCGTTTTTTCGCCTGTGAACAACTGCTCTAGCGGCAAAAAAGAAAGAGTTTTCTTCATCGCATCGTTACGGCTGATGTAAAATGGATTCATTACAGCAACCCAAAGAGAAAAAAATCATGGGGCAAACCCGGTCATGCTCCAACATCGTCGGCTCGGCCAAATATTCACGCTGCGAAGGTTATGCTGTGTATCTGTTGGGATCAGGGCGGTGGGGAACGGTATCGAACTCAGTTGATGCAATTGAGCCGAACACTGCGCGAAAAACGGCCACAATACGAGCAGAGGCACGAAAAAATTATTCTACGGCATGACAACGTTCGGCCTCACGTTGCCAAACCCGTTAAAACGTACTTAGAAACGCTCAAAGAGGAAGTCCTACCCCACCCGCCATATTCCCCAGATATTGCGCCGTCCGATTATCACTTGTTCCATGGTCTGGCTGACCAGCAGTTCCATTCATATGAAGACATCTCAAAATGGATTGAATCGTGGATAGCCTCAAAAGGCGAACACTTTTACCGTGACGGTTTGCGAGCTCTGCCAGAAAGATGGGAAAAAGTCATCGCTAGCGATGAGCAATACTTTGAATGATTCATTTTTAAACGTTTTTTTCACAATAAAGTTGCATTTTCATCAAAAAACAGCCAGAAGTTAGTTGCGCTCCTAATAATTTGGAAAATATCTTTGAAAAATATTATAAGGGGTGATTTTTTTTACTGTTTGCTTTAGTATTAAATATTCTACAGCTCACGCGTGATTTAAATCAAACATGCTCAGCTTAGCCATTTCATTGTGCAAAGACTTACACTCGAACAACGATTTCAAATTATTGAATTTTATTTTCAAAATTCGTACTTTGTGAACAACGTTTTTCACGCACTTCGATCATATTACGGTGATTATAATCTGTATTATCATGTAATAAGAAGAGATCGACCCCAATCCACGCAAGGGGGTGGGGTCGCCTTCCTAATAAAGAAAGGACTGCGTCATAAAATCATATACAGCGGGATAGTGCGTAGGTTCCAGGTGCTAGAAGCGTGTATTGTGTGCATACCCCTGCGAAGTCGAAGACGGTTGTACGTAGTCTCTCTCTATGCACCGGTAGCCCCTCAATCTACCCAATTTATTAGCGAGCTTGAATCTCTTTTCCGTCAACTACAGCTACAAGCAAAAGCAAATTATTACTTTTTGGCCGGGGATATTAATGCAAAACATGCAGCGTGGGGAAATACATTCTCAAATACCAGAGGTAATCATCTGTTTAACTGGCTAGGTCAAAATACGATTGAGTACCGACTCGATCTACTTGCGACGGAGACCCCTTCATTTCCCAGAGGCGAATCTTTTCTGGACTTAGCCCTTATCGACACGAGAATCATTCTCCGTGACGCGACGCCCCATCTGCGAAATTGTTTACGTGCGGTAGATTACGATAGTGACCACTTCGGACTAGCCGCTGTAATACATATTCCTAATGAGCGAATGGATCTGGAAGAACATAACCAAATGTACACGTTTGATTTTCAAAGAGCACACTGGTTACGTTTTTCAAGATCTTTAAAGCGTGAAATACTTCGTCAAGAAATTGACCCACCAACGAACAGAAACATGACCAATGAAGAGATAGACGACTACCTACTCCAATTTGAGAACGCTATCAAACGAACAATGGATCATAGCATCCCTAAAGCTCAACCTCCGTACGATTTAACCACAAAATACTCTAACCCTACAATTAGAGCTTTACAAAAACATAAAAGTATGCTATTATCCAGACTAAAACAACTTTGCCGACAATTTACTGACAGACGAGACCCCGAGAAGTCGATGATCAAAAATCTTCAACAATTAATCAAAGAAAATTATGGAATATCTATTAGTTTGCATTGGAACAAAAAAATTCGGGCTATAAAACTCAGTGGCCAGAATATGTTCCCGCAAATAAATCAACTATTTAGAAGAAAAGATCATAACGATATTCCTTGTTTGCGAATCCCCCAGACAGACCAGGGACGACAGACACTAATCGGTGCAGGGTTGACTCCAGAAGAAATTTACTCAGCCGAAGACGTGTTTGTAATTGAGGATCCACAAGAGAAAGCTGATATAATCGGTTCATACTTCCAAAGAGTGTACATGGTGGATGACTCCACCTTTTCATCTTGAGGGCTATGAGCGTTCCGAATATTATGACAAATAACACAAGGGTAAGGTTTATAGCGGTTCCCCACTTGCTTCTCTCTTGGAGCAGTTCGACGATCTCGGTATTCTTAACACTCAGGTCGTTGACCATTTCCAGGGAGAGTACCTTTTCGACCTTTGAGTTTGATGACTCTGGTTGAACAATTGGGGGCAGAAGACGTGATTTTATAACTTGGTAGGATGCGAATGTTCTCTCCTTTACAGTCATGGTTGCATTCTGGTATCGAATGCTAAAGGTACCATTCAGCTGGAGCGGGTCACTGTCAATTTTAATAACGCCGTCGTATCCATTTAGTAGTAGGGTTCCGGGGACTATTTCTTCCGCGTCCATGACATGCTGGTTACTGGTTTTGCTGCAATTGCTGGGTCGGCCTTGAAGTAGATTTGGGATGCACCCTGCACTCGTTATATCTATGAGATTATTGTTATTACATATGGCTAAATTATTGCTAGATTTACACTCATTAATGACTGCATAAAACTTATCTTTACAATAAAGAATATTCTTATAAGCTATCTGTTGTGAATTTCAAAAAGAAGGCACGGTATAACTTTGACTTAAATTTATTGACAACAAAAGAGAGAGGGATCACAATTTTCACCCACTATATATGTATATAGCAAAATTTGCGCGGGAAAACTAGTTAGTTTCGCGCCTTTTATTTAGGAGGTGACAATTGGCAGCCACTAGCCAATTGTGAATAATGGTGTGTTTTCATTTTTAGCTTTGATACAGGGTGTAACATTTACCCCCACGTTTAATTGGGAACAAATTCAACCCGCTTGTTTCGTAAGCGCTCAGATCTTCTAAGGATTGGTAGACTCGTCTCTGGTTCGTCTGGGGTGTTGATTGGTGATGAAACTTCTGAGGTTATTCCGGACGTCGGGGTTGAAGAATGAGGTTTTTTAGTTAAGTCCAATTCAATGGTCTGAGGACTGGCTACCGGGTATGTAAAAACATCCGAATTGTCGAACTCTTCTGATTGGTTGCTTATTGGAGACTTCCTAGAAGGCGAAACAGGATTAGGATTGCAACTCTGACTACTTGCCTGCTGTGATTCCATGATGTCTTTTGTTTTCCCCGCCGTTGATGTTCGAGGCCTCATCTGGTTTTGATGTCGACGCCATAGGCCATGATCGGTCTCAACCAGAGACATACGTCGCCCAAGAATTTTTTTAACCACTCCAGGAACCCATTTCTCTCCCCTTAGGTACTGCCGTACGAATACCGGCTGATTAAGGGAAAATTTGAAATCGTCGGATTTGATTATCTCCTCTTGACATCTTGTGCTCGGAAAGATCGCGGAAAGTAAAGTCCGATGCTGTCTACCATGCAATCTTTCTGCCGGAGATACGCCAGTTTCATCTGGTGTTGAACGATAAGTTGACAAGAACGTGGCTAAGGCGTCATCTCCCTGCTTGCCGCCTTCCATAATTTTGCGAAAGGACGTCTTGAAAGTTCGGACCATCACCAAAGGTGCTGAAGTCACATGGCGAATTGAGTGACTTTGGCAAAACTGTTGGAATTCACTTGAAGAGAACTGGGTGCCATTATCTGACACTATCGTTTTGGGCAGTCCCTCTAGAGCAAATATGGACCGCAATGCCTGAATTGTGGCTTGAGACGTAGTGGAAGACATCCGAACCACAAATGGAAATTTGGATTTCGAGTCCACTATAATCAACCACATGTGTTTTTGAAAAGGTCCTGCGAAATCAATATGGATGCGCTCCCAAACTTCATTGGAAGAGGGCCAGCTTGAGTATTCCCGAGCTAAATGATTGGCATTGAGCTGGCAGGCCGTGCACTTCGCTACTGTCTGCTTAATGATGTCATCAATGTTCGGCCACCAACAATGTCTCCGAGCCATTTGCTTCATCCGTGTGACTCCCCAATGGCCTTGATGTAAAAGTGCTAAAACCTTTTGCTGAAGCTGCGCTGGGATGACTACTCTTGAAAATTCACTGTGGAAGAGAAGAATGTTAGCACACACACTCAAGGACAATCTTCTGCGAAAGTATGGCTCCAACATATTTTCGGTAAGTGGTAAACGACTTGGCCAGCCTCTCTGCACGTACTCGATGACCTTTCTAACAATTGGATCTTGCTGAGAAAATTTAGCTACGACACTGGAATTGATTGGAAAATCTTCCACAAGTGACAAATAAACCTCTTCGCTTTGTTGGCAAGATTCTTCCGACTGATCGAATACGTCATCAGGACCATGAGGCAAACGCGAAAGACAATCCGCGTTTCCATGCTGCTTTGTTGGACGATAGCGAATCGTGTAGGTGTAACCCATTAAAATTATTGCCCACCTTTGAAGTCGTTGAATGGTCATATGGGGTAGTTTCTTATCAGGGCTGAAAATTGTTACCAATGGCTGATGGTCTGTTATTAACTCGAACTGTCGCCCAAACAAATATTGATGAAATTTCTTAAGGCCGAATATAATGGAGAGGGCCTCCTTTTCGATTTGACTATATTTTCGTTGGGATTCGTTCAATGTTTTCGATGCAAAAGCGATTGGTTTTTCGGTTCCATCTGGGTAGATGTGAGAAATAACAGCGCCAATACCATGCGATGAAGCATCTGTCGCTAAGGTAATGGGCAGATCGTTTTGAAAGTGAACTAACCTGGACACCTTTACGATAATCTCCTTGAACTGATTGAATGAACGCTGTTGTTCTTTCCCCCATACAAAATTCTCACCATTGCTGCGTAGCTTGTTTAGCGGGGCTGCTAACTGGGCAAAGTTTTCGATAAACTGATTATAATAATTGATTTTGCCTAAGAATGCCTCAAGATCTTTAATATCTCTCGGGGTGGGTAAATCACGTATTGCTTTGATCCGTGCATCTGATGGACGTATGCCGGTCCGGTCAATAATATGGCCTAGGTACTCAATCGCTGGCTGGGCAAATTTGCATTTTTCAAGCCGACAACGCAAGCCATGATGTTCTAAACGCTGGAGAAAAATTTTCAGATTTTTTAAATGTTCTTCATTGGTACGGCCAGATACTATGATGTCATCAAGATACGAGACACAGAACTCCAAATCAGCTGTCAGCTGCTCCATATATCTTTGAAAAATCCCTGTGGAACTGGACGTTCCGAATGGCAACCGTTGATATTCATATAAACCAAACTCAGTGTTGATAACACAGATTTTCTTTGCTTGCTCATCCAAAGGGATTTGGAGATAGGCATCCGACAAGTCAATCTTCGTGAAGTATCGCCCTCCTTGCAACTTGTGAAATAGTTCATGTATACGGGGTAGAGGGTGACGATCTACTTCAAGTTGTGGATTGATGGTGACCTTGAAATCTCCACATATTCGCAAATTCCCGTTTGCTTTTTTGACAACCACGATGGGTGCTGCCCATTGGCTAGTTTCGACAGGACGCAAGATATCTAATTCCTGTAGCCGGTCAATCTCTCGGCGGACTTCATCTTTTTGAGCAAATGGAAGGGGACGATATTTGAAATATTTTGGTTGGCTATTCGGTTTCAGTATGAGATGCGCTACAAAGTGTTTACTGCACCCCAGCCCAGGCTTAAAAACTATCTCGTGCTTCTTGCACAGAGACTGGGCTTCAGTTATAAGTTGCTCTCTAGAATCTGATGTAATTTGCAGTGCAGCTTCTTCCTTCGCAAAAAGTATTTTGAAACCAAATTCTTGAAGCCAATCTAATCCCATGATGTTTGCGCCTTCAGTTACATCGGAAACGATAAGCGATAATCGGCGCGTTTTATTTTTCCACTGAACATTTATGTTAATTGTTCCTTTAATAGGCACGCTCAAACCCCCATATGCTTTAAGACTGCGTGCAGTAGGGTTACAAATTGGACTACCTAGAGTACGGTATCCGTCGAGGCCGATCAATGAACAGGTGGCACCTGTATCCAACTGAAAAGTCAAAGGGCGGTTATTGATACAAACGGATACAAGGATTTTGTTGGAGTTCTTGTCAGTTTCAAAATATGCCGAAGACACTTGTTCTAAAGTTGAATCAGCGGATTCACAATCATCTACTAGGTTAATAGAATGCGCAGATTCTGTCTGCCTACCACGTGAGACAAAACTCGCTTGGTTGTCTTGCTTGCGATTCATGCCTGCGTTTCGTGCACGCCTTCTACCCCGATTCTTAGATTGTTGACGAAATTGCGTTGCGAAGGGCACGTCGGAGCGCTTTGCTGACAGACATACGCTACTAATGTGACCACGACGATGACACAGATCACACACGGAATCCAAATGCCTGCACTGATTCCGGTTATGTTGAGTAAAACAGCCGGGGCACGACTTTCTTAAGATTAAAGTATCATGCGACTTACTTGTTTGTCTCTGGGAACGTCCCTGGTTCAGCTGATTTACCTCGGTGGATGCCGGCGGGATGGAAGTACTGCTTCCCTTTAGAATATTCGACGCTACCTGTGTCGACTCATATGCCATCACTAATTCCTCGATCTCTTCCAGTGTGGGGTTCTTCTTTTGAGTTGCAGCGATTCGTACAGCATCATGAGGCGTGTAGAAAGCTATCATGTCCCTGATCATGACATCAGCGTAGGACGTATTGCAGTCTTCCCTTGGACACATGAAGACACAATCTCTAGCGAGTCCTTTAAGATCTGTGATCCATTTGGCGTATGATTGTCCTGGTAGCATTTTCTGCTTTAAGAACTTGCATCTGGACGCGAGTACATGCAGTTTGGATTGAAAATATTTCGTTAACCTCGCAGAAAGGTCCTTAAAAGTGTGTGTACTTACATCTTCCGTCCCTAACAGCTTCCGTAAGAGCTCATTTAGATGATTTCCACATGTTGATAGGAAATGAGCTTTCTGTAAGTCGTCGTCTTGCAAGGAGTTCGCCGAAAAGTGCTGTTTTAACTGGAAAAGGTAGCTCTCCCAGGATTCTTTTTCTGAATCGAATGGACGAAATTGCGGAATGGTGGTGGGTGCTGATGAAATCCCTCTTAGAACGCGCTCCATACATTTTGAATTGGATTTTAACACTTTCTCCATCCAATCCTTCTGCTGATTCAGGATTTTATGCACAGCCTCTGGGTCCATTTCTTACTTCCTCGTCGCCACTTGTTGTGAATTTCAAAAAGAAGGCACGGTATAACTTTGACTTAAATTTATTGACAACAAAAGAGAGAGGGATCACAATTTTCACCCACTATATATATAGCAAAATTTGCGCGGGAAAACTAGTTAGTTTCGCGCCTTTTATTTAGGAGGTGACAATTGGCAGCCACTAGCCAATTGTGAATGATGGTGCGTTTTCATTTTTAGCTTTGATACAGGGTGTAACACTATCTTAAGTATGAAATTGGCTTTCTTTATTGGTTTAACAATGAATAGCTTACATACCTCGTCGCTAGTTTTCGGGATGTTTACAATATATATTATTGTGGAACCATTTGAAGCGATTTTGGTTTCCGCAAAGTCTGCTGCTTGTTCAATATTAATGAGTTTTATATTTTCTTTTTCCAATACTTCTTCCACAAAGTTTACTTCCCCATTACTTAAAATTAATGGATTAACAATTCCTGCCTTTGACAAATGTAGGGCATAGATTACATGCGTTAGATCCTCCTTAATTATACTTAACTTATATTTGATCTTGTTTACAATTTCGTTTTTGATATTATGGCTTTCCTTTACAATATTGATTATTTCATTCGTCGTGTTAGTTAGTTTCGCTATTTTATCCAAAGTGAGCCGGTTAAATACTACTTGGTTATTATTATTTCTTAGCACATTATTGATTTTAGCAGATATAATTTGGAAATCCGCATGGTCGGGATTGCCTGCAATCCACTTCCATGCGGTGCTTATAAAATTTAGTGAACGTTTACATATGTAGGGACTTGGGTGACAACCTCCTTAGATAGTTTCGGATTTGGGAGATTTCGTACAGCAGGTAGGGGTGTAAGGGATGATTGGAAAGGTTTTTTTCGATGTCCTCTTCCATGCCGTCTACCAGTCGTTTGGGTTCTTCCAGGTCAATTACATGAATGAGTTTGAGCGTCCCAATTTGCAATTTCGCTGCTCCTGTCTGTATGGCAACCAACTGGGAATTGGACTAATCTATTATGTCGGTTTTTGCGTATCCAGCACTTAATTGCAGGAACAGGGCTACAACCGGTAACATCTTCATGTCGGTGCCTCAGATTTGTTCCGTTTTCCTGGCTGGTTACTCGGGCTCCTCGGACACACACTTACACGACTGGCTAGAGGCGTTCTTAGGACCTTCTGGCCACACTAGGGGGTTTCACTGCACCGCTCCCTGGAGGATGTACTGGCACTACACTTGTTCTTTTCGCTATCACTGTATTTTTCTCATTAGCTTTTTTCGTTATTATTGTATATTTTTTTTTTCCTCACTATCACTGTTCACTACTGTCTCGGACCAGTGGGATTTCCGGACGAGGTAGCGCCACTTTCATGCAGGGTAGTCGCGTTGATTGGGCACGGGAGCTACTTAAGGTCACTGGCTCCACTACCCGGACGCGTACGCAGACCGCCGAAGGCACGGAAGCTGCTTGAGGTTATTGGCACTTCGTTTCAACGGACTCACTTAACTTGTTTTAGAGGCACTACGCGTCGCGATCACCACTGGTCCCTGCTCGGGCGCCAATTAAACACTTCTTCGTTGAGTTTATTAAAAAAAAACTTTATTTCTTTGATTCCGAAATGGGCATCATAACCCTTTAGCACTACGTTTAGAACTGAGCTAACATTGTTTCTTATTCTACCTTAAATACTATTCGGTGCAGCTGCAGGTGCAGTGGATGGGATGACCTGGTGGATGGATGTGTGGGTACCCGGGTGACCGTCGCATTCCTCGCTGGAGTTGGTGTATGGACGACTGTATGGCATGCTTATCTTGCAGACGTAACGTCAGCGAATTGTGTCACGTACGGCCTGCTTGCGTCCAATGTTTTCTATGTTAACTTACATATATAATTAACCTGTCCTATCACGTGGTGGCTGAAACCTCCCCGTGCTCTTTATGAATTTTAAAAGATCCGATATACCTGCATTAGCCACATCCGCAATTTCTGTAAAGAATCTTTGGCCTAGCGACGCTAGGCGTCGATTCTGGAGAGCTGGGCAGTAGAAAAGCAGATGTTGGATCGTCTCAGTTTCTTCCTCATCGCCGCAGCTCCGGCAGAGATCGCTGGATCCCGAGTCCCATTTCCGGAGCATTGCTCCAAACAGTGTCCTGTGATCACTCCGACGAGCATACGGATCGAGTTACGGTCCAGCGCCAGGAGCTTCTTTGTTTTTTCCGACATTGAGCTCTGGCCACGATGATCTTGTCGTGTAGCTGTTGTTTCTTGTAAGCAAAGACGAGTTGGCCTCTTTGATGATTATGTCGTTTATGATCCGGTATAATGCGCTGATCGGTGGTTGCAATGACGTGTCCGCTTCGCTGATGTCCATTTCAGAACCTTGCCTGGCCAGTTCGTCTGCTCTTTCGTTCCCTGCGATTGAGCTGTGGCCCGGGACCCAGCAGAGTTTAACTTTATGGTGTCTTGTGGACTTCAGTGAGTCGCGACATTTCTTGACAGCATTTGATCTCGTTATACAGGATTCTATTGACTTCAGTGCAGCCTGGCTGTCTACGAAGATGGCGATATCAGATGGTGGGATATCGGCTACCTGTAAGTGTTTGGCTGCTTTCTCTATTGCCAGGATTTCTGTTGAAACATGCTGCACAGATCAGGGAGTCTGAATGATTCCTGTTTGTGTAGGGTATCAGAGTAGAACCCGGCCCCAGTGCCTGTGTCCATTTTCGATCCGTCGGTGAAGAGGGTGATCTCATGGTCGTTGATTACGGCGTTTGATAGCCACTCTTCTCTATCGGAGAAAAGGATAGGTATTCTGAGAGAGAAGTCATTTTGGGGGGAAATATAGTCGGTCGTAGCTGCGAGGCTACTAAAACCATGTTTCTTTCCCAAGTCGTCTATTATTCTAAGTCTGGCCGCATGTCCATAGCTTCCACAGAGAGGATTCCCTTAGTCTGAGAGCGCTCTTTGCAGCGCAGCCTTTTATGAATAGATCCAGGGGGAGGAGATGAAGTATCATGTCCAACCCTGCTTGCGGCGTGCTTCTCATGGCTCCCGTTGTACAAACAGCGGCTGACCTTTGTATTTTGTTGAGCATGTTCAAATAGCTTTTCGTGCTGCTAGCAGTCCACCAGACTAGGGCCCCATATGTTAAAATGGGTCTGATGATCATCCAATGAATGATGTACGGTTGCAAGCCCCATATTTTTCCGAAGGTCTTTTTGCACGCATAAAAAGCGTTCAATCCTTTTCTCATCCTTTCCTCCAGGTTCCTTTTCCAGGAGAGTTTGGAGTCAAGAATGATGCCTAGATATTTGGCTTCCGCTTTGAGTTTAAGTGGAGTGCCCTCTAACGTTGGGGGAGCAAATATCGGAATTTTCCTTTTCCTGGTGAATAAGACCAGCTCAGTTTTCTGGGGGTTTAATCTCAGACCGTTCTGTCTTGCCCACGAGGAGAGTTCCCTCAACGCAGATTCCATTAGTTCACTGATAGTTGGTAGAAATTTACCTTTTATCAAGATAACCAGGTCATCCGCGTACGCTATTGTCTTTGTGTCTTTCTCCATAAAGAT
This sequence comes from Merodon equestris, assembly GCA_958301585.1. Taxonomy (NCBI): domain Eukaryota; kingdom Metazoa; phylum Arthropoda; class Insecta; order Diptera; family Syrphidae; genus Merodon; species Merodon equestris. Next base: position 153,564,787 of record OY284413.1, on the reverse strand, counting down.
TTTGAGGATTTTGTTAACTGTAAGAAGCCACAGTAGGGGGGAGAAAACTCCCCCCTGTGGTGTGCCTCTAGTTGTCACTTTCCTTATAGAGCTGTGTCCATGTCTGCATTGATAATTCTGTTTTTCAACATATTTTCAATCCAGATTACAATGGATTTGTCTACTTTTATGTCCTCTAGAGCTGTTATTATGGCCTCTGTGTTTACATTGTTGAAGGCCCTCTCTATATCGAGGAAGGCTGCCATTGTAAACGCTTTTAGGTTTAGCGAGCTCTCAATTTCACGGACAACACTATACAGAGCACTTTCCACTGATCTGCCTTTAAGGTAGGCGTGTTGAGTGTTGCATAAGTTGCGTGAGTTGATGAGTCCTCTGATGTATAGGTCAAGGACTCTTTCCAAGGTTTTTAATAGAAACGACGAGTCCTTTGCGGCAGTATGGGTTAGTTTACCTGCCCTAGGTATGAAAATTACCTTTATTTCTTTCCACTGTGTTGGGATGTACCCCGCGCGCAATCAATTGGAAAAAATGCTTACGAGGTGGGGTACAGTGTGTTTTTTAAAGCATCGGTGGCAAGATATCGTCCGGCCCTCGAGATTTAAAGGGTTTGGACGAATTTATTGCCCATGATACTTTATCTGTTGTGATAATCTTGTTTATTACTTCTTCAGTTGTGTGAACCGTAGGAACCGTCGTCTCGAAGGGGACTGTTGTATCAGGGGTTTTACAGCGTGGGAAGTGAGTTTCAGTCAGCAGTTCCAGGGATTCCTGACTGGATTATACCCAAGAACCATCTGGTTTAAGGATGAATCCCGGAACGCAGGGGTCCTTGGATAGGATCTTTCTGAGCCTTGCGGCTTCGTTGAGATCCTCTATTGTTTCGCAGAACTCCCGCCAGGATTTAGACTTTGCTGCTCTTGTTTTGCTCTTGTATTCGTTGAAGCTGGACTTGTATTGTAATATTAGTAATATTAGTAATATTGTAGTGTATATTAGTTATTCCAATCATCCGTTCTTTTAGAGATCTTTGCTCTATTGAATAGAGTTCGGGTCCTGAGTTGCTTTAGCTCTGTGGTCCACCAGACTGCGCTGGTCTTCTTGCGAGCACGTTACAAATGACAGGATTTGTTGAAAGGCTCTTTCAGAATTCTCACAAAATTTTAGCCTAAATTCTCAATGTAAGTTGGATCGGGGTTAGTGATGGCTTGTGGAGGTACTAACCTTTTGGCAACTAGGTTTGAGAAAAGATTCCACTCTGTCTTCTGAGGGTTTCTGAAAGGTTTCGGTTTTTCTTTGTTAACGTTAAGGTTGGAAAGTATTCGGTTGTGGTCCGAAAAGGAACAGTTAGTTGACACTCTCCAATTCTCCACTCGGATGGAGTCAGATTCACTTAATAAAGTGAGGTCATTTACCTCTTCCCTAACCCGGTTACGAAACGTTGGTGTATTACCTTTGTTGCATATGTTGAGGTTGGTGAAGATAATGTAATCGAAAACGGACTCACCCCTTTTATTAATGTCGCTGCTTTCCCATTGAGTGTGGTGTCTATTGGCGTCGCAGCCTATCAATAGACACAGTCGGCGTGACTGCTGGACTGCGTCTGGAGGTGGGTCCTCCTCATCGTATGGCAAGTATGCGGACGATAGGAGCAAAATTGATTTGTCCTGTTGTTCGTACGTTACCACCGTGAGGTCTCCATTGCTGTATGTACCCAGGAAAAAAATGGTTATGTAGTATGTAAACCATGAGGTCCTTTACCACTCCGTTCTTACTCTTGGCTGAAGAAATTATTCTCCAGTTGTGAGTGTCAAGCTCTTTATTCTGCTTGTCAATTAGCCTCAATATGGATTCGTCCTTTTCGGGAACCGGTGGAGGGATCCATATTGAAGCCAACGTGCGAAGCGGAAGCATCGGGCGAGGGATAACCTCGAGTTTAGCGTTCTGCTAGATTTCGCCGCAATTGTCAATTGTGCGCTTTAAGAAGTCTAGGGACCTCTGATTGTCACAACCGACGACTTTGACTCCTTTCTGCCAGCCTGCTCCGTCGAAGTTGATCTCATCGCTGCTATCTGTGATAAGAATCGCTTCTAATGTTTTGGCTTCAACTGTGAGCCAATTGTCGAATGTTATCTTCCCATCCGGGTTGGAACGGTCGACATTAGCCACTTGTAGACTCATGGGAAGGTTGAAGCTGGCTGATGTTTTCGCCTTTTTCGCTTCCCTTAGAGTTTCTTCCCCGGAGCGCCCCCTCTTAACGTTCTGCTTCGATCCTGAGGCAGTGTGACCTTTGGAGGTGCTCGGTTGCTGTGCGCTCTTTTCGACGGTGGCCGGTTGTGTAGGCTGTTGTCGAGTCAATTTTGGGACGTTGGGTTTAATAAGGGCCGTGGCTTCTTTTCTCGCCCTGTGTTCTTTTGAGCAGCATGAGTGGAGGTGGGAGACGATCTCTTCTCGAATTTGGCTACCTCTTTCTTGTGAGAAGGTAACTATAATTATTAATAAACGCATTCATATGTTGTACAAAAATTCTAAGAAATGTTGTCATTATATACATAATTGTTTTTCTAATTGAAATTAAAAAGCAGTCAAAATGACTTCCTTGGGCATTCTACTCGTACATAGCCCCTAATATATATTTAGGAGGAGTTAGATAAGCTCTTCTCGTTAATTTCCTTTCGAATATGATATTCTCCTAGTACCTCATCCAAGTGAACTTCTATCAAGTACCTTGTGAAAAGTAGAAATCTGTTTTCGGCCTTTCAAGGTGCAAGTTCTTAAATCTACTAAATATGAACATTTTCTGTGTACATCGGGTACTTGGCCTCTAACCACCAGCTGCATCAATGGCTTTGGCTTTGTCTTAACCGACCACACCGCTTAAGCATTTCTGCTTTTCGACGAATTTAAAACCGTTAAGTGGAATCTGAATGTTGCAATCAAGCCATCGTTTTTTTTTTATTTTTGTAAAGACAGTCTGCGCTGACTGATATAATCGATTTACCAAACTGGAGTGATTTTCTAAAATGAAATAGTTTTTTGATATCCCAAAATGGTCAAATACCAAGTGCTCAAATGTCAAGTGAAAAAGCACTCAAGCACATTGATTCACTTTGTGAATCACTTACCGAAAGGTCACTCGACCACCTTTAGGAATTGATGGAACAACTAGGAAATAACGAGGGTGACTCCTAACTTCTGTGCGAAATGCATTTGCAATATAATATATTGCTTTAAGCTCCCGACTCACGTAGTATCCAGTAGCCATATCTAGCTTTCGATTTTTTTAATAAAAAAGTTAGAAGTACATAGTTACATAGAATATGTACAGACATATTTGAATTTCTAGAGTTACGTATGTATGTTTGTTATGTTAGATACCATTCTACGTCCTTTGCCCAAGTACGAATCAAAACCAGAATATAACATAAAAACAAAAAAACAAAACACTATGTGGCGTGAATTCGTATTTAGGAAGTGTAAGCACGTCATGTGTTTTCGACAGCAATATTTTCATTTGATTTATTATTCTCGAAAAGTAACGTCTACTGCAATTGAATCCAAAAATAACAAGAAAATATATAAAAACAGAATTTTGATAAAAAATACGTTGAAAGTGTCAGTAAAAACACTAGGTTGGAAAACACTAGTTTTCACAAAGTGTAAATCGAAACTCACATCGACGATTTAAGTTTATTAAAAGAAAACATTTGTTTAAGGATAATATTTCTGGTTAAAGGAATCAAGAAATAACTTCTTACGACCATTGACCAATACTAAATACAAATACAAGGTAATAGTGACTTTTAGAAATTTTGAAACTTTGATGTTGGTTTTAATTTTGTAACAATGGCTTTATCCTTTATGTAAGGGTTTAACAGCGAACGAAGTAAAGATGATGATGGATTTTGTTTGGGCACATGAAGTAGGAAACATGGACGATGGTGATTTGTTAAATGAAATTATCCAGAAAGAAACTAAAGAACTTCTGACAAATTTAGAAGATTATGATTAGCCTCATAATCTTCCTAAAGATGACGAAGAAGTTCTTGATGAAGAACCTAGCAGTAGTCAGAGGGCTTATGATAAACCTTCACAAATATATACCAAGATCGATATAAAAAACTGAAATGGATAAAAAAAAGTTATAGAGCCTGTCGTTATTGGCTGGAAGATGGAATTGCCAGAAGAGGAAAATGTGGTTATAAAATCACCTTTTGTATATTTTGGCATGTTCATAAACAAGGAAATTATAGAAATTAATTTTTGCGATGAAATTATTAAGATGAATCAAATAAATATTGTCTACACATACGGGGGATGTTACTTGACATTCGGGTTTTAAACACAAGATCGTATGGCATGGTCAAAGGAATTGTGACTTTACGTTAGTGGCCGATGCAATGTCCCGCAATCGATTCGAAAAAAATGAAACAGTATTTTCATGTAAATAATAACCAGTATCAACTACCTATAAGTCATCTCGGTTTTGATAAACTTTTTAAAATTCGTCCATTGCATGCAAATTTAAAACAAAAATGTAATCAAATAGCCCCCGAAAAGCATCGAGCAGCCAATGAACAGATTATTCCATTCAAAGGTATGTTTGTATGTACCTATTTATGAAGTTCACTTCTTGTCCCTTAAAGTCATTCATAAAGATTTGATTATAAAAATTTTATCTCAGGAAAATCGCCCTTGAAACAATATCTGCCGAAGAAACCACATAAATGGGGTTTTAAAGTATTTACACGCGTTGAATCATCGGGCATCATATACAACTTTGAGCTATATGTTGGGGTGGGAAGGTGTAGTAGTAACGGTCGTGGAATCTTTTCAGATATTTTCATATATTTTGCGTCTTCTTTACCTAAAAGAAAAAAACTTCAAGCTTTCGACAACTGGTTTTGCTCAATAAGCCTCATGGTGGCTCTGAAGAATGCTGGCATACTTTGTGTGGGCACAATTCATGGACTTCTGGTAACTGCAATTTACGCACGGTAAAGGAGATGGCTTCATCCGGACGAGGTTCTTACAACTATAGAATTGAGCGAGTATATTGGAGCTATTCGTTGGTCTGATAATAAAGGTGTCCAGCTCAATTTCCATGGGAGGCATAGATCTCGCCGACATGCTTGGGCATTGCAGTTACAAATGGTTGGCTTCTAAATCTCACGATACAATCCAAAAACATATGCCACTGACTCAGCTCCCGACCCAAGTAGCTCATGGACTCATATACATATAAAATTAGAAATCCAACAATAAAAGCCTTATGAGGTCGCCCTTAACCCCAAATGTCTTCTGATTTCTTTTCAGATATTCAACTAAGTTGTCCGAATACTCCAACTTCTTCCAAAAAATGGCTTTTCATACTTACAAACACGCATAGAGCAAACAAGATCTGACCAATTTAATCACTGGGTAAAATGGTCTACTAGGGATCGATGTCGACATTGCAAAAATAGATTTCCAAATTTTATGGATTTATACTGTAAAACGTTAAACAACTGTTTTATGGGGTATAACATAAAATAAAGCTCTAAAGTATTTTGTTTGAAAGTATTTTTCATTTATATGGTATTCTCAAGAATTTTTTTTGTACATCAAGCTGCCCAATGTTGCATATACATACGTAACATTGACTCCCGTCCCACCCACATCGAATATCAAGTTCCCATTTAACTATTTAACTATTTTGCCCAATAAATAATTTTTTTTAACATCATCCAATGGTTAAATGGTTTAGAAAAGCCTACCGAAACCAGAGAACTTGCCTTAAAATTTTCTGAAATTTATTGCTTACAAAATTTGCAACCGCAGCTATTCGATCCGGTATTCAACCAATCAATTTTTGGCATATACTAACGGGAATGTTTTAGCAATAGCTTGGAATGACAATCCACATCTGGTATTTGATTTGAAAAGTTTGTGCCACTAAAGACCGATCCATCTTTATTTTAATTAATTCTCAATAGAGTTAGGATTAGGGCACTGAGAGGGCAATTGTGCCACTGACACTGATTTTTTTAAGCAAACCGGCTATAAAACTCCTCTCCTTGTCGTACTTCTACCGCTATCAATATATTGTACATATTTCACATTTCAAATAAATTTATTGTACATATTTCATTACTCCAGAGCAGTCTTTCGCAATCTTGCTCTTACGTTTCTCTTGCTAAGTAGCGGAACTTATCAAACAATTTAGATTATTATCTAACAATCTTCTACGGACGGTTGGAGAACTGATTTCCTTATTTAATTCCGCAGCATTAATCGCACGTTTAAATATGTACATAAAGGGGTTCTTCTTCGTTTTGAGCAGTGGAGATATTTTTTTTTTTTGGTCTACCGTCTACGTCTTGTTTCTTGTGCTGAAGTTCTTTAGAGAGCTTTAGAAACAAAATTGATTGATTTAGCCGATGGATTGGTAAAAAAATTATCCGTTTTCTTTGATCTCTCATACTTTTAATAATGCGTTGTGTTCCATCGATGGAATTTCTAGTGCGTCCCATTTTTATTAACCTCCGACACAAAAAGAGGTGTGTTATAAGTTTGACGGGTCTGTTTGGCTGTGTGTCTGTCTGTGACATCGTAGCTCCTGAACGAATGGACCGATTTTGATGATTTTTCTTTTGTTTGAAAGCTACCGTGATCGAGATGGTTCTTAGCTACAATTTATGAAGATCTGTTCAGGCGTTTCAAGGTTATTACCACTTTTTCTTAGCTGTGGTAGAGATCTTAGTTGAGTTGGGTAGTTCAGGACATGTATGGTTCCAGGAACTATGTCAGTCGGAAACATTTCCGACCGTTCCTCAAACTGAACGATAACATGTCCAGATAACGTGTCAAATTAATCAATTTACATTTTGTATGAGTACTTCAATATATCTCTTTCGATTAGATTAACGTTAGGATTTAATATTTTAACATTAGTGTTAAATTAGATTCAATAGTTAGTTGCTTGGGTTTGTATTTAGCAGATAGTTTTTAATACATTTTTTTCTGGTTTTAGGATTTCTAATGTTGCGCAGTTCATGAGGAATTGTGTTTAGGATCTCAGGCACGCTGCATTTTATTTGTCTTCTGCCGTAATTATTGCAGAATCTAGGTGCGTGGGGCATACCTTGGGCACGTCTTCTTGTATTAATCCCATTAATTGGGGTGATGAATCGCCTGTCGTCGTAATACTCTAACAAAAGGGTCATCTTAAAGATGTCATCAATCTGAAGAACTCTGAAGCTTTCCTGTTCATCATTTCGACGTGTAGATGCATTTATCTTTTTGATTGCTGCGGTTTGTAGTTTCTGCAGTTTTTTTATATGCGCAGCTGAAGCGTTTCCCCAAGCGAGTATTCCATATCTTAGTTTGGATTCGACCAGGGCAAAGTACACTTGTTTCAACACATGTTTTGTCGTATGGTATTGCAAATGGGTCAGCGCGTAAAGCGTTTTTTTTAAGTTCGTACGTAAGCTCATCAATATGCATATTCAATAGAAAGTTACTGTCGATGATGACTCCTAGATACCTGTAGCTTTCTACTATATCTATAGGGCAGCTAGCAGAGGTACTACATTCCTGAAGTATATTTGCTGTTGAGTTGCTTTAAACTGCGGATTTCTAATATGTATCATTTTAGTTTTGGATGCATTGATCGTTAGACCCTGATCATGACACCATTTTGCTGCTTTGTCGAATTCATCCTGAATTATTGTTGTTGCCGTCTCCAAAGATCTATGGCACACCACTATTGCTGTATCATCAGCATACGCAAATGGTTTGGCTCTCTTGAAAATACGAAGAAGTTCATTGGCGTACAATATGAAAATAATTGGGCCCAGTTTCGATCTTTGTGGGACTCCGTATAGAGCGTGTTCTTTATGGCTATATGTTTCGCTGATCTTAACACAGTAACGCCGGTCGTGTAGGTACTCCTTTAGCCAATCTGCCATTAACCCTCGTATCCCAATACGTTCCAGGGCTTGAATTAGCTTTGTATGATTAAGTGTGTCAAAAGCTTTACTAGAACATGGTAACTCTTGTCAAGGTTTTCGTTGACATGATTAGCAAATTCGCTTAGTAATTTACCTGTGCACTTCGCTTTCTGAAAGCCATACTGACTTTCGTGTATTAGGGAATGTTTTCCAATAAAGTTTTGCAACCTGTTAACTATTACCTCTTCAAGGCATTTTTCGATAACTGGCAGTATTGAGATAGGCCTGTAGTTGTTAAGTTGACTTTTCTTACCTCCTTTATATATCGGTCTGACAACAGAAGTTTTTAAAGTTTCTGGAATTTTTACTTATGTTATGCTTAGGTTGACAAATTTGCACAAAATTGGAGCAAAAATTGCCGCATGTTTTCTTATGTCCGCTGCTCTAATTCCATCGATACCAGGCGACTTATTTTCGCCAAGCAGACTGATTACTTTTAAAATTTCAGATATATTACTTTCTTGAACAAAAATTGATCTGTCTATTAATCTATTTGTGTGTATCGATGTAATCGAGCTGCAGTGGTGCATGATGTTTACGATTTGTTCTTTGAAGTTTCTTGCGCATTCATTAGTGAGATCATTAAGAGACATTTGACCACTAAAGTTCTTCACTATGGTTTCATCAACGTTAGACTTTTTTCTTCCCAATATTTCATTTATCAAGTTCCATGTTTTGCGCGGGGATAATCTTGTCTGATTGAACTTTGCTTTGTAAAAAGTCGATTTTTGTGCTGCTATCTCTTTATTTAGCTTGTTTCGAAAAGTCTTATACCTCAATTCATAGGTCCTATTTAACCTATTATTTTTCCATTTTTTGTAAAGTTCATCCCTTTTTTTACATTTATCTATTAAGTCTTTGGACATCCACGGATTATGTTTTCTTTTATTTTGTATTGTTTTAACATATGCCGACTCTTCGTAAATGCTTTTAATTTTTTTGACGAGTTTCTGATATAGAGAGATAGCATCATTTTCGTCCATCACTTCCTCCCAGTTTGATCCAGCAATTAGTTCATTTACCTTCGCATTACATATAAAGGACTTGCTAACCCGTTTGTCTTTAACATTTGATTGTAACGCACTTGTGAAGTAAAGCGTTGGGTAGTGATCCGTAATGCAAGTTTCGATCACCGCAGAATTGATTGCAGAGTTTGTTGCATTGGATAATATGTGGTCAATTGACGATTTTGCTCCGGTTTTCGGGTCTACTCTTGTGAACTCCGTTATTACATTCATCAGACCTAGTTCAATTTTTCAATTCAATTCAATTTCAATTTTATTTATCAAAAAAGTCTTGATTACACAGTTAAAGTCTGCAAAGCCTAAAGGGCTTGTCTGCAGGCGACTAGATAGCAAATATACATTTTTTTCAGAAAAAAACTAGTGAGAAATTGAATCATACATATGTACATACAATCTTCAATTTATAGATCTTGCATTTCTAAATACAATTTTTTCGCGTTTTTCATACATTTTGTTTTAGGCATGTTTCTGAAACATATTGGAAGCTCATTTAAAACAGTTGGTACTATGACTTCATATCTTTTTCTACCATATTCATTCCAAAATTTGGGAACAGCAAAGCGTCCTTGTTCTCTTCTTCTTGTATTAAAATGTTGTTGAGTTGGAGTTTTATACGTGTTGTCGTTCCAAAAATTGTTAATTACCTCAAGCTTGAAGATATGAGATATACTTAACATTTTCCTGTTAATAGATATCTCCCGCTGTTCGAGTTGATTTCTGCCTGACGTTTTGTATATCATCTTCTTGATCGTGTTGTGTGTGGTTTCAAGTTGTGACATCTGTGGTGCTTTGCCCCAAGCTAGGATACCATATCTAAGATGTGATTCCACCAGACCAAAGTAACTTTGCCTTAATACTGATGGTGGGCAGAAGTTGGCCAGATGGTATAGCGCATACGAAGATTGCCGCAATTTTTTCATAAGTGTCTCAATATGGTAGCTCCATTTAAGATTGTAGTCTACGTGAATCCCTAGATACTTGTAGACTGACACGTTCTCAATTATTTCGCCACATGAATCATTGTCTTTTAGCTGTAAGTGGCACCCAGCTTGATGTAGACATTCTCTATTATGTATTTTTAATATTATTTTTGACTGATGAATATGAGGTGGACGTACGTGCATAGCTTTCGTTTTCTTGGCATTGATAACCAACCCATGATCGTGACACCACGCAGTAAGTGCATTTAATTCTGTTTGCATAATTATAACTGCTTGCTCCACATGTTTATGACTCACAATAATGGCTGTGTCGTCTACATATGCATATCCCGCACTGAGTTGACACACTGATAGCAGCTCATTTATGTATATTATAAAAATTAGTGGCCCCAGTTTTGATCCTTGTGGGACCCCGTACTCGGCACTTTGTTCATGGCTATAGTTATTTTTTATTTTTACTTTAAAGCGCCTGTTTCTGAGGTAATCTTCAAACCAGCTTAATAAAGTTCCCCGGACTCCAATTTTCTCAAGCTGTTTTAAAATGTTTTTATGGCTTAGTGTGTCGAAAGCCTTTTTAAAATCTATGAAAAGTACTACGGAGCTGTGATTCTTGTCGAGGCTACAATATAATCTGTTAGCAAAATCCCCCAAGTCGGCCTATACATTTGTTTTTCCGGTATCCAAATTGTTTGTCGTGTAGGATTGCATATTTTTCAGTGTAGGCGTATAATCTTCTGGTTAGAACTTCTTCCAACACTTTATCAACGACTGAGAGTATGGAAATGGGCCTGTAGTTTTTTACATCATTCTTCTGTCCGCTTTTGTATATCGGTCGTACAATGGATGTTTTTAAAAGTGTTGGTACCGTCGCTTGCTCTAGGCTCATGTTTATTAATTTTGTCATTATAGGGGCCAGGACAGTAGCGTTTGTTTTTAAGTCTATGGGTCTTATTCCATCTATGCCAGGAGATTTTCTTTCATTTAGCATTCTAAGAATGTTTTCTATTTCCACCACAGATACTTCTTCTAGGTACATCGATCTTTGTATGCTGCTCATTGTTCTTTCAAACGTTTTGCAGTTGCATCCGTGGACTTAGTGTTTTGATTTCTGAGATCAATACATTCGCAAATTTATTTGGTAAATTATTGAGTCCTTCCTTCACGAAATTCGTTTCCAGGATTTCATCTAGGTTGGTGGCTCTCTTTCCTAGTATCGTGTTGACTAACTTCCAGGTTTCTTTGGGATTTGTGTTAAGTCTCCGGAATTCCAGCTCGTAGTACCGTGCTTTTGTATAGAAAATTTTTTTGTTGAGCTCATTTCGGAACTTTTTATAATCTTTTGCGTAGTCTTGGTTCCTTCGGTTATTTTTGTATCTTCTATACAGTCTGTCTCTTTCTCTACATGCGCTTCTCAGTTCGCTCGTTATCCATTTGTGCTCGTTGTTTCTCGGTTTTCTATCACGCATTACTGTCGATGACTGAACTATTGCATTAAGAGCGTTCTTGAAGTGTTCGTCGAACTCGTTGACATCATTGTGCCCGTACACATTCTCCCAGTCGTAGCTGCTAATACTAACTGTTACCATTGTGTTATCAATATATTGTTGACGTTGGTTAATTGAATTTTTTGTATGTTTCTTGGATTTTATTCCGCAGTATATAGCATAATGGTCAGAGATGTTCATTTCAATTACTCCTGACGTTATCTCTTCGTCTGTGACTCTTACTAGGCAATGGTCGATCAGTGTGCTCGTGTTTCTATCTAGGTCTACTCTTGTACTAGTTGAGATTGTGTTTAGGAGGCCCTTCGAAGCTATCATCGCCTCATAGCTTGAAACGTATGCTTCATTTAGAAGCACGTTTATGTTTATATCTCCAATGACAAACATGTTTTTGTGCTTGGAAAAGTTATCTATATGATTGTTTAGTTCTTTTATAAAACAATGTACATTCTCCTGTGGAGGCCTGTAAATTGCAATGAGTGCTGCCTTGAATTCCTTGTGTTGGATAGTTAGTGATATATTCTCGTAGGAGTTGGTTTTAATATCTTGTACTTCATAGAGAACACCCTCTTTTATGTATATTACTAGGCCACCCCCTTGTCTATTGTTTCGATTGTAAAATTCTTGTTTAAACCCTTTTAATTCGTAGAAGCGGTTTTCATCTGAGGATATATTAATCTCAGCAAGTACCAATATATCTAGTTTTTGCAAAATGTTTTCAACATATATCATAAGTGAATTCCAATTTTTTCGTAGAGATCGTATATTTAAAAAGAAATATGATATTTCGCTATTGTATATTACATGGTTATTCATTTCATTTACTGTTCTTAAATTTTTAAAATTAAAATCTATAACTTCATTCATTTTTTTAATTTTAAATTATAGGTACGAATTTATTGGCCGCTACTGTTGAGCTGCGCTTATTTTTTCCAGATCGTCCTCTGTTTCAATTTCAATGATGCGATCGCCATCACTTTTTCTGGCTAAGACTTTGACATTTCGGAACCATACGTATTTCCACCCAACAGATTTTGCCTTTGTTTTCGCGAGCCAGAGAAGCTTTTTGAAGTGCTGTGATAAACATTCATTGATATAAATGTTTTGTGGGCCATATGCAACGTTGTCAATCTTTTGTAATTTGCGAATTTCGGAAAACTTTGTGTTTCTTTTTTGTTTTGCTTTTTCGATGAAGTTTTGTTTTGTTTGTTTTTTTGTGAAACATACCACGACATTCCTCAACTGTCTATTTTTTTTGTCGGGATAGCTATAGACTTCATCTACGTCAATTTTGTTTACATCGACTCCCAAAGTTTCCCCTACTGCTGTGACAACTTCGAAGGCGTTATCAGTATTTGTCATTGGAATGTTTTTAATTTCTATTTTGTTTGCCAATTGTTTTTGTTCTAATGTGTTGACCTGTGTTTGCAGTGTTTTTATTTGCATATTTTTAATGTTCAACTCTTGCTTGTAATCGTTTATTTCTTTTGTAAGTGTTTCGATCAAAGCGTTGTTTTTCATGAGCATATTGTTTAGTTCGTCATATTTGACAGATGTTAAGTCAACAGCTTTTGCGTATTCTTTAATCATGTTTTTGATTTCTTGCAGCTCTTTGTTTATGTGGGTATCTTCCACAGGGAGAGAGTTAGGGGGTTCGCTTTCTTTGTTTTGATTTGGAGAATCATTTGGCCGTGCTCTCTTCACTTTTTGAATGCTCTCCTCTTTCTTTTCTTTGCCACGACAAAAAATGCATTCCCATGACTTTTTAGCTTGTGTTGACATTTTGCGGTATGTGTTCTGTGAGAGTGTAGAGCATTCAAAATGCAATTTTCGTTTGCATTTTCCGCACGAAATGTACTCTCCGTCCATGGGCAACGGATCCTCGCATCTAGGACACTTATTCATTGTCTTTTTATTTTTTGTTTTGTTTTTATGATTTTGTAAATAATTTAGCTTATATTTTAATCAGATAAATAAACTTACTCCGATGAGTTAATGTGAAAAACACCTGTTTTATTTAATATTTTTGTTTGTTTGTGTTTTAAAAATGAGAACTTTAGTGGTGCTTAGAAAAACACGTCTGTACACTTTGCTCACTAGTTACACTTGACGCCAACATCTCTAAATATTCTTTTACGCCATATAAATCCAGATCTTTCACATTTATATTTACATACATATATCGCCCATTACTATAATCTCGTCTTTTTTACCCATTTGTTCTATTTTATTTCTAAATTCTTCGATAAACAGTTTTTTACTGTAGCCCGGTGTTCTGTATATTCCGGAAATTTATTTGCATTCATTGTTATCTTCAATACGAATTTGAATGCTTTCTTATGACACGCTTTCTGACGTAAGGCGAACATATTTTAAATCATTTTGAATAAGTATTAATATTCCACCACCTCTGCGTTTATCTCTATTCAGAAACTCAATTTGAAATCCATCAAGATAATAAAACCCTTTTTCTTCCTCGTCTATATTCGTTTCTACTAAAACAATAACTTTTAGCACATGCACAATATGGATTATATTCAGACAAAAGTCATTCCAGTTTTTGCGTAAGGATCTAATGTTAAAACTTAAGCAACAAAACTTATTTTCTAATTCATTTATTTTGATCCTGTTAAAATCATCCACTACCCTACAATTCAAATCAACATATAATTCATCGTTTCTATTTGTTTTCTCCATATTCGTGTTAAAAAAAAAAAAGTTGTGTCTCTTTTTGTTTATAAACTCTGTGATTATTGTGTGCGTGTTATTTTCATCATATCTTTTACTGTACTTATTGATATCGGCTGAGTTCTCTCATTTTGTCTAGGCAATATTCTTCCCGCACTCTCCCACACAAATCTCCAGTTCTCTTGCCTCGCCTTTTCCTTTGCCATCCACATCAATTGTTTGTTATGTCTAGTCAGCTGATTGTTTACATATATTGTGCTATCAGGCAAAGTTGTGCTCGCATTTGTGCAGTTGGTGGTTTTTTGCATTACCGCTCTTAGTTTAATGGATCGAGTCTGTTTGACGAAATTCGTTTTGGCTATATTAGATGCGAATGTTGCGATTATACACGACTTGTCTTGATTTTTTGGCTTTGTTCGATATATATCAGTGATATCAGTGTCTTTTATGACATAGTTAATTGAATTTCCTATTCCCTTTATAATTTCAAGTAAATTTTCTTGCGGTGTAGGGGGAATGTTTTTGATTTCTATATTGTTTTTGATCAAGTGCTGTTCCAAAGTGTTGATCTGTGCTTGCATGTTTTCTATTATTATGTCCTTTTCTTTGTTGCATTCTTTCAGCTCTTTGTTTATACTTTCGATGAGGTCATTGTTTTTCTTCATATGCATGTTAATTTCCTCATACTTGGCCGCTAGGAAATCGCAGCTTGCCGCAATTTCTAGGATTTCCCCTCTCATCAAGCGGATTTCAGCTATTACAACTGAGCTGTTCTCACCAGAGATGTTATCAGCTGATTTTTCCGGGCTGCTGAGTGCTCGTATTCTTTTTAATGGTTGAGCCTGCTCTGCATGTCGTGTACTTACTACCACATTGCTAACTGTGGCTGTCGTTACGACGTCTCCACTGTTCCTGCAGGTTTGGCACTTCCAAATATCCCTTTTTGTCCCCATGGTTCTCCAAGATTTCTCTGTCACCGTAGTGCACTCGAAGTGAAGTTTGCGTTTACACAAAGAGCAGACCGCAAAATCACCATTGGAGGGGAGATTATCATTACACCGACCGCACGCATACATTGCTATAAGGTTAACATGTTTTATTCTACGTAGTAGACAACCAAAAACAAAATGTGAATAAATATCGTATATGCATATTGATGTAGCGATAAGCTCGAACAGTTTATGCACACTCACACACTGGAACTGGAATGACAGAAGAGTGATCAAACAATAATGCCCGCAATCATACTCATACAGGCAATTCGTTCCGTGTTTCGTGAACGAATTAGGTATGAAGAATCGGACATGGATCTCTCTTATCATACTACTAGCTCCGATAGTTCCGATAGTTCCGGCAGTTTCGATAGTTCCGACAGCTCCGATAGTTCCGACAGTTCCGATGTAGTTCCGAGGAGATAGTTCCAGGAACTAGTTTTGATTAGGAAAGGAAACTTTCCATATTCGTTCCAGGGTTGGAACTATTTTGCGCAACTCTAGATCTTAGACACAATGGGTATTTACATTACTTTCAAGCATATCTGCGACCTAACATTTGAAACACCCATGTATGCTGGTACTACTGATTTTTGGTAGCCAAATTTGAGTCGAACAGTTGGGTCATCAGCCAATACTCGTATGTCAAAGAAATGCAAGATCGGCCGAGAAAATCGCCACGGTCCGTGAAAGTATGCAGCAGAACCCGAGGTAGTCGATTCCTCGCCGTGCACAAGAACTCGGCCATTCGCAGATTTGAACTTGGCGAATTTCGCGTGGGGAGTAGGGCCAACATCCGAACAAGATCCACCTGACCAAGGAGCTCACGGTTTATGATCAGGAACAACGCGAGATTTTCTGAAGTCGCTGGCCTATGCGAATAAACCTCAATCGCTCGATGCTCTTAAGTTGAACATAACACAGGCCCTTGCTTAAATTAAGCCGGATCTATGAAAAAAATTCATTGACAATTGGACCACTCAGCTCCGTGCCACCGTAAGAAGCCCAGGCAGGCATTTGAACGATGTCATATTCCTTAACTCGACCTTTACCGAGCTCGATGCGCTGTCCGACTCCATTACAAGAATTGTATCCCTGTTTCCTCGCACTAAAATCGCTATTGCGCGCGATTTCAATGTACACAATTCTAACTGGCTTCAATGAAGAGTATTCAACCCAAGGCAAATGCGTGGTAATACTCGAGTTGTAAAGAAGCTATCAGAATGGGAAAGCCGAGTTTCCGGACTTACAAAGCCAACCCTGTGGAAACCAACCAAGCCAACCCAAATCTCTGAGGAAAACCAGGATAAGTTTAAAAGAGCCAGAAATGACTATAATGCATTGATTCGACGTGTCGAATTCTCCTTTGACCAAAAGTTTAGGCAAAAAGTACTAAATTTTCCTGAAGGCAGCAACAACTGTGGTCATTTGTGGAAAACATAAAGTATTCTGCATCGTCCTCAATCCATGCACTCATTTACAATGATATCCCAGTTGTCAGCCAATCAACGAAGCCAATCTCCTAGTTCCACATTTTGCAGCCAGTTCAACGCTTCCAGATTGCACTGTGTCTCCACCTGTACTTTAATCTTCCGTGGGATAAATCCACTTTCGCACTCGTACAGTTGCAAGAGTACTTAAGGATCTCAACGTGCACAAATCCGCGGGCCCTGATGGTATTCCCCCAATATTTCTGAAGAGGTGTCCTTCCATTGCTTCCAAGCTTTCTCATTTTTCTTACGCTTCTGGTCTCTATCCGAGTAAAAGGCGAACAGTATTTGTCCAATCCGTCTCAAAAAGGACTTATCTTATCACTTATCTCACCGATAAGTGGAACCAATCTTTGTATCATTTCGGCGAAAGCAAGATTGTTGCGATCGATATTTCAAAAGCACAAAAGCGTTTTCCAGAGATTGACATCAGGCTCTTTTGTGTCGAAAATGCATGTTTGTGGTATCGATGAGTATCTTCTTCTAGGGATTAGAAATTACCTTTCTGGCTGTTCAATTCAATTTGTTTTGGACGATTTCAAGTCTGATATTCACGCGGGTTTTCACCAGGGCTCTGTTCTTTCACCGACACTCTTCCTCATTTTTATAAATGATCTCTTAACTGCCACTTCCAATCCAATACACTCCTTCGCTGATCACAGTACTTTTAGCTTTACATATTTGTTCGAGGACTCACGTTTCTGCTTTTCGGCCGTAAAGCTGGAACGGTAGCGTATGTTAAGCACATTAAATTCCGTATGTTAAGCATAATTACATGGGGTATAAACAATACACACGAATTTAATGCTTCCAAAACACTGCTGTCTACTGTCATCCAAGCTTACCATAAATAATCAACCATTATCCTTGAATGGCGTTTAAGTCGATGAAACCGATAGACTTTCCATAAATGTGTAAATAAAATTCTTAAATATTCTTAGAACGATCACATATCCGAGGTCGCAACGAACGCTGCGAAATGTCTAGGTTTCCTCAAATGATGGAAAGAATATTTTACCCCCTCTGATCTGGCTTCAATTTACAAGGCCTACAAAGCGAGCGATAAAACTCATAGGAGATAACAATGTCGCGAAGTCGATCGAATCGCTGGAATATCGACGTAATGGCTCCTCTCTCTCTCGGTTTCATCGTTATTTTAACAAACAATGCTCAAGTGAGCTAGTCAGTTGCATTCCTTCTCTTCAATGCTGTTCCCAGCTCAACTTTTCTCACTGATTACAATGCACAAACATTTAAAACCAATGTGCACCGGTACTTCCTTCCCCCCTCTCTCTCTCTCGACCTTGACTTCTTGACACTTAAGGGTAGTCACAAGCCCTTCTGCACGTGTCAATTATAAAAAACAAAATGTATAATGGAATACATGGGCCTTCCAAATAAAAATAGAATTTTGTTAATACTGCGCACACAGCATACTCTTTATTTAACTTATTTTAGACAAAAATGCTTAAGCTTAGCTTAACTATCTCACCTAATTAAAATATGGCTCTGCGCCGGCTATCCAAAGCAGACAGCATATTCTTAAAACTCTGTCTTTCGACTTAATTAAAATAAATAAACAATAAAAGCTAAGAAAAGTTAAGCATGCAATAGAGATATTGGAAAACTACTTTATCAAGTGGAAAATCAAGCTTATTTATAATAAACTACAGGCAATATTCTTTATTAGGAAACAAAAAGTTTGTTGTTTACCAAATTCCACTCTCCAAATCAGTCGAAGATCTATTTCATGGGCCAACAGTGTTAAATATTTAGGCGTTTTTCTGGATCAAAAACTAACTTTTAGTGAACATATCACACGAACCATTGCCAAATTCAATTTTTTAAATAACATGTTATATACATTATTAAATAGAAAATCTTACCTATCTTTGCAAAATACAATCATAATATATAAGGTTATATTTCAAGCCATCCTTTTGTATGGCTGTCCTGTCTGGGGTTCTTGCGCAAAATGTCACATCAAAAGATTACAAGTCTCCCAAAATAAATTATTAAAAATGAAGCTCAATCTTCCCTGGCATCACTCGACGGAAGATTTGTATCGCCGAGCGAATGTCGAATTGGTCTCTGATAGGATTCAAAAACTTAGCCAGAGTTTTATTAACAAGTGTGCCTTCGTTGATAATTTTGAATATATTTATAGCCTAACTTTTTGTTTTTTTTTGCTATTTATTTTGTTCTTTAGTTTATCTTTTTATTAATTTTTGTTATTTGTTATTATCTAGACATAGGAATTTATTATTTACATTTATGTATATTGACATATATATCTGTTATTTATTTACTATTAACTTAATTATTTAATATAAAATAAATATATCATCTGTATATTACTATTTTATTTATTTATTTATTGCAAGTTTACTGATATTTATATTTATATCTATATGTTATATCTTGATTAATTTTGTAGAGACGGTTTTTTTCTTCGTTTTTTCCTTCCAAGATATTCATCTTTCGTAACCGTAAAATTTTCATCAAGGAGAATATTGTTTCAGTTGAAAGATAAAATACGTTATCATATCTCTGTACAATGTACGATGTCATACTATTATAATGTAAAATACTTGTACGAAATAAATTTCTATCTATCTCTAAGAAAAGACGTGGTTGTTGGTTATATGACCATTGTTATTTCATAAGTTTGCAGCTGAAAGTAAGCACCTAGACAAAAGAGCTTAGAGCTGAAAACCATATTGATATGATTAATATTTCAAAGAGAATAATTCCGTAAAGTTTAGAGCTATTTATTAATAATGTGAAATTTCAACCACCGTTCTTGTGACTAATTTCTTAGCCATAAAATGTTGTAAGTCGCCGACTTTAAGTACCTTTATCAATCGATTTAGGACCGTATGCTTTTATCTATGCGGAAAAATAAAATAAAACTTGAAAATCGTTTCTATTTAGGGATTCTTAGAAATCACCTAACCCCTGCCGAATTGTGAGAATTTATTCCAAACAGTTTTATAAAATACAAACGATATCTTCTTTAGCGTAATCTCAAATACGTTGACACCAAAAATATTTCAATGGCTCCACAGACTTCACTTGTTTATGGGCTTCTTTTCTGGACTCGGGTCCAGAGAATAATTCACTACCATTCGAAGGACGTTAGGCATTGATGCGCAACGAAATATTGTAGAGAAATAAGTAGGTATTCTGAGAATAATGTTGTATTTGCCATAATTGTGATGTGTTGGAGGCAAAATCGACCGCCTTTTGGAATTGAAAATACTGTTCGTTCGGAGGAAATTTAATAATCAAAAGAGCAAAAACCTCTTAAGTAATTACCACTTTAGATCGTTCGAGACGGTTACGCCATTATTTCCGCTTCCGTTGCTTTTTCAAGTAATGACATTTTTACAAATTTTCAACACATTTATTCCCTCATTTCATCTGACCGCCCATGGCAGAGTAATTAAAACGAAAATGCACTGAAAATATATAGTACATTGAAAAAATAAGTTTCCAATAAGTTGAAAGGAATGCATGTTTTCATAATGGAAGGTGTAACGTCGTGTAATGTTGTATAGTTGTTGTTTTTGTGTTACAAGATAAGAGCTCATCTATAGCGCAGGTAATGTTGGACTGATGCAGCATAGAAAGTTTCCCTTTAAAACGAATGGTTATATTCCCTTATGTTTTGAGTTACCCAAAAGCAATCATTTTAAAGTAATTTTCAAAACAATTGGAAAAGGCAATCAATCCACTTAAAGTTTTGTCATATGGTCTTTATGACTAGGTTTGTCTTAAGCGAAAAGCTTTTTACAAATAAAGACTAATTATAGCCGTAGACAAAACCAGTAGTTAAAACAGAAGTAGTTAAAACAGAAAAATAAGGTCGACTTCGGATACTCATAAAGTGCGGTCATTTCAGGAGGAAGACGGTGCGAAGTATTAAGAAAAGAAGTAGATATGGGTCGAAAGTGTGGAAAGATTACACCCGAAAAGCCGAAACATATTTTTTGACTCTTAAGTTTGTATTAAGTTTTCTTGTCCTTAAAACAATAAAATAATTATATTAATACTCTCACATATAAAATTATTGTTAATGTGCAATTACATAGTTTTTTGCACTACCCTCCAGCAAAACTTTAAATACAAACCACTTCTTGTTATGATGATTGTAAAACCAACAATAGTGTTATGTGAAGGTAAAACCAACCATTCAACCCGAAGGTCTCCCTACTCACTGGCCATCCTCAAGAGCCTCTTTATTAAGTTCACGAGTTCTTCAATATCTCCCCCCAAAAAATATCAAATCTCGTTATCTTTCGTCAATATATTTACTCGGATATACCAACTTCAGCATAGCAGAGCCGACCACGACAGAGATTTTCGCCCCTGATTTCCAACTTTTTCCTATCCCTCATGCAAATATTCCTTTCACCTTCTATTATCAGAATGTAAGAGGTCTTCGCTCAAAAACCCAAGCAGTCTCATGCTTTACCATCCGAAATCTTCACTCTGACTGAAACTAACTTGATCCCTAGCATAAATAACTGAAAATTATTCCAATTAAATTTTAACGTCTACCGCGACGATGATCTCAACCGACCGACCGAAAGCTGCCCTTGTGGTGGCGTTTTAATGGCCATGACTGTCCTAAACTGAATCGACTCATCCCTTATTGCAATATCCTCGTGCAATAGCATATATAAGGGATTTAGGGGATCTCCATGATAAAATTATTCTCTTTGGTTATTTTAATCTTCCTTAATGGGCTCTTCTTAAATGGGCTCGATCATACGATCAATCATTTTACATTACCAATAATCCCCCTGCTGCCAAAGAGTGTCTTTTCTTAAATCGCCTAGCTGATTCAAACCTTAGCCAAGTTATTGGCATCTCAAATTACATGGATAGACAGCCAAACCCGATTTTCACAACAGGCCTCAGTTCTTTTGATTCATTTTGAGCCCTTTCCTTACCTACAATCGACAACTACCATCCTCCCCTTCTTCTCTAATTTTTTCACCACTCTCCAGCATTAAATAATTTGTGTCCTTCACCCTTCACCCTCTCAGTATTAGAGAATGGAAATGAAGTCGACGCCATTTTGAACTAATTTCAGTAAGGCCTTCGACATAATCTCCCACAGACTAATACTCTTCAAACTTGGCTTTGAATCCACTGCGTTGAAGTGGATATCTTCTTATTAAAAAAACCGTTACTACAGTGTTCGTTTTGGATTTGCCTTTTCTAACCCTTTCTTAGTTCCTTCCGGCATTCCCCAAGGCAGCCACGTAGGTCCACTTCTTTTCATTCTTATCATTAACGAGATTGAGCTAGTCTCTAAACATTCCACCCCCACGACACCAAGTTCTTCAAGACCATTTCCTCGCAACAATCTCTTATTCAATCGGATCTCATCAGCTTCTCTGCCTGGAGCTCTAAAAATTGCTTGGAGCTCAAAACCTGAAAATCAAACCTCTTTCTCGTCTCTTCTTCCCCAATAATCAACCCATCTCCACTGTTCAAGTTACCCGCGACATTGGCATACTATGTGACCAAGAGCTCAATTTTCGCGCACATTTCAACAATATATGCAATTCTTAAAGCCAATTCTGCACTCGGTTTTGTGAAGCGTTGGTCTAAAGAATTCTCCAATCCCTACGTGACCATATATTACCTTTGTTCGCCCCTTTCTTGAATACGCATCTCAAGTGTGGTTCCCTTATCAACAAACCCACATTTCTAGAATAGAGAGCATCCAACGTCGGTTCCTACGTTTCGCTCTTCGAAACCTGCCCTGGAATAATTCTCTGTTCCAACCGCCCTTTCAATTCAATTTGAGTGTGTTGGAGGAAAGAAGAGGGGCATCTGACATCCTCTTTGTTCATAAACTCAAGGTACCATTGACTGCGTCACCCTTTATTACTCCATATCTCTTAACACTAACCCT
This sequence comes from Merodon equestris, assembly GCA_958301585.1. Lineage (NCBI taxonomy): Eukaryota > Metazoa > Arthropoda > Insecta > Diptera > Syrphidae > Merodon > Merodon equestris. The sequence goes on along the minus strand of OY284413.1, from coordinate 153,542,229 downwards.
CGTAATACACGCAATCCTCGTTTCTTCAATCTATCCACCCCCCACGCATCATACGGCTCCAATGAACCCATTTTCCGTACGTTGGAAAGTGTTAATTCGAATATTAACTTCGATTTTAATCTCAGCACTCAATGCCTTAAACTCCGTCTTCTCAATAGTCTTCCCTTCTCCCAATCATAGTTTCAAAGATAGAATGTTTATGCTATAGCTTGAATATAGCCGAATAAATGGGCGCACAGCCCTCATCACAATGATTCGGATTCATGCTGCTAAAACCAAGTGATAAATCGACACCGAATTTGGTTGAGAGGTTACATGCGAATGTGTTTTTTTTTTCATTGCTAGGGAATGCAGCACAACTTTTACACACATCGTTCTGTGACCTAAAACTTCAGGAAAAATGTTGCTCACACTACCTACATATGTATATAAGAAGCTCTAGGCATTTTAATAAATCTCTCCTGGTTAACCGATGTGTTTGTGTTGTTTTGAAGACCTTTTTGGACGTCCTTCACTTGAATCATCTTCAAGACTTGTATGACACTTTTAAATGCAGCAGTTTATCGTTTGAATCGAAGGTGAAGAGTCCTTGTACACGCTTTTAATCATCGCTCATGAGCCTGTATTAATGCTACACTTTCGAAATATAAAATTTTTATTACTGCACGATATTCAAGTTTTCAATTATACAAAACTACTGTTAACTTCAAACAACTGTAAATATACGAACCTTAACCTGTACATACACGGAACTTTACAGGTGTTCATGAAACGCTAGGGCCATTTTTACACAAATTATAAATCGATGAACCTAATATTGCTATAGTATGTACTTCTTATCGAACGACAAAACTTTTTGAACAACCATATGCATGTATGTATTGTACATGTGAGTTAAGGTAACATAAGTTACCTCACGCCACACAACCCAACGGTTCCACCTGACTCCAGCACACGGCACCAACCGAGTGCGACTCCACTCGTCACCCGAGATGTTGTTTGTTCCCATCAATTCCCAACGGTTCCACCTGACTCCAGTGCATTCCATAATTGCAGACGGATTGCACACGGCACCAACCGAGTGCGATAACACTCGTCACCTGAGATGCCTGTTAGTCCCCACCAATTCCCACATTCCTTCACGTTCCCAAGCTGCACCGTAGGTTAAGTTAAGATAAGATCGATTTTGTAAGTTCAGTCGTTAAGTGGATTTAATTAAATAAAGGAGCAAAGCTCCCGAAAATTAATTTTTTTAAAGATCTTAATAAAATAAACTTTAACTGGCGCCCGAGCAGGGACCGGTAGTGAACGGTACGCGTGTGGAAAATAAAAAGTGAAGTGAGTGCCAGACGCCTCAAGAAGCCGCCGTGCCTCCCTCAATTTCCGTTCGTAGAAAAAGCCAGACGCCTCAAGAAGCCGCCGCGCTTAAAACGTCAGACGCCTCAAGAAGCCGCCGCACGTTGAAAAGGAAAAAAAGTATTTCCACGCGAAAAAACCGTCGCGCCCTTGTCGAAAGTCAAACGCGCCTATCGGTCCCCCAACCCTGGACAAACTAAAAAGAAATAGAGCAAAAAACTAAGTGACAGTAAAAAAAAAAAAAAAAATAAAATAAAAAGAAATAGGAAAAATTAAAATAAAGTGATAGTGAAGGAGGTGATCCTAAGCAGTGACCGTAAGTGTGGGGAAACGAAGCCCCTAAGTGAGCCTAACGAAGGAAGAACAGGAGACCCGTACGAGTCAGCGGCCCCACCAAGCACTGCAGCATGATGAGAGCCCTCATGTAAGTTAGTGTTAAGAAATTTAAGTAAAGCGAAAAGCAAAGCTAAATGAAAAGTTATAGTAAGAAAGAATTTTAACTAAAAAGTTAAGTAATTAAGTAATTAAGAAAAAGATAGAAAGGAAAAATTACCAAGAAAATAAAGTATAACAATTAATAAAGTTACATGAAAAGTCATAGCAAGAAAGAATTTTAAATAAAAAAATTTAAGTAATTAAGTAATTGAGAAAAAGATAGAAAGGAAAAATTATCCAGAAACCAAAGTGAAACAAATAATAAAGTTACTTGAAAAGTTATAGTAAGAAAGAATTTTAACTAAAAAGTTAAGTAATTAAGTAATTAAGAAAAAGATAGAAAGGAAAAGTTACCAAGAAAATAAAGTATAACAATTAATAAAGTTACATGAAAAGTCATAGCAAGAAAGAATTTTAAATAAAAAAAATTTTAAGTAATTAAGTAATTGAGAAAAAGATAGAAAGGAAAAATTATCCAGAAACCAAAGTGAAACAAATAATAAAGTTACTTGAAAAGTTATAGTAAGAAAGAAAATATATAAAAAGAATTTTTTTTATCACGTGGAAAGAAAATAAATAAAAAGGAAAAAATATAAAGAATAAAATAAGATAAGAAAAATAAGAAAAAGCATATATTTACGCTAATACACTTATACATATATAAAAAAACACAATATATAATTTCTGTTTGTGCAGAGGAAACCTTGTCCATTCTCTTACCTATTACCTTTTAATTCAAAATGCCTGTTCTGAGATCTCAAGGTCAAGGACCTTCCACTAGCCAACAAAGTGACCCTCCAATTAGTCTTTCCATCTCGGACCCAACACCACCTAATCCCCGTAGCTTCGGCTCCACCACCAATTTATCAGGTGCTGCCGATCCTAATGCGTCCTACCATTCTACTGCTACCAACCCCGACTGTCCCGAGGCCCGAAATACGCCCGACCAAAACCCCCCAATCTCTGGAGCCTCCACAAGCTCCGCACTGTACGGTACTTCGTACAGCGACCCGCGAGAGGCTGAGCCACCTCCAGAGGCGAACAATCGCATTCAAACCATAATATGGTGGGTGAATGCGAACGCAAGCAGCACAGGTTAATTCACTTACTTCGACCGTTCATAGCGCTATAAGTTCGACACATAACCTAATCCACACTGTAGAAACCCCGTTAAACGCTTTTAAGAACCAAATCATTTTAGACACGAAGGACTCTTCCTCACACCACTTTGAAATTATCTTTCCTACTTACCATCGTCACAAAATCACAGAACCATCTTTTACCACTGACAACCTAGCAGAAATTTTGAAAAAATTCCTGAACCCCTCGGTCATCAATGGAATTAAGACTGACGAACCGACAATGGGCATAATACAGCAATTGTACCCACTGTACTTCGGAAGTTATAAAATTCGATTTACTCACACGCTAGTAGAAGACATACAAAACGAAAAAGATCAAGAAAACATCATCATAGACACACACAGACGAGCTCACAGGAATGAAAGAGAAAATAAAATTCAAATCCTGAACAAATTCTACTTTCCAGGCATGGCGAGCAAAATAAGAAAGATAATTAAGACATGTCGCATTTGCAAAGAGAGCAAGTACGAGCGACACCCTAACAAACCCCAATTTCAACCCACTGACATCCCTCAATTTCCCGGACACATAGTCCACATCGATATTTTCTGTATAAAAGGGAAACTCGCCCTAACCGCTTTAGATAAATTTTCTAAATTCGCCCAAGCTAAAATCCTCGCCTCTCGTGCTATCGAGCACGTCAAGCAACCCCTTAGAGAAATATTACATTCTTTCGGTATCCCCAGAATCATAGTTATCGACAATGAGAAATCCCTAAATTCGTCCTCTATCAACTTTATGGTTGAAGACGAGTTGGGAATCAAGATTGTCACCACACCTCCGTACACAAGTAGCGCGAACGGCCAAGTTGAGCGTTTTCATTCGACGCTGGCCGAAATAATAAGATGCCTCAAGGTAGAGAACGTCCATTCAACGTTCGAAGAGCTGCTGGAAAAATCCGTTCTTGAGTACAATAGTTCCGTGCATTCTGTAACTGGAAAAACGCCAATCGAAATCTTCTTCGGGAAGAGAGTTCATTCAAACCCCGAAAACTTCGAAAAAGATCGCCTAGAAAATGTAGAAAAAATTAAGAAAAAACAACTTACAGACTTAACATTACATAATAAAAAACGACAGCCCATTAAAAACTATAACCCCGGCGACGAAATCTACGTGCGAATTAACAAAAGGTTAGGAACAAAGCTATCAGGTAGATTCAAAAGAGAAATAGTTAAAGAAAATAAACACACAACCGTAGTTACAGAGAGTGGAAGAATTGTTCATAAGTCCCATATACGAAACTGATACCGACTACAACTTTACTTCTAGGATATTCCAATTGACCATAGCTCTTGGACTGGCGGAAATCGAAATCCTCGACTACACGAATTCCCAACTAATCGCAATAGAGACCAACAACGCAAAAATACAAACCGGCAACTTTCGACTAGTACACGAAATTGACCTCCATGAGTATGACAATTTAATCAACGACTTAGAAAAAGACATCAAACGGAACGTTAACGCTAACCATTCACTGTATCCCTTCCTTTCCTACGAGGTATCCTTAGTCCGCAGTCAAATGAAAAAGCTGTCACCTAGGATAAAGAGGCGATCCTTGGACTTCCTCGGCACCGCTTGGAAATGGATCGCCGGAAGCCCCGACCGCGCAGATTTCCAGATATTAAAACAGAAAATTAATAACGTCCTTAAAAACAATAACGAGCAGGTCATTATTAACAAAATAACCTTAGAAAAGATAACAGAACTCACTAAATTCACCAATTCACTAGTAAAAAGGGTAGAGAATGGAAAAGATGACATAGCTGTAGCAATTAAGTTTAAATTAGCCATAATTAAAGAACAACTTATAAATATTGAATATGCCTTGCATTGGTCCAAGGCAGGCATAGTAAACTCATTCATTTTATCTAATGAAGAAATTAAGTTTGTAAAATCATTTTTAGAAAAGGATAATGTACCGTATGTTAATATAGATGAGGCACTCGAGTTTGCCGAAACCAAGATAGCCACAAACGGAAACTGTCTGATTTATATAATAAACTTGCCAAAAACCAACGATGAAATATGTAAGGAAATAATGATTAATCCAGTTAAGAAACTGCAGAATGTTATCAAGATAAGCTTTGGAAAAATTTTAAAATGTAATAAGAAAATTTTTGGTATAACAACTAGATGTAAGTCTTACAATAACCTATCGATATGTAGTATTAAAAACCTAGTAGATATAACAAGCACACCATGTATCCCCAAGATCCTAAATAGTCGCCCCAGTTCCTGTCCTCAAACCAGTAACCAAAACACCCCTACCATAGAAGAAATGGATGCCGGCATGTTACTTCTCAATGGCTATAATGGAACTATCAGGACAGCAAACGACACCCTCAACCTCACAGGCACTTTCCTCATAAAATTCAAAAACACCTCTGTAGAAGTCGATGGCAGAGAGTACTTCTCCTTTGGAATGTCCAAATCCAAGCCACTACCCGCAATAGTCCAACCGGAAGCACACCAAACCCACAATGACGGCAAACAACCGATCCAGCTTATCAAGGAGTTGAATGTGCAAAATACTGACCAAATAGACCTGCTGGAAACAATCGATGGATGGGCAACCCTTACCAACTTAACTCTCACAATCCTTATCATGATGGCTATCATCATCGCAATCGTCATGAGGCGCAACAAGAGGAAGGCGCCACTACAACAGGCCGCAGAAATGGCGACAACCGGACCCTCAACAGTAACACCAGGTCCCATGGACCCCGCTGCGCATGAGGCGATGGCCCCCAAGATTACACGCATTAGCCGGATACCTATGTTTTAAGGTCAGACGAGGACGTCAGACTTTTGAGAGGGGAAGAGTTAAGGTAACATAAGTTACCTCACGCCACACAACCCAACGGTTCCACCTGACTCCAGCGCATTCCATAATTGCACACGGCACCAACCGAGTGCGACTCCACTCGTCACCCGAGATGTTGTTTGTTCCCATCAATTCCCAACGGTTCCACCTGACTCCAGTGCATTCCATAATTGCAGACGGATTGCACACGGCACCAACCGAGTGCGATAACACTCGTCACCTGAGATGCCTGTTAGTCCCCACCAATTCCCACATTCCTTCACGTTCCCAAGCTGCACCGTAGGTTAAGTTAAGATAAGATCGATTTTGTAAGTTCAGTCGTTAAGTGGATTTAATTGAATAAAGGAGCAAAGCTCCCGAAAATTAATTTTTTTAAAGATCTTAATAAAATAAACTTTAACTTGTGCACTTATTTTTCTATCACTAAATTTGAAAACAAATCAGTAGTAGTATAGTAATACGAGCCTTTTCATGGTAAACTTAACCGCGGGGTTGGGAACTTTTTTTTATCTGATATATGTATGTATCTGAAAATGTATTGCGGTTTCCAGAGAGAAAACCAAGAAAAACGAGAAAAGAAAAGAAATTAAAGCGAATTGCTTTTTATTGTTCAACATAATTTCCCTTGATTTCAAGGCACTTGGTCCAGTGTTTCTCCATCATCAGTATTCCTTTCCGGAAGTGAGAGTCTAAAAGATTTTGAAAACATTCACATCCGGCCCTCTCAACTTCTTCATTGGATGCGAAGCGCTTTCCAGAAACAAATTTCTTCAAGTTTGGGAACAGATTGAAATTTGAGGGTGTCAAATTAAGCGAATAGAAGAATAGCCGATCAAATTGTACTCCAAATTCTGCAGTTTTCCTATTGTCAACGCACCCTTGTGTTTGTTTTTGTGAAGGATGATTTTTCCTTCTTCAAACCAGACCTCTTCTGGTGGATTTTGGCACCCAGCTGGTCAAAAGAGTTGGAGAAATATTCGTCTATAATTGCTCTGCCTTTTGCAAGGTAATTATTTTCTTTTCTTATTTTATTTCATGACAAATATACAATATTTTGAAAAAAAAAAGTACACTTTAAGCATGAAACAGAAAGTTCAATTGTCACATGACAAGAGTCGAATGTATCAAAATCAAGAACAAGAATAAAAAAAATATAAAATACATGTAAATATATAGTTGATGGGGAAAAGAAATACAATGAGATGAAAAAGAACATCACAAAGATATACAAAAGAGTAAAAAACCCGGACAAGTGCGAGTTGGACTCGTCCACCGAGGATTCAGCACAAATTTGTTAGTCCAGACTGTAAATAGTTCAGGAATCGAGTCTACTACATAGGTACAAGACACTTAAGTAACTAGAATTGTGTTAAGTAAGTATTTAGGATTGTGTTTAATCACAAAAATAAAAACAATTACTAGGTAGTTACGCATAACAGTTCAAACTATTAGGCACTACATACACCAAAGTTATCAGGTACCCATACTTATAAAAGAACGAAAAAGTTTTTTTTTTTCATTCTGCGTCATAAGTCGAAAACTATACATCGTAAATATAATTAAAAATCTGTTTAAGCCTGTACGAATCACGATACTTACGATATCCCACATGACACGGTTAATTCACTTCAAAATTTGGACCTCTGTTCCTTGCATAAATACCTTGTTTTTTGTATAATTTAATTAAAAATATACGGCTTTCAGATTTTTTCTCTTTTGTACAAATTAGCAAAAGTTTAAAAAATACAATTGTGACTGCACATACCGTTGCTTAACCTCGATGATTGATTACGTACTTTAAATAAAATGTATAGTTTTAAGACTGTTTCCTGTGCTTGTAGTAGAAGAAGATATTACTTGCGAAATTTCATACTTCTAGGTCAACGGAAAGTACCCTATAAATTTTGATTCCTTTGAGAGTGTCGAAACATACCAGATGGCCAGATTTTTCCACAGCTTCAAGGGACCGCTGATCTGAGTATATTGTTTTAATTTCAACTCGATACCTCCACGCCTTCCTGAGATAAAGGGTCTTGACAGACAGACGGACGTGAAACAAAGTGATCCTTAAAGGGTTCCGTTTTTTCCTTTTGAGGTACGGAATCCTAAAAAGAATAATCAAGTTAAGACTGAATTGAAAACAAAAGAGAAACGATTAGAACAATATTTACTACCTGTAATAAGAATAATATAAGTAAAAAGCACTCCAAGCCCCCATCCAAACCCCACGATAACTGGAGCTACAAAACTAAACTCTTCCCAATTTTTAACCACCCATCAAATTCCCATTTACAGTCTTCTTCCTCAGTTCTACCAAAACCTCAAAGCCAACGGGTCAGCTTTAATCTGAATCCAACTAGTTCTCCTGCCAATACACCCTTACCACCTTCAACCCTAGTATACGACCCGGATCCAAACTCATTCCCAAAATTCGACCTTAAATCCGGAGCCAAGTATCCTAACCTTCTAAGCTCCCACATCCTTAATCCCTCTACACCCGCCCCATCTAACACCTCAGCTACAGCCAGATCCTCATCTCTCTCACAGTCTTCAAACCAACCTCCTTCGATTTCAGTCTCCTCCAAATCTTTCGTTGATCCCCTAGTGCCACCTTCAGTCAAACTTACTCAGCAATCTATTGACCCCAACGAATCTCGATACGCACTCTCCAGGTTAAGAGACAAAAAAATCTATGAGAACATTCGACTCTTCTTGGCTTATCTTCACGACAAATCAGATTCGGTTTGCTATGAAGGTAAAACAAACACCAGCGTAATGGTCTCAATTCAACAAGAAGGTCTCCCCACCGATTTCACTACCCTCAAGAATCTTTTCATTAAATACCACGAGTTTTTCAATATCTCACCCAAAAAAGTAACAAACGATCTTGATACCTTCAGACAATATATACATTCAAAGCGCATATCGCACCTTCAGCGCAGCAGAGCTGACCATAATAGGTTTTTTCGGTCCTAAAAATCTCACCCTCCCTGCCACACTAACGCCCCCCGAAAACCTTCCTCTTACCTTTTATTATCAGAATGTAAGAGGCCTGCGCTCTAAAACTCAGGCTGTCCTGCAGCAATCTCATGCGTTACCTTTTGAAATATTTGCCTTAACCGAAACGAACTTAATCCCTAGCATAAACAACCTTGAACTATTCCCATCCAACTTTAACGTCTATCGCGATGATGTTAATCGACCTTCTGATGGTTGTCCATGCCGCGGTGTTCTTCTAGCTGTCCGAAACTCAATTGACTCCTCTCTCATAGCAACTTCATCTTCGCCATGCCTCGACTTTGTTTCCATTAAAATTGTACTACCCCGGATATCGCTCTACGTCATCTGCTTTTACATTTTGCCATCACAACCTATTGAAACATATAACTGTGCCATTGATACAATCGATAATTTAATTGAATTACGAGATCCCCAAGACGAGATCCTCGTTTTCGGTGACTTCAACCTTCCTCACCTTAAATGGATCCCTTCAGACGACCAATCGTTTTACATTGCCTCTAATCCTACTGCAGCCAAAGAATGCCTCCTCTCTGACCGCCTAGCTGATTCCAGCCTTAACCAAGTTAGCGGCATTTTGAACTCCATGGGCAGACAACTCGACCTAATTTTCACAAGTGACCCCTTTAACTCCTCAGTTTCAGCTTCTCCGCTGTCCCTATCAACCGTCGACAACTACCACCCTCCCCTTCTCCTCTCGTTCTTTCACAACTCTCCTCTTCAGAACTCTCCCCCCACTGTTCGAATCTCTCACGATTTTCACAAAGCCAACTTCCGTCAAATCAATGAATATCTCAATAATGCCCCTTTTAATTTCAACGACCTTACCGTAAATGATGCCATATCTATATTCTACAAAGAAATATTTAATTCCTTCTCCCTTTATGTACCCCTTTCTCGACAAAAAACCTCATCTACCTCCCCACCATGGTATAACCGCAGGCTCCGTTCTTTGAGAAACAAACGAAACAAGCTATGGTCAACTTTCCTTCGTACTCAATCCCCAAATGACTTCTCTAACTATTTAGGTACTTACCTGCATTTTGTAGAGCTTTATAAATCCCTCTATCAACAGTACCTAGTTGAGACGCAAACCAACCTTATAAATAATCCCAAGTCCTTCTTTCAATTCGTTAACCACAAAAGAAAATCTGATGGCTACCCAAACTCACTCTCCTTCAATAATGAATCTTCCAATGATCCTCATTACATCGCCAACCTTTTTGCCACATTTTTCAATCAATCTTTTACCCATGATTCCTTTGCACCCGATCATACCTATTTCAACTATTTACCTGATTTCTCCTCTGGACCACTTCTCCCTCGTAGTGTCGACCCGATTATCATCGAAGAAAGATTAAAGCAACTTAACGATGAATTCACCCCTGGCCCCGACGGCCTCCCAGCTATATTTTTGAAAAAATGTTTCTCCTCCCTTTCTCTACCTCTTTCAAAAATCTTCAGCCTATCCCTTTCCCAAGGTGAATTTCCCCATATATGGAAAACCTCTTTTATAACACCTATACACAAAAGTGGTCCGAAGAATGACATTAACAATTACCGTCCCATTGCCAAACTCTCTCATATACCCAAAATCTTCGAAAGTATTTTGTATGATAATTTAAGTTTTCAATCTTTGATTTCCCCCAGACAGCACGGCTTCCTTAAAGGCAGGTCGACAACCACAAACCTTATTGAATTCGTTTCCTTCACCCTCTCAGCCTTAGAAAATGGCAAGGAAGTCGATGTTATCTCAACTGACTTCAGTAAGGCCTTCGATAAAATTTCACACAGACTAATACTCTTCAAACTGTCTTCTCTTGGCTTTGAGCCCATCTTATTAAAGTGGATTTCCTCATACTTGGAAAATCGTCCGCTTTAGATCTGCCCTCTCTAACCCCTTCCTTGCTTCTTCCGGTGTCCCCCAAGGCAGCCATTTAGGCCCGCTTCTTTTTATCCTCACCATAAATGATATTGATATGGTTATCAAACATTCCCACATCTCCCTATATGCCGACGATGCTAAACTTTTTAAGATCATTTCCTCAAAACTTGACTCCTCCCTTATTCAATCGGACCACAACAGCTTTTCCACCTGGTGCTCCAAGAACTGCCTCGGCCTAAACATTTCAAAGTGTCAATCCATTACTTTTTCCCGCAAACGCAACAAACCTCCTCCCCGCCTCTACTTTCTCCATAATCAACCCCTTTCCACCGTTAAAGTGATCCGTGATCTTGGTGTATTATGCGACCAGGAACTCAATTTCCTTGCACATATCAGCGATATAACTCTTAAGGCCAATTCTGCACTCGGCTTCGTGAAACGATGGTCTAAAGAATTTTCCAATCCCTACGTCACTCGGTCTCTTTACATAACCTTTGTTCGCCCTATTCTCGAATACGCGTCTCAAGTGTGGTCTCCTTACTATCATTCACACATTTCCAGAATTGAGAGTGTCCAACGTCGCTTTCTCCGTTTTGCTCTTCGCGGCTTACCCTGGGACAATCCTCTGATCCTACCTCCCTATCAAGACCGCCTACAACTTATTAATTTGAACTCGCTGGAAGAACGAAGAGAGATATCCGACATCCTTTTCATCCACCGACTCCTCTCAGGTACCATCGACTGCGCGTCCCTTTATAACTCTATCTTTTTTTAACACTAACCCTCGTAATACACGAAATCCACGTCTCTTCTATGTACCCGCCTGTCGTACCTCCTATGGCTCCAATGAACCTATCTCTCGTATGCTGCGGAATGTTAATGCGAAAAACTGTTTCGACTTTAACATCAGCACTCCTTGTCTAAAACTCCATCTCAATCGCCATCTTTCTTAGATCGTAAGTTAAATTAAGTATGTAGCTTGAATTAAGCACAATAAAATGGGGGTATATCCCCCACCAAAATCAAAATCAAACATAATTAAAAATAAAAAAATAACAGTACTTTAACATATCAGTTATTTATTTTGCTTATTTTATGAATTATTCTTCTTTTTATTTGAAATTTCAAATTTTATTTACATTTTTATACACTTGAAACCAATAATAAAAAGGAGGAAAAGAAAATGTAATGGCATGCGGTGTCAAAATCAACAGCGCCGAAAAGCATGAAAGCCGAGCTTTTGCCAAAGTACAGACACTCAGGTTTGGCACTTCGTGAAGATAAGTCGGGTTAATTCCACTGTCTGGAAAAGTGCTACACTTGTGTTCTCATAAACGTAGGCTTTAAGATCAGGTGTTCTATGTGACGGCCGGATTCCTCCACTGCCTATAGAGTACCTGCACATCTTTTAAATAGTATTGCCTACTTTTGTTTTGTTTTGTTTCATTTTAAATAAAACAAATTGTTTTGAGAACTAATTACATTTAATTGTTATTATATTGTGCCCTTTTTGACCTATCCCCGTTCGATGGGTTTATTCAATTTTTTTCATTTGCTAGGCTGCATATTCAACGTTTGCTGCGGACTTCGGGCAGCACAATATGCGGCAGAGAGTTACGCAAAGCGGTGTAATCGGGTAGTTCTGCAGGACTTCCACCCCCGACCCGGAGACAACTCAGGTTTTACCTCACAGTACTATCCAAATTTTTGCCTAGGTTAATGGAATAAAAAAGTTACCAATTGCAGAATGGCTAAAGCAAAATAACCATATTTTTATACTTCGTAGAAACACGTTCTAACTTCCTCGAATCTCAATATTTCGGGCAACATATTACTATGCGCTGGGCACTAACAATATAAAATTGCCAAAAATGTGTTTTGCGAATTGATGGTATAGTCACAAGGTTCCTGTAAGTTTTAATTAATATGGAACCTGATATCATAGAATCCAGAATTATCAAATAAATTCTTAGAACCTTATAGCAGTAGAAGTGTTTTAAAAGAAGAATATCCAGACATCTAAACAGCTCATCATTAGGAGTTCTACGTTTAACTTTACACATGATTCTAAGAGCGTGTTTTTGGGTAATTAAAATTGGATAAAACTAGGATAAGCACCACCCCAGCAGGATAATCCGCTTTTATTTGATTTTAGTAGACCATCATAAACCAATTTTAAAACAGCTATGAGTAAACTACAGACTTGATTCAGGTGATAAAGTTGTTTGACTATTTTATTTAAAATTGTTTAAGTTAGGATATATCATCTTTTCAACTTAGTTTATAATCCAATATGGTACCTAAATATTTTGTTTCCATACACTCAATTAGAAATCAGTCATCATTGCAACATACATCTTTTTGGTAACCAATAACAACAATTCGGGATTTAACTAAGGAAAATTTTAAGCAACAAGGAAAATGATATAATGGAATAAAATCACAATAAGTACCCTTTAAATTAACAGGACCAGTTGGGTATACCAAAACACACTCGCAATGACTTTTTCGGCAGATGCCAGATTGGACCACTTTGTGTTCTTTTGCGGTGAAACACCGGTTTCCAATTATGTACATATATTTGGACTGTTGTCTCGTTTTTAGCGGGTAGTAGTGGACCCATGCCTCATCCATGGTGATAAATTGCCCTACAAAATCGGCCTCATCATCAGATTACTGTGAAAATCGGCATTCAGCAAAAACGGCACTCATCTTACGCAGTAACCCACGGCTATTTCGCTCACCTTGACTCGCCTATCGTCCAACCTGATATTATGCACTTTTCGATAGTTTTCGGTGTGATTGCATTTTTTGGCCATCCTTCGCGTGCGTGGTCTTTGTAACTATGTGTAACTATGTTTAAACTCAATTGCCCATTTTTTAACGGTTGACATCGAAGAAGCAAAGTCTCCGTAGACGTTTGTCAACTTTAGATGAATTTCTTCAACGGATAATTCATCTAAAACGAAAAATTGTAAGATTATAACCGCACGATATTCAAGTTTATCCATTTTAACGAAAAACACGCAAGGTATCTTGCAAAATCTCGCAAAAATAAACAAACTTCTTGAGAGAACCAGTTAAGTTGTACCACAATTGGTGAAAACATACAACAAAGTAACTTCTTTTCCAAAAACAAACATATAATTCCCTGAAAATCCAAAGCCTCAGAAAAAATTCGACAAAGGACAAAGAAGCACATGGTCATTTTGTTTAAAGCATTATAAGCCAATTCAAGGGAATTTATGTAGAGTCCTTATTAGGAAAGATGAGCTAAGGTCCAGTTGCTAAGATTGTGGCAATTTGAAGTTCCTGGGGTTAGGCACCTACTTTTAACATTCTCAAATGTAGGTGCTGAGAAAATTCGTCAAGACTCATTTTTCAATTTGAATTGAATTATTGACTAACTTATTACATTGACTGCATTCGATACTGAGCATATCGGTCAGACGTTGACTTACTGGCTTGGTATCATGAGCACTACAAGGTCAGATGTCGCTGCATCGATTCGTAGAATTGTTTTTCTTTCGAATGTTTAAGTTTCGTTTAAGTTTCCGATGCATATGTTGAAGGTAGATGACATTATATTATGTTGGAATATTGCCTGATTCTGACATGAGACAAAGGTGGCACAAGAGTTGTAATTAGCAGAATTCTTCTGTGGAATATATTTTTTTGTTTACAAAAATCTCTACGTAATTTCATGTTAAATTCCAGGGGGAAGTTTATGGCACACTAACTGAAAATGTTGACCTGTCCAAATATTTAAAAGTTTCAAGGTAATATTCTTAAAATCATCGGAAAAAATATATTTATTGTTTCAAAACAAAAATATAAGAAAACTGTTCAAAAATAATCTGGCCTTAAAGTCCCAAATCGAAAAACTTTTCCCAAGAAATAATGAGAAATTAGGTATTCCGCCCAAGTTCCCGTGATTAATTACAGTGTACGTCTTCGGGTAAATTAGTTGAAGCGGCGCATATTTAATATTCATTGAGTCAGGTCCTTTGTTTGTCGACTTTTTTCTTTTCTTGAACCTTATGTATCCTTATGGCAGATTTAACGTGGTCTAATGAATCCACTTAATTGCGAGCACAACTGTTGCTAAGTCAACCATTTCTTTTTGTAGGAGTCGGAGATTGACGGTAGATTTACGTAAAGGTATGAGGGGGTGATAATTATATTCATTAAAGGAAGCGGCAACGATTGTTGCACGCCATACAAATAATCGTTTCAATATAATAATTATGGATATACTGAGCTTTGGTATTTATAGATAAATGGTCAAAACGTTTTTTGCATAAATTAGTGGCAAAGAAGATTACAAGAGACTCGAGTTGCCTCACATAGCAATAAACAAAGTGGGTTTTTCTTCCTACAAATAAGTGGTCTTGATAATAAAATAAGAGAAGATAAGGATTTTATGCGAATGCTACAATACTAATTTCAATATGTAAGCTGAGGCCTCCTTCAGGTAATTCTGCGTTCTTTTAAGGGACGAAACATGTGCATTTCATTAGAATGGATGTGACAGGTTCCTAGATACAAGCAATCTTAGGAATTATTTCGTTTAATCTTTTTTAGTCATGTGTAATATACGAAAAGCAACGAAACATACTATGATTTCCGATTCGATAAACGAATGTTTTATGTGAATAGAAAGCATATAAGAATGAGCTGAGATATATTTCATAATTTTTTTTATTTATTTATTTTATTCGGAGGGTAATGCTTGCGTTAATATGTAGATATGTATTAAAAATACAAAATGCCATTCTATAGTTTTATTAAAAGTAGATTCAAAGCTTAATGCTTTCTAGGAAATATATATAATAGGATGTTTTAAAAAATATTGTAGTTAATTTATCATTAAATAAATATGTTTAAGGAAACAAATAAAAATATAAGATAAAAAAGAATTAATAAATCAGTACAAGTATATGAGAGTACCTGAGAAAATTCATGAAAGAGGAAATTAAATAAGACGAGAAAGTAAATATTAGAAAGAGAAACATAAAAGGGAAATAAATAAATAATAGAAAGCATATTAAATACATAGTTAGAGGAAATACATTTTTGAATTGAGAATTATCCATTGTAATGAACCAGTTTCGTAGTTCAATTGCTCTAATTGCGTATGATAATCCATTAAATATTTTACTATAGTGCTAGTGCATTGCAAATTTTTGATAGTTGTTGAAAATTGATTCATAAATTCTAATCATTTGAACTTCCAAGAATTGCAGTGCTCCCATTGCACTTTATTGGTGGGAGAGAGGGAGCAAGCAAGTAGACTAAAGAAATTGATCGTGTTTAATATGGAACACCCCAGCTTCGATCTCTGTCCCTTCTCAATCCAAGTTGGCACAGAGCCTCTACATGGCCACTCCTGGATGGCTTGCCTGGCATCCGCTGTATGTGTGCAGCGAACCTGGCCCTACAGGTTGTGGGTTGTGCCTAGGGTTAACATCTCTATCGCGGAAAACTAATTTTGTTACGAAGCAACAACAGCCACGGATACGGACGGATACAATGTGGGCGACCCATACAAACGGAAAAATCTGTGCGAGTCTGCACTTGGAATCAGTGATCCCTTAACGAGCCACGTCCAGACGACCAACTGGAAAAAATAACTCTAGACTCTTTGGAAGAAAGGATGAAAAACTGTGATGTCTACATATTACGATAATTGCTTCAAGGATAATAAACAACGCCATATAAGCGAACGCCTCATTATAATCCGCATCAAAGGCATCCTCGGGAATATAAGCTCTATACGTCTTCATTCCCATTCGGAAGAAAAGATGATCGACTCAAGGATGACTTATATGGTCTCCGAACATACGCCCAATGCCCTAGTTATGACACCAAAATAGTACTCGGGAATTTTAACGCTAAACTTGGCAAAGAGGACATATTTGAGTCGACCATAGGAAAACATAGCCTAGATAACATCACTTCTGACAACGGACTCAGGCTAATTGACTTCCTGGTAGGGCGGAATCTAAACAAACCCATATAGCAAAGAAAATCGCTTAAAAAGCCATGTTACATAGATGGACGAGAGTTCTACGAGCCGAAAAGAAGAGAGGAACACGCGCTTTTAAGGAAGAAACAAAAAAAGCACGAAAAGGGTGAGATCGAGGTGATGGAGGGATGCTACCATAGGAATGACGCTATATAGCAAGAGCAGAAGCCTGCAGGGATAAAAACGAACAACGTAGTAGAGTCTCAGTCACTGTACACTGTATAACGGCGAGGATAGATTTGATACCGCTGTTAGGCAGAATGATCCATTCGCAACGGACGAAGATTCAAGAGAAGTCTGTCCACTCGGCCCATGTATAATAGATGAAATTAATCATGTAATTTTGAAGTTTAAAACTAATAAAGCCGCGGGCGCAAACGGCCTGTCTGCTGAGCCTAATCGGCTGGTAATAAGTTAGTAGAGCAAATGGTCCAACTCATATATGAAATATAGTCGGAGAAAGTATGCCTAACAAATGGAATTTCAACATCATCTGCACAGTCCATAAGAAAGGAGACAGCTATAACAATAGAGGAATAAGTCTCCTTAGCATCGCATATAACCCATGTCTAGTTTTAACATCCCTGCCAAACTCGTCAGATTGTGCAGGATGACAATGGAGAATTCTCCCTGCTTCATTAAAATCGGTAGCGAATCAACCGAGACCTTTGATGTTAAAAAATAATTTAGACAAGGTGATACACTGTCATGTAACTTTTTCAACATCATACGAGACTCACTGACAAACACAAGAGGTACGATCTATTTCAATTATGCGCTATTGCTTGCGTACGCGGATAAAACGTCAATGAAGCGTTCGGTAAATGAGGGTAAAACCAAATTGCTGTCATCCAAAAACACGCACACACCGCCTTGGCCAGGATGTCACAGTTGAAAGCTAAAAATTCGAAGTGGTCAAGGACTTTGTCTACCTTGGCTCACTAGTGACCAGCGACAACATCAACAGCGCTGAGATCAAACGCAGAATAACTTTTGCCAACCGCTGCTTCTTTGGGCCCAAGAGGCAGTGGAGAAGTAGAGCCCTCTCTGGCCCGAAAAGTCTTCGAATCCAATCCTGAGGACGATGCAGTAAAGGACGATTCAGTAAAGGACGACTGAATTTAAGGTGGTGCACACAGGTGGAAGGGGACCTTAACCAACTGGGAGTGCGGCTGGCACTTTTTATTCCAACTGGAAACAACTGGCAAAAGTTCATGCCAGCTGTAGACGATTGTTTGTTGAGGCCCAGGTTCACACCGGACTGTAGAGCCATCTAATGAAAAGAAGACGCTGTAAGCGCCGAATATTAATAAATATTTTTTTCTTAGATAAGATGAGAATCTTATAATTTTGTACAAGATTAAAAGAATACATGGGTAAAATAATTTTGAGATTAGAACAAAGTATAATAGAAGGAGACAGTAAGGTAACAAGGAGACAGTAAGGTAACAATGAGAGAAATATGAAAAAGAAAGGGATAAAGAAAAAAGAATTCACAAATAAGTTACTAAGAGGTAATGAAAAAATTATTTTGGCTCAGTTTTAAATTGCTTTGAATTTCATATTCTTCTCAATGCAATGGGGAGAGAGTTCCAAAGGTGTGTGGAAAGAACAAAAAATTGTCTTTCAAATGTTAAGCACATGTGTCTAGGTTGAATGAGTGTGATAATGGGAAAGTCAATTTATTGAAGAGGTAATTAGACTATCGGGTATGCTGGATATGAGAATGTTGTCAAATGTGGAGCCAACAATGGACTTTTAATAGCTGGAGATATGCTCGTTCCTATGGATGTTAAAAATAAAGCCCACAAGGTTGTTAAAAACCACATTATGCTTGCGTTTAGATCTAAAATCCAAATTGCAAAAAAATTCGCAACCATAAGTGAGATTCATTTGGTTTTGATAGGAATGTAGTGCTATGATGCCTAGAGAGTTCGCAGCACGCCGTACACCTTTCCAATGCAGGCATTGTCGTGATCGTCCAATGTGAGAGTGCGGTTAAAAATTAAATATAGATTCCTCGCACTTTCAACAACATCTATGTTGTACTGACCTAGTTTGATAGCTGGAAGCGAATAGGTTTCCACCAGATTTGGTATATGTATTATCACTCACTTCGATTTACTGGGATTGAGGCAAAGGGTATTGGCCAGAGCCCAGTCAAGGATTTTGGCAACAAATGCTACTGCCGAGTGAAATGGAATGGATATTTGTAATTGCACGTCATCTGCGTACATGCGTACACAGCAGTGT
This sequence comes from Merodon equestris, assembly GCA_958301585.1. NCBI lineage: Eukaryota > Metazoa > Arthropoda > Insecta > Diptera > Syrphidae > Merodon > Merodon equestris. The sequence continues at coordinate 153,523,284 of OY284413.1, read as the reverse complement.
TTGACAATATTGGGTAATTCATTTGCATACAGCAGGAATAAAACCGGACCTAGGATGGAACCTTGTGGGACACGGGTATGCGTGGAAAGAAGGTCCCACATTTTGCCGCCAATTACTACTTTCTGTTGTCTGCAAATCAAGTAGGACTGAAAAAGCCTTGCCATATGCGTCGAAAATTTAAAATTCTTCAGAAGCTTGTTACACAGGATAGTGTGGTTCACTGTGTCAAAGGCCTTGGAGAAGTCAAGTCAAGATTTCCAATTCATTTTTTTTTTTACATACTGATACTCCTACGTAATTGGAACATTAAATAGGCTCTGTCTTATAACATTTAGCACTACATAAAACACAATTATTTTTACCGGCAATTTGGAGCTCGGAAGTTCTAAGCCTCGTTGACCACCCTTCGAAAGACTCGGTGTCATGAGTGTTCCTTCCTTGTTTCGCTGTTCTGTCCCATCCTTATTCTAAATTCTAGATCCATCCTTATATTGTCCTCACATCTACGGCGCGACCTTCCTGGCGGTCTTTTTCTTACGGGTTTTGCACTCATTATTCGTTTGACTGTTCGGATGTGATTCCTTTATTGGTTATTCCTTTCTCCTCTCCAGCATCTTGGATATGACTGCCGACAACAACCGGAAATCCTACACGCGCAGAACATCGCAGACACGCTGCACATTCCCAATCCGACACCTTACACCCATCCCAAAACCGCATTCCTTCGCGTCCACTGTCTCTCGCTTCCCACAGTCGCATCAGTCATAAGAACAACATTGTTAGAGTGTCAGTCTTAGACAACGTTTCGTTCGTGTAACAACATTTTTGGAATATAAATAAAAATTATATTATTTTTGGAAAAACCTTAAACAAATTATTTAGTTGTAATTGTGATTTTAAGAGTAACATGCCTTTTTAAAATCTACGAATGGTGTACCGTTTCGCGGAATTTCCATTTCTTTTCTAAATGCTGCCGTATAACGAAAATCTGATCTATCATTGGACGTTTCCTCCTGAAATTGCACTTTCAGTCTCCGATTATTTCCTTTAAGGGAATATTTGACAGCACCTTGTAGCAACAAGTACACTCACTGTATCTTATCCGATTCTCCTTAAGATTTTTCTTTCAAAACCCGAAATATATTGTATGTTCCTACCTCTTTACCAGATATCATGTTTCACATCCGTAACACGTCACTGGCAATATTATAATTTTATAAAATATCTTTTGACAATAAAAGACTAAAGAGTTATTTTGAATAGTCTTCATCGCGGATAAGCTCCCGTTACCGATATGCAGTCTTTCACTTATTTCGATATTTATGTCGTTTTTAGCATTCAATACGGTTCCCAAATATGTAATCTCATTCACTTTCTCAAAGCGATTATCGAGTACGTCAGTTTGTTTTTCATTATCTAACTTTCTGTGTTCCTTTTAACTGTTTCCTCATTACTTCCAGAAGATTCTTCCTAGACGCAAAAAATTGTTGAAGCGTTTGGTTTCAGATTTTTAAAACTGTTTCTTTAAGCACGGAAAAGTTCACTTATTATCAAGGATACATTTTTATTGTGTCACCTGATACATGATCTTAACCCATGAATGCATAAAGTTACTTATAGCAATAATTCTGATTGTTTTGTAAAATAATGGACATTTGGGGTCTTACAAATGATCCCGTTATGAAAAAACAGAACATAAATGTATAGTTATCATTTCATGACCCGTCCGTGGGTGATTGCTTTCACTCCGCTACGCTCCGCTCGATCAACAACAGCATACTTTTATGCATACTTATTAGACAACGAAAATAATTTATTTTAATACAAATATTATGATCAAGAACCAATTACACGGTAGTCCATAAAACATTTAGGGTGAAGGCCTCACATTTCAGGCACTTGAACTTTGATTTCCCTCCACATTGATTTGCACAGCGGCGTTCTGTACTTATAGGTACGATCCAATGCTCCTTACCATCATACCGTGTGCTGGGCAAGGGTTTGGCTGGGTTTTGTCCTTGATGCGGTGGAGTTCCATATATAACCAGCAAGCTTCGAGCAACATACCTTCCAAATGCAAGTAAAGATTCCGTCTCTTTGTTGAAACCATTTTTTCTGGCAAGAAACCAACTATTCACCACCGACACATCTACAAAGTAAGTGAAAATCGGCCACCATTATTTTCTAATTCGCATTCGAAATATATTTTTATGCCACTTTGAGCCGGTAGCTTTCCGCCATCTATAAGGCCGAGAATCACTTCCCCGCCTAATCCGAATCTTTCTTTTCTGTGGTTTTCCTCGTATATACGCTAAAAGCCACCATATAGCCAGCGCTGGTACACAAGCCCAATTTTTAAAACCAAATCTTATTGGCCTTGATAAATTGTATCGCGTAGTGTTTTCCATAGTAAGGGATCATGCTCTCGTCAATGCTGTAATTCTCAACTAGTCCATAGTGTTTTTGGAATGAAACACCCAGACTATCTAGGAACGGACACAACTTATACAACCTGTCAGAAAAAGCCGACAATAGTGTATTATCATTCAGATGTAAATTTTGAAGTATTGCTTCAAATTTATTGCATCTTATGCTTTCAGCAAATATTTTTGGCACGTCATTATTTTAAGAGAAATAAAGTATTTTATGTGGTAACTTAGCACAGCCCGACAATAACATAGCTCCCAAAATAACATAGATTTCATCTTCTGTAACCATCAAAGGCTTATTTTTCTGACCAGCGTAAAGAGTTGTTTGGTCTACGATGTGCCTTATTAAATCCTTGTAAAAAAAAGTTAAAATAATCTAAGGGGTCCTTACAACTTTGGCTTTCTTTTGATGTTGGTTGCGCGTTGTATTTTGGACATGTAAAGTTAGGCAATTGTTTTTTCCATAACGTCGTTCGTTTTTCTTAACCTGAGGATTTATGGAAGAGAGTGGTTCATCATCGCTTTCTTCGCTCGATGAAGAGCCTTGCGAAATTTCAATGTTCGATGTTTGGAGACCTGTTCATTTAGTCTGAAGCAATGTGCGACCCAGGTGGCTTAGATTGGCATCATGATCATCGTCAGACTTATCACTGTCCACATCCGTAGACTTACCACTCCGTTCAATAGGGGGCTCAACATAAATTAGGTGCTTCATAGCCTCAAAATCATCTTCACATTCTGAAACTGACAGAACTCATGCATCCTTAAGCTGTAAAAGGAAGAAAACACCATACATTACAGCCCGTAATGCACAACGTCCGATATATCGGACGGCATAAAATTCCACACATAATAAGTACTGTAACAATATTTATATAAAATAAAGTTTATTTTTTCGTAGACACACATTATTTCCACAAACAAAACCCATTTTTTGACTATTTTTCTTAAGAATTAACGAGAAAATCAAAATAATTCTTACCTTTTTCTTAAAACAACCCTATTACGCAATATATATACTTGCGTGCGATTAATCGGATATTATGGTGTAAGAAAGTTTGTCAGGGGCTATTTGGAATAAAAAAGGCTCTTTTCCTTAACAGTAAGTATTTTTTTCCAGCAATCATTATCAGCCATTATATTAAAAATAATAAATGAGTATAGATTTCTGACAACCTAATACGTTCGTATGATTTCATTGGGTACTTAGACCTACCTTAGCTGTAGTCGTACAAACGGAGGCTTATTTTATTAAGTCATGCGAAATATACATATTCATGAATACAATCATTTCTTAGATACGTATTATTATTCAGTCATATGTATTTATATATTTCAATACTTTTATATACGAATATACGAATATCAAGAATTGATGTCAAGCAATAGATATGCATGTTAGTAAGCCTCAACTTTTTTTGCTTCGTATTTAATACATCATATGAGTAATGAGATAATTGATACCAACTTCAGTAAATTTATAATAAAATATGAAAAGCATATTATGCCGACCTGAACAACTAACGTGAAATCATATCATATCCATATCGTTCACAAAATCTATGATGGAAACCACCAGTCATAGCTGGTATTTTGCGTCGGTTACAGATGAAGCCGTCGAAATTGCTCCCGCACCGATGGATGGTCTTCCAATCGACGGGAACTGGTGATATTTGTCCCATTATGCAGACGAAAAGTATAAAACAGTTAGTCCTAATTGTGAAAACAGACCCATAAATTCCCCTACTTTTCTACTTTTCTACTGATAGGTCTAGTATAGCTGTACGTATGTAAAGTTGCTCTGCGAATGCATCCTCGTTCTGATATGCAACACACTCGACAGCGAGGAAACTCCTGTCGGGCTACATGTTTAAATCTAGTTGGGAGCATTGTTCACAGGAGCGCTGATAATTTTCTTCGATATCGAGGGAGTTTTAAAAATGCAAATACATATGTCAGAGTTTGGTTGGTTGGCTTCTAACGCTTACGGAGCGGAGTCAGTGAAATCCTATTTCGTAGTATTTCTCCTCCTAATATATAGGTACATACATATGTACATGTCTGAAAAAAAAATTCTCCTTTACTCTTTAACACGAAATAAAATCCACACATTTTTCGCCTTAAGAGACGTGACTTTTGTTACAATTTAAACTGAAACTCTAATGAACCTGCACGAGGATTATTCTACAATCCAGTGGTGAATGGAATCTCAACATCGTTAGTCCAGTCCATAAGAAAGGAATCCCTATCACTGTGCCAACTATCGAGGAATGTCTCTATAATATGGCATACAAGATCTTCTCTGTCGTAATGTGTGAACGTGTGAATAATCTGATAGGTTCTTATCAGTGTGGTTTCAGTCCAGGTAAATCCACAATAGATCAGATTTTCACACTGCGGCAAATATTGGAGAAGACCAAACAATTCCACACATCATCCTTTTGTCGATTTTAAAGCCGCATATGACAGTGTGCATAGGGATAAGCTTTACCGAGCCATGCCTAGTTTTAACAATACTGTCAAACTCGTCAGATTGTGCAAGATGCTCCACTAAGGTCAGTAGCGAATTAGCCAAAACCTTTAATGTTAGAAAATAATTTTGACCAGGTGACGCATTGTCATGTAACTTTTTCAACATCATGTTTGAAAATCTCATACTAGACTCACTGGCCAACACAAGAGATGCGATCTATTTCAATCCTGGCAATTGCTTGCGTACGCGGATGATACGTCAATGAAGCGTTCAAAAGCATTGAACCAGAAGCGGCTAAAATGGGTATTTTTATATTTAAGGGTATTTGGCTTTACCCTGTCTCCAAAAAGACGCCCAACACCTTTTTCGTCAGGACGCCACAATTGACGGCTAAAAATCGGAAGTGGCCCAAGTCTTCGCCTTCTTCTTTTGACTCAAGTGCCAATTGATAAGTAGAACTTTCCCTAAAAAAACCAAGGTAGCACTATACAGAGTGTCCCACGAGCAGTGTGCCAAAAAGCTAGAGCGTGTAGGTCTGGTCGAGACAAGAAAAAAATCGTATGGGAGGGGGGGTCTATTCCCCCCCGTTTAGCCGGGAGGGGCAATTTTCTAAAAAACTGACTTAATTTGGAAAACAAAATATTAAAAATCAACAGTTACATCGATAATACCGTGGTATATTTTTTTGTAAAGCCAGAAACCTCTTCTTTCATCCTGTTTTTAAGCAAAGCTGCTTTAAGGAATAGTTTTTGAGAAATTAATTTTCAAACTAAAAATTTTGCAAAAAAAAAAAAAAAAATTTCGAACTATTTTTTTTTCGAAATTGTATGTAATTAAGTACTATTTTTTTTTCAAAAAAAGTGGCCCAAGTCTTCGCCTTCTTCTTTTGACTCAAGTGCCAATTGATAAGTAGAACTTTCCCTAAAAAAACCAAGGTAGCACTATACAGAGTGTCCCACGAGCAGTGTGCCAAAAAGCTAGAGCGTGTAGGTCTGGTCGAGACAAGAAAAAAATCTTATGGGAGGGGGGGTCTATTCCCCCCCGTTTAGCCGGGAGGGGCAATTTTCTAAAAAACTGACTTAATTTGGAAAACAAAATATTAAAAATCAACAGTTACATCGACAATACCGTGGTATATTTTTTTGTAAAGCCAGAAACCTCTTCTTTCATCCTGTTTTTAAGCAAAGCTGCTTTAAGGAATAGTTTTTGAGAAAATAATTTTCAAACTAAAAATTTTGCAAAAAAAATAAAAAAAAAAAATTCGAACTATTTTTTTTTCGAAATTGTATGTAATTAAGTACTATTTTTTTTTCAAAAATTCGATACTCTTATTAGTTTTTAGTTAAAAACAGAAAACCGGATGCAAAAATGTCTTGTAGTTTTTGAGAAATTTAAAAAAAACCCGAACCATTTTTTTCTAAGAAGAACCTTTTTTTTGGTTTTGACGCGGCTGGACTTGTAGACAAATTAATGTATGAAACATTGACCTCTTTTTTATTATTTTTAAAAACTTCGGAGTTTTATTTTCAATATGATCCCCTTTTTTTAGAAGGCAAAGATTATATCTCCTTCTTCTCCTAATGGCTGCACATATCTATGCTTGACAAATTTTCCTGCAATTTGACTCCAGCGACTTCAATCCGTTCTTTCAGTTGTTCCAAAGATACTATTTCCACTTCGTAAACATAATTCTTCATGAATCCCCACACATAAAAATCTAGAGGAGTTAAATCTGGTGATCTAGGTGGTCATTCCGTGGGGCCCCTTCTTCCGAACCAACGGTCACTAAAATGATCATCCAGCCAGTTTCTAATCCGTAAGCTGTAGTGTGCTGGTGCTCCATTTTGCTGGTAGATTAAATTATCTGCTATGGCCAAAGGAACATTGGCCATCAAATCGGGCAAAAGGTCTCGTAGGAATTGCAAGTATGATTCTCCATTAATAACGGCATTCAAAAACCGGGGCCCGATTACAGTTTGTCCAACAATACCAAGCCAAACATTACAGCTAAAGCGGTGTTGTGATTTATTTTGTTTCTTGTTGTGTGGATTGGTGCTATTCCAATGATGCAAATTGTGGAAGTTAGTAACCTCATCTCTGGTAAACTGTGCTTCATCCGTCCAGAATATCCTTGCAAAGTAGTTTCGTTCAGTTTCATTTCGAAGCAGTAATGATCGACAAAATTCTGCTCTCAAAAACTTGTCTTTTGAGGTGAGTCCCTGAACTGGCCTAAAATGGTACGGGTGTAAGTTTTCGGTATGAAGCACTCTCCATACTCTAGATTTGGGCACTCCAAGCATAATAGCCATCCTCCTTGTACTAAGGGAGGGATTGCGTCGGACCAAATCCAAAATTCGGGTAGAACCCATCGGCGGCGGGCGGACCCAGACGAAATTCGCAGGTCAGTTTTCAGGCGTTATCAATGAAAAAAAAGAATTAATCTAGGGTTATTCCAATACTGTATCACTTTATTATATCCTCATAAAACTCCGAATTTTTCAAAAATAATAAAAAAGAGGTCAATGTTTCATACATTAATTTACTTACAAGTCCAGCCGCGTTAAAACCAAAAAAAAGGTTTTTCTTAGAAAAAAATGGTTCGGGTTTTTTTTTAATTTCTCAAAAACTACAAGACATTTTTGCATCCGGTTTTCTGCTTTTAACTAAAAACTAATGAGAGCATTGAATTTTTGAAAAAAAAAATACTACTTAATTACATACAATTTTGAAAAAAAATAGTTTGAATTTTTTTTTTTCAATTTTTTTTCAAAATTTTAAGTTTGAAAATTAATTTCTCAAAAACTACTCCCTAAAACAGCTTCATTTAAAATAAATATGAAAGAAGAGGTTTCTGGCTTTACAAAAAGGTATATCGTGGCATTGTGGATGTAACTGTTGATTTTAAATAATTTTTTTTCCAAATTAAGTCAATTTTTTAGAAAATTGCCCCTCCCGGCTAAACGGGAGGAAATAGACCCCCCTCTCCCATACGATTTTTTTCTTGTCTTGACTAGACCTCCACGCTCTAGCTTTTTGGCACACTGCTCGTGGGACACCCTGTATACATCACGAATCATCCCGGTCCTCCTTTACGGCGCAGAGGCCTGGACCTTAAAGAGAACGGATGAGGATGCCCTTGGTCGCTTCGAGAGGAAGCGTTCAATCGATGGTCCCGTTTGTATAAACGGAGAGTTGAGGAGAAGATACAACGACTAACTGTACGACATCTCTGGATCCAACATCTAAGATGGCTAGAGCGAATGTAGAGCGAATGGACAACACACTTTCAATCTAACCCTGTCGGACGACGCAGCAGAAGACTCTAAGGTGGCGCACATAGGTGAAAGGGGACCTTAACCAACTGGGAGTGCGGCACTGGAAACAACTGGCAAAAGTTCGTGCCAGCTGGAGATGCTTGATTGTTATGACCCAGGTTCACACCGGACTGTAACGCTATCAAAGAAGAAGATGAAGTTAGCGGTCTGAGACCTGCTTTTCAAGCAGACGTATGGTTAATTCAGTAGTAATGCATTATATTGTAAAGCATAGGCAGTTTGGTATCTACCAAATATTATACTTACATATATCTCATTCACTCTGTCGAAATCTCCCCCTTATTTCTATTATTAGAGTGTAAAAGAATTTCGCTCTAAAACCCAAGCTGTTTTCCAACAGTCCCATTCCATACCTTATGAAATCTTTGCTCTGACCGAAGCGAACCTAACTCCCAGCACAAACAACTGCGAACTGTTCCTATCAAATGTTACCATTTATCGCGATGACGAACTCAGCCGACCCACTGAGGGTAGCTTTTGTCGAGGAGTCCCTTAATTCAATTGATCCTTTTCTTATTGCTGTATCATCCTCCCCACATCTCGACTTTGTTTTATTGTTTTAAGATTATGCTACCCTAGAAGACACTATATGTATATCATTTGCTTCTACATCATGCCTTCATAACCTATTGAATTCTATCAACAAGCCATTAACACAATTGACCAAATAATTGATTTAAGAGACCCCTGATTTAAGTCCTTCTTTCCTCATCTTAAATGGGCTCAATCAGACGATCAATCGTTTTATATTGCCATCAATCCCACTACTACAAAAGAGTATCTCTTCTTGGATCGCCTTACAGATTAAAACTAAACCAAATTAGTAGGGTCTTAAACTACATGGGTAGACAACTAGATCTCATATTCACAACTGATTCCCTCAACTCTTCTCTTTCACTTTGTCCCCTTTCCTTTTCAACCATCGATAACTTCTGTCTAACATTATCGCCAAATATTTCACAACCTTTTCTGGACAATCTTTCGCCGATGACTCCTTTGCTCCAGAACTATCTCACTTCGATTATTTACCGAATTTCTCCCTTGGACCTTTTCTTTCTTGTACAGTCGATCCCCGTGTCATCGAAAATAAATCAAATTTACTTAATGATGAATTCACTCCTGGACCTGACTCCCTCTCTTAAAAATCTTCAGTTTATCCCTATTCTAGGGGAATTCCCCCGGTTATGGAAAACCTCGTTTATAACACCTATTCACGAAAAAGGTCAGAAGAATGATATTAACAACTATCGTCTCATTGCCAATCTGTCACATATACTCAAACTCTTCGGGAGTATTTTGTACGAAATTGTAAGTTTTCACAGAAAGTCTCCCCTAGACAACACGGCTTCCTCAAAAGCAAATCTACTACCTTGTTGGTATCTTCTTACCTGGAAAATCGCTATCACAATGCTCGTTTCAGATGTGCTTTTCTAGTCCTGTTTTAGATTCCTCCGGCGCCCCCCAAGGCAGCCACTTAAGTCTACTTCTTTTCGTTCTTACCATAAACGATATTGAGTTTGTCATCAAACATTCCCACCTCTCACAGTACGCCGACGACACCAAGTTCTTCAAGACCATTTCCTCCAGTCATGACTCTTCCCTTATTCAATCAGATCTCAATAGTTTTTTTTCATCTGGTGTTCTAAAAATTACTTGGAGCTTAACATTTCCAAATGCAAATCAATCAGTTTTTCACGTAAGCGAATCAAACCTTCTTCTTTTCTCTACTTCCCCAATAATCAGTCCATCTCTACCGTTCAGATTGTCCGCGATTTTGGCAAACTATGTGACCAAGAGCGCAATTTTTGCGCACATATCGACGATATAATTCTCAAAGCCCACTCTGCACTCGGTTTTGTGAAGTGTTGGTTTAAAGAATTCCCTATCTCTTTACATAACCTTTGTCCGGCTCCTTCTTGAATACGTCTCTCAAGTGCGGTCTCCTTACCAACAAACCCACTTTCTAGAATCGAGAGCATCCAATGCCGGTTCCTACGTTTTGCTCTTCGAGGTATCCCCTGGTGCAATCCTTTGATTTTACCACCTTACCAAGACCGCCTTAATCCAATCAACACATAACAGGTTGGAAGAAAGAAGAATTGTATCTGACATTCTTTTCACCTTTCGACTCTTTTCAGGTGTACCATTGACTGCGCGATGTTCTATAACTTTATCAACACTAACCCCCATGTACGAAATCTCCCACCCTTCGTACCGCATATGGCTCCTATGATCCCATTTATCGTATACTGGGAAGTGTTAATTCAAATCCTTACATCGATTTCAACCTCAGCACTTCTTCTTCTTAGATGACGTTACAGCTCACGGAGAGCCAGAGCCAAGGTTCTCTCATTCACTTATGTTGTGTGCGATTTGTTTTTCACACAAGTGAACGGGACCTACAGTTTATGCCGATTCCGAACAGCGAGCGCCGATATTAAGTTAGAATAAGGAAGATTAAGTTAGCTTGAATTGAGCTCAATAAATTTGGTGTTTGCCCCCAGGAAAATAAAATATTCACTTCAAAATAGCGCATGAAGTCGGAAAAATGAATTCAAAGGATCAAGCTGGGACGCCGGATGTCGGGAAATGAGATCTCATATGAGTTGGCTTGAATGAGTTCAGAGGAAGATTTCTTAATACCTGAACGCGGTCTAAGTTAGTCTTTCAGTAGGTTCTTCGTCAAAGATTGAAGCACAAATAATCGCAGATGAGGATGCAGACATCGGCATAAAATCTACGTCTTTCTTTTCATTATTTATATGAATTGACTTGCAGGTATGTACATATGTACTATCATAACGAGCTACAACTATTTAGCTAAAATTGCTTGGCACAATAAAATGCGGAATTGTGATGTGATGCGAAGGATGACGCAACGGAACACATTAATGAACGCTTCTCTATTTCTTGCACAAGGCGACGTATATAACTTTCAGGATGATGTGATGACCTCAACTCTACATAATTGCAGTTACTAGTCTCTGATGTAGTGTACCTACCCAGGTGGATGGGGTTGAATGATTTAGCAAAAGCATATAAAAAAAACAAAAAAAAGTGTTTTGAGGGAAATATAAAAGAATTTAAACTTTCTTAGAACGACATAATACCTTGCTTACTAAGAAATCGCAATTTGCTACAAACTTTGAAAATCGATAGACGAAAAGCACTTAACTCACCTAGGAAAAAAATGTTCGAAACTAAAAGGGCAAAGAAATATTTTAGGGAAATAAATTCACGAGGACGTGGTCTGAATAGAAGAGATGAAAAGAAAGTTAAGTGTAAGTACACATAGTACATGGTTGTGAGCAAAACAATAAGGCAAAAAGTTTTTTCCTTACCTCTACTTCGAAGGCCACATTATTACGCGTTTTATGATTGTGAGAAACCTGCCAATCAGAGAAATGTGAAAGGGACTATCGTGGGCGTTGAGTAAGTTTCCGTATATAATTAGAAACATCATATAAAGGCAAGCAATTTTCAGTATTACGACGTCCCTTTTCAAGTATTTTAAAGCAAAGGATGTGAATAGCAAAGGCATTTTAGTACTTTGGATAAATGAAGTTAGTAAAAACTTACTGACGCGACAAACAATAATGGAATTTGCACTAATTTTTCTACCCTCCATTTTCTGTGGAGGCTTAGTGTACTGTCATCCACATTCTTGCAACGAAATATAAATTGAACAAGTTAACCCAGAGTGTCTTCGGTTTACATGTGCTCTAGGCATACCAAACGTTCGGCTTCAGAATTCATACAAAGCAATCACCGAAAAGTGCATGAATACTCGATAGTTATACTTCATTTTCTGAAACCTCGAAGCTTCTAGAAAAGATCTCAGCAGATAATGAATCATTCTTAATGGCTGTAGGATAATTATGTTCAAAACAAATTAACCGTGTGTACTATTCTATTTTTTTAAAATTGGCTTTTCACGAGTCTTGCAAGCTTAACAGTAAAAGCTAATGCTGTGATCACAAATTGTCCAGGGGTGAATATTATCTTGTTAAGTCAAGGTTGTTGAGAGTTATAGTATTTACTCTGCATAGTATGTACTCTGCAGCTGCCTCGTCCTCTAGACAGAGTCGACACTCGGTTTCAGACGAGAGGTTAATTTTGTTAAGATGATATCTCAGACTACAGTGTCCGTGTATTTAAGAATATTGATAGTGTTTTTTCAGAGGCCTAAAGTGCAGGTGTTGCAATTTTCCTACTTGTTTAAGAGAAAATTAATCTCAGAATGATTTGGCACCTATGTATCTTTCGCTGGAATCGAGTTGGTCGGCGATTTCGTTGCCTTTTATGTCCGTGTGACCTGGCATGCACCAGTGTTTGACCTTATTTCTTTTGCCTAGGTTTTGCAGGGCATTTAGGCATTCCTTGACGGGGCTAGAGTTCGTACTATACGAGATCAACGTTTTGAGCGCTGCTTGACTGTCTGAGAGTATATTGATGGTTATACCTCTTATGCCAATCTCTAAGTTTAGGTTGACGTACGTTAGGATATCGTAAAGTTCGGCTTGGAGAACACTAGGACTAGTTCCCAGGGCCTTCAATATTTTCCGGCTTCTACAAAGATGGAAGCGCCAACTGAAATCCATCTTGAAGCCATCTGTGTACCACCTAAGGCCTTAACATTTAGCAAGGGATCGCCGAATTCCAAAGCGGTTTGGGATCAGTATCTCAAATCCTTTATCAAAGGTGAACGTGTGTGGTAATGCATCCGAAACTGTGGTAATCATATCCAACTCAGGAAAAAGTTGTAGAATGGACATGTGACCCAATGGTTTACATGTCTGGTCTGTTTCCGAAGGAGTCTGATAGCACTACTATAGCAACCTTTTACAATAATTAAGAGGTCAGTGTCAGAGACATGCTAGCCTCTGTAGGCGTTGAAGTTTTCTGTTCAACTTCTGTCCACCATACAGCAGACACATAAGTGATGATAGGTCTTACTATCGAGGTATCTAATCAGTGGATTACCATATGCCTCAATCCCCAGGTTTTGCTTCGGCAGGCCCACAGTGCCTTAGTCGCCTTCGCAAGTTTGCTGTTGATGTCGTAGTTCCAGTTAAGTTGGCGATCAAGCTCAATACCTAGATACTTCACTTCTTCTTCTGAAAATTCAATGTTTGTACTGTTTAGGGTGGCGGAGCAAGGTTGTACTTCCCACCTTTTTGTAAACGGGTCTAATGTTGTTTTATTTAGGCTTATCGATAAATCTCTTTGCTACACCAGTCAGAAATAGACTGAAGCTCAATTTTGCTTCTACCTATAACAATAACTATAAGACCATCGGCGTATCCGATGACTGAACCGAGGTTGGTTAAATTGTTGAGTAGGTCGTCGATGACTATCGACCAGAAAAGTAGTGAAAGGACTCCACCTTGTGGACCCCATTTAGCTGCCGATACTGTCACAGAGACCTCTCCGGATGTAGCTGATATAATACGACACTCAAGCATCGCTCTAACCCAATCGTTAGTGGGGCAGTATGATCTACACCTCTCGGGCACAGTGCAGTGGTGATTGAGTCGTAACCAGTATTATCAAATCCTCCCTCAATATCGAGAAAAACGCAAAATGCGATTTTATTGCGTGTGAAACTATTTTCCACGTGCGCTACTAAGTGATAGCGTGCATTCACAGTAGATCATTCTTTGCGTTATCCACAGCGATTTGGATGCACGGGTGTTTAATTTAAGCTCTATCAGTTTTTCCATTGTTTTTAGTAGGAAAGGAAAGCTGTTCACTTGGTTTTCCAATCTTAGGGATGAAGACAAGGTTGACTTGCTTCCATAATTGAGGAGTGTATTTGAAGTTGAAACAGGACCTAAAGAAAGCTATCAGTGGTGCTAGAATGATGTCTAGGCCTCTCTGGAGAATAGCAGGAAATAGACCGTCTTTACCTGGAGCTGTATCACTGCTGAAGAGCCTGCCAGAGAGGCTATTTGTTCTACTACCGATGCTCATTTGAGCATCGAGAGGTGTTATATGGGTAGCAGAACCAAGGAAATTTACCATAAGCAAAGTCTCTAGGGTTTCCTTGCGATTGACAGTGAAATTGCTGTCTGATTTGTAAAGCAACCCTATTCCAAATCTCACCATAGCGGAACTTTCTAATTATTGGTTTGGTATTGCCATATATACTTTTATTTTAATATTTTTTTATTTTATTATTTTATAATATAACACAGTGCCTTAACGATTCAAAAAAAAAGGCAGGCCGAAAAACAAATGCAAAAACACCAGCATTTGATTGGCCTCAGCGATGAAGTAATCCCAAACCGGGAAGCCTGCCGCTACTTTCTGAGGTCAAACCGGCGGACCCCACAAGCGGACCAGTAGGAATGCAATTAAGTGGGAAGGTTATGGTCCTACACTTCTGACCATAACAACGCCGGAAAAAAAAAGGAAAAGAAGAAGAACACAGTGCCTTAACGACAGCACGTAATACTTCATTTCCGAATTTCTTTAGCCTGTTCGTATTGCTCCTCTTGTTATTAACACACAAAAGATTTGGCGCATGCTGATGTAAAACCATCCTGTTTTCTAAAGTGAGCTTAGAATATGTATTTTTCTGTAAGTATGTATGTACGGTTTGTAATTGAACTATCTCCTCCAGATACCACCAACGCAAACAGCAAAGATCACACGTATAACTTTTGTCTCGAAATGACCGAAAGCTTCCTCATCCACTTTCAATTGCATCCATGCCTCTGCACCATAAAGCCGGACCGGGATGATCAGAGTATTATATAAAGCCAGTTTGTTTTTCGAGAAATGGCTCTATTATTCAATATCCTTTAATATGTCTTTGATGTCAATAAATTAATATTAATTAATCCTTATAAAAATGGATTCCCGAAGGAGGAGAACCTCGGGCAGATGCAACCTTTTAAATCCACTCCGACTGACACAAGATGGTGCTCCCGTTTGGTCCCTCATAATGCGTTTAACAACTGCAATCGTAGGTGATAACAGCGTTGGGACCATCTATGAATACGAGCAATTCAATAGTAAGTAATCCAATTCAACTCTTATTTAGAAAAATAACACAAAAGGCCATATATTCAATCGTTTTAATCAAATGCAATAGGCAAATTCTTGAACTTTGGATATGAAATTTCTATTGTGCGGTTTTGTTGAGCCCACATGGCGAAAATAATTGGTTATAATTTCCTGCGGCGCTCACTGCTATTACCTGACTGTTATTGTTTTATCGTTTTCGTTTTTTGGCATGCGTGTGAGAATCTTCCTTCCCCCGTTTGCGGCAATTTTTTTTATTAGCATACCCACTGAGTTGGAAATGTGCGTCATTAGAGAAGACTATTTTTTAGCATCAGAGTCATGTTGTTCAACCCAATCTGAGATAATTTTCCGCTGTCCACGATTCCTAGGCGTCTGTTTTTGGGTTAATTGAATATTATAAGAACTATGTGTACTCGTAAGTCCTTTTGCAAAATGCACCAAAGAGAGTTTTAGGAAAGCTTGGATTCTATGAGCGGCTGTGAATTGGATATGCTGATGTTATTAAGTGTATAATTACGAAGAGCATTTGCAATCATTTAAAGCTTATTATAGCACAAAATCAAAAATAATCGGCCATACTAACTGTGGCTCCAACATTGATTTTAGACTATACGACCATTCGTACCTTTTTCATTAAAACGGTATATAAGAATTATAAAATATTTTAATTATTATTTTATAATTATTATTTTAAAATTCGGTATTTAACATATTGTCTGAAGGGCAAGTGGCGAAAGAACCTAAAAGTTCATGTGGAGATGGGATAAAAACATGGACCTAAAAAAAACTTTCGAATACACAATTAAAAGGGGTAAGCAGATTTCCTATTTCACAATTATTAAATGAAGAATGTTATGTTTCTGTATTTTTTTACAAACTTTGATGCTTTTCTTTTGAATCTAGTAGTAGCTGATAGTTACAAAAGAAGACTGAAAAAATAGCTTTGATGATGCTGGGAACTTTTGTAACATAACTGGGGTTATCGCAGAAATTGCAGTAATTGTAGCTTGGCGATCGTATATTCGGATTTAAGAAAAAAAAATTAAGACTTTCATTAAAAGTATAAATGTCTTATTGGCAGAATAGTCGCCTAAATAACTCATAACTAAATCGCCTAAATCGTCGCCTAAATAACCAACTTGCTGCAGATTATTATCTTAAGACCTTAACTCCAGCTATTCATGGATTAAACAGAAAATGTGCCTGTGATAATTGGTTCACATCCAAAAGTATATACATAAGTAAATATTTTCTAATATCTATATATTGAAAGTAAATTATAAAGGTACAAAAACTACGAAAAGGCTTTTATTTACAAACATATCACGAAATACATTTTAGGTTGCGAAGGGTAAAAAAAGTCCATTCGAATATGGATAGGATACCATAGAGTTGAGGTGGAAAGATATGGTTAAAATAAGGTACTGGCTACTTTAGAGTGACTGCATATGGCCAGAATGACAGTTGTATTTAGTAAAGCTACGTTTAAACATTTTTGCCTAGAATTAGATATACATAAGTATATGAAACTATAAATGCATAAAAAAGGGTAAATTAATCAAATAAATTCACAAGGTGAATAATAGATAAAAAGTAAAAAAGCACACCAAACAGTGTGTTTTAATGGTTGTCTCGGCAAAGGCTTCTGGGCAGTGGCGGATTTGCCGTAAGGCCCAATAGGCCCGGGCCTAGGGCGGCCAGATATTAAGGGCGACAAATCGTGCCAAAAAAAATCACTGATGATAACAAGATTAACAAGAAATAACTCAAATGCAAAGTATCTTAATATTTTAAAGGCTCGCGTACCGTGCCGTATGATTATAATCTTCCTAAATCCCTATTTTTGCGTATCAAAGTAAAAATAATTTCATACATCGTACATATAAAATAGTTGGTACGTTTAGTTTAATATAAGCGATCTAGAAAGAATAAGTAGAGACCTATTGTTATTACGCGCGTGTCAGTCAAGCTCGTGCGGTCGCGCGTGTCAGTCAAGCTCGTGCGGTCGCGCGTGTTACGTCAATGCCTACAATGCATTCAAAGGCATTGACCGAACCCCGGAGCTCGCTACTTCCGCACAAAAGGTTTATTGCTTGATCGACAAAATTAAGTTCGATGCGCTTTGGCATATTTTCATTCTCTTTCGGCCGTAATTTCCGTTGTCCAAATTTCGTAATCGAAGTAATGAACCTTCTGTGCTGAGCTAGCTACTAAGTATTTTTAATTAGGTCGTAAGAAATTTCATTGTCAAATAATAATAAAATAAAGACAGTCTTAAGACCGAACCAAAACACTACGGTTGTGTTTTATTCCATAACTGGCGCAGTCGGTTAACTTGTTATCAAAAGATATCTAAGTTCGAATCGCGAAGAATATATAACAAAAATAAGTTGGCTATAAGTGAAGTGACTGAAAAGTGAAAAACGAATCATAAGCGCTTATAAAAAAAAAAAAACAAAAAAAAAAAAAACAAAAACAAAGAAGATTTAAACAATGGCAACCAGCTCAACACCGACAACAGAGGAAGCACTGAGGGCGCAGATATCAACCCTCACGGCGATAATCCAGGCACAGGAAGAAAGGATGCAGCAGTCAGACCCCCGTCCAGCAAGTTACCACTGCCAGTTCGGGATGAGCCCAGATAAAGTCCTGAATCAGTTCCGGCAACTTAAGCCCTACAATGGAATGGATGATTACAGTCTTGCATCCTTCTTCAAATCTGTGGAGGCAACACTACAGTTATGTGGCAATAATGAGGAGCTCTACAATTATGCTGTAAATATAGTTACAACTGAGAAAATATCAGGGAAAGCTGCAGTGTGCATTCGACTACTGGGACATCATGCTACATGGACAGCGGTGAAGGACCAATTGCGACAACATTTCCGACCAACGAGGACCTACTCGGAAGTCTTCAATTATTTGCGATATGTTAAGGTGGTACTTCCTCATCTGTTACTACTGGCTCTGATACCCATGTCACTCCAAACCTTGCAAATTGAAAAAATCGATTCGCACCTCGGATACTCAGAGATAAATATTGGTAAAGTAGAAATAGTTTGTAACTATGACATAATTTTACATATAATAGACCCTGACGAAATACTAGATACACTCAAACAATTCACTAAAATTCTAGACCATATTGACATAGACAAGGACCGAAAAAACTTGTTAGTAGGAGAAGTAGAAAATATTAAGGGTAAAGTTTTAACCATAATCCCACATAGGTATAAGAGGAGTCCCTTTAATTTCGTAGGCAGCGTCTTCAAATGGCTTTTTGGAACACTCGACGATGAGGATAAACAAAATATAGAAAAGCATTTTTCGGTTACAGATGAAAATAACCATGAGATCATAAGAACCGTAAACCAACAGATTAAAATAAATGAAAATTATAACGAGAGCATTTCAAAATTGAAACAGACAATCGAAACAGATAGACAAAGAATTTTAGAAAAGTTTAACCAAATCGAAGGTCTCTCTGCAAGACTTAACGCTGAAACCTTTTTCATCGAACAAATGTTTAAGCTTGGGGCTCTCAAGGAAAAGGTTGAAATCTTACAACAAAATATAGCTTCAGCAAGATTAGGTGTTCTACATCCTAACCTGCTAAGTTATGAAGAAATCGTAACCCACAATATTGATTTTAGGAAACTCTCAAATATTCGAACAGGCGTCGCTACTTTTAATAATAATAAAATAATTTTTGCCATTAAGCTACCAGCCAATTTTACGATCACTAATAAAAAAATTTTAATGCCCATGCCGAACAAGAACAACATTGAGATAGTTTCTGATTTCGAAATTATAGTTGAAATAGAAGGAATAGCCTATACATTCGTGGAAAATAAATCCTTAAAGGAATTAAAAAAGAGTAAAAACTGCATTTTTCAACAAAATTGTCCCCTTAATACAAATGCTTTAGAGCAAATAATAGAAATCGATAGCACAACATTAATTTTAAAAAACATTAAAAATAAACGGTTTCAAAGCAATTGTGACGAAAGAAATTTTGCACTCAATGGAAATTATTTGTTTTCCTTTAACAATTGCACAATCTCATTTAATAATATACAATTTTCCAATACTGTATTCGAATATAAAGATAGTTTTGTTATTCCAAATAAAAACCAAACGCTCCCTATTGAAAAAATACTGACATTTGACGACATAGTTCTGAAACAAGAAAGTAATATTAAAGCCATCGATGAATTAAATTTCCACAAAAGTTTAAATTATAGCTTCGTAAGTGTAACCATTCTTATATTGATTGTCATTATTGTAGTAATAAAAATAATACGCCTAAGGCAAACTAGATTAAAATTACAGTTAAATACTAGTGTTAATGAGATTAAGGAAAATGGAATCATTCCTAACGACGTACATATTTGTTCTATCAATAAAATTAAAGAAAGCTATGGAATAAAATAGAATATAAGAACAAAAAAAAAATTTTTTTTGAAAACATAAGAAAATAATAACTAATATGTAAGTATATAGTGAGATCCAGGAGTATCTCACAGCTAGGGGGGGAAGTGTTACGTCAATGCCTACAATGCATTCAAAGGCATTGACCGAACCCCGGAGCTCGCTACTTCCGCACAAAAGGTTTATTGCTTGATCGACAAAATTAAGTTCGATGCGCTTTGGCATATTTTCATTCTCTTTCGGCCGTAATTTCCGTTGTCCAAATTTCGTAATCGAAGTAATGAACCTTCTGTGCTGAGCTAGCTACTAAGTATTTTTAATTAGGTCGTAAGAAATTTCATTGTCAAATAATAATAAAATAAAGACAGTCTTAAGACCGAACCAAAACACTACGGTTGTGTTTTATTCCATAACTCGCGTGCGGTGCGGTCGCGCCGCTGTGACCCCGTGCCCCGCCGCTGCCTACCCACCCACGCCTTAACTGACCCACTCCGTTGATTTTAACTGACTAATAGAATATACACATTCTTATAGGAGGTGGCCCATAGCCGACGGATGTATGAACTTCAACGGACAAAGTAGAGCTATTTTCAACTTTTTTACATCCGTTGGCCCGTTGGCAGTTCATACATTCACATATTGAAGATTACACATTCACATTTTGAAGTTCACGCATTGACGAATTGAGAGTAAGCACGTTCATTGGTGGATGCATTGAGAGAATGTTTGAAAACTCTCTCGCATTGAGAGAAACTTCCAATTGAGCTGACATTTCAAAGTACTTTCGGTTTGTGAAGGTTGTTCAGTACACGCATAAAGTATTTAACATTGTTTTCGCAAAAATTTAAATGTTTTAAGAAAAGCTCATTGAGGCAATCAAAGGCCATCCGTGCCTTTACAATAAAACGTTAAAAACGTATAAAAACAAATTGATTAAGGAAAAGGCTTATTAATATAAATATGATTACCGAAATAAACTCTTCTACGCAGTACATATATTGTTTTCGGTTTTTTAATAAGTAGGAATATTTCTCAGTTGAACGCACTACACCAATTAATAAGTCACTGACAATTGTCAACGGACTGATGGATTCCATGGGCCGATGCTTTCCTGCTCTATCCGCCAACACGTTAGCTGTCAGTTGAAATCAACGGAGTGGCGGATCAACGGATTCTGTGGGTTGGTCCCTTTACTCGCTTACCCCCTCGCGACTGCGCTTTGCGATAGTTATGTCAACAGTGTGCGTATAGCAATTGCAGTGAGTGGATTAAGTTTAAATATTTGCAATTATGTCACGCACACGTAAAAACTTTGTGTTGCATAGTTAAATATGGACGGAAAGAAAAGGGTAAGGTTAAATGGGGCAGAGTATCGCAAGCGAGCTAAAGAAAAAGGTGATAAACAAAAGGATACGATTAAAAAAACGCAGAAATTAGACTATTTCCTTCGAAAACCGTCTACAGATATTAAAGATCCTATCATTGATCCAACACTCGACGTTCCAAGTAGTAGTGGCGCTCCGTCAACTGATGGTTCTGCAGTGTCTTCAAGTGAAAATACTTTGATCGATGTGGCAAGTATATCAAAACAACAAGCCGAAGATGTCCCACTAGTACCAGGAGTGACAGGAGTAGGAGTGCAGCCCAATCCTCCGGACCAGGAGCTCTACGAAATCAGCGACGATCCAGCTAAATGGACAATCGACGAGTTCACGCGTGCTCGCATTTGTAAGAACTGAGCCAATCAAAACATCCAAAATGATTTTCCTATAAGTGAGTGCATTTACAAAGATAAAGCGCGACATTTATTCGAACGTCAGCTGCTAAATGGTGAAAAAGTTCCGCGAAAGTGGCTAATTTATTCCAAAAGTACTGGATATGTTTTTTGTGGTCCTTGTCTGCCTTTTAATGGCGGGGAGAGTCAGTTCGACAAAAAAGAAGGTTTCAATGACTGGACAAATTCATATCATCGAGTGTCAACTCATGAGAATTCACCTACTCACAAATTATCTGTTCTGCATATGAAAGAACGAAGCAACGTGTAAGGTCGCATTGACCGCGCATTAACAATGCAATTAGATGAATAAATAAATTACTGGAAAAACATTCTGAAAAAAGTAGTTGCATGTGTAAAAGCGCTTGCATTACGTGGTTTGCCTTTCAGAGGACACGACGAAAAATTTGGATCAATCCACAATGGAAATTATTTGATGTCCTTAGAGCTAATCGCGGAGTTCGATCCGTTTTAGCCAAATACATTACACGTTATGGAAATCCAGGCTCAGGATTTACGAGCTATCTTTCTTCAACAACATGCGAAGGATTCATTCGACTTATAGAAGTTTTGGGTAATGGAGATATTAACAGCAAAATATTTTTCTCTGATCATTGACTCGACACCGGATATATCTTACGTAGACCAGCTCACTTATGTAATCAGATATGTCCTGTCTAATGGATCACCTGTAGAACGGTTCCTCAAGTTTATTCCAAACACAGGCCACAAATCACAACAAATGACAGATGCTGTTACCTCAACTTTAACTGAATTGGAAATTGACATTTTAAACTGCCGCGGGCAATCATATGACAACGCAGCTAACATGTCAGGCATATACAACGGCCTGCAAGCTAAAATAAAGGAAATTTCATCCCTTGCCGACTATGTTACCTGTTCAGCACACTCGCTTAATTTAGTAGGTGAATGTGCAGCTGAAAACAGCCAAGAGGCTTGTTCGTTCTTTTCTCTACTCCAAGAGTTATACAATTTCTTTGCAGCGTCAACTCAGCGTTGGGAACTCCTTCAAACCCATTTCACCGTCAAAAGTCTATCAACGACTCGTTGGTCAGCACGTGCAGACGCATGCAAAAGTTTACGCGAATCCTGGAATGAAATCCATAAAGCGCTAGTCACCATCGAAAATGACACAACAGAAGAGAACCGTTATATGCGAAGCAAGAGGTATTCGTTTGAAACTGGAACGTTTTGAAACGGCCCTCATGGCTGTTTTTTAGGGATGTTTACTAGATCGCATTAACGCCACAAGTAAAAACTTCAGAGTGTGGAAATTGACATTCCATTGTCATAGAACTGTACGAGGCTTTAATACATTTTGTTGGCGAAACAAGAGAGAATTTCGATGATTTCGAAAAAAAAAGTGAAAAAACTCCTTCGTACAGGAATATGAAAAAGATTTTCGACGCAATCGAAAGCATAAGCTGCTTCCTGGCGAGACAAATACCGGTGAAGAGATGCAACAGAACAATGGCAGTGAAAATTTTAGAATAAATACTTTTTTGGTAGTAATTGATACATTGTCAAAAGAACTGAAAAGACGCCGGGATGCTTATAAATTACTCTACAATAAATTTTACTTTATTACCAACCTGACGAATCTAAGCATCTCAGAAGTCGAAGATAAGGCCAAGGCATTGCAAATGATTTATTCTACTGACTTAGAAGACAATTTTACAGAAGAATGTCTTCATTTTCGTTCTCACTGCAGCATAAAAAATGAGGAGCGAAAGAGTGCAGTCAGTTTGTTGAAATGGTTACGAACCGAAGGTCTTCAAACCATTTACCCAAACGTGGATATTGCTCTTCGTATGTGTGTGTGTACACCCGCCAGTAACTGTACAGGAGAAAGATCGTTTTCTTGTTTGCGCAGAGTTAAAAACTATTTACACACAACAATGACGGAGCAGAGGTTAAACGATCTTGCTTTGCTTAACATATAAGCTGATTTTTTAAGCAAATTGGATTGCGAAGATTTAATTAATGATTTTGCTGCGCTTAAGTGCAGACAAGTTTTGTAACACATTGTAAAATATTTATTCTATTAAAAACAAAACCTAAAACCGTTTTAAATGTTTCATTTAAATGTCCAATCATCCCTGAAACCTCGGAAAATATTAAAAACTAGCTTTATAAGCTAGCTTTTAGTTAAACAATTTTCTGAATCAATTAAAAGTGGGAATAAAGTAAATTCATGAATTATGTATCTAGTCTATAATAATGGGGCCTAGAGCGGCTAGAACTGCAAATCCGCCACAGCTTCTGGGTTTTCCCCACTCCGAATTTGGCAGTTTTGCTTCTGTATAATACATTCAAACAAATATGGGCCTCATCGGAGACCAAAATTTTGCGTTGAAAATGAGGATCAAGTTGAATTATGTTTTCGGCCCATTCACCGAACCTACGACGCGCATAATGATCACATAATTTCTACTCGTGCCCAAGCTGGATCTCATTAGCCTTAAAGCCAAGATCTTTGCCTAAAATCTTTCACAAAATGGATGGGCATAGCTCCAATTGCTGTGCACGATGACGAATCGACTCATTCGGATTCTCCTCAACACTGCGTTCCACAACGGCAAAAACTTCTTCTCTTCGCACTGTTTATCATCTTTGGGGATGTGTAACTAGAATGTATGTATGTGGTGCGGAAACGATTCATCTTGCTCAGATGGACGATTATGTCAACCGTAAAATGGACGTAGCGTACGATAAGTTTGGCAAACCGAACCATAGTTTCCAACATAAGTATGCACAACTTGCATGCATTGTTCTGGCGTTTATTACAATAATTGACCGTAAAATGGCATAACGTACTTATTACAAATCAACTTTCAACTGTCAAGTCGGCAATCTGTAGAAATAATGTTGCCAGTTTAAAAACCTGACGTTTATTTTATTTAAACACATATTCTTATGGTATAAAATTTAAAGCCATGAGTTTTTTTTAGAGAATGGAATATGTGTTAGATATTGAAATTTTTTTTTTCAATCTCTATATGGTATGTTTAATGAAAAATATGTCTTGAGCCTTAAGGATGTGGCTAATCGATTTTGTTTTCAAATGATTGTTACTCTTTGCTTTTGGCATGCTTACAATTTTTCTACTCTGCTCTATGTAATTGCATGTTTTTTAACTCATGGAGCCGTTTCTCACAAACATGAAAATAGCCACTTGCATATTCCACCTCCTGACTTATACAATTTATCAAGGAGATTATTGCTATTGACTATATCAAATGCATTAGTCATTAGTGACGAAAACCAACATTTTCATTTCTAAAAATCACTTATAACGCATCAGTTTTTCATATGGTTTACCGTACGTTGAAAATAAAGAGAAGAGCCTTTATTTAGTCATTAGGCTTTGGTAAACTTTTTTGAATAAAAAAAATTACCTCAGCACTTTATAAAGATAAAAGTACCAAAATCAAAATTTTAATCAGATACATAAGTTAACACATCAATTACCTGTTACACATGCTAACTGTTTAATTGAATTTCAAACTTCATTGGATTTGTTATTTTGATACAATCAACCCCAAGCCTTTTGATATTATTCATTTCATTTAATGCCAAATTACAAGGGCAATATCAAAATTTTATAAATCTATTTCTGAATAAAAGACAAAAACGATAAACTCAATACTCTATGAATGGTTGATTTCATGCTTGAAAATTGCTGCAAAAATACTTGAAGTGATTAAACAAATTTTCTTGTAACATCGGACGGAACTTTTTTCTACTCTTCCAACTTATGCGGAACTTATGCCATGGTTTTGGGGGTGTCTCAATGCATATTGGACAGTTATAGGCTTCCGTCTAAATCCTTGTGCTTTTGAACATTGTCCTGGTAAAAATTAAATGTATTCTTAAGTCCCAATCAGTTGAATCTTTCAAACTTTGCTTGAGTTTATTAACATACATCTTTTTATCGATGTTGCTTTGAATAAATTCTAAAGTTCAAATACTTCTCCGACGTATAGCACACCAAATGATGTCACTTTCTCAACAGTGTTTTAAAGAAGCTGTTAAGTTACTCGTTTGGTAGACTTTTTCTTGATTTCCTTCATTTGAAAGACTGGAAATTCACTCTCATCAATGAATATGATATTTTTCCAATAATCCAAAGACTTATCTTTGTGTGCTTCGGCGAAATTGAGTGCCTTTCCTTCTTTTGAAAGCCTTCTATGACATATACGTGTGCTTACTCGTGAAGAGTAACCTTTTTTCTTTAGCGTACCTCTAATGGTGATTGGTTTCATATTGGTGCTGTCAATATCTATAAACATTTTACCCAGTTCGAAGTCATCTTTGGACAGGGCCGGTCCCAGTCAAAATTGCGCCCTGTGCAAGATTTGTAGAAACGCGCCCTTTATATATGTTCGGACATACATACATACATTCATACATACATATACTGATACACATACATAAGTCTTTTCCACATTAGCCAGTAGGTAGACTTTCAATACGTTTTTTTTTATTGAGGTTTCCCCGGTAGGCCTAATCCTCAGTAACAAACAAATATTTTTACATATCTCTTTGTATGTATGAGTATGAGTTATGTATGACATTATATTTAATGTACTTACAAAAATAAAATTTTCAAATAAATAAATAAATTAAAGATTCAATCACAAATATAGATATATGTATATTGTATATATGTATGTATATGTAAATAAAAAATAAAAATAATAAGAAACTTCATTTTAAGGAATTTCAGTTAATTTTTTTAAGGAAAAAAAAGTAAAACCATAAA
The DNA here is from genome assembly GCA_958301585.1 of Merodon equestris. Classification (NCBI taxonomy): domain Eukaryota; kingdom Metazoa; phylum Arthropoda; class Insecta; order Diptera; family Syrphidae; genus Merodon; species Merodon equestris. The sequence goes on along the minus strand of OY284413.1, from coordinate 153,497,024 downwards.
CTGAAACGTTTAAACTTGAAAACTTACTTTTCTGGCCTTAGCCTTTGCAAATTCAGAAATGAGATCATCATAGTTTAAAGAATTTAATAATTCCCTATCAATAGACAAAATAGACAAGTCTACCAATCTCTCTTGAGTCATTGTTGTCCTGAGATAATTTTTAATAATCTTAAGTTTAGAAAAACTACGTTCTCCTAAAGCTTCTGTGACTGGAATTGTATTAAGAATTTGGAGAGCAATAACTAAGTTAGGAACAAGGTCTTCAACGCTTGAATTAAAAATAAGATTTAACACCTCTAAAGTTCATACGTACAATTTGAAAGTATAAGTTTTTTTTTTTTTCATTACACCTATGTAGATATACATAACTAATTACCCTTCTTCACTTAGCGGTCCATCGACGTGACGACATCATCTTAAAAATATTAATAGGTTCTTTTAATGAAGTCAAGGCCGAGAGAAAAAAAATTATTTTTTTTACTTTTTGGAGTTTTTTTTGTCGGGGGTTACTTAAAATTTTTGGATAAAGTTCCGAAAAGTACTCACCTCCGATTTTTCTGAAATTTTATGTCTGCATAGACAAACACACATGAAGTAAAAATCCAAAACGGTTTTCACCGCAAACTACCAGAAAGGACTAAAAGGACATTTAAAATTTGAAAATCCTAAAAAGGAACTAAAATGTCTTCTATACGGTAGAGCCTACGTAAATAAGCGATACCTCAAATTAAAGCTACAGTTAAAGGCTTTCAACTGAGATACAAATAGTTACAATCCAATAACAACTTTTGAAGTTATAAATAATTTCGAAAAAAATTATACATATTTTTAAGAAAACATTTTTTTTTTCTAAAATAAAACCAGTATTACGATTGTATTTTTCCAATCTCCTATAAAACTTGATACTTTGACCTTTCTAACGGTATCAAATATGTAAAACTTACTGCAGTGTAACATATAATACAAGCCATTTATATTCTTACACGTGGCATTTTTATACTATCGGATTAGCTACTGTACATTTGCATCCACAGACAACAGGGTTACCGGTTAAGTCGACCTAGATACTTGAGGATGTTATAATTTGCATCATTGTAGATTGATTTGACTATGAAGCTCCATATGCCAAACCTAACCGTTTTCAAGATATTGGACTTTTAGATTTTTTTTATAAAATTTGCCGATTTTTTTTTCTAATATAATTTTGTTTTTCTTATTAACGCATCTGATTTACTTTTATACTCGTACAGGTTTTGTATAGTAGATAAGTTGTTTTATTATTATCATCACCAAAAATGTCGGCAACTGAACAAACTGGGCCAATAGATTGCTGATAGTTGAAAAAAGGAATAAATTTGTACAGTTTTATATATATATAGAATATTTTTTTAAAAAATCTATGGCAGTTATATTGCAGATGTCCCGTGAAAATATCTACGTTTTTTCAACTATCCAAAATGGTATCATAGTCAAGGGTATTGTTAGAATCCACAGAAGAAAACTTGGGCGGGTTTCCATTATGCACACTGAGCAACATTTTTTTTTTCTGGCTTGAAGTGGCCTAAGAAACATAAATATAATATTTTTTTCTTGAGGAAATGTAAAATTTTCTTTTTTTTTGTAACTCGAAACTGTCAGATAGGCGCCTGTAAGAAAGTCTGGTGTATTTAAAGTAAGGGGTGGGTGGCTCGCTTCGCTCGCTAACAGGATTTTAACCCTTTTTTCCGCATGGTTTAGCCGCTCACGCGACTTCGTCGCTCCGCTAAGGGTATGTCAACAACTGTCAGGCAGGCGCCTGGAGCTAAAGTTTAATTAAAAAAGATAATATCAAAAAAGACAAAATTAACTTTTAATTATTTTAATTCACTTCTAAAGAAATAAATTGTTCGTATTAAGAAATATAGAACAAAAGATATAAAATGTTTGATATCGTTGGAAAGATCTTAGAATGTAGTTTTATAATTCGGTAAAAAAGAGATACCTTCATAATACAATTTTTAAAAATAAAAATATTTTTTCTTGAAAATATGGGAACATTTTTAATTTTTTTTTATATCTTTAATATTTGTAGATGGATTACAATGTTTTCATTTTTAGATAAAAGTGCTCGATTGTTGCTTCTATTTGCGTCATACAATTTTTAAAAATAAAAATATTTTTTCTTGAAAATATGGGAACATTTTTAATTTTTTTTTATATCTTTAATATTTGTAGATGGATTACAATGTTTTCATTTTTAGATAAAAGTGCTCGATTGTTGCTTCTATTTGCGTCATCATTTACATATATACGTTTCGTAATTTTAAAGATATTTGAATTTATTCTCTACAGGATATTCAAATTTGGCACATCCTTTTAGTCCTTTCTAGCAATTTGCGGTAAAATCCGCTTAGGATTTTCACTTCTGACTTATTAGACGATACGTACAAAAAATTTGAAGAAAATCGGAGGTGAGTACTTTTCGGAACTCCACCCAAATTTTTAATTTTATTTTTATTTCCTTCTTTTTAAATTACTCGCCCTAATTCAGATAGGTACGAGTAACTACTTAAATTACATTTTTCGTAACACTCTACCGCATACAAACCCATATATATACATACATACCTACATATAATTTACCATATTCAGCATGACTTATTCCCGTTATATTACACATGTGTGTCAAAAATATAATCTACGACGGAAATGTGTCTATTTTTCTATAATAAAGCGATTTTTGTTAGTAATATCGCGATTCCGGAATAAACTCATTGTTTTAAAAGCAAGTACAGCACCTTAACTATAAACAGAATTAATTAAGACGAATGTAATGAGCCCATACTTAATAGGTTAACTAATAGGCAATCGTTATGCGCCTTATAGATCGCAGAGTATTAAAAAAAAAATTGCGACATTGTACCTAACCTGCCTACCTACCAGTTTTTTTCTTTTGTAAATAAAGTCCATGGACGTGTCGCCCTCAACGATTGACTTACTCGTTTTTTGTTTTTGCTTTATTTGGTTGGTCCCACACGCAAGTGTGTCGACAAGAAAAGTAATTCTCGGATCGTTCTTAGATACGGTTATTTTTCCCCGAACTTTACACTGCGGTTGTGAAAAGCATGCTCTACATATACATATGAGGATATGATATCATGAAGATGTTGTGAATCGCGGCTGCAATAGATAGTCATTTTGGTAGGCAAGAGAAACCGCTATTTTTCCCCGCACTTTGCACTGCGGTTGTGAAAAGCATGCTCTTATTTGTTTTTTTTTTAAATCCTTTCCATCGTCCCGTCGCGTCGGTCGCCGTCAACGATTGACTTACTTGTTTTTTTGTTTTGCTCTATTTGGTTGGTTGTTAATCTCTGTTTTTTTTTTTTAATGCGATTTCTATCATCTAGCTCTTGGAGTTCTTTTTATTATTTTGGTTTTTTAGTGCACGTGCACATTGTTTTGCATTTGTTATTGAAGTTCTTATATGCGTGGGCCCTGAGATTGCCTGTGTCATTTCGTATAATCATTCGTGAGTTGTGGTTCACTTTAAGATATTTTATTTAAATAATGTCTTGTAAAAATTGAAATAGCTGCTAAAGAAAATATATTAAGAAAAGTTTATATTTTAAAAAACAAGGTAAGTTCATTGCATAGATCAAGATTTTTATAAAATAAGCTTAAATTTATTTTTTGTTTTTGTCGGAAACACATATAACTAAATTTAATATATCTATTGTTTGAAGTAAATAATTAATTGTATTGGTAGTTAACATTTATGAATGTATGTATGTAATGAATGTACACTATCGTTATTAGGTTTGCCTTTTTGTTTTAATTAGATTTCTATGTTTGGATGGGATTAATCAGATCCAAATTATTTAAACATTATTCACTATTTTTACTATGTTATTACTATAATTATTGTTATTGAATACATTTTTATTTGAATAAGATATCATAATAACCTAAGGCATCGTTTACAGGGTATAAAAACGGATGAATATACAAATATGAATAAAATATAGAATAAGTTTTTGATTATTTGGACCTGATTTATGCCCATCTACAGTTAAGTTTTTTTTAACGGCCACTCTAATTTAAATAAGTATATATTTATATAAAAATATTTAGAATACATCGACGAAGCATACCTACATGGTCAATATATTTTTGAGAATACGCGTACAAAACAAGAGAAATATGCCTCGAGGAGTTCATATAACAAAAAGAAAGAGTGGTGCTCAGCTGAGAAAATCCAAACAGGCTAAAATGAACGTTCTGCGGAGCATGTCTGGATCCATTTTCAAATATGTTAAAAAAATGCACGACAGCCAAAATTCGTCAAAAGCAAATGACAGTCACGTTGATCAAGAGAATGATTCCGAAAATACAAGCTCATCTACAGAAAGCAACAGCCAAGAAACAGAATCAGTGTTGAAAATTCAAGAAGTCGAATCAAACGAAAATACTCAAAATGACAGCAATGGTACTGATTACGAATCAAGTATTGAAGAGGATTCCTACACGGATGAACTTCAGAACATGAAAGATATCTCACATTGGAGTATACCCGTTCCTAATAAAGTTCGAATTGAAATCATCAAAAAAGGATTTGAACCTATCCAAAACCGGGAGGGAACATTCACCACTCCCATATCCAGACCAGGGGTAAAAATAAAAGGTTATGTTCGTCATCTTACAGAAGAATGGTTTTACAAAGTTTTGCCTAACGGGGACAAGATTCTGCGATCATGGATGGTATGTTCTCCTATAACTAATAGCCTGTACTGCTTTTGCTGTCGTTTATTTGCTGCCACCAATAATGTTGATACAAAAACAGCATTCATGAATGGATTTCAGAAATGGTGGAAACTGAATCCCAAAGTACCGAATCATGAGACTTCAGATGAACACATAGAAAATTTTGAGAAGTGGAAAACTTTTGAAATGGGTTTAAAATTACATAAAACAATAGATGACTCAGTCTTGCAATTAATGGATGCTGAAAAACAGAAGTGGAGGCACCTTTTATCTAGATTATTAGATATAACATTGTTTCTGGCTAAACAAAACTTAGCATTCCGTGGACATGATGAAGGACAAGACTCTACAAATAAAGGTAATTTCTTAGAACTAGTCAGTCTTATGTCAAAGTACGATGTTGTGTTGAAAGAGCACATCTTGAATTTGGAGCAAGGAAAATCACAAAAAGTCTCATATTTATCGCCACAAATACAAAACGAATTCATTAATATCTTAGCGAAGCAAGTCAAATGCAGAATTGTCAATGAAATCAAATCAGCTAAATATTTTGGAATTATGTTTGATAGTACACCTGATATTTCACATATTGATCATATGTCTGAAGTGATCCGTTATGTTAAAATTGATAATAGAAAAGTAGAAATCAAAGAAGCATTCCTTGGATTTTTTTCCTTTACATGGAAAAAAACCTGCGGATTTAAGTGAAGAAATTCTTAAGAATATTGAGAACGACGGTTTAGATATTATGATGTGTCGTTCTCAGGGTTATGACAATGCAGCTGTTATGAGCGGTGTACATGGGGGAGTGCAAGCTATTATTAAAGAAAAAACAACAAAGCAATTTTCTTTGGATGTATAGATCATTCAATTAATTTATGTGGCCAACATTCATTTGCTCAAAATATATCTTGTGTAACATTTTTTGGAACAGTAGAGACAACTTTTACATTTTTTTCTGCTTCCACTCATCGCTGGGAAGTGCTTCTGAAGCACATCAAATCAACCGTGAAAAGACTTTCAACAACGCGCTGGAGTGGTCATTATGCTGCAGTGAAAGTTTTGGCCGAAAATTTTGATGAAATCTTAGCTGCAGTTGAAGAGTTGTGTGATGCGAGAGAAAATGTAGAAACCAGAGGTGCTGCACAGAACCTAAGATCTGCAATGTCTGATTCCGCATTTCTTTCTTTTCTCTTCTTTTGGAATAATGTCCTTAAAGAAATAAATTGTACGCAGATTGCACTACAAGCTAAGGGATTAACTGTTGATCACTTGGCTAAAAAAATAGAAGCCCTTCGCATTTACGTTGAAGAAAATCGGGCGAAAATCGTAGAAGACGCAATTAACCGTATGAAAACATCGGAGAAATACGACATTCCAACAGAAAGAAGAATTCGTCGTAAAAAGCGAATGGCTGGTGAGTTGGCCACCGATGCAGGACTTTCACTGAGCGCTGTACTACGGAAAGACATGTTCGAGTGTCTTGATCGATTCATCACTGAACTCCGAACAAGAACAGAGTCTATTAAGGAGGTGGCTTCACTGTTTGAAGTTGTACGGGCGAAGTTGTATTTGCTTTTAGCAAATATTGATTATTTGAAAATAGCTGTTTCAAAATTTGCTAGTGTTTATGATGAGTCAGAGTCAGAACTTCTCTCAGAGATACCAAGATTGAGAAGTCATTTGAAAGCGTCTAAAGTGACAACATCTAATTGGTTATCTTTAGACTTTATGAGATTTATCGTTGAATGGGACTTTGCAGAATCTCTTCCGAATCTCAGTGTCGCATTAAAAATGTTTATGACAATATGTGTGTCAGTTGCATCATGTGAAAGGAGTTTTGGTAAGTTAAAATTAATTTAAAACTACTTGCGGGCAACAATAACGGAAAAGAGGCTCAACAATCTGGGAATTTTAACTATTGAACATGAGGCAAATAAATTTTGATGACGCTATCAACGAATTTTCTGCTGTAAAAGCTAGGAAGAAGACGTTTTAAGTTTCTACAAGTATTATAATGTGTATATTATATAAATGTTTGTTCTGTTTTTTTTTATACAATGTGTATATGTATATTAATTTTTATTCTGCTTTTTTTTATGCCTATAATGTGTATACATTTTTGTTCTCCTTTTTTTTCATTTTTTATTTGAATTTAAATAAAAAAGTCATAATATATGGAATAGCGGAATTTCATTTATTTTTTTGTTTTTTATTCTGGGGGTGACACCATAATTGCCTCCCCAGGTGCCACCCATGCTAGCTACGCCACTGCCCATAGCTCATATAATTCAGCATGAATATTGTTTTGTGTTGTCATATTTTAAAATGTAGAGTTGGGACCCAGTGTGTAAGAAAAAAAACTCGCACTTATGAGTTGGGCTGGAAGTTTTCTGCGTTGAGTTTATATATATATATTTTTTTTCTGCGAATATGAACGAGTGGAAACATTTTGATAGTAAGTATGATATAAACTTGCATAGGTCTGGTAGGATATTTTATTTTAAGAATCCATGGAAGTTATGTTAGTAAATGTGCAAGAAACAACTTTGGGCACTTGCGATGGATGTTATTTTGGGATTATTTAATATGCAAATGGGAATATTTGTTTGCGTAAGATCAAATCACATTTTTCTCGAAAATGCGCCTGAATTTTTTTGCGCCCTGTGCATTTGCACACCTTGCACATATCTATGGTATGTCCGGCCGTACTCGTATGTAATCTAAGTATCTAAGTGTTCAACATATTATCATAAGATAAATGCAAATAAAAATATGTACATCAATTTGGCTGTAGATAATTTATAAGCCATATGTCCGACCAGCATTAGAGTTAAAGTGCTGATGTCTTAACTGTTGCATCGAAGACTTCGTAGCACTTCTAATTTTCTAATTAGAATTTGATATCACTCTATAACATCGATTGGAAACTCTAGTATTATAAAATCAATTGATGAGCTGGGAGATCGCAGACATGTTTTTACCTGTCCTTGTTTAATCGTTATTTCTATAAAAAATCGTCTGACACATTAACCATGCATTACAAATCGACCACACGACTTTGAAAGTTCTTGCTTCAGAGTTCCCTCGTTAGTATGACTTACAGCTATTTCCTATGCGATAAACTTTCTTAACTATCGGCGCTCAATATATTATAATTTAAAAAAAAATTTATATTTTTCTTGATGATTAAAATTTTGTTATTGAATTATCATTTTGATTGGAAGGAACCAACGCAGGTGAGATTCGCTCATTTATTGCATTCGTTCCATTCAAGACATATTCGACTACATCGAAACAATAAGAAGAGTCTTTCCTGTAAGAGAACAACTTTCGGAATAACACACTTCTTTTTCCCCCTTGGCTATCATAAATTGCAAGTGATAAGCCAACACAATTCCATTTATATGTATGGAAATATCCGTAAGGCTTTTCCGCTATAGTTTTTCACAGATTTAAAATAAAGACTTTGCAAATTGACCACATTTGCTTATCATATACATTCTTATCCAAGTTTTCCTTCGGGTTTGGCAAAGAAGATGTACTACAACTTAAAGTCACGAGGGAGCCCTATTGCATTAGTAGATAGCTACCTGATAATGCTTTTAAGTATATGTGTTAAATCGTCTGTTTAACCTGAATCATTCAAATAACATAATTGTTCCTTAGAGGAAAAGTATGGTTATACATACACATGTAAATACAGGTATGAATATCTGCATACCTAGACTGGGTTAATTCCCTCAACTAGTTATTGCAATCTAGGCAAATAAGGGACGTCTACCCTCGTCAGTTAAAGGGCCTTCATGTGCAAATGTTACACTTCTGGTGTATTCTGGACGTTTCCCTAAATATTATATTAAATAGTCTTTCACTCGACGACAATATTTCTCAACGAACGTTCATAGGAAAGGATAAGCCTATATAAATGTACATATGTATGTACATGAGCATAAATAAAAACGGTTTGGATAAATTTTTAATAAAAGGCTTCAGGCAATTTGCTGTGAATTTTGACCATGACGGCATATGTCAACTGCGAAATACATCCTTTTGCAGCTTAAGGTAATATGTCATTTATGGTAAATCTTGTTGACTAAATAGCTTTGTTATATCAAGACATTTGTATATCCAAGACATTAAGTACAAATGTGTTTAATAAATGAGAACCATTCAAAAAAATTAATGCCAAGTTAAGGGTCTTAAAATTAAAAATTACTTCATCCCGTTTTTCCGCAATTTTTCTTGACGTATCTAAAGCTTTCGACAAGGTATGGCACACAGGACTACTATATAAACTAAACAAAACACTAGACTTCTACTTACTACTTAAAAGTTATCTCGAGCAGCGACTTTTTTATGTTAGATACAAGCTCCAAGCTACTTACAGTCCTAGCAGGCGTTCCCCAGGGAAGTGTCCTTGGCCCTCTACTCTACCTACTGTACACTTCGGATATACCAAACCCAATTTCTCAACATACCATGCTAGCTACATTCGCTGATGATACCATTATTCTTCAAGCCAGTAAGAACCTAACAAACGCAAATTATAAACTTCAAGGACATCTCAACAATACTATAGACTGGTTTACAAAATGCGGCATCCAAATAAACGAAGAGAAGACTGTACAGGTGATCTATACTACAAAAAGGATTAACAACATACCCGCTTTAACAATCAATGGTAAACCCATACAAACTAGCGACTGCGCTAAATATCTCGGAATGTTTATTGACAGTAAATTGACGTGGAAACAGCACATAATACAACAAATAAACCAAATAAAAGATAAATTCCGCAAATTTTTCTGGATGCTCGGCAGAAATTCGAGACTATCAATGGATAACAAGCTACTTATATACAAGACAATGATAAAACCAATATGGACATACGGAATACAACTATGGGGTACATCTCTAACATCCAAATAATACAACGTACACAGAACAAAATACTACGGACTACCGTTGACGCTGCGTGGTATGTACCAAATGACGAAATTCACAAAGACCTTCGCCTAGCAACCGTTATAGAAGAAGCAAAAAATTGTTGCAATAAACACCGACTCAAAATCCTACAACACACAAACGATGAAATACATACGAACAATCCCAAGTGACGAACAAACACAGACCAGACGTCATAGATTTTCCTAAATTCTGGGGATACTGGTAGGTAGGCCTCAAAGTAATATGAATGTGCTTATTGCAAAAGCGAAACAAAATAGGCTACAACAACGAGCGACAAGGGGCGCTCGGAGTCAATATAACCCCCAACGCTCCGGGTGGATTAAAACCCACCTGTGCCAAGACACAAACAAAAAACTGAAATAAAAATAAAATGTTAAACAACAAACAATTGTAAAAGAACATTGGTCCTGCATTGTACATTCTGCCAAATATATTGTTTAAACATTAACTAGATGTCAACAAAGACAGATGTTAAATAAATGGTATAAAAAAAAAAACCTTCCTCCCAATATGTCAGTACAAAGGACTTGCTGTCATATTGTGACAAATTACAAATGGTAAATCAAAAATACAACTCACCACAACTGTCTTTTGCCTTTATGTTCGAATTTAAGTTTGGAGAAAAAGTATTAAGAAAATTTTATGATTTTTTGATTAAATATTTATTTAAATAAAATTAATTTTATTTAAGTATAAAGTGCAAATTATTATCTATGTACTTTTGTCATCTGGACAATCTGGACAATAATTCGAAAATTTGAATAATTTCATTAGTGTAGAACTTCTGGGTTCCGTGCAGGGACGGGTTAAGAATATCCCTGCAGCGATACCTCTCGCTTGTCGTAAAAGGCGACTAAAACAAAGGTAAACAAAAATCACATCTAGGCAATTTAGAAAACACCAAGGTGAGCCTAGGGACACATATACCACCATTAAACTGCCCCACAAGTGTACATGCAAATCAGTGGGTTGACACGACTGGAGATCACCGGTGTTGTAAGAGTAAGATCAAACAAAAAAATCTGGAGCATGCCAGTGTCACAAAAAAAAAAAAGGCAGACCGAAAAACAATTGGTGCAAACAAATGCAAAAACACCAGCATTTGATTGGCCTCAGCGATGAAGTACTCCCAAACCGGGAAGCCTGCCGCTACTTTCTGAGGCCAAACCGGCGGACCTAACAAGCGGACCAGTAGGAATGCAGTTAAGTGGGAAGGTTATGGTCCTACACTTCTGATCATAACGACGCCGGAAAAAAGGAAAAGAAGAAGAAGAAGTGTAGAACTTCTGGGATTTCTGGCGATAGCACCGAGACTAATCTTTTCCACAGTATCTGCTTTATGTGAATTTGTTTTCATTGAGAGAGCTTCGCAGTATCCAAAAAAAACCTCTAAAAAAACAATATTCATTTCAGAGCCGAGGTAGACAAAATCTTTTCCTACTTAGAAGGCTAGATTTTAAAACGTTTTTTCCCAAATCATTACATGAGTGCCATACAAACTAACGAGAGTTTGAAAACCAATTAGACAACATTCATCTATTCCTGGGATCAATACCGCTAATGTTATTAAACAAGATGGGATCAGCTCGCCAAAAGCCAAGCTCAAGTCTTCATGTCTTCTATTTTTAATTTTGCAAACTTTTACCTGGATCTGAGAAACCACAGTAGCTAGCGTTCTAAAACCGGTCGCTATGAGCTCAGAAGTCTTTGCATAAGTCTTCCTTACCCCAGCTTTGCAAGGTAGTCGATTAAAATTAATGAATGCACATTACTCGTAATATTATTATTATTATAACACAATTATCGCTGATGCAGGTCTCGAACAATCTTTGTAGCGTTGGCCACTAACAGTGACCGTATTGATGAAGGCATCCCCAAAAATATACGGCCCAATCACGCCTCCGGCGTGAACGCCGCACCGCACAGTGGCTTTGAGTGGATGTAATTGCTCTTCATGTATCACACGCAGATTTTCAATGCCCCAGAAATGAAGATTTTGCTTATTGACGTGACCGCTTAAGTGTAAATGCGCCTCGTCGCTCATGATGATTTTCGAATCAAAATCGTCCTCTTCGTTGTTGATTCAGGATTGCTTGACAGTAATTCACACGCGACTGACGGTCAGCAGGCATTAACTGATGCATTGTTTGTATTTTCTACGGAAACATGTGTAAGTTTTTCACTAATATTTGCTGTAGGGTCCGTCTGGTCCAATTGCGTGGCCCGTCGTCTGGTTGATGGTTCTTCGTTCTCAGCGACATCGGTAGCCACAGCCGCGATATTATCGGCCGAACGACCAGTCTCCTATGGTTCCAGTCTGTTGAAGTCGAGAAGTTAAGCGGAATGTTTGCCTTTTGCGAAGTATAGCTCTCCATTGCTTATCTGTTTGTATACTGCAGCTGTCTAGTTTTCTAAAGTCAGATTGAAGTACGACTCAATTTGCAAAAATTATAACATCTTCCGATAGGGTGATTATTTTTATGCCACCTAAAAGAGCTGAATGCCTTGAAACGCCTGAACAGAATTCATGAATTTTAGCTAACAACCATCTCGATCACGTTAGCTTTCAAACAAAAAAAGCATCAAAATCGGTCCATTCGTTCAGGAGTTACGATGCCGCAGGCAGACACACAGACACGTCAAACTTATAACTCTCAACTTTTTGCGTCGGGGGTTAAAAAACTACAAGCTTCAAATGAAATTTTTCATAGAATGCACCCAAAAAAATGTTCCAACATAAATTTATAGAGCGTAAACAAGATGTTTTCTCTGCTATAATAATTTCCTCTAACAAACGAGAGTTGTGAAGCAAAACAATTAACTTTTTCATTCCAGCGAGGCGCGAATAAAACCTCCAACTAATTTCACAAAGTGAATTTTTTTTTTTGAGGATGATACAATAAATAATTTTTTTTTAGGCACGAGGTATTGCCAACAGGCTTATTTGCAGCTGAAGGATGTTTTTGTTCATTACAAAACAGATACTGAGATTACCGGGCGCATTTTATATCTACCTTTATGTATTAAATTTTAAAGATATTCCCGCACGCTCATGTGACTGTAAACAAATTTTGCTTTAAATCCATATATGTATGTACCACACGAGGGTGGTCCGATAAGTACTTAGCCTACAAAAGAAAAACAAAAATTTTGGAGAAATGGCGATTTATTTTTCAATATAGTCTCCTTTTAGCTCGATACACTTAACCCAGCCATGCTCTAACTTCTTTAACCCGTCTGAAAAATACGTTTTCTCGAGTTCTGCAAAGTATGCCTCCGTGGCGGCTCTTTGATTTCCCTGCGCGATTTCAGTTCCAAAAACAAGAATCGAATCACCGACCGATATTGCTCTTTTTCCATTTTTCTAAAATCCGCGGACACTCCCGCTTCCACACGCGGTCAAAACAAAACTACGAGTCCGATCCGGCTCGACAGTAGCCGTCTACTAGAATGTACTACACGATAGTAAGTTGCTCTTGCGATATTGGCGCCATCTGGCGATGAGGCTAAGTACGTATCGGACCACCCTCGTAATATAGAGAAATGGAGGTTAATAGGATGTTTTTGCAAAAATTCAATAATTTATGGTTATCCGATGAAAACATATCCCTTTACCGACAGACAATACGTATTCTTTATGACGGAGTATAAAGGCATTGCTGAGCATCTATGGACTTATTATATTATTATTACTGCGCCATCCCAATCGACTAACTTCGAGGAGAAAAATATTTCCAACAAATGTTCAGTCTCAAAAATGCCACGTTTATGAGGTTAATGTTTTTCAAGGACTCTATAAAATACGTCTGAATTTTCCCTTTCTATGATATTCAAATTCCTTCCAAGAGAGCTTAAGAATTCGCATTTCTTTTCGAATCATCTTTGTCTTACATATTCGTCAAAAATGTGAATATAATTTTTTTTCTTTATTTTTATGCGATCAATGGAATTTATCTACTGGATTCCTTTCAGAGATGAATAGCATAACTTGTTCGAGTACTTGCCCTGTGAGATACAATGTATGTATGTAAGTATTTTTACAGTAGGTTGAGAGAAAACCTATCAACTTCCTTGTTGGGATTTTTTGATTTTGTGTATGCGTCGGGAAGGTAAGATGAAGAAACTCCATAAGTCTTCCTGTAGAGCAATTTTAGACGGTACAATTGGAATATAAGCTGGGATAAAATGGTGGAAATTTTTAAATGTACTTTATATCCTATGTATAGTATATGTATTGTGTTTTACCTCAAGGACAGTATCCTTGGTATTCTGTTGTCAAGAAAGACACTGAACGTTTTATGCAATTTTCAGAGACGAACTTTGTCTTTGACAGAAGTTTCGATTTATAGTGTAGTGCCAGCTCGTGGGAACAGGTCAACAATGTTTTCTTTGCTATATTTCGGAGTGGTTTTATACGGTACCGTAAGGATACTGTCTGAGGTGACTAGATTTTTCTTTATTAAGTATCCATAAGGCTAGTGTATTTATAGATAATTAGTACATAAAAGGACTAGAAAATTGGGTTTATTCACTTCACCGGATAATCGGCTTTTAAAACATAAATGCAGCTAATTAATGATCCTGAATATTAAGCTGTTCTTTAGTGGGACACGCAAGATAGATCTCGCATAATATTTATTCTCCTCATGCCAGTGCTTCCGTTCTTCAATTTGGCATTTGCTTTTTGTATTGTTGTTAAACCTGTGAGTTTTGTCTAGAATAAGTAACATTAACAATTTCATTCCTCATTTTAAATTCAAATATTTTTACGAGCCTTAAATATATAGTTACGGACAAAACAAAAGGACCACACACCGTAGCTACAGATTTCATTAAAAAAACTCAAGTGCTACAGATTACTAAGTGATTTCTATAAAATTGTTTTCGTATGTAACGGTAGCTTAAATTAATTCAAAATTCACAAATAATTTACTAGTTTAAGATAAGGACATCAATTTAAAAAAATATGGAGTTTGAAAATGGACAAAAGAATAGGACCAATTCCTCTTTTTTTTTTTAATTATAATTTATTTGACTTTCCAAGAAAAAAAAAATATTATTCAGTTGTGCAGCGTTTAGTTTTTTATACATAGCGGCATTAAATCCACTAATTTCCGGCAGATGGATGGCGGAATGACAATTTTTTTTCTCACAATTCGTACTTGTTTCCTGATTTTTCGGCTCCCAAAATTTGTTTAACAATTGCCCACAGGTGCTCAATTGGGTTGAGGTTTGGCGATTGGGCGGGCCAAGACATGACGACAATTCTATGCCTTTCAAGCCAACTTTTCACTAAACATGACTTGTGTTTGGGGTCGTTATCATGCATGAATTGCCACTTTCAAGTTATTGCCCACTTCGCATGTGGAGCATAACTTCTTCAAGTATTTTAAGCATTTTGGCATATGAATATTGATCCATGATTTCCCTGATCCAGAAAATCGGATCTACTCGGATCTATTCCAAGCATCCCGAAACCATTATGCTTCTACCTCCATGCTTGATCATTTTTGTAATCTACTCTAGCTTGAAGACTCCCATCTGATCCCACCAAATTCACCTTACTGACATCGGACCACAGAACTTTTCGCCATTTTTTTCCATTTTCTGCTCCTACCTAACTAAGGTGCTTTTTGGCAAAGTGAATGTGATTTATTTTATGTCTTGAAGTGGGTCTTCTCTTGGACTCCTTCCGACAGATGTTGATCTTCAAGCCTTTTCTTTCGCAGAAGGGCAAACTAAGTTCCAATTTTATATTCATTGATGACTTAAGAAGGTCCATATGTGGCAAGCGTTTAATTTTTAGGTTGTACCTTCTTGTTATTTTTCAAAGTCAGCCAGATTTTTCGTACATTTTTGGGGGTCTTAATGCATTGTACAGAAAAGTCTTCGAACAGCCAATGACTGTAGACACCTCCCGCTTCTATTTCCCCATTTTGATAATCTCTTTCGTTTCTTTTTTGCTTACGTTCTTAAACCACACATTCAGGTTGAATAAGCGGTTCAGGTTGAATAAAAAAATTAAAATCTGCTTTTTTAAGAATAAAATAACAAAAAAATTTGCCTGGTCTTATTATTTTGTCCAGCTTGGGAGTCAATTTTAGGGCAGGCATAAAAAAGCATTACTTTGATAATTTATTTTGATAAGATCGAAAAGAAAATCAGTTTGATTCTTTCAGGGACTATTAGGGGTAGATAGAATATATACCTACATATATATTTTTTTATTCAATTTTGGATACAAAAAGGTGGTTGTAAAGCCATTCCGTCAAAACGCTGTTTATTTACATACCCAAATGGACGGACACCTACCTCGGGTATCATAGCACCTAGAACCAAAAAGTAATTCTTTTCTTAAAGTACTCGTACATATCAAAAACAAGTGTAGTTACATACGAATTTTCTTAAAATTATTTTTTGCAAAAATGGCACTTGTTTGAAAAAGTTAGATTTTTCGTCAAAAAAACCTACACTAAATCGTCAGTAAAAAACAAAGTCTTTGATCAATCAAAATACGTTGTGTACTTCACTATATAATCCGAATATGAAGTTACAGTAAAATTTTCAAGCGGTTTTTGAGCAGCGTGTCCGTCCGATTTTGAAAAAGTGATTTCGAGAAAAACGCGTTTAAAGCTTTATAAATACTTACTTAAACCTTTCAAAAATTATAGGTATGTACCTTTAGTCTGCGATGCCTGCGCCTTATATCTGACCTTCCATATCAACATCCTCCTCTTCCTGCTTCTTTCTAGACGATTTCAAGGACAATCTAGTCTTTTTTGCAGCATTAGTGAGTGATCGCTCCAAAAGTTTTATGGGGCGCTCGTCGGCTACTACACAGAAGTTGCAGCAGTTTGCCCCAATTTTTAATTCAATTTTTTTTTCTATTTTTGTTTTTTTGCATTGGGCGCATTATACTTGATAATCCATCATTGTATACGCTTACTGCAGTATCAAGTACGTGTTTTCCACTGGAGGATGATTTAGGTGCCATAGACCACACTGTCGCGTTGAATCTTTCATTCGAATTTTGCGTGGATCCGCCGAGACATCGAGGGAGAAGATCATCGGTACTTAAGTCTTTATATACTGGAGTGATTGCTTCATAAAATTCTTGAGAGAGTGGTGCTTTGTGTGTGTAGGTTAGGTTAGGTTAGGTGCACCTAGCCATGGCTTCCCTCCGTAAAAACGGTGGGGATCACTTAGACCAGGAACGGTCTATTGTGTTACCACTTGAGCCGGCTTGGTCACCGTTACTCTTGGAACCATTTTGAGTGCTTAATAAAATTCGATATTTTATAGATCTCCGTATCGGATAGGTGCGTTAATTTTCGCAGAAGTCGTCTTCTTGAGGCAGCTAGAACAGGGCAATTGCATAGGAGATGGGATGGAGATTCTTCCTTTCCCTCATCATGACACCTACTGCATTAGTCGTTGTATGGCAGTCCTAATTATACGGCAAGTTTTCCCAAAGCGTAACGTCCTGTTAAGACTTCGATTAGGCTGCTTATAGTCTGCCTGCGTATTTTTAGCAGGCTTGTGGTTTTATGCTGACAGTACCTGGGCCAGGTTTGTCTCGCATAGTTGCATGTTTCAAGGTCCCGAGATCTCTCATTTGCCTGTTGCAGTGCATTTTTCGAGATTTTATGTTTTTGCGTTTCTATTGGTGAGTGGATTTTCCCTTCAACAGTCGAGAGCTCCAGTTACCTGGTATGTCGCTATGTCCAGGTACCCAGCACAACGTTACAGCGCATCTGTTCGATATCTCATTTAGAGACGTGCGGCAGTGCCTGACCAATTTTGATCTTATTATTGGTGATTCGAGTGCTTTTATTGCAGCTTGCCTATCTGTGTAGGTGACGATGTCTCTGTTGTTCATCGATCTCACAGACAGCCAGTCGGCGGCCTCACGAATCGCCGTTAATTCAGGAATATACTGCAGTGGTTCGGTAGTCTAAAGGATTGGCTGATTTTTAGGGTCGGTGCATAGACACCGGCACCCACACCATTGCCTGTCCTAGACCCGTCTGTGTATATTTCCAGTGCAGTGCCTTTTTTCGAAATTCATTTCCCTCTTACTGTCGTCGGTTGGGAATTGTTGTTTTCTAGAGAATCTTGAAGTCAAAAGTCGGAATTAAGTAGTCCATGACTTCACTTATATCATTGCTTTGGTGTAGAATACCAGCGTGCGTAACTTCTGCCACTTACTCGTAAACCAGGTTCCTTCTCCGTGCAGCCACTTGTCATGTTTTGGTTTTTGTTTAGTCGATAGTTTGTGGTCCAAAGTAGCGTAAATGTCATTACCAATTTTTTCAATAGAGTTTGAATTTCTTCTTACTGCTAAGCCATAGTACTTACACAATAAGTTTGCCAGTAAATTTTTCTTGTCCTTCAAGGCCTTTGGTTTGATTTTTCAGGTTGCGAAGTCGGGCACTCCGTTTCTACACATGATCGATACACTTTTTCTTTGTATCGTAACGTTCTTGTAAGGCTGTATATCCAAGAGATCTTTGAATGTTTTTGCGTCACCATCAAAGCCTCATTACGTTTTGGAAATTTTGTGGTTGCGCGTTTTAGCGTAATATTGGTCTAACGCGATTAAAAAGCACGCCAGCACGCAAGCGGCATTGTGAATAAGCTTTACGCATTAAACGCGCGCTCCGAGTCGCTTCCGGAAAATTTAAAATTGAACCTGATTCTACTTAACTAACTAACGAAAATTAATAAAAGGTTTCCACAAAGAATTTTCTTGCATATAAATTAAATGACAAAGCAATAACATGGATTCACGTCCGCCAACGAGCATAGTTATTCATTTCTCTCCATTCGCAGGCTTAGCATTCGGTAAAATGAAAGTGAAAAAACAAAAAACTTTCAAGGATCAAAAGGGATTACTGTGCAGCATTTTTTTTATTGCCTCATCTTTCAAAGCAATTGGAAAAGAGAACAGTTTTTCTAGTCCTCTATCCTCTGATGGTGAGCTAAAAATGTACCTGTTATTACACCCATGGTTTAGAGCCGTGTGGCTGCCTAAGGGTTTGCATTTAGTTAACAATGATATAGGTGGGGAGTTAACACCACACCTACATAGTACATATTCATTGTAATCCAGAGAATAAGAAGACAGAGAGAAGATTTAATCCTAAGGCAGATCAGAGACCAGATAATTGGTTTTCATTTTCAGGAATATGGAAAGATCGCATGGGTCAATGAGAAAATAGGGAAGACCTTTAAAACGTCAGCAACAAAATCGATATACTGTGGTACTCGTAGTTAAAATTTTTGTGGAGCATGAAGCGCAGGCCTTTAGAAGGGAGATTTATGTAAAGGGGTTATCAATTGGCGAGGATAGATTTCGCATACCTGTGGTCATGTTATTTTGGTGACATCTGTCAATCTGTTCTTTATTATTGACCGATTCGGTAACCAATCGACCAACATTCGTACGCCAAAGGAACGCAAGATTGCCTGAGAACATCGCCGCGGTCCGTGAAAGTGTACAGCAAAACCCGAGGCAGTGGAGTTGTCGCCGTGCATAAGAACTCGGCTTTTCGAAGACTTGGCGTCAACCTGGCGTCAACTTGGCGTATTTTGCTTCGGAACTCGGGTCTACAGGAGTAAAAGATCCAACTGACCTAGGAGCTCAAAGGTCATTTTCATAGACAACGCCGTTTGTTCACTGACTGGGCTTCGGGACGATTGGAAGAGGACCCCAAATTTGGCCGAAAAATCATCTTTAGCGACAGGGCGCATTTTTGGGTGAATATCTGTGTTAACAAGAAAATGGCCTATGGACGGCTCCAACCCACATATGATTCATCAGGTGACAATACATCCTCAAAAAGTTACCGTTTGGTGTGGATTTTGGGCCGTCGGCGTCATTGGTTCGTATTTTTTTTCGAAAACGACCTTGGTGAGGCGGTCACCGTCAGCGGCAAGTGCTATTTGCTAACAGTGGACGCCACGATTGACATTCTGTATGAATGGTTTGAAGGTTATCTCTTGCAAAGGATTGGCCCCCAAGGTTATGCGATTTGACGCCGCTGGATTTTTTCTTGCGCGGTTTCCTGAAGTTGCGGGTCTATGCCAATAAACCAGAATCGATCGATCCCCTTAAGGTTAACCTAACACAGGCCATCGCTCAAATTCAGCCGGATCTGAGTCATTGAAAATTGGGCCGCTCGGATCTGTGCCATCGTAAGAAGCGGAGGCGGGCACTTGAACAATGTCATACTCCGTACATAATGGAATAAATGGGTCTATCAAATAAAAAAAAAGATTTTGTTAATACCTTATACACAAATTGTTTTATTCCATTTCAATATCTACTCGCCGATATTGGAATACTGTTTAAAGGGTGAGCAATAGGTAGATGAACAACTAAGTTGGATTGAACGTACATATAAGAAGATTGGCATCTTCTTCTTTTCCTTTTTTTCCGGCGTCGTTATGGTCAGAAGTGTAGGACCATAACCTTCCCACTTAACTGCATTCCTACTGGTCCGCTTGTGGGGTCCGCCATATAAGAAGATTGTCATATTTTTAATATTCCTTATAAAATAATATTTTATGTGTTTTGCTTTATATTTGCAAATAATGAAAATGAGCAAACCTAATTTGCAATCGAAAATTCAAAAATTATACTCAAAACCAAAGTAGTCAGAAGCGACCGCAGATACTGTAACTCATCTCGTGAGAAATTCTAGAAATGGTAAATGTTCCCGGATGGGAACGGAGGAATCAAAACTGTGTATCATTAAGGCGGTTAAGTCTATTGATAGTTTCATAAAAACTGTCACTACAAGTTAAACATCTAATAAGTTTCAGACGGGGACAAACATTTATTACGACTTACATTTACATTGTCGTGAAAATTATGAAAATTCAAGAAAAGAGTTTATATTCCGAAATGAAACCAACATGTCCAACACCTTTGCACTGTCAATCTACAAAAATTGCAACAAGGTTACAATCATACCTGGACATTGGCGAAAAAATCGGGAGGAGCTATGCAAAGGATATACTCGTAGGTTCAGGGACGCAAGTCCCAAAAGTATACTCGCACCTATGAATACCATTGAAATAGCGTACTGCATTATTGAACGCCACCCTTAATATAGCGTACGCTGGAATAACGAGGGATAACTACTTCAGCTTATGCAATAAGAGACAAGATCAAGGAAATTTCGAGTTTTGGGCGTGTTTTGAGTGGAGTGGGGTATGCACCGTAGCTGTGGAGACATCCATATATGCGGCCGAATACCATGTAGTTACCAGATATATCCCCTGTAGCAGTCTCTACAATTTTAATTTAGACCAAGGTTGGGTAAAAAGTCTAAGTTAAGCTTCCTCTCTTAGGATTGCATTGGGTTCAATTGTAATCCAATGTACGTTGAGAAAGGCCTGCACACCATTCAAAGATCGTAAATGAAAATACAGACCTAATACTGACCGCTCAGGGACACCTTGTCTTACCTCCATAAGAGATGAACAGCGTTGACCTACGACAACCTTTGGTGACCTAGCGAAGAGAAAATTACTACACTCAAAGCCTAAGTCGTTCTTTGGCATCCGAAATCCTTCGAGAAATCCTGTAGACAGAAAAATGAGACAAATTTCTTATCAAAAGATTGTCTTATTGTATTTCTTCGAGAGCATGGTATGGTTGACTGGCAAGCTGTTATCTTTTCGAAGGCCTTGAAGAAGCAAGGCAGAATGCTGATTGGTGCAACGTCGGCATGGACGTCCTATATGTCGGACAAATTGCTTTAATCGATTAAAATAGGATCCGACATATTGTATTTTGCAAATCCGACTTCAAATTCATGATCAGCGACCCCGAAAAAACTTATATACCAAATTTGGTCCAAGCCTGTTGATTTTGTAAAAATCGTCATATTTTGCGTGGCGGGCCGCCATATTTAATTTCCATACTTTATCTTTTAGAAAAATCCATTATGCCACCAGATACAAAGTATTAGCTCCTATCGTAAGTGGCTTCTTGTTCAAATAATTGAAATTTCACATTTTTTGTGCTTTTAGCTGCCATATATAAAAAATATTGGTTGATTGACTCGAACAATTGAAAATACTATTGAAACGATTGAAAATAATAAAAAAATTATGCCATTTGACATGAAACGGGTTAAGTTGCTACTGGTTTTGAAATAATTTTACAATCTAGTTCAGATTTACTATAAATAGCTACCCCGCTACCCGAAGAATCAGAAGTCCGATCGTTCCTAAATAATTTGGTATATTATAGAACAAATCATGGATGCTTGGCTGGCTGTTATAAATGTGTCATAGTGACATCTGTCAATAACATTCAGTTTATATCACTTTGAGTTTCATAGATGCCTTGTATTTTATTACGTTGAATATGTAAAATTTCGTGTTAACTAAGCACAAAAGCAACATTTAACCATGTTGAAGACTATCACCTAGTGACCAGACTAGTCGATTCCATAACATCCCTCCAGGGGGAAATTTCGTGTTTTATACGCGAATACAATCCATACATACATATGTATATACCTATGTTAACATTTGTCAAATATTAACCTTAAATAAAAATCACTTGGCGTTTTTCCTAAAATGGAGACATTGCGTTCTAAGCTAAATTGTTCACTAATGAGCTCAACGGTCGAACTGTCCAAGTTCATGAATTCAATCATCCATGGTATTCAATTCATCGAAGAATAGTTGACCTGGCTAGCTAAGTTTTCCTTGCAGCAGCAATGTGGGTAAAAGGATATTTCTTTAGATTGGATATAGTTTCCGCTGCTACAGTGCTTGTTACGAAGAATTTGAATCCATGCCGCATGGATGCCAATGCCCCGTGATGCCTGCAATCTATTCTGCAACTTCCAATGTTTCATGGACGGTAAGTTTGTATTTTTATAATATCATTCTTTGTCCATACTGTCCCCCTACATAGGCAGCTTTTGAAGGAGGGCTTTAACTTAGGAGTTGGATATTGGGAATTCATCCGCTTTCTCGATTTCCAGCATACCCTTATGGCCCGGAGTTCAGCAGATGGCAATCTCCCTGAATTTTTAGCACATCTTTACACTCGTTATCAATACAGTATGAGGCTGTAGGCCCAGCCAATGCGGCCTGGTTGTCATAGAAGTTTTCTATGTCACCGCCTCCCTTAGCTTTCGGCAGGCTCCCTTACGTGCAGAACCTGTGCTAAGTGAATTAGGAATTTCCGAAAAAAAATTAATTCTCATTTTGGGTGACTAATTTTCGTATATACCATAATTTGATTTTATAGTGTGAGATAAATTTAACACTTTTTGTGATAATCTTCTGCATTTTAAAGGGCCTTGGTTGCATCCTTCTGTGTGATGGTGCTGCATATCTGTGCTCCCCACTGCAGTAATTCCGAAAGAAATATAATTTTATTCACATAGTTTGGCTCGGTATTATTCCTTTCAATGTCCAAGGTTCTGCTTACATGCGAAGTACGTGAACCGAATGTTTTGGGAAAAGGTCATAGCTCTTGACATGTTCACGTTAAAGTAAATTCCAGAGTTAACAACTCTCAAGGCTTCATAAAGTTCATAAATCTTTGTGTTTTTGAAGTCTATGTCTCTATACCGCGAGCGTAGTTTTTAACAAGTGAAACGCCCCTGCACACTTTAATGACACAAGAAAACTAAGGTAGTTCACCTTAACCCATTACCTTAAGCATATTCCCCAAGATTACTTTATATATTCAACCCATTCACATTGTGCATCAGTTGACAAAGGATGTTTAATTCATCAGTAAGGATAAGCCGAATTAAAGCCAAGTTCCTCACTAAAGTCAAATGTAAGTCAAATGATATTTCACAGTAAGCTTCAGAAATGGTTTTAATTAAATTCTCCTCTTTTACTTAATTTTGGACAAACCTGTCGTCAGTAAATTAGTTCCCATTTACTCAGCAATTGTGAATCAAGCGTAAATAAATTTCCTCCATTTGTGACAATAGTAAAACCAGGGACAAACTCGTTTTCGAACGTGCAAGTCGTAAAAACTCTCGAGAACAATAAAACGAAGTTGGAACGAGATTTCAAGAATTTTCGCTGCCATTTTCTTTTCGAATTTCACTCATCTGTTCCGACAGTGGCTCTGGTTGTAAAGGATACGTCATGAATGAAAACATAACCGTTAAGTAACATAAACTGTCAGCTTCTTTCATTGACCATTTGTATCATGTTTCAAGATGGATTCTATTTTTCTTAAATTTGCCTTAAATGACACAAGAATAGTCGAAAACGATTTTCTTGTGGTTCCTTTTCACTCATTCTAGAAAGGGGAGGCAATAAAGAATGACTAGGTGCATACAATATTTTTATCGTTTGAGGTCAAGAAATATGAAGTGTGAAAAATCTAAAATATATGTACTCAAATATTAACACATGACCGCATCGAACATCGAAGTTGAATTCAATAGTCTACAGCAGCGGTAAAAATAAACTAAACTACTTTGAGTCAAAAGTAAGTGTTAAAATACGTATATAAATACAATAGGAGCGGCATTGGCAATGGTATTGTGTTTATTAGAAAGTCAATTTCATAAACATATAAGTCAATGCATATATTATATGTATTTCAGCAACTGCCGCGCTCGTAGGCAGTTGGCTACATTAAGGAACAACTTTCGACAACTTTATGGAGTATTGGCTGGGAAGACGGATGATAGTTTCCAGCGGTTAATTATTTCCGGTCAATCGCATAATCGATTATCCTAAACACATATGTGCCTCCAAGTAACCCAAAATTTAACAGAGTAAATGGAAATAACACTGAAGCAATTGAAGCTCACAAAAAAAAACCAAAAAAAAAATTATATTCGAAAATAAAAGAAGATGGGACCACCTCGCCAGGAACCAAGCTAGAATTCAAGGTTTTCTGCCTTAAATTTTGTAAACTTATGCACAAAGGCTTTCCTGTCTATCCATACGCATATATGTACATATCATATATCTACAAACTTTGGCGAAGTGAATGTGAATTTTACTTTATGGAACTAACATCTTCAATTTTTGCGGTTGCATATTATCAATTTTAGTTCACGTTGTATAAAATGTGTGGTGTCCTTGGTTGCTAGAAATTCTTATCACGACAAATAAAAATATAAATATATGAAAAATAATAAACAAAAATGTTTCTATTTTTTTAGTTTTGAGGCATTCTTTTTTTTTTTGCTATTCTTATATCTATCTTAACCCAGACAAAATTGCTTAGGTCTACCCAAATCATTTAAACTAACGAAAATCGTCCTACTGACCCTATGCGGGCATTCTGAAGTAAATAGCACATAATTGAAGCCATATCTCTCAACCTTATTGGCACAATTGATTATAAATGAGCAGGTACTGCTCTCAAAAAATAAAAAAAAATTAAATTAAATCTGATACTTGCAACTCTTCCTCTTCCTACAAAGTACTAACGAATTATACAAATGAATGCTTGAGAAATAATAAATTACAAAATTATGCGAATTTTGCAAAATGTACATTTAAATAATGATAATTTTGAAGTCGAGAACTCTTTGCGAGTTTCACAGTAATTAAAGTTGTACAAATTAAGGATTGTCAGGTTTAGCGATGGCTCACCTGTTTTGATTTCATTGTTTTTCTCACTTGTTTCTTACATGGCTCTCTTTAAATAAATTGTTGAATTTCTATATCATAAAAAAAAATCTCGTTGGATAAAAAAACAGTGGAAGAAGCTTTTCAAACTTAAGGAAGAAGGTGGGAACACCAACACGACAAATCTTCTATTGTTAATTGGCCACCCAAAATCTTTCTATTTAAACATTTTTTTATATATTTGTATATAATAAACGAAACCCTTTCCTTACATTGGTAAATCAGCAATGGGTACTTAATATAGTGTTCAATTTAATCGATGGAACAAGCTTTACAATCGCCTTGATTAATAAATTGCCACGTTCTGACATCCCTACCAAGGAATTGTGTGAAATCTCTTCGAACAATGTAAGAGCACGGTTCAAGTTCGTACATTTTCAGGAATCCTTCTTTGGCATTAAACTGAAAGCGCCAACGACGGTTTTGATAATGATTAAAATTTAAATGAAGACTTAAAGCATTTTGGCAACGAAAAAAATAAAAGATGAATTTGAGAATATTAGCGACGTTCCCTTAAGCTCCGATCGGAGAATATTGCTTCGAAAATCAGCCCGCTGAAAACTAGAGTGATTGAAAAGCAATAGTAAATGGAAATTAATGACATCCGTGCAGGATATAAAAAAGAACGCGGAGTGTTCCCCCGTGAAAATATTAGGAAAGCTAAAAAACTGGAGAAGTTCGTGTTCCATGAACCGACGGAGACAAGAAACTACTTCTTTTTCTTCTTAGATGGCGTTACAGTCCGGTGTGAACCTAGACCTCACTCCCAGTTGTTTAAGGTCTCTTTCCACCTCTGTGCCCCACCTTAGGTTCGGTCGTCCCTCAGGGTTGTATTCGAAGACTCTTCAGGCCAGAGCTGTGTTGTCCATTCGCCCTACATAGACTAGCCATCTTAAATGTTGGAGACGTCATACTAGGCCGATGTCGATCTCGATGTTCTCTCTTCTCCTCCATCCTCCGATAATATAAACGGGACCATAGATTAAATGCAGAATTTTCCTCTCGAAGCGACCAAGGGCATCCTCATCCGTTCTTTTTAAGGTCCAGGCCTCTGCGCCGTAAAGATGGACCGGGGTGATCAGTGATTTATATAGTGCTACCTCGGTTTTTCGAGAGGGGGCTCTACTTCGCAGTTGACTCTTGACCCCAAATAATGTACAGTATACATATATCGCACAACTTACATACAGAGATTGATAATTAATGTTTATCTTTCTACTGGACTATTATTTAGGTTGAAAAAAATGTTTTAAATGGTTCATAATTGGAAGGAAAAGACCAAAAGAAACCTTCAAAATAAACAAAAACAGCAAAAAAACAATATATACATATATATACAAATGGTTTAATATGAATAGTTAAAAAAATAAATAAATGAAAATGAAAATAAATAGATAAATACTTAAATAAGTAAATATATATAATAATTGAAGCTATAGTTACGTAGATAATTGATTTACTAAAGGCTTATCTGTATTTTGGCAGCTGCACAGGAAATAAGAGGTGAGTCTCAATATTCCTTCGCAGATCATTTCAACATTCGCTACTTTATGTAAATCGGCAGTCGAATCATATCGAGGTAGATTCAGTATCATTTTTAGCACCTTGTTTGATGAAGGCGTTATAAGTGACAACTAGCGCAGTTTCCCCATACTCGGCAGCCGTATGGCCTGAGAAATAACTTTATACATATAAAGGGTCCGATATCTAACGTTTTTTTTTCAAGTAGTGCTTATTTCGTGAATGGTAACACTTAGCTCATGTCTGATTTGACAGATAATTAGTTTTATCCTTCCGCTGAACGAATATGGTTGTGTATACGCTTGAACTACGCTGGGAAATATTGCGACATTACTTTGAAAATCATGGTAATGTTGCAGAATGTGTGCGAAAATAGCGTCCGGATTTTGGAAGAAGAGAAGCACCGTCAGCTCCGTATGTTCGTTATCTTGTTGAAAAAGTGAAAGAAACTGGCATCCTCATCGATAAACCAAAGCGTGAAAAGCCAAAAACAGTGCGTACACTCGAGAATATTGCTGCTGCGGCAGAAAGTGTGCGTGAAGCGCCATCAACATCAATTCACCGTCGTTCTCAACAATTGAACATTTCGGAGACATCATTGAGACGAATTTTGCATAAAGACCTTGGTATGACGCCATACAAAGTCCAATTGGTTCAGGAGTTGAAGCCAACTGACCATCCAATGCGTTTTCGCTTCGCTAAGTGGGCCTGAGTTACGTTGGTAACCCTCAAGCATATATAAATATATGTAAATCACCCATCACCTATCCAAATTTAATCCCCACTCTGTGTTCTTGTCCGCTATCGGCATTGGCTTGATAGCTTCTTGTTCAATTGCCAGATCCTCCATTTGTTTATACGATGGTTAGCGTCTTTTCACATTTTGTTAGCTCCTCTATTTGTTTACGCTATGTGATGTGCAGCGTGTTTTTCCTAATTGTTATCTCTCCTATTTGTTTACGCTATGTGATGTGTGGCGTCTTTTTCATTTGCTAAACCCCTTGTTTGTTTATGCGTTTGGGTGAGAAGAAAAGCGAGTGATGCTTTGGTTGGTGGGTGATCTGCCAAGTCAGTTGGAGATCACAACCCAAAATGGAAAGTGATCCTTAAAATTTTAATAAGAAATTTAAATATTATTAAATATAGAATATAGTTAAACTTTACTGAATTGAAATAAAAAAGTGAAACTTTAAACAAAATCGAGTTTGTTTTAACTATAAATTTAGAATCTATAACTCCTGCGATCGACTTACAGAAGATGCCGATTTTGCCAAAAAAATCATCTTTTCAGATGAAGCTCATTTTGATCTTGGCGGGTATGTAAACAAGCAAAATTGTCGCATTTGGGGCACAGCATACATTGAAAAGCCGGTGCACCCAAAACGAGCCACGGTTTGGTGCGGATTTTGGTCCAGAGGCATAATTGGGCCATTTTTCTTCGAAAATGAGCAAGGAGTGGCCGTTACAGTCAATGGCGATCGTTATCGGGCCATGTTGAACGAATTTTTGTTCACAAAAATTGAAGAGGAGGATATTGGCAACATTTGGTTTCAACAGGACGGCGCTACGTGCCACACAGCCGAAGCTACACTCGATGTTTTGCGCCCTGTTTTTGAAGATCGCATTATCAGCCGCAGAGCTGATATCGTTTGGCCACCTCGGAGCTGCGATTTGACACCGTTGGACTATTATTTGTGGGGTGCCGTCAAAGATAAGTGTTACGCCGACAATCCAGAGACAATTGACGCTTTAAAGGACAATATTCGTGAAGCCATTGGTGAAATACAGCTGCACACCATCGATAATGTGCTTAAAAATTAGACCGATCGTGTAGGCTACTGCATGGCCAGCCGAGGCAGCCATTTGAATGAAATTATTTTCCATTATTAACCGGAAGGATTGTACTTTCAAATAAAAAAAGAAATTTGAGAAAATATTCAGTAGTTTTTTTTATAGCATTTTCAAAAAAAAAAAATTATTTGGCGGACCTTTTATTATAATTATATTTTGATGATTGAGCGAAGAATTCCGGCTGACAATGGTGTCCTGCTGGCAATGTTTACTTTGTTTATAGTTTTCGACACGTGTTCCCTAAAATTTAGTTTTGTATCTAAATATATTCCGAGATATTAAACACTTTTTTTCCATTCAATGTTTGTTTAATTTAGTAAAACGTATGAATTTGGAAGAAGGCAAGGTTTTTTCTTTCGAATTTTTTCTTTTCGAAAAAAGATAGCTTGGATCTTCAATATCACAGTGTTCAATTTAATTTTCCATTTAGTGAAATATTTGAAAAGAACATATTTCGAACGTATTCCGAATATTTGTGTTAATATTATGACTAAATTGGTGCGATGAAAAAATTGCAGTGTCGTCGGCGTAGGACGCTATTTCACATTCAGGAACATTAGGGAGGTCTGACGTATATACATTGTACAATATTGGACCGAGAACAGGATGTTGTGGGTCACCAGCCAGAATCGTTTGGTAAGCGGATACACTACCCTTAATAAAGTCTTTAAATACACCGACAAAAAACTCTGGATATAGGGGAAACTCAAAATTTATCATCGTATATAGAAGTCCGTCATGCCAAACTGAATCGAATACCTTTTCGATATCCAACAGTAGTAATCCAGTGGATTTACCTATTTCGCGATTACATTTGATGTGATTACATATTCTGAAAACCTAGTGTGAGCAAGTATGATTACTACGAAACCAAAATTTCTCGTTTGGAAAAATGTTGTTCAATTATATGTTCCATTTTTTTTTAATAATTCTTTCAAAGATGTTACTATTACTACTTAGAAGCCTAAGAACCCTAGAGGGTGTTATCTTTGGTTTCCCAGGTTTCAGAATAAATGCTGTGTTCTAGCTGTCACTAGTGAGCCAAAGTAGAGGAAAGTCCTTGACCAATTCAAATTTATAGCCATCAGTTTTGACGTTCTGGTCAAGACGGCCATGTTGTGCGTCTTTTTTGGATGGCAGCATATATTTGGTTTTATAGTCGTTTACCGAAAGACCCATTTTAGTCGTTTCTGCTTCAATACTTTTGAACATTTCATTGACGTCTCGCTGTGCTCGACCAATGACGACAATGTCATCTTCGTATGTAAGCAATTGCACAGACTTGAAATATGGTAGGTCGTACCTCTGGTGTTGGCACGATGTTGGAATGGATTCTTAATTCGACCATATTTAAATTTTGTTCAATTTAAATAGCTCACCAGACAGGGCGTCTGCGCCCGCGGCCTTATTAGTTTTAAATTTCGAAATTACAAGCTTAGATCCATCTAGGTCGGGTGGACGAAATTCTCTTACATATTCGTCCGTTGCGGATAGATCATTCTGCCTGACACCGGTTTCAGATCTATCATCAGTCTACAGAAGTGGTTTGTTTCATATTCTCACCATCGTTGTTGTTCGTGTCTTCATCCCTACAGGCTTCTATTCTGGCTTTATAGCCCTGGCACGTTCGTTTAACTTTTTCGTAAAACTTGCGAGCGTCATTATTGTGGTAGAATCTCTCCATATCCTTGATTGCACACTTTTCGTGCTCTCTCTGATGGAGCGCTGGCTATGCTTCCACTGTTGTTATGTGGATTGTGGCGGTGTCATCAGACTTTAGAAGAGAGCGGTTAAGAGAAACTCGGACGGCGAAGATCCTAGCGGTCTTCGGCGATTATATCTCAAACTCTTGTTGTCTTGTTCGACTCCATAGCATCCTTGATATCCTCATTCGTACCTCGGCTACAACAAGGTTCGTATATCTGGGATGCTGGAGGAGTGTTTGGCGTCGATCGCAATGGTCAGACTGGTTGATGGTCGACTGATGTTTTGACCGCCAGGTTCCTTTATGGATGCTGATATGTGGCCCCACTAGAGAGTCAATTAACCTGAGTCCGTTGTCGGATTTGTTGTTATATAGGCTATACGCATATAAGGCTTACATTCCCGAGGATGCCTTTGACGCGTATTGTTTTTCCCTTTATATGTCTATATCGGTCGTCAACATTGTATCAACATTTGTTTTCCGCGATAGAGATGATTACTCTAATGTCGAAGCACAACCCCCAATCTTGAGGGTCAGGTTCTCTGCGCACATTGATTAACTACCCGGATGCCAGGCCAGCTACCCAGGAGGGGCTGTGTGTGAACTTGAATTGGACAGGGAAAGAGATCGAAGCTGGCGTTTGCCATGTTAAACACGATCAATTTCTTTGCTCTATTTGTTCGCTCCCTCTCTCACATGACAGGAAACTACACCGCTTAGAAATCTGTACGTCGATGAAATTAAAGCACCAAAATTAACCGCTTTTGTACTGTGTAAGCACGTGCGATGAAATGTAGATTTTTTATGACAACCGTAAGATAAATTGAATGCACCCTGTACTTAATTTGGTGGACATCGAAGGTATCAATCTAATTTTTATTTTCTCAGCTAGAAGTAACGAACATTGGTAAATGGGCACGCTCAGATCCAATTGCATGCTGGACTTCATATTCCGCATTATATGCATAATTTGATTGCCTTTCAATTTCTTACCATTGAATCGGACATTTTATGTGGTACAACCTAATATACTCGTATGTTGCCGATGTGACTTCGAGAAATCTCCAATAGCAACTGGAAATTAATCCTTTCGTCTTTGGTCTTCGTATAGTACGCCTACATATATGCAATACGTTCAGGTTTTCTGTGTATGTTATCTTCAAATCTTCTTAAGATAAGACTGTACCAATAGTTCGCAATTTATATAAATAGTGCTTTTATTTTTAATTGTTTTATGAATCACATTTCAGTAAAACTCTTTTATCGATAATATGAAGATAAAGCGTAATCCCCTGATATCTCTCAATAGAAGCAATGAAAGAAAGATTTCTATAGGCTTAGTGGATATTCGGCAATAAATACTTAAGCTATGTTAGATAAAGCTGCAGGCATAAACTCCAATAGCCATAAAAGAAATAATTCTAATGAAATTCCCAAAATATTTTCTATTTATTTGCTTTAAGCCATAAACGTACATCCATCCCCCGGAAAGTGAAATACGAATCAATGTAGTGATAGAGTACGGTCTTTCCGCCACGCTGTAAGGAAAGAGCGATTTAAATTAAAGTAAATTGAATCCCAGTATTAAGTGCATGACACGGCACTTAGTCCTAAATATTAGTAGTCTCTAATATGCCCATGGTTATTGTCTGCAAATAAAAGATTTCTGAATGTTGTGTCACTCAACTAAATTCTTTCGTTGAAAAAATACTCCCAAGTGCTATCAAATTGTGTGAAGAGAGCATTTCATACATATTACCTGCAAGTATGATACATACTCACAAGCGCCGATGAAGTGATTTCATTGCATTTTAAATTACCTTAGTTTCCAAACACTGTGCACGCGATGTTTTCAACATGTCTACCGTGCACTGGAACACAAGTGCATTGAATTCGGAGTTTCAGATCTGCGGCTCACAAAGTTTTATTTTACGGTCTACGTTCTAAACTTCAACGTAAAACGGAAAGGGAACGTAGAAGGGAAAAGAACGACAAAAACATAGCTGTCGTAGGTGTTCCCTCATGGTTTTTTTAATTTAAATGTAGCCATCATGACCTGAAATTGCACTGCTAAATTTAATTTCTTTCCGAGACCACCTAAGCATACACACTCTATGTGATAGAGTTATGTCACGCCAAAGCTTCTGGATATGGAGTGAAGGCCTTGACACTCAATATATTGCATGCAAGTCAACGACGACAAGGAGTGGGTAACTTCAGAAGATTGCAACAATATGATACAATAATTCTGTACTAGGCAGCTGCTTTGAAGTATGCATAACCTTGGAGCGTGTTTCTCAAAATTCGACATTTAATTATTGTTGTACATTCCGGAAGGCATAGCGACCTTGTTGGAACGAATTTTCTTTGCGGTTTTTGCTAACGGACATGGAATGTAACTTGTTAAACAGTACAGATTTGGTTTTTAATTAATAATTTGTAATATTTTAGGAAAAATGTGTCCATGCTTAGAAGAAACATTCATTGCGCGGGTATGATGATGAAAATTGTAATTGGCAATACGGTCATTGATGAGCAAGCGGAAAACTGGCAGCGCTGTACCTATATACCGAACATCATGTTGTTGTTTTATAAAGAATCTTGAAGTCTAGGGTCAGGATTAAATAGTCCGTGAGTCTACGCTTTGGCGTAGAATACCAGCGTGCCCTATTCGGAGAACTTCCAATGAGCGGATTCCTTAAGTCGCAGTGCCGTTTGCCTTTTCCTTGGCAAAAAGATCCAAAGGGAGTAGGTGAAGCATCATTTCGAGGACTGCTGTGGAGGTTATTCATAGTACTCCTGTTATCGTGATGCCATCCTTTGAACTCTGTTTAGGAGCTTGTAATAGTTAGATCTACACAGTGCCGGCCACCAGACATGGCAGCCGAACATGAGTATAGGTCTAACAACCGCGGAATACAGCCCGTGTGTTATATGGGGTTTGATACCCCATCTGGTGCCCAAGGTTTTTTCGCAGGTGTATAGCGCAACTAGCACCCACAATTGCGGAGATAATGCTCCTCTTTGTGATGTGCTACATTTTACTGCCTTTTTTGTTTGGTAGCAGCCGAATATCGAATGAATCAACCTGCTTGAAAGCATTTGTTTGATCCAAAATATTACGAGTATGTTACCATTTACCTCTACTTTGCTTAATGCATTGATGATGGCTACTGGTTTTATGTTGTTGAAAGCTCCTTCGATATCGAGGCAGATGAATTCTTGTGAATTTTTGTGGGAGGTTTTTCCTGCTTTTGGTATAAATGCAACATTTGCTTCCGTCCAGGATAGTGGTATATAGCCCCAGTCTAAGCCACGGTTCGAGAATGGCGTAATCACTTTGCATCCCTACCAGGTAGATTCCATCCGGACCTGCAGATTTGTATGGAACTGCCTATTGGAGTTTCCTTTGAAATGAACGGAGGGCTCGGTATGAGTTTTCAAAATTATAGTTACCAGCCTCTGTGCTGTCGGGAAAGTACATATGTACATATTGTAAACCGAGAAAAGAAAAATACAACCTGACCCCTGGTACTGGTACTGAGTAGTGCTAGGAAACGAACAATGGTAGCTCGGGCATATGAGTGGGCAGTTTGAGGTTGTTGAGTTCAACATCGGTGCGCAACAACGAAAGACATATGTCCGAGTTGACTACTTAGTTGCTTAGGCTATTTATCTAAAAAGTTTATCACATCCTAACTGTTAATAACTTCAGAAGTGGGATCGCCCGTGCCTCACAGTGTGGTGTATTGTAGATTTGAGGAATAAATTAGAAATTTAAACTGTGTCTACTGCGTATAAAACGTTGGTGAGTTGCAAAAAAGAAGAGAACGAAATTATGAACTTGTCTCATGACGTTGGTTATCTCGCTATCTCATTCTGTCTCTGTTGTCGTCGTCATGTACGATTGGGGGAAACGTGCATGATCTTGTCCGTGCAAGCAACCACCACAGGCGAAATTATATCTAAATGTGTAACTATGAATACACAGTCGAAGTAAAATAAAAAAACAATGCTTGAGCTTCAAAAAGAGAAGTCGATATATACATACGTTTGCGTCTCGTTTTCGCGTATAGGTAGTGATTTACACAATGCCGAGAATACAATGCGTATCAATAAATCGCTGAAATTTGTCATTCTCCTTTATTCATCGCTGGTGTACGTTTTAGTTTTTCGGAGAATATAGGTATATTGAGTTCATAAGTACCGTGAAAAAGTCAGTGAAAAGTTAAAATGCAAAACCAGAAAGCAGGAAAGAGGGCAGAAGCTAATACAAGGGCAAAAGAAGTCGAACAATTGAGACGAGAAATAGCGTTGCTGAAGGAACAGAATGAAAATCTCGGCAGAGAGGTCGCCATTAACAGACGCTCCCAAAGCAATACTACGGAGGACCCGGCCACATCAACAACGTCAAGCCATCAACCGATTCGATTAGCGCCAGAGGAAGTCAAAAGTATCATTCCCCTCTTCAATCCATCATCAGCATCCAGTCTGAGTGCATCGCAGTGGGTTGAAGTCATCGACAACGCTCGCCATCTCTACGATTGGGACGATCGCGCAACATTCCTATATGCATCTCTACGCCTCGAAGAAGGAGCACGTAAGTGGTTCTCTACTAATCAAACATATTTAACTGGGTGGGACGAATTCAAAGCGAGATTAGTATCAGATTTCCCTAGCTTCCTGGATGAATCTGAGATTGTATCGCAATTAATGATGCGTCGAAAAGAGCCGAGTGAGAGCTATGAAAATTTTGTTTACGACGTAGTAGATATTGCAAAAAGAGCTCATTTTGGTGACGGAGCAATTATAAAATATGTTATCTCAGGGTTGCGAGATCGAGAGTTGCGGCGACACTTAACTGCAAGAAGTTGTAATAACATCAAGGAACTTCTTAGAGAAATAAAAACCTACAATATGGTCGAAACACAATATGAGATCCGCGATCAATTCGAACGCAATCACAAAATTCTCTCACGACCAATTCGAAATTCAATTACCCCTTACCAGCCCAGACAAACTTCCTCTGGAAGTTCCAA
This sequence comes from Merodon equestris, assembly GCA_958301585.1. Taxonomy (NCBI): domain Eukaryota; kingdom Metazoa; phylum Arthropoda; class Insecta; order Diptera; family Syrphidae; genus Merodon; species Merodon equestris. Next base: position 153,461,552 of record OY284413.1, on the reverse strand, counting down.
CAGAGCCAGCAACTACCGTAAACAAAATTACGATTACTCGAATACGAAATGTTACAACTGTAACAAACTAGGACATATAGCCTATGACTGTAAGGCAGAACGACGTCGTACTCCCGTCAATACACAAGGTAATTTAAACGAATCAGCCCGAAACATGCGTTGCGTTCTCAAATCCGGAGATGACAGTGGACTTTTGAAAATCATTGATGTAGATAGTAAGCCCATTAAAGCATTTTTAGACCTCGGCAGCGACTGTACAACGCTCACTATTACCAATGTCGTTAAAAATGACTGGCAAATGCAGCCATGTCAAATTAAATTGAATGGGTTCGGACAAGGTTCAGCTAAGGCAGTAGGGAAAATGACTAAAAACATACGCGCAGGTGAAGTTACAATGCCAACGGAAATACTAGTAGTAGATGACTCCGCGCAAGATGTTTCCATGATCCTGGGACGAAATTTCCTCGACTCACCTAAAGTATGTCTAATCAAAAGATACGGTAGCCTTCTAATAAAAAACGCGGACGATAATACACTTACTACGAACACTTGACAGCAAAAAGTGACAACACAACCAGACAAAGTAAATTTGGCGAGTTATTCAGAAATTGGATTGAACGACATTAAACTAGGCAATTTCCCATATACGGAATCCGATAAGACAAATCTAATCAACATTTTAAACAAATACAGGGACTGTATAGCTCTCAACCTCAAAGAACTCGGCAAGACGAATCTAGTCACAATGACAATCACTCTTAAAGAAAAAAAAATAATCCGTTACAAGCCCTATTGAATAGCCTATAACGAAGTAGAACACCTCTCCTCCATAGTCAACGAACTTTTACAACACGATATCATTGAAGAGTCCAATTCCGAGTATGCTAGTCCTGCATTATTAGTGAAAAAGAAAAATGGAACATATAGAATGGTGGTTGACTACAGGCAACTCAACTCGATAACGGTCCGAGAAAATTTCCCAATGCCCAACATAGAAGAGCTAATAAACTCAATGGTCAGCGCGCGCGTTTTCATCATATTGGACTTATTAAGCGGGTATCATCAAATTCCGGTGGATAAAAATTCGAGGTACTTAACTGCCTTTGTAACTCCACGAGGTCAATACCAATACAAAAGGGTTCCCTTTGGGTTAACAAACGCGCCAGCCATATTTCTTCGTTTAATGAATTCAATCACACGAAAGTTATCTCACCACAATGTATCCATATATATGGACGACATCGTTGTATTCGGAGAAGACATAGGGACCATTCTGACGTCCTTTCAGAACTTGTTGGAACTGCTAAGGGAAGCCAAGCTAACACTCAACCTAAGCAAATGTAAGTTTTATTCTGACTCAATAACCTATTTAGGACATGAGATTAGTGCCGTAGGCGTAAGACCGGGAACTTGCAAAACAGAAGCAGTTAAATCATTTCCAGTTCCCTGCGAAGCTAAGCACGTCAAGCAGTTCCTTGGTTTATCTGGGTACTTTCGGCGCTTCGTCCCCAAATACTCTTCAATAGCCGCACCGGTCAATGCTCTGTTAAAGAAGGGTACAGTCTTTAACTGGACACCAGTAGAACAGTCAGCATTTGACCAACTAAGGGAGAAATTGTCAACATCACCAATTCTTACTATATACAATCCCTTGAGAAATCATCAACTTCACACCGATGCCTGCACTTCAGGTCTTGCTGGTGTTCTAATTCAAGTCGAAGAACGAGGTGAGAAGAAGGCAGTGTCATACTTTAGTCGAACCACGACAAACTTGGAGAAGAAATACCATAGCTACGAACTAGAAGCCCTGGCAGTTGTAGAAAGCCTACAACGATTCCGGTATTATTTGTTAGGTAAAAAGTTTACTATATTCACCGATTGCAACTCTCTCAAGTTAACACAAAAAAAGAGAGATCTTGTACCAAGAATAGCTAGGTGGTGGCTAAAGATACAAGACTTTGACTTTGACTTAGAGTATAGACCGGCTCCTCAAATGTTGCACGCGGACGCACTCAGCCGAAATCCAACAGGACAATCACTGGAAGTGGAGGAAGTTGGTCTATGCATAAATATAATCGGCATGCAAGAAGACGACTGGGTTGCAGCGATGCAATTGCAGGACAGTCAACTGAAGGAGATCTGCGAACTACTCACTAACTCCGATGCTAAGAATCCTAAAAGAAAAGACATCGAAAAGAATTATGCATTTAAGTTTGGACGCATCTTCAAAAAGACTCCTAATGGTCTTCGATTTGTAGTTCCGCAGGGAGTACGTTGGCGAGTAATTAAGACTTCACACGATGATATCGGACATTGCGGCCTCGAAAGAACTCTAGAAGAAATATGTAAATTGTATTGGTTCCCTAGAATGCGTCATACAGTTATGAAGTATTTGAATAGTTGCATTCCGTGCCTGTATAACAAAAAATCAAAGGACGAGACGAGGTATCACATTCACCCCATTAAGAAACATCCGACTCCATTCCATACCATTCACATGGATCATTTAGGACCGTTACCCAAGAGCACGAAAGGGAACATTTACATATTGGGAATAATCGACGCCTTCACAAAATTCCTAGTCATACGCGCAGTAAAAAATACATCCTCTAACGCTGTCATACGAACGCTAGATGAACTAACGCAATATTTTGGGATCCCCACACAAATAGTTAGCGATCGCGGAACCGCATTTACGTCGAAGGCATTCAAAAACTTCTGCGAAGACAACGGAATTCGCCACATTCTAAATGCTGTAAGAACGCCACGAGCAAACGGACAAATAGAAAGGTATTTCCGAACGGTAAGGACAGCAATCTCGACCATGACCTTAAGAAAAGACGGTAGGGATTGGCAAGATCATTTACCAGCTGTTCAATGGGGGTTGAATTCCTTAAAACACCGAATCACTAACCGTACACCTCAGGAGCTGATGTTCGATTTCAAACCCAGAAATAGCTTAGCAAACCATCTCAATATCGCGTTACAAGAAGATGACTCCAGCGACGACGAAGAAAATGTTCCGCTCTGTAAGATCCGCGAAATGTCCTTACATAGAACGCAGCAATTGCAAAAAGAACAAGCCGAAAAATTCAATAAAGCTCACAAAAGTCCACAATCGTATGCTGTTGGAGATCTGGTCCTTATACAAGCAGACCATCCTGCCACTGGACAGTCGCGAAAACTACTACCCAGATATAAGGGTCCTTATGAAGTAAAAACAGTCCTCCCAAACGATCGATATACCATAAGAGACACTGCAGCAACCAGTGTCACCTCGAGACGATACGATGCCGTTCACTCCGCCCACCACATGAAACATTGGGGGAAGCTTCAAGATTTCAGCCTGTCCAGTTTTGAAGAGATTTCAGAAGAAGAATCGCCCTAAAAAAAAAAAAAAAAAAAAAAAAAAAAAAAAAAAAAAAAATTAATAAATAAAAAACAAAAATTGCTGAATTCAATGTAAATTTTATTTTTCTTACCAAGTTACGTTCTGGAAAATTTTCATACATATTTTAATAAATTTTAATATTTTAATAACCTTGAAGTTGATGTTATTTCTAAACCTCCTCCATGACATGTAATGTAAATGCGGATGTCTAAATAATATAAATTTGGATTCCCTCGTCTCCTTTGACATATAATACTTAACGATTGAAATAAACAAAAACAAAAAAAAAATGCAATGACTACTTTTTTCCAAAAAAGGGGATGTGAGCCCTAATTCAGCAAACGGACAGCTATGATTCGTTAGGTGAGTTTTGATGACACATCAGCGTGATGTTAGCAACGGTAGGTGCTTTGCTATTGAGAATACCTTCGATAAGAAGATGAAATGATTCCTTCCGCGGTGAAGATGAGTTTAGATAAGATATTGAGAATACCTTCGATAAGAAGATGAAATGATTCCTTCCGCGGTGAAGATGAAGGGATTTCTTCAGTGGGGAAGATGAATTTAGGTAGGATATTGAGAATACCTTCGATAAGAAGATGAAATGATTCCTTCCGCGGTGAAGATGAAGGGATTTCTTCTGTGGTGAAGAAGACTTCATTAGAATAACGTGAGAATACCGTCAACATAAAATAGTCAAGAGGTCGGAGTATTGGCAATAGGTATGCATAATGCTGCACACACAAGGATGAATTATACACTGGGGACAGTGTAATGTCGGATGGCCGAATGTAAACCGAGAAAAGAAAAATACAACCTGACCCCTGGTACTGGTACTGAGTAGTGCTAGGAAACGAACAATGGTAGCTCGGGCATATGAGTGGGCAGTTTGAGGTTGTTGAGTTCAACATCGGTGCGCAACAACGAAAGACATATGTCCGAGTTGACTACTTAGTTGCTTAGGCTATTTATCTAAAAAGTTTATCACATCCTAACTGTTAATAATATGTACTGAGTAAGAGGTCTAGCGACTCTTCGCTTGAAAAGCCGTCTGCTTTAGAAGGGATTTGTTCATTGCTCCTGTAACATTAGTCGCCAGACGTTCAATGTCTGAAAGCGACTTGGGGTTACTTAATTGAGCGGGGTCAAGGACATCTGTAAGGTTAGCTTCATATTTATACCAATTGATCCGTTTAGGATTCCTGAATGATTTTTTAGTTGGGATCTTCAAGTTTAGATGGAAGTGAATATAACAGTAAGAAGAAGTTCCTTTTCGATACCGACCAGTTTGCAAGCGAGATATTGGAAGAATTGGATGCCAAAGTTATATCTAAAACTTCCTGTCAATTTCTCGTTATAATTCTGTTTCAATAATGTAAGCAAGTAATACTTCACCTCTGCCCCAAATAGTGTGGTGAGTATTAGTGTCGCATCCTATCAGGACGTTTTTGACCGTTCTGCCACACTGACCATTCTTTTGATTATTGTAGATGGTAAGATCCCGATATCGTCGTAAGCCAGGTATGCTGAGATGCCATATTCATCTGAGACCTCAACTCTGGCAGTAGTGAGGTCACAGATGATGTAATTACTTAAAAGTTTTGTTTTGATTTGACTATTATAATTATATTGTAGACATATATAGGTATTTGTCTGTCTATTTATACAGGGTGTCCCACGAGCAGTGTGCCAAAAAGCTAGAGCGTGTAGGTCTGATCAAGACAAGAAAAAAATCGTACGGGAGGGGGGGGGGTCTATTCCCCCCCGCTTAGCCGGGAGGGGCAATTTTCTAAAAAATTGACTTAATTTGGAAAAAAAATTATTAAAAATCAACAGTTACATCCACAATGCCATGATGTACTTTCTTGTAAAGCCAGAAATCTCTTCTTTCGTCCTGTTTTTAAATGAAGCTATTTTAGGGAATAGTTTTTGAGAAATTAATTTTCAAACTCAAAATTTTGGAAAAAAAATTAAAAAAAAAATGTTCGAACTATTTTTTTTCAAAATTTTATGTAATTAAGTGGTAATCTTTTTTTTAAACATTCAATTCTCTTATTATCTTATATATTAAACATTCAATACACTTATTATTTTAGTTAAAAACAGAAAACCGGATGCAAAAATGTCTTGTAGTTTTTGAGAAATTAAAAAAAAACCCGAACCACTTTTTTCTAAGAAAAACCTTTTTTTTTTGGTTTTAACGCGGCTGGACATGTAGGCAAATTAATGTTTGAAACATTGACCTCTTTGTTTCAATATGATCCTCATTTTTTAGAAGGCAAAGATTATATCTCCTTCTAATGGCTGCACATAAGTCTATGCTTGATAAATTTTCCTGCAATTTTACTCCAGCGACTTCAATCCGTTCTTTCAGTTGTTTTTTTTGAGGGTACAATTAAGTGACACAGTATTGGAATAACCCTGGATTATTTCTTTTTTTTCATTGATAACGCCTGAAAACTGACCTGCGAATTTCATCCGAGTCCGCCCGCCGCCGATGGGTTTTACCCGAATTTTGAATTTGGTCCGACGCAATCCCTCCCTTAGTACAAGGAGGATGGCTATTATGCTCGGAGTGCCCAAATCTAGAGTATGGCGAGTGCTTCATAGGAACTCACCTCAAACGACAAGTTTTTGAGAGCAGAATTTTGTCGATTATTACTGCTTCGAGATGAAACTGAACGAAACTATTTTGCAAGGATATTCTGGACAGATGAAGCCCAGTTTACCAGAGATAAGGTTACTAACTTCCACAATTTGCATCATTGGAATAGCACCAATCCACACAACAAGAAACAAAATAAATCACAACACCGCTTTAGCTGTAATGTTTGGCTTGGTATTGTTGGGCAAACTGTAATCGGGCCCCGGTTTTTGAATGCCGTTATTAATGGAGAATCATACCTGCAGTTCCTACGAGACCTTTTGCCCGATTTGATGGACAACGTTCCTTTGGCCATAGCAGATAATTTAATCTACCATCAAGACGGAGCACCAGCACACTACAGCTTACGGGTCAGAAACTGGTTGAATGATCATTTTAGTGACCGTTGGATCGGAAGAAGGGGCCCCACGGAATGGCCACCTAAATCACCAAATTTAACTCCTCTAGATTTTTATGTGTGGGGATTCATGAAGAAATATGTTCACGAAGTGGAAATAGTATCTTTGGAACAACTGAAAGAACGGATTGAATTCGCTGGTGTCAAATTGTTTGACTTATGTGCAGCCATTAGAAGGAGATATAATCTTTGCCTTCTAAAAAATGGGGATCATATTGAAAATTGATTATAATAAAACTCCAAATTTTTTAAAAATAATAAAAAAGATGTCAATGTTTCATACATTAATTTGCCTACAAGTCCAGCCGCGTTAAAACTAAAAAAAAGGTTTTTCTTAGAAAAAAATGGTTCGGGTTTTTTTTTAATTTCTCAAAAACTACAAAACATTTTTGCATCCGGTTTTCTGTTTTTAACTAAAAACTAATAAGAGAATTGAATTTTTGACAAAAAATTAGTACTTAATTACATACAATTTTGAAAAAAAATAGTTCGAAATTTTTTTTTTTTCATTTTTTTTTCAAAATTTTGAGTTTGAAAATTAATTTCTCAAAAACTATTCCTTAAAACAGCTTCGTTTAGAAACAAGATGAAAGAAGAAGTTTCTGGCTTTACAAAAAAATATATCACAGTATTGTGGATGTAACTGTTGATTTTTAATAATTTTTTTTCCAAATTAAGTCAATTTTTTTAGAAAATTGCCCCTCCCGGCTAAACGGGGTGGAATTGACCCCCCTCTCCCATACGATTTTTTTCTTGTCTTGACCAGACCTACACGCTCCAGCTTTTTGGCACACTGCTCGTGGGACACCCTGTATATACAATATACGTAAATCTCTCTGGGGGGTTCGGGATGTCAAGTGCGATATTGAAAACAAACGCACACTCTTAGTAATTTTAATCTATTGTATTCCTAATTTATCATCACACCCTCAGACGGCTGTGACCGACAAAAGGAAAGCCCCGATATCTGTCGAGTGATCGCCAACATGCGATTTGGTCAGTACCACTTCTCTTCACCAAAACAATTGGAGCACAATGAGGCCTTGTGCTCTGTGGCGTCGATCGAGATGTGCTTACAGGTCGGCCTCCTTGTCATCAGTCGCGACCTCGCGATCTGCCCTTGAGTCGACATCGTCTTCATCCGCTTTGCCATTTACAAGAAGTCCCTCGTCCGGTAGCTCACATCATCGTTTTAATTTATCGCTACTCACGACTGTCTCGTACCTTCCCTAGGTCTTTTGCATCTGGGGCACGTCTCATATTAGATAGCGATTGTTTGGCAACACCACAATCACCAAATATGGGCCCTTATACATCGGCTCTAGTTTACTCAATTCGCCAATATTTGCAATTTCATTTGCTACTAGAACAAAATCATTTACATACCTTGTATCTCGTTGCGGTTCGGTCTCTCTCATCAAACTTCTCCTTTTGCAACGCCTGATGGCTGATTCGCTTTTGGCAAGTACTTCCTCTGGTGGTAGGGATTGACTGACCTCCAACATACTGTCTTTTGTCATACTTCGAACGGTGAATGGAAATAGCAGGTCGTTTGGGGTAGCCGTTATTACAGCTTGCCTTGCAGTATTAAGACTTCATTGCGCCCTCGGCAACCAGGTTACCTAATCTTCACCCACCGCATGCCCGCACTTCAGCATAGCCAACAAGGTTCGGCTTACAGGTTCCACTTGCCCGTTAGCCCCTGGTGTACATGTACGTGTCGCGGTTTTAATATGCTGCATCCCATGGTCGTGACAGTATTTTTCAAAGATTGCCGCGGTGTCCGTGATGCCACGATCAGAGATTAGACGACTTGGACACCGAAAATATTTTGTGACCTCTTGGAGCGCCTTTATTACCCCATTTAATGTGGGCTGTTTTAACTAGGAAGAGAATGGTGTACTTAGTGAAGTTGTCAACAATTACCCGTCCTTTGACAAAAGGCCCTAAATGATTCACTAGGGATGCTTTCGATACAATGCAGCTTCCCCTCCCGTTAGCTTCCTCTTCACTTCGCATAAGCACATTCGGGGCATCCCTTTAGGTACCCCTTCACGTAGTTTCCAGCCCGTGGAAACCAATATGACTTCTTCAGTCGTTCTGGCGTTTTATCCTCGCCATATGGTCCGCTTCATCATGGCATCCCCGCAAAATTCTCCATCGAATACACTAGCCATTTATATTCTCCGTTCTCCTTTCGAAAAAGCTTTGGACCCTTCAGCACATATTCTTATATTTCCTTAGTAATATATAAAAATAAATGCAATAAATCTTTTCAGTTGTATTTCTTCAGTTTTCTGTTCCCCTTTCTTCTCTCATTCAACTCTGTTACTCACTAAAGCTTGCCGTCGAGTTGTCTGTCTGCTTCCTTCCTGACAATATGCAACCACGCTTACTACTACGCAATGGTTCCGGTGATAACAGAAAACAGAAACAAAAAAAACAACACACTCCTACATATAACACATAAAATAAATAAATTAAATAAAAAACAAAATCCCGACAAGGCTTGTGGTAGGGGGGAAAAAGGACATTTCTACAATAAATTACGAGGTACAAACTAGTTTCATATTTGCATGTATTTTTTCCTTAATTAGATTGGATTTTTGCGAAGAGGACGCACTACGAAATGATTCATTGCTACCGGAACCGCAAATGTCGATGACCTGAACTCATTAATACTTTTTTTTGAATGGACGCGACGAGGTCCAGATCGGTTTTTTTGTTTTGGAATATCAAAATGGTCGAGTAGTCCTGTGTGGAGAGTTATGGGATTAACTGCGATAATGGAAATAGGAAATGCTTAGTGCACGTATTGGTTGGCCTCGCTTCTGGTACATACGACGACTGGACAAGGTGGACTGGTGGTTAAGCCATTTGTTAGGTTATTAGGATGGTGATGTACGCTACGTTGTTTTATTTTTATAACTGTTATTCTCATATTCTTATTACTGTTCATTAATTTTTAATTTTTATTGGAAGATGTTGTGTAATTGAGCATATTTTATTTGAGTAAGACTTTTATTGCGTCCTTTTCGGCTGCTTCTATGTACGGAGTGCCGTCGGGGGTAGTGCCGTCGGGGGTAGTGCCGTCGGGGGTAGTGCCGTCGGGGGTAGTGCCGTCGGGGGTAGTGCCTGCTTTCGATGTACCCTTTTCTAGAAGTATCTGAACACATTTAGTATGGCCTTCCCAGATAGCTGCCAAAAGCGGTGTAATTCCATGTTTATCAGGCAAATCGACTTTGGCTCCTTTCTCAATTAAATACGTGAGCACCTCGTCCTGTCCGAAATCGGCCGCATAATGCAGTAGGTTCCGTCCATTAATCTCAGTATTCACATCGATTTGCTTAACCTCTATGTCCTCCTGAACCCGATCAAGTTCGCCATTTTTTATGCTCCACACAAGATTTGCCATTGTGTCGATGGTTTTTTTTCCTCCGCAATACTTTATTAAAATTAGAAGTAAACAATGGGATTCGATGTAATTGTCAGAAATTATTTAAAATATATTAAAATCCCACCCCACGCAACCAATTATCTGGTGCAAAAAATGTTGATATCAATACCCGGGTACTGTTGTAAATGAACGTAAATTCGCAAAACACTGCTGGTTTTGGAGAAAACAATGGTTATGCAGATGCTAAGAGGTCGGCGATGTTTTGTGGTCTTTCAAAATTCTTACGATCTCTCGAAGCTCCGGATCTTGCATCTACATTGTGGTAAGCCAATCTTCATCACTAATGTTGATGTTCATGACTCTCATCATATTTTCTTCTAATTCGTGGATCGCTTCCATAGGGGACCGACTTAATGCGTCCACATAACCTGGCTTTCTGGTGAACGGCTGTAAAGTCGAACTCGGCAAGCTTGAGCTACCATCTGGCTATTTGTGGAATTATTTCGATTTTGTAGCCCAACTATTGATTCGCAGTCGGTAACGACTCGAAAGTGTTTGCCCAGCAGATAGAAACGAAACCTGTCCAAGCTTTCTACAATCGTCAGCAACTCGTATTCTTACGAATGAAACTTCGACTGGGCCACTGTAGTATGTTGGCCGGAGTTTCTCGTCCAGCTTGTCTTTTTGCATAAGAATGCCTGCTAATCCGGATATTGATGCATCTGTGTGCATGGACTCCGGGCTATATAACATCAAGACTGGTGGGTTTGTCAATGCGTTCTTTAGTTCTGTGAATGCGTCTTGTTGCTTGGCCGTCCAAATGAATTTAGAAGATCACTTAGCGGTGCAGCGATATGATCGTACTTCGGTTCAAGTACCCAGTTAGCCCCAAAAACTGCCTGAGGTGGCGCTTGGTCTTCGGTAGAGGGAACTCGTCAATGGTCAATAACTGCTCGTCACCTTATATCCTAGGAACTCTATCTCGGTTTTAATAATCCTCAAGCGACATGCTAGGTACTGTGACATCGTCCGAATATGCAGCGATTGCTCCTGGTTTCATTTGAGACTTACCTTTGTTCGTAATGCTCTGAAAATGTTCTGGCGCACTGACAAGCCGGAATGGCATTCGATTGAATTCGTAAAGTACTTCATCGGTTGCGAACGTCGTATATTTCTTGCAATCCTCCTGGACCCTTATCTGATGATACCCTGAGAGCACAAACAGCGTGGAAAATGAATTTCCACTCAACGACGCCAAGATCTCCACGACGGGCATGGGAAACTTTTGCTTAATCGTGACTTTGCTTAACTCGGAAGTCAATACAAAAACGTTCTGTTCCATCTTTCTTTTATGTGAGGATAATCGGCGAGCAGTAGCAAGTCGTGGATTTCCGGACCACCCTCTGTCGCAATTATTGGTGTACATTCTCCTTTACTAGACCGCGCTTCGCAAACGGGATCCGGCATAGCTGCACACACATATGCCTCTTCGCCTTAACGACACTCGTCCCACTCGCAATCTCCTAAATCTTCCGCTGTCATAGCGAAGCAGTGCCTGTATGCGTTTACTAAATCTTTCAACTTCTGCTTCTCCAGAACGTCCATCTCTCCTCGGTCTAACTCGTCGATGTCGATTTCGCCCCAGCTGATATCAGAGTGCAAGTATCAGATGATTACCGCCTGGTACTCTTCTTCATTATGCATGGAATTGCTTATCGTAAGCCGTCCGTGTGTCTTTTCTAATTTTACTTGCGGCTGATCTAACAGTGTTCAACAATCAATTTGTTCACCTGGCTGTGGTCTAGCACAACAAAAACTTCACATCAGCTACAGAACTTGTGCATTCTTATTTCAGCGTAAAGTCTTCCAACCTGTCCTTTTGACCAGGATTACGCAGCCACTTCAAAGGTCAACAAAAGCCATTATCTTATGATTGCTAAGCAAAACATGTTTCATGTATTTACTCGCTTCCCGCTTGATCAGCATCTGGTGTGGCTGGCTCGACAGTTTCGGCTGATGTGTTCTGGTTGCAAATACTGGCTTCTAAGCATTCATTGTCAGTCATCCCTCGCACAACGTATCGCACCAGTTTTTTCTCATCCAGTTGCCCTTTAATGCAATCGCCCTCATTTCACCCTCACGTTAAACGTTAAGCAGTTCATGTAGTTCTGCTATATCATCTTCGGGCGCAAAACTTTCCAGCAAATCATCCAAAAGTTCGCCAAGAGTCTTGTGAATAACGTCGTTGCTCCATATCCTCGCTGCTCCCTCTAATCTCGTCATAGATCAGAGTCTTGCGGTGTATAAACAATATCGACTACTGTGCCAAGAGAACCATTATAGAGACCTAGTTTTGTGGACAAATTGTGTTTTAACATTTCTCGACAATCGCGGGCTAGCGTTAACTGTTTTCGTACATTGTTACTGATGAGCGCGTGCTATAACATCACCATCGAAAATTTGATCTACATTGTTCAAGTGACCTGCAAGTACTGCGCGTGAAAAAAAAAATCCCATGCTAAGTCAATGAGAGCGTTTTTCGGGGATAATTGCTCCGTGGTATTAACAATCACCACCTTAGACCGCAGCTACGTTCAAAATTTCATCTTGATCGGTCAAACAGGGACAGAGGAGCTCGATTTGGAAGACATGGGTGCAAGGAGGGTCCTAGGAGCGTAATCGTTAAAACTTGGATAGGAATATTGAAAGTGCACAATGAATTAAAATTTAAAAAAAAGTGATTAATGTGAGGGTTATGGCGGTTGGTTCTTGACGTTGTTTGAATGAAGCGAAATTTCTTGGATTGGTGTTAAAGGGAATAATTTAAAGCAGTGTGGGGCAGTCAATATAACCGATGAGTAGGTTTCGATATCGATAAAAAGTATGCCTGCGGCCCTGCGTCTTTCTTCTATGGATCGGAGGTTAATTATTCCTAAGCGCTCCATATAAGGCGGTCAGTTATAGATATCAGACCAGGGAATACCACGAAAGGCAAAACGAACAAGCTTATGTTAAACGGCCTCAATACGAGCAGTGTATATATCTCAAGAGGGTTGCCATACTTGACTCAATATTCAAGAAGGGACATAACGAAGGTAGTATTTAAGGAGGCTGTCATTCGATGTAAAAATTAGATTGCCCTTCTTTCCTTCGGGCGCCTTGTCTAGGCGGGGAGCATAAACGAACTAAACAGGTATTGAGCACTCTAGGTGGCACCAATGATAGCTGCTGTAGGGGGCACGAGCATGTAAGCACTTTTGGCATGCGCCTATAACATTTTTCCACCTACCGGTGAGGATCAACTCCTCAATAAAAGCGTGCTAGTTTCCCAAACTGACGGAGTTGGAAGCGTTCAGGGTCCTGCTATGGCCGGCGCTGCCGCTGAAAAAGATGGTGATGCTGACAGGTAGACTCTGAACGCAAGTCAAGGGTGTTTCGTGTTTCAACAACCCTCAAACTGGCAAAACCGTCCTAAAGCAACATCCAAAGGGAGCTTCCCCTACGACTCGGTACTACCTCCGCCTTCGAAGGCAGTTGCTGAATTCATAGAGTACTGTGAAGTCAGACATTCTGGTCTCATTATTCATCATCAATGCTACGATGCTAATGCTCAAAACAATCGTCTTTTAAACTTCACTCTTTCGTCTGACGTTATCATCAAGAATGTTGACTCTCAACCACATCTGTCACGGTGAGATAACAGGAGGTGATTTACCTAACCATATTTAAGGGATATGTAAAGACCATAACTAACTGGGGAGTGTTATCAGATACTACGTTGTCAGATCAATGATATATCGAACTGCAATTGAGTTGTGGGATCTCCTCCTCGCAACCCAAGCGGAATCCGAGAAAGACGGACTGGGTACGGCTTAAAGATAGCTTGATAAATCAGCTCTACCTAAACCTGAGTAGCGTCATAATAAGTTGCTTTGAATCCGCCGTTTTCTGTCAGAAAACCTCCCTGCAGGAAATGTGGAATGCTCAGCCTGATATTAACGGTAACTACGACTGAAACGATGAAAACAACTCTTTGATGGCTTTAAGTCGCCGGTCACTGACGGGATATATGTACCCAGTTATGGTGCAAAAAGGCATAAGACAACTGCTTCCTACTCTGAAAAGGATTTTCACTGTCGGCTTGACACTTGCCTATATACCTATTCTTACAGGGCAGTGAAAGTGGTCTTTATTCCCCAAATGTGATTTAGGCGGCGCTAAATGTGATCGGTGACTGGTGTACGAGTAAGCCGTCCGTTATCCTCTTAAGACTGAAGTCGTTCTTTGCATGAGAGGGAGGAAAAATACTGGCATTTATCAGCTGGTCCTAAAAGATATTCCCATCCCGATATCCAAGGAAGCTAAGAACCTGGAAGTCTACTTAGACGGTAAGTTTGTCACCTTCTGTTCCACCGTCGCTCGTGCACTGTGACCAACGTGGAGTGTGTCGAATCTCTTAGCTGAACATCACTAAAGCCTCTCCTCACTTTTCACTTTTCTCCGGAAAACGGGGAAAATACAATAAAATAAGGTGTCTGTCTGGTACTACAATGGACTAGTATTTGCATTTGAAGGCTTCAACAGATAGTAGAAGCCTACAGCAAAAAAAAAAAGGAAAAAAGAAAGATTCGAGAACTCCTTGAGGCAACGTTTCACAAAGTCGAAGGCGGGATTGTAATGTTTGATAATGTTGTCAATGTGAAGGCGAAAGTTAAGTTTTCGGTCGCAGATATACTCGTATGGCACTATTGATACCAATACTTTAAACATTTCGATGACGGGAAGCTCTAGTTGCTTTAATCCACTACTTTTTTTCTATCCACATAGTGAGTTGTGAATAGAACGAGTTAATGGTGCCAAAAACATAGCTCCTATGGCTCCAAAGGGGGAATTCTTATACTATTCAACATCGCAAAACCACATTCCTTGATACATAACAATCAACCTATAAACTTTGGTTCCGACACATTCGCGTTTTAGTTTCCCTCTTTTTAAGCGATTTTTGAGTCACGTTTCCCCCACATTTTCTTACAACGTGTCTTGAATAACAGGTTTAAAGGTTAGGGCGCAATAACAAAATTACGCATTTAACACTATGCCCCACTAGGTTCAAGTAAGCGAAACTCTATGCGAATTGGCATGCATGGAAGATAAAAGGAAGAATTAAAAATATTATCCTATTCGCACGAAATGCACTACTCTTATTAATAAGTTCCTTTAGCAGTTTTCAAACTGGCCTTTACATGATTACATGATTTTTCTGTAGAACGTGTTATTTTTAAACTTGTAATGATGAGTCATGGACGAAGCGCATTTTGATAGCCACTAATATATGTGCTGAACCCGGCGGGAGCTGTATCGATTGGCACTCAAATCCAAAGACATGTACACGTAGATGGAATACAAACACCGTAAGATGAGGAGTTGGTTTAGAATAATGTTCGCATTTTGCTTCTGGTGCGAAGGATTTATCTTTATCTTTGAGCTTCATGTTTCCCTTAGGCTCTCTTAGGCTATATGTATATGAGCACATAAAAGAATATCCTACAAGAGGTGTCATTTCATTTATCAATGTCGACCTGTCGACATTCATCGACACACACTCGGCTCGGCAATAAAAATAACGCTTCGTGTTTCAGTTGGTGAATGAAGTGAAGCTAGAAAATCATGCACAAAGCCGTACTTTTGTTCGCTGATTAGGTTCTGGAACGGAATGAATATACTCGTAATCATGACTTTTTGTACATAATTCGGTGTAAGTTAACAAACAAAATGGCGATATCTAGAGCTGCAGAAAACAAAGAGAAATAATGGAACAACAAGTTAAAATTATGTGCGGTTTTTGAGTTGCCAGGATAACTGAACCATATTGTTTTGAAAATAATTTTGGTGCGACGGTTTTTGTGAATGGATTCGTTATCGAACGATGCTGACTGACCAGGTGCTATGGACTTGGACCACGGTTGTTTTCACCATTATAACACCACAACTACATCCCACATGCGAACCAAAACCATATGAGCTTTTTTCCTTTCGGGACATGGTAACGATAAAGCCAATATTGAACCAGAGATTCATGCAATAGAACATATCGCAGCTGTTATTCCCGAAGTACAATCGAAATTATACAAAACCGTCATGAAAAGTTTCATGAAAGGATATTCTCTGCAAATGCAAGCGTCATACTTTAGATTAAAATAAACCACTTTTCGTAAAAATGTTTTCTGTTTCTACATATTCGAAATGACACCTCTTCTTAGATGAATTTGATGATAAAAAATGGATAAAATGGGATAGCATTTAAATCTAAATTTTTTAAATTATTTTTCCTTAGTAACACACTTCCATCCACCAAAAAATTTTAATACCTATGTGAAAAAAAAGTGCACATTCATTTTATCATTTTGTTATTTTGAAAAAGAAAACGATGAATCCCAATAGTATTTAAATATTTCTTTTAGCAGTGCTTAGGCAAGACTGCTATATTTGTTAGAATGCGTAAGGATGATTGCATGTAAGGCACCATCAGGTAGGAAACGGACACTTTAAAAGGTAAAAATAAAAACGTTAAGGATTCGTGTGCGTCGATCCGACATTCACTAATTTCGGCATAAACTGATTTCAAATTGATTGAGACAAATGCTCAAGATATTCGTTATCCACACCGCGCATGTTCCGAATAACCTATTGGGAGGTTTGAGTCGATTTCATCATGTCGTGGCTCGATGAAGTGGTTTACATTGAAGAGTCAAGCCAAACAGTTTGAGAGATTTCAATCTAACAGTATAAAATTTAAATTGGAACTCTGAGTGATTTTCTGGCATGTATGATATCATTACTACCTTACGTGAGGTTTTTGAGGAAGCGACAAGGAAGGTATACATGGCGTGGCAGCGAGAAATTAATGATATTCCAACATATGTATAAAAATATTTATAGATGAACGCCTGCCTGAGCAAATTCATGCACTACTGACTACTCATTGCCAACAATTAAGAGTCTCTGAAATTCCCTTCTTCCTTCGCTTTAACCGCGATACATGCGATTTTCGAAGAACATCAACGGAATTTTGATTAAATTCTTTTTCGATTGCTTACTGGTTTTCTGTTGTTTTCATCACAACATTCAAATGGGACACTTAGCATTTATTGTCTCGTTATTTTTTTATCCGCCAAGATAAATGTCATAATCGTCAAGCAACCCATATGAATCGGATATGTAGCCTTCTCCTTACTTCTTTGAACAAAGGGAAACATTGACCTTGGCTAGCAATCTTATTACAATGTCTTCGATTTGCTATTTACGATATCATGTTCATCGAACATAGGGATAAGCATTGCAGCTACTAATAAAAATAAATTTGATAGGCAGAAGCAGTTCAAACCAATAATCATGGACATGATTATGATTATACGCTTGAAGATACATAGTTCAGTAACGAAACCAGAATAGCAAAATATTGAGGCAGTCACTGGGCTTTACGTTTCTTTTTCCGTTCATCCATTTAAGACATTTCTACACTACAAAACGCGTTCTTTTTAAGATGCCAAGATATTCTAACGTGTCTACTCGTCTCTATGTTTTTCCCTTATTACTCAACAAAAAACCTTATATACATATATGACATATTGATTAACATACTTACATATTTCATTTTACTTTTCTTCCTTTCTGGGCCATATCATTTACTTTAATTTAACTTTGGACTATGAGACGTCTGCTGTTTTATTATGAGACTATCCTTGTCTTTTACCAAACCACAAAAATGTACGTAGTAGCTTTAAAAAAATATTGAATTTTTGGTTTTTGAGAAGAATTTTATTTGATATCTTCAGAATACGTTTCATTAGATATTAAACATTCATCCCAATTGATCTTCTTCTTACGATGTTCGTCAGACAACCTGCAAATGGCGGGATGCAGATTGTTTGTGTCGAAGATGTTCGTTCACTACTCTCCGAGGGTGGTTGCCCTAGACGGGTTTTGAAAGATATTTTCGTTTCTACAGACCTCCGGCTCAACGAAGATTTAATATTTTTAATATTAATATTTTTTAATATTTTTATCGTTTTTACAGTTACGGATAATAAAATAGAATGACAACCTTATATAATAATAAAAAAAAAAACTAATGAATAAAACTGGTTACATAAGATAGGGAATATTAATGTGCACTTTGCGGAATGGCCTTTTTGATTCAATGGAGCCTTACATCTTGCGGGCATTGAATCTACCAAAGCACTATAAGTTCTTTTCGGTATAGCATACCAAGCCGACTGAACTTTTTGCAACAACTCTTCTTTGGTTTCATCGGGGGATTGCACAGGCCAAGTTATGAGATGTACACCGTTTTCGGAAAGCCACTTTTGAGCTGGACCCGAAGTGTGTTTAGGGTCGCTGTCTTGTTGAAAGACAGTGGCATTTCCCACTCGGCATTATGTCTTTAAGTATATTGGACGTGCTTGTCCATCGTACCCTTGATTCAAAAAAAGGCCCGAATCCATACCACGAGAAGCAGCTTCACCCAATTATATAGCAACCACCATGCTTAAAGCTCTTATACCAATAAGATAAGAGCGAGGGTTCAGCTCAGCATTTTTGTGCCTCTTTACCTAAGGTCTGCCATCATTACCAATCATATCTATCTTTGATTCGTCAGACCAAAAACCCAATTAATTTTACCATCCCAATTTGGGTGCGATCTCGCGAACACTATACGATTTCTTTTCTGTCTCTTTATTATCAAAGGTACCCTTCGCGATCTTTATCAAGGAGATTTCCATCAATCGTCTTCTTACCGTTCGAGATGAAATTTCAGCTCCTAATTCGAACTGGGTTTGACAACGTGAGGCCGATCGTTTTCATACTGTAGTATTAATTTTTCGCGCCTCTGCTCGTATTGTCAATCAATTGAGTTCAATACTCTTCCCCAGTGATGGTTTCGTTTGGTTTCAACAGTTCATAATAAATAACACCGCCCTGATCCCACCATATACACAGCATAACCTTCGCAGCGTGAACATTCGGCCGGGCCGACGACATCGAAGCATGACCGGGCTGTCCCCATTATTTTTTTCTCTTTGGGTTGCTGTAATGAATCCATTTTTCATCACCCGTTACGATGCGATGAAGAACACCTTTTTTGCCGCTGGGACAGTTGTTCACAGGCGAAAAAACGACACTCAACGTCTCTTGGCTTCAAATCATAAGGAAACCAAGTTCCTTGCTTTTGAGCCATTCCCAACGCATGCAATCGCTTAGAAATAGCTTGGCGGGTAACTTCTAATACGGAAGCAAGTTCTTTTTGCGTTTGGGGTGGATCCTCATCGAGCAATGCCTCCAAATCAGCGTCTTCGAAGGTTTTGGTTCTTCCTTCAACGAACGGTTGTCAACATCGAAATCACAGTTTTTGAAGCGACGGAACCGATCACGGCGCGTTATATCACTTAGAGCAGCATCTTCGTAAACTTTTTGAAATTCTCAATGAGTTTCAGCCGCCGATTTCTTTGAATGAAAGAAGAAAAGCAACACTTCCCGCAAATGACGATTATTTGGCACAAAATCAGACATTTTGACACAACTAAAAATATATATGACGTTTTGGATACGTCACAATCGATCTATCTCTTGATAAAGAGCGAGAACTTAGTTGCACACCTAATAACAACTAACATAAAATACCTTACTGGCCCTATACGAATACTCTAAAGCAAATAGAAAAATTTAAGACTGTGCCTTTCGGTTTTGCAATTAATTTGCAATAATTAAAATAAATTAAAGAACTTAGACTAAGAAAAGTGATATTTTTAAAAAACTTAGCATCAGATAATTTTTTTAGAAATAAACTTATAACGAAAAATAACTTAACTCTAACTTGAATAAAATATTATATATGTAAAACTCTTAGCTTCAATAGTTTTATTTATTTAATACGAATCAAAGAAAAAAAGGCAATTCAGGGAATGGAAAAAAAACGATGGAATAGAAGAGGTGTAATGCGCGTCGTCTTGTCGTCTTCGCTGGTATCTTCGCAATGAATCCTCCGAGAGGAAAAAGTATTCGTGTTTACAACTTGTGGTTTGACATTTCGATTCTTAGGGTCATTCCACATACATACTCGTATATACAATATATATACAAAAATACATTGTTTTGTTATTATTTTGTTTTTTTTTTTTTTTATTGTATTATTTTAATGAAATCTAAAACTTAATTACACTAAACCTACGCATTACCTTTACATGCCTCAGCCTGACCTAGTCTTCCCTGCCCTAAGGGGGCAGGCCTATAAAAATTAATTACTGACGCAGGCTGCTAAGGCCATCAAAATAATTGATGCTGTCAGACGACGTCTCCCCGATCTTGGTGCGACACCGATCTACTAAACTTTAGGCGCTCGGGCTCACAGATTGGAACATCGCGCTCGCAGAGGAGCCGCCGCTCCACGGAGTTATGGGTCACGTGGAAGATTAGCGGAACCGCCAATTCATCCTGGATCAACCCACATTAATCAAAATAGGGAAATGCTACGGGGGGGACAAAGCCGCTTAGGCGCACTTTCTCGTGGTATATGTAGTTGGGATAGTAAGCCCCGGAGATCAGGTTATTGACCGAAGTCATTGATCCCGCAACATGACTTCGGGTCAGATTAATCAGAAAATGATCTCTTCGTACAATACTGGCCCTATTGTACAAGACCTCATTCGGGCTAAATTTCGTGTACTCAGATTCGTGTCTTCTATCTGACTCGAGACAAGTCCTGAGACATTAGCTAGATCTCTCATTGATAGGTAATCATGTGTCTGATTAAGGCCATGTAGATTACTTTCACTCTGGAATCAAGTTGGCTGCCATGAAGCAACTTCTTGTAAGAGCGAAGAGCAGCATCTATATGTTTGCCAAAATGTAGACACTGGTCTAACCAGAACCCAAGGTATCTGATTACATTTCGTCTCGCCATTGGACGCCCATTTGGTCCAAAAATTGAGAATCTGTTCCAATTTTTCCTTGTGTCCCGAGAGACAAAGGCATTTTAAATAAAATAGATTCAGACTTCTAAAAGTTGATTTTCATCTTCTAGTTGTCACAATACTGTTGAATTTTTTTGAAGTCACTCTGTATAAGAGTAATAATGACGTCGATCGTTGAACCTGATGACAAACCTTAAACTAAGCACACACATTCTCAGGTATATATATACATATTTTTAAATCTTATTACGTTTGTAGAATTTTTACAAGGTTTGGTACCACACAATTTACACACAGAGATATGATATTTAATACATATATCTTTCAACTGAAAAAGCACTTTACATGGCTATGATTTTTTGTATTTTTGAACAATTTTCGAGGGGAAGCAACAAGAAAAAACCCTCATGTGGCATTCTCAGGTAATAGTTCGGTTTGGCATATATTATACATACAGTCTGTCAAGAATGACTTTACACATTGGAAATAAATAACAAAATTCAATTTAATTAGCTTGAAAACACAAGTTTTTATTTCATTACATATACTTTTTTGATTCATTATAATTATATACAGTATATACAACATTTCAAAGAAAAAAAAAACGAAGTTCCTTGAAAAACAAAAACAAAAATGCAACAAAAACCAAAACAACCCCATTTTTTTAGTGTCAAATAACTCTTTTCACAAATGATAAAATACGTGCTTATGTTAAATGTAATAATTTGATAATATATTATTTAGCAATTTTAGTATTTAGTGTAAAAACCCTTTGCATCTAGCACACATTGTAGTCGGTTTTTCATGGAGTGAATTAATTTTTGTAGGTCATAATTGCTCGGTATTTTTTGCCACTCTTCCAATATTGCGGTTTTAAGTGCAATTTTATTTGTTGGTTGTCGTCTGGGGACATTTTTCTTCAAATGAACCCACAAGTTTTCGATAGGGTTCAGGTCCGGACTTTGAGGAGGTGTTTCAATCACTTTGCCGCAATTATAAAGTAGCCACATCCGTACCATATGTGACTTATGCTTTGGGTCGTTGTCCTGGTAAAAGTTGAATTGTGGTTTGTTGTCCGTTACGAAACCAAATTTTTTAGCACTGTTTACCAAATGGGTCTTAAGAATATTTAAATATTTTTCTGCATCCATTGTGGTCTCAATAAATGCTAATTCTCCTACTCCTTTGCTCGAGATGAACCCCCAAACCATAATCGACAATTTTCCAAATTTTACTGTTGAAATTATGTTCTGTCTTTCTAATGATGTTAGAGGCTTTCGCCACACTCTAGATGGTCCATCATTGCAATACAATATCATTTTGACCTCATCACAGAATATGACGTCGTCCCAATAGTCGATCGGGTGTAAAACGTTAATTTTGGCAAAGGAAAAACGCTTCTCTATATTTGTTGTAGAAAGCATTGGTTTCTTGCGTGCTACTCTTGATGTGTATGTATTTATTTTTTACTACGGTTTGCCGAACTGTTTCATGGGAAACAGAAATACCACACTCTTCCTCGAGCTCCTTTGCAACTTTTCTAGTCGAGATTTGAGGGTTTTTATTAATTTTTCTAAGAATTAAGCGCTCAACTCGTTCATTTATTTTTGGCTTCGGGCCACCTCCGCGCTTTAACTCTAATCTACCCTCGTTTTCAGCTCGATTAATAATGTTATAAACTGTCTTACGTGTATCTGAAAACATTGTCGACAGCTCCTGCACACTTGTTCCCAATTTGTGATTGTAGTAAATAAGCTGAATCACATCATATGATAAACGCTTGCCTGGCATTTTTCAGAGAAGATGTTTTATGAAATGATACGTACATATGTATGTACATATACAACAGAAACTTATCAACAAATGAATAACAAACTCATAATAAATGATATCGCAGATCAGATAACGGTAAAATACCGTATGCCGTTTCAGTGTAAATGAGTGCTAGACGCAAAGGATGTATAGAGTTATGATTTGTGAAAAGAGTTACTTGACACAAAAAAAAATGGGGTTGTTTTGGTTTTTGTTGCATTTTTGTTTTTGTTTTTCAAGGAACTTCGTTTTTTTTTTCTTTGAAATGTTGTATATACTGTATATAATTATAATGAATCAAAAAAGTATATGTAATGAAATAAAAACTTGTGTTTTCAAGCTAATTAAATTGAATTTTGTTATTTATTTCCTATGTGTAAAGTCATTCTTGACAGACTGTATTTTAAGACAGGCATGACAAATTCGGATCATGGGTTGACCCTGCGTAACCAGACTGCTTAACATTCGTAGAATGGTTACCCTCCATATTGCATCAATCAGAGACTATGCTGTGCTACCGAGCTTACTCTGCCCATCTGAGACTTCACCAAAAGAAAAGCATCTATAAGCCCTCAAGCTATCCCTGACCTTACCGCATGATTAGGACGGATGAAAACGAAGTAACGCACCGTTCTGATATGCACGTTTACTAAACAAAAGGCAATGTGTTGTTTAGGAACAACGGCTAACCCCTGTTAGCTACTGAAACAGACCAGCTCCTGAGTATTGTCGGTTTGCTAGTCCCGAGGCAGCCAATTGATTCGCCCGCCAAGGTGACTACACCATGCTTTCTAAATCAATAAGTGGGAATGCATTTGGAGAGAACCTTTAAGTAGTGGTTGGAGTTAAAAGATAAAGCGGCTATCAGTAGTCGTTGCCCTTGAAATGTGTTATGGAGTCAAATATGACTGATTAATAAGTCAGGACATTTTTGTTAATGCCCGTCATTCAGTATCTTGATAGAATATTACATTCTGTACTGGGATTATGTCCGAGGTAGCCCCCAAAGCAAGGTCTCTTGAATGTCCAAACACATAAGTTGATGCCATCTTAAGCCAGACGGGAAAACCACAAGAGCTGGTAGAACCACGAAGCGTAACTAAATGTAATGTAAATTGCCTTGCACACAAGTTGACTACTGTGAAGCAGTTTTCATGTTATATCGAGTGTTTTAACCCGAGCTTTGCCTTCAAATTCCTTTGCAACCACTGCATATCAAATCTACCTCATCTCATTTCCATTTAATTTCCGTTCAATCTAGTCCCCCATCAACATATTCATTGTAGTTGAAAGCTAATAGTCACGTCTTTAATGTTATTTGCCAATGTCAAGAAGACAAATTCCGTTTCATATGTGCCACCGCAATTCTCATACATACATTATCGTTCCCCTATTTTCCTTTTACCAACGACAATCGAACAAGCTTAAAGCTTTTAAAGAAGAAAGTATCAAATTCATTTAAACTCATATGAACAACAACAACAACCTACTCAGAAATAAGGACATCAACCCAAAAGGTTGTATGTGTATCTACTATATATCTGAATACCTTTTCTATTGTAAAGGCAACAAAGTTTGTCTCAGCAGAAACAAAAAATCGATATTGTTCAAAAAGTATTTCAAGGCTGAAACCTTGGTTTTGTTTTTTTTTGAGAATTGTAGTCCATACGAGATCGGATTGTTTGTTGGGCACCAGCAGCTTTTGCTTCAATATTTATTCATTACCTGTGCAGATATACTACTGATGTTTTATGCTAATCTATCTATTCTATATATATAATACGCCAGTGAAGACGCTTCTCCTCCTAAACTAAAAGTTGCACAATCAAGTGCGATACATCGTTGGAAAGGTATTTGTCTGAAGTGGTGCACTATGTAATAAAATTTGGCAAAAACTTAATGCTGGAGTGATTTAAACCGGATTTAATTAAATATTCCTTTATGTAGTTTATTTTATATTCCGTCAAATACATGAACCACATTGACCACTAAACCCAATTCCCCAACCGCCAATTGATTGTTGCATTGCATATTTTTAGGAGTTAATCGCCATCTAGATAAATTGAAAAAGGATACATACAGGCACTATCCTATTAGCAATAATATTTGGTGTATCTAGAAAACTGGACCGAAATTGCAAAATATTTTAGTTTTTCCTTGATTTATACACTAAACACTAATTGTATTCTAAATTTCAAGCTTCTATGTCTGCTAGTTTATTTATATTTTAGAACAATTCAGTTTTTTTGTTAGAAGCGTTAATTTGTTTTTAACTTCAGTTTTCCGCAAGAAAGTGCAGATGGAAAATCGGCAGTTGCAGACGAGAATGTGGAGGCTGAATTGTTGTTCTCTTTACGATATTAGAAAAGCTCAGAATATAGCCATTGCGTTTAAATTTTAATGCTTCGATAAATTTTTGAGTACTTCAGATACTGTTTTGATTACTTCAATAGGTTGTCAATTTGAAGCACTTTTTGGGTATTTGGAATCGACTTCAATGGAATTGTGATCATTGGCTAATTCCCCAATTATTTAGCAGGTTAGCATTACTAACCTTCTTCTTTCTCTATTTATTTCTTGTCATTTGACGCAAAAACTTATTCCTATTTATTTTCGACTGATGTTTCGAAGAGGGCGTTCCTTCCTTTTTTGTTATTCTGATTGGGCTTATCATAAAGCCTAGAGAGGCTTGTGCTCAGACAACTAAGATAGGATGTTAACGAAGTTGATCTCCTCGAAATAGATGTAACTCTCAGGAGACTCAAATTCTCTGAATAAGATACGTTTCAGTCCTACACAGTGTCCTGAAACGTAGTTTACAAGTCTTCTGATATCATTTCTATCTAACCTCACTAACCCGCAGATAAAGATGTGCAGAAATTTTCTATTGAACCTGTGGTAAGTAACCAACTTTAGGAGTAATATGTAGATGTTGTTTCCACAATCCACGAAGCATGTACAACCGCCTCGACTTTATCTACCAAAGAATCAATTGCTGTTGCATCTTACAATTATTCTCCTAAACCTTATGTTCTGGTTGTTGAAGTCCCTTTACCAAAGGTGAAATATGGTCAACATTTAAGGACGTGTACACAGCCAGAGTTCATAACAGCCAACGATTAAATGACTATCAGCGCTTTCATTATCTAAAGAGAGCATTGCTAGGTGAGGAGGCACAGGATATCCAGCACATCAATCTTTAAGGAGAGAATTATCCTACGGCTTGGAAAATACTTTTAAACTTATACGATAACGACGAAGACAAAAGGCGCTGGTTGATAAGAACCGCAGACAAATAATTTTGAAAAGCAGGGCCAATCGCAACAGAAAGATTTTGGAAATCACTAATAGTCAACAACTAGTAACCGTCGAAAAAATTTTCGATTATCAAAATGTACTTTTTATTACGAAACGTTTATGGATAGAAGGTTAAAAATGAAATCAATACAAAGAGATCGGAGAATATTTGGCCACATGCAAGATTTTGATTAGTCAACTTCCGGTCTATTGGCCCCAGTGGCCGGGCGTTTGGCTTCGCTGGCGGCCTCGAGGCGGGGTGATTGGCGCTGGTTTGCCTGACAGGCGGCCACTTCTTCCTTTTTTGCTTGCTTCCTGTTGGCCATTTCCGCTTTTGCTTCTGGGCATACTTGGCTCAGAAATCTTCCAGGGTCTCCTGGCAACGATTTAGGTTGCCCTCTGGCCCCCATGTATTATATTTGGCGACGTAGTTGGTCCATTTCATTAAAAAGTAGCGTTGGCCATCCTCGACACAGTGTTTGACACGGTGTTAAGATTATCCTTCGCGTAATCTCGAGCAACAAAGGATGAAGTTTGATTCTTTCGTAGAACATAGATTCCTCCTACTTTTTACGTGTTTTTTGCATTTTTCGAAAAGTTTACTGTTCTCATAAACAGAGGAAATCGTCCAAAGAGTGGTTTGTCCCCCCTGGATTTAATCCCCAGTTTAACTTAAACTCGACTTCTGTAAATCGCTGGGCCATTTGTGTGATCACGTGCAAGTTAAAAATTTTTGTCTGCACAACCCTAGTTTTTGCCCTTCTGCACAACCCTAGTCGAAATCACTAAATGATGCCTTTATTCTCGAGGTGTGGAGTCAGCTGAACTTTGATCCCTTTATGCCGCCCTCTGGGGTCAGACTTACCTACACCCCAAAACTTAGCTCCTTAAGTCAACGGTCGTTCCCGTGAAGAGGCCGCATGTTGGGGGGTGGAAGCTCTTTAGTATATATGTATAGATGGCCTCATGTCATCTCGGAGGAGAGCCCAGCTGATTGTTCCACTCGTGGTCTGACTTCATCAAAACTGGCATAATGCCAGCTGTGATAGCGTGGTCCACCCTGGTTAAAGTTGCAATCTAGTAAATGGGCGACCTCTTTAACTGAACCTGAGATTGAACTGTTACCAGTTGAAACTGAATTAAAACGCATTACTGTCAATCTTTCTGTCACAGACAAAATTCATATGATCTCCGTCGTCGAGCACTTTTCTTCGTCTTCCCGGCTTATCCATGTCGCTACCTATTGTAAACGCTTTATTTTTAATATGTGTCAGGATAAGGATAAACGACAATTTGGCACTTTATTCGCGAATGAATATAATTAGCGTTGTTCAACAGAATGCCTTCGCTAAAGATTGGAATGCATTATCATCCAGCAAGCCATTACTCGAAAAAAGTTCAACCATCAATGAAAAATGTCCATACCTATGTCCATACCCTCAAAAAAAAAATTTACTTCGCTTGTCATTAATCACAGTCACTTAACCATGTTATAGCTCTTACACAGCACTGCTCAGGTGTATATCTGAACAACTGATGGCCGATTTACCAGCGTCACGTATGCGACCAGCGGAAGCATTTTCTTTCATTGGGGTAGATTACGCTGACCCTATCGCAGTCCTTCCATCGGTCGTGGCCGTACCTCCGTGAAAGAACGCATCGCAGTAATCGTTTGCCTGACCACCAAAGCTATTCATTTAGAACTGGTTGGGGATTTATTCGCCAGTTCCTTTATATGTAGGTGGTCTTCAAAGATTTATTGGTGGGTACCAATTTCAAAGGCGCTAATCGTAAATTGTAAGCCGACAAAAAAGCATACAAGACATATGTACATCGAGTCCTAAATATCTCCGTTTTTTATCGAAAACAATATCCAGTGGCATTTCACCCCCCATCCGCACCACACTTCGGAGATTCCGATTGATCGAACGATCCCGATGACCTCTGAAATTCTGGACACCCCTCGGGCGTTCAATGCTTTTTTGCTCCTTATTAAAATTCATATTCCTTTACAGTAAACTGTATGGCGAGAGTATTAAGACAGACTTTGCAAGGACCTTTCGTTATAGCCTAATAAGCCCAACTAACTTCTGACTTCAGTTATGGTGTGATTCGCGCAATGGGTGTATCGGTAATGTTGTTTTTTAAATGTAGTACTTTCTGATAACAACAAATAAGTTTTCCTCTATAGTTTACCCCCGAATTTTAATGTCGTCGAAAAATACAAATCGCTTTACGCTAAGTGAATGAATAATTGACATTTATGCCTAAAATAACCAGATATACACCATAGTCCCTCTAATTGTTGAGGTAGTTTTCATACACCGCACTTCATTCAACTAATGGCATGTTATTTTTATTTAATGTAATTTGATAGTCGGTACATAATCTAATCGACACTTTTCTAACGATTGGTAGCACAAGTGTTCCCCACTCATCTTATTTCATTTCTGTGATAATACCCGCCTTTTCGATCGATCAATCTTCACTGTCATTTTATCTTTACCAATCTGGAATATACAGTACCTTGCCAGCTGCAATGTAACTTAACTTGACGTTATTATCCACAGAAGGTGTGGCTTTATAAGTTTTAATATTTCCCATTCCACATCGAAAAACATTATTGAAATGGACTCTTAAGTCACGCTGTATTTTCTTCTTTAATTGAGCTAAAATCATTTCAAATCAGGGCTGCTATCGTTTAAAGTGGTTTGTAATAAGTAACAATTACATTTTGAATTTCAACGTAAGGTGATAGTTGATGTGTTTGTCATATTTCTTTGATAGCTCTGATTTGGTAGTTATTTGGATATCAATTAAATAAGTTTTATATGTTTAATGACCATTAAAAAAAAATTCCACAACTTAGTTGCATTTAATAATTAATGAGAATCGCTCAAAAAATATCACAAAAAAATGTTTATATTACTAATTATAACTAACTCATTATCTCCTTTTTTTATTGCAGAATTCTTTTTTTCGGATTCTTCTTAACTAACTTCAAAATCGAACAGTCGTGATGTTAAAGCGATGATAATGCCGAGCTCGTGTGAAATTCCAACAGTCACAAAAATTTGGAAAATTATTAATTTATTTAGGATTAATTCTAGTATACTTTGTTCGGTTTTCCACTCCTCCGGAAGGACGTCTTATGTTTCATCTATTCTTTCCTCCTTCATTGATTCAGTATTTGGGTCTTGGACAAGTTGTGGAGTTGTTAACCTGCTCATGACAACATATACAAGTTTGATTTCGTTACTTGCTGTTTGCCAAGTCTGATTCTGGAAGATGGTTGATCATTTGAAGACTATCTCTGTGCGTTCTGCAATTAATTTTGTTGAGTTATGGAAAAAGTATAATAGTATATGCCATTTTTTTTGATCGGATTTCATCGCCACTGAAATATTCACATATGCGACGAAGAAGTTATTTAGATTCTTCATCTGGATCAGTTTTCCAGTTAATTACCTATGATTTATCTTATGCGTGCCTTGCAGCTTTTGCACATATTTTTAAAGCCTTCAATTAAATTTTCTATACTTCGCCTCTCAAGTCGGTTACGCGCGATACTCAGTTTTGTCGGATGTAAAAAGTTCCTGTTTTTACTAATTTGATTTGATTGTTGGGGGCTTAAATGTTTGGGTCCTCTGGACGGGTTAAAGAAACTGTGATGTGGTTGGGTCCATCCCATTTATTTTGTTGGCTTTCACGTTGTCACCAAATTCTTCATGTTAAAGAAGTCGTTACCCTAGCTATAACTGTCTGGCTGGTTGCCCACTTTATAGTAACTTTGTAGTGCTTACTCCAACCATTGCTTTGATGTTCTGTTAAGGTCTCGAATTGGCTTGGAGTGATGTTAATTTCTCGTATTTAATTTGAATCTTTGCAATCCTAAAGTTTATTCAATAAAAAAAAACTCCTTCATCGATCACAATTTCCATTCGCCTTTTATTCAGTGAAATAAAGGTCCACACAAAATTATTCGCATAAAACCTGAATTTATTTAATATTTTTGATGGACAAATAACAGTTTTTTCATGTTGTACATTCTCTGTACATTCAGTAGTCATATAGTCATGGTTCATACAGATGTAATCATCCCTAAGGGTAGATTTCACTTCTTCGAAAGCAGATACAAAATTATCCGCACCATTGTGCTATAATATATACACATTCTCTTGAGTGCTGTGATCGAGGCAACAAGCAGAAGGATAGAGGATATTTCTATAGAGGATATTTCTGAAAAAAATAACATAAAGAAAACGAAAAAGAAAAAAAGGAAACTTCTTTAAAAGAACAAAAGCTTATTTTAAGGTTAGTTTACGACTGCAAAACCTACAATGAGGATGGCGAACTTGTTGTTGTTTTGCACAGAAGTTTTGAAATACGATTTGGAAATTGAAAAAGGTCGGGGTCGAAAATAAATATTGTATTATTTAAGGTAATTGGGAGGCATAAAATCCCAAGACGACACCAAAATTATGTCCTATTGAACCTATTGAACATTTGTGGGCTGAGCTGGAAAAAAGAGAAGTAAAATTTTTTTTAAAGCTCTGGAACGAAAATAGCAATTTTAAAGTCTATCGACTTTAACTGATGTCTGGACTTTCTTTTTTTAGATTTTAATACATATTCTTATTCCATTCTATTTACTAGATATAAATGTTTAAATCTACCTTAAAAGTAACTTAATATTTAATGGATCTTACTGGCCCTGTGCGGACTAACTATATTTCCTGGACTTTCTAGGAAAATTTATTAAAAAACCTTATCCATGCTTTTGTTTTTTTTTTGCCTAACCTTCACTTAGCTTCTTAGTTCTAATCTTAAATACATCTTTCAGCAACTGACCTTCGCCATCTCGCTCACTATGCATGCCCGAGACCTCACCTCATCTAAATATGATGACGTGCCCAAGATCCCCTAGCTAACCTTAATCTAATGTACGAACTAAAGAGTGAGGGGGATCTTACCGGAGTAAAGTGCCGCCCTGGAAAACCTTTTCACCCGACATTCACCAAAAATCGGCATGTTGTTTAGCAATATTGGCTAGATCCCAGTTCTCCAATAAGGTACTATAACGCATGAGCTCATAAGCACTGTTAACGTACCTATTGTGTATGAGCTGACGTCCCGGTGGCAGTGGTAAATTACCGAGATACCATCTCTTATTTGTACTATCCTTTCGATATCAGTATGGAGAAATGCTTCTGGAGGATTAAAGCCTAATCGGAGTGTTCTCTCATGGTATTTACAATTGGTGTAGTAAGCCCAGGAAATCAGGTTATTGTCGTTAGTCGTAGCCTTTGCGATCTGATTTTGGGTTATTTTAACTATTTTTAGGCCTGCTCCGTCATACAGGATGGTGCGGTAGGGTAATACTTAATGAACTGGGACTTTGGCGTTCTGTACATTCGAAGACAGACCATAAGGCACAGCATCTCGCTTACACGAATCTTTTACATGTAAGATGGCACTACATTAAACCACAAGCTAAATCAATCACATTAAGGCGCTGATGGGCCGTGTTGGGGACACGTAGCATACGACTTGTGACCTGCAGTCATGCTGAAGACTATATTAGCTCTAGCTAGACAAGCTTCTATACTCGTATGTCTATTGAAATTCAGATTCTGGTCAAGCCAGAGATCAAGGTATTTGAGCTGCGTTACTTGTGAGCAGTAACAAATCCCATTGCAAGATCTCTGAGAAATAGTGGTCTTGCTTTGTGCTTTTTAGGTGCATTCCAATTGGGATATGTTTCTATCCAAATCACAATGGGTCACTTATTTGACTTTCGTTTGACTGAAAATGCGTTGCACGTCTGATCAAAGTACCAGCCGCCTCTTTAGTTGAGTTGTAAAATAAATTAACTTCTGATTTGTTTCTGTCGTTAATGTCAATTGTTTTCGTATAATGCATCGTTGATAAGAACAAAACTTTTCTTTTTTTTTTTGTTACGTAACTCATTAGTGATCATTTTTTCCTGAACCGAAGTAAACTCCAGGTTTCTGTTTGTATTGGAAGAAATTCTTTTGGGATAAATGCTTTACTTCTTCTTATAGTTACAACACTGGTGAGATCCCTGCTCAATAATTGATTGGCCAGATGATATGATGTAAACAAAATTATCAAAAGTGAGATTTCGGTTCGATCAGGAGTAAGACTCGGAAAGCATCAATGCCCCATTCCCCGCTTGATTACAATCTTTTTTATTCCCTTCCTTTCAAAAGTAAGGAATACCAGGCAAGGAATAAGATGTGGAGCAACCACTTATCCCTTAGATTCATGCCACTGATGATGTATTGTTTTAAATGCACTCTACCTCCAAAGGGGGGGCAGTTGCTCATCAATTGTCAGGTTCATACCAGGCACATATGTATATCTTCTTCAAAATTGTCATAACGGAGTTCTAGAGTTAATTTAGCTCTATTTCATGGGCCAATTCCTTAAACATTTTGGTAGCATCACTATCCAAATAATCAAAGTCACTTTCGTCATTTACTTCAAAACCATTCTTATTATTGTCTGAGTCAGCTTCAATCGCACTTCTTAAATCCTCTTGAGCCATTATTGCTTAAATGTCAATTTGTATAAAAGAAAACAACTGTCTTATACATCTTCTATAATGTATGAAAAAAACCTACCATTATTCACAAAAATTAAAGAGTACATACTGCAATCCGGAACAATTTACTGGAGCACAAAAAATCTGAACTGAATTCTGCTATAAATACTTGTGCTCAGATGACACCTAGTATAATTGAAAGCCACCTAGCTTTAGGTGAAAAGAAAACACTTTGCACACAAAGCTTGCTTTTCGGTATATTCTATTATTGTTGCAATACTGGTGACTGTAAGACACTACCTTGGTGGAGTAGGTTGGCAAATAATGATGGCGGTATATATTTATATGTTTGTTACAATAGAACATTCTTTTCAAGTTCTACATGTTTGTCAAAATATAGATACTGGTCTAGCTAGATCCCAAGTTATCTGACTACACTTTGTTTCGCCAATTGAGAATTGAGAACGCGCGCCAATTTTTTCTAGTGTTTCAAAAGGCCCTAGAGTCTAGACAAAGGCAATTGAATGATGAACAGAAGCTATCAGATCACTGAAGTAAATGTTGAAAAGGATCGGCGAGTTCACCGTACAGCGTTGCAGTCCGTTGTTAATATCAAATGTTTGGGTAGAAGCCACGTTGGCAATTTTCACTACGAACTTTCTACCTGTTAACATGTCAAAAATCATATATAGCAGTGGTTTACTTATGCCCAACCGACTGAGCTTGTAGTAAATTCCTTCTAACCACACGGTGTCGAAAGCTTTTTCCAAGTCAATCAGACAGGTACCCGTGCATTGGTTCTTGCATTTATTCCCCTGGATATCCGATACGAGCTACGACGCGGCATGAATAGTGTCATGCCCCGCTCTGAACCGAATTGGTTATCCGGAATGATTTTATTGTTCTCAACCCATTTAGACAGGGCTCTATGGACTACCTTCTCGAAGACCTTGCTGATACTCGGAAGGAGACTTATCGACCGGAGATTTGCCAGGTTAGAGGTATCTTTACCCTTCTTGGGGATTGGTTGTACCACCACTGTCTTCCAGTGCACTGGATAATATGCATTATTCAGTGCATTGTTGAACAGGATGGCGTACATCTCTACAGCCACTGGTGGGAGGTGCCTAAGCACAACATTTGATATTCCGTCGATTCCCGCGGATTTTTTTCTTTTCAATGACTCGAAGATCATCTGGAGATCCTCCGTCGAAATGAACAGGGTGTTAGCCCCTTCACTGGTTTCCGAGAAATATACAATACCATTGATGTCACTCGTAAATTATCACGGGTGGATGAAAATGAAGGGGCTTAAAGGGGGTACGCCATCAGCCTAAATTGTAATTGTTGAATGTGATAACCCTTCCTATTTTGTCATCCCGTATCCCATTTACTTTTTAACCCAAATGTAACATGCTTATGTGCAACATAAAACATAGTGACAGTTTTCGCTTAAGAGTTTTGGAAAGGCAGAGTCGTCACAAAAGCTACTACTGCCTATTACCATATTATTATAGTCCTTAAAGCCTGAATGTAAAATGTCGCTTTTAAGAATACAGATTAATTTTACCGAGCTTCAACCTTAAAGTTACTTTAAATAAAGGAATCTCACTGCAGAAAAACAAAGTACTAACTTGTGTCATGGAACACCTCAGACGCGCGATAATAAAAGTTACTTTTGGCAACAGGATTTTGGTAACCCAATTCATTGTTTTTTCCAACTTTCATTAACGACATACAAAATACAATGTTCCAACTCGTAAGCAAGTACACTTATTTCATTGAAGTTGTGATTTCCGAGCGACGGCAATCATCCTTAAATACGGCTATTGAAAGAGCATTAAACGCCCTACGACGTGGTGTCATCAACGAGTAAAATTAAAGTCTCATTCTGAAAAGATACAGAAAAACAATGAAAAGAACAGAGAGTGAAGAGGAATACTACTCTGGGTAATAATAAAATATTCTTTCAGAAATGACAACCATTTGTATGAGTACGGAAGGGGAATTAAAGGTAGCTGCATAAATTAGTCTCCTCGAGAACAATAAAGGTTTTTAAAAATTATTAACTTTTGTTGTGTTCTTGATGCAGAAAAGAATTAAAGAAATAATTTTCTTTTAAATTCTTTTCTCTCAGTCATGTATGTTTGTGTGAGGATGGTTTTGTGTAAATGTTGAACACGACCACGTTTTGAGCGGTCAATTGGGACAGTCCAATGATTCATATTATTGAGCATTTTGGCTGGTATCGATAATAACAATAATAACACGTGCAATTTTGTCGTCTATGGCTGCAATTGACTCTTTCTTATCAGTATAGACCGGTGATTTGACATATCTTCATAAAAAAAAGTCTCCAAGAAGCAAATCGCCCGATCAAACCGAGCAATTCACCAGTCCAATTCGAGAAATAAAATCAGTTGGCCGATAGATTCGAGTGCTGCGTGGCATGTAGCATTTTGGGCAAACAAAAATCGAAATGATGAGATGATGATTTCGCCGGACTATAAACCACACCCAACAGATAAAAAAGCAAATCTTCCTCAAGCTTTACTAAGGCCTACTCACCATAATTGGCAGGTTGTTTGGCTTCAGTTCTTGCACGAGCAAGAACCGACGGAAAAGAGGGGTGTTATAAGTTTGACATGTTGGTTTGTCTGTGTTTCTGTCTGTGGCATCGTAACTGCTGAACGAATGGACCGATCAGTTGATCACAGACCAGTGAAGAAGTAGGTAGTGTTTCGGCTAGGAAAGTGTGAAAACAAGTTTTAACAATATAAGTACGCGTTTACCCCTTTTATATTCGGCTACGGAGGAAGAGCGTGGCGAACTGGAACAGAAAGAGCGTATCCTACGTGCCCAGCTGCAGGCCGTAGTTGATAAGCTGATGGAGATAAAGAAGAGGGATTTAGAGCAGGCAACAGCCGC
This sequence comes from Merodon equestris, assembly GCA_958301585.1. Classification (NCBI taxonomy): domain Eukaryota; kingdom Metazoa; phylum Arthropoda; class Insecta; order Diptera; family Syrphidae; genus Merodon; species Merodon equestris. The sequence continues at coordinate 153,426,127 of OY284413.1, read as the reverse complement.
CTCACAGCAAAAGCAGCAACAACAACAGCAGCCGCAGAAAAAGCAGCAGCAACAACAACAGCCATAGCAGCAGAAACACCAGCAACAACGACAGCCGCAACAGCAGCAGCAGAAACAGCAGCCGCAACAGCAGCAGCAACAACAAAAAAAAGGAGAAAGTGCCACCCATATATCTGGGGTATCCACCGCTCCCATGAATTGTTTATGATCTTTCAAAACCATGGGGCAGAGAACAGAATATCGCGCGCCATCTTTTTCTTTTCGCGAAACTGTGCTTTCCTCATTTCCATGGAAATTTGAGACAAAATGCACAACCTCTTCGTCTTTCTACTTGCAAAACCCAATGTCTAGGTTCGAAAACCTGTGGTCACAATCTTCTCTGTTTAATTTGTTATCAGCTTGCATGTTGTTAGGCAGTCCCTTTGTGTTATTTCTGATTGTTCCACAACTAAGAGTCCCTTTAGTTATCAATTTCTCCAATAATGGAACAGATGTGAAAAAATTGTCAGAATATATAACGTTGTTTTTGCTCCATTAATTTTCCGTCAGTTACAATACAACTCTTTCCCTAAGTGAATAATCTGCAAACTTCGCCATCACTTGTTGATCTTTGCCTTCTTCATGATAAATCCTCTTTGATCTGCCAAGCACCATAATTAATATCCCCTTTTTATAGGTTTCATCGGAAGATAATGTTTCAGAGCCGTCGACTCATCCACACTAATTTTTCTGGTTCCATGATAACATTCCTGAAATGTTCGGTTCAGCTTTTTGGCCTTATTTTGAACAACTTATCTTTACAATTCCGGCACCATAGAATTATCATTACAATTTGAAGAAGACAGTATTGCCGCAAATCTGTCCCTGGTAATCCTTTTGCATGTAAGAGCGTTGTTTATCAGACGCCGAAAAGAATTGTCAGTCCATGCTGGACTCGAATTGTAGCCCACATAAAAGTTTATAGCAATGAAGGTAATCAACACTTCTTTCTTTAAGTTTAGTATTTCATTTGTGGTGGTAGCGTAAAGGCTATTTTGCTCTCTGTTGGCGTACCGCAATCCGAAAAAAATACTTTAGCTCCAGTATCACCAGAATATTCTAACAAGCCATTTTTTCGCCTTTCGGTCTACGAGTACTTTAAGTCTTTTCCGTGAAGTTGGTGTCGTATTTACCGAAGTGTCTGGTATTGAAGCAGCATAATTCACATCAGGGCGTGATGAAAAAGTAGTGGATGTGGCTATTACCTGCTGATAGTTGAATGATTGTCTTTCTTTTTTCAAGGTCGCCAGCTGACTGCCTTCTTTCTCATGTTTCTTCGAGAATTTCACCGAAGTCCCTCAAGGGTTGACCTTCAACAGTCTTCTTGATTCTTGACATCGGATACTTATACTTTAGATACCGTGATACATTCTAGAAGGTCTTCAGGTTCTATCAGTGTGATATTATTCGATGTATCGCGCATCGTAATTGACCTGAAACAACACTATAATTACTTAACAATTTTGAGTATGTATCACTCATTATTTCAAATGAAAATAAACCCAAAGTTCCTGACGGTACTTTGCAGTACCCATAATCTTAGAATAGAAATAACACGAAATATGTGTAAAATTCATAAAAATACCTTTATTGATGCGGCTAACTAAGTAATTCCTTTAGATTAGAAACCATCCACCATACATAAGTTCGTTGTTTTATCGAGACCCGAGTTAAGGAACTATAATTACAGGGGGCCTTAGATCACTCACTCGAGGTTGTTTTGCTATATAGGAGGGAACATTTCTCATCCTGACAAGGAAAGACTCCGATTATAAGTCAAGAAATTATTTAATTTTCCTATATAATCCGCCTTGACTTCAACACACTTGGTCCAGCGCTTCTGAAACATCAGTAATCCTTCCCGGAATTGAGAGTCTGAAAGGCTTTAAAATTTTCATCTACGGCCCTCTCAACTTTTCATTGGATACGGAACGCTTCCCAGAAACAATTTTTTTCAAGTTTGCGAACAGGTGGAAGCCATAGGGTGCCAAAACGTATCCCAAATTCTGCAGTTTTTCCATCCACCTACGCATCATAACGTTGTCCTGGTGAAAAATGATTTTTTTCTTCTTCAATTCAGTCCTCTTCTCCTGAATTTTAACACCTAGCTGGTCAAGAAGGTTGGAGCAATATTCGCCTGTAATTTTTCGGCCTGTTGTTTCGTTTGTGGCTTATAGTGGTGTGCCCATGTCTCCTCACATGGTGACAAATCATCGGATTCGTATTGAATTTTCTTAGGGATGTGCTACAAAGATTTTTTAAATGCTTATTTGGAACTAAATGTTTTTGTTTTTTTTCATAACGTCAAGTGTACCTTACTGGCCCTATACGGAAACTGTGAAGGAAACCGGTAAAACTATGTCTTTATTATAATTTTATAAGACAAAAACTTATCATCAGATTATTTTGACCATTCGATTTATTTTAACCATATTTTGAATGGTTTCAGCAAGAATTTGGGGCGAATATACTCTGTGAGAGCCTCCACAGATTGTGGCTTGTTCTGATAGACCCGCGTCCTTAGATAACTGCAAAAATAAACAAGCGATCATATGCAGCAGGCAATCTTACCGACGCTACACGAGTCACCAAGCCTCTATTGTTGAGCGTGCTGTTGCATTGCTCGGTTAGAATACAAGTCCTCCAGTCTCAATTCATCATTTTCGGCAATAAAAATTCGTTGATCATGCTCCTGTGTCGCTCATCAATGTTACTCACGATGTCCTCAAAAAAATGCTTTGACTTTTAAGTGGGTCTTCGCAAATCATATGTTTCCGTGCCCTAGAAGAACAAATTTTGTTTACTTACAGAAGGAAATACGCATCGTCCCTCATGATAAATTTCAACCGAAAATCTTTAATTTCAACATTGAATTTCAGGAAAGCGCGAATATAGCTTAGACATGGTTGCTGGTCTGCAGGCAGCGCCGATCGTCTGCACTTCGAAAGGGAACATCTTCAAGCTTCCCACCGAAATGCGCTTTACGTTATGTGACCACAGCGGTGATATTCTCATTAGAAACTCTCAGAAGGGACAAAGAGAATGTTGGCCTTGGTATTCAAACAATAGTCGTAGGATGGTCGGGAAATCCGAACCGAAATTGACTTTGTGCCAAAATATTGTAAATTACAAGTTATTAGGTAAAAAGGTAGTCACGAATATTCCGTGATCTTGAAATATAATGCATTCCACATGCGTATTTTACAAATATTAAAAGATAACTCACAGTTACTGCTATTCGCAAAAGTTAAAGCTTCTTCCAATAAGATGATACATTTTGGGCCACCTGGAAAGAATAATATTTCAGCCACCCCACAACTAAAATTGTTATATCAGGAGATGTTAACGTTCAAGACACTAGTCGGCATTGCCGCTCTGGACCAACAACACTCAAAGGCCGTCACACTGAGATCTTTGCTGAGTACATCCGTTTTATAAAGAATCCCAGATATTGTCTGCAACAATAAAAATATCAAAGACGCCAAAGATATTACTCAAGTGTTTTCTGTTATATTCACGGCAAATTTCACATTACCAGATAACACTCTTTGTCTACCTATACAAGACCTTGCTCGGTATCACCCGACTGACCCAAAAGCTATAGTGTATAGAGCTAAAGTCTATAAGTCCAGATGGAATTTCACCCCTTAGTTAAACCCCTTAAACCAAATCTTTTACCTATTTTATTCAATGAAACCAACACATGTTCGACAAATTTCCAAAGGTAAGGCATTCTCCTCTAACTACTGAACCAAATTTTTTGCCATTAATGCTTTCCAAAATCATGGAGATCATCATTGGTTACCATCTTATGAGACATTTACAGAGAAACTATCTTCTCAATGACCGTCGGCATAATCGCAACATCGGCATTAATCTCCTCCTCTCCAGGCCAATGCAACATCGAGAGGAATAATGAGGCGACGAGCTAGGCAGACATAGGTCCAATACCAATATCGAAACTGTGGTTTGCCCAATGAAGCAATTCAGAACAAACTTCCTCAACTAGGACCTTAAAATGGCTAATTATAGATGGGCGAAATCAATGGGGTATAATATATCGAGCAAATAGGGGCGGTAGTCGTGCAATGGTAATCATCGTCGACTGTTGAGCCGACGACTTTACGGAAAGTTGTGAATAAGAGATGATCAAAACGTGCTGACGAAGGCATAATACTTGCAGCATAAGATCACTTCAAAATTCATACTCTGTGTGTGCATTTCCTATATAACACCTTAATGACATGGAAACATAATAGTTACTGTGAACCACAACCAACGTAAATTCAGTCGAATCTCTCAAATCCTATCAAGGACAACCACCATCGGAGAGTAGTGAACGAACATCTTCGACAAAAACCCATCCAGGTTATGAGACAAACGCCAAAAGAGCGTACACTCTTTACACTCTTGAACCTCCAGGAATTATACAAAAAAAAATCCTGACCCAGCTACACACATACATATGTATATGAAAAGTAAATCATGACACCTTTAATGCAAGCACCCTTTAGAGATCGCCAGAATCATTGCTCTCAATACAGGTCACTGGCCCAATATGTATATGCACATACCCGGATGGAAGCTTCCATCAAGCTTCCATTTTTTTTGAGACACATTAGAAGCACTAGGATAAGTTATCTTTCCGATTCATGAATTTTCCTTTAAATTGGCATATTTTGCATATTCTTGCATATTTTTAATAATAAATGCATATTTTGTGCATATTTCCGAAAAATTAACTCAAATTTAAAAAAAACAAAACCGTAAAAATGCACACGCACCATTGAATTTCTTATATTCTTTTTTCATTTTGAAAACCTAAGTTAAATCTTAAAGTAATGCTATTTTTATTATTTAATCGGACGATCATCGGGCGCAATATCTGGGGAATATGGCGGGTGGAGTAGGACTTCCCATTTGAGCGTTTCTAAGTAGGGTTTAATGGGTTTGGCAACGTGAGGCCGAGAGTTGTCATGCTGTAGAATCACTTTTTCGTGCCTCTGCTCGTATTGTGGCCGCTTTTATCGCAGTGCCCGGCTCAATCGCATCAATTGAGTTTGATACCGTTCCCCGGTGATGGTTTCGTTTGGTTTCAACAGCTCATAATAAATAACACCGCCCTGATCCCATCAAATACACAGCATAACCTTCGCAGCGTGAATATTCGGCCGTCCCCATGATTTTTTTCTCTTTGGGTTTCTGTAATGAATCCATTTTTCATCACCCGTAATGATGCGATGAAGGAAACCCTTCCTTTTTTGGCCGCTGGAGCAGTTGTTCACAGGCGAAAAAACGATACTCAACGTCTCTTGGCTTCAAATCATAAGGAGCCCAAATTCCTTGCTCTTGAATCATTCCAAACGCATGCAACCGCTTGGCAGGTAACTCCTAATACTGATGCAAGCTCTTTTTGCGTTTGGCATGGATCCTCATCGAGCATTGCTTCCAATTCAGCGTCTTCAAAGGTTTTTGGCCTTCCTTCACGCGAACGGTCGTCAACATCGAAATCACCGTCTTTGAAGCGACGGAACCAAACCGTTTTTTCGAATGAAAGAAGAAAAGCAGCACTTCTCGCAAATGACGATTATTTGGCACAAAATCAGACATGTTCACACAACCAAAAATGTATGACGCAAAAACAAAATCACTAATGTGTCAAAGCGGTTTGTTTACCATATGTCTAAGTTTGTTCCTTGGCGTTTTGGACACGTCACAATCGACCAGCACTTACTACTGGAGCCATGACGTGGTAAACAGCGAGAACTTAGTTGCACACCCAATAGTTCTTAAAATAAAAGGACTGAATTTGAATAAATTACGGTCGTACAGTTTAACTGTTCGCTATAGCCCAGGGTCGTTTTATCCCACTTTTCAAAAAATAGAAATATTACTTATGCAAAAACCAACCACTTTTGGGAAAATTGTTCGTTAAAAGCGACTGGTCGTTATAAACCACGTCGTTATAGGTGACTTCGCCATGGTTTTAAGCGCATATTTCCCATTTTTAAGATCATATCTTAAGCGCATATTTTGCGTTTTTAAGTGCTTGAAAATCCTAGCCCTAGTCATCAGTCTACCTACAACCAAATTCCTTCCCTGGAACACCGCCAGAATGTTGGATGCTTAGCGCTCCTATGTACCATATGTACCTACATATCGGTGCTTTGCCATTTGAAGTACTTGTTCGAAATATTTAACTGTGTACCGCTTGTCCATCTGTTCAATTGTAATGCACACCCATCATCAAGTTAAAGAAAATAATATCTCGAATCATACATCCAAACATAGGATTAAGCACTAATTTCCTACTGGCGTGCCGTAGCAGACTGACAACAAAAGACATGACGAAAAGGACCATCCCGTGCTAACGGTTGGTGCAACTCATCTGGTTGAAGTGAGTTAATGTCACGAACAACCTTCTCAATCAGATGAACCAGGCCAAGCGAGACTGTTTCTCCACCTACACGGATGGGCAGACGTGATGAATGAGAAGTATCACAGATGATAGAAAATACCAACTAATTGCGTGTACGGAACATGAGCACAATGAGATTTGCTTTGATTAGGAAGATCACATATGTGTACATTCGCTTCATCCAGTAAATTAAAATGACATATCTTCCTGGGGCTGGACTGTAGAGAAAATTATTCCGAGTGTTCTTGAGCTCCCTAACAGCACTTCATTTCGGATTTTATGCACTATGTTAGATCTGTCGCCTCTGACTGGTTAAATCCTTAAAATGATTCTGTCCACTTTACTTCGCTTCCGCTCTATGTGCAAAAAAAGTCCACTTCATTTGAATTTGATCTTTTCTGATGATATTGAATCTCATTCCGTTGGATAATGACTTGTTTATAGGCTTTCCAGCTTCTCTTCTGGTATCTCCATTATGTCGATTTGAGATTCGTTTCACTAAGAGCTCCTGGGTGACTGATGATGTGTGGGCCCTAAGGAGACCTTTCGCGGCATATTGTCCATTAGAGTATCTGTTATTTCCTTTGGATGTGCAAGCTAACCCACTCTTTTCACTGCGTTTGTTTGACCTAGGATATAAACCTAGGAATAAATTAATAAAATTCATTCAACCCGAACTGTTACCCGCCCCCAATCAACAACCGAATCGGGAAACTTATGTATTACATAAGGTAAGTAGGATAGGTTTAATAGCTTTATTATGAAATATCCTGCGTTACCACCATATTTCCAGTATACACGCAATATTTTCCTTTCCTTAATTTTTTTACTTATTGTATTTACTTATAAAACTTCGTGCTTCTCAAAGCCATCTTTCAAGTATACTGATAATTCATTCATCCTTTAGCAGATGATGATGATTTTAAATTTCAATTTTTTTTTTGATTTTTTTGGAATGATGGGTGGTATTAAAGAATCATTATATTTGACGGCCGCAACTACATGTTCGTGAGTTGCTTGATAAGAATTATAATTAAGGTAATGTATTTGCCGCTGTGGAAAAAGTTGTTTCATGTGCGTTTGGACACAAATTTGCAATTTTATTATATGCCATTATATGTATAAACCGTATTATAGCACACAAAAGTTCATCCTTTAATAATATGTGCAAGGGATGTCTTCATTTTGAAAACCCTCTCTTGAATTATCCTCATTTCTATGAGTGTTTTTAATTCAAAATAAGATGAGGAAACTCAACTCTGCACCTGCAGTGTCATTTATTTAATTACATTCAATACGTTATGGTATCCAGCTTTGTTGCAATATCTACGTACTTTTTTTCTTGGTCGTTTTTTTTTTTTAAATATTGAAAAAGACTTCCCTTAAACTGTGATGGCCAGCTTACCACCGCACCATTCGAACTGCACACATATTTTTAACGATGGTTGATATTACGAGTAAATATACGCCTTTCGATTCGCAACAAACCCGTAGTTGAACCATATATTATACTAGCGATGCAAGGCCATGCACGGCTTGCGAATAATTGAGCTGAGCATCTATTAAACAGATTTATTAAATTTTTTTTTAAACTCATCACTTTCATTGATTCTGATATTGTGAAGTGAATACTGATGGTGTCAAGTTTGATATTTTTTGTTGAACAATATTTCTTTGCTTAACCCTTAACTACCTAGAAGTGTCTCGCGGACACTATTTTGCGATGTATTAGTCATAAAACCTAAAGTATTTATTTTTACGAAAAACCGTTTTATCTAATCTATCCCTAGGGTTTCGTGAATCCAAATGTATAAAAAAAAATATTTGTACCATAAATAGTTTAATATTTGTTAGCCATACACAACAATAACAACTTATCAACCAATAAATGACATAATAATATTTATCCAAAGAGCCTTCGTTCTTTTCCTATAAAAGAAAAAGGACAATAAGGATATTGGGAATTTTTCATTATAAAATATCTGTCACCCATTCCTTGTATGTTAGCATATAAGCAGTAGCTTAAGACAATCGATGTTCAGTCTCTTGTCATAAGTTCCCTTATTCGAACACATCCCGTTTGTTTTTGCGAATTAGACTTAGTATCATATAGTCGTAAATCGGCTCAAAGACTGGGAAGTGTTCAGTAACAGTCTTTTTAGTTGTAATTTTTATTACTTGGTTACAGTGCTTACATATATAGGTACATAATTGCTATAAGGCGGTTATGCTCATTTTTGTTCAAAGAAATGGCTTAAAATAAAATGAACACAAGACGATATTCAACGTGCCCCTGATGTAAGTGACAGTGAAGACAATTTAGTGAGTGAGATCGTTTAAAAATGTTGCTTTGGACAGCTGTTCCGAAAATGAAAGCAACGCGACAGGGCCAGCATCTGAAGGATACGATGAGCAATTATGGAGTGAGGATGATGATGTATATGATTATAAGAATGCGCCTCAATTCAAACGTATGAAGGCAGAGATGGAACAATATGGAAAGCCGAACCTGAGCAGCAAAGACGAACTCCTCGACACAACATAATTCGCGGTGGTATTTATAAAGTAGTTCTTCCTCCGGGGCAACATATGTACATATACTGGATCCGACAGACAGTTTCAACTTATTTTTCAACCAACATGTGTTACAAATTATTGTGAAACATACCAATTCTGAAGCATTTATAGGTCTTTTATTGATTATAGGTGTCAATAAACAGGGATTCGTCGATTTTAGAGAATACTGGGATCCGATATTTGGGAATCCAATATTTCGTGCTACAATGGAAAAAAATAGATTTGCTTCCTTACTGCGATTCCAGAGATTCGATGATAAAAATACAAGGAATCTCAGAAAGAACTTGCACGTATTAGAGAGTTATGGGAGTATGTAATTTGTAATTTGTAATTTGTAATTTATTTATTTGAATCATTGTTAACACGTAGATACAAAAATCTTTGAGTTGTGTAACAGTTATAATCAATTTATAATTAAAATGAAATTTTACATAAAATAAAGAAAAAAAGAAAAAGAAGATATATAATAAAACATTTATAACAATTTTAACTATCGCGATTTGAAAAACAAAAACAAAAAAAGAAAAAAAAATTATGTGCAAAAGTGTAGTTTCAATTTTCGTTGGAAGTCTCCGAAGCGTGACGCCCGCCTTATGTGAACCGGAAGCGAGTTTCACAATCTTACGGCGTATACAAAGAATTGCTCTTTCGTTGTAGTATAATTGTATGTTGGCGCAATAAGAATTCTACTTCGAGCTGAGGAAGAGAACTGTAATCTTTGGAACAAATATTCTGGTGCTCGGTTTTCTTTTAATTCAAATAGGAAAGTCAAAATTCTGTGATTCATATAGTTCTGTAGGTCCATTCCGAGAAATTCTCTCACATATCTGGAAATGTGCTCTCTTCGACTCAAGTTGTATGCGAATCGTATTGTACTATTGACAGCGACTTTAAATTTGCGATAACTGGGGCTATCAAAATCACAGAAAACTGGATGAGCATAAAAAAGGATCGGTAGCAATATTGTTTTAACTAACATTGCTTTGATATTGAAGGGTAGACAGTTTCCTATTTGATACAAGGCTCTTAGCGAACTGTAGATCTTAGCAACAATATTCATAATGTGGTCTTCCCAGGTAAGGTACTGATTAAAAATAACTCCCAGGTTTTTAGCACTGGAGATATATGTATGGCAGAGGTGACCCATCTATAAAAAGTTAAGGTAAGGTATTGGTATCAATGCGTGATCGGGTAATAGCTAGGGCCTGACTTTTGCTAGAATTAAGCATTAATTTGTTTCTACGGGACCACAAAATAATTGAATTTAGATCTTCATTAAAACGCAAGGTTGCATCTTTCACAAGCCCCATAGGATAGTTTAGATACAATTGTACGTCATCTGCATACATCTGGATTTTGCAGTTTCTTAGGACTGATGGAATGTCGTTATTGAACATAATAAACAACAGGGGGCCCATTATTGAACCTTGTGGGACACCAGCTTTAGTTTCAAGGAATGCTGACAGTTTCTCGTTTGCATACACAGCCTGGATGCGATTTTTTAAGTAACTTTCTATTAGCTTAAGTGCCGTCGAGTCAAAATTGAAATAGTATCTGAGTTTGTCAATGAGTATTTCATGCCGTATCAAAAGCTTTCGAAAAATCCAATAGTACAAGCGATGTTGCGTTATTCTTATCCATTTCAACACGAAGGTCTTCAACCAAGTTTACAAGTGCCGTAGTACAACTGTAATGCGGTCTAAAACCGGACTAATATGGTGAAAGAAAAGAGAATTCGTGAAGGTATTCATGAACTTGTTGACTCATAAGTTTTTCGAATACCTTTGAAATGAATGGAAGAATGGAGATTGGACGGTAAGTTAGGCTTCTATTCGCTGAGTTCTAGGGGATAGGAATAATCTTAGATGCTTTCCAGGACTTCGGGTAGGCATAAAAGATAAGAAATGTACATATATGTAAGTTCAGACAGAACTTCGTGAATTATGATTTTCAGGAATTTTGGATGCATACCGTCCAGGCCAATAGCATTGGACTCAACAGCGTTAACGGCGTTGAGCACATCACATTCATACACTCTTCGAAAGCAGAAATTGCTTGATGGGGAGGAGTTATGTGACATTATTGGAGTTGGTACTCCGGTGTCATTGTAACATGTATATGAGTCATTTGAGGCTGCGACAAATTCAAAATTTAAGTTTTCAGGGCTTACTTCACTAGTATGTGCATTTGTTGCCTTCTGTCTGCCGACACCTAACTCTCTTATATACCTCCACGTTTTCCTCCTGTCAAGATTTGGCTGATACTTTGAAGCAAAAAAATTTATTTTTGCCCTCCTTATTTCTTTCTTCGCGATATTCCTTGCAATTTTATACTCATTGAATAGTTCAGGAATTCTGAATCTTTTCCATCTTTTATAGGCCCTGTCCCTTATTTTAAGAAATTGTTCAATTCTCGTACTAAGCCACGTACAATTTTTATTTCGAGGGATAAACGTTTTAATAGGAACATGGGATTTAAAAAGATTGTTAATTTGGGATGTAAAAAAATTAATCACGCTTATCAATCGCTCATCAACGCACGTCATTTGGCGCAGTCTCTGCCACTCAACATTTGAAATATCATGAAACAGATAGTCATTATCAATCGCCCTCCTGAAGTTCCTGAAAGTTATTGGACTAGCTTCATTGGCAGGAATGTTGAAATCTAGATCATAAAAAATAATGATAAGTCATGCTTTGAATAACCTGGCACATCCAATTGGCCATAATATTTGACACGCTCTATGTTGTTTATAACAAATAGGTCGAGTAAGGTAGAGCAGCTGTTACTGAAGTTAGTAGGCATAGAGTCATTTACAGGATGTAATTGTAGTGATCTTAGATTACTTACAAATCGATTCACGCTTGAGTTAGATTTATCTAAAAGGTCTATATTCAGATCTCCACAGAGTAAAATGTAATTGTAACGTAATGATATGTCTTCCAGTAGATTTGTAACATGAGAAGAGTCAATAACATTCGGTGGCTTATAAATAACTCCAACCAAGCATTTATCAAGACCGCAGACGATTTCAACGAAGATGTATTCTATAATGTCGTTTACTCCAGAAACAAGCAACTGTCTACATTGAATAACTTACTTGATGAAAATCGCTACTCCGCTTCCCCTTCTACCAAGTCTGTCGCCCCGATACATTGTGTATATCGACGTTTTTATTGTCAATAGTAGGACATAGCCACGTTTCTGATACACAAATAATATCGACTTTCCTATTACTGAAAACCATTTGAAACTCATCTCGATGTTTAACTAAGCTCTGAGCATTTATATGACAAACAGAAATACCAGAATATATGTTAGAAAAAATGTTTAACATTAACCGAGTTTTATGTGAAGGATTATTACAACTGCTAGAAGAAGTCGAGAAATCGCTTACGGTTTCAATCTGTTCATGGTTCATTAGCGAGGATTTAAAAGAAAAACAAGGCAGAGGCTGTCGTCAAGCCGGAAACCACCATAGAGAAAACCATGAAACATACACATAAAAGTAAGAAAATTGCACAACAAAAATTGTATCACAGAGTTATTTACAAATATTACAAAAACATAGTTAAAATTGTTAAAAATTGAACAAAAAATAAAAGAGCTATTTACAAACATTACAAAAAATATAGTTAAAATTGTTAGACTATTTTTTAAGTTATTACTAAGTTGGATATAGAGAGTTGAAAAAAAATAAGTTTACATGAACTGGATCTAGAAGTTGACTTGGGAGCCTCTGGTATAATTTGACATGTAATTTTTTTCATCTTCGTCATTTTCGTCGTGATTTTTGCCAGCGGCGAGAACCTTATTAAGCTTTTGAAGGCTGTCAATGTTGACGTGGTTAGAAGTTGGTGTAATTTTTATGTAAACAACTCCACGTATTGAGAAGACGGAGGAAATTTGTTTCGTGCGTTTAAATTTGATCGCTTGTCGCATAATAATTCGGTTGTGTGGTGTGAGGCTTTCGTGCAGGTATATACCCCGGTCTGAGCTGAAACCAATATCTCGCAAAGAGAATCGCCGCGAGTTAGTTTTTTTGAATAGCGACATAGATTCTTTATGAGTGGATATCTTATCGTCAATCGAAGAAAACTTTATTATTATAACCGATTTGGAGTGAACGTAATCTGAAAAAGTTTTACTTGCTTTTTCAAGGCAAGGGTACAACGGTGGGTTTTGCCAGTACCCCGCCGAAGTGGCATGCATTGAAATTGCAAAATCCTTGGCACAAAATGGTCTCACAATAGTTGGAACTATAAGAAAAATAAGGCTACTATTCCCAACAAAACGCGTGACATCGTATCTAATGTCTTTGGTTTTTCTAAAAATATAACATTGGTATCGTATGTACCAAAAAAAACCGTGCTGTTATTTCCTTGTCTACATTGCATCATTTTAAAGAAATAGATGTGAACAATAAGAACAAACCTGAAATAAACTTACACTATAACTCCAACAAGGGAGGTGATCTTGACACTTGATCAGATGGTTCATGAATATACAGTTCGGTGTAAAACAAAGAGATGGTATATTGCATTTTTTCAAATTATGCCCGACGTTGTTGGGATCGCATTTCTAATTATATGGAAAACATTGTATCCTACTTGGAACCAATATAAAAAGAATATGCAAAAAAAAACTTTTCTTACGAGGAGTCGTAAGTGTGTTGGTGACGCCTCATATACGAAGACGAAACAAGAAAGGGCTGACAAATTATCCTTAGCAGCCAACCAAGGTGTAGAAAGATCATCTGATTCTACCACAGACCAACGAGCTGCTCAATCTGAACCTACTGCGAAAAGAAAGAAGCCGTGTCATATTTGTCCTCCAAAAATAAGCACTCTGGAAAAAATATTAGGTGTGCAACTAAGTCCTTGCTGTTTATCAAGAGATAGCTCCAGTAGTAAGTGCTGGTCGATTGTGACGTATCCAAACGTCATGAACCAAGCCTAGACATATGTATGGTCAACAAACCGCTTTGACACATTAGTGATTTTGTTCTTGCGTCATATACTTTTGGTTGTGTGAAAATGTCTGATTTTGTGCCAAATAATCGTCATTTGCGGGAAGTGTTGCTTTTCTTCTTTCATTCGAAGAAAAGCGCATCAAGAACTCCAAAAAGTTTGCGGAGATACTGCTCTAGGTGAAACAACATGCGGTTGACGACCGTTCGCCTGAAGGAAGGCCAAAAACTTTCGAAGACGCTGAATTGGAGGCATGGCATTGCTCGATGAGTATCCATGCCAAACGCTACAAGAGCCTGCTTCAGTATTAAGAGTTACCCGCCAAGCTATTCACAAGCGATTACATGCGTTGGGAATGATACAAAAGCAAGGAACTTGGGTTCCTTATGATTTGAAGCCAAGAGACGTTGAGCGTCGTTTTTTTGGCCTGTGAACAACTGCTCCAGCGGCAAAAGAGGAAGAATTTTTTTCATCACATCGTTACGGGTGATGAAAAATGGATTCATTACAGCAACTCAAAGAGAAAAAAAATCATGGGGACAGCCCGGTCATGCTTCTACGTCATCGGCTCGGCCGAATATTCACGCTGCGAAGGTTATTATGTGTATTTGGTTGGATCAGGGCGGTGTTATTTATTAAGCTGTTGAAACCGAACTGGGGGACGGTATCGAACTCAAATCCTTTAAAACCTACGTAGAAACGCTCAAATGGGAAGTCCTACCCCACCCGCCATATTCCACAGGTATTGCGCCGTCCGATTATGACTTGTTCCGTTCGATGGCACATGGCCTGGCTGATCAGCAGTTCCATTCATATGAAGACACCTCAAAATGACTTTATTCGTGGTTAGCCTTAAAAGACGAACACTTCTACCGTGACGGTATGCGAGCTCTGCCAGAAAGATGGGAAAAAGTTATCGCAAGCGATAGGCAATACTTGGAATGAATCAAAAACTTGTAACCTTTTTTTTCACAATAAAGTTGCATTTTAATCAAAAAACAGCGAGAACTAAAAAATAAATAAAAAATAATAGAAGTTAAAATATTAAATTAAATATATATTTATGTACATATATGTAAAATGAAACTAATTAAAGTTTTTTTAATTCATAATTGTCTCCCTTTTTTTTTAAATGATATGGATTTGTTAAATGAGTCCGCTGCACACTACTGGTCAGTTACATTATAGAAGCATACTGGGTAGTTAAGGGTTAAGAGGTTTTTTTGTTGATTTGAAAATTTTTAAGTAACTGTGTCCAGGCTTGATATCTGCATCTTCCTTCTGGCTATTTCGGATTTCTTCTATGCTCCAGCCCGGACTTGGTTCGCCTCTTATTGCTTGGATGAAGGCAGCATCCTTCCCATCCCTTTGCGCGCAATGCTTGCAGTCGTCTTTGAACAGCTTTCCTTTACGATGTTGAATTTCGAACTCGTACGTCTGCAATCGTTCAATCCATCTCTCAATTTGTCCTTCGGAATTCTTGAACCGCAGTAACCGTCTCAAAGCCACGTGGTCCGAAGTAAAAGCAATTTCTGCCCGTTCAAGTATTTGTGGAAATGTTTCGTTGCCACAATTAGCGCCAAGAGTTCCCGTTTGGTCACGCAGTAGTTTTTTTCTGGTTTAGAGAGCACATTGCTGAAGTGAGCGACCACCTCTTCTTCGTCATCATGCACCAGGGAAAGGATAGCTTAAACACCCACATTACCAGCGTCTGCGTCTATGATATAGATTTTTTCCCAGCATAAAATAGGATAGTATCGGCGCTTCACATTCTTCTAATTGCTAGAAGGTTCTCTCACACTCACTGGTTCATTTGAATGGTCTCCATTTGTCCGTCAACTGTAGCGGCGAAATCCTTTATGAATCGCCCTTAGTAGGTGGCCAGGTCTGAACAATGTCTTAATTGATGTTCGTCTCTGAGAATTGGCCAATTGTTGACAGTTTTGACTTTTCCGGGTCTGACTCTTTCTGATGATATGACATGTCCCAAGTAGTTGACTTTCCGCTGGAAGAGAGCACATTTTTTTGGGACCCATCTGGTAAACGTAGTATGCAAGCTCGAATGTTGTCATCATGTCCAATAAGGGCCCCTTCAACGAAATTAATTCTGCATGATATCCCTGGGTTGCTAGAATCAAATACCAGGATTATTGTACATCGTTCGGCTTGAGTTGGATTGACGAATGTGATAAGATCTTAGAAGTTGTACATATTCGAAATTCTGGTGTATTTTAATCTTTTTGCATTTAAGCGGAGGTAATACCATTCTTCGGACTTACGATGGTTCCTTGACCACGAATAAAGTGTGTAGGCAACAGCACGGTCATCATGCTAGAATCAGAAAACAAATTTGTAACCAACGATTTAAAATTTTAATACGACCGGTGATTCCTTTTTTTTAACTGAAAGTTGATCTAAATCCAAGAATGATGCTTCATATTCACAGCGCCCAATTTATGTTTGTAGTCATCAGACTTCACATCATTTTCAAATTTCTTGATATCAAAGCAAGTTTCAATAAATCTTCTCCATCAAATTTGTTGGGAAGTAAACCTTAACATTGTTTTTTGTTGGACGTCCTGCTCGAGGCTGATACTATTTCATATTGGTATATATTTCGCAATTTCAGACATGTTTTCAAAACCTTTGTTTTTGTTAAAAAACAAAAAAAATTAGCAATTTTTTGCTCTCGTGAATGATTGAAACATCAACTTTTGTCAAAAAAAACTTTATTCAAGTATGTACATACATAAATATTTACTTATCCAAAAAAATTTCACTAATTTTCATTTGCATTCGGGTGCAACTGGGCATGCTCAGGCTTCTTAACTTGCCAAGCCGTGTTCTTATTGATGCTTTTGAACAGTCTGTCATATAACAAGCATTCGAGCTCACTGTTTTTGTGCATTGACACTGATGAGCGCGTGCTTATTACCATGGAAAATTTAATCGACATTGCTCAAATGCTCCAGGTAGTGCGCGCGAAAAAAAAATTTCCTTTGTTAAGTCAACGAGAACGTTTTTATGTGATTATTCCTCCGTGGTACAATTTTTCCAAAATCTAATTAGCCTATAACAATCACTACCTTAGACTCCCTTAGACTCTTAATCGGTCAAAGAGGGATAGATGAGTTCGAATTGAAAGAATTGGCAATCCTTTATTTATAATTATCTATAATTATAATTTATGTGAGGCATACAATACGTGGTGCCGTGTGATTTTATTTTTGATGATTCACTTGTTGTCAATAATCATACGAAGGTCATTAATAAGACAGCCAGGGATCAGTTTTAAAGCAGTACACCAGAGGAAATACATTGACTTGACTTAAATTTTGTCCGAAAACTGTACTCAAATATTTAAATTCCAAACGATTTTGAGTTATACAGTAGGCGCGTTTAACAAGCCAGAAGGACCAGAGAGTCAGTAAATCGAATAAGTGACTCCATTCTACATGATGAAATTGTTGGTCATAGGTGTCCATCGCCCGAAGGTATTTAAGTAATGTGCCGACATTGACATTCCGTCAAAGATGTTGGTTGTGGGCTTCCTTTTAAATTGTCTTCGCATAGCACTTTGTCAGAGAGAAGGCTCCTCTCAGATTGATGGAAATATAGATACTGGTCTAACTAAAGTCTAAAATATCTGGCTGCACTTTATTGATGATAATTCGTTCTGGTATCTCGAAAGGCTTCAGACAGAAGTTATTTTTATTACTCTTCCTATATCCGCTATCATATGAAGTTTTTGATATCGGTTATCGAATAGATGCTGTGTGATGATGAAAAATTGCTTGATTATCTACAAAATTTATGTCAAGTTGTTGGTGGAACGTAATAATACTAAAATGGATTTAATAAGCCGTTAATGAATAATTTGAAATATACACACAACAGCATGGTAAGAATATCTCAGCAATTTCTTCATTTCCTGTGAATTTAAATTCCATTTATTCCAGCCCTATCGTGTGGATATACTGGAATATACATATATAATCTCAACCAGTGCATCTCGATCTACTTTGAAAAGCTCAGCAGATATACTCAGTGACCCCATAAGGCTTTAATTTTACTTCTTATCTTAACCAGCACATTTTAATTACCTTTATTATTGGCTGAGATACAGTTGTGACCAAGGTCATTTCATTCTTTCAGATCAGAGTCGATGCTTGCTACTTGGAAGACGTAGACCATCAGATGGCAAACACAAAGTGATCTTGTTAACGAAGTTTATCTTTCCTACTAGTCACTGACAGATATCGCAATTGTTCACACATCACTTCATATTTATGAAAATTACATCAGCTAGAAGTTCTGGTGGATCCGGTGATACTGGCCTGGTAAGCTGCGAGTGTCGTCGATGCACCTACAAAGAAACTGATAATATCTTCAAAAGGGTGGGAGATTTGTCCTGCAGTGCCCTCGTTGCAATTGCCATCGTTTTGTTCAACATTCTTTTTCTTGGAAGCCCGAGGTAGACCTGGCCTAACAAGCCTTTTCCGGCAGCCTGGTTTGCCATTCCCCACTTGATATCACCACTTCTAATCTGCTGACTTGGACTGGAAAACTTTTTAGAAGGACAACATGGCCCAGCCATTTGAGATTTAAGTCCGTCATTTCTTCATTTATTTAAAATGGAACCAAAATCGCACACAAAACCCTGGAAATAGTTCAGCCTTTAGACTTTAGCCTTTATTTCGTATTAAAGTTTACGTAGGTTTGTCATCGTGATTTAAAATACAGAGATATTGATATTATTATACCTTCATACATATATCTTTCTGAACATTATTTTTGCAAATTTTAACTCTTGATTCTATTTGGTAATCCTGCAATATATAATTTTCGAGGAAAATACAACAAAAAAACACTTCAAGCTGGAAATAGTTAAGAGTCTCTTAATCTTTGTCTTTAACAAAGACCGTAGAGTAGGACCAGGATGATATGTAGATGCCTACAAAGGTCCTTTGAGCGAGTTAAAGACAAAATTACCTACACCAATTACATACTTATATAGGTCTATTGTTTCTCCTAGGGGCATAGTATGGGTAAAAATGAATGGTACCTTGTCCTTAGTAGGACGTTGTTGACGCGGTTGTTGTTGATGTTGTGGCAGTTGTTGCTGCGACTTATGCTTCTTGTTGCGGGTGTAGTGGGATGGTTATAGACCGCTCTCTTTTTTTCTGACGCGTTTCGAAGAGCATATCTACTACGACCTTCAATTTAGCGCGTAGAATGCGTTCCTCATCCTCAAGTTCACGTTCCTCCTCTACTATCGAACTTGAAAAGGCAGCGAAGGTATTGTTCTCTCCCTTGTAGCGATCTCCGCAAAGGTGGGCAACGTCATTTCCCACGGAAAGTGGTTGCTGCACTGCAGTTGATGTTAATATGTTAATTTCGTCCCTTCCCTCGTTTCGACCCGCAGTTTTTCTGTCGAAGTGAAGAGGAAGGGGCGCTTATGTATATTACCCCGTGGATCAAGCTTTCTCCTTTTCTCGACGTCGATTATTGAAACAGTGGACGGAGTTGGGAAATCAGACAGATCATCCGACTCCGACTCCGATAGACGAATGAAATTTCTCCGGATGCCTTTAGACATTTTTTTCCTGTTACTGTTGATGAGCTGAGTAGCAGGAAACACTCACTAAAAATTTCTCCCACTGAGGGGGTTGAATGCGTTATCTTTGATCCCCGGTCCGAGCACTTTACCACTGTGCTAAACTATAGGCGACACCACCCAAACACGCACTTGAGTGTTTATTATTTCCACTACTATCTTTTTCAATTTTTGATTTTCCGCTTTTTAAATTTAATTTTGTATTATTTGCTGTTACTCGCACTGCCTACTGAGCGAGAATATGCATTAACTAATTGTATTACGATCCGAATGGGCAAACAAGGTTTTATGGTTCTACACTGAAAACAAAGTCCAAGGCACATTATTTTTACCGACATTTATTAATGTCTATTTTTGGCTTAAATGTTCCATTAAGAAAATTGAGTTCACTCTGGTAATTAATGAAATTAAGGAACTTCTTTTACAAGGGTGAGCTCAAGTAGATTAAATAAAAAGTACACCATATCCCTGCATCAGGTTAGAAGGCCGAATACAAAAAGGTTTGGAAACTGCCTTGTAACAACAGGGGTTGCTTAGAGTTTTCTTCCATCGCTTATAGGAAGTTTAAACATTACATTTCCTTCTATAATATATTAATCACAATTTTTCAAAGTGCGTCATCCTTAATACCTTGGGATTAACACATGATTGATTGAGTCTTCAAACCATGTATCAGCATTGGTCACGAAAGGAAAGTAAACTTTTTTACTCCTTCCTTCTTCGAAAACTTTTGGCTTCCCTTAGTTTGCTAAAACTTCTTGAAAGGTAGCACTTTCCATCACTACCATCTCGGCTATTAATATTTAATTGATTATTTTCGGAAGTGTACTTATGGAGAAGTTTTATGAAGGCTACATCAAAAAAATTGGGATTTAAGACTTATGATACTTGAGATCGTCAAAATCAGGCTATTGGGTAAAGATTATTGCATGTTATGTTGTATAAAAGAGTGCCTTTTCCACATTATACTTCTGTTGATATATGACAAAAATCACGGATATTATTAAGGCGAGATAAAACTCCTATGTAGATGGCAAGAACCAATTTCCTTCCCAAACATGGTCTTTGACGTCCCCACAGAGGCACTTTATTAGCTTTATGGAAGCTTTAACAAAAAAAAAATTCATTTACTTACCAACTGGGTGACCTGGTGGAAACGATTGAGGAGAGGATGAGGGTTGTGGTATAGGGCAATTCTAAGACTGGACTTTTGGATATGAAGGTGGAAAAGATTGGCGTTTCCTTTGCGCAGCATTCTGGACATTGGTTCGTGGTAGCCATTATTTGTGCGATGAGTGTTTATACGGAAAAGGGATATGGACCGATGGTTACATGGGTTGGTGTTAAGGGGAATCATGTGCAATAATGTGGAGCTGTCAACGTTACTGCTGAGAAGGTGGTGAATAAAAAGAATATATGCAATGTTTTTAAAGGGTTGAAGGTTGATTAATTTTAGGCGATCCGTATAACTGGTAAATTAAGGGGGTCAGCCCAGGGAAGGCCTCGAAAGGCAAAACAGATAAACCTACGTTGAATGGTCTCAATACACGTAGTGCGGGGTTCCAGACTTGACTAACATATTCGAAACGGGGCCTAATAAAAGTAATGTATAATGATTTCTTAACGTACGGATTCGAGAATTCTTGGGGGCAACGTTTTACGAAACCGAGAGCAGAGTTGGCTCATTTGACAATGTTGTTGACATAGAGGCGAAAGTTAGGTTCACGGTCACAAATGACTCCTAAATCAACCAAGAAGTTGACAGGGAGAACGTTTTCATTACGAATAATGTAAGTTCTGGGTGGTGAGGAAGAGCGCCTGCGGGAGTAAGTGATAGCTTGGCATTCACTGACATTGAGCTCGAGATGGTAATTGACACCAAGTAGTGAACCTGTTAAGGTTTGATTGAGAGGGCACGAGTCTACAAGGGTAGATATGTGTTTAAATATTTTCATATCATCAGCATATTTGGAGAGCTGTGAGTTCAGAATAACGTTATCAACATCATCAATGGTTAGAATAAATATCGATGGGCCGAGATGTCTGCCTTGTGGGACACCGAAGGTAGCATTAATTGGATCAGAGATAGAAGATCTGAAAATGACGTTATATTGACGGTCTTCAAGATAAGATTTGATCCATGAGATGAAACCGGGAGAGACATTGAGGGCAGTGAGCTTGAGGAAAATAATTTGGTGAAACATTTCGTCAAAGGCTTTGCTGAAGTCAGTGGCAACAACTACTTTGCCAGCATTGAGTGCACACAAACATTGTGAAACAAACTCGACTAGATTAGTGGTTGTCGATCGACCTTTTAGGAACCCATATTGGTTAGGAGAAAATATGGGTTTGTAGTAAAAGAATAGTGCAATAACAAACGATACTCTCGAAAAGTTGGGATATGCATGAGACAATGGGACAATAGATGGACACATCATTTTCAGCCCTTTTTTGTGGACTGGAATGGTATAACCGTATTTCCAAAGCAGAGGAAAGAGTCCTTGAGAGATAGAGCTTTGAAATAGAGCGGTAAGGGGTAAACTAAAATGGTTCGCGCACTTTTTTAAAACTATGGCAGGCAGAGAGTCGGGACTGGGAAAGTTGTCGTCCTTTCGGTTGCGTATTTTTTCGACGGTCGGGGGTTAAGTTCAGTGAGACAAACGACGTCTGGGGACAGTCTTCCAAATATCGAAAATAGTCGTGATCGAGTTGAAGATCCTGGTTGGTGAATGATTGACTGAAGAAATGAGCAAAGAAGTTGGCGATTATTTTGGGTTCATTGGAAGAGTTATTAAGAAAGTTAGATGTAGCGGGGTAGTTATCGGTTTTTCTTTTTGTATTAATGAAGTGGATGAAACACTTAGGCAACTACCTCACTATCGGAGGTAGAGTGAATCACATAGTTGTACAAATTTAGTGTAGGACTGCAAGTAATTAAAAAGGTGAGATGCGTGCCAATTTTTGTTCCTTTTATTGCTCAAAGAGCGTAGTTCTTTGGTATATTAGATGAAATGTAATTCATTTTTGGTGAATAGGGCTCACTGAGTGTTGCATTAGAGTAGACGATAGGGCGAGACAATTTTCGTGATGGAGTCAGGCAGTGCATCGGTCTCATTCTGAGTTGAAGTGTTGTTTAAATGTATTTTTCTATAAATGCAACAATAATGAATTGTTGGCTTAGTTTATTTTAATTTATTTGAGAAATTATTTCTATGGAGGGCAATATGTATCTGAAATACCAAAATTATTTTTCAATTGTATTTAACAAAGTCCCAGAGCTGCTGGCTTCAATTTGAAAGTGTAAATTTGTGCCGCATAATGACTCGCTATTAAAAAACGAATGTTGCATAAGTAGACCCTATTTTAGCTCGTATGTAGCAACATACGAGGTTTGTTCAAAAAATAAATAAGGTCATCAATATTTATTTAATCCCCTTGAAAGTATTCTTGGCTCCTTCGAAGCAAAAGCAATACAGATTCCTTACATCAAAGAAAAAGCTGAGATTTTGAGATAATTGGAAACTGGTTACTTACGATTAAGTCTATCACAGAAGTATTGTTCTGTCAGTTTAATATTTTTTAAACTGAATATAAAATCACGAATTCGACTGATGTATGCACGTCTTTATTGCACCAAGCAGAGAGAAAGAGTGAGTTTGATAAGTTATGTACCATGAGTTCAAGTAAGATAAACGGTAATTAGCATGAATAATTGTGTACAAACTGTAACATGATATGATCGCTGGCGGAATATTCTAAGCAACAATTCATTGTAATCGAAAATATTCATACATTTTTGAAATATGTTATACATATACATGTTTATATTGTGAAAACAGGAAAGTTCAACTAAATTGTGACACAATATGTATGATGAGGAAAATTATTATATGTATAGGTAGTTTATGGTAAACAAAATACTGAACAAGTATGGTGTTACGAAATTCACAGTACCAGTTATAAAAAAACAAAAAAAAAACACAAAATATTTGAGTTTATCAAAAAATAGAGCCTGGAATCGAAAAGAGGTAAAATTGAAAAAGCTCAAAAAATGTGCCAATTTCGACAAACTTACTCAGAAATTAAGTAAATCATTTAAACAGTCAGTTTAAGAAATCTCCTAATTTTAATGCAAGCGACGGGTGGCTACAATATTAAAAATATGCGTTGAAAAATTGTCTGCAAACCATGGAGCTGTAAAGCCCTTCCTGGAAGAATTTTGTGCCTTCGTCAGGCAAAATTATTTTGCTCCAGAACTGATTTTTAATGCCGATGAGACTCCTCTGTATTGGAAACTTCTTCCGGGGAAAACTCTGGTGTAGCTGAGGCAGCTATACCAACAAAGAACGTATGACTTTTTTGGGATCAACAAATGCGACTGAAACACATAAATTAAAACCTCTCATAATCGGAAAATCAAAAAATCGCAAGGCGTTTTCTGGATTTAATGTATCTGTGTTGTACAAGTTAATCAAAAATGCCTGGATGACAACAGACCTTTTTCTGGACTGCTTTCATAATAATTTCGTAAAGAAGGTGAAATCCGCCTTCATCTCTCTCAATAATGAAACAAAATGGTACATAATTTTTTTACAGGTTACAGTTTTTTTTCAGGGCAATAACTTACCAAAAAAAGGCATTGCTTCTATTAGATAATGCATCTTGTCACGGCAAACAAGAAAAGTTAATAAGCATCGATGGAAACATAACAGTTATGTTTTTTCCACCACACGTTACTGCCCTGATCCAACCTATGGATCAAAATGTAATTAAACTTGAATACAAGAAGAAATTGTTACCACACAATACAAGGACAATGACTTAAGCTTAGTTTAATTTACCAAATGCTCTAAGCATTTTGTCGGAGGCTTAGAAAACAATTTCGGCGGCACCCATAGGAAAATGTTTCAACAAAATCTAACCAAGGCAGTCGAATTGAGAACCAGAAGACTCAATTCCGTTAAGTTGTCTCCACGAGCAATATGAAGCTACCTATTTTGAAAGTCTATTCCAGCATATAATATAATAATCTTTTAAGACATGTTGATGGTTGTGTCGATATTTCAATCGAAGATATACGATTTTGGGTGGTCGACGCTAATGGTGAGATGAACGAAGAGAAAGCTGAAGAAAACGTTGAAGATGTTGAGACTTTCTCTGTTGAAGGAGTACATGATGCCGCAAAAACGCCTCACTGTCGTGCAATTCAATGATCAAATGTCTTGTTGGATCGGGCTTATGAAAACGAAAAGGCTGTGGATATCATAACAGCTACAAACAATATTAAAAGTATGGCAATTGAAATTCACTGCTTCAACGCTTTCAAAAGTTGTTAACATGTTGGGGCGTCCAGTGAAGGATATGTAGCACTTATAAACATATCTGTTTTGCACAGAATACTATAGATTGGCCAAATGCCACAATCCACATTTAATTTATTTTTTTAGTAGCATAAAATCGCGAAGTACATCAAAACACATCTAACATTTATATCTAGATATCTAAAATGACTGACAATGTCAACACATGTCAGGTTACATGTGTATCAACATAACAAACTCAAAAGATTTAAAGTCTACCCATTTTTTTAACGGACCTCATAAACATACGTAACTATTACGTCGATCAACTACATTGAGCGATGTGATGTGCAGTATGTTGCTATACCTATATTATCTTTCATAGTTGTTACATTTATAATTATGTACAGTTTGGCAGCACAGCGAATCAGGCAAGGCAACATGTTGAAGTTGCGTTTTTTATTCGTTGGTCACACATAAGTAGAAATGTGGAACGCACTTTCCGTGCTCGCCGCCATTAGCTGTTACAGATTTCACGTCCTTTCTTTATTTTTTTTTAATTGAAATAATAAATATACATACATATATGTACATATGTAATAAAATTGTGCTTTTGAAATCCGCGAGGGAGGAGGATGGGATATTAATATCTCCGTACATTCACAACTCCAACAGAAACCACTATGGCTTCCAGCGGTATACAGGCTAGTTTTACTATTGAAACTTTTGATCCATCATTATTCAACTGTAATGCTAGGTCTAACATCTGGAAGGATCTTTTAAGGTATTCAACGTTCAGGAGGAACGCATACAGGGGTACATAACCTTCCTACAAAAATTGAGTATAAATTGCAAGAAAAAGCTTTCCGCAACCAATTCGTATTCGGGCAAGCGCACACAATCCCGACTTTTCGAAATGAAGGATCTTGATCTTGACAAAGCCGTTGACATAGCCACCGGAATCGAACTCTCGGAGACGCGAACCAATTTCACGACGACCTACGTTCAACAATATTAGTACAGTACACCCCAAATACAAAAACCTAAAAATTCAGTTTCACAATAGCTCAAATAAAATTAATCAAAATATATGTATGTTTCAGATGTGGTAATCCCAACCATTTAGCTAATCAGTGCAACAAGCGAGGCTTGATTTGCAATTTTTGGAAACGAGACATATGTATTTTCCACCAGAATTGGCACGATCTGCAACTTATAGGCGAAATTACATTTTAAGTCGAACACCAAACCAGAATTTTTTAAGTCAACGGTACCCTTTGCAATGTTACCAAAAATCGAAAATGAGTTAGATGAGTTAATCGAACAAAGAGTTTTGGAAAAAAAATTACCACTGCGAGTGGGCAACCCCAACTGTCCCCATAGTCAAAGCTTCTGGGAAAATACGAATTAGTGATAATTACAATCTTACTGTGATCCCAAATTTAATCATTGACGAATATCCATTACCAACTACGGAAGAATTGACTGCCACTATGGCTGGGGGAGAAAAGTTTTCAAAGATTGATTTAAGTCAGGCACATTTACATTTAGAAGTTCGTGAAGAAGATAGAGATTGCCTCAGGCTGAATACTCATAAGAGATTATACCGATGCAATATTCGTAGGCTCATGTTTGGTATAGTTTCTGAGCCGGCTATATGGTAAAGAGAGATGGAGACGTTGCTTCCGGTATTAGTGTTTTCTTAGATGACATTCGTATAACCGCAGCAGATACTCATACACATTTACATCGGCTTGAATCAATTTTCAAAATTTTCAAACATCACAATTTACATATAAATCTAAACAAAAGCACATTTCTAGCAGATCAAATTGAATACTGTGGATATGTTATTTCAAGGAAGGGCATACAAAATTGTCAAAATAAGGTAGATGCCATACAGAAAGCTCCGGTCCCCAAAATCAAAACTGAAGTTCGTGTGTTCTTCAGTTGGCTTAGCCAAAAGGTATGTCCAAACATAATAATAATAATTTCAAACTTTATTCCATTGCAACCTTAAAGCTAATAAAAAAACAAAATAATTAGATAAATTAAACAATGAAATAATTTTTAAATACATTCTGTTGTCAACCAGACAAGAGGCGAATGTACTATCAATTCAAATATAGAATTACATAAAATTCAATAAAATATTGATGGGAAAAACAATATGTTGAAATTTCGAAGACGGAGTACAAAATTAAAAGCAGAATATCCAAACATATAAACATTTAAACTAACGGTGTAAAAGTTTGTTCAATAGCCGTGTAATTAAACGAGAAAAGTCAAAAAGAGCACTGCGTAGTCTGCAAAGCAATAAATATAATCGAGAATATAATTTATCTAGATTCCTCTTTAGGCATAGAATTACACCACATGCATTTATGAATGAATCTCCTTCTCAGTTGATGTTTGGACGAGTTAAAAGATCGCGGTAGAATCTAATGCTACCAAGAGCGACTTGTTACACAAGCATTTCTCAGGGTGAAAAGGGTTGCTGTTTGGCTGGGTTTGTTTGACAAAATAAAAAAACAGAAGGGTTTATTACATTATTTAGTCAAATAAGATGACGGCAGAATATGGCACACACACATTTATCAGATGAGAGAAATTGGTGAGAAAGCGGAAAAACAACCGGAAATGATGGAAACTGCGGTACCACTGTCCGAGTCTTTACTAAAAACTTTACCATCACAAGTTGAAACTCCCAATATGGTTTGAACGCACCGGAACTAAAGGCAGAAGTTGAGAATCCAGCACCGTTAACTCACTCCAATGATATTGCATTAGAAAGAGATTGAATTTCAGACAAAGGCATTGCAAGTACCCCGATCGTAGGTTCTTCAAACTAAAATAATGTTGTTAACTTACGTATACGTAATTGAATTATAAGAATAAAGTTGGGAAGGGAGGAGATGTTACATTTATAATTATGAGCAGTTTGGCAGCACAGCGAATCAGGGCAACATGTGGAAGTTGTGTTTTTTTTGCTGGTCACACATAAGTGGAAATGTGGAACGCCACCTCCGTGCTCGCCGCCATTCGCTGTTAGAGATTACACGAGGCAAGTCCTTTCTTTTTTTGTTTAATCGAAATAAATATATTATAAATATATTATATATTTAATAAAATTGCGCGTTTGAAATCCGCGAAAACACAACAATAGTAATCTAAATGAAGAAGCCCATTACGTTTTAATACCCCCTTTTCCTTAATTCTATCAAAGCTCACATAGCAGAAAGTCGATAGAAATATGAAATATCAAATCTCAATAAATCATTCGAATGGTTTACCTCTGTACATATTTAACTTTTATGTGTGATGCACACTCGTTTCTCTCCAGCCTAAGAAAGTAACTGGTTCTATAAGTATGTGTATATATTTTTGCTCACTTTTATTATTCGGCCTCTACTCGTTTTGTTTCTGCGCAACACCCTTAATGACCTTATTTGTATTCCATATGCCACTGAAATATATCAGTTTTTTCCTTGCAAATGGATATATTTGACGCTAGGCATATGTCAAAAATCATCTGTGTCGAAACGAATGGAGCTTAAGTTTTTCTGAGATACTCGGATCAAAAGGGTTTTTCTAGTCGGTCTGGCTATAGTCATATAATGGAAGTAATAATTCTATGAAAATGTCAATCAAATCTGGAATGTATGCTGGTTGAAATCCAATTTTATTGTATATCGATTCCCACAGCACAAAATACTTCGCACCTTTATCCTGTAACGTGGCTAATACAAATCGCACCTAAAAACAAGCATAGTAACTGATATTTCGTCAGTTGAAAAGCAAACGTAAATTGATTGAAAACTCGAAATTGGAAGTGTTACTATCGTCGCTGCATGTAATTGAAACCGGAGCAACTGAAGCGCAAGACAGTTAAACCTTGGAGTGGGACTAATCCCGAAATTAGAAACAGAG
Source organism: Merodon equestris (assembly GCA_958301585.1). Taxonomy (NCBI): domain Eukaryota; kingdom Metazoa; phylum Arthropoda; class Insecta; order Diptera; family Syrphidae; genus Merodon; species Merodon equestris. The sequence goes on along the minus strand of OY284413.1, from coordinate 153,397,276 downwards.
CAGGTTGGTAATTTTCGTTAGAAGTATCAAATAACATATAGGCGGTCAGTTGAAGAATAATATTTATATAGGGTCCGCCAAAAAATTTTTTTTTTTTTGAAAATGCTATAAAAAAAACTACTGAATATTTTCTCAAATTTCTTCTTTTATTTGAAAGTACAATACTTCCGGTTAATAATGGAAAATAATTTCATTCCTGCCTCGGCTGGCCATGCAGTAGCCTACACGATCGGTCCAATTTTTAAGCACATTATCGATTGTGTGCAGCTGTATTTCACCAATGGCTTCACGAATATTGTCCTTTAAAGCGTCAATTGTCTCTGGCTTGTCGGCGTAACACTTATCTTTGACGGCACCCCACAAATAATAGTCCAACGGTGTCAAATCGCAGCTCCGAGGTGGCCAAACGACATCAGCTCTGCGGCTGATAATGCGATCTTCAAAAACAGGGCGCAAAACATCGAGTGTAGCTTCGGCTGTGTGGCACGTAGCGCCGTCCTGTTGAAACCAAATGTTGCCAATATCCTCCTCTTCAATTTTTGTGAACAAAAATTCGTTCAACATGGCCCGATAACGATCGCCATTGACTGTAACGGCCACTCCTTGCTCATTTTCGAAGAAAAATGGCCCAATTATGCCTCTGGACCAAAATCCGCACCAAACAGTGGCTCGTTTTGGGTGCACCGGCTTTTCAATGTATGCGTGCGGGTTTCCTGTACCCCAAATGCGACAATTTTGCTTGTTTACATACCCGCTAAGATCAAAATGAGCTTTATCTGAAAAGATGATTTTTTTGGCAAAATCGGCATCTCCTGTTTCAAAGTAATATCGCAATATTTCCCAGCGTTGTTCAAGCGTATACACAACCATATTCGTTCAGCGGAAGGATAAAACTAATTATCTGTCAAATCAGACATGAGCTAAGTGTTACCATTCACGAAATAAGCACTACTTGAAAAAAAAAAAACGTTAGATGGCGGACCCTTTACTTGGATTCAGTTTCAGTTTGAATATATTCGATAATAAGTCCTACGATATTTGTTCCCTAAATGTTTAAATTCTACCGCTGACTTTGAAAATGTGTCAACTTTTATTAACTGCTTCAAACATTTCACTCTTTCGGCTAATATTATTTATTATAATTACCCGTAGCACATGTTAAACATTATAATAAATGCGAAGAATTTCTTGCTGCTCTTAATCCTTATATCGTGTAAAGTCTGCGCTCAGTTGTCTATTAGTTGAAAAAAGCATTTTTAAATGATAAACGAACAGATATTTTCACATTTTCAAAGGACTTCATTTAAAAAATCTTAACTCTTTGCTTTTATGGTATTTAATATAACGGATGTTTTGTAAAACAATATAAAAAAAACAAGTGGAAAAAGTCTGCGTTCACTTTTAAAAACAATTTCTTTAAATACGTTAGATATTTAGAAAAGTTTAGTAACTAGTTGGATAATCTCTTCTATGAAGAACTTCTCAGAGTCTTTTTGGTACAGATTTAACCAACTTCGTCGTCTCTTTAGCACTAATTTTCTCCCATTCCTCTGAGAACACACCTTTCAGCATTTCCTTACTGGTTATTGTGTGATGCCAAATTCTTCTCTCTAGTAGATCCCAAAAGTGTTCAATGAGGTTAAGATCTGGTGAGTCGTTTAGGCACGTTATATAATAACCAGAGTCTCACAATTTCGGCTGTATGCTTCGGGCCGTTGACGTGTTGAAAACGAAAGTCTTTAGGCACAGACCGAGTTATGTGGATTTGGATTAAATTACTTGTTAAGATATCGAGTTAATCAAATTTATTCATAAACGGCTCGATAAACTGAAATTTCCCCACACCAGCACTAGCCATACACCCCCAAAATATCACTCCACCACCGCTATGTTTTACTGCGGGCAATAGATTCTCTTCGTTTACTGCTGTTCCTGATTTTCTCCAAACTATTTTACGTCCTTTTATTCCAAAAATGCAGAACTTACTTTCATCTGAAAATAATACATTTTTCCAAAACTCAATTGGCTTATTAACGAACTCATTAGCGAAAGCCATGCGCTTTTGTCTGTTGACCCGTGAAATGAATGTTTTTTTTCGTGCTACTCGTCCGTAGTAACTTGCCTTTTTTAAAATTTTCCGGGCAGTATCGGCACCGATTTTTTCGTCAAATGTTTCCTCGATATTTCTCACTATTTGCAAAGCAGTTAATCGTGGAATTTTCTTCACCAACAATTCTAGGTATCGCTTCTCTCTGCAAGACAGCTTCGATGGACGACCCGAGCGGGGCTTAGATGTAAGAGCTCCGGTCGAATTAAAGTTATTTATTACCCGTTGGACAGATGAATTTTGTTTGAAGGGGGGTTATTTTGGCAATGTTTCTATAACTTTTTCCTTCTTTCCGTTTTATTATTATGCGTTCACTTACGCTAATTTATTTTCTCTTTTTTTCCATTGCAACAAAAAAACTTTATTTAAAAAAAAAGTGATTTACAAAACCCGAATGAACTCAATGCCGCAATAAAATTTAATGAATTAGATTCTAGACATCTGCAGTTTGTCCGATTGTTTAAGGGGAATTCCCAAGATACTAAAGTGAACGCACACTTTTTTTGTTTGTTTTTTGCACACTATATGACAAAACTACCGTTATTCCAGAAACCCTGAAAGCAAAATCAAAAATTTTGTTTTGTGCCGATCGCATTGTGAATGGTAAAAAACTTTTGTAGGCAAAATGTAGGCATTTTTTATCGGTATATATTCTATTTGCGTTATAACTCGATTGGGTTAAGATGAACGCAGCTTTTTCTACTAAGAGTATGTACGAGATGTGAAGAAAGTAAGATTTTTTAATTCACTTTTTACTCTTTTCAAAAACTCTATTCAACAATATCTATTTTGTGCGCTTCAAAGTAATCCTCTTCAGATATAATACACTTGCGCCACGGTTTTTTTCCAATCCTCGAAGCATTTCTGATATGAGTTTTTCGTATGGTCTTGAGATCTTCCAGCAGTGCGGTCTTTGTCTCTTCAATCGTTGCAAATCGCCATTCTTTTATGTGTCTTTTTAGTTTTGGGAAGAAGAAAAAAAAGGTGCATGATTACGGTATTGTTATTGGCTAAAAAATTACTCACAATCAACGGTGAGTGAGCAGGTGCACTATTGCGATGCAACAGACATTATTTTTTCCCACAAATTCAAACGAATTCATAATGACCAACGGGATTGTAATCGAAGAAAACAGTAAGCAAAACGTTCACATATGGACGAACTTGACAGGCTGATTACGGTCTCGGCCAAATTGGTTGCCTATGCCGTTTAGCATAGGCCTGTAGCGTTCGCCAGTAACTGTGACCGTTTTGCAGATGGCGTCCTCAAAAAAAAAATGTAATGGCTCTTCGGCGTTACTTTGACGTAACCGCTTAAGTAAAAATGCCCCTCATCGCTCATGATGAAATTCGACACAAAATCGTCTTCTTCGTTGTTGAGATTAAGGATGACTTGACAGTAAGTCACACGCGACTGACGGTCAGCAGGCATTAACTGACGCACTTTGTATAGGAACATACATATGTAAGTCTTTCACTAAAATTCGCTCTCGGGTTCGTCTGGTGACCTCAACGACATCTGCAGCCACAGCGGCCACGTCCTGCATGGTCTCCTGTGGTGCCAATCTGTTCGAGTCGAGTAGCTTTGCGCCAGAATGTTTTCCCAGTTGACGCGACACGATTAAGAAATCGACGTTGAAATTCTTGCTGCGCTAACACCATCGAACGATTATTGGTCAAAAAAATCGACACAATTATCCCACGCTCTTGCGAAGTTTAGCACTCCATCGCTTATCTGTTTGTATACTGCAGCTGTATAGTTCACAAATGTCAAATAAGATTGACGTGCGATGATATTTGTGAAAATTGTAACATTTTCCGATAAGGTGATTAATTCTGCGCCACTTTGTGTATCGTGTATCATATCAAGCTTTGATTTCGACGTCATAACCCTTTTGACCCTTCTCAATGAATCTGGATCCTATATGATTATTCATATAGTTTATAATTTCAGAACAAACTTCACTGGCGTAAGCTTCATGCATAAAATATCTGAAAAAATTCATGTAATTCGCCTATTCTTCATAACAATTTTCTTCCCTGCTTTCACGTTTTCATCCATTGTTGATGCGTTCGGGTGTCCGGGAAGGGTATCGTCATTAAAATCCTCTCGGCCTTCCATGAAGAACTTGTACCACTTATGAATATTTCAACTAGGTAGCAGTACTTATTTATTCTTCACATAAAATTTCAAAATGGCTGACAATGGTAACATATGTTAGGAAACATGTGTACTAATATAACAGAACAAAAGGGGGATATTAAATCGCGAATTTCAAAAAATCACCTTATTTTTTTACAAAAAGAAAGCTTGTATGTTATTTTTTGAATTTTATGAATTAAGAAGAGAGAGCTTTACTGAAAATTGCTTGAATTTTAAATTCGAAGAGGCCGGCTTCTCATCACTTAGTGCTTTTTCTTCTTTTAGTAAAAAAAACTGTAGAGAACGATAAAAATAAAGCATTAGAGCATTCGAGAAAAGCGGGTAATCCTGATGGTAATCATTCTCGCTTCCTTCAATTTCAGAGATTGATTTTTATATCATAAGCACCTATGGTAAGTGCTGCAGGAAGGAATATTAAGATGAATCTTCTTAAATTGCAAACGGCAAATGTTCTTTTTCCAATAGCTGTGGAACATGGTGACAAAAACTCAAATAAAAGCAAAATACTTTCAATCTAAATATTACACCGATGTAATGGTATATATATGTACATATACGTATATACATATGTAAACGGTTTGCATTCACAATAACACCCATCACCGATTTTATTGTAATTTAATCTAACAAAGACATACTTAATGAAATGGATTCAATTCCCTCACTCTTATTGTGTAAATATACGTTGTCACATTGAACCGATTTATATAATTTTTAATAAATCATTATCAAATTTTATCTTTTTAGACTTTTGGAATATATCTTTCATAAGTTCAATGTACAAAAGTTACCTCAAAAAAAAATTAAAGGCCAATAGCCAAACTCTGCAGGTATCATGGTATTGCAGACCAAAGCTGTTTGAAAAGTTAGTTACTCAGTGGCTATATTTTTTAGAACGGATCAGAACTGTCCGAATTTTCAAAACCATGATTGATTCACTTTTAAATTGGTGTAAATATTGTATAACCATCGTAAGCTCAGTACATCAAAATATATCAATTTTAGTACCCATAGAGCGATATTTTTGATTCCAAATTAATTTTATCGGCGGATCGAAAAAGAATTCTCCTTTAAGTTTTTTCGATATCTGAACTACATGTGAATTTAGAAAATCGCAGGAATTGGTTATTTTTATTAAAGCTATTGTAATAATTAAAAATAATTAAGCCTGATGTGCAAGTAGCTCTCGATATCTTGCAGATAGATATTTTAGAAATAGAAACGAAAGCTTCTTCAATCGCAGTTTATGGTCTTAACAACCCATTTACTCGTAGCTTAATGTTATATAATACAACCCGTTCGATAAGAAAAACCCAATTTCATGTTTTGAAATACAATTTATTATTAAATTCAATCCCTTTGAACTTCAATACACTTGCTCCAGTCATCTTTTAATTTATGGATTCCATCCCTGAAGTTAGCCAGAAGTCTGAGGAAGCCAAGGGTGGCGATTAGGGTTTATACTTTAATTCTCTTTTTCTTGATTGAAAACCAGGTTTTATCTCGCGGATTTTTACAACCATTTAACCCAAAAGGTTACAATAATAATCTGCATTGATTGTTTTCCAGTTTGGATGTAACCTAAAAATAAAATTTCTATTTAAATTCCTCTTGCATTTCAAAAGACTCATGCTTTAAATTTCTTGGTCGATTTTTGGATCCTGACTTTCGAGATAAAGTACCGGGTTCGTATAACTCCCTAGTCCCTTGTTGGATCATGGGGATACATCCTAGTCTTATCTGCAGTTGTAATGCAGCACCCATTATAACAAATCTTTTGTAACCCAAAACTTTGCTCACACTGCCTAATGAAATGTCTAGGGCTTCTTCTAAATCTTTCTTTGTTAACACACGATCATTCATAGTGGCAATTTTTATTTTTGTTATGTTTTCTTGTATTGATGCATTTTTTGTGCGTCCTTTACGTGGATCAACGTTAATACTTGTATGATCACTTTTAAATGTAGCAACCCTACTGTTCGAGTCTGAGGTAAAGAGTCCTTATACATTTTAACAATCGTTTATGAAACTGTTTTGCTGCTACATTTTCCAAAAATAAGAATTTTATTACTCCACGACGTTCAAGTTTCACCACTTACATACAAAACTAATGTGACACGTTGAATGGATGCAAATATACGAATGAGTTGAAGATCTGCATAGAACTTTACACTTACTCATAAAAAAATGTATAGAACGACAAAACTTATTGAACATACTACATAACATAGTGTAGCTTTAAGAATATTGTTCAAAATATGTTTAACTTGTAAACATTGGGCGTACAAATTAGTTTGGTCTGATTTCATAAGATGTCTCCAGCTTTTACAAATATTTCATAGTGGCAGCTGATCTCAGTGGTTTCAGAGATGTTAGACATCTGTGAATAATATTCAGTTTATATCACTTCGACTTCATAAAAAAAATCTTGTTTTTTTATTGTGTTGAATATATGTCAAATTCTGTTTTAATCAAGCGAAATTTGCGTTTTCTTTTTTAAGTGGAATACAAGTGTAGCCGAAGCGCATCGAATGCTTTTGAAAGTTTATGGTGACAATGCTCCAACTGATAACACCATGTAGGTAATGGCGTTGAAGATAATCCCTGCTCTGGAAAACCAAAAAATTCAAAGACAAAGAATTGAAGGTATTGTTTGATGAAGACCCAAATCAAATGGAAATGTTTCTGTTTCTGTAAGATTAAAATGGTATACCCCACCGTGCCATTCATTTGAGCCGTACGTTACGAGCAAAACCGCCGGAATATGAACAAAGAAGAAATATTTCTTACTCTTAATTGTAATAAGTACACATATCTAAGCTATGCACATAGACTCTGATATCCATTGATTAATGAAACCAATGTCGCTATAAATTAAAAGCGTCCATCTGCCTCAGTGAGATGATCTCATCTGGGTTGATGCACCTGAGACCTTGTAATCTAACTAAGCAGAATCCAATAAAAACTATTTTTGACTATTGATTCTTAATGGATATGTTCCCTTCATCTCCTGGTTTTATTGTCATTCCTATTAAGAAAATAATTGGAAAACTAGTCAACTGCATTTTTTTTTAGTTTTAAATTCATGTTTATTCAACGTTTTTTATGACTATCCTAGGCTAGACAAAAATGCATAAAATTAGCTTAACTATATACATATACTAAATCTAAACATTTTACTGGCATTAGGCGGACGCTCTAAAATAAACAGTACAACTTAAAACTATGTCTTTCAACTACTATGTCTTTAGCTAAGAATATAGTCAAATGCATTCCTCCATTCAAAATGTTCCCCACAACATTCGCCGGATGTACATATTATAACCATAATATAACCTGGAATTTGCTTTCGAGCGTACTGTTACATTCAGAGAATCTTTCTTTAGCCAAACTACACTAGTGTGAACCTCTTGCAAAACTCGATTATTCCTTCTCGATATGACCTACATACATATATCCAAAATCAATGTTAATAGTATTCTCATTCCTTTCCCCTTACCCTTCCACTCGCACTATATTTGCTATTTAATATGATAGTACCGACTGTATTCTTGAAGGATGTGTTTTTGATATCTCTCCAAAATCTTGTCTCTTTTAAAAGTCTGTCAAATCTACGACCTTACAAATAAAACAAAGAAAAATTGTGGAACTTTAATTAGTTAATACTTCGATGGTACGTTGTACGGATTGCGAAGAGAAACAACCAGGGTTCGGGAATACTCGCGGATACTTTACTTTGTGTTTACCACAATATCCATAAAAACTTTCAAAGCAACGACGTTGAATCAGAGGCGAGCATGAAAATGCCAGTACTGGCGGAAATCCGAAGATAAGGATGCTCAAGAGAAGGACCACCAATGGTCAACGGATACTTCAGGCGGGAAGGGTTGGGATCCATGTACTTTTATGACCAGTGGCAGAACATGGAATGCAATGGTTTCAGCTGGCGTCGCAGGGAATACAAATGGAATATGATGTTATGGATATTAAAATAATACTCAAAAATAACAAAAACAATAAACTACTCAAAAATTTATAAGAGGAAATTGTTAATATAAAAGCTCAAGTTAAAGCTAACTTTTCCAAACATGGAAAGAATAAATAATTTTCTTGAACAACTGGCTATTGTACCCGGCTGGATACAGAAAATTGAACAAGTTTAAGCTTTAAACGTTGTCCCATTTCAAATTTATTTTGATGAAATGTGATTCTTTGTTGTTCGTTGACATGTTAACAACAAGTACCTATATTTAAAAATATATATAGACCGATAGCTTTTTTATTGCTCCGCCTCAGATGCGATTGCGTTTTTCCTAATATTCATTGGTTGGTCTATATTTCGCCAGAAAATAAGCATTCGTTTCATCAATTTGGTCTTTAATTTTTTGGAAACAGTTCAAGAACATACAATCAGATCAGATAAATACATATAGCAGATATAATACAATCAGATAAAAGTGAAAAATTAAGTGTTCGTTTATTTTTACGCTAGGTAAGAAAGCGAAAAGTTAGATGTTCCCGCTTGGGAATATATGACATTTTTTTCTTTTTAGAATGAATTTCAAAGCATTCTCAACAACATCGTTTTATGGTATGAGATTCGATAATCTTCCAAATGAAATAAATGCAATTGAAGAAGTTGAGACTTTCGAGCTACCGGGACAGTAAGAGAAACCCGAGGAAAAAAATGTCAATTGAACCTACGTAAAAAAGAATTCAAGAAAGAGAAAAGAGGACATTTTGAGCACGCATACGACGTTGACAATAACATACATTGTGAAATGGAATGAAAATAGTGTTGTCACCATGGGTACAAACTCTGATGCTATTCAGCCAATGCATTATGTCAAACGTTGTTCATCAGCAGAGAAAAAAAGTTTTCATTCAGCAGAATATCGCAGATTATAATAACAGTATGGGTGGTGTTGACATACACGACCAGTCTGTCAATGCTTAGGCTGAAAACACACCGGATAAAGCAAAACTTGTTTTTTTGTTTCGTGAAACAAGAGAACATTGTTTTTTATGAGAAAAAACACCAAAGAAAACGAAACCAAACACACGTTTTTGTTTTGAAGTGCTTCGGGGCAGCGTTGCCACTTCAAAAAAAGAGTAGCGCAGTAGATTATTTAAAAAAATGCAGTAGATTGGATCTTTCCGCAATAGATTTTTTATTAAACAAAAAAAAAACAAGATTAAACTTAGTTAACAAGTCTTTAATTAATCACTTTAATGATTTTTCCATTAATAAAAATAAAATTTTGAAAATACTCTTAAAGCCCAGGTGAGTCTGTGAATCCAGCAACCGTTGCTGACATTATTAATTTCCTTACAAACAAATACATTTTACAAGAGTATTTAAGTTAAGTTTGTTTCGTAGTTTATTTTTTACTTGGCTTATAATCGAAAACGTTCGCTCTGCAGCAGCACTACTATGGGGAAGAGAACAAAAAATCAACATATAACATACTTGCAAAGTTCGACATATGTAGATCGCAGATAGCAGCGATGAGATCAACTTCGACGGAGCAGGCTGGCAGAAAGGAGTCAAAGTTGTCAGTTGTGACAATCAGAGGTCCCTAGACTTCTTAAAGCGCACAATCGACAATTGCGGCGAAATCTGGCAGAACGCTAAACTCGAGGTTATCCCTCGTTCGATGCTTCCGCTTCGCAAGTTGGCTTCAATATGGATAAGCAGAATAAAGAGCTTGACACTCACAGCTGGAGAATAATTTCTTCAGCCAAGAGTAAGAACGGAGTGGGAAAATACTATTGAGCAAAAGTCACTCGACTACATCCGCAGCAGATCTCGCAACATCAAGTTCGGGCTGGGAACCCTGAAGGTAAGGCTCCCCAATGAACGCGGCAAGTCAAAGGAGGCTGCTAGTGGTGCAAATAAATTTACACCACTGCAAAGCAGCCACCGACGACTTGATGATGTACATGCTGCAGGAAGATGTGGATATAGCTTTAATCCAAGAACCTTGGCTCCTTAGGAACAAAATTCAGGGACTAATGTCTAAGGTGTATCATTTATACTATCCACATACCGTAGGTAAGCTACGAACCTGTATAGTCGCCAGGAGATACTTAAACATTTTTCTCCTAGGTACATATAGCAATGGAGACCTCACGGTGGTAACGTACGCACAACAGGACAAATCAATTTTGTTCCTATCGCCCGCATACTTGCCATACGATGAGGAGGATCCACCTTCAGACGCAGTCCGAGCACTTGTGCGACACGCCAAGTCACGCGGACTGTGTCTATTGATAGGCTGCGAAGCCAATGGACACCACACTCAAAGGGGAAGCAGCGACATCAATAAAAGGGGTGAGTCCATTTTCGATTTCATTATCTCCACCAACCTCAATATTTGCAACAAAGTTAATACACCCACATTTCGCAACCGGGTTAGGGAAGAGGTAATTGACCTCACTTTACGGGTACTCCATCCGAGTAGAGAATTGGAGAGTGTCCACTAACTATTCCTTTTCTGACCACAACCGGATACTCTTCAACCTTAACCTTAATAAAGAAAAACTGAAACCTTTCAGAAACCCTCAGAAGACAGACTGAAATCTTTTCTCAAACCTAGTTGCCAACAGGTTAGTACCGCCACAAGCCACCACTAATCCTGATCCAATTTCAGTCGAAAATCTTGTGAGTACTCTGAAAGCGGCTTTCAACAAATCCTGTCCTTTGCAACGTGCTCGTAGAAAGACCAGCGCAGTCTGGTGGACCACAGAGCTAAAGCAACTCAGGACCAGGACCCGAACTCTATTCAACAGAGCAAAAATCTCAAACAGAACCGAAGACTGGGTTAATTAAAAATCCAGCTTCAACGAATACAAGAGCAAAACAAGAGCAGCAAAATCTAAATCCTGGCGGGAGTTCTTTTTTTTTTTTTTTTTTTTTTTTGTTTATTTTAATTTTTTTAAAGCTAACAAAAATTCATTTAAAATAAATACAATATTCAAGATAACAGCTTCAAAAATTTGAATAAATAGATAGCCATTCTATAGTCATTGAAAATGGCTAGTGGCGAATGACTCTTCCACAATCATAACTAACAATCAGAATATGTGTGGGGTATACGTAAATAAATGAAAAGAAAGAGAGTATAAAATAAAAAAACGAAATAAAGTTCCATAAATTGCCCAGAACATAATAGAGAAAAAAAAAACAATAATAGATATATAGGTCCTATCCAAGGACCCCTGCGTCCCGGGATTCATCCGTAAACCAGATGGTTCTTGGACAGAATCCAGTCGGGAATCTCTAGAACTGCTGACTGAAACCCACTTCCCAGGCTGTAAAACCCCTGAAACCACAGTCCCCTTCAAGACGACGGTTCCTATGGTTCACACAACCGAAGAAGTAATAAACAAGATTATCACAGCGGATAAAGTATCATGGGCAATAAATTCGTCAAACCCTTTAAATCTCCGGGCCCGGACGATATCTTGCCAGCGATGCTTCAAAAAGCACAGATCCACACTGTACCCCATCTCGTAAGCATTTTTTTCCAATTGCCTGCGCACGGGGTACATCCCAACACAGTGGAAAGAAATAAAGGTAATTTTCATACCTAAGGCAGGTAAACCATCCCATACTGCCGCAAAGGACTATAGGCCAATTAGTCTCTCGTCGTTTCTATTAAAAACCTTGGAGAGACTCCTTGACCTATATATATATATCAGAGGACTCATCAACTTGCGCAACTTATGCAACACTAAACACGCCTACCTTAAAGGCAGATCAGTGGAAAGTGCTCTTCATAGTGTTGTCCGTGAAATTGAAGGCTCGCTGAACCTAAAAGAGTTTACAATGGCAGCCTTCCTCGACATAGAGGGGGCCTTCAACAATGTAAACACAGAGGCCATAATAACAGCTCTTGAGGACATAAAAGTAGACAAATCCATTCTAATCTGGATTGAGAATATGTTGAAGAACAGAATTATCAATGCAGACATTGGACACAGTTCTATAAGGGAAGTGACAACTAGAGGCACACCACAAGGAAAACCTACTGTGGCTTCTTACAGTCAACAAAATCCTCAAATTCTTTATGGAGAAAGACGCAAAGATCATAGCGTACGCGGATGACCTGGTTATCTTGATAAAAGGTAAATTTCCACCAACTATCAGTGAACTAATGGAATCTGCGCTGAGAGAACTCTCCTCGTGGGCAAGACAGAACGATCTGAGTATAAACCCCCAGAAAACCGAGCTGGTCTTATTCACCAGGAAAAGGAAAATTCCGATATTTGCTCCACTCAAACTCAAAGCGGAAGATAAATATCTAGCCATCATTCTTGACTCAAAACTCTCCTGGAAAAGGAACCTGGAGGAAAGGATTGAATGCTTTTTATGCATGCAAAAAGACCTTCGGAAAAAGATGGGGCTTGCAACCGTACATCATTCATTGGATGTACACAGCAATCATCAGACCCATTTTAACTTATGAGGTCCTAGTCTGGTGGACTGCTAGCAGCACGAAAAGCTATATGAACATGCTCAACAAAGTACAAAGGTCAGCCGCTGTTTGTACAACGGGATCCATGAGAAGAACGCCGCAAGCAGGGCGTTCTCCTCCCTCTGGATCTACTCATAAAAAGTTGCGCTGCAAAGAGCGCTCTCAGACTAAGGGAGTCCTCCCTGTGGAAGCAAGCCAACTATGAACATGCGGCCATACTTAAAATAATAGACGACCTGGGAAGGAAACATGGTTTTAGTAGCCTCGCAGCTACGACCGACTATATTTCCCCCCAAAATGACTTCTCTCTCAGTATACCTATCCTTTTCCCCGACAGAGAAGAGTGCCTATCAAACGCCGTAATCAACGACCACGAGATCACTCTCTCCACCAACGGATCTAAAATAGACACAGGCACTGGGGCCGGGTTCTACTCTGATACCCTCCACAAACAGGAATCATTCAGACTCCCTGATCTGTGCAGCGTTTTTCAAGCATAAATCCTGGCAATAGAGAAAGCAGCCAAACATCGTAGGGAACGAAAGAGCAGACGAATTGGCCAGGCAAGTTCTGAAATGGACATCAGCGAAGCGGACACGTCATTGCAACCACCGATCAGCGCATTATACCGGATCATAAACGACACAATCATGAAAGAGGCCAACTAGTCTTGGCTTACAAGAAACGACAGCTACACGACAAGATCATCGTGGCCAGAGCTCAATGTCGGAAAAACAAAGAAGCTCCTGGCGCTGGATCGTATCTCGATCCGTATGCTCGTCGGAGTGATCACAGGACACTGTCCCATTGGAGCAATGCTTCGGAAATGGGACTCGGGATCCAGCGATCTCTGTCGGAGCTGCGGCGATGAGGAAGAAACTGAGACGATCCAACATTTGCTTTGCCACTGCCCAGCTCTCCAGAATCGACGCCTAGTGTCGCTAGGCCAAAGATTCTTTACAGAGATTGCGGACGTGGCTAATGCAGATATATCGGATCTTCTAAAATTCATTAAGAGCACGGGGTGGTTTTAGCCACCACGTGATAAGACAGGTAAATTTTATGTGTACCCACACAAACGAAGGGAATCACAATGGGCCTCTTAGCCTCCGTGTGGAAGTGATGTTTAACCATCACACTCCCCTTCTCTAACCTAAACTAACCTAACCTGTATGCCTTGTTTCACATTCATGAGGGATGAACAACGCTCACCCAAAACTACCCTTTCCGCTCTCTCACTGAAATCAAAATTGTGTTTAAGCTTCCAACATAAGACATTGTAATTTACTTTATCAAAAGCCTTTGAGAAATCTAGTAGACGGAGAAGGGATATAGCATTCTTGTCGAAAGATTCTCTTACTTCTTCCAGCAAATTTAGCATGGCTGAAGAACACCTGTGATTGGCTCTAAAACCGAATTGCAGAACATACAACAGATTATTAAAAGACAAGTGTTTCGTGATCTGTTTAGCTATTACTTTCTCGTAGACGATAAGCATGGCAGAATGCTTATCGTCAGCAGAAGGTGTTGGACAAGCTTTCTTAGCAATAGGCAAAATTCTAGCAACTTTCCACTACTGTGGAAAAGTAGATGTACTAATACACCAATTTATTACAGGGGTAAGATGGGAGACCATGTATGGTAATATAAGTTTGAGGAACCGTTTTGGTATGCCATCTTCACCAATGGATTTGGATTTAATGGCCTTGACACAATGGCAGTTTCCTCTTCAGTGGCAACAACAAGTCTAGTCTTGGAGGCGAGTGTAGACGGTCGGATATCTGATTAAAATCGAATGCGGTTAAGCAAGGTTCTTCTCCTAAAAAGGTGCGGTTAAGTTCGTCAGGGTCATAAGCATATTTAGAATTATCATTGTTGCTAAATAAACCAATTTTTCTAAGATTCCTCCATAATTTTTTAGAAGGAAGAGATGTATTTAATTTAGAAGCGAAGTAATTCTTTTTCGAGTTGCGAATAGCAGAGGTGGCGTAATTGCGCGCCGTCTTAAACGAAGTCCAATTAACCTCAGAAGGCCGACGTTTCCATCTGTTGCAATCTGTTTCTTCTTTTGAAGGAGTTGACTAACTCAGTTGTATATCAAGGACATGCGCAGTTCTAATTTTTTTCCGTTTTGGTTGGTTTGGTACGCAGCGAATGTACAATTCGGATAGAATTTCTTGGAAGAGTTTAACTTTATCATTCGGGTCAGACCTTAAGACAACAGCGTTTTGAAGAGTGATTACATCGATGGCATTGAAATCGTTAAATGTAAAAGAGATAACATTTTTGGACAAGTTAATATCATAAGTACAGAACAGAAGATCATGGTCAGAAAGAGCAAACGACAATTGTTCAAACAATAAAACAAGCGACGGAGTGGACTAGATTTATCTAGTAGACTTGGAAGACGATTCTGAGCGAAAAGAGTGGGGATAAGTAGTGTTTACTACTGTCATACCAACCGAAGAAACTAAGTCTTTCTTTTGGAAGGCAAGCGAGTCATTTTTCAATAGATTAATATTGAAGTCTCCACAAATTATAATGTGCTCATATAGAGCACTGTAATCAGACATCGCAGAGAAGAACGTTAAAGGGGAGCAGCTTCAATTGTTGTTGTATGCACATGCAATCAAACATTTAGTTCTATTGTCACATAATTCGACAAAAATATATTCTATTCCACTGCCACAAGATTTAGTAATTAATTTACAGTTTATATCTGATTCGCAGTAAATTTCTACCCCGCCAGCCGTAGTATCACTGCTAGATCATTCCTAAAAATTTCAGAGTTAGGTATATTTTAGGATAAATCCCGCATGCTTCGCTTAAACCAGGTTCCACTTACACATTATACATTTTTGGAACTCTATTCCAAAATATATGTATATTTGAAAGAGACTGATGGAGGTAAAAATGGTTTAAATCAATGTTCACATTAACTACATCAAGATTTATAAAATTCTTAAGAAGATCCATGTAAAGATTGAAAATGTATTGTTCAAGAATATATTTGAGTGTACACTGATTGGAATATTTTATTTTTTTTTTTTTTTAAATTTAAAACATAAGAAAGAAAGAGAATAAATGTAAAGTTTATTTAAAGGATTAGTTAAAAAGGTAGTGACTTTGTTCACAGAATCTAAATTTTCAAAGAAGACGGTTAAAAATACTCTCAACCGAAAGCCACCTAGTGTGCGAAATGTTTAAGATCTTATGTATTTTTATATTAAAATATTCTAGAAATTCTTTAAAAGTTTCATGTCTCTTAGGGCTATAGGAAAAATGATTGTATACTCGTATATCTTTAATTCTCTTTTCAATAAAGTTAGGTAGTTTTTTTAGTAGCTGCTGGAAAACATAATGAGTGGCACGTACATCCAAGATAAAACAAATTCTTATTTACATTTTGCATTTTTGCTTAACCCCTTATTACGGATATATTATCTTTTGCCACTCCAGTTATGTTTGTCATTCGAATATTTCTGTTTTCAGTTTGAAAAAATTTCATTCGAATCTGACGACGAAAGTTCCATAAGACCAAAAAAACTATATCGAATCTTTTTGTCCCGTTTATCGAAACAACGCGTAACTATAACTAAACATTTTCTTGTTGAGACATTTGTTGTTTCGTCTATTACAATATAATAGAAAATGTTCGAGTTCTCAAAATATTACTTATTTCTTATCTTGGGCAAAAGGCCCCATAACAAAATTAACCACGGAACTAGCTTTGGTACGCGCACACTTTATACCTTCCGCGATGGAAGAATCCGGACATACTGCTTGCAAAAAAATTGGGAACACTATCCATTAAGGAAAACGGCAAATTATGACTAACACAGTACATAACACAAGTAATCTCTGCTTTAAGTTTTGAATTATTATTGTTTCTTGAGGAAACCTAAAGAAACAAATCTGGAATAAGGTTTGTATTTTTGGACTTCTCGAAATGAAATCTTGATGCACTATGTCTTTCCAAATTTGTTTTGTTATTGTCAAAATATTCAATAGAGCTCGTAATTGTCATTTTAAAAGGAATTTTGCAAAAAACTTTTCCCGTCGACACTCTGGAACAAAGAATACTCTCGCTCCCATGCTTGCTTATATTTTTTGGTTCTGGTGTACTTGTACATTCATTTCGAATTAGGATTTTCTTTTCTATTATTTAGTAAATAAAAAGAAAGAAATTAAAAACTAGAAAACTAAACTAAAACAAAACACTCACGGGCATGATATTTGCATTTGGCTAAAGCCAGGTGTTTCTCATGGTTTGCATGGTACAGCTGTTCAAGAGAAGGTTTATCAAACAAAAAAGTGCAGTAGATTGGATTTAGTGGCAGCAGATTAATTTTTTGCGAAAAGTGCAGTAGATCTACTGCTATTGCAGCATAGTGGCAACGCTGCTTCGGGGGTGGTTGTCGAAAAGACATGTCATCGCATACGAGCAACACACAGCAACAAAACTCTTTCGAACGAGTGTGACTGACGAAAATTGCCTACTTTCTTGTGTGTGCACACCAAATGAAGCGAAACATAAAAAGTAAAGCAAAACAGAAAAACATACTTCGTTGCCGATATCTTGCTGTTTTTTGCAAAACAAAATTTTGATTCCGTTGTTTTTATTTTCTTCTTTCGTTGCACTTTAAAGCTTTATTTGCTTCTATGTTTACTCTGTGCGCAAATTGTAACAAACATGGACGTAGAAGGAGAAAAATTGATTTTTTAAAGAATAAATTCCTAACTCTGCTATTAAGTTTATTATAACATCAGCATTTCGTTTTAGATTATATGGATGCACCCATCACTTCTGCTATTTGCGTCCTTTTCCTCCATTTCTTCAAAAAATTTACATATGTAAGATTGGCACAACATCATCGTCTGAGTCCGAACACATGTTGAAAGCAAGTCGTGAATTCCAATTCGTTTAATTTCAACGCACATCAAACGAAACAAGAAGACAAAACGTTTTGTTTTGTTACATTCTGTTTCGTTTTTTTTTGACTGTCGAATCAAAAATGTTTTGTTTGATCCGGTGTATTTTCAGCCTTATAAAATCACAATTCAAGGCAAAAAGTGCTGGTGGCCACTGTTTACTTCAATGCTAACCTCATCATTATTGAACGCTTGGAAACTTTATAAATTCGCATCTGATTCCGAAAATGACGTTCCAAAGAAATATTGCTCAACATTATCTTAAAAGCCATACAACTCTCCAACCTGCTACATCAAAACGCTCCATTTCTGCAAACTTCGCCTCTTAGATGAAGAGTATGTCACATGCGAGTCAGATGGTATGCGAGTTTTGTGCCATAGATTTATGTGTCTAAAGAGAATGCTTTAAAATGTCATGTAACAAATTAACATCCATATTTTTTCATTGTACCTGATGGGGTATAGCTTAAAACCACTATTTGTATCTTTTAAAAAAAAAAAACAAAAATTGTATTCCTTTGGCGCTATTTAATAAAGTTATGTAACAAAAAAATTTTGCTTTGAAGGATTTGAAGCAGAAGGATTTTTTTTTTTTTTTGAGGCTTCTGCTATCTATTGGAGCACTCAGACACAAATACTGGTCCATTGTGCTACCATACAGACACCTGGTCTTTATTGTATTTCCCTCGTCCCCGTCACCCCCCAGAGTGCGCCATCGTGCGCGAGCGAAGGCGGAACAGTGAAAGTGTTCTTTGTATCATCCTCCTCGCAACATGCAGCAGGATCAATGAGGTTAGAAAAATAATTTTCGTAACCAATCACACACACTCGGTCCAATTTTTGTAATTTAAGCTATTTTCACGCAGGAGCCTTAATTAAACCAACGAACAGAAGGGGTGAAAAACCTTCACTTAGAAATTGAAAAGGTCTTGGCTGTTAAATATACAACTTTTTAAATTTAACATTCTTTCTTATATGTATATGTGAGATGGCATCATACAGCGCTTGTCGCTGCCTGAGGCAACGCACAACGGCAATACAAGGACAAACAACGGAGCGAGAAAGCATAGGCGGGAATTCGTCGAGAGTCAGTCGAAGGAAGCGGTTTGAAATCGTAAAGTCGTTTGATAATATTAAATTAAATATGTACCAAGCACTAAAGTCCAGTATTTTAAATTTCTATTTTATATATCGGGTCCGCCAAATAATTTTTTTTTTTTTGAAAATGCTATAAAAAAAAAACTACTGAATATTTTCTCAAATTTCTTTTTTTATTTGAAAGTACAATCCTTCCGGTTAATAGTGGAAAATAATTTCATTCAAATGGCTGCCTCGGCTGGCCATGCAGTAGCCTACACGATCGGTCCAATTTTTAGGCACATTATCGATTGTGTGCAACTGTATTTCACCAATGGCTTCACGAATATTGTTCTTTAAAGCGTCAATTTTCTCTGGCTTGTCGGCGTAACACTTATCTTTAACGGCACCGCACAAATAATAGTCCAACGGTGTCAAATCGCAGCTCCGAGGTGGCCAAACGACATCAGCTCTGCGGCTGATAATGCGATCTTCAAAAACAGGGCGCAAAACATCGAGTGTAGCTTCGGCTGTGTGGCACGTAGCGCCGTCCTGTTGAAACCAAATGTTGCCAATATCCTCCTCTTCAATTTTTGTGAACAAAAATTCGTTCAACATGGCCCGGTACCGATCGCCATTGACTGTAACGGCCACTCCTTGCTAATTTTCGAAGAAAAATGGTCCAATTATGCCTCTGGACCAAAATCCGCACCAAACAGTGGCTCGTTTTGAGTGCACCGGCTTTTCAATGTATGCGTGCGGGTTTTCTGTGCCCCAAATGCGACAATTTTGCTTGTTTACCCGCCAAGATCAAAATGAGCTTCATCTGAAAAGATGATTTTTTTGGCAAAATCGGCATCTTCTGTAAGTCAATCGCAGGCCCACTTAGCGAAGCGAAAACGCATTGGATGGTCAGTTGGCTTCAACTCCTGAACCAATTGAACTTTGTATGGCGTCATACCAAGGTCTTTATGCAAAATTCGTCTCAATGATGTCTCCGAAATGTTCAATTGTTGAGAACGACGGTGAATTGATGTTGATGGCGCTTAACGCACACTTTCTGCCGCAGCAGCAATATTCTCGGGTGTACGCACTGTTTTTGGCTTTTCACGCTTTGGTTTATCGATGAGGATGCCAGTTTCTTTCACTTTTTTCACAAGATAACGAACATACGGAGCTGACGGTGCTTCCAAAATCCGTACGCAATTTTCGCACACATTCTGCAACATTACCATGATTTTCAAAGTAATGTCGCAAAATTTCCCAGCGTTGTTCAAGCGTATACACAACCATATTCGTTCAGCGGAAGGATAAAACTAATTATCTGTCAAATCAGACATGAGCTAAGTGTTACCGTTCACGAAATAAGCACTACTTGAAAAAAAAACGCTAGATGGCGGACCCTTTACATACATACATACATATGTACATACCGTGAGCGTCAAAAGAAAGTTTACACTTCAGTGTTTTATGTTTCTAATTCAACTACAGATTTTATTAAAGTTTTATCATATAACTAATTTAACATATTCATTCATCTATTAATTCTTAATCGAACGATGTAAAAAGTTAACAAAAAAAATCAAAAACAAAAATTTTATAAACAAAAAAGTTAAAATACTTCATATTTTAGGCGTCAAAAGAAAGTTTACATTACTGAAAAAATAAAAAAATGTATTAATAAACGGTTAATTCAGTACTTTGTTTGTTTTCCTTTTGCCTTAATAACGGCCATCAACCTCCTGGGCATTGATTCTACCATTTTTTTTTTTGAGAAGTCCGAAGGAATTTTTCCCACTCTTCCAGAAGGACGACATTAGTGAGTCTTTACTTGTAATGACCCTTTTTCGAACTTGCTTGTCGAGATGTTCCCACAAATGTTCGTTGGGGTTAAGGTCTGGGAATTGTGGAGGATGATCCAATAGCTTCGGCGTCCTATGCGATAACCATTCTTTCACAATTTTGGCCGTGTGCTTAGGGTCATTGTCATGCTGGTATACCCATGCTTGATCCAAACCCAATTTTGCAACACTAGGGTGAAAGTTTTCCCTCAAAATATTTAAATAATCCATTTTGTTCATTGTGAACTCAATGAACACCAGGTTTCCCACACCTGCCGCCGCCATGCATCCCCAGACCATAACCGAACCTCCCCCAGGCTTAACCGTGGAGGTAATGTTTTTTCCATTGAACGCCTTGTTCTTGGCTCTCCAAATTTTTGGAGGTTTTCTGGATTTGGAAACTTCAAATTTACTTTCGTCACTGAATACCACACTCTTCCAAAATGAAATATCTTTTTCTTCGTATTTTTTTGCAAATTCTAGTCGCCGCTTTTGATTTGCTGCTGATATGAGCGATTTCTTCCGCGGTACTCTACCATGTAGCCCATTATCGTGAAGTACTCGTCGAATAGTACTTGCACTAATGGGCATACCTGACGCCTTTTCAATGTCTCCGGACAGCACTAGCAGATGGATTTTTCTTCACTTCTCGCACAATGGACCTTGCTTCAGAATGGGAGAGTCGCTTAAGTCTACCAGTGCGTGGACGATCTTGAACTTGCTTAAAATTTTTATATTTATCAATAATTTTCTTAATACCTTGGTGGCTTCTGCCAATTATTTCCGCTATTTTTCTTAAAGATTTTCCTTCTTCATAAAATTTCAAAACGAGTTTCCTGGTTTCGATAGGCATTTGCTTACCCATTGTAATAAAACTTTGATTGTACTAAGTTGACACAACTTTCTTCACAAACAAACAAACAGAAACCAAACAAAAGATGGCCTTTATTAGAACGATCTGCAAGAGAAACAAAGAACAGCGGGGAAATGAACAAAACGGTAGTTTCCATGCTCCGCAAATCACAATTCAAATTGTGTAAACTTTCTTTTGACGCCTAAAATATGAAGTATTTTACCTTTTTTGTTTATAAAATTTTTGTTTTTGATTTTTTTTGTTAACTTTTTACATCGTTCGATTAAGAATTGATAGATGAATGAATATGTATGTTAAATTAGTTATATGATAAAACTTTAATAAAATCTGTAGTGGAATTAGAAACATAAAACAGTGAAGTGTAAACTTTCTTTTGACGCTCACAGTAGGTCGAATAATCGAAAGATTCATTCGTTGTAAGGCACTCCTAACTATTATAAGTCATCTCCAGCTGCGTTGAGGAGGTCCTAAAAATGTGTTTTTTACAATGCTGTCTCCATAAGTTATTATTATTTTAACCCTTTCAGACCTAACGGGACATATATGTCTCAGGACCTGCATTCATATGACTGACTTGCAATTTTCCCTTATAAACCCCATTTGTTTTTGTCCCATCAGTAAACTCTACGTTACTGCTAAGAGAATTTCGTGTTTTTTCATGTTTCAGAATTACCTCTTGTTCTCAATTTCTCAATTTCTCCTGAAAAACCTCAAGGATCCAGCAAAACGTATTATATTGGAAAATTTGTTTCTTGCTTCAAATACACCATTAAAAAATGCCGCTCTGGTTCGGTGTATTGATGAAAACAATGGCGAAGTTCAAAGATCGATCTAATTTGAAGCAGTATATGCCACTAAAACCGACCAAACGCACCATCAAAATATGGGTACGGAGCAACTCAAATACTGGATACGTATGATTTTGATCTCAATTCCTCAGGCAGTTACCTGTTGCGATTGTTTTTTCACAACTGTTAACATCGCTCAGACTCTCAAATATGGACTAGTGGGCACAATCATGCGAAACTGAAAGCAGTTACCAAATTTCGACAATTTGAAAGAGTCCAATACATATTCAAATATAATAAAAATGGTTGTCTTGTTTGTAAATGGCAGGATGCTAAAGACGTAATTTTGCCATACTGATGCTGTTACTATGAAAACTATGACTATAAAAAGAACGAATAAAAAGGGAGATAGCTCCGATGTCTCATATCCAGAAGCCATTGAATTTTATTACAAAAATGTACATAGGTGGTGTGGATTTGCTGACCAATTTTCATCACTTTACGATCCGGATCGAAAATCAGGCAAGTAGTAGAAAAAAGTTTTTTTTTCAAAAAACTATTAACGGTAGCTGTGGCGAATGTTTGAATTATTTTCAAGGAAACGAAACACAAAAAAATTGCTTAGATTGACTTTTTGGTAGCACCAGGTAGCACCAGCCGAACAACTCATAGCATACGGGAAAGAAAGGTCGAATGTATTGGGAGTACAAATTAATTCGGTCCTTTTTTTGTATTCAACATTTTTTTTTTTATTGAAAAAACATAAAAAATATTTCACTCAAAGTATTGTCCGTCGGAAGCGACTACTTTTTCCCATCTCTCTGGTAATTTTCGAATACCATCTCTAAAAAATGAGTCCCCTCTGGCATCGATCCAATCATTGAGCCATTCTTCGATTTCTTCAAAAGACCCGAACCGGTGACCCCCCAAATCGTTTTGCATCCGTCGAAAAAGCCAGTAGTCGGAAGGAGCAAGGTCTGGAGAATACGGTGGGTGGGGAAGAGGTAGTTTTTGACCGCTACAGCCACGTGGAGCCGAGCGTTATCATGTTGCAAAATCACCTTGTCATGTCTTTCGGTCGTTTCTGGCCGTTTTTCACGCAATGCACGGCTCAAACGCATTAGTTGTAGTCGATAACGTTTCCCATCAATGGTTTCGCCTGGTTTTAGAAACTCATAGTACACCACACCCGTCTGGTCCTCCATATGCAGAGCATGACCTTTGAACCGTGGATGTTTTTCTTTGGCGTCGATGTAGACGATGATGGAACGGGTTCACCAGGCTTTGCATAGTAATTTTTCTTCTTGGGGTAACGTAGTATATCCGCTTTTCATCTCCAGTCACGATCCGGTGCAAAAATCCCTTCCTTTGATGTCTTTCAAGAAGCAGTTCCGAGATGAAAAATCGCCTTTCGACATCTCTCGTTTTCAACTCGTACGGCACCCAATTTCCTTGCGTCGAAACCACTTTCTGCATGATTTATCGGTCGGAGCAGATTCACCATAAACTTCTACAAGCATTCGATGGGCTTCAGCTGCACTTTCCAATTAAAAAAGAAAATC
This sequence comes from Merodon equestris, assembly GCA_958301585.1. Classification (NCBI taxonomy): domain Eukaryota; kingdom Metazoa; phylum Arthropoda; class Insecta; order Diptera; family Syrphidae; genus Merodon; species Merodon equestris. Next base: position 153,373,451 of record OY284413.1, on the reverse strand, counting down.
AAAACTTCCTGCAAATGCTGCTTATTTAAAACAAATCCGGACATTTTCCAAGAGGCAAAAAACAATGTTGTTGTCAGAAACAGACGCTGATGCACACTAATTATTGTTGACAGATGTCACACCTTTCCAGTGAAGTAGGTAATCGCTTCCAAAATCAGCCACAACTTGCAGATGGCGCCATTTTTTGAAAACGGACCGAATTAATTTGCACCCCCAATAAAAAGAAACATGAAATCTGGAAGACCGTCGGAGAACATTTATCTATCGAAGGCGATACACGTTGTCGATGCCACAGTTATTGTAATACAAAGAAGGAAACTCGCACGAAAACTATTGTATTTTCGTATCATGCAACATTCCATTATGTAAAGCGTGCTACCATATGTAACTTTTATAAAAGTGAAATAGATGTACCTTATGGAATATGAATTTTTTAAAAATTAAACATCATTTGAATCAACATTTTATTTTGGCTTTTTTAGTAACTGGTGGGACTTATTTGTGCCAGTAATAATAAATGTTGGGATACACCCTTTCTCAGGGCATTTTCTCTGAACAAGGATATCTAATCACCAAACGTGCAATTTCTCATAATGTTATTTTTATAACGAGAATAAATCAATCACTACTTCATTAATATCTTTAAAAAATAAATCCGGACTGAGAGGGTTAACCTGTGGAGGAGTAGAACTGAAGCTTCTCTCAAACCAAAATGCTATGTCTGATAAACTTTATCTCATAGGTAGAAGGGACTTAATGTTTATTGTCGAATTCGAACAGCGAGTTAGGAGAAGTCTTTCTCCAAAAAAATATATATAGTACCTCGTTGAAATACGGTTTCAACAATTTAGGTATTGTGGGATAAAAATCCCCATCATGGGCGTCAGGAACCAACACATAATTCTAAGTGAATGGACTATTGATGTGATGTCTAATGCTGTTTTTTGGTTGGAATAAGTTAGTTATTCGGTTCATTGTGTGTGTCTTCTCAGAAGGTTTGGACATCGAAAATATGATTGATCTAATGTACATACAAGTTGGCGCAAAATTAATCATCCACTTTTGTTTTTGAATTAGTTTCTTACGAACCAAAAAAAAAGATTTTGAGTGATGGAAATCTTTATCTAGACCCTTATAATTTTTTATCTTAAGTGGAAAGAAGGCTCTGGAAACTACTCCTAGTGTCTTCCAAACCGAACTGTACCCCATCCTTACGTGCGTCAATCTAAACTTAGAGACTGGCATAAGAGGTATAACCATCAATATACTCTCAGACAGTCAGGCAGCGCTCAAAGCGTTGGAGATCATATAGTACGAACTCAAAATCCGTCAAGGAATACCACGATGCCATGCAAGACCTAGGCAAAAGAAATACGATCAAACTCTGGTGGGTCAGAAGGGCATCAAAGGCAACGAAATTGCCAATTAACTCGGTAGGAAGGGTTCCAGCGAAAGGCACATAGGTGCCGAATCCCCAAGTCAAATATTTATTTTCTCTTAGGCAAGTGGGAAAAATCCCAACACCCCCGCTTTTGGAACAGCGTTTAAGGACTCCGACAATCGAAAAGATTCATACGGCCCCTGAACAAACACTCTATCAATATACTCAAATATAATAGAGTCGATATCAAAAGACTGGTCAGATACCTGATGTATGGAATAATACGAACTACGTATACCCGAAACAAAAATCTTTTTGTCCGCCTTCTTTGAATAATAAGCTCACGCCTGAATAGATTACGTTTACTTTGTTGTAATAATTGCCTTGACAACCAAACATAAGGAGGAAATATACTAAGGTACGTGCAGAGTTTCCTCTTTGTGCGTTTACCCTCCTAGGCTATATTTCGAACCAAATCCATAGTCAAATGTTGCTTCACGAACGGGCTCTTACAATGCTCTAATAGCGCCACTAATGGTTTAAAACTCAATCAGATATTAATTCCGTATGGTTAATTATTCTCAGCCACTTAACTACTATACTGAATATGAAATGTTCAATGTACATCTGTAGCATCTGTCAGCTTCAAAGTTAATTCAAATTAATGAAAAGTGGATAAAACCTGCTCTAAACCAATTTCACGCTCACTAAATATTACTAAAGTGTCTAAAGCTGTAAAGTCCCTTATTTACCTGCCAAGGATAACGGCTTGATGTTTTTTGTTCAATCCATGACACAAATACCTTTTTTGGCTCTTTATCATTCACGGAATTAAGTTTTGAAAAGTCAGATATCATAGAGTATACTACCCAAAAATAAATCTTTATAGAGATGCTGTGCTTCGAAACAAGGGTAATTTAACCTTACAATGGTGTATAATCTCATTGGTATATTTTTTTGTTTGTGTGGCATTATTCATCAGGGTTTCGCCAGTTGCGTAATTAATTTATGCTAGGGGACATATCCATATATAGATACACATTTATGCAAATATGCTTGCTCTAGTTGTGTGGACTAAACTATAACTTTGTTCTCTTTAACAATATCGTAAACTATTTTCGCATTATAATCAAGAAACATATCAAAGTAAACGAATTCAAAGTAGGTGCATAGAGTACTTACATCCACTGAATTTTTTGAAAAAGTAACACCGATACAGCTAACAACTAACTCTAACCATAATCGCTAAAATAAGTTCGGTATACTCCTAAGAAAAAAGAAAAAATATGGGGAAACGCATGTTATCTTCGACCTAATGGTTATATTAAATTCTGCAACAAAATTGGAATAAAATGTAACTAAAATCAAAAAATATATAAAATTCATTTCGATGAGCGTGCTTGACATGGAAAAAGTCATTAAGAAATGTCAGCTAGCTCCATGAAATATTTTCAGAATCTATGGAATATAAAATTGTGACAGCAAAATTTCTTCTAAGGCTGTTGAACTTTGAGCAAAAACTACTGAAACCTTAGAAACCGATGATAAGTATGAGATTATGAATATGGTGATGGAACTTCAGCCAGATAAAAAAATATATACATGTCAACCGCCATACAGAATAGTTTTGAATAGTAATAAAAAATATTCGAAAAATTCAAAATTGATTCATACGACCCTAAAGGAAAAAGGAATTCAAAACAAAAAATGTATCTCGATTACTTCGGAATTGAGGTTCAGAAATGCATGAGCGTAGGTTAGACGCGGCTGACGCGATGGATTGTTTGCCTTTTGAAAGGAAATGTTTTCAAGTCGTTCATCGAAATGCGCTACAGAGCTTAATGGATGATTTCATGGCAATTCGTCTGATCGATGTTTCCCCTTTCATTGAGTTTAATAGGGAAGTTGGCGATTTTATTTAGAATGGTGTGCCTTCTAACATATTTTTCCATATTAAATTACACTACACTAAACCAAACGGAATAAAAATAGGCGATAATTGGCTCTATCAGGACATACAGAATATTGCCTTCATCCTTCAAGTTGACTGTAATGAAAGAAGTTTCTTGTTTGATCGAATTCGGCTTTTCCTAGATCGGTATTTACATTCGAGTATGTATACCAGTTTTTTTCCGGTTCGCCATTTTGTACGTCTGAGATTTAACTACAAACACTCACAAGTTGTGCCTGCCAAAAACTATCGCCTTTGTTTTATCGTTCAGTGATCATGTCGAGTTTTGTGAAAGAGAACGTTTGCGGCACGCACTTCTTTTCTTATTTAATCAAAACAAAAAAGTTGTTGAAATTAATTGTTTGCTGGTAGAAACGTATTCACCATACGCTCCATCAATTATAACATGTGAGACATGGTTTCGGCAGTGAAAGACCGTGAGCCCTCTGGTAGACCACAAAAATGTGAAGGCGAACAATTGCAGGAGTTATTGGATGATGACTCAACTCAATCTCAATGACAATTAGTAGAAGCATTACATGTGTCACAAGAAACAATTAGCAGACGTTTACGGGTAATGGGGTATTTTAATAAACTCGGTAAATGGGTCGCACACGAGTTGAATGAACGTCAAATGGCAAATCGCAAAGTCATTTCTTCCACCTGATATATATCCTTTGGTCTGATTAGTCTTCTTCTTCTTCTTCTTTTCCTTTTTCCGGCGTTGTTATGGTCAGAAGTGTAGGACCATAACCTTCCCACTTAACTGCATTCCTACTGGTCCGCTTGTGGGGTTGCGGGTTTGACCTCAGAAAGTAGCGGCAGGCTTTCCGGTTTGGGATTGCTTCATCGCTGAGGCCAATCAAATGCTGGCTGAATACGTGTCAAAAAGCAATCGAAAATATTATACCTCTATATCTTCATATACACCGCCTCTTCATATGTCGTAGATGCTCTTGTCAAAAGCTTGGATAATTGCATGGTCGCATAAAATATTAATTGGCAGCTTTTATCGTTTCTTATTAGCTTATCTTTATAAATGTAACGCTCCCATTCAAATTTTAATATTCATTTAAGTCACAATCATTGAAAGTACAAATTAATTCTTTGATATGAAGCTGGCGTAACAGCTCGTAAAGAACCAGAGCCAAGCTTCTCTTATTTACTTATGATGTGGGCAATTTGTTTTTCATATAAGTGAACGGGACATTATCTTAAAAGCCATACAACTCTCCAACCTGCTACATCAAAACGCTCCATTTCTGCAAACTTCGCCTCTTAGATGAAGAGTATGTCACATGCGAGTCAGATGGTATGCGAGTTTTGTGCCATAGATTTATGTGTCTAAAGAGAATGCTTTAAAATGTCATGTAACAAATTAACATCCATATTTTTTCATTGTACCTGATGGGGTATAGCTTAAAACCACTATTTGTATCTTTTAAAAAAAAAAAACAAAAATTGTATTCCTTTGGCGCTATTTAATAAAGTTATGTAACAAAAAAATTTAGCTTTGAAGGATTTGAAGCAGAAGGATTTTTTTTTTTTTTTGAGGCTTCTGCTATCTATTGGAGCACTCAGACACAAATACTGGTCCATTGTGCTACCATACAGACACCTGGTCTTTATTGTATTTCCCTCGTCCCCGTCACCCCCCAGAGTGCGCCATCGTGCGCGAGCGAAGGCGGAACAGTGAAAGTGTTCTTTGTATCATCCTCCTCGCAACATGCAGCAGGATCAATGAGGTTAGAAAAATAATTTTCGTAACCAATCACACACACTCGGTCCAATTTTTGTAATTTAAGCTATTTTCACGCAGGAGCCTTAATTAAACCAACGAACAGAAGGGGTGAAAAACCTTCACTTAGAAATTGAAAAGGTCTTGGCTGTTAAATATACAACTTTTTAAATTTAACATTCTTTCTTATATGTATATGTGAGATGGCATCATACAGCGCTTGTCGCTGCCTGAGGCAACGCACAACGGCAATACAAGGACAAACAACGGAGCGAGAAAGCATAGGCGGGAATTCGTCGAGAGTCAGTCGAAGGAAGCGGTTTGAAATCGTAAAGTCGTTTGATAATATTAAATTAAATATGTACCAAGCACTAAAGTCCAGTATTTTAAATTTCTATTTTATATATCGGGTCCGCCAAATAATTTTTTTTTTTTTGAAAATGCTATAAAAAAAAAACTACTGAATATTTTCTCAAATTTCTTTTTTTATTTGAAAGTACAATCCTTCCGGTTAATAGTGGAAAATAATTTCATTCAAATGGCTGCCTCGGCTGGCCATGCAGTAGCCTACACGATCGGTCCAATTTTTAGGCACATTATCGATTGTGTGCAACTGTATTTCACCAATGGCTTCACGAATATTGTTCTTTAAAGCGTCAATTTTCTCTGGCTTGTCGGCGTAACACTTATCTTTAACGGCACCGCACAAATAATAGTCCAACGGTGTCAAATCGCAGCTCCGAGGTGGCCAAACGACATCAGCTCTGCGGCTGATAATGCGATCTTCAAAAACAGGGCGCAAAACATCGAGTGTAGCTTCGGCTGTGTGGCACGTAGCGCCGTCCTGTTGAAACCAAATGTTGCCAATATCCTCCTCTTCAATTTTTGTGAACAAAAATTCGTTCAACATGGCCCGGTACCGATCGCCATTGACTGTAACGGCCACTCCTTGCTAATTTTCGAAGAAAAATGGTCCAATTATGCCTCTGGACCAAAATCCGCACCAAACAGTGGCTCGTTTTGAGTGCACCGGCTTTTCAATGTATGCGTGCGGGTTTTCTGTGCCCCAAATGCGACAATTTTGCTTGTTTACCCGCCAAGATCAAAATGAGCTTCATCTGAAAAGATGATTTTTTTGGCAAAATCGGCATCTTCTGTAAGTCAATCGCAGGCCCACTTAGCGAAGCGAAAACGCATTGGATGGTCAGTTGGCTTCAACTCCTGAACCAATTGAACTTTGTATGGCGTCATACCAAGGTCTTTATGCAAAATTCGTCTCAATGATGTCTCCGAAATGTTCAATTGTTGAGAACGACGGTGAATTGATGTTGATGGCGCTTAACGCACACTTTCTGCCGCAGCAGCAATATTCTCGGGTGTACGCACTGTTTTTGGCTTTTCACGCTTTGGTTTATCGATGAGGATGCCAGTTTCTTTCACTTTTTTCACAAGATAACGAACATACGGAGCTGACGGTGCTTCCAAAATCCGTACGCAATTTTCGCACACATTCTGCAACATTACCATGATTTTCAAAGTAATGTCGCAAAATTTCCCAGCGTTGTTCAAGCGTATACACAACCATATTCGTTCAGCGGAAGGATAAAACTAATTATCTGTCAAATCAGACATGAGCTAAGTGTTACCGTTCACGAAATAAGCACTACTTGAAAAAAAAACGCTAGATGGCGGACCCTTTACATACATACATACATATGTACATACCGTGAGCGTCAAAAGAAAGTTTACACTTCAGTGTTTTATGTTTCTAATTCAACTACAGATTTTATTAAAGTTTTATCATATAACTAATTTAACATATTCATTCATCTATTAATTCTTAATCGAACGATGTAAAAAGTTAACAAAAAAAATCAAAAACAAAAATTTTATAAACAAAAAAGTTAAAATACTTCATATTTTAGGCGTCAAAAGAAAGTTTACATTACTGAAAAAATAAAAAAATGTATTAATAAACGGTTAATTCAGTACTTTGTTTGTTTTCCTTTTGCCTTAATAACGGCCATCAACCTCCTGGGCATTGATTCTACCATTTTTTTTTTTGAGAAGTCCGAAGGAATTTTTCCCACTCTTCCAGAAGGACGACATTAGTGAGTCTTTACTTGTAATGACCCTTTTTCGAACTTGCTTGTCGAGATGTTCCCACAAATGTTCGTTGGGGTTAAGGTCTGGGAATTGTGGAGGATGATCCAATAGCTTCGGCGTCCTATGCGATAACCATTCTTTCACAATTTTGGCCGTGTGCTTAGGGTCATTGTCATGCTGGTATACCCATGCTTGATCCAAACCCAATTTTGCAACACTAGGGTGAAAGTTTTCCCTCAAAATATTTAAATAATCCATTTTGTTCATTGTGAACTCAATGAACACCAGGTTTCCCACACCTGCCGCCGCCATGCATCCCCAGACCATAACCGAACCTCCCCCAGGCTTAACCGTGGAGGTAATGTTTTTTCCATTGAACGCCTTGTTCTTGGCTCTCCAAATTTTTGGAGGTTTTCTGGATTTGGAAACTTCAAATTTACTTTCGTCACTGAATACCACACTCTTCCAAAATGAAATATCTTTTTCTTCGTATTTTTTTGCAAATTCTAGTCGCCGCTTTTGATTTGCTGCTGATATGAGCGATTTCTTCCGCGGTACTCTACCATGTAGCCCATTATCGTGAAGTACTCGTCGAATAGTACTTGCACTAATGGGCATACCTGACGCCTTTTCAATGTCTCCGGACAGCACTAGCAGATGGATTTTTCTTCACTTCTCGCACAATGGACCTTGCTTCAGAATGGGAGAGTCGCTTAAGTCTACCAGTGCGTGGACGATCTTGAACTTGCTTAAAATTTTTATATTTATCAATAATTTTCTTAATACCTTGGTGGCTTCTGCCAATTATTTCCGCTATTTTTCTTAAAGATTTTCCTTCTTCATAAAATTTCAAAACGAGTTTCCTGGTTTCGATAGGCATTTGCTTACCCATTGTAATAAAACTTTGATTGTACTAAGTTGACACAACTTTCTTCACAAACAAACAAACAGAAACCAAACAAAAGATGGCCTTTATTAGAACGATCTGCAAGAGAAACAAAGAACAGCGGGGAAATGAACAAAACGGTAGTTTCCATGCTCCGCAAATCACAATTCAAATTGTGTAAACTTTCTTTTGACGCCTAAAATATGAAGTATTTTACCTTTTTTGTTTATAAAATTTTTGTTTTTGATTTTTTTTGTTAACTTTTTACATCGTTCGATTAAGAATTGATAGATGAATGAATATGTATGTTAAATTAGTTATATGATAAAACTTTAATAAAATCTGTAGTGGAATTAGAAACATAAAACAGTGAAGTGTAAACTTTCTTTTGACGCTCACAGTAGGTCGAATAATCGAAAGATTCATTCGTTGTAAGGCACTCCTAACTATTATAAGTCATCTCCAGCTGCGTTGAGGAGGTCCTAAAAATGTGTTTTTTACAATGCTGTCTCCATAAGTTATTATTATTTTAACCCTTTCAGACCTAACGGGACATATATGTCTCAGGACCTGCATTCATATGACTGACTTGCAATTTTCCCTTATAAACCCCATTTGTTTTTGTCCCATCAGTAAACTCTACGTTACTGCTAAGAGAATTTCGTGTTTTTTCATGTTTCAGAATTACCTCTTGTTCTCAATTTCTCAATTTCTCCTGAAAAACCTCAAGGATCCAGCAAAACGTATTATATTGGAAAATTTGTTTCTTGCTTCAAATACACCATTAAAAAATGCCGCTCTGGTTCGGTGTATTGATGAAAACAATGGCGAAGTTCAAAGATCGATCTAATTTGAAGCAGTATATGCCACTAAAACCGACCAAACGCACCATCAAAATATGGGTACGGAGCAACTCAAATACTGGATACGTATGATTTTGATCTCAATTCCTCAGGCAGTTACCTGTTGCGATTGTTTTTTCACAACTGTTAACATCGCTCAGACTCTCAAATATGGACTAGTGGGCACAATCATGCGAAACTGAAAGCAGTTACCAAATTTCGACAATTTGAAAGAGTCCAATACATATTCAAATATAATAAAAATGGTTGTCTTGTTTGTAAATGGCAGGATGCTAAAGACGTAATTTTGCCATACTGATGCTGTTACTATGAAAACTATGACTATAAAAAGAACGAATAAAAAGGGAGATAGCTCCGATGTCTCATATCCAGAAGCCATTGAATTTTATTACAAAAATGTACATAGGTGGTGTGGATTTGCTGACCAATTTTCATCACTTTACGATCCGGATCGAAAATCAGGCAAGTAGTAGAAAAAAGTTTTTTTTTCAAAAAACTATTAACGGTAGCTGTGGCGAATGTTTGAATTATTTTCAAGGAAACGAAACACAAAAAAATTGCTTAGATTGACTTTTTGGTAGCACCAGGTAGCACCAGCCGAACAACTCATAGCATACGGGAAAGAAAGGTCGAATGTATTGGGAGTACAAATTAATTCGGTCCTTTTTTTGTATTCAACATTTTTTTTTTTATTGAAAAAACATAAAAAATATTTCACTCAAAGTATTGTCCGTCGGAAACGACTACTTTTTCCCATCTCTCTGGTAATTTTCGAATACCATCTCTAAAAAATGAGTCCCCTCTGGCATCGATCCAATCATTGAGCCATTCTTCGATTTCTTCAAAAGACCCGAACCGGTGACCCCCCAAATCGTTTTGCATCCGTCGAAAAAGCCAGTAGTCGGAAGGAGCAAGGTCTGAAGAATACGGTGGGTGGGGAAGAGGTAGTTTTTGACCGCTACAGCCACGTGGAGCCGAGCGTTATCATGTTGCAAAATCACCTTGTCATGTCTTTCGGTCGTTTCTGGCCGTTTTTCACGCAATGCACGGCTCAAACGCATTAGTTGTAGTCGATAACGTTTCCCATCAATGGTTTCGCCTGGTTTTAGAAACTCATAGTACACCACACCCGTCTGGTCCTCCATATGCAGAGCATGACCTTTGAACCGTGGATGTTTTTCTTTGGCGTCGATGTAGACGATGATGGAACGGGTTCACCAGGCTTTGCATAGTAATTTTTCTTCTTGGGGTAACGTAGTATATCCGCTTTTCATCTCCAGTCACGATCCGGTGCAAAAATCCCTTCCTTTGATGTCTTTCAAGAAGCAGTTCCGAGATGAAAAATCGCCTTTCGACATCTCTCGTTTTCAACTCGTACGGCACCCAATTTCCTTGCGTCGAAACCACTTTCTGCATGATTTATCGGTCGGAGCAGATTCACCATAAACTTCTACAAGCATTCGATGGGCTTCAGCTGCACTTTCCAATTAAAAAAGAAAATCAAAACTTCCTGCAAATGCTGCTTATTTAAAACAAATCCGGACATTTTCCAAGAGGCAAAAAACAATGTTGTTGTCAGAAACAGACGCTGATGCACACTAATTATTGTTGACAGATGTCACACCTTTCCAGTGAAGTAGGTAATCGCTTCCAAAATCAGCCACAACTTGCAGATGGCGCCATTTTTTGAAAACGGACCGAATTAATTTGCACCCCCAATAAAAAGAAACATGAAATCTGGAAGACCGTCGGAGAACATTTATCTATCGAAGGCGATACACGTTGTCGATGCCACAGTTATTGTAATACAAAGAAGGAAACTCGCACGAAAACTATTGTATTTTCGTATCATGCAACATTCCATTATGTAAAGCGTGCTACCATATGTAACTTTTATAAAAGTGAAATAGATGTACCTTATGGAATATGAATTTTTTAAAAATTAAACATCATTTGAATCAACATTTTATTTTGGCTTTTTTAGTAACTGGTGGGACTTATTTGTGCCAGTAATAATAAATGTTGGGATACACCCTTTCTCAGGGCATTTTCTCTGAACAAGGATATCTAATCACCAAACGTGCAATTTCTCATAATGTTATTTTTATAACGAGAATAAATCAATCACTACTTCATTAATATCTTTAAAAAATAAATCCGGACTGAGAGGGTTAACCTGTGGAGGAGTAGAACTGAAGCTTCTCTCAAACCAAAATGCTATGTCTGATAAACTTTATCTCATAGGTAGAAGGGACTTAATGTTTATTGTCGAATTCGAACAGCGAGTTAGGAGAAGTCTTTCTCCAAAAAAATATATATAGTACCTCGTTGAAATACGGTTTCAACAATTTAGGTATTGTGGGATAAAAATCCCCATCATGGGCGTCAGGAACCAACACATAATTCTAAGTGAATGGACTATTGATGTGATGTCTAATGCTGTTTTTTGGTTGGAATAAGTTAGTTATTCGGTTCATTGTGTGTGTCTTCTCAGAAGGTTTGGACATCGAAAATATGATTGATCTAATGTACATACAAGTTGGCGCAAAATTAATCATCCACTTTTGTTTTTGAATTAGTTTCTTACGAACCAAAAAAAAAGATTTTGAGTGATGGAAATCTTTATCTAGACCCTTATAATTTTTTATCTTAAGTGGAAAGAAGGCTCTGGAAACTACTCCTAGTGTCTTCCAAACCGAACTGTACCCCATCCTTACGTGCGTCAATCTAAACTTAGAGACTGGCATAAGAGGTATAACCATCAATATACTCTCAGACAGTCAGGCAGCGCTCAAAGCGTTGGAGATCATATAGTACGAACTCAAAATCCGTCAAGGAATACCACGATGCCATGCAAGACCTAGGCAAAAGAAATACGATCAAACTCTGGTGGGTCAGAAGGGCATCAAAGGCAACGAAATTGCCAATTAACTCGGTAGGAAGGGTTCCAGCGAAAGGCACATAGGTGCCGAATCCCCAAGTCAAATATTTATTTTCTCTTAGGCAAGTGGGAAAAATCCCAACACCCCCGCTTTTGGAACAGCGTTTAAGGACTCCGACAATCGAAAAGATTCATACGGCCCCTGAACAAACACTCTATCAATATACTCAAATATAATAGAGTCGATATCAAAAGACTGGTCAGATACCTGATGTATGGAATAATACGAACTACGTATACCCGAAACAAAAATCTTTTTGTCCGCCTTCTTTGAATAATAAGCTCACGCCTGAATAGATTACGTTTACTTTGTTGTAATAATTGCCTTGACAACCAAACATAAGGAGGAAATATACTAAGGTACGTGCAGAGTTTCCTCTTTGTGCGTTTACCCTCCTAGGCTATATTTCGAACCAAATCCATAGTCAAATGTTGCTTCACGAACGGGCTCTTACAATGCTCTAATAGCGCCACTAATGGTTTAAAACTCAATCAGATATTAATTCCGTATGGTTAATTATTCTCAGCCACTTAACTACTATACTGAATATGAAATGTTCAATGTACATCTGTAGCATCTGTCAGCTTCAAAGTTAATTCAAATTAATGAAAAGTGGATAAAACCTGCTCTAAACCAATTTCACGCTCACTAAATATTACTAAAGTGTCTAAAGCTGTAAAGTCCCTTATTTACCTGCCAAGGATAACGGCTTGATGTTTTTTGTTCAATCCATGACACAAATACCTTTTTTGGCTCTTTATCATTCACGGAATTAAGTTTTGAAAAGTCAGATATCATAGAGTATACTACCCAAAAATAAATCTTTATAGAGATGCTGTGCTTCGAAACAAGGGTAATTTAACCTTACAATGGTGTATAATCTCATTGGTATATTTTTTTGTTTGTGTGGCATTATTCATCAGGGTTTCGCCAGTTGCGTAATTAATTTATGCTAGGGGACATATCCATATATAGATACACATTTATGCAAATATGCTTGCTCTAGTTGTGTGGACTAAACTATAACTTTGTTCTCTTTAACAATATCGTAAACTATTTTCGCATTATAATCAAGAAACATATCAAAGTAAACGAATTCAAAGTAGGTGCATAGAGTACTTACATCCACTGAATTTTTTGAAAAAGTAACACCGATACAGCTAACAACTAACTCTAACCATAATCGCTAAAATAAGTTCGGTATACTCCTAAGAAAAAAGAAAAAATATGGGGAAACGCATGTTATCTTCGACCTAATGGTTATATTAAATTCTGCAACAAAATTGGAATAAAATGTAACTAAAATCAAAAAATATATAAAATTCATTTCGATGAGCGTGCTTGACATGGAAAAAGTCATTAAGAAATGTCAGCTAGCTCCATGAAATATTTTCAGAATCTATGGAATATAAAATTGTGACAGCAAAATTTCTTCTAAGGCTGTTGAACTTTGAGCAAAAACTACTGAAACCTTAGAAACCGATGATAAGTATGAGATTATGAATATGGTGATGGAACTTCAGCCAGATAAAAAAATATATACATGTCAACCGCCATACAGAATAGTTTTGAATAGTAATAAAAAATATTCGAAAAATTCAAAATTGATTCATACGACCCTAAAGGAAAAAGGAATTCAAAACAAAAAATGTATCTCGATTACTTCGGAATTGAGGTTCAGAAATGCATGAGCGTAGGTTAGACGCGGCTGACGCGATGGATTGTTTGCCTTTTGAAAGGAAATGTTTTCAAGTCGTTCATCGAAATGCGCTACAGAGCTTAATGGATGATTTCATGGCAATTCGTCTGATCGATGTTTCCCCTTTCATTGAGTTTAATAGGGAAGTTGGCGATTTTATTTAGAATGGTGTGCCTTCTAACATATTTTTCCATATTAAATTACACTACACTAAACCAAACGGAATAAAAATAGGCGATAATTGGCTCTATCAGGACATACAGAATATTGCCTTCATCCTTCAAGTTGACTGTAATGAAAGAAGTTTCTTGTTTGATCGAATTCGGCTTTTCCTAGATCGGTATTTACATTCGAGTATGTATACCAGTTTTTTTCCGGTTCGCCATTTTGTACGTCTGAGATTTAACTACAAACACTCACAAGTTGTGCCTGCCAAAAACTATCGCCTTTGTTTTATCGTTCAGTGATCATGTCGAGTTTTGTGAAAGAGAACGTTTGCGGCACGCACTTCTTTTCTTATTTAATCAAAACAAAAAAGTTGTTGAAATTAATTGTTTGCTGGTAGAAACGTATTCACCATACGCTCCATCAATTATAACATGTGAGACATGGTTTCGGCAGTGAAAGACCGTGAGCCCTCTGGTAGACCACAAAAATGTGAAGGCGAACAATTGCAGGAGTTATTGGATGATGACTCAACTCAATCTCAATGACAATTAGTAGAAGCATTACATGTGTCACAAGAAACAATTAGCAGACGTTTACGGGTAATGGGGTATTTTAATAAACTCGGTAAATGGGTCGCACACGAGTTGAATGAACGTCAAATGGCAAATCGCAAAGTCATTTCTTCCACCTGATATATATCCTTTGGTCTGATTAGTCTTCTTCTTCTTCTTCTTTTCCTTTTTCCGGCGTTGTTATGGTCAGAAGTGTAGGACCATAACCTTCCCACTTAACTGCATTCCTACTGGTCCGCTTGTGGGGTTGCGGGTTTGACCTCAGAAAGTAGCGGCAGGCTTTCCGGTTTGGGATTGCTTCATCGCTGAGGCCAATCAAATGCTGGCTGAATACGTGTCAAAAAGCAATCGAAAATATTATACCTCTATATCTTCATATACACCGCCTCTTCATATGTCGTAGATGCTCTTGTCAAAAGCTTGGATAATTGCATGGTCGCATAAAATATTAATTGGCAGCTTTTATCGTTTCTTATTAGCTTATCTTTATAAATGTAACGCTCCCATTCAAATTTTAATATTCATTTAAGTCACAATCATTGAAAGTACAAATTAATTCTTTGATATGAAGCTGGCGTAACAGCTCGTAAAGAACCAGAGCCAAGCTTCTCTTATTTACTTATGATGTGGGCAATTTGTTTTTCATATAAGTGAACGGGACATTATCTTAAAAGCCATACAACTCTCCAACCTGCTACATCAAAACGCTCCATTTCTGCAAACTTCGCCTCTTAGATGAAGAGTATGTCACATGCGAGTCAGATGGTATGCGAGTTTTGTGCCATAGATTTATGTGTCTAAAGAGAATGCTTTAAAATGTCATGTAACAAATTAACATCCATATTTTTTCATTGTACCTGATGGGGTATAGCTTAAAACCACTATTTGTATCTTTTAAAAAAAAAAAACAAAAATTGTATTCCTTTGGCGCTATTTAATAAAGTTATGTAACAAAAAAATTTAGCTTTGAAGGATTTGAAGCAGAAGGATTTTTTTTTTTTTTTGAGGCTTCTGCTATCTATTGGAGCACTCAGACACAAATACTGGTCCATTGTGCTACCATACAGACACCTGGTCTTTATTGTATTTCCCTCGTCCCCGTCACCCCCCAGAGTGCGCCATCGTGCGCGAGCGAAGGCGGAACAGTGAAAGTGTTCTTTGTATCATCCTCCTCGCAACATGCAGCAGGATCAATGAGGTTAGAAAAATAATTTTCGTAACCAATCACACACACTCGGTCCAATTTTTGTAATTTAAGCTATTTTCACGCAGGAGCCTTAATTAAACCAACGAACAGAAGGGGTGAAAAACCTTCACTTAGAAATTGAAAAGGTCTTGGCTGTTAAATATACAACTTTTTAAATTTAACATTCTTTCTTATATGTATATGTGAGATGGCATCATACAGCGCTTGTCGCTGCCTGAGGCAACGCACAACGGCAATACAAGGACAAACAACGGAGCGAGAAAGCATAGGCGGGAATTCGTCGAGAGTCAGTCGAAGGAAGCGGTTTGAAATCGTAAAGTCGTTTGATAATATTAAATTAAATATGTACCAAGCACTAAAGTCCAGTATTTTAAATTTCTATTTTATATATCGGGTCCGCCAAATAATTTTTTTTTTTTTGAAAATGCTATAAAAAAAAAACTACTGAATATTTTCTCAAATTTCTTTTTTTATTTGAAAGTACAATCCTTCCGGTTAATAGTGGAAAATAATTTCATTCAAATGGCTGCCTCGGCTGGCCATGCAGTAGCCTACACGATCGGTCCAATTTTTAGGCACATTATCGATTGTGTGCAACTGTATTTCACCAATGGCTTCACGAATATTGTTCTTTAAAGCGTCAATTTTCTCTGGCTTGTCGGCGTAACACTTATCTTTAACGGCACCGCACAAATAATAGTCCAACGGTGTCAAATCGCAGCTCCGAGGTGGCCAAACGACATCAGCTCTGCGGCTGATAATGCGATCTTCAAAAACAGGGCGCAAAACATCGAGTGTAGCTTCGGCTGTGTGGCACGTAGCGCCGTCCTGTTGAAACCAAATGTTGCCAATATCCTCCTCTTCAATTTTTGTGAACAAAAATTCGTTCAACATGGCCCGGTACCGATCGCCATTGACTGTAACGGCCACTCCTTGCTAATTTTCGAAGAAAAATGGTCCAATTATGCCTCTGGACCAAAATCCGCACCAAACAGTGGCTCGTTTTGAGTGCACCGGCTTTTCAATGTATGCGTGCGGGTTTTCTGTGCCCCAAATGCGACAATTTTGCTTGTTTACCCGCCAAGATCAAAATGAGCTTCATCTGAAAAGATGATTTTTTTGGCAAAATCGGCATCTTCTGTAAGTCAATCGCAGGCCCACTTAGCGAAGCGAAAACGCATTGGATGGTCAGTTGGCTTCAACTCCTGAACCAATTGAACTTTGTATGGCGTCATACCAAGGTCTTTATGCAAAATTCGTCTCAATGATGTCTCCGAAATGTTCAATTGTTGAGAACGACGGTGAATTGATGTTGATGGCGCTTAACGCACACTTTCTGCCGCAGCAGCAATATTCTCGGGTGTACGCACTGTTTTTGGCTTTTCACGCTTTGGTTTATCGATGAGGATGCCAGTTTCTTTCACTTTTTTCACAAGATAACGAACATACGGAGCTGACGGTGCTTCCAAAATCCGTACGCAATTTTCGCACACATTCTGCAACATTACCATGATTTTCAAAGTAATGTCGCAAAATTTCCCAGCGTTGTTCAAGCGTATACACAACCATATTCGTTCAGCGGAAGGATAAAACTAATTATCTGTCAAATCAGACATGAGCTAAGTGTTACCGTTCACGAAATAAGCACTACTTGAAAAAAAAACGCTAGATGGCGGACCCTTTACATACATACATACATATGTACATACCGTGAGCGTCAAAAGAAAGTTTACACTTCAGTGTTTTATGTTTCTAATTCAACTACAGATTTTATTAAAGTTTTATCATATAACTAATTTAACATATTCATTCATCTATTAATTCTTAATCGAACGATGTAAAAAGTTAACAAAAAAAATCAAAAACAAAAATTTTATAAACAAAAAAGTTAAAATACTTCATATTTTAGGCGTCAAAAGAAAGTTTACATTACTGAAAAAATAAAAAAATGTATTAATAAACGGTTAATTCAGTACTTTGTTTGTTTTCCTTTTGCCTTAATAACGGCCATCAACCTCCTGGGCATTGATTCTACCATTTTTTTTTTTGAGAAGTCCGAAGGAATTTTTCCCACTCTTCCAGAAGGACGACATTAGTGAGTCTTTACTTGTAATGACCCTTTTTCGAACTTGCTTGTCGAGATGTTCCCACAAATGTTCGTTGGGGTTAAGGTCTGGGAATTGTGGAGGATGATCCAATAGCTTCGGCGTCCTATGCGATAACCATTCTTTCACAATTTTGGCCGTGTGCTTAGGGTCATTGTCATGCTGGTATACCCATGCTTGATCCAAACCCAATTTTGCAACACTAGGGTGAAAGTTTTCCCTCAAAATATTTAAATAATCCATTTTGTTCATTGTGAACTCAATGAACACCAGGTTTCCCACACCTGCCGCCGCCATGCATCCCCAGACCATAACCGAACCTCCCCCAGGCTTAACCGTGGAGGTAATGTTTTTTCCATTGAACGCCTTGTTCTTGGCTCTCCAAATTTTTGGAGGTTTTCTGGATTTGGAAACTTCAAATTTACTTTCGTCACTGAATACCACACTCTTCCAAAATGAAATATCTTTTTCTTCGTATTTTTTTGCAAATTCTAGTCGCCGCTTTTGATTTGCTGCTGATATGAGCGATTTCTTCCGCGGTACTCTACCATGTAGCCCATTATCGTGAAGTACTCGTCGAATAGTACTTGCACTAATGGGCATACCTGACGCCTTTTCAATGTCTCCGGACAGCACTAGCAGATGGATTTTTCTTCACTTCTCGCACAATGGACCTTGCTTCAGAATGGGAGAGTCGCTTAAGTCTACCAGTGCGTGGACGATCTTGAACTTGCTTAAAATTTTTATATTTATCAATAATTTTCTTAATACCTTGGTGGCTTCTGCCAATTATTTCCGCTATTTTTCTTAAAGATTTTCCTTCTTCATAAAATTTCAAAACGAGTTTCCTGGTTTCGATAGGCATTTGCTTACCCATTGTAATAAAACTTTGATTGTACTAAGTTGACACAACTTTCTTCACAAACAAACAAACAGAAACCAAACAAAAGATGGCCTTTATTAGAACGATCTGCAAGAGAAACAAAGAACAGCGGGGAAATGAACAAAACGGTAGTTTCCATGCTCCGCAAATCACAATTCAAATTGTGTAAACTTTCTTTTGACGCCTAAAATATGAAGTATTTTACCTTTTTTGTTTATAAAATTTTTGTTTTTGATTTTTTTTGTTAACTTTTTACATCGTTCGATTAAGAATTGATAGATGAATGAATATGTATGTTAAATTAGTTATATGATAAAACTTTAATAAAATCTGTAGTGGAATTAGAAACATAAAACAGTGAAGTGTAAACTTTCTTTTGACGCTCACAGTAGGTCGAATAATCGAAAGATTCATTCGTTGTAAGGCACTCCTAACTATTATAAGTCATCTCCAGCTGCGTTGAGGAGGTCCTAAAAATGTGTTTTTTACAATGCTGTCTCCATAAGTTATTATTATTTTAACCCTTTCAGACCTAACGGGACATATATGTCTCAGGACCTGCATTCATATGACTGACTTGCAATTTTCCCTTATAAACCCCATTTGTTTTTGTCCCATCAGTAAACTCTACGTTACTGCTAAGAGAATTTCGTGTTTTTTCATGTTTCAGAATTACCTCTTGTTCTCAATTTCTCAATTTCTCCTGAAAAACCTCAAGGATCCAGCAAAACGTATTATATTGGAAAATTTGTTTCTTGCTTCAAATACACCATTAAAAAATGCCGCTCTGGTTCGGTGTATTGATGAAAACAATGGCGAAGTTCAAAGATCGATCTAATTTGAAGCAGTATATGCCACTAAAACCGACCAAACGCACCATCAAAATATGGGTACGGAGCAACTCAAATACTGGATACGTATGATTTTGATCTCAATTCCTCAGGCAGTTACCTGTTGCGATTGTTTTTTCACAACTGTTAACATCGCTCAGACTCTCAAATATGGACTAGTGGGCACAATCATGCGAAACTGAAAGCAGTTACCAAATTTCGACAATTTGAAAGAGTCCAATACATATTCAAATATAATAAAAATGGTTGTCTTGTTTGTAAATGGCAGGATGCTAAAGACGTAATTTTGCCATACTGATGCTGTTACTATGAAAACTATGACTATAAAAAGAACGAATAAAAAGGGAGATAGCTCCGATGTCTCATATCCAGAAGCCATTGAATTTTATTACAAAAATGTACATAGGTGGTGTGGATTTGCTGACCAATTTTCATCACTTTACGATCCGGATCGAAAATCAGGCAAGTAGTAGAAAAAAGTTTTTTTTTCAAAAAACTATTAACGGTAGCTGTGGCGAATGTTTGAATTATTTTCAAGGAAACGAAACACAAAAAAATTGCTTAGATTGACTTTTTGGTAGCACCAGGTAGCACCAGCCGAACAACTCATAGCATACGGGAAAGAAAGGTCGAATGTATTGGGAGTACAAATTAATTCGGTCCTTTTTTTGTATTCAACATTTTTTTTTTTATTGAAAAAACATAAAAAATATTTCACTCAAAGTATTGTCCGTCGGAAGCGACTACTTTTTCCCATCTCTCTGGTAATTTTCGAATACCATCTCTAAAAAATGAGTCCCCTCTGGCATCGATCCAATCATTGAGCCATTCTTCGATTTCTTCAAAAGACCCGAACCGGTGACCCCCCAAATCGTTTTGCATCCGTCGAAAAAGCCAGTAGTCGGAAGGAGCAAGGTCTGGAGAATACGGTGGGTGGGGAAGAGGTAGTTTTTGACCGCTACAGCCACGTGGAGCCGAGCGTTATCATGTTGCAAAATCACCTTGTCATGTCTTTCGGTCGTTTCTGGCCGTTTTTCACGCAATGCACGGCTCAAACGCATTAGTTGTAGTCGATAACGTTTCCCATCAATGGTTTCGCCTGGTTTTAGAAACTCATAGTACACCACACCCGTCTGGTCCTCCATATGCAGAGCATGACCTTTGAACCGTGGATGTTTTTCTTTGGCGTCGATGTAGACGATGATGGAACGGGTTCACCAGGCTTTGCATAGTAATTTTTCTTCTTGGGGTAACGTAGTATATCCGCTTTTCATCTCCAGTCACGATCCGGTGCAAAAATCCCTTCCTTTGATGTCTTTCAAGAAGCAGTTCCGAGATGAAAAATCGCCTTTCGACATCTCTCGTTTTCAACTCGTACGGCACCCAATTTCCTTGCGTCGAAACCACTTTCTGCATGATTTATCGGTCGGAGCAGATTCACCATAAACTTCTACAAGCATTCGATGGGCTTCAGCTGCACTTTCCAATTAAAAAAGAAAATCAAAACTTCCTGCAAATGCTGCTTATTTAAAACAAATCCGGACATTTTCCAAGAGGCAAAAAACAATGTTGTTGTCAGAAACAGACGCTGATGCACACTAATTATTGTTGACAGATGTCACACCTTTCCAGTGAAGTAGGTAATCGCTTCCAAAATCAGCCACAACTTGCAGATGGCGCCATTTTTTGAAAACGGACCGAATTAATTTGCACCCCCAATAAAAAGAAACATGAAATCTGGAAGACCGTCGGAGAACATTTATCTATCGAAGGCGATACACGTTGTCGATGCCACAGTTATTGTAATACAAAGAAGGAAACTCGCACGAAAACTATTGTATTTTCGTATCATGCAACATTCCATTATGTAAAGCGTGCTACCATATGTAACTTTTATAAAAGTGAAATAGATGTACCTTATGGAATATGAATTTTTTAAAAATTAAACATCATTTGAATCAACATTTTATTTTGGCTTTTTTAGTAACTGGTGGGACTTATTTGTGCCAGTAATAATAAATGTTGGGATACACCCTTTCTCAGGGCATTTTCTCTGAACAAGGATATCTAATCACCAAACGTGCAATTTCTCATAATGTTATTTTTATAACGAGAATAAATCAATCACTACTTCATTAATATCTTTAAAAAATAAATCCGGACTGAGAGGGTTAACCTGTGGAGGAGTAGAACTGAAGCTTCTCTCAAACCAAAATGCTATGTCTGATAAACTTTATCTCATAGGTAGAAGGGACTTAATGTTTATTGTCGAATTCGAACAGCGAGTTAGGAGAAGTCTTTCTCCAAAAAAATATATATAGTACCTCGTTGAAATACGGTTTCAACAATTTAGGTATTGTGGGATAAAAATCCCCATCATGGGCGTCAGGAACCAACACATAATTCTAAGTGAATGGACTATTGATGTGATGTCTAATGCTGTTTTTTGGTTGGAATAAGTTAGTTATTCGGTTCATTGTGTGTGTCTTCTCAGAAGGTTTGGACATCGAAAATATGATTGATCTAATGTACATACAAGTTGGCGCAAAATTAATCATCCACTTTTGTTTTTGAATTAGTTTCTTACGAACCAAAAAAAAAGATTTTGAGTGATGGAAATCTTTATCTAGACCCTTATAATTTTTTATCTTAAGTGGAAAGAAGGCTCTGGAAACTACTCCTAGTGTCTTCCAAACCGAACTGTACCCCATCCTTACGTGCGTCAATCTAAACTTAGAGACTGGCATAAGAGGTATAACCATCAATATACTCTCAGACAGTCAGGCAGCGCTCAAAGCGTTGGAGATCATATAGTACGAACTCAAAATCCGTCAAGGAATACCACGATGCCATGCAAGACCTAGGCAAAAGAAATACGATCAAACTCTGGTGGGTCAGAAGGGCATCAAAGGCAACGAAATTGCCAATTAACTCGGTAGGAAGGGTTCCAGCGAAAGGCACATAGGTGCCGAATCCCCAAGTCAAATATTTATTTTCTCTTAGGCAAGTGGGAAAAATCCCAACACCCCCGCTTTTGGAACAGCGTTTAAGGACTCCGACAATCGAAAAGATTCATACGGCCCCTGAACAAACACTCTATCAATATACTCAAATATAATAGAGTCGATATCAAAAGACTGGTCAGATACCTGATGTATGGAATAATACGAACTACGTATACCCGAAACAAAAATCTTTTTGTCCGCCTTCTTTGAATAATAAGCTCACGCCTGAATAGATTACGTTTACTTTGTTGTAATAATTGCCTTGACAACCAAACATAAGGAGGAAATATACTAAGGTACGTGCAGAGTTTCCTCTTTGTGCGTTTACCCTCCTAGGCTATATTTCGAACCAAATCCATAGTCAAATGTTGCTTCACGAACGGGCTCTTACAATGCTCTAATAGCGCCACTAATGGTTTAAAACTCAATCAGATATTAATTCCGTATGGTTAATTATTCTCAGCCACTTAACTACTATACTGAATATGAAATGTTCAATGTACATCTGTAGCATCTGTCAGCTTCAAAGTTAATTCAAATTAATGAAAAGTGGATAAAACCTGCTCTAAACCAATTTCACGCTCACTAAATATTACTAAAGTGTCTAAAGCTGTAAAGTCCCTTATTTACCTGCCAAGGATAACGGCTTGATGTTTTTTGTTCAATCCATGACACAAATACCTTTTTTGGCTCTTTATCATTCACGGAATTAAGTTTTGAAAAGTCAGATATCATAGAGTATACTACCCAAAAATAAATCTTTATAGAGATGCTGTGCTTCGAAACAAGGGTAATTTAACCTTACAATGGTGTATAATCTCATTGGTATATTTTTTTGTTTGTGTGGCATTATTCATCAGGGTTTCGCCAGTTGCGTAATTAATTTATGCTAGGGGACATATCCATATATAGATACACATTTATGCAAATATGCTTGCTCTAGTTGTGTGGACTAAACTATAACTTTGTTCTCTTTAACAATATCGTAAACTATTTTCGCATTATAATCAAGAAACATATCAAAGTAAACGAATTCAAAGTAGGTGCATAGAGTACTTACATCCACTGAATTTTTTGAAAAAGTAACACCGATACAGCTAACAACTAACTCTAACCATAATCGCTAAAATAAGTTCGGTATACTCCTAAGAAAAAAGAAAAAATATGGGGAAACGCATGTTATCTTCGACCTAATGGTTATATTAAATTCTGCAACAAAATTGGAATAAAATGTAACTAAAATCAAAAAATATATAAAATTCATTTCGATGAGCGTGCTTGACATGGAAAAAGTCATTAAGAAATGTCAGCTAGCTCCATGAAATATTTTCAGAATCTATGGAATATAAAATTGTGACAGCAAAATTTCTTCTAAGGCTGTTGAACTTTGAGCAAAAACTACTGAAACCTTAGAAACCGATGATAAGTATGAGATTATGAATATGGTGATGGAACTTCAGCCAGATAAAAAAATATATACATGTCAACCGCCATACAGAATAGTTTTGAATAGTAATAAAAAATATTCGAAAAATTCAAAATTGATTCATACGACCCTAAAGGAAAAAGGAATTCAAAACAAAAAATGTATCTCGATTACTTCGGAATTGAGGTTCAGAAATGCATGAGCGTAGGTTAGACGCGGCTGACGCGATGGATTGTTTGCCTTTTGAAAGGAAATGTTTTCAAGTCGTTCATCGAAATGCGCTACAGAGCTTAATGGATGATTTCATGGCAATTCGTCTGATCGATGTTTCCCCTTTCATTGAGTTTAATAGGGAAGTTGGCGATTTTATTTAGAATGGTGTGCCTTCTAACATATTTTTCCATATTAAATTACACTACACTAAACCAAACGGAATAAAAATAGGCGATAATTGGCTCTATCAGGACATACAGAATATTGCCTTCATCCTTCAAGTTGACTGTAATGAAAGAAGTTTCTTGTTTGATCGAATTCGGCTTTTCCTAGATCGGTATTTACATTCGAGTATGTATACCAGTTTTTTTCCGGTTCGCCATTTTGTACGTCTGAGATTTAACTACAAACACTCACAAGTTGTGCCTGCCAAAAACTATCGCCTTTGTTTTATCGTTCAGTGATCATGTCGAGTTTTGTGAAAGAGAACGTTTGCGGCACGCACTTCTTTTCTTATTTAATCAAAACAAAAAAGTTGTTGAAATTAATTGTTTGCTGGTAGAAACGTATTCACCATACGCTCCATCAATTATAACATGTGAGACATGGTTTCGGCAGTGAAAGACCGTGAGCCCTCTGGTAGACCACAAAAATGTGAAGGCGAACAATTGCAGGAGTTATTGGATGATGACTCAACTCAATCTCAATGACAATTAGTAGAAGCATTACATGTGTCACAAGAAACAATTAGCAGACGTTTACGGGTAATGGGGTATTTTAATAAACTCGGTAAATGGGTCGCACACGAGTTGAATGAACGTCAAATGGCAAATCGCAAAGTCATTTCTTCCACCTGATATATATCCTTTGGTCTGATTAGTCTTCTTCTTCTTCTTCTTTTCCTTTTTCCGGCGTTGTTATGGTCAGAAGTGTAGGACCATAACCTTCCCACTTAACTGCATTCCTACTGGTCCGCTTGTGGGGTTGCGGGTTTGACCTCAGAAAGTAGCGGCAGGCTTTCCGGTTTGGGATTGCTTCATCGCTGAGGCCAATCAAATGCTGGCTGAATACGTGTCAAAAAGCAATCGAAAATATTATACCTCTATATCTTCATATACACCGCCTCTTCATATGTCGTAGATGCTCTTGTCAAAAGCTTGGATAATTGCATGGTCGCATAAAATATTAATTGGCAGCTTTTATCGTTTCTTATTAGCTTATCTTTATAAATGTAACGCTCCCATTCAAATTTTAATATTCATTTAAGTCACAATCATTGAAAGTACAAATTAATTCTTTGATATGAAGCTGGCGTAACAGCTCGTAAAGAACCAGAGCCAAGCTTCTCTTATTTACTTATGATGTGGGCAATTTGTTTTTCATATAAGTGAACGGGACTTACAGCCTAATGCCGATTCCGAACGGCGAGAGCCGAGAATCCCATCCCAATTCCATTTTGTACAATGGGAGGTTGGTCGACTTAAAGATGATTTCTATGATCTTCACATCGGACTGTAGCGCCATCTAAGGAGAATTGATCAATCAGGTCTTCTTAAGTAATATAAAGTTAATTCGACCTATCGACCAAAATTTTACTGAGATTTTACTCCCCAAAAGTCAAGTCCTGAATAAATTGGACGCAGTATCTTTACGGTTCGTATTTATCATAAAAGTTACAACAATTACGACGTTTATACGAAGGAATAGATACTTAATATTATCCAACTTTAACATTTTTCTTTATTTCTGTATATCCTGCTCTGTAACTCAGTTATTTTTATAGACTCCCCAGGCAGCCAAACGTTCTTGGTTTCCATAAAAAATGTACAATATTTATTTATTTCCAGCAACTATAAGGGATATGACTCTTTCAACAATGAAACCCGCAAACAATTTCCATTGAGTCAGCTAAGTGAAATGTCCTTGTTATGTCATGAAGAGGAAAGAGCTTCACGGTAAAAACTGTATTTGATAGTTCGCCTTGAGCACATAACATGGACAGTCATAAAAATGGCACTGTATTGATATTATTTCATGCATAAACATACACAATGTATTGACACACATACAATGTGTACGTATATTGAATAATAAAAGGACAGGTTGAGGACGAAGACTTCATTTTATACCATACCAATTCCTATAACTCATGGAGTCAACTTCGTTAACCACTTAACGACGTGCGAAACATCCTAAGACCGTTTAAACTTCAACTGATGTCGATGTGATTATGTCTGTAATGAAATCCAATAATTCACTGCAAATGTGTTTTTTGTCGAGATGAAGATAAAAAATTAAAGTATCCTTTTTAGAAAAAAAACGGGAATGGGGATGAACGTTAGGATATACTCGCATTATTCATCTCCCAACAATCGTTGTAAAATGAAGTATTTTTATACCTCCTGTGACACCTTTTCTAAAAGCATAAGGGATTTAAAATGCACAGGGAATATCAAGATTTGTTGAATGTAAGCGTTGCTTTTCAGAAGAAAGGTAACGGACACGTCCAGGTCGAGGACAAATATATCCACGAGTTATGTTCAAGGCTCCAAATTGCATTTCTCAATTTCTCTGGTTCGCGCAATCGGTCTACCAATCCATATTCAGTATCTTTTATAGAAAGAAAAATTCCAGTGTAGAAGAAAACATCGTTTATTAATGCAAAATGGCAGCCCATTACAGCCTTTCAAGCTTGAATTTATAGACATATGATTGTCCTTTTATTATTTTTTTTTTAGTACGGTGAATAATGCCTATAGTGAGTAAGATATGAACACATGTAAGTAAATAGAATTTACGAGTCTTACAAGGCATTCCAAGAAATTCGAAGTACAAAGATAAAAGAAGGGAGGAACAGAGCTTTCGTTGTCTCCCAGCTCAAGGATATCGAAGAGGCCCGGAATAGAGAGAAGGTTAGAGTCTTCTAAAAAAAAGCCATATCCCTTATATCCAATTTTAGAACGGGCGCCAAGCAGCCTCTTCGAAATTGTGAAGGTCATTTTGTCACCGTCTCGTAAGAAACAGTAACTGTGTTTGAACTGCACTTCCAACAGCTGGCTTGACCAAGAGAGAGTGATAGGGTCAGAGAGAGTGCCGTGGCGCAGTGGGTCGTGTGTCGGCTTCTGACGCACGATGAGCAAGTTCGGATCCCGATAACACCAACGCCATCGAATGTTCATTACGCGGCTTCTCCGCTCGGTGGGGTACTAGCAATGCCCTCCCTTGTACACTTGCCTTGAAAAAGCTTCTCGGCTCTCGGTGATCGGAGTCGGCATTAAGCTTTAAGTTGCTTTAACTTGTGTAAAAATTAAATCGCACACAACATAAGTGAATAGAAGAAGCTTGCCTCTAGCTCTTCATGAGCTGTAACGTCTGGCAGTACCAGTATTTGTATCTGAGTGCTCAAACAGAAGCCTCCAACAAAAAAACACTAAAAAAAGGATGGGGTAAGAAGAAAACCCAGCGCCAGCAGAAGAACTAATCTCCATGTATTGCTCAGCTGTATTGCTGAGATCCAACAAAGCTGCTGGCCCAGATAGTCTTCAGATTGAACTCTTTAAAACTGGCAGTAATACATATACTGGTAAGAATCATGCACTAAATGATCTGTCAAATTTGGAAGGATGAAAGCATGTCTATCTAGCAAATCGACTACAGACCACATCTTCACATTACGCGAGATCCTGGAAATAACCAATGAGTTCCAAGTCGGTACTGACCTATAATAATATTAACTATCATATGTATAACCTATATAATCGTTTTATCGCCTTTAACGCAGCATACGACAACATTCTTCGGTTCAGACACCGAGTAATCGCGGACATCAGGTAACTTAGATTCTTCAAATGGAAACAGCGTGTGAGTGAGCTCCAAGGGTTGCCATTTTGATAAACAGTAGCTTTAACAAAAATTAAAGCGCCGAATTGTTAGTATTTTAGAAGTTAAAAACGATGCAGAACTACTCCAAAGTGTAAGATTAAACAACGGATATGAAATCGAAACTAGGCTCCAATGGAGTCTGATCATTAATACTGACGATGGAATATGAACAAGTCTTTTGGCAAAACATTTCATATCTTTCGCATCTGCTCACTCTTATATGGCCGAAAACAGCACTGTAAAGATGTTCCAATCTACATATTCACCAGGTACAGTTCCATCACACTATTTATAAAAGTGGGAACTCTACTTTTCTTGAGAGCCACAACAAGAAGGAATGTATACAAAATAAAATATAATTTTAAATATAGTGCCAAATTTGAACTGTCAACGTTAAGCAACCATTGCTATGTCCATTGTTATAATTAAAAACTTGGATAGGTACACACATAATGTAGTAAAATAGTGAAAATTTACTACAAAAATGCTGAAAATATTGTCCACATTTTTTGGAAGACTTGTAATACAAATAAAATGATTCATTTAAATCGATATATTGAAATGTGGACATATTAGTGGTATGAAGACTTCAATCGGTATTTGGTTGGCAAGATCAATTTAAATTATCTCCAATGTACCTGAGAGTGCTAGTAAAAACCGATTAGTGGCTATTGGGCTGGTGCTATCATTGGACCTCATTTTTTTTTGAAAATTATAATGGAACGAACAGTTCATTGAAAGAATTGCGTTATCAAGCAACCTGGGCTGACTTTTTAGCGGAAATTGGTTCTATGTACCTTAACAACGTTTATTTTGAGCAGGACAAATTCACGTGCTTGTGAAGCCATGTCACGACTATGCGTAAGCTCTTTCACCTTTTCTACTCTTCTGGGCCCTTTCCGAGTAAGGGGAAAACAGCATTTGTCCAGCCCATACCATAAAAACAGAGAACATTCTTCTCCCTCCAACTACCGACCCATTGCACTAACGTCCCTTCTTTCCAAGGTCATGGAAACGCTGACTAAGGCTAAGGCCACGCACTGAGCGGCAAGCGGCAGAGCGGCAAAGCTGCAAAAAGCTGAGCGACAAACTTAAGCGGCAAGTGGCTATTTACTGAGCGGCAATTTTCTAAGCGGCAACTCACTGAGGGGCAATTCTTAGCGATTAGTTCTGAAAATGTCGTTAATGAGTGCTGTTCGCCGCAATATTTTACAAGAAAGTCGTTTTAACATTTACAGAGTTATCTCAAGCTTAAAAAAAGAAGATTTGGAGTTCATCCAATAAACCGAAAAAGATCAGGTTATGGCGAATTTCACCATTTGTATAATAATCTTCGACAACACGAAGACCGATTCAGACAATACCTACGTATGTCAGTACAATCATTTGATTTGCTGTTAATATTTCTTAAATTTGCCATTATTCCTTCTTGCCGCTCAGCACTACCCTAAAATAATAGAACAGAATTGAAAGCTGAGCGACGCCGCTCTGCCGCTCAAAACCGCCGCTTGCCGCTCAGATACTGTGTGGCCACAGCCATACGATTTCATGTGTTTTAAATTTTTTTTTGCCGCTCAGCTTTTTGCCGCTTAGCTTTTTGCCGCTTGCCGCTCAGTGCGTGGCCTTAGCCTAATAGTCAGCTAATGAAATACCTTGAATCACGGCAACTCCTCAATGACCGACAGTATGGTTTCCTTAGATCCACTGATGATGGCATATCTCACCGAAAATTGGAATCGCACGCTTCACCAAGCGGGTGAAAGCAAAAAAGTTGGACTGGATATTTCGAAAGCTTTTGACAGGATTTGGCATGAAGCCGTTCATCGAAAATGCGTGCTTTCGAACGATGATTCTCTTCTTCAATGGATTAGAAACGGCCTTTCGAATGGTTCAATTCAAGTTGTTTTGGACGGATTCAAGTCTGACATCCATCTCTTAAATGCTGGTGTTCCCCAGGTCTCTTGTCTGTCACTTCTAATCCAATCCATTCCTTCGCGGACGACAGTACCCTATTCGTTCACTACTCATATTTTCATATTCGTTCGCTACTTTACGTCTCTGCTCTACGGCTGTAAATAATGAGTGGTAGCGTATGTTAGGGGACATGTCGAATGTATCTAGGTCGCGAAATTCAACAAGTTACTTTATTTTTTGAACAAGTGTCAAAAAAAAACTGAGGTTAGTAATACGTGACAAATGTCTGCCTTGGCTATACCTAATTAGCATTGTTTGGGTGAAATTCTTCAGGGATGCTGTATTAAGCGATCAAGAGTTCTGATACACCATAAATCCTTGATCGAGTGTTGGCATATGCTTAAAAGAGCTCCGAGGAAAAGCATCTACTGATTTTAATCGCACAATCTTGCCAGCCGACTGAAGTCGCAAATGCGGGAAATTAAGTCCAAGAAATTAGCCACGCAATAGAGCCATGGTTTCACCGGCTATATGCCATGTAATGCAAGCAATTCACCAGAAAAAATGATGTTTAGCTTAATGACAGTACCGGTCCGAAAACCGCACCAAACTGTCGGTCATTGAAATAGAAACGTTCCAATATTGACAGCATCATTGCATGGGGTAAAAAAAATAGAGAGGAATTCAATGCCTCCAAAACTCAGTGCTGTCTCCTATCGTTGAAACGTATCATCAGCCCGATACTATTATCCATGAATTGCACTTGCATCTCAGAAACCGAAAAGCTTTTCATACTGGGTATGTGTGTCACTTGCAATCTTAATTGGAACGACCACATATTCAGTGCCACCAAGAATGCTGCGAAATGCCTAGGCTTCTTATACAGATGTAAGAAGTTTTTCCCACCCTTAGATCTGGCTACAATCTATAAGGCGTTCATTCGCTTTAAGTTAGAGTTTAACGCTGATGTCTGGTTGTGCATCCAATGCCTCATTAAACCTTTTAAAGGGTCCGCCAAATAATTTTTTTTTTTTGAAAATGCTATAAGCAAAACTACTGAATATTTTCTCAAATTTCTTTTTTTATTTGAAAGCACAATCCTTCCGGTTAATAATGGAAAATAATTTCATTCAAATGGCTGCCTCGGCTGGCCATGCAGTAGCCTACACGATCGGTCCAATTTTTAAGCACATTATCGATTGTGTGCAGCTGTATTTCACCAATGGCTTCACGAATATTGTCCTTTAAAGCGTCAATTGTCTCTGGCTTGTCGGCGTAACACTTATCTTTGACGGCACCCCACAAATAATAGTCCAACGGTGTCAGATCGCAGCTCCGAGGTGGCCAAACGACATCAGCTCTGCGGCTAATAATGCGATCTTCAAAAACAGGGCGCAAAACATCGAGTGTAGCTTCGGCTGTGTGGCACGTAGCGCCGTCCTGTTGAAACCAAATGTTGCCAATATCCTCCTCTTTAATTGTTGTGAACAAAAATTCGTTCAACATGGCCCGATAACGATCGCCATTGACTGTAACGGCCACTCCTTGCTCATTTTCGAAGAAAAATGACCCAATTATGCCTCTGGACCAAAATCCGCACCAAACAGTGGCTCGTTTTGGGTGCACCGGCTTTTCAATGTATGCGTACGGGTTTTCTGTGCCCCAAATGCGACAATTTTGCTTGTTTACATACCCGCCAAGATCAAAATGAGCTTCATCTGAAAAGATGATTTTTTTGGCAAAATCGGCATCTTCTGTAAGTCGATCGCAGGCCCACTTAGCGAAGCGAAAACGCATTGGATGGTCAGTTGGCTTCAACTCCTGAACCAATTGGACTTTGTATGGCGTCATACCAAGGTCTTTATGCAAAATTCGTCTCAATGATGTCTCCGAAATGTTCAATTGTTGAGAACGACGGTGAATTGATGTTGATGGCGCTTCACGCACACTTTCTGCCGCAGCAGCAATATTTTCGGGTGTACTGTTTTTGGCTCTTCACGCTTTGGTTTATCGATGAGGATGCCAGTTTCTTTCACTTTTTTCACAAGATAACGAACATACGGAGCTGACGGTGCTTCTCTTCTTCCAAAATCCGTACGCAATTTTCGCACACATTCTGCAACATTACCATGATTTTCAAAGTAATGTCGCAATATTTCCCAGCGTTGTTCAAGCGTATACACAACCATATTCGTTCAGCGGAAGGATAAAACTAATTATCTGTCAAATCAGACATGAGCTAAGTGTTACCATTCACGAAATAAGCACTTCTTGAAAAAAAAAACGTTAGATGGCGGACCCTTTAGGAGAATCCTTCTTCAACAAATTCTTCTTCCACACGAATCTGGAATTCCCTGCCGGACTCGGTCTTCCCTGCTCAGTACAGCGTGCCAGCATTTAAGACCAATGTCCATTTGCATCACCTCTATCTCTCTTCCCCTTTACCTTCTGCCCGCACTATATCGCCAACATCATAAGGTTATGAAGCTTTGAGTGCGCGCATAATAAAAATAAGGCGATTTCTCAAAATTGTCATATGGCTTTTCTTGAGACTATGGTAAATATAAAGTCTACACCAATGCTCCACGAACTAATCATGCACTAAAAAAAACATAATATTAGCTGTTATTCGCGACCAAAGAATGATCATTTCTAAGCAAAAAATAACAGTTTTCATACAATAATAATGTTGGGTTTTTTTCCTGATTAAAAATTAAACCTTCCAATGGATGACGATCCATAGGGGCTCGCAATCATTTTTTTTTACAAATAAAAGGAATTTTAATTTTTTCCTTTTCTCTTTGCAGTTTGTAAGTTTGCTAATTTTTTTTTTATTGCTTCTAGACCATATGTACCAGATGAATGAATAATTTCCCCCATAGGGAATTCAAGAAGTTGGTGTCAAATTTTACCACAACCATTGTGACGATAAAGAAAACTAACTTAAACTAAAAGTAAATTTAATATTTTAATTTTCTTTTATTATTTTTTTTATTTGTTGAGCCTGCTTAGTATGGAAATACTTTTCCCTGCCCTTACTCGTATTGTAGTTTTTCCATCACTGCTCGGGTCAAGCACATTGGTACTGTTCGGAAACGAACGTCTATGATGTTTTCTATTATGTGACTTATTGACGGTTGCAAAAAGTCATATTATAATGTACTACGACGAGCTGGTGCTGGTGCTGGTATGCAGCATGAGTCGTCCAGGGATGTTTGGCTTAGCCATGGATGTTGGTGCATGGCCGCGACATCTCAGGATTTTGTTTTGAATTATCGTGATGTATTCATTTCCATCGCCAACCATCATACGATGCAACCATTCTATTATTTGCCACGGGAGCAACAGTTCGGTGGTGAAAAAAGACATTCTATTATCTGGCTCGGAATTCAGTCACGCAAAAAAAAAGTTCAAATGTAATGATAAGAAGTTGTTGACGGTTGCCCAGACTTACTTGTGATTTGACATCCTGGATCTTAGAAATTTCCCTCGAGCTATTATTTCAATATCATCAATTCTATTCTTAATGGTGTTGTCTATCTATGTATTCAATTATTTCACTGCCGATGCCTATTGGCTTCAACAAGGCCTATTAGTAGTTTGACTTTCATGACATAATCAAATGGCTTTGGTGTCTAAAAGTGATTCTACCATCTCCATCTAATAGCTCCATTTAGACAAAATCGAATGAGTATGCACGGCATAGACTTTGCATGTCTGCTTTCAAAACTGCGCAATACATTTCATCGAAACTAACTTATAACAGGCATGAAACGTTGGTTGTAATTCAATTCGTACAAAGGTTGAGCTATTACTCGTATTGTGTTCAATTCAAAGCGCTTCCTTTTTGTAGGATGAGAAACAGTACACAAATAGCTGACTATTAGCACACGGAGCAAAACTTAAAATGGAACCTAATTTCCCAACGCAATAGCATTTTTGTCCGCATTGTTATAAATATATTCTATAATGAGAGTTAATGTAAGCCATTACGTACATGTAAACATGCTATTTAGAAACTTCCCTTAAGCACCGTGACTTTGTTCGTTACGGCTAAGATAGAACATTTTTTTATTCTTCGCGGACAAAACGTCGAACACTGAAATCTTTTTGCGAACACCTCCACTAACGTCGAACATTTTGTGGAATTGAACAAGTTCGCGTTGGATGGCTGATTTAAGATGAGAAACTCAAAGTAAGCATTTATCATTTTTTTATAAAATGACGACCCCCTTAATGCGAGTACATACATATATGTATACTATTGGAGAGCACTTTAACATATGTGGGTGAATCACTGTTAATGCCCCCCTTAAAGCGGAAATTGATTTTTATAATCAATAACACTTAAAGTCCTTGTAGCAAATTCGGGGAGTTTTTATATTATCGGAAATGGGTACGAAGATGCTAGTGGGTGGAGTGCATTCAATTCTAGGCATTTACGGATAAGAATTTCAGATTCTTCCTTATCTCAATTCTTTTGATACTTAAATGTGTAGACATAATATTTATGTACATAGATAGGAAGCTGGAGTTGAAGACAGTATAGAAGGTATAAATTATAAAAAAAAACTGTTCTTAAACTTATGTTTAGCTCCTGTTTAAACTGAATGCCCTAATAGGTTGGAAATTATTGCTTATACATATAAATTAAAGTGTCTAATCTCATCAATTTTGTAATTATCGAAGTTGTCATTTCCCCGAATCCCAGATTGACCTGGTTAAAATAAGATTAAGTGAATTCATTTTTAAAGCTTAAACGTGTCCATGAGTTCGCCCAGTGCTGACGGGGTTAATTAAAGATTCAGGCGCAGCTTGACTCTTGCTGCATAGCAGATGTTCTATCTGTTCATTTCAAAAGTTGCCGGACATCAGAAAACCCCCAGCGCTAGAGGGATTTCTAGCCCTCCGTGAAACATTCTATTCCACGCTAAATACCATATAAGGCCAGAGCTAGTCCTGACTTAATACAAGCCTTAATACTATGTGACTACAATCTAGCTGTATGGCTGGTATCAGGTGGTGTTTCTCAATTTGCACAATTCACGCAAATATGAATCAGAATTCAAGTGTTAATTGTACAAAAAAGAACGAACATGGGAATAAATAGGTTCTTGTGCGGCCGAAACAAATCTTTCTTTAGAGAGAGACATATTTGCCAGACATGGTATACAAGCATCATCGGTATTTCTATGATACACAACACAACGTGCTTCCTGATGCTATTGCACATGTTGTTAAAAGTTGAGTTATCGAAAACCCTCTCGAAATGCTAAGTACGTACCCTTTTCTGTCCAAAAGTAGAATACTTCCAGTAGATTTTAAGGCCCAGCTCCAAGGGATTTGTTTCTCAGAAAACATCATTGGGGATATGAATATCTGTTTTCCTTTCCATATAAGGAAATATTCTGATATGCTTGAAGTTTTTGCAACAGTCTCCTTTACCTATCTTGGGAAAGAAGACCATTTCAGCATGCGCCGTTTGTAAGCGGGCGGTAACTGTGAAAATTTCTTTTAAAATAGAGCAGCATAGAATAATAAATTTCATCAGTTCGTAGTGACTAAAACCATCGAACGATTGGACAACATATTCGATGACTTTATGAGTTGTGACACGTTTCGAAAAAAAAAAACGATTTCCGCCAGATAAAGGGTTTCAAATATGAATATTTTTCTTCTTTTTTTCCTTAATAAATACGCTTGTGTGATCCCAATTTTACTTTTCTTCAAATGGCTTAATTTTTGTTTGCTATTTTGTTGTAATTGTTTGCTTCATAAAAGAATATAAAAATTTAGAAATAAATATGAAGATTTTTTGACCTTCTTCCTAGGTTCTTACCGAATTAAGTGTATACGCTAAAAATACCAAGGTCTTTATGCAAAATTCGTCTCAATGATGTCTCCGAAATGTTCAATTGTTGAGAACGACGGTGAATTGATGTTGATGGCGCTTCACGCACACTTTCTGCCGCAGCAGCAATATTTTCGGGTGTACTGTTTTTGGCTCTTCACGCTTTGGTTTATCGATGAGGATGCCAGTTTCTTTCACTTTTTTCACAAGATAACGAACATACGGAGCTGACGGTGCTTCTCTTCTTCCAAAATCCGTACGCAATTTTCGCACACATTCTGCAACATTACCATGATTTTCAAAGTAATGTCGCAATATTTCCCAGCGTTGTTCAAGCGTATACACAACCATATTCGTTCAGCGGAAGGATAAAACTAATTATCTGTCAAATCAGACATGAGCTAAGTGTTACCATTCACGAAATAAGCACTTCTTGAAAAAAAAAACGTTAGATGGCGGACCCTTTAGGAGAATCCTTCTTCAACAAATTCTTCTTCCACACGAATCTGGAATTCCCTGCCGGACTCGGTCTTCCCTGCTCAGTACAGCGTGCCAGCATTTAAGACCAATGTCCATTTGCATCACCTCTATCTCTCTTCCCCTTTACCTTCTGCCCGCACTATATCGCCAACATCATAAGGTTATGAAGCTTTGAGTGCGCGCATAATAAAAATAAGGCGATTTCTCAAAATTGTCATATGGCTTTTCTTGAGACTATGGTAAATATAAAGTCTACACCAATGCTCCACGAACTAATCATGCACTAAAAAAAACATAATATTAGCTGTTATTCGCGACCAAAGAATGATCATTTCTAAGCAAAAAATAACAGTTTTCATACAATAATAATGTTGGGTTTTTTTCCTGATTAAAAATGGCTTAATTTTTGTTTGCTATTTTGTTGTAATTGTTTGCTTCATAAAAGAATATAAAAATTTAGAAATAAATATGAAGATTTTTTGACCTTCTTCCTAGGTTCTTAACGAATTAAGTGTATACGCTAAAAATGAGCATATTGATGACAAGTACGTGCACAATGCCAAGCTTAATTTTTATATCTGATTTTAACATTTTAAGATCCCGATTTGAGCTAATGTCGAAAGTCGAAATGGCTGACAGTGTTGTTTTAAATACCATTTTGTATTTTAGAAAACCCGAGTTTAATAAATATTCTCTTATGGTGGTCAAGCCACCATTGATGGCCAGAAAAGTTTTGCTTAGTGTTAGCAAGAATGGCAGAGAATGAATTTTTCATAAATCAATCGCACGTTGAAGTATATAGTATGGAGTATATGTAGAAGTTTTGATTAAGTTATTTTAAACGGAATCGATCGAAACGGATGATGGACGATGGAGGTCCTATAATAAATACAACGTGTAATGAACTTGAGCGTTGCAAACATTAAAAACTACGACCAGATGCCATACGATACCAAATTCTCACAAATTAGAATTAGACAGCTGCAGTATACAAACAGAGCAGCAATGGAGCGCTCTGCAAGAGCGTGTCACGCCAGCTGGGCAAACATTCCGGCGCTTAGCTACTCGATTCGAACAGACTGGAACCACAGGAGACCATGCTGGGCGTCGCCGCCACAGGACTGGTCGTTCGGCCGAGAATATCGCGACTGTAGCTGCCGATGTCGTGAGAACGAAGAAACATTAACCAGACGACGGGTCACGCAATTAGACCCTACAGCGAATTTTAGTGAAAGTCTTACATATGTTCCCGTACAGAGTGCAAACAATGCATTAGTTAATGCCAGGTGACCGTCAGTCGCGTGTGAATTACTGTCAAGCCATCCTTAATCTCAACAACGAGAGGACGATTTTGTGTCGAAAATCATCGAGGAGCATTTCCACTTAAGCGGTTACGTTAATAAGCAATTCGTTTCTGGTTCCTGGCCCGTTTCCTTAACGTGTCAAGATGGCCCGACTTAACCATCCCAGACTTCTTTCTTTGGGGCTACTTAAAGTTGTGGGCTTATGGCAACAAGCCTAATACAATTACAGCCTTTAAGAAAGAAAATATTCGACAGGAATGTGAATAGTTACCACCAAAAATATTGCGAAAGTCATGAAAAATGCGATAAAACGGGTACAAATATGTGTCAAGACTGGCGGCAGCCATTTGACTGATATCATCTTTTCCACTCAACAAAAAAAAAATATAAAGGTCCAAATAAAGATTTCCATCACTAAAAATATTTTTTTTTCGTAAAAAAAAGTAATTCAAAACAAAATTGGATGATTCATTTTGCGCCACCTTATACATTCATATGTGGGATATCAGCATAACCTTGTGTTTCGTAATCTTGTAGTAATATTAGGTCCTTTATTTGCGGGACAAAATCAATTAGTTCTTTTGTTCCATTTAGCACCCACGATCTTGTTCTAGCACTTAATAACCCGAGCCGTATCTTTCGAAACATAGATTCTTGTTTGTTTGTATATTTCCCGATTTTGTTGTTTTCGAGGAGATTGAATAGCAGAGAACAGGAAAACCTAAAGAGGCTTAACACTGATTTTATAAATGAGAGAAAACACTTATTGACGGCAATTTTGTGTCTTAGCACATGTTATTTGTACAAATTGTATTGTTTTGAATCAATTTCAAAATTTGAATCAAAATTCAAAAAGCTAAATTGGCAGCTGTTTTGTGAAATATGTAGTTGTCGCCCTTATGTTTTATTGGAAGTCATTGTAGGAGAAAGTCGAATAAGTAATTTCCAACGCAGCGCTTTCAATGAGTTTTTTTATCCTTTTCAAAACAATTGGACATGATGGGATACAATGATCGGCGTATATATTTAGTTTTGTTGACTGATTACATTTGCATTAATCTAGTTTTGGAGATGGCGTAAAAGTCAACGTACTCTCCCCAAGGCGATTACACCTTACTTTTGGCTAAACTAAAATCGAAGGATTTCTTTTATTCAATTTAAAAATGTTGTCTTTCTGATCATTTGACTAATAAAAGCAAATGGTTGGTTAACGATATTCACGATATAGATATTTTAATTCTGCAATCTTAATATTCGCAGACAATTCGAAATTATTTTCTCGTTTTAATAATATTTCTGATTGGATTATTTGTCAATCAGATAATAATCGATAATAATTGGAAGGCTGTGTAAAAACAATGCTTTTGAGTTAAATGATTATTACAGGCCGTTTGGAATTCGGAAGCTTAGAGCTTCGTGTTCCTTCAGTGTTTCGCTGTTCTATTTCATCAGATGCCACAAAAGGCTGCACTTATTGTGATGCGGATTCGTCATGGGAAATCGTCCAGGAACGAAAGTCATTAAACTAATAAACGATCGCCTAGTTGTGATCCACAACCAAAACATCTATGCACTCGCCTCTACCGACGAGGTTGAAGAAGCCATCAAAAAGGATTTCTACAACCTCTTGGATGACGCCTACGGGGCTTGTCCGGAGTTAGACATTAAAAACGTATTCGGGGGCTTCAACTGGGTAATAAATAGTAATAAGATGGTCGAACCGCCAACTAAATCGATCATGTGCTTATAGACGCAAGAAATGCGTCAAACATCGTGGATGTTAAAAAGTTCAGAGGGACAAACGTTGGCTCTGACTATTTCCTCGTGACAGAAAAACTCAGTACCCGACTTTCCGGTGTTAGAAAGCTGCAACAGTCCATCAAAAGGAGGTTCAACATTGGAAGCCTGAGCATAACAGGGACACCAGAGACTACAGAGACCAACTGAGGGGATGACTCGAAAATATGCCCACGTCGGACACAAACGCCAACAATATGTGGCTCCATTGCCACTCAGATAAGCAGGACAGCAGGATAGCTAAGAACTGCATAAACGTCCCAAAATGTTTTATTACGTTGTAGCTCACGCACTTGGGAAGCACCCAGTGGTTTCAACACATGGGCTTTAGAATGAAGTAGTAGGGCAGTAGGTCCACACAAATATCCTGCCCAGCAATACTGGGAACAATAGTAGAGCATTTATTTCCGAGAGAGATACTAGCATTTATCCCGCCAATAACTATGGATGACCTCTACGAAGCATGCAGGAAGATAGGTGGCAAGAAAATTCCCGGACCTGACGGCGTCCAAATTTAGTGATCAAAGCAGCCGTTAAAAGGAGACCAGACATTTTTATAGCAACGATGCAAAGGTGCCTTGAGGAGGGAATTTTCCCTGAACAATAAACCGCCTGGAGAACCTTCGGCGTACCGGCCAATATGTCTGCTAGATACAAACAGGAAAGAGGAGCTTTGTCTGACCATCAATATGTATATAAAAAATACGTTTGTACTGTCGATGCCATAAAAGAGGTAGTAGGTGCAGCAGCTAAAGCGATACGTGGGAAAAGATGGCGAAGAAATACTGCGCAGTAGTAACCCTGGACGTTAAAAATGCCTTCAGTTGCGCAAACTTGTTAAGATAATTATGAACTATTTAGCTAACAGGAAACTGAGGTACCAGTCGGACGACGTCTTTAAATATTACAATGTTTCCACGGGAGTCCCTCAGGGATCAGTCGTTACACCTCTTCTGTAGAACGCAATGTATGATATAATTTCGCAATTAACACTGCCACAAGGGGTCAAGATTATCAGTTTTGCTGACGACAGCGCCGAAGTGTGCCAGTACCGTGCCATCCTCCGACGCGTGCACTAGCCTGTGTTTTTCGCTTTTACTTTGTTTACTTTGTTTTTTTTGTTTTCCTCGCGGACCCACCACCCCTCGCGAGTGAATAAAAAAAAAAAAAAAAAAAAAAAAAAAAGAGAAAAACAATTAACAAGTGCCAAGTGAAGTGATTTGGATCGAGTGCATACGGCCCGCTCCCTCTCGTCCCTCCCTTCACAAGCCACGGCTGCGCATTCTCGGTCGCAACTCCCGTTTGATTTCATCAAATGGGTTAGCGCAATGACCGAGAGTGCGTAGCATCTGACGTAGCAGAACCAAGAGTGCAAATTGTTGGTGGACCAATCCAAATCGGTGTATGGGCATAACACCTACATCGATTTGATGTTGGGAAGCTATTTGAAATTTGCACTTCTCAATTCTGCTTTACCATCTTTCAAACGTCGGAGTTGGTTCCTTTGGTGCCTGTGTTTTGTACCATGGAAAAATTCAGGGTTGATGTGAGTAATATCCGTGGCCTAAGAACGAATCTATTCGCTGTATACGTCCACCTGTCCCTGTATAAACCAGCTATCTTGGCACTGAGTGAAACACAGGTAGGAGAGAATTCCGATTTATCGGATTTGAACCTGCCTGGATATAGCTTGGTGCCCCTTTTCTTTCTCCACCGCGGTCTCGCCCTTTATATTCGTAGTGATGTAGCTTACCAACTTCAGCCACAATACGGCCAATGTTCCAATCCGGAATTTAATTTCCTATGGCTAAAAATCCATGTCCGTAAGCATTTAATCCACTACTGTTTTATTTATAGAAGTCCAAACCTGGATAGCAATTCAACTTTCAATGAGTTTGATATGTTATCCGACTCC
The DNA here is from genome assembly GCA_958301585.1 of Merodon equestris. Lineage (NCBI taxonomy): Eukaryota > Metazoa > Arthropoda > Insecta > Diptera > Syrphidae > Merodon > Merodon equestris. Next base: position 153,332,312 of record OY284413.1, on the reverse strand, counting down.
ATCACAAGAATTGTATCCCTACATCCTCACACTGAGATTGCCATTGCGGGCGATTTCAATGTACACAATTCTAATTGGCTTCGACATTCATGCCAGACAACACCCGAAGGACGGTACGTAGAGATCTTTGCTGAGGTAAATAATCTGACCCAGCTAGTAAATGAGCCTACACGAATACCTGACATTGCAGATCATTCCCCCAACACCTTGGACCTGTTTCTCACCTCTCATCCTGACAAATACTCTGTTGCAATATTATCGCCCCTAGGTTCGTCTGACCACTGTGTCGTATCAGCTAATTTCTCGTCTTCACCCCACACAGTTAGAGAACAAATTCCTAAAAGAATAGTATGGCTATACGAGAAAGCCAACTGGAGCGGCCTTAACGACTTTTTTAGGAATTTTAACTGGTCACTATGTTTCCTCGATAGTGACGTGGATGCCGCTGCTGATATGATCACTAACATTCTTTTTCTGGGTATGAGATCCTTCATTCCTCACAGAATGAAGAGTATCAAACCCAAAGAAAATGCGTGGTATGACTCGAGCTGTAAAAAGGCCATCAGGTTGAGAGAGTTGAGTTTCCGGAATTACAAGGACAACCGTACTGAGGAAAACCGGAAACAATTTAAACGGGCCAGAAATGACTGCAATGCATTAATTAGACGTGTAAAATTCTTCCACGAACAAAAGTTGAGGCAGAAAGTGCTACAATGTCCCAAGGGTAGCAAAAACTTTTGGTCGTTCGTGAAAAACGTAAAGAATTCAGCCTCGTCTTCAATTCCCACGCTCAGTTACAATGACATTCCAGCAGTCAGTGTTATAGTGTGTAAGATCTGACGAGATGCGCTGAGATTACCGTAGACGAACTACGGTCCGCCAAAAGTATCGTTATCCGGAGGATAAAAGCAGAATAAAGGGCAACATCTGTGGCACTGTGGCAAGCCATATGGGAGATGATGGCAAAAGGCAGATGGTCCCACAAGTTGATCCCCACGATCGAGGCTTGTGGAAAAAGAGCACACGGGGATTGCAATTACGCAATTAATGTTAGGTCACGGCGGCTACCGAAAATATCTTCACAGATTTGGACACGATAGTTCGCCCTTGAGCCCAAAATGTTCAGTGGAAGAGGAAGACGCAGAGCACGCAATATTCCACTGCAAACGCTTCGCAGAAGTAAGAATGGACCTGATGATTCCGGTAAGCCATATGATAAGCTGGCAGGAGATCTGCTCTTTCATAACAAGCGTGTAAAACGAGCTAGGAAGACTCGAAAAATTAGAAAACTGTAACGGCAGATAAAGAGCATATAGCATAAGTTGCTAACCAGCCCCGCGAAGTAATACCTAATGGTGGTCTCGTGGGATAGCAGACCGGATCCTTGGCTTTTTCTAATTGCTGTACAAATTCAATTTCTATGAGCTGTACTAAGATGTGGATATGGTCTGGAAAGCTAAAATCCGTCGATTACAACGGCTTGGCCACATCGAGCGCATGGACATCAACGCTCCAGCTAAACTTTCGATTAAAGCTTTCGATTCTCACATTGACATATGATCGTCAAGTGCCCGAGAATTACAAGTAAATGTAGTTATTATAGAGTGGTAATGTATAATATGTAAATGTATCTCTTCCTAGTTCTACTCGGCATGCCAATGTTATCCATATTTGTTCACCTTTTTCGCTAAATTGCCAACTTTTTAGTTTAAGAAAGTTCTAGGAATCCTCATTCCCACAGAGTACATCGGCTATAGCACAGATCTTCAATTTATCACTGCCATCATTCACTTTCCACAATATAGCAAACGAGCAGGTGCAGGTTGACATCAAAATTCGTGAATAGTCACATCCAAGCCCCCAACTCTGCGGCTATGGTTCCAATCAACGTTAGACACATTTCGTTACGAAAATGTTCTACAACGGGAGAAGACCGCAATAAACTTGTCACGGCGAAGGATAAATAACTTTCATCAACCTCACCTTATCGCGTTTGACTTCTTGAGAGAAGGATACAAATATTTGCAATTCCCCGTGATGCTTGCTTCCTAAAAATCGATTTTCTGCACACTTTCGTTCATGTTTCCACATAGACACGATGTATCTAAGCTCGTTTTTCTTTACTTTACTAAAATGTTTTTCGCCACTGCGGTGGGGTTTTCATTAAGTTGGAATAGGTGTCATTTATTTTATTGCCAACTCTTATGGGGAACCTGCAGCACATCAAATGATTCTGTCGTATGTTGTGGGTCTTCGAAAAATCCATAAATCTATTTGTGAAATATGTGAGTATTTCACTGAAAGGTTAAGATTGAGACATGTGTGATGTATTCAATATTTTTTACGACGATACTGTCAAGGACATAAAATATTTAGAATTAAAAAAAATCGATTTCGTACCGCTAACCCGTCGGGGCATTGTGATATAGGGGGGTAAAAGCAGGGCGTAACGGCGTTACCGTAGCATAATGACAAAAATTCACTCTCTATCCATAGTACCCGACAAATCTGGGTTTGAACTTACATATGAATTTACGAGTTGATGTAATACACCGCATGTGTTATGCGAGTCTGATACGAGTATAAGGCGGATTCAGTAGTTGTCCATAAGGCAATGACGCTAAGCTAGTCTATGTAAGCTATCTAAAATACTCTGGGTGAGCAAAATCACGGCACGACATCAAATACGAACATACAAGTATAAAATAAGTGATAACCCTTAAAGAACTTATGATATTTATTAGGCCGCATAATGAGACTATCCCGCAATCCCGCAAGCTGAGTCGGGTAAGTGTGACTAATTCGGAATATAAGGGAAAATGAAATTTCTCTATGGGGAGGGTATTGATTTTGGAATCCGAAATGTCGCAGGTGTCCCAAAGTGTTCCTAATAAATACGAGTATACCCTCGGGAGTAATTATTTCTCATTTATGTCACGCTAATGTTTCGCCGGCGTCCAACCATGCGCTACATTCGTGGATTTAAATATTTTTTTATGCAAATTCGTGTGGGTAGGTTTTTATTCGGGTATCCCCAGAGGAAACAAAAGATTATGATTAGGTACAGATTGTTGCTATAAGGGAAGGGATAAAGGCATCTGCGTTTGCATTCGAAAGCATAGTTATTTGATGTAGAATAGTGTCAACCGACCTAAAATGATGTTGAGTATTGATACGACGCTGACACCTCAGGGATATTCCCGGTTATGTGTCAAGAGTTCAATAGCACTTATTTATTATTATATATCCATCGCGGTTACTGCATGACAAATTAATCCATGGGATGAACTAAGTTGTATTCCGATGTTTTACCATCTCTCAAATAATAATGTGGCTTCTAATGTATCAAATACCACAAAACAATGGTATTGTCAAGTCAAGTTACAGAAATGGAATAAAACAAGGTGTGTGTGAGATATTAACAACATTTTTTTTTTATTTGAAAGGCCCACGCCTCGGCTTCTTACGGCTACACGGATCCGAGTGCTATTTTCAATGAGTCTTTCGCATACATCCGGCTGAATTTGGCCTGTGTTATGTTCACCTTAAAGCCATCAATTGATTGTAGCTTATTCGCATAGACCTGCGACTTCAGGAAATTCCACAAGAAAAAGTTTAGCGGGGTCAACTCGGATGATTTTGGTGGCCAGTGGTGAATCTTCATATCGTTCATACGGAATGTCAATCGTGGAGTCCGCTGTGTGGCATGTAGCGCTGTTCTGCTGAAATCACATGTCGTCTAGGTTCATATGGTTCAATTCGAGCCATACAAAATCATTTATCACCGCTCGCCATTGTCGCCATGTCGTTTTCGAAAAAGTATGGACCAATGACCAACTGACAATTAAGCCTCATGTGCGTTGTTGTCGTCCCATGAACGGCAATTTTGCTTGTTAACACAGCCATTCATCCAAAAATGCGCCTTATCCCTAAAGATAATTTTTCCGCCAAAATTCGGGTCTTCTTCAAAACGCTCCGAAGCCCAGTAAGCAAACAAACGGCTCTGTCTATGATCATGATCCTTGAGCTCCTTAGATCCAAGTCCCAACGCAAAATTCGCCACGTTGAAGTCTGCGAAAGGACGAGTTCTTGTGACCGGCGAGCAATCGACTGCCTCGGGTTCTGCTGTGTACTTTCACGGACGGCAGCGATATTCTCGGCGTTCCTTCGAAGTACGAATGTTGACTGATTGATCCCCGAACCGGTCGTCTTAAATTTGGCTACCAAATATTGAGCGATTGACTGTGAAGCGCCACTACGTGTCCCGTAAATTAAATGACAGTAACTGAATAATAAACAACAGATTTGACAAATGATACAAAACAACATGTATATGTATGAGATACATACATATATGAGGAAGCAAATCAATATGCAAAAGTTGTAGAATACGCAAATATACTCGTACATGAAGACACAACAGGCAAGACTAAAACCTCTGTCTAACTCTTACCCCTACGCGGTGACTCTTGGGTGCCTGGTTCTTCAACTATACATAAATCGGGCAGACTTCTCTGTAAAGGCGATATTATAATGTCAACATCGGTGGTATCTATCACGAAAACGGTTACAGAGAAGACAAACAACACCTAAGTGAATACGAATTTGTTTCTCGCAGACTTAAGCAAAATATTTTAGATCTGCCCTTAGCAACAAAAGCTTATTATGCTTCTACAGGAGAGAAAAATGTCCTACTGAAGGATGACTTCGATGTTAAAAAGTATTACAGTAGAGGGCGCATTATCATATCATCTTTAAATGCACAGAAAAGTAAGGTGACTGTTTGGCAGTACAATGGACCAGTATAACAGGAAAAAATAAAAAGAATACATGGAACGAAACGCACCGGCTAGTTTTAACCTCCGCAACTGATTGCACCCGCATAATATATTTAAATAATTGAATGAAGGCAACTAGACATCAATGAAGCGTCTAAATGTAATGAATTGAGTCCTGGAGTAAGACCCAAATGAATATGTGCTGCCATCGAGCAAGACGCACAATTCTACAATTCTTTGAGTTCTAGAATCTAGAATAGAAAGTATTGTTCCCTCTCGAAAAACCAGAGCAACTTTTTATAAACCTCCAATCATCCTAGTCGTCCACTTCGGTGGAGATGCTTGCATATAAACAAAGGCGAATGAAGCGCCTTTTGGCCGTTTTTGTTTATGTTGACGGAGAGTTAAGCCGACGTTGACTTTATTGAACGTCTGCATATTAAACATGTACGAAGCTTGAAATTAGGTGAGTTTTGATTTTTTTCTCGCAAAATATTTATTTATTTCTCGAGCTCCTTCAGTTATGCGGTCTTTATCTCCTCAATCGTGGCAAATCTTCATCCTTTGATGGGTCTTTTCAGTTTTGAGAACAAAAAAGTGCAAGGAGCTGAGTTCGATAAATACGAGAGCTTAGATATGATTACGATATTGTTTTTAGCCACGCACAAGCAACGATGGGTAAGCACCCCATTTCTTTATAAAACAACAATTCCCAATTGAGAGGGGAATGAATTTCCAAGAAAAGGCACTGTACTGGAAATATACACAGACGGGTCCAGGACAGGCAGTGATGTTGGTGCCGGTGCCTATGTACCGAACCACTGTAGAATATTCCAAGCTGAACTAGTGGCCGTTCGTGAGGCTGATAGTTGACTGGCTGTCTGTGATGAACTAGCCAAAAATTAGCACCACACTAGACCTCTCGACTGTTAAAAGGGAAATCCACCCACCAATGGAAACGCAAAAATATAAAATCTCGACAAGCATTGCAACAGGCAAATGAGAGACGGCGTGACCTTGAAACATTCAAATATGCGAGACAAACCTGGCCCAGGTATTGTCAACGTAAAACCACAAGTCTGCTAAAAATACGCAGGCTAATCGGAGTCCTAACAAAACATTGCGCCTTAGGGAAACATGCCGCCAGATTAGGACTGCCATACAACGACTACTGCAATAGGTGTTATGATGAGGAAAAGGAAGAATCTCCATCCCATCTCCTATGTAATTGCTCTGCTCTAGTCGCATCAAGAAGACGATTTCTTGGAGAATATTTTCTTAATGAACTAACGGATCTACAAAATATCGAATTTTATTCAGCACTCAAAATGGTTCCTAGATTCCAAGCCAATGTACCGATCCTGGTCATAGTGATCCCCACCGCTTTTACGGATGGAAGCAACCTAACCTAACCTAACCTAAGCACCCATTGTCGCAATGCAACATTTATACATTTTTCCCCACAAATCTGGACGTGTTCTTCATATTGCTTCACACAAACGGTACATAACTTCTAGGTAATACATATCAATCACGCCATTGTAATGGGTGAAAACAATGAAAAAAAAAACATTTGACCCAACTTGACGTGCTTTTTTCGGCATGGTTTTTCTGATCGTCCATTGGGATTATTGGGATTTGGTTTCAACATCACACAAGTAAATTATCACCATTTCACGTCACGCAACAGCTCTTGAGCGCCGCTCATGTGACGGTTCACTTCGCTGACACATTTTTATTGCCAAAATATCTGAAAAAAGTTCATTGCATGAGCCAATACCACATGGCAAAATATTGCTAAACACACAAAAACACGACTAGCCTTTATATCTGGAAAAAACAAATTAAATATCCGAAATTTCTGACAATGTCGACATATGTTTAGAGACATGTGTATCAATATAACCAAAAAATAAATTCGAAAATCGAATGTACCGAATTGTAGCGCTCAAATCTCAATTTCAGTTAAACTCATTGGAATTCGAGGGTTTAGAATTGATTGTTGCTTATGTGGAAAGGGGTTCAATGTTGCACTTTCAGTTGTTAAAGGAAACCTATGGGTACAACAAAACATCCTGTTTTCTTATGAAATAACGTCTTTCACCAATGACAAACGGCTTCTTTAGCCTTCCTTCATCTATTAAATAACCTATGCAGCTCTAGTTCACTCATATTCCATTTGTTAACACAATTTATCTTTCTATCGTTTCTCAGGAGAGCGTCGGCAAACACCTTGATCCTTAGAACGACGTCCTTTGTTGGCTTGAACTCACGAATTTTCAATCTATTGTCCTCAGTTCACTGCGAGTTAGGTACTCGGGGTGGAGCAATTGTAAATGGTTTCGAGCATTTTTTAAGAATGCCACTGAGTCTACTAGTTTCTCATAGATGCCTCAGGGAATTGTTAAACTTTTTATCGTATTTTTTCTGCAGAAAGAATATACATATATCGATTTTACTTGTATATTCCAAACTCACATGTGGTTGATTGTTGTATGTTTTAAATCTGTTATTCGACCGACAAAAATCAATGCCTTAATTCTCTTTTTTTGTTAGTGGGTTTGCAAAAAAAAGTTGGTTTCGTACATTTTCCTCCAGACTTACGGCACCTGAATTTAAAAAGGTTTGTCGCACCAACTCTGCTCAGCACATAGCTACATCACCCTTAAACACAGTGTCAAAAGGAATACCTGAAAGGATAGTGGGCATCTGTCTTAAAGACAGATGCTTTTTAAGATTTCGGCGAATGTGAAGACAACACCTGATAAAATGGGACGCTTCCTGCTAAAAAGCTTCCCGCTAACTTGTCGGCATTAGTTCCCAGTTTCCAAATAAAGAAGAAGCATGAGAGATTTGGAGAAATCGAAACTAAATTTATTTTCATTTAACTCATATTGGTTCAAAACATCATCAAAATTAACTGTAGACACCAAGTACTCTCCAAAAGTGGATCTGGATACAACAACACTCTTTGCCAATAACCCATCAGAACTATTAAATAGTCAACTCATGTTATAAGCAAATTAGATTTGATCTGAACAAAAAGTAAGGTGTAGAGTGTACAGTTGTGATGACAGCGAGTAGTAATGACGGCCAAATGAATAAGGAAATAAGGTTATAGGGGTGGTGGCAAACTCCAGGGTCAGGCAACAAAAAATGCCATTTTATTGGAATATTTGCGTGGTGATATTTTTGTTTAAGTCAAAAATAAAAACTCTAACAACGAAATACAACATAAGGCAAATATCCGTCTTGGTTCTGCCTACAATATGTCATTTTTTGATGGGGTTTTCTCACGTTTATGCATAATTGGGAATAAGACCCAATTTTGTTTTTAGTGATTTCGTAAATCTTTACTGAAGCTTTGGCGTGTACTTTATCTTCAACACAGCCCCAAAGGAGAAGGCTTAGTTGAGTCAAGTCGCAGTCAATTGAAGTCTCCATTCCGAGTAATTACACGTCTAGGGAATTTGTCACGCTATAGGCAAATAGGCAATACTTGCTTTGTGGCATAAGGTGCCTTTATGTTGAAAATAAATGTCTTTCACTTCATAACCCAAATTTCAAGCAAAAAAAGTCTTCAGTAACGTAATCCATTCATGCCAAGAGCTTTATGCAAAGTGTGTTGTAAAGCGGTTGCGATAAGGCCTGTGTTCGTCTCGGAATTGCTTGCCGGATGAACACGTTGATTAAATTATGTCTACCTGCACTAAAAGGCGCTTAATGATGTTAACGCCATATTTTTACTGTGCCTGTGATGAATTTTCGGGACTTCAGCAAATCGTGTGAATGTACTCGTATATTAATCCCTATAGCCTTCCTTTTCATACTTATCAAAAGTCATAACAATGATAGATAAGTAAATAGAAAGAGTTGTATGTATATTTATTGAATTGCGTCTTTCTCTATCAGTGCATCACAGCAGAATTCGTAATCATGCAGTTGATTGTATGCAACTATGATCGACTTCTTTCCTCGCTATTAATGCATGACAACGGCGTCTTAAATGATCTGATTGAATTAGATTTTTTAAAGAAGGAGTCCGATATCATAATACATTAGCCTGGACGAAATTATTTCCTGCTTTCATGCTCGGACTCCGAAATATTCAGTTCATGACTATTGAATTACGGACCATCATATGGTTAGTCAGAATGATCATAGGAAAAGTTCGACAAACAACCTTAGACAAAAATTGATTACGTGACGCTAAGAATAAATGTTAACTACGAATTTTGACAGCCGTTTATTATGAAAAGGATACATCGATTGCTTTTGATTAATTTTTTTTGAATCCTACAAAAGCGTATACAATCCTGCATTCAGTTGGTACATCTTCGTAAAAAAAGACATAGAAAAAAGTATCTAACTATAGACCTAGATACATTTTTATGTTCCAAGCAAATGATTCAATTTTATTAAGAACACGCTATAAGCTTTCACCAACGCCCATTAAAACTGAATTGGTTTCAGTTTTCAAAAAGACAAAAACGAATGGTGTATACCCTAGTGAGATGCCCCCCTTAAATATATATATGTAAATTGAATCAAATTGTTCCTTCTGTGTTTATCTTTAAATAGAACGAATATTATTTGGATTTTTGGATGTATGTACATACCAACAAAAGTCAAGTGCTCTTTGTACGCCACTGGTATACTATACAGACTGGCACTCGAGCTTGATAGTATACCCGAGATTAAAGTAGCAAGAGCGCCATACAAATGAGTTGATGCGGAAAGTCAATGCCAAAAATAATCCTTCTAAGCTACAAGCTTAGCACAATTGTATCCTCTAAGGCGAATTAAATTAACATACATTATCAGAGTAATCCGGTGGTAGAATAGAAAATGCGTCACTTAAGGGCATATGCTTTAAGAGAAGCTGTGAAGTAGAATGAGCGGGTATTCGGTCATGCGAAATAATTGAATTACACTCTAGGTCCTCATGGCTTTTAATTTTCTTCTAGTGTTGTCATGATATGTTGATGTAAAGGAAGAATAATAACCAATGGATGTCGGTATATAAAAGAAAATGTATGTATGTATTAATGAAATGTATACCCAGATAAACACTATTGCCAAAATGTGAATTTAAAGGCTAATATGAGTCTGTCTTTCGAGCAGATCCGCAACTTTAATGGCCATGTCTTATGGTGTTAGAAGCAGATGAAGAGGCATCTATGTTCACTCTTGCATTGTTAGTTAAGCTGTGCTCAATTGATATTGGGAAGATCAAAGATAAATTAGAATCGATTAAGACGCATTATGAAAAATACAACAAAATAATTAAAAAACTCAACAAACAAGGTTCAAAGCCTCGTTGACATCTCTTCTCCAAGCTCTCCTATCATGAATGTCTTCCTTCCATGTTTCGCTGTTCTGTCCCATTTCTTTTATGTCAATCCTTATATTGTCCTTCCATCTAGGAGGCATATTTCGTTTGGATTTTCCACTCATTATTCTTTTGAGTGTTCGTTCACTGATCATTACTTTTACGTATCCTGCCTAAATAAGTCCTACCGATCTTTCTCGGACAATACCCATACTTGAAGCTGAATAGAATTTATCAGTTTATTTTAATTGAAACTAAACTAAACCTACCTCGTTAAGGTCGTTTCATAGTTTTGGGTGTTGGGTTACATTCTGGTTCCGTAAACAATGTCGACGTAAACTATATAAGTTGCATTTAAATTTACAAAAATTCCGGTGTTAACAATGGCAGACGTTTCAATTGAAAGTATTGTTTGTGCAGATGTTGTGCCTGTTGTTGTGTTTCGAAGCGTTTGTAATATATTTGAACAAGTTATTCGTCGAACTAAAGTAATGACCAAAAACTGCAGTTGATTAAACCAAAGGCTTAATCAAAGGTTTCTGCTTCTTTGTTGATTGCCCTGCACTTACTTCTTAGCTTCTTATGTTGGACGAGTAAAGGCTTAGTCAAAGAGAGTGCATTATTAATGCCTTAATGAACGTCAATCACATTTGATTTTTATTTCCGCAATATATTAATTTAAAATCATTAAATTAATTGCAGCAACACGAAATTTCTAAAAAAGAAAAGGAATTTGGGTGCAGAAAATCAAATCACTAACCGATTTGGATTGATCTAAAGCTCGCACTGACCGGACCTAAGAGTACTCGATAAATACATTTAGAAAGTAATGAATTCAAATAACGAAATACATAAAATATTAATATAAATTAATAATACATTTTTAAGCTAAAATAAAACTTTATACTAATATTAATATATTTCATTTTATTTATTTCATTTCATTTATTTATTTATTTTTAATAACATAAAATACCACAAGATGTCATATCTTATAATAGGTATTTAGAGCAAAGTTACAAAAGTAAGAATATTTTAACTCATGGACATATAATAATAAAATAATGAAACCAAAAATAATATTACTCATATAATAGAAATATAATATTTAATAATAATAATTAAGGCATTGTTGATATATGCAAGATTAGATTCCTCTGAAAAGTTGTTGATGAAGTTGTTCTCTGCAATTCGGCTGGTAAGTTGTTCCACAGCCTTATCACTGCAATAAGAAAGGATCGCTCTGCCACAGTGTGTGTAAAAGATGGAAAAATTAAACAAATACCTCTACGCGATTGAGCAAACGAAAACATTTCCTTCAAATACTGTGGAGCTTTTCCATAGATAATTTTATGGAGATATAAAAGATTTCTCATTTTACAGTACTGATCTAGTGGGATTCCAAACAATCTACACTTATATTGTCCAACACTAATATATCTAGGTACATTATATATATATCTTAGGTAGTCATTAAAGGCAACATTTAATTTACGCCTACATTGAGAATCTAGACAAGGATACACACAACAATTAAATGTTAAATATGGTAAAATAAGACTCTTTACTAGCTTTAGCTTCATATTGGGATAAAGTAGGTGAGTTGAGTACCGCAGACTACGCAGTCTGAAGTAGATTCTTTTGACTGTGTCAGAAATAGCATCACAACATGTCAACGATTTGTTAAGGTATTTTACTTTATTCACATAGGTAATAGTTTCACCATTTATTAGGATGGGCGGAATGTTTCTAGGATAAAGGGTCCCATTAGAGCAGATTATCGCAACAGTTTTTTGTGTATTTAGTCTGAGTTTATTTTGCTCAGACCAAATTAGAATCCTATGCAAGTCTTCGTTAACTTTTGCTACGGAGTTGACTAAGAAATTTTTAGGACATGGCATATAAATACACACATCGTCAGCATACATATGAACTTTACAATTATGGACTACTTCAGGTAAATCATTAATAAATAAGGAGAATAATAAAGGACCCAAGACGGATCCTTGAGGGACTCCACAGTTGACCACAGTAGGGCTAGACATACCAAGATCAGTTTTCACAGTTAAGCGCCTATTTTTCAAGTATTCGCCCATTAACTTGAGTCCTGAATTTGCGAAGCTAAATTTATGTTTTAATTTATCTAATAGAATTGCATGATCAATACAGTCAAAAACTTTAGAAAAATCCAGGAGGACTAATAAAGTTGTGCCATTTGAATCCATGGTCATACGTAGGTCAGTAGTTACTTTAATCACAGCAGATTCACAACTATGATTAAGCCTAAATCCAGACTGCCATTTCGACATCAAATCTCTTGTGTTAATTAAATGCTGAATTTGATTCGCAATAATTTTTTCAAACACTTTTGCCAGAAAGGGCAACAAACTTATCGGCCTATAATCAGACGGTCCGGATGGATTAGTTTTTTTTGGAACAGGTATAATAATGGCATTCTTCCATTGATCAGGAAACTTACAAGTGTATATGCATACATCAAATATATGGCGAATATATGGAATTATTAAAGGTAAAATAAGTTTAATGGACCTAGGGGAAATGCCATCAGCACCTTGACTATTCGACTTAATGGACTGAATAGCTTGGATAATTTCAGAGGTACCCACACAATCAAAAACAAATGATCCTTCAGTTACGTCATGGAATGAAAAATCAATCTCATTATTAAGAGGATAATTCGCGGTAAAAAATTGACTCATTTCATTCGGATCCGCGGTACATCTATATACGTTTTTGTTTTCAACCAACCCCATTTCTCTAATATTTTTCCAAAGCTCTTGCGGTGTTAAGAAAGATCTAGCTTGTTAGAAAGATAGGTTCGCTTTGCGTGTCGAATTAAAGATGTTACTTTATTCCGGGCCACTTGATATTGTCTTCGGTTGCATTCTGTCGGATTATGCTTGTATCTACGATAAAATCGTTCTTGTTCTCTTATACTTAACTTAACGCGCTCATTATACCAAGGACAGTCTTTAGTTTTTATTCGTTTTGTGATCAAAGGAATAAATTCCTCATACAGTCTTATTATAAGGTTGTCAAATAATTCAACTTTGTTATTCACGTCAGTCATAAAATAAATATCAGTCCAATTAAGTATTCTGTTGCTATTCATTAGCCCAGTCATATCAACATTACGAAATGATCTAAAACTTATAATTGTGTCAGTAGGACGTAGTGCTATGTTAAATTGAAACGAACAAAAAATAAACTCATGTATAAATTCTGAGGTGGGTCTAAGCTGACAACTCCTCAGGATTTTTTTTATAGAACTAGTCAAAAACACGTCAATTAAAGAGGGATTGTTCTCCGATTGAAAACAAGTAGGGTAAACCTTGTTAACAACCGTGAGGCTTATTTTATCACAAAAATACTGAAACAATCGACTTACATTGTTGTTCAACAATAAATTAACATTAAAATCTCCACCAATCAAGATATTACTGTATTTTCGATTAAGACAGAGCAACGTATTTTCCAGTTCTACTATGTTTTCCTCTTTAAAGTATTTTGGTGGGCAATAAACTACTACTACAATACAAGTCTCAGCACAATTACGAATCTCAACGCAAAGAAACTGCAATTCAGAGGTGTTAGACGAATAAATTACTTTTGACAAGATATAGTCTTTGACATATATACACACCCCACCACCTATTCTATTAAGACGATCGTTTCTATACAGTTTAAAACCAGAAATATTTACAAGTTGTGACGACATACTTTCATTAAGCCATGTTTCAGAAACCATTACAATATCTAACTTCGAAGTACATAGTATTTGATGAATAATAGTAAATTTAGAGGAAATACTACCAGCGTTTAAATGACAAATGTTAAGGCCATTGTGCATATTACACATTACATTCAGAGCAATCCTTACATTATCAGGATCTATTGCGAAAACCATATAAATAATCTATCTAAATATAATCAATCTAATATAATCAACAACCTACCAGAGGAAACCATTCTTGCACATAAAAAGTATAAAGATAAAAATAAGAAAATTATAAAAAGTAATAATCGAGTGTGGTCGTCAAACATTGTTTCAAATAAGAACATATGTAAGTCTCAAACAACAAATTCATTATTTCAATATAAAAAACAAAAACAAAAACTACACTTTACTCTAGACAGTTACATTACTTTCATTTGGTAGCTCGTATAAATATAAATTTTTATTTTTTTTTTTCCTCCGTGCAGAGACGGGTTAAGAATATCCCTGAAGCGATACCTCTCGCTTGTCGTAAAAGGCGACTAAAACAAAGGTAAACAAAACTCACATCTAGGCAATTTAGAAAACACCAAGGTGAGCCTAGGGACACATATACCACCATTAAACTACCCCACAAGTGTACATGCAAATCATTGGGTTGACACGACTGGAGATCCAGATCACCGGTGTTGTAAGAGTAAGATCAAACGAAAAAAATCTGGAGCATGCCCGTGTCACAAAAAAAAAAGGCAGGCCGAAAAACAATTTGTGCAAACAAATGCAAAAACACCAGCATTTGATTGGCCTCAGCGATGAAGTAATCCCAAACTTTTTTATTGTCTTTTGAACCCAAAGAAGCAGAGTTTGGCAAGAATAATTCTGCGTTTGATCTCAGCGCTGATGTTGTTGTCGCTGGTCACTAGTGAGCCAAGGTGGACGAAGTCCTTGACCACTTCTAATTGTGCGTCTACGGTGTTGTGCGTCTTTTTTTTTAATGACAGCATGTATTTGGTTTTATCTTCGTTCACCGAAAGACCCATTTTAGCGGCTTCTGCTTCAATGCTTTGGAACACTTCTTTGACTTCTCGCTGTGCTCTTGTGTTGGCCAGTGGGTCTCGTATGATCTTTCCAAGCACGATGTTGAAAAACTTACATGACAGAGCGTCACTTGCCTTAATCCTTTTTTTAACATCGAAGGTCCGGTTAATTTTCTACCGACCTTAATGGAGCAGCGAGAATTCTTCATTGTCATCCTGCACATTCTGACGAGTTTGGCAGGGATGTTAAAACAAGACATACCTCGGTATAGCTCGTGCTTATGAACACTGTCATATGCGGCTTTAAAATCGACAAAAATATGGTGTGTGTCGATTTCGAATTCTTGGGTCTTTTTAAGATCTGCCGCAGTGTGAATATTTGGTCTATTGTAGATTTACTACGCCTGAAACCACACTGATAGGAACTTATCAAATTATCGACACAGGCTCTCAGGCGTTATAGTACCGCAAAGCAGGCCTTGTACGCGATGTTAAGGAGACTTATTCCTCTATAGTTCGCGCGGTTATAGGGGTCTCCTTTCTAATGGACTGGGCATGCTGAGATTCCATTCGTCGGGCATGCTTTCCTCCGAACATATTTTACAGATGAGCTCCTGCCTGCACCCTACCAGCTCATCTCCAGCCGCTTTAAATAGCTCAGCAGACAGGCCATATGCGCCCGTGGCTTTGTTAGTTTTAAGCTTAGAAATAACAAGTTTAATTTCATCTAGGTTAGGTGGACGGAATTCTCTTGTGTCTTCGTCCAATTCCGCCTGAGAGCGGTATTAGATCTATCATCGCCTACAGAAGTGGTTTTTCCATATTCTAAGCATCGATTGTGACTCTATTATTAGTTGCACCCCGTCATCCCTACAAACTTCGGCTCTAGCTTTATAGCCCTGGCATGTTCGTTTTACTTTTTCCTAAAACTTGTGAGCGTCATTCCTGTGGTACCATCTCACCATCACCTCGATCTCACGCTTTTCGTGTTCTCTTTTTTTCTTCATTAAAAGCGTGTGTTCCTTTCTACTTTTTTGCTCATAGAGCTCACGAGATGGACGGCTCTCGCCCGTCTATGTAGCATGGCTTTGTAGGCGGTTTGTTTTGCTATATGTTTGCATTACTCATCAAACCAGGGGTTTTAAGCTGGTGGCGGTTTCAGACATCAGAGGCAGCATCTCTAATGGCGGGGCTGGCAATGCCTACACTGTTGTACTGTGGATTGTGGCGGTGTCACCGGACTTTGTTGAAGGAAACTCTATGGCGAAAATCAAACGCTTTCCAACGTCAAGGTCTTATTGTCTTGCTCGACTCCGTAGCATCCTTCATGTCCTCATTCGTTCTTGGCTACAACAAGGTATTGATTCAAGTCGATGTTGGCTGCTCGGAAGTTTCGTACATCTAGGATGCTGGAAAAGTGTCAATCTGGTCGATGGTCGTCTTTTGTTTTCCTTGTAGCAGTTACTGTAATATCTATCACAGTTTTCATCCTTTTTTTGCCTGGTTCATCCCATCGCACTTCTTGGACTGCGGTTATATCTGCAGTCGAGGGTTTTTCCAGTTGGTTGCCTGCACCTGGTCTATTAAGGGACCGCCCATTCCAAGTACAGACTCGCAGATCTTTTCGTTTATATTTTTGTTGCTTCGTAACAATATTTGTTTTCCGCAATGGAGGGATGTCAACCCTATGCACAACACCCAACAAGGCCAATTTAATATTTTAATTTAATTTTCGTGGAACAAACACCCCCATTTATTGAGCTTAATTCAAGCTATACTTAATCTAACTTAATAACTAATGAGAACGGGTGAGGGGGCGCGAGTAACTAAGACTGGAAGGAGGGAAGGTTATTGAGAAGACAGAGTTTCACGCATGGAGTGCTAAGGTTGATGTCGAAGTTAATATTCGAATTAACACCTGCCAGCATACGGAAATGGGTTCATTGGAGCCGTATGGGGTGCGGGGGGTGGAAAGATAGTTCGCTGCACATATTGGTTCACTCAGCTATCCAGGAGTGTAAAGGTTTTGTGTCAGCTTGGATTGAGCAGGAACAGAAATCGAAGCTGGTATGTGCCATGTTAAACACCATCAACTTCTTTGCTCTGTTTGCTCGTTCCCTCACTCCTGTATGGATTCAAAATTACATTTTTTTGTTGGCCTACATTTCCTATATTTGCTACATTTCCTAAAGAGCACTAAGTAAATTTAAAGTAAAGTTTCAAATATTGAACAACTAGCTCCCTCAATCCACTTGTCTTAATTTCAACAAATTTTGCGATTCTTCTGAGAAGATGCCCGTAGATTTGCAGATTCAATTCAATTGAAGAAAGTTTAAAGTGTGCCTCAGACGTTATCAGACGCAGAATACATCCTTCTTAGTGAAGCCCATTGTAAATACTCGTATAAAATATTAAAAAAATATATTTTATGTCGTCCTATACCTGGCTTAATACGATCTTCGTATTATAGCACAAATCGTCTGTTTTACGAATATTAAACTTGCGTTTTCAGAGAAAAGTTATTTAAATTATATTCATTCTCTGCACCGTCTCAATGGAACCCTATGTAACGCCCCATTAAAGCGCCTCTCTCTTTGTTATATCGTTCCATCTAAAGCCTTTTAACTCATGTCTTCGCCAACATACTCGAATTTAAAAGGCAAACATTTTCAAAATAAACTCTTTTCTCTTTTCAAGCAGGTTGATATCTTTTCGACATGACTTTGCAATGACAATAATCTTTGGTGTCTTTCAATTTGTTGGGAATTCGGATAAGTTTATTGTTAAACATCATCAAAGTGATGTGACACTTGTGATATTTGCCAACAAAAAAGGATACAAATTCGTGATTTGGATGTTAGGAATTGAAATTAGAGTAAAGAGTATGCATGCCATTTCAAGTGACTTAGAGTTATGGTATATGCATATATTATAAATTGATAGGCAAATAGATTTCAGGCAATCAAGCACTTAAAAAGTTCTGGAGATGCCGTAACGAATATACATACATATGTAACAGAATATTCTCGAGATATAATAGTATGAAAAGCGACTATTCGTGATTTGTAAAAAAATATGTACAGTGGGTGATCAAATTATTACGGCCACCATAAAAAATGAGGTATTTTCAGAATTAATTTCAAATAAAGGCATTAAATAACAATATTAATATATTAGTTTCCATCTGAAACTTATTTGTGACCAATTAACTTTGAAAATTATATAAAACATTATTTAAAATAGCGTTTATTTTTGTGGTAGCCATCTTCCTAAATAGATACCTTACTTCCTATACGTTATGCTTTTTATTTTTCCAACCGTTTTAACAGTTTTTTTTTTTGAAAAATCAAAGCCTACTATTTCGACATCGGTATATTTGATACAAATGTGTTGTGTGAATTATTTTTATTTTAAATTTGTGTGCATTCAGATTGTGTTGGTTGTGTTTTACGAGTTGTTGTGATAAGACGTTGATTTAGCAATGAGTAGAATATGTATGTATATATGTGTATATCGATTTTAGGGACGTATGTCACAGCACTTCGGAGAGAAAATCATCAAAAATATCGGTATGATTTCTTCAGCAGCAGCCCCAAAGAGTGGATGAGTCGCAAATAATTTTTTAAGCTATAGACAAAAGTTCAAAAAAGCTCGCAGCTATAAATGCAATTCGGCTCTCATTAACCAAGTCATCTTAGTGCTGCATAGGTTTAAGCCCTCTATTTTCTTCTACGAGTTTGAAAAAAATGAATATCTATGTACATACCAACAACTCTTTTGAAGATGGAACGAACGATTCTGCTGCCGATAGACTTCTGCTGTTTCACTGACAACAAACATTACATCATATAAATTATCGGCATCTTTCGATACAAGAGAAATAAATACTTTTGGGATACAATACCCACATATCTGATATCTATTAATAAATATAATAGATGTTAACAATAGGTTGACTTCAACTTCTTGGAGAATTTGACAGATGCTATGTCTCTTTAGATATCGTTTCATAAGAAAAGCAAAATGCGGAAATTGTTTTCCCTTGGGTATTTGTATAAGACCGATGGTTGGGATTTCGATTAAATGATGAAATATCAGATTGAATTTGATTGACGTAAACAGGAAAGGAGTTCAATTGAATAGAAAGTTTCCATTTAACATCCTTGAACTTATCAAAGTTACTGACCCCAATAAATAGAGTACATTGCAAAAATATCATCAATCACCCTCAGCTAAGACCAAGTTATTGAAAGGTGGTTTATTTGAAGCAAATTATTATCATTTATCAGCAACTTTAAGTGAGAGCAATCACCGAAGGCAATCACCAATTGCTCTTTAAAAACTTGCTTGAAAAAGAGCAGAAGATAGTAGTTGTCTTTCGCATATTCTTTAATGTCTTTCTACTAATGAAGACGTTCGTACCCCTCACTACCTACACTGCTGGCACACTAATTAGCACACCCTCCAGAGCTGAAGGTGTGCTCCACAGAAAGCTCTGTGCCTTATTTCCAAAAATAACATATCTACTAGCTATTATTTGTCATTTTTAGTCACTTTTTGCAAATTTCAAATTTTGAAGGCTTTACTTTATAAGTAACATTTTTCAAAATAATGTTCGTTTCGCTCTGGCATTTTAATAAGCACATCCAGGTCCAATGCTTAGGTTGAGTTTTATTTGTTGTCCATATCATTGTTGTGACGACTTGTAAACAGATTTACTGAAGTGAATAAAGTAATTTTGGGGCTTGATAAGAGTTCAGGAGAGATGGGCAAATGTTCCGAAAGGAACAAAACCTCAGCCAAACTTCACTAAATATTAAACATTCATGAAAGAGAATTTAAAACGCTTTAAAGCATTATAAAAACTTCAGTATATTTGAAAATAAAGGGCGATGCAGGCCCAGAAAAACCAGCAAAAGGGAGAATTCCATTTAAATTAGGCATGTTCTTAAAGACGATCTAACCACTTCCTTCGAAATACAAAAATACATGGAGGAAGAATGTGGGCGTTAACATCTCGGCCAGAACGGTGAACCTTCGAGGATGGTTGAGCCTAAGGAACCGAAGGTAACAAATGATAATAGAAAAAAAAGAATTAAATTCGCAAAAGATCATCGTGGTTCTTCTTCATCTTTCTGGAATTCGATCATATGAAGCGATGGTTCTGATGCAAGATATTCTGGACGACGGCCACCAAACAAACAACTTCACCCCGGGTATACCAAAAAGACGGTGAAATTTGATGGAGGTAGCGTAATACGGTTGTCTTAGCATTCATAGCGTTGGTTTTCTGGTACTTCCAAAAGGCAATTAAATGCGCTAGCATATAAGAATATGTTGTCGGAACACCTTATATCACATCTGGAGGATTTACCACCTTCCGTTTATAGGTAAGCTTCTTTCCAGCAGGACAATCCGCCTTGTCACAAAGCCAGGAGTGTTATTTTGTATCACTTACGGATTCGGAAATGAAATCCGATCCGAAAGTCAGTTCGTATTTTATATCACTTTCGGATTTAGTTTTAATGCTGCCAACGAATTAGTGGTCAGTTCCGTAAATTGTGCTGTCCAAACAAAACAAATCAAAGTTGAAGGCAATCAGCCAATAATAAATTAAAGGTAAATGAAATAAAAACAAAAATGGACAGCGTCGCTTTGTGGTTTCGGGATGAACAAAATCAAGAAAAAAAATATCCAGCGGAGGAGAACCAGAGATAGCTTTGTGAAGAAATTTCGGCTGTCAAAAGAAGCACTTTTATATACCTTGGAAGCAGTAAAAGACAATTTCCCAGGTGTGATAAGACAAACTGCAGTGCCTCCAATTTTAAAGCTCGCGGCAACCTTGGTTAACAAATCTTAGCCAATCCAAATTGGCTGTGTGCATAACCGAGGCATGCAGGGCGATAGAAGAAGTCCTATGTCCTTTACATTCATTCACACTGCCAGAGGAAGTCAAGGACCAGACTAAGCAGTATTTTTATAGCAGATACATATAAAATCCCTGGAGTTATCGAATTGATAGGTGGAAAGCACATTCAAATAGTTCGGCCAAGATCATCAGAACATTTGTACTCTAATCGGAAAATGTAGCAGAGCATTAATGGCATGATAGTAAGTAATAGCAAAATGTAAAACAAGAACTAATTTCCCTTTTTAGATTGTGGATCACAGTATGAGAATATTGGCCGTAAATGAAAGATTCGGGGGTGCATCCGATGACTCACATGAGTGGAGCTTAAGAAGAACTATATAGAAAAAAGATCTGCAGACGGGGATAAATCTTCTTGGCTTTAAGGTATATGTCTCAATGGATGCTTATTGTAAACAGATATACATATGTATATATTTTGTATATATATTATAGGCGATTTTTGGATTCAGTCCAACCATGGTTTTGACTCCTTACCGTTTAGCAGCCGAAAAACAAAGATGTTTTTGATGTTGTTGGTCGATGATCATTACTGCTGAATGAGCAGAGCATCTCTTTACTTTCTTTGTCTGTGTTTGTTCCATGATATCCTCGTCCATTAGAGCTAAATCCTGGTGTGACATAGAGGAAGCTATTCCAAACGACAAAGTATTGAGTGTGCCGCTCACGACAACGTTGAGATCTAATACATCAATTATTCTTTTCTCTAATGTCATTAGCGGGACACATTTGTTTGGACCACCGCCAGTTGCTTCTATATTGGTACGATCTGACCGCAGCTTGGATTTGTAATGGTTTTTAAAATCAGACCAAACCTAGAAATACACATTTTGTGTATGGGTGGACCTTTTGAATTAAATTAAAAATAATGATTTTGAAATTTGCTTTCGGAATACAAAATAACGAAGTTCCGCAAGCGAGTTGGTATTACTTTACATTTCCGAAAGCGAAACGTTCATATTTGCTAAAGCCATACAAAATACCGATTTCCGATTTTCGAATACATTTCCGATACTATAGCAATACAAAATAACACCTGGTTAAAGAGTGGTTTGAAAAAGCAAGTGATGGATTGGCCTCCTCAGAGCCCATATCTAAGTCCAGTTGAGAATATGTGGGCCATTATTACAAGGCGTATCATGACTCTAAAACCAAAAAATGTATGTGAATTGTAGGGCCTCATCTACAAAGAATGGTACAAAATACAAGAATGGTACAATAAGAGGAACGCAACTAAATACTAGTTAATTTTACATAGTTTGCTTCTAAATGTTATTTGATATCATTTATTTTTCATATTTTCAGATGATTTTGACCAGACTCTAAAAACATTTATTTTCTTTTTTTTTAATATACCTATTGGTTTTTCTTAAAATATTTAATGAACCAATTGAGTTTTTGTATTCTTCTTCTTAAATGGCGTTACAGCTCATGAAGAGCCAGAGCCTAGCTTCTCTCATTCACTTATGTTGTGTGCGATTTGTTTTTTTCACACAAATGAACAGAAAATACAGTTTAATGCCGATTCCGAACGGCGAGAGTCGAGAAGCTTTTTCAAGGCAGGTGTACTACGGGGGGTTTTGCCAGTTCCCCACCGAGGAGATAAGCCGCGTAATGAACATTCGATGGCGTTGGTATTATTGGGTTCTCGAACTCGCTCATCGTGCGTCAGAGGCCGACACATCACCCACTGCGCCACGGCTCTCTCACGTTTTTATATTAATAACAATAAATATTGAAGATGCCGATTCAAATTTTTAACTATTACATTAGTTTTATTGTATCACAACTTTGTTCGATAGGGTTTACTAATTAGCGTGCCACCACTGTATATTTCGTATATGTCGTTACCTCAAGAGTTATCCCTTATTTCTAAATCTTGTGCCGGATTGATCAAATAGAGGATAGGAAGATTGTGATTTACACAATGAATAGAAATCCGCAACATTTTTTATTTAATTCTAAAGTACGTTCAGTGATGCTTGTAACCGAATAGCCAAATGTCCGTCTTGTCTCTATTTACAAAAAGATGAAATTTACCATCCCATTTCGGAAAAATTGCTGATGATTGCTTGATTACTTTCCCCATATCACATGTTAATGTAATTTGTCCCGCAATATGCCCTCAATGCCACGAGCTGTGTGTCGTGTGGTGCCCTCCTGCTGAACACAATTGTCATTGACGTCTCTAGTACTGATTACAGGCAATTAAAAGGTCAATAAACAACGTTCGGTAGAGCAATCCACTCGCATAAATATAGTTGAAAATTGACAATGCTAATCAGCGAAAGGACCTTTCGTACTATACTTGACCTACGCAGTAATCAATGGGGTTAATAGCGAAGAAAAAAGAAATAAAAATGGAAATTAAAAAACAAAAGAAATTAGAAAAATTCATATTTAAGGCTGGTAGAAAACGGACATTGACAACCAGACGAAAAATGTCTTTTTAGTTTACCTTGGTAAGTTAGCAAGCAAGTTCAATCAAATCGTGATTGGTGTTCAAACCAAAGGGTTTTTGTTATGAAACCAATTGTGTACCCATCCCTTAACTCGAGCTGCGGGCCAAAACGTCTCAGTGGTGTCATGCCGACTTCAGGTAGACGTTGTCCGACAGCATCAATACTTTCGGTATACTCCCGCTGTTAACAAATAATACAGCCTCTTCAAGAGAAATTCAGTCGATCGTCAATATCCGCCCTACATGTATTATGTTAAGTAGATACATATTTGATGTAAGCAAACTTTAGTCAGAGGAGAAAATTATTTTAAATTTTATATACATATATATTTTAAATATTTTTTTATAGAGGTATAAAACTTTGAAATTGAATAAAACAAAGATGATTTTTTTTAAATTGACACGAAATTGACTTTATTCGAAAGATAATCTTCTAACATTATAACTTAAATATAATTTGTGGTATATGCTAGAATATTTTTCTGATCTTATTCTTCTAGCTCAATAAATTGTTTCAATTCAATTTATTAAGTCAATTAATCTAAAACATAAGGTCTATAGAAATAGGTTTAAGAGTTTCTCTTTGACATGGTTTGTCCGCATAAAACCAATAAGCTCTTTTTAATTAATTGACGTAGTTAAGCTCGATTCAATCATTCTTATCTGGCTTTAATATATTGTAAGTTAAATGTCTCAAGAACGAAAGTTTTAAGAAATACTCGGCAGAGAATAGCTTCTAGAAATTTTCTGTTTGGAGTCGGTATTGAACTTATAATAAAAAAACAAGGTAGAATGAAAAAGCTTAGTTAGATTTATCTACAATGGCTCACAGTCAAAATCCTATTTGTCAAAACAATCCAACACAATATGACCTTATAGTGGTTTTATCAACATTTTTTAAACATGAACCCTCAGCTTTTTTTAGGTCATAAGAAGTATGGGAAGACGACGCCTTTTCGTTAAGTACTTCACTTTATCTTATTAACAGCTCACAGCAGACCTTAAAATTGATCATTTGCCAAGCTGCTGATAGTCCTGAATCCTACATAATACAGAACGTTGGTTTGTTACTCAAATTGAGATTTTTTTTGTTTTGTAACTAACTTGCGCAAATGTTTCTGGCGGCTTTTTTAATTAGAGGTCGTCTGAGAGGAAGCAATAAACTATTTTGTGGCACTTGATTGTGAAAGAATACAATACTTTCATCATAAATAACAAAAAAACTTATTACACATTGTGGGGCTAATCTATTATTATCTATCAAACAAAAAGGGCTGCCAGAAACAATATACACTCCCCGACACTTGATAACGCTCACTTAAACTTTCTGCCTTAATCCTAAGACAGGGGTAATATTTCTTCGGACCCATCATTAAAACTTTTATTTTCTAACCTCTCTGCTATCTGGTGACAAGTTGTAAAAAATTAAGGAAGTAAAAACGAAAATCGCCATTTTCAGTTTTTTGCCTATTTTAGGCGCGACACTTGATTACCCTCATCAGTTTGCTTTCAATATTTAAAGCGCGGGGTCCTTTGAAGTATGTAAGATTGTGTTCTGTTTTATTGCTACAATTTATTAAAATTATTTTTGTTCTAGTTAAAACTCTAACAAATTAACAAATTGTCAAAATTCTTGCTTGGGGGCAAGAAAATTATTCCATCCGGAACTGCTAAAAAATTTGTTCAATCAACAATTTTCTGAAAGATCTAGAAAATGATGGCAAAAATTGAAGAGCGACAATAGAACGAGATCGCAGGTCAATTTTATCCGAAGCTTCAAATTCCGTTGCGACCGCACGCAAAATATAGGACAAAATTGGAACTGTAGCTAATGTCCGGGCAGTTCAAAGGGTGATTCAACAGTGTCCATAACTCCGACGGCAAAAACTGAAGAAAACCCACGTTTACTTTAGCACCAATACATATCACAGCTTGGAATTTTGCCGGGCTCACAGAATGGGTGGGCTCACTTATTTTTTCCGGGGAGAAAAAAATTAATTTGGATGGCCCAATAGATCTGGTTGTCTTAGATGGTCGGCAGGACTCGGAGGATTACCTCGAGCTTCTTCAAATACAGACCTTCAATTCCCACGAAATATTTAATGGTCTACGTTGGATTTTCCAGCAGGGTAACGCATCAGCATGTTTACAAGCGACAATGTGTTGGCCGCCTCTCTCTGCCGATTCAGTGAGTGAATGTATTGAGCAAGTAGGTGGACGTGTTTTTAATTCGCTCTAAGAAAAAGTGCTTTTTTGTTCAAATTCCTATTGTCCTCAGTTAGACAAGTGTAGCGTAAATAAATATAAGATATTGACTTTTTTATAAAGGGTCCGCCATCTAACGTTTTTTTTTTCAAGTAGTGCTTATTTCGTGAATGGTAACACTTAGCTCATGTCTGATTTGACAGATAATTAGTTTTATCCTTCCGCTGAACGAATATGGTTGTGTATACGCTTGAACAACGCTTCGCTAAAGTGGGCCTGCGATCGACTTACAGAAAATGCCGATTTTGCCAAAAAAATCATCTTTTCAGATGAAGCTCATTTTGATCTTGGCGGGTATGTAAACAAGCAAAATTGTCGCATTTGTGGCACAGAAAACCCGTATGCATACATTGAAAAGCCGGTGCACCCAAAACGAGCCACTGTTTGGTGCGGATTTTGGTCCAGAGGCATAATTGGGCCATTTTTCTTCGAAAATGAGCAAGGAGTGGCCGTTACAGTCAATGGCGATCGTTATCGGGCCATGTTGAACGAATTTTTGTTCACAAAAATTGAAGAGGAGGATATTGGCAACATTTGGTTTCAACAGGAAGGCACACACAGCCGAAGCTACACTCGATGTTTTGCGCCCTGTTTTTGAAGATCGCATTATCAGCCGCAGAGCTGATGTCGTTTGGCCACCTCGGAGCTGCGATTTGACTATTATTTGTGGGGTGCCGTCAAAGATAAGTGTTACGCCGACAAGCCAGAGACAATTGACGCTTTAAAGGACAATATTCGTGAAGCCATTGGTGAAATACAGCTGCACACAATCGATAATGTGATTAAAAATTGGACCGATCGTGTAGGCTACTGCATGGCCAGCCGAGGCAGCCATTTGAATGAAATTATTTTCCATTATTAACCGGAAGGATTGTACTTTCAAATAAAAAAAGAAATTTGAGAAAATATTCCGTAGTTTTTTTTATAGCATTTTCAAACAAAAAAAAAGTTTTTTGGCGGACCCATTACAATCGACAAATAGACTACAGTGACATCAGTGCTTCAAAAGACATTAATTTTTGAATTCTTAATTTGAGTGGTGAGCAATTTGCTTTTATTACCGTCCAACTCTTCATAAGCTAAATATGTATGTGTGTAATCATTGCGGTGATAATTTGCCTAAAGAAGGTGATTTTGCAGTGTGCGCTCGCAAACTACATTTTGAATATACGACGGTTACAGACCGTGGTTATGGAGAACCATGGGTGCAAGGCGGGACACATGGAAATGCCAGGTATGCAGGAGCACAGGAGATGTCCCAAGTGCTGATAATATTATAGTATCGCACACACCAACACCTGATTTACCGTCGGCCAAACGCATACGACCTGCAAACAGCCCGATGAACACAAGCACAAATATTGACAACAATGCGGTAGTCCTAGCGGAAATTAAGCTCATGAGAGAAGAGATGAAGGAAATCGTAAAAAGTTGCGAGTTCTTGGGAATAAAGTATGATGAATTGAACAGAAACATGTTGTCTGTTGTTGTAAACGTCTGACCTCTGTGGTATACAAAACTAGAGTGAGTGTTTATTTCATTTGATAGACTTCATTTGGAACATATTAACATTTGGTATATGTGACTTGCTTAGCTTACAAAAGAGTAAAAGAGAGGCTGCAGACAGGAGTATACAAACAAGAATTTTTACTTAAATATTGCTGAATTACTCTAATACATGTCAAAAAATATTCAGCTAATCGAAGGTTTCTCTAAAGAAATAGCTGAACTTAGAGAAAACAATAAAAAAAAGACGTCATCATACAAAATATGCAAGCGCAAATCAACAATATTAAACAACAAATAATAAAGAACAACATCGAAATCAAAAACATCACACCTACACCACAGGAAAATCTGGTTGAAATAATTAAAACGATAGGCAGATCTATTAATGTCGATATAAACAATAGCGACGTCACTGACGTCTATAGAACAAAAACGAAAATTCCTGATAAATCCACCATAGTAGAAACTTTTGCCTGGAATAATTGTAAAAAAGAATTTATTAGAGGAGCGCGCGCAACTCGACCGATCAAACTCAAAACAATAGCAGCACGAACAACAACAACAATATAAACACAAACATGTCCGATATGCCCTATATTAACAAGTAGCTGACAAGGCACAACAAACACCTACTATGGCTGGCAAAAGAAAAAGCCAAAATAGAAAACTGGAAGTATGTTTGGGAGAGCAGCGGGAAAATTTTGGCAAGAAAAAATGAGAGCACTCAAGCAGTCACTATCAACATATGGTCTGCGATGTTGAGAAAATCACACGCTCATATATATAGTGGTGCATTGTAAGCCAATAACATAAACACAATTACTTATACCAAAAAAATAGAGAACACAAAGAAAATGATACTTTATTCGACGACATAGATTGTTGATCGAGCGGAGCGTAGCGGAGCGAGAGCAATCACCCACTTTTTGGCTCACTATATTTGGGGAATATAGTGCTCCGAAAACGATTTCGGACTAATCTTGTACGCACTAAATGTAGATATCGGCTATAACCACACATGTGTGCAGCATGTCATTCGATAGATCTAGGTCTGTAGATGAGCCATAAATTATCAAATGAAATTGTTTGATTGAAAAATAGTGAGAAATAACGAAGTAAAGTTTAGAAAAGTTGCCATAGATTTTTGCAGGCACGTGCAATCAAAATTTGAAATTATCGATAAATTCGAATACCTGAATACCTTTTTCATCTGATTTTGACATTCCTTAACATTTTGGACACATTTTAATACGTTTGATAAATCAAATGCCCGCAATTACGAGGTAAGTCACTTGATTGAGTAACTTTTAACACTAACACTTAAAATAACAGGAGAGCCGGACGTCCTTCTCTCACGAGAAGACGGCAAAGAATTGCGAATGCAACAAGGGTAGCAGCACTTCGAACGACTCAAGAGCCCGATCAATCCACCAGTCATCATCTGCATTCAATTCCCACATGCCTCCAAGAACTAGGCAACAATTTACAGTACAACTACTGCGGCACATGTAAAGAACGCTGGCTGAGCATGACCATGGCTCGGAATGATCTTTGTTCCAGATGTTCGAGACAGCCGATAAAGTTCTCTGCAGCTAATGACATGGATCCTGGTGAAGTTCCCGATGCACTCAAGGACCTTAATGACACTG
Source organism: Merodon equestris (assembly GCA_958301585.1). NCBI lineage: Eukaryota > Metazoa > Arthropoda > Insecta > Diptera > Syrphidae > Merodon > Merodon equestris. The sequence goes on along the minus strand of OY284413.1, from coordinate 153,303,616 downwards.
AAGAGCAACTGATCGGTCGTGTCAAGGCCATTTGCTCGATAACCAAACTCAAAGGCGGTGGACAGTATAGTTACTCGGGAAGTGTCATCAATTTCGTTCAAGATACCAATGAGTTTGCTAAACGCCTTCCTCACCATCCAAGTACTGCATCTACAATGTTGATTGCCAAAGGAACACATAAAGACAGATTTAAAGTATCAGTTCCAAGGATCAGGACTGCATTGCTGTGGCTAAAAGTAAACAATCCGTATTACGCAGATGTTGAAATTGCTGAAGACGTTTTAACAGCCATGGAAGGTGTTGGTGGCGATATTGGTGATTTGCTTCCACAGATTGATTTAGATTTAAACACAGCTCAAGATGACTTCATACACGAATCTGGTGTAGCTTCGCATGTGAACATACCTCAGGAAACATTGATCAGAGCTGCTCTCAACGCAAATCAACCAATCGAACAACCAATGCTGAGTAACGAACCCATCAATGAATACACTACAAACGGTTATGTAGTCATGGCCTTTCCAACACTATTCCCAACTGGACGAGCTGATCTACGTGACACGAGTGGTAGACGTATCAAAGTTGACCCAATTGACTATTTTACCCATCTCTTCAAGTATGATGATGGCCGTTTTGCAAAACATCCACGATTCCGTTTCTTTGCAATGAACAGTAACCAGCGGTGGAGAGCTGCTACTCAAGGGAAGGTCTTAGTGAGTCGCGCTGGTCTTGGTGATTTGACAGTCAAGCAACTCAAAGATCGAATGGTAGAGCAGCCCACGCTTATCAAACAAATCGGTTTTTTCAATGCCAACCTGAGAACATCATCAGCTTTCTGGTTCAAACGTTCGGCTGAACTGCTAGACATGGTTAATCAGCTAGGGCCGCCAACTATTTTCTTTACACTATCATCTGCTGATCTACATTGGAAAGAGTTGTGGAAGTTGCTTGCACCAGACGTTGTCGATCATAGTATCTTAACTTGCACTCAGCGATATTCACTGATTCGGGAAAATCCTCAAGTAGTTGATTACTTCTTCACAGTACGTGGCGAACATTATGTCAAGCAACAAATGAAAGAACAGTTCAATATCACTGATCATTGGTTCCGTTTTGAATATCAGCATCGAGGTTCTATTCATCTTCATGGCTTGGCGTGGATTAAAGATGCCCCTGACATAACTCAACTCGATTCAATGTCTGCTTCTGAACTCCAAGGAGTAATCGAGTTCTTTGATGCACTCTCCACCGAAGAACATCCGGATGTCAACGTCAGGCCGCCTATTGTCCACCCGTGTAAACTTTCGCCAAGCGACATCAGTGACGTTGATCACGACTACGCCGAGCTTTGTAGTATTGTTGAGATTCATAGTACATGCGGTGTCCATTGTATGCGGAAACCAAAAGGTGGTGGATCTGAACGCTGCCGCTACAAGTTCCCAAAAGATTTGCAAGAACGAACAACTTTGACGAAGATTGATGGCTCTTGGGTTTTGACACAGAGACGAAACCATCCTCGAGTCAATCGTCATTACAGATCAGTGCTACAAACTTGGCGGGCCAACATAGACTTCACACCCATAGTATCAACGAATGCCGTTTGTGGATATATCGCCAAATATGCATCCAAATGTGAACCACGATCCACAACGCTGGCCGAACTCATGTGTAATATCTTAACTAACGAAGTCAGTGACAATGATTCAGCCAAGAAAGCCATTACAAAGTTGCTCATGAAAACAGTCTCGGGACGTGATCACTGTGCTCAAGAGTGCGCTCACGTGAATCTTGGCTTACCATTTTGGTCATCAACTCGAGAGTTTGTTGCGTTGGTTATTCCAAATTCAGACTCTGAAGAGCAGGTGCTACTGCAAACTCTGAACGATGACGAGGTCATCGGAGGAACAAAGTCTCTCATCGAGAAATATAAGAACCGCAACGCTGCTTACAGTCATCTATCGCTCTTCGATTTCTCTTCGCAATGCAAAGTTGTGGGCGATCGATATACCAAGCGACGCAAAGCAGCAGTGGTACGAGTATTTCCGAGACTCAAGTTAATAGAAGAAAATGACGCAGACAATGACATGTACTACAGAATCCAAGTGTTAGTTCACGTCCCATATCCATTGCCTTGGATTTCAGAAGCTGATTTTCTTGGTGATATGACCTGGAAGTCTCTTTTTGAAGCACGTCAGATTACACAACAACTTGATTTGGAACCTCTTCATGAAGATGATGAATTCGAAGATGAAGATTTTGAATTATACGTCGATGGTCAAGACCCATTCATGCTTATGGCACAGATCGGACCAGCCGGTCCACCGAGTGACGTGGACCTTGGTTTACGAGCCATGGATATTGAGCATGACTGGAGCAGCTCATACGGACACTTTGAACAGCCGGAGTTACTGTCAAGTTTTCTTATACAGTCCAGACAACAAACAGAAATGGTGGCTGAACATCAAGTGTACCCAGACGTTCAGTTTACACACGAACAACAGAATGTCCTGTTCATTTTAGACAGTCAAATGCAGGGGTCAGCTATTCACAATCGGATAATCATACAAGGGAAAGCCGGAACTGGCAAATCAACACTTATTAGAGCAATCGTTGCAAAGTTGACTGCAGACCTCAATTACGGCTCATCTTCATACAAGCTACTTGCCCCTACTGGGGCGGCGAGTGTGAACATCAATGGACAGACAATTCACTCTGTACTGAAGATATCTGGAAAATTCAATCCTCTTACGAATGAAGCTTTGACTGCTTTCCAGAAATCAGTTAAAGTCATAATAATAGATGAGTGGAGCATGGCCGGTTCCACCTTGATGGGTCAGGTCGAATAGCGATGTCGCCAGGCCAAGGGCTGTGACGAGCCTTTTGGCGGAATGATCGTATACCTCTTAGGTGACATCAAACAACTACCGCCAGTTGGGGATAAACCAATGTATGCAAAGAAGAAACCCGGTCGTTACTCGAGCAGCTTATCTGATCAAGGACAACTTGCCTATAAGAAGCATTTCACGAAAGCAGTAATCCTTAAAGAAGCTCATCGTCAGTTGGGAACATCGACAACTGATGTTCATTTCCGTGATGCATTAGACAAACTAAGCATTGGCAGGAACACTGAAGAAGACTGGCAACTGTTCATGTCGAGATCAACGAGTCGTGTTTGTGTTGCAGAACAAAGCACCTTCAAAGATGCCTTGCGCATCTACAGTACAAAACAAGAAGTCATGACATACAACACAGAGAAACTACGTTCGTTAGATCTTCCAGTAGCCAGAATTCAAGCGAAACATAACAGCAAAAATGCTGAGAAAGCCACAACTAATGACGCTCAAGGATTAGCTCATACTCTTAAGCTATCTGTCGGCGCATTAGTTATACTTACGCGAAACCTTTGGACCGACAAGAAACTGGTGAATGGTGCAAGAGGTGAGGTGAAAGATATTGTGTATCGTCCAACAGACAACGCTCAAACCGCAATGCCTGTTGCTGTTTTGATCAAGTTCGATAAGTACACTGGCCCCACCGTTGACGGATGTGTTCCAATAGCACCTATCACGAGTGGATATCAGCTTGGGGGAGAAAGTTGTACTAGGATGCAACTACCACTCAAACTAGCATGGGCTATAACTGCACATGCATCTCAAGGACAGACAATCGACAAAGCAGTAATCGGAATCGGAAACACGGAGTTTGCTGCTGGACTCTCTTATGTTATGTTTTCTAGGATAAGGTCACTGCAAGGTCTCCTGGTGGAGCCTTTTCCTTATTCGCGAATATCCCATATACATGATTCGGATCGGATGAAACAGCGCGTTGAAGCTGAGAAATGTTTACAAAAATTGTCAGAGAAATGAACTCCGACCAACACATCTATAATCTCACTTTGATAATAATAAAAATAACGATTTTCTTGGAAATTTTCACAGTGGTCACCTCACTTTCACGTCCCCTAACGGTGACCACCTGCTCTACCTGAGTTATGGCTCATATTAACCCACTCACACATGCCTATCACCATAACAATCCGCAAGCATGTAGTTGCTGTGCGGCAACACTTACGACATGTTTCACTAATAGCGCAATTTATTTGCATAAACTCCATGTACATTCATTCTGATTTGCATCTCAATCGGAACTGTCGTTTTCAAGTGGTGATCATGACCAATCGAGCGGAGCGTAGCGGAGCGAGAGCAATCACCCACTTTTTGGCCTAGCGCGTGCATGTACGGGGAATATAGTGGTCCGAAAACAATTTCGGACTAATCTTGTACGCACCAAATGTAGATATCGGCTATAACCACACATGTGTGCAGCATGTCATTCGATAGATCTAGGTCTGTAGATGAGCCATAAATTATCAAATGAAATTGTTTGATTGAAAAATAGTGAGAAATAACGAAGTAAAGTTTAGAAAAGTGCCATGCGGAGCGAGAGCAAGGTTGATAAAACAACAAATTTGCTCGCTCGATCAAAAATGTTCAGTAGCGGAGTTAAGCCCGCGCATACTGATCTGGCTAGTAGGGTAAAAGAAGGTTTTAGCAGTATTGATTTAAATGAATTAAGAGGAAATTGCTATTTATGTTTTAATATAATATATTTATGTAAGATCACTGCGTTTGAATTGGGATAGTTTTTGCGTTAGCATAAGTCATATAATAAGTGCATTGGATATTATTGTACTGGTTGAAACGAACGAACGAGAAGACAAAGAAACATTGTATTATAAACTGGATGGATTTCATAGTCCAGAATTTTTCAATAGGAATATGCGTAGAGGTGGAGGAATCTTAATGTTGGTACGTGAAAATATAAAATACAACCGCTTGCCTAGTAGAAGCGTGTCTTCTGAGAACATAGGAATCTACCTCACTGAAGAAAAAAAGTATGTATGTGTTTGGTATATATGTATGTATAGAGCGCCTGGATTAAGCCAAAAAGATTTTATAGAAGAAATAGAGGCGAAGTTGTGTGAAATGAAAGGCAATGATGAAATAATTGTTATGGGTGATATAAATATCAATGTTCGAGATACAAACTCAAATTATGCCCAGAGTTATTTAGAAATGATAGCGTCGCTTGGGTTAGCGAACATCATTACTGAATACACAAGAATAGACCCAGTAAGAGGAACGAAATCATTAATAGACCACATCTTAGTACGAAAAATAGGAAGTGCTACAAAGTCATTCGTCATCGAAAGTGGTTTAAGTGATCACACTGGACCCACTTCTCTGTAATAGGAGTACAACACCTATCACATATATTTCTACCAAAAAAGTCGAACCATTTATCTCTGCCGCGAATTGGGATGAGGTATTGAACGAATGTGATGCAATTGATCTTTATGAAATACTAGTCTCTAGGTTAGGTTTGAGAAGGGGAGTGTGATGGTTAGACATCACTTCCACTCGGAGGCCAAGAGGCCCATTGTGATTCCCTTCGTTTGTGTGGGTACACATAAAATTAACCTGTCCTATCACGTGGTGGCTGAAACCACCCCGTGCTCTTGATGAATGTTAGAAGATCCGATATGTCTGCATTAGCCACGTCCGCAATCTCTTTAAAGAATCTTTGGCCTAGCGACACTAGGCGTCGATTCTGGAGAGCTGGACAGTGGCAAAGCAGATGTTGGATCGTCTCAGTTTCTTACTAGTCTCTAAGTTTAAGGAAATATATTTAAAAGCGACTTGTGTAAAAATAGTGAAGAACCCATGCATGACTGCCTTACTTATAGATAAATGTAAAACACGAGACAAACTTTACAGAAAATGGAAGAACAACAGGCAAAGTACAAGGTTTGAAGCAGAATACAAATATTATCGGAATAAATTAAACAAAGAAATACTGATGCATAAATCAAATTACTACAGAGATAAATTCAACACAATAGGAACAGATCCTCGCAAAACGTGGACCTTGATTAACGAGATAATGGGAAGAAAGAAACTTAACGTTGATGGTTATCACTACAAATTTTCCACCCGAAATATCAGATAACGTTATATCAAACGAATTTGCGCAACATTTTTCCCAACAAACTAAAAAAATACTACATCAGTGCGAGATAGTCACATCTGCTCATAAGAATAAAACTGTTCCGAACACAATTTTCCCAGTCGAAGCTAATGTTGCAGAAGTCTACAATATAATCAATCAAATAACTGAAAATAAATCCCCGGGAATCGATGGAATTAGACCGATTGATATAAAGCGACATGCATTAATTTTCGCTCCCTTCCTTTGTAAACTTATTAACCTCAGTCTAATGTAAGGTAAAATACCAGAAGCCCTTAAAACTGCAGTGGTGAGACCGGTATATAAAGAGGGTGTAAAAGCAGAAATAAGTAACTATCGTCCAATCTCTATATTGCCAATTATGGAGAAATGTATGGAAGATGTGATCACCAATAGATTAAGTAGCTTTATAAGCAAACACCCTCTCATCCACAAAAGCCAGTACCCGTTCCAGAAGAATAAAAGCACTGGTAATTTGTTAGCTGAGTTTGCAAATTGCATTAATGAAAGCCTCAATAAAAGCCACCATATTCTAGTGATGTATATGGACTTCAGTAAGGCCTTCGATACGCTGAACCACACAAAACTTTTAGAATCACTTGGGCATCTCGGCATCCGTGGAGTAATGGCAAATTGGCTTACTAACTATTTAGAAAAACGGCTTTTTAGTGTAAAAGTCAGGGGCAGTTACAGTACAATGAAAGAGGTTGAATATGGAGTGCCCCAAGGATCCAAATTAGGTCCGATTTTGTTTATACTGTACACTAATGAGCTCCTTAATGTATTTAAGAAAAATATACCTTTTGCTTTTGCTGTCGACACTGCAATAGTGGTTCGGCATAGGTCTTTAGAAACAGCTACAAAAATATCGCAGGAGGAGTTCAACAATGCTGTTAAGTGGTGTCACGACTATGGACTGGTCATAAATGTGTCTAAAACCAAGATGATGCACATCCGTAACCCGCAAATATCTTGGTGTGACAATAGACAGTCATTTTATCTGGAGCCTACATATTGAAAATATCCGTTCCAATATAAAGAGCGCAGTTTTTGCACTTGCTCACTTAAGAAACCACGCCACTCCTCAAATCTTGAAACAAGTTTACTATACCTTAATTGAATCCAAACTAAGGTATGGCATACTCGCATGGGGCAATGGATCTAAAACACATATAACGAAATTGCAAAAGCTTCAAAACTCGGCGCTAAAACTCATCAACAACAGAGATACTCAAACTGGAAGACAACTCTGGGTGGTGCCAGTACAACATATATGTATACAAAATGACCCTCATACTTGACTACTATGACGACACGCGGTTCAAGAAGCCTATCTCACACGAGCTCGGAACAAGAAGACGTACACAGGGCCTGTTTCACATCCCAAGAAACTACAACATCTACGGTAAGAGGCAGTTAGCGTACAGTGTACCAACAGCTCTAAATGAATTACCAGAACCCTTAAAAAATATTAGAAATTTTAAACATAGGAAGAAATGCATTAAAAACTTCTTCCAATCGTCATAATGATTTTTTAACAATAACTGATTCAAATAAATATAATAATATTGTTAACCCAAAAAAAAAAACAAAATAAATAAATTGTTGTGTAAGTTTGTCAAAGTATCTACATAATAACTGAAATAATTGTAGTCTAATTATCATTTGAATTTAAAATTAGCTCAATAAAAGATGAATGTTATTTGCAATGTAATCTTCTGCAGAAAAGCCTAAAAGGCTTCGCGGGAAAATTATACATACTGATTGTTAATTATAAAGGAACAATAAAGTTTAAATTCAATTCAATTTAAACGTTATTGAAAATGTTTGGGGATGGCGGTCGCCGAAAGTTTACGCGGAAGGAAGACAATTTGAAAATAAGCAAGGTCTTATAAAGGCCATATTAGGGCAGATATGCAATAAGTGTATGCTGAAAGGTTTAGATTTTAACCTATTGACATTTCATCCGTAGTGAAAAAGCTGTAAACTAAACACCGTGAACAAAAAAGAGATCTACGCGCGCTGCTAGTCGGTTAGATAAGTTTGGTTCAGAACGAACATGGGCATAGTGTTCAGGGTGCCGCGTAATATACAGAAAACAACCAAAATCAATCTTCTAAAAGAGAAAATATAAATAAAAGTTGTTGTCCTGCGGAGGATGGGTTGCCCAGTCTCCGCTTCGGACCATTGAGTAATCAAGCGGCTTTGGATAACAGCAGTGTATTCAATTTACCTTTTACGTTGCCGTTAACTGGGACACTGGAGTAAAAAGAAACAAAAGCAAGAATAACAACAAAGTCAATTGATTCTCCCCAAGCGATTTCCTGTTCGGTGGTGGTGTCTTCAGGCAGTTAATGGTTTGCTAGTCGCTTTTGTCGAGTATCTACCATGTAAACTAAGTAGGTAGGGTTCTATATTTAGTCCTTGGATTTAGTTGTATGTTTTATGTCTCTTAAGTTTTCTTTTTCTCTGACGACCATTATTTGTCTAACGTTCCCAATTCTTCGAATTGAACGTCGTTCCTTTTGTCGTTCTCTAACCAACAGGATCAAAAAGTAGAAGAGTGAAATTGAGAATGGTTAAATTAAGAGGTTTAGGTTGTTTTGTATGTGTTTTTCACGCAACACCACGTTTGTGTCCTTTTTTTTTTGTTGTTCTCTGATTTAATTTTTATTTAAAGCTATGTACCTACTGCTGTCTTAATCTATCCTCCGCCGATATTGCTCGTACAAGTCTAAAATTAAAACTCATGTCCAAAGAAGTGCATCTGAGTCATTAAAATCATTGGTTTTGCCGGAAACGTCTCCTAGTTTACTTTTACAGACGTTTCTTCTAAGCCTGAAATACCACAGATACTTTGCCTCTGATGAAACTGTGACAATATACCTCTTGTGGGTTTATTATTTATGCAAGCGGTAAGAATTTCGGGACAGATTAAGGGACCCAGCTTTTTTATATCAAATTTCGTCGAAATTTTCAGAACGCGTCATCTATTGCAATGTGTAGCATCGCCAACTTCTTTTGTAAATGGATACATGTGGAAGTTACACCTCGCCATAATTTTTTTAATCTAAAGATAATAATAATAATAGTTAAGCTAAATAGACATAAGCGAAATTGGGGATATATTACATTACCATATCCTTCTCCGAATGAAAGCTTTCTTTTTTTATGGATTTCCATCGACAACAAAGGGGTGGTATTAATTGGTCATTAGGTATTTATTAGCTTAACTCTACCAAGTCGAAGGGTTGACCAGCAGAAAGACTGAATAGCGGAAGAATGCTATATATACGACTCTGTCGGGTGTGTGTCGTCAGCTATTTGCTGTAGACAGTTTGTTCCGAGAAATCCTGAAAAATGAATGAGCTCTGGAAATAGAAATAATGAGCTTACGAAGAAAGCGAAAAAACTGAAAATACGTTGGGGAACATCGAATGATAAGTCGGAAGAAATATCCCGCCGCGCTAGCAATGGTTATATCTGTGTAGGCACTAGGAGCAGCAAATCGTATTAAGTCCCAACAGAAAAACAAAACGCTTTACAGTGATAATAAACCTTAAATTGTGTTAAAATTCTCAAACTTGGACGCGTAGTATGTCAGTATTATATATCCCATGAATTTGAATTTAAAAACAAATGTATAATTATACAGAAATAAAATGTCAAACGACACTGGTACCGAGGTGAACCGAGGTGGGGCTGCATTAACTATAATTACAGGAAATAGTCACGATTAATTTGATCTGCCCTCCTGGGATTTCATTCCAAACAACATTCGCTGGGATAATAGAAAAAATGTCGGCCACTTCCCACATATTGACATACCGCAATCATCAACAAGGAAAATAGTACAATATACAAATTAAAAAATCATCCAACAAGGAATATTTTCAAATTTCACGCCATTGTTGAAAGTCAACATCAACTTATGTAATATTGGGTGGACTATTGAAAACAAAGAAATTAGAACTTTGTCAAATATGTGTAGAACGATTCACACTTGCACTACAAAAACCATATCGTAGAATTCAGACTGCTTTTAGTCATTGGTATTCGTTGTTTGTGCTTTTTCCATGAAAATCATACTCGTATGTACCATTACAAATAATTACCAACTGTTCATCAGCAGTGTTCAATAAAGCCATCGATATAATGGTCGAATGATTTTCAATTAGCTTCTGACTGAATTGATGAATCTCAACTGATATCCTTTTGATTTTAAATTTTAAATTATACATAGCACAATATTTAAGTTGAAACTACCCTCTTAAACGGCAGCATCGTACGGTTTTCATCTGAACTATGACGTATAAGAGAGTGTTCGTCATCATCATAATATTCTTTCTAATTCAAAAAGAGAAATATCGTGTTGTTCTGTTTCTATATCAATATGAGAAAGTCTTGTGCACGTCATTTGGGCTAGCAATATTTTCTTTCGTTTTCCAGAGCATTACATTTACCAAGCATACGAGTAGTCGTTATATTTTTAAATCACTAGAGTATTCACTGATTATTGTATATTTTTTAATATAACGAATACGTATCTGAATTAGGAATTTGTGAAACAGAGCAAATGCACAACGAGAGCGTGCCACGACTATGTGCTAATGATATCACGTGAGTGCGTACACGCAGATCATGAAGTCACTATAAAAGTAGATCCAAAAAAACATTGGCTAGTTTACACCTCCAACCGTTGACATACTTGTTGGGAACCGTTAAAATGCAGCTTTTCAAGAGATTCCTGAAATGAAGGTTGGTATGCTGTTAGGAAAATATAGACAATTATTAATACTTCGTATTTATTTATTTATATATTTACTTATTTATTTATTTACTTATTTATTTATTTTTCTATTTATTTACTATCTACTTATTTAATTGTTTGTCATATTTGTTTATTTATTTAAATATTTATGTATTTATATTTATTTCCTTTATATTTACATTTAATAAATTTATTTATTTATTTATTTTTATTTATTTTCTTCCTGCACTATTATAGCACTTTAAAATAAAGTGTTAACGCCACTTCTCTTTTCCCTCCAACGAAATGTGGTATTTATTTACAAGGAAGGTGTTTAGTGGCTTTTTCTTCTAACTGAAAGTATTTCTGTGAATAATTGTATAAATGTTTTAGATGTAAGGCAATGGAAGTAAAACGAATGTTGCATTAATTGTTTATTAATTGTATTATTTTTGCCACAATAAGCAAATATACATACCTATATATTTAGGCAATTATTATATATATCCTTTAAAATGGTAATTGAATTAAATCTGATAGAAATCGATTGAAAACATTTTTATTTGCATTAAGAATAAGTATTAAAAAATAATACTTTTATTATGGCTTGGCCAATAAAAAACTCCTATAAAACTGTAAAGTGTACTATAATACACCCATGTAGTTACACTTTCCTAACTTAAAAATTGACTAAGACGTATCGCTCTGAAAAATGTCTTCTCCAGACACACTTTTTCGAATAGCTCCTTAATTAACTAAGATCTACTAACATCTATTCGGTCAATTACATTGACCCTCAACATTGCAAATGTAACATTAGCTACTATATAGTTTCCTATTGAGGACAGTTTCGCAATAAAAATACGGCTAGACCTTTTGATAATTTCCTAGAATACTATCCATAGCAAGCAATAAGCTGAACAATACGAAATACAAAATAGTGAGCAATAAGCTGAATTGATAGAAGATTTTTTTTTACACTTTTTTTTACACACAGTCATGGGACTTATATCCATTTGTTGGGTATGCCAACACAAAAACCTTCGAGGTGCTCTGAAAACCACAACGAATGACAGTTTAGATCGCTTTTGGGATGGCGGGCGGTCTCATTGGGTGATATTTTTTCTTCTCTTTTAAAAAAAAATTATGGACAGTATTGATTGACATTTTTGCCTGAAATTCACGCTGTGAACATCACTTGTATACCTTGTGTAGCAAACCATTGGTCTTTTCTTATTATCTCGTAAAAATGAAACATCTACTCTCAAACGAAAACAATGTGTCAGATTCCTAATTATGAGAGCAAAGTGGATTAGCAAAAAAACCTTAAAACATAAGTGCTTGATTTTGATGGTACTAGTGACACTGGCAGTAACAATAACACTTTCCGAAGGATACATTATTATGTAAACGATTCTCACACCACATACACTCAGGTGCTCTTTATGAATTTCAAAGTAGCAGTGAAACAAAAGTTTTAATCAATATTGGTTTAATAAAAATCAAATTCTAGTTAGGAAATATGAGGTCGAAAAAGTTATATCGATCAGACCATTCAATGATCTGAACCTTTTGGTGTGATATCTATTTTTTATTGATAATGAATGATGTTATCAAAAACTACCGAATTGTGATAGTTTGTTCAAATTTCATAGTACTAGTAAATATGTAGTTTTTTTGTTCTTTAATTGTGGTTGAATTATTTGTTTGTTTTAATTATTATAATATTATTTTTTAATTATTATATAAGCTTATAATGAGGCCGAAAGCATAATCTTAAGATTTTCTGTTTACTTTAGAGTATCCGAAAAGGGGCAATAAAGTATTTTAAGTTAGTTAAGTTATTAAAGCTTGTTTTAAGCATTTTTGTCTAGCAAAAGATAGTTCTAAAAAATGTGAAATAAAAATGGAATGAAAAAAAAAGTTTGCCAGAAATCTTTAAGTCGCTTGTCAATCTCCTTGAGCCGTTCAAAGTATTGTCTTTGTTTCAGAAATCTGGATTTACAAGTGGTGAAAAAGCCGATTACGTCATTCCGGATTTTAATTTTCCTGCTGACATTAATGAAAACTATGCTGTTGGAAGAGGTGCCTGCCAGATTGAAGATCTGAGTTCTAAATAATAAGTTGTATGGTTTTCTATGTGCTTATGATTACACTTGTTTCCTGTGTCAATGTTCTTGTAAGAATGCCTGCTTAGTTGCAAAAAAAGCTTAAAATATAAATAAATAGAATTACTTGTTGTAGGAAATGTAATTATAAACAATCCAGAAAGTAGTGAAACTGTTCCATCTTATTTGGTATTAATTTCAATGGTTTATATTATACATAAATTAAACTACTAGAATTATGTAGTTGTGTAGACCACATTTATATCCAATACAATCTTCGCATATGTGTTAACTAGAAGAAATGGGTTCTTGATGTGATCATCATTGACCATTGCATGCCGAGACTACTTAAATAAAGACGTTAATTCAAGTTCAATAAGTCAACGATAAGCTTGCTCATGAGTTTTCATCTAGTTAAGTCTCATTTGCGGATTCGTTTATCAGCCTATGAATCACGTTACGTTGTTCCGTTTTCACAAAAAAAAAAAAACAAAACTGAAGAAAAAACTCAAGCTCTGCATTTCTACGATCCTATTGAACAACGTAAATGTTAAAAACAAACTTGGAATGAAATGCCAGGGGTATCCTGACAATCTGAGATGAAGAATTTATATAAAGACTATGTGTACAACTACAATAGAAAAAAGAGATATCGAATCATTGTGTTCGCCATTAAGATTTAGTAACAAACCAATTCATATTCGTCTTAGTAACTGTGTTGTTTCTGACAAATCACATATCATCGGCAGCTGTCGTCAACCACATCCAGACAATTGTTTTTGTACTTGCTGCAAATAATTGTCATGCCTGTCGGGCAGGTAATATTAGAAGCCTGCTTATAAAACAAACTGTATTTCTTATAATGGAAGTACTGACTTATATTTGTAACATGCATTTTGCATTTTTGCTGAAATCTATCCTGAAGCCCTTATGTGGGCCGAAGTCAAACTTAACGGTTAAAAAGGTCTAGCTGGAAACGTGTTTAACTATCAGCACATTTTACTGCCTCATATGTTAAAAAATATCTTCGTAAAATTTATAAAAGCTAGAATTTTGAAATTCCTAAATAGCAACAATTTTAGCCTTGATCGGTTTAATTTTCGAGTAGGTTAATCTACTTAAGAAGCTCTACCTGAATTCTGTGCTCAAATAATACCGAATCTGACCAAGGTTAGATTAGGTTAGGTTAATGAAGGGGAGTGTGATGGTTAAGCATCACTTCCACCCGGAGGCCAAAAGGCCCATTGTGATTCCCTTCATTTCTGGGGGTACACATATAATTAACCTGTCCTATCACGTGGTGGCTGAAACCACCCCGTGCTCTTTATGAATTTTAGAAGATCCGATATATCTGCATTTGCCACATCTGCAATCTCTGTAAAGAATCTTTGGCCCAGCGATGCTAGGCGTCGATTCTGGAGAGCTGGGCAGTAGCAAAGCAGATGTTGGATCGTCTCAGTTTCTTCCTCATCGCCGCAGCTCCGGCAGAATTCGCTGGATCGCGAGTCCCATTTCCGGAGCATTGATCCAATGGGACAGTGTCCTGTGATCACTCCGACGAGCATACGGATCGAGTTACGGTCTAGCGCCAAGAGCTTCTTTGTTTTTCCGATATTGACCTCTGGCCAAGATGATCTTGTCGTGTAGCTGTCGTTTCTTGTAAGGCAAGACGAGTTCGCTTCTTTGATGATTGTGTCATTTATGATCCGGTATAATGCGGTGGTTGCAATGACGTGTCCGCTTCGCTGATGTCCAGTTCAGACCCTTGCCTGGGCAATTCGTCTGCTCTTTCGTTCCCTGCGATTGAGCTGTGACCCGGGACCCAGCACAGTTTGACTTTGTGGTGTCTGATGGACTTCAGTGAGTCACGATATTTCATGACAGCCTTTGACTCGTTATACAGGATTCTATTGACTTCAGTGTAGCCTGGCTGTCTACGAAAATAGTGATATCAGATGGTGGGATATCGGTTACCTGTCGGTGTTTGGCTGCTTTCTCTATTGCCAGGATTTCTGCTTGAAAAACGCTGCACAGATCAGGGAGTCTGAATGATTACTGTTAGTGGAGGGTATCAGAGTAGAACCCGGCCCCAGTGCCTGTGCCCATTTTCGATATGTCGGTGAAGAGAGTGATCTCGTGGTCGTTGATCACAGCGTTTGATAGCCACTCTTCTCTGTCGGGGAAAAGGATTGGTATTCTGAGAGAGAAGTCATTTTGGGGGGAAATATAGTCGGTCGTAGCTGCGAGGCTACTAAAACCATGTTTCTTTCCCAGGTCGTCTATTATACTAAGTATGGCCGCATGTCCATAGTTGGCTTGCTTCCATACAGAGGACTCCCTTAGTCTGAGAGCGCTCTTTTATGCGCAGCCTTTTATGTATAAATCCAGGGGAAGGAGATGAAGTATCATGTCCAACCCTGCTTGCGGCGTGCTTCTAATCGCTCCCGTTGTACAAACAGCAGCTAACCTTTGTACTTTGTTGAGCATGCTCATATAGACTAGGACCCCATAAATTAAAATGGGTCTGATGATTGCTGTGTACATCCAACGAATGATCTACGGTTGCAAGCCCCATATTTTTCCGAAGGTCTTTTTGCATGCATAAAAAGCATTCAATTCTTTCTTCATCCTTTCAGGTTCCTTTTCCAGGAGAGTTTGGAGTCAAGAATGATGCCTAGGTATTTGGCTTCCGCTTTGAGTTTGAGTGGAGTGCCCTCTAACTTTGGGGGAGCAAATATCGGAATTTTCCTTTTGCTGGGGAACAAGATCAGCTCGGTTTTCTGAGGGGTTTATTCTCAGACCGTTCTGTCTTGCCCACGAGGAGAGTTCCCTCAACGCTGATTCCATTAGTTCACTGATAGTTGGTAGAAATTTACCTTTTATCAAGATAACCAGGTCATCCGCGTACGCTATTGTCTTTGTGTCTTTCTCCATAAAGAATTTGAGGATTTTGTTAACTGTAAGAGGACACAGTAGGGGGGAGAAAACTCCCCCTTGTGGTGTGCCTCAAGTTGTCACTTTCCTTATAGAGCTGTGTCCAATGTCTGCATTGATAATTCTGTTCTTCAACATATTTTCAATCCAGACTACAATGGATTTGTTTTTGGAGCTGTTATTATGGCCTCTGTGTTTACATTGTTGAAGACCCCCTCTATATCGAGGAAGGCTGCCATTGTAAACTCTTTTAGATTTAGCGAGCTCTTAATTTCACGGACAACACTATGCAGAGCACTCTCCACTGATCTGCCTTTGAGGTAGGCGTGTTGAGTGTCGCATAGGTTTCGTGAATTTGTGAGTCCTCTGATGTATAGGTCAAGAAGTCTCTCTAAGGTTTTTAATAGAAATAACGAGAGACTAATTGGCCTATAGTCCTTTGCGGCAGTATGGGTTGGTTTACCTGCCTAAGGTATGAAAATTACCTTTATTTCTTTCCACTGTGTTGGGATGTACCCGCGCGCAGGCAATTGGAGAAAATGCTTACGAGGTGGGGTACAGTGTGGGTCTGTGTTTTTTGAAGCATCGCTGGCAAGATATCGTCCGGCCCCGGAGATCTAAAGGGTTTGAACGACTTTATTGCCCATGATACTTTATTCGTTGTGATAATCTTGTTTATTACTTCTTCGGTTGTGTGAACCGTAGGTACCGTCGTCTCGAAGGGGACTGTCGTTTCAGGGGTCTTACAACCTGGGAAGTGGGTTTCAGTCAGCAGTTCTAGGGATTCCTGACTGGATTCTGTCCAAGAACCATCTGGTTTAAGGATGAATCCCGGGACGCAGGGGACCTTGGATAGGATCTGTCTGAGCCTTGCAGCTTCGTTGAGATCCTATATTGATTCGCAGAACTCCCACCAGGATTTAGACTTTATTGGTCTTGTTTTGCTCTTGTATTCTTTGAAGCTGGATTTGTATTTATTCCAATCTTCGGTTCTTTTTGAGATCTTTGCTCAATTGAATAAAGTTCGGGTCCTGGTCCTGAGTTGCTTTAGCTTTGTGGTCCACCAGACTGCGCTGGTCTTCTTGCGAGCACGTTGCAAAGGACAGGATTTGTTGAAAGCCGCTTTCAGAATTCTCAGAAGATTTTCGACTGAATTCTCAATGTAATCGGGGTTAGTGATGGCTTGTGGCGGTACTAACCTGTTGGCAACTAGGTTTGAGAAAAGATTTCAGTCTGTCTTCTGAGGGTTTCTGAAAGGTTTCGGTTTTACTTTGTTGACGTTAAGGATGAAAAGTATTCGACTGTGGTCCAAAAAGGAACAGTTAGTGGACACTCTCCAATTCTCTACTCGGATAAAGCCGGACTCACTTAGTAAAGTGAGGTCAATTACCTCTTCACTAACCCGGTTACGAAACGTCAGTGTATTACCTTTGTTTCATATGTTATGAAATCGAAAATGGACTCACCCCTTTTATTAAGGTCGCTGCTTCCCCATTGAGTGTGGTGTCCATTAGCGTCGCAACCTATCAATAGACACAATCCGCGTGACTTGGCATGTCGCACAAGTGCTCGGACTGCGTCTGGAGGTGGGTCCTCCTCATCGTATGGCAAGTATGCGGACGATAGGAGCAAAATTGATTTGTCCTGTGGTTCGTACGTTACCACCGTGAGGTCTCCATTGCTGTATGTACCTAGGAGAAAAATGTTTAAGTATTTCTTGGCGACTATACAGGTTCGTAGCTATCCTTTAGTATGTGGATAGTATAAATGATATACCTTAGACCTTAATCCCTGAATTTTGTTCCTAAGGAGCCAAGGTTCTTGGATTAAGGCTATATCCACATCTTCCTGCAGCATGTACATCATCAAGTCGTCGGTGGCTGCTTTGCAGTGGTGTAAATTAATTTGCACCACTAGCAGCCTCCTTTGACTTGTCGCGTTCATTGGTTCAGGGTTCCCAGCCCGAACTTGATGCGGATGTGGTCGAGTGACTTTTGGTCAATGGTAACCATGAGGTCCTTTCCCACTCCGTTCTTACTCATGACTGAAGAAAATATTCTCCAGCAGTGAGTGTCAAGCTCTTTATTCTGCTTGTCAATTAGCTTCAATATGGACTCGTCCTTTTCGGGAACCGGTGGAGGGATCCATATTGAAGACAACGTGCGAAGCCGAAGCATCGAGCGAGGGATAACCTCGAGTTTAGCGTTCTGCCAGATTTCGCCGCAATTGTCGATTGTGCGCTTTAAGAAGTCTAGGGACCTCTGGTTGTCACAACCGACGACTTTGACTCCTTTCTGCCAGCCTGCTCCGTCGAAGTTGATCTCATCGCTGCTATCTGCGATATGCATTGCTTCAACTGTGAGCCGATTGTCGGATGTTATCTTCCCATCCGGGTTGGAACGGTCGACAATAGCCACTTGTGGACTCATGGGAAGGTTGAAGCTGGCTGATGTTTTCGCCTTTTTCGCTTCCCTTAGAGTTTCTTCCCCGGAGCGCCCCCTCTTGACGTTCTTCTTCGATCCTGAGGCAGTGTGTCCTTTAGAGGTGCTCGGTTGCTGTGCGCTCTTTTCGACAGTGGCCGGTTGTGTTGGCTGTTGTCGAGTAATTTTGGGGACGTTGGGTTTGATAAGGGCGGAGCTCGATGGCTTCTTATCTCGACCTGTGTCCTTTTTAGCAGCGTGAGTGGAGATGGGAGCCTTTTTTTTCTCTCGAATTTGGCTACCTCTTTCTTGTGCGTCTTAATCAGGAATTTTTCGCGCTCAGAGAGCGTTGAGGGGTCTCTCGCGCTCATCTTCCTGATATACTGCACCGACCTCTTATGCGTTTTGGGTCGATGTTTTTGCCCTGATCGTTCCTTCAGGTAGGCCTGTGGCCTCAGGGTCTGAATAATAAAAGGTATATAATTTGATGAGAGATTTTGTCGAAGGCCTCGCTGAAGTTATTTCTCGATGACTGAGACGGGAGCTATTTTCACTGACGCTAAAGACGTCTGATGGCAGTCTTTCATATAACGAAACAACCTGTTCGGTGAACGACTGACGGAAAAAATGGGCTATCAAGTTGGCAACTATTTTCGGATCATTGGAAGAAATATTGAGAAAATCTAAATTAGAGGAACAATTGTCAGTCTTAGGTTTTGCATTTGTAAAGTGGTAGAAGCCCTTGAAAGATGATGATAAGAAATAATTCCATTCGTTTCAGGTATCGGAGGAAGTAAAAATTGCATAGTTGTGCAAATTTCCTAGAAGACTGCATGTAAGTAGAAATGTCGGAAACAGGAGGGGATTTAAGGTATGCCTGCCACTGTTTGTTCCTTAGCTGAGTAGAATAGGACAACAGTATTCTTTAAGGAGATGTGGTGTTAGGGCTATGGAGAAAATTTAAGTTAATATTGCTGATGAGTTTAATTAATTTTGCGAAGTCTGCTTTTCGGAAATTGGAGAAATGCGCGATTTCGGCATCAGATGAGAAGATCAATTTAAGTTGTTGATTCATGTTGTCAATGATAGTGCTGACTGGAGGAAAACCACTCTGGAATAACATGTTGGAGAGGGATCTATTTAAAATTTAACCTATTTTACTATTACTGCAAATCATATTTTAAGAAAGATATGCAGAACACTTGCTAGACATCGTAGCTTTATTTAATTATGTAACCTGAAAGTCCCCCCTTCTTCGTAATTTTTATTGTTACAAACTATTCAAAACAATCTTCTTGAAGTCTGATAACCTCGATTTATGTCTAATTTGCAATTCTACTTTACGTTATAATTCTTTGAATATGGTAACTGCCGCTTTATATTCTCATTTCGTAACCCTCTGCGTTCGATCAGAACAATATCGACAGGTTTCTGTTCGACTGCTAAATTCGTCGGGCTTTTCATTTTTTTTATCCCTTGAAACATCAGGCAACGCCGTTAGATTTTTAATTACTATGGTATTGAGTTATATTTATTTTAATTGAACTATAAAGAAAATTAAAACTTTTAATTTGTGATATAATGAACGTGAGATTGAGCACATTATTATATAATTGTCCTGGTATAGCAGAAAATATATATGTAGCAGTCACGTTATTAATTTTTTATAGTATATTATTAAGACTGAAGCCCTGCACGAGTATATTGGTTTATGTGTCTGAAGGAAAACATTAACAACCGCTAAAATGAAAGCAATTAAGCAATTAAACTGATTGTAATAAATTCACGTTTTATGACGGCACTTACCACTGCACATTAACTTCACGTGTGAAGTATATCTTTGTTTTCAAGAAAATAAATGGGTACGTGCTCTGTAAATTGATATTTTGAGGTTGTAATTGGTGTATAGAAGATTTGAAGCTTGGGCTATAAGCGGATATTAATATAGCCGTTGATGGTTAAAATATAATTTAACGACCTTTGATACATCAGGAATTAAACGGGAAGTTGAACTTTTCTGAACAAAATCTTGGCTGCTGACGCTGTACTTTATTTGACTTAACAATTTCCAATCCTGACGAAAATTAAAGCACAGTTATAATCGTGGTGGTTTCTCGAATAACTAAACTAACTCACTAAAACCTAGAATTAAAGTTACTGTTGCAATCCGTTTAAATTTTCCTAGCACCAAGAAATAGCTTCGCCCCATGTGATATTCCGAACTTGGAAAATCATCATCCTGTTGCCTCCTTTCAAGGCTCATAACCTAATCCAATTACCATACCCAGGGCAAAACAATTAATTGCAAACTAACAGATGTAATCACGTACACCAGCTCTCGCATCAGCGTTGCTCACAGGATGAAAGATAGACGTACGTGTACCATACATATACATATGGGATTTTATACTGAAGAGGAGCACCCGATGTGCGGACACGCATTTGAATCATGCGTGAGTATGCTCCATTGAATGAAAGTACTTTAGGAGTGTTATTTGTTTGCACACGGATACGTCAGTAGATTTTTGTTGTGAGAGGTTGCAGGTGCTTCACAAATGTCGATACTTCTGTAAGCTAATGGATATGGAAAGGCATGTTTTTGAGCTTCGTGAAATTGATAAATTGCTCAAGGCATGACTAAAGGGTAGCGTGAAATGGCGTGGTATTTTTCGTTTTTTACCAAATAGCTCCTTGAAGAGACCCGACTGATGATACGCAACTTGTTCTTTTCTGTATAAGACGTGCAGGTTCATGGAACTGGGTACCATTTTAACGCAGAATCACAGCACGAGCTTTAAGGAAGATAAGGTGACGAATGAAGATGCCGATGAATTTTAGTTTTTAATAGGTGTTTTTAGTTCAGAGGAGAGCCTGCGTTGTCAGGGTTCGAGTTTCTTTGTTATCTGACACACCACAGGTCTGAATTGGTTTTCTTTTTTCATTCGGAGCATGCTAAGGGCATACCATTTTAGTTCAGAATAAACATTTGATAGGAGAGAAAACAGAAGAAATATAAAATCAAATCAATTCACTATTAACAGAAATTTTTTTTAGTCCAAAACTTAAATATAGGGTTCAAATAGACATGACTGTGTGAACATAATTCAGGTATAAGTTTATAAAGTCATGATTACAGTAACCACATAAAAGTTCATTATGAAGGTATAGAAAATGGCATAAAAGAACAGCATATCAGGAAAACGATAGGACAAAGTGCTCTTATGTCCTAGGAACAGATGGATTTCAAATGGAAGCGGCCTGAAAGAATCTACAAAGTCTACAAAGAAGGTAAAGAGTGTAACCAGACAACGAAACAATAGAAGAAATGGTGGGAGTATTAAGATTTAGAGAAGGATATTTTCTTTAATGTGGTTAAACGTTATGCAATTGCATTCAGAAAAAGCCGTGAATATATTCAATATTTACATATATTGCATTTGACGAGGCACAGACATCTGAAAAAAGGCGAAACAGCAAAATGCTAGTAAAGCGACACAGGAAGAGAATGATAGCGACAAAGAAGTTTTTGGATATACATACATATTACAGATGTTCGACAATATGTTTTTCTTGTTGTAGTATGTAGTTTATAGGTTTAACCTTCCTACGATCCTGGGATAAAATTTGACCTTACGTATGAATCGAAAGTTATTTGCAGTTTGTTTTGATTTCTAAATAATTAGAAGTTTTAGTTGTGCGATCGCATTGTTGGACTTACAGCGCTTTTATAATATTACAGTAAACATTTAGTGATAAGGTTTGGAAATTGTGCTATTTATTTTGTAATTATGAGTGATAGTGAAAGTGAATTCTCTTTGACTATATTTTCGGATGAAGAAGAATCGTGTTCTGAATTCGATGATCATGTTGAGGCAGCTACCTCATAGGACAGTGATTTTAGTGATATTGAAAATGAAAGTATAAATTTCCAGCTTTGAACTATTTTTTCCGGTATGTTATTATATTGACCTTCATTAGCATTTAGGGTAGAAGCATATATTGCGAAGTATGGACTGATACGGATAGCACCGTAGCATATCAAACAACGAAATCTCTGAAAATGTATGAAACTCTGGAAAAGGAAAAGATTAGTATTTGCTGCAGCCATGTCATTGAAGACTTTCAAAAAAAAATATAATAGTTATAAGGTTCGACAACAGGGAAACTCGAAATAAACGACGACTGTTAGATAAATTTGCTCCTATACTTGACTTATGGAATCAATGAGTTGAGATATTACCAAAACCTTACAATCCATCCGAAAATGTGGCAATACATGAACAGTTTCAGCTTTCAGAGGAATATGTTTTTTCAGATGTCCTTTCTACATGCCATTAAAGTCTTCGAAAAAGGAAATCAAGATTTAGGTACTTTGTGATTCTGCAATGAACTATGCTGTTCAACCTTATACTTGCAAGGAAACCGGAAGTAATTCAGAAAAAAATCAAGGTATGCGTGTAGTTCTCGATTTGATTACAGGGCTAAAAGGGCACAATCTCACAACTGACACCTTTTTCACGTCTCATCAATTGGCACCAAAATTACTGGAGAAACGAATTGCAGCAATAGAAAGAAAACGCAAAAACAAGCCCGAATTACCACCAGAAATAGTAAATAAAAAAGGATGATCAATCTTTTCATCTGATTTTGTATTTACCTTACATCCCGAAAAAAAAAATCTGTAAATCTTTTAAGTACTCTACATCACAACTCAAAAGTAAGTAATCGTTGGATAAAAAGCCAGATGTAATCCTGGATTATAATAAATGTAATGGGGTGTAGGCACATTGGACAAAGCAGTAAGTGGCTACGCTCGCAAAACAATGACAAAACATTGGCCTCAAGTTGAGTTCAGTACTATGGCCGATTTTCAGCTTATAACGCTTTCGTTTTCTTCAAATCCGTTAATCATACCCGGAAAGAGAGCTGCCTTACAAAGCGTCGCTTCTTCTTCTTCTTCTTTTCCTTTTTCCGGCGTTGTTATGGTCAGAAGTGTAGGACCATAACCTTCCCACTTAACTGCATTCCTACTGGTCCGCTTGTGGGGTCCACCGGTTTGACCTCAGAAAGTAGCGGCAGGCTTCCCGGTTTGGGATTACTTCATCGCTGAGGCCAATCAAATGCTGGTGTTTTTGCATTTGTTTGCACCAATTGGTTTTCGGCCTGCCTTTTTTTTTGTGACACGGGCATGCTCCAGATTTTTTTTGTTTGATCTTACTTTTACAACACCGGTGATCTCCAGTCGTGTCAACCCACTGATTTGCATGTACACTTGTGAGGCAGTTTAATGGTGGTATATGTATCCCTAGGCTCACCTTGGTGTTTTCTAAATTGCCTAGATGTGATTTTTGTTTACCTTTGTTTTAGTCGCCTTTTACGACAAGCGAGAGGTATCGCTGCAGGGATATTCTTAACCCGTCCCTGCACGGAAGGCCTTACAAAGCGTCGCTACTTTTTATAAAAAAACTTTGGTATGCAGCTTATTACTTCCCACATAGAAAAACCGACAAACATTACCTCGAGCACATTTTTCACGTGAAATTGCCAAAAAAATTCGAAGTGACTCCCAAACCGATAGAAAACAACTAAAAGGCATCGATGGTAATTATGCAAAAAAAAAAAAACAGATAATAAAACACGGTTAGTATAGGTAACTGGCATTCAAAACATATAACTTTGTGTACAAATTGTAATAACTAACTGTTTTTTCCTTATATTATTAAATAAAAAGTTTTGTAAAAGTTTGAAGAAGTTTATGAAAAACATGTTGCTACAAATTTACTTTAATTTTGTTTTAAATAAATTTGTTTTTCATTTTAAACATTTAAATTATTAAATTACAAAACTATCAGCAAAAAATATTCAAATATCTAAAATACACCCTGAAAATGGGGTACTGGGACAAATTTAACCCGAGGCCCGTCCGCGTCAGTAAATTAGGGGAATGTATTAAGGTTAGGAGACCAATCAAAACCATCATAATAGGCATAAATTGCTAAAACTAATTTATTCCTTAGTAATCGACAGAGTATTTTCCTTTTATGGTATTATTATTACCGTCCATTTTGAGCTCCGAAGCTCAAATCACCCTTCGCCAAGCACCCCTGTCACGAGTATGTTCCTGCCATATTTTACTGTTCTGTTCCATCTCTTCTATATCCATCCTTATATTGTCCTCCCATCTACGGTCGGGCCTTCCTGGCGGACCTTTTCCTACGGGTTTTCCAGTAATTATTCGTTTGGCTGTCCATTCGTTCTACGTGTCCTGAGTCTGAATAGAGTTCCTAGAGTTCTTGTTTGAGTAGTTTTCCTATTTCTTCGTCCTGTTATTTCGCCATAGATCTGAAATCGGTTTTCCTCCTTCTTAGTCAAAGACCAGGTTTTACATCCGAAAAGGCACTGGCATATTATTGTCTTATAAATGCGAATTTTAACATTACGAGACAAAAGAGATGTTTCGATAATTCCTTTATAGCGAAGAAGCGCAATATATGGTACCCATATATGTATTTGTATTCGTCCATTTTCTCAAAACGTCTATCGAGTACACGTAGATGCGAGATTTGAATCAGTCCAATTCGGTCAGTGACCATACTCGTAAATTTGGTTTCCTCATTATTTACTTTCAGCCTGTCATTATTATACTTTCCGTCTTTTAATAATTTCTTCATATTCTCCCTGCAGGTCCAGATCGTCAGCGTATGAATGTTCCATTAAGGCATATTACCTCCTCATTTTCTTGAATGGATCTCATTAGCAATTCCAGCACTAAATTGAAAAGATGTGCTGTAAAGGCATCTCCTTGTTTAGATTTCACATATGTGCATATCTCGAATGTTTTTTAAAGACATTTCCTGCTTTAACTCGTTCTTTGTTTCTCTTTAAGCATACTTGTATCAATTTCACCAACTTTTTTGGTATTCGGGACGTAATATTGCCTTTTTAACATCTACGAATATTTGGTGTGGCATTCCCATTATATATTCCTTGTTATAAGATGGGGTATAGTGAAAATCTGTTAGTCGCCGATTATTCCATTAGCGTATGATGTCAGTCTCTTTAAGAAAATATTTGACAGCACCCTGTAACAATTTGGTAGCATAAATATTCCACGAAAACTGTTACATTGTGTTCGGTCGCCATTATTAAATACGGGAATAAGGATCGAGTTTTTCCATTCCTCGGGAATGTTTTCATTGTTCCATACAGTTATGAAGAGCCCATGTAACGATAATTTTATTTATTTTATTATTCAAGTTGCACAAGGCAGTAATAGGTAAGCCTGGAAGTGTAAGCTATACAAGAGGCAATGGTCATGTTCTATTAGACATGGACATGTGGCTGAGAAGGGAAATCATCGCGATGCTCTGGCGAGTACAGTCACCACAGTGGTGATCCCATGAGTGGTGACTAGCTTAAATGGGTGTGATCACATGATTTTCCGAAAGGGTTGGCTAGTTGACCATTTAGAAAACCACACTATGATTCTTGTTAGGAATTTGGGAATTTTCAGTGCACTTTATAGCTGCAAAGTCGGTGCACTTGTGAAATTTATTAATTAAGTTTAATACATAGTTCTCAGACTGCTTAGTTATATTAGAATTTTTGAAAAGATATAAAAGAAGCTCTGAGCAAATGGGTAGAACATATAATGACTACTTACTTATGTTTGCTTTTATGGTTTAAATTGACGCCACCTTACGTCGAGAAATTTCCTATCTTCGAGATGTCTGTTTCTATTCCAACGTCAATTGACAATTTCTTCATAAAAATGATGCTTCATATCTGAAACTCATTTCGAAATATTAGTGTAGATTCAAGATGGCATTCTGGTTATTTATCATTCTTACTGGGAAGAAGGAACAAGCGGATTTTCCGCAGTAGTCAATTCTAGACAATTCTCTGGATTTCATTCGTTGAATTTTCTCGACCGATTATTTCCTCGTTCGTTGAGATCGCGAAATGACTGCCGACTTCCAACATTTCTCGAAGTGGTAGAGCATAATGTGGCAAACATGAAGATAATTTTCGATAAGCATTTCTGTTAATGAAAGAGAGAAGATTATTTTTATGACAAAATAATAACCAAAACACCAATTTTTCCAAGAAATAACAAAAGCCGCAATAATTATGCATCAACTTAATACATCCATCTAACCTGTCTTAATTACCTTACATATACTATACAATAATATACATACATTACGCTCTGGTTTACCTTAACCTACCCTAATCTACACTAACCTTCCTTAGCCTATGTTAACCTGCACTGCTTTGATCACTACCGATAATCTTTGCTTAAAGCACAATACGAAAAAATCCCCAAAAAAGCTAGTTGTTTTTGTTTGTTCTTCAACAGTTTTAAGTTTGTTTGTTTTTCTTTTGTTTTATAGCGGTTGCACAATTCCGATATTCTTGAAGACTTGTACGATTCCTTAATGCGCTTCTAACATATGTACATATGTATGTAAAATTGAAATTGAATTTATCAGCCCGTAGTCATTTATTGAAAATTAAATAAAAGTGAAAAAAATATAATTTGAAAATGTGCGAATTCGAGTTTTCTAAATATGATTTTTTGTAGCTATTTTATTCAAAAATAAAAAGAATTTGTTAGACCTAAAAATAATTCTTATATCACAACTTCCAATTAACAGATACGAAGTAAGAACATTATTTCAAAATTCAATGATAGCTGGATAAAAGCAGGCAGGACGAAATATCGCTGTGGAAAAAATAATGAACGGTGGTTGTCTAGTAAATTCAAGTATGTAATTTTGTAGTAAATTTAATTCAAAGACCAACCTCTTATGTCTGGACACGTGCAGGGAGGAAGATCGTCAAAAATATATGAAGAATCGTCGGATAAAACACAAATAACGAAAAATATGGGTTTATTTCAAGAGTATGGATTGGACCATTTATACAATGCATATATTCAAGAGCTCAGATTTATTGGAGAGTCAGAAGAAGCTTCGCCGTGGCCGTGTCGCGGAATTCAAGTAAGAAGAAAAAAGAAAACTGTTGAAGGAAATGTAAAGTGAGAACACAACTGTTACTTCTTATTCTACTCCAGAGATTTTAAGAATTTTTATTGATTTAGATCTATCGAAAATCAATACAAATACTTTAGGTGTTGCTTTGTCGAGAAAAAAAAACATTTTTATATTTTCGCCTTATCCGATTTTAACACAAGCAAAACAACTGTGCTACTCTAAAAAGTCCAGCATTATCATGACTGATATTGGAGCTAAAGTTAAATTACAAGGCTTGTTAGACCCTACTGCTACACGCACTTCGCTAACCCTCGAACTCTAGAGACTACTACACCACCACCCGTCTGTATCCTAATCTAAACCCACCTTAACCTATGTAAGCTAGCCGGCCTTAAGGAGGCTGAACTATCAACAATCGACGACGGAGCTTCCTGTCGAGCAACGTCTCTCCTATCTCGGCGTGATATCGCTTTACTGAACCTGAAGCGCTCCGGCTTACAGAGCACGACATCATGTGCGGCATCGCTAATCTATCCTCTATCAGCCCACATTTATTTAAATAAAGGAATGCCTCTGAGGGGACAAAGCCATTAAGGCAAAATATTTTGGTAGTAAGCCTCGCAGATGAAGTCATTGCTCCTGCAACATGGCTTCGTATCAACTTTATCAGAAAATTGTCCACCCGTAAAATTTGCCCCTATTGCATAGGACGTCCAAGACAAGTTCTGAGACATTGTCTTTCAAACATCCGAATCTTCTCCATTAAGCAGCAACAACAGCATGCACAATAGCATAACAACAATAACAATAGCAGCAACGATGTATATTAGTAAGTTATCAGTTAGGCAATTTTTTTTTGTAAAGGAGTAGACTTCCACGAATTCTTCTCATTTAACCCCAAGGCCGAAAGGCTTCAGACGATGCTCCTCAAAGGCGAATATTTCATAATTGACCCCGAAGAAATGCTCTCAGAGCTCAAACAAGGAGAGCAACCTTGAGAGCAAGGACCTCAAATTCCACAGAAGCGGGAGGCACGAATTGACTGTTTAAAGAGGGTACAAATAAGCTCCGATGCTTTCTTACATACCAGCATAGGCATACCAGCATAGGCATACCAGCATAGGCATACCAGCATAGGCATACCAGCATAGGCATACCAGCATAGGCATACCAGCATAGGCATACCAGCATAGGCATACCAGCATAGGCATACCAGCATAGGCATACCAGCATAGGCATACCAGCATAGGCATACCAGCATAGGCATACCAGCATAGGCATACCAGCATAGGCATACCAGCATAGGCATACCAGCATAGGCATACCAGCATAGGCATACCAGCATAGGCATATACCAGCATAGGCATACCAGCATAGGCATACCAGCATAGGCATACCAGCATAGGCATACCAGCATAGGCATACCAGCATAGGCATACCAGCATAGGCATACCAGCATAGGCATACCAGCATAGGCATACCAGCATAGGCATACCAGCTGATGCAAATGAATATCTTGACGAAGTATGTATTTGAGAAGCTTTGCACTTCTCTTAATATCCCAAAATCACCAATGAAAACAATTTTTCGTGCAAAATCCAGTGCTGCTTAAAGCAAACGCTCCACGAATGATGGTAATAAAGGATGATTTTGTGTCGAAAATCATCATGAGCAACGAGGCGCATTTCCACTCAAAAGGTTACGTCAATAAGCAAAATCTTCGTTTCTAGGGAACAGAAAATCTGCATGTGATGCACGAAAAGCCATTACAACCACCCAGAGCTACTGTGTGATACGGCGTTCACGCGGGAGGAGTGACAGGGCCGTATTTTATGGAGGACGCCATCGGCAATACGATCACTGCTACTGGCGAACACTACAGGGCCATGATAAACGACTTCTTAGTGCTGGAATTGGTGAACATGTTGTTTCAACAAGACAGTGCAACCATACACACAGCACGAACGACAATAGATATTGTGAAGGAAGTGTTTCCTGGTCGCGTAGTCTCCCGGTTTGGCAATATGATATGAGGAGCAAGATCGCCTGATTTAACCATCCCTGACTTCTTTCTCTGGGGCTACTTGAAGTCGTGGGCTTATGCCAACAAGCCTCACGCAATCGCAGCCCTTAGGGAGAATATTCGACAGGAATGCGAATAGTTACCACCGGAAATCTTGCGAAAAGTCATGGAAAATGCGATAAAACGGGTACAAATGTGTATCAACACTGGCGGCAGCCTTTTGACGTAATATATATTTTATTTAAAAAAAAACCACGCGTATCGTTTATATGTATTCACAACTTTTATTTGTCCTTTGCGTTGCAGTGCTATAACCTCACTGAATCTCATATGTCAAAAAGAAAGTTAAGTAACTTCATAAACCTAAACTTAATACAGGGAGTCAATGATATACGCGTACACATAATATATTAAAACTATAATTCTATGAAACAAAAGTTACTAGTACGTACATATCAACCCCTTCCTTAATTAAAGTAAATTACTTGTAATTCAAACATTGTATATTACAATACAATTCAAAATTGGATACCAAATTACGAATAAGTCAATAAATTTTTTTTTTTTTTTTTTTTTTTTTTAATCATTCCCTAGATTAAACCTGGATCTTAATCTAGTGGATATTGGAAAAGGATTAATCTTTACATTTTGCTTTTTAATCAATCTCTCCTTTGTTTTATTATTTTTATCAAGGATTTCATTCGGTTGATTGTAATAATTTCTGAAATTTGAAAATCGTACTCGTCTTGCATTAGATTTCCTAATTTGATTTACATGGACTTGAATTTGCCTTCCTTCTTTTTCAATTAAATATCTCACTAAACTTAATTTTTTTATAATTCTTACAGGTGTCCATTTTAAATAATTTTTATACTCACATTTATATAATACAATTTCATTTGCTTCATATTCTTTAATTTTATTGCTTATATTTAGTTTCCTGTCTTTTTCATTGTTCCTATTTGGTTTTATGTCATTTTCAGTTTCCTTTTTTTCTTTTTGATTATTTTCACATTCCGGTTTAATTAAATCTAAAATTGTTCTTGGTTTATAAGAAAATAATAAATCAGAAGGTGTTTTACATGTTGTTGTTGTTGGTGTGTTTCTGTAATTAAACAATGCTGAGTTAAGGATTCTCTGAAAATCATTTTTTCTACGTGATTTTACCGCGCAAAATTTTTTTAAAATCGTTTTAATCGTTTGGACGCCTCTTTCCGCGAGCCCATTTGATTCCGGGTGGTATGGTGGACTTTTTAAAGCCCTAATGCCATTCGCTTCACAAAACTTCAAAAACAAACCTGAGCCAAATGGTGGACCATTGTCCGAAACCAATTCTTTAGGCAATCCGTAAATTGAAAACCAGCACAACAATTGCTCTATGACGGATTCTGCGTTGGTTGTTTTCATCATTGCAGCATCGATCCATTTCGAGTAATGATCGACCAGAATCAAAAAATCTATTCCTTCTAACTTAAAAAAATCTATGTGTACTCGTTCGTAGGGATAAAATGTTTTTGGCCAGTTTATTTTACTGTTATCAGTTAAATTTCTTTGAGTTAAATCACAAACTGGACAGGACCTAATATATTCTTCTATATCGTTATTTATTCTTGGCCACCACATATAACCACGGGCAAGAATTTTAGATCGAACAATACCAGGATGTCCAGCATGCAACAACTCTAAAATTCTTCCTCGTATTGTATAAGGGATAACTACTCTCGAGCCGTAGAATAAGGTATCATCTTCGCATGACAACGAATTTCGCTGCTTAAAATATAAACCTATTTCATCACTATACTTTTTATTTGGCCAACCCTCCATTACGTACTTCATTATTTGTGTTAGAATTGTATCATTTTTAGTTTCCGCTACGATTTCGGAAAACTTAATAGGTAAATCAGACAGACACCCACCAACGTTTAAATAACAAATCGTTTCAGATTCTTCACCTGTAGGTTCCGCAGACGGTAATCGAGAAAGGGCATCAACATGGCCAAGCTCTGTTCCTTTTTTGTATTTAATTGTATACGAATATTGTCCTAGAAAAATGGCCCATCTTTGTAAGCGCGCAGCCGCTACAGCAGGCGTTTGTTTATTGTGTCCGAAAATTTCTCGAAGAGGCTTATGATCGCTTAGTAAGATGAATTGGTTGCCATACAAATATCTATGAAATTTTCGAACAGCATAAACAATTGCTAAAGCTTCACGGTGAAGCTGGGAATATTTCTTTTCTGAGTCACTCAGGGTAGATGATGCAAAAAGTACTGGGCGTTCTTCGCCTTCAATGATATGAGAGAGGACGGCCCCTACACCATATGGGCTGGCGTCACATGAAACTATAATCGGCTTCTTTGCATCGAAATGTACTAACATTTGGTTTTTCATAAGTAAGTCCTTACTTCTCTCAAATGCTAACTGACAATCATTTGTCCAATCAAATTTTGTATTTTTTTCGCAAAAGATCATAAAGTGGTTTTAATTCGGATGAAAGCGATGGCATAAATTTTCCATAAAAATTTAGTAGCCCTAAATAAGATTTCAAACTTGTAACATCATGAGGTGCAGGCGCACATTTTATTGCATCCATTTTATCTTTTGTTGGCTTAATTCCTTCTTTACATATTTCGTGACCTAAATATTGTACCCTTTCTTGGAAGAACTTACATTTCGCTTCATTTACTTTAACATGGTACTCATTCAGTCGTTCTAAAACTTTTTCAAGTTTCTTCTCACAATCCTCTAAGTTTGTGCCTCCAATGAGAATGTCATCTAAATACCCAAATACCTTTGGTATTCCCAGTAAAATTTGATCTATAATAGATTGAAAAAGGGCGGGAGCTGAGCTCAACCCAAAAGGAAGTCTAGTATAACGATACAGACCCTTATGCGTATTAATAGTAAGATATTCTTGAGATTTTTCAGAAACCTTTACCTGTTGGTATGCACCCGACAAGTCAAGTACACAAAAATATGCGCAATTACTGAGCCCTGCGAAAATCTCATCGATTTTAGGTAAAGGATAGTGTTCAGTCTGAACAAACTTGTTTATCGAAACTTTACAGTCGACACAAATACGCAATTTATTATCCTTTTTTGGGACGACTACAATGGGTGATGCCCATCTACTGTGACGAACTGACACTAAAATACCTTCTGAAACAAGTCTATCTAATTCGCTTTCTACAGCTTCACGTAAGCTAAATGGCACAGTGTAAGGCTTGAAAAAAATGGGTGTGGCATCATCCTTTAAAATTACCTCTACTTCCAAATTTTTTATGGCACTATCTAAATTTTGCGAAAACACTGAACTATATTTATTTTTCAAATAAGTCATGTCTTTAAGACTGTTCAACCTATTCACAAAACGTTCCCGCCAATTGGGTATGAGGATGTCTAACCAAGATCTTCCGAGTAATGGCGTAAAATTTGATTTCGATTTAACCACAATTAGTTCCAACGAAAAATATTTATTTTCATGCAAACCCTTAACTTGAACATCACACACACCTTCAACATATACATTGTCACCTGTAATCAAACATAATTTTTTATCAGCCTTTTTCAAACCGCAATGTGAAAATAATTTATGAAAATCAAGGCTACTCATAACTGAAGCAGAAGCCCCAGTATCAACTTCCATGAATACTAATGTACTATTAATTTCTATATTTAAATTGCATGCATTATTAATGTTAGAAATATGATTTAAATGTCCTAACTGTAATTTATCCATACTTATACAATTTGCCTGATAATTCTGTATGTTGCTTTTTCCTCTCCGTGAGTGTGCGGCTGATGATTTTGGGAAACGGCAGTTTCTGGCATAATGACCGTTGCGTCCACAATTAAAACATTGAAAGGTCGACTTACTGTTGTTACTCTGCACTGCTCTACTTGAAACTCCTGGCGAACTTCTTCTGTTATCTCTCTGCTGACCATTGTGTTTCTGCTTGTTCTGCGGTGTACGGCTACGCTGAGACTTGTTGACGTATTGGTAATCCGAATAATTGATGGAACTGGGATGGAGTAGCTGCATGTTGTTTTTCGTAAGCTCCAAGGACTTTGCAACTTGACATGCTTTATCAAAATCCATCGATGGTTCGTTTAATAATTTTTGTTGAATTGATTCGTCTTTGATACCGACAACAAATTGGTCTCGTAGTGACTCATCCAAGAATTGTTTAAACTCACATTTTTCTGCCAAACTCTTCAACTCGACAATGTAGTCCCCTAAAGATTCATGATTCTCTTGAAATCTTTTGTGGAATCGGAATCTTTCGGCAATAATATTAGCCTTTGGTTTAAAATGGGCTTTTAGAACTTTAATTAGTTCTCTGTACCCTTTTGAGTGAGGTTCCGTAGGAGCTACCAACGACTTTAAAATTTTATACGTGTCGGGCCCCACTAGTGTAATTAGATATGATCCTTGCAGCGTATCATCTGTAATCTTATTAATAGCTAGCAATTGATCCAATCGTTCTGCATAGCTATCAAAATCGTCACCGGGTGAAAAAAATTCGATTGAACCAAAGAATTGCGTCATGCTGCAGTCATCCACGTGCTTTTCTTGTTCTGTGTCAAAACTGTCGTGGGTATCGTCGAATCGATCAGAACTACTGTCACTTTCTTGATCTACTTTCACTTTTATATCTAATTTATCCACTTTTATAATTATATTTTATATCCTCGTCGCCAAACTAATATATATTTTATTTAAAAAAAAACCACGCGTATCGTTTATATGTATTCACAACTTTTATTTGTCCTTTGCGTTGCAGTGCTATAACCTCACTGAATCTCATATGTCAAAAAGAAAGTTAAGTAACTTCATAAACCTAAACTTAATACAGGGAGTCAATGATATACGCGTACACATAATATATTAAAACTATAATTCTATGAAACAAAAGTTACTAGTACGTACATATCATGACGGATATCTTCTTTTCCATTTACGAGTAAGAGAGAAAATGTAAAGGTCCATAAGAGAAACAATGATAACTATCTATCACTATATGTACAATAAACTCTCTTAAATATTGTTTCCCGTGAACAAATTTTATCTCACATTTTAACAAATTCAATGAAATGAAAGCATTTGAAGCCTGACATCACAGTTTCATATTCAGATGGAAAGTAAATAAAACGGATAGCAAATACAGCATGCGCCATCTCATATAGGTCGATGTAAATTTCGAATGACTTCAACAATTCTCAACCGATTTTAGAAATTCAAAAACTTTTATTCAATCTAGACCTTTGCAATTTACTTTGATTAATTTTTGAAAACAATATCAATTATATGATCGCCTTTATATATTTACGCACGAATGTTTCTTTTGAGCTATTCTATTGTCTTCGGACCGTTAGCATACACCTTGCTTTTCAAGTATCCCTAAAGAAAAAAGTCCGGAGGAGTCAAATCCGGCGATCTCGGAGGCCAGTCAATATCACCCTTTTTTGACACCAATCTTCCAGGGAACTTCTTACGCAAGAGGTTCATTGTTTTGTCCGCAGTCGCTCATCGCTCATCGCGCCATCTTGTTGAAACCAAAAGTGAAATAAGCCTTTTTTACGCATTTCAGGGAACACATAATGGGCCAACATCCACCGATATCGATCGCCATCCACTGTATCGCCAACTTGGAAGAAATACGTTCCAATGATGGTTTTAGCGCATACACCGGCCCAAATAGTAACTTTTTGATCATATAGCGGCTCTTCGTGAATAATGTGAGGTTTTTTGGTGCCCCAGAAGCGACAATTTTGTTTATTAACTGAGCCAGAAAGTGCAAAATGTGCCTCATCGGTCATCAAAATTTGCTGCCAGAACTTCGGATCAGCATTAATCATTGCAACGATATTTTGTGCGTATGCCAAGCGCCGTGGCTCATCTTGTGGAAAAATTCTTTGAGTTATCTGCACTTTGTATGGAAATAAGTGAAGTGAAGTAAAATTCTCCGCAAAGTGGTCCCACTGATGCCTAACTGCTGCTAACGGCGACGATATGACAAACTTGGGTTTTGTTGAACACTGGCCTTCACAAACTGTATATATGAGTTTGAACGCCGCGGACGTGACCTAGGTTGCTCACCAGGGCTTGCCACAGAACCAAATTGAAAAAAAATCGAAGCCCAACGACGAATTGTATCTTTTTTGGGCGCAACACGATCACGATATTTTGCACGATACGCACGTTGAGCTAGCACAATCGGGCGTTCATTTTTAATGTACATCGAAACCGAATCGGTTGACAATTGTTGAAGTTATTCGAAGTTTACATCGACCCGATACAAGATGGCGCACTCTGTAGTAAACTAACCCACCAAACATATATGTACTATTCTTGGAAATACTTTAATGTTAAACCTTTTATGCCTGTTTTTCGAGTTACATATGTATGTATTCAGATCGCATACTCGAAATATCTGCTATTAATTCCAGTAATTTTATTAACGTTAAGAAATATGAGACGAAAATCATTAAAGAGAGAAATTTCGTCTGGCATATTTATTGGGTTAATAAAATTGACAGGTTGTTTATTAAAACGTATTTTTGCAAGGAGAAAAATTCACGGAGGAAGTTTGATTCGAGTCACGTACTCTTAAATTGTCGGGTCAACATACATACATATATATATACTAAGACGATTTGAAATGTTTTTTTGCTTTTCTTTGCCTCAGCATTTTGCCGCAGCCTATTTTTATTCATGTTACACGTGTCGAGCATGCTGAATTATATTTCAAAACATGGATTCGATTCGAAAGTTTTATGTTTGTTATATTATTGAACATGTTTGAGCGAAATCTATAGCTCTATCCTGGAATTATAATTTTATACTATATGTACCGGACTAATATAATAAAGTCTAACATGGAATAATTAAATAAGTTTTTATCATATGAAATAAAAGGCTTTGACACTTAAATAAACCAAAGTTAAGAACAAGACTTATCAACATGGTGACTTTCCTGTAAGGGCATACAGTAAAAATCACTATTTTATCGCCATTACTTGTTTTTTCTTCATTCATAATAATAATGACCCAGAGGCAGTAGCAACTGCCTCAACAACAGAAGCAGCAACAACACAACAGCAATGAGAAGATACCATCCATCTTTATGTAGACCACGGTCTTACGATAGACCATAGATTTATGTATGTAAGTATGCTCTTGGCGTAGGTAGTTTTGTATTTAAAGATTTAGGTAATACACTGGAGTAGCGGGCCAAGAACCTATTAAAGAAGACCATGAAGGAGTTTTTCTCCTTTACCTCCAAAGGTTGAGAGGTTGCAGACGATGCTTCTCAAAAGCGTATACCCGATAACGGACCCCGAGGAAAGCTCTTAGAGCTCAAAATTTTCAAGAGCGATAACCTCCAGTTCGTGGGCGTTAAGCCGACGGGGCCGAAACGGGAAAAGCGGGTATTGCCCTTCTTCCTGGTGCAGCTTATATCCACCAACAGCCGGGAGAGGCTAAGGTCCATTACTTCCTTGGCTTCTCAGTCTGTAACGTGGGAAGCAGTAAAAAGGCAAGGAAACATTTTACAATGTATCTGTTACATGCAGCCTCGATACCTCGAAAATCGTGCAAAGAACCACAGAAATTAAGAATGCGGCGTAAGCCAAGACATGGTCGCGGAGAGGGAGCAGCTCGAGTTCACGCTGTGTAGGAGCCGAAGACACTCTGCAAATTATCGGAGACGTCTTAAGTTCCAGAGAAGAGAAACGTCTCGCAGGTCGCCGTAAACCTAAGTTTACAAAAGACTGTGGCAGGTACTAAAGCCCCTTGCCTAATACTAAGACACCGGAGGCGACCCGAATCGATAGAATCTATGGGAACTCACTGACTAGGATTGAGTGAAGAGCCGTACTGTTGCAGGTCTAAACCCCCTCCGGCACAGTTCTTGTGCAACATGAAGCGGGAGAGTAACGATCTTCATTAGAAATTACTTAAACATAAAATGATATATAGCGGTAAAGTGCGGAGGCCTGTATTGTGTGCATTTCTCTCCGAAATGGAAAGAGAATGTACATAATAGCTGCCTATGCACCTCAAGCAGCTCAACCCAATATTTTCATCGCAGAGGTCGAGACACTTTATAAATTCGACAGAAAACTTCTACATTTTGGCTGGCGATTTAAATGCCAAATATAGTGATTGGGGAAATAACATTTCTAATACTAGGGGGACTCTATTAAGCCATTCATGAGTTCTGCAGAGCATAGAGCATAGTCAAACTTCGAAATTGAAACGTATCTTAAACAAATAGATGATATAGTTAAACAAACAATTCATAGTACGATACCACGCCATGCCGTTTGCGTGGTGGCATCAAGACATAATAAACGTGTACTGAAACGGGACAATCGACGCTCTGCTCAGACAAAAAGTTTGACTCTTGACAAGACTCAAATACTAGTATAGGCAGTTTACTAACAGATAAAACTCAAAGTTCAGGAAATCATTGATTAAGAACTTCAACAGTTAATCAAGGAAAATTACAAAATGTCCGTAATTGTAGCGAACTCGTGCTGTAAAATCCAACAGCGCGAGTAAGTTCCTGCAAATAACAGAAACAATCACAACGACTTTTAGGATCTTAAGCTTCCGAGAACGTTAGACAATGAACACACTCAGCATTGATCCCGATAGCGCCGTTTTGAATGACGATTTTTTCATGATCGAGGATCTCCAGCAGAAGGTGGCGACAGTGAGATTTCTCTTTCAGGAAGTGTACTCGTATAAGGTGAATGACAACATCCGCCCAAACCACGACCTGGAGGACAGAGTCCTAATTCATCACTTCTACCGTCGAAATGATATCGATCATTAGCGATTAGAGAACTTGATTTGACCAGATTCAACGACGATTTCATGGCAAATAATGCCATCACCAGTGAAGGGCTGACATCCTGTTCGTTTCGACGGAGGATCCCCGGATGATCTTCGAGTCATTGAAGAGGAAAAGTACCAGGAGTCGACGGTACATCCAATGTTGTGCTTAGGCACCTCCAGCCAGTGGATGTAGAGAGTTATGCCATCCTGTTCAACAATGCACTGAATAATGAATATTATCTAGTGCACTGGAAGACAGCGGTAGTGTAACCAGTCCCCAAGAGGAGTAAAGATTTATCCAACCTGCAAATCTCCGGTCGATAAGTCTCCTTCCGAGTATCAGCAAGGTATTCGAAAAAGTGGTCCATAGAGCCCTGTATAGGACCCTGGGTTGAGGACAATAAAATCATCCCGGATAATTAATTTAATTTCAGAGCAAGACATGACACTATTCATGCCGCGTCGAAACTCGTATCGGATAATGGAAAAAATGCAAGAACCGATGCACAGGTGCCTGCCTGATTGACTTGGAAAAAAGTTTCCGATACCGTATGGTTAGAAGGACTTTACTACAAATTCAGTCAATTGGGCATAAGTAAACAACTGCTATATGTATATGGAAGTATGTTGTATAAATTGCCAACGTGATTTTGAAATCTTATCTCGCGTGACAAAAGCGAAAAAGAAAGAGAAAAACATTTAAGCTTACGGTTCAAAATCATTAGCATACCTATGTTAAATAAATCATATACAATACTGCTCAGTTAATGCAGTACTTAATGTAGAACAAATAGAAAAAAAGAAATTGAAGATCTGACATGGTATTTCCGAGAAATTTGACAAAAAAGACCAAGAAAACTGTTTTTTTTTGTTACATTTTTTATTTGAGTTCTTGGTTCGGAAAAATGAAAAAGAAAATTTCAAAAAACACCTCACTACGAAATGAGGAGTTCGGAACATTTAAAAAAAAAAGTTCATTCCAATCAAGTCAGCGGTTTGGAAGATATAAACAAATCATCTATAGTACAGCCGGGTGGCAAAACTTTTGCTGTCCGCTTTAGAAAGGCTTACGAATTTTTAACGCAGAGCACTCAACTAAGTGAGTTTAATTTTGATATAATCCTAAAACTAAGTTCAGTGTGATATAGATATCAAATATTAGTATAGAAATGCATAGAACGAACCTATTTGGCCATGTTTTTTAAATATCAGGTCGAATTTCGAACAAGCCTAACTTCAGACCCTAGGTAAAAAGCAAATTCGTCTTTAAGCAGAACTCTTACCTTAGCTCTTATCTACCAGCTTTTTATTGAAAATGGCCTATGCAACACTGCAATAAGCCCTTCCAATGTGGAGTCTATCGATAACTTATATTTGATCAGAAAGTAGGAATTATAAGCAAAACTGAAAATGCCTTCCTTATGCATGTGTAGACACTAGGTTATTTCTTAAAGACTCCTGGTAAGATCATTGATTCAGCACCAAATATCAACAATTATAGCTTGTTATCTGATGCGACCAATTTCACCCCATCAATTAACTAAATTGCCAGTATTGTTCTTTCAAATTGTTTCAGTGTACGGCATTATCCATAATCATATAAGCTCAGAACAACGTGGCAACATGCCACATTAAACCCAAGCCACTTGATATTATATGTACAAGTATCCTAACACCTTGTGCCTATTCTTCGTTGTTTTTCCGCCTTTCCATTCTTACAGCAAGAACAAAACCATCCAAGAGGAGGGATGATGTTAACATCAATCTTGATAATCTCAAGAACATGGTTTTGTTCTTTTCTATATCTGTATATCGCAATACTCCTGCCACCACATTTCTTCTCAACGAATGGCTTGAAGAGCGGATTTATTGCTGCCGAATTTTTTTTTCCATTTTAGGAAGAATGACCTATCGATTGTCGAATAATAATTTATACGAAATTACGCCTAAAGGTGTCTACCATTAAAGCTACAGAGGCTTACTAATTATTGCATTGATATTCGATTGCGAGCTTTAAGCTCCAGTCTGGTAGTCATGAATCCAATGAAGATCGTATTGTATAAATTTCCCTGATTAACTTGGTCGCGTGGTTTGCACAATTAAGTTCTTCATTACGTTGAATACCAATCAGGAGCAGGGAGAATTTACTAATTCTTTACCAGAATGATGGTTCCAGGAATTGTTACAGTTAGATTCATTAGTGGGTATAAATGAAAGTCGTATCACTTAGACTACAATAGATAACATGATTATCGCATGAAATTGCGAAATTAATAAAATATGTTAATTGTTTGCTTTTAATGAATATATAGGTAGAAGCATCGAAGCAAACAATTTGCTGAATTGATTTACTTAGAGGTATACCGAATAAGGCAATGAAGGGTGAGAGACTTATTCGGCTCGCCTTATGAAAGGTTGAAGCTCAAAAAAATCTTTTAGAATTAGGAAAGCATTAAATGATCTGCGAACATCTTGTGATTGAGATAACATGCAATATAATTTTTCCCCTCTTTTCGGTTTCATTTGTGTGTTTCATTTCGATGTCATTTTCAGTTTCATCGACGTAGAATTGTTTTTTTTTTTGTCTTCAATATTCTTAGCAAGATCAAAGGGTTCACTAAAGGGTCATCCAACACAAAGTGTCATTTTAAATTTCGCTTTATTGTTGAACAGTCAACACTCAACTAAGTACCAGAATGTTGTTAAATTTGAATTGATACACACTTGCACACCATGCTGAATACTTACTACAAAAACAGTAAAATTACTACAGAAACCTCCGGTAAAGTTTGTTTTGCTTT
Source organism: Merodon equestris (assembly GCA_958301585.1). Taxonomy (NCBI): domain Eukaryota; kingdom Metazoa; phylum Arthropoda; class Insecta; order Diptera; family Syrphidae; genus Merodon; species Merodon equestris. The sequence goes on along the minus strand of OY284413.1, from coordinate 153,262,715 downwards.
TAGTTATTACCACACAACTTTTTCTTCAGCTGTAATGAATTGTGAATGCGCGAATGTATTTGCATAATCACGAACATCAGCAACCGTCTTTCATCGCATAAAGCTCATAAGGTTCTATTGACACAATAATTTAAGTTAGCAAAATATGAACTTTCTTTGATTGCATTAAAAATAAATAAACAAGATTGTGGTTTTTCTATAAAGGAATTTTTTACATAAATGTATTTGTTGGGGAACGTAAATAAAGAAAACTGTTGCTTCGAAAACCCAACAGAAATACGAGTAATTAAATGACCTCTCCATCCTCAATAGGTGACAATTCAGTGCCGTTTTAGGGCGAAAAGATGTGGTGTGACCATTTCAATAGCTGACGGATTTTTGCTTGTCTGAGTTCTTTTGTTTAAAACTAGCTTTACTATTTAACAAATCTAAATATCTTACTAGCCCTAGACGGAATTAGTTTCATGTAAAAATTAGCACAGAATCATTTCCTCACATAGATTCCGAAAGGTTAGTACAAAGTAGAGGTGGTATTCCGCTAATTTACCGCCGCCACGGGGATGCCACAGACAAACGGCGCAGCCGTGACGGGTAGGTCGACGCTGCTTAAGAGCTCATTCGTTTGAGTACCGCAATGGCGGGCTAGGATTTCGCCGATGCTGTTAAACAGCAAGTCGATTATTGGTGGTTGTCGAGTAAAAACGCTTCCCAGAGCGGTGCGTTAATCTGGTGGGGTTCTCCTCACTCCTTGACTCGCAATCAGGAGGGTGACTACTCGGAACGAAAAACACAACTGCTAGCCAAGCTGATTATATTCACGATTAGAACTAAGCAGCCTGGGGTAGGGATAGGAAAGAAAAAATGAATCTAGGTTTTTAATACACATTTCCTAGAAAATTAAATTTCCGCATAGGGCTATTAAGACACACGAGGTATTAATATATTTTTAAGTTAGGGTTAAACATTTTTAGATAAGAATAAAATAAAAACAATAGAAATTAATTAAAAAAAAAATGAAACAAAATACTTTCTCGAAGCATCTACCGAAAGTGACAACGTTGTATTTTCAAGAACCTCCAAGATCGGCTCAATAAAAAGATCTTGAAGCACCTCCTTCCCACAAACGAATTGCAAAGCTTAAAATCAACGGAAACGTCAAAAATATATTCACATTTTTCCAAAGTTTCTAATCATCTCGTAAATGAGAGTTTCATAAAAAGCGGTGGGGATCACTTAGACCAAGATCGTTCCAATATGCTAACACTCGAGTTGGCTTGGTCACCGCTAGTCTTGCAACCATTTGGAGTGCTGAATTAAATTTGATATATTGTTGATCTCCGTTTCGGATAGATCCGTAAGTTCATAAAAGAAGTATTCTCCCAGAAATAATTTTCATGAGAAGGCTAGGATAGGACAATTGCATAGGACATTGGATGGAGATACTTCCTCATTCTGATCACGAAACCTATTTCAATAGTCGTTAGAGGGCAATCCTAATCTTGCTACTTGGTTTTGCGCAATGTCCTGCTAGGCCTCCGATTAGGCTGCTTATACAAGTGGTTTTACAATACCTAGATCAGGTTTGCCTCGCGTAGGGACATGTTTCAAGGTCAAGTCGTCTCCCGTATGTGTAAAATTGTGATCAAAATGAAAGGTGTATTTGTTTCTAATTCTTACAATTTATTTTGTCTTTTTCAAAATAATCTATCCAAAATACTATAATGCAATATTAAGTAACAAAAATTTCCAAAAATAAGTGTTCGTACAAATAAGGTATTCATAACAAAAGATAAAGTAAACAGGCAAGGAATAAGATAAGTTAAAATAAAATAAAAAGTATAATATATAAAATGAAGGAGAAGGAGGATACAAACGTAAGTATGAAATGAATGGATATAACAACATGAAATTTGGCACGGACTTTAATGAGAGCACTACCAATTCCACTCAGAAGAATCAATTTACATAGAAAGTTCAAATTGGCATGTCTCCTTTCAATTTCATTATTGTAAAAATATAAGTTTAGAACAAATGCAATAACCTAAAACCCCATAAAGTAGATTTCTTCCTTAATACTCCTTACTAAAACTATAAAAATATTAAAAAAAAAAACTGTTAATGGCGAATAGGTTGACTGTTGGTCAACCTATTCACGTTTATCAGTCTCGACACCTTATATTGTTAAGACAACCTGCAACGCATTAGTCACAATAATGTGGGCTTATACAAATTAAAAAAAAATATTTTTATTTTTATTTTTATACTCTTTTGGGCGTAGGTTGCACGAACTTACAGACTGAATAACGAATACTCTTAGTTCTACCTTAACTACCCTACCCTACTAATCTTAGTTCTACCTAAATTACCCTACTGCTGGTTCTGGAGCGGTATAGCATTCCGGCAGGTGTAATCGGATGTCCGCATCACGTACGTCATGGAATGTGATGATCTTCACATTTGAGGTGTTAACCAGTCAGTGACTTTCTTTGGGATTGAAGTTTGTTCATGTGATGATCGCGTGGAAGCATTGTCAGAAGAATGTTTTGAATGTCTTCGCCCATAACTTACACATAATTTTTTTGTGCTTCACTGATTACGCAAAACGTCACCTTCTCTCCTGAAGTTCAATTTCGATGCCATGAAACACTTTGTAATTCTTCTATGAGAACACTTTAAACCAGAAGCTTACTTTTTGTCCCTAAAGTGTTCATTCGAAAAATCATCCATCCCAACATCGTACGTATGTAAGCAAATGTGACCACACACGAAAAGGAGCTGAGAGAGCAAAAAGCCTTGTATTCCGAGTTTGGTTTAAAAAGAAACGAAATTGGTTTGTCGTATAAAAAATAAATTTGTTCTGTCGTCGAAGGGGACGAGAACTTCAAATGAAAGGTAGTTTCGACGAATTTTTTGCTACATGGAAGTTATTTGCTACTTGCTCCACCTAATTTTTTGTAGCCTTTTTGCACATTTGCTTTTTGATATTGGATATGGTATAAAGTGAGCAATAGGTGCTGAGAAAGTATCAGTAGTTACAGCTTTAATATTAAAATTCTGGAACATACTTATGTATACACCGACAACACACCATTTGATAAAAGAATATATAGGCTGGCTAAGGAAGCTGTAAGGCCTATTAAATAGTCTCTGGTTTTTATTTTACTGCTTCTTTGTTTTGATTAAAAGAAATATTTGAACTTTAGCGAGATAGCGTGTGGCGCGTTCCAAACGAAGCAGATCAATCTTTGCCGAATTTTTCATTATGCGTCATGAGACAAAACGTTGTAGGTTGTTTATGATTGCTCGGTTTAAGGTCGTATATTGAAACAGGAAACTGACTGATATAATGCATAAAATCACCAAATTATTATTATTATACGAGTAAGTTCAGATCCTCGTTGACTGCCCTCTTCGGGGAGCGCCGTGGCTCAGTGGGTGGTACCTGTCGGCCTGTGACGCAAAATGAGCGAGTTCGGATCCCGATAGCACCAACGCCATCAAATGATTATTTCAAAACTCCCCGTTGTACACATACCTTGAAAAAGCTTCTCGGCTTCCGCCGTTCGGAATCGGTATTAAACTTTAGGTTCCGTTCACTTGTGTGAAAAAACAAATCGCACACAACATGAGTGAATAAAAAAGAAGCTTGGCTCCGGCTCTTCATGAGCTGTAACGCCATCTAAGGTGTCGTCTGGCAGTACAATTAACCAGTATTTGTGTCTGAGTGCTCCAACAGATTGCAGCAGCCTCCAACAAGAAAAACAAATAAAAAGACTACCCTCCGCCTATCATGAGTGCGTTCTTTCCATGTTTCGTTGTTCTATTCCATCTCATCCAAATCCATCCTTATACTGTCCACCCATCTACGGCTGGGCCTTCCTGACGGTCACTTTCTTACGGGTTTTGCATTCATTATTCGTTTGGCTGGTCGTCCACTGTCCATTCGTTCTACCCATTCTGCCCATCCTAGAATTTGCGATTTCATTTCTCGGACAATGCTTGGGTCTGAATAGAGTTCCTCGAATTCTTTATCGTGTAGTTTTCTTCAATTGTCTGGTTCATTGTCCCATCTTCCATCATTAATATGGTAGGTACTCATATATTTGAATTCGTCCACTTTCTCAAAACGATTATCGAGTAGAGTCAGAAGTGAGGTTTATGTAGGTCGATCCAAGTCGATCTCGATCAGTGACCATATTTTAGGCCGTTACATATGAAATTGCTGACTTACCAATCATTCCTAAAGTGACCGATGTACAGAGAAATTGAAAAAAAAATTATTAACGCTATTAGCTCATTGAGTTAATTTTTTTCCCTACATAGGAAATGCTTTCATCAAAAAATTTAAGGGAAATTTTCCTTTTTCAATTAAAAAAAAAACATAAATGCAGCCGCATCGACTGGAAAAATTAACTTCGCTTTTTGTTTGGGTACATATAGTGAGAGAACTGTTCAAAACTTGTTTATCGAGTTCAGCGAGGCAGATTTTCTGCTGAAAATTCGCCAAGGGGTTGGACCAGAGAACGTCATTAATAATGAAGAACTGGCTGCAGCTGTTAGAGAATCCAGCTGCGACTATTCTTAGCCTTGCTGCAAGGTTCAAAGTGTCAACTGCAACCATAAATCGCCACCTTTCCACCATCCGAAACGTCCTAACACCAGCGAATGTGCTACGACGGTTGGAGGTTGCAGTATCTTTCACCAGCAGACAACGTATGGATCCTATTTTGCATCGCATCGTCACCTGCGATGAAAAATGGATTCTATACAATAATCGAAAGAGATCGGGAGAATGGTTAGACGTGGATGAGCTTCCCAGTGGACAAGGCAAGGCCAAGGCATGTCTACTTACACCTCAAAAAGGTAATGGTGACAGTATGGTGGCCGAGTGAGGAAGTTGTCCATTATTCCATTATTCCGAGTCGTACTGTAGAGAGATCAAAATAATGCACAACACAGTGCTCCAAAAACAGCCGCCACCGGTAAATAGTCAGGGTCCCATATTGCTGCATGTTGCTGCAACGCAAGATCACATACCACAGAGTCGACGTTCCTGAAGCTGGCGGAGTTGGGTTATGAAGCTTTGCTTCGTCCGCCTCAGCCACCAGGCTTATCCCTGACCGATTACCACCTTCTCCGAACTTCGGGCAATCACCTCCAAAACAAACAATTCATAAGCCCAGATACCATAAAACGGGATTCATAAAACAGCCCGAAAGAATAAGGACTTTATCAAAAGAGATATTTTTGTTTTGGTGGAAAGTTGCAAAAATGTCATAGATGAGAATGGAGAATATTTTTTGGAATAAACTTTTTTAATTTTCGAAAAAAAGTTCGTTGTTTAAATTTCCACATAAAAATCGGCAACTTCTTATGTAACGACCTAATATACTTTCCACATTTCTTTTTCATTTCATTTATTTATTTCGGCGTACAAATAAGACATAGTCTTTTATAGCACTTAAGATATGGATATAGTAAATCATGATAGATAATTAAAACTAGACATATGTATGTATCAATCATGTATCATTTCTTTTTAACTGTTTCCTCACTATCTTCAAGCGGGTCTAGCAGATATTACGCTGACGATAAGCTAGAACGGATGGGATTCCATTAAATATTATTCCCCTTTCCTTCTCTTACAAGGATCTCATTCCAGCAATGATTACGACAAGACTATTCCCACTTTAAAACTTCTTGGGGGCTTTTCAATAAACTTGTTTGTTTTTCGCTGCCTCCTTTACAACACTTTATTGTTGATCATACTGCTTCTACCTGTCTTGTAACGTCATTAGTTTCTATGCCATCTAGGAGGGCGAACCGATTATTGATTTCGTCCTAGTATTGATGCGGGAGCCTTTAACTTTTCAACATTAAAATTTTCTATACATTCTTCTGATTCGCTTCTGTGGATTTGGATTCGGCTATTAATTTTGGCGATGATGTGGTCTGAAACGCAATCCGCTCCTCCAGTATGGCGTCTTCTATTCATCAGAAAATAATCAATGTGCTTGCGCATAACTCCATTCGGTGGTATCCATGTAGCCGAAGTGTGTTTGTAGTTTTCGCCATCATATTTTTTTGAGCTGCCAAAATTTATTGTCCGAAGACCATTATCATTAAGTGAGTACGAGTATGTACCGCTTCTTTTCCTGTTTTCGCGTTGAAGTCACCGAGTGCGATTTTCACGTCACGTCGAAGGATGAGAAACTGACAAATATTTAATCAATTGCTTCATAAAACGCGCGCTTTACCTCTTCATCCTTATCTTCCGTAGGATAGTGTACAGAAGCGTAGACTGGATTTGGGCCATCGAAATTCGGTTGTTGTAAAATACTACGTCCATAACGTTCTATACACTTTGGTGATTATGAAGAATCCTTTTCCATGATTGTCCATCACAAGATTTGCACCACCACAAGCGAAAGTATCCTCTCGCTTTCGAAAAGTTCTGAACTTCTTCCATCGCTACAATGTCCAGTTTATACTTAGGTACTAATTTCATTGGAGCTACATATTTGGAAAGGCCTTCAAATTCAACATTGAATTGTTTTGCGAATTTGTGAAACATTCGAATTTTTGAGGGATGATGATTTAGCCGAAAAACTGAACGCATCAAAACAAAATTGGACGAATTCCAGGAAAAGGACAGCTGATAGGCATTAGCTTCATTTCTGAAAACTGATAACAATATTAATAAAAATGAAGCATTGCGGGTTTTTCATTCACAAATTTACGGATACAAATGCAAACTAAACTGCAATAAATGTAAGAAACAACTATGAATATTTCTTTAAACGGGCGGCAGGTTGTGTGACAAACACCATAAGAGCGTACACTCTTGAACCAACACGAACCTTATAAAAAAGAAAAAAATAGATGAACAAGTGCGTACTCATCCTGATACATCGGTATAAACGTCGAACTTGCACTTCTCAACTCCGCTTATCGTAAATATCGTCGGAGTTGAGTATCTTGATATTTGTGTTTTGTCTGCATGGGAAATGTTAGAGTTGATGTGAGTAATGTTCGTTTGCTAAGAGCGAATCTCTTTCCAGCTGTCTTGGAACTAAGTGAAACACAGGTGGCCGAAAATATCGACTTTTCGGATTTGAGTCTGCCTTGATATAACTTGGTGATATTATTCTTTCTACACCGCGGTCTTGCCATTTATGTTGTGCCATGTTCGTAAGCATTTAATTCACTACCGTTTCATTTACAGAAGTCCAAACCGAATTCGATACGCTGTCCGACTCCATTACAAGAATTATATCTGGCACTGAAATCACTAATGCGGGCGATTTCAATATACGAGTACACAATTCTAATTGGCTTCGACATTCGGGTCTGACAACACCCAGAAGGAAGATACGAGTATGTAGAGATTTTGCAGCTAATAAATGAACCAACAGGAATACCTGACATTGCAGATCATCCCGCCAATACGCTGGACTTGTTCCTCAGCTCTCATCCTAATGAGTATTCTATTGACATATTGTCATCTCTAGGCTTGTCAGACCACTGTGTTGTTTCAGCTAATTTCTCGTATTCAAACCACATAGAGAACGAATTCCTAAAAGAAGAGTATGGCTCTACGAGAATGCCAATTGGAGAGGACTCAACAACTTCTTAGGAAGCATAGTGACCAGCATGCTTCCTCGATAGTGATCACGCTGCTGATGTGATCACGAACATACTTCTTCAGGGTATGAGGCCCTTCATTCCACATACATAGAGTGAAGTGTATGAAGCAAATGCGTTTTATGACTTGAGCTGTAAAGAGGCTTTCAGTTTGAGGGAGTTGAGTTTCCGGACTTACAAATCCAACCTCTCTGAGGAAAACCGGAATAAGTTTAAACGAGCCAGAAATTACTGTAGTGTATTGATTCGATGTGTCGAATTCTCACATGATCAAAAGTTGGGGCAGAAAGTGCCAAATTGTACCAAAGGCAGCAAAATCTTTTGGTTATTTGTGAAAAACATAAAGAATTCTGCCTCGTCCTCAATCCCTACACTCATTTACAATGACATCCCAGTTGTCAGTTCTTTAGACAAAGACAATCTACTAGCCGAACATTTTACAGCCAGCTCCCAGATTGCACTTTGTCTCCGCCCGTACTTGAGAGCGTAAAATCTTCCATTGGATAAATCCACTTTGGCACTCGTACAGTTGCAACAGTGCTTAAGGATCTCAACGTGCACAAATCCGCTGGCCCTGATGGTATTCATCCAATACTTCTGAAGAAGTAGTATACACGTATACACTCCTCCGCTTTTCATATTCATTCCAGGACACAAGTCCCTGCTCTTCGGCCGTGGAACTGGAACGTCAGCGTATGTTAAGCACATTATATTCCGACCTGGACAGTATAATTAAATGGGGTATAAACATTAGAGTGGAATTTTATGCTTCCAAAACACAATGCTGTCTCTTGTCACTCAAGCTAGCCATTAATGGCGCTTGCGTCGATGAAACCGACAGGCTTGGTAAGTGTGTTAATAAAACTCTTAGTTGGTATGACCACATATTCGAGGTCGCCAAGAACGCGGCGAAATGCCTGGGCTTCCTTAAACGATGTAAGAAATATTTCGCCCCCTCTAATCAGCTTAAGTACAACGCTCATATCTGGTCTGGTGCTCCCAAGAGCTCACTGCACCTGATAGATAGAAAACAAAGCGTTTAATAAAACTCAAAGAACACAACAATATCGCGAAGTCTGTCGACTCACTCGAACATTAACGTAATGTCTCCTCTCTCTCTCTCTCTTTCTCTCTGTTTTATTGTTATTTTAACAAACAATGCTCAAGTAAACTAACCAACTGCATTCCTCCGCATATACCACAAAACACGTCTTCGCAGTAATGCTCACAATGAAGCTTGTTTTCGAACGCACACTCAAATTTAGAGACTCATTTTTTAGCGAAACCACACGAATGTGGGATGCTCTTCTCAGCTTAACTTTTCCCACTTACTATAATCCACAAGCACTTAAAACCAATGTGCAGCGGTACCTCCTTTCCCTCTCCCCCTCTATACCTTCGGCCCGTGCTGTGTCTTGACCTTGTGACATTTAGGGGCAGTCAAAGACCTTGTGCACGAATCAATCAAAAAAAAAATAATAATAATAATAAAAATAATATTAAAAGTCTCGTGCTTGAACATCAATTCATGTGGAAAAAGGACTCAATTCTTTCTTATCAACACATACACAAGCACATACACTAATAAACACACCTGGAAACTTTGAATAAAATCCTTTTAGAAGTAATTTAAAAAGAAGATTTAAAATGTCGGATTCCGTACCTAAAGTGTCTGGTTCACTCTGAAAGTACCTATGCACCCCACAACTGAAGAACAAGCTTATTCAACATTGCTGAAGAACCTTGATAGTCAAGATCCGGACTGTACAGCCATCTAAGAAAGGAAGTATTTACTAAGTAGTTCTTCTTCTTCCGTTTAAATAAAATTCAACATTTTACTTATGATTAAATTGCCATCATTCCTCCTTTACAGGAAAATATAAATCCATTTCAGAAAAATAATTTCGTTTATAATCTTATGATGACTAAGAAGTGAAAGGGAAAAGGATAAAAAGTCATCTTTTGCCCTGATTACATTTAATCCTTTTTCATTTACTCATTTATCCTGATTTTTAATTACATTTGAGGGGGAATGAACAATGACTTTTAGATGGCTCCTGCAGATAGCACGTTTTCGTTTTCAAAGGTCATACTTGGACCATTCCCCTCGGTAAGCTTAATGCACTTTTTCTTATTACACCCAAAGATCCACTAGGAACTTTAAAGCACTTTATTTATGAAATGGAAAAATGATATAATTATTAGAGCGGATAAATTCATTCGGACAATGCCATTAGTCGCTTTAATGTTACGATTTAAAGCAATACAGGGAAATATCTGCAGATAGAGTTGAACTTTTAACTCAAGGGCATCCATTGTAAAGTTATGCGGTCGAACATAGCGATATTTGAACATTTTTTTTCCTTTTCTCAGGATTTTATATTATACTTGAAAGAGAAATCAGTAATATCTCAAAGTTGACCTTCGTATCGGTGGACTTTCTTCTAGTTCCACATAGTTCCATTAGCGGTTCCTTTGTTGTTTCATTTAATTGTTCTACCAATGCTCCTAATATATGTATTATAGCACTTAATATGTGATACTAGTACTGCAACCATAAAAATCTATTGTACCCCCTTCTTTAGTCTAGGATTTCACAATTTCTCTAGATGGGATCTTGTTTTGGTTTTCATGACAACCAGATCAGTTTTAGTCTTTTATTTACAGCCAGTATATTGAGTGTATCGTGAGATTCCCACACAGAGTTAGAGTTAAAGGTGTACCGCTTCAGCGCTTTAAGCACCGCTTGGCTTTCTGAGGATATACATAGTTATCCTCGTGTTAGCGGATCTTCCGTCGGTGATGCTATGTGTGGCAGAGTGTAATTCTAGGATGTATAGAATTGCTTTCATCCCTGCAGTCGGAGTGGTTCTTATTGGTTCAGTTGTCCAGATACACGCTAGCGTTTGTATTTTATTGAGTTTATTAATGGCGCTTCTTTCGTTACATATTTTCCACAGCCGCGCCATAAAGTAGGGTTGGTTTAATCATTTGATTGTAGATCCAAAGACTCATTTTTAGGTTTAGCCCCTATGTTTTGCCTACGAATTGTTTTAGGGCCTTGAGAGCTTTGATTATGTGTGAAAATTCGAAGGTGACTTCTCCATTCGACACTGATCACGATAACGAGGTCTTATTGGCCAAAAATGCCGAAATAACGAAGATATGGGCTCCCGATGTTTGGAGTCAGCGGCCTAGTGGCATTATATAGGAAAATACAGTGAGTGAGAGAGTGTGGGGTAACACGCATCGCGACTTCCCTAAACTATAATTTCATTATAGTATTATATAATTTCATTATATGTATAGTAAATATCGAAAAGAACAAAACAAAAATGATTTGTTCGTGCACAAAACGCAGTGATACTAAAATAGAGTGCACTGTAAAAAATTGTTTCATGCAAAGTGCGTCAATTTATTAAACACTGATCTCGAATACATGAAAAAAACCGCAAAATTTGGAGGTGTTCTCAGTGTACAACGTCGCGACGAAGCTCTCTTGGTGCCGAAAATGCTTCCTTCCCGTCACTCCTTACAATCCCAACAGTCACTGGAAAAGAAAAACAAATAACAGAAAACATTAAAATGGAAATGATATTCAATGAAATCAATAAAATTAAAAATTTTAAGTAACCACCGAAAAAAAAAACTCCAAAAAGTAAAAAAATATTTTTTTTTTCTCTCGGCCTTTTACGATTTTGTGTGTATATCGCCTGCATCGAATTCACGCAGGTATTGACGCTTTTTTAGACGAATTTAATAGGTTACTTAAAGATGTCAAGATGAAGAATGCATTGGTAGTAGGCGACATTAATATTGATATTTTGAGAAAAACCAATGATTCATATAATTACCTATTTTTAATGTCTTCTTTCGGTTTAAAATCATTAGTTATGGAACCAACTCGTATAACAGATAATACTAAAACATGTATCGATCATATATTCGCTAGGTTAGACTCTAAATTTACACACAAGCTGTCGGGGGAAGTACCTACTTGATTATAAAATCTCAGATCATTGCATGACGAACATAAACTTAGAAATATTTCGAAATAATTTTAATAGATATATGTATACCCTTTAAAACAATACCTAAATAAAATTAATTACAAAAAATTAGTAGAGTACTTAAAGTATGAATTCTGGAAGACAACTTATGAAGAAATTAATCCATTCCTAGCTTATGATGTCTTCTTAAAAACTCTCAGAAGCCATATAGAGAAAAGCAGTGTAATACATAATCTAAACAATTCACGTTTTAAACGTCTTAGACCATGGATCAACAAAACACTGCTTTCAAAAATAACTAAAAAGAACGCATTGAGAACGAAATGCAAACGTCATCCCTGTAATAAAGCAATGAAAAAACTTTACCAGAAAATGAATGACAATTTAAAAAAGGAAATCAAACAATGTCGGGATACATATTACGCATCAAAACTAAGCAATTGTAGGGGCAATATAAAAAGTGAATGGAGAGTGGTAAACAGCATTTTAAATAAAGGCAAAGAAATATCAGATATTTCAAAGATTGAAGTTAATGGCATTGTGATCACCGATGGACCTTGCCAATCGGTTTAACGCTTACTTCACTTCTATTGCCTCAGATTCAAAACCGTCTCTTGCCCAATACAGTTGCAGTTGTGATATGTTTCCAGATTTAGTTGAAGGTAATTCAATAAGTAACAGTTTCGTTTTCCTACCTTTTACTCGTATATCGTAATCCATACATGTATGATGTCACAATTATTCTAAGCTATTCTAAATCTGTGCACCGAAATTCACGATAGCTCCAATAATGACAACCATAATATGACACTGTTCATAGATATGACCAAAGCCTTTGATATGGCCAATCATGACACTCTACTTAATAAGTTATACAAGGCTGGGATAAGAGGTACAGTTCACAAATGGTTCTTGTCATACTTATCATGTAGAACTCAGAGGGTAAAAATGGGTGAAATCTTCAGTAACCAGTTACAGGAGAAAACTGGTGTACCGCAAGGTTCAGTTTTGGGACCACTACTGTTTTTAATATATGTTAATTTACTGTTCCATCAAAATCTTTGTAGCAAAATGACTGCTTTTGCTGACGACATGGCATTAACAATAAAAGTATTCTTGACTCTGCAACACAGCTACATATGGACTTTAATATCTTAAGACAATGGTTCACCAAACACGACTTATTAATCAACAGCAAAACTAGGCTTATGATTTTTAGTTTAAAAGGATCTTTTCCACTTGATTGTGACGCGATTTTCCATGCAAGCTCTTGTTTAAAACTGTCTTTATCTGTCCATACGTGTGGTGACTATAACTTCCACGAAAACTTACCGTGCAATTTAAACTGATTTAAGGGGTTGAGAACTACAAGTGTCTAGGCTTGTTAATAGATAGAAATATGATCTGGAAAGCTCACGTTGACGATCTAAAACAGTATATGTTATCTGTTAACCTAAAATGTACCTTCTAAGAGAACACTGCTCCAAAAAAAGAATGCTCATGTTCTACTATGGCATTGCGCACTCTAAACTACAGTATGGTATTGCTAGTTGGGGTAGTGCCTACAGTAGCACGACTGAAGCCCTTGCTGTAACTCAAAAAAAAAATAGTTAGGTTAATTTGCAGGCAAAACCAATTTTCCCATAGCTGGCCACTTTTTCTAGCTTTACGTATACTTCCAATGCAACATCTGTACATCTTTAAGGTACCTAAGATCTCCTTTACTCGAAGTGGATATACTGCGACCCTAAGGAGTTAAAATATATATAACCTACGAATTAACAATATGACTATCTCGACTGTGGAGATTTCTAAAAAGTCTCACTGCTTCAAATTCTTCACCACGGCTGTTCCTAGACTTTTCAACAAGTTTGAAATTAGGCAAATAGATCAACCCAACCTATTTCTTAAAGAATTAAGGAAATTCCTTTTCAGTATGGATAGCTCTACAGTCAAAACCTTTCTCAGTTAAACAAATAAAATACGAGTAATCTTCACATTGATATCATCCTTGCTACTTCTCATTTTTGCCGTTAATTTCCTAATCTGCTCACTCTTTTTTAAAATAAGTTGCTCATTTTTGTAAAATAATCATTCCATTTATTTCTATATTTCTGGCTTTACCCCAAAAGAACTGTCAAATGTTTTATTTATTATGTAAAAATATAAAAATAAGAAACAATAAAGAAAAAAAAAAAATTCGAAGGTCGAGAATTGATTGACATTAATTCTGAAGACATATTTGACTTCTCCATTCGACGCTTGATTTGGATACTTACTGTTGCACAGAACTGACATCTTCGATGAATGTCAATTACGAATAAATGTTTCGTTCTTCTTCTGCCAATCATCATACGTGCAAGTCGTGTTTTATTCCAATTATCACTGAAATCTTTGCTCATCAATATCAGGGTATGAGCCTTTCGCTTAAATTTTGGAAAAACTGCACGTTCGGTTCGGTAGATTCTGCACGTTGAGAAGAAGGATTTATTTTTGCAATTATCTTGCGAAGTTTTGATATATATGTATATATGTATATTTCTGAGGTTTCTATTTTAATGTTTTTTTTTATTGAAGCCAAAATGAGTGTACAATCGCCGTTCGATAAATTGAAAGGCAGAGAACATTTTGCAATTTGGAAGGTCGGTGCCAAAGCGCATTTAGCTACAAAAGGATTATGGATATTTTGGGAGACATCAGTCACCGAGGCAACATCAACAGAAAATTGGCAAAAGATGAAAAAGGATTGGCTGAATTGACTTTGCTAGTCGATTCAAGTCTATACACCCATTTGAAAACTGTGAATATGCAAAAGATGGATTAAATTCATTGTTATAAGCATTTGAAGACAAAAGGTATTGTTCGAAAGGTGACATTGGTCAAAGAGTGGATTTCATTGAAGTTAGAAGACTGCGACTCAATGCGAAGCTATGTTACGCAATGTCTATCGTTGCATCAAAAAATCAAATCAGATGGAATTATTGCAATTGACGTACAAATTGCTGGTGCAATTATGTTGTGCGGTTTACCAGAAGATTTTAGACCGATGGTTATGAGCATTAAAACAAAAGGTGAAGATATCACCGTTGATTGCGTCAAACACATTTTTAAGAAGTTGAGTTCGAAAAACGTGACATTCAAACGGCACAGCGAGAAAAGTCACACAAAAAAGAAAAAGAGTGAAAAGTAAAAAGTGCTTTATAGTTCTTCTGTTGCACGAAAGTCATCATCTACTGATTGGTATTTCGATAACGGAGCGACGGCACACATGACAGACAATGATATATCGATGAAAAATACAGTGAAACCAAATGGATACAGTGTAATTTGTGCAAACAGCGAGAAGTTGGGAAAGCGGCTATCCTTGCTAAATGTCAAAGGTGGTACACAGATGGCTCCAAGATGGATTCCGGTGTTGGCGTTGGCATCTTTGGACCAAATCGGAAGATATAAAAGGTCCTGGAAACTAGTCTTAACTAGCCGAACTATACGTGCGTATATCCTAAGTGCGTCATCCTAAACTTAGTGATACTCAATATACTCTCAGACAGTCAGGCAGCGCTCAAAACGTTGGGCTCGTATAGGACGAACTCAAAATCCGTCAAGGAATGCCACGGTGCCCTGCAAGACCTAGGCAAAAAAAATAAAGTTAAACTCTGGTGGGTGCCAGGACACAAGGTCATTAAAGGCAACGAAATCGCCGACCAACTCGCTGGGAAAGGTTCCAGCGAAAGGTATATAGGTGCCAAACCTTTCTGCAGAATCCTCAAGTCAAAATTAATTTTTTTCTTAGTCAAATATAAGAGAGTCGATATCAGACGACTGGTCAGCTACATTTCGGGACACTGTAGTCTGAGATATCATCTTAACAAAATTAACCCCTTGCTGGAACCGAGTGTCGACTCTGTCTTGAGGACGAAGAAACTGCACAGCACATAGTACGCGAGTGTGCAGCCCTCGGCCATCTTAGGAAACGCGTTCTCCCCAGAGAATTCATGACTCCTGAGGGGATCAGCTCAGCTCCTACGAGGGACATCCTAAGCTTTATTAAAAAAGTAGAGGAACTCCTCGTCTAATTGCCTGGAACGTACAATACCTTAGACCTACTTTGGTCGCAGTGCTCTATGCTATTTGTTAGCACTAGCCCCCAATTAAAACAAAAAAAAATCCTGGAGTCATCAGGGTTATCATCAAATTAATTTTTCTGGTATTAGCATCCAGTTTTTCCATTACTATCGGATGAAAAGCTACATTGCATGGTACTAAAGTGGGTAGTGTGAGAAGTTCAATCTGTGGGAACCATGCGTCAGATTCGTTGGCAGGGCTAGCAGAGATTCGCCGTGGCCATACAGATGACTTACAGCCCGTCTCTTTGAGCCTGAAGGCAAGAAAATGTAGTATGTATTTGATGTAGGGGTACAAGGAAAGTTGGGTAGTATGATGTTAAGTGCTTCGGTGGGGCATGATCTCATGGCTCCCATTTACATACATTGTAAGTTTTGCTTTGTATACCATATTCATATAGTAATTTTACCAACGTTTTGCTGTAGCTTAGTTAAAGGATTCCCTGAAGGGGAACCCAAAAAAAACCGCGAACGCCAGCCTCGAGGCTGGCCCAACCGTGCGACTTACAGAAAAGACAACTTTCGAATTATTTATCTTTATTAATCTTTAAATTATAATATTTATTTCAATCCTATCCCTTTCCGTGGTTACAACGAACTGACTCCCCGATCTTGCGCTTGCCGCTTCGAATATTCCTCCTTTCCGTGCTGACAAAGGTGTTTTGTCCCTCGCCTCTTTGTTGTTCCCAAGATCGTATTCGGTGCATATTCCACATCCCATATTCGAGTGCTGTTACCTGATCGGAAACGCATCATCAGCATGAGTTCGTGTGCATCATGGCTGATGTAATCCATGGTCCGACTCGCGTATATTCGAGTCTATGCGATCATTGCTAGACGGAATATGATCCCCCTGTGCTTTTAGGTAACACGCGAAGTAACGGGAACCGCACAAAGTGCTGACTCATCGAGTCCCGTTAATGTGGGTTATCGACCTTTGCCCCTGGCCTTGGTCGATGGTGTTAACTGGCTTGTAAACTTTCTTCTGTTTTTTTTTTGTTTTCTTTTTTTTTTTAAATTACACTTGAGCTTTGGGGCTAGTATAACGCCCTTGACACCGGAGAAGATGAATAAAATAAATGGATTTTGGTTTTTGTTTAACTACCGATTTCTTAAATGGGGGGACTTAAGTTATATTTTATTTCAGCCAAGGCCCTCTCTGTAATTTCACTCATCACAGGAGGAAACATCCTTCATACTTGAATATATGCGAGGTCCGCATACGGAACCATTTTTTCCCTTTGCTTTAATGAATGGCCATCATCACATGAAACTTACACGAAAGTGGTATCAAGATTATTAGGAACTCTTGAGAAATTTATTGCCACATTTTCTCCTCATATAATGAACTCAACTTACATATACAGGGTGTCCCACGAGCAGTGTGCCAAAAAGCTAGAGCGTGTAGGTCTGGTCAAGACAAGAAAAATATCGTATGGGAGGGGGGGGTCTATTCCCCCCCGTTTAGCCGGGAGGGGCAATTTTCTAAAAAACTGACTTAATTTGGAAAAAAAAATATTAAAAATCAACAGTTACATCCACAATGCCGTGATATACTTTTTTGTAAAGCCAGAAACCTCTTCTTTCATTCTGTTTTTAAACAAAGCTGTTTTAAGGAATAGTTTTTGAGAAATTAATTTTCAAACTCAAAATTTTGCAAAAAAAATTAAAAAAAAAATTTTCGAACTACTTTTTTTCGAAATTGTATGTAATTAAGTAGTAATTTTTTTCCAAAAATTCAATTCTCTTATTAGTTTTTAGTTGAAAACAGAAACCCGGATGCAAAAATGTCTTGTAGTTTTTGAGAAATTAAAAAAAAAAACCGAACCATTTTTTTCTAAGAAGAACCTTTTTTTTGGTTTTGACGCGGCTGGACTTGTAGACAAATTAATGTATGAAACATTGACCTCTTTTTTATTATTTTTAAAAACTTCGGAGTTTTATTATAATAAATTTTCAATATGATCCCCATTTTTTAGAAGGCAAAGATTATATCTCCTTCTTTTCCTAATGGCTGCACATATCTATGCTTGACAAATTTTCCTGCAATTTGACTCCAGCGAATTCAATCCGTTCTTTCAGTTGTTCCAAAGATACTATTTCCACTTCGTAAACATAATTCTTCATGAATCCCCACACATAAAAATCTAGAGAAGTTAAATCTGGTGATCTAAGTGGCCATTCCGTGGGGCCCCTTCTTCCGATCCAACGGTCACTAAAATGATCATTCAGCCAGTTTCTAACCCGTAAGCTCTGGTATGCGGGTGCTCCATCTTGCTGGTAGATTAAATTATCTGCTATGGCCAAAGGAACGTTGTCCATCAAATCGGGCAAAAGGTCTCGTAGGAATTGCAGGTATGATTCTCCATTAATAACGGCATTCAAAAACCGGGGCCCGATTACAGTTTGTCCAACAATACCAAGCCAAACATTACAGCTAAAGCGGTGTTGTGATTTATTTTGTTTCTTGTTGTGTGGATTGGTGCTATTCCAATGATGCAAATTGTGGAAGTAAGTAACCCCATCTCTGGTAAACTGTGCTTCATCCGTCCAGAATATCCTTGCAAAATAGTTTCGTTCAGTTTCATCTCGAAGCAGTAATGATCGACAAAATTCTGCTCTCAAAAACTTGTCGTTTGAGGTGAGTCCCTGAACTGGCCTAAAATGGTACGGGTGTAAGTTTTCGGTATGAAGAACTCTCCATACTCTTGATTTGTTTCATACAACAACAGAAACAGCCGCAACGTCCCAAGGAGAAGGTGCCACCTATCCTTACCCACACCAAGGCTCTACGCGAAACAATTGACTTATGTAAGTACGTTATTGGTGTTGGCAATTTCGTCTTTAATGGTATAGGTGAGAACCGCTATGCTATCCAATGTAACACACTGGAGCAGCATAAGCGGGCTAAGGAACTATTAAAAGAGACCACCACTGAGTTCTTTTCATTTACCCCACAAGACGATGCTCCTCAAAGGTGTGTATTCGACTACCGACCCTGAGAAAAGCTCTCAAGAGTTCGAGAACGACGACCTCAAATTCGTGGGAGTCCAATCGTTCACCACGGCGCGGGCCAGACGGGAGAAGCGTGTGTTACCATTCTTCCTGGTTCAGCTCGCACCCAATAGCAAACTGGAGAGGCTAAGGACCATCACTTCCTTAGCATCCCAGTCTGTAAAATGGGAAAAAATTAAGACACGGAAACATTTTACAATGTATCCGCTGTCAAAGGTTCGGGCACGCCGCGTCGAACTGCGAGATGCAGCCTCGATGCGTTAAGTGTGCAAAGAACCACAAGAACGAGGAATGCGATCTAACTCAAGACAAGGTCGCGGGCAGGAAGCAGCTCGAGTGCGTGCTCTGTAGGAACCGGGGACACCCTGCAAACTATCGGGGATGTCCTAAGTTCCAAGACATCAAATCAAATCTGGCTCGTAAGCAGAAGATTGAGGAGAAACGTCCGGCAGGTCGCTCACAAACATCAGCCGTCACACCCCAAATGACCTACGCCCAAATGGCGGCAGGTCTGAGGCAGACGGTACAAAAGCCTGTGGCTGTTACTAAAGTCCCAGTGCCTGTTACTAAGGCACCGGAGGCCGAGGGCGACCTGCGTTCGTTTTGCTCGCCATCCAAGGGCAGATCGGCCAGCTCCAACAGCAGATCCATGAGCAGGCGACCCGAGTGGACAGAATCTACTCGCTTCTGCCGGGCCTAGCGCCCCTAGAATCGTGATGGGTACGCCGGTAGAAAGTCCCTTAAAGGTCCTGTCGGTGAATGTGAATTCACTGATTAGGATTGAGCGAAGAGTTGTACTTTTCAACTTGTTGCAGGACGAAAGCCCCGATGTACTTTTGGTTAGCGAAACAAAGCTAAGGCAAAAGCACAAAATCCGCCACAATTCTTATAAAGTGATTCGAAGAGACCGACCCAACGCCACACGAGGCGGAGGAGTTGCGATCTTTATTAGAAATAACTTTAAATATAAAACTATATATAGCAGTGAAGTGCGGAGGTTCCAGGTGCTAGAAGCCTGTATTGTGTGCAAATTAAATTTATTCCTTTAGTTTGTGTAAAAAAAATATATTTTTATTTTTTCACTTAACACTATGTTATAATTGTTCATCTAAGCTAGACTTCCTTATTCTATGGCGTTCGAAAACCGACTGACTCTTCCGAGCTACACAAAACATAATCTCACCAAGCGCGCGTCGCGATATTCTAAAGAGGTGTCGGATTACGCGGATCCATTAGGATAAAAATGCCGACGCAGTCGCGTTTCCATAATGGGACAAATCCATTTTGATAAGTGGTTAATGGATCGAATCGATTTAGAAAAGTTATGATGCAGTCACGTTCCCGGAAAGGGTTGAATTATGAGTAGTGACCGCGGGAAATGTTTATGTTGCGGACACTTGAAATATTTTAAGCGATAGCTCTTGTTTGTATAAGACATGTGAAGCAATGTCTTAACTCTTTGTGTAAGACATTGTGAAGCAATATCTCAACTCTTTGTGTAAGACATTGTGAAGCAATATCTTAACTCCTCCCCCCGTAAGATCAATCGTCCCGATTGTTAATAAACTGGAAGGTCATTGACACTTCGAAGTTCTCGTCTTTGGTTATGGGAAGGCGGTTCTTCCAAAATTGAGGCCACTGGCTCAGGTTCTTTGTTAATAACTGTGGTTACACTTAAATCTGGTTTCGATTTGGTTTTAAGTTTATATATTGCCGCAATCATGCCGATAATTAATATTGTGGAAAAAACCAAGTTGGATGAAAACATAATTTTTCCTTTTGTCGAAATCGAACTGATTTCGTCGACATTGCTGGTATGTAGTTCCTTTATCATTTCCAGAGAAAGGACCTCTTGTAATTGGAATCTATTGGTAGAAAGCTGCAACACAGCTGGAAGCGGATTTAAGGTCGATAGTTGTTTGGAAACAAAAGTTCGATTCCCCACTGTGATTGTATCATTATGAAATTGAATCAAATAAGTTCCCGATAATTGATATATCTTATTTCCCGGTGTTGTTAAAAATCCTTTGAATTGATTTAAAAATATTGTTCCCTGATTTATTTCTTGTACTGAAGGCACATGTTGATTGTTAATTATGACGCAATCATGTTTTCCGCCGCTCAGAAGTCGTGGTACACAATTTGTTTCACTTATGTCTAACAATTTATCTTTGTTACAAATGGACAACTCATTAAATTGATTACAATTTTCTTTAATTTCATAGAGTCTGTCCTTACATTTTACAATTTTTTCTGAATTTATTCTTACAATTATTTCATTTTGCTTTATAGGCTTAATAAGTATTTTTTCACAAATATTTTGATCTATTGCTGGGAGATTTATTATATATAATATTGTTGAGTCTTTTGTGGCTATTCTAATGGCAGCAAATCCTAAAGCTTCCTCTAAATTGTTATATGGGAATCCTTCGGAATCTAAAAATTTCTTTGCCTCTAAAATTTCTTCTTCTGAAAGTATAAACGAGTTTATTACACCTACCCTTGCCCATTGCAAGGCATATTCTATATTTGTTATTTCATCCCTAATGATTTTTAATTTGTTTCTAATAGTTTCCTCTCTTGATTCCCGAATTTCTTCTAATGTTTGTAATGTTCTTAAAATTTTGTTAGTGGTATTGGTTAGTTCGTTAATTTTGTTGATAGAGTCCTTATTAATGATCCTCTGACGTTCAGTGTTTTTCAATAGTCCGTTAATTTCGTTTACTAGTATTTCATGGTCTATATGGTCTGGAGTACCGGCTATTCATTTCCATATTGTCCCTAAAGCATCGATTGAGCGTTTGTTTCTAGGTTTTATTCTTTTCAATTGGTTTTTGAGCTGGTTGATATCATGAAGGAGGAATGGTAAAATTGTGCTGTTTGTCAATAATTTTTGTTGGATTTCTAAGTTCAGATCATCAATTATTCGTTCGTAGTCAGTTAGGTTTAGTATGTGAATAAGTTTAAAATTTCCGTTTTGTAGTCTTGTTTGTCCTAGATGGATTGCAATCACTTGCGAATTGGAGTAGTCTAGTATTTGGACTTCGGACCAGCAAGCAGTAAAGACTGCAAGAAGTAGGGTTATGGTAGTAATCATTTCCTGTAGAGAGAAATTATGGTATGCGGTCAGTTTATAATGTTGTCTTTGTGAATTATTCTATTGCGAAATTGAATTTTAACCTTATTCCCTAAATCTTCTTGAACTTTTTGTTTTTTAAACCGAGGCGAGAGTTTATTGCGTTGCCCGATTATTTTTTCGTAGATAATGTCTCCCGGTTGGTATGTCTTCGCCCTATTGGAGTCATTTCTTTGGAGCATTTTTTCTTGAGCTTTTTTCAATGCATCGCCTAAACTATGTGGGATTCTATTGAAGAAAATGTCTGAGGGTTTATATCCTGTAACTGAATGGATAGTGTGGTTGTACTGTTGGGCGGCCCTATAGAAAGCTTCTGTATCATCGATAAGATGAAATTCTTCTTTCAGGCATCTAGCTATCTCAATGATTGTAGAATGGACTCTTTCGACTTGTCCGTTTGTAGAGCTATGGCGAGGGGTGCAATAATAAAGTTCAATTCTTAAACGTTTCATAAGGGCTTTAAACTGGGGTGTTGTAAATCCTGGTTCGTTATCGAGAGTGAGTTTTTTTGCATCCGGAAAACTTTGCAAAACATCTAGTACCCTGTCACCTAAATTAGTCTTATCTTCTATAAGTTTTATGACTAAGAATTTTGAATAGGCATCGATACAAGTTATAAATTTAAGGTTTTGAGCGTAGAAAATGTCAAGATTAAGGCATTCCCCCTCTTTGTTGGGAATTGGAGCCTCTCCGATTCCAACCTTATGCGGGTGTCTATTGTATTTGTTTTTGTTGCAGATTTCACAGAGTCTGATGTATTGTTTGAAATGATCTAACATCTTAGGCCAGTAGTATTTTTTATAAACTTGTCTATAGTTCTCTTTGCCACTTCTATGTGCGCGAATATGTGTTTGTTCGATTATAGCTTCTTGGTCATTACGATTCGGTACATCGATTGGAAATATTCTTGTGAAAAGGAATTTGTTAGTGAAGACATTTTTTACTGTTTCCTTGAAATCGAGAAGATCTTCTGCAGTGCAATGTATTGCAGTCACCAATTTTGGCTGGAGGAATTCTAAAAGGATTGTTTTCAAATTGTCCGTAGTGTCATATTCGATGATATGCCTGGTTCTGCCAAAATTCACTGTTAATTCATGTATTGTAAAGTTGGCCTTACTTAACAGAATTTGTTGTTTGAACTCATTTAATGGTTTCAAGGATTCGGGGATATTAAATTCATCGCTACTCTCTGCTGAATGTTGGGTACTATGTAATGAATCCCTGTCAGAAATGTTGTTTAATGTTTGTCTAGAAAGTGCGTCTGCAACCACATTTTGTGTTCCTGGTTTATATATGATTTTGGGTGCAAACTCTTCAATAAAAGCGTGCCACCTTTTCATTTTGGCGTTCGGATTTCTAGTGGATACTGCAAATGTTAAAGGTTGGTGGTCGGTTTGGATTTCCAAATTTGACACACCATATAAATAGTTTCTTAATGTTTTTAACGCCCACACTATAGAATACAGTTCTTTCTCGTTTGTAGCATAATTTCTTTCAGTG
The DNA here is from genome assembly GCA_958301585.1 of Merodon equestris. Taxonomy (NCBI): domain Eukaryota; kingdom Metazoa; phylum Arthropoda; class Insecta; order Diptera; family Syrphidae; genus Merodon; species Merodon equestris. Next base: position 153,239,286 of record OY284413.1, on the reverse strand, counting down.
GAGTTAAGGGTTTTGGAGATGAACGTGATAGGTTTCCCGTTTTGGGTTAGCACTGCGCCTACTGCAACGTTCGATGCGTCTGTGGTTAAGGTAAATTTTTGATTGAAATCTGGTTGCACCAACTCTACTTGGTCTACTAATAACGTTTTTACTTTATTGAAGGCCGTAACTGCTTCTTCATTTAGTGTAACTTCTTTTTTTTTTGACATATTTTGTGATATCCTACCATTTTCTCCTGCTAAGTACGTTGTCAATGGTTTTGTAATTAACGCGTAGTCCCTTATAAATTTCCTGTAATAGCCTGCCATCCCCAGGAAACTTCTCAATTGACGTAGGGTTGTCGGCAAAGGGTAATTCTGGATAGTTTCAATTTTCCTTGGATCGGTCTTTATTACATTATATGCTACTCTATAACCCAAGAATTCTACTTCTTCTTTATAAAATTCAGATTTTTCTAACGAGATTTTCATGTTCGCGTCCCTCAAGGTTTCTATTATTTTCGAAAGATGACTCGTGTGTTCTTCGAGGACGAGAATACTATTATATCGTCTATGTAGACATGGCAAAACTTTCCGACATAATTTCTAAGGATATTATCCATGGCGGCTTGAAAAATGCCCGGAGCGTTTTTTAGTCCGAACGGCATCCTAATGAATTCGTATTTTCCGTTATTTACGGAAAAAGCTGTTTTTTCGATGTCTGTCTCTTTCATTAATATCTGGTGGAAGCCAGATTCCAAATCTATTGTTGAAAAATATTTTGCCCTACCTAGGTTCGACAAAATAACATTGCAGTCAGGAATGGGATAATTCACTGCAATCGTTTGTTCGTTTAGTTTCTTATAATCAATTACCATCCTCAATTTTGAGGATCCATCTTCGTTCATACCTTTTTTGGGTACAACCCAAATTGGCGAGTTGTACGGGCTCTTGCTTGGACGAATAATGCCATTGTCTAATAAAGTTTGTATTTCATTATTTACGAATGTGTTAACAGACATGGGGTATGGGTATTGCTTACTCCATATAGGAGTTTCAGCAATTGTGCGAATTTCAGCCCTTATGTCCGTTCTAAATGGTAGCCTCATATTTATTTTAGAATGAAGTTCTTCAATTTCCTTAAATATTATTCGCCTTAAATATTCAATTCCTTCATATTTTCTTAGGTAATTAATATTTTCTAATTGTTCTTCGTGTTGGGAGTCTACTTCCTGGTCTGTGTCTTCCGTTCCTGTTTCATCGAAATTCAGGAATCTCTCACAATGGTTTCCACTTCTCAGTGTTCCATTTTTAAAATCTAATACTATGTTTGTTTTTTTTTAAAAATTATAACCTATTAGAATATCGGCTTCAAGATTAGGGATCTCATAAAATCGTTCCCTAATTCCGAAAAGCCTCGCTCCGCAAAAATATTTAATAATTGTGTAACCATTTATGGTTCTCACCCTTTTCTTAATGACCAACTCTTTCCTATCTTTGAAAGTGTTTGGGCTACAGTAGCAGCTAGTAGCGCCGCTGTCGATTAGTATTTTATATGTTCTTCCGGATGACCCTCTTTTGATGATATAGGGCAATCCGGGCTTTCTTCTAAAAAAGACTCTTCGTTGAGATTATTTATACGTGGTGCCTTATATTGCGGCTGATAACTAATCTGCGTGCTTGGGAGTTGGCGTTTAACGCCTTGCTGAAAATTGTTAAGGCCCGTAGGTTTTCGGTGGTAACCCTGAAAATTGTTCGGGCTAGGTCTTTGTGAGAAGTTATTATTCCCATTATTATTATGGAAAAAATGTCGTGATCTCTGAATTATATTTGCCGAACTGCCTACTTCCATTGGTTCGGGTTTTGGTTGAATTGACCGGTTTTGGACAAAATTGTTTCGTATATTCCCTTGATTACGCTGAGGAAAACGCAATGGATTATGAGCTTTCTGATTGTTATTGGTTCCAGAATTTATAATAGTAGCTCGATTAAATTGAAGGGCAAAATTTGCTCGTATGTTATTGGATTCTAGTTCCTGCGCCTTCGCCAAGGCATTAGGAAGATCAGTTGGGGACAATGAAAAAAGAATATTAGCTAATGGTGGGTTCAACCCAGTTATAAACACTCTTAACGCATATTGTCTATTTTTCCTATTTAGTTCATTGGCTAGTTCGGAACTTGAACCATGTGACATTATCGTTTTATTAATAAGAGCGGTTAATTTTTTGTTAATCTCATTGTAATAATCAATGATGCTTAAAGGACCCTGGCGCATGATGCTCATTTCTTGCTCAATGATATGTAACGGTCTTTTATCTGCATAAGCAAAATCTAAGCGGCTAAGGATAGCATCAAGATTTAAAACGGTACCATGGTTTGTTAGTATGTCATTTGCCTCGTCAGTAATCTTGTTCCTAAGTATTGTTAGTGCAGCATAATATCTGCGGCTTCCTCTTCTGTACAGGCTCATTGAATTATTTGCAGCTTCTCTCCAGCTAACGTAAGAATTTTTGCCATTAAATGGTGGCAAGGATTTTACTACGTCTAGTGATTCTTCGCAGCTAATCCTTTCGTCTATTTGTTCAACCTGATATTCTGTAACGGTGTTGACACTGGTCAACTGCTGCAAGCTCCTAGTTAACTCCTCTATCTTCCTAAACAGTGGCCCTGTCTGAACCTCTATTAGGCCCTTAATTTGTTCTGTTGTTGCCATCCTAACTTTACTATTACTCCCTTTCACCTGGTAAAAATTTATATCTGAATCCACCTTCGATTGAATATGAAAATTAACTTAAGTAATATTAGTTGACAAGGTTAACTTAAGCAATGTTAGTTGGTATGGTATAGTAAAATTATCTTAAAAGTACGTTACTTGCTGTCTTGTCAATTATTGTTGATCGATGTGCTGTTAGATGATTCCGATGTTGCTGCTTGGTGCTTGGATGTTTATTAAATTGTTAGGCTGATTGTCTTCTCCGTCTAAGGTGAGATTTTCTGTTCACGGCAATTGTTCTTGGTTATGACTGTGTTGCAATGTTCTTTTTTTGTTTTTTAAATGTGCCAGGTATATTTCTTATTTATTTCCACAATTTTCACAGTTACTGAGTTTCTTTCTATGCAAAAATATTTTATATTTCCACCATTTATTAATTTTCTTTCGTTATCACTTGTGTTAGCACAGATATTGTTTTAACTCTATTTCGAGATATTTCTTCGAAGGAAATTGCTTACACACTTGATTAAAATCACCTTTATATCAATGTTGGTTTAGTTTTACCAGTATATATCGGTTGTGAAATGATTAACACTCGGGTTTAATATGTCTAAGTCATTTATTTATCGTTTTTCTTATTTTAAATATGTTCTTTTGTTTTTTTTTTTTCTCCTTGTTTCAAGGATACTTATTAATTATCTTTTTCCTCTAGGGGATACTTTCTAATTTTTTTCTCCTTTTGTTCAGGATAATTATTTTTAAGTTTGGGCACTCGCGGAACCGATCCTTACTTTTTCTTTTCAGGATATTACTTCGGAAGCGATGCCCCACGTTGGGCGCCAATTAAATTTATTCCTTTAGTTTGTGTAAAAAAAATATATTTTTATTTTTTCACTTAACACTATGTTATAATTGTTCATCTAAGCTAGACTTCCTTATTCTATGGCGTTCGAAAACCGACTGACTCTTCCGAGCTACACAAAACATAATCTCACCAAGCGCGCGTCGCGATATTCTAAAGAGGTGTCGGATTACGCGGATCCATTAGGATAAAAATGCCGACGCAGTCGCGTTTCCATAATGGGACAAATCCATTTTGATAAGTGGTTAATGGATCGAATCGATTTAGAAAAGTTATGATGCAGTCACGTTCCCGGAAAGGGTTGAATTATGAGTAGTGACCGCGGGAAATGTTTATGTTGCGGACACTTGAAATATTTTAAGCGATAGCTCTTGTTTGTATAAGACATGTGAAGCAATGTCTTAACTCTTTGTGTAAGACATTGTGAAGCAATATCTCAACTCATTGTGTAAGACATTGTGAAGCAATATCTTAACTTGCATTCCTCTCCGAAATGGAAAGAGAATGTACATTATATCAGCTTTATGCACCTGAAGCACCTCAACCTAACGTTTTCATGGCAGAGCTCGAGACACTTTTTCGGACTCTGCGCCTAAACTCGGTAGAAAACTTCTTCATTCTGGCCGGTGATTTAAATGCCAAACATAGTGATTGGGGAAATAACATTCCCAACACTAGGGGGAGCCTACTAAGCAATTGGTGGGTTCTGCAGAGCATAGAGTACAGACTCAAAATACTCGCAACGGATAGTCTGTCGTATCCTAGGAGCGGCAAGCTATCTGGATCTCATGCTGCTTGACTGTCGACTGAAACTGGCTGACAAACGAATGGTCTACTAACTGTCTACGGACCGTCGTATACGACAGTGACCATTGCGGACTAAGCGCCGCAATCAAATTACCAGACGAATTCGCGGAAATGACAGAGTACGTCCAAAGGTACCCGTATGATTACAGTAGGGCGCGCTGAACACGCTTCGCCAATTCTCTGACGAGAGCGCTCACTTCGAGCGCCTCCTTCCCACCGTCTAATAGGAACCTGTCAAACAATGAGATTGACAGGTACCTCCAATACATGGACGATATAATTAAGCAGACCATGGACAGTACAATACCACGTCAACGGCATAACGATACTACAAACGTGTACCGAAACGCGACAATCGACGCACTGCACAGACAAAAAAGTATACTCCTGACAAGGCTCAAACTCTTGTACAGGCGGTTTACCGACAGACAAAACTCGGTCACTGATTAAAAATATGTATCCAACAGTTAATCAAGGAAAATTACAGAATATCAGTAAGTTTGCATTGAAACAACAGAATTCGTGCTGTAAATTCCAGCAGCGCGAGTATGTTCCCGCAAATAAATAAAATATTTCGGAGAAACAATCAGAATGACATTCAGGATCTAAAGCTTCCGAGAACGTCAGACAATGAACGCTTGCTAGCAACAGTCATCATCGATGCAGAGAGCGCCGTCTTGGATGATGATTTCTTCGTGATCGTGGATCCCCAGGAGAAGGTGGCGACAGTGCGAGCTGTATTCCAGGAAGTGTATACGGTGAATGACATTCGCCCAAACCGCGACCTGGGGCGGCATCGGCTAAGGTGATTTGTGATAAGTGACAGTCACATTCTCGTTTTCGGTATCGTGTAAGGTGATAGTCACTGTGATAATCACATTTTTGTGACAGTTTTCTGGTGACAGCTATTTAGCTATCACTTTGATATGTTTTGCATTTGAAGTGACTTCGTTTTATGCTTTTATCTAATATTTAAATCAAAAAAAAAATGTTTTCGTGTTTCGAACTATTTTTAAGAGATGAAGAGGTGACAGTGTTGAACGTAAACATTAGAATTATAAGGAAGACTTTGCGAGACCGGTCTAACATTCTTGAACTTGCAGATGACATGTAAGTGGGAAGAATTTCACAGTTCATATTGTTAAAATTGTGCTAAATGATTGTTTGTTTTTAGATTCATGAAAAACTTCAGTTTAACGAAACAAGCATTTGTTTCCGTCCTAAATATTCTAGACCTTCCGGAAGGGTTAAGATCAACTCATATTCCACCAATCCTTCAATTGGCTGCAACGTTGAATCTTCTTGGTGGCGGTGCTTACCAGAGACAAGTTGGGGCGGATTGGACAGCACCAATGGGACAAAGCACTGTAGCGGAGTTGACCAGTAAAGTAATCAGAGAAATGGAACGTAAGCTTTGTCCACGGATGATTAAGTTTTAACCCTCTGAGTCAACAAAAATGTATTTTACAAAAAAAATACAATATTCCTGGAGGTACATTTCACTTTCAACAAATAACGATATTCCTAGTTAATTTTTCGTCATACCAGTTATAGGTTGCATAGACGGAACACATACATATAAATATTTTAAGACCAAAAGAAAATGAGCACATGTTTTTCAACAGGAAAGGGAGACATAGTATTAATGCTATGATTGTAAATATCTCACATAGATTACATTATTATTGAGGCTTAAATAAATTAAATAATTCAAAAATTAGATATGCGATGAAAAAAAAAACATTATGGCTGTGAATGGGATGTACGGGGGAAGCGCTCACGATAGTTTTGTTTGGCGACAAAGCAGAGAACAAGAGGCATTGCAACAGGGGCATATTGTAGGAAATTCCTTATGGCTTCTAGGTAAAAAAATTTATTGGATTTCAATGGTTCTCTTTATAAATTAGCTTTTATTTCAAGGTGATTCTGGTTACCCACTCGAACCATATCTAATAACGCCCTATAGGAACGCTGAAATTAACTCTCCCGAGGCGCATTTTAACCTCGTACATTCCCAGGCCAGGAGCATCGTTGAACGGTGTATCGGCATATTAAAAGGTCTTATTAATACCTATACTTATTTTATGCTATGTTATTTAATATGTATCTATTTCAGTTCGATGGCGTATACTTCTGGAGGAAAGAAAGTGCAGTTACGCACCGGAACGCGTGGTTCAAATCATTAATGTTTGTGTTGCGCTGCACAACATTTTCTGCGATTTGAAGGTGCCGTTGAATGATAGTGACACTCCCCAACAACCAAAAAAAAATAAAAAAAATAAGTTAATTGCGCTTGAACACTATTGTCAGAGCTGCCAAAAGTTTTGTGCCGCTTATGCCACTCACTGCAGCCTCCGATCCACAGGCCATGACTATGGATTCGTCATTTTCATCGAGCGGTTTTTGTGTGCACGGTCCCCCGCCCGTTTGCCTGGAAGATGACTTATTATGGACGAGTTTTTTTTTAGTATTGTACTTCCTAATAGTCCAAACCTGAAAATGAAAATAATAGTAGTATTTTCAAAGTATGTATAGCAAAACAAATACTCACTCGTTTCCACTCCATCACACTTCTTATTGGCGGTCCATTGGCATTTAAGCGAGATTTCAGCTGCTCCCACTGCATTTTTTGGCTGACTTTCCCTTGAACTGTTGGCGAAAATGATCTCGCCAAATTGGGATTCCTCTCCATATATTCTATTAAAATGCCCAATTGAACTTTATTTGCTGGCGACCTAAAATAAATGAATTGTTAATATAATATTGTATTTCTAATATGTAATTTACTTACATTTTCCGGGTATTTTTCCAATTATCGGTGGCAACGGCTCTGTTTTTAATTTTTGAATTTTATTTTGATTATTTGACAGCTGTCTTATCTGTCATCAACTTCGAAAAAGCAAGTGTTGCTCCTTTTCTGAATTTTTTTGTGATCATCTTACCCGATACCGAAAGAAGATGATAGTCACAAATGACTGTCACCAAAGTGACTATCACTTATCACCTTAGCCGATACCGCCCCTGGAAAACAGAGTCCTACTTCATCACTTCTACCTTCAAAATGATATAGATCATTGGCGATCAGAGAACCTTGGTTTTACTAGGTTCAATGATGATTTTATGGCAAACAATGCTGTCGCCAGTGAAGGGGCTAACACCCTGTTCATTTCGACGGAGGATCTCCAGATGATCTTGGAATCATTTAAAAGAAAAAAGTCCGCGGAACCGACGGTATATCCAATGTTGTGCTTAGGCACCTTCCACCCGTGGCTGTAGAGAGGTACACCATCCTGTTCAACAATGCACTGAATAATGCACATTATCCAGTGGGTTGGAAGACAGCGGTGGTGCAACCAATTCCCAAGAGGGGTAAAGATACCTCTAACCCATCAAATCTTCGGTCGATAAGTCTCCTTCCAAGTGTTAGCAAGGTCTTCGAGAAGGTGGTCCATAGAGCCCTGTTTAAATGTGTTGAGGACAATAAAATCATTCCGGAGAACCAGTTCGGTTTCAAAGCGGGGCATAACACTATTCATGCCGCGTCGAAACTCGTGTCGGATATCCAGTGGAACAAATGCAAGAACCAATGCACGGGTGCCTGTCTGATTGACTTGGAGAAAGCTTTCGACACCACTGCTATATATACGATTTTTGACATGTTAACAGGTAGAAAGTTCGTAGTGAAAATTGCCAACGTGACTTCTACCCAAACATTTGATATTAACAACGGACTACAGCAGGGTACGGTGAACTCGCCGATCCTGTTCAACATTTACTTCAGTGATTTGATAGCTTCTCTTCACCATTCAATAGCGTACGCGGACGATTTAATTGCGTACAGATCAGGTCCAACGATCGACGTCATTGTTACTCTTCTACAGCGTGACTTCGAAAAAATTCAGCAGTATTGTGATGACTGGAAGTTGAAAATCAACTGCCAGAAATCAGAAACTATTTTGTTCAGAACGCCTTTGCCTAGGGCCTCCCGAGACACTAGAAAAAAATTGGCGCGGGTTCTCAATTCTTGGACCGGACGGGCGCCCATTGGCGAAACAAAATGTAGTCAAATACCTTGGGATCTTGCTAGACCAGTATCTATATTTTGACAAACATATAGATGTTGCTCTGGCGATGGCCCGGGGCGCTTTTACTCTTACAAGATGGCTGTTTCATTGCAACCGACTTGATTCGAGAGTAAAGGTAATCTGCTACATGGCCTTAATCAGGCCCATGATTGCCTATGGATGTCCCGTGTGGTTCAATGTGAGAGCCAGCTTAATGGAAAGGAATCGGGTGTTTGAGAGACAATGTCTCAGGACGTGGCTACATAGGACACCCGAATCTGAGTTCACGAAATTTTACCCGAACGAGGTCCTATACGATAGGGCCATGATTTTACGGCTGGACAATTTTCTGATAAAACTGATTCGAAGCCACGTTGCAAGAGCAATGACTTCGGTCAATAACTTGATCTCCGGGGCTTACTACCACAACTACTTGTACCACGAGAGGGTGGCCCTAACGGATTTGTCCCACCAGAGGCATTCCTCTATTTAGAGCAATGTGGGCTAATCCAAGATAGATTGGCGGTACCGCTAATCTTCCACGTGGCCCGCAATTCCGTGGAACGACGGTTCCTCTACGAACGTGATGTCGCGCTCCACGAGCCCGAGCGCCTCAGGTTCGAGAATCGAGAAGACGTCGTCCGACAGCATCAACGTTATTGGCGGTTGGAACGGACTAAGTCAGTGGTAAATTTTTATAGGTCAGCCTCCTCAAGGCAAAGCCCGCCGAACACCAATGGCAGGCTTGCATAGGTTATTGCAGTTTAGGGTAGGTTAGGGTAGGTTATTGTAGGCTGAGGTAGGTTCAGTAATTTTAGTTTGAAAAAAAAAAAATACATAAAACAAGATAAAAAGATATATATGCATACATATACATATATAATTTATATTATGTATATATTTTTGTATATATATTTTAGTTAAGGCAGGTTAAGCTAGTTTTTAGTTAGGTTAAAGTTTTATATATATAAAAAAAAACAGTTATCTGATGCTAAGTTTTAAGAAAAAAAAACAAATATTTTCTTAGCTTAAGTTTAAATTATTTTCATTATTACAATACAATTTTTTTGTTATTTATTAGGCCGAAAGGTAATTTTATAATTTAATCTGTTCTTTTTACTTTAGAGTGTCCGTATGGGGCCAGTAAGATATTTATAAGTTAGTTAAGCTAGTTTAATCATTTTTGTCTAGCGTAAGATAGTTTTTAAGAAATTGGTATTAAAAATGTATTAAAAAAAAAAAGCAGGGGTGGAATCGGCTAAGGTGATAAGTGATAGTCACTTTGGTGACAGTCATTTGTGACTATCATCATCTTTCGGTATCGATTAAGATTATCACAAAAAAATTCAGAAAAGGAGCAACACTTGCTTTTTCGGAGTTGATGACAGATAAGAGTTGTCAAATTATCCAAGAAAAAAATTAAAAAATTAAAAACAAAGCAATAAATTGAATTTGTTGCAAAATCATTGCTTTATTTTATTTATAATAGAGTGTCTCTAACAGCATCACATATTTTCGGCTTCTCTGTTTGATGGTTGGAGGTCTTCTTGCATATTGGATTGGTGGATAAGATTGGCTGGTTGTTGGGGTAGGTCACTTATGAACTGTGAAATTATTCCCACTTACATGTCCGATCTCTCTAAGTCTTCATTCGAATTCTAACGTACACGTTCATCACTGTCTCATTGATCTCTTCATCGCTTAAAAATAATTCGAAACACGAAAACCTATTTTTTTGTTTTAAATAATAGACAAAAGCACAAAACGAAGTCACTTCAAACACAAAACATATGAAAGTGATAGCTAAATAGCTGTCACCAGAAAACTGTCACAAAAATGTGACAATCACAGTGACTATCACCTTACACGATACCGAAAACGAGAATGTGACTGTCACTTATCACAAATCACCTTAGCCGATACCGCCCCAGTGTATCTCGTCATCATCGTTACTTGTAGGCTGGCCGACGGTTGAAGAACTTCAAGGAGAAAATAACTTTATTTTTTAATATTTTTTTTCAGAGAAATACAATTTTCGGAGATGTACTCGTATTGCTACACTAACCTGCGAGGGTAATTCTAGGAATATTCAATAATTTTGTTTAGACCATTTAGTGAAACCCAGTCAAATGTGATATAAGTTGGATCAAATTACTTGAAGCATTTCAAGATCTCGTAACGATTGAAACAATCTATCAACAAACTCACGTTTTGAAAACATGGGATATGGAGGGTAATGAAGTTAGATACGATCACTGTCGCGACTTAAGAAGCTTTTTGCTAGATACGTTAAGTTAAGGGAAAAGGGAAAAGACCCCCAAGAAGGCCGCGCAATACGAGTATATGGGAGAACAATATGAGTATGGATCTAGAAAAGATGGACCAGCGAAACTTAGAAGGAGTACAATCATGACAGGCAGTACAATCATGGCTGTCAAGGAGGCCAACCGGCTTTCCATCTTCAGGAAATTTGTTATGAAATAGATTTATTACTTCACCAGCTGTGTGGTATTTGGTTTATGCGTTGTTGATTCACTTACAGCACTCAATTAGCGAGTAGTATTAGTATTAGGGTTTGCGCTATTTTTGGTTTTTTAGCGGTTCTTACGAGTTTTTATTTATCAGAAATCATCGCAGTTGTGGTTGAATTTTGAGAGTGTATCAATAGTGGGAAATCTTAAATAACACCTCTTGTGTTGATCCTTAAGACCACACGTGGAATATCAGCTCCGACGTGCGATTTAATATTTGCTAGTCGCTTTATTTTTTTTTTGTGTTCCAATAATCCTTTTCTTTCCATATTTTCTCACAAGTAATCTCAATTTATTATTACCCCTTTCGACTATGAAATCTCTTATGTTGTCCTTCTAAATTGCCTTTAGAAAACGCAGTAAATTTCTGCAATTGTTAGAACAGTGAGCAAACAATGTGCTTTTCATCGTCCCTTTCCTATGGATTTCGATACATTGCTAATAGATGCAGTTGTAGTCATGGTGACTATGCGACATAACATAGTGGGTATGGAGCCAAAACAAATTACTAGCAATTGTATGACTGGTCCATGAGGAATTTCAGCAAGAGACGTTTGCGAGCGCATTGCAAAAAATTATTGACTGTCTGTATTTTATCTAAAGATCTAATCTTTACATTATTCGTAAAGGAGAAAATAATTTCAAAGTAATAATGTAGCAAAAAATTAATACGAGTAAAGAATCGTAGTGAATTGGTGTTTTAATCGTACCAATGAGAATTGTATCTATCCACTTCACATTACTTTCAATAGATGGCGTTTGACCTATCTTTGGTAGCATTAATATTTTTGATTTCATTATTCACATTTAAGGTAAATTGACTTTGCAGACATAGACGGAAACAGAAATTCATTCAAACACGGTTAGTTTTGAAACACGAGGATTTCAATATTGTAAAATTCTATTCTTTACAATCATTTCGACTAATCTTGTTCGCGTACAAGTGGTTATAAAAACAGTTCTGTGTAATTTAAAGTGTCCTATAATGTCGGCATTAATCATAAGAGGTGACTAGAATCCATCGTTATTGCTACTAACATCTGGGCAGGTGTAGTGCGACCCGTGGCGGGGAGTCTAGTTTAAGAAATAACCCGAGCTCTAACGGGGCATCCGGATACATGGTAAATTCGAAATTCTAGACCCCTCTAAAAAAACCTCAAATGTATCTAAATCTCCATATTCGGGATCTATGAAGAAAGATGTTAATGCTTAATACGTAGAAAACTGTCGCTGCAGGGCGCTTTTCTCCAAAACTGAAGAATCTGCAAACTTTGACTTCACCCACGACTCCACGAAATGGGTGGAGTTAAGAAACGAGATTAATATTCTCAAACCAGGGCAGAAAACCCAAGGCGAACCTCAACATAACTATCCGGAAAATATATTGTCAGTTATTTCAAAAACGAAAAAGAGTTAAGACGAGAAACTGTTTGGGAAAATGGCAAAATGGCCGGGAAAGAAGTACAAAGCTATTTCGTCCCCAGAAATTTTATTCGAAAATACCTATACAAAAAAGGCACTTGAAAACAAAGGAAAGCTGCAGCAAAAACTGGCCCCTTTCAGCATAAATGATGAGAGTACAAACTTAAAAAGCCAATGGGCTTCCATAAAAACCTTGCCAACTGGAAATACTTCTAAATCAGCAAAATATCGACATATGCTTGGTCCTTGAAACGCGCTTGACTTGAATATGCATTTAAAAGAGAAGCAAACCGTTTTATGAAGCTTGTATAGAATGCGGTTGGAAGTTTTATTCCACTGGAAAGCCGACATATTGGCTGACGAACTTCGCAAAAATATCTGATCTTACCGATTTTTTTATTGGTAAGGGTATATCCGATAGCTATGTACATTAAAATCGCAGAAAACTGCGACCTTTGCTCAGCCCGATGACTATGAGTAATACTCTTATGAAAAAGCTGGACTCACCTAGGATTACTGCTGTAATAAAAGAACAAACTGGAAAGGTTTTAAGAATGAGGTTGAAGAAGTTGTTCAACTGAGAGTACCACTAAGAACACCTTATGAACTAAATGTCGAAGTCGGCCGTATGGTCGAAGTCATTCAGTAGGCAGCGTGGCATAACACTTCTTACCAAAATTCATCAACTCGTAAAACTATTAAGCAATGTGCTCAAATTCTGGACTTATATTTAGAAAACTTGACGGTCGGAATAGAATTAAATTACTCTCTATGGAAAGCTGTCGATGGCCTTAAAAGCTTAAAATTCAAGCACCACCAATAGGAAAGGGTTTTACTTAATGGGCAAAGGGAGATAAAGAGATCGTGAGCAAACTTTTAAGCCATTCACAATTCAACCGCTTACAGAATTTGTTTATCCGACGGACGAAAAACCGGAGTATACAATAACTAATGTCGAATCAGGTAAAACAAACAAGGCTCCTGGCTACGATCTCTTATAATTACAGGAGAAGTTCTTAAGGCTCTACCAAGAAAGGCTTAACTAAATTTCCTGTTTCTTATTAATGCCGCAATTAGTTTGGATATGTATTGAGCTAGTGGAAAGTCGCAAAAGTCTTATTATCATTGAATGTTGTGAATGACGATCCTGAAGTGCAGAAAAGGGTCATCACTGGCTAAGGCGTCAAAACCAAAGCCCCATCATCCCAAAGGAGCGGCCAGACGAGCCAAGACCGAAAAAACGCGCCAAGTTAGGTCAAACGTGAAAATCGTGCTCATTGTTTTCTTTCGTTACAATGACATGGCTCATCATGGATTCTTTTTGGAAGGTCGTACGGTCCACAAGAAATATTGAAGTTATGCGCCTTTTGCATGAAGCAATACGCAGTAAAAGTCCGGATTTATGGGGAAAAATTCAGGGCTGTTGCATCACGATAATGCGCCTGTTCACTCATCGACGCTAGTGCGTATGGCGAGTGATCCAAAAGCAATGGTAATGAAAATAAAACATGGTTTTATTTAGTCTATTTGTCTAAGCCAAAGACCAGTTCGGTGGGAACTGCGAGCTCGAATCTTCTTTCTTGAATGGCATCCATCACAAATGCGACTTTTGGAGCACTCCAACTCGTAGTTTGCCACGTTTTTTCTTAAATATTGTCTTGTTATTTGTTCTGTTAAGTACGATCCCGAAATAGTGGCTCCTTTTTCCAAATATTCCACCAAGCGTTAAAATACAGACGCCATCACCTTCAACGCCGAACTTGACACTTTAAGGTTCGGTGGGGAAGCTCGCTTTGAAATCATCGATTGTTGTTTGGTTGCAGGACCAAAATGGTGGATCCAGATCTCGCCCATCATCACGAAACTTAACATAAACATTTCTTGATCCTCCTAGGACTGGAAATAGCCGATCGCATTACTTTTGGATCAACTCATGTAATTTTTTTGACTCTCTTTCCGAAATTGGACAGACCCATGGAAGGACGGAGATTTGACTATTGAGGAGTTGAAGAGCGCATCACTAAAAGAGCTCAAGCCTATACCAAAAAGTGCATATCAGAAGTGCCTTGAAGATTGGATGAAGCGCTAGTTCAAGTGTATTATAAATATTTGAGGAGTTTGATGAATAAAATAATATTTTCGGAGAAAAATAAATAGTCAAAAATGATGTATGACTGATGAACTGGCATTCGTTTGAAACAAGAGCATCTGTTTTCCAATTCGTGGTTTGGGCGAATGCTATCATTCACCTTATACACTTCCTGGAAAACAGCTCCCACTGCCGCTACCTTTTCCTGAGGAATTATTTCATCGGTGTACGCAAACAAGTGCCGATAATAATTCGTATTACAGGATTCTTAAGATTTCTTCAAATTCGTACATTCGCTAAATGTAATATATTACGACGGCAAAGCCGTATATACTTTTTGTTTAGAAAAAATTGTTTGAGCCTACTGGAAATTCCATTTTTCAACATACTCGCAAACCTATGGGGTGCGGATACATTATTTTTTATTATTTCGCTGGTGCTATAGTTTAAAAAACTTTTCATCCCCAAATTTGCAATAATGTGTATCATATACGAGTATATTTGAGGATTTTTAGAAAAGATTCGGATTCGAAGCTGAACATTTGGCCACAACAAAGAATAGTGAATAACACGTACTGTATGAAATACAGGGGTGAAAAAGTTGAGAAAGTGACTCCAAGTCGTAATGGCCAAGTTGTCAACATGGAGCTGGCCAACAACTTAGTTGATAAACTAACCAAGCATAATAGGCACCTAGCAGTAAATAGCGCCAGGTAGGTAGCTAGAAGTGGGGGCTTCCAAGAGGCTTAGTAAGACCTGGTGTGCCAAAACTCTTGTATTCCAATTTATAATTGTGTCAGATATATTAGGTAGATGCAGAACTCATGTCCATCCAGTCGAATCTCATTGAGGGCATTTTAAAATACCTTGCCAAGAACAAGTTCTTTATTCCTTCCCAAGGTCCGGTAGCTGCATAGAAATCTTTAACTCACTACTGTTTCTAGAGTTACGGTAAAACGTGGCCAGCTTCCACATATAGTCCAACCAGTCAATGGCCCTCAACCACCAATTGGCAACCGTAATTGAGATGTGAGTGTTAGGCACTTCCACGTACTAACCCACACCCCACACACTCTACTCTCCCCACAGAACGACTGTTAGCTAATATGTATAATATTTCTCAGAATTGCTGGTTCAATATGGGTTCGGCGTTTGCCTTCTGAGCTTGATTTTTAATGGCTCGTAACTTCCATTTTCCCCATTGCGTTTTACGGTTTCCCATATTGCGTGCAAAGTTACCATATGATTAGCAATGTTCACGGAAGTTAGGATTTTTTTCAGTTCTTTCCCTTTGTTAGCTGAGCTCCGAACAAACCCAGGGGCGATTAAAAAATACGTGCTGCCTTTCTTCTCTGGTCTCTCCGCCATTCAGATACCCTCGAAATCGAACATGTCCGGCTGGGAATTGACTACTACTGGGAATATATAAGACATCTGCTTCTCCATGACTCCGGTTCATCGATTTGTGGATGTCCCTTTTAAGTCGATAGATCCATCTTCCGTTTGTAGACTGGTTCCATCTCGCTTGTCATGTTCTCACACTTCGCTGTTTTTTCTCCTAGCTTATAGCACTGAATGAAACTAAGGGTAACTGAATGTTGGCATCATATATCCATAGTTCGCTACCCAAGATATCTGCTTATTGGAAATACATACGAGGTCTGTAACATAATAAGTTTACTTTTTATTTTCCTATTATTCCCATCTAAAAAATCCGCCTCGGATACATAAAATATACTTACGCCAGCGCTTTTTCCAATTCTTGCAGCCCTTCTGATATGTGGTTTTTATAATAACATTGAGCTCTTCCAGCGATGCAGTTTTTATCGCCACAATCGTGGCAAATCACCGTCTTTTCATAGGTTTTTTCATGTTTGAAAAAAGGCCACAAATGAGTTACGTAGCTGTAAGTGAGCAGTTGCATTGTCGTGATGAAATAGTCATGAAGTTTTTCTTTCACAAATTCGGACGTTTTTCTTCGTATTCCATCATGTAAACGAGGCATACTTTCAAGATAATATTCCTCATCGACTGCACAATCTTCCGGCAAAAACTGGTGATGAACCATGCCATTCTAATCAAAGAAAACGGGCAGCATTTCGGTCAACATTCACATTTGACCTTGGCTCTGGCTTTGACGTTATAACACTATAGCATTGTCTCACCAAAGCTCATCAAAACATGTCTAACCTTTATATCAGTGAAAAACAAACTAAGTATAATACAAAAATCGAACATGTGTGTCAACATATCGACTCACACCTAGCTTGTGAAATTCAAAAACGCACCTTATTTTTTTAAATAATTTGGTATAGCATCTTTTGACATTGCCCGATAAGCAGAGTACGAAGGGTGATTCAAAAATAATGACAATACAAATAAAACACGATGATCATAGTCAAAAAATTATTTCTTTTTCTGCATTGTCTTCTAATAAGACAATACATTTAGTCCATTTTCTTCCTAAGCCCTTAGAATAAAATTCATTGTGTTGACCCTCGCAAGAGGCCTCAACAGCGTCCTTAACTTTGTTATCGTCTTCAAATTTCTTGCCTCGGATGTGTTTCTTGAGCCGTAGAAATCAGAGCTAGATCTGGCGAATACGGTTTGTTTTCAGGCAGTTCGATTCCCTTTTCTTGAATATTAGCCAATGTAACTGCTTTATGAGCCGGAGTGTTGTCTTGATGAAACAGCACTCCAGCTCGCAGTTTGCCGCGTGGTTTTTCTTTAATGATCTCCCGCAATCTTCTCATTTGGTCTGCGTAGTAAGATCGCGAAATAGTGGTCTCCTTTTCCATATATTCCACCATAACTATTCCCTTAGCGTCCCAAAAAGCAGATGCCATAACCTTTCCTGCCAAGCTTGACACTTTGAATTTCGTTGACGGCGATGAAGAGGCTCGCTTTCAAGTCATCGACTGTTGTTTGTTTTCTGGATTAAAATACCATAGATCTAGGTCTCGCCCATGGTTACGAAACTTCACAAAAACATTTCCTGATCTGCTTGGAACTTCTCGATATTCACCCTCGAAATGTCAACTCGTTTTTTCTTGTGCTCGTTGGTTAACATTTTCGGTACACAATCCGCGGAGATCTTTTTCATATACAATTCGTGTTCAAGAATTCTTTGAACGCTGCCTTAAGAGATCCCTGTGGCCTCAGCTATATGCTTGATGGTCATTCTTCATCACAACATTTTCGACTTTTTTCATGTCTTCTTCGTCATATTCAATGAGGGGCGTAGATGTTTCATCTTCAGGAGATTTTTTGCTCAGCTTAAACTCCTTGATCCAGCGTACTACTGCGGAATATTGGGGAGTAGTCAATGTTTTCACCAAGTTGCTGTGTATGACTTTGGTAAACAGTTTTTTTCAAACAGAGGTACTTGTTTGTAGCTCTTATTTCGTTTTTCTCCACTTTAGTGTTATTCCTTCGACGGTTGAGAAGTTTAAAAAAAAAAAAAAACAAATTTAGTCATTTTTCTACTGCAGGAAAGGACTTGACATTTGGGAACATTTAGGTGTAAATAGTTCGCTTCGCGCCAATGCGCCAAATAATTCGAGTTCTCCTGGAGCGGCTGACTGTCACTTCCCGAAGTAGCCTTGCCAAAGATTTTCAGATCATCGGCACAGAGAAGGCGTGTCGAGTATTTAAATGTTTCAGGTATGTCAGTAATAAATATCAGAAAGAGCAGTGGTCCAAGATGGCTTCCCTGTGGCACCGCAGATGGCACCGGGATGCTATAAGAAAAGCAGTTGTTAATTTTAACTGTTTGAGTTCGTCTTGTAAGATACGATTCTAACCACTTAAGAAAACTGGAGTGAAATCCAAAAGACGATAACTTATATAGAAGTACCTTGTGATTGACCCTGTCCAAGGCTTTGGCAAGGTCAGTGAGTATTATATTATATTATATTATATTAAAGAAATGGTGGAAAGCCATTGGGACTTTGTCTTTCAGTCCCATTCAATTTCGCCAGTGCGTCTCGAACTTCGCATTGATCACTAGCAACAGTACCAGAGTAGAGTATGCAGCTTGGAAGTCCCATTGAATTGCGTTTTGAATTAATATAGTTTCAAAAGGAACTGCTAATATGTTATGTAGTTGCGATAAAGCAAATTTCTATGCTACGTAAATTCACGGCGTTTATTATATAGTTTTGCCGATAGATTAAATTATCTCTGTCGCACGAATAAAGCTTAAAAATCTTGTTTTTGCTTTTTTTTTTTTAATTTGAAAGTCTTTTGTTAAACCAAATGGGATTCGAATTCTTCTTTAAAAGCTTTTAGGGACATATCGCTCTATGGCTTTTTGCAGAATATCCGAAAAATGTTTGTAAGCATTGTCTAATTCTGAACAACCAACAATATCACTCCAAGTATGTACACGATAAAAGATAAGAAAGCATCAAAGCATCAAAAACAGTATACTGGTTGGAACATTTGCTTTCATATAATAATATAAATGTACGTTGATCTAAAGAGTATATGGTTATCCATAGAGGTATCTACAACCGGAAAGTTATACTAGATAAATTCATGCTAATATTGAGTTCTTTATCGACGAATACTAAGCTATTTAAAAAAATAATTAACTTGTGTAAGGTCGTACAATAACTAACTCAATCCGATCATTTAAAAAAACATAGACAGTGAGTTGATCGATATTAAGCGATGTTGGGCATCCGGATTCAAAATCAAATTGTTTACATGAAAACGAGGACCGAATGGCAATAATCAGTCCACCGCCCAGTTCTAGACTTGTTAATAAGGAATTCCGATCTTTTCTAAACACATTATAAAAATTAAAAATTTCGAACGATAGATGTCTTCTAGTCAACCATGTCTGAACTAAAATAATTATATCAAATAGGTTGGATGAAAAAAAAAGTATAGTTTTTCTAACTTGGTTCTTAAACCATCTACGTTCTGGTAATAAAAAGTCATGTGCAACCTTAGCGACATTGGACATTCTGTTGACACTAACATTAATAATAATTCTATCTAGTCCATATATCCCGCAGCACTACATATTTCCCAACAAAACTCATTAAAATACCAGTTGCTAAAAAATGTCCCTACTTACCCTTATATGGACTAGGTCTTCAACCTTTAACCCATTAAACACACGTTTCTGGCTCGTTATGAGGAACAATGAATATGCCCTTACAGCTCGACCAGTTAAGATATTTGAAGCAAAGTATAGTAGATTAAATTCAACAAGGAAGAATTCATCCTACTGAAGCAATTGCGCCTCCCCGTTGTACTTGGAATGTGTTGTCACTCTGGAGATGTCCTTACCGCCAGCTCGAGATCTACACTACACACAAAAGACAGAGTGAACTTCAAGAGTGCACTGAGGAGGACAAACAGAAGAGATAATTTCATTCTATTGTGTATTCAGTGATTGTTGTAATAAAAAAAGCTACAGAAAAGTGAATTTAGTTTGAGCACACGTATCCTGGTGCTTGGGGTGAATGTAATATAATTTAAATGTGATGACAGTTTTTATTGCTTTAAAGCGGTTTTGTACAATACCGGAGAAAATGAAGGGTTCTTTAAAAAGATGAACAATTCATCCAAAGATGCAGTTATAAGTTGTTGAATGGTTAGATGAAACCTACATCAATGCATAAGGGAACACCCTAGCAATGAATTACACTTTAGTTATGGAATCAACACATAACTTGTTCTTGTTTGGTGAGATGCGCACAGTAGTTCAGTAATTTTCGAAGAAAGTTCTTCGTCCGAGCAGTAGTTAATTTTCTCATAATTTTCAAAGTTCGTGTAATTTTGCCCCCGAGACACACGAGCCAAATACATTAACTTTTTTGGAAAATGAATCCTTCGGGATTGGCCGTTAGCTCCTTGAAACTTTCTTTAAGTGCTTCTTTGCGAAGTGAACATTTCCAGCAGCTACACTCTGGAGAGTTAAATACTATTTCATGTAACTTCCCCATCTAAGTTACTTTTTGGTTTGGAAATTGAACTGCCTAAGTTCTCCACAAATGTAGTATTTAAAAAGATAGTAGGAATACCAAGGCCGGGGTGACCACATGTTTGTTGTGATAATTAATTTCCCCATAAACAGAAAGATTAGTCTTCAAATCTCTGTTATGTGATATTTTGCAGTCAAGAGGAAGGGAAAGAAGTGCTCAAATTAGTTAAGAGAAAAGAAAAGCATTTGTGTAAAAGTGGTGGATGTAGGTCCGGAAGTAACATACACGATTGTTAAAAATCTTCAAAAAAAAAAAATGAAAATTATTAAGATATATTTATAAAACAAATAAACCTCGGTTTCGTTGTTTATGTTTGCATTTGAAGCTTCTACTAAACCGAAAACGTTCCGCGATGCTTCGTGTTTGTGTCGTGTCTTGGTCGTAAGCTACTCGCCTGTCACTAGCGTAGTGGGCTACATAATAAATTAGTGGAATTGTATACTTATCTTGGATCAGACCGAGTCGATTGAGATGTAGGAATGCCTCCTAGAGGATAAAACCGCTGAAGCTTACGTTCTCATGAAATTGAGAATTAGGGTAAAAGCCGTCAGAAATTAAATTGTTTTTCAAAGTCATTGCTCCGAATTAACTTCAGCAGACACTCATCGAGGTGTTGCTGTAAAACTCCCTAGGTTAAAAGCGGTTTTAGCCCGGGTTGCAGCAGCGTCTACATTTGTATTTAAAATTTGGAAACTGGTTCAACCGAATGCCCAACCTACACTTTTACATATGGTGGCTGTCCGAGTAATCCAACAACTTGGTATTTTCGCCTGTTTTTTCCAGTGTCCCTAGAGGTCTTAGGAAACGGTGTTCATTATTCAGAAAATTGTTAGATAGAGTGGTGTAAATCTATACAGCTTCGATTGGGAGGTATCTGAGAACAATGTCAGATGTACTATCGATTCTAACAAATTTTTTTCTTCAATGATTCAAAGATCGCTAGAAGGTCTGATTTCAATATGAACGCAGGGTGTAATGTTCCCTTGGTGACGACATTATTTGCCATGTTGTCTCAAACTCGACAAAAGCAAAGCTCTCAGATCGCTAAACTCGAAGAGACCAATTTTGAATATTGGGTTGCTCTTTACGTTGTAATTTTGGTTAATGCTTTCATTGTGGTTGTATACCTCCTGAAAAGTAACCCCAATTACTGCGGAAAATTCTCATTCATCACCGCATTAGGTAGATATATACCTGCTGTTACTACTAGTTGGATGTTGACCAACGTTCGCCGCTTATTTTTGTTTTAAAAAAAAAATTACGAATGAAGATGGTGGTTCTCTCCCCCTGAGTGGAATTGGGTCAGTCTTTTCGTAAGATATTATTTGTTGCTTTCATGGCTATGATCTTTATGGGGATCTCACCATCATACCCATTAGAAATATACATAGGTGCCTTAGGCACGATAAAAGCATGTAGATCCCGTTCCGCCTGCTACTGTAACTGACGTTATAACTTATAATTGGTTCATATGTTCTCGAATAACGAGCTCGGTAGCCTGGAAATCATTATCTGCTTCAGGCATTGGGACCTGTCCATCATCCTTTGGTTTCGACCAACCGCCACTTGGGCGTTAGTCAGTTGGCGCCATATGGACTTATGTAGATGAAAGAGTAGGTGCCAAAACAGGAGAAGCTTTCACCACAAGAGTGTTCTGTTTCAATTTCCGAAACCCAAATCTGGAAAAAACCGCCCTTTTATGAACTTTCTGTTGTTCTGTGCATACGATGGCGGGAAAAACACGCTCCCCAAGTGCTCTGCCGAAAGAGTCTCTCTCTACTTCCAAGCAGAGTTCGACACCATCTCTAAAGGGATTGTCTAGTGAAACTGTTCCCATACAATCTACATCACATAGATTTGGAGCAGCGACTCACCAAACTGACCGAAGATATTGTCAACAGGATTACTGCGGAGGTGGACAGCCTTCGCAATGATGTCATTAAACGTATAGAACTGGTGGAACAAGTACTAGAGTACTTCTTCCCCTTCAGTGGAAAATGGCAAAAATTATCCAATACCAAAAAATGCTTTGTCAAAGTTTCTACCTATACTTAAAATTGTACTCCAAGGTTCTATTTTAGGACCTCTTTTTATTCATTATGTAAATGAATGAAATTCCAAGTATAGTGAAGTATTCATCGACTCACATTTACGCCGACGATATTCAGATATACTAAAGCTCTCCATTTGATCTTATTGAAAACTGTCGTAACATCAACTATGATCTGGAGAAAATTTATGACTAGTCACTAAAAAACGTCCTGAAATTGAACCCGAGAAGATGCAAATGCTTGGTTATTTCCAAAAACACTTTGACACTTGATTATGTTCCCTCAGTAATGTTAAACAACTCACCTCTAGAATTCGTTAACACGTCAAAAAAGTTTTAATAAAATTCTAAACTGGAAGGATCACATAAACTCAGTTGTCATAAAACTTACCCCAGTTAGTACTCGATTGCTGCTTGCTAGAGACGTAGCTATTCCTGTATTGCTTCATAACTGCGAAATCTTCATAAACTGCGATGCCTCTATCTTCTAGAAGATACAAAAAAATCTGGAGCATGCCCGTGTCACAAAAACAAAAAAAAAAGAAAAATAAAAAAATAACGGCAGGCCGAAAAACAATTGGTGCAAACAAATGCAAAAACACCAGCATTTGATTGGCCTCAGCGATGAAGTAATCCCAAACCGGGAAGCCTGCCGTTACTTTCTGAGGTCAAACCGGCGGACCCCACAGCGGGCCAGTAGGAATGCAGTTAAGTGGGAAGGTTATGGTCCTACACTTCTGACCATAACAACGCCGGAAAAAGGAAAAGAAGAAGAAGTTAGACAAAGATATATTCCACATCCCTGAAAGATAGCAGCAATTATTGCTATACCTAAACAGGGCAAGCCTCTATCAGAAGTTTCATCATATAGGCGATCTCATTTCTACCCTTGAGTTTTTTATCAAAACTCTTATAGAAACTATTTTTCAAAATAATAAACAGAATCACATAATAAAGAAAGCTGGGGATAAGTTTGGGCTTGGAACAATAGACCAAGTGCATCTTGTAACTGATATTATAGAGCATTAGAAGAAAAGCAAGTTTGTTCGTCAGTATTCTTCTTATTGGACATTGGACATCTTGGACATATTAAAGTTTGACATAGGAGCTTAGAATATAAATATCATAGGGACCTACCTAAACAGTACTATGGGATACTAAAGTGCAAAATGTGCAAATTTGCAAAAATAGCAAATAGATTCTTCAAATTTCGCTAGGGTACGGCGTTTTATGAAATGAAGAACATACAAGCATGTGTTCCGCAGGGGAGTGTTCTAGGACTCACCTTATATTTAATGTATGCAAGTAATATGCCACAAACAAATGATATGATGACAGCCACATTTGCAGACGATAGTGCTCTTCTCTCGACCGATGGATGCGTAGTTTAAGCACCATAGCAAGCAAGCTACACAATTCGATTAATGAAATATGTATTTGGACTCAACGATGGCGAATTAAACTTGACTTATTAAGTTCAGCCACATCTACTTTATAAAAGAAATAATAATGAATGTTCCTGCCGTTATCAATAATCAAGTAATTCCCTATTCTAACGCAGCTAAGTATCTGGGCATAAATCTGGATGCTATTTTGAAATGGAATGAACATGTGAAAAAGAAAGCAGAGGAGCTCAATATTACATATAGAAATCCCTATTGGTTATTAGGATATAAGCCGAAAAGGTCAATTCAGAATAAAATCTTATTATATAACCAGGTACTAAAACCCGTCTCGACATATGGTATCCAAATATGGAGTTGTACAAAGAAAACGAATGCATAAAAAACACAAACTTTTCAAAACAAAGTCTTCGAGGAATAGTAAATGCCCCATGGTATATTAGAAACAATGACTTGCATCGTGATTTGCAGGTTGATCATGTTACAGAAGTACTTACAAAGAACGCAATTCGTCATAACTATCATCTGCAGGTGCACATTGATCCTGAGATAGCAGACGTCTTAACCATACACAATAATATTTGCAGACTACCCACATGAACTTTGATAGCCACATGATAATTCTCTATATGTATATACATATATAATACGTTCTCAAATGCAACTAAGCGTTGAAATCAATATGCTTTGCCGAACTTCTTTGATCGGTCTTTTTTTCCTAAATTGAGGACTAGTCTTAGCGACCAAAATATTTAGTTATGCTGTGCCTGCTAGCCAATTAAACTAGGAGTTCCTCTACTTTCCTAATAAAGCTGAGGATGTCCCTCGTAGGAGCTGAACTGATTCCCTCAGGAGTCATGATTTTTCTGAGGAGGATACGCTTCCTAAGATGGCAGAGGGCAGCACATTCGCATAGCATGTGCTCTCGCTTGCAGTTTCCTCGTCCCCTAGACAGACTCGACACTCGGTTTCAGACGAGAGGTTAATTTTATTAAGATGATATCTCAGACTAAAGTGTCCCGAAAAGTAGCTGACCAGTCTTCTAATATTGACTCTAATATATTTGAAAATATTGAGTGTTTGTTCACGCTGTTCCAAAATTGCAGGTGTTGCAATTTTTTCCCACTTGTTTAAGAAAAAAATTAACCTTTGATTTGAGGATTCCGCAGAAAGTTTCGGCACATATGTACCTTTCGCTGGAACCTTTCCCAGCGAATTGGTCGGCGATTTCGTTGCCTTTAATGTCCTTGTGAACTGGCATCAACCAGAGTGTGATCCTATTTCTTTTGCCTATTTTGAGTTCGTACTATACGAGTCCAACGCTTTGAGCGCTGTCTTACTGTCTGAGATTTATTGATGATGTTACCTCTTATGCCAGTCTCTAAGTTTAGGTTGACGTACATTAGGATGGCATATAGTTTGGCTTGGAAGACACTAGGACTAGTTCTCAATGCCTTCGATATCTTCCGATTTGGTCCACAGATGCCAGCGCCAACGCTGGAATCCATATTGGAGCCATCTGTGTACTACCTTAGGCCTCTAACATTTGGCAAGGGATCACCGCTTTCCCAAGCTGTGCGGTTTGGGATCAATATCTCAAATCTTTTGTCAAAGGTGTTCGTGTTTGATAATGCGTCCGAAACTGTGGTAATCATATCCAACCCATTTAGGTATTGTAGTATATCTGACCCAATGGTCTACTTGTTCTCTCCGTTTCCGAGTGGAGGAGTCTGATTGCAATATGTATAGCATCCTTTTTAATAAAAAGATGCAGTGGAGTAATTCCGATGAGTGCCTCTTGGGCTGCATGTAATGTTGAGGTATGCTAGCCTCTGAAGGCGTCGAAGTTTAACTATTATAGTTTTCTGTTCAACTTTTGTCCAGCACACAGCGGACGCATAAGTGATTATAGGTCTTACTATCCTAGTATATAACCAGTACTTTACCTTAGGTTTCAATCCCCAGGTTTTACCATAGGTGCGTCGACAGGCTTAGTCGACTTTGCAAGTTTGCTTTTGATGTTGGAATTCCAGTTACGTTTTCGATCAAGGTCAATACTTAGATATTTGACTTCTACTGAAAATCCAAGGCAATGTTGTATTTTCCTCTTTTTTGTAAATGAGACTAAGGTTATCTTATTTGGGCTTATCGATAAACCCTCTCTCCTACACCAGTCAGGGATAAATTGAAGCGGAAGTTGCATGCGTTGACAGACAGAAATTTTGGTTTTACCTGTAACAATAACTACAATGTCATTGGCGTATCCGATGACTTCATAACCGAGGTTAACTTGTAGAGTAGGTCGTCGATGGCTATCGACCAGATAAGTGGTGATAGGACTCCAACTTGTGGACATCCTTTAGCTGCCGATACATACTCCGGATGTAGCTGATATAAAATGGCTCTTAAGAATCGCTCTAACCCAATGGTTATTGGGGTGGTCTACACCTCTCCGGGACAGTGCAGTGGTGATTGAGTTGTAGCCAGTATTATCAAATGTCCCCTCAATATCGAAGAAGGCTCAAATTGCTATCTCCTTGCTATTTTCCTCATGCGCTGCCAAGTGATGCAGCGCATTCTCAGTAGACCGGAATGCATATTGATTTGGATGCAGAGGTGTTTGATTTTCTAATATACCTCTAATATAAAACTCTTTCAGTTTTTCCATTGTTTTTAGTAGAAAAAATGTAACGATGATAGGGCGATAGGATTTAAGTTGTTCACTTGGCTTTCCGATCTTAGGGATGAAGACAAGGTTGTCTTCATTCCAGATTTGAAGAATGTATCCCAAGTTGAAACTTGACCTAAAAACAGCTGTCAGTGGTGCTAGAATGATGTCTAAGCCTATCTGGAGGATAGGAGGAAAGACACCGCATTTACCTGGAGCTTAGCAGAGTAACTGCCCTTTTAACTCTATCAGGGCTGAAGAGTCTAACAGAGAGTCTATTTGTCCTACTGTAATTTATGGTGCTCATTATGTTAGCTGGGTAGTAGAACCAAAGAAATGTACCTTAAGCAAAAAAAGTTGACAGTGAAATTGCCGTCTCAGTTTTGGAGCAACCCGAAACCATTTGTGTGTTGTTGGGATAGGACTTTATAGGTCATGAGTAAGGAGGTGTTCTTAGTGCGATTAGAGTCCCACATAGCTGCTGGGTTCTTAGCCCCTTAGAGTCTTTCGAGATTTTCACCTTCATTAAACAAATAAAAATAAAAAATGCAATTTATATAATATATAATAATTCTACAGTGACTTGACGAAAAGTTTTTGCTTCTTTCTCCGCTTCGTAGCAATAATATTGTTATTTGAGAGATCTTGAGATCTCTCCCGGACTTGTTAACTGCTTCGAAAGCTAATTTTTTATTGTCGTACATAGAGCGCCGACCACTCACTCCCATCCATTGCGATCTCTCTCCAGTCGATACAATTTTTAGGCAGCTACTTCCTTTGCCTCTCGCCCAGTTGATTAAGCTCCTTTTGCTACCTTAGATGTGCCACCTCTTTTGGGATATAACTGGGCATTGGAATCGAATTTCAAACCCAACAGAAGGCGGAAAGTTATTAGCGAACCGATGTAGATTTCTTTCGTTGTTTTGTTTTTCCCCTTTTTTATTTTTAGACCGTTTCAATTCACCTCAAGCTTCATTCACGCCATTTTGTGTCGTCTGTGCATGCAAGAAATTGTACAACTCTGAATCATACCGTAAATTGCAGAGCACCATGGCTGGTGGCATCGCTGACTTTTGCAGCATGGAGTTAGGACCACCGAAAGTAAATTTACCGGTATTTCCTCCTAAGAACATTTATTTGAGTTCATTCATAACCCTGGGTAAGCAAGGTGTGGTGTTATCAAGGCGCTTCATTGCTAAATGTACCTAAAATTAAGTCATAGAATGATCTTGAGCTAATTGTCTTTCTCTTCTGTGAGGGTGAATGCATATTGGATTGTGTTACCGAAGGCAACTTTGATACAAACTGATATGAGACTTGACGGAAACTTAAGACTTTGTATAATTCTGCCTTAAATAAAAAATCCGCTCAAGAAACGCGTTGTTTGTTCTCCCTGTAACAGTTTACCATCGCATTTCTTGGAGTTCGGTAATGTCCGCTTAATAGTAATTTAGGGTATTATTCTAATTGTTCGGCTGCATCCTGACTGTTAAGGGTTCGAACGTCGTAGGTACAGAACAGGAAACTTTTAGACGTTTACAAGGGTCGTGAACATAATAGGGATGTTGCACCCCTAAGCACAACCCGCAAGCTAGAGGGCCGGGGTTAGATGCCCCAGAAACAATAAGTTAAACTCAAACATAGTTTAACTTCTTGGTAAACTTTTCAATGACTTTTCGCCTTGAACAAATAAAATCCACATTCCTGTTATTATCTACCGGGAACCAGAACATGACATGCTGCAAAGTCCTTTTATTAAAATTCGAAAAAATGGCAATGACATGACAAATTCCCTCCCCGTTAGGCGTACAGATTGTTCCTTTTCATTTCAGTTTCTCTAAGTCTCAACATTCTATAATACAACATAAATACATATGTATAGTATGAAAAGCACAGTTATTTGGTCTAGTTGCCTATTCTATCCAAAGTTTTTCTTGAAATAACATTATGGTTCGATGACACATTTAACGATGTTACAATTGAATTTTAAACTTTTTCTTTAACGAGTCGCAACGACAACAAACAAATGTCGAGGCAAATTGTCTAAGGCAAATGTTAAATCGATATCACACTTCCTCAAACACAAACTTTAAATACTAGGTAGTCATTCTACTGTGGATGAACAGTGAATCGCAAGTCTTTCTCTGGTCTGTGGTACCGCAAGCATTTATTCTGCGGGCTATGCAAAAGACATTCCAAAGGGTTCAATGGGAAGATTGTTATCTAATTTAAGAGCTTTGAATGCTTTAGCGGTTTAAGGGTGGTTAACCGTTTGACAAGTTCATTTAATGTGTCTGTGTATTGTGTATTGTATAATAAATCTGCTAATAGGGATGATATGTAGAAACAGAGAGCCGGGTTAAAAGTTTATTTATAGAGTTGGGAATTAAATTACTTAAGGAGTTGTGGATTTATATGGGAATGATCTTGGTATTTTCGTATGACTTAAGTAATCTATTCTAGTGATCCATTCATTCATGTTTATGAACATCTGATGGCGACTTACTACATCATGAGTAGTTTCAGAGATTTCACAATTATTCGGCCATCAAATTATTTCTTCAGTGTCTTACTTAATACATTTAAAATCATTAATAAAAACCGCTAGTGAATATAATAATATCTGTGCTCTAGGTAACATATTCGAAACAGCCTCGGCGGCATTTTGGGGATAAATAAACATTTTTTTCTACTACAGATATTTATTTATTTATTTATTTATTTATTTATTTAAAGCTAGCTTACAATTAAAATTCTAAGATAGCTACTTGTATATATATGGTATATATACATACATATATATACATATAGCCAGAGCATCTATGGCCTTCGTCTATGTACATGTTAAATTAATTTAGATTAAGTGGAATAAATTAGTTGCCTTTAGGAAATGAAGAATTTTTGTTATATTTTCTGGATATGGATTGGAGAGGAGGTTATTAAACAGGTCGTGGGCAACGATGTTTTGTCTATAGGTTTGGAAAAAGGGGCATTCGGAGAAGATATGTTGGATGCTGATTTGGTTTTGATTGCAGTATGGGCATTGGGATGTTTTGCCTGTGTTAATATAGTGTTCATGACTGGTGGTGATTTGGTGTGACCGAGTCTAAGACGGGCTATTTTTGATGCTTCGAGTCGGGATATTTTTACGGATGTGTTACAGTAACTGTTTATTGTAAATTTATTTTTATTTATGGTTCTGTACCATTGTGATGTTCTATCCCAAAGGTGAAGATGGTAGGAAGCTGTCAGTTTCTTAATGAAATTGTTAAGGTCTTGGAGGTTGAAATTGGGTGAAGTGAGAAAAGGGGTTTTGATGGTGTTTTTTGCAGTTCGGTCAGCAAGTTCATTTCCCGGGATTTGTATTTGTCCCGGGATCCATATTAATTTGGTTTTGGGGGATTGGAGGTACAGTAGCCTACGTATTAGAGAGGGGTAGTAGGTTTGGTTGTTGTTATTAAGGATTGCATCTATAGCTGAGAGGGAGTCGGTGCATATGGCGAATTTTTTTTTGGATCCTTTTGTATATTCTAATGCCTTGAGGATGGCGATTATTTCAGCGCTAAAGATTGAACTATAGGCGGGTAGTAGGAAGGTATGTATAATTTCTGTTTCTGAGGTAACACTGAAGCCGGAACTGTCTCCTATTTTTGAGCCATCAGTATAGATGAAGATATGGTCCCAAAGGCTGTTTTTGAGTTCACGAAAAAGGGCCCGGTATGTCTCTGGTGATGGAAGATGACTGGTGGAACCAGGGTGGAGGAAAGGTGGGGCGGGGTGGGATTGGTTTACGAGGAATGTTAGATTCATCACAAGAGGCTATGAAACGCTCTATACTGGATACAATTTTACCTTTTTTCTTTTTCGGATTGGTTAACAGTTTTCGGAGGGGGGAATCAACGCAGGATACAAGGGATTTGTGCAATTTGAGGGTTAATTGGTATTTTAGCTTTTCGACAGTCTGCATTCCTGCTTCAAATAGAAGTTGGTTAATGGGAGTCGTTCGGTAGGCGTTAGTGGCTCTTCTTATAGCTGCGTTGTAAATGCTTTTAATTTTAGTAAGGTGAGAGTTGGCGGCGTACTTTGGATTCGTTTCCCAAAGTTTATTAACAATGCTGAAGGCCAACTCCTTGTGGAAGACGAAAAAATTCTCCACAGATGGCGACAGTATTGCGAGGAACTTCTGAACGAACAGTTTCCCCGAGTGTACTTTCCAAGAGCCGCCCCGAATCATGCCGAAATACCCGACATCACAGTCGAAGAAGTTCGGTACGCGGTTAAAAAATCCAAGAAAAGAAAAGCTGTTGGGCCGGACGGGATACCCTCTGAGTTCTGGAAAAAGATGGGAGACATCGGGTCTAGATGGCTCATGGTTCTTATCTCTAAACTTATGAGAGGCGACACTATGCCTAATCAATGGAGGGAAAGCTATCTTCTTCCATTGCACAAAGGAAAGGGTGATACGCGAAATTGTGATAACTACCGTTCTGTCAAGCTGATGTCGCACACCATGAAGATCGTTGAACGGGTATTAGATAGCCGACTGCGGAAAATAATACGACTATCTGATGACCAGTGCGGGTTTGTCTCGGGTAAATCAACAACAGATGCAATCCAAAGTATAAGGATCATGATGGAAAAGCATCGTGATTCTTCAAAGGACTTGCATATGGTGTTGGTTGATTTCGAGAAGGCCTTTGACCGGCAACCAAGAGATCTTTTATGGGTAGCGCTAAGACAAAAAGGAGTTCCAGAAACCTACGTGCGAGTGATTATGGACATGTACGAGAGAGCAACGACAAGAGTAAGATGCACCGCAGGAGTCACCGAAGAGTTCGCAATCAAAGTCGGTGTACACCAAGGGAGCGTCCTCAGCCCACTGCTTTTTATAGCAGTCCTTGATTGCTTGCTTGAAGGAAAAGTGACGGACCCCAATGTGCACCAGCTATTCTTTGCTGACGATGGGGCCATTATAAGTGATGATCAGGCGTCCCTACAACGAGCACTTGATGTGTGGGTGGACATTTTTGAGGGACACGGGTATCGTATTAGTTCAAAGAAGACAGAGTATCTGTGCTGCCCGTTCTCTGACCCTCATCAGCCTATTCCAGACATTTACTTGAATGGAAGAGTGCTTCCCAAGTGTGAAAAGTTTAAATATCTGGGATCTATGATTAATAGAGAAGCAACTTGTGATGACGACATCAAACATCGCGTAAGCGTAGGGTGGATGAAGTGGCGGGAAAACTCCGCCATCTTCTGTGATCGAAAAATGCCCCCTAAGCTGAAAGGAAGGCTCTACACTTCAGTTGTACATCCGGCGCTCACATACGGTTCACAATGCTGGACAATGCACAAAAAGTATGAGAGCAAATTAACGGCAACTGAGATGAAGATGCTTCGCATGACAGCGGGAGTAACAAAGCGTGACAGAATTAGAAGTTCAAAGATCCGAGGAAGCCTCCACGTAAAAGAAACCATCACAAGAAATATAGAGCGCGACCGACTCAGTTGGTATTGCCATGTTCAAAGGAGAGATCCTTTGAACCCCGTCCAAAAGGCGTTATCAATCAACATTCCAATTTCAACACGCAAAAAAGGCAGGCCGAAAAACAATTGGTGCAAACAAATGCAAAAACACCAGCATTTGATTGGCCTCAGCGATGAAGTAATCCCAAACCGGGAAGCCTGCCGCTACTTTCTGAGGTCAAACCGGCGGACCCCACAAGCGGACCAGTAGGAATGCAGTTAAGTGGGAAGGTTATGGTCCTACACTTCTGACCATAACGACGCCGGGATAAAAAGGAAAAGAAGAAGAAGAAGAAGAGTTGGCGGCGTACCCGTAAAGAAAAATACCGTATTCTAATTTGCTAACTATAATTGATTTGATGATGGATGTGAGGGTGCATATGTTGCTATTAAATCTGATGTAGGAGAGGGATTTTATAATATTTAGCTTTTTTTCAAGAGCTGGTCGAATGAATTCAATGTGTGCATTCCATCGGTAGTTTTTTTGGAATACCATGCCCAGTATTTTTAATTTATCGACGTTTTCAAAGTTGATGGTATGCGATAAAGCTCTGCAGGTGCATTTGTGCTTTCGGAAAATGTGGATGTGCTTACATTTGTCTGTAGACAATTTAGCCCCTGAATATTCGCACCACAAAAGTATGTCTTGCATAACGGGGTTAAGGTCGATGTTGGCTGTGGTGTTATTTTTGTTTAGTTTTTTAACAAGGGTGAAATCATCGGCATATGCACAGAATTTTAGTTCTTTGTGGATAGACATAATGTTGGAAAGTTTATTGAAGGCTATAAGGAAAAGAGGAACGGATAGGGGAGAACCTTGGGGTATGCCATTATAAAGAGGTAGTGCAGATGATAGGCAGTTTCCAACACGTACTAGGATTTTCCGATTGGACATGAAGTTGTAGATGTATCGGATAATGTTTGGTCCTACTTCCCATTCTTTAAGTTGATCCACTATTATATGAATGCCTATTTTGTCGAAAGCTTTTGCGAAATCAAGGGAGAAAAGGGAGAGGTGACTTTTTTTTGACAGGGAATCGGCAATACGGTAGTCTAAGTATACTAACGGGTTAGTAGTAGATGTGCCTTTCTTGAATCCAGTTTGGTGACTGTTGAGAAGTTTGTTGCGAGAAACAAACCACCACAGTCTGTTGGCTATTATTTTGTCGAGAACTTTAGCACAGCAAGGATTAAGAGATATCGGTCTGTACGATTTGGGTAGGGATTTGTCAGTATTGGGTTTGGGGATAGGGATAACGGCACTGTTTTTGTATAGTTGTGGGATACTGTGGCGGAAGATATGATTGTAAAATTTGAGGAGCCTAGCTTTTATGGGGGAGGAGAGGTTTTTTATCATGGGATATGATATTCGATCGTTTGATGGGGTTTTACCTTTTAGTTTATTGAGGGCTAACTCTAGTTCAAGAGGGGAGATGTCTTTTTCAATAGTGTTAGCATCGCTCGATGGGATGTAGGAGGTGGTAGGGGTACTTGAAAGTTTATTTTGGCGGAATGAAAGGGAGAAATTGGAGTCGTGGGACTCGTTGGACCAATATTCTGCGAAGTGTTGAGCTATGTCGGCAGGATTAGTAATGTTGGTGGTGGATGGGTAAATAGGGGTTATGGAATGGATGTAGGATGGGGTGTTAATGCCACAAAATGTTCTTATTGTGGACCAAATCTTAGAGGTGGGAGTGTTGGGGGTGATTTCTGAGGTGAGTTTGAAGATGGACTCTCTTTTTGCAACTTGCCTCTTGAATCGAGCATTGGCTCTTTTATATAGAATAATGTTGTCTATGGAGATTTTACGTTTTAGGGATTGCCATAATTTTTTTTTTTCGGTTTTTAATTGGTCTAATTCCTTGTTCCACCAGGAGACTTTTCTCTTTTCAGTTAAGGTCGATGTTTGTGGAATGGATTGGTTGGCGCTTTGGAGGATAATTCTGTGTATGTTAGCTGCCTCTTTGTTCAAGTTATCACTTAATGGGTGCTCGTAACTATGTTTGTCTAGGAGTTTTTGGTATAGGGCCCAGTTGGCTTGGTCTATTTTAAATTTAGGGCGTTTTTTGGTGGTCGTGTGGAACATGGTTATAATAATGGGAAAGTGATCGCTACTACAGAGGTCATTAAGAACGTTCCAATTGCTGTCGATAGCGAGTCTTGGGGAACAGAAGGAGAGGTCTACGTGAGTGAAAGTGGAGTGGGTACTAAAGTGGGTGGGAGAACCGTCATTCAGAAGTTGGTAGTCGGATTTCGTTATGAATTTAGAAATAGTATTACCGCGGTGATTGTTTTTGGGCGAACCCCAGCTAGAATTTCAGCCATTGAAGTCGCCAAGTACCAAAGTGGGGAGATGTCCAGGTTCGAAAACGTTTTTTAGATTGTTAGTATTAAAGGACTGTGTGGGGGGAATATAGGCATTTATAATTGAAAATTTGAGTTTAGATGATACTGTAATGCACAAAGCTTCAAAGTCTTTGTGAATTATAGTTTGTGTGTACTGTATGGAACGGTGGATAAGGAAAGCCATTCCACCGTAGGAGTTGGGGTTTTGTTTTTGGGTGATAAGGCAGTAGTTCACGGGAATGGAAATGTGAGCTTTATATGTAAGGTGAGTTTCCTGTAAGGCGATTATTTTAGGAGAGATAGATTTTATAAGTAGTAATAATTCGTTGTAATTGTTTAAGTAGCCTTTGATGTTCCATTGCAGTATTTTTAGTGCATGTGCAGATGGTTGAGAATTGTTGGTGATGGTTGTAGTGTTGGTAAGATTTACTCGACCCCGCCATCCTGAGTTGAATTTTTGCGAGCCTGGTGTTTGGCTCGGGATGACAGGTTTTGGGACAGCGGGGTCGGTGGGTTTGTTATCAGTTAAATGATTATGTAGATTCATCATGGTGTGTTATTCTGGTTGTGAGAATCATTTGTTGATCGTGTATGGTTGTGTTGTTGGGAGAGTTAGCTTGCGATTGTGTTGATTGAGTGTCGTATTTGCTATCTTGTATGTGTTGATGAGTAAGTTCGGAGATTGGAGACTTCGGTATGTCGGAGATTTCGTGGAGATTTTTATGATGGTTAAACTTTGGGGGGTTTTCTTTTGCGCTTTGGGAGGAACTGGGTTTTGGGTTAGAAGGACTAGTTAATTGAACGGTTTTTTTTTTCATGGTTTGCGGTTTTCTCTTGAGATGTGGTGGATATAGATTTTTTTTGGTTCGGAGTTTGAGAGGTTGTGGAAACAGATGTATTGGTAGGTGGTGAGGCAGGATGGTTGTTCGTGTTGGCAATGTCGGTCTTAATGGGAGTAGATTTGGTCATTGTTGGTGGGTCAGGTGATTGTGCTTGGGTTGCGTTTCTAATGGTTTGAGAGTAGGATGTGGGCAAAGTGGGGGGTGGGTTTTGCGCTGAGTATGTTTGCTTGGCTTCAGTTAAACTGCATTTGTTTATGGTTTTTATTTTTAGGATTTCCTTTGCTTGTTGGTACCTGTGGCATAGTTTTGAAGAAGCTGGGTGCTCCTCTGCGCAGTTTGCGCATAAGATGCGGATGCACGGGCTTGGGGAATGAGGTGGGAGATTGCATCTTTCACAAGAGGGGTTTTTGTTGCATCTTTTTGCTGTGTGACCCAGAAGTTGACAATTCCTGCATCGCATTGGATTTGGGAAGTACTTTTCAACTTTTACGTTGTACCAACCGATGTTGACCGTTGGTGGGGGACGGAAAAGATCGAAAGAGAAGAGAATTAATCCGGTTGCTTTTTGTTGGTCGTTGATTGTTTTTTTGAATTTGAAAACGTCGATGACGCCTTGGCTCTTCATTTCCTTTAGAATTTCTTCCTCAGAAACGTTGATGAGACAGGGGGCGTAGACGGTGCCTTTCGAAGCATTTAGATGAGGGTGAAGGGAAACGTTGATAGGGCAGATGTTTCACAGGTTTTTTTTCGAGACGAATATATCCGCAACTTTCTGTGATTTCGTTAATATTAAGAGATTTCCATCCCGTAGTTGGGAGATGCTTTCATAGGCCGTACTAATGCTGTCTATGCCTTTTTTGAGGAGGAAGACGCTTAGTGATGAAAGAGGCTTTTCGGGGTCGGTTGACGACATATGTAATTATAAATTTTGGGTTGCTAGTATTTGGAGAGGGGGAGAAAATTTGTTGATGGGCAGTGGGGGAACAGATTGGTTTTTTTCTTTTTTTGTTTTTGGGTTCGGTAAGTGCCTCTATGTCGAGGTCACTAAACCGGTTACCCAGGGCTGGGGGGGCCCGGAGGCCATTTCAGGACACTACGATCGAACTATTTAATATTTTTTCTGGTGTTGTCTTGGTTTACAGGTAAAAGAGAGAGAGAGAGAGGGAGAACTTAAAGCAAGCGGAGTTGTAACGGGGTTTACGCGATGGGATGTGTTATTTCACTCACTGAGTAACCACGATTACGTGTTGCCGGCTCGAGGGTTAGTCGGAGACTGTCTACTACAGATAATTTAATTTAATTTAATATGCAACGTACTCAAATTGATTATTTTTAGACGGTCTTGGTAGGGCAGCAAGAACAAAGGAATGCTCCAGGGCAGACCTCGAAGAGCGAAACGTAGGGACCGACATTGGATGCTCGCATTTCTAGAAATGTGGGTTTGTTGATAAGGGAATCACACTTTAGATGCGTATTCAAGAAGGGGGCGAACAAAGGTAATATAGAGGAATCGGGTTGGAGAATTATTTGGACCAACGTTTCACGAAACCAAGAGCTGAGATGGCTTTAAGAATTATGTCCTCGATATGTGCCCGGAAACAGAACTCTTGGTCACATAGTATGCCAAGATTTCGGATAACCTGAACAGTGGATTGAGGAAGTAGAGACGAGGAGGAGGTCTGATTCGTTCACGTAAAAAAGTGATTGATTGGCATTTGGAAGTGTTAAGCTCCAAACAATTTTTGGAGCTCCAGACGGAAAAGCTTTTGAGATCAGGTTGAATAAGGGAAGAATATTGTTGCAACGAAATGCTCTTGTGGAGCTTGGTGTCGTCGGCGTACAGTGAGAGATAGGTATCTTTGATGACAAACTCAATATCGTAATGGTAGGAATGAAAAGAAGTGGACCTAGGTGACTGCCTTGGGGAACCAAGAAAGGATTAGAAAAGGCAGATCTAAAACGAACACTGTAGTAACAGTTTTTTTAAATAAGAAGATATTCATTTCAACTCAACTAAAAGCCAGGGGAAATTTGAAGAGAAATAATTTCAAGGGAGATTTTGTCGAAGGCTTTACTGAAATCAGTTGAAATTACGTCGACTTCATTCCCATTCTCTAATGCTGAGAGTGCAGGACACAAATTCGAAAAGATTGCGGTTGCAGACCTGCATTTGAGGTAGCCATGTTGTTTAGAGGAGACTAGAGATTTGTAGTGGAAACTTAGAGTGTCATACAAAATACTTTCGTAAGGTTTGGTGTATGTTGGGTACAGTTGGGCGATGGGGCGGTTATTGTTAACATCACTTTTCGAACAAAAAAGTTAACAATCACTTTTCTTTTAGTAATACGGCAGGGTGACCATCGGGCCCAGGACTGAATTCATCATTAAGTTGATTCAATTTATTTTCGACGATATGAGGCCAATAGTTCGTGGAAGAAATGGTCCAAGCACGTCGAAGTTAGTAATGTCTGGTTTGTTTGAAAAAGTTGGCAAGAATGTCGGCAAGAATTTTAGCAAGAATGTTGGCAAAAATGTTGGCAAAAATGTTGGCAAAAATGTTGGCAAAAATGTTGGCAAAAATGTTGGCAAAAAGTTGGCGATAGTTTGGGGATCACTCAAGGTTTTGCCATTGAAAGAGAGTGAAGTTGGTAGCCATCAGATTTCCTTTTGTAGTTGACAAACTGAAAGAAGGAGATTAGGATGATTATAAGATTGGTTTGCGTTTCGATCAAATTGCGTTCGTAGAGAGTTATGAAGCTCGGTAAATTGCAGATAAGTACCAAAATAGTTAGAAAAGTCATTGGAGGATTGAGTACGAAGGAAGATTGCCCCAAATTTATTTCGTTTGTTTCTTAGCGAAAGGAGCCTGCGATTAGGGCCATACGGAGGGGAGGTAGATAAATGTTTGGATCGGAAAAGGGGTACGTAAATAGAAATGGAATTAAATATTTCTCTGTAGAAAATGGATATGGCGTTATTTATTGTAAGGCTGTCCAAATTAAAGAGGGCGCTATTGAGTTATTCATTGATTAGGTTGAAAGTTGTTTTGTGGAAGTCGTAAGACTTAAGCGATGGAGGGGAAGGTTCAGTGGTGAGAGAGAAAAAATGAGAGAAGAAGGGGAGGATGGTAGTTATCGATGGTTGATAATGAAATGGGACAAAATGAAACAGAGGAACTAAGGAGGTCTGTTGTGAAAATCAGGTCTAGCTGTCTGTACATGTAATTTGAGATGCCACAAAGTTGATTAAGGTTTGAATCTGTGAGACAATCCAAGAAAAGACATTCTTTGGCAGTGGTGGCATTGGTGGCAGTGTAAAATGATTGATCGTCTGAAGTAACCCATTTAAGAAAGATACAGATAGCAGAAAATAGGCCAATAAACTAGTTGAAACGTTCGCATCATAGCTAAAAAGCCTTCACTTATATAAGTAAGTACTTGTCGGATATTTACATTCAAGATTTGAGTTCGTCAAGGTCGTTAAGAGATATCATGAATCAATTATTTTCTTCAAGTTTCGGGCCTGTGCAAGTTTTATTGGTTTGAGTTAATTTTTGAACATCCAAACAGCCGATTAAGGGGTAACACCACTCTAGGATTTTCAAAAATTCGATTTTTTTTTTTTGCTTAAAGTATATTTAAGGACTTTAAAAAACATATCCAATTGGTTTTATATTGAAATTCAATGTGGAAGGGGTCTAATTCTTAAATCTGCCGCAACGCCTCGGAGCGCGCGCCGAATTCTATTGCTTATGGGTATAGTGGTTTATGAGAAGTCCACCAGGGTTCAATGTTTTTCTCGTTTTTCTCGAAACTGTTTTTTTCAAATCGGGTGTACTCATAGCTTCACAACTATTGCATGGATCGACTTCAAATTTTTACAGTAGCTTCATATATATATTTTGAAAATTACTTGTTTTATTAACAATTTACTGCTCTTTTTTTAGTCGAAAATTCATACTTTTTGTTCAGATATGCACAGTTTCTACAAAAATTCAAAAAAAAGAAAAATCCTACGTACTTCGATAGCTATTAGTATGTAGTTTCAAAAAAATTTGGATTTTTGTTCCAGCTCTAACGGTTGCCGAGGAATGGGTACACCCGCGGAGCATCTTCAAAAAAACCTTGTATCGGAGATCCGCTGTGGCGCCGCCATTTTGCACGAAATCGATAATAAATTTTATTTTTTTTTATACTTCAATATATGTTGAATAAACCCTGTAAATTTCAATACAATCCCTTTTCCCACAATCCCATAAAAAATCCGCAAAATTACACCTTTTTTTCGGCCTCTAGAGTGGTGTTACCCCTTAAATCCAAATCAGCTGTAACCATGCTCATGACCTTGGTTGGCCAATTCATGTCACCTCTGCGTGAGATTACCTTACCCTCAAAATGTCAATCGTGGCGTCTGCTGTGTGGCGCGACCGCCGCACCAACTCAAAAAAATATAGACCAATGACGCCGCCGGCCCAAAATCTACTCCAAACTCCAAATTTTAAGGATGCATTGTCACCTGGGGAACCTGGTGTGGGTTGATTTAGTTCCACATGCGGCAATTTTGCTTGTTAACACCACCATTCATCCAAAAATGCCGCGTTGCTAAAGTTGATATTTCGGCCATAATTGGCTCTTTCAAATGCTTCCAAGTCCAGTCAGCAAACAAACGTTTTCTATGGTCATGAACTTTGAACTACTGGATCAATTGGATCTTGTGCGGGTATAAACACAAGTTCTGACGCTAAATCCGCCAAGTTGAAGTCTGCGAAAGGTCGAATTCTTGTGCACGGCAACTACTTTGGGTTCTGCTGTACACTTTCACAGACCGCGGCGGAGTTGTCGGCCGATCTTTCGTTCCTTTGACGTACGAATGTTGGCTGATTGGGTACCGAACCGGTCGTCTTAAATTTCCTCACCACACGTTGAAGAGTCGACTGTGAAAGCCAGCACGTCTAAGATAAAATTGGCGCCACGCGAGCAACTAACAAACACTCATTTTGATAATAAGGTTTTATCACTTTCGCCACTTTTCTATTTTTGTTCGTTCTGCTTATTTGTACAAACACATTATCGCCATACGCTTTTTCAAATATTTCATACTACTTTAGAACTTTTTGCAATTTAAAAGAAAAACTTCATATTAAGGCGATATTTCACATGCGCAGCAAACATGGTAAACACGACTAGATACGCATTGACACGTTACTAGTGTTCAACATTGGTATACACTAAGCGAAATTAATATAGGGGCATAATGTATGACTAATAAAAGATTACAGCTGAATGAAGTAATTTATTATATTTGTAATGTACCAGTCATGAATGTATTAATGCACTGTAAATAATGCTTTTGCAATGCAAGTATTTTTAAAAAAACTTGGTTTTAGAAAAATTGGTGCGAAATTAAAATAGAGGCAGTACAGATTTGTTAGTATTTACTATTTTATTATTCCTATTTTATTTTCAGTTTTTTTTTAAGTTGAATTCTAATAGTTAGTACTTCCCCCTTTATTGGTAATAACCTCAAAAATTCGCTTTGGCATTGAATTTATAAGGTCGTGAAGATATTCGGCATCCAAATTCCTACAAACGTCTTGAATAGCTTGTTTCAGTTCTTTAACGGTGTCGTACTGCCTGCCATTTTTGTATACTCTCCTTGCCATTAATCCCCATCGATTTTCGATTGGGTTTAAGTCCGGGGACTTCGATGGCCATTCCAAAATGGGTGTATTTGTCTTATTGAAATCATTTTTCACCACTTTGGTAGAGTGGACTGCAGCATTATTGTGCTGAAAGATAAAATTTGGTCCTCCGACGTCATCTGCGAATTCATCTAAGACATATTCCAACATGTCTAAATATTTTTGGGAATTCATTTTAGGTGGAACGTATAGGAGAGGCATTTTTCCTTGGTAGCTGAAAGCACCCCAGACCATCACACTACCTCCTCCAAAGTTCCGGCTCATTCTTACTTTCGGCTTATCCCGCAAATCATGCCAATAATAATGGAACCCATCCGGACCATCTAAATTAAACTTTTTTTCATCGCTAAATATGACTTTTCTCCAATCTGTGGTCCAGTACATGTGATTTTTAGCAAATGAAAGCCGACATTCTTTGTGCCCGGAAGTAAGCGCTGGTTTTTTTATTTTCTTTTTAAAGACCAATGTTGGAGTAGCATGTAGAATTTGTTGGACACGTCGTACTCCAACTTGAAGGTCTAATTTCGCTTCGATTTGGGAAGCAAATAGCTTGTTCTTGCGGGCTTCTGTGACTATTTGATTTTTTTGACGGTTTGTCACCTTTTCTGGAGCCCCTTTTGCCTTCCTCACTCCATATTCCTCACCCAAAGTGACGAAATGATCGAAAACATTTGCAGATCGTGATATTTTCGCAGCAATTTGTCGGTTAGAGTAGCCATTTTCCTTAAGAACGTTTATTTTAGTTTTCTCTTCCGCAGTAAGTTTTCTTCCACGTCCCATTGTTTATAATCTAAAAAATCAACTTGTACTGTAATATACATAACACCACAGCTAAGGTCCACTCAAAATAAAATAGGAAGCCTTACCAAGAAATTTACTTTAAAAAAAAAATAACAGTTGCCTCTATATTAATTTCGCTGTAAAAGCTAAGAAATTTGTATCTTCACAAAATGTAACGCGTGTCTGTCCAACGCAACAACTGATATCGGAGTGACGGTGTTACATACCGCATCAGGGAAGCATATACAAATGTACAAAAATACCGTTGCGTTGAGTACCGTTCAATTCAGAGAAAGATCGTGCTATTTGTCACAGCTGTTGCGTTGCCTCTATCTTAATTTCGCTTAGTGTATCCACATTTTTCATTTAAATTGGAGTAGACTCATCAGTTAGACACATATCAGATTCTTTTATCCTTCGAAACTCTTCACACATTAGTGATATATCTTGAGAACCACTATGAAGGTATTTTATTCGGAATAGAAAAAAGTATTAACAATAACTAATAAATTTAAAAAATCAATAACGCTTAACGAAATTAACGTTATGTCCAATTCTTTGCCTCTCAGAGTAAGCAATATTGTTTTTCACATCCAAGGCTTTTTATAATTTTCGAACTCAGAT
The DNA here is from genome assembly GCA_958301585.1 of Merodon equestris. Taxonomy (NCBI): domain Eukaryota; kingdom Metazoa; phylum Arthropoda; class Insecta; order Diptera; family Syrphidae; genus Merodon; species Merodon equestris. The sequence goes on along the minus strand of OY284413.1, from coordinate 153,196,878 downwards.
ACATTCGACCGAAGAATATTCCCAATGCTGTCCATATAACTTGACGCTAACATCATACATCTTCGTCCCATAGTCGCAAATAGCCATATGTTTGTTTTTGAAACAATGGCCGTGATCTAAAGCGACATAAACATGTTATTCAGTTTCAAGCATGTATTATTTCAATATTCTGTATTTCCTTCGTATGGTCGGAAAACTTTAATCGGACGATTTGTATTGACTTCTGCTATAATCATACAACTCCAAGAGCTGCCAAAGCGTAGATATCCGCGAAAGCGATAATAGATTATTTCTCAAGAATTATTTTTATGCATTACCTGATGCTTAATCACATTCAAATGCTCGTCAATTGATGTGCTTTTCAGACTCTCGGAACACGGATCTAAGTTGGAGCAAACTGGTTTATTTTCGATGGTTTTGGTAGATGTGTTCCACTGGTAAACCATAAATCCAGGGTAAAGGCAAGGGAACACATATTTGTCGTTCGAGCAAAGCCGTGCAACTTTGGCATTCTCGATTACATTCGGTTCTTCACTGTGAGAAACCGGTTGATGGCACACCCGATTTACTTAATGGAAATATATTGATCTTTCTGGCTGTCTCATTGCAACAAAACTCATAAACTCTGTAAAAAAATATAAATTCAAAAGTAAATCAAATGTCTATAATTGACTTGTTGGGGTTGCTTTTGGTGGCTGGAGGATGCTCCGTCATTGACTCCTGAATGTTCAGCCTCTTTAAGGCAAAGCCGGCTCAACACCTATGGTTAGCTTACATAGGATATGGTAGGTGTAGATTAGCTTAGTAATGTATGGTGGTGGGCTGTAGTTACGTCCAAGCCAACACTCCCTTTCCATAATCCCTTTCCATAACCCCACATACCCCTTCACCTATCATATGCATAAACCAACAGACATGCACTATCCACATGATCTGTTTGATATTACTTTGCTACACGCGTATCCGGCAGGATCCATTTGACACCAATCCAAAACAATGCACTACACGCGAACCCATCATGATCCTACAAATTTGACACCTGCACAAACAACCTGCATTCCGTTCCCACAGCAAGCAGTTTTTGCAAACTTGCGATAAGATACACAGTTACCTGTGGAAAAGTCCAACACCTTGATGTGAGTCTGTTACCAACCATTCAACCGCAAGCATCGCGCTCGTGGAATAAAGACTAAAATAAAAAATAAATAAAAATTTGTTTTTTTCGGCTCCCCGCTCGAGCCTCACTATAATTCTGTTTTAGATTGGTTTAGTTTAGTGCAGGTATTGGGTACTTGTAGTTATGTACTAAAGATTGTATAGGTATGCAGTGTATATTTTGTATACATATACATACTCGTATAGTATATACTCAGCGAAATTCAATTAAAGGCAAGTTTTTTCCTTTGAAATATTCAAGTATAATACTATTTAAAAATTTATTGAATAATAATAAAATAATTTATTTAAGCTAAGAAAAGAATTGACTAAAGCAAAAAAGCATACCTTTACTTAGTTAAACAAACAAAACCTAATTTACACTGAGAAATTTAATTAAAGACAATCAGGGCAAAGTAAAAACAGTTCCGTGCAGGGACGGGTTAAGAATATCCCTGCAGCGATACCTCTCGCTTGTCGTAAAAGGCGACTAAAACAAAGGTAAACCAAAATCACATCTAGGCAATTTTGAAAACACCAAGGTGAGCCTAGGGACAGATATGCCCCACAAGTGTACATGCAAATCAGTGGGCTGACACGACTAGAGATAACCGGTGTTGTAAGAGTAAGATCAAACAAAAAAACAAAAAAATCTGGAGCATGCCCGTGTCACAAAAAAAAAAAAAAAAAAAAAAAAAAACCAAAACTTTTTTTCACAGAGTAATATCATTTTCTGATTTCGTCCGGCCAGAAATGTTGCATATTGGAGTGCTGCAATGGTAGCTAATAGCAGCCCAAGCCATCAAAGATCCACCTCTAAAGTTTCAGATAGTGGAGAAGCTCTTACGACTTTTACTATCACGCCAATAATAATTATAACCTTTTGTACCATCAAAATTAAACCTTTTCTCTTTCGAAAAGATGACGCCCTCACTGTTCAGATCATGTTATGTGTTATTTGAAATAGTGTAGTCGAACAACTTTATGTGCTTCTGTAAGAGCTGGTTTTGACTTGATTTTTTTCCAAACCAGTCGACTACTGCTAGCTAAGATTTTTTGTAAACGTTTTGTATCGTCAACTTTAGATCTAAAATAACTTAGATGGAGTAGCATTTTATGCAATCCAATGGCCGAATTCTGCCTTCGTGAAATTTTTTGATTGTTTTTATTTCCCCGGTTCGCGTTGTAATTATTTCTTAATTTAATAACATTATTGATTGCGGAGCTACAATTTCGAGGTGGTTAAGGAGTTTGTCCGATTCCGTGGAGATCCGGCATAGAATCGACCTTGGCAACCGCTGCTGCTTCGGATTGTCCAAACAACTTGGGTCACAACTCCTCACTCGAAAAACCAAAATCATGCTTTACAAAACGCTTATACTGTCAGTCTTGCTGTCCGGAGCCGAAAGTTGGATGATAAGCAGGGCAGCGGAGTTGATTTTGGATTCTCTCGAAAGAAAAATTCTGCGCTGGATATTTGGCCCTGTCTGTGAGGAAGGTGAATGGATGGGAAGAGATAACCGCGAATTTTACGAACTGTACAAAGATGTGGATGTAGTCCGGAAGGCAAAGATCCGTCGACTACACTAGCTCGGCTACATCGAGCGTATGAACACCAACGCCCCAGCTAAGAAAGTCTTCGACTACGAGTCTCCTGGTTCGAGACGAAGAGGAAGATCAAACCTCCGGTATAAAGACCAAGTAATCGCGAATGTTAGACAACTTGGTCTTGACAACTGGAAGCTGCGTGCTCGGGATCGTCAAGGATGGAAGGCAGCCATAGCCCAGGCTCAGGTCCTGGACGGACATAATGATCGTCTGCACTACGTCATACGAACATATTATCTGGACAAAAACGCATCTGCCTTTAAGTGTATGTATCTCAGTTATGGTAGATTAAGCTAATTTTAGAAAAACACAAAGCTGATCAGATGCTAAGTTTTTTTCCAAATTTTCATAGCCTAATTATTTATATATTGCATTTTTTTAAAATAAGGTGCTGTATGTCAAGTTCCCCCGCAGGGCCAGTTATTAGTTTTAATTATGTAATATTGTTAAACTAAGCTTAAGCATTTTTGTCTAGAATAAGTTAGATATAAGAAAATGGATTTAAAAATGCATTGAAAAAAAAACAATGTAGTTGACTTTGCACTAACCTTGTCAAATGTTCGTGTTCGAGTAATTATTTCTGGCGAAGCTTCATTATCTTGTTCTTAATTATTCACCTTACCAAGGCAGTCTTGAAAACTGCACCCGAGAATGCACGTTTCGTATGTATTACACATTTCCCTTTCTTTCGCTATTTTACTTTACTATCCACATCCTTTCGCTTCAATTCGTTTGAAACTTTTTAAGAAACACTTTCCAAGTGAGAAAAAAAAAACAGAAAAATAAGAAAACTTTTATACGCTAACAGCTCACTGCGTGAATTGCATATTAAATAGCTTGTCGGATGCCGGTAGTCACCTACAAACCACGGACAATCAACTTTTAATAACCCCAACCCCACGTACAATGGATAAGGTAAGACTTTGCTTTGACAGTGCTGCAACCAACGATTATTATACGGATAATTACACTTCAAGGAACTTTATCTCCACCTTGTTCGGATATACACGTAAGAACACTTAACCGGTTAAGTAGGTCAACCAAACCGCAACTCTAATAGCGGGGATAATGCACCGGCCTATGCTGGATATTTTTCACCTCAGTCAGTGGGCTATTTGAATGCACAATAAACGGTTGGGTCCCGGCTCAAATTTCATACGACACTTCACCCAACGAGACTGCAAGTCCACCGGTAACGTGTCGCCAGCTGCAAAAAAAAAATTCCAGATTTTAAAAGAAGACAGGGAATGTCAACGTTCTGTATACGTATCGATTTCATCCAAGGTGCTCATGAAGACCTTTGTTGCCATATTGCGTGTTAGGCCGTCCTTTTGCTCACTGTCGCTAAATCAGTCAAGTGTGCATGAGCTGCAAGTAAAATCAAATCAGTCCGGTTGAGTTATTGCATATAGCTCTAAAGGTTTTAAGTAGAGCGGCCATAAAATATGTCCATTTCGATTTTCCCTTTTTCAAGGACTAAAACCACAAAGCAGAAGATTGCTCCTATTCGGTATGGTTAGGTTAGGTTAGGTATGATGATAGTAATTATAGCTAAAATACCTGTACCACAGATAATTGGGTTTTGCGGGCTTATTGGCAATAATGCAGTTGTGTCGCTCGTACGGAGTAAGGAACGGAATCGGCACACTTTAGTCGAAAAGTTAACGAAACGAAATTACTCTGGTTGACATCACATATGCGAATGATTGGTGAGTATATCACTTTTCTTGGTCTAAGTTGTTTATTTATTTTAATTATTACAAGTAAATCGTAAGGCCGAAAGGCATAGCCTTAAGTTGTTCTATTTGCTTTAGAGTGTCCGTATAGGCCCAGTAAGGTATTTTATGTCAGTTGATATTTAAGCAAGTTTAAAGCATTTTTGTCTAGTATAAGTGAGTTTAATGGTATTGAATCTCACGATCTCGGTGGGCAATTGAGGTTTCTGTTTTGGGAAATCCGACGACCTGGACTTTGTCACGTAAGTGAAATAAAAATGCAGTGAAAAAAAATCGTTCTATTCGCGGCCTATAACACCGATTTTACAAAAAGTTAATTTGCACAAGGATCCTTTTCAAAAAAATATAATCTAAAGACACCGAACAAGCGTTGTCTATGGTCATGAACTTTGAGCTCCTGGGTCAGTAGGATCTTCTACGTAACGTTTGCATTAACGAACACTCATTTTGATTACAAAGTTTTATTATTTGGAAGTGCTGTTCAACAGTATAACTTGCCATGGCGATTTGGCATCAGCACTGAATAATACACAACAGGTTTGACAAACAACATGGCCGGCACGGGCCGCCAAAATCTACCGAATTAAACAACACTGTATGTCTAAAATCAGGTTCAAGGAGATTGCGGATCTTCTTTGATCGTCTCGTAACGTACACATCTGAATTTCGTGGGCAATATCTAAAGCTCAACTTGTTGAACAAACACAGCTTTGAGTCCGAGATACGAGTATTATTAGTGTGACATCATCCTAGTTCTTTCTAACTAAATGTCATCGCAAAAATAGTTGAGTATCGACAGTCCAACAAAGCGTGAAATTTAAAATGACTCCCATAGTTCGACGACTTGAGTCGAAAATTTTAACATTAAAATTCTCTGAAGCAAAATAAGTCAGTAATTTATCGAGTATTGGTATCATTCCAACAACTAATCTTGTAGATCTATGGGTAAAGGAAATCAGATATACGTATGTTGAAAAAAACATCACAACCTAAACATAAGCCGATCACAACAATGTGTAAAAAAATTCAACGTTGAAAAGTTAAAGGACTCTCGTATGCAGCATCAATACCAGGACGAAACAAGGCGGGTAGAAGCATTATGGTCAAGAATAAAAATTGTTGTAAAGGAAACAGCCGAAAACAAACAAGACTGTTGCAGAGATCCTAAAGAAAGGCCTCGGTGCGACGAAGAAAATGAGGAAAAAGTTGAAGCACGAGGTGTTTTTCATTTCAAGCAGTGGGAAATAGTGTAGAGATTACGCGGACCCTACGAGATAAAGTCAACCGGTCAACCATCAGGATAACACACGACTATGGCAATAGAAAAGGTTTGTTGACATTCAGGAAGAGTGCGCGGTTAAAAACACGAGAGCAATATATTATTATTACTACCGTCCATTTGGAACTCGGAGGTTAAGAGCCTCGTCGGCGTCCCTTACCTTTTCATCTTTATCTTCCATAGGGCAATGAACGTTCAGAAGTACTTAGTTATAGCGGGGATCCCAGATTTCGACATTCGGTCGTTATACGACTACAATACGATAGCCCCACAAAAAGAAATCCGACGGCGATCTTGCTTATACAAGATAATAGAAACGACTGTTTCGTTCCCTGACTTTCATATTAGGAAGTGCTTTATTTTTCAATACATTGCTTAAAATCTACCTTAACAATATAGCCTACCTTAGCTTAAAACTACTATCCCACTGTTGAGGCGAAGTTGCTCCGTATCCCATGGTTGATATGCGGGTGTCGTGTGACGATGTGTGCAGGTGAACGTAAGCTGGTGTCAGCTTATCAGTTCAAGGTGGTATGTCTGCTATCTGGCATGTGTGTTAACTTATATACAATCACAGCTACAATCAACCAAATTTGGAACATCACAGAATAATTTGACTTACGTATCTTAAACAGCTTTCTTTGTGCTGGCTTTTCAAAATCCAGCTTGGCAAAATCCAGCTGATTTTGAGAAATTACGGTACTATGACCTTATCTACTTTTATATGTACAGTTCTGTGGAAAAAAATAGCACTAGCCACTTATTATATTTTGACTGAAAGATATTTTAAAGAAATAACATTTTGAATTTTACTTTTTTTTTTTTTTTTTTATTTCGTTTCCTTTCCTTTTTACATGTTACATATTATAAATATAAGTACATAAGTAAACATTTTATTACAAGCAAAAGGGAAATGAAGGGGCATCATTCTATAGTCCGTATTGACTAGAGGCGAATAATGCATCAAGAAATCTACATATTATAAATACTCGTTTGTGGGGTATACTACACGTTTTAAAAGGATACACATTAAAATAGATTTAAAATATACAGTATAATGAAACAAAGGAAATATAACCAAATTTAATATAAGTCAAAAACATTAAAGCATTAGGTAGACAGCCGAATTATCCAAACTAAAAATAATTTTTTTAAGCTCCTTTAGAAATAAGACAGGTTGAGACAGTTTTCTTATGTGTTCTGGCAATTTATTAAAGAGCCTAGGTGCTGTCGCAGTATAAAATTTAAAACAACGGGTTTTTTTAGTGAGTGGGATATTAGACATAGCCAAATTATTTATTCTAAGACTGTATATATCTGAAGATCTTAAGGTCGTACTGTACCCGCTTCTTAAATAAAATACTTTTAAAACCTTGTGGATATAGAGGTGGTTAAGTGGAAGTATACGCAAAGTCAGAAATAGAGGCCAACTGTGAGCTAATCGATTACGTTTGCAAATAATTCTCACTATATGCTTTTGAGATTTACGCAATACTTCAATAGTGCTATTATAGGTACCCCCCCCAACTTGCAATACCATACTGAAGTTTGGAGTGGGCAAGTCCATAGTAAAACATTAATAATATTTTTTGAGAGCAGTGCTCCTTTAACAGATACATTTTTCGAATGACAGATAACATATAATCTTTAAGGTTTTCCACGTGTGGCTTCCATGTCATTTTATTATCTAAAGTAATGCCTAAATATTTAAAGTTTTCAACCCCTTCTATTTTAAAACAATTTGAATCACACGAAATATTATCTTGATAATTAATTTGATCACACTTATGAACAGAAATCGAATGCTTGGTACAGGCACTAGAATGAAATATGGTATCACAGTCAAGAGATGAAAGACCTTTTGGGTTACATATCATTAGCCTTGTTTTATTGCTTACAAGAAGTTCATGTTTGGAGAACCATTGTCTTAAAATATTTAAGTCCATGTTTAACTGAGCTACAGAGTCAAAAATAGTTTTATTCTCATATGTTAATGCTATATCATCAGCGAAGGCTGTTAGATTTCCACTAAGTCTTTGATAGAATAGTGAGTTGGTATATATTAGAAACAGCAACGGTCCCAACACCGAACCTTGTGGTACACCAATCTTAATATTTCGCGGAATGCTTATGTAACCACCACGTAACTTAACACATTGAGTTCTATTTGACAAATACGAAGACAACCACCTGTGTATTACACCTCTTAAGCCTGCTCTATGTAATTTTTCTAAAAGAATATCGTGATTAACCATATCGAATGCTTTGGTCATATCTATAAACAAGACTAAGTTCGAGGTGTTGTTATTAAGACTGTCATAAATTTCAGTGCATAGCTTAAGAATAGCATCTTCTGTAGATTTTCCTTCTCGAAAGCCAAACTGTTCTTTTCCGAAATATTGTTTCTTGTTTAAAAAAGATACAATGCGTACCTTCATTAGCTTTTCCAATAGTTTAGAGAGGGTCGGAAGTATGGAGATAGGTCTATATTGCGTCATCAACGTTCGGGATCCTTTTTTGAAAAAGGGAATTACCTCCGCAGTTTTTAACGATAAGGGAAATAGACCACAATGAACACTTAAGTTAAATATATGGCTTAGCACATCTATCACATAGAAAGAAACACGTTTCAACATATTATTAGTAATACCATCAGAGGTACAAGAATTTTTGTTATCAAGTGACAGAATACATTTATGGATTTCGACTGGGGTAAACGGTTGGAATACAAAGGTGTCACATTGGGAAATGTCTTCAACAATGTCAGGAAACATATTACAATTACAACTGTAGTTACAAGGACTGGGTTTCATATCAGAGGCCATTGTAGTGAAAAACATATTGAAATGATTTGCTATTTCCAAAGGGTTTGTTATAGTTTCACCATTAACTTCTAGTTGTTTAATATCATTTTTTTCGTCCGATTTGTTAAGAATGCTATTAACTATTTTCCATTCCTTTTTAACATTTCCTCTACAATTTTGAAACTTTGTTGAGTAATAAGTATCGCGACTAGATTTGACCTCCCTTTGTACATCTTTGGTTAGCTTTAAATAGTACTGTTTCAATCTCTGATTACAGGGGTGACGTTTGCATTTTTTCCTCAACGAGTTCTTTTTATATATTTTTTGTAGTAGTCTTTTGCTTATCCACGGTCTGAGACGCTTTAACCCTTTATTACTTGGGGTGATAGAAAGAGAAGCTTTTTGAATATGGCCTGTGAATATTTGAACAAATAAGTCATAAGCGTTTGTGGGCCTACTTTCTTCGTATACTATTTCCCAAAATTCATACTTCAGAAATTCTACCAGTTTATTAACATCAATTTCGCTTTTATTACTAAAGGGGACGTATTTACGGCTATTCTTAAATTTGTAGGTTTCTATATTCAGGTTCGTCATGCAATGGTCCGAGATTTTAAAGTCAATAACTTCACTTGTTAAATTGTGAGGAAAGTTGGAGTCTATTCTAATAAAAATATGGTCTATGCATGATTGTGACCTCTCCGTTATTCTAGTTGGTACCGTTATGAGTGGCTCTAGTCCTAAGGAAGACATTAATGTTAAATAATTATATGTATCATTGCTTCGTTTTAGGAGATCAATGTTTAAGTCACCTATAACAACAAGGTTTTTAGTCTTAACTTTTTTCAGAATGCTTTTGAAGTCTTCTAAAAATGGGTCAATATTGATGTTGTTTCTATGCAAACGGTATACACATAAGATCGTAAACTTTTCACCACATATATAACAGTTAATTTCCAATATGTCCGCACTTTTCAAATTTGGTTTTTTAACCTCACAGCTTAATTCTTGTTTTTCTTTAATAAATACTACGACACCACCTGAGCTATAAGAATTATTGCAATTGAAATAAGGTTCGTAGCCAGGAATATTATAGTTGGATAATTCATAGTCGTACAACCAGATTTCTGTAAGCACAATAACATCTGAGTTAAAATTACCGGCATTTAAGTGAGCTAAGAAGAGATCGAAGTTTTTTCTCATGCTACGAATATTTTGGTGAATAACTAGGGTAGATAATTGAGAAGCGCCATAATTTCTTGCGTGTGTTGGTGTTAAGTTATTCATTTATAGTTTTTGTAAAATTAAATATTATTGAGATCATTAAGGCACCTTGCTTTAAATGCCTCGTCCCCATCATTTTTACGCAAGAAAATTATGCCGTTCCTCATCCACATATACTTATTTTTTTTTTCTTTTTTAATTTTTTTCGCTTCGAAAAACACTGACCTCATATGAGGTGTGAGACTGTCATTAATATATATTTTTGATGTATTTGAATTTTCACCCAAAAGTTTTGTTGTGAGTCCCTGTACTTTCTTCTTCATGTTCATGATTTTCTCCTTTGTTTTTTGTCTGCTTAGGTTGAGGGTTATGATGTTCGTGGGCGTTGCACTCTTCTTTGTTTTTATTTTACGCATGCGAAGAGCGTCAATGTCACTCTCGTTGATATCACATCCGACACCATCGCGCAGGATAGTTAGTGCTGCTTGCACTGCAGTAGACTCATCGACGTTTGGCACATTGAAAATTTCAATCGACTTATTTAATTTTGATTGTTCAAGCTCATTTATGCGTTGCTGCAAAACACCGATATCCGACCTTAAGTGAAAGTTTTCATTTTGAAGATCACTGATTTTTGCAAGAAATTCGTTATTAATTTTTTTTAATTCCTGTATTTCTTTAAGAATCATATCATTGTTTATGTTTTGTTTCAGTTCACAAATCTCTTGGTATAACAAATCGATTGTTTCAGCTGTTTTATTATTTTGTCCTTTTTCTTTGTGAGAGTCCATTGTATTCTTTTGTGGAAGCGGGAGGGGTATGTTATCGGCACAAAAAGAGTTACGTCGCGAGAGTTCGCATTTAGAGCATCTCCAAGCTTTGCGGTTTTTTTTTATGTACTCTAAATCGGCAACTAACACATTTACACATTTAAGATGAAACAGCTTTTTGCAGTCATTGCACTCAATTTTTGAGTCAGAGCGCTCCACTTTTTTTTTCGCATACACAATACATTTTTGTTCTTGGAAAAAGATTGATACAAGTGTTCGCACACGAAAAAAAAACAGATGCACAGATGAAGACAGATTTCAGGAACGCAAACGAACACTTTACACTATATACAAAGTTTAATTTTTTATTATAAAATAGGAGTCAAACACTGAGTCAGTTTTGATACGTGTGTACCCCACAATTACACTACTACTTCTTCCTACTTTACATTATAATGACAAAAATGAAGATAAAGTAATTTAGAAACGTAAACACTTTCCCATTGTAACTAAAATTAAATAAGTCATGCTCATTAAAACAAAAAATTTCACTTTTGGGGTGTGAAAAATAATAGCACCAGGAGTGAAAATTCGTAAAAAAAAATAAGTCCTTAATATGTTTTTGATTTGTAATGATATCAATTGATTAATATTTTGTCTTATAACCCTTATTTTTAAGTTCAGCGGCACAACGTCGTGGAATGGAGTCGATTAATATTTGACATCGCTGAAGTGAAATATCTCTCAACCAGCCTGCGCAGCATCCCATAATTGCAGTGTGTTTTCTGGCTTGGCTTTAAATACGCCTATTTTAACATCCGCTCAAAGATTTTCGAAGGGGTTCAGGTCTAGCGACTGAGCCGGCCATTGCATAACCTGACTCCTATTTCTAGTAAAAAATTCTTTCGCTAATTTGCTCGTATACTTATGGTCATTATACTGCTGCAGGACCCACTTGAGAGGTATATTCAATTCAGCGTAAGGCAACATGACTTCCCTTATAATGTCAACATAAATTTTAGCGGTCATTATGGGTTTGATACAAAATAGGGGACCAGTACCATTATATAAAAAGCATCCCCATATGTTTATTTTTGCGCCGTCGCACAATGCGCGAATTCGGGAAAAAAATAAAAAAAACAAGATTTTAGTATGCATATTCTTTTCTTATATATTTGTTCATTTTAAAATAGACAAAAGTAAACAACAAAACAGGGTTCTTCAATTTTCTTCATCAGAAGAAGATGATTGGTAGTCGTCATCACAATCAATTATATATTTTTTGATATTAGAGTCATATATTTTGGGTTTTCTTTTAATTTTTCTTTGAGAAGAAATGTACGGGTCTGACATAAGCAGTAAGTGGTTCATAACGTCCTTACAGTTGTTAGCTGTTGAAGATTTCCTTGCATGATTGAGTCTAGTCCGGTATGTCAAAACTTTTCATCACATCTACACTATGAAAAAATAATTTGTGCAATGTACAGGGCATATAATACCAACCATACAAATTCAAATAAAGTTTTCTTGTTTCACAGATGAGTATATTAAATTTGTCGAAATTGATTTCAGCTCCTGTTGCCATCACTCGTAAGATGATGTTTAATTTTTGAATCAAAGTTTGGTCGATTTTTGTTATTTCTGAACTTCTCTGAGGATCAGAAAAGAATGTCCGAGCAGTGTTACCATCGTTTGATGACCCAAAGCCTTGCTTCGGTTGGTCAACATTTAGTCCCATTTTTGATTTGAATTCGGCCTGTATACGTTTTTTTTCTATCTGGAAAAGAGTTTTGTTTTCTTCTCCTTGAACCCTCCATTTTCTGAAGGGCAGCCTATAAGAAATGTGCAATATACATTCGAATGATCTTATCCAAAGATGGAGAGTCGATAGACCCAAACGATAGTTTTCTTCATTGGGCTTTTTCTCAAAACATTTGGCTGTGTTCATTTCACTAGGGTGTGTGCCACAGATATAGCATTTAGAGGACGAATTTGTTTCAGATAAAATATTACACACACTCCCATCAACCATGGTTATGTGAAACTCATAAGAAACAATGCAGCTTTGCCCTGCTATGATTTCAGTATGGTCATAAAGGCTCATAATTTTTTCTTGTTCATGATGTTCATATGTTTCATAATGTTCTTGTTACAAGTTCGGAACATTCTTTTTTAAATAAAAACTTGACAGGCCTACAATATAATATAGATCGAGGACGATAATTTACCCAAAGAGAAACGCCAGAATCAATATCAATTAATCTTAAAGGTACAAATGCTATTACAAATAAATATTCGTCCGGTGATGATTCAGTAACTTCGCATTTTGGAAGAATACCTGCCTTAGTTTGCCGTAGTCCATAAATACTTGGAAAGCAGTCCTTGTGCAGAGCATTCACGGTTTTGCGATCGGTTAAATCAAGGTCAAGGTATAATGCAAGCGCTTCTCCCGGTGACAAAAACTGTTTTTGTTGCTCTGAATTTGAATTACTGGATGAATTCAGTGCCGACAGATCTGTAGCATATCTTAGCTCTTCAAGCGATCTTGTCCTTACCAAATCGTCAACTCTTTGTTTTTTAGTTTTGTTGCAACACTCTACAAACTCCTTTTTCGGTCTTCCACGCTGTTGTGATCCACACAACATGACCGCACGCATCGCCCACTCAGCGAATGCACACTTCTCTTCTTTTCTTCCACCCATATCCGTCAACATCGCTATTCGATACCCAACAATAATTGCTCACCACCAACAACGCTAGCAATGAATCAAGACATACGATACAAGTGTGCCCATTTCAAAGGTATAGGTCAGTGCAGTACGACAAACTCAAGTGGGGTCAGTACAGTCCAACGATGAATCAAGACGTACGACACCCTTGAAGCATACGAAGACACATGACACCTTTGAAGTGTGCCCATTCATATGCACTACATGCAGTACATTTGGTAAACACCAAATCGTGCACGGCCATAGCAATACCCGAAAGAAAAGCAATTAAACGCGATTAAGGGATATTGTGAATGAGTGCCAGCATGTATGAAAGCGAAAATGGGACAGAGCAAAGTACAAGCGGGGTCGAGTTTCGGAGTGTTTACACCTACACTGCAGAAACCGATGTCTGACGTGAGTAGGAAAAGAAGAGGGGATAAGATGCATACTAAAATATTATATAAAAGGGTAGCTGATATCGAGAGTAGGCAGAGTCAATAAGAACGAGAGTCAATTCAACAGAGTCAATTGAATATCACTCCAGAGTCAATTCAATATCACTCCAAAGTCAATAAGAACAGAGTAAAAAACAGAATTTGAACAGAAACACACGAGAGCTGAGGAAAATTTAGTAATTATAATAAAGAAATCAAATCTCTAAAAGCGTGCGTTATTTATTCGACTCTCCCTTTGACGCTCTTCCCTTGAATAATCAAGGAAGCACGGCGCCAATTGTAACAACGCTTACTTGTGAAATCTTGGCTTCTCGATGCACCAATTAGACCTTTAATGTTGTCGGGGAAGGAGGGGAAACTGTCAAGCCAGTCTTTGTTCGTGCTCAAAAAGCGATCACGATTTCTGTGGCAATTTTGCCAACGTTTATTAATTTCTGAGCATGTCTTGTCAAGATTTTCTGATCTTCAGGCTCCAAAGTATCTTGTATATTTAATTTTACCTGCAATAACTGCAAAACACCGGGCACTCGGGCAGTTGAGTTGGAACTCCATACATCAAAAAGCTCCCTGTGCTGTAAAAAATGTTCGTAAACAAACACTTGTGGCAAGAAAAAGTGCAAGTTGTCGCAGAAAAAACTTACTTTTTTTAAAAGATATGACCGAGTTCCTTATTTTAAAACAAAAAATATTTTCCCATATAGCACCACACAAAATATATACCTTAACACAGTCAGCACTAACAGTGTAAAATGAAGCTTGGCTTTAATCTCTCTTAAAACCTAAAAACTTGCATGTAAAGAAAAAATATGCAATAAGAATAACTGTATTTTCTCTTCAGAAGGTGGACATAGCCAAATAAAAAACGGTGTTCCTTTCAATTCTTTAGCGCAACGCTCTTTCAAACGGCACAAATCTTACTCTCATTAGCTTTTTATTATGCTGATTCTCTGAGGTTCTCTGACAACAGGAGAGTGGACTTTATGATAAATAAACTATCGGTTTATTTATTCAGACTTGTTAACATGAATTTGGCATACTTGTAACAAATTTTTGGACAACTTATTTTTTTTTCCACTTGTCGTCGCACTGTGCGTCATGCTTACTTGTCTTAATGGTGTACTCTGCCTTGAACTCCTTGTTTTTTGGCTTGCGGGAAAATGTTCTGGTATCAGGAGTCCCAAATAAAACAATTTTGAACTCATCGGTCCATAGTATATTACGCCATTTAGTTGGCTCCCAATGCAAGAGATCTGTTGCAAATTTCTTCCGTTTTTGTAAGTGGGCCTTTGTCAATAAGGGTACCTTCCTAGATTTTTTCGCAACTAAATTTTTTTTATTAGGTTTTTTCTTATTGTCGAAGTGGTTACAGACAGATTTAATTCATTTATTTCATTCATTTCATAACAGTTCACAATATTTATATATTTCCACGAAGCTTAAATGGCTTTTCTGCAGAAGGTTGCGTTACAAAAAGTTATAGGTATGTTTTATTTATTTTATTAGAGGTAGTAAACGGATTTTGTTTTATTGATCTCGTTATGCGTCGTTCATCGACAGGAGTAAATTTCGGTTTTCTGCCGCTTTTTTCTTCTTGGTGAACATCATTTTTTGGATTTAAAATCGTTTTATTAGAACATCCAACTAGTTCTCTGATTTATTTCTAAGTTTTCCCCACAGAAATTCATTTTCTTTATTAATGAACGTTCTTCTGTAGTACAATGTCTACCGCGACCCATTTTAGCTAGTAAACACATTGCATTTATGAGATATTAACTTTAAGTTATTTAAATAACTTACGTTGATATTGTTAAATCTTCTTCTTCTTTTCCTTTTTTTCCGGCGTCGTTATGGCCAGAAGTGTAGGACCATAACCTTCCCACTTAACTACATTCCTACTGGTCCGCTTGTGGGGTCCGCCGGTTCGACTTCAGAAAGTAGCGGCAGGCTTCCCGGTTTGGGATTACTTCATCGCTGAGGCCAATCAAATGCTGGTGTTTTTGCATTTGTTTGCACCAATTGTTTTTCGGCCTGCCTTTTTTGCGTGTTGAAATTGGAATGTTGATTGATAACGCCTTTTGGACGGGGTTCAAAGGATCTCTCCTTTGAACATGGCAATACCAACTGAGTCGGTCGCGCTCTATCTTTCTTGTGATGGTTTATTTTACGTGGAGGCTTCCTCGGATCTTTGAACTTCTAATTCTGTCACGCTTTGTTACTCCCGCTGTCATGCGAAGCATCTTCATCTCAACTGCCGTTAATTTGCTCTCATACTTTTTGTGCATTGTCCAGCATTGTGAACCGTATGTGAGCGCACAACTGAAGTGTAGAGCCTTCTTTTCAGCTTAGGGGCATTTTTCGATCACAGAAGATGGCGGAGTTTTTCCGCCACTTCATCCACCCTACGCTTACGCGATGGTTGATGTCGTGAACCGTATGTGAGCGCACAACTGAAGTGTAGAGCCTTCTTTTCAGCTTAGGGGCATTTTTCGATCACAGAAGAAGGCGGAGTTTTTCCGCCACTTCATCCACCCTACGCTTACGCGATGGTTGATGTCGTCATCACAAGTTGCTTCTTTATTAATCATAGATCCCAGATATTTAAACTTTTCACACTTGGGAAGCACTCTTCCATGCAAGTAAATGTCTGGAATAGGCTGATGAGGGTCAGAGAACGGGCAGCACAGATACTCTGTCTTCTTTGAACTAATACGATACCCGTGTCCCTCAAAAATGTCCACCCACACATCAAGTGCTCGTTGTAGGGACGCCTGATCATCACTTATAATGGCTCCATCGTCAGCAAAAAATAGCTGGTGCACATTGGGGTCCGTCACTTTTCCTTCAAGCAAGCAATCAAGGACTGCTATAAAGAGCAGTGGGCTGAGGACGCTCCCTTGGTGTACACCGACTTTGATTGCGAACTCTTCGGTGACTCCTGCGGTGCATCTTACTCTTGTCGTTGCTCTATTGTACATGTCCATGATCACTCGCACGTAGGTTTCTGGAACTCCTTTTTGTCTTAGCGCTACCCATAAAAGATCTCTTGGTTGCCGGTCAAAGGCCTTCTCGAAATCAACCAACACCATATGCAAGTCCTTTAACGAATCACGATGCTTTTCCATCATGACCCTTATACTTTGGATTGCATCTGTTGTTGATTTACCCGAGACACTGGTCATCAGATAGTCGTATTATTTTCCGCAGTCGGCTATCTAATACCCGTTCAACGATCTTCATGGTGTGCGACATCAGCTTGACAGAACGGTAGTTATCACAATTTCGCGTATCACCCTTTCCTTTGTGCAATGGAAGAAGATAGCTTTCCCTCCATTGATTAGGCATAGTGTCGCCTCTCATAAGTTTGGAGATAAGAACCATGAGCCATCTAGACCCGATGTCTCCCATCTTTTTCCAGAACTCAGAGGGCTCCCGTCGGGCCCAACAGCTTTTCCTTTCTTGGAGTTTTTAACCGCGCACCGAACTTCTTCGACTGTGATGTCGGATATTTCGGCATGATTCGGGGTGGCTCTTGGAAAGTACACTCGGGGAAACTGTTCGTTCAGAAGTTCCTCGCAATACTGTCGCCATCTGTGGAGAATTTTTTCGTCTTCCACAAGGAGTTGGCCTTCAGCATTGTTAATAAACTTTGGGAAACGAATCTCCTGAGCATTTCTTCTTTGTTCAAATTGCTTTGTCGAAGCTCCTGGGTAGCCTGGTTCCTGTCAGACGCGGAAGACGATATTTCTTCCAACTCCTGATATAGGCCTTCCATGCTATTCGCTTTGAATTCGGCGCACTTTTTCTTCGCGATACCTTTGCAATATCTATATACCTTTTCACGGCGAGCTTTTTCCTCTCTATTAGTAGAAGAGCACTTTGACCAAGCTTGGAAAGCCATTTTCTTTTCGTGTATCACTGCTTTGGCTTCGTCTGTCCACCACCAGGTTTCTTTTGCGTGTTGGCAGGGGCCTTTAGATGTTCCAAGCAGTGATTTGGCTTTCTCCAGGCCAGATTGTTGTAGGGAATCCAACATGTCTTGTGCTCTGCACTCCTCATTACCGACCTCATCGATAATGGAAAATAGGTAGTTTTTCATGATGGTAATAAAAGCTTCGCCTTTTCCTTTATCCAGCTTATACCACTTGATTCTTTCAGACACCTGCGTTTGCTGCTTTGACTTCTTACTCGCCTCCGTAAAAAATTCAGTCAGGAGGAGACGGTGTTGAGGGGCGATCGCGTCTCCCAGGATCATTTTGCAATCTTTAACTCGTGGCTTCATGAAACTGGATACCAAATGATAGTCTATTTGAGTTTAATTTCCGCCGATATTGATATTGTTAAATGTAAACAAATCTGAAAAATATAATATACACCCCTCAAACTTTCAACATAATGACACAGTGCTATTTTCTTCACACATTTGTGGAGGATTTTTATCACAAATCAACGAAAACACTGGGTGAATTTCTCCTTTCATTATACAACCGAATGCAACAGAGATACTTTTCTGTAGATGCATTGCTGTTACATCAATAGAGAAGAACGGAATTTGTAAGATAATTACAAAATTCAACGTGGTGCTATTTTTTTCCACAGAGCTGTATGTATGTAGGAAATTATTAGTTATTTTATTTAAGTGAATAATTTTACAAATGATGAACATTTAAAAAAGTAATATAATAAAAATTTAAGGAACGAAACTCTACTCCAGACCGCCGAGCCACTGAAACTGCACTACTGCCGAGATCAAACTAGACTGCCTTTTTACATTCCATCAGTCAAACCACTTCCAAAGTCCAAAAGAATTTAATAGTTTGTGCCACGTCCACAATTTCAGAGCGAAAGTCGAAGCCATCCCTCCGCCGAACAACCCAATCAAAATAATTTTGACCTCAGTGGAGTCATGGTATAGCAAAGACAACACTGCCCACATCGTCTCGGCTTTTGTGCTTCCCAATGTAAATCAACACAAAATCCATTCATGACGAATGTAAACATTGTCTTCTCCATGACTCAACGAGAGTAAACTAGCTGGGTCCACAAGCGAGCGGATGGCGACACATACTGCTGTAACTAGAGATCGAAACAGAGATCGAGCGCAATTGGTGGTCATCGATCCGGAGTAAATTCGTTTATTTGAAATTTGGTAAATCAGCATTCCAATATGTATCTTAAAATATATTTTAAAAATATTTTTCAAAAGTTTTAAGCCAATCGAAGTAAAAGTCTACTGCAAAACAATAACAAACCTTGCGGAGCTAGCAAATAGCTTACGTGGTAAGGGCACAGCCGCAACTACAAAAACAAATGCAAGAACAACAACTACTGCAGAAACAGCTGCTATCAAAACAGCCAAAATCCAAGCAGTCCCAACAATAAAAACGTACGAATACACCAATCAACACCCATAAGATAGGTTACTATAATACCATAATTGCGCCTTGCGTTCGGGTTAAGATAAGCATACTCGTATTATCCATCCACCTAGTTTGTCTACCTCACATAAAGGGCATACATACATATATGTATGTATGTATGTTGTCGGCCATGTTCCTTAAAAAAAGTGGAATCGACTCTCGATTTCGAAGTATTGCTCAAAAGACAACAAAAAAAAAGAGCTAAAATGACAATTGATGGGTACATCCTATTATGTATTCTCTGCCAAAGAATTATGCGAACACTTGATAAACAATTTTATCAGAAGAATAACTATTTTTAGGCAGAGCTTAGGTAAATATTTAGCTGATATATTCATAACCTTGATTGATTTAAAATGACACCCCTTGCTGGATGAGAGTATATTTGATAAGAAAGCATGTGCTTGAATGTCCAAATTAAATTGCTTGTTGACTTGATTAAAGCTGCGGCAAAACAACAACAGTGCTGATTTCAAGGGAAGTTGAAAGTATTAAGCCGTCCTGTGTTGTGACATGTAATGAAAGTTTTCTACCAAGCCCCCGAAACATGCATACAAAGAGAACAACCACAAATCAAACTGCAAACGAAAGTACAAATGACGTTTTGAACTTATTTTATCCTTGTTCCTCAACGTACATATATCGTTACTTCCATTCCGCGACTATAATCTCGTGAAACGATATCACGCAACTTTTCCCAGTTTCTGTGTAATTATAGCCCTAATTAAAACCCGGACGACATCTGTACATTTTGTTGAAAATTTTCTGGCTTTTTCTTAAATCTTCCAAAATTTACGAGGCAGTTAAGGACATTTTGAAGTTAAGTTCCAAGCACATGTATTAAACTGGCTTCTGTTTATCCCTCGCACTGCGACCGTCATCCAATGCTGATATCGGAGAAATTAGACTTGAGGAGAACAAAAACATAAACAGGAACAACGGAGCGCGAAAAGGAACTTTTTGTCCAAAAAACATCGTTTTAATGATTTAAGTTGGCAAGTAACAAAACAACTTACCCCTTGCTTTGTGAGCAAGTCACATACCATGAACAAGTCCTTCTTCTCTGTAAAGGCAAAGGCAGATTATTTGTTCAGCTCTCAAAAACCATAGAGCAACGGGAAAACGAATATAAAAAAGGACAACGGATAATTATACTCATAGCTCAGCGATTTTGCCCCTCGGCATTGACACGATTCGGGAAGGAACTACGAAGGACATGTTTCACGTTCGACGGAAGAATATACCATACTCAACTTACCTTGAATATAAAAACATAAATTGACAAGAAATGAATGTTCCAGGGACGAAAGAAGTTCAACCTCCTTGATATCGCCGCTTAACGCGCCTTTGCTCTCGCACGCATTTCGTCTGACATAATTCATTGCATACCAGTATCACGTTTCTGTACGATGCACACCTATTGTTCCGGAGAAAGAAGAAAAACGATTTATTTTATTTTACTTGGATGAAACTTGTTGATGTTAGGATGAGATGAAGAAAGGAAAAGTCGTTCTCAGAGACAGCAGAAGCCTATTTATTTAGAGTTTGAGAGACGCTTCTCAAGGGTTTGGTTAAGTTTCAAATTTACATCCTTCGGTGTCGGTAGTCAGTGTATGAGCGTTTACAATCCATAAGAATGTGAATATCATTTAAATGAATTTTTAATTTTATTTTGAAGTGGATAAGGACATAAAGGAATCTCTTAAGATTTATGTCATTTTTCTTTATAATTATTGTCGACGCAGACGTGACCGGAATTTTTTTTCCTAAGGAAGGCCTTGAGCTTTTGGGCGATGGAGAAGTGTGGAGAGATATTTTATAGAATGCTTAAATGAGGGCTGCTATTCAGTCATGGTTTATAGCTTGGTGGGCAGGAGTTCAAAAAGGAAACAAAATGGTTGTTAATCACTCCTATTGAAAAGTATGTGCTTCTTGAGTGTATGGAAGCGTGTCAGATACGCAAATGCGATTCTAAATGTTTGTGAAGAATTCTAAATTAAGATTGGAAGGAGTATGTAAATTTAAAGAATTTCTACGTTTAAATGGATTGGATCCCACTTCGAACTCTGTTCTTAAGAATTTAAACGGATAGGCGAGGGTGTTTCTAACGTGTAGGAATGTAAAAAGGAATTATAATATTAGATGCTTTACACTTTTTAACCCAAGGTCAAAAAGAATCGATTGAAACACAAGACGTTTATCAGGTTTGCCTACTTCTATTTCTTTTGAAGACCATGGTTGGATAAACAAAGTTATTAAGGAACTTTAGCAGTAAATCATTATTAAAATAAGCTGGTGCTTTAAAACCGCAAATTACCTCTAAAGTGAACCTTGTAGCGGAGGTAAGAACCTTCGGGCTAGCAGACGAAAGTGTGTAAGGAGAGTACTGTTTAGTGACGCGAACGGGCTTTTTTAATAATTGATTGTTGGTAGGTTTTGTAATTTAATAATTTTAGTCTTTTTTCTAGTGTAATTTAGTTTAGTTTTTATTATTTCCCAAAACCTTAATAGATAATATAAACAAGATTGATATAACATAAACAAATTGAAAATAAATAATAATGATATAGGTAAAAATAGAATTAATGCCACAGTAATGACCAAAAGATAGTTAGAATAAGAAAAAAATAAAAAAGGGTGAAGAAAAGAAGAAAAAAAAATATAATAAGAACGAAGGAATGTGCAGAAGATATTTAGCATTGAATTTTTAAACAGAGAAATAAAGTTATATTTCACCAATATATCAATGAAAGATAGTAAAGAGAGATGTAATCCTTAACGCATTTTGCAAATAAATTAAAAGAAGTAAGCAGTCTGATCAAAATTGGTAATTTATTGAATAGCCGACACGAAACAATACTATAAAAGTTACGAAACGCGGTTGTACGGAAATTGACCTGATATAAGAAATTGCCCGTAAAGAGCAAGTGTTAACTGTCTAAAGGAAGTGTTTCCTGGTCTTAGAAAGAAAATTATTAGAACCTTATAGCCATATAAATATTGAAATGGAAAAAATTTCAAATCTCGTAACAAGTGAAAACTAGGATGACTACGACAAATAATTTTTAGAACCTGCTTTCGGAGTGTTAAAAGGGGCTGCATTTTGCAAAAGTAAGCTTCTTCCCAACAACTGATACCATACTGCAATCTTGAGTGAAAGATGCCACAATAGTTTTTTATTAGCACTTGGTTGGAGCATACTTTCCTCAGAAAATAAAAATTTCTCACAGTGCCACGAAAGTAGTTTCTTAAGACTGCTAAATGAGTATTAAAATTTAGTTTTGCATCAATGACTAGCCCTAAATACTTAAATTCACTAACACATTCGATTTGAAAGCATTTATTGCTGCAATGAATATCAGTCCTAAAAAAGAAGAGGAAGATCCTGCAACGCAAAAACAAGTTGACAGTGGATACATAAGGCAATAAGGCGCATGATAAAAAAGTACAGGTTCTACAATAGTTTATGTCGAATGATTGAAAAACATAACCTTGATTTTCGAGCTAATTGAGAAATTTTGTTTAGGAAACCAAGCCAATCAGCCAATTGAAATCAGAGACTAAATCCAGGACATTATTAAAACCGTATTTAAGCCAACGTCATCAGCGAGAACTGTCAATAGTCCCTTGAATGAGCAACTGAAGAGGGAGTTAATATATATTAAAAAAAGTATGGGCCCAAGAACAGAGCTCTTTCCTAAGTCCTAACTCCTGTTTTTTAAATAGGACTTAAACCAGTTAACCGTAAAGCCCCTAAAGCCTGCTTTTTCCAGCTTTTCTAAAGGGTCCGCCAAATAATTTTTTTTTTTTTTGAAAATGCTATAAAAAAAACTACTGAATATTTTCTCAAATTTCTTTTTTTATTTGAAAGTACAATCCTTCCGGAAAGTACAATCCTTCCGGATAATGGAAAATAATTTCATTCAAATGGCTGCCTCGGCTGGCCATGCAGTAGCCTACACGATCGGTCCAATTTTTAAGCACATTATCGATTGTGTGCAGCTGTATTTCACCAATGGCTTCGCGAATATTGTCCTTTAAAGCGTCAATTGTCTCTGGCTTGTCGGCGTAACACTTATCTTTGACGGCGCAAAACATCGAGTGTAGCTTCGGCTGTGTGGCACGTAGCGCCGTCCTGTTGAAACCAAATGTTGCCAATATCCTCCTCTTCAATTTTTGTGAACAAAAATTCGTTCAACATGGCCCGATAACGATCGCCATTGACTGTAACGGCCACTCCTTGCTCATTTTCGAAGAAAAATGGCCCAATTATGCCTCTGGACCAAAATCCGCACCAAACAGTGGCTCGTTTTGGGTGCACCGGCTTTTCAATGTATGCGTGCGGGTTTTCTGTGCCCCAAATGCGACAATTTTGCTTGTTTACATAGCCGCCAAGATCAAAATGAGCTTCATCTGAAAAGATGATTTTTTTGGCAAAATCGGCATCTTCTCTAAGTCGATCGCAGGCCTCAACTCCTGAACCAATTGGACTTTGTATGGTGTCATACCAAGGTCTTTATGCAAAATTCGTCTCAATGATGTCTCCGAAATGTTCAATTGTTGAGAACGACGGTGAATTGATGTTGATGGCGCTTCACGCACACTTTCTGCCTCAGCAGCAATATTCTCGGGTGTACGCACTGTTTTTGGCTTTTCACGCTTTGGTTTATCGATGAGGATGCCAGTTTCTTTCACTTTTTTCACAAGATAACGAACATACGGAGCTGACGGTGCTTCCAAAATCCGTACGCAATTTTCGCACACATTCTGCAACATTACCATGATTTTCAAAGTAATGTCGCAATATTTCCCAGCGTTGTTCAAGCGTATACACAACCATATTCGTTCAGCGGAAGGATAAAACTAATTATCTGTCAAATCAGACATGAGCTAAGTGTTACCATTCACGAAATAAGCACTACTTGAAAAAAAAAAACGTTGATTAGATGGCGGACCCTTTATTAATGTATCATGATTAACCATATCAAACGCTTTGGTTATGTATACAAACATTTAAATATTTAAAATGAAAAACAACGTTATTTAAATTAAAATTAAAGTAAGTTTTTTGTAACTTCATGTTTTTCATAATTTTTTTTTCACTATTCAAATTTTAACAAAACTTTTTATTCAATAATAAAAGGAAAAAACAGTTTAATAATTTGTATACAAAGTTAGAATTTTAGAATGCTGTTTACATATACATATATGTATGTACATACATATTTATTTCAAATGTAGCAAGCTTACCCTGTTTTATTATCTATTTTTTTATGTAATCTACATCGATTTCTTTTAGTTGTTTTCTTTCCTGTACTTTTTTTTCTGATTGAGCCCATGAAGATGGTTATGTATCGATTTGAGAAACATTTCGTTTGTTGGCAATTTAAAGCGAAAAATGTGCTCGACGTAATATTTATGGCTTTTCTAAAAAGTAGCGGCCCTTTATCAGGCTGCCCTTTTTTGTCATGATTGTGTAGATTTTGAGTCATGATGTGTAGAGTACTTAGTAGTTGTACAGATTTATTTATTTTTTGCGGGATAAGACACAAGAGTAGTATACCCAGTAAATGCCAGTAATCTTTGTGCCAATTGATCAGACGTGAAAAAGTTATCGGTTGTGAGATAGAACCCTTTTAACCCTATAATCAAATCAAGAACTACACGTATACCTTGATCTTTTTCTGTAGTACTTCCGATTTCCTTGCCAGTATTCCAAGAAACCCAAAACTTGATTCCTTCACAGCCTTTGATTGCATGTACTGCCAGAAAGGACATCTTCCTCTGAAAGCTACTAATTTTTTTCTATTGTCACATTTTCAAATGAATTGTAAAGTTTTGGTAACTCACTGATTCCCCAACTCATGCATAGGAGTAAATTTATCTAACAGTCGCACCTCATAACTCATGATATTTTTTGAAAGTCTTCAATTAAATGATTGCAGTAAAATATTAGCCTTTCCGTTTCAGATTTTCATAAACTTTTGGAGTTTTCGTTGTCCGAACAAAAAATGCCAGCCAATAAAATTAGTCTAATGATCAATATCAATATAGGTCCATTCTTCACCATACATATATGCCTCAACCCTCAATGTTGGTGAAGTTGAATATAGTACGTATCAGACGAGGTGGAAAAAATAATTCAAAGCTTGAAATTTCCACTTCTGTAATTCCAGAACAAGAATAACGTGTCAATCCTGACACCAAGTTAATAATATTTTCCCTTGAGGTTCTTCCGGCACCTTTTTCAACAGCTTTTTTGAATAAGTTATTTGACCATTTTTTGACACCTTCATTTCTGTAGGTACAAAGGCATTTTTAATATAACTAAAATCACTTTCCGATGAATAAGCTGCCTCAACTCAACCTCAAATTCGATGGTCATAATTTAGAACACGGTTCTTCTTCATTCGAACAAACGGCTAAAGACAATTCACGAAATTCACAGAATTTAGTGATAACTACTAAATGTAAGTTACACAATGCAATCACACAATCGAAACTCAGTAATTAGAAATAAAAGCAAATTTCAAATAATTTTCGACTCATACGTAGGGTCATATTTGACCCGAAGCCTGTAGATGAAAAGAAGTTTTTACGTCGCAAAGTTCAACATTTTCTTATAAAATTGTATGGTTATTATATTCAGTTCAAGACTTTAGAAAAGTAAAGAAATATCAAGTTCTTAGGCTTAGAGAAAACTTCATTTTTTTCCCAAAATGGGTCAAAAATGACCCGAGGACCGTAGGAAGGCTAAGTACGACGAAGAAATTAATGGCGCCGTGCCAATTAAGTGCTCCCGTGAGCCTAGACCTTAAATAATAGACAACCCAGTCCCGTTAGAGCTTAGAGTTTCCCCCAAAAGTTTACGGGATATGGATGAATTCAAGAGACTCTGGTACACGTTTTGGTTATCAGGTTCCCTTACCATTTACAACCGAATAACTTGCGAAGGCCACAGACTGCAAAGTAGGCATCACTCTACTTCAAGAAGACACTTCATACATTCGAGTCGGACATAGGGCAAAAGTCTCAAGCTTTCGGCGTTTCTTAAAGCAGCTTTCGAGAACACAATTCCATAGTTTGTCAACCATCGCAATAAAGGAGATTTGCTTATATATACAGCGTGCGCCATCCCATGTGGGTCGATGTAAATTTCGAATAACTTCAACAATTTTCAACCGATTTTGGAAGTTCAAAAACTTTTACTCAACTCAGACCTTTACAAATTATTTGGATAAATTTTTGAAAACAATATCAATTAAATGATCGCCTTTATTACCGATGCAAAAATGGGCTCGTTTTCGCGCATTCTCCATGACATTTTCGAGCATTTCGGTCGAAATTTCTTCGATTACCGCACGATTGTTTCTTTTGAGCTGTTCTGTTGCCTTCGGGCCGTTAGCGTACATCTTGCTTTTCAAGTATCCCCAAAGAAAAAAAGTCTCGGAGACCAGTTAATATCGCCATTTTTGAACCATAACTCCCAGGGAACTTCTTACGCAAAAGGTTCATTGTTTTGTCCGCAGTATGGCATGCTGCGTCGTCTTGTTGAAACTAAAGTGAAATAAGCCTTTTTTTACGTATTTCTGGGAAGACATAATGGGCCAACATCCACCGATATCGATCGCCACCGCCAACTTTGAAGAAATACGGTTCATGATGGTTTTAGCGCATACACCGGCCCAAACAGTAATTTTTTGATCATATAGCGCCAGAAGCAACAATTTTATTTATTAACTCAGCCAGAGAGCGTAAAATGTGCTTCATCGGTCATCCACACTTGCTACCAGAACTCCAGCTCAGCATTAATCATTGCAATGACATTTTGTGTGTATGCAAAGCGCCGTGGCTCATCTTGTGGCAAAGTTCTTTGAGTTATCGGCACTTTGTATGGAAATAAATGAAGATCATCCTTTCAGATTCTCCGCAAAGTGGACCCACTGATGCCTAACTGCTGCGAACGGCGCCGACAAGACAAACTTGGGTCTTCTTGAACACTGGCCTTCACAGACTGAATAGATGAGTTTGAACGCCGCGGACGTGGCCTTGGTTGCTCATGAGGGCTTGCCACAGAACCGAATTGAAAAAAATTCGAGGCCCAAGGACGAATTGCATCTTTTTTGGGAGCATCACGATCACGATATTTTGCACGAAACGCGTTGAGTTAACACAATCGAGCGTTCATTTTTAATGAACATTGAAACTATTTCCGCGCATTTTTTTGGTGTGAAGCAATTCATGGTTAAAATTGTACTGAATTAACGTTTCCAAAATTTTATAACATATCAAAATCGGTCGACAATTGTTGAAGTTATTCGAAGTTTACATCGACCCATATGAGATGGCGCACTCTGTAGCTATACTCTTAGAAACAACACAGGCTATGACCTCAAAATTGTGTGATTTCAATGTCAGCTCCGATAAGGAAAACGGCTTTAAGCGGGTATAAGATAAACATAACCTGCATAATACCACGTCCGAAAAGGGGTCCAGGCTCTTGATGCAAACTCTTAATTATTAGCAGGCAACTGCCACATTTTGGATCTCTGAATAATGAGCCATCAATCAGGTTGATCCATTCCGACAGACATCAGACATTCCTCCGCCAATCCGATTCTTCCGAACATATGTATGTATGTCTCTTCAATGTTATCTACTGGCCTACCTGAACATCTGATCGGATTTGTGAATAAGCCCGAGTTATAGGTCCATACAAGTGTGGTTCAGCACTAGGAGACAATATTGAAATTACTGGATTATAAATATACATATGTAGGTATATGAGATCGATATGATCATGGAAGGGTGATGAGCTGTCGTTTGAATTCACCGTCATCGTCTTTAAAAAGGTCATGCAAAACTTATTGAATAATACAAAACCAGCACGCCCTGGTGCAAATAACATGGACGTTATAGGACTAACTTAGTGACACATCAATAAAATGGAAGCGGCTGAAAACGGTTTGGCAATAGAGAAGCTTAAACAAAGTATCTGCATCAAAAACAGGATGAATATCACCTTCACACAGCATGGTATAGGAGATCTAAATTTTGGAACATGTTGAACGGAAGCTGTTCAAAGCAACTTCGGCATCATCTCAAAATGACCGCAACTAAGACGGTGCACAAAAGTTGGAGTGAGGCCTTGGTAACAGCTAGACCATCTAACTGGGATGTGAGATTTGCTTGTTGATTATAGTACTATTTAAGAAGGATGTTGCCGATAATTAGTTAGCTATTGAGACCTTGAATAAGTTCTCCCCGTTTCTCAACAAAAGACGTTATCAGAACTACGTACCTGTAGTTTAAGTTAGTTATATATACATATATAATACATTGAGGTATTCAAATAAACTCTCAACTGAAGCATACAGAATTATTGTTGAGAGCTAAGAGAGCGCTGTGGTGCAGTCGGTAGTGCGTCGGCCTCTGACGCACGATGAGCGAGTTCGGATCCCGATAACACCAACGCCATCGAATCTTCATCTCCTCGGTGGGGTACTGGCAAAAACCTCCGTAGTACACCTGTCTTGAAAAAGCTTCTCAGCGTTCGCCGCGCCGTTCGGAATAGGCATATTAAACTGTAGGTCCCGTTCACTTGTGTGAAAAACAAATCGCCAGAAGTGAATGAGAGAAGCTTGGTTCTGACTCTCCGTGAGCTGTAACGCCATCTAAGAAGAAGAAGGTGAGCATGCTCTGTCTGAAATGATATACAGAGACGATTCAAAAATATAGATTTTATTGTTGAAGATAAAAAACGCTCTGACGCACCGAAAAGGTCTGAAGATGAAGAAATGGAGGCATTATTTCAAGCAAATTTAGGGTAGAGTTCGGGGTAGATGAACTTTGCAAAAGCATTTCAAAAATAACACAACTGTTTTCAAACATTTGAAAGTATGAGGAATGATTCAGAAGCAAACGAACATCGAGCGAACTGTTATTTTAATGGCAGAAACAGAAAGCTTTTTTGCATCGTTTCATGAGTAGCGGCAAAACATGGATACTGTACGTAAAAAATAGTGGGGTAAGGACGGCCATGCATAAACATCGTTAGCAAAGTCAAGTATCGAAAGTTTTGCTCTGCTTTTGGTGGAAACAGTAGGGTATAGTTTATTAAGAGATGCTCACCCCAACTAAGCTATCGCGGGAGATCGCTATCGACTGTTATCGATGCGTCTTAGCCGAGCAATGAATAAGTTGGCTGTACAAGCAGACCACGAGAAGGCGGTTTGCTAGAGCAAGATCAGTGGAAATGTACCTGAAACGGCCACTTGATTCGTTCGACGAGACAATGTTTTAAGTGATTTTATCTTTACGACTTGCCTTAAATAAAGCATTAAAAATACGTTGTGAGCCGTAGTAATAGAACTGATTCAAACAAATTCGTTAGTCAGTCCTCTTCTGCTAAACCAGACGGAAGATTGGTCTATAAAAAATGTATATTTAAGGTTATATTTCTTGAGATGGTTCTTAAAATTGCCTTCGGTTGCCTTCTACCCCAAGCTTAATTTATGGTTGCCCACCCGCATTACTACATAATGCTTTTATATCGCATAAGCCTTAAATATTTATATTATATTTATACGTCGTTTTTATTTCTGCCGTCAATACTTTAATACTTTGTTTCAGGAAAAATAAATATTTGAAACTGAACACCTTATGCAAATAGTTCCTAAGCCAGAGTTTTTGTTTTGATATAGTCCTTGTTAGTCACGAAACAAACGAAAACAACTTTCTTTATCACACTTTTCCACTTAGAAATCATCCTATGGAGTTCATTATAAGTGAATCCCTGCCGTAACTTTCAAATTTTGAAGTGCTCTTTCGAGTTTACATTCTCGAGAGTAACTTGCACTTTAACGTTTCTGTCCACGCTTGCAAAGAAGTAAAAGTGCATAACACGCGTTTATTTGCTTTGAGTTGCAGAACGTCCGCCGTGGTTTTAACGAGACGTCCCCCGTGGTTTTAACGAGAAACCTTGCAACCTCCTCGTCTTGTTGATTAGGTGCAATATCATGATTTAAGCCTTGGAACAGTTGAGGGTTTAGCAACATGGAAATATATTCCAGCTGGCGTTGAAATGCTTTTTTTTTTTTTAAATCAATGCATATCAAATGTGAAGCTTATCGGTGGGCTTATATTTACTTTGAAGAACAACGAAAAAAGAGTTTTGTAGATTATTTCCATGTTTTTTTCAAGAACCTCACCAAAACGTACTACAAAACCCCGAAAGCATAAAATAATGAATAAATAGAAAAGCGAAACAAGGTTGTGAATCACATAGTTTTTATGTAACATATGAGCTTAGCCCCTAAAATTGTCTTATATTATGAACAGTTTTTTCATAATACATATATAATTTTCAGAGTCAGTGTTTTGTTTCAAAATGGGAATCAAAGTAGTATTCATTTAATGAAAGCAAAAAAATGGAATCCAGATTGGAGCAGTTTTAATGGCTTACAAAGAGTTTTTTACTAATCAGATGGCGAATAAAATAACGTCATTTTGATGTCCATTAAAATTTTTTTTAGCAACTGCTAATTGTGGTAAAGTTTATCTGATTTTTAATTAAATGTTACATAAGTCAAGCCCCAGAGAGACGAACTTGATAAATTGTCAGAAAGTGGGAAATTTGAACAAGCTCAATGCTCTCAATACACAATTATGAATGTATGGCAGGTCCGCGACATTCCATCTTTTTTCAACTTTAACATCAGTTTGGAATCGAACCTGACTTGGTCTTCAAATTATTTAGAGTGGGGAAAAGGCCATTAAAAATGTAGCTCTTTAGCCGCAGTTCTGCAAATAGATGAAACGAAGAATAGTAGAGATTTGAAAATCTCCTAGTGTGACGCCCATTCTAAGTAAATTCGATGTGACGGTCAGACGGCCGACAGTTAAAGCTGGATTTATTTCACATGGATTTATGGGGCTATGTTGCAAGATCAATAACAATCAAAATATAATCTCCGGAGCTTACTACCCCAATTCACATTACAAGTGGGTGTGTTTTTACTTGATAAAGAGACCTTTAACCTTGATAAAGAAGTATGCCGCAATACCATAGAACAGTGACTTCTTAGGAGAGAGAGCTTTTTGACTGAAAAAGCTTCGTCATTGAGAGTTGACAGTAAAAATTCAGCTACTCCGAGGCCTCAACAATGGCTGGCTTACATAGGTTAGGGTAGGCTAGGGTAAATTGGGCTTAAGGGTAAGATGGATTAGATGGAAAAAAATTGAATATATCTATTTTAGTTAAGTTTGATAAAGGGTGGTCCAACGATAATTGTAAATATCGTGATAATTGCAAATGATAATTGTAAATAAAACAAAAAGTTTTCAGAGAATTATTTTAATATTTTTTATTATGATAGAAGGCTCTACGACAATTATGTGTTAAACAAAATATCGGCCAAATGCTCGCCATGGCTTCGGTGGCATATCTCTATCCGATGGTCCATATTTTCAATGACTCTTGAGACATAATTGAGGTTCAATGTCGTTAATGTGCCGAATTATCTCATTCTTTAGCTCTTGAATATTTCTTGGCTTATTGACGTACACTTTTTCTTTTAAATATCCCCAAAGAAAGAAGTCCAACGGTGTCAAATCGCATGATCGTGGCGGCCAATAACCATCGCCACGACGTGAGATAACACGGCCATTGAATTTCTCGCGCAAAAGAGCCATTGTTTCGTTGGCTGTGTGGCAAGCGGCACCATCCTGTTGGAAGCACATATCGTCCAGGTCAATATCCTCAATTTCTGGCCATAAGAAGTCCGTTATCATCGCGATAGCGAACACCATTAACGGTAACTTGGCCGACCTCATTTTCGAAGAAGTACGGCCCGATGACGCCGCCAGCCAATAAACAGTCACTCTTTGTGGATGCATCGGCTTTTGAACAATCACTCGTGGATTCTCATTTGCCCGTATGCGGCAATTCTGCTTGTTAACGGATCCACTGAGGTGAAAGTGTGCTTCGTCGCTGAAGATGATTTTCTTTGTAAAGTCACTATTCACTTCTGTCTGTTCAAACAACCATTCGGCGCATTGACGACGCTTGAAATGGTCAGTAGGCTTCAGGTCTTGAGTCAATTGAACCTTGTAAGCATATAAATTCAAATCTTTATTCAAAATTCGCAACAGTGATGTTCCGATTGAGGACACATTTGGTCAATTATGCTGACCAAAAAAATCACGAAGTGCACGAAATGCATTTTGATTTGAACGCCTATCTTCGTAAAAGGCTTCAACAATCTTAACGCGCTGCTCAATTGTGTACCTCTCCATGGTTGAATTTGTCAAACACTGAACAAAAGAAATGTCAAATTAAGTTGGGCAAAAAAACTTGACGTTAAGGTGTGACTCACAGTTAACATCATGCATTATGGTTGGATCACCCTTTATATATTACGAGTACAAATAAATTCGGTCCGTTTTTTTGTTGTTGTTAAATAAATTTATTTTAAAACAAATCTAATGAACAGATTAGTCAAAGTATTAAATATGGTTGATTACCAATTTTTTCCACATCTAATTCCATCCCGAAAAAAAATATTTCGTCTTTTGAGGCGATCCGACTTTCGAGTTAATTTTCGCTTTCTGCGAAAGAAATAAACTGATGACTTGTCGTGCTTCATCTATTGGTATAACCAGTAGGGAAGAAGGGGCAAGGTCCGGAGAGTGCGGCAGGTGTGGTAGAACATCCCAAATCTTTACGGCATTTGCGACGATAGGTCGAGCGTTGTCGAACAAAAAAAAAAGGAACTTTGTCATGTCTTTGTTCGTATTTCGAAAATTGTTCACGTAATGCTCGGCTCAAGTGCATAAATTGTAGGGTATACCGATCACCCGTAATGGATTCGTCAGAATGTAGCCCAGCATGGCTATCGGACTCAAATTATGCTCATCCCTAGTTTTTTTCTTTTGATTTGCGGCGAATTACTGATATACCCAGAAAAATGAACAGACTTTCAGGTTTTACGATCAAAATAATTATCTTTTGTTAGCATAATAGATACACGCAAATATTGTCAAGAATTTAAGCTAAAAATTCTGATCATTTTTACCTTTGGGCTTACCCAAAGAGAAATATTCGATTAACAAATCGACCATTTATCGCATTGCAAGTTGTGGGGCTATGATATCAGATCACAAAGGAGGCAAGCCCCGCAATCCAAGTGAAAGGAAATTACAATATAATAAACTGTATGAAAGGAAATAATACAGGTCAACAATAAAAAAATTCTATAAAGGAGGTAAAAGAAAACAAACTAATTGATTGCAAAACCCCCAAAGTAAAGCCTTAGTTCGAAAAAGAATGCAGAATGCGAACAAAAAAATAATGATCTGAGACTTTAAGCCCTGGTAAATAATGAAGAGATCACGAATGCAAGATATCAAATCCTACAAAACGAAGTCTGCCATATCCTTCGGGATAAAAAACGACAATGACCAAGGAAAAAAAATTCTAAAATTCAGGAAGAACGTGAGAATTGTATAGGTATATGCAGGGCTAAACACTGTATAAACGAGATACCAGCGTAAGACCGGATTTATACATAACGATAGTGGGGAGCTCATTTCGGACAACGAAAATATTGCAGCCTAACGGAGGAGATACTGTTGGATATACATGGAGAGGTTCAGGTAGACCTATCAACCATTGAAGACGGAATCCATTGGCTTCAACGGAATCAATGAAATATGCACGGCAAAAATTAACAGAGAAGTTACATGGGCTCATAACAGCTACATATACGAACCAATGAAACAATCGCCGCGGAAAGAAAAAACTCTGTCATCTTTCCCGTATTTAAAAAGCATATGACTTCATACGCAAAGAAAATAATTTGAGACTACCACTGTTGCTTCAAGAGGAAACGCTTGATCAGTGACCAAATTTTTACTATATGGCAGCTATTAGAAAATAAATGAGAATTCTTTGAAGCGGTACATCAACTGTTCGTTGACTTTAAAAAGGCATCGGCATCCCTATAAGCCGATGGAAAATGTATCACGTCCCGAAAATGTTAGTGAAATTGATACACATATGCCTAAGAGGAAACAAAGAACAAGTTTAAGTGGGAAATGTCTTATCTGAAATATACAAGATATGTGAAGGATTAAAACATGGAAATGCTTTGTCACCTCTTCTTTTGTGCTGGAATTCGTAGTGGAATCTCTTCAAGAAACTGAGAAGGGGAAAACACTTAATGGAAAAACATCCGCTATAGCTTACGCTAACCTTCTAGACCTGCTGGGAGATAGTGAGGAACCAGTTAAAAGAAATGTAGGAAATCTAATATTAGCAGGAAGGAAAGTAGGCTTAGAAGTAAATGAAGAGAAAATATAGGGTTACTAACCGAGTTGGATCGACTCCAGCCAGTCTCGCCTCGAGAAGCGCGTGTTTCTCGCGATGAAGGAATTATTCAAAACAACACTTTTGTTCCGCAATGTTGAAATCCGCATTTATGAAACCATAATCATGTCAGTGGCATTTTACGGATGTTAAACCTGGTCTGTGTATAAGAAGAAGGAAATAAGACGTGGTTGAGTCGATTGGTCTTTTCGCTCATGCGTTTTAAGGCCGTTGGATTTTATTTTATGGGAGTACTTTAATTCGTTGGTTTATGCCACATCGAAAAAGAGCTGAAGGAAAATTGTCACATTGCCTTCAAGGAATTGATAGTTGCAAATGTGTTCGTGGTAAGCAACATTCAACTCCAAACTGAAGTTTTATTTATGTGCTCCAGAATATAATTTAGCCCAATTTGTTATTATTATTTTAAGTTAAAGATCATGACATTGAAAAACAAACAGAGATTGTTCAACAGGTAGGTGACAGGATAGAAAACTATATGAAGGGAAATGAAGAAAGTTCAGCCGCTTCGTAACCATACAAATGAAAACCTGTTGAATTCACAATGCGTAAAGAGTTCCCAGATAAGACCTTTACATTCACTTCCGGCCACATGACCACATGAAATCTTATGGACATCTCACGTGTCCTGCATTGTTTCATAGTGAATTCGAAAAGTTGGGAATCAGATCATTATTCACATCACGTCACAACTGTAAATACTTGGAAAGTTGCTAAGACAAAGGCGAAGAAGGATAATATCACATACAGATGAAAACGTAATAGTATCGCTATTTTCTTCTTAAGACATTTATTAAAAAAGAAA
Organism: Merodon equestris; assembly: GCA_958301585.1. Classification (NCBI taxonomy): domain Eukaryota; kingdom Metazoa; phylum Arthropoda; class Insecta; order Diptera; family Syrphidae; genus Merodon; species Merodon equestris. The sequence goes on along the minus strand of OY284413.1, from coordinate 153,161,526 downwards.
CAAAAGTTATTTGATTTTTCTATCCTTTTGCAGGTTTTTGGGTTATGAGTGTGGTTATGTTCTATTTATGAATGACGTGAAAATGTATTAACAGAAGCAGCATGACAACAGCGTTCAGCGACAAAAGTTTCTAAAGAATGCAGTTAGATATTATTACACGTATATGGAAAATTCAATTACAATTTCTAGTAGGTTGTTAATTAAGTATATGTATATTAGGGAGGAGTACATGCTTATTTTCCTATCTCTTGCAGACCGATAAAAAGAACTACATAACTAACTACATAAGAAGACACTTGCAATTAAAAAAACACTAGAGACGTCTTGTCGTAATGATGGCTTTATTTCGACTGACTGTTCAATGGAACAAGTGATTTACTTTTTACGTATTGCATAAACTATAGTATAAATCATTCGATTGTACAGCAATTTAACATATTATAATTTTTCTCGCATGCTAGTTGTTAAAATACAGTGTGGTCAAAAAAATTAGTAACAATTAGTAGGCGGATAATACATTCTCTTACATAAAAGAGCCCATCAGTTTCTTTTCTCCAGACTCGTCTGACTTGTTTTTTGATTCATCTTTGCCTTGGCCTACTATGAGTGAGTAAGACATGCAAAATGCGCGAGACTTGATACTGAAAATAGCACCGCATGCTCAATATCCTAACACGTTATCTTTAACCCTTTTTAAGGTTACCAACTTCCACTATAAGACTTATTTCAGCCGTTTATATTATAACATTAAACTTGGATGCAGCTAGTATATTAGTAATTGATCACACTCGATCAATTGCTCGTGATAAAGATCACTTGCCAAGATGACCGCCAACCTAAGGAAGAGCCGGATGACGTACTTAGATATGTATATTTTCAAGAATACGAAAGCGGGTCAGTGCAGTGCAGCAGCATTTGTAATTTGTATAATTTGACTACCTAACGCAGGTTTTACTCTTCATCCGCTTTTGATAGGACCCAACTCTTCTAGATCCATTCTTATATTGTCCTCCCATCTCCGGTGCGAGCTATGGGTTTTCTATTGAGGAACAGTTTAACAAATCTGTGCAGATACTACAAGAAAATTTTTAAAAATAAGCTGGGTATAAAGGTCGTGTTGCTCGTAGAAAGCTGTCCATATCAAGAGTTAATCGGCAAAAAAGACTCAAAGACTCAAAAACTGCACACGAACATCTCAATAAGCCATTGGACTTCTGGCAGAAAGTAATATGTATTTACAGAAAAAAGCAAGTTCTGTATTTTTGGTATAAAAGGCCGAAAGAGTGTGTGGAGGAAGCCTCGTACTGCTTTTAGCAAAGAAAACCTACTTCCAACTGTTAAGCATGGTGGTGGTGGAGTAATGGTTTGGGGGTGTATGCATGGACCTGGCGTTGGAAGATTGAGTTTCATAGAATCTACAATGAACAAGTATGGATACCTGGAGATATTAAAAACAAATATCAATCAGAGTGCGGATAAATTGGGTCTTAGTCGTCAATATTATTTCATGCACGATAATGACCCTCAACATACGACCGAAATTGTGAAACTTTGGCTGCTCTACAACGTCCCGAAACAATTGCATTCACCACCCCAGCTACCAGACTTAAATCCTATAGAGTATTTATGGGATTTACTCGAAAGGAGGATTCGGCAGAGATCAATTACATTAAAGAAAATGCTCAAAACGGTTATAATGGAAGAACGGGCTAAGATCACACCTGAGGATACTTTGAACCTGGCTAATTCAATGCCAAATATGCTCAGGGAAGTCATTAAGCAGAAAGGCTACACGATATTAAGTTTTATTTGTATTTTTAATATTCTCAATTTTTTTTAAAATGTACGCAGACTTTTTCTGATGATTTTTTGTATCTGTTTTCACTTTTTGCGTGTTTTTATTACTATTTGTACTTGGATTGCTTTTAAAAATGTATCAAATAATGATTTGAAGTCGGATTATATTAATGTGAAATAAATATTTTATTTAAAAAGTTTAATCCCTCTATTTGAATCAAATATAATTCATTTTAATAGCTGTACGCAGACTTTTTCTACTAAGTGTATGTACATCCTGCATATGTTCAACATTCAACATATTTAATTCATCGATATATATCTTCTATTGGTCTGCAATTCTTTCTTTGTCCGACATAAGCTCCCCATTATCGTTACGGATAAATCCTGGTCTAGCCTGGTATCCTTTTTTAGCCTTGCATACATTGCTCTCATGTTTTTAGCCGCACATTTTTCCTGAATCTTAGCAAACTTTTTCGTCGTTTTTTATCCCGAAAGAGATGGCTGACTTTCTTTCGTAGGGTTTGATAATTTGAATGCGTGATTTCCTCGCTATTTTCCACGACTTAGAACATTACGGGCTTTTACTTTTTTCTCGCATTCTTCGTCGAACCAAGCCTTTCTTTTGGAGGCTTGTTAGTGTCCGCTACCTCTTGCACATTTCTTTTTATTGTTGGCCATACTGCTCCTGCCTGTCTTGTTGCATTATTAGTTTTTAAGCCATCTAGAAGGGCGAACCTGTAATTTTGTTCGTTCTGGTATTGATGCTTAATACGAGGGTCCTTTAACTTTTCAACGTTGATTCTTTTATACATTGCTGTGTACCGCTTTTGTGAATTTGGATTCGGCTTTTAATTTTGGCGATGACTAGGATGGGGTCTGAATCGCAATCCGCTCGTGTGCATGCTTTAACGTCTAGTACATATATTGGTATGAGGTCTTCTATCTATCAGAAAATGTTCAATTTGATTACGCTTTAATCCATCCGGTGATATCCGGGTATATTCCTAGGATATTCCCTTGTGTTTAAATGTATGAGTATGAAATATTTCATCCCGTCATTTACCTCTTTATTCTTATCTTCCATAGGATAATTTACATTCAGAAATTCATAGTTATAGCGCGGACCCGGATTTTGGCCACTGACATTCCGTAGTTGTAAAATACTATGTCCATTACGTTCTGAACAATTTTGTTGCCGATGAAGAATTCTGTTCCAAAATTGTAGGTCAAATAGTATGGATACTGCTGTCCAATTTATACTTACTAATTTTATTGAGTCGCTGATAAGAACTATTGATTATGAATAGTTTCAGAGATTCATATATACAATAATAGTAAGCCTTAAAAAATGCGTGCGATTTATTTTTCACACAAGTGAATGCGACCTACAGGCTTAGGCCTATTCCGAGCAATGAGAGCCGAGAAGCTTTTTCAAGATAAGTGTACTACGGGGGGTTTTGCTCCCGAGCAGAGTAGCCGCGAAATAAACATTCGGTGGCGATGCTATCGGGATCCGAACCCGCTCATCGTGCGTCAACACACTACCCACTCCGCCACGGTGCTCTCTAATGAAGTGGTGCATCGCCTAATGCTGTGAACGTCTAAGCAGGTGATCCGTCTTCTCCAATTATTAGCCTTACAATATCTTAGTTCAACTTTTCTGTCTGGTATTTGTGTTCGTTCTTGCAAGTTGGAAAGCTATGAAATGTGATCCTTTATTAACTTTCTCACTGCGATACCATATTTACATTTTTTTGAATTTCTTCCTGTGTTGCTCACTTTGCAGCTCTCGTTCTGAGATCTAACGCAGCTTTGTGCAAATGTACTTAGTTGCTTTAGGCTAATATGGTCTTTATGAGGTATTTTTTTTAAATATCGTATCGGCGTTCAATTTGCTTCTTTCCACTCCGTAGAGTATACATTTCTCATTCAAAGTCATCGTCATCGGCTATTGCATAAGAATACGGAGTATGGTGATCCCTGGATCGAATAACAGAATCAGTAACAATGTAATAATAGGGTTCGAATCATCAAACAAGTGCGCAATTCTAATTTTCTGCTTTGCATTTTCCACCCCCAAGATATTTGTCGCTCTGATTTTCCTTATTTACAAATACATACTTATAAATTCCGAAACAAAGGATTTACGAGCATGCTTTTGTAAAAGCCAAAAACAAAGCACGAAAGTGAAGCACAATAGATGCTTCTCTATTATTAGAAATGCACTACAACCATGCTATTGGCAATTCTGGCGCAAAGCAAAACTGGGTTAATGTTCATTTTGTGACTTGATGCGATAATTACACTTTGCTTATCGTATAATACAATAGGTTTGGCTCTTTGTCAACACATAACTTGTTGTATAACTTGTTGTGTCACTTTGAGTATCAACGGATAAAGTTACTACATACCTTCACTTCACCAAAGGGTCGAGGTTATTTTTGTATTTAATTTAACTTCTCCTTGGCTGGAATGGAACTCGTTAACTGACCATTCGGATGGTTACCCGCATCAGGAGATGTCTGTACAAAAACTATTAAATAGCGGGAGTCGGACAACAACTAAAATAAAATTAAGAATTCATCCTGTCACTTCCAGATCAGCTTTAGGTGTATCTCTAAGAGCTGAGAGAACAATGAACAGAAGAATATGTTGTCGCAGGAGAAAGAAATATGAAAATGACAATCCGGAAATGTGCATATGAGTGCATCCTTTGTCACGTTTATACTGAAAGGCGTTCAGTTTTTGCAATGGATTGTGCAAATGGAGTAAGAAAGGAAATCGACATGTTATTTACTTTTTCCATGACAGCTGAACTGAATCTCTTGCGATAACACGTGTTTGTCGTTTCCACGATCTTAAAATTTTGAAGTGTGAAAATCTTTGAAAATAATTTTGATGTATTGAAAATTGTTATTAGAAATGTTCCTGTTAGCAGCAAGCGTCTAAAATGTATCCAAATGACAAATCTGATATAACCAAGGCCATACCAACCTCCTTAACGTCCTAACTTTATGCCTAGAAGCATGTTTTTTGAAAATTTAAAGTATAGAAGCAGAAATGGAACTCCACACGTTAACAAATCCGCAGATATTTAATAAAAATTACGTCCTTCAAGTTGCCAGCCTTGAGATATAAGTAGATACAACCAAATAAGGCAAATTTATATAAAAATAGAAAAATATAATGATGGTATGGGCTGGATATATAAATATATTTTTGGCAAGCGAACGAGACGTATACGTTTTGAGACGCACTGAAAAAATGTTGTGACCGTGTGATTTTCGAAAGAGGGACGTTGTACTCGTATAGTTCAATGTGAGCTACATTATAATAGACAACAGACAGTTAGCTAACAGCTAGCAACTAACAGTGTCTTATTGATGCTAGGATGCGAATACCTATACATCGGACACAGCGAGTAGATTTCTGAGTTCTACCTTCAAAGAAGAACATGAGAACCAATTTTTATTTTGGTTTTAAAAATGTGGATGGAGAAAAGTGAGAAACGGTTTGGCAATATTGGTGTTTCAAAGTTGTAATCAAAAGAAAGCGAATAGTCAAAAGCTTTAAAATTCGAACGAAAATGCTAGAATATAGTAAACCGACATAGGGATGAGTTTTGACTTTTGATGATGACCATAACGATGATGATGATGAATAACAAGCAATGAAAATAATTTTTCAAAAAGTATAAAAACTCTCTTTTGTGTCTCTATTAAATGTCCCTTCCTATTCTTTATACTGTAAAAAATCATCCAACAGGAGGTGCCACTTTAAATCAATATAAAATTGGATCAATTTTATAATAATTTTATTTAAATCTAGGACACAAGATTTGGGGTTAGTAAGGGAATAAAACTGCAAAATGTTCGGCCCTGTCTACAAATAGTCATTCCTTTTGTATTGTATTTCACGAAAAACAGTTTTGATATTTTTTTTAGTACATGATAGATGGGAAGGCTTGGGCGTGTGCTTTATTTTTAACATTATTATTATTATTACCGGCCATTTGAAACTCGGCAGTTTGAAACCTCGTTGACGACCCTTCGCCAAGTCTTCCTGTTAAGTTTCGCTGTTCTATCCCATCTCTTCCAGATCCATTCTCCTACCATCTCTGACGCGGCCTTCCTGGCTGTCTTTTTCCTATAGGTTTTTCATCATTATTCGTTTGGATATTTATCACATAAATAATGATGTGTTTCTCCACTGCCGCCAAAAGCTACATCCTCAGTGTACATGTAAACAACCGAAGGCCCAATTTCTGAAGACTAAACTGTTAGAACCAATATTGAGCGCTTTGGCCAAATATGGAGTTAAAGTGTATAGAACCTGCGACTGCGAAAACTTAAAAAGGACAACGAAGACATTTCTACCAAGACCTTTATTATTGATGATCCCCGACACTCATGAACAATGGGCACAAAAGTTCATAAAAGAATTTACATTCCCAATACTAAGTTGCCAAACGCTTCAACGTTCCAGATCGTGTAAACTGAAGCTATCCATATCAACAAAATACGAATGGTTTTTCCTAAGCCCATACGGCCGCGCTTTCACTTTTGGTAAAACAACCTTCACCAAGCGGAACGAAAATATCGATACCTATCCCAAGCCGCTCAATAAATTTATGCATAAAACTAAGGCTAATTGTAATACAGAAATTAAATATACCTAGCCCTAAGAAACCTAAAAATTAGCTTAACATAAGCTTCTTCCTCTGCTCCACTAAAACCGCCACATCAACGAGTACCCTTCAATCTGACTCCAGCTGATTGTTATGCCACCACTAGCTCCTCGCCACCAACAAGCACCCCCACATCACCGAAAATAAATGGAATCATATTACTAAAAAAAACAGAAGGAATAGAAGAATTCTTCTGTCCCGGCCTCAAAAATATTTGACTCAACCCTGTCCCTTGGAAAATTTCCCCAGATATGGAGAGCACAAACCAATACTCTTCTTCAAAATGTCTTCCCTTGGCCTTGAATCCGCTACGTTGATGTGGATATCTTCTTACCGTAACTACAGCGTTCGTTTTAGATCTGCCTTTTCTAATCCTTTCTTAGCTTCTTCCGGCGTTCTCCAAGGCAGTCACCTAGGTCCACTTCTTTTCATTCTTACCATTCGCGAGAGAGTCATCAAACATTCCCAACTCTCATTGTACGCCGACGGCACCAAGTTCCTCAAGACCATTTCCACGTAACAAGATTCTTCCCTTATTCAATTGGATCTCCACAACTTTTCTGTCTGATGCTCCAAAAATTGCTTGGAGTTTAACATTTCCAAATACCAATCACTTTCTCACCTAAACGAATCAGACCTCTTCCTCGCCTCTTATACCCGATCTTGCCATACTACATAACCAAGAGCTTAACTTTTGCGCACATACCGACGACATAATTCTTAAAGCCAACTTTGCACTCGGTTTCGTGAAGCGTTGATCTAAAGAATTCTCGATCCCTCTGTAGTGTGGTCCCCTTATCAACAAACCCTTCTTTTCCTTCCTTAAGGGTCTACTATCAGACATCCGATATAAGAGTATACGAGATTATCGGTCTCATGATTGCCGTTTAGATCCATAGAACCTACATATCACATCGGCGATAAGCCTCATATTTTCCCAAAGCTGACAGCGCTTTGTGGTTTTTGGCTCAACTTGCTTTGAACAAAGAAGCTGGCTATCTAAGATGACTCCCAGGTATTTAGCATCCTTGGATATTGGGGTGGGAATGTCTTTTAGCACCAGCTGAGACGTGCCAGTATTTTTTCATCTTCTCGTGAAGAGAACGATATCAGTCTTAAGAGGATTAACTGACACCCCATTACACGTGCACCAGTCCTCGATCACATCTAGCGCCACCTGCACTTTGAGACAGACAGTCGCTAAACATGAGCCGACAGAGAGGGAGAGCAACATCATCCGCGTAGGTCTGGGCATAGATTCCAGAGGCATTGAGTGCATCGAGCAAAGAGTGCACAAGCATTGCTTTGATCCACAAAATCTGTGCTTCATCTACACCATGCCGTCTAGCAGCGGTACACATGGCGTTGAAAGTAGTATTACTAAAAGCTCTCTCAATGGGCCTGCATACACGGGAGTAATCCAACCGGCTGAAAATTGAGTTTATGGGAGAGGGAGCTGAAGTGTGAAGTATGAAACGGAGTAAAATCTTCAACCGCGTATCGAGTGGTTGAAGAGAGCGCAAAACTAATACATACACAACTCTTTACTTTTCGAGTCAGCACGTTTTTTGTCTCGTGTTGTGTCTCAATCGTAATTCGCCCTTCAAGCAGTGAACACTGTATAAACCAAATGGAGAGGAGACGTCTTTTGCGAAATATCTCTGTCAAATGAAATGTCAGAAAGACGAGAAAACACTAACACAATGAAACGAGGTTCACATATACATTTTTTTCAGTTGGATTAATTCATTCCGTGTAAAGGACCCGGCCCATAGAATCCGTCGATCCGTCACTCCGTTGATTTCAACTGAGTGATTCTTATGGGAGGTGGCCCATAGCCGACGGATGTATGAACTTCAACGGACAGAGTAGAGCTACTTTCTACATTTCGCTCCGTTGAGAGCTCATACATTCACATATTGGAGCTCACACATTTACATTCTGAGGTTCACGCATGCACGAATTGAGAGTAAGCACGTTCATTGGTGGATGCATTGAGAGAATGCTTGGGAACTCTCTCGTATTGAGAGAAACTTCAAATTCGGTTGACATTTAAAGTACGATTCGTTTGGTGAGGGGCGTTTAGTGTGCGAGGAGTGAACATTATTCTAGTAAAAAAATGTTATAAAATGTTCGAGGAAGAACTGATTGAGGCGATCAAAGGCCATCCGTGCCATTCATTTTATAACTCAGATGAACGCACTCCATCAATTAATAAATGTCATCGACAACTGTCAGCGGATTGACGGATTCTATGGGCCGATGCTTGCCTGCTCTATCCGCCAATACGTTTTCACTCAGTTGAAATCAACGGAGTGACGGATCGACGGATTCTATGGGCCGGGGCCTTAAGCTTAGAGCAGAGCATTACACCAGTTTTACTCCTGATAAAATTACTCCCGTGTGTGTAGGCCCAATGTCTCTACTCTTTCCTTTCGAGTGCGAATTCAATTCTCCCAATTAGGTTTTGAAGCACTGTTCCGGGCTGATAAGCATGTTGCATCTCCGAGAGTAGATGCATTCGAAGGGCAACTTTGCGCACGTGCAACTCTACTAGTCTCTCCATGCTTTTCAGCAAGAAGGATGTTAGACTGATTGGTCTAAGCCTCTTGGCGAATGAGTAATCTTCTTTCCCCTTTTTGGGAATAAAGCTACTTTCACGGCGCGCCAAGGAAAAGGTAGGAGAGTAGGAAGCAGCTGTCTTATGCCTTTTTGCAGCCTAACAGGGTATATCGCACCTTTGAAAGAGACCCAGGAAATGGGTCTGAAGCACTACCTATAAACTAAGAGTTTCCGCTTAGACTCGGTGAAGGTACCATCAGACTTTCTGAGTACATCCAGCTTTATCGATTTTTCTCGTTTGAGAACATTGACCAACTTGCTGGTCGCGCTCAGGGATTTGATCTCTTCGCAGAAGAACTTATAGGTATCATTCTTCGATTTACGAATAAGCATCTTATATTGCTTTTGTTTCGATCGATACTTCTTCCAGTGATCTTCCGAGTTCGGTTTAGGAGATCTATTCAAATTCAATTCAAAACAGTTGATGATGGCACTACTCACGTTATGAACAGTATCCTCCACGAATCGCTTCGTTCTGAATTTAGGTAGGACTTGAGTGGACTTCTCAAGCTCCTCTCTAGGCCATACCCAGTTCATCTTTCTCGGATTACGCTTGGGCTGCGAGGGGGAGATCCCACACTTCAATTGGAACTCGATATATTTATGGTCTGAAAACGTTTGAAGACTCTCCAGTTAGTGATGGCCTTCACATGCCCATTAGACAGGGTTCGGTTAATCACTTCCTGTCGTCTCGCCGTCACAAAAGTAGGTTGAGAGCCAACATTGTTGATGAAAAGGTCAGACGAAAGAGTGAAGTTTCCTCTCCATCAGTGAGTAGTGTGTCGACTGATGATGCTCTTTCGGATATCTACCACAGACAAGTCGTCGAAATTTTATTTTGACGGTGTTTTTTTTCTCGAGGGGGTATTTACAAAATTTCCTGTAGAACTTATTTAGGAAATTTTTTTCAAAAGTCGTCGCTCGAAGATGACAAGGTACCTTTCATCTTTACAAATTAGGGAATCTCATGATGATTGAGAGTTTCAATTTTGGTTCTCCACGTGCTGTTACGCTACACGCTAATAGGGGCTGAGTTCCAAAACGCAGTATAGGCGCAGTACTGCAACGTCAAGAGTTCTAAATCGCAAACATGGGCAACGATGCAATGCATCGCGTTCTAAAATGTAATACTAAAGCAACCGCTGCGCAAACAAAAGCAACCAACGCATCATAGATCATGGTGATGCGATGAAATTTGACATTTCAAGTCCGCGCCAAAAATGGAGGCATCATCGAATTCGTAAGTACTTATAATTTTTTGTTAATTTTATTATTATACTCAAATCCTTTTAGGAAAAAATGGACATATTTTAATACTTATGTATTAATACAATCCAGGCTAGCGTTTGAGCAAGAGTTTTTGGCAAAAAAAAAAGGCAATAATTTGGAAACATGTCCATCAGCACATATTAAAAGAGAACACAGAATTCCCATTCTCAGTTGAAGAAATCATTCGTAAATATCTTAATATTATGGTCACCTATAAAAGGATAAAGGTGCGAAACAAATCATCAGGGGAAGCTACAACCTGCTGGGAGTATTTCGGCATGCTCGATGAGCACTATGGGCAGAAACATTCCATTTCAGTACCGCAAGAGAATTTGGTTGCATCACTGGATGACACTGAAGAAGATGTGGAGGAGGAGGAGACACATCCAGACAGACCCATTAAACCACCACCCATAAAGAAAATTAAAAAAAACCCAACTTTGGAGTTTTTGAAATCCGAGGCGGAGAAAGATCGGGCCACTTTAAAAGAACTTATACAAATTGAACACGAAAGACTGGACCAAGATAGAGTGAATGAGATGCGCGACATAAAAGTATACCTCAAATCACTTCTAAAAATGGAATAATTTTATGTTTCTTAACTTTATATTTCCTTATTTAAATGCAATTAATTGTGATTAATTTTATACTGAATTTTAAGTTTTTTTTTTCGTTTTAAATGCAATTAATAACAACACATTGTGATGAAATATTTTTAAGTTTTTTTTTAAATGAATAATAAATTTATTGATTTTATTGACACATTAGGCTGAAAAGAGTGTAGTTAATTGTTCCCTTTTAATTTTGGCTTCATTGGTTGTAATAGGAATATTGTCATCTTGTGTATCATCGTCTTGGAAAGAATCTTCTGAGATGTTTAAGTAAACTGCTGTTTCATTCAAGATAGTTAAGTTATGAAGGATAACACATGTCATCACGATTTGCTTGGCAAGAGAAACTGTTTGTGTAGGAATAAAGTTCAGAATTCGGAATTTCTTTTTTAGGACTCCAAATGCTTGCTCAATGTGTACGCGCGTAGCTAAATCGTTTTTGTTCTGGCGTTAAACGGCCATAATCTCTATATGGGACCATAAGATGAATTTCAAGGGGATAAGCAGAATCTCCGAGGAGATGGCATTCTCTTGGTACATTAATTTTGCAGCTTTCTATAGCTTTCTTAAGCGGGCTGTTTTGCCAGACTGCAGCATCATGACAAGAACCAGGATATCCAACGAAGGCATCCAGAAAAACTAAGTTGCTGTCACACACACCCTGTTAGAGGGAGTGCATTAAGAAAAATCGAAACTGTTATGAAGTTTATAATACCTGCATTATTATTGAATGTACACCTTTTCTATTGTAATAACTCGAAGAATCTTCTTTTGGACATGCAATTTTAAAATGCGTCCCATCAATACATCCCAAAACAAAAGGGAATGGATTCGAACGTTTTTGTTCAAACTCTTCTGCAATTTGTTTTCGCCATTCTTCAGTTTTGGGCCATGTTATATATTTATTTTTTAGTTTCAAAATGACTGCCAACGTTTTATAAAAAATTCTGTGCACTGTACCCTTTCCCATTCCAAAACGATCACATATTTCCCGAAAGCTACATTGATTCGCGAGTTTCCAAAGTGTAACGAATAAACATTGCCCCAAGGAATGTGCAGATCTACCAGTCTTTTTCGGTTTGTAGATCGGTGACAAGTTTCTTTTCAGAGCCTGCAAATAAATTATCATATGAATGTTTATAAAAATATTAATATTAGGGTAAGAAAAGCTTACGAAAAATGTGCTTCTCTCCATTCGAAAATGACTGAAGAATACGTCGTCAGGATAAGATCTTATCACATTAAAATAGTTTTTGCATTTAGGTACATTTCTTTTCTTGTTTATTATTGAAGCCAATATTTTACGTTTATGTTGATTTTTTTTCACATTTAAAATATTTTTTAATAAACAACCATTGTACGAACCACAATTATTTAAAAAAGTATTGATAAGTACGGTTGTTGTTAATTTTTTATCCATTTTTGCGCGGTACAGCTGGTGTGTCGTCTAAGTAAATAATTTTTAAATGAATCGTTCCAAAACGTCAACAATTACAACGCATCATCAAAGCATCGCAAACTGAAAGCATCAGAACATCGCATCACAAGGGCAGCGTTGCGGTCACGATGCGCATTTATTTGACGTTTTGGAACTCAGCCAGGCTATTTACCTTGACTTTTATTGAAAAATAGTCTTCTACCGAAAAATCATGTCAGTACTTGGCTCACTTTTGGCAGATTTTCGACCAAGACATTAAAAAATTGCACTTATTGTGTGTTTGAGTGACTTAACTACTTAGATCCCAGGCCTTGAAACTCATTATTGTTGAATCAGGTCCATGAGGTATCGAACGAATGGTTCCAAATTACTTGATGGTATAAGCTTGGTTAAGTGAAACATAGAAAGTCAGATGCCCCAAATCGTAATATCACACCACATTCCTAATGCGATTATTATTATGAATGAAGAAACGATTTTCTACAGATTTAAAAGAGATACAAAACACAGCCTTCAAAAATGTGAGGTGTGTTACCACTACTGTGGACTTACAAGGGTGGTCCGATAAGTACGTAGCCTCACCGCCAGATGGCGCCAGTATCGCAAGAGCAACTTACTGTTGTGTTGTACATTCTAGTAGACGGCTGCTATCGATTAGAGAATTCCCGCGTGTGGAGTGTGCAGTGGGAGTGTCCGCGGATTTTAGAAAAATGGAAAAAGAGCAATATCGGTCGGTGATTCGATTCTTGTTTTTGGAAAGGAAATCGCGCAGCGAAATCAAAGAGCGTGTGGATGCGGTGTACGGTGACTCTTCTTCTCAGATGGCGAACATCAAAAATTGGCTTAACGAGTTTCAACGTGGTCGCACGTCGGTTTTTGATGAACCACGTCCATGTGCCCCGAAAACGGCTACCACGGAGGATAACGTGACAAAAATCCACGATCTCGTATTGGCACACCAACGAATGAAGGTGCGCGAGATAGTTGTGACAGTAGGCATTTCAAAAGATCGGTCATATCATGCATGAAATTTTGGGCATGAGAAAGCTGTCGGCGCGATGGGTGCCGTGTTTGCTCACTCCGGACAACAAGCGCAACCGTGAGATCACTTCAGAGCAGTGTTTGACGCTGATTAAGCGCAATCCGACGGAGTTTCTGCGTCGTTTCGAGACAGTCGACGAAACATGGATCCACTGGTACACACCAGAGACCAAGGAACAGCCGAAACAGTGGACTTCACCCAGCGAACGTGCTCCGAAGAAGGCGAAGACTATCCCATCGGCCGGAAAGTGGATGGCCACCGTTTTCTGCGATTCACAAGGTGTGATCCACATCGACTAATTATTGGGCCGATTCGACACCGAATTGAAGAAAAACCGGCCCCACTTGGCGAAGAAAAAAGTGCTCTTCCACCATGATAACGCACCGGCTCACACCTCCGCCCTCGCCACGGCCAAATTGGTCGAATTGGGCTACGAACTGCTGCCCCATCTACCGTATTCTCCAGGTTTGGGCCCGTGTGACTTCTTTTTGTTTCCAAACTTGAAAAAGTCACTCGCCGGGCAGAAATTTCAGTCGAATGAGGAGGTCATCGCCCCTACGGAGGCCCACTCTGCAGACCTCAAGAAAACGTATTTTTCAGACGGGTTAAAGAAGTTGGGGCATCGCTGGGTCAAGTGTATCGAGCTAAAAGGAGACTATATTGAAAAATAAATCGCCATTTCTCCAAAATTTTTGTTTTTCTTTTGTAGGCTAAGTACTTATCGGACCACCCGCTTATGCCACAATGTTATTAAACGATTATGGCTCTCTAATCGGTAAAGTCATAAGAAGGCTATTTCGCAAACAAACACTTAAGTGGATTTCCAGGTATCAACTTTCCAATGTGTCCTAATACTCGAATCTCATATGTACATGCGCCTGGGATTATAGCCGTCACTTCCCCTAACAGAGAATCTCTTCAATTCCATTATTCACATTAAAACTTTAAGCTTTTCAAACCCAAAAAAATGTTTAAACGTGCGAAAGTAAAAGCCAAGTTTTCCGGAGACATTTCTCCCTTGAATCGATTAATCTTCTTTAAAATTTCTCTGCTTCGTAATATAAACACCGGGTACACCTTCAGTAAAGCCAGGTACATCGTTCCTTCAATCTGCTGGTGTTGAATACTAAATTATTGAGAACAGAGACTTGTTGTTCGTTTTCCCCAGCAACCCGAGGAAACAAAATTGCCGATAGGCGTGAAATAAAATATTTCATCAAAGTGAACACGAGGGAAGCCTTCGGCTTGTGATTATGGATAAATGAATTATCTATCAGCACTTCCATTCGGTGGGAATTTAATGTTTGTATAATCTGGCTGATACAGAGCCTGTGTGGATGCGGATCAAATAGGTACTGAGTGAAAAAGTGAAAACTAAAAGGTGGATCGTGGTTTGGGTTACGAGTATACTGAGGAAGTGCTGACAATGTAATCCGCCCGCATGTCGGAAGGAATTCAGATATACTCGTAATTTGATTTATTTTGTCTTTTTCTTTGATGTTCCCTAAAAAGCGAAGTACTTGAAAGACACAAAGAGTTCTTACCCTGCCAAAGGTGCCTTTTCCAATCTCTCTGGGTATTCGAATATGATCAAAATCGACTGAAAAGATAAAAGTTGGATTATTTTCGAGATTTCTTCGAATTTGATTAGGAGTTAAAGGAAGTAAAATGGTCTTTAAATTGCTGGTTCATTCGTAGTTCTCTGAAATGTATTTTTTTTACCTACAGAACAAAGAGACGTCTGTGTGAAATGTCCTGTACGGGTAGTTATGATAGTTTGCCTACCGCAAATCAATGACGACTCGAAATGAATCAGTGATGTTGCCGAACATATTGAATTCCTCGTAGCATTGGAGCAGAAAGTACCGTGTAGGTGGTGTATAATGCGTTTCCATGGGAACCGGTTGGAAAAGGAAATCTGAATTCTGCAGTTCTCGTATTCTCAAACCTGCCATATTGATGGTTCGATGAATTCAGATGCAACTGGGATGATTTGAAGCAAATGAAGGAAACTAAAATTGAAGGAAATAGACTTTAGTGGGAATTTAATGAAACTGCGAATATGAATATTTAAGGTACTAACACGAACTTCATCCAATATGGAGGACCAACTTGATCGGCGTCAAACGATCAATACGACAATGAAAAAAACAATTCTTCGAGTTCTGCGACAACTACTTCATGAACATCATGCATCATGCGCTAATCTCAACTGCGATTGTTGGTGAAAATCTGGAAACGCGTCATATTGTGCTTACACGTCGCGACACTGGACAACTGCAGCGAATATGTATACGAAACACACCGTTCATACGAAGCATTGCAATATGGATAGATGGACATCACTTCAGTATCAATATGGTAAATCATTTATTTCAATATGACACTAATTTCACTGATTTCATTTCAGGTAAGGAAACTACCAAGAAATGTTAGGTGCGATTTTGTCGACTGATTCTGCAATATTGCGTCGAGATGTACGTCAAAATTGAAACGGAGCGCCTCACTTTCATTCTGTTGAACCAAGCCAAACTACGTGGGGAGGAGTATATTCATTTACGCAATGCAATCAGCACCGACGAAGATGCAGCTTATGTTGGCAGATTGACTATACTACCAGCAATGTACATTGCCCGCCCACGTCATAAGCATGAATATGTACAAGATGCAATGACATACATATGTTCGTCATTACGGCCGCCCAAATCTATTCATCACCTTTTCATGCAATCCGAAATGGATGGAAATTGTTCAGCTGCTGCTTCCCGGACAAACAGCAAACGACAGGCACGACACCACCACGCGTGTTTTCAAACAAAAAATCCGGTCGTTAATGAATCACATTGTTTAGCATAGCGTCTTTGGGGATACTAGATGCTGGTTGTATTGAATGGCAAAAACGAGGTTTGCCGCATTTTTCCACAATTTTTATTTGGTTAGAAAAAAATCGAACGGACCACTTCACGCCACATCAATTAAGCAAATGCCTTGCTGCCACGTGAATTATATTTGTTTCAATGTAAATAAAATAAATTTTATTTTGATTTTTGTACTGTTATTGAACTTTATTCATTTTAGGTTAGGTTAGGTTAAAGAAGGGGAGTGTGGTGGTTAAGCATCACTTCCACTCAGAGGCCAAAAGGCCCATTGTGATTTCCTTCATTTGTGGAGTACACATACAATTAACCTGTCCTATCACCTGTCTCCCCGTGCTCTTTATGAATTTTAGAAGATCCGATATATCTGCATTTGCCACGTCTGCAATCTCTGTAAAGAATCTTTGACTCAGCAACGCTAGGCGTCGATTCTGGAGAGCTGGGCAGTGGCAAAGCAGATGTTGGATCGTCTCAGTTTCTTCCTCATCGCCGCAGCTCCGGCAGAGATCGCTGGATCCCGACTCCCATTTCTGGAGCATTGCTCCAATGGGACAGTGTCCTGTGATCACTCCGACGAGCTTACGGATCGAGTTTCGGTCCAGCGCCAATAGCTTGTTTGTTTATCCGATATTGAGCTCTGGCCACGATGATCTTGTCGTGTAGCTGTCGTTTCTTGTAAGCCAAGACGAGTTGGCTTTGTGTCATTTATGATCCAGTATAATGCGCTGATCGGTGGTTGCAATGACGTATCCGCTTCGCTGATGTCCAGTTCAGACCCCTGCCTGGCCTATTCGTCCGCTCTTTCGTTCCCTGCGATTGAGCTGTGACCTGGGACCCAGCAGAGTTTGACGTTGTGGTGTCTAATGGTCTGAGTCGCGACATTTCATGACAGCCTTTGATCTCGTTATACAGGATTCTATTGACTTCAGTACAGACTGGCTGTCTACGAAGATAATGATATCCGATGGTGGGATATCGGTTACCTGTAGGTGTTTGGCTTCTTTCTTTATTGTTTGGTTTTCTGCTTGAAAAACACTCAGATCAGGGAGTCTGAATGATTCCTGTTTGTGGAGGGTATCAGAGTAGAACACGGCCCCAGTGCCTGTCTCCATTTTCGATCCGTCGGTGAAGAGGGTAATCTCGTGGTCGTTAATCACGGCGTTTGATAGCCACTCTTCTCTGTCGGGGAAAAGTATTGGTATTCTGAGAGAGAAGTCATTTTGGGGGGAAATATAGTCGGTCGTAGCTGCGAGGCTACTAAAACCATGTTTCTTTTCCAGGTCGTCTATTATTCTGAGTATGGCCGCATGTCCATAGTTGGTTTGCTTCCACAGAGAGGACTGCCTTAGTCTGAGAGCGCTCTTTGCAGCGCAGTCTTTTATGAATAGATCCAGGGGAAGGGGATGAAGTATCATGTCCGACCCTGCTTGCGGCGTGCTTCTCATGGCTCCTGTTGTACAAACAGCGGCTGACCTTTGTACTTTGTTGAGCATGTTCATATAGCTTTTGCTGTTAGCAGTCCACCAGACTAGATCCCCATAAGTTAAAATGGGTCTGATGATTGCTGTGTACATCCAATGAATGATGTATGGTTGCAAGCCCCATCTTTTGTCGAAGGTCTTTTTGCACGCAAGAAGCATTCAATCCTTTCTTCATCCTTTCCTCCAAGTTTCTTTTCCATCAAAGTTTGAAGTCAAGAATGACGCCCATATACTTGGCTTCCGCTTTGAGTTTGAGTTGAGTACCGTCAAACTTTGGGGGAGCAGATAAGATAACTAGGTCATCTAGGTCTTTGTGCCTTTCTCCATGAAGATTTTGAGGATTTTGTTAACTGTAAGAAGCCACTGTAGGGGGAGAGAACTCCTCCCTGTGGTGTGTCTCTAGTTGTCACTTTCCTTATAGAGCTGTGTCCAATGTCTGCATTGATAATTCTGTTCTTCAATCCAGATTACAATAGATTTGTCTACTTTTATGTCCTCTAGAGCTGTTATTATGGCCTCTGTGTTTACGTTGTTGAAGGCCCCCTCTATATCGAGGAAAGCTGCCATTGTAAACTCTTTTAAGTTCAACGAGCTCTCAATTTCACGGATAACACTATGCGGATCACTTTCCACTGATCTGCCTTTAAGGTAGGCGTGTTGGGTATAAGTTGTGTGAGTTGATGAGTCCTCTGATGCATAAGTCAAGGAGTCTTTCCAAGGTTTTTAATAGAAACGACGAGAGACTAATTGGCCTATAGTCCTTTGCGGCAGTGTGATTGGTTTACCTGCCTTAGGTATGAAAACTACCTTTATTTCTTTCCACTGTGTTGGGATGTACCTCGCGCGCAAGCAATTGGAAAAAAATGCTTACGAGATGGGGTACAGTGTGGGTCTGTGTTTTTTGAAGCATCGCTGGCAAGATATCGTCCGGCCCCGGAGATTTAAAGGGTTTGAACGAATTTATTGCCCATGATACTTTATCCGTTGTGATAATCTTGTTTATTACTTCTTCGGTTGTGCGAAGCGTAGGAATCGTCGTCTCCGAGGAGACTGGGAAGTGGGTTTCAGTCAGCAGTTCTAGGGATTCCCCACTGGATTCTGTCCAAGAACTATCTGGTTTAAGGATGAATCTCGGGACGTAGGGGTACTTGGATAGGATCTTTCTGAGCCTTGCGGCTTCGTTGAGATCCTCTATTGATTCGCAGAACTTCCGTCAGGATTTAAACTTTGCTGCTCTTGTTTTGCTCTTGTATTCGTTGAAGCTGGACTTGTAGTTATTCCTATCTTCGGTTCTATTAGAGATCTTTGCTCCATTGAATAGAGTTCGGGTCGTGGTCCTGAGTTGCTTTAGCTCTGTGGTCCACCAGACTGCGCTGGTCTTCTTACGAGCACTTTGCAAAGGATAGGATTTGTTGAAAACCGCTTTCAGAATTCTCAAGATTTTCGACTGAATTCTCAATGTAATTTGGATCGGGGTTAGTGATGGCTTGTGGTGGTACTAACTTGTTGGCAACTAGGTTTGAAAAAAGATTCCAGTCTATCTTCTGAGGGTTTGAAGAGTATTCGGCTGTGGTCCGAAAAGGAACAGTTAGTGGACACTCTCCAATTCTCTACTCGGATAGAGTCAGACTCACTTAGTAGAGTGAGGTCTATTACCTCTTCCCTAACCCGGTTACGAAACGTTGGTGTATTATCTTTGTTGCATATGTTAAGGTGGGTGGATATTATGAAATCGGAAATGGACTCACCTCTTTTATTAATGTCGCTGCTTTCCCATTAGGTGTGGTGTCCATTGGCGTCGCAGCCTATCAATAGACACAATCCGCGTGACTTGGCATGCCGCACAAGTGTTCGGACTGCGTCTGGAGGTGGGTCCTCCTCATCGTATGGCAAGTACGTGGACAATAGGAGCAAAATTAATTTGTCCTGTTGTTCGTACGTTACCACCGTGAGGTCTCCATTGCTGTATGTACCTAGGAGAAAAATGTTTAAGTATTTCTTGGCAACTATACAGGTTCGTAACTTACCTTCCGTACGTGGATAGTATAAATTATATACCTTAGACCTTAATCCCTGAATTTTGTTCCTAAGGAGCCAAGGTTCTTGGATTAAGGCTATATCCACATCTTCCTGCAGCATGTACATCATCAAGTCGTCGGTGGCTGCTTTGCAGTGGTGCAAATTAATTTGCACCGTTAGCAGCCTCCTTTGCCGCGTTCATTGAGGAGCCTTACCTTCAGGGTTCCCAGCCCGAACTTGATGCTGCCAGATCTGCTGCGGATGTGGTCGAGTGACTTTTGATGTCCTTTCCCACTCCGTTCTTACTCTTGGCTGAAGAAATTATTCTCCAGCTGAGAGTGTCAAGCTCTTTATTCTGCTTGTCAATTAGCTTCAATATGGACTCCATATTGAAGCCAACGTGCGAAGCGGAAGCACCGAGCAAGGGATAACCTCGAGTTTAGCGTTCTGTCAGATTTCGCCGCAATTGTCGATTGTGCGCTTTAAGAAGTCTAGGGACCTCTAGTTGTCACAACCGACGTCTTTGACTCCTTTCTGCCAGCCTGCTCCGTCGAAGTTGATCTCATCTCTTCTATCTGCGGTAAGCATCGCTTCTAGTATTTTAGCTTCGACTGTGAGCCGGATGTTGTGGATGGATTGTAGACTCATGGGAAAGTTAAAGCTGGCTGATGTTTTCGCCTTTTTCGCTTCCCTCAGAGTTTCTTCCCCGGAGCGCCCCCTCTTGACGTTCTGCTTCGATCCTGAGGCAGTGTGTCCTTTGCAGGTGCTCGGTTGCTGTGCGCTCTTTTCGACAGTGGCCGGTTGTGTTGGCTGTTGTCGAGTCAATTTTGGGACGTTGGGTTTGCTCGATGGCTTCTTCTCTCGCCCTGTGTCCTTTTTAGCAGCGTGAGTGGATATGATGAGTGGTATGATAAAAGGCAAGTGAATCTTCCTTGTGCTTCTTAATCAAGAATTTTTCGCGCTCGGAGAGCGTTGAGGGTCTCTCGCGCTCATCTTCATGATGTACTGCACCGACCTCTTGTAGCCGTTCTTTGCTTTTTGGGCCGATGTTTTTGCCCTGATCGTTCCTTCAGGTTTGCCTGTGGCCTTAGGGTCGATCTTTTCTTCCAGGAGCTGAGCCTCAGTTTCAGAGTCCCCTTGCATGGTGTCGGTAGCGGTACCAATTTGTAGTCCCTGAAGGAGAGTCCCGGTTACGCTGTCTGTATCGTTCACGCAACGGTTAACATGACACGGTTAACTCACTTCAAAATTCTGACGCCCGTTCCTTACATAAAGAACCTGTTTTTTTCTTTTTATGTGATTTTCTGATTTTTCTCTTCTGTACAAATTGGTAAAAGTTTAAAAAATAACAATTATGACCGCGCATACTGGTGCTTAACCTCGATGCATCTAAGTTTTCGCTGGCTCCAGTAGAAAGTGCTGGTCGATTGTGACGTCATGACCAAGCTTATACATGTGGTAAATAAACCGCTTCGACACATTAGTGATTTTGTTTTTGCGTCATATACTTCTGGTTGTGTGAAAATGTCTGATTTTGTGCCAAATAATCGTCATTGCGGGAAGTGTTGCTTTTTTTTTTTCATTCGAAGAAAACGACGACTGAAGCGCATCGAGAACTCGAAAAAGTTTACGGAGATGCTGCTCTAAACAACGTGCCGTGATTGGTTCCGTCGGTTCAGAGACGGTTATTTCGATGTTGACGATCGTTCGCGTGAAGGAAAGCCAAAAACCTTCGAAGACGCTGAATTGGAGGCATTGCTCGATGAGGATCCATGCCAAACGCAAGAATAGCTTGTTTCAATATTGGGAGTTACCCGCCAAGCTATTTCTAAGCGATTGAATGCGTTGGGAATGATTCAATGGCAAGGAACTTGGGTTCCTTATGATATGAAGCCAAGAGATGTTGAGCGTCGTTTTTCCACCTGTGAACAAATGCTTCAGCGGAAAAAAAGAAAGGTTTTTCTTCATCGCATCGTCAAGGGCGATGAAAATTGGATTCATTACAGCAGCCTAAAAAGAAAAAAAACCATGGGGACAGCCCGGTCAAGCTTCTGCGGAAGTTATGCTGTGTACTTGGTGGGACCAGGGCAGTGTTATTTATTATCAGCTGTTGAAACCAAACGAAACTATCACTGGGGAACGGCATAGAATTTAACTGATGCGGTTGAGCCGAGCACTGGGTGAAAAGCGGCCACAATACGAGCGGAGGCATGAAAAAGTGATTCTACATGACAATGCTACGTCTCACGTTGCCAGAGCCGTTAAAACCTACTTAGAAACGCTCAAATGGGAAGTCCTATCCCACCCGCTATATCTCCAGATATTGCGCCTTCCGATTATCACTTGTTCCCTTCGATGGGACATGGTCTGGTTGATCAACAGTTCCATTCATATGAAGACATATAAAAATGGCTTGATTCGTAGATATCCTCAAAAGACGAACATTTCTACCGTGACGGTATGCAAGCTCTGCCAGAAAGATGGGACAAAAAATTATGGGCAATATTTTGAATGATTAATTTGTAACAGTTTTTTTTTCACAATAAAGTTGCATTTTCATAAAAAAAAACAGCGAGAACTTAGTTGCGCTCCTAATATATTGTATATTCTATTGGAAAAAATAACTCACGGCCTTGGTTTGATGTGATCTTTAAGGAAGTCTATAGAACTTTCGAACTTCCAATCGCGATCCGAATCCTCAACCTTTTGATCAGACAGAGTTCGTCTCTTTATCCGCAAATAACTGTCTCGGAGTAGCATCCACTTCTTTCTTAAAAATCATCAGAAATATGTATCATATCAAAACGATCACCTGGAACTTCGAGAATCTGCGATATTTTTTCCCACTCCTGTGCCTTCCTTTTTATATTTTTGATGACAAAGATTCCACAGAATTTCCCTCTCCTTTACAAATTCAATAATTTGTTCTTCCATTTTTCCTGTGTTAATAAAGAATTAATATTACTAAAATATAACAACTTTTGTCCATGACGCGTCAACCGACCGATTTGAAAATTTCCTTGTGTTTTTTTTTTTTTTTTGCTACACAGCTGTCACAATGTCGTACCACCGAGTTAGAAGTTAGTCAACTTTCGCGAGACACCTTGCGACCGCAACAGCGATCAAGACATCATTGTGTTTACGTTATGCGATTTACGTACATTAAATTTTTGACATGTGACGGCGACAGCGACTGCGACCTCATTGTGTTCCTCAGTAAGCATTTGACCCAACTTGCCACTTTTTTTTTGGTCTTCGCTGTTCTGATTGCTTCCTTGGATGCTTGGGTTTTTATTTCTACGGAATAACCATATATCCATATTTTGTCACCAGTGATTACAAGTTTCCTTTTCCGACGGATCTTTTAATCAAAATTTAGCAATTTCCGAACAAACTTCGATGGCGCACCTTTTATTATGCCCAAAATCTTCTTCTTCTTCTTCTTTTCCTTTTTCCGGCGTTGTTATGGTCAGAAGTGTAGGACCATAACCTTCCCACTTAACTGCATTCCTACTGGTCCGCTTGTGGGGTCCGCCGGTTTGACCTCAGAAAGTAGCGGCAGGCTTCCCGGTTTGGGATTACTTCATGGCTGAGGCCAATCAAATGCTGGTGTTTTTGCATTTGTTTGCACCAATTGTTTTTCGGCCTGCCTTTTTTTTTGTGACACGGGCATGCTCCAGATTTTTTTTGTTTGATCTTACTCTTACAACACCGGTGATCTCCAGTCATGTCCACCCACTGATTTGCATGTACACTTGTGGGCAGTTTAGTGGTGGTATATGTGTCCCTAGGCTCACCTTGGTGTTTTCTAAATTGCCTAGATGTGATTTTTGTTTTCCTTTGTTTTAGTCGCCTTTTACGACAAGCGAGAGGTATCGCTGCAGGGATATTCTTAACCCTTCCCTGCACGGAAGTATTTATGCCCAAAATATAGGAAAAAATGTCATGACATAAGCCAACCGGTATGTGTATATCCTCAGCAATCGCTCTGATAGTGATTCGACGATTTTCTATAACAATTTTTTTCACTGCTACAACGTTTTCATATTTTAGAATATTTCCAGTGCTTGGAGCACTTACTTTTATTTAATATAATAATTCATACAGTGTCTTAATTCAGTTTTTTCAATAGCAAAACATCGCCAAGCATTCCAAAACACGGCTAACCTTTATATCTGCGAAAAACAAACTAAATATTCCAAATGGCTGACAATGTCAGCATATGTTAGGAGGATGTATATCAATATAACGAACAATTTGAAAATCGAATGCCTTTAGCTCGCGAATTTCAAAAAGGCACCGCTTTTTATTACAAATTTCGTATGGTAAAAGGCGAGAGCATCTCTCTTAAATGTATAAAAATTAATTAAGTGATTTCATTCCTTTTTTTTCCATCAAAATCTTTTTCAATCATCAATCAATCTTCAATCTTTTTTTGCTCAATGACTCACCTTTCCCTCTGTATTTTAAAGCATAAACGTCGATTTCCTATGTGTGTTGCGCCAACTGGGTAAACATTCCACTTACCTACTTGACTTGAACAGACTGGAACTATAGGAGACCATGCAGGACGTGGCCGCCACCGGACTGGTCGTTCGGCCGAGAATATCGCGGCTGTGGCTACCGATGTCGCTGAGAACGAAGAAACATCAACCAGACGATGGGCCCCGCAATTAAGCATAACCATACGGACCCTAGAGCGAATATTAGTGAAAAACTTACACATATTTCTGTACAAAGTACAAACAGTTCATCAGTTAATGCCTGCTGGCCGTCAGTCGCGTGTGAATTACGAACAACGAAGAGGACCATTTTTGTGTCGAAAATCATCATGAGCGACGAGGCGCATTTACACTTAAGCGGTTACATCAATAAGTAAAATCTTCATTTCAGGGCATTGAAAATCCGCGTGTGATACACGAGGAGCCATTAAATCACTCAAAGCCACTGTGTGGTGCGTCATTCACATAGTAGGAGTGATTGGGCCGTATTTTTTTGAGGACGCCATCGACAATACTGCCGGTTGAACGGGGCTTGGTGAACATTTGGTTCCAACAAGACGGTGCAACCACACACACAGCACGAGCCCCAATGGATATTGTGAAGTAAGCGTTTCCTTTTCGCGTAATCTCCTGTTTTGGCGATTTGGCATGGCCAGCAAGATCACCAGATTTAACCATCCCAGAGTTCTTTCTTTGGGGCTACTTGAAGTCACGGACTTATGCCAACAAGCCTCGGACTTTCGCGTTCACAGCCCTTAAGAAGAATGTTCGACAGAAATACCAACATTTATCACCGGATTTCTTACGGAAAATCATGGAAAAGGCGATAAAATGGGTACAAATGTGTATCAACACTGGCTATAGTCACTGGACGGATATCATCTTTTTCAGAGAAAAAATTCATCAATGCCATTTTTTTATTTATTAAAAAAGTTATTCAAAAACAAAATTGGATGATATTTCTTCCGCCACCTTGTACATACAAGAAGCCCTATGCGTTGTTGCATAATACAATACTTAAGAAAAATGTAATGTAAGTAGTTACCTATCGCAATTAGGGGCCACGAGTAATTTAAAAAGAATAAACTAAAAATAAAATTAAAAATTCTACGTAACCTACGATACAACAAAAAATTTAAAAAGTAAAAAAATTAAATTGTTCTCTCGGCCTTTTGACTTCATTAAAAGAACCTATTAATATTTTTAATAAAGGGTCCGCCAAATAATTTTTTTTTTTTGAAAATGCTATAAAAAAAACTACTGAATATTTTCTCAAATTTCTTTTTTTATTTGAAAGTACAATCCTTCCGGTTAATAATGGAAAATAATTTCATTCAAATGACTGCCTCGGCTGGCCATGCAGTAGCCTACACGATCGGTCCAATTTTTAAGCACATTATCGATTGTGTGCAGCTGTATTTCACCAATGGCTTCACGAATATTGTCCTTTAAAGCGCCAATTGTCTCTGGCTTGTCGGCGTAACACTTATCTTTGACGGCACCCCATAAATAATAGTCCAACGGTGTCAAATCGCAGCTCCGAGGTGGCCAAACGACATCAGCTCTGCGGCTGATAATGCGATCTTCAAAAAGAGGGCGCAAAACATCGAGTGTAGCTTCGGCTGTGTGGCACGTAGCGCCGTCCTGTTGAAACCAAATGTTGCCAATATCCTCCTCTTCAATTTTTGTGAACAAAAATTCGTTCAACATGGCCCGATAACGATCGCCATTGACTGTAACGGCCACTCCTTGCTCATTTTCGAAGAAAAATGCCCCAATTATGCCTCTGGACCAAAATCCGCACCAAACAGTGGCTCGTTTTGAGTGCACCGGCTTTTCAATGTATGCGTGCGGGTTTTCTGTGCCCCAAATGCGACAATTTTGCTTGTTTACATACCCGCCAAGATCAAAATGAGCTTCATCTGAAAAGATGATTTTTTTGGCAAAATCAGCATCTTCTGTTTCAAAGTAATGTCGCAATATTTCCCAGCGTTGTTCAAGCGTATACACAACCATATTCGTTCAGCGGAAGGATAAAACTAATTATCTGTCAAATCAGACATGAGCTAAGTGTTACCATTCACGAAATAAGCACTACTTGAAAAAAAAAACGTTAGATGGCGGACCCTGTATAAGCGCCGGCGCGTCGGGGAACTGCTAAGTAAACAAAAAAAAACAAGAATACAAATAACAAGAATATTGATAATGATAAAGTACTGATTATACAAAGACCTACTCTATCTAAACAACGTAAGTAAGTACCGAAACAACCATATCCAATATTTTAACGCAGCGCACTCAAGCGAACGTCTCATATAGAAGTGGTACAATATCGAAACAATGCCGGAACTTAGTATACCTTGTAAGATACGAGTAAATTGATGTACAAAACTAAGTTCATACGTAAAATTTGAAATTAGTAGATATTTTTTTATACATTACACCTATGTAGATATAACTAGTTATCCTTCTTCACTTAGCGGTTCCCCGACGTGGCGACGTTTACATTAAAACTACACGTATTAATTGGTTCTTTTAATGAAGTCAAAAGGCCAGACCAAGAGAAAAATTTTATTTTTTTACTTTTAAAGTATTTTTTTTGCGTCGAGGGTTACTTAAAATTTTTAATTTTATTTTTATTGACGAAGTACTCAACCATTGTCTATCACTCGTTAAAGTAGTACCACATCATTTCTACATATCCTTTACAGCCCAACCAACCAGTAGTAATATCCAATAAATTTAGTCCAAATCAACAATTTCTTCCTTCCATAGGAACATTATTAATGGATCTAGAATTCAACAACCATGCAACAGATTAACCGCGACAATTATTCCTCGTTCGTCTCGTACATGTATGTCATGTGGGACAGCCAGAAGATGTCAGTATATAGGACGCCTGCACGCCGAAAACAGGAATGAATATAACACTTGATTTTCTTCTCCTGGGCTGGTGCCGCAAAAATCACTCTCAGACTAAGAGAGCCCTTTATGTGAAAGCGATCTTTAATGAGCGTGCATTTATCATAAAAACAACAAATTATTTTGAGAAAGAATATGTCTTTGGCAGCGTAATGGCCTCTTTATAATTATTTCAATTTAAGGATACCCATTTCAATTTAAAACAGAAAGAGCTGTAAGCCGAATGCCATAATTAATGAATATGGGATTACCCTTTAACCTATCGTGTAAAAATAAAAGTGGGTACGGGAGCCGATGTGGATGCGTTAAACAATCATAAATTGTACACGCTCTCTGACATGTGTAGCGTTTTTGAGCAGAAATCCTGGATATGAAGAAAGCAATTAGACATCTCCTTAAGAATATATTCAAACACAGGGTGTTACAGTTCTTGTAGACAAACAAACTTAGGTTAAGTTGGACTGTTAGAGGAGTTATTCAGGTAGGCAGGGTCTGACATAGGTATCACTGAAATCGAACCACTACCACAATAAGCAAACTCATCACCTTCTCACCTTCCTGATACTCGGAAGGAGACTTATCGACCGGAGATTTGCCGTGTTAGACGTATTTTGAACCATCTTGGGGATTGCTGTCTTCCAGTGCACTGCATAAGACTGGGATGCCAACGAAGTAATGATTCTTAGCCTCTCCAGCTTGTTGTTGGGTGTAAGCTGCACCAAGAAGAAAGGCAATACCCGCTTCTCCTGTTTAGCTCGCGCGCGCCGTGGTGAACGGCTTGACTCCCACGAACTGGAGGTCGTCGCTCTCGATAACTTTGAGCTCGGAGAGCATTTTTTCGGAGTCCGTAATCGAGTTTACGCCTTTGAGGAGCACCGTTTGCAAATTCTCGATCTTGGGGGTAAAGGAGAGGAACTCTGTCCTTGTCTCATTTAAATGGTTCTTAACCCGCTTATGCTACTTCAGTGTATTGGAATGAATTGCATAGCGGTCCTGACCTAAGCCTTTAAATACAAAACGCTAATGACATGCTCACATACATCTTGCTGTTGTGTTGTTACTGCTTCTGTTGTTTAGGCTGTTGTTTTTGCTGTTGCTTCTCCTATTGCGGCTGTTGTTGTTGCTACTGCTTTTTACGCGGCGATTGATGTCGTGGCATCTGTTCAGGCTGCTTCGTTTGCGGCTGCTGCTGTTGACATGACTGAAGCTGCCCGAAATTAAAAGGACGGCAAGGGGGTTGTTGTCTCCCATGTAGCGACATCAATTACATAAACTGAAGGTATTCAGTATTCAGGTTAGCTCTGAAGCTCTAGTCGAAATGAGCTGAAACTCCTGCAAGGTTTCCCATCAAACAAACTTGGCACTGAGCCGACTATGTTTTTCTCAGTTGTGTTATAATCATTATACTTTATCGCTCTCTTTCTCTCCATCTCTGTTTTTTGTTTTTTCCTTACTCCTCCGAATGCTGGTATATTCAGTCCTTTAAGGCTTACCTTCTTCTTGACTCATTTTCTATTTCCACTATTACTGGTTCGATCCCTTCGGGTTTTACATCATCATTACACATCCTCTTTATTGCAGTTAAGTGGGAAGGTTTTGGTCCTACACTTCTGACCATAGCAACCCTGGAAAAAAGGAAAAGAAGAAGAAGAAAATTACATATCCTCTTTATTGCTCCCAGTTGCACATCCATTCACAGGAAGGCAATATTCAAAGGTGGCTGCCTTGCGTTGCAATATTTACAACGTGATTTTTTTTAAAAATTCGCAATTCGTCTCTTCCTCTTTAGGTGTAGAACTATCGAAAATGAAATGCAATATTGTGTATATTTCCACTGTCGCTAGTGTCAGTATGTATTCGTACGTGCTTGCATTATTCGAAAACCGCAGAGGTATCGAACTTCTTCCCAATCGTTGCACCGAATATGCTAGCACATTTTACGGTTTCGGTGAGATTCAAAGGCATCGGAGGCATACCGAGACTCTATTACATATTGCCAGCACGATTCGTGTAAATGATTGTAGAAAGAAGGTTTCGCACAATGAAGTACCATCCAAGCAATGTTGTCCATATTGATACTGCCCGACTCCGAACCAACTAATGTCCACGACACTATCCAATTTGTGTGGGGTTCTCTTGGTTCCATTAGTTTTAGAAAGCATGCAACTCAGATGTAATACTCTTGCTTGCCTCGTGTTGAAATCGATTTTTCTGCTCTCGTCGTTTGCCTTTCAGGCCAATTAGTTTCATTGTGCCATTGGAGAACAAAAATAACCTAATTATGGCAGCGTGTAGGTTGCCTTGTTGACAGTGTTTCCATAAGTCTGCCGCATTCACAGTGTGCTTATAAGTTTTGTTACTGTGCTATTTGTAATCAATTAATTAGCAATTTTGTTAGAAGCCGCATGTTGTAAGCAAAAATGTTAAGCACATGGTATTTTCTTTTAAATGTATCTCAAACCGATTTTGAAGAACACTCAAAACCAAAGGGAGGACAAATTTGTTGTTCTAGGGAATGGCTTGGTAGAGACGCAATCAATGGGAGGTAAAATCTGGAAGCCCTGTTCCGTTCACTATACTCGTAATTATTCAGCAGGTTACGTAAAAAATATGCTACAAGGCTTTGGTCCGGCTTTTATAAATGTTATGATACTTTGTGCATAATCAATGTAGTTTGAACAACATTGAAAATGTTCTGAAACAGTTGAAATGATATAGTCAATTGACGCAATTACTAGGATAGACGATTATCGTTTAATTATTTGCACTTAATACAAACATTAAGTCATCAAGGTTATTTTCTTCTTTGGACAACACTTCTGCCCATCTCAGATAACTTTTTAATTCCCCAATTAAAAAATATTTGGCTCTGACGAAAGAAAAACAACCCAAGAGTCACTCGACCATCATCCCGAGATCTAGTATTGTTTGCATCAAAAAAGTTATGCAGACTGAAGAACAAGTGGAGATCTGATTGTAAATCGGGTGCACCATTATTTACCACACTTTTTTCCCAACTCGACTCCTTTAACTGTGTGCAGGTGGTCCTAGCTGTACGAGGGCGAGTGTTATCCCTACCAGATTGGCCGTTTCTGCTCTAATGCCGACTGTCGCCGACTTAGTGGCGACAAAACCAAGCTTTATCCAGTAACGCGCAAAAACAAGTATTCTGGCGAACTATAAAAAACTTTATTTCACAAAATAATAATAATTAGAACATACATACATATATATTTTAATTTTATTTCTACTTACTCTTGGTTTCCGTGGTTGGCGTCCATACGTTTCAGGAAAAAGTGAAGGATAACCGTTATAAAATTCATGACGAAGAAAGACCATTAAATTGAACGAAGAGTATGAAAATCGTTAAATGAGTGCGTTCCACGGAAACCAAAGGTAAGTCGTTTACACGGCTGTGTTTACACGGGTGTTGGTAACATGCTCCTCCCCGTATGACGTCGAAGAAAGTACATACTTAAACCTTTTCACCAACACCCTCATTGTCTTGGCGTACGTCCAAAACTGCAATTTTTGCGGCAGGTCGATGATATTCCCCACTCGATGTGCGGACAATGACGCTTCGCACCTGTCCATCTTTTGCTTTTATTGTTCTCACTATCACTCCTTTAGGCCAGCAATATCTAGGTAAGCCCGGATCGACGATAATTACTATGTCTCCTTCCTGGATCGGTTTGGCCTTTTCAAACCAATTGGTGCGCCGAGTCAATGTTGGTAGTACTTCAAACATCCACTTCTTCCAAAATAGGTCTGCTAGTAACTGGGAGTGGCGCCATGATGCTCTGACATACTTATCAGAGGTATTAAACACTCCTGGAGGTTTGTTTCCGGATGATGAGCCGAGTATAAAATGGTTGGGTGTCAATGCTTCTTCTTCAGCAGTATCTAGCGATAAATACGTAAGTGGTCGACTGTTTACTATACTTTCTACTCCAATAAGCAAATTGTTCAGCTTCTCGTCAGTCATCTTCGTGTCAGGTGTGATTATCTGGTACAGTACAGTTTTAATGGAACGAACCATCCGTTCCCAAGCACCACCCATGTGAGGGCTTGCCGGAGGTATAAACTCCCATTTGGTGTGCTGTGTCGTGAATTCAGCTTGGATGTCTTTAAAGTTGATTTTATCATGAGCTTCACGCAATTCCTTTTCGGCTGCCTTCAAGTTGGTCCCGTTGTCACTATAAAATTGTAGGGGGTAACCTCTTCGAGCGATGAAATTCCGAATGACCATAATGCATGAATTCATTGTTAAGCTATGGGCCACTTCGATGTGAATTGCACGACAAGTTAGACATGTGAATACGGCACCGTATCGTTTCTCTGCACGTCTTCCAACTGTTACCAGGAACGGTCCGAAGAAGTCTACCCCAACGTAGGAAAATGGTCTGGTGTATGGGGAGAGCCGCGCTGCGGGTAGTGATCCCATCTCTGGAGGCTTTGGGGTTGCTGTCCGTATCTTGCACATCTGGCACCTGCTCCGCACAGTTCGGTAAAGAGTGCGTAACCCTGATATATAAAAGGTTTGAAAAACTTCATTGATCACTGTCTCGTGATTAATATGTTTTAACTTCCTGTGATACCAATCAACTATTAGTCTAGTTATGTAGTGGGATTTCGGCATTATAATAGGATTTTTACTTGCATTGTTAACAATCAGTTTTTCTAGTCGATCTCGCATTCGAATTATCTTGTCTCCATCTATAAATGGGGACATTCGACGAAGAGGGCTTGTCTTTGGCAAGGAACAGTGAGGATTTTCTAATAAAAGGCGAGTTTCTAAACTATAGGCTTGGGACTGTGCCAGGCGGTAGAGGACATGATGTGCCCAAAGTAATTCTTCTTTGGTCAGGTTAGGGATTTCGTCGATGTTTATATGAGTGTGTTTCGCGGATATTCCCGTTAGTCTCCTTTGTGTTACAAGACTTATGAATCGCTTGACGTATGCTATGCAGGAAACAAGCCATTCCCATTTTGAAAAGCGATTGAAGTGAACGATAGGATCATTGACTTGAACAGTTAGATGTTGCTGAATTTCGGGATTTTGTTTGAACTCATCATTTGGCATTTTACCTTTCGCCGGATCATTAATTGGCCAGCTTTCTGGTGCTTGACTTAAGAATGCCGGTCCGCTGAACCAGGGGCTCCCGAGATGAAACTGTGGTTGATGATCCCATTTTGTGGCCAAATCAGCGACATTCTGTTTTGAGGGGACAAACTTCCAGTTCGCGATATTCGTTGACTCCTGTATTTCACCTACGCGAAACATTACAAATTGCTTGTAAACTCTTGGATCAGCACGAAGCCATAGTAAAACCGTTTTGGAGTCAGACCAATAATGGGTGGTTTTTATGTTAAGATCGTGAGCTTTTGCTATAGAATTTCCAAGGCGAGATCCCAGAACAGCAGCTAGAAGTTCCATTCGAGGTATCGAAATAGGACGAAGGGGAGCTACTTTAGTCTTCGAGCAGACCAGCACTACTTCCGTTCCATTCGCCGATTCGATCCTAAAGTATGCCACTGCAGCATAAGCCTTTTCGCTCGCGTCAGCGAAGACATGTAGCTCTACCTTACTAGTGTCACTGCAACCCAAACCAAAATAACATCTAGGCACCTGAACCTTTTCAACTTCTTGAAGTGCCGAAAGCCACCTGGTCCATGCTTCCGAAAATTCTTGAAGAATGGGTTCATCCCATCCTGTTCCACTCCGCCAGATGTCTTGTAGTAAAATTTTCATGTAAACTGTAAAAAAGTTCAATAAGCCTAGTTGCCTTTTTGTCGGCAATTTCTCTCCTCTAAGAACGTCTCCGCTTGCTTTTGCATATTTTAAATTGAATGTAAAGGAATCGGTGCTGGTCTGCCACCACATTCCAAGGACCTTTTCTGCTTCCACAACTTGCTCAACTGTTTTCCCTGCTTTGCAAAATATGCCTTCAATTCCGGCTTCACCTAAGGCGTCAGTGACCATTACTGAGTTCGAAATCCAGTTACGGATGTGAAAGTTGGCATGTTTATGAATTACTCGTACCTCTTTAGCAAGGTTGATGGCTTCCTCGACGGAGTTGACGCTGTCGAGCATGTCGTCAACATAGTGCCTTTCAATTATGGACTTCGCTGCCCTTGGAAATTGTTGGCCGTACTCTTTGGCATTCGAATTCTTTACATATTGGGCAGCCGATGGCAAACAACTAGCTCCAAAACTCATAACCTTCAAAATGTAGACATCAGGTTGTTTGTTGGTTTCTCCATACCGCCAAAAGAATCGCTGCGATTGTTGGTCCTCTTCATCCATAGCTATTCTATGGAACATTTCGCTTATGTCGCCGCAAACGCCTATCTTTCCAATTCTGAAATTAAATAAGACGTCTGTCAAGGAAGTCAAGAGGTCCGGACCCTTGTCAAGACAGCCGTTAAGGGAGACTCCATTGCATTCCGCTGCGGCGTCCCATACTACTCTTATCTTCTTTGGTTTATTCGGGTTCTTAACGGCGAATATCGGTAGATTCCATTTACCTTGATATCTAATTATTAGCTCGTCTTTTCGAAGCTTCCGTATATAGCCTTTAGTCTCCATGTCTGCAATGTGGCTATTCACTTGTTTGCTTAAATCTGGATCCCTTTCAAGCTTTCTCTCAAAGCAACACAATCTTCGGTAGGCCATAGCTTCATTATTCGGTAGCGTTATATCGGTAGATTTCCAAAGCAATTTTGCTATGAAGCGGTCACCATCTCGTTTGACACTATTCTGCAATTGCAATTTGGCGGTTGTACACATCTTGCTCTTTTGCCATCGTTCCAAGCCTTCGTTTTCGATTTTCATGTTCTCCACCATTAGGTTTTCCAAACTAACTTCATTATTGCACTCACATATATGTAGGTTAACGCTCTGAGCTGTTGAGTTTCTGTTTGTACTTTGTCCAAGTTCTCCATATATTGTCCACCCAAGTCGAGTCTTTGTTGCAGCCGGTTCGTTTGGTTTCCCTTCTCGAAAGCTTAAAGGCATTGCCAGGCTCCTGTTATTAAGCCCGATGATGACTCTTGGAACAACGTTTCGGTATGAGTCCACTGGAAGACCTTTCAAGTGTTGGTATTTTTCGGTGATCTCTTGCATTCATAGTGTTTGAGGTGGTAAATCAAGCTTGTCCACAGATCTTACATTTCGTAAAGAATAACGTCTAACGATTTTGTTTTTGGGAGCAATTTGTAAATCCATGAGTTGGGAATCTTTCTCGGTACGTATAGTCCCGTCTGTCCATCTAAGACATAAGTCAGATTTAACCCCTTCAACTCCGATCATCTCCAAAATGCCTTTCTCAACCAAAGTAGGACCTGACCCATCGTCTAGGAATGCATATACGTCAATGGATGAATCTTTACCGAAAATTTTAATGGGCGCGATTCGATATAAAATATTAGATGTTTCCGTACTGTGAGCAGCAAGGACTGCAGCATCCGAGTGTCGAATGTTTGGTTTATGAAGTAATGGATGATGCTTAGCATGGCATCCACCAATTTGACATTCCTTTCGGTCTCGACAATATCTAGCATTGTGTCGTTTTAAGCAGGACCGGCACAACTTTCTTCTATTAATTAAATTCCACCTCTCGTCGTAGCCCATTTCCTTAAATTGGCCACACTTGAATATATCGTGCATTTCATTGCAAACGAAACACGCAGCGTATGGCATTGACCCAGAACTGGCATCTCCTTCATGAAAGTTTATACGGTGCACCCCACGGCGTTCCAAATTAGCAGTACTCGTGGTTGAAAGCGGAACAGATAAGACTCTACTTGCTGCTTGGGCAAGTTGATAAAGCCAATCACTTAAAGTCTTTAAACTCAAATCATATATATTTTCTGTATAAAGAGACCAATCAATTCGCCTTTGAACAGGGAGCTTTTCAATTAAATCTTGAATGAGCGAAGGATTGCTCATATGTGAGCTCAAACCAGAAGCTTCAATCGTAGCTACTATGCTCTTGACCTCAAG
Source organism: Merodon equestris (assembly GCA_958301585.1). Lineage (NCBI taxonomy): Eukaryota > Metazoa > Arthropoda > Insecta > Diptera > Syrphidae > Merodon > Merodon equestris. Next base: position 153,126,252 of record OY284413.1, on the reverse strand, counting down.
CGAAAAATTAATAAGCGATTCAAGTTTATTTGGATTTACTGCTGGCGCAGCACGTACCTTAGCCAAAAGGATGTTTAAAATATGTTCTGGGCGGCCAAACACCATTTGAAGAGTGGAAATAATTTCAGGCACTAACGCAGGTAATGTCAGGCTGTGACTCACATAATCTAATGCTTTTCCCTTTTAAGGATCGCTGTAGCCGAAGAAGGTTCTCTTCATTAGTGAGTCCACATAACCTGCTTGACGTTTCGAAACTGCTATAGAAGAGAGGCCATTCTTCTGGTCTGCCACTGAATGTTGGGAGTTCCCTAGATATAACTTGACGAGCCTGGACGTACTCTTGGTTCGGTACAAATGAAGAGACTAAATTGACACCTTGCTGTGGCACAGTGTGCTCCTCGCGTTGTTTGTTCTTCAACTCAGTCCTACTATTTACCCTACCGCCCATACCCAAGCCATCATATGCCTCCCCCTCACTGCCCTGCTTAAATATATCAGATTCCGTTTCGTATTGCAATGCAAGTAATTTAAATTTCTTATCGACATACCTTAATTCAGCCTCCCTCTCTTCTTCCAGCCGCATCAACTCTAATTTTAGCGAACGTTGTGTCAATGCGATTCCACTTTTCTCGTTTCTTTTGGAACATGCCTTTTTTAATGTCGTTGTCGCGATTCCTGGTAACATCGTTCTATCGGAATCCTCGTCGTTACTCTTTGCGACGCAACCCTCACACATCCAATCTCTCTCACTCACAGTGCTGTCGACCGCAACGCAACCGAAATGGTACCAATAGTCGCACTGATCGCACTGCACCATATTCTCGTTGTCTACCTCGCTGCACAGGGGGCAGCTGCTGAGATCAGCTTCTCCAAGATCATTTTTATTTGTTGTTCCATGACCTCGTTTCCCAGTTACTTTATCCATTATTGTACTTCAATAGTACTACGCCACAAGATTTTTTATAGAAATGTCGCCGACTTAGTGGCGACAAAACCAAGCTTTATCCAGTAACGCGCAAAAACAAGTATTCTGGCGAACTATAAAAAACTTTATTTCACAAAATAATAATAATTAGAACATACATACATATATATTTTAATTTTATTTCTACTTACTCTTGGTTTCCGTGGTTGGCGTCCATACGTTTCAGGAAAAGGAAGAAAGTATGAAAATCGTTAAATGAGTGCGTTCCACGGAAACCAAAGGTAAGTCGTTTACACGGCTGTGTTTACACGGGTGTTAGTAACACCGACTTTAATCTGCACAACTGTTGACAATAGACTTCTACGCTTCTATGGTGATAATAAGACACTCAGTACCTTCTTGAGTGGGTGAGGTCCATTTCCTGGATATTGTGTTGGTCGGTCTTCTAAAATAAGCTATTTCTGACGACATTTAATGTTATTGTGAAAAACTTATTTCTTAGCTCCGGTGACGAGCCGGTTCAAAAATAGTACTTAATTATGACGCGACAGAAATACAGTTCAAACTGTGATTTGCCCTTTTTTCCCTAGCTTTATGTTCTTTTTAATTTTTGTTAAGTGTCGGTAGATGGTCATATGCCTTACGTTGAGTTCATTTGCGAGTTCCCTTAACATAAAAATGGATTTTTTTTCGACGGGACTTCAGGAGCTCATTGTCTAACTCTTCTGGCCTACCCGGACGAGATTCATGCTTTAGGTCAATTTCGAAACTTTTCCAACCAGCGCTGTCACCTTGAATCGTTGGGAACGATCTCTCCTTACACATTTTGAATTTTTTTAGTGGTTTCATTCCCATTCTATTTTTTCCGAAAAAAAATAATAAAATATCGTCAAAATGTCGTTCCAATTAAGGTTGTTAGTAATACACATACACACACATACCCAGTATGGAAAGCCTTTCGGTTTCTGATATTCTGATATGCAAGTGCCATTCATGGATAATGGTTGCGAGTTCCGCTTCAACGACAGGAGACGGCACTGTGTTTTGGAGGCATTTGTAAGCGTTTAACATCCCTGCAAGGAGTATAAGCGACATCCCTGTCTGGTGTGATCCTGGGACAGAACTATCAACCCGGCAGTATGTGCAGTCAAATACAATCCGGGAGCTGTGAACTGACTGCGAAGTGGGCAACAAGTAGGTTAGCTTTAGCTGTCAACCCCAGCTAGAATATCATTTTGAATGAGCGTTGGTATAGACGACGCAGTTAATTTTTTTATGTTTTATACAAACGACCAGAAACTTTTGCTACCTTTGGGACATTGAAGGATCTTACGACTCAATTTTGGATCGATTGGGAATTTAACCCTTCGAATGTGGGTGTTGCAGTCATTTCTGGCTCCTGTTTTCGGTTTTCCACTGATCCTTTTGCCTTATAGGCCCGAAAGCTTAGCTCCCTCAGCCTAAAAGTCTCTTTGCAGCTCAAGTCATACCACGTTTTGTCCTTCAGCCTGGGGCTTTCAATCCTACTAGGAATAAAATTTGTAATGCCAATTAGGAGCTGCAGCGTTCAAGTCGTTGTCGAGGAAGCACAACGACCAGTTAAAGATTCGAAAGAAGTTGTTAAGGCCGCACCAGTTTGCTTTCTCGTAGAGCCATACTGTGTTTTTAGGAGCTTTTTCTTTAACTGGGTGGCTAATACCACGCAGTGGTCGGATGAGCCTAGAGGTGACAATCTATCGTGTATTTGTTAGGCTGAGAGGTAAGAAACAAATTCAGCGTGTTGGCGATTTGACCAGCAACATCGGGGATACGCGACGGCTCATTTACAAGTTGAGTTAATTGATTTTATTGGGCAAACGTTTCAAAACACCTTCCTTCGGGTGTTGTCTGTACAGAATGTTGAAGCCACCGAGAATTATATACATTGAAATTGCCCGCTAAAACGATTTCAATGCGAGGTGAATTTTAGCCATATGACATAAAATTTCGTGGAGGATAAATGGTTATATTGTGGTAGAAGTTGGTGAGCGATGTCACCTTGATCGTCTGTAGGAAGCCCTGAGGCAGATGAATATGCGAGGCAAACGTAGAAAGTTTTAGGCCTGACTGCGAGTTTTGGAAAAACTGCAATTATCAATTTAAAAATGATTTTATTATCTACATAATCTCCCTTGACTCCAGCATACTTGGCCCAGCGTTTCTTCAAAATCAGTATCCTTTTCCGGAACTAGTGAGAGTCTGGAAAGTTGTGAAAATATTCACCAACAAATTTCTTCCAATTTGGGAGAACAGGCCAAGCAAATCGTACGTATCACGCAGTTTCGCCATCGCCATCGCGTTCTCTCCAAGCTCTTCTCGCCTGTAATTGTTTTGACTTTTGCAAGGTAATCAATACGCTGGCCGTGACTTTTCCGGCAGATGCCATGACTACGCTTTCTATATTGGCTGTCACCCACTGCTTAGTCTGCTGTTTCGTTTCTGGCGTGTAATGGTAATTCTATGTATGTCCCATCCATGGTAAGAAATCGCTCATAAAATTGGTCGGATCTCTATTGAATCTGTCCAAAGATTGCTGCGAAAATCTTTTACGCATTCGCTTTTTATCGACATTCAGTTAATAGTTTGATAATTCTAATATCCTAATATCTAATATGTCTAATATCCTCAACCTTCACTCGCCTATCATTCGATGTTTTCCGGCGGTTTTTGGCCGTCTTTCATGCAGCTCATCTTTAAGGGATGTGCGACCACGTTTAAATTTAGCTGTCCACTTTTTAATGAAGCAAAGTTCAAGTAAACTATTATCAACATATCGCACAAGGCCAAAAATATACATTTTTGCTGATTGGACCGCCATCTCTATGTCTGGCCGAGAACTTGTGGCATATTAAATGTTGAACATCAGACGCGTTAACGTTCCTTCACCTTCCCGTTTTCAACCTGGGAGAAAGAGGATATTTGCAACGCAATGAGGGTTAAAACTGACCTTTAGCCACGGTACGATACCGGAGATTATACACATATCAAGGGATTTGATTAAGTCTTGCTTCTCAGTGGTTTTATTCGCGAAAAGAAATAGAGGGAGAGCCACTGTAAATGGCTCGAAAGTGTACTGTGGAGTAGGGGCAGGACACCGTTCACAAAATATAAGAGTGAAAAGAATTATTCATCTACCAAACTAATGCTAATGTCTTCCAGACAAAGTTGGCAATACAAGAAATCTGCCTCCTACTTAGCAAAACACTTATACGAATCCCTAGTCTGACCATATGTATCGGCAATCAAGATCATCAAGTCGGTTGGTACATTTTTCCCCAAGTCATCTCTTGAATAACTTTGTTCCACGTGTAATGATACAAGTATTTAGAACATCAGACGCATTAAATTTAAAGGAATGAGAGAGAGGATGAGCTAGCCAGGAGGGACACGGGAGACAAGATAAAGAGATTACGGGCTGTCTGCTTTCCTTTCTGAAAAGACTGGGTTTCTCAATGTTTCACATGATAAAATATCACTGCAATACAAGTTGGCTTGTAACTTATGTACCTGATTTCGATTAATTTTGCTTCTCAGTGAAGTTCGCCTCAGATTAGATTAAAATTTAAAAAATAACAAAGATAAGAAGTATACTATACGAAAACTGGGTTTTCCATGAGTTACTTAACTATCAAGTCATGTAGTTAATACCTATGCCTAGGCTCTTGTCTGACAATACTTATAGCGACATACAGTGTCCACAGCAGAATCTTCACAATTCGCCTCTGTAATCCTGAGGATTTGAAATGCAGGGAGTATTTTCCCTATTTTATTTATTTGAAATATTAAAGGGTTTCTGTTTTATGAAGGCGATTTATTTACTGTTGTACCAATCACATTCATTACATTTTAAAATATAAAACAAGTGTTTTGGAGTCCCTCTTATTATAACGCCATAAAGTCGTATCATAAAATAAGAATCAACAGAGTAATATTGACTCTTAAAGTAAATTTTATTACTTCAGTCATAAATATTGGAATATAACTACCGCATCATACCAATCTTAATTTTAACGTGCAATTTATCTGGAACCCGATAAAACCCCAATGCCATAAGGGATACCTTTCAACTTCCAGGTTTTCCTCAATACTTATTTTCAAGTCAGCGTGGGCATTAAGTGTCGTAAATGTGCACTCATACCCCAATTAAGTTACAGAAAAAGATAAACACCCTTACGGCTGAAGACTTCGTTTATAATAAAAAGGACGATACTTAGAATGAATCCAAGTCAAGAACAAAAACATGAACATTTTAAGTCGTAAACATGAAATAAAATCTCACCATCATCGACAGAAAGTAAACTGACGTCCGCTCGAGAGAATGAATTTGCTCCCATAATGCATTTGTCGCTCCACTCGACCGTTCTATTCTCCTCGTTCGATTGCAGTAAATTGTGCGGAGGATTGTGAAAAATCACATCCCTTCAAAGCCTTGTGGGGTTGCGTTTTATTTGTTGCTCATATTTTTCTTGCTTTTTATTTTCAGCTACGATCTCATTTCATCTACCCTTGTTTGTAAGGACGCCAAGCTGCTGTACCTGCAAATTAAAACATATTATTTGTAGGTCGAAGCAGGCTGGGAGGGAATGAAAATCAATACTTAAATTTATGAAAGGGCTTTTTTGCCTTGGAAGAAGGGCGTTATTAATTGTAAGAGTTATCAGCGTCATCATCTCTTTCGAAAATTTTTTTGTTTTAAGTTTTAATGAAAGGTCGTCCTCATTAAGAAGGGATATACTGTTTTACTGTTTTTATTCTGAGTGTGAAAGTTGGTCAAACTTTCGTCCGTCCACCAAGGTCCTTTAGGGCCGATTTGTTTTCTTGGGGGGACTTCGTATTTTAATTAAACTATCCATCAGTTATTACGCAACCACATTGTCGCCGCGGGAGTGTTTGAATCAGAGGAATCGCCATAGTCGAAGGTACTTGTATATACATCACATAGTTGTTTGTAAGTGTAAAACATCAGCTTTCCTACTATTGTGAAGCTCTGTGGCTTTTGAAGCCGACGAAATGGGGTACGGATTCTATAACAACCAAATCACCGAAATCAAATTTCGCGTTGTTTTTCCTCAATAGGATACTGACAAGACCGAATGGCGCATCTTGGAATATTTACTTAAATTCAACAATAAAGAATAGGTTCATTTTCGTATAAGAAAAATAATTAACACATAGGCTACACAGAATAGCATCGGTTCTAGCCTTTACGAGCTATAATGCTCTTTGAAGTGAAAATCGAAACATACAAAGATAATGCTGGATATAAGTAGCAATAAGCACTGTATAACAAATAGGGCAATACAATTAAATAGTCATCCAACAAGAGATGTCATTTTATATTTCTCGCATATATTAAACTATACTGAGGTATCACTGTGGTGACTGTTGACAAATAAAAACTAGGATGTCATTAAATATATAAGAATGGGCATCACGAAATCTACTGAAGTATTGTAACCAAGCGCAAACACACTAAAAATATCGTGGAAAATTTTTGTAAAGTCCGTGTGCCTTTGGTCAACATCAACCACTTTTCCACACAGTTATAGCGGACTAAATCAATTAATTTGAAGGTTTCGGGCATATTAGGGATATTAAAATTTAACAATTGACATATGATATGTTCCAACAGTCCAAAATAACGTCAGTTTGTTGCGGTTTTCGAGCTAATAATGGTTGGCTTATCGAACGATGTTGATAGTAGAAATAAAGGTTACTTCCTCAAGAGCACAATTTCTTTGAAATATTGTACATATACATATGTATGTATATTGTAGCTTTCTTTAAATTGCAGAGGGCAATATACTCCCATGTGTTCTACAGATTTAGTTTTCGGGAAGATACCAAAAATATTCTGTATACCTACTATAAAGAATATTCCCTAGTAAACCTTTAATGCCTAGAATTCTTATACCCGGGACTTACATATATGTAAGTGACTACTCTCGGAGCAAAAATCGATAAGATTCTCTTACAGACTCTTACTTGCTAGCACCCAAAAACTATTTTTGAAGTTAAAATGCGAAAAAAATTATTCGATATTTTCAACTTCCAGGTTTTAGGACTCGGGGATCGGATCCAGCTGAATCATACAACTTGTGTAGCCCGATGGGTTTCTGAAAAAAAGGCGTCTGTCTCTACAAAATTCGTCATTCGGAGCTGTGGATAGGATTTTTTTAAGAAATTCGACTGAATTTGTCGCTACACAGTAACTATTTTGTTTCCATGTCATTAAGGTGTTGTATTGGAAATGCACTCACAAAGTATGAATTTTGATGTCATCTTATGCTGCGAGTGTTATACCTTCGTCAGTATTTTTTAATCATCTCTCATTCACAACTGATGTTGTTGCACATTTTTTCCGTATAAGAACCGTTCTATAGGCAGACTTGAGCTACAGACCTTCGGCTCAGTCGGTGATGATAATCATTGCACCACGACCACCCCCTCTCGCTGGCAACGAGGTTACATACGAGTATACCTAGATTGGTGCAATCGGTTATTATTCATTCCTTTATGAGATAATCAGAAAATTTTAATTCAATTTAATTATAAGCTTAGAAATGTAATTGGTTACAGATGGTGTTACCAGAACTAAGTGCATGTAATTTGAGATGGTAACACATCTGCAAGGAAGTTCTGGGGGAAGCGTGAATTTCAGTGTATTGTCCAAACATGTCAAGTTTCGTGTTAAAAAAAAAAAAGTGTATGCGTCCACTATTTTACTAAATAAAATTTGCTGAAGCACGCCCAGTTCTTGTTGTGACTTGATTATGAGATGATATAACTATTACATATTGTTAGCTTCAGTGACAAATATGACAATATGATATGACAGTACATCACAATATTTTTTCACTTCGAAAATGTAGTAAATTATATTACAAATCGCGGACAGTTTTATAGCATATTGTTTTTTTTTTTTCAAAGAAAATCAGTGTTGAAAGTCATCGATTGTTAGCTTTATAGAAGTTTATGCTCCAACTTAAATGACTTTTGAATTTTGGTTTGTTCGTTTCAAAAGTGATGATTTTATTATCGACAACAAATACTGGTGAAGATAAAGAAAAATCAAAGATGCAGAAGTGCGAGCATTAGATGAAGGATTGAAAGTTGAAAGCAAAATAAACAGTCCTGGTGAAAGAAACCGATATCGAAAGGCGAACAGCCATTTCACAAATTTTACTGGCTCAATACAAAAGAATTTTTTTTTTTACCACGAAGAACAACCATCAACGCAATATCCACGTACCTGAGAGACCTGAGAGAAGTTCTACGCCACCCACCATATTCACTAGACTTTGCGCCTTCCGATTACTACTTGTTTCGATCGATGTAGTATGGACTTTCGGAACAGCACTTTAATTTCAATGAAGAAGAGGAAAATTGGTTTGATGAATGTCTGACGTCAAGAGATGACAAGATGGGAAACAGATGTATTTAGATGTAGCAGTCATTAAATCACGAAAAATCGACATTTCATATTCATGGCTTTTCATTTGGCTAAATGGCTTTATAAACAGTTAAATGATAGCCGATGTTCAAAAATAATAAAATGTTAGCCAATGATCAGAAATGTTTGAAATTTAATAGGAAATAAATAAATAAATAAAATTCGAGTTAACCTTCCGTCCTCACACATATTTTTTCTAACGCGCTCCGCACACTGGGGTATTACATACCCCACCCAAAAATATTTAAAAAAAATATGTTATTTTATATACAGGGTATCCCACGAGCAGTGTGCCAAAAAGCTAGAGCGTGTAGGTCTGATCAAGACAAGAAAAAAATCGTATGGGAGGGGGGGGGGGTCTATTCCCCCCCGTTTAGCCGGGAGGGGCAATTTTCTAAAAAATTGACTTAATTTGGAAAAAAAAATATTAAAAATCAACAGTTACATCCACAATGCCGTGATATACTTTTTTCTAAAGCCAGAAACCTCTTCTTTCATCTTGTTTCCAAACGAAGCTGTTTTAAGGAATAGTTTTTGAGAAATTAATTTTCAAACTCAAAATTTTGAAAAAAAAATGAAAAAAAAAAATGTCGAACTATTTTTTTTCAAAATTGTATGTAATTAAGTACTAATTTTTTTGTCCAAAATTCAATTCTCTTATTAGTTTTTAGTTAAAAACAGAAAACCGGATGCAAAAATATTTGTAGTTTTCGAGAAATTAAAAAAAAACCCGAACCATTTTTTTCTAAGAAAAATCTTTTTTTTTGGTTTTAACGCGGCTGGACTTGTAGGCAAATTAATGTATGAAACATTAACATCTTTTTTATTATTTTTAAAAAAATTGGAGTTTGATGAGGATTCAATAAACTGACACAGTATTGGAATAACCCTGGATTAATTCTTTTTTTTCATTGATAACGCCTGAAAACTGACCTGCGAATTTCGTCTGGGTCCGCCCGCCGCCGATGGGTTCTACCCGAATTTTGGATTTGGTCCGACGCAATCCCTCCCTTAGTACAAGGAGGATGGCTATTATGCTTGGAGTGCCCAAATCTAGAGTACGGAGAGTGCTTCATACCGAAAATGTACACCCGTACCATTTTAGGACAGTTCAGGAACTCACCTCAAACGACAAGTTTTTGAGAGCAGAATTTTGTCGATCATTACTGCTTCGAAATGAAACTGAACGAAACAATTTTGGAAGGATATTCTGGACGGATGAAGCACAGTTTACCAGAGATGGGGTTACTAACTTCCACAATTTGCATCATTGGAGTAGCACCAATCTACACAACAAAAAACAAAATAAATCACAACACCGCTTTAGCTGTAATGTTTGGCTTGGTATTGTTGGACAAACTGTAATCGGGCCCCGGTTTTTGAATGCCGTTATTAATGGAGAATCATACTTGCAGTTCCTACGAGACCTTTTGCCCGATTTGATGGACAACGTTCCTTTGGCCATAGCAGATAATTTAATCTACCAGCAAGATGGAGCACCAGCACACTACAGCTTACGGGTTAGAAACTGGCTGGATGATCATTTTAGTGACCGTTGGATCGGAAGAAAGGGCCCCACGGAATGGCCACCTAGATCACCAGATTTAACTCCTCTAGATTTTTATGTGTGGGGATTCATGAAGAATTATGTTTACGAAGTGGAAATAGTATCTTTGGAACGACTGAAAGCACGGATTGAAGTCGCTGGAGTCAAATTGTTGACTTATGTGCAGCCATTAGAAGGAGATATAATCTTTGCCTTCTAAAAAATGGGGATTATATTGAAAATTGGTTATAATAAAACTCCGAATTTTTTAAAAATAATAAAAAAGAGGTCAATGTTTCATACATTAATTTGCCTACAAGTCCAGCCGCGTTAAAACCAAAAAAAAGATTTTTCTTAGAAAAAAATGGTTCGGGTTTTTTTTTAATTTCTCGAAAACTACAAATATTTTTGCATCCGGTTTTCTGTTTTTAACTAAAAACTAATAAGAGAATTGAATTTTGGACAAAAAATTAGTACTTAATTACATACAATTTTGAAAAAAAATAGTTCGACATTTTTTTTTTTCATTTTTTTTTCAAAATTTTGAGTTTGAAAATTAATTTCTCAAAAACTATTCCTTAAAACAGCTTCGTTTGGAAACAAGATGAAAGAAGAGGTTTCTGGCTTTAGAAAAAAGTATATCACGGCATTGTGGATGTAACTGTTGATTTTTAATAATTTTTTTTCCAAATTAAGTCAATTATTTAGAAAATTGCCCCTCCCGGCTAAACGGGGGGGAATAGACCCCCCCCTCCCATACGATTTTTTTCTTGTCTTGACCAGACCTACACGCTCTAACTTTTTGGCACACTGCTCGTGGGACACCCTGTATATATTTATATTTTTTTAAATTCATATTTGCAATTCATCAAAACAAAATTCAATACGATGAATAACATAAAATATAAAAATACTGGAAAAAGAAAAACATAATTTCAAAATTAGGTTACAAAAAAAGTTAATAAATATAGTTGTCAACTAAAATCAGTCAAATTTATAAAAAAGTTTAAAATAATAGTTTTAAAAATTGTCACATTACGCATTTTAATACTTTTTTTAATGTTTACTCCACTATATTGTTTTAAAAGGGGGATAAGTGTTTGTTTTTTTAAACCCAAAATTTTAATGTTTTGAGCTGCATTCTATGCATTGCAGTGAGCGATGCTCCTCGCACATGGGAAGTCGACATGTCACACAAAGTTTTTTTGTTTTTCTGCCTTTTTTCCGATCACATAAGTTACACCGAACATATTTTTCCAAGGTGATGGGCTGTTGGTTTTCAAGATTCGAATTTGGTTCAGTTTTGCTTTCATCTCAGTATCTCTGCATTGTATCTCTTCGATAACTTGTTTCAAACCCCGTCTCAGTGTTGGCACCTGGACTCTTCTTTTTAATTGCGGCTCAACAAGGCTATACAATAAGGCGTAAAGAAATTCCTTTCTTGGCAGTTTCTTGTCTGGTTTTGCGAGGGAGTGAAGAATCATGGCGTTTATGCCACAGTGATCCAACATACCAAGGAAAATCCTCATAGGCCGTCGACGTGTTGCTCTTGAGGTTGTATGTGTATGACACAATTTGTCAAATGTGTCAGTGCCTCCTTTGGTGTCATTATAACATTATAATCGAGGATCATTTGGGGCTTTCCTGATTCTTGATCTACCGCACCTAAGTAATGAGCCGTGGGTAGGAGCAAGACGATTTCATTTTTTTTTTGGAGCGAAAGAAAGCAAGGTCGTATTATCGTCAGAAGCGAATTGTGAAGTACCTTCTTCCTTCCGAGCTAGAAACTGTGGTGGTATCTCCCTCTTGTTCTTCCGCAGAGTTCCGGAATAGAGGAACAGAAGAGAACCAGTTATCTACTGTTACATTCCTTCCTGTTCCATGGATACTTGCAGACAATTTTTTTACATAGTAGGAAGGCACCGACTCATTTGTTGCAAGGTTGACCTTGCCGACGTATGGAATAGCGTTAATCATGTACCAAGTTCTAGCGTCGTTCATCATTACAAATTTTATTCCATATTTATCTGGCTTCGATGGTATATAAATACGGAACGGACAATTGCCTCTATAATCCATCAGTTGCTCGCCGATGGTAAAATATTCGAACGGCGTGTAAAGCGATTTACAATTTGTGATGAACGCATCCCATATTTCCCGAATAGGAGCAAATTTGTCGTCTACCTTACGCTCAGCCCTGGTTGTTTTGTCATCGAATCGGAGGCACGTCCGAATAAATTCATAACGATCAAGCGACATTGTTGCTCTAAAAATTGAGACGCCAAATCTTGTAGACCAAAGTTCGTTGAGGTGCAGCTTGGCAGCTTTCCTTACACCAGCAAGATATGATAAGCCAATAAAAGCCTTTAGTTCGATGATGTCTATCTTTCCTTGGTATGTTTGTGGTGTAGTTATTGTTGAAGAACAGCGCGTTATTTGTTCATTTGTATGTGCGACTACTTCCTCCAAAATATCGCCTGAAAGGAGTAAGCTCCAAGCTTCAAGAGGGGTTGTGATGTTTCTCGCTTCACCCTTGGGACCAGGTAAATGAGTGACAAAATTTCGTATCTTATGCCTTCCTTGTCTCTCAGGTGCGACTGTGCTCGATTTATAACCGGATTTCCCTTTCAAAACAGTAACTCTCTTTTTTTTGGTGGAGCAGTATGTGGTTGTTCACTTTCTTCGTCCTCAGCACTCTGCTCACTCTCAGAATCCGACTTTTCTTCAAGGTAGTCCGGATCGTTGTCAGAATCATCGCCTGCAAAAAGATGTGATTCGTCTCCGCTTTCTAAAGGCCCTTCAGCATCAAACAAAAGCCTTTCAATGGATTCGTCTCGAAGAAAAGCCATTTTGCTGTAAAACGTAAATTAATATTGCCCTACAGTAACTTACTCCATGGCTGAACACTCACACTTGTTTTATTAAATTTTAGTCCAAAATAATTAAAAGAGAAAATATTTCACTAAAAAATGCATTCACAAATTTCAAAATATACTAACACGCACTGCACACTGGGGTATATGATACCCAAGCTAAAACTTCGAAGCACGACTGAACATGTTAAAAAAATCTCGGAACTGAACACCATGGCCTGCTACTGCAGAGAATTTAAAATTGAATATACATATGTAAGCATGACATTCTTAGGAAAAAATTTTAACGGAATCTGCACAGTTTTGAAATCTGTGTGGAGTATCTCATACCCCAGTGTGTGGTTGGAAGGTTAAAAAAGATTGGGCTGTATAGTTCAATAGCCTAAACAGGTTTTTCTTCTTCTTCTTCTTTTCCTTTTTCCGGCGTTATTATGGTCAAAAGTGTAGGACCATAACCTTTCCACTTGATAGCATTCCTACTGGTCCGCTTGTGAGGTCCGCCGGTTTGACCTCAGAAAGTAGCGACAGGCTTCCCGGTTTGGGATTACTTCATCGCTGAGGCCAATCAAATGCTGGTGTTTTTGCATTTGTTTGCACCAATTGTTTTTCGGCCTGCCTTCTTTTTTTTTTTTTTTTTGTGACACGGGCATGCTCCAGATTTTTTTGTTTGATCTTACGCTTACAACACCGGTGATCTCCAGTCGTGTCAACCCACTGATTTGCAGTTTAATGGTGGTATATGTGTCCCTAGGCTCACCTTGGTGTTTTCTAAATTGCCTAGATGTGATTTTTGTTTACCTTTGTTTTAGTCGCCTTTTACGACAAGCGAGAGGTATCGCTGCAGGGATATTCATAACCCGTCCCTGCACGGACGGTTGCTAAACAGGTTGCAGCAATAAATTGAAGTGCTCCGGAAAAAAGATCAATACAGACTAGGACTACTTTTAGGTTCAGTTAAGTGTCATTTAGCTTTGTTATAAGCAATTTATAATTTAAATTAAAACTATGGTAAAATAATATAATCACGGTATTTTTGTTTTTTATGGTTTATGGTAAAAAGAGAAAACAAAGTTTATAGTCACTGACCGATTTGTATCAATCCAAACCTTGGATTTGGCTGTACTCGATAAATACTTTGACAAAGTGAACGAGTTCAAATATGTGGGTACCATGTTGACTGCCAAAAACGACATAAAAAACGAAACAAATAATTAGGTCGCATATGGGCAACGCGTGTTTTGCGCAATGAAGGAAATATTCAAAACAACTCTTTTGTAGTCAATATAAAAATGAAATGCTAGGTGAAGGCTTATCGACGAAGCTCTGAGCTTCTAAGTTCTAAATGGCTGGTAATAATAATAAAATAGGAAATAAAATGATAAAAGAATAAAACTAGAAGCTATGCGTCTTATACCATAAATGATCTGGAGGTACTGAAGGAAGTTTGGAGATGGTTACAAATCCACTAATTGTGATTGCATGCAGTACTCTATAAACCAAGATAAACTTGCAAACTCTAAAAATTTCTAGCCTCGAAACACTGACAGCAAATACACTGACAAACAAAATCGGAAAACAACTCTGAATGTAACATATCATGTGGAACTGTTTGTGACGATAAATATTTTAGAATTGCCGTTTGTCAATAATTCTGTTGTGATTCCCTTTCCAAAATACATTTGAATTTGTATGTACTATGCTTCATGCTTACAGACGATTTCATCAATCAACATAGTGACAAGGAACACCACTGACATGATAGCGACAGGATAAAGTGATTGGGCGCTAGAACATTTGGTTCAGTGAGTCTTTAGGCTTATTCAGGATTTTATTCGTAGTTAAATATGAATTTTCGAAATGAACATATGGAGCAGATCATTGATGGTGATTGGGAAAAATTGTTGCTTTTAGATTTTAGCCTGTATTCAAGTGAACGCGCTCAAAATAATTTACTTCAATATAATTAATAACAAATAAAAAATTGATTTATCATAAAATTTCCTTTGCAAAAATGTGAATATGAATTGAAGATGCTTTAGAAACTTTTCTATCATCAGTATAGAATAATCTGAACCCACCAAATTGGATTCAATTTTTAAATGTAATCTCTCTCTCAACTTGATACTATAAGCTACAAGACCCATAAAAAGATAGTGAGTCATTCTAGAATATTGTTAAGACTATTAAAAGAAAAATCCTTCAAATCCTTGTTTTAAAGAAGGAAACAGAGTACAACTTTCTAATATTAAGGAGTAAAGGCCTTAGCAAGGAATTTTTTTTGCTAATCCCCAAATTTCCTGTAATACTACTAGTAGTAACGAAACAAGTTTAGCACTCAATAAATATGCTTAACTCACTAACAATGTTCACAATAATAAATTAACTTTTATAGATATAAAGGATGTCATTCTTAGTCTAAAAACAAAAAAAATCTTCTGTTTTTGACAAAGATGTTATATAAGACTAGCTCCTGTTAGGCGGTATTTTAAAGTGCCTGCAAATAGTTTTTTCTTATGGCTATTCTCTTGTGTTCAGGTGTATACCAAGGTTCTGCGTTTTGTCAAATTTTCTTTATTATATACAAATCTGTCCTACTACTAATAATATTAATTGTTAATTGCGTAAATGTTCTGAAGCTCTGATGCAGGCTGCCGAAAAAAAATAAAAGTGTCCTTCTTGTCAAGCAACGAATTACAATTAAATGGCATCTCCTTGCTAGGGTATTTAGGTACGAGTATGTAATTCAGTAATAGTTTCATAGCTTTTTTTTCAATTTTAGTTTATTTGTTTGTTTGAGTCCGTGTCTAAGCCACCGTGTAGAGTAAAACAGATAAAGATGTTAAAAATTGTATGGTAGTAAGGTAATGTATTTAGAGTAGTAAGATATATGTGCATTCATTGGGAGCGATTTAGTTCAGTTTTACTTGTGCCCCTTAGATGACAACTAGCAAAAAATTACACTCCCGGAAGAAAATGTACAACCACCTACAAATATTAGATAGGGTCAGGCATTTTCCCGTACAATTTTCCACACGGACCGAAGTAAGGCTATGAACGATTGAAGCAAGCGTGGAGAAAACAATAAAATGAATTTTAATAATTGTTTAAAAATAATAAAAATAAGGAACTATGAGAACAATTTCTCAACACAATATCTTTTAGCTCGAATTCAGAATTTTCAGCGTAGTACTTTAACACAGCTGTCTGAGTTTGTACAATGAATACCAATAGTGATGCAGTTTGTAGAGAAAATTATTTTTTCCGACGAATACAAGTTAAAGCAGGTTAATATGGGTCTTCTTGGAAATTTTATTTTCAACCCGATAATAATCACAAACATACACTCTTCAGTAACTTTGTACCAGTTTGTAGAAATTCCTGGTTATCGATTTCATAAAACATCCCCAGCTAATACTGGATTAAAGCGTTTGAGAACTTGATGTTTACAAAAAATATCAATCAAAAGATCTTTTAAAAGGGAATGAAACGTAAGTCGCCAAGATACCAAGAAATATATTAAAAGTAAGAATGATTAAGATATCCATATTAATAACACAAATAATTAATATTTTATTTTTTGTACTCAGCCAACTGCCAAAGACATTAAGATTGTAAAGATATACATTTTTAGGAAACAAATGACGACTGACAGAGAACTTCCGACGAAAGCCGTAAATATTTTAAACGGAAGGAATAGGTAAGAGAACGACTTCCATATCCAAATGATACCTGTTGGTATAAACAAGGAACCAGTTTTTAAACAAACAACAACAAAAAAATTTATGACTTTCGATAATTTTGTTTTTGCTTTCGTTCTCACTTTCGATTAAAAATTCGACGAAACATTTTAATATAATTGTCTAAATGATCACCACTTAGAAGCTATCGTGCAAACGATAGTTAATAACAGTTTTCACAAAACATAGTCTTAAGTTGTTCAGTTTGCTTTAGAGTGTCCGTGTAGGTCCAGTGAGGTATTCCATGTAAGTTGCTATTAAAACTAGCTTTAAAGGTTTTTTTTTTAAAGGTAAGTTTGTTATAAAAAATATTAATAAAAAATAAATTAAAAGAACAACAAAAAAAAAACAAAAAGATATTGCTTATAGGACAGTATAATGCAGTACAATATACATACATATGTTCATCTTATGTTTATCGTATCGTAATATGAGTTCTCCACTATGCAAATCACTCTGCATCAAAATACGGGGTTTGTTCAAAAAATCAAAAATCATCAATATCTATTTTGTCCTTTTGAAAGTAATTCCACTCAATAATTTTATAGCGCAATGTCTATTTATATGGTAATATACATATATGATACTCTTGCAGAAGCGCTTATGAAGTACTTCTCGCACCGTTTTCTCTCCCGGAAGTATTTCTCTTATGCATTTTTGGTATAGCCTTTGGTATAGCAGGGGGCCAAGTCCAGTAAATACGATAAATGAATATTGTTTCAGGTTAAAAATTACGCAAATACAAGGATAGGTGAGCAGGTGCATTATGGTGTTGCAACACACATTTTTTCCCTAGAAATCCGAACGGTTTCTTCGTATGGGTTCACGCAAACGGCGCATACCATCAATTAATATTCCTAAGAACTCATAATGAACCACGCCATTATAATCCATTATAATCGAAGAAAACTGTTAGCCAAAGTTTCACATTTGACAGATCTAAGCGTGCCTTTTTCGGTCTCAGCTTTCAATTAAATCATTCCTGATTGGGCTTTAGTTATTTTATAACCCTACACCTATGTTGCGGCAGAAAGCCCTTTCCAGTAAATTTGAATCCTCTTTCACGTCATTCAGCTCTTGAGCGATGCTCATGCAAAGGTTCCTTTGATCAAAATTTAGCAATTTCGGAACAAACTTCGCTCACACACGTTTCATGCCCAACATAACTGAAAAAAAATCCATGGCATGGGTTAACCGATGTGCCAATATCTTCAGTAATTTCTCTGTTAGTGATTCGACGTCTTCCTATAACTTCACAACTTTACCGTTTTCATCCGCTGTTGACATGCTGGGACGTTCTTCTCGTCCTTTTTTTAGTAGATAGAGTGATAGATATGCAGCTGCGGTAAAAAAATAGCACCGCTATGAGAAAATATTTTCTTTGAGAAACAAAATGTAAACAAATTTTCTGGAATAATTTTTGAACTTATAGAAATCCGAAATCAAGTCAAGACAAAACTTTTGAATATTTCGAAAAACTGATGAATAAAAGATGAAATTCTTTTATTATAATAATTGACTCAAAATAATTTAAAAAAGAAAGTAGTTCAGGTAAGAAAGTGTTTTTTTTTCGGCCTTCTGTGAAGAGCTTGTACTAATTGTGAACATTTTTTGTTTTCAGAGTAGACTCGCCTAAAGTCCAGCCAGCATCTAAGTATAGGTACGTTCAATCAATATTCACAAAAAAATTAATATAGATTCTTTGATCATATTTTTGTTTTGTCGTTTTTGTCCTAGCCTACCCTAACCTAACCTTCCTATGTTATTATGGGTACAAATTGTGTGCAACCGAGAAAGATAATGTTCTTAAGGCAACGATAATGTAATAGTCATCATGAAAAATCAAGAAAATGTGAAAACAAAATAAATTAAAAAAACATTTCAGAATGTGAATATTTAACTTGTATTCATCACCTATTGTGTACCCCTGTACCTGTACAAGCCAGGCTGTCAGGGTTCAAGCAAAATGAAAAACCCAAAAGTGTCTGGAGTACAAAAGGATTGAAAAATACCTCTACTGGTTGGTATGCATCCTTTTAGTAAATATGAGGCATACACCTAAAACGTAACCAAAAACCCTTATTTTCCACACCAAACAGTCTCGGGTATTTATGATATGTAAACAAATATGTCCCCATTCACCTGAATTCACAGTTTGGTTCGTTGTCAAATTTATTTTATCTAGATCTGACAGATGGCATGTTTGTTGGAGAAAAAAGAAACAACTCACAACAGAAAATATACAAACATTTAACATGGTGGCAACAGCGTTTTAATGAAGGGTGTTCTTTTTTAATAAGTAAAATAATGACCATACGACCATAATGACCATAATGACCATAATGCCGTATTTAATTTAATTTCTTATTTAATATTCGTCAGAATCAGCCACTTGAAATTGGAAAGGTCGGTTATTTCTTCATTGAATCACGACAATGACGAGTCTCTGTTTCAAAGTGCGAATATGGTTGTTATAAATGCGTTTATAATGTGAAAACAGTGCTTCCGCGTTCGCCTTAAAGCATAGATTTAAATCCAACTGATTTTTGTGGAAACCAAATTTGGCATCGTAAAATGGTGACAAAATGTTTTGTTGAATCAATGCCAAGGGTATTCCGAGTACTAATTGACTTAAATGTAAAAGTTTTCCTAGCTTATTTGGTTATATAGAAGTATATTTTTTGAAGTGTTCAAGGTTATTTCTCGGATTTAAAAAAAACAAGCTCCTCAAAAAAAATCTAAAAAATCTTAAAAATAAAATGAATCACCTTGATTCTTAAAACTTTTACTTCTTATAAGCTAGCTAATGGGAAGTTTATGGACAAGATTCTGCAAATAAAAAACATTGAGGTATGATATATCCATGTTTAAGCCCCCAGTAATCGAATCGAACCAATTTCGTTTAAGTCATAATAGTGTTTATGAAGAACGCGAAAATTTGCAGAACTCAGCGCTGGAATATCATAATACATATGCATGTATATGTACATAGGTACAGAACAAAAGCTATGTTCTAATTTAAGTTTACATTTCAGTTCTTAATAAAAAAAAAATACTGTCGGCAAATCCGACTTTAAATTCATGATCAGCGAAACTAAAAACCCTTATATACCAAATTTGGTCCAAATCGGTTGACTTTGTAAAAATGGTCATTTTTCGCGCAGCGGGCCGCCATCTTAAATCCGCCATTTTGAATTTACTTTCTTTATCGGTGCTTCCTTTTAGGAAAATCAGTTATGCCACCAGATACGAAGTATAATCTCCAATCGTAAGTGTCTTTTTGTTCAAATTGACAATTATTTGAAAAAAAAAATTGAAATTTCAGATTTTTCCTGCTTTCAGCCGCCATATTTTGAAAATGGCGGCATATAGAACAATTCTTTAGCCGGATTCGGAAAGAGCAGAAAAAATCACGATAGAACATATTTCCTTGAAAGCTTTGGTCGATTGACTCACTAAAAAACAAACTATTTAAGACAATACCGAAAATTACGCCATTTGGTATGAAACTGGTTAAAGAAAAAAGATTTAATTTAAATATTCAACCACGCTTTGACCCTAAGTTCTACCGCTCATCAATCATATAAGAGCGCAAGCCTGAGTATGTGTTAACCATAAAGCAAGAAGAATGGACTGGGAGGCTATCCACAGCCATACGAAAATACATTTGATTTCTGAAATATCCTTGCAAATCTTTAAATATATTATAGAAAGGGCCATAATATACCCCAATGACATAATAAATGAATGAGCAATCCGATCCGGTTAAAATTGCCTTTCCGGAAAAATTCCTCTAAACCATAATAACATAAGGAATATAGGAAAAAAAGCCAATGTACGACCATTCCACTAGGCAAATAAAACTTTATTGAAAAAACAACAAAATCAAAAATTCATAAGTTGTGCCTAAAAAAGGCACACTTTCTAGAGAAATGAACTTTTCTGGACAAACGGAAATAAAATCCAATGGCTCGATCTGGGATCGCTGCAACATTGCTGAGCGGTGGACGGACGGCACATTCGGTTTTTAAATTACCTCTTAATCCCCAACGAGACGAGACCAAATGAGACTGTTGCGAAAATAAATAAAAAAATCTTGGCCGAAATAAACAGCGAAACATCAGTGTATAATTCCATTGACACAGTTATGTCATCCGATGACACTACAAGTTATCCCGTAGAGTTCCTAAACTCTTTAGAGTTGTCCGGGGTGCCATCACACAAGTTGGAATTAAAGGTAGGTGTACCCGTGTTGTTAACGCGTAACCTGGACACGCCAAGATTATGCAACATTGTGAAGGCCACAATTTTAACTGGAGAAGCCAAGGGAGACAATGTTCTTATACCGCGCATCCCAATTATAACCAACAACTTGCCATTCAATTTTAAACGCCTGCAGTTCCCATTAAAAGTCGCATTTTCAATGACGATCAACAAATCGCAGGGTCAAACCTTGAAGGTAGTCAGCTCTATGTGGCTTGCTCACGTGTTTCCAAAGCGAAAAATCTGCATGTTTATGCTGAAGGAAAAAAATCGTTAAATATAGTTTATAGGAGCATACTGCAGTAGCTACCTACATATAGGCCTATGATTAGGGCTCTGCAGTGCTTAGTTACCGTATTTCTTATGTTGACAATATTGTTACGTTATTATAGTGCGACTGTAACATCTCAATATTTGTTAGGCTGTTATATTTTTCAAATGCGGCCCAAAAATTATTTATGTGATAATTTTAATGTCATAAGGTTAGTTCTTTTCTACGCCACGCTAATATAAGCTACTCGAAATATTAATCCTGCGCAGACGAAGGCGCGGGCCCGGCTAGTTAACTTATATAGTTCTTAAAAGGATGGTATTGTAGGAAAGTTCATTTGAAAATAAGGCTGGAATTCTAATTAGCCTTTCTAATTTTCTTTGAATGGCACATGCAATGAAGTTTTTACATTCATTTATGTTTAATGATGCTATCAAATTAGTACCAGAACACAAAGCTACATATGTGTTTTTTAAATTTATTTAAAACAAAAATTTGTGAAAATGCCGCCAATCTTCACAAAATTATAGATTAGGAGAGTTAAAAAAGGAAATTAATTTGAGTCTTCAGGAAACCACTACTGCCTTATAACTGCAAGTCAGTTGTATCAGGGATAAAGCAGTAGAAGCGTAGAAACCTTGAAAAGATCTTTTCTAAAAGGCAAAATGTGTGAAGTCAAAAAAGAAAACGTCGAAGGCCACGTCGAATATATACAGAATGAAACATTTTGTTGACTTTTGACTGATTTTAATTTTTCAAGCTTACTTAGTTCTTATCGTATTCTTTTTTAATTGCTTCAATCCTTCTGGGCGTTAAATCTGTAAAGACACGCAATTGCGGTCAACTTAATTTTTAGTATCTAATACCTCACTACTTTTAATATTTGATGATTTCTTGGTCTGAATTTCCGCCAATTAAAACATACTTTCCGACGCATTCCATATACACAATTCATTAAACTCATAACTGACTTTTTTTTGCTTGTTTTTTCCATATGCGAGTACAATGTTGACGTCAGATCCATTTTTATTATAACTTCCTGTCAATTCAGAAGACAACGTCCAAGGCTTTTGTTGAGGAATAGCATAGCTTCCTAAGCCCCAAGCCTTCGGTCTTCGACCCCGTTATCGCACCTTCTTCTTCTTCTTCTTTTCCTTTTTCCGGCGTTGTTATGGT
This sequence comes from Merodon equestris, assembly GCA_958301585.1. NCBI lineage: Eukaryota > Metazoa > Arthropoda > Insecta > Diptera > Syrphidae > Merodon > Merodon equestris. Next base: position 153,103,969 of record OY284413.1, on the reverse strand, counting down.
CAGAAGTGTAGGACCATAACCTTCCCACTTAACTGCATTCCTACTGATCCGCTTGTGGGGTCCGCCGGTTTGACCTCAGAAAGTAGCGGCAGGCTTCCCGGTTTGGGATTACTTCATCGCTGAGGCCAATCAAATGCTGGTGTTTTTGCATTTGTTTTTCGGCCTGCCTTTTTCTTTTTGTGACACGGGCATGCTCCAGATTTTTTTGTTTGATCTTACTCTTACAACACCGGTGATCTCCAGTCGTGTCAACCCACTGATTTGCATGTACACTTGTGGGGCAGTTTAATGGTGGTATATGTGTCCCTAGGCTCACCTTGGTGTTTTCTAAATTGCCTAGATGTGATTTTTGCTTACCTTTGTTTTAGTCGCCTTTTACGACAAGCGAGAGTTATCGCTGCAGGGATATTAACCCGTCCCTGCACGGAAAACCCCGTTATCGCACCTACTAGCAATAATAGAAAGCTATATAGAGAAAAGATTCAAATGCGGATAAGTAAGGTTGAATAGGCGCAGGTGTGAAAAATATTTTTAACTAAAGCCAACAATCCCAGCCAGATGGAAAATAAGCGATGGTTAGTCTTCCAGAAGTGGCAACTCATTCGCAAAAGTTCGGGGGAAAAGATGATTCACGGCATTGGAGGGTGGTACAATTATTGTGCTTCAACTGGGCTAGACAGGGAATAGAGGGCATTAAATGCGAGGACAGGTTCTCTTAGTATTTCATATGAGAATGTTTAGCGACATATGGATGGGCTTAAGACTAAATCTGATTTATTCCTGCAATGGACATCCTAAAGACACCGAAGATTCACAATCACCAAAAACCGATAGTGCTGATCGCAGTGCAGTTAAATCTGCCATAGACAATCTGCCCACAATTCTGTGACAATGAGATATCAACGTCAGCATTATTCGGCAGCCTATATGCATGTTTATTCTGATGGAAAAATGTTGCATCGTGTAAAATAGAAGGAACGATTTGTAACGAAAAGGGCTGTTCGTATTCAAACTGAATTCAATGCAAATTGCATTTTCTCAACATGTGTTTATCCGCTATTTTTACTTGCTCGTAAAGAATGAAAATGGCCCGATTCAATACTCCACGCGACAAAAATTCATGCTTCAGAACAGGCTTGTGCTTGTGCTTGTGAACAGGCAAATAATGTAAGTGTTAGTACAGGTCTTGGGAACCAGAATAAAAGCAACTTTCGACGAGGCCCTCTGCAGCGCTAGTGTCGTTCGAGGTGAGTCGGGCGAGGTGATTCTTTTTTTGTTATAATATCTAACAAATTAGCTATCTGCAACATAATTAGAACCCCTCTTTCTTGGGGTTCAGCATTCTGTAGCTCTAAATGACGTCCATACTGAAACCATACAGGAAACTCTCAGGAACTTCGGGGTACACGGTGACATCAGTCGATAGATCACTCGCTATTCTTACCCAACCTTACAGAATACTCCGTATTCATCGGCTGTCCCAAACATTTCGTGTATGCCAACGTTTTCTTCCAATATCATCCACTGTCTTACGTAGCCATAAGGTTCAGTTAATTAGGGAATTATTTTCCCTATACAGGGTGTCCCACGAGCAGTGTGCCAAAAAGCTAGAGCGTATAGGTCTGGTCAAGACAAGAAAAAAATCGTATGGAAGGGGGGGATCTATTCCCCCCCGTTTAGCCGGGAGGGACAATTTTCTAAAAAATTTACTTAATTTGGGAAAAAAAATATTAAAAATCAGCAGTTACATCCACAATGCCGTGATATACTTTTTTGTAAAGCCAGAAACCTCTTCTTTTCTTGTTTTTAAACGAAGCTGTTTTAAGGAATAGTTTTTGAGAAATTAATTTTCAAACTCAAAATTTTGAAAAAAAAAATTATTGAACTATTTTTTTTTCAAAATTGTATGTAATTAAGTACTAATTTTTTATCAAAAATTCAATTCTCTTATTAGTTTTTAGTTGAAAACAGAAAACCGGATGCAAAACGTCTTTTGAGAAATTAAAAAAAAAACCCGAACCACTTTTTTCTAAGAAAAACCTTTTCTTTGGTTTTAACGCGGCTGGACTTGTAGGCAAATTAATGTACGAACCATTGACCTCTTTTTTATTATTTTTAAAAAAATCGGAGTTTTATGGGGATACAATAAAGTAACACAGTATTGGAATAACCCTGGAGAGCACGGAGTGTTAGAGCATCGAAGAAGCGAAAGATCAGTTACAGATGGATCAGGAATCTTAGATGAAAGAATTTTGGATTTGGCCCGACGTAATCCCTCCCTTAGTACAAGGAGGATAGCTATTATGCTTGGAGTGCCCAAATCCAGAGTATGGAGAGTGCTTCATACCGAAAACTTACACCCGTACCATTTTAGGCCAGTTTAGGAACTCACCTCAAATGACAAGTTTTTGAGAGCAGAATTTTGTCGATCATTACTGCTTCGAGGTGAAACTGAACGAAACTATTTTGCAAGGATATTCTGGGCGGATGAAGCACAGTTTACCAGAGATGGGGTTACTACCTTTCACAATTTGCATCATTGGAGTAGCACCAATCCACACAACAAAAAACAAAATAAATCACAACAGCCGCGTTAAAACAAAAAAAAAGGTTTTTCTTAGAAAAAAATGGTTCGGGTGTTTTTTTAATTTCTCAAAAACTACAATACATTTTTGCATCCGGTTTTCTGTTTTTAACTAACAACTAATAAGAGAATGGAATTTTTGAATTAATACTTAATTACATACAATTTTGCAAAAAAATAGTTCGAATTTTTTTTTTTTTCATTTTTTTTTCAAAATTTTGAGTTTAAAAATTAATTTCTCAAAAACTATAATTTAAAACAGCTTCGTTTGAAAACAAGATGAAAGAAAGGGTTTCTGGTTTTACAAAAAAGTATATCACGGATTTAACTGTTGATTTTTAATATTTTTTTTTCCAAATTAAGTAAATTTTTTAGAAAATTGCCCCTCCCGGCCAAACGGGGGGGGAATAGAGCCCCCTCCCATACTATTTTTTTCTTGTCTTGACCAGACCTACACGCTCTAGCTTTTTGGCACACTGCTCGTGGGACACCCTGTATAGTAATTGACATAGTTAAAAGGGTTCCACCTCCTGCGATTCAACTCATTGCGAATGCTGCCTTCTAGAAAAGAGAGATCTTTTCTGAAGCAAACACCCTCGTCTGGTTGAGATTTTAAGATAAAAAGACATACGAGAAAAAAGGACAAAAAAAATTACACTTTTAGCACACAAAAAAAAAAAAAAACTAAAAAATATTTATAATATGAAATTCAAGAAGAAGACTCTTAACTTTACGACAAATGCCCCTCGTCCTTGTAAAACCGATGTCTTAATTTGAAATAGCTCTTATGACCTTTACTGGCTAGCATATGTCTTCTCCCTTGCAATTTAAAATACTTATTGGCTTACTGCTAATCAAGCACTCTTAGCTGCATTTACACTAGGGGCAGGTTTCCAGCTAGCATTCCATCCGAGGGATTGTTATTTTTTCAATGTCTTTCGAATAGAGTATAAAACCATAAAACTGCCTCTTAAACTCGAGTTCTTTGGGACACATCACTTTAGGCAGCGCTACGGTATTTGCTAATTTACAAATGTAATGAAATGTATATCATCTATCGCCTTCCCGACCCAGATAAGGTCAACCAGCAAAATCACTCGATTCCACTTGAAACTGAACCACTATTGAGCAATTAACATTTCGAAATGCAAATTAACGAATCATCCGCAAAATAGATAATCCTTGGGTAACTTGTTGTATTACATTTATTCGAGGGCAGCCCTAATCGGTTTTTTTAATTAATTTCAATGGACTTAACCAAAAACCGCTTATTAATAGTATGAGTACAGAAAGTTGATTGTCGCTTGTTTACTGTACCATTACCATAGCCCCAATAGTTGCTTGGAGTTTCATGAACCGCTAATTCTGCTCTTTAATCTCTTCCTCGGCCCTTCATCCCTTATTGAATGTTTTCCTAGCGTTTATCGATTGCTCTTTCAACTTTTTTTTTTCTATCGTTCATTTGATGGTAATTTTGATGGCATGGTAAGGGAAAAGTCCTCAACACTTTGGCAGAACAATGTAAGAAGGTGCCCTTATCTGTTTTATTCGGGTTGTATTGTATGCCACCCCAGTTTGGCTGTTTTGGCTCATTGACTATTCATTAGGGAATTGGGTTTGATTAACGCAAGTAACGCGATCCCGCGGTCTTGAAATGCTATTCCGGTCTTATCAAGCTAGCATACGGTAAATTGCGGCGACATGGAAGTGACATCGAAAGATTTTTGATTTAATTATGAATGTCATCAGCATTTCGGCAATTTTCCCAATTATTTACAAAAACTTTTCTTGTTTTCCAGACCCAGAGTCACTTTATTACTTGATTATTCGGGAGTGGAAGTTCAAGCGGGGGATTTGATTCCATATGAATTTAAATTGAGGTCTTTCCTAATACGTTCGTTATAGGGAATTTTGAAGAAAAAAAACGTGAATTGAATACATGGATGAGATGTAGAGATAAGGAGTGGGTAAATGAAATGAAAATGAACTTGCGTAGTTGATAAATTGTTCAACGGCACATCGTTTTTTCAAGCTTTATTTATCAGGCAATCTACTATTTATGTTTCCGCCTTTTCATTAAAACCTTCATACGAGGGTGGTCCGATAAGTACTTAGCCTCACCGCCAGATGGCGCCGGTATCGCAAGAGCATCACCCACTTACTATCGCGTAGTACATTCTAGTAAACGGCTTCTGTCGAAATTTTAGCCGGATCGGACTCGTAGTTTTGTTTTGACCGCGTGTGGAAGCGGGAGTGTCCGCGGATTTTAGAAAAATGGAAAAAGAGCAATATCGGTCGGTGATTCGATTCATGTTTTTGGAAGGAAAATCGCACAGCGACTCTTCTCCTTCGATGGCGACCATCAAAAATTGGTTTAACGAGTTTCAACGTGGTCGCACGTCGGTTTTTGATGAGCCACGTCCAGGTGCCCCGAAAATGGCTACCACGGAGGATAACGAGACAAAAATCCACGATCTCGTATTGGCAGATCGCCGATTGAAGGTGCGGGAGATAGCTAAGACAGTTAGCACTTCAAAAGATCGCGTGGGTCATATCCTGGATGAGAAAGCTGTCGGCGCGATGGGTGCCGCGTTTGCTCACTCCGGACAACAAGCGCAACCGTGAGACCACTTCTGAGCAGTGTTTTACGCTGTTTAAGTTCAATCCGAAGAAGTTTCTGCATCGTTTCGTGACAGTCGACGAAACATGGATCCACTGGTACACACCAGAGGTCAAGGAACAGTCGAAACAGTGGACTTCACCCGGCGAACGTACTCCGAAGAAGGCGAAGACTGTCCCATCGGCCGGAAAGGTGATGGCCACCGTTTTCTGGGATTCACAAGGTGTGATTCACATCGACTGGAGAGAGGCAAAACTGTCACAGGGCTGTACTATGCCAAATTATTGGGCCGATTCGATGCCGAATTGAAGAAAAAAACGGCCCCACCATGAAAACGCACCGGCTCACACCTTCGCCCTCGCCATGGCCATGATCGAATTGGGCTACGAACTGCTGCCCCATCCACCGTATCCTCCAGATTTGGCCCCGTGCGACTTCTTTTGTTTCCAACTTGAAAAGGTCACTCGCCGGGCAAAAATTTCAGTCGAATGAGGAGGTCATCGCCACCACGGAGGCCCACTTTGCAGACCTCGAGAAAACGTATTTTTCAGACGGGTTAAAGAAGTTGGAGCATCGCTGGGTCAAGTGTATCGAGCTAAAAGGAGACTATATTGAAAAATAAATCGCCATTTCTCCAAAATGTTTATTCCTCTTTTGTAGACTAAGTAATTATCGGACCACCCTCGTAAAAACTATATTTTCTTTGTACATTTGCATGCATTACTAGTTATCTGAGGGATGGGGGTCTACATTCACACATCCTTGAGTCAAAAGGTTTTTTGTTTAAGAAGCAGAAAATGGAATATGATGCAAGTCATTGTTTAAATCAACTGGTAAAGAGCGAATAATTACTTTGGACAATATGAACTTGAACACCCTAAAGGCCCATGGTGCAGAGTTCGTGTTACAAGTTCGAATTTACAAATCAGAAGGAGTAGCAAACGACAAGGAGAGGAACAAAGACCATAGAAGAAAGAAGGAAGTTAAATAAATTGAAAGTCCGGCCGAAGTTGCTAAGTTGATGCTAAGGTGCCGTCACGTTGCGAAAAAATAAATAAAATATAACATTCCTTTCGACTACGTCGAATACACGTGAGGGACGAGTTGTACGGTCGACACTAGCTGAGGCTATCGCTCAGCGAGTAAAACGGTGAGTGGGGACCAATAGGACGAAATAACTCGTAAGGGCCTGACCAAACGTAATAGCCGCGTTCAAAGGCACAAGCCAACAACCGCCAGGAGCCTCGACTCGGATTTTTACCCAGACAGGCTCGGCCTCACACTACTCCTGGCAATCCATCACCATTCAGAATCCGGACTCGGTTTCTCACCCAGAGGGGAACTGACTGGGTGCTGTCAGCGCGACACCAATGAGGTGATAAAGGCGCCAATACGACCGAGTGTCCCGAAGGGGTCTCAACTCAGAGGGACAGAGTAGTATGCCAATTACACTAGCGCGTCTGCCGATGTCACAAATAAATTTATGTGACGGATCCTGGCCCAGAAGTATACCCCGGCCCAGAACACTCGTAACACGTCTAACCCACCAACTACCATTAAATTCTTGTGCCAATCTACTGCTTAGCAGTCAGCAGTCACTCAGAGGTGCTACCTGCCCAATCCGAGGTCATCCTTTCTCATCCAATGCCGGTGTGCGTAAAGGTGTCTGCTGTTCTAATAGAGCCCTGTGAAGGAAATGAACTTCCCAGAACAAGCGAAGGTCATACTCAAGTTGGCCAACCTTGCCGAAAAATTCGATCGGGAGCCCACTCACAGATTCATCAAATACAAGCCTCCCGCAACAGAAGCTTACTTCTTGGTTATCAAGGTATATTTTCTAATGGGCCTAGCGATTACGGACGCACTGGATAAGGCAAGCACACCATCGAAACGGAGTCAGCGAAAATCCCTGCACGCCGAGTCCCTTTGGCTAAGTGCGAACAAGTAGCTGAACTAATAGAGCTCTCCTCCAGCCCCTGGGCTGCACCGATTATACTTGTCCGTAAAAAGGATGGATCGGCAAGATTTCGCGAGGACTGTAGCCGCCTTAATGAAGCGACGAGAATGGATTCCTACCCCCTGTCTCGTATATGCGACCTCTTCTATACATTGGCCGGTGCCAAGTGGTTCTCGAGGTTCTCGACGATGGACTTGCAGATGCGATATTGGCAGGTGGAGATGGACGATCGAGACAGGAAAAATACCGCTTTTTCTGATGGGGCTGGTCTCTGACCTTCCTGCCTTCCAGGCTGTCCAATGCCTCGGCAACATTCGAGAGGCTAATGCACGAGACTTTTGAAGGACTGTCATGGCAAACAGCTCTAATTTACTTAGATGACGTCATATTGTATTCACAAAGTTTCGACGACCATTTACAACATCTGGAAATTGTGTTTCAAAGACTAAGAGCAGCCAATCTCAAACTAAGCCACTTCCTGAGACAATCGGTCGAGTATCTTGACCATATTGTTTCCAATCGTGGCATGAGCACGGGCCCAGAAGATATCCGCCGTTCAGTCATGGCACACTCCCAAATACAAACAACAAATAGTTTCTGGGGCTCTGCGGATATTAACGAAGATATATCGCCGGTTTTTCGACCATCGCTAAGCCCCACAGTGGGCTAACAGAAGAAAAGGGAAGATTTCAGTGGAATTTAGATTGCGAAGCCGCTTTTACCGACCGGAAAGGAAAGCTCAGCTCCCATAATCCCTACGACGGACGCCCCATTCAAATTTAATGCAGGTGTCGGGGTAACACTGAGTCAGCAGCAAGGAGAAATGGAAGTTATCATCGAATACTTTGTAGACAAAAATTTGAAATTGATTTGCCTTTTGTACACCACTGTATGCGTACATGAACTTCAACTATTTTTAGTATATAATGCTGTCTATGGATTGTGTCATACGATGGGGTGATTGTACAGAAAACTCTCCATTAGCAGAGATTAATGTTTATAAAAGGGAGAAGTAAATAAAAGAAGGAAATCTGTCTGTTACTAACAGCTGCTGTGTAAAGTGTTTTTTTTATTGAAGAAACGTCCTACAGTTTCAGAAGTGGGATCGCGTGCATGTAACTTAACCGAAGTTCAATCGCAGTCAATACCGGGTTTCGTTGCTCAGACAAGTGTAAAGTGTTCGACGTCAAATACCAAAAATGTCTGAAGAGTGGGCAGTTTTCGTGGAATCATCTACAGTTGTGCGGCTAAAGGAAGTTCTACGTTTATTAAGGTTGCAGACTACGGGCACTAAAGCAGAGCTGAAAGTCCGAGCACATGAAGCAGCGCAAGATTTACTGGATGACGAACTTCGTAAGGTGATGCACGATGCTACTGCGAAGAATAGAGAAAATGGGACAGACGATTCAATCGCACCTGATAAGGCTGTATCAGACCAGGAAAATGACCTTGATGACAACGAGGAAGAACGTCTGGATGAAGAACTGGCAAAGCTGCGACGTATAGCGGAAAAGAAGAAGCAGATTGTCCAATTAAAACAGCAACTTCGTGAGCTGCAGATAGAAGATGCTACCAGTTCCAAGTCAGAGTCAAACGTTGTCTCTAATTTTAAAGACATTGAGGATTCCATCACACCATTTAGCGGAGATGATAACTACCCCGTCGACAGATGGATTGAGCAATTCGAGGAATGCTCTGAAATACTCCGCCTGGATGAAAGGGCTAAATATCTATACGGTAAGAGGCTTCTAACTGGTACCGCGAAATTGTACATTCGAACAATTAATCTCAAAAGTTGGTTTGAATTAAAAAGTAACTTAATAAGTGAATTTCGCAAAAACGTAACAAGATCAGATGTTTACGGTGAGCTCCGTGATAGGAAAAAACGGCAAGATGAAACCATGCAGCAATATATTTTGCATATGCAAGAAATTGCTTCGCATATTGATGTAGATGAAGCAGATTTAATGCAATTTATAATAAGAGGAATCCCCGATACAGAATTAAACAAAACAATATTATACAGCGCAAACAATATAGCGGAGCTTAAAATTGCTTTGCGCAAATACCAAAAACAAAAACAAAATTCTTATCAAGGCAGTGTGGGAAAATCATTCAAAAAAACAACTGGTTCATCTGGTCAGCAGCCTGTCACTTTTAAGTCAAAATCAGCAGTGATAACATCCAACAACAGCAACCAGCAAAACAAGCAACGTGGGAGAAATGCCAAACAAGATGTCACATGCTTTAAGTGTGGGAAACCCGGTCACATCTCAAGAGTATGTGCAGATCAAGATCCAGTGATGACAGTGGAAAAGAAAACCGAGAAGCCAGTTCCGAACGATGTAAAGCAGCTAGACGTTGAAGGTGGATTCTACCACAGTGCCAGTACTTCTGCCAAGGTGAAAGGTAACGACTTTGAAAAGATAATGAATTTTCAGTGGGCTGCAGAATCTGTGAGGAGTTCCACATCGCTTTTGACACTTTTGGACTCAGGGAGTCCCATCAGCTTCATTCAGGAGATGTTTCTTCCAGCAGTTTTCCTGTCAGCTTTAAAGTCTACGACACAATCATATTGCGGAGTCAACGGCAGTCGTCTTGAAACTTTGGGAAGTATAGAAACCTGTATCTATTTTAACAATAAAATTATACGTTTGGATTTAATAGTGGTTAAAAATTTCTCAATGAATTATCCTGTCATTTTAGGGCGAGACTTTTTTGGAAAAATTGGCTTGGAGCTTCAAATTAATCAAGAGTTCAAGAAAAATCAAATTCCTCAAGAGACATTCGACGGCATAAAACATCAAAATGCGTTCAAATGTTGCAGTGAAGATATGGATATGGAGAGCAGTAGATTTATCCAGGAAATATTAAATATTGATGACAACGAAATAGGGGGTGAGTTTCGATTAAATATGAACGAAAACATAAGTGATTATCTTAAAGAGAAAGTTAAAGAAGTAGTTAAGCCGGCATATTTTATCAATAAAAATTCCTTTAAGCCGAAAACAGATTTTGAAATGAGAATCTTTTTGTCCAAAGACACTCCATTTTATTGTACACCGCGAAGACTTCCATTCGCTCATAAGATAGAGCTTCAGAAGATTTTAGACGATCTTATTAAAAATGATATAATCCGCGAATCCAGTTCTCCATACGCGTCTCCTATCGTACTTGTCCAGAAGAAGAACAAGGAGATGAGACTATGTGTGGACTATCGTGAACTGAATAAAATCACTGTACGTGACAATTATCCGTTGCCATTGATTGAAGATCACCTTGATCGTCTTAAAGATAAAAGGTATTTTACTACCTTAGATCTAAAAAATGGCTTTTATCACGTTCAATTATCTGAAGATTCTACTAAATATACATCGTTCATTACACCATTGGGCCAATATGAATTTTTAAGAATGCCCTTTGGTCTCAGAAACGCTCCGTCTGTCTTCGAGAGGTTTATGAAACACATTTTCAAAAGCTTGATCTCCGAGGGTAAGATTATCACATATCTCGATGATATTCTTATTGCGACCCTAGATGTTGATGAACATTTAGAAATACTAAGGGAAGTCATAGCCATTGTTGTTAAAAATGGTATATGTTTACGATTTGATAAGTGTACATTTTTACAGCATGAAATAGTCTACTTGGGTTATAAAATTAACCAAAATGGTATTAGACCAAATGATGACAACCTAAAAGCAATTAAAGATTTCCCAACACCTACTTGTCTTAAGGACGTACATAGTTTTCTAGGACTATGCTCCTATTTTCGCAAGTTTATTAAAAACTTTGCCAACGTTGCGAAACCCCTATACGATTTATTAAAGAAAAATACTCCTTTTATATTCGGCATTAGAGAGATCGACACGTTTAACACGTTGAAGAACAAGCTAGTGGCATCCCCACTATTAGCTATTTACAGTCCACATTGTGTAACTGAACTACATTGCGACGCAAGCAGCAATGGTTTTGGGGCTGTGTTAGTACAAAAGCAAATAGATGGGAAGTTTCACCCAGTTTTCTTTTTTTCGAGGAGGGCAACTGAGGCTGAGCGTAAATACCACAGCTATGAATTGGAAACCCTCTCCATCATTTATGCACTTCGAAGATTCAAAGTGTACTTAATCGGTATTCATTTTAAAATTGTTACTGATTGCCAGGCACTTACGCTTACCCTTAACAAGAAAACTCTCAATGCTCGCATATCCCGTTGGGCTCTGGAGTTACAGAGCTATGACTATGTAGTAGAACATAGAAAAGGAGAACGTATGACACATGTTGATGCCCTGAGCCGATCATTCAATGTTCTTCATGTTGACGATGAGTCATTTGAATTTGTGTTGGCGGCCGCACAAAAGCAAGATCCAAAGATCATTTCAATATGTTCACATTTGGGAAAGGCCGAAAGCCCGCAGTTCGAAATGATCGACGGCTTAATTTATCGCAAGTGGAAGGATAAAGTTCGTTTCTATGTTCCACAAAACATGGAAAACCAAGTTATACGCACGCATCACGAAGCCATGTGCCACTTGGGTGTGGATAAATGCTATGAACACTTGGCTGGGACTTATTGGTTCCCGAATATGAAGCGTAAAATCAAAGATTACATTGACAAGTGCTTAAAATGTATTTACTTTTCACCCCACTCTGGCAAAAAAGAGGCTCATTTGCATTCTATTCCAAAAGGAAGTGTACCATTTGATTCCTTGCACATTGACCATCTAGGTCCTTTGCCCAGTTCCCCAGCAAGGAAAAAACACATTTTTGTAGTTGTTGATGGCTTCACCAAATTTACTAAGCTTTACTCAGTCAAAACTACTCAAAGCAAGGAAACAATAGCTTGTTTAAGATCATATTTTGAAAACTATTCTAGACCGAATAGGATCATTTCCGATCGGGGAACATGTTTCACCTCAAATGAGTTTGAGGAGTTCATGCAGGAATACGGGGTAAAGCATGTAAAGATCGCAACGCACTCGCCACAGTCAAACGGACAAGTCGAACGCGTTAATCGCGTCATTATACCCATGTTAGCGAAAGAGTGTGATGCTAACACAACAGGCAATTGGGACAAACATTTGGCTAAGGTTGAATTTGCCATCAATAATACAGTCAATAGAAGTACTGGGTTTGCCCCCAGTGTTCTATTGTTTGGACAAATTCAGAGAGGTGAACTTTCTGATCGTGTTCAAGAATATCTTGCTAATGCTTTAAGCAATAATCGTACTAATCTTACAGATATTAGAAATCAAGCATGCAATAATACTAAAAGAACACAGGAACGAAGCAAATTATACTATGATAGACGTCACACAGAACCGAGAGCGTACCAACAGGGCGAATACGTAATGATAAAAAACATTTCCACCACGCCAGGAGTAAACAAAAAACTACTTGCAAAATATCGCGGTCCATATGAGGTTAAAAGGGTTTTACCCAACGACAGGTATATCATTGGAGATATTGAAGGCCTCCAGCTAACCCGACTGCCATACAAGGGCATTGCATCACCTAGCAATATGAGGCCATACAGTGTAGAAGACATAGCAGATGTTGAGAACGCAGATGTTGCCGAAGAGTGTCCCGAGGAACTTGATTCGTAGGAATGTATGAAATTCTAAGTGGATGTGTTATTTAGTTATGTGCCCAAGTCTGTTTTCCACGAAGGTTTTGTCTTATAATTTGCTATGTACTTACATATCTTGAATTTTTTTTTGATAGTAATTGAATATATAAATATTATAAATGTAAATGAAAGGAATTATACTATTATGTTACCTTAATTTTTATTAATGGATTTGTTAAACTCTATTGAATATTTTGTTACCATATTGCAATATGAAGTTTGTAATCAATACGAGTATGTGTGTATAGTGGGGACACATTGTAATCGGGTCGATTACCCCATCAGGATGGCCGAACTGTAGACAAAAATTTGAAATTGATTTGCCTTTTGTACACCACTGTATGCGTACATGAACTTCAACTATTTTTAGTATATAATGCTGTCTATGGATTGTGTCATACGATGGGGTGATTGTACAGAAAACTCTCCATTAGCAGAGATTAATGTTTATAAAAGGGAGAAGTAAATAAAAGAAGGAAATCTGTCTGTTACTAACAGCTGCTGTGTAAAGTGTTTTTTTTATTGAAGAAACGTCCTACAACTTCAACAAGACACTTAACCGTTCCGAACAAAATTTTTGTGTGACACGCAGATATCTATTGGCTCTTGTTCTGGCCACCAAGCATTTCCATCACTATCTTGCTGGGCGTCGCTTTCTGCTTCGGACGGATCACGCTTCCAATCGCTGACTCCTGAGCTTCCGGCAACCTGAAGACCGCACAGCCGAACATAGGTCCACTGGATTCACGCCTGCGAGACTAACATTCGGTAGAGAATTAAAACTTCCTGTGGATTTGATAAGAGAGCTACCACCTGGTTCTTGACTTGGAGGAACGCCTGGCGCAAATTCAAATTCATTTGTCAGCTGACGTGATTAAATGACATTACTACCTTCGCACCCAGCTGAAGACTTTCAACCTGATGACCAAGCTTAGTTTTTCAATTCAAAACCTTGCAAAGGATTGTGTCCAAAACTACAGAGTGCTTAGGAAAAACCAGTGCAGATCATAAGGCGGCTCTCGGAACTAGTCTACAAAATTCAGCAGCCGAATAACAGGACCCCGAAAATAATCCACATCAACCGGTTGACACCTTACACGGCGAGGGAGCTAACTAAGACGGTGCTTTCGGCGGCATAACATCCTTAATACAATTTTCCTCATCCCATTCTTAGCATTCATTACAGCCAATATATTTGTTCTATAAAATGAGAAGATTTTACTTAAAGTAGGGGAAAACGCATTCGTCTTAAAGAATTGTTCATTCATTCAAGTAATTGTTCATTGTAGTGTCCTTGAATGTGAAAAAGTATCGAGTAGTCAAATTATCTGAAATTATGCAGTAACTCCATTATTGTATCGATTTAAACGTGTACTTTATCGTGTTCCAAGACAATTTAGCGGTGGACTATTTCCATATCCAACAGATTAATGTAATGCTCTGTCATTATGTTAATAAAAAAGTAAATAAATCTGCAATCTTCGCGACTACTCAAGAAATACGAAAATACGAATGCCAACTAACTCGACCGATAGTCTCTCTCTCTCAGTTTTCAGCGAAATGACGGTATGGAACAGAAAATCAATATGACTGACAGCAACGAAATCCGACGTCAGCCGCTATTGTTCGTTAATTTATTTAACGACCTCTGAATATATAACGATATATACGTTGCTTATGTGCACATGCACGTATCTAGATATTACTTGTTGATGTTTTCCCCGTCGACAGCTCCTCTAGACCGGCACTTTTCAGTCAGCGGGCTGTCATCCATCGTTGCACTACATAGGCGCGCAACGGGAATTAGCCAACCTGAAAGGAAGCCCGAATCCTTTGAAGCTATAAATCTGATTTCAGTAAAAATCATGGCAAACATGCAAACGACAGGAGTACGAAAAAGATACAAAAAACAAACAAAATGAAACATTATATACATACATATCCTAGCCATACCCAATCTTATATTTCGACTGGAATTTTATATTTTGTAAAGGAAATGAGACCGGAAGGACAATAAATAAAAACAAAAACAAGAAAAATGTAAAAGGGGACGAAACAAGGTACATGTGACTATGACATGTTACCACAATTGTTTTCGTTCCAAACAATTGGCTTCCATGGAAATTATTTAAACCCTCTGTCGGATAACGTTTTCCTGGTATTTGCAATTGCAACCGATTTTGTAGAAGAAGTTGAGTCGTTATAGGGGCCGGATTAAGAAAAAACCGAACAAGTTCAAGGTTAGTTTGATAGACTCTTTTAAATAGATAAAGCAGTAGGTGGGGTAGTGGTATGCTATTTTGTGTGCGCACCTGCCGTGCTTCTATTTATTAAAAATTCTTACAATGAACGCTAATGCCATTCGTTGTTGGATCTTGCTTTAGCGAAGGATGAGTTGGAATAAGATTTTGGAAAAGAATATTTCATAGACTTGCAGCTTTTGGCTTAGTACCCATTTCCGGCGTCTATTTATTGAGATTTCCTACATCTTTCTTTGCAACTGTCATTAAATTAATTCATTAATAAAAGAATCATATTCTGCAATGAATGCTATGAGTTATTTTCAGGGGGTTAATAGAAATCATATTGCCTGCCCTACTTTATTGTGTAAATCAAGACACAACACCAGATTCAACTCTTGATAATTAAAGCTAGAAGTCGAAAGTAAACTACTATCCATGCCGCTAAAAAAAATTTCCATTGCCCTAATAAAAGTAAAATTAACTTTTGAAATACTGAGCGTTGAATCAAATGATTCTTTGCTGTCAAGTTTCCCTTCAATAATTTTTTGTCGTACTGTACACAAGAAATTTATCAGTAACATTACAACACTTGTGGCATTATTTCGAGAATAGGTCCTTATACTTGTATATAATAGTTCTAAACCTCAGAAATAATTTTTTGGCTAGCCATTTTAGGCTGACATTTATCTTCATACTTTGACAATCACGTAGAAAACGCAAAATTTGTCAAAATATTCAAAGGCCACTTAACACTAACCGTTCTAGCAGGTAATTTAGTCCTAAATTTCCTTGACATAAGCATTTCTACTGGAGAGTAACCTACTCCTGGCACTTGGGTAGTTCGATAGTTTAGCAAAGCTAAATATAAGTCTAGGTCACTATCAGTTTTTTTTAGCATAGTTTTTACAATGTGAACTGCCTTTTCTGCCATTCCATTAGATTGGGGAAACCTTGGACCTTGAAAGTCAAACTTCATTTCTTTTGCAAAATTTCTAAGCTTGTATGAGTTGTGTCAGCAATTATCACCTCCATGAGCTGTGAACAATTTAGTCAGTGAGTCTTTAATACAACAAGCAGTCTTGTCACGACTAGGAAACAATTCTATCCATTTGGATAATCTATTGCTACAAAAAAGTATCTGGATTTATACTCTAGGATTTCGATTCCTATTTTTTGAAATGGTAATTTTGGTATGGGATGGACTTATACCCTAAGTGAGTGTTTTTGTTTTGTGCTTTATATTTTTTACAAATAGGACATTTGGAAATAAAGTTTTCGATGTCTTTTTGAAGTACAATACTTGTCGTCAACAGAGACCGTCCTCGATATACCCATATGAGAAGAATGTAGCACCTGTAACATTTCCTCTATAAGATTCCTGGACACGAAAACTCGATCCTTTACAAACATCAAATCATCTTTAACATAAATTTTATCTTTTATTTTCCAAACTTCAATTAAACCTTCATTAAGTTTATGCTTTGTCAATGGCCACCCCTCTTCATAAAGTTTCATAAGGCTTTTAGGATTTCATCATTTCGTGTTTCTTCCTGGAATATTTTTTTTCTTTGAATCACTCATGTTTATACTATAAACCATGTCTTTAAATGGTGTTTCAGTATCAACAGTCTTATCAATCACAGAATTTCTTGACAAAAAATCTCCGACAACAACGGACATAGTTTCACGTGCCAAAATCCTTCACGTAGGTCGAAAACTGAAAAGTATTTCATACCGCCCATTGTCCGACTAAAATCTTCTAAAGTGGGAATCAAGAAAAGCTCATCTTTTAAATTCTCATTTAGTTCCATAGGATCCAAGCATAATCGCAAAGAACCATCTGACTTCTCTACTATAACCAAATCGGTGTGACCATTCCTTATAATGCCTCGTTTTTCCATCTCATTTAGCTTCTTCTTTACTCGATCATACAAACGCCGTGTAGGTTACCGGTGTGGTTCTAGGCTTTACAATTAATTTACACTTATCTAGAAAGTACCCTGAACCTTCAAATATGTCTCTATTTTTGGCAATAAACTCCTGCCTACCGTTTGTGTTAATTTCCTGCACTTTTCGAATCAGATCAAAATCCACACAAGTCTTTAGTCCTAATATTGGTTTTGAAGCACCAGAAACTACTATGTATTCGACATCTGACAATTTTCTTTTGTACTCTGTTCGCAGTACAGTTGAGCCTAACGTTTGTATTTGAAAACCGCCGTATGCTTCTAATCTAGTAGTTGTTGGCTTAATTACTACTTCTTCATGCATAGATTTTACTACCTTCTCAGGAATTATGTTTACCTCAGCTCCTCTATCGAGTTTGTAATCAATCAACAGTAATCCTATTTGGAATGTTTCACACCAACTAGCACCCCCACCAGAAAATAATTGTAGCTCACCAACATACAACGCTGACTCATTTGACTCGCTGTCATATTTAACTTCATTAATTTTATAATTTCGGACATTCGAGTTTCTGCATGCAGATGGCCAGGCCAGACATCTCTTACCATCTGCCGGGCACTTCCCTTGCTCGTGTTTACGGTTGCATTTATGACACTGCTTTATTGATTCAGAAATATTGTTACCGCGATTTTCAGTCTCATTAAAATTAGTATTGCCTTTATAATTTCCTGGTCTCCTTTGAACCGCCGCAACTGAAGTGCGTTCAGACTCCATGCGCTTTGCTTGAATGCCCGCGTCTGCAACCACGTGACAAATCTCCTTAGCATTCTACAATGTCAAATCGTCCATTTTAAGCAATTGTAGTCCTACTGCATGGTCCGTTATCCAAATTACAACTCTATCCCTTATCATCAATTCCTTTTGGCTCCTAAATTCACAATTTTCAGCTAACCTCGTGACGTCGGATAAGAATTATTCCATTGGTTCTCCTTCATTTTGGCAGCGAGAGAAGAACAACTACCGCTCGTAGACCACCGTACACCGTGCAACCTTAATTTCTTCTGACTCACTTTTAGTTTTTTAAAGCCACCACACCTCCCACATATCTTAAATTTTCTCCAATTTTCCTTAACATTTCCATCCATCGATAATGGACTGGGTTTATTAAACTGGTCACTTCCCTCACACATTTCTTGTCCGGTCTCTTGCCTTAACTAGTTGCTTTTTTTTTGAATTTATGCGATTTCTGCGACTTTAGACGTTTATCGAAAAAAAATAACCGGCTGCGCCATGTTGTACGAGTATATACATATATTAAATTAAACTAACTGACAGTTGAACAGCGACTGCTGTAGAAGAGTGGAGATCAGCAACAGCAACCGTACATATTCATACCAATACATTACAGGTCAGCTTAGAAGTTAGACCTTTAAGACTTAGAAAAAAATCAAAGTCACGGACATTGTAAAAAATCCCTGAAAGCAAAGGAGGTCGCGATTGGCGCCTTTATGGATATAGAACCAGCATTTGATAGTGCAAATCATTCATCATTAACAAATACACTTTCCAGAAGAAAGATAGACCTTTTAATTATCAAATGAATACACGTCATGCTAAAAGAAAGGCATATGAGAGCCAAATCAAAAAACAGGCACATCAGAGGTAGTGATCAAAACTATCGGAGGTTGCCGCAGGGGGATGTTCTATCCCCACCTTTTAATAACAGTGGCATTACAGCCACCGGATATGCTGGCGATATAACTACAACCATTAAAGGAAAACATGAGGAAATCATAGAGCCCTCGAAATTACCTGGAACTGGTGCGAGAAAGAAGGACTCCCCGTCAATCCCAGCAAAACACACATAATTCGATTCACTAAAAGAAGAACAAATAATCTCCAAATTTGAAAAATCAAAGAAACCTGAATTCTATTAAAGGAAAAGGTGAAGTTTCTAAGTTTCTAGGAATAACACTGGACCAAAAACTCTCTTGGAATGCACACATAAACAAAATATATTCACTGGCCATCAAAGTTTTATGGGCCCTAAAACAACTCGTAGGCAAAACATGGGGGCTGAACCCAAAAATGAGTCTTTGGATGTACAATCAAATAATTGAACCAACCGTACTTTATGGCGCTGCTGTTTGGTGGAAATAATGTGAACAAAAAAGCGCGATGAACAAAATCAATAAAATACAAAGGCTAGTGTGTATTTGCACTACTGATGTCCCCTGAGTTAAACTTTAAAAAATACTACGAAGTACTCATACCAAGTAGAGAGGAATGGAACAACAACCCCCTTGGATGAAGGATGGAGCCCAGAAATGATCTGGAAACAAGGTAGGGTCTGGTGTAATAGGACCAAAATGTAGCCTACATGTTTCCCTCTGCAATGAGTCAACTATATTTCAGGCCGAGCTATTTGCAATCATTGAAGCAGCACATAGCGTCAGCGTCAGGAGACTCACTAACACAAGGATAGCTACATATATTTTCAGACAGCCAAGCGATTCAGCCAAGCGACTCTAACTCTAAAGGTGCCTGGAAATGTCATAATACACTAAATAAACTGGCTGTTTACAACAGGTGCCAGTTGATCTGGGTGACAATTCACGAAAACCATGAAGGCAATGAAAAGGCTGACAGACACGCCAAGAAAGGTGCTCGAATATCTTTTATGGGGTCATCCTCCCTTTATAGTTCTGACAGTTAAGACACAAACATACACTTACACAACTGGGTCATAAAACAAAATAACGAATTATGGAACAGACAGGAGGGTATTAAACACTCAAGAACGTCCATGGAACAGGATCACAATCCCAAACGTGCCAAAGAAGCTCTAGAACTAAATAAAGCCGACCTATGAGTGCTGTGTGAGGCACTAACAAAACGTGGTCAGGCCAAGGAAACCATGAAACACATACTGACCACCTGCCCAAACCTTGCCCAAGCCAGATTCAAAATTACAGTTAACACAATCATAACACGGAAAGACTTCCAAGAAATTCCATCTAGAAAAGTTGTCAAATTCTTGAAGGCAGTACTCAAGTCATAGTTCAAAGAAATCTCCAGGCGATGTGGGCAGTACAAAGTACAATAGATCTTTATAGTCGCAGTACTAGCGTCTGTAGGTGACATACCCTGAGTTTTTCAATTCCATTCAAGAGCTTTTGCATTTTTGAGAGCGCAAAATGATTGAATACTTATTTTGCTTCAGCTTAAAGAAACAAATACAGTTTACACGTCCGCTATTCCTTAAATTGACTATTAATGGAACAGTAATCGCGAACACAAGAGTATTTTAGGATCTGGTCTTGCAAACATTATTTCTATTTTAGGAACTCGATAACGCTTTTAAAGATGCTTTCTTCAATGAACTGTGGTATCAGCCATCCACTTTGCTATTTTTATTAGTTTCACTATGTGAAGCTTAAATCAATATTGAATGCACTTAAATACTTATTCGATCCTAACAAACAACAAGGGGCATTTGAATGTTGTTTCTGAAGTGCAATTATTCACAATTCAATAAAAACCGCTGCTAGTGCTATAAAAAGCCGACAGGGCGGTTTGTTTACGAGTAGCTAAAAATTACCCTCAAGGCTAGAGACGTTTCATCAGCCACATGTCAGGAAATAAAAAAGCATAAAATACTTATACAAAAAGAGGAAAAATTCGATTAATCCACCCGACATGAGATGGGAAAACGTTTTCATGGCAATAGATATCCATTTCCGGCTGGCAACTTCGAAATGTTTTCCAATTATCCACGAAGCAAAAAAGGAAATCTCGTTCACTTGCTTATGGTACGCGTTTTTTTTTTTTTTTTAATTCACGTTCATAAAAACGGGACAAACGAATACGCCACATCACATTGGCGTGGGAAACGCTCATGTTGGCCAACTTGAGTTCCGCACTGTAGAAGTACAGTATGCTCCACCTCCACCGCATCCAGTGATTCCCGAGTGGTATCCTCGATGATCCTAGATAAGAGATACACATGATGAAATTTTTTCCTTACTGACATTTGTATGGTAGAGCACTATGTTGGTGTAAAAAAAAGACAATGGATATGATGGCCGAGAAGCTAGTCTGCAGTGAAGCTTGGGGAGTAATGTAAATATATTCGTAACGTGATGTGTTTTCAAAAAATAAAAAATAAAAACCTGGTTGCTGAAGAAAAAAAGCAGGACCAACATGGCAGTGAGAAAAGGATTTAAAGTTCTGGCTTCTGCAACTTTTACAATACATTTTTTTAACTTTGGCCTTACATAGAGACTATATCCAAATGTGAAAGGCACAAAACGCATGCCATTTCTAAATTTATATCTGATTCGGTTTGCATCTGACTCTGATTTTGAATAGTCGTTTGGTCAGCGCAAATGGAACATTTTGCATGGCATGGCGCACAATTTGGGTAATTGAGAAATCTGGATAAGGTTTATCACGGTGTTGGGTCTAGCCTATGTTTTAAAACTGCTTTAAGGGGAAATCTCTACCTGTTTTCTTTTTAACGGCGTCTTTTACCAAATGCTGCGTTATAGAATTAAACTTTTTAACACCCACTTGATTCATGTTTTCTAATGAGGATTTCATGCCTTGGAAGGAAATACGAATTAATTTTTTAATAAGTCCGTAAAGAAACACAAGGGGTGAGCAATCCAACCTTCACGTATTGATGGCGCTTTTATATACGAGTTTTGCATAAATTAGCAAAATGACAAAGTAAATAATTGCAATTTATAAGGACAAAATAATCTCCATGGAAAGGATCAATGTCTAATGTGAATTAATTAATCTTTCTTTCAGTTCATGTAATTTCTGCTGCACCCCAAGTAAAGGGTTATATCTGTCAAACCATTTGTTAGATTACATATTTTTTTCAATAGTATTCGCAATTTTATGGTTTATGCTTATTAAGCATAATTGACATGTATGTATATGATCATAAGTGCGCTCTGAAGAAAATATTGCATCCGTTCAGGATAGTAGCCTAATCGTTGTACGTTCACTTTATGGCAAATTTTACGCAACGATCTTGACTTGAAAGCTCAGAAGATCCAGATCGTGTAAGAACTACAGCCGAAAAAGCAAAAGAAAGGGAGCGAACAAACAGAGCAAAGAAGTTGATCGTGCTTAGCATGGCAAATACCAGCCTCGATTTCTGTCTCTGCTCAATCGAAGTTGACACACAGCCTCCACGTGTCCTCTCCTGGGTAGCTGGCCTGGGATCCGCCGTATAGTGAACCAATGTGTGCAGTGATCCTTGCTCTCCAGGTTGGGGGTTGTGCATAGGGGTAACAGGCCTATCGTGGAAACAAATTTTGTTACGAAGCAAACATAAGCTTTAATTAATTAGGTGCAGGCAACCAACTGGAAAAAACTCTTGACTGGTACAAAGTAGATATAACTACGAGGGTGGTCCGATAAGTACTTAGCCTACAAAAGAAAAACAAACATTTTGGAGAAATGGCGATTTATTTTTCAATATAGTATCCTTTTAGCTCGATACACTTGACCCAGCGATGCTCCAACTTCTTTAACCAGTCTGAAAAATACGTTTTCTCAGGGTCTGCAAAGTAGGCCTCCGTGGCGGCGATGACCTCCTCATTCGACTGAAATTTCTGCCCGGCACTTGACTTTTTCAAGTTTGGAAACAAAAAGAAATCGCACGGGTGCAAATCTGGAGAATAACAGCAGTTCGTAGCCCAATTCGACCAAGTTGGCCGTGGCGAGGGCGGAGATGTTAGCCGGTGCGTTATTATGGTGGAAGAGCAATTTTTTCTTCGCCAAGTGGGGCCGTTTTTTCTTAAATTCGGCGTTGAATCGGCCCAATAATTTGGCATAGTACAGCCCTGTGACCGTTTTGCCTTTCTCCAGGTAGTCGATGTGGATCACACCTTGTGAATCCTAGAAAACGGTGGCCATCACCTTTCCGGCCGATGGGACAGTCTTCGCCTTCTTCGGAGCAGGTTCGCCGGGTGAAGTCCACTATTTCGACTGTTCCTTGATCTCTGATGTGTACCAGTGGATCAATGTTTCGTCGACTGTCACGAAACGATGCAAAAACTCCTTCGGATTGCGCTTAAACAGCGTCAAACACTGCTCTGAAGTGGTCTCACGGTTGCGCTTGTTGTCCGGAGTGAGCAAACGCGGCACCCATCGGGCCGCCCAAAATTTCACGCAGGATATGACCCACGCGATCATTTGAAATGCTTACTGTCTCGGCTATCTCGCGCACCTTCAATCGTGGGTCTGTCAATACGAGATCGTGGATTTTTGTCACGTCATCCTCCGTGGTAGCCGTTTTCGGGGCACATGGACGTGGCTCATCAAAAACCGACGTGCGACAACGATGAAACTCGTTAAACCAATTTTTGATGGTCGCCATCGAAGGAGAAGAGTCACCGTACACAGCATCCAAACGCTCTTTGATTTCGTTGTGCGATTTCCTTCCAAAAACAAGAATCGAATCAGCGACTGATATTGCTCTTTTTCCATTTTTCTAAAATCCGCGGACACTCCCGCTTCCACAAGCGGTCAAAACAAAACTACGAGTCCGATCCGGATGAAATTTCGACAGTAGCCGTCTACTAGAATGTACTACACGATAGTAAGTTGCTCTCGATACTGGTGCTATCTGGCGGCGAGACTAAGTACTTATCGGTACACTCCAAGAAGTGCGATGAAATGGACCAGGTAAAAAAACGATGAAAAACTGGGATATCTATTACGGTAATTGCTATGTACAAGGAAAATAAACAAGGGGTGCGGATTTGTTATTCGAAGAAGACTCCGACATAAAGTTTTAGGCTTCCTACATGTAAGCGAACGCCTCGTAACAACCTGCATCAAAGACAACCTCGGGAACATAAGCCTTATTAGCGTTTATGCCCCTACGGAAGAAAAAGACTTCGACTCAAAGATGACTTCTATGATCTATTGGACTGAACGTACGCACAATGCCCCAGTTACGACATCAAAAGTGTACTAAGAAATTTTAACGCAAAACTGGGCAAAGAGGACATATTTGAGTCGATCACAGGAATACAGCCTACATCAACAGTCTTAGGCTAATCGACTTCCTATCGGAGCGTAACCAAGTAAGTAGACCCCTATAACTGCGCCAACTGGAGAGGAATAAGTCTCCTTAACATCGCGTACCAGATCTTCTTTGCCATACTGTGTGAACGCCTAAAAGCTTTTGTGGATACTATCAGTGTGGTTGCATGCCAGGTAAATCCACAATAGACCAAATTTTCACACTTTGGCAGATCTTGGAAAAGACCCAAGAATTCCAAATCGACACACACCATATGCACATCGACACACACCATGCCCTTGGTTGCTTCGAGAAGAAAAATCGGCATTCAATCTATGGTCCCGTTTGTATAAACGAACTGTGGAGGAGAAGATACAACAACGAACTGTATGGGCTCTTCAACGCCATCGGCTCAGTTCGGCGTTTCAACGTCTAAGATGGCCAGGCTATAAAGAGCGAATGGACAACACAGCTCCGGCTCGAAGTCTTCGAATCCTGAGGGACGACGCAGCAGAGGACAATTGAATCTAAGGTGGCACACATAGGTGGAAACGGACCTTAACCAACTGGGAGTGCAGCGCTGGAAACAACTGGCAAAAATTAAAAAAGTTAAAAATACCTGTGAATACTCCTTTTCTTAAATTTTGTCTTGTCTCGTTTAATAATATATTAAATTAATTTCTTGCCGCCTCACACACAATGTCAAAGGAAAATTCCTACTATGAATGTTTTACTAAAATAATTGAAATGACTGGTATCATCACGTTACAAAAACATAGTGTATGTAATTTAAGACGATATGGCATCTGCAAGGAAGCACCGTAGGCAAGCTTGAACCATAACATATGCTAGTTAGTCCACGCGTAATAACTTTTTTTTCTTAGTTTTAAACATGTCGAGTTTAAACATGTTCAGTTTCTCCAAAAAAAGTATTTGCGGGAAATTATTTTGTGTGTGTGATTTTAAAGGCGAAGAATTGGAGACATTACTTCAGGAAGGTTGATACCAGACGCTTCCTTTCCTTTTTTCCTTTTTTTTTCCGGCGTCGTTATGGTCAGAAGTGTAGGACCATAACCTTGCCACTTAACTGCACTCCTACTGGCCCGCTTGTGGGGTCCGCCGGTTTGAGTTTTTAGTTTAGTTTTTAATTCATTTTTATTCATAACTTCTTAGATCTATCTTACCCTAGACAAAAATGGTTAAAAACTAGCTTAACTATCTTAACAATCTAGATATCTTACTGGCCCTAGGCGGACACTCTAAAATAGACGTAACAACTTAAATCTATGTCTTTCGACTACTATATCAACTTACCACTAACATTACTATATCGAGCTTAAGCTAAGTTTTTCATTAAAAACTTAGCATATGATAATTTTTTGTATTGTATTATATATAAAACTTAAGCCTACCTTAATGTAACTAAACCTAACTTATTCTACCTTAACTAAAATATATATATATAAATTATATACTTAATATATGTACATATATGTATTTAATATATATATACAGGGTGTCCCACGAGCAGTGTGCCAAAAAGGTAGAGCGTGTAGGTCTAGTCAAGACAAGAAAAAAATCGTACGGGAGGGGGGGGTCTATTTCCCCCCGTTTAGCCAGGAGGGGCAATTTTCTAAAAAATTTACTTAATTTGGAAAAAAAATTATTAAAAATCAACAGTTACATCCACAATGCCACGATATACCTTTTTGTAAAGCCAGAAACCTCTTCTTTCATATTTATTTTAAATGAAGCTGTTTTAAGGAGCAGTTTTTGAGAAATTAATTTTCAAACTTAAAATTTTGAAAAAAAATTGAAAAAAAAAATTTCAAACTATTTTTTTTCAAAATTGTATGTAATTAAGTAGTATCTTTTTTTCAAAAATTCAATGCTCTCATTAGTTTTTAGTTAAAAGCAGAAAACCGGATGCAAAAATGTCTTGTAGTTTTTGAGAAATTAAAAAAAAACCCGAACCATTTTTTTCTATGAAAAACCTGACCTCTTTTTTATTATTTTTAAAAAATTCGGAGTTTCATGAGGATACAATAAAGTGATACAGTATTGGAATAACCCTAGATTAATTCTTTTTTTTCATTGATAACGCCTGAAAACTGACCTGCGAATTTCGTCTGGGTCCGCCCGCCGCCGATGGGTTCTACCCGAATTTTGGATTTGGTCCGACGCAATCCCTCCCTTAGTACAAGGAGGATGGCTATTATGCTTGGAGTGCCCAAATCTAGAGTATGGAGAGTGCTTCATACCGAAAACTTACACCCGTACCATTTTAGGCCAGTTCAGCGACTCACCTCAAACGACAAGTTTTTGAGAGCAGAATTTTGTCGATCATTACTGCTTCGAGATGAAACTGAAGGAAACTATTTTGCAAGGATATTCTGTACGGATGAAGCACAGTTTACGAGAGATGAGGTTACTAACTTCCACAATTTGCATCATTGGAATAGCACCAATCCACACAACAAGAAACAAAATAAATCACAACACCGCTTTAGCTGTAATGTTTGGCTTGGTATTGTTGGACAAACTGTAATCGAGCCCCGGTTTTTGAATGCCGTTATTAATGGAGAATCATACTTGCAATTCCTACGCGACCTTTTGCCCGATTTGATGGCCAATGTTCCTTTGGCCATAGCAGATAATTTAATCTACCAGCAAAATGGAGCACCAGCACACTACAGCTTACGGGTTAGAAACTGGCTGGATGATCATTTTAGTGACCGTTGGTTCGGAAGAAGGGGCCCCACGGAATGGCCACCTAGATCACCAGATTTAACTCCTCTAGATTTTTATGTGTGGGGATTCATGAAGAATTATGTTTACGAAGTGGAAATAGTATCTTTGGAACAACTGAAAGAACGGATTGAAGTCGCTGGAGTCAAATTGCAGGAAAATTTGTCAAGCATAGATATGTGCAGCCATTAGGAGAAGAAGGAGATATAATCTTTGCCTTCTAAAAAAAGGGGATCATATTGAAAATAAAACTCCGAAGTTTTTAAAAATAATAAAAAAGAGGTCAATGTTTCATACATTAATTTACTTACAAGTCCAGCCGCGTTAAAACCAAAAAAAAGGTTTTTCTTAGAAAAAAATGGTTCGGGTTTTTTTTTAATTTCTCAAAAACTACAAGACATTTTTGCATCCGGTTTTCTGTTTTTAACTAAAAACTAATAAGAGTATTGAATTTTTGAAAAAAATGAGTACTTAATTACATACAATTTCGAAAAAAAATAGTTCGAAATTTTTTTTTTTTTTTTTGCAAAATTTTGAGTTTGAAAATTAATTTCTCAAAAACTATTCCTTAAAGCAGCTTTGCTTAAAAACAGGATGAAAGAAGAGGTCTCTGGCTTTACAAAAAAATATACCACGGTATTGTGGATGTAAATGTTGATTTTTAATATTTTTTTTTCCAAATTAAGTCAGTTTTTTAGAAAATTGCCCCTCCCGGCTAAACGGGGGGGAATAGACCCCCCCCTCCCATACGATTTTTTTCTTGTCTCGACCAGACCTACACGCTCTAGCTTTTTGGCACACTGCTCGTGGGACACCCTGTATATATATATTTTTTTTTTTTTTTTTTTTTTTATACGTATATATACCCTACTACTACCTACCCTACCCTACCTTACCCTGCCCTAGCCTATGTAAGCCTGCCATTGGTGTGAGGCAGGCGATGCCTTGAAGAGGCTGAAGCTCTCAAAGTGTCCACTGACGTAGCTCTCTCCAGCCACCAAAAGCGTTGATGCTGTCGGACTACGTCTCCTCGATCCCGGCGTGAGACCGATCTACAGAACCTGAGGCGCTCGGGCTCACGGAGCGCGACATCGGGTTCGTGGATGAATCGCCGTTCCACGGAATTGCGACCCACGTGGAAGATTAGCGGTACCGCCAATCTATCCTGGATCAGCCCACATCTATCTAAATAGAGGAATTCTTCTGGCGGCACAAAGCCATTAAGGCTCACTCTCTCGTGATATAAATCGTTGGGGTAGTAAGCCCCGAAGATTAGGCTATTGACCGAAGTAATTGCTCTCGCAACGCGGCTTCGAATCAGTTTGATCAAAAAATTATCTATCCGTACAATCCTGGCCTTATTGTATAGGACCTCGTTCGGGTAAAATTTTGTGTACTCAGATTCGGGTGTCCTATGTAGCCCCAGACACGTCCTGAGACATTGTCTCTCAAACACCCGAATCCTTTCCATTAAGCTGGCTCTCACATTGAACCAGACGGGACATCCATAGGCAACCATGGGCCTGATTAAGGCCATGTAGCAGATTACCTTCACCCTAGAATCAAGTTGGCTGCTATGAAACAGCCACCTTGTCAGAGCGAAAGGGCCCCGGGCCCTTGCCAGAGCAGCATCTACATGTTTGTCAGAATATAGATACTGATCCAGCACGATCCCAAGATATCTGACCACACTTTGTCTCGCCAGTGGATGCCCGTCCGGTCCAAAAATTGGGAACCTGTGCCAATTTTATCTAGTGTCCCGAGAGGCCACTAGAATAAAATACGCGTTCTGAATAAAATAGATTCTGATTTCTAGAAGTTGATTTTCAACTTCCAGTCATCACAATACTGCTGAATTTGAAGTCACGCTGTAGAAGAGTAACAATGACGTCGATCGTTGGACATGCTGTACGCAGTTAAATCGTCCGCGTACGCTATTGAATGGTGAAGAAAAGCTATCAGATCACTGAAGTAAATGCTGAAAAGTATCGGCGAGTTCACC
Source organism: Merodon equestris (assembly GCA_958301585.1). NCBI lineage: Eukaryota > Metazoa > Arthropoda > Insecta > Diptera > Syrphidae > Merodon > Merodon equestris. The sequence goes on along the minus strand of OY284413.1, from coordinate 153,075,230 downwards.
GTAACTGTTGCAGTCCGTAGTTAATATCAAATGTTTGGGTAGAAGTCACGTTGGCAATTTTCACTACGAACTTTCTACCTGTTAACATGTCAAAAATCATATATAGCAGTGGTTTACTTATGCTCAGTCAATTGAGCTTGTAATAAAGACCTTCTAGCCATACGGTGTCGAAGGCTTTTTCCAAGTCAATCAGACAGGCAACCGTGCATTGGGTCTTGCATTTATTCCATTGGACATCCGACACGAGCTTCGACGCGGCATGAATAGTGTCATGCCCCGCTCTGAAACCGAATTGGTTATCCGGGATGATTTTATTGTCCTCAACCCATTTAGACAGGGCCCTATGGATCACCTTCTCGAAAACCTTGCTGATACTCGGAAGGAGACTTATTGACCCGAGATTTCCCGGGTTAGATGTGTCTTTACCCCTCTTGGGAATTGGTTGCACCACCGCTGTCTTCCAGTGCACTGGATAATATGCATAATTCAGTGAATTGTTGAACAGGATGGTGTACCTCTCTACAGCCACTGGCTGATAGTGCCTAAGCACAACATTGGATATACCGTCGACTCCCGCGGATTTTTTCTTCCTCAATGACTCGAAGATCATCTGAAGATCCTCCGTCGATATGAACAGGGTATTAACCCTCTCATTGGCGATGACATTGTTTGCCATGAAATCTTCATTGAACCTTGTAAAACCAAGGTTCTCTGATCGACCGCCGGTTTGACCTCAGAAAGTAGTGGCAGGCTTCCCGGTTTGGGATTACTTCATCGCTGAGGCCAATAAAATGCTGGTGTTTTTTTTTTTGTGACACGGTCATGCTCCAAATTTTTTTGTTTGATCTTACTCTTACAACACCGGTGATCTCCAGTCGTGTCAACCCACTGATTTGCATGTACACTTGTGGGGTAGTTTAATGGTGGTATATATGTCCCTAGGCTCACCTTGGTGTTTTCTAAATTGCCTAGATGTGATTTTTGTTTACCTTTGTTTTAGTCGCCTTTTACGACAAGCGAGAGGTATCGCTGCAGGGATATTCTTAACCCGTCCCTGCACGGAACGTTGATATCAGATATGATTACTATTATTCCGGGCATTTGGCAGACGGAAGTTCGGAACCTCGTTGATCACTAAGCCTCCTTACCGTGAAAGTGTTCCTTCCATATTTCGCTATTCTGTCCCATCTCTTCTAGATCCTTCCTTATATTGTCCTCCCATCTATGGCGCGGCCCTCCTGGCGGTCTTTATCCTACACTCATTATTCGTTTGACTTTTCGTCCACTGTCCATTAGTTCTACGAAACCTGCCCATCTTATTCTTCGCAATTTAATTAATTGGACAATGCATGGGCCTGAATAGGATTCCTCGAGTTCTTGATGGTGTACATAGATAGTGTAGTACGCTTTGTCCATATGCAGCCTTCTTTATTTCAATCTTTATGTCGTTTTTGGCAATCAATATGGTACCCAGATATTTAGTTTTCTCTTTATTTACTTCTTAGTTTACTTCCTTATCTACCATTGATAGACATTTCTTTTAACTGTTTCCTCACTATCTCCCAGTAGGCTCGAATCGTCAGCATAGGCTAGAATGGATGCGATTCCATTAAGGGTTATTCCCCTTTCCTTTTCTTGAAGGGATTTCATTACCAAATTAAAAGGAACTGGTGACAAAGCATCTCCTTGCATTAAACTTGGAAGTCTTCGACTATTTTCTTTGCGTACGAATTCACTCTCTTTAAGAGAATATTTGACAGCACCTTGTCAGCACCTTAGCAGCAACTTTGGGTGCCGTACGAGTTGCAGCCGAGAGACGTTAAATAGCATTTTTTCACGTGTGATCTGCTACTTCGAAGTGATGAAAAGTAGATACTGTGCGATAATCCTAAATATAAAATATCATGGAGTAAGCACGATCATGCCACATCATCGGCAAAAGCAAATATCCATTGTTCAAATACTCTGTTCTGAATTTGGTTGGCAAGTTATGAGCTGCTCAAGCCAAATGAAATCATCACGGAAGATCACTGTCGACTGTAAGTGAAACGTTTGAGCCGAGCACTGAAGAAAAAGCGACTAAGATATGAGTAGAGACACTAATGCATAATTTTGCTTCACGACAACGCTCGTCTACATGTCGCAAAATTGGTGAAAATGTACTTGTCACTTAATTGGAAAGTTCTATCCCGCCCGCCAAATTCATTAGACATTGTTCCTTTCGACTATCATTTGTTCCGTTCGATACCATAAGGCCTGGTTAAGTAGTACTTCCATCGCTATGAAGAGGACATAAAAAGGGACGGATTTTTGGTTAGCTTCAAAAGATGCGTTGTTTTACCGACGTGGAATCCATGTGCCGTCAAAAATATGTTCGGGAATAATTTCAGCGACATGGTTTTTACTACTTTTTTTAAATAATGTAGATATTAATTTACTCAAAAAACAGAACAGCGAAAACTCGTACTATGTCCTAATGCATTGTCCATTTTTTTTCAAATCGGGGGTACTTGTTTATAAATACGCTTTTTGTAAAGAAAAACAGGACCGGCTTGATTGACTTCATGTATTTAAGTGAAGGAAGATTGAGTGATACAAAAAGAGTGGAACAAAATGAGTATAACAATATGTATTACGAGAAATATTCAAAGCAGTGTAAGAACTATTATACTTAGAACACATAGTATGTACATGTATGAGGGTTGCCAATTTATGATATTTAAGATTTAATACTAACAAACCCTTCTTCAACCTGAAAACTTTACATAATTATATTAATTTAATTCATTAGAAAATTAATAAAAATTAATATTAAGCAATTCACAGCAACTTAGGTGTCTATTACAATTCAAACATTTTATTAGAATATCAGATGCATTCCCTTTTGTTGATACAAATTTGATGTCAACACCATTTTTTAAACAAACATCTCTGATATAATGAAATTTAAGATCTATGTGCTTGCTCATGGATTTTTTACAGCAAATATAAAATAGCCCCTTGGTTATCGATATAGATTGCAGTTGGTTCTTTGGTAATGTCCACACAGCTTATTTCACGTAGAAGGTTGGGATGAAGGGTGACTTCTTTCGCGCCTTGACATAGAGCAATATACTCGGCTTCCATCGAACTGAGTGAAACCACACGTTGTTTTTTCAATTCCCATGCAATTGGAGCACCTGACAAAAATAGAACTAATCCACTATAGGACTTCTATGTTTAATCTCCAGTCAGCATCTGTAAAGCAAACAAGATTTGAGTTAACAGATTTATATGTAAACGAACCCTTTGGGTAGCTTCTCCAATAACGTAGTAAATGCTTTACAGCTAACAAGTGTTCTCGATGTGGGTGACTATGGAATTTTAAGACCGCGTGAGCAATATCTGGCCTCGATATAATAGCCGGGTAGGTTAGTCCGCCAACCAAAGCTTGATATTCCTTAACGTTGATACCAGAACAATCTTTTTCCTCACATTTCTGTAGTTTTGTTCCACTGGGGAGGGGGGTAGACACTCCTTTACATTCTTGCATGTTCCATTTATTTAAAAGTTCAGCTGTGTAACTAGCTTGATGAATACTTATATTTCCAGGTAATCCTTTCCGCTCTGTTTCCATACCCAAGTAACTTTTAATTGGTCCACGATTCTCCGCTGCAAACTGTTCGATTAATTTTGATATACTATGTTTCATTGTTGTGTCCAAGGTACAAGCCAATAAGATATCATCTACATATAAGGCAAGTATGTTGATTTCATCAGGTTTGGAATATCGACCCTTATTTCTTTTAAATCATCGACGATTTTACAAAAGTCATTTACGTCCGATATAAATTGGTCTCCCGGTTGTAGGCTTTATAGTTATTACGGTCTTTAATGAACACGGTGTATACTCAAATGTCGTCAGATTGCTCGCGGTATTGGTGTTGGCTTCAATAACTTAACCAGCACAGGAATATTTTGCGGAATATTTGGATTCCCTTCAAAAACTGTACGCCACGGATGTGAATAATCTAAAATTAATTTGACAACTGTATCATATACCCTTTTCTATCTCCACGATAAGAACGACCCCGTCTCTATACAAGCTTATCGTTATCAAGGACAAATATCTTCGAACCAAAATCATTGAGGTTACCCAAACGTAATCTATTTCCGGTCCATTGGTCTAGTAAAATTTCACCAAATAGACAGCTTGTAAAAAGTTGATAATGGATATTACATGCTGTGGCAACTATTTCCGACCAAAACGTGGGACTTAGCTTGGATTGCCACAATAAACATCTGGACATGTCAATTGGTATTCTGTTCTCTCATGGGTACGGTTTTATGTCTTGGATAGACAAATTTCTTAATGCGATACCATGTCAGACTGCAAACTTTTCCACATGTTTGTAGCAGGATTAAAAAAAAACTCGAGAACACCACCAGATTGTTATAGAGAATTCACCGCAAAAGGTACACCGATATTATTATCATTCAACCATGCTAAACATTTTCATAATCGTTTCAAATTTCAGAAAATAACCATCGGTGAATAACCATCGCGGGCTATACGGACGTGTCAAGATGACGCAGTTTTTCCTACATCAATTTTGCCCACTCAGAAAAACTGCTATAACAGACCATTCGCCGTTTTCATTACGAGTATAAGCATATTCTCAACAAATAATCACCCTTTGTTTGTCCTCAAGTCAGGTACAGACATATTTGTATATATCTTCAAATTGGACTAATTGATGACGAGTGTCCTCTGCTTCTGATAGATGAGCAATCCCCTTAATGACCGTATAACTCACACAAAAGACACATCAACACAATTTGATGCTTGCTTTGACTTTCTTTTGGAATCCTTCGACCATTCTCTTTGTTGTATGATATTATATTACAACCTCGACTACTACAACCACTTGATTCTGTGCTGCTCTTTCTTTATTAATTAGGTTTCCAGGTTCGATAGCTCAACGAAAGTTGTTATAAGGAGTATGAGTATAATGAATTTAATAATCGCCTTGAAAATATTTACTGGTGTTGTTTATTGTCCCCTAGAAACTGTATGAAGAATGAACTGACGAATTTTATGAAATAACTCTAAAGATTTAGGTATTACATTAGAATCAAAATTAACATTTTAATTAACACTTACCACATTCTTAAGACACTTTTGGTAAAACAAATAAGACTATCAGAATATTATATCCACTTATTAATAGAAAATCAATCAGGTAAATAAACTTATAATTTTTAAAGCAATTTTTTGTTCCTTCATGTTTTATAGTTGTCCAATTTGGGAAAAAAGTGCAGTCCCACATTTAAAAAAAATGCAGATAGCTCAAAATAAATTACTCAAATCGATACTTAAGTGCCCTTTGCATTTTTCTACGCGAAGATTCTACAATAAACCCAATATCGATCTTGTTACTACTAGAATAAACAAATTCAATTAAAGAAAGATAAAGTTGTGAGATGTCAGATAACACCGTTATTAACAATTTATTTAAAAATATTTGTTAATTTAATATAAACAAATTTATTTCCTTATTTATCAAAACTATTACTTATTTACTTATTTATTATCGTTATTATATTATTTATTATTCTACCTATTTTTTTTTCTTTGATCCTTATCATTTTCCTCACGACTTACGTTCTTGTTTCTTCGTTAGTTTAATTAATTTCCATATGAAATAGTTATTCAGATGTAAGCCACGACTTTAAAAATTGAACAATTACAATAACTAAGGAGCCAACTTATGTTCAAGGCATGATCATGTGTTAATAGGTGGTGATGTTAGTTTTGATCTTTTAGCATGCTTCACAGAATAGTTTCACTATTGTTGTGATAAAGTGGGACTACCATTAACAATTGTCCTACTTGCTTTAAGCCGAGAACCAATCCATGTTTAAATGATTCGTTTGAAATGGAACTGGACTCACGAGCATGATGCAGCTTTTAGTGAACTAAATTCTTTACTCGATCCAAACACGCTGTTAGTACATTACGATGCTGCTAAACCGTTGGTCCTCACATGTGACGCCTCGCTTTATGGCCTGGGCGCTCTATTGGAACATCGGAATGATAGAGATGGAGCATTTGTTTCGCACTCTCTGGCGACACATTAACTAGCTACCGCAAGGAAGCGGTATCCGTTATTTATAGAATAAAACATTTTCATCAATATGTCGCTGGAAGAGAGGTAATTATCATCACCGATCACAAACCGCTGTTGAGAATTTTTAACAAAAAAAGCAAATACCCCAAATGATATCGCCTAGGACAGTGGTTTCCAAACTTTATTTTACCATGGGTCCCTTAAAAATGTTTGATCATATGGCGCCTCTCTTCCATTTTCTAAAATACTACATATACGAACACAAAACTTTTTAGTAGTAAAAAATTTATTAAGATAAACTCTTATAGAATACTCTCATAATGTCGCTTAATGAGATGAATGTGCTTGCCTATTAGCGCAAAGCTTATCAAATCTCGGTGTCATTGATGAGATAGCTACACGAAGCTCCTTTTCTACAACCAAACGAGCACGAAATTTCGATTTTACTCGTATTGCAGCTAATGCAGAAAATCCGGTTTCGCATAAATAAAATGTTGCGAACGGTAGCAATACTTTTAAAACTTTATTTGACAAAATATTATATTCGCTTTTAATATCTAGCCAAAATTTAATCAGAGATATGTACATTCTGAAATTTTTGTTTTAAAGAAGTATCACAAGATAATTCGTTCAAATTTTCTTTCTCAATACAAACCATCAAAGTGTTCAACAAAAAGATTTTGGTTTGCTTCCATATTAACTTGGGCGCATGAATTCAAAAGTCGAAATAATTTTTTTTCCAAATTTATCTTCCATAGCTCCATTTTTTTATGAATGCTTTCACTTTATCATTTTGAATCAATAAATGCATTTGTGGCCCTTGCATCGATTTATTCAAAACACTCAATTTTCTAAAAATGTTAACAAAATAGGTAAGTTTAATAATAAAATTATCATCCCTAAACATATTTGCATCCTCATTATGATTTTCTTCGAGAAAAATTGCAATTTCTTCTTTGAGTTCAAGAACCCTCTGTATCACTTTTGCATGAGATATCCAGCGCACTTCACAATAGTACAAAAGTGAGGTGTAAGCAGCTTCCATATTTTCACCCAACTTTGCAAATAACCTAAGTTTAAATGGACTGTTTTTTATGTAGTTTACAACTTTCGTTACTTTCGAAAAAACATAGTTAAGTTCCTCACTCATATTTTTTGATACGAGAGCTGCTATATCGGTTGCTTCATCTACTTGTAAGGAGAATTTTGAAGTGCACATCTGAGAAACAAATTGATCGCAAAGATCGTCAGATATATCATCGATTCTTCTGTCAACAGTGTTATCAGCAAGCGGTATTTGTCGCAACTGTTTTGCATATGATTCGCCAAACATTGGTTTGACCATATCAATAGCTGCTGGAGAAACTAATGTTTGTAGCCATTACTAAGTACGATGCTAGTAACGCATTTGATGGAATATGAACTATTTTTTTTTTACGTTTGCTTTTGTTTACTGAACTCATCCAATTTTCTTTGAAAAAATTCTTGGGACTTGCCAACGTATTGAGAATGCATTTTTTTAATTTTCCGGGTCTCATACTATCAGAAGCCAAAACTTTCGAACATAAACACATTGGTTTTTCCACATTATCCGTAATAACACTTGTAAATCCGAACGATAAATACATATGTACATACATATGAATATAAGATGAATCGTATTTTCTTGTCTTGGGAGTTCTTCCTTCCTGATTCCTACTACTTGTACCAACAACAAATTCTCCATTATTAGAGGATTTTCTCTTATAACCAGTCAAGAACTTATCCATTTTTCTAAAAATACTAGGATAATTAATTTAATGTTCTTAAAAAAATTAAACTTAATTACATTGCTTACTATTATGATCACTGAGTAATTAGGTACGTCAAAATAAAATAAGAAACACAATCTAACACTGCTGAGCTAAACTGAAGTCGATATTGTCTGTATTTTTGAAGAGCTACTGGTCGGCGAAGTTACGTATCATACCGCTGGTAGTTTATCCTTGTAAAAAGTGGATATCGTTGGTAAGAAAGTGAGAAGTCCGACAACGCGCCTGAATATTTACGCTGTTGCCAAATCATTTCACGTATGCGCATAGACAATACAATCCCTACCATGCAGATATACATATTTCTGAACCGCAATATTTGCTACGGGGTTCATCCGCTGATGTCAACATTTGACGCTGTGGTGTTATGTAAAAAAAGACTATTTTAAAGTGTATGTTTGTTTCGTTCATATTTTTTATTAAAAATCATTGAAAAGGTAATGTTTTCTTTTCGGAGACGTTAGAACTATAAAAAAATGTATATTTAAAGATCTATGCAGGTTTAAAAATGGGACGCAAGAGGCATTGGACCGCTGAAGAAGGTCTCATTATTGCAAATTTGAAAGACCAAGGAAAAAACTCTTTAATTTATAAGATTTCGCTTTAACCAAAAAAAAAAAAAATGCGATACAACAACAATAAATATATAGTAATAGTAAAGATTAAGAACGATCTGTATTAATTATTAAATACTATTATAATATGTAGCTACTTGGTTGCAAAACTTTGGATAATGCTTAAGAATTCTCCTGCTAATTCCTTTCCCTATTATTTTAAACAGCTCTATATGTACCTATATGTTACGTATTGTATTAGTTGCACGTGAACTTTTTTTTTTGTCAATCCTGGCTAATATTCGCGCCTCCCCTTAGACTAGCCCACGTCTCTTCCAGTTTGGAAAACACTGGCATAGGATGTAGCGTTGGTGTTTGTTGCTAGCCGCTATAATTACAATATAGGCCGTAGTCGAACCATAATAATGCAGACTGTGCGAGCATATTACCATTACCATCGAAGATCGATACTCCAAAAAATGGACTAAGTGATATCTTGATATTGAAGATGCACCCCTTCAGTAACTGCAGCTCAAATCGCCGGCGAAAGACTCGGTAATGTCACGTGCTTTACTGTTGTTATTGTACGGGTGGCCTAATGTTATTAAGAATTATAAGGAACTTGTTCCATATCAAAGAAGAAGGACAGAACTCTCAAAGCACAAAAGTTGCATGCCGTGGGGTAGCAGAGTATTAGTTTCAAAATTAAATATTGGAAGTGCTCCATGGATATCATCCCGGAATCAACTTGATGAAAGCTTATGCCGGCAGTTACGTATGGTGGCCGAAACTGGACAAACACATCGAGTTGACAGTTCAACAGTGTCCTCGTTGTAAAGGAAATATTGTAATCCACCTGCTGCTCCACCACAGTTCATTCAACCCCCAGAAGTACCCTGCAGCACCTTACACTTTGACTTTGCCGGTCCTTTTCAGGAATATACGTTTTTGGTCGTCGCAGACTCAATGTCTAAGTGGATGGAAGCAAAGATAGTACATAGAATACCCTCGGCCGAAGTGGAGAGCAAGCTAAATGACATTTTTGCACAACATGGTCAACGAAAAGGATTTTCTTTCCGATAACGAAGCTGCATTTGAATCATCAGAAATGCAACAAATTTATATTTCAAATGACATACACAACCACGTACCACCCTTTGAAAAGCATGGTAGAGAGAGACATGCACACCAAATTGCAGCGCATTCTTTTCAAACAGCACGGAAAAAACTCCCTATGAACTTCTAATTAGACGGCGACTGCGAATGGCGTTAGACCAGATGATGGACAAACGCCCATTTCACCGAATTCAAGTAATAAGGAAAGACATTTTGAAATAGAAGAATTTATTTATTTCCAATTCGATTGGTTCATTGTGGCTCGAAGGCCAAATTATTGGAGTTACGAGCCTAGTATCTTATGTTGTTCGATGTATGGATAATAAAGTGGATCGTCGTTACATTGATCAAATTAGACAGCGTGTAACAAGTAAGTCGCGTCCAATTATATATGCTAAGACTCCAGAACCTCAGAACAAAGATTGGTCGTCATAGGCCTGATTCCTGCCATCACCTATAATAACGGAAACTCTGCCAGCTACCACTCCCGAACATCCGGAGGATAGTGGACCAGTTCGACAAACCTATCCAATTGAATCGTGAATTAAATGAAGAACCCAGAAAACATGTCAAGCCCCATTGTCATCCACCCAGGCCCAAAAATATAACTCGCTATGGGCGTATATCAAAGCTCCATAAAGATTTGCAGCTAGCTAAATAGCTAAACAAACAGAGAATCAGAAAGGACAAAAACATTAAAGTGAACTAATTGATGGCAGTTTTAAATCAAAAATAAGGTATACAACATTTTATAAGTTTGCTCTCTTGATTTGATTGTCGTAGATGTGCGAAACACCAATCTTGCATGTAGTAACAGATTATTAGGGAGCTCGGACTTTGCAGCTCTTCCACGAGAAGCAGAACGAAAAACAGTAGCAGCAATTTTATACTCGTATTAGTAGACTATAAGCATCTCAGGGCACTGATTCGTTCGAGCTTGTTCTGAACTGAGTGTGCTCTGATTTGTTTATGAAACACACTTATGCAATTGGCTGTCATTTACAATAATTAGCAACTATAAAGGGCTAACCATAATAGACAGGAGCAAGCAGAAGTAAGCAGAGGGGAATGTCTTCTTACATGCAAAGCATATGATATGCCCACAATGGGAAGATACGACGTTTCGTTAAATGTTCGTTAACTGATGCAAGCAGAAGGAAGGTCTTCTTGAAAGAAGACATGACATTTGAGGTTGGGAAAGAGTAAATAGATAAAGTAAATATGGAATACGAGTTTTTTAACAAGTTGATTTCACTTGTGCAGGACAACAAGTGTCTTTATGATAAAGCAAATGGCTCTTATTTCAACAAAAAGGAAAAAGCCAAGGTGTGGGAAAACAATTTGACAGTTCCTTTCCTTCTGCTTGCTTCTGCTTGCATCTGTTCATTGTGGGTATCTTGATTTTTCGTTGAAACAGAGGGGAGAATTTCGTTCGGATCTGACATAAGCTTCTGCTTGCTTCTGCCTATTATGGTTAGCCCTTAAGGCTAGCAGTGAAAATATACAAGTTGATAATGAAGATAACTATGCACAAAAATGGATAAATTAGTTATTGCACAAAAAGTAGTTACGAAATATTACTTTCTACGTCAGAGCATCAAGCATCATACGCCGTTTGGGTTGTTTTAATTCTTTCTCCTATGTTTTCACAAAACGCGGCCAACTCTTTTTCTTAATGTGCATTGCTCTAAATGAGTGCAATATTGCGTTACGTTTGAAAAAGAATTTATCCTTCTACTTCTACGAATCACTGAGGAAACCTCGAAATGAAAATTCTGACTTATACAGAATAAATGACAATTCGATTTTCAAATTAATCAAAACTGCGAATTAACCGTGTTGCAGGTACGACTAGTTTCCAGTCTACATTTTGCACGTGATGTTAGCAAACGTTTATGATTTTTAGACTTCATTGAAGCCTCTTGACATTTTTTGCAACTCTTCTCAAGTATACTATGCTTCACTATTATAGTATATAATTATAAGGCCATTGTTACTGGTGCGGTTAAGTTAAGTTGTTCTCGAATTAAGCAGGACGAAAAACAGTGGCAATAAAATAAATCCGGAATCTTTATCATTATTTATTCTAGAGATACAAATATGAAGCGAAAATAAGCCCACGAAAGGACGTACATACGTACTCGTAAATATCTCTTTATTTATTGACTGAATTGTATTCTAGGATTCTTAAAATTTGGTCCCATTCGAGGGTAAGTAAACATTTTCCGCCTGACAATGGAAGAATGCGACTTTGAATTTAAAAATGATTTTACTTTTCCACATAATCTCCTTTGAATTCAACCCACATGGATTGGTTCAGCTTTTCTCCTACATCGGTATCCCTTCCCGGAAGTGAGAGTCAGGAAAATATTCAACAACAGACCCCTTAGATTATTCGTGGGATGTGAAGTGCTTCCCAGAAACAAGTTTCTTCAGGGTTGGGAACAGATGAAAAAAGATGACATCTGAGGATGTCAAATCGGGTAAAATGGTTGATGGCTAAGCAAATCGTAACCAAAATCCAGCAGTTTTCCTTTCGCCAACGCACCCCTACGTACAGGTGTTTTAAAGAGCCGTTTGTGATGGGCCACTATGTCTATTACAAAATGGGCGCAACTCGCGCAACGTTTGCGCATTCATTTGATAATAAAGTTTTATCATCTGGACGTGCTGTTCCATCGTATAACATGTCATGGTGATTTGGCTTCAGCAACTAAAAAAACAAAAACGACAGATTTGGCAGATGTTACCAAAACAATATTGTCACCACAGGCCACCAAGATCGACTTGATACCTAATTTTAAGAGTAAACCTCTGGTGTCCAATTTCAAAATAAATAAATAAGTAAAATAACAACTATAAAGATTTTACGTCAAAACTATCGGCGACCCGCTGAAACATTATTTACTTCCAAAAACTTTAGTCCAATTTTAACCATACAAATATTCGTACCTATAACCGTACCCTTCAGTTCTGAGGTTTAAATAAACAAAATCTTACCCGAGTTGACTGTTTTGCTTCAATCATTTCAACTTTTTGTTCCATTTAGAAAAGTTCCTTGGTCCGTCCACCTTTATGATCCTTTAGAATTAATTATAATATTAAACACATTTGCACGTGTCGATAGTTTTCTCTTTAATCCCGTCCCGCATGTTTATAATTTGTCCCAAACAAGACCCCATAACATGAATGTAGACATCAAAAATTAATTATTAATGACTGCTATTGACAAGCTTTTTCATACGTGTGATCATCTGAATTGTGAACAAATACCCCGTCAGGTGAGAGATGTGCCCTAACCGCAAATGAATAGCACATTTTGTAAATTTGTTTTGATAAAAGATTTTCTCTCTCCACTTCGTCTGCATTAATTTTTGCCTCATGTCCGTTCAAGCCTTTCGCACTGAATGCTCAGCCAATCCAATTTTAATACCTCACTAGCGCCAAACTATGGACGGCACTACAAGTCATTCCTGATTAAGTGGATATTCACACATTTAATTAGGATAATTTTTGGACATACAACATTATACTCCTACATACGAGTATCTGCGCTGCGATTAACATGTGTCATAGAGATTAAATCCTTTCACTGGATAAGGAGGATAACCCCACGCAGTGTTTGTTGAATACATGGGCGTCATTCTTAACCACAGGTTCGGCCGTCTTTTGTCTAAATAAGCAGGCTTAAATGTTTTGGAGGTTGCGAATTAATTGCGAATGTGAGGCCCTTGTGGTTTGTATAAAATTGTCATTAAGGTAGTAAATTAATATAAAAAGGACACACAAAGGGTTCACTTTTTCTGGCCGCAAAATGGTCCGAATGGAATGTAATGCTTTTGTTTTTCCAACAACGTTGGGGATTAAGGGATTAGATAAAGTTCTCAAGTAAAACAAATTGCTATGGCCAAGAAGATAAGTGAAGCAAAGCAGTTACATTATCGCTCGTAATACAGCTGTTCCATCAAGTGTCATTCAAATTGATGGGCTGCGTATGGTAGCCCTGGAGGTAAAAAAAGGATCCTTGTCTATGCCATCCAGAGACTAACTACATTATCCTAAAACTTTGACCATAAAAAGCGAAATATATTCAATTCATCTTCTCATTCCAAATTCCATTACCTCTTATACCTAACCGCATTGCGTTTAGCATATAAGAACTTTTGAAAGGTGCAATTTCCTTCGTGAATCGGGGATCAGAAAATGAAAATGTGTTACCCCTTTCAAAGGGAAGGAAATTATTTTCGGGGATGTCGTTAAGAGTGCCCTAAAAGACTTCAATGTCAGTGGCGATTTTTCTGGCATACAATAATATTTAATTATATTGCACCTTTTGAGCGCCTTGATGAAATTTGTTTGAAAGGCAAACACCTTAGCTTTGATTTGGGAAAGTTAAACAAAAAAATTCACAGAAAGAAAACAGCGAACCCTTTCGGGCATTTGAACAAAGCCATTGAATGAAAAGTTAATAAGGCGTAAAAGTGAAGCGAAAGTGATTTTCCGCCGACCTGAATCGAGCTGACGCATTTTGTTTTTGTTCCTGTTATAGTAGGTATATGTTTAGGGCGAATTCAAGGTAACTAAATTAAATTTAATCGTTCCTCATGATTGCGTTCGTGGATTATTGCGTCCCTAGAATAATTTTGGTTGCTAATGTCATCGGCTTATATTACTTTCGTGATCTTTTGATTAAAATACTTCAGGTGGTTATAAAGCCTTGAGCTCTGTGGGACAATGTTATTCGTAAAAGCATTGCTTGTGAAGGGACGGTGCCGAATTTTCTTTTGTTTAATGCGGATAAAGTTGCGTTACGATAGGACTTGCTCGCCTATGGGCTGTAAACGTGTATACAAATGTCGGTCGGCAAACTTCTAATAATAGGCTTAGAGAAAGTTACAGTCGCTAGTCGTTGGTAAGGGTGTTGTAATTGAATTTTTACAGCTTCATATACTCGTATATATCAACAGTTAAACCATGCTGCAGTGGTGTTGGATAAATTTGGTTCACACTGTTGGTTGAAGTAAACTCGGGTGAAAAGCCGGAAACACACTCCGTGATATTCATGTATATTGCTGGAGTTAAAATCCGTGAAGGACCAGAGGCTAAGCTTTTCTAAAGCAAGACAACTGCATTGAATGAAATTTCATTTGATGGAAGAGCGACAGGTCTCTGTCCTAAGACTCAGTCAATTCAGGCTGTGGATGACTCATCTGACTCCTTTCCGGCCCGGAATCACTGCCACTGCCGAATTGATTTTTGGAGTATTGTTCAATCTTATTGTTAATCCAACCAATTATTATCTATCCAACTATCCAAGGACTTTTGTGAACTATGAAAAGATGTTGCTTTCCAGTAGTTACTAAATCCTTAAGAAAATTAATAATAATAATTAATTAACAATTCAAAATTATGACTTCATCTACTAACATACATATATCTAGGCCTTAGATTCAAAGTGAAAGTTCTGGTTCTGGCAACCTCGTGAGAGCTGTATGCAAAGGAAGTGTGAAGTTCGATTTTTTTGTTCTCATCCAAATGTCTACTCAAGCTGGAATTAGCCTTGTCGTTTAGTTTTCTCTATTTTTTAACGAATTTTTATTTTCGAAATAATGAAAAAATAGTGAAATGAATGTGTTCAGCTTGAATATCCTGAATGTTATTTATGTTAAGCTAACAGTAGGTTAGTGTCAATTATAGAAGTGATTTAGAGATGTCTGCGAATTTATTTCACAAACAACCGCAACTTCGAAAAATATATTAAAGAATCTAAGCATACTATAAACACTGCCAGGAACATATTCTTTATTTGATATACGAGTACGTAGCACAATTTATCAATTTTTTCGCCACACAAAGCGGTGAGGAGAGCATTACACCAGTTACCAAATACGAGTATATCTAATTGTGCGAGAAAAGTTGAAACATATTAGACGAAGAGCGTGGAGTAAGTAGACTATTTTCATACCAAAAGAAATAATTATTATTTTTTTTTTTATAATAGATTCGTGCATAAGGGGCTATGACTACCTTTAAATGTCAAGAAGTCAGAACACAGCACGAACCGAAGGTATAGGGGAAGAGATGGAAAGGAGGTAGCGGTGCACATTGGTTTTAAATGTTTGTGAAATGTAATGAGGTGGGAAGAGTATTCCACATTCGCGTGATTCGGCTATACCGTTTAGTAACAAGTCACTAAATTTGACTGTACGTCCGAAAACAGGCTTGAGGGTGAACAGACATCCCGGGCGAGACGTGTATTGCGGTTAAATTCTTGAAGGGGAGGAATGCAATTGGCTAGCTCACTTGCGTATTGTAGAGTACTGTCATCAGCGAAGGAGTGTATTGGATTAGAAGTAGCAGTTAAGAGACCATTTATAAAAATGAGGAAGAGTGCTGGTGACAAAACAGAGTTCTGGGGAATACCAGAGTTTTTTGATGAATATCAGACTTGAAACCGTTCAAAACAACTTGAATTTTTTTTTTTTTTTTTTATTTTTTTTTTTTTTTTTCAAAAATTTTACAATTGGTGAGTTATCGCGCAATTTACAGAGATTTGATATTTAAGCTCTATCTTTCTACTGTATCATTATACTATGTTAAGATAAATACGAATATAAATTGAGAATCTTATTCTTTGAAGGAAAATACATATGTTAAAACCTTCAATGTAGAGAAAAAAAAAAAAAAAAAATAAATAAATAAATAAATAAATAAGTAAATAAATAAATAGATAAATAAGCAAGTAAATAAATAAATAAATAAATATATATATAAATAAATAAACAAGTATGTAAATAAATAAATAAATAAGTAAATAAGTAAATAAATAAATAAGTAAATAAATAAATAAATAAATAAATAAATAAATAAATAAATAAATAGATAAATAAGCAAGTAAATAAATAAATAAATATATATATATATAAATAAATAAACAAGTAAATAAATAAATAAATAAATACTTAGATAAACAAATAAATAAACAGATAAATAAATATGTAAATATGTAAATAAATAACAAATAAATAAATGAATAAAAACATAAGTAAATAAATAGATATAGAATAAATTAGTAAATAAATGGAAAATTAAGTATATGACTAGATGGATAGTAAGTAATAAATAATAAGAATTATAATTGACATAGATTTTACATTAGAAACCTTGACTTGATGTCATGCTAAATTTAAATTGTTAATAAGAGGGTTACTGGGAATGTCGCATCTTTGCTTAAAATTTTCAATAAGATTGTCAATTCTGAGAGAGATCAATTCAACATTAGCTCTAGTATGTAGATTTCTTGTAGAATAATGCCAGGGGAGATTTAGCATAATCTTTAATATTTTGTTCTGCATAATTTGCAATCTTTTTAAATGAGACTTGGCGCATTTCCCCCAAATTGGACAGCCATATAACAATATTGACTGAAATATTGTTTTGTGAATTAATATTTTGTTTTCATTTGAAAGATGGGATCTTCTGTTTATCAATGAATATAACATCCGAATTGCAATATTTACTTTGTTTAGTGTCTCTGTAATGTGCTTGGAAAATGTTAATCTGGAATCGAGATGGATTCCTAGGTACTGCGCTGACGGTTTCCAAGGTATCGATTGGCCGTTAAACATAAATTGATTAGACGGCAAATAACAAGTCTTTCTTTTCCGGGTGAAAAAGATAGCTTGAATTTTATCCGCATTAAGTTTGATTTTCCAGTTGCAGTAATATTTTTGTATTATATCAATCGCATTTCTTAAGTTCGTCTCAATATTAAGACCAAACTCGTGCGATGATAGTAAAGCTATGTCATCTGCATAAATTGCAACATCGCAGCATGTCAGTTTGGGAAAATCAGATGTATATATGTTGTACAAAACAGGACCAAGAACTGAACCTTGGGGTACACCTGCATTAAACATAACTAAATCGGACGGACTACGATTGACAAATACTTGAAAAGCACGGTTTGACAAAAAACTTTGGACAATTTTACAAATGAATACAGGGAAATTATTGTTTAACATTTTGTAAACGAGTCCATCGTGCCACACAGAATCAAAAGCTTTTTCTATGTCTAACAATAGCATGCCCGTTGATCTTCCTATTGCACGATTTTTTTCAATTAAATGGCATATCCTGAGAACTTGATGAGAAGTTCCGTGGCCAGGCCGAAAACCAAACTGCTCATCAGGATAAATATTCTTTTCCTCGACAGTTCTGATAATTTTGTTTTTTAGTATTTTTTCATAAATCTTACTTATACTACTCAATAAGCTTATTGGTCTATAACTTTGAGGATCATTAGGAGGTTTTCCTGTTTTTTGGATTGGGACTATTTTTGCTATTTTCCAAGCATCGGGGAAATATTGCACCTTAAGGCAAATATTAACGATGTAAGTTAGAAATATAATACCTTCTTTAGGCAGGTTCTTAAGGTACAAATTTTTAATATTATCAACGCCTCCTACCTTTCTTGTTTTTAAGCTTTTAACCAATTTCTTAATCTCTTCTTCAGAGATATATTCACTTTTGGGCGTTTCACAGAGGGCGACATTAAAATTTTCCAACGCGTTTTCAACGAGCCTATCAGTATAAGCGTTGCCTAAATGCTGTGATACTTTGTGGTTGGCTAAGAAATTCGAAGCAAACACTTTCGATTTTTCTGAGTCTGTGAAAAAGACATCAGTACCATTTTTAAGGCAAGGTATTTGTCTGCCTTTGTTTCTAATGATTTTTGAAAAATTCCACTTGAATTGATTGGCCCGATCGGTACCATAAGCACGCATTTTCGACAAAAGATCCTGATGCCAAACTCTCTTAAATGCTTTTGAAATATCGAGCCCAACAATCTTACTTTCGAAGAAATGGTGCAAAGATTGGTTTCACTTTTCGGTGAGATATACAACCAAATCAGCAGTGGACTTGTTGCTGGGGAAACCGTACTGCCGGTCATTAAGAAGTTTCCGCGCTTCAAGATATTTCATAAGCTGATGATGACCTTAGCGTTTCCATGACCTTAGAAATAAGGGACGTTAGTGCTATGGGTCGGTAGAAGGTGGAAGACAAAAATTCGTCTTTTTTAGGGAGGGGCTGGACAAATGTTGTTTTCTATCTACTCAGATATAGACCAGAAAAGTAGGAAAGATGAAAAAGCTTACGCAGTGGTTTTTCCAGCGTGGAGAATATCTTCTCAGAAGTATTAGGGAAATACCATCAGGGCCAGCGAATTTGTGCACGCTCAGATCCTTAAGTACTCTTGCAACTGTATGAGTGCGAAAGTGAATTTCTTCCATGGAAGATTCTACATACGCTATCAAGTACAGGCTGAGAGCGTTGAGTTTGGCTGCAAGGAGTGCGGCTAGCAGATTGGCTTTATCAAAAGAGCTGAAAGCTGGGATGTCATTGTAAATGAGTGAGAATTCTTTATTTTTTTTCCACAAATTACCAAAAGTTTATAGTACCTATGGGACAATTTATCACTTTTTGCCTCAATTTTTGGTTATGGGAAAATTTGTCACGTCGAATACCCAGCAGAAGTATGTTCGTGATCGCATCAGCAGCGGCATCCACGTCACTATCGAGGAAGCAGAGTGACCAGTTAAAATTACTAAAAATTTGAATACGAGAAATAAGCTGAGACGAGACGAGCCTAGAGGTGACAATATATTGATGGAATACTTATCAGTATGAGAGGTGATACAAGATACAAGTCCAGGGTGATGGCAGAATAACCTTTAATTCCAAGGTATTAAAAACTTGTTTTATTTGCACGGTATTAAGGCTTGCCCTTAGAAGATTACTTGAGAGAGTTTGAAAATATGTGTATAAATATTCCAGTATTGTGAGTTTCATTTTTATTTTTTTTGTCTTTGCTTAGGTTCCTAATTTTTTATGTTGACATTACGTGAAAATCTTGCAGTTACACTGGAAGTTCCTTGAAAAATGTAAGAAGCCTGAATACGTATTGCCGTCCGCAGTCTTTCTTTTATTCTGTTCTATCCTTTTTGAGTTCTATCCTAGCCCTTATCAAATTTTCAACTATGAACCTACAATAATGTTGTGTATTTAGCAAATTGATTTCTTTGATGTCATGTTGTACAAGTACATCTTGCTTGCAGTATAACCTAAAAATGTTTTTCCGGGCAGTTGTTAGTATTGACATTAGTTTGTAAAGTTTGTCTAAGCTTGTAAAGTGAAATTGAGGCCAACCAGTTTAAGAATTAAAATATTGTTAAATACTTCCCGTCAGCAATAATGTTGGAAACAGTTTTTTATCCTAATTTATTGATTCGTCCCGTCTCTCTCTCTATTCCAACGGTTTTAACGGAATTGTTTTCTAAGTAATTCAATTGTTAGCTTATTAAGCTTAAGAAAGTATATAAAAGGGCTATCTCCTGGTAACTGAAGAAATCGTTGAAAAAGTCCACGACATCATTCTCGCTGATCGACGAACAAAAGTGCGTGAAGTAGCAGAGGCCGTAGGCATGTTGTATGGAACGGCAATCAATATTCTAGGACTAACAATCTCGAAACAGTGATTGAACCTCTTTAAACGAGATTCTCAGGAGTGATATCCCGGGTCGTTAGCGTGGATGAAACCTGGATACATTATTATACATACGCCAGAGACCAAATCAATTGATGGAGAATCTGCTCCGAAGAAGGGAAAGACGGTCCCATCGACCAGAAAAGTCATGGCCACAACTTTTGTGACTCAAAGGAGTCCTTTTGGAAAAAGGAAGGACGGGGCAGTGCTAAAGTGAATTATTGGCTCGATTCGACAAGAAATTTAAGGAAATACGCCCCCGTTTGACTAAGAATAAAGTGTGGTTTCACCAAGATAACGAACCAGCATATTTATCAAGTGTTGTTGCTGCGAAATTAAATGAATTGCTGCCACTCCCACCGTACTCTCCTGATCAGGCAGCTTGTGATTTCTTTTTGTTTCCCAACATGAAGACATGGCTCAGCGAAAATAAATTCAGCTTTAAATAGGAGGTTATCACCGAGGCAGCGGCTTATTTTAATGTGTTTAAGAAGTCATATTTTGTTGGAGGTGTTAAAGAAGTGGATAAAACATTGAAAAAAGTGTATTGACCTAAAGGGAGATTACGTTAAAAAAAAAATGGAAACTTGCATTTTCATTTACAACACGGGTACTCATTGATCGCCTCTCGTACGTTGGTATATTCGAGAGCTTCTTTTCGTCTTACATATCTTGAAGACAAGTAATGATATCGACCCAAAACCAAGATGATTCGGCGCAACATATTATTATGAATTTTTGCTCCAAACCAGTTTTATTTGACTGTTAATTGTCCGGCCCAAGAACGTATTTTTTTTTAATTCAGAATAAATCATCAGGATAAAACTACCACAAATTCGTAATGTAAAGTGTCACAATGCCTTTTGGAATGCTTGTGATGACAACCAGTTTGATTTTAAGGCGAAGCATAATACGAATAATGCTGCGTCACAAGCTTCTGGTCTGGTCGACTTTGAAAAGGCCTTTGATCTTTTATAAGGTCTGATCTCACCAGGCTAGACATGCCAAATCATCATGGTTTACGTAATGATTATGGGGAATAAGTTTGTTGATAAATGTGATTTCGAGTAGGATCTTTAATATTAAGAACGGTTGACAACAAGGAGTAGTTACCTCCCCGATATTGCTTAACATCTACACAAGCGATGTTATAGATTTCTCTACCACTCAATTTCGTATGCAGATGGTTATTAGCGTACAGTTCAAGTCGAAAAATTAAGAACATCAATACAATGTTTAAGTATGACTTTGGTCGTATTAAGAAATATTTTGATGATTGGAAGTAAAAAATTAACTTCCAAAAGTTGGATACGATACTGTTTAGGACTCCATGGTAAAGGGCTTCAAAGAATACCGGAACGAACTGAAGAAAATTTGCGATCATTGGCAACATAGGCAGCCATAAGCTGTGGGAGTAGTAGATTTCATTATATCTATCTATATTTACATAGAAATATAGACGCCTGTCTTGCTGGAGCTTATAAAGTCTTCGGTATAACAAGAAATCTGTTTCACAGCAGTCAACTTGACCACAGAGTTGAAATCATATGTTACGAGGTCCTAATTAGACCCATCATCGCGTATTGTCCGGAGTGGGTTATATAGAAAAGATTTGTGTACTCAAGGTTTAGGGTTAACAACATCTGAGACCCGGTTCAATAAGTATTACCCTAATAAGCTTATAAGTCTGAGTGAGGTCTCGGGTAGGCAGAGCGAGATGGCAAAACCCATTCGCCGCAAGACGAAATCAAGAGAAGGACTACTCAGAATGATAGACACGAGAGCTAGCTAGCCTAATCACATACAATATAAGACTAGAATGAAATAGCTTACGGTAAATTGAGCTTTAGAATAGATCTAGATTTCTAAACAACATTTTTCTAAAAAAATTAATTTTAAGATGTATATGAAAATAGAAGAGATAAGTTTTAATCGAAAGGCATTGGTTATAGTTGCACTCAGAGTGTCCGCACTTGGCTAGTACAAGACATTAAATATTAAGATATCCTTATGTTAAATTTTTGTCTGGTAAAAAAGAATAGATTAAGAAAAATAAAAACGAAATAAAACTAACTACTCGTACGTCACCAAACAACGAGGTCTGAAGAAATAAATTCTTTTATGCATGAGAAAGAGCGAATAAATCCGAGACACTTTTTTGATTCCAATTTATTGACCTAGACTTGTGTACGTTTATTTATTTATTTATTTTATTTATTTATTTATTTGTAGTAATTAAAATCATGTACAAGTAAGATA
Source organism: Merodon equestris (assembly GCA_958301585.1). Lineage (NCBI taxonomy): Eukaryota > Metazoa > Arthropoda > Insecta > Diptera > Syrphidae > Merodon > Merodon equestris. Next base: position 153,052,834 of record OY284413.1, on the reverse strand, counting down.
CAGAATCTTTTAAATTCGCACATGCTTAGTAGGTATTTGTGATAAACAATTCAAGAAGAAAGAAAACCAAAAAAGATAAAAAAGATAACATATAAATATAAAAATTAAAAGAAAGATACAGACAAGGTAGTTAACATAAATTTAACAAGTACGATAGATTGAAAAATAAAAACGAGAAAAGTATTTAATAAGAAGAAGAAAGAAAAGAAAAAAGTGTTTTCCATCAATAATTTTCATTAAGATACTTAAATAATTGTAACTTGAAGGCGTTTGTGCAGCTCACTTGCTTGATGTTAATGGGTAGCATGTTCCACATCTGAACTGCATGAACAAAAAATTGTCTTGATGTTACCAAATATTTGGTATAATAAGATTTAAAGAGCGTTGTATCCTAGCGAACCGAATACTTTCGAAAAGGTATTCGGGTTCTTTAGTATTAACAATTTTATATAGTAACAGCAAGGTGCGATATTTTATTAAAGCTGTAAGCGAACAGCCTGTAATTTTTTTAGTATACTCAGAGATGTGATCGTGCCTTTCGATGCCGTAAATGTACCTAGCACAACTATTGTATGCCACGTTGAGTTTCCTGAGTGCCTCATGATCAAGTTTAGGGAAAAGTTCGCAACCATAGGTGATGATAGGTAGGATAAATGACTTCACCAGTTTAAGTTTCACATTAGATGGCAAATATTTGGAGGTTGGACTTAGGCCCCTGAGTGCACCACATATCTTAGACACTATGCTGTTTACGTGCATATTCCAGTTGAGATTGGATGTGAAATGTATTCCCAGATTTTTTATTTTATCGACGTATTCGATGGGGTTGTTATTAATAAGCAGAGGAGGTAAATTTGGTGCCTTTCTATCTCTATAGAAAATCAATGCTTTGGTTTTTGATGCATTAAGGTTAAGCATATTGTTTGTTGTCCAAGCGCAGATACGATTTAGATCGTCTGAAATAAGGTTCATTGCCGAGGTACATAAGGATTTGGGGAACATTGAATAGACCTGTACATCGTCGGCATATAAATGAAAATTAGACGTCGAAAAACAATTATATATGTAGGATAGGGCCGAACAAAACATAAGACACATTATCACATCAGGCGACAGACAATACTCAGTACCAACGGTAAACAAACATACGACACAACGTACGACCGAGAGCTAGTCCCTTTTCCCTACAAAAGAAATTAGTTTAGTTTGGCATCAACCAGCAAAGGCGACGGATCGCGCGGTTTGTAAATCCAGTTGTGAAAATAAAGTGAACTTTTTTATTTGTGAACTCGGTGTTTCTTTTACTCCGCACAAATCCCACAAATTGGGGGCTCAACCGGGATCCGCCAAGATCCTCAACCGGGATCCGCCAAGATCCTCAACCGGGATCCGCCAAGATCCTCAACCGGGATCCGCCAAGATCCTCAACCGGGATCCGCCAAGATCCTCAACCGGGATTTGTGTTAAACGTTTCCCGAGACTTTATTGCTTATTGATTTTATTAGAGATTCGCTAAAATCCTATTAAAAAATAAATAAACAACGATTGACAAAAGAAACAGTGATAATTGCGTACATGTAAATGCTTGGTGCACTGAAACGAATGTGAAAGCAAAAACAAAAAAAACAGCGACAATTGTGTATTTGTGCCGAAAACAACCACCACGGTAGCAGATTGTTCACGGAGAAGCAGCCGCTGTCGAGACATAACCAGAGAAGAAGAAAACAACGGAACCGAAAGAAGAGAGCAAGAGAGAGAGCAGTCGTGCGGCAAGTAGTTTTTTTTGTAATCTCTTTTGCTGGTTCTTTTTTTTTTGCCTTTAGTTTTTAGATTTATAAACGTTTTAAGATTTGTAAAATGAATGTAGAAACGGTACTAGCTCTGACCGTAGACGGACTTAGGGCACATCTGACTGACTTGAACTTACCGATAACTGGACGTAAAGACGCACTACAAAACAGGCTACTTGATCACTACGGTTTATCCCTTGGCGACGGTGAAGAAGGGGAAGGGGAAAGAGGTCATAATGATTCGGCCGCGACAACCGCGTCTGAGGCGCGAAGTATTTTTACATTACGAGACATTCAGGATTCGTTGCTCTCTTTCAATGGAACTGGATTCCCTGACATTAATCGGTGGATCCAGGAATTGGAGGATAATGCAGCGATGGTTAATTGGAATGGGGTACAGAAATTCATTTACGCAAAACAACTTTTAAATGGAGCTGCAAAAATGTTTGTCCGGGGACAGCATTGCATCAATGATTGGAACTCGTTAAAGTCCGCATTGAAAGCTGAATTTGGAAGTGCACCTTCGACCGCAGAAGTTCATCGATCGCTAAACATGCGGAGAAAACAAATCGGGGAATCTTTTGTGGAGTACCTATATGCCTTAATGGAAATAGCCAGACCGATAAATTTGGACGAAGAGAGCTTGATTGAGTATTTTATTGAAGGCATACCCGACAGCGCTCAAAACAAGGCGGTATTGTACCAGGCGAAAAATATCAGTGAGTTGAAAATGCAGCTGCGCGTTTATGAGAAGGTGCGGGGCCCCTATCTAAGTCAACCAAGCTTAAGGGGGAGCCACAGATCTTCACAAAGTAGGCAAATGACAGAACAACAGACGCTGAAGAAAACCAACGGGCGTGTTTTAAGTGCGGTGATGTTACACACGTAGCCAGGGACTGTAGATCAAGAAATTTCAAATGCTTTAGATGTGGCCAACCGAATCATCGAGCCAGCGAGTGCAAAAACGATGTTCCTAGGATGCAGAAGTCACGAAGCGAGGATGGTAACGCACACACTGCATCAACGGGTGGTGGAACTAACTCATTCCCGGTAGCTGGGGTGAACATGGCCATTGGTCGCAATAGGGTATTCAAAGACATCTCTGTAGGTGGTGTCCTTCTGTCTGCATTGCTGGATACAGGCAGCGACTTATGTCTTCTGCGATATGACATATTAATAATGGGTAATTTTGCTGACCTAGATAAGCAAAGAAGAACGTTGTTAGGTATTGGGAAGCAAAACGTAACAACAATAGGTAGTTTCTGGACAGAGCTGGTGGTAGATGGGATTAAACTGAAGGTTCATTTCCACGTAGTTCGAGAGAGCGACATCGAGTACTCAGCAGTGATAGGGAACGATATCCTTACTGATGTAGATCTGATAGTAACAGACGAAGGAGTGGAATTCAAAAGTAAGCAAGACAGAGGCAACTCAAGCAGCAGCGAGGTAGCAAGGACCAATGAAGGTCAGTCATATGGAGTTAGCGCTGATGTAGCGGACACAAAGGGTGTCGGATCGAACGAAAGTCAAGGGTACGCAGCCGGTTGTGGGGAAGTTGACCACGAACTGGACGTACAGGACAATGAGGTTGATCGATTGGCTGGGAGCCATAAGTACACGGTCGGGTGTAGAGAAGCTAACTATAGCCTGGGTGTAGAAGAGTTTGCAGAAGTGTTTGGTGACTTATGTCTTGCTGTTGAAGAAGGAGTGTTTGATGGGAAAATGAAGTTGGAACTAACCGATTTAGAGGAAAACCAGAGAACTAAGTTGCTTAAAATAATAGAAGATTATCGCCCAGTCGGAAACAAGGAACCACCAGTTACGATGAAATTGTTGTTGAGGGACGAAATTCCAATCTTTCAAAGACCGCGACGGATGGCATATGCGGACCAAAAGTTTGTACGAGAACAAGTGAACGAGTGGCTGGCAGAAAAAATCATTCAGCCAAGTCGATCGGAGTATGCTTCGCCAATCGTTTTAGTCTCGAAGAAGAACGGTACTAAGAGACTCTGCTGCGACTACAGAAAACTTAATGAAAAGATAATAAGAGACAACTTTCCGATGGTTATGATGGACGAAGTGATCGAAAGATTGCAAGGGGCGAAGGTCTACACTACGTTAGACCTCCAAAATGGTTTCTTCCATGTTCCAATGGATCCAGAAACGCGAAAGTACACGGCGTTTGTAACTCAAGATGCACAGTACGAGTTCCTGTACGTTCCTTTTGGCATTTCCAATTCTCCAGCTGTCTTCTGTCGATATATTTACACTATTTTTCGGACTTTAATCCAAGAAGGTGTAGTGGTAATTTATATGGACGACCTAGTCATCCCATCGATCGATAAGGAGGAAGGCATAGAAAAACTTAAAAGGGTCCTTGAAGTGGCTGCAGCATACGGCTTGCGGATCAAATGGGAGAAATGCCAATTTCTTAAAAGAAAGATTGCGTTCTTGGGATACGTCATCCACGATAACACCATCAAGCCATCTGAGGAAAAAACAAGAGCAGTAAGAGAGTACCCAACCCCAGTAGAGAAAAGGGGATTACAACGTTTTTTGGGACTTGTATCGTATTTTAGAAGGTTTATAGAAGGATTCGCACTTATAGCTAAGCCATTGTCAGATCTACTGCGTAAAAATGAGATTTTTGAGTGGGGTATTGAACAGCTGTTGGCTTTTGAACAGCTTAAATCGGCACTCATTAAAGCGCCCATTCTAAAGTTGTTCAACCCCAATGTGCCTACAGAAATACACACTGATGCGAGTAAGTTTGGATATGGGGCAGTGTTGCTACAAAGGGACCCAGATGATATGCAGTATCATCCAATCCAGTATATGAGTCGCAAGACTACCGCTGTGGAGGAAAGTTATCACTCATACGAGCTGGAAGTGCTAGCCATCATTCAGGCCTTAAAGAAATGGCGAGTCTACGTGCTGGGAATGAAGATCAAGATCATCACTGACTGTAATGCCTTCGCGATGACGATGCGCAAAGAAGATGTTCCGCTAAGAGTGTCGAGGTGGGCGATGTTTCTACAGGAATTTGACTATGTCATCGAACACCGTTCGGGTTCCAAGATGAAACATGTTGATGCGCTGAGCAGAGTGACGTGTCTTTTAGTCGAAGATTCCATGAGTCACCGCATACGAGAAGCGCAGTTGAAGGATGATTGGATCCGAGCAGTGAGGAAGATTCTCGAGAAGGAAGACTACGAAGACTTCTACGTTAAGGGTGGTGTACTCTACAAAGACCCAGCCAAAGAACAAATAGTGATACCTACGAGCATGGAACAGGAGATAATAAACGTCGCACATCAGCAAGGACATTTTTCCACCAAGAAAACGCAAGAGCTGGTAGAGAAGACGTTTTTTATTCCCGGTTTGTCTGCGAAAGTGACGAGCGTCGTACGAGGGTGCGTCAAATGCATAATAGCGGATGCAAAAAGGGGTAAGAAGGAAGGTCTGCTAACACCCATCGACAAAGAGAACGAACCTTTGGGAACCTACCATATCGATCAATCGATCATGTCGGACCGATGGAGGCGACACACAAGCAATATAACCACATACTTGTCGTCGTGGATGCTTTCTCCAAGTTTGTTTGGCTCTATCCAACCAAGAGCACGGGGACGAACGAGGTGGTAGATCGGCTTAAGAAGCAGTCAGTACATTTTGGTAACCCTAAAAGGATGATAACGGACAGGGGAGCGGCTTTCACGTCAATAGCATTCGAGGAGTATTGTAGGGAGGAGGACATTCAACACTTGCTGATCACAACAGGGGTGCCGCGTGGGAATGGTCAAGTGGAAAGGATCCATAAGATAATTGTGCCAATGCTCTCCAAAGCTTGCGCCGATAATTCCGCAAATTGGTATAAGCATATCGATCGTGTTCAACAAGTACTTAACAGCACGCCGCCCAGAAGCACGAAGTTTTCCCCATTTCGAATACTGACGGGACTAGAGATGCGTATAGCGGTGTACCCAGATCTTCGAGAGATCCTACAAGATGAACTCCTAGATGAGCTGGATGCAGAAAGGTTAGCTATGAGGAGAGAAGTCCGTGAGAATATCGCCAAAATCCAAGAAGAAAATAGGAGGTCGTTTAATAAGAACAGAGTGACCGAGCCGAGTTATCAGCTGAACGAGCTAGTAGCCATTAAGCGAACGCAGTTTGGAGGCGGCATGAAACTGAGACCCAAATACTTTGGACCCTACAAGGTGACAAAAGTACTTAATCACGGGAGGTATGAAGTCCATAAAATAGGGGATCATGAAGGACCTTCAAAGACAAACACCGTTGCTGAGAACATGAAAAGGTGGAGTACTTCATTCGGGTCGAATGAGCCATCAGGATGGCCGAATGTAGGATAGGGCCGAACAAAACATAAGACACATTATCACATCAGGCGACAGACAATACTCAGTACCAACGGTAAACAAACATACGACACAACGTACGACCGAGAGCTAGTCCCTTTTCCCTACAAAAGAAATTAGTTTAGTTTGGCATCAACCAGCAAAGGCGACGGATCGCGCGGTTTGTAAATCCAGTTGTGAAAATAAAGTGAACTTTTTTATTTGTGAACTCGGTGTTTCTTTTACTCCGCACAAATCCCACATATATATCATTTATGTAACATGTGAATAAAAGAGGACCTAACACAGAACCTTGCGGTACACCGGACTTCACACAAAGATGCGACAAACATTTGTTATCATAAAAAACAAATTGTGAACGATCTGAAAGATAAGATGACAACAGGTGACATAAGGACCTTCGACAATGAAATTGTTCTTCTAGTTTTTTTAAGAGAATTTCGTAATTTACACAATCAAAAGCTTTAGAAAAATCTAGGCATACCATTAACCCAATCATATCACTGTCCATACCTGCCCGGATGTCTTCACATACTTTTAATAACGCCGTTGTGCAATTATGTTTTGCGCGAAAGCCAGATTGAAATTTAGTTATCAAGTTGTTATTGTCGAGATATTGTCCACTCACTAAACTTTCGAAAACTTTGCTTAGGTACGGAAGTATTGCTATTGGGCGAAACTCCTTACCATCCAGAGATGATGTTTTGGGCAAAGGAATAATCTTGGCAACTTTCCAGCTTTTGGGGAAGGTGGAGGTAGTAATGATCGTATTCATTATGTGCGTGACTTGGTGCAGTATACACGGCAGGAGTGATTTAAGGAAAGTTGGGTCATCTGAGCCTACCGCTTTCGATTTTATTTTTAACAAAGTTAGTCCAACATCGACTTCATTTACTCCTGAGAGTGAAAAGGAGTATTCAACTCTATCTGTGCGGGAGATTGAAATGCTGTGAGTATACATAATTGTAAGTCGAGGATTGGGCAAATTTGCTATTAAGAGCTTCAAGGTCTAGATCGTTAGGGGCTGCAATTTTATTGGAGCTGATGCCTATTCGTCGCACATTTTTCCAAAAGCTAGAACTTGAATTGCTATTTGAAAATAACTCTGAATAGTGGCGGCGCTTATTTTATCGAACAATTTATTTCGTCGAACAAGTGAAGTTATTGCGTTACGAGCAGCTTTGTACCTACTCATTAAGAAGGGCAAGACATCTGAATCTCCTCCACCTAGAATATAGCAAATCGCGTTGCTTTATAAGCCTTAAAACTTCTCTAGTAAGCCAGGGAGCTGTTGTCTTATTCGTAATAGTTTTGATTGGCACATGTTTGTTAAACAGGTAGTGAATATTTTTATTGAAACAATTTATTTGTATGTCGACATTATTTGTATTGTAAATTGGTGACCAATTTAAGCTCAGACAGTCCAGGAATAATGAAGCTACGTTCATATTAGAAAAATTGTAGATGGAACGGTTATTATCTTTGATTAAAGGTGCTAGATTATTGATGGAAATGAACACTAGATCATGATATGAGAAAGCCGGAGCAAAGATCTGATCATACAATGAAACAAGGTTACGTTTTGAGACAAGAATAGTTTAGTTTAGTTTAGTTTAGTTTATTTCCAATAGAATGATTACATGGATACATTAAGATTTAAATATTGTAGAGCATCTAAATAAAATTTTGACCAGATTCATTGAAGAAAGAGTACGTTAAAAAAAAATAAAAAAAAATAAATAAATAAATAATAATATATAAAGGAATAAATAATAAATAAGCTTGAAACAGACATAGATAAATAATAAATACATTAAAATATAACAATTTAATTTACAGTGTATCTAATCACGATTGGAAAGGTGCAAAAATAATTTTCTCTTGAAGGCTGAAAGTGAGGTAGTGCTTTGTAATCCGTTTGGGAGTACATTCCACAAACGAATGGCAGATACATAAAATGAGCGTTCAGCAATACTGTGTGTAAAGCGCGGTAAAGTTAATTTTACGCCTCTTTGTGACTGAGCAAAGTTGAGAGTATCTGAGAGGTACGTAGGACTTTTTTTATGGATGATATTGTGAAGCCTCACAAGCAGCCTAAAATTTAAGTAATTATCAAGATTCAAACCAAAGATATGATGCCGCAAGTGGGATACACTTGTATGCCTAGGGATACGGTAAATATAGCGAATACAATCATTTAGAGCACATTTTCTTCTACAAACACAGTCCAGAGATGGATAAACAGACGAGTTGAAAACAAAATAAGGCATTATTAGGGATTTGATGAGATGTTTCTTTAAGTTTGGTATCAAAAGGTCTGAGGAAGATCTCAAACAACGCAAACCAGAGTAAATTTTCCGGATAGCGTCAGAGATTGCTTTACAGCAACTCATATTGCTGTTTAATTTGAAACCTAAATAGGTCACGTCTTTTACATAGGCTATGACTTCATCATTAAGAATAACAGAGGGAAAATCATCAGAGTTGAGCTCATCTCTAGCGCATAGCATGGCAACGGACTTGGACGGGTTAAGTGTTAAGCTATTATTTCTAGACCAAGCAAAGATACGGCTTAAATCATCATTCAATCTTACGATGCAGTCATCCATCAAACCAAAAGGACGAAAAATATAAAGAACAACATCGTCGGCATATAAATGAACCTGGCAATTAGAGATGAAATCCGGGAGGTCATTAATAAACAATGAAAAAAGCAGCGGGCCTAGTACCGAGCCTTGCGGAATACCAATATTAGTGACAAATGAATTTGAGGTTCCAGTTTCAGTTTTGATACATTGAACTCTATTAACTAAGTAGCTGCGCAAAAGCTTGAGAGATGAATTTGAGAAATTAAACTTCGATTTTAGTTTGGAAATAAGCATTGAGTGGTCAATACTGTCGAAGGCCTTGGAGAAGTCTAAGAGTACCATTACTCCAAACTTGCCGGAGTCAAGCGCAAATCGGATATCTGTAGTAACTTTAATTGCAGCAGCTTCACAACTATGAAGGCTGCGAAACCCAGATTGCCACACAGAAAGCAAGCGACGTTCGTTTAGGTATAACTGTATTTGATCGTGCATTATTTTTTCCAGTAACTTGCTAGGAAAGGATAAGATACTTAGAGGTAGATACTTATAGATACATACATCAAGAAGCGAAGGATTGCGGCTGGGCATAAAATGTGTTGGCTGATGTATATTAACAAAACTAAGATGGAGAGACTCAACCATTTCTATGAATGGGATATTATTAGCTTTCAGTAAATTCAGATTTCCGTGCAGGGACAGGTTAAGAATATCCCTGCAGCGATACCTCTCGCTTGTCGTAAAAGGCGACTAAAACAAAGGTAAACAAAAATCACATCTAGGCAATTTAGAAAACACCAAGGTGAGCCTAGGGACACATATACCACCATTAAACTGCCCCACAAGTGTGCATGCAAATCAGTGGGCTGACACGACTGGAGATCTCCGGTGTTGTAAGAGTAAGATCAAACAAAAAAATCTGGAGCATGCCCGTGTTACAAAAAAAAAAAAAAAAAAAAAAACAGCATTTGATATCTGTATAGAGTGGAGCCAGCCTCTCTAGAATATCACGAGGCAGGGAATAATTGGCCATATTTGGGGGCATATAAATGCAACCTACTAGCAATTTTCCTTCACTTAGCAAAATTTCAACGAACACATATTCTATGGGGTGGGAACCTATAGATTTACTAACAATATTGAAATTGTACATATTTTTAATGTAGGTATATTGCGACACCTCCATCTACTTTATTTTCCCTATCCACGCGCACTAATTTATAGCCGTTAACGTGAAATAAATCTGAACACATCTCTGGTTTTAGCCATGTTTCTGACAGACACATCATATCGACCTTGCTGCCATCTAAAAGGAGACGCAAATCGTCAATTTTATTTTTTAAGCTCTGTGAATTAAGGTGACAGATATTAAGACCTTTTTCTGGGTTGCACAAAATGTTTAGCAACATCTTTGGTTCATATGAGGAGCTACTCCGACAAGTTGAACTTATATCGGCCATTTGTTAGAACGAAAAAACCAAGTAAAGAAAAAGGGCAAGCTGCGATTGGCACAAAAACCATCCACATATACGAGTATGAATAACATAAAATATATTATAACCAATGGGAAACACTTAATTGAGCCATAATACGTTTGAACGAAAAGGAAAAATAATACAAAGTAAGAGAGAACAAAAACAAAAACAAATATAAGTAGAGAAAAATAAGTAGAGAAGTAAATAGAATAAAAGTAGAGAAGTAAATAGTATATAAAAGAGAACGTCGAAAGTGGTAAATAAATAAATTAAGTTGTTGTTGTTGTTATCATTTTTTGCTTCACGTCTCGCGGCAATAGAGTTCAGTTGTTCTTGTTTATTTACGGCTATGTTGTAGATCCGATTGACATGAAAACATAAGATAACAAATCATGGGTAAACGCCATAAAATGTTAAGTTAATGCCCGACGACGCTCAATAGACCACTTATCCATTTTCATACACAAAGGACACTTGTGTAAACAAAACTACAGTAATGCGTCCGATCACTTAGCGACCAAGGGACACGAAACCAAGCAACCCAATGCCCAACTACAGTTAATGCGTCCGATCACTTAGCGACCAAGGGACACTTAACCAAACAACCCAATATCCCAGAATTGCGGGTCAGTATTTCAGATCCATCAACGATCAATAAATTATGTTGTCCCAAGAATTGTATTGTATCCATCTAGCCCTAAGAATTGACATGTAGCTAGTTTAAGATTCAAAAATGTATTCATTCGTTGTGCAGCGATCGAACCGACCAGTTCGGCATAAATAAAGTGTTGAATATTTTTAAAAAATGTTTTTCATTGAGTGAAAAATATAATTGGCGACCGTGACAGGACTACTTGTATCTGAAGCCAGAAAGGAAAAGTATGGTGATATAAAGTAGTCACGTGAGTTATTCTCAAAAAAAAAACAAATAAGTATCCTTCGAAGAAAGGAGAAAAAAAATAAAAAAAGGAAAACCAGAAAGGAAAAAGTATGGTGATATAGTGCGCCAGTTAATCTCGAGAAAAACAGACAGAAAAGTATCCTTCAAAGAAAGGAGACAACAAAATAATAATAAGAAATACTTTCACAAAACATAAAAATAAATCAAAAAAATTAACAATTATTGAAAGTAAAAATTAACTAAATACATGAGTGTGTGAAAAATTAAATAAAAAAAAAATTTTTGGACAGTAAAGACGAAACAAATCAAAAATATAAAAATAACAACATAACAACTTTCAAAGAGAACCAACCATCATCAATTACCCAGCTCCAGTGACACCAGCAACAGATTGATAAAAATAAATTTTTACGGCAGAACCAACTGAGTAAGATTAGAATTATAGTAAGCAATTTATAATTCTAATATGTATACATATTGCACATATACGTGTACTATATGTACTCTCATTAAAATCGAAAAAATAAATCTGTAAAGTAACTAGAATTATCATAAGCAATCGTGTTTTAAAAATATATTGTCCATACATATACATATATATATATATATAGAAAGACATAATAGACGAACTTCTGGACGAATTAATAAATTTAGACCTGACAATGCCGAACAATTCAGAAATGGAAAGTTTAGTAGCTAGGTTGATAGCAGTAAGTACTGCATCATTGCAGGCAGAAATAGGTTCTCTAAAATCCGCTTTAGAATCGGTCACAAACACTAATGTAGTTACTGAATATAAGGCGCAAACAATTTCTGACAGCATCAGTTGTAACGAAACCTTAGACGTTATTAAATCTTTACCCGAATTCTCAGGCAACAATACAAATTCTTATGTCAGCTGGCGAGAGGCAGCACACAATTCAATGTCATTATACATTAAAGGCAGCCGCAAATATTTTTCAGCTCTCACAATCTTTAGAAATATAATTACACAAAATGCAAATGATACACTGACCAACCACGGTACAGTTCTGAACTTCGACGCAATTATCTCTAGGCTAGATTTCGCTTACGCCGACAAGCGCCCCACACATATAATCGAGCAGGAACTAAGTGTCCTCAGACAAGGAAGTTTATCTATAATTGACTTCTATAATGAAGTTAACAGGAAGCTTACGCTTCTCATAAACAAAACTATTATGACTCATGGTAACGATTCCCCAATAACGAAAGAATTAAACATAACGAATCGCCGGAATGCCTTGAGAGTGTTCATAACCGGACTTAGCCCTACTCTGTCCAATATATTGTTTTCATTGTCCCCGGAAGACTTGCCTAGTGCACTTGCCAAAGCACAAGAGTTGGAGTCTAACAATATGAGAGCAAATTTTGCACTCCAATTCGGTAAGAGTGCAAATAACAGTAACTATAAGAATAATTTAAGATTCCAACCGAGGAACCAAGTTCCTACCAATCAACAAATCAGGCAAAACAAGCCAGAGCCCATGGAAATCGGAAGCTCTGCTCATAGACCTATAGCTAGGTATGAACATAACCCACTTGCTCAGTACGGTAGAGGTTATAATAACAATTTACAACACCCAAACAATTCGCAACGAAATAGTTTCAGGCAACCCTTTCAGAAACAATTCAATAGACCAGATAAACGGCCTCATGAGAGTACCCAACGTAGCGTCCAACCCCCAATAAAAATGGAAAGAGTCAACAATTTGAATGAAGATTCTTTTTTAGGAGAAACACCGGACTACCCTACATATTCAGGGATAGTCCAACAAAAAGATTAAAGATTCTAATTGACACCGGAGCTACAAGCTGTTATTGTAGCCCTAACACACTAAACCATAGGCAGGAACTCATTATTAAGAAAAGAGTGAGAACTATAAATGGTTCGACCATCATAAGTCACTATTATGAAGTTTTAATTTTTGATAGGACGGTGAGGTTCTACGAGATAAAGAATTTAGAAGCTGATTTATTAATAGGCTTCAACTTATTAAAAAATGCTGGAATTGAATTAGATTTGGGGAAAGGAATTTTAAAATATAGGAATAAGTGTGAAAAAATATATGTACCCGAAGAGAGACACATGAATATTAATAGTGTCCAAAACGATCTTAGCCAAGCAGACTTGGTGCAGAAAATCAAACAAAGAGTGGAGCAAATACACTCAAACATAAATGTGAACCTTCCTTTCAGAACCGATATTAGAGCGGAAATTCGTACAACGGTTGAAACTCCTATATGGAGTAAACAGTATCCTTATCCGCTATCGGCAAACTCGTTCGTGAATAAAGAATTGAATAGAATGCTAAAGGATGGAATAATTCAACCATCTAAATCTCCATACAATTCGCCTGTATGGGTCGTACCCAAAAAGGGACTAAATAATGATAATACACCGAAAATGCGACTAGTGATAGATTATAAAAAAACTAAATGAAAATACAATCGCGGACAAATACCCTATTCCTGACACGAATGTAATTCTGTCGAACTTAGGAAAAGCGAAATACTTTTCGACTTTGGACTTAGAATCGAGTTTTCATCAAATTAAAATGAAGCACGAAGACATAGAGAAAACTAGCTTCTCTGTAAATAATGGCAAATACGAGTTTTTAAGATTGCCATTTGGCTTGAAAAATGCCCCTAGCATATTTCAGCGAGCAATGGACGATATATTACGAGAATTTGTAGGAAAAATTTGCCATGTATACATAGACGATATAATCGTTTATTCCAATAACTTAAAAGAACACGAAGAGCATTTAAAGACGATTATAGATGTCTTAAAAAATGCAAATATGAAGATTTCGTTGGAAAAATCAAGTTTCTATAAAACCGAGGTAGAATTTTTGGGATATATTGTTGGGCATAACATAATTAAAACAGACCCAAGAAAAATCGAATCAATAAAAAAATTTCCATTACCTAAAACATTGAGACAATTAAGAAGCTTCCTCGGAATGACAGGATATTATAGGAAATTCATTAAAGATTACGCAAAAATTACCAAACCTTTGACAAAGTATTTAGCGGGAGAAAATGGAAAAGTATCCCAATACATATCAAAGAAAACTAATATCAATCCAGATAAAGAAGCGATAGAAGCATTTAATGAACTTAAAAATCATTTAACAAATGAGAACTAACACAACCAAATTTTAACAAAAAATTTGTACTAACAACCGACGGGTCAAACGATGCTATAGGTGGAGTATTATCACAAGATGATAAACCCATCACATTTATCTCTAAAACTCTAAATAAAACAGAAAAGAACTATGCAACGAACGAAAAAGAACTTTATGCCATAGTTTGGGCATTAAAAAATCTTCGAAATTACCTCTACGGAGTTTCGAATCTGGAAATTCACACTGACCATCAACCGCTTACTTTCGCCGTTTCCCCACGAAACCCGAATGCGAAAATGAAAAGATGGCACGCAATTATAGAGGAGTACGCTCCTAAAATCATCTATAAACCTGGTAAAATGAATGTAGTAGCAGACGCATTATCCAGGCAGAATCTAAATCACTTAAGTGACAATTCCTCTACGGATGCCACTATACACTCAGCAGAAAGTAGTGATAATACCAATATTAAGGAGACCAACAAACCATTGAATGATTTCCGACAACAAATACTTTTGGCAAAAGCGAAATTTACTGTACACGAACAGTTGCAGAATTTTCCTTATACGCCTTATCATTATCATAGAATATGATACCCCAGATAGTTTAATAATTATCTTGAAGGAATTTTTAAGACCAGGGGTAGTCGCAATTCATTGTACACCAGAGGATTTATACGACATTAAATTCAAAATTTTACAAACCTTCACAAACAAATTTCTTTACACCAAAATTTTCCCTAACGATATTCCAAATAAAGATGATCAAGCTGCAATCGTGCAGCAAACACACACTAGAGCCCATAGAAACTATAGGGAAAATATGAAACAGATCTATAAAGAATATTACAGGCCAAATATGCGTAAGCAATTCAAAGAATAAACCAAAAATTGCGATATTTGCAATAAACACAAATATGACAGACATCCACAGGTGGCACCAATTGGAGAGGCTCCAATTCCAAACAAAGAGGGGGAATTCCTCCATATAGATATATTTTCCGCCCACCAAGAAAAATACCTTACATGCACTGATGCATATTCGAAATTCGTAATTGTTAAACCCATCGAAAATAAATTTAATCTAGAAACCAAAGTTTTAGAATTGTTACAAATTTTCCCCAACTGCAAAAAAATAACATTAGATAACGAAAGAAGCTTCAAATCAA
The DNA here is from genome assembly GCA_958301585.1 of Merodon equestris. Taxonomy (NCBI): domain Eukaryota; kingdom Metazoa; phylum Arthropoda; class Insecta; order Diptera; family Syrphidae; genus Merodon; species Merodon equestris. Next base: position 153,037,384 of record OY284413.1, on the reverse strand, counting down.
TTGTATTCAAAAACCTAATGGATAGATTAAATATAGATCTTTACTTTTGTGACCCAGGTCATAGTATTACGAATGGTCAAGTAGAAATGAATTAACTCAACCCTGATAGAGTTAACGAAATGTTTAAGGGAAGAATTCGAAATTATAGACACAACCGAAGCATTACTCAGAGCAGCTCAACAATATAATCAGTCCATTCATTCGATAACAAATCTCAAACCTTCTGATATACTTTTTAATAAAATTAATCACAATAACGTCTGTCAGAAACTGAAGGTAGCACAGGAAAAAATGTTAAAAAGAAACAATGCAAAAAGGAAAGTTAGAACATACAAACCCAAAGAGGTAGTTTACGAAAAAATATTACAGTTTAAGAATAAAAACAAAATGATGAATAATTACAAAAAACAAATAGTTGAAGAAGATTTAGGAAATAAGATAAGAACCAATAAGAGAATAATCCATAAAGACAATATTAAAAGTTAGACCTTTATGCAATTAAAAAACTTTCAGAATCAATAAATGGAATAGAAAAAGATGGGCAATGGAAATTAGTTAGAGAAAGAAATAAACTAATGTTAATGGAATTGCAAAATATAGCTCAAACAATAGTTCTGGCAAAATCAGGTATTCTAAACCCTGCAATATTAAATTTACATGACATAAAACACATAACAGAACACGAACATGGTAGTATGACTATAACAGACCTAATGGACGTTTCACAGTTTAAAATAATCCAAAATGAAGATGTAGTTATCGTTTTTATCAAATACCCCATTATAATTGAAAATTGTAAGCTTTATGAAGCAAGGGCCATAAGCCAACCGGATGGAAAATTGTCAATAGATAAAGAAATTGCCAAATGTAACAACGTTAAAAATTGTAAAATAGAGTTAAGATACAGTTTTTGTAAAGTAGTACCTAATAAAACATGCTTGTCAAACTTACTCAATAACGAAAAAGCAAATTGCAATAAGATAAAAGAGAAAAATTGTAATCTTGAAATTATAAAAGATGGATCTATATTAATATCTGGAGAACACACAGTTGAAAACACAACCATAAATGGAGTTTACTTAATCACTTTCCAAAATGAAACAACGATAGACGGAGTAACGTACGAGAATCCTACAGCCGCAATTCAGAACTACCTGATAACCTACACCATAGATAAGTATGAAATAAGTACCTAATTATTTCGAATCAACCAACGACGAACTGAAATTTGAAAATATAAATCTAATCGAATTCCTGCAAGACGAAGTGTCGAACAATCTTATGGTTACATCATTTACACTAATGATCATCACAGCAGTCACCACGTTATGCATAATCTATTACTTCAAGATGAGAGCAACCCGAAACGGCAGTACAACAAACTTAGAAGAAATGAGATTCAGCAGATTACTAAAACAAATAGAAGAGTTCTCAGAAGAAGCGGGGCGTTCTTTTTAAAGAAGGAGGGGAGTTAATGCCCGACGACGCTCAATAGACCACTTATCCATTTTCATACACAAAGGACACTTGTGTAAACAAAACTACAGTAATGCGTCCGATCACTTAGCGACCAAGGGACACGAAAACAAGCAACCCAATACCCAACTACAGTTAATGCGTCCGATCACTTAGCGACCAAGGGACACTTAACCAAACAACCCAATATCCCAGAATTGCGGGTCAGCATTTCAGATCCATCAACGATCAATAAATTATGTTGTCCCAAGAATTGTATTGTATCCATCTAGCCCTAAGAATTGACATGTAGCTAGTTTAAGATTCAAAAATGTATTCATTCGTTGTGCAGCGATCGAACCGACCAGTTCGGCATAAATAAAGTGTTGAATATTTTTAAAAAATGTTTTTCATTGAGTGAAAAATATAATTTGTTATATTAAACTAAAAACTAATTGAGTTGATATTTTACACTTACCCGTAACTTGTTTTATTTATATTCAAAATTCGAGCAATTTTATTGAAATACCATTTAAATAGAAAAATCAATACCCGTTTTTCACATACTCGTAGGTCATGTACCTTTTTCCCGCTACAAATAAAAAAATATTTTCTGGCGTTACCATCGCTCAAACTCTTACAACAATTTTTACTATTTATAGAGCTAAGAAAGCTTATGATCATGGGAGCATATTGATTCAGGTGCAGGAAAGCCAGATGATGCAACCCTAGGGACCACGCTGACTTGTTATTATGGGTACAAGTACTGTACTTTCCGTTATGGATGGTGCAATTTGCGACTCAAGTGCGTACTTGTGTCGTCGTGTGGAATGTAGCAGATGTGGGGTTTGTGTTTATATGCTGATAACTTATAGATAGAAATTGGTTTTAATAACTATTCAGTAATTAGTCTCTGTTTATGAATGCCCATGCACGCATAATTGAGTTATTTAAGGCTTCCCAAAGAAGATTTGTTTTAATTTTATTGAAGTTATAGGATTACCCATTGATTATACCAAGTTCGATCCGAACAATATTCCTCGAAATAAATTAAATACGAAGCTTAATTAAAAGATGTTTATTCTACGAGAATTGGAAATCAATGAAAAAGAAATCAATAACTGATTGATTGTACGCTGCCAGTCCCGATTGAAATTGAGAGATACTAGTACAAGTGTTAAACAGGTATTTGAGAAAACTATTATTTTCAACGAATTTCATGCATAAACATCTAAGATGAATTCAATAAATTGATTACATTTTCCGATTTGCTTTTTCCATCTACCAATTCATTTACATTTCAATTTCATTTCATTTTGCCATGTATTGTGCAACATCCAAAGCCATTGCCGGATTAAAACAATGATTATTGAGAATTGTTCTCTATTGGCTTTTTATTCGTTACTGTGAATATGGATGAAGTTGCGTTTTTGTATGAATTTTGTTTAAATGACCTGTTTCAAACCCTAATTTATATGCATATTGTCTATTTGTTGAATTCATGAAGCGGGCTTCAAACTCTAGGGAATATTTCCCAATCGATAAACATCCTGTTGACATTTTTCAAAATTCAATGGCAACATACAAAAGCTACAATATGTAATATAAAAATCCAAACCTGAAGAACCAGTTGGAACTAGTGCATTAAAAAAAACCAGAACACTCCTTGGGCTCATTTTAATGGAGACGGAGGCTTCCACTTTCCTTTGACTTTTAATAAATCATCTAAACAACATCCATCGCTCCAGAATGCGGAACAAGTCTAATGAAGTAGTACAGTTATTGAAGCAGAATGATGCTTGAGCGTATTGAGATGAGAATGAAATATGTGCGATATGACGAACGATCTGTTTTTTTCATTTACATTTTTACAAAGAAATATTGAAGATAATATTCTAGTCAGCGATGGATGGCAATATATTTTATTTTCTGTGGTTTTTGTTTTGTTTACATCAAGCGAATGTTTTGTCTTGAGGATCTCGGGCACAATTATGAACATTCCTCATGTTATAAAGGACATACTTTTCTCTTTACTCTTTTGCGTAATTGCATTCCTGTGCATTGACTGATTATCAAAAAAAAATGTTTCTTTTTCAAAAAGTACTTGGTACTTACTTGCCTCCCTCATAGGAGCCCTTGATCCTAAAAAACTGGGGCAGTCGTTTTTCATAGGCGTCTTCGAGGCTAATAAATAGTTCGCTATGAACAGAAACAGCAACTCGACACTTGGTGGCTGGCGCGGACTGTAAGATGGTTGCATAAGAGTTTTAAGACCAATCTCCCATAGCTTTTGGCGAATCACCATCGATGTGTGTGGCATGGCGTTGTCCTGATGCAACATAAATCCTCCCCTATTGGCCAAAACTGACCGCTTCTAAGCAATTGCTTGCCGTAGGGAAGCTGACATTTACTGGTTCGATCGTGACCGTAATCGTAAGTGATCTATTTCAAAAATGCGTCGATTTTGTTGCGATTTAGTAGCGTAGATAGAAATTACATAACTGTTTCACAACATATATTGTACATAACAAAGCTGGAAACCAGCTGACCGAGGGTTTCCATTAAGCAACCCAAGGTACAATAAATCATTATTACACGAACAGCCAACAAGGGCACAATTATAACGTGGTCACCTAATTACAAACAAAGAATCGAACATAACATCTAAATTGTTTTACATATAACACACACAAAATATCAAAAACAAAGAACATTGCACAGCAAGTGGTTTTGCATATAACCAAAGGGGACAATAAGCTACAATTAGTTTCGCATACAACTAATAAGGAACAATAAAGAACAAATATCGACCAGCATATAACATAGAACAAAGGTGCGTTTTATTTTTTCATTATACATATGTATATACGATTAAAAAACATATTTCTCGTTCGAGCATAACGCCGCGAACATTGGTCCTTCGAGCCCCGAAACATTGGGGATTTTTTTTTATCGGGTTCAGTGGAGTAAAAGTGTGAAATAAAATTAAAAAAAAAAAAAAAAAAAAGTGAAAAACACAAAACATTTAACAAAGAACTTAAACAAAGAGAAGAAAGGAATCCCCAGCATCAACGGAACCAGCACCAACGGAACCAGCATCAACCGCTCCAGCTCAACGATCCAGCGCCAACGGTGCAGCTCCAACGGTGCAGCTTCAACGGTACAGAACAAAGGATATATATATATAAGGACAAAGTGGAGAACAAAGACATAAGTATCGAACATTTTTTTACTTTTATATACATATATACATTTTTATCCTATATATACATTTAAATATAAAAGTGCATTACTGAAAGTGTTATTAAATAAAAGAAAAGTGCAACCGTTTAATTAAAATTTAACATTTAAACATAGCAATTATCTGTTGTACATAGAGTGTACAGTGACTCTAGCACTTTCCCGTACATACATTTTTCATTTTTTCTTACATTAACATTTACTATTTTACAATCAAATTTTAACATTTCAAAATTTAATTTAATTTTTTCATTTTCTCATTTAACCTCCCTATTACCAACCCAACAATTACAAAAATACAATTGGGATCATCTATCCAATTTACCCTTAGCAGATCCATCCTTCCACACTCCTGGGAAAATTGATCTCTTACTAGGTGCTGATGTTTACTCGGCAATCATCTTAGAAGGGTTATTAAAGGGTCACCGTGGATCCACAGTCGCACAGTAGACTCACCTCGGGTGGATCCTTACAGGAACTACTAGTACCAGCCAACAGCCAACTACAACCATTGCGCAGAATCACCACAACTCACTTGAAATTCAACTCAGAAAATTCTGGGAGTTGGAGGAAGTTCTCGACAAGAAAAGGCCAACAGCCGAGGAAGAGCAGTGTGAGCAACATTTCAAAACCCACTGCAAACGAAGGAAAGATGGCAGGTACGAGGTAAGGCTTCCATTCAAAAATAATATCGAACCCATATTAGGCGCATCAAAAAACGGAGCAATGGCAAGATTCCTGCAAACGGAAAAGCGATTTGCATCCAATACCAGGCTTAAGGAGGCATACACTAGTTGCATGGAGGAATACATCAAGCTAGGACACATGACAGAAATCAAACAACCCTCACAAGCCCACCCGCCATTCCAAAACCATTATTACCTACCCCACCACGCGGTAATAAAGGAATCAAGCACAACAACTAAACTACGCGTAGTCTTCGACGCCTCATACAAGACATCAAATGGAAAATCTCTCAACGATTACCTCATGATAGGACCACGGTTACAACAAGACATCATTGATTTAATCATCAAATGGCGAACGTTCAAAATCGGATTCTCAGCGGACATCAGCATGATGTATCGACAAATTTGGATGGCAACAGAAGATACGAAATACCAATTGATCCTATGGAGATCAACAACAAACGAACCCATCAAAACATATGCGCTCAACACAGTAACATTTGGGACTGCTTCAGCACCCTTTCTAGCAGTTCGCACATTACATCAACTCTCAGCAGACACACAACATATCGATGAAAATGTATCAAGGGCACTCACGGACGGTTTCTATGTAGATGACTTATTATACGGAGCTGACAGCGAAGAGGCGGCAATCATTCTCCAGAGGAACATCATCTCCGTCATGAAATCAGCGGGACTTCCTTTACGCAAATGGGCCAGTAACTCATCACAGGTTCTACAACAAGTACCTGAAAGCGAGAGAGAAATTGAGTTACCGCTTAGCTTTGAGTCACCAGATGCCATCAAAACACTAGGAATACAATGGCATCCAGCGAAGGACATTTTCAAAATAAAAATAGAATTACCCGAAACCGAAAACCACACGAAACGCTCCATCCTAGCAGACATTGCCCGTCTATTTGACCCGCTCGGTTGGATAGCACCTTGCGTCCTGAAAGCAAAACTAATTCTGCAGCAACTATGGCGCAGTAATCTGTCATGGGACGCAATACCATCAAAGGAAGTGAACGACTCATGGGTAGCTCTACGCACCGAAATGAAAGACCTTCAACGCATACAAATACCTCGATGGATCGGGTACAACGAGTCAAGTCACATCCAGCTACATGGATTCAGCGACGCCTCTGAGAAAGCATACGCAGCAGTCGTCTACGCTCGAATTATTCAAGAAAATCAGGAAAGTATCCACATCATCGCAGCCAAAACAAAGGTAGCTCCAATAAAGCGAATAAGTCTACCAAGGTTGGAACTTTGTGGAGCCCTCCTTTTAGCGAAATTACTAAATCGCATCTCAAAGAGTCTGAAAACAAACAAAGTTGAAACACACGCTTGGACAGACTCAATGATTTGCTTAGCATGGATCACTGGAGATCCATCGACACGTACAACATTCGTAGCGAATCGAATCACAGAAATACAAGAACTCATACCGCCATCCTCCTGGAAACATGTGGGAAGCAAGGAAAATCCCGCCGACATCGCTTCACGAGGGCTATCGCCAAAGGAAATCATCAACCACAACATGTGGTGGTATGGGCCGGAATTCCTAAGAGGCTATACACCAATTCATACACAGCTAAACAAACCAGCAGAAACAAACCTGGAACTAAAGGAAAAAATTAAAACTAAATGCACCTCAATTTACACAACACATCTTAACAACATACCTGCAAATGTAGCCCAAATCGTCTGTCATCATGCAAGTCTCAATAAAGAACTCATCCAACGATTTTCAACATTAAAACGCCTCATCCGAGTAACAGCAATATGGCGACGATATTTTCAAAACTTACGATCCAAGCCAAGGCAACCTTTAAACATCCATCCACTTACAACTGAAGAACTGCAAGAAGCAAATTATCAACTCATTAAAATAGTACAAAGGGAAATGTTCCCAACAGAAACTGCAGCGCTCGAGAAGGGTTTACTCATTCCTAACGACAGTAAAATCCGAAACTTAAACCCATTCATGGATTCCAATAACCTGTTACGAGTGGGAGGAAGGCTAACAAATGCACCCCTCACACATAATCAACGGCATCCAATCATTCTACACGATGCACACCATTTCTCCAAGTTGATCGCAGTCGAAAATCACATCAACACACTTCACGGCGGTCAACAACTTACAGTGGCGGAAATCAGAAACACATTTTGGATCACAAACATAAAACGTCTCGTCAAATCAACAATCCACAGATGCGTACGCTGCCACCGATACAACGTAAAGGCCCAAGAACAAATTATGGGAAACTTACCAGCAGCGCGAGTAACAATGGCCAGGCCATTCACCAACACCGGTGTAGACTACGCCGGACCGATCGAAATCAAGCTATGGAAAGGGAGATGCACAAAAACAATTAAAGGATATATCGCAGTCTTCGTATGCCTATCAACAAAGGCCATACACATCGAACTAGTAAGCGATTTAAGTGCAGCCGCTTTCATTGCTGCATATAGGAAATTTTGCGCTAGACGGGGAATGTGCGCCAACCTTTTCAGCGACTGTGGCACCAACTTCAAGGGCGCAAACAATGAACTCAAAAGGGACAGTAAGTTCATTTCAGCAGAATGGTCAAAGGAAGTAGCAGAGACTTTAGCTACACAAAACACGACATGGCACTTCAACCCTCCTGCCTCTCCTCACTTCGGAGGATTATGGGAACACCATCTTCGACGAACCATCGGCAACTCCAAATTAACATTTGAGGAGTACACCACTCTTCTCACACAAATTGAAGCATGCTTAAACTCCAGACCACTTTGCCCAATAACGCAAGATCCATTACGATCTGACCGTACTAACGCCGGGACACTTCTTAATTGGAGAACCAATTCGCGCACCACCGGACAGAAACGTACAAGAGAAAAACATAAACACTTTAGAAAAATGGAAGTACATACAACGACTTACTCAGGAATTCTGGAGGCAATGGAGTTCAACATATCTTCATCAACTACAGCATCGACCTAAATGGAAACAAGAACAACAAAACATCAAAATTGGAGACATCGTCATAGTAAAAGAAGACAACTTACCACCAACAGCATGGGTCTTAGCGCGAGTGCTGGAACTACATCCGGGTACAGATGGTCTGACGCGCGTGGTGACCATAAAAACCGCCAAAACAACATTAAAACGTCCGATAACAAAGATATCCCCCTTGCCAATTTCGTCACCTACGAATATAACAACGCAATAACTCTCGCCACCTACGAATATAACAACGCAATGACTCTCGCAAAGAACTTAAACAAAAATCAATAAAAAATAAATCAAATAAAACCAAATAATACCCCTTAGCCCCCTTCTATGATAAACAAAAACAAATAAAATAAACAAACTCACCTAAAATCAATGTTGCGTCCATTGGTTGTCCCTACATGTTATGTGTTATTTCTTGAGCATCTACTAATGCACAATTTTCGATTTATTTATTTTTTTACAAAACAAAACATAATATCACATTCAAACACGTGAGATGGGCCACCAGCAACACACCAAGAACGAAGCAGCAACAACAACACACAAAAGACGAAGATGTAACAACAACAACATACCAAGGCCGAAGATGTAACAACATCAACTATACACGAAAGATGAAACCATAAACCAACAACACATCTAAGATGAAACTACACATCCGCCAGTCACTGAAGAAACACATCGAGCCTACAAACTCCAAAAAACGATCGCAGAAAACATTAAACACAGCAATTAAATAATCCATCAATCCACCCATCCATCCTTGGGCCGGGAGCATGTTGCTGCACAACAAAACACCAATCAACACAAACACCTTGCACATCTGAAGTATATGTTTGGAAATATATAAATTGAGGTGGCATGGCGGCAGAATGCTATACCAAATGGTGAAACGCACATGCCCACCTCAATTTAACACATCTCACAAACAATCACATCTTAATTAAATATAAAAAACACAAAATAAAAAAATTAAAACACTTCAACTCTCACACCACATGACACTTGTAAACAATAACATAAACTGTCAAATGTGCAAGGTAAATTTACAATCCACATCGCCAAACAAAGTCCACAACTGCAGCCTTGTCAACATCAAGCTGCAGCAACATTGAATTGTATAGAGTCACTAGGGATATGGGTCATCAACCCAATCCAAATACATAATGTTTCACAACATATATTGTACATAACAAAGCTGGAAACCAGCTGACCGAGGGTTTGCATTAAGCAACCCAAGGTACAATAAATCATTATTACACGAACAGCCAACAAGGGCACATTTATAACGTGGTCACGTAATTACAAACAAAGAATCGAACATAACATCTAAATTGTTTTACATATAACACACACAAAATATCAAAAACAAAGAACATTGCACAGCAAGTGGTTTTGCATATAACCAAAGGGGACAATAAACTACAATTAGTTTCGCATACAACTAATAAGGAACAATAAAGAACAAATATCGACCAGCATATAACATAGAACAAAGGTGCGTTTTATTTTTTCATTATACATATGTATATACGATTAAAAAACATATTTCTCGTTCGAGCATAACGCCGCGAACATAACAATCAGACTTGACGATTTTCTTGATTTTAACAACAATTTCTACAATTGGCCTTCCAGAACGTTGTGCATTTTTAGGATTCCCTACCTCATAAGGAAAAAAACGGAACCGTTATAAGATCACTTTCTTGCCAGTCTCTTTGTTTTTCTGCCAAGACCCTTTACCTCGGGAACGCGTGGAGCTACTGAGTTGAAATTAAAACCATATATAATACTTAGATCTGTGGTCTCAGCTGTGAAAAAATTAAACTTCTAAGTTGACGTAAAAAAAAGATACGGCCGTTTAGTGCAAAAAAAAAAGGTTATTTCAACACTCTCAAGGAAATCAACATTTAGAGGGTATTTCCATTGACCTAGAACTATAAAATTTGACAAGTAATATTGTCTTATACTACAAGTACAGGGAAAAGTCTGAAAACTACTAGTGTACATTTGCAATAAATTCATAAAAAATATAGTCTTTATTTAAAGCACACGGGAGTATTTCTACCCACAGAAAATTGATTTAATGCAAGAGGGAGCTGAAGTCTGCAGTGTGAAACGAAGTAACACACAACCCTTTATTTTTCGAGTCTGCACGTTTTTTTTTTGGTATTGGGGTTCAATTGTAATTCGTCATTAACACAATAAAACGAGGTTCACATCCACCCGTTAGCTCTATTGTAAAGGACTTCGTTTGGGTGTCCTTTGTAGCCTGAGATAAGTAATGAGACATTGTCTCTCAAATACCCCAATTTTTTCCATTTAGCACCCCGGGACTTTACCAGAACAGCATCTACATGTTTGTCTAAATAAAGATACTGATCTAGCACGATCCCGAGGAATCTGACTAAACTTTGTCTCGCCAGTGGGAGCCCGTCCGGTCCAAAAATTGAGAACCTGCGCAAAATTTTTCTAGTGTCCCGAAAGGCACTAGGCAAAAGGTGATCAATATAGATTTTGATTTCCGGAAGTTGATTTTCAACATTAGGTTAGAGGTGTCTTTACCCCTCTTGGTATCAATATCATAAACATTATTCATATTTTCAGACGCTTGGTTAGTGTTTTCACGTTTATCGGGGAGAGTACGATAACTTGGCCGCCAAGATTTGATAACGGGATCTTGTAGAGGGGTCAAAAACAAGCACTTTTGACTATGGGAGGGGGGGGGGGGGGGGGTCCATGGATGGGTTTATTGTATTATAACAGTTTTTGTCACCTTTTTTTTAGAAGTTTTTTGTGCACAACGCCACCTCCAATTAAACTTACAACTATCATTTTTTTCCACTTTCATAAGAATGTTGCAACACAATGGGGGACTTGAATTTTTATTTGGTATTAAACCAATTTCTTCTTCGAAAAAAGTAATGCTTTTTTCGTTGATCGACATTAAATCACCGAAAGAAGAAAATATTGAAAAATTATTCAATTTGGGATGGAGTAGTGGATGTTTAAACGAGATTTTTTATTTAGAGAAAAAAAAAACACTTCGCTCCTACAAAAGTTGAACAACGAATGACCTTAATAAACAATAACTAGTACCACCTTTTCATTAACGAACAAAAACCAACGGTACAAATTGATATTAAGAAATTATATACATATATTTGCTGCAGTCGAGCAGTAGTGCCAAGTTTATGTGAATTTTTTATAATGCATTACATTTTAATATTTGAAAATTGTAAGTTTGGAACTTTGGGCTACTTATATACATATGTATTTAGTGGACATTGGATAAATAGATTAAATTTGATTTTTTTTAAATACAGATTCTGTGAATGCAAAAGAAACTTTGCATGTACCCAACCTCGCACCAACCCCAATTCCTATAGCGGTCAAGCAGGGGGTTGCAGGGGGGCAGCATGCCCCCCTTACATACTTTACTGTTTATATATTGTTATGTTGGAAGCTAGCACTGATTTATTTATGTAAGTAAGCAAAAAATAAAAATTTCATAGAAAAGTAGTTTTAGTTATTTTCGATTTTCTCAAAAACTAGAAGACATAGAACCATGCGGTTTTTTGCGTTCGATTAAGAACTGATAGTTACATGGAATATATATAAGCTAATTTACAATTTCATTTCAAAATTTTGAGAACAATCGGTTTAAACTTTTATTTTTCAGGTTTTTTATCAAAATTTGGACTTTAAATGTGAATTTCTCAAAAACCATTAACACGAACAATTTAATTTAAATGCAGGATTATAGAACAAACTTCTGGCTTTCAAATGCTGAAAAGCACTTTACTGTACGTGTTGCCGTTGTTTTTTAATATATTTTCTTCCCAATTTAAACCATTTTCCCTAAAAGTGCCCCTACCTCCTAAACGGGGGAGATAGACCCCCCCCCCCTCCCCCCCTTCCAACAACTCTAAAATATGGCTTATATTCTCTCTGATGTTTTCCATTTTTTATGCACGAGTTACATGATACATTCGTATCCAACTGCACATCACTTATTCCCTTGACTCCAACTACTTTAAACATCACAGCTGTTTGCAGATCAGCGATCGTGGAGTTCAACAAAACTAATCTTGGCAAGAACGAACGCGTTAAAAGTGGAGCTTGGGATAATTTCTCAAACAAAAATGGGTAGGGTTACAATAGAATTTCGGGTAAACAAGTTTGTGTGTTAACCCGATAATCAGTTGAAAATTAACTCTAGACTAATAAAGAACTAATTCGCGGTTAATGGCCTGCTTAAGAAAATTTGAAAAAAAACTTAGCTATTGATCAGTTTTGTGTTTTTTTTAAACTTACGGCTAACTAAAACTAGCTCAATCTACTCATGTTAATTAAAATACATATACTATACATGTACAAGAAATAACTACAACTATCCGCTACCCGCACATTTCACTAAACTAATCTTCATCTTCCCTAGTAAGTCAGCTTTTTGTGTTGGATCGGGTTACGATCAAAAATCGCCGACAGAGCTCACCCACCAAAAGCGTTGACAACGTTTTCTTATCTCGGCATGACACTACCATACTGAACCTGAGGCGTTCTAGCTCGAAGAGAGCGATATTATCTTCATGTGCGATCCGAGACGTCCTGCAACCTTGTCTCTCAAGCACCCGAATTCTGTTTTTTGTTTAAGCTGGCACACATTGAATAACACGAGAAATTCATAGGTGATATTCGGCCTGAATAAGATCATACAAAAGATGAACTTCACTCTTTGGATCAAGTTGGCTGCTTTTAAACTACCATTTTATGAGAGCGAAAACATCCCGGGACCTGGTCAGAGGAGCCTCTAGATATTTACTAAAACTTAGATACTGATCTAACACGTACGCCCGTCGGGTTCAAAATTGAGGGCCTTCACCATTTTTTTTTAATGTTTCAAATGTTAATCATGTTGGCAATTTTCACAACAAACTGTCTAACAGTAAGCCCAGGCCGACCATACGGTGTTGGAAGCTTTCGCCCAATCAATAAGACAGGCAAATTGAAAACTTTGTATCCGGGAAAGTTGTATCGGGTTGAGACTCTCGGGGCTTGATATGTATGAATCTGATCGATCTTTTAACATAAATGTAACCGAGTTGAAATGGTTTAAGATGTAATGAATTTGGAACTAAAGGAAACAAAGCATTCCTTTAAACAGATTAAAAATCTCGTTTCATTGATTCTAAATTAGGATTTTTACTCCTACATGGCAAAATTTAAATAAATATCTCAACTCCGAATTAGAATTTTTCCAAAGAAAGTGCAATTTTATTTTATTTCAAATATTATAATAGGTATGTCTGTGTTATATGGAACGACTTAAAACTGTTAAAGATAAATTGGAAGAAAGTAACAAAAAAGTATTATCATTTCAATGTACTACATCTACAGCTCATGATACAATATCAACGTCGGTTCTTATCGAACATTTTTATTCAGTTCAAGTTGGCACCTTCCACAACTTGCCTTTCATCAACCCGAAATCCTAAGATTTCTCCCAGCATTTTTACACTCTAAAGTATCAATTGCATAAACCACATCGTTATATGTATACACACATCCTCCAGCAAGAAACGTGGCAAACATTCCTATTCGCCCGTTCTGATGGAATTTCTTTAGAACCAGACCTCCACCGGTTGTACTCATTCTGCCAAGGCGGATATACGTATCATATCATACAAGCAGGACGAAAGAAAGGAAATAAAAAAAAAACATATTTTTCAAGGATTTCTTCCGAGTTTGCGGTTTTAGTTGAGTCATGGTGAAAGAATTTCCCCCACTTGGGAAATAAAAATTTATAGAGCATACACGTGAGAGTGTTGAACGGATCCGCTAGTGCCCCATTCATTTTTCTACCCTTGGAAAATGTATCATACTCGTATTCATGTTTATTCCTTGTCTGTACCTGTACAGGGAGCATGAGTCCTTTTCGCTTTAACCGAATATAATGATGATAACTACTCATTCACCTAACGGGTATGGTAAAATGGAGTCTGGCTGTTAGTTACGAAGGTGTGGGTTGCAGGCGTGCCTATAAGAGAAGTGCAAAAAGATGTTTATGACAAGCTATAAAGTTTTATCTAATTTCCTTGCAGTTATACGCTACGTTTCAGGCCAAGTAGCTAGAAGTTGTTATCCCCATTTTTAAATTACATTTTTTTCAGTCCCACCCTATATGAAAGTATCATATAGAATCTGTTTTTTTTTTTGTCGATAGCTTACGAGACTAATAGTTACAATTCCAAATTCCCTTACACCGACAAATAATATAATTTAGCTGCTGATTCCGGTCACACGACATGCTAGTGATTCCACGAACGAATATGGATATAGGGTTACACAACCAAGAGCGTTGCAATACCCAAATAAATGCTAACGCGTCTGGCGAACATGCCCCGATCACGGCGAATCGTGGAATTACCTGAATTCACTTGTGCACCTGAATCAGCAGAAAGATAAAGAACTGTAAGTAGCATAAGTTAGACATTAAGAAAATATTGTAATGAAATTTAGTCTTAAGGAAGATTCAAGCGTGAAGAGACGCAATAAAGGACAGTCGGAAAAAAACGAAAGAGTGTTTTTTTTTTAAATCCGCTAAGTAAAAAGTTAAAACTACTAATGCGACAATGGGACGTGATTTTGTTTTTAATTGGACATATGAATATTCAGGTAAAATGAAAAGTTCTTTCGAAATGTAAGGTTATACGGGCGGAAATTGCCATGAATAGCCATATTCACTATGCAAATATGAATAGAACTATTCAAAATAGAATTATTCATATTTGCATAGTTTCCAAGACCATTTTATCTAAGTCAATGAGTAGGATCGAATTACCACAATAGATGTTGGGTTTTGTGAAATATTTTTAGAGATTCATATTCATATTTGTGCATTTTTATATAAAAGGCACTTTGCAGAATTAAATATTATTCATGGATTTGTTTAAAAGAGATTACACATTGAGTGGCCAAAAGCAATTTGGCCTTGAGAGATTCCAACATATTGTACAAAACTAAAATTAGTCGTAATGAAAATAGGTGCTCTTTTCCGGAGATTTCGATTTATGAAAGTTTGCTCTTAACGAGTTTGGCTTGGAGGGAGTATAAATAAGAACGAGATGTTTGAGAAGAAATAAGCGCAATTTCAATTCAGGCAAAAAGTTTTTAAAAGTCAATGTCACAATATGGAACACATACATATTTAAAATGGAAAAACTAATTGTGGAATTTAAATTTAAAGAGAATATAGGAAAATCAATTAGTAGATTTTATCTCACAAAGTTGGACTAAAAATGCTTTTGGTTGCGGCTTGTCTGCCTTAACCGGCATCTTTCCGTTTGGTACTCTTAAAGATTAGTGACCAGTGTGCTTACGCCATCCTAACAGCTCTAATTTATTTATTTGTTTATTTTTTTTTGTCATAAAATTAATGGAAGCGTCAATATAAAAAAAAAGATCGCACAGAAGCACTTCTATTAAATTTTAAATTAAAATGAATTTTATTAAAATTGTTTTGGAAGAGTTTGTGTTTACTGATAGTGAGATGAGTGTGATTAGTGACTCGTCAACCGCAACAGATTCCAGTGATGATATGGATGTTTTAGCGAGGATTGTGTGGTTGGAAGAACGTGACGAGTCTGTACCTTCAAGCAATTTGCAACGAAAAGAGGAAATTTATTATTGTCGGATATCCAGGATCGGTCCACGACAACAGGGTTTTCGAGAATTCAGATCTCAATTGCCCAATTCATGTGGAAATGGTTTCTTACGGGGGTTTTCCGCTTATGCATGTTCTCAGCACACTATCTCAAGGTAGCTGTGATGCAGAATTCTTCAAGATCTTCAAGATCGCCTTGAAGGATCCAAACCTTATATTTTAGTGGTGACAAAATAGTTTGTTACATTTTACTGTCAAGAGGAAGAAATATAAACTACCCATATTCACTTGTTTATTAATATAAATTTTATACAGCGAAATCATTTCTAACGTAGGCATAGCTTCAAGGTAGCTGAATGCTGAAAGCTGTTTTTATGTTTTCGACGCTATGTTGTTTTGCAGTTTTTGGTTATTTAGATCTTAAATAATTAAAATTTTGCTTATGAGGCAAAACTTATTTAAGGATTAAATGACATGTAAAATACACAGTGCCGGGATTAATATTACAATGATGTGTTTGTCTCTTAACAAAAGAAGTAGGTGGTGATTAATTTGCAATCACAGCAAAAAACCTTGACTTGCCTTAAGGAAAGTTTAGCAGTTCAAAGAGTTGGTTTTGCACAGGGTTTATACATATGTTCGAGTTGTGTTCAGAGAATAAGGTGCATTTTTTTTACTCTGATATTAATTTTATTTATTTGTCTACACCAATCTTACCCCTTCAAAATAGTAGATAAATTTCATATGAAGCTATGTATATTTAGCAGACATAGTGGCTGTTGTGGCAATAGGTTTTTTAGCCAAACATTTACAAACAAAGAAATGAGAGTGCTAAAAGCCATAAACCGTTTCGCCACAACACCGGGCATTTTTTTTCAGAATTTTTCACATTAACAGGTTTGCACTTTTATATTGCTTGACTGTGCCGTCAAGCAGCTAAAATTTCAGTATTTATTTTATCTGCTTAAATAAATTGTCTATAAAGTGTGATCCGGATTTGCTTTTGGTATACTAGAATCGTTTTTTCATCCCTGTCCCATCGAGGACGAGCTTCGGTGTTATACCGTATGGACATGTTTGAGTGTATTTCATGTGATTTAAGTAATTCCATTTACAGTTAGATGTTCAATTTGTGCATATACTTGAGAAGTTTACAAAAAAAAAACAGGACGAACAAATTCCCAATTGAACTGAACTGAAATTTAAATCGTGAAAATAAGGGTTGTTATTGCGGTAAAAGAGGAAACACGACTTGAAGAAGCAAATTAAAGTTTTCAACTTTCAGCTAGTGTGGGTGATACTAAGTTCGAAAAGAGTCATCTAGATGTTTGCAGTGGAATAAATATGAATCGGAAAGGAGAATAGAAAACAATATGACCACACTAAATTAAATTGCAGTAACATTGCAAAAAATGACAAAAGGTGGGTGAAAAAGAGAATTAAAGTTTCCCATAATGATGTTCATTCATTCTAATTGATATACTCATAACTTAAAAGCCAAGAACAATTATATTACTAAAATATTGAGTGACTTATATTTAGTTATTTGTGATGAAAATAATTGAGCTAGGATTATATGATCCGGAGATTTGCTGACATAATAAACACCAAAAGAAAAAAAACAGTCCTCAAAAATGTGTGTGTATGTTGTATTAGTAACTACATACTATTTTGGTTGGTTAGCTAAATATGGGGACGTTTGGGAGGAGTCTGTCATTTTATTATATATTTGAATATCGTGGAAAATGTCTACACAGTTCTTCCAGTTAAACATAAAAGACAATCGTTAGCTTAGGCTTCCTCAATATTTATATTGATTTTTCAGGTTTGAAGGCATAGAATAACTTCATTACCAGAATAACTTCAATTATGAGTAACCTCAACACCTATTTCGTGTTTCGCATTAAAATGCAATATCATCGGCAAACAAAGCTTTGCTTTGTGATATCGGGCAAATCGGCAACCTACATTACATATACAATTGGGCTTAATACCGATGTCAAATTTTAGACTTTTTTGCAAAACGTAATAATATGAAATCACAAGCCATATATCTATAAGAAGAAGACCAGCTCAGTTTCTCAGTCTCTTTTTATTATGATCACAAATAAGACGAACTTGATGTGATGTATTATGGGCACGCATAAAACGGAATCGCTGACGGGTTAGACTATTGCTACTGTCAAGAAAACTAAGTATTAGTCTTTATGACCCTTTCATAAGTTTTGCTTAACCTATTCAACAAACTGATTAGACAATTGATCTTGGCTTCATTTGAGTGTTTTTCAGGTTTTCGGATAGGAATTACTTTAGATTCTTTCCACTTTGTCGGAAAATTTTATTTTTAGGTAGGGGTTTATTTACATAAAAACATGTAATTTAAAATATTTAAAATATATACATATATATAAATATATAAAATATATACTATATATAACAAGTCAAGAAAATAGGCAGGTTGCATGTAGCACAACGATGTACAGTCTTGGCTTTTTTATTAGGCTGACACCTTTTTCTTTTATTCCTTTCTAATTTCCTGGCTTATATTATTTTTTATTATTACCAGGATAGCAATAAAAAGATTAAACCGCATACCTTTCGGTATGTTCTACGTTGGCGGGGGTGGCGTTTTACCTCAATCCTCAGACATTGTATTTAACTAAATTAATGTCAATTATTTTTATTATTATTTTTTTTTTAATGTACATATGTGTCTTATTATGTGCTTATTTTTTTAACAGAATCAGATAAAATATTTTTCTGCCCTATAGCTTTTGTAATAAACTGTATGTTTTTAGTTACCACCATTCAGAAATTCTTGTCCCATCTCTCTATCATATTCTGTAATTGAGTTGTTTACGAGCTTTTAAGAATAAATTTCCTTTTTCAATTAGGCATACTCCGACCTTAAGCGTTAACCTACAAAAACGGTTTTGCACCAGATTTGCTCACTCTTGAGAGATCTATTAATTTCAGACAATATACTAAAGGGGCCTTCATTAATGTCTTCCTTAAATATATCGAAAACCGCTTAATTATTATGAGGCAGAAAATATTTAATCCGTAACCGGATAGTATCCTGATTCTAATCGCAATCAGAAAACAATATATAAAGACTGGCATTTCCCACAACGAGCTAGACTCACCTCGAGCTGGAAAGCAAAGTGGTCGAGTATGGGGTGGTGGATGATGTGGTTGTCCTATTATCAGGCCAGACTTGGCATATCCAACCGGAGATAAATGTGCATAATTTTATTTGCAAATGCCCGGCACTTGGAGAGTGCAGGTTAGACGTATTAGGAAACACTTCTTTGATGACCTGATTGAGGTTGCTTGACACAGCCATCAACAATCAACTGTTTAATTCCACAGTCCGGATTTACACATCTCGACCACTAACACCTTGGTAAAAATTAGGAGTAGCATTAAAACGGTAACTCAGCTCAAGTTGTACCTGATCTGAGTTAAAATAACGTAGTTATCGTAGCTATCGTATCAACCCACATGTATTCCCTTTGATAGCTGACATGTGAATAGGCAATCGGTTTGACAACCATTGTGCAGATACGTTTACAAACATAACAATGAAAAAATTTACGAAATATACTAATAAAAAAGAAGAAGTTTTAGGAAATAATAGGATCTACTCAAACTAGCAACTTCCCATATGGTGCATTTAAACACTAGAGACTATTGTATGTTAGAAAGTTCAGTGGCTTTTTTGTTGAGAACTTAATCAGTTCTTCATCTATAAACTATAAAATTAGTCTGCAGTTAGAATTTTATGTCACAAAAAAAATGTACGAACATACACAGACGCTTTTTATCACACAAGAAGTGGACCTAGCGTAAGAATTTGAGATACCTGAATTCAAGCACGTACATCGAACAACCATACGTCGTAACATCTGTGAGACCACATAATAGTAGGAAGATCTGTATCATCCCATAAGAATCATATATAAGATGTACACTTGAAGCGACAATATTCCATTAGTGATGTAAGCAGAATCAGCACGTCTCCAACGAGGCCCCACTACCTGATCACCAACATATCACTGGTGAGACTGGAGAAGCTGACCATAGATATCAGCCCAAAATAACCAACTGGGTTCTTTCAGGCTTAATTTGCCGCCAAGGAAGACACACTTCTCAAATCCATCAAATCGACGGATGACATTGAAGAAGCGGCTTATCAATAAAACGAAGCACTAATCTCATCCTCCAAAAATAGCTATGTACCCAAGATAAATACACGCAAGCGGTTCGTACCTTGGTCGAACGCACAGCTCGAAACTTTGAGGAAAGTTTGAGATCTTTGAAATCTCTGTTCAACAGAGCTAAGTCTAAAAAAGCTCTGATCTAAAAAAATACAATCTCCAATTGAGGAAATCTAAGAGAAGGTCTTGGAAGAAATATTGCGAAAGCGTAGATGCACTACCAACCGCAGCCCGACTACTCTAGACTCTATAAAGCAAACAGATGGCAATTTCACTGTCAATCGCATTGAGACCTGGGAAACATTGCTTAAGATACATTTTCCTGATTCTACTACCCAATTAACACCTCTCGATGCTCTAATTTAATTACATCGATAGTAGAACAAATAGCCTCTCCGGTAGACTCTTCAGTCCTGATAGAGTTAAATGGGCGATTAGCTCATCTAAAACCTACAAAGCTACAGGTAAAAACGTCCTGTTTCAACTTGGGAAACATTGCCCAAATCTGGAGAGAAGTCAAGCTTGTCTTCATCTCTAAGATTGGAAAATCAATTGAACAACTCAAATCCTATCGCCCTACCAGCCTAACATCTTTCCTACTAAGAACAATGGAAAAACTGTTACAGCTCAAATACTTCAGCATCCAAATCAATGTGCATACGACAAAGAACGATCTACTGAGAATGCTGCATCATTTAGTAGCGCATGTGGAAAATAGTTTAATACGCAAGGAGATTGCAATTGCAATTTCTAGTTATTGACCTTGATCGCAAACTCACCTAGAACCCTAACATCAAAAACAAACCTGCGAAAGCGACTAAGGCACTGTGGGCTTGTCGGCACACCTACAGTAAGACCTGGGGATTGAAACCTAAAATAATCAATTGGTTATATACCGCGCTAGTAATACCTATCGTCACAGCCCAAGAGGAACTGGTCAGAATTACTTCACTGTGTAGTGTAACCAGACTCGTCCGCTCGGAAACAGGCCAGCCATAAACAAGATGTCCATCTACAATACTTTTCAGAGCTGGACATGATTACCACAAGTTCGGAAGTCATATACAACCACCTTTGACAAAAGATTTGAGATAATGGTCCTAAACCGAAAATCTTGCGAAAGCGATGATCCTTTGCTAAATGTCAAAGGCCCCAGGTGATATGTTACGACCAGGAGCAATCTCCCTATAATATAATTATGCTGTGTAAGCCACAGCCAATCATTCACCCAAAGATCCATACATGTAACACGATCCGTGGTCAATAAACACAAATAACCCACATATGTTACGAGCAAGAACAATAACCCAACAAGATAATTATGCTGTGTAAGTCACAGGTAATCGTTCACCCCACATAACACTTTTCCGCATACTCTGTCATTCACCCCGAACCACTCCAAACAATTAAAACAAACAAAATGAGGAAGAACACAAAGCCAAAACTGACCCACTTTTTTAAGTAAACAAACGCCGCTTCAACATTCGTTGAAAGCTGCCTACTAAGCATTCCGAGTTCTTTTCCAATACGATCGATCACTTCGATCGGGGTATATATAGTAGGAAACAAAACAATGTAATTTAGTCTTAAAAGAAATTCGAACAATAAAAGTTTATCTTTTATAAAAAAAAACCGTAGTTTTCCTAACTGTGATACGCAAATGGCTGCAAGATGGATTCCGCTGTTGGCGATGGCGTCTTTGGACCAAATCGGAAGATATCGAAGGCACTCGGAACTAGTCTTAGTGTCTTTCAAGCCAAACAACACGCCATCCTAACTTGCGTCGACCTAAACTTAGAGACTGGCATAAGAAGTATAACCATCAATATATTCAGACAGTCAGGCAGCGCTAAAATCTTTGGGCTCGAACTTCCGTCCAGGAATGCCCCGATGTCCTGCAAGATCTAGGCAAAAGAAATAAAATCAAACTCTGGTGGGTGCCAGGTCACAAGGGCATAAAGGGCAACGAAATCGCCGACGAACTCGCTAGGAAAGGTTCCAGCGAAAGATCCACAGGTGCCGAACCTCTCTGCGGTCAAAGATTAATTTTCTCTCAGACAAGTGGAACAAATCGCAACCCATGCGCTTTTGGAACAGCTTCCAACGACTCTAACAATCGAAAAGATTCGAACGGCCCCTGAACAAACGCTCTATTAATATTCTTAGGTATAAATGGGTCGATATCAGAATAGAGATAGATAATATCTCATCTTAACAAAATTTACTAGGAAGGCTGTCAGCACGTTAAAAGCGCACATTCATCCTCTGCCTCAAAATACATTACAGATACAAAAAGGTCGATATACACGATATGTACGTATAATCAAATTAAAACAACAGCAATTGCTGTTTTCGATAATACTGAAATCAGCACTGCTAAACTCTAAGAAAGAGTACAGTTTTTACCATGTACTATACGAAGAGAAGAAGGTTAAAAAAGCGTTATCGAATCTATATTAGCCTATTACCGTAAGATGAACTTGGCTTACAGAAAGTTGTTTATATGGTCAGATGATGGAAACGGTTACTTTACTTAAATACTTTTCACCCCAACGTATACATGCTATTGACAAAGTTTGAAGCTTGAGTTTTATGGATAAAAGCGTTAGCATTGGTTGAAGACCTATTTTACTAACTTACAATCCATCGAACTGGGCTAGGTTTCTAGCGATATACGAGTGTGTGCGCAATTTTGTATTCTTGCCCAAAGCTATGTAATTAAGGTGACGTACAATATATTTAAAGGTTCAATGTTGCAAAGAAATTGTAAAACGCCTTCTTCGCCTTTTATATACTCGTACATTTCGTCATTACATGGCCAATAATAGATACATTAACCCAAACGTTATTACTGCTAATTTGATTTTGTTTCGCACTCATTGCTGCCCCGAAAACAAAGCTATTATTATAAGCAACAAGATGAAAATTGTTTTCCTTATTTCGTGTTTCCTTACAAAAGCTCAAGGGTATTGAAGAAGCATTTCCTTCAAGCGAATGCCAATTTTTTCTTTTTATTTTCTTTTGTGTGCAAATTTTTTTGTTATTGCCACAAGTGCTGTTGGCAAACCAGAAGAGACTTCTATCCTAATGTCATATTTATAATATACATTTTGGGTATTATGAACACGTTGTGTGCGGCACGTAAGTGAACGCGGGGGCATTCTCCTACACACGTGCGTACTGCTGACTAGAATAATGGTTTCCATAAATTCCCACAGCGGCTATGGTGGCCAAGCCTGGTTGGAATACTCGGAACATATATGAGGGCATTATACTTTACATGAAAAAGCAAGCTGTGTTGCTTGTTCCCCACATCCCTTTAACTAACTAACTTTAGGTACAAACAGGGGATGTTGCCGCAACAGGAAATAAATGTTGGAAAGGCACTTAAGTCTTTAAGGCAGTGGTTGTAGATATTCATACGTGCAAATAAGCTCATGGAGTCATTTCGCAGGTTTCACATTGACAACGGCAACGATTGCCGTCATGGTTGCAAAGTAAGCTGAATATTTATTGAAATTTTATCTGCGAAAGACTGGGGACTTCTGTGTTTATCTATTTCACTCTGACCTGGGATAAACTGGTAATTGAATGGTAGTATTCGTGTTTTGTCCTCTAGGGAAAGACCTTAAAGTCTCGTTCGATTTACATTAAATAGGTAAGTATTAAAAAACAAATGAAGGTACTGTGAAAATAGATTCTGTTCCTTTATCTGTCTTGGGAAATTAATTCAGCAGTCACTCTCGAGTTTAATAAAGGTACTTACCTTGACAGACGTTCGAAATTGAACTGGGACAAGTACCGTTATCACCTAACTATTGAAAAGCATAATCCGTAAGCAGGATGTTGTTGATTTAACAAATCTTTGAGACTCTCAACTGAGTTGTGATGGTGACTAAGATCAGCAGCCATTGTTTGCCATAAATTGAAGGCATCTTCCATCGTTTCATTTCATTAATAATATTACAGCCTGGAGCTCTTGTGGCAAACGAGAGATATGACTTTTTCATACTATGTACCTTCGTATAAATTAATTAAATTTTTATTATTTTATTTAAAAAAAAAATTATTTACTTTTTTCGATCTGGCAGCGTGGCCTCTTACACTTCTCACTTAATTCTAAATACGATGATACTCTACCTTAAATACTAAATTGTCGGCGAGATGTTGATGCGACGAAGAGAATCAGGTGACCTCCTAGCGGACTCGTACCGGATGCGATAAGGTGTTCAGGGGATGGCGCGGCTCAGGTGTCGGCATAGTTGTCACGAATGTGGTTTCTTGGCTACTTGGAGTTGGGATGCACGGCTCGGGTGTCAGCGTGTGCAACCTTGGACTGATGTTGGCGTCTAGGTGCCTACTAGGCAAATTCCATCACGTAGCGATGTACCTATGTTTTTGCCGTGGACCGTGGGATGAAACTTATCCGTCGTTAACTTATATGATGATAATTACGTTAGTTTTGTGTGTGTGTATAGTAAATGATTGCGACCTCCGATGGCAACACATGCCGGACCGGACCACCTAATATCATCGCGATCTCCATATATAAGTTTGTTTGTTTGTGACCTGGCAAAGTAACTCAGTACTCCTTGTGCAGACATAAAGACGCTTATCTATATTTGCTACTATCATAATACAAATAGGACCATGAACTGGGTCATCCCGAGAATTGAAGAATACTTTAGCAAAGCCCAAAAGACTATTTAAAAGAGGACAATAGAAATCCGCTATTCCGCGGAATAGTTGAAACATGTCTTTCATTCAGGGGTAGTAAGCGAAGATATGTTCCAACGCGCCCGATGCTATGTCATTTTATTTAACTCACATGTCAATTCGTTGAAGCTTATGTTATGAATTGATTCATCTCTGTGTTTAGCATTTGCAGGATCTTACATCGGAGGTTTTTTTACTTACTTCATCAAGCATATTATTTTTTTTTACAACATTTTGTTTATATTTCTTATAGACGAAGTGTGTTCAAAAAATAAGGTGACTTTTTATTTTTTCCGAAAAATATTTATTTATTCATCAATATCTATTTTGTACTCTTCAAAGTAATTCCGCGGATATAATAAACTAGTACTAGCGCTTTCAATTTTCGAAGTACTTCTGAGAGTTTTGAGAGTTCTTCCATTCGCATTCTTCTCAATCGCAGTGGGAGTACTATCGTGATGCAACAGCCATGAATATTTTTCCCAAAAATTCTTATTATCTGTACAATCTTCCGTCAAGAACTCATGAGCAACTATATCATTGTAATCGAAGAAAATATTGTACAAAACTTCCACGTTTGACCGAACTTGTTGTGCTTTTGTCGGTCTTGGCTCTTTTGGTATTTTCCATTGGGGTGATTGGGCTTTGGTTATGTCATAACCCATATTTCATCACCAGTTATGACCCTTTTCGGCAAATCTTAATCGTCATTCCTGTCATTCAATAGCTCCTGAGCGATGCATCGGTTCTTTTGGTCAAAATTTATCAAAGGGAACAAACTTCGCTGACGCACGGTTTCCAAAATATCACAGCATGAGCCAATATCCTCAGCAACTTCTCTGATAGTGATTCAACGATTTTCCATAACTTCACTGCTTCAACATTTACATCCTTTATTGACGTCGGCCTTTCAAAGCACTTAATTTTATTTTTCACACAGAATATAATACAGATTCTTTCGTCCATTCAATCACAAAATAAACCAAAACAGGTTTAACCCTTATTAATTGTATATGACTAACAAACTAAATAATCCAAATGGCTAGTGATATCAAAGACACCTAATTTTTTGTACAAAGCTCGTGCAGTTTGTTTTTTTGTTCACCCGTTCGCCCGAGTCCACTGTTTCGACTGTTCCTTGGTCTCTGGGGTGTACCAGTGGATCCATGTTTCGTCGACTGTCACGAAACGACGCAGTCGCTTCGGATTGCGCTTAAACAGCGTCAAACACTGCTCTGAAGTGGTCTCACGATTGCGCTTGTTATCCGGAGTGAACAAACGCGGCACTCATCGCGCCGACAGCTTTCTCATCCCCAAAATTTCATGCAGGATATGACCCACGCGATCTTTTGAAATGCCAACTGTCTCAGCTAAGTCGCGCACCTTCAATCGACGGTCTGCCAATACAAGAGCGTGGATTTTTGTCACGTTATCCTCCGTGGGAGCCGTTTTCGGGGCTCCTGGGCATGGCTCATCAAAAACCGACGTGCGACCACGTTGAAACTCGTTAAACCAATTTTTGATGGTCGCCATCGAAGGAGAAGAGTCACCGTACACAGCATCCAATCGCTGCGCGATTTTCCTTCCAAAAACAAGAATCGAATCACCGAACGATATTGCTCTTTTTCCATTTTTCTAAAATCCGCGGACACTCCCACTTCCACACGCGGTCAAAACAAAACTACGAGTCCGATCCGGCTGAAAGTAGCCATCTACTAGAATGTACTACACGTTGCTCTTGCGATACTGGCGCCATCTAGCGGTGAGGCTAAGTACCTATCGGACTACCCTCGTATATTGAGGGGTTTGCAACTCTGGACGATGGAACGCGCTCGCGTAATATTAAATTTAAAAACAATTGCATAGCATTCTTATTTGATGAAATTCTATATGAAATCAACGGAATTGAAATGGATCGAACACGTTACGTGGACTTAACAACTATGATTAAGAATTATGTTTCTTTGAGCAATAATGAAAGACCATGTTGAAAAATGCCGGATGGTTTCTGGAAGGAGAATAAGAACTAGAGAATGGATATTTTAAACTTTGTGTTCCACTCAAAATGCTGAAACTTTAATAAGATTATCTTAAATGCCAATCATGAGCTCGGGTCCGCCAAATAACTTTTTTTTTTTTTGAAAATGCTATAAAAAAAAATACTGAATATTTTCTCAAATTTCTTTTTTTATTTGAAAGTACAATCCTTCCGGTTAATAATGGAAAATAATTTCATTCAAATGGCTGCCTCGGCTGGCCATGCAGTAGCCTACACGATCGGTCCAATTTTTAAGCACATTATCGATTGTGTGCAGCTGTATTTCACCAATGGCTTCACGAATATTGTCCTTTAAAGCGTCAATTGTCTCTGGCTTGTCGGCGTAACACTTATCTTTGACGGCACCCCACAAATAATAGTCCAACGGTGTCAAATCGCAGCTCCGAGGTGGCCAAACGACATCAGCTCTGCGGCTGATAATACGATCTTCAAAAACAGGTCGCAAAACATCGAGTCTAGCTTCGGCTGTGTGGCACGTACCACCTTCCTGTTGAAACCAAATGTTGCCAATATCCTCCTCTTCAATTTTTGTGAACAAAAATTCGTTCAACATGGCCCGATAACGATCGCCATTGACTGTAACGGCCACTCCTTGCTCATTTTCGAAGAAAAATGGCCCAATTATGCCTCTGGACCAAAATCCGCACCAAACAGTGGTTCGTTTTGGGTGCACCGGCTTTTCAATGTATGCGTGCGGGTTTTCTGTGCCCCAAATGCGACAATTTTGCTTGTTTACATATCCGCCAAGATCAAAATGAGCTTCATCTGAAAAGATGATTTTTTTGGCAAAATCGGCATCTTCTGTAAGTCGATCGCAGGCCCACTTAGCGAAGCGTTGTTCAAGCGTATACACAACCATATTCGTTCAGCGGAAGGATAAAACTAATTATCTGTCAAATCAGACATGAGCTAAGTGTTACCATTCACGAAATAAGCACTACTTGAAAAAAAAAAACGTTAGATGGCGGACCCTTTATTACGTTCAAAATCTGATCAGGATGTTGTCTACTTAACTGATTCAAAAGAAAAAGTACAATTGAATATTTTGAATGTCACATGGAAGGTTCCTCATATACAGTTAGCGGATTTTTCAAAACTCGAAATTCTCAAAACCATCAATAGCGGAGAACGTTTAACAATGTCATATCGATGCTGAGATTGTCACTTTAATCCCATGATAACCCAAGGAGTACATCACTTGTGGAATGTGAAGCTATCTCTGCAAAGTGGAAGACCCCGCTTTATATTAATCGCCTTTAAAAATGCAAACGGTTCGCTACTTCATTGTGATTTGACAGATGTAAAGGTGCATCTTAACTCAGATACGTATGATGATTGGAATCTCAAATTTGATCGTGATCGTTATGCTATTCTATATGACATCTATTCGAAATTTAAACAGACTTATTATATGCGAGATCCACAACCTCTACTCTCGCGGGATGAATTCAAAAAATCGGCTTCAATCATTGTCGTTGATGCAACACATCAGAATCAGAGCATAAAGTCGGGACCCATTGATGTGTGAGTAGAAATGCTCCTGAAAATACGTGAGCTTACTGTGTGCTTATCCACGATCGCCTTATCGAATATACACCGCTTATTGGTAAAGTTGTTGACTCATTTAGTTTACGTCTTCTCAGATTTACAATTTTGTATGAAATGTATTCATCATTTACAACATTGGCGCCAATTATTGTGACTGTCGTGATCCATCAAAAACGATGCAATCAAAACAGGAGCCATTAGTGTATTAGGAGAGGTTAAAACCGCAAAAATATAGACAAAACATATGGGCTTTTTTTTTTTTTTTGGAGGCTTCTACTATCTGCTGGAGCACTCAGACACAAGTACTGGTCCATTGTACTACCAGACAGACACCTTGTCTTTATTGTATTTTCCCCGTTATCCGGAGAAAAATGAGGAGGGACTTCAGTGATGTTGAGCTAAAAGATTCGGCACCCACCACGTCGGCCCCAAGGGTGCGCCACCGTGCACGAGCGAAGGCGGGACAGTCGCAGAAAAAGTGTTCCGCTGTGTCGTCCTCCTCGCAACAAGCAGGACAGGTAGGCGTCTCACTGATGCCAAGCACGTAAAGATGCCTGGCAAAAGTGTAATGGCCCGTAATGACGCCCGTTAGCCTTCTGCAGTCATTTTTCTTAAGGATAAGAAGAATGTTGCGGACTTTTTACAGACGTACGCGCTTAGTCATCCTGCATCCTGGATATTCCTTCCATCTGCGACTGTGTACGTTAAATACCCAGTCATTGATGTCAGATTTAACCGTTGAAGCTGGTAGACCTAAGGCGGGTTCAGGCCCTGAGAAACTCTCCTCTGAGCCTCTTCTAGCGAGTTCATCGGAGATCTCGTTTCCTGGGATTCCAGAGTGACCTGGAACCCATACAAGCCTAAGTGAATTAAGTCTTCCGACTTTGTTCAAGAAGGTCTTGAGTTCATGCACTAGTTTGGAGCTGGACAGAGGATTGGATACAGCTTTGAGTGCAGCTTGGCTGTCACTGCAGACACATATGCTCTTTCCCCTCCATCTGTGTTTCACAACATAGTGCATGGCCATTAGGATTGCGTAAATCTCCGCCTGGAAGACAGACGCATATTTTCCTAACGAGAAGTGCAGTCGAATGTTTTCGCGCTCGAAGAAAACTCCGGCGCCGGATCCCTGATCAGTCCTGGAGCCATCTGTGAAGATGCGAAGACATTCTGTTCCAGGTTCAGTGTCTGGCCAAAGCCAGTCCTGACGCCAAGGAAATGTGACTGTGTAGTTACAGCGCAGTAGGATGGCAGGTGTCATTGCGTCAGAGGGCATATCCATGAGACAGTGATCGTAGGATATTTCTCTCTCAAGTACACTTTCACTCCACTGCGAGTTGTACCAAAGACCATTCCTCTTTAAGCGAGAAATAGTTTTCAGTGCACACCCTCTGATATATATGTCAAGGGGTGGAAGGTTCATCATAGCATCCAAAGCAGCTCCCGGTGTGCTGGGGAAAGCCCCCGTGCAACTGAGGTAGACCGCTCTTTGGAGTTTGGTGAGTGAAGCCACAACGTGTTTTCGTGTCAGTCTGCTCCACCAAACAACCGATGCATATGAGATTATCGGTCTTACCATTGCCGTGTAGATCCAAAGGACCTTTTTCGGCGATAAGCCCCATGTTTTGCCAAAGGCACCTTTGCATTGCCAGAAAGCTGACAGCGCTTTGGTGGTTTTGGACTCAACATGTTTTGACCAGAGAAGTTTGTTATCTAGAATGACTCCCAGATACTTAGCTTCCTTGGATATAGGGATGGGAATTCCTTTTAGCACCAGCTGAGCAATGCCAGTTGTTTTCCTCCTTCTCGTGAAGAGAACGACATCGGTCTTAAGAGGATTAACCGACAGCCCATTTCTCGTGCACCAGTCATCGATCACGTTTAGCGCCGCCTGCGCTTTGAGACAGACATTCGCTAAACATGAGCCGACAGAGAGAACAGCAACATCATCCGCATAGGCCTGGGCATAGATTCCAGAGGCATTGAGAGCATCTAGCAGAGAGTCGACCACCATGCACCATAACAGCGGAGACAAGACGCCACCTTGCGGGCAGCCCCTGTTTACTCCAGACTTGACACATTGTTCGAGGCCTGTATCAGCGATCAATGTCCTGTGCTCAAGCATTGCTTTGATCCACAAAACCAGTGCTTCATCTACGCCATGCCGTCTAGCAGCGTTGCACATGCTGTCGAAGGTAGCGTTATCAAAAGCTCCCTCAATGTCGACGAAAATGCCTAGTACGTACTCTTTCCTTTCGAGAGCGCATTCAATTCTCCCAACTAGGTTTTGAAGCGCAGTCTCGCAGGATTTTCCGCGCTGATAAGCATGTTGCATGTCCGACAGAGGATGCATTCGAAGGGCAACTTTGCGCACGTGCAACTCTACTAGTCTTTCCATGCTTTTCAGCAGGAATGATGTTAGACTTATTGGTCTGAAACTCTTGGCTAGTGAGTAATCCTCTTTCCCTATTTTGGGAATAAAGACCACTTTCACCGCGCGCCAAGGGATAGGTATGAAGGCAAGTGCCAGGCTAGCAGTGAAAATTCTTTTCAGTGTAGGAAGCAGCTGTCTTATACCTTTTTGCAGCATAACGGGGTATATCCCATCAGTGCCCGGCGACTTAAAGCCATCGAAGGATGCCACAGCAAATTCAATGGCCTCAGTAGTTGCCACGCGTGACGCAACATACCAGCTACGCCGAGTTGTTTTCATCGCTACAGCTCTATCCAATGAAGGAGTGTGCAACGAGCCGATGACAGTCTGATTTCCCGGAAAATGGGTCTGAAACAGTAAACTAAGAGTTTCTGCTTTAGACTCGGTAAAGGTACCATCAGACTTTCTGAGTACATCCAGCTTTGTCGATTTTCCTCGTTTGAGGACTTTAACCAACTTGCTGGTCGCGCTCAGGGATTTGATCTCTTCGCAGAAGGACTTATAGGAATCATTCTTCGATTTTCGAATAAGCTTCTTATATTCCTTCTGCTTCGATCGATATTTATTCCAGTCATCTTCCGAGTTCGATTTAAGCGATCTGTTCAGAAGACTTCTGGCTTCCCTACGAAGCCGTTGGAGCTCAGCATTCCACCAGGGAACCGGCTTCCTGTTGGGAGGTTTTTTGACAGGACATGCGAGTTCAAAACATTTGGTGATGGCGCTGTTCAGGTTATGAACTGCATCCTCCACCGATTGATTAGTTTTGAGTTTAGGCGGGGCTTGAGTGGATTTCTCAAGCTCCTCCCTAAATCGCACCCAGTCTGTTTTTCTCGGATTCCGCTTGGGCTGCGAGGGGGAGATCCCGCACTTCAATTGGAATTCGATGTATCTATGGTCTGACAGCGTAACATCTGGTGAGACTCTCCAGTTAGTGATGGCCTTCGCATGCCTGTTAGATAAGGTTAGGTCAATCACTTCCTGTCGTCTCGCCGTCACAAAGGTTGGTAGAGAGCCAACATTGTTGATGAAAAGGTCAGACGAAAGAATGAAGTTTAAAAGATGGTCTCCTCTCCGGTTGCATTTGCTGCTGCCCCAAAATGTGTTTTGAGCGTTAGCATCGCAACAGATGATGAGTCCAATCCTTCTGGCTTCACAGTACTCTACGAGTTCGGAAACCGCCTTAGGTGGCGGGAGTAGTACCGAGTCGTAGGGGAAGTAAGCAGACGCCACGACGAAGTGTTCAATTTCTCCGTACGCCTTGTAGCTCACTTTCGCAGCTACCAGATCTTGACCACAGAATTGACCAAGTTTGGTTGCCGATAGCGTATTCGATATGATGTGGCAGACCCTGGGCCTTTCGGATCGCTCATCATAAAGGATTGTAGCATCACGTATGCCACCAAGACCACACAGGCGTTTGTTCCACACCCATGGTTCTTGAATGGATACAATGTGATGATTTGTACTACTGCATGCAATTCTGCTACTTAGAAGAGTGGTAGCAGCCTTGCAATGCTGTAGGTTGATCTGAGTAAAAATCATGGATTCATACTGGGGAACACGTTCCATCCTTCGACTACTTGACATCAAAATGGAATACGATCCTACCAAGGCCGAAGTAGGGACGTGAGTCGTACGCGGTTTTCAGGGCCTCAACAGAGCCATTGTCCATTCCCACTACCAGAGTGAAGCCCTCTTTTTTCAGAGAGTTCTTTTTCTCCTTGTAGGAATAGACAGTCCAGGCCCTCGTGTCGAGTCCGGGTTCTGCGCACGTAGTCGCGTCAGCACTTTCAGCTTGTTTCCGGGTTTTCCCGGAATCCAGCAGATGGCGCGCGTTAGTTTCGGGAGACTAACTACTTGATAAGTGCAAGTTCCCAGGGGGGGGATTTTCGGCACCATGCTCCTGATCCAGGCAGATGTCTGCTGAGAGGAACAGCTCACCACGAAGGTACCATTCATCAAAGCAGACCTCTCCGCTTGAATACAGAAGCCTGTTGCTGAAGCTAGCTCCAGTAGATGATCCTCGCAGTGTTGGCAATCTGCGCTGGTCATTCTGCTGTCACTGCCAGCCTTCCCTATCCTGACCTTTTCGGAGGAGATGGCTGCCTCTTTGTAGGAGAGGTGCTTGTCTCGAGTCTTTACGGTCATTTGTGTTGCCTTTCCAGAGGAAGGGGTTTTTTTGTGTGAAGTGCCCGCCTCCGATGAGCAGCCTTTGGTCCTCTCCGTCTTCAGGTTTTTGCTTTGATCTTTATTGACCGCCGCATCTGCCTTTGGACTCCGATTTCCCGCCGCCATATCAGAGGAGGAGACATCACGTTCTCTCTCCCCAGCAAGATTGTCCCCGGCGGCCATCTTCCGCTTGCAAGTGCTCTTACCTTTTTCGGTTCGAGCTCCTGCTCCCTTCCGACGCCGCTTTCGAACAGCTTTGCCAGCCTGAGGGTTGTTATGATCCAAGACCGCTTCGCCTTCTGCGATCAGAGTCTGTCTGCCAGCATCATCACCTTTTTCGGCGGTGGCACCGACCATGACAGGACCCTGAACATCTTCAGCTCCGTCAGTTTTGGAACTTGGCACGCTCTTATTGGGAGTTTGACCGTCACCAATAAGAGGAGAAGTGTTTGAGACGCATGCCGAAAGTGCTGGCATGCTTGTGCCTCCAGCAGCAGCCTTTACTAGCCGCCGACGTTTTCTGCGCTGCGCGCCGGCAAGAAGTGCGGGATCTGCAGGTGAGAGGGACGGATGGGCTTCGGTAGGAGATACCTCCGCCGATCTAATCCTCTTACCTGCCTTTCCCAGAGGTTCGCCTTCAATCTTCGTGCCTTCGGCTGTGCCAGCCTCTTTGCACGATTTTCGGGCACGCCTCTTCCTCCTTCTTTTTGGGCACTTAGCAGTGCAATCTACAGCACTTCCCAATTCTGGAGCTCGTTCAACCTTGGCGGTTTCCCGTGCCGCACCATCGTCGGTGTCGCCTCTGTCGGTTGCACCGCTCACGCTCAGTCCAACCAAGTGGTCGGACAATGAGCCGCAGGAGTCGGTGTCGTTCCGGGCTGCCGGAGAGTTAAGAATGACTGGTGG
This sequence comes from Merodon equestris, assembly GCA_958301585.1. Taxonomy (NCBI): domain Eukaryota; kingdom Metazoa; phylum Arthropoda; class Insecta; order Diptera; family Syrphidae; genus Merodon; species Merodon equestris. The sequence goes on along the minus strand of OY284413.1, from coordinate 153,003,275 downwards.
GGCCTCCAGAATCCTTGCCCCGGCCGCGACCAGGGAGATCGCGGGTGGATTTCCGCTATTGCGGGTGCCACCTGGAGTATTTCCATCCATCTGGTTGTCCATTCATTCATGACTAACTCGGGGTTCTCCGGGTCTTAGTTCGAGGTAATTGACCTCTTAAGCCCCTCCGCCGCGACAAGGCGCCCGAAGAGCGAATGGGCTTGCTGCGTGCTTATACATGATCGTCTTGTAGAATATACACCACTTACATGGGGAAGTGAAAAGATTTCTCTAGCACATTGAATGCCTCGTCATTCAAATATAAATGACACTCATGTTTCCGTGGAAGCCACGTCATTCATTTGTGTATGACGGTAACATGCCTCTAGCAGAGCATGGCATTCAAAAATGAATGACCCATTGCGCGCCAAGCCAATAGGAAAAAAAAAGAAAATTAGCATGAAAAACATCCGTTGGGTTTTTATAACTGTTTTAGTAAAAAAATATATTTGTAGGGCAAATTCGTCATTTCTTGGGAGGGTTCGAAGCGGTAAGACGTGCAAACGACTGTCATTCATATATGAAAGACGTGGCCTTGCATGAAATTTTCAATTCATATTTACGTTATATGCCATGTCATTCATACAGGTATAACGCGAGTTACACATTGCCCAGCGCCGGACCAATAAAAGGATCCGGTCTGGAATGGTATCTAAGTTTATTATAACATTAAGTACGGTCGGATTAGGTTTTATTTGGGTTTCCCTAAACCCGGTCGCTTCCGGTTATAAGACTAAATGAGGATAATAGGAATTTTCCATAATAAAACATTTGTAACCCAATATCCTGGCACTTTTGCATATTTAAACAGTAGTGGAAGGCTATCGAAGATCAGTCTCTTGGTAATTCTTCCTCGTGTGGTCTCGTTCAAAATAAAATAAAAAAGAGATATATTAAAAAAAACATTTTGACATTCTTTATCTTTTTTTAACACGTTCTACTTGAGAACTTCACACTCGAGGAAGTAGAGAATATTGTAGCGGAGACAGATTCTTTTGGGGATCCCGCATGATTTCCAGAAGACCCATTAGATGACGAAGAAGAGGAAGGAAAAGAGGCAGACAATATAATCGATGTACTCGATGTACCTACAAGTTGAAGAAGATAATGAAGATCTAAACGAGCTTCTACACGAAGATAACGGCCAAAACATTGGAGAAGAACAGTGGACTGATTATGCAGGAAGACACAAATCTTTTCCATTTACCGGCGAATTCGGCTTGCAACTAACGTTTTCGACTAATGTAAGCCCTTTGGAAGTCTTTTATCAGCTGATAGACTATGAGGTAATACAACACATTGTCACAGAAACAAATAGATTTGGAGAACAAAAAACAAAAAACATTTGGAGAGCAGAAAACAAATGCGGATGCAATAAAAAAATTCTTGGGGTTAATGACGTGGATGGGTCTTGTAAAGACTTGGCAATCTCACAGACTATTGGTCGACCCATGGCATTTACAAAATGGATATACCGCGATCTGATATGCCGCGATATCGTTTTCAAATTTTGCTGACAATGCTGCATTTTGCGAACAACGAGACAAGTGATAGAGAAAACCGCCTAAATAAGATTCAGCCTCTTATGGACATTTTGGAGAAAAAGTTCAAGGAATTGTCTTACCCCGCTGAAGATATAGTCATCGATGAGACACTCGTTCCCTGGAGAGGCCGTTTGGTTTTCATTGTTTAGTTCAGTTTATTTCATCAAAGAAAGGCACAGTGCTTTAGTGATTACTACAATAATAAAATATAATATAACATAAGAGAAGAAAAAATAAAAAAAATAATAATAGTAGTATTGTAATTGTACAAGATATTGGATATTAAACATTCCCACTATTAGAGATACTTAAAATTAGTAGCAATTTATTTTTGAATGCAAGTCTACTTAGAGTAAAAATAATCATATCACAAAATATATTAGCGACTTTTAGGCACCTAGACAATGGTTCGTTGGCAGCATAATTCGTTCTGTGGTATGGAATTTTAAAAGACAACTTACTTCTAAGTATCCTCCCAGGAACGTATAAGTTTATTAAGGGCAAAATATCGGCACAATCAATATGATTTGCCAGTAAATCACGAATGAACATCACTTCAGAGCACTTTCTACGAATTTTAAGAGGAAATATTCCAAACAATTTACATCTTGTTTCATAAGAAGCCATATCTATTTCCCTTTTCACTAGGACTCTAGTCAAGCGTTTTTGGATTTTCTCAATTCTAAAAGAATGAGTTTCATACACAGCATTCCAAATAGTATTACAGTTTTCCAGTGTAGATACCAAACGCAAAATATTTACAAACTTTTCAACGTGTGGGGATCGCTGAATTCTTTTGAATTGCGCAAGATAAAACCCAACAATAAATTGCCTTTCTTCTTCTTAGATGGCGTTACAGCTCACGGAGAGCTTCTCTCATTCACTTATGTTGTGTGCGATTTGTTTTTCACACAAGTGAACGGGACCTACAGTTTAATGCCGATTCCGAACGGCGAGCGCCGAGAAGCTTTCACTTTCAAGGCAAGTGTACTACAGGAGGTTTTGCCAATACCCCGCCGAGGAGAGAAGCCGCGTAATGAACATTCGATGGCGTTGGTGTTATCGGGATCCGAACTCGCTCATCGTGCGTCAGAGGCCGACACACTACCCACTGCGCCACGGCGCTCTTAGTCAATTGCCTTTAGCAACTTAATAATCTATGTGTTTAACAAAATCAAGTTTATGGTCAAAGATAACTCCAAGGTCTTTTTTGAAGGTAATTATTGAAAGAAAGGAATGATTTATTTTATAACGGAAGTTAATTGGTGAACGATTTCTACAAAAAGTTAAACTCTGACATTCAGAAATATTTAAGTGTAGGGAGTTAAACGAACGCCAATTGGATAATTTCTCCAGATCATCTTGCAATAAAATGCAATTCTGTTCTGTTTTTATACACCGAAAAAGTTTCAAATCGTCCGCAAACATTAGGCATTTAGAATTTAAAAACCCGTTGGGGATGTTATTTACAAATAAAAGGAAAAAAAGGGGGCCGAGATGACTTCCTTGCGGCACACCCGAAGTAACTTTGATGGGTGAGGAGAGAGTGTTGTTTATCCTCACATACTGAGTACGGTCCTTTAAATATGCTTTTATCCATTTTAAAAATTTAGAGTGGAAACCAATTTTTTTAATTTCATAAGTAATATGTTATAATTAATCCAATCAAATGCTTTAGAGAAATCTGTATAGACAACATCACATTGATACCCTTCCTCAAAGCTATTAAAAACACAATTAGAAAACATTGTATGATTTGTGCTGGTAGATCTCCCAGCAACAAATCCGTATTGACATGGAGAAATAATGCTTTTAAGAAACGGAAATAATCTATCATAAGCCAATTTTTCAATTTTTTTTGGAATTGTTGTAGGCTTACAAATACATAGGTCGATAGTTTGACACGTACTGTCTATTTCTTGATTTATAAATTTGTGAAATTTCAGAAGTCTTCCATTTCCTTAAAAACTCACCACTTTCAAGGTAACGGTTGAAAATAATTTTCGAGTATCTGTGTAAAACAATAGGAGAGATTCCATCCATATCAAGCCGAGTGTCTACTTTGACATCTGATAAAGCTTGTTCATTTTCGGAAGTTGAAAGTTATATTACCAACATTTAAAAAGCTATCCAAATTATTAAGTCGATCATCAGAAAGTACACTAGAACTGATGGGTGTATAAACCGATTGAAAGTGTTTAGATTAGAAACAATTGATAGATCTGAAAATGATACGCCTTCGTGACGCATTAGTTTTGGAATCCCAATTGATTGCTTTTTAGCGTTAATATACTTTTGCTGTTGGTTTTCAAATCGCATTCAACTGATGATAAATACTGATTGTATAAGAATCTATTCAAAAAATCGAAGTTCTTTTGCAGTATTCTATACTGTTTGACAATATCTTGATCATTGTTCGATCTTCGAAATTGCTTATAGACCTTGTTTTTTCTGTTATTGAGGTTAATCAATCTTCTATTGTACCACACTGGTCTAGATTCGCCTTTAATTTTAACTTAAGTTGCATATGAAGAAATTGCACCATCCACAATTTTCAAAAATGAATCGTAGCACTCATTTAAATTATTATTATTAACGAATAATGCATGCCAGTCAGTACCATAAATATAATTACTAATTGCATTAAAATTTGCGTTATTAAAATTGTATTTTAACTTAGATTCAGAAGTTGCAGGTGAAAAATACGTATAAAATTCTAGATGCAAACTGAAAGCAACATGATGGATAGTGTTGGGAAAAAGAGAAAACATAGAGTTTTCAATACAGACGCACAATTCAGAATCCACAAAAACCAATTCGAGAACATTATTAAACGGATTGTGAAAATAATTAACCTGTTTGAGATCAAATTGTGCGAAAGTATCGATAACTTCACAATCATGATTAAAAATTACATTGAAAGGAACAAGAGTTTTCTCATCTGGATCAAGAACCCTTTTAATGTTTGGCCAATTAAAATCACCTACGATAATAACTTTTTGATTATCTTTACGGCTTTTTAATATAGATCGACAATTCTCAATATGAGCATTATACAAATCAAAAGAAGAACTACATACTTGGTGGAATGTAAGATACAATAAGAATAATTTCATTAATACAATCAAATTTGATGTTAACAGCAAGTTGATCCACGTCGAGAGCATCAGCTGTTGGCGGCAAGTCAATTTTAGTGCATTGTAGTGTTGAGCGCACTGCAGCGAGCACTCCACCTCCTTTCTCACAGTTTAGAAGATCATAATTACGATCTTTACGAAAAACAACATACTGATTGTTATTAAACATTTCAGCATCATGATGATCGTTATTAAGCCAGGTTTCAGAGAGGACAATAATGTCGAATTGAGAAGATGACGAAAAAAGTAGTACTTGTTGCATTTTAGTTCGAAGTCCTCCGGTATTTTGATAATACAGAGAGGAAAGAGAGGAAGGAGAACTAAACGAAGGTAAAGATGGTAACGTGGATTGTCAATTGGGAGACACTTGAGGGAGAGGCTGTTGGGTTGATGGTGACGGTGATGGCTGTTGTATCGGCGGAGGTGACTGTGCATATGTTGACGATGATGTTCACAAGAGTAGAGAAGTGTGCATTGTTGTTGGAACGGGAAGCCCTGAGTCATTGATGGTATTGGTGTTATTGTTACTCGTGAGACTAACCTTTTAACTTGAACAAAATATGGCCATAAAGACGAATTCATGATAGCAGAGTATTTAAAAGCCGGTACACTCAGTTTGAAAGTAATAAATTTAAGTTTAGACAAATCAGAATTTTTTTTAACTAAAGAATAACATTTGAATTGATCAGTTAGAATGTTCGATTTTTTTCTGGCAATACATTCCAAATAAATCTCATCGGTACGGAATTAAGCTGTTGATGGCTACACTTGGGCAATGAAAGTATACTCTGGAAAATCAGCGTCAGGTGAAAGAGAAATCAGAATAGTAAAAATTGTCTGCGTCGAATTAACTGAAGTCCTGATCAGTGAAGAAAGGTGCTTATTTGTTTATAATTTTTACACGAGTTATGAATTAGCACAATACTTCTTGGAAAACAGGACCCATGTTGTTGGTACTTTGTGAGCAAACCAAAAAAACTATACCCAAAGAAGTCCTTCTTGCAAAACTCAAACAAGCAAAACTCAAAGAGGATAGAAATGGAAAAAATGTAGTCCTAAAATGGAAGGATACCCGCGACGGGAGGATCTTGTCGACAAAACATGCTCCAATATTAGCACCTACGAGCAAAAATCAGAAGGTCCAACCATTGTCGTCAGCAGCCACCATCACTGATCAGCCTTCCACCAGCCAAACTCAGGCCACATCCAAAGGACGTACATTTCGAAAGGCTACCACAAAACCACATGCATTACTTTCATACAATGCAGGTAAAGCTGGCATTGATCTGTCTGATCAGATGGCCTCATATGTGACGACTCTCCGGAAAGGTGTAAAATGGTATAGGAAGCTTGGTGTAGAATTTCTTTCAGGAATTTCAGTTGTTAACGCATGGGTTTTGTGCAAGCATATAACAAAAAAGAAGATTCAAATACGCGCATTTAGGGAATGCTTAGTAGCAAATATCTTGGGTATACAAGGTTATCAGCAGCGGCACAGGCCCAGGTCATTAGGAAACACACACCATCTATCCCAAAGAACCAACCTGGATGGCAAAAAGTTGCGGAAAAAATGTATTATTTGCTATGCAAAAGTAAAGCAGGAACAAGGTCGTGAAGAAACCAGTAAACATTCAAAAATGGTATATACGTTTTGCAATGATTGTCCTGGACAGCCATAAATGTGCCTTCCGTGCTTCAACACAGAGCACAAATAGTTTTTTTTTTGTGAATTAATTTATTTTCTAAACTTTAACACCTGGACTTGATTTGTTTTTTGTGCTGAAATAAAGTTTTTCGTAAAACTAGTAAATTTTTTCATCATCAATTTTTTTCTTCAATTTTTTTCTTTCAAAATTGGCTTGGCAGTCAATGTGCTAGATGTGTTTAGTCTACATTCAACTTTCCTAGAATAAGCACGGTGGAAAAAAATTTTGTAATCATAGACATGCAAAGATTTAAAAATAATAAAATAGTAAATTCATTCTTAAGGAATTGGCTATCTCCTTAGTTTTGAATATCAACATTTTCTAATCAAACCGCCGCGCCATTTAATTTCGAAATATTATATATATTTTTATTTATTTTATATATATATAGTATCGGACAAAACAATAGCACCCAATGGCACTTGGTTACATTTTGTTAAATAAAATTGCTAAAATTTAATAGATTTAAATGAATTTTATTTCTGTAACACAGATTAACAATAGATCTTAAAATACTAGAAGATAAATGATGCAATTTCAACAGTCAAGAAAATATAACGAAAAACAGAGTAATTCAATGAACACAGCTGCGACAAAACTAAAGCACGAGCATATTGCACCAGCTGAAACCGATTATCCCATTATCTTTTTTTGCTTATCCTTATTTCTGTATTGCGGTAAATTATCTGTTGCATTTGAAACAATGACACTATGTAGCAAATCATACTCATTTACAATTTATAAGTGACACAGAGTAATGGGAATTCTAAGGCTGAAAAAGTTTTTTTAAACAAAAGGTTATGGCGGATTTTCATGCAGGGGAAGCAGTCAACTGTATTGCTAAAAAATATGAACCATTCGGTCATTTCTCATATAATACGCCGGTTTCGCAATACCGGATGCCTTGAAACTATCCACCGTGGCGAAAGACCTCGAAAAACTACCATACGGGATGATCACGCAATAGTTCGAGTAATTAAAAAGGATCCATTTATATCTGCAAGAGCGATAGGAAGTGAACTGGACTTGGACATATCCACCAGATCTATCCAGCGAAGGATAGTGGAATCCGGTTTTCTTTCTCATCGGGCTCTAAAAAAAAACATTTATTTCACCGAAGAATCAAAGGGCGAGACTTGCGTTTGCAAAGGCGCATATTAACTGGACTATCGCCAAATGGAAGACGGTTTTATTCTCAGATGAATGATGAATCCAAGTTTAATCTGAAGGGTTCTGATGGAATGAAACAAGTGCGTAGACCAAAAGGCAAACGGCTAAATCCACGCTTTACAAGAGGTGGAGGAAATATTTTGGTATGGGGATGTTTTTCCAGTCAGGGAATTGGGCCAATTCATAAAATAAATGGAATAATGGATCATTTCATGTATAAGGATATCCTTCAGAACGTGATGCTGCCATATGCCGAAGATGAGATACCTTTGAAATGGATATACCAACATGATAACGATCCAAAGCATACCGCTAAAATTGTGCAGAATTGGCTTTCAGAAAATAAAGTTAACGTTTTGAATTGGCCAGGACAATCACCAGATCTGAGTCCCATAGAAAATCTATGGGAGATTGTAGATCGTCGAATTCAGCGTGAAAAGTGCAAGAACAAGGATTATCTTTTTGCTCAAACGGAAATTGCTTGGAAAAGTATCCATTAACAACCAGCTGACAAAGCCTAATGTGGATGGCAAAGGAGAAAGCGAAACAGGAGAACTGGAGATTTGTGTGGGAGAGTGCCGATAGAATATTGGCTAGACGTAATGAGACTCAATAACTGCATTGTGTGTAAACAAAACGAAACACAAAACTCTTTAACACTAAAATGGATAACACAAATGAAGAAACTGTCGATCTGAATTGTAGGGTAATTTGTGGTTTTAGCGGCATCAATATAAATTAATTAAATGAAAGTAAAAGCTGCTCTCTTAGTTTTAATATAAGATCTTTGCGCAAGTATTGGAATGATTTCTGTTTAAATGTTAGCCACTTTATCAATATGATAAATGTAATAGTATTAGGTGAAACTAATATTGAAGAAGAGGAAAAAGGACATTATAGTAAATTAATGGTTTGAGAATAGAAAAGATGGATTGAGAATAGAAAAGGTTCTTTATTTTCAAAATCGAACCATCTCGGTCCGCGTCTAAATCTACTCTCCTTTACAAAGTTAAATCTTTCTTAAACCTAAGTATCTGGTGATATGGCTGGGGTAAGTGGTGGGTCGTCTCGTCAATCGACACATACATTGAGTGGTTTCAATTGTTGTGTTGCGTTCGATACAATGTTTACGTTATCGCTGTGAGTCGCAATAGCGGAGCGACTCTTGGTATAAGGCTAATCTATCCATCGTACTTTAACTCAGTATATGTAGATGGTATCCAAGCAGAATTTCTGAAGCTAAACGTAGAGGAGGTGGAATTCTAATCTTAATGCGTAATGACTTACAATACGCACGATTAACATTTTATTGAAGAAGTCGGAAACAACGTTAGTCAACTGGTTAAAAAGAACGAGATTGTTGCAATGGGCGATATGAATATCAATGTGAATGGTTTGGATTTGTATGGTGCAAAAGAATATCTTGAGATGCTAGCGTCACTAGGGTTGATTAATGTGATAACGGAGCTTACCAGGATAGATCTAAACACAGGATCAAAATCAACGATTGACCACACTTAACCAACCCTTTGCATAACCAAATCAATTCTGTTGTAATAGAAAGTTGAATCACAGATTATTGCCCAGTTATATGTATGTATATGTATTTCTCACCAATTCAAAAATCTGCTGATAAAGAAAAATCAGTCAGCTTGCAGTTTATATTTAGCGTAAGGGTTAATGAATTAATAGCAGAAACAAATTGGGATGAAGTCATTAATGAGAGTGATGCTGTCTCACTTTATCAGAAACTTCTTTATAAAATGTTTGTATGTATTTATGAAAAAGCGACATACATACTTCCAGCATATTAAAAACAGAAGAAAGGAAAATCCATGGATGTCTACTGATTTAATCGCCAAATGCAAAAAAAGGGATGGACTTAACAGAAGGTGAAAAAATAACAGACAGAAAACAACTTATGAACTGGAGTACAAATCTTTCAGAAACAAACTGAACAAGGAAATATTGGCTTAAAAATCATTATTTTACAAAAGCAAATTCAACGAAGCCAGATCTGACCCCCGTAAAACATGGAGTCTAATAAACGAAATACTGGGAGGGAAAAAGCTTGGAGATGATGAAGCAATAACAAAAAAATTCTCTGACAAAATGTGTCTGAATAACCTTGCTAGTGCAGTTGCACACAACTTCAGCACACAGGTTGGAAATATTGTTCATCATTGCGACGTTGCTACATCGACTCACACATATTCAAGGGTACCCAACACAATCTTTGTACAGCAAACAAATTACGATGAAATTCGAAAAGCAATCAATTTGATGAGTGAAAACAAGTCGCCGGGTGTTGATGGAATACGAGCCATCGAAATTAAAAGACACGCAGATATATTCATCCCAATATTGTGCAAACTCGCTAATCTGAGTATACATCAAGCAAAAATCCCTGAGACTCTGAAAACAGCTGTAGTCAAACCAATTTACAAAGGAGGTATGAAAAGTGAGCTTACAAATTACAGGCCAATATCAATATGTATTGCCAGTAATAGAAAAGTGTATGGAAGAGATCATAACCAAAAGGCTGCAAGAATTCATCGCAAAAAATTCTCTGATACATTCAACCCAGTATGGCTTTCAGAAAAATAAGAGCACTGGTAAACTTTCGGGAGAATTTGCCAATTGTATTAATGAAAGTCTGAACAAAAGCTATCATGTACTAGTGCTTTTCGTGGATTTCAGTAAGGCCTTCGACACCTTGAATCATAAAAAGCTATTAGAAACACTGGAATACATTGGCATAAGGGGTTTGATGGCAGATTGGCTCAAAGAATATTTGCACAACAGGCAGTTCTGTGTCAAAATCAACCAAACATATAGCCAAAAAATAAAATTAAAAATTTTAAGTAAAAATAATTTTTTTTCTCTCGGCCTTTTGAGTTCATTAAAAGAACCTATTAATATTTTTAAGATGAAGTCGCCGCGTCGGGGGACCGCTAAGTGAAGAAGGGTAATTAGTTATATCTACATAGGTGTAATGAAAAAACAAAAAAATTATAGCTTCAAATTGTACGTATGAACTTATAATAGTTTTGAACTTCAATCTATCTGACTAGGTCTACTAAGTTGCTACAATGTTTCGATATTGTACCACTTTTGTATGAGGCGTTTGCTTGAGAGCCGCGTGCGTTGAGTGATATGTGGGCACGGAGGCGGAGCAGACACATAAGGGCAGACGTCGTTGTCGGTTGTGTCTACTTCCCGAATTTTTCAGATTAAATTATTAATACTGAACACTAATTAAAAAATTGGATATGGTTATTTCGGTACTTATTTACGTTGTTTACATATGGTAGGTCTTTATATAATCCATACTTTATCATTCTCAATGTTCTTTTTATTTGTATTCTGGTTTTATTTTATTTGCTTAGCGGATTCCCCGACGCGACGACATCATCTTAAAAATATTAATAGGTTCTTTTAATGAACTCAAAAGGCCGAGAGAAAAAAAAATTATTTTTTTACTTTTTGGAGTTTTTTTTGTGTCTGGGGTTACTTAAAATTTTTAATTTTATTTTTATTACGTTCTTTTTAAATTACTCGCCATAATTCCGATAGGTACGAGTAACTAACTAAATTACATATATGTATGTACATATAGTTTACCATATTCAGCATGACTTATTCCCGTTATATTACACATGTGTGTCAAGAATATAGTCTACGACGGAACTGTGTCTATTTTTTTATAATAAAGCTATGTTTGTTATTAATATCGCGATTCCGGAATAAACTGATTGTTTTTAAAGCAAGTACAGCATCTTAACTACACTATAAACAGAACTAGTTAAGACGAATGTAATGAGCCCATACTTAACAGGCAATCGTCTCCTACTTTCGAGTTCCATCAGCACAGCACCAGCTCAGCAGTACCAGCATACATGGGTGTTTCAAATGTTAGGTCGCAGATATGTTTGAAAGCAATGAAAGTACCCATTGTGTCTAAGATCTAGAGTTGCGCAAAATAGTTCCAACCCCGGAACGAACATGGAACGTTTCCTTTTCCAGTCGGAACTAGTATGGTAAGATATCCGATCCTTCATACCTAATTCGCTCACGAAACACGGAACGAATTGCCTGTACGAGTATGATTGCGGGCATTATTGTTTGATCACCCTTCTGCTATTCCAGTTCCAGTGTGTAAGTGTGCATAAGCTGTTCGAGCTTATCGCTACATCAATGGATACGATATTTATTCACATTTTGTTTTTGGTTGTCTACTACGTAGTATAAGACATGTTCGATTGCATTTATCTTTCTTTTCGTTTTGTATGTGATTACAACATAGTCGTACGACCGCGTCGTTCGGACGTTCGGCTGGGTTGTATAATATGAACGCCGCTATTGATGAATTTATAGGTTGAATGGAACTATGGACATGTTATCATTCAGTTTGAGGAACGATCGGAAATGTTTCCGACTGAGGACATAGTTTCATACATGTCCTGAACTAACGAACTCTACTAATTGTAAGATCCATATCACAGCTAACAAAAAGTGGTAATAACCTTGAAACGCCTTTCAAAAAAAAAAAAATCATCAAAATCGGTCCATTCGTTCAGGAGCTACGATGCCACAGCCAGACAAACAGACAAACACACAAACGGCCACGTCAAACACATAACACCCCTCTATTTGCGTCGGGGGTTAAAAAGGAACGCGTGCAATATGGAGTTCCCCAGGGATCAAAATTGGGTTCAATCCTGTTCATATTACAGTGCAACCTCGATATAACAAATCGGAGGGGAACAAGTAAATATTCGTTATATCAAGTAATTCGTTGAACTGAGGTTTGTTATGTTGAGGTTAGGTTGGTCTAAAATTCGTTATAAAGAGGTAAAAAAATAGTTTTATTCACCTCAACATTACGTACTCATCTTGTTATAGCGAACAAATTCTACTAATAAATGATAACATATTTTCATCAATTTACTGTATGTATTTTCTATTTAAAAACAATTAGGTAGTTAACAAATTTTTTTTCTTTGTGTTATATGTCGACGGTAGCACTAACGCAGAATTGTGAATCAGGCTTAAGAGTCATACATTGGTGGGAACTTTATATGTATGTATGTATAAAGGTTTTGGGCTGACAAAATTCGTTAACTAGAGATATTTATACTTTTTCCTGATAGTTGAAAATTCGTTATAAAGAGGTTGTTCGCAAAAAATGTTCGTAATGTAAAGGTATATTTTATATTGACTCCTATGGACAATTCAAGGGGATAACGAAGAATTCGTTAAATCGAGGAAGTCGTTATATTGAGGTACGTTATATTAAGGTTGCACTGTATATACCAACGAGCTGCTACGAGTGTTTAAGCAGGCAATACCATCGCATATGCAGACGACACGGCGATAGTGGTACGCCACAGATCTTTGAATATGGCAACCACAATATTGCAGGACGAGTTCGATAATGCGGTTAAATGGTGTCATGATCACGGTCTAGCAATCAACGCAGCCAAAGCAAGGATAATGCACATACGCAATCCGCAATTCAAAGCTACTCAACAACAAATCTTTTTTTAGAAATGATTCCTGTAGTAGCTCAATTCGCTGTCCGATTGAAATAATGGAGAGCTATAAATATCTTGGTGTCACAATTGATAGTAATTTTTTATGGAATACGCATATCGACAACGTGCGCTTGAGCCTTAAAAAAGCTTTATACGCACTTGCACACCTAAAGTCTCACGCCACAACATCCGTATTAAGACAAGTATACTATGCTTTAGTAGAATCGAAATTGAGGTATGGAATACTTGCTTGGGACAAAGCATCTACAGCGCATATTAAAAAACTTAAAAAACTACAAAATGCAAATGAGGAAGATAAGCGCAGAGAATTGGCGAAATGTTCTTTTAACGTTTTAAAGCTCTAAAAAGATATCTTTAAGATGACCCATATACTGAAATACTATTGCGACACTCGGTTCATCACACTAATCCAACATGGAATCAATACAGGAAGACGGGCACATGGTATGCTTCAAGAACCCAGATTCTACAACAATTATGGGAGAAGACAGCTGAAACGCAGTGTACACTTCCACAAGAGATAAAAAATATTACAAATATTAAAATTAGGAAAAAGACCATAAAGAACTTTTTTCTAAACAAGAATACTAATGTGTAACTAAATCTCAAATCTAATGTCACTAATTTTTTGTAAAAATTAGTTAATTTCTTTCTTGGATTGTGTAATTATTGAAATGTATAAATGTCATTAAATTAAGCTTGCTATCTAAAATTCATTGTAATAAATTTCGAAACGCAATCTTCTGCGTCGATAAAGCTTCGCGGAAATGTATAACCATTGTACAATATTGTTCTGAAATAAAAATAAATAAATAAAATTAATAAAAATCACCCCGCACAGGTCAAGCTCAACTGATAAGCGCAGGACACCTGCGGTCGTCAGGAGGAAATTAACTCTCCGATACTGTTTAGCATCTGCGTAAAAGATCTTAAAGGTTTTCTAATCTAATCAAAAGCATACGTCGATTATTTAGTAACGTAAGATAAGTTTTGAAAATGTAGGTCATCAATACAATGCTGCTGTGTGACTTCGATCATATTAAGAAATATTACGATTATTGGAAGGTAAAATTAACTTTAAAAAGTCGGAATCGATACAATTAAAAACTCTATTATAAAGTGCCTCAAAGGATATCAGAAAAAAAAAACTGGAGAAAATCGCGATTATTGGGTAGCATGGACAGCTATTAGCGGTGAGAAATGCGGTTGGATATCTTGGTATCTGGCTTGATCAGTATCATATTTCAATATAAACGCTGTCCTGCTGGAGCTAATTAAGCCTTCGGTATGACAAAGAATCTGTTTCACAGCAGACAACTTGACCGTAAGTAAAAATCATATGCTACCTGCCCCTAATAAGGCCACCGGGGTACCAGGAATAATCGGCTCATTCGCGACGAGTGTATCCGTTAGACCGAGATCTTACCGAAAACAACACGCAGGAGGGTGACCTTTCAGTACAGTTTTTATTTATAGTTAAGTTTAGAATTAAGCAGCTTGAGGTGGTATGCGCTACTAGAATAGCCAAAAAAAAAATTAAAAGCATGCACCTAATTTGTAAATGAACTTTTTTTGAAGATCGAATTTTAAAGTGTATATACATGCCGGAGCACTTGATTACTCTCGCGGCGAAGGTTAGATAGTGCAAGAAAGTATATTTTCAATCACTCTTTACTAAGAATTAAATTCGTGTTACATTTTCTCAATTTATTTCCAAAATAAAAACTCTGAATAAAGAAGGATACTATAACCGCCAAATTACCATAAGACTGAAGAGAAGCACTTGAGTTAGAAACAGCTTCGTGAAGAATTAAAAAAAAACTGCGGCAAAAATAGGAAAGGAAGAGCAAAAATTGAAACAATTTCTAGGTAGCGACGCGAAATTATATGAATTGCATCGAATTCTACTAAGACAGCGAGACAGATTGGGTCAGAAGTTGGTACATCCGCTAGTCTTTGGACAGTTCTACGGATTATCAAAAGCGCTCCGCATTTGAAAAGGAAGAAGCTTAAAGGGCTAACCATAATAGACAGGAGCAAGCAGAAGCAAGCAGAGGGGAATGTCTTCTTACATGCAAAGCATATGATATGGCCACAATGGGCAGATGTGACGTTTCGTTAAATGTTCGTTAACTGATGCGAGCAGAAAGAAGGTCTTCTTGAAAGAAGACATGACGGACGGAATTTTTGACAAGTGACATTTGAGGTTAGGAAAGAGAAAAAAGATAAAATAAATATGGAACACGAACTTGTTAACAAGTTGATTTCACTTGTGCAGGGCAATAAGTGTCTCTATGATAAAGCAGATGGCTTTTATTTCAATAAAAAGGAAAAAGCCAAAGCCACACCGAAAATAAACAAATCGAATGAAAACAATTTGACAGTTCCTTTCCTTCTGCTTGCTCCTGCTTGCACCTGTTCATTATGGGTATCGTGACGGTTCGATGAAACAGAGGGGAGAATTTCGTTCGGTTCTGACATAAGCTTCTGCTTGCTCCTGTCTATTATGATTAGCCCTTAAGAAAAAAAACTCTCTTAAAAGCCCACGGGTCGTCTGCAGTTTCCGCAATGTCACATGTCGTGGAAGGAAGAATGGAAAATGGTATTTTTCACTAACGAGAAAAATTTAGTCTAGATGGTTTAGCCACGATGGTTATTCCTACTACTTCCATGATTTGATCAGTTATGGTATGGGGTGCGATATCCTGTCGTGGGCTTTTCAATCAAATAGTAATCTCAAGCGGACAAAATGGTTTAACTCTTTGGGCGACGGCAAAATAAAGAATTGTATACCCCCTAGTGTGGCAAAATTTTTTTTTTTTTTTTTTTTTATTAAAGTTATTTATTTTAAAGTTGAACATTATAATTAACAAAAAAAAGTGAAAAAAAAGAAAATCATTTCATATTTTTAGGAATTAAGGTGAAAAATATGTGGTACATTTTATGTACCGACGTCGCTGCTGGTACCAGCCAAATGGTAATCCTGGAAACAAGATTTAGATTTGCTTAAGCAAAGGGGAACCCTACAAATTGCACAAATCCAGTCAGTTCGCACCTGTTTTTTGGTAGAACTGCAAAGAGCACATCTTCTCCGAGTGTCACGAACTGGCTGGTGAGAAGAACTTGTAGTCCTGACTTGAAGTGGGACAAATGGTTTTGATTTTTTTAATGCAACAACCGGTATTGCCGAATGACTGGTATTCATTGAAGTCCACTTGTTCCTTGCAACGATGGTTTCTACTAATAAGCCTTGAATTACTTCAAATCGGAACTGTTTTGCAGTTATCTGTGGTTCTCCCGTTAATTTGTAAATTATATAAGAATTAACTATGCATGCGTCCAAAAAATAGAAAAAAATTCGATGCCACCACTTCAGGCTTCTTCTATCTATTTTGTAAGAAGACAGCAACTGATCGAAACGATCAACAAAATTCATGTTGGCGTTAGATATAGTCTTTCACCGCCTGAGTTGAAGAAATACTTGTTATCTCACCAGTTTTCTCTTTTCTCTGCAACTCAATATATTCCTCTGGATCATGATAGTTCGAGAGGATATAAACACTCCTTTTATCTTTCCATTTGATTGCTGCTAACTCCTTAGTGGTGTACCAATCCCATTCTCCACGTTTCAACTCCTTATCAGTCTTAAAATTTGGTAAACATTTTCGTGTCACGTTAACTGTACCACATGCATAGATCTTCCTTGCTTTTAGATTTTCCATTAATGGCACACTTGTAAAAAAATTGTCAAAAAAGCATAAGTGATTTTTATTTCCGAGTTCTGCTGTTAAATTTTGTACTACTCTTGCACCGAGGTTGGTTTCAATGCCACCGGTAGGAGATTTACCGGTATAAATTTCAAATTGCCAGCAATAGCCGTTTTTATCAGCTAGAATCCAAACCTTATATCCTCTTTTTATTGGTTTCTTGGGCATATATTGTTTGAGTGAACTCCTGGCCTTAAATTTAATCATTGATTCGTCAATAGCTATTTCTTTTGACGGATTTAGGCATTTACAAAAATTTTCCCCCAAAGTTTCTAATAACGGTCTTACCTTATAAAGTTTATCATATGACTGACTTGACCTTGGGGGAATTACGGAGTTGTCATTTAAATGAAAATTTGAAAGTAGAAACTCAAACCTCTTTAGACTCATTATGGATGAGATGTAAGTGTCCCGTAACAAAGGATCACTTGACCAATAGTCTTTGTAACTTGATGATTTTTTTATGCCCATCAACAAATTAATGGCCATAAATGCTCTTATCTCTTTAGCTGTGGTTGGAATGTATCTTTTTCCAGCATTTATATGTTTTTGTTCAGCGTATAGGTTAGTTTGCAAAACTATATGACTTACAAAACTATCTGTGAGCAACAGTTCAAAAAGTCTAATTGGCGTTTTTTTCAGGAATTTGCAAAACATAGTCTGTAAGACCTTCACAATCGGTAAACTCACCTGCCGGTGACGGTTTGCAATTTTTTCCCCAAGTTCGTGTGTTTGTTGCTTGTTGTTTATGTACAAAATGTTCTTTATGGAAAGTTTGATGTAATTGCGACAACGGCAAATTGTCTTCGCCATCGGAATCCGATGAACTATAAGTATCAATTATGTTGCTGCTAACTGTTGGTATATTTTCCTCTTCAACGATTTCGTCAACAATAGATTCAGGATCGGAAGGAATATCCTGCTCATTTAACAATCTTCTTATATAATCTGCATTCATTTTGCATACTGATGACAAAGACAAAAAAAAAATTAAAAAAATATAGCAACTTTAGCAGTGGTCTAAAATAAATACCACATCACATGTCCATATTGACAGAGAACTTTCAGTCCTAAAAGAAAATAAAAGCTAATACTTACCACCAAGAGGATTAACTGTTGTGAAATTGCTTTACTTTAATCGAAATAAAACTAACGCACAATTCACTTTGAAAAAAAATGATGCTTACAACCCTAGTTCACACACAATAATGAAAAATGTATGCACTGAAAATAACAAAACAATCGTGAAGTCAAAACAAAATCAAAAAATAACAGTTATAAGAGATAATTCAGTGTGCGGTATGATTTTTGAACCTTTGTAGCTGTAGGGAAAACTTAAAACATATGTGGTTCAAAAATTGTACCACCGCTGCGCAATAGTATATGAAAACGTGGTTCAAATTTTGTACCAGATACGCCCAAAGAGTTAAGGTATAAAGAACTTCTGGAAAGTGAAATAATAAAAAAAATACTTATTGCAGCGATTCAAAACGCATGGGACGAAAATTATCTATTAAGTTTGTACGAATCTTTACTTATTATTTAAGGCAAACATAAAAATAATTGAAAATAGATTTGAAATTAACTTAAATTTGTTTTATTCCGAGTCCTGAGAGTCCTCCGGCTTAAATACCTTCCCTAGAACAAAAATTGCTTCCCTGCTCGATAGTTCCAAAAATTGGTAAATGCAATGCATCATTCGGTTTGTCATGTATGACTGTACATTACTCTTAAGTTATAATTTTTCTAATTCTATTCCCGACGTGTATTATAAGAAGTTTGGGTGAGAGTAATCAAGTGCTCCGGTGTGGACCTATACAAAAATACGATAAAATAGATGAACATTGATCCCATTCTGGTAAGTTTGGTCGGCTGCCAAAAATTCTTATTTTTGCGGAAAACGAGCAGAGTGTCCGTAGTAGTTGAACAGCATGGTTGGTAACTTAATATGATCAATTCAGAGCAAAATCATTTGGCACCCATCAGGTTACAATGCGGGACGGTGCTTTACTCGTAAAATGTTGAGGATTGGAAGAGACTGTTCACATGACTGAAGGAATATTCTTTTGTAAAAGTGTGCCAGCGAATGGAAAGGTGCAGAGGACACATATTGCGTCAATCCCGATTTTTAGATGTTGTCTTTTCACTTTTGACTTTTTTTAACGTTTCTAGATGTTTCTAACGAGTTAAAATCGAAGTGAGAATGGGAACTAGGTTCTGTAACAAAAATGATCATGATATTTAGTCAGTCGTGAAGTGAAACAAAGTAAAACATTCCATCCACATTCAGCTGTTCCTGCATGCTTTTATTTCTCTCTTTTCATTTTGCAACCTGTTTCCGTTGCATTTCTCGAATTACGTAATTATCGTTAAAGTTTAATTAGAGCAATTCCACCTACGCCAGCAGCGACTTCGTTCAAAGAGAATAATTAATTCTCAAGGCATTGAATCGTTTGAATCATGCATATGTATGTGAAAGTGGAAAAATGGTAGAGCAATGCACATTCTTGTTCTCTGAAACTGCTATAAAGTTTAAGAGCAAATTATATATGTGTTAAGGGAGTACGTAATAAGGTACCTACGTAACCTTTGTAAAGACTGCCTTTAATACAACCATCTGCCATTTCGATTGTGTTGTAAAGTGTTTGTAGGAGTGAACCATATATGTAACATGTTTAGGTATAGGCACAAGTCTTGCAAACTAATGTTTTTATTCATTAAATATTGCTTGAAAGTATTAGAGTAAATACTTCTGAAGCCTTTATTATTGCTGGAATTTCAACTATGAACTCAGAGTTACTATTAATTGCATTTAAAGTCTGAGAAATAGTTTGAGTAGAATTTTGTCATAAAATTCTTCATCCGAACATATCTGATATATTAAGCCAATCAAGTTTACGTATTTATGTACATGGTTCCAAAACATTGCAGGATATGTTATGTAGTTAGGTTGATTTACAATTCAAGTGAATTAATTTACATTGAGCACGTAACATTCTACGAACCGAAAATTCTATATTCAGAACGCAATGTTATTAATTTTCTTAAGAATTTCAATATAAGCCGGCAAACCACTTTTTCTTCATCTTAATTTGCACCTTATGGAAAAGGAGATTAAACGGTCCTTAACCGGCAAATGCTCGATCGTGTCATGGTTATTGAAATAGTCGTTGACATAGGTCCGATTAGTAAGGCCATCCACAGCCTCAGGGCACTCAGATCGAAAAAGACCTGCATGATCTGGGTCCAAATATCGTGAGTTCAAAAATGTAGGCAGTATCAACTTTAGGACTATCTCCGTTCCTCCACAGAACTCGTTGACACTGTTGGTCCTCCGGTTTAATACAAATCTAATGAAACATCTCTCTCACATCAGCATTTATCGCGACTTTGGGCTCACGAAAATTAAACAGGCTAGCTTGAAGCGGAACAAGGTTGTCTGGATCTTTGGGGAAAGTGGTGTTTAACGAAACACCATGAACCTTAGCAGCTACATTAAGTACGCCTCGGGGCTTCGTTTGGAATTGGTGAGGGTTGTGAACTAAAAATGTGGGAGCATACTAAACACGCGGCCATTCTTTCTCCGTAGAAGCGATTCTTGCATTGCTTTTTGATAACAAATCCAGCATATAGTTGTTTTTTCCACATTCCATACAGCAATTCCGGATTACTCTTTAAGGACTTCTCTTGGCTGATGAGCCGACTGAAAGCCATAGGGCAGCTGTCAAGGAAATGAACGTCATCGGAACCCAAAGCCAGTTTCATAAGGGTTATTCTCCAGCTTAAGAGTCTTATCGATGTTATCCAATGCCCGATTGACCTCTGTGCTTACTAACTCTCCCCTTGGAGGTATTACACCAAATTCCTCTGTTGAAAAGCCTGTCTAATCCGTGAAGAAAGTCTTTTCTTTTAGTAGCATCGTTAGATAACAGACGCATTCTTGACTGAGCTACTTTGTTAGAACATGACGCACTAAACGAAGGAGCAGACGTGCCGAACACAATCCAGCCAAGGAGAGTCTTGTCAAGCTGGAACCGTCATCCAGGAAGGCAAAGGTATTGTTATTATTCTCATAAAATCGGACTGGGGCAACAAAACAGACAGATTAAGTCTAGCATGCGAGGATACGAAATTTGGTTGAGGTGTAAAATGGACCGCTGCCTAGTTTAGTTCCTTGTCTTTGTTGGAAAACATTGGGTGCAGCTGTCGATGTCGTCCGGAGCAAAAGTTTAGACCACAAGTCTTTTTTTTCGGAACACGATCACCAATCGTGCTGCGAAGGGTTCAAACAGCTAAAGCAAATTAATTTCTCCTGATTGAAGGCTAGCCTCTGCTCTGATATCATTGTCTTAAACTCCTCACATGGTCACACTTAGCATAAAGCGTTTGATTGACGTTAGATGTGACTTGTGGTTGACTCGAACACCGTTTCAAAATAAGGCCATTCCCTCTTATTGGTGACAGAAAAAGTTGGTAATTTCTGCACGTTGGTCAGCAAACTGGACATCTCATCATGCTGAATGGACGAATGGGGAAAACTCTCACGTCGATTTGTACTCCCAGTAATAGGTATCGACTGAAGATCATTAAAACTTGCACTGTTCACATTAGGATGCTGTAAGCTCGTCAAAAGAGCCTGGTGATTTGCTTGGATGGTACCCACATTTCTAACCTCTCAGCAGATATCTTAACATATGTTAAGAAAGAAAGAATAACTCGAACTTTTCTCATCCACAAGTGATTCCTGCAAAAGAACTGAAGCACTGGGTAATTTTAATTTTACCTCCTCGAATTCTTTACGTAAGAACTCCATTTCAACGTCCTTTTAAGCAGCAGAAGCTTGGGTCATCAAAGCAGCTTCCATCACAACATTCAACGGCGAACGAGATCCTCGTGCTGATATACATACATCATCGCGTGGTGCGTCCAATTTAACTACTTCCACACAGGTGCTCTCGAAAGGAGTCGCAGTGTCGAATTGCTTAGTATCAAAATGAGCGCACGAATAATGCCACCACCTCCTGCATCGATCGCAGCTCACCATGGGGGAGCGGTCCACCTTTCTACATTTGGCAGCACTGCAGCTACGCTTGTTCCCACCCATCACAAAAATACATATGAGATGGGAATTTTATATACCAAAACAACAACCAGGATGAAATAAAATTATGTTGATGTGCCAGCCTCGAATTCCGAATACAAACATCGCTTTCAAATTTCAAATTTGAACTCTTAAATCAAAGAAAACAATTTCCAAAAGTTGGACAGCGATTTTATTTCCTGAACAAAAGGTTTATAATAAGTTTAAGGTTTCTTCAACCTATTACAAAATTAAATTATACTCAGATTCGTGAATGGCCCAGCGACGTTATTCCAAAGAGGTTAGAGCATCATGATTGTTAAAACATTTTGTTTTTTTAACGAAAAGAAAAGGGAAAAATGAAAAGAGGGAAGTGATGGCAAACGTATTTATGGAAGTCCTACATTTATTTCGTCATCAGATTAGTCTTTAGTGCATGGTTAGTGCAAAAGTTCATGCCCTCGCCCAAACAAATACGTTCAGGCTCGATTATTGGCAACAATGTCTTTCGCAGGATTCTCTTCATCAAATCTGATGAAATAGTAATTATTTGATCAATTAATTCTCTATTTTCATGCGGAGATGCGAGTGGTTTAAAATCACCACATTCTCCTGATTGCAATGTGAATTTCGAAAATCTGTTTAGAGGCCAGCATCATTCTAGTCTTGACCGGAGTGCGGCATTCGCGCCGCATACATTTATCTGAAATGAAAATCCATAAAATTGCTACCGTTCGCGCGTGTCGATCATCCTGTATCTCTGAAATAATTTATGATTAATGATGGCTTTATTGCTTCCAGTATCCATGCGTTCATTCTTCTGTTACGACTTATTAATTATTCCCATAATTGACAGAAAAAACCGCAGGGTTCAACTGCTGTTATTATCCACATCATTCCCATACGTATGCATGCATTCAGTAAATATGGGATCCAATATTACAATAATTAATTTTGCCATACCTATGTACTAGTATTTCATCAATTACGCCTGAAATCCCGTTTCATATTAATGAGGACAATACTGGTTTATAGTCGACACCGGAGGCCGGCACCGCGAAACATCGATATCGAATAAACGCAGAGGTAATATTTGCATTACACATTTTATTATCGCCAAGGTAAATCCACTACATCACACGGGCATATAAGCTATGTATTCGTAGGCTTATTCGAACCTTCCGGCGTTAGTAGTATGAATGACTTCGATGAAGTAGTTGCAATGCATATTGTGTATTTAAATAAAAGAAAAAAAACCATAACTTGTAGAGGTAGGTATGGGTTATCCCGAAACATTCGTCCGGATGTACAGTGACATTACAGTGCAGTGAGATGACAATATAATTAATTCCAACAATCGAAGTAACCGGTACCTGCGTTATTGCGGTCATTGGGATTAGTTGCGTTTCTTCATCTGCTAGTGTCTGCGCTCTTGGAAAATATGTCTGACAGTATTTATTTGTATCATGGGATTTTATTTTTTTTTTTTAATTGTGGGCTGGTGCTAGCAAGTAGCACTGCGACTAGTGTAGGTCTATTGTGCCTGTTAGCCAATTAGAAGAGGAATTCCTCTACCTTCTTAATAAAGTTGAGGATGTCCCCGTAGGACCTGGGTTACTCCCCTAAGGAGTCACGATTTCTAGTTCCTAAGATGGCAGAGGGAAACTAACACTAATACATGCTCGCAGTTTCCTCATCCTCTAGGCAGAGCCGACACTCGGTTTTAGACGAGAGGTTAATTTTGTTAAGATGATATCTCAGTCTACAGTGTCCCGAAAGGAAGCTGACCGGTTTTCTGATTTCGACTCTCTTACATTTGAGAATATTGATAGAGTGTTTGTTTAGGGGCCGTATGAATCTCTTCGATTGTTAGAGTCCTTGAACGCTGTTCAGAAAGCGCAGGTGTTGCGATTTTTCCCACTTGTCTAAGAGAAAATTAATCTTTGACTTGGGGATTCCGCAGAAAGGTTCGGCACCTAAGCACCTTTCGCTGGAAACTTTTCTAGCGAGTTGGTTGGCGATTTCGTTGCCTCTTATGCCCTTTTGACTTGGCACCCAACAGAGTTTGACCCTATTTCTATTGCCTAGATCCTGCAGGGCATCGTGGCATTCCTAGACGGATTATGGGTTCTTACTATACGATCCCATCCCGATATCCAAGCTAGCTAAGTATCTGGGGGTCATCCTAGAAAGCAAGCTTCTTTGGTCAAAACATGTTGTGTTCAAAACCACCAAAGCGCTGTCAGCTTTTTGATAATCTCATATGCATCGGTTGCTTGGTGGAGCAGGCTAACACGCAAACACCTGTGGCTTCACTCACCAAACTCCAAAGAGCGGTCTCTCTCAGCTGCACGGGGCTTTCCCCAGCACACCGGGAGCTGCTCTAGATGCTATGATGAATCTTCCACCCCTTGACATATATATCAGAGGGTGTGCATTGAAAGCCATTTCTTGTCTTTGGTACAACTCGCATTGGAGTGAAAGTGTACTTGCGGGAGAAATATCCTACGACCCCTGTCTTAAGGATATGCCTTCTGACGCAATAACACCTGCCATCCTACTGCGCTGTAACTTCACAGTCACATTTCGATGACGTCAGGACTGACTTTGGCCAGACACTGAACCTGGAATGGAATGTCTTCGCATTTTCACAGATGGCTCCAGGACTGGGCAGGGATCCGGCGGTGGAGTTTTCTTTGAGCGCGAAAACATTCGACTGCACTTTTCGTTAGGAAAATATGCCTTTGTCTTTCAAGCGGAGATTTGCGCAATCCTAATGGCCATGCACTATGGTTGAGGGGAAAAAGCACATGCGACCGCAGTGACAGCCAAGCTGCACTCAAAGCTGTGTCCAACCCTTTATTCAACTCCAAATTAGTGCATGAACTCAAGACCTTTTTAAACAAAGTCGGAAGACTAAATTCACTTAGGCTTGTATGGGTCCCAGGTCACTCTGAGATCCCTTGAAACGAGATATCCGATGAACTCGCTAGAAGAGGCTCAGAGGCGAGTTTCTCACAGATCTGAACACCTGCTTCCACGGTCAAATCTGACATCAATGACTGGGTCTACGTACACAATCGTAGATGGAGGAAATATCCAGGATGCAGGATGACTAAGCGCGTACACCCTGATGTCTGCAAGAAGGCTGCAATATTTTTCTTATCCTTAAGGAGAAATGATTGCAGAAGGCTAACGGGCGTCATTACGGGCCATTACACTTTTGATAAGCATCTCTCTGTGCTTGGCATCAATGAGACGCCTACCTCTGCTGCATTTTGCGAGGAGGATGACACAGCAGAGCACTTTCTCTGCGACTGTCCCGCCTTCGGTCGCGCACTGTGGCGCACCGTTGGGGCCGACGTGGTGGATGCCGAATCTCTTAGCTCTGCATCATTGAAGCCCCTCCTCACTTTTCTCCGGACAACGGGGAAAATACAATAAAGACAAGGTGTCTGTCTGGTAGTACAATGGACCAGTATTTGTGTCTGAGTGCTCCAACACATAGTAGAAGCCTCCAACCAAAAAAAAATAAAAAATACTATTAAATAAGTAATAAATAAGCAAATAAATAAATAAATAAATAAATAAATAGTAATAACTGAATAAGTAAATAAGCCAAAAAGTTATAACAATCCGAAAATCTCTAATAAGTGGGTTATCTACATCAGAACATCTGGACATGAATTTTTCATTGAGATTTTCGATTCTTCTACCAATCTGGATAACACCCGCTCTTTCGTGCAGTGTAAGGGTTGGATAATCTCGTGGTAGGTTAAGCATCATTTTTAATAGTTTATTTTGAGCAACTTGAAGGCGTTTAATGTAGGTTTTCGCGCAGTTACCCCAAACTGGAGACCCGTAAGTCATCAGTGCTTAAAAAATAACCTTAAGAATAATTACTTTGCACATCTTAACAAATGTGATATGCGGTTGATGAGAGGGTAGGGCATTTTTTATAAGGACATCAATCTTTGCTATAGTCTGTTGGATGTGATGTCCGAAGGTCAATTTCTGGTCTAAGTACATTCCAAGGTACTTAACAGAACTGACCCACGGAATATTGGTGTTTTGTAGGTATACATTTCTAGAAGGCAAGAAACAGCTCAGTCTTCTTCTCGTAAAGAAAATAGCTGTGCACTTGTCAACATTTATTTCTATTTTCCAATGCTTATAATATTCAAAGCAAGATTGAATCCTGATTTGAAGGTTACTTTCTATTGTTGAACCATAGTCGTGGGAAGAGTATAAGGCCAAATCATCTGCGTAGAGTGCAATCTCACAGCTGGGAACGCTGGGTATATCAGCCAGAAAAATGTTGAAGAGAACTGGGGCCAGGACTGAACCTTGCGGAACTCCGGCTGGGACTGTTTTTGTTGAAGAGTAGGCTCCATGAAGATTGACTTTAAAGGATCGATTCAATAAAAAGCTTTGTAGAATTTTTTTACGATACCTAGGAAAGTTAAATTTAATCAATTTATATATTAGGCCATTGTGCCACACTGAATCAAAAGCCTTTTCAATGACCAGGAGGGATTACAATGATTACTCTTTGGCAAGGAAAAGGCAAACAAATCGGCGTTGCGACTTAAAAAGAAAGGAGGATAGACTGATAAGTCTGTAGTCTTTTGCAGTTTTTCAAGGTTTTCCCTGCTTTTGGTATAAATGTAACATTTACTTCCCTCCAAAATACACTAAAAGTAATCTTTCTGTGGGCAAAAGTACTGGCATGATAATCTTGGACGTACAAAAATCGCTTGATACCATTTGGCAAGATGGTTTAATATGCAAGCTTCCGAGTTTAAAGATTCCATTATACCTTATAACAATTATTCAATCATGTCGTTTTTCTCGAAGTTTTATCATGTCCTTAAATCCAACTCCCGCAGATAATAAACTGATTAATGTGGGAGTCCCACAAGGATCAGTACTTGGGCCAGTCTTATTCATTATAATTTACATATATACCTCTCATTTTCCTATTTTGATGAAATTTTTATATTTGCTGATGATATTTGTATCTATTCGTCGGATGCAATTGTTTCCAACATAGAAACTAAACTGCAACTTGCATTAAATACAATGTTATCATATTATCATAATTGGAACATAAATATTAATGCTTCGTAGACCCAAGCTATCTTTTTCGCACGCAAAAGAAAATCCTGCTTACTTCCAAGCAGCCGCCTTCAACTCAATGGTGTTATAATTGAGAGGAAATCAAGTAGAAAATGTCTAGGAATCTACTTAGATAAGCATTTAAGCTACACATACAAGAAGTTATAAACAGGATCAACGTTACGATCAAGATTTTCTACCTATTTATTTGCAAAAATTCAAAACTGAACAAAGATAACAAAATATTGATATCCAAGGCTATTTTCCAAGCGATCATGTTCTACGGATCTCCTGTCTGATATAATAACTGCTTGTTATTAATATCTGGTCAATCTTAAAGTCAAAATTAGGGCAATTGAGCAAATTAAATTATGTTCACAAGGAAGCAAGACATTCTTAACAAATATCCTACCAAATGGGGTTCCTATTTGCACACCGGTTGAAATTATCACGTGAGGTCGTTACAGAACATAACTAATGCGTTAAAGCCGAACGTTGAGGGAGAAACTGCCATAATATCAACAAAGAGATTTCAAAGGACATGCAGTTTTTTCAACGCAAAATTTAAAAAAAAATTAGGAAAATGGGCAAAAGTTTTAAATAGCAATGGGCAATCGTTTCTGAAACAAAGCTCTAAATTTTGAAAAATATTTATACCTGATACAATATTTTGTTTTGTACCTATCACTAGTGGCTGGTTAATTTGGATAGTCCCGATCTCATTATCAATGATTCTTATTTTTTTACTTCAGACCTTAGACTACGCTTCATTTGTCAAAACAAACAATATGTCGGCTGAAGGAACACAAAATAACAGATTTACTACCGGACACGAAGTCGTTAAACTATCATACGACTACTTAATATTCGCTGTAGACATTAATTTCCATCAGAAAGCATTCTGAAGGAATTTTATCGAAGCCATTTTGCAAATAGTCCTGCTAAGCTTCTTCATTTCTAAGGGTAGCATGAACAAATCTCATTTCAGACACATTCATTATATTATTCTCTACATTTATTCTTTCAAATTTTATTTTGCAAAAGTACATCCATTTATCTAAGCTTCTTAAAGCTTCTAAGCTTCCTTACCATGGTTTCATTATGACCAATGAAAATATGAAAAAGAGATGCAAAAGGTGTTTATAAGCCTGAAGTAAAAAAAAAACTGATTTTCAATTAAAGATAAGCCTCTCATCTACTCTAAAGAGCTAATTTGGTGGAAATAAGTCCCAGATCACACCCACATAATAACTGAAAATACATTTGGCATATTCCCAAGGTACAAAAATCATTTGTGGTTTGAAATGATTAATGGTTGGTGAAGCCTCTTTCTTTTTAAACCACATAAAATACATTTTTCTCATTGCGTTCAGGGCGAGAACTACTCAACGGTTTATAATTTATTATGTTTTTGCTATAAATATTCGTACGCGTATATAAATATTAAGTCACTTTAATAACCCTCTGTGATTGCAATACTCACAACAATACTTTTAACATTCAAATACAAAACGATTCCTTCATGAACAACTATTAATCCTGACATCGTATTGAACTTCCGGATGCTATCCTACTCCTTGGATAGAATAAAAGTAAATTGCACATTATTCCTAGAACATTTAACACAGGCCAAATCCACAAGAATGATTCAATTAGAAGAACGCAATCAAGATAAGACACAAACGTATCTAACTATTTATAGCGAAATTAAGTACTATTGTAGTTTCATTCCTAATTAGTTTGCCCACTACACGGCACGTAAACTGGAGGAGAAAAACAAGAGCTTTCAGTAATTATGATTGTTAAGTAAGGAAAATCAGTCTTAATGAAGTTGTTTTTACAGTCGGAGAGAGGAAAGCCTAATTATTCCGAAATTATCTGTTTAATGAATTGTTACTAAACCACTTTTTGTATAACCTTCCGCGTACTTGATCTGAAGATGTGATGTCGTGAGGATTATTAGCTTTGATGAAAAAATGTTGAGGATAAGTGTCATACGTACATCGAGTATGCATTCCATTCGTGTTTTGGAAGTTGTCTCAGTAATCCCGATGTTTTGTCAGAACAGGAATGTTAGAGGGTTTGACGATTGGATTTCCATAAAGTAGCGTAGTTTGAGTTTAAATAACAGATGAGATAGAAGTTATTCGAAGAACGCAGCTGAGTATTAATGAGGATAAAAGATGGACGATAAAGGAAAGAATGCAATGAATGACATTTTTGTAATGTTGGTAGAGAATGTACTTTACCGAATACTACTCTCAGGAAATGATTCTCCGCTTTAGTTTGAAAAAATATTAATGTGACAAATGCACCTCTGATCGAGCTTGAAAGAGCCTAAAAATATTATGGGATGGCATTTTGAGAATTTTGGAAACAGATTACAAAAGAAGCTTCAGAAGAGCTGGCCTGGCCGCCATTACTTCGTTATCGTCTTCAAATTTCTTGCCTCGGATGTGTTCCTTGAGCTAAGCAAATAGGCGGAAGTCATTGAGAGCTAGATCTGGCAAATAGTGTGAGGTGTTTGCAACTGCGGCTTTGTGAGCCGATGCGTTGTCTTGATGAAACAGCACTCCAGTTTATTTTTTATTTTTTTATTTTTATAATTCGTGCAGGTTCAAGAATTGCACCCTTATGATATCACACAACCACGCGGTTTCCGCGTCTTTTTTCTTTAATGACCTCCCACAAACTTCTAATTTGGTCTGCGTAGTAAGATATCGGAATAATGGCTTCCTTTTCCAAATATTTTACCCTAATTATTTCTTCAGTGTCCCAAAAAATGGATGCCATAACATGCCCCATTGAACTTGATACTTTAAATTGCTTTGACGTCGGTGACCAGGCTCTCTTCATCGATTGTTTTTTGGTTTCAGGATGAAAATGGTGGACCCCGGTTTCGTCCATGGCCACGAAATATATCAAAAACATTTCCTGGAACTACTCGATATTCACCGTCGAAATATTGACTTGTTTTTAATTTTGCTTGTCAGTTAACATTCTCGTCACTCAAATCGCAGAGACCTTTTTTCATATGCAATTCGTTCGCAGGGATTTTTTAAATGTCATATGAGATCCCTGTGACCTCACTCTTCGATCTGCCAGCATAACAGTCTCCCAATGTTTTCACCAAGTCGCTGTGTACACCTTTGGTTCACAGTTTTTTTTTCAAGCAGAGCTACTTGATGCAGCCCTAATTTCGTTTTCCTCCATTTTGATGTTATCTCTTCGACGGATAGAATTCAAATGAATATACCTTCTGAGAATCATGGTCTATGCATATGATTTTTTTGCGCTAAACCAGTGGGTATATAATACAGCAAAAAGATGTGTTTTAAGGTTTTAATGAGTACTGGAAATAAGCGATTAATATTAGTTTTGGATCCCTGCTGTGTATATATTATATGTATGATTGGGTAAGTACGCGTCAGGGGCCGACACACTATCCACTGCTCCACAGCGCCCTCTAATCTTCTCTTATATTTCAAATTAGGTAAATTGCATGTTTGTAAATTAAATTAAATTGGACCGAGAACTGATCCTTGCAGGACTTCAGCGCTAAGAAAGTGGACAGTTGTAGATACATTGTCAATGACGACCTTAAAATTGGGGTCCGACAGAAGTTGATTTGCCCTATCAACGAATTTCAGTTTCTTTTTTTTTATATATATAATTCGTCCAGGTTCAAGAGTGTACGCTCTTATGGTTTTTGTCACAGAACCTGGACAGGGTTTAGATGGTTTGTGTCAAAGATGTTCGTTCACTACTCTCCGGAGGTGGTTGTCCTAGATAGAATTTTAGAGACTCGACTCAATTTGCGTTGGTTGTAGTTCACAGTAACTCTTTTGTTTCCCTCTCATGAAGGTGTTATATTGGAAATACTCTGTGTGTAAGAATTTTAAAGTGAATAACTTATACATGTTCCCGTACAAAGTGCACACAGTGCACCAGTTGATGCCTGCTGATTATCAGCCGCGTGTGAATTACTTATCGCGAATTAATTACGTGTGCCATCCTTAATCCTTAATCTCAACAACGAATAGGATGAATCATCGTTAGCGACGAGGCGCATTTCCATTTGAGCTGTTACGTCAATGAGCAACATTTTTGTTTGTGGGGCATTGAAAATCCGAGCGTGATGCAAGAAGAGCCGTTACATCCCCTTAACAATTAGATGCATGATTTTTCCAAATTTGGATTAAAAATTATCCTGACTAAGCATTGGCTATAGAAACACTTCCTCATCAATAATTTTTAGATTTGTCAAATTATATGTTAATAATTTGCTTCTTCTTCTTCTTTTCCTTTTTCTGGCGTTGTTATGGTCAGAAGTGTAGGACCATAACCTTCCCACTTAACTGCATTCCTACTGGTCCGCTTGTGGGGTCCGCCGGTTTGACATCGGATAGTAGCGGTAGGCTTCCCGGTTTGGGATTACTTCATCGCTGAGGCCAATCAAATGCTGGTGTTTTTGCATTGTTTTTCGGCCTGCCTTGTTTTTTTTTTTTTTTTTTGTGACACGGGCATGCTCCAGATTTTTTTGTTTGATCTTACTCTTACAACACCGGTGATCTCCAGTCGTGTCAAGCCACTGATTTGCATGTACACTTGTGGGACAGTTTAATGGTGGTATATGTGTCACTAGGCTCACTTTGGTGTTTTCTAAATTGCCTAGATGTGATTTTTGTTTACCTTTGTTTTAGTCGCCTTTTACGACAAGCGAGAGGTATCGCTGCAGGGATATTCTTAACCCGTCCTTGCACGGAGCAATTATGTTAATAATTTGCTAAAATATATTTTGTGCCAAATATGGCACATTATGCATTTAGCCTTCAAAAAATTAAAACTAGAACCGAGTTGATTTGCTAAAGTTTTAATATTGTTAATAATTCAAATTTTATTTTTTCGTAATATTATAATATGTACATACATATGTTAATGTACATTAATAGAAACATCTACTTTTCATGAAATGTTGAACATTTGCGGCATGTTAAAAAAAGATTTATATTTGCATGATGGGAACTTACACCTCGGACTTGGGCGAACTGACCCCAACATTTGGGGGTGGTCGTGGTGCAATGGTAATCATCACCGACTGTTAAGCGGAAGGTTTGTATTTCAAGTCTGTCTATAACCAAGAACAATTTCTATACGGAATAATTTTTCAACAACATAAGTTGTGAGTGAAAGATGATCTAAAGAACGCTGACGAAGGCATTACACTCGCAGTATAAGATCACTTCAAAATTCATACTCTGCATGGGCATTTTCAATGCAATACTTTAATGACATGGAAATAAAGAAAAATTTACTATGAACTACAACCAACGCAACAAAATTAGTCGAACCTCCCGAATCCTATCTAGGACAACCACCCCCGGAGAGTGGTGAAAGAACATCTTCGACTCAAACCATCTACACCCCGTCCAGGTTGTGTGACAAACACCATAAAAGCGTAACTCTTGATCCTGCGCGAACTCTAAAAAAACCGGCGTATGGTTGACGCCATCACACTTGTTGAAGGTATGGGTGCAGGTGGTCCTTTTTTTAAGTTGAATTGAAGAAACAGGCCTTCCACGTTTTAACAAAGACCGTGAGCTGGTACAAATATTGCACAGGGTCTTTGCTGATTCGTTTCGAAAGCGAACTAAATTTATGTCATTGTGAGTTTGTTTATAGAGGAGCCATGAATTTATAATAGCCAAATCGACCAAGTAGAAACTGCACATATACAACTTTTTGGATTTCATAGAAATAGTAGACCATCCGATAAAGCTGGCCATCAAATCTACCCCTCCCATATATCGATTATTTTATTTTATTACAGCCGGTCATTTTATTGTTATGTAGAATTTAGTTTTTCTACCGGATCTTTCTATAATTTCCTTCAGTTCAGTTCAAACAAAGGTTGATACTATGTTGACGCATTCATTAGCTTTCCATGTCAAATTGGAAATAGATGTTCCTTCAAAATCAGTACGAATTCGACTGAGGCCTCTCTAGCTGCGTTCTTTATTTCATCATTGCTTGGTAGCTTGCAACTTGGTATCCTGTTCCGCCTCATTGTTTCCAAGGAAAGAATTCTAACTTTACCAAATAATACTGAAGCTGAAGGATGGTGTAAAAATGATCAAATCAATCTTGCATGCCCGGGTTACTTCTCGACAACTACACAATATTGCTACTTGATCCTAAATCTGGCTCTTTGTGTTATACACGTTCAGCAGCATTATTTTCTAGACATGTGTAAACTTCAAAATTGTATGCAGAACCAGACACACTATATAAAACAAAAATATATTGAAGTATTGCTTCAGATGATGTTTGGTTTTTAGATGCACAAATTTGTTCATCGGCGGAAAGGTGAATTGATAGACATTTCCTTTTGAATCATTCAATAACTACGAATTTTATAAAATTTGTCAAAACCTGATGAAGTTTGTTTAGTTATCGTTTTGGAATTATTATTGAAGTGTAAAGAATGAATTTTTTCAAAGCAATTTAGTGTCATAAAATTCTTTACCATATCAAGGCCGATATCTCTATCTCAATAAATTCTTAAATTTGGGTACATTGCAGCTGAAGATAGAATTAAAACGCCAAGATAAAAGCCACATTTTACAACAGAAATTTTTCGGAAATAAGAAACATTACAAATACGTATGTATATGCATGAATGCATAATGTGACATATATGTATGGCACAAACAAACAGTCGCCCAAAAAACTGGTAAAAAACTTACCGTGAATTATTATATGTTTATTCCCCGCTTCAGTAAGCTATAAACTTACTAAAAATATTTTTTTATAATAGTTAACTATACAAAATTATAATGTTAGACGATGTTCGCTCAACTGATTCGCACTAACAAAGAGATGCACTGTACAACAATTACGCTATGTCAATTTTGTAAATATTTATAAGAGAAAATCAACAACTGCACATATAATGCCCCCATGGATATAGATGACATGATATGGCGTGCTATTTGAACCAACAAAATGTCTCCAAGCTCAAATATTGGACGGAAACTTGTTTGTGTCACATATGGAACATTATGCATCTAAGGGAAGACACTGTGTGATGCGGCGCTCACGCGGGATGAGTGATTGAGCCATATTTTTTTGAGGACGCCATCGGCAATATGGTCACTGTTACTGGTGAATGGGGATTGGGTGAGTGGGGCCACATGTTGTTTCAACAAGACGGTGCAACCGCATACGCAGCACAAGCCACAATGGATCTTGTGAAGGAAGCATCGGCAGACAGGATTTGGATAGCAGGTAATTGTTCATATATTATGCATACCACCAGGAAAGTAGGCGCCAAGGATTATTTACGATAGGTCGCTTTAAGCAGATGACTGCTTGAGGAATCAAATTGGCTTAATATCGATAGCCAGAAAAGCCACGTTTCACATCTACTCGGTCCATACGGCATTATGAAATTCTTTATACTGTTTATCACAATTACCTTGAACTCCCTGAGCCTCAAGTTCTCACGGCAAGAGCTTTATTATGATTATATCTCTTATGACTGAATTCGAATAGATATATGGTACAGGATCTGAATGAAATCTCTTTAGTCACCAGGGAAGAGGATGCCCTTTCTTTACGGATAGACGTGTCCTTTGCTCTCGATGGTCCCTTGTTTATTTTCTTATTTATTTAGCTTCTATGCTCGAAAGAACCTAAAACGGAACTCAATAACAACACTTTTGTCGGGACGTGCCCGACGTCCTCTATTTATCAGTTATTTTCCAATTTCAGCCTACCATGTAATGAAATTCCTATTCAGCCAACTAGTCTCCTCCTCTCGTAGAAGCAACTCAATTGTTAGCCGCAGTAAAAACTAGAATAACGACAATACTAATAAGGGATTCGAATAGGGTGAGCGGCGTATTGCGGCTATCTCTCTCTATGTGCGCTAATCTATCACGTCCAAGTCTCGCGATTTGGACGATAAAAAAACTCTCCTAAGGTCACACTCCACGTTAACAGTCTATCGTTTATTTACCCCCGGCCTCTGCGACCACCCCTTCTGTAGCATACCACATACACCCAGGACATAAAAACATTCAAGAAAACAACCCGAGGTAGCGATATCGGTGTTGTGTTTCTTTATGGTTTATCGATTGGGATATCAACGTAAATGGTTTCTTGTCTGCAATGGAAATGGTGATGATAATGTATCACTTGAAACGATTCCACGCACACGCGGAATGAAAGCGGAAAGCCGGCACTAGACAATTACGATGATAGTGTCGAAGGAATCGGCACAGAAGCGGTGCAACGAGAATCCGGCACTGAACAATTCAGATTCCCAACAGTGAATGAACTGCTAGTCGTATGAGCAACAATAAGGCTAGTGGAGGATATATGTATGTAGATGAAATGAGCGGAGTGGCTATGAGTGGCTCGGATTTGTGCGCATGTCTTGCTCCAGGATTCGCACATATTTGTCGAGTGAAATATTCGGTTCTATGGTTATGGGCTGTTGGTATTTTTAGAATTCAGCATGAACTTATAAGTTAAAAGGTGGTCAAATCCACTCGTTTTAGTTCCATTTACTATTTTCGAAGTACAAGTATTTGAGTTGTTGTCGTCATAGTCGGACAGCCCGTTGTCGATTCAAATCAGTTGATACAAGCCGTGGGGTTCAGGGTAA
This sequence comes from Merodon equestris, assembly GCA_958301585.1. Taxonomy (NCBI): domain Eukaryota; kingdom Metazoa; phylum Arthropoda; class Insecta; order Diptera; family Syrphidae; genus Merodon; species Merodon equestris. Next base: position 152,967,485 of record OY284413.1, on the reverse strand, counting down.
CAAATATATGGTCCACATATTTGTGGTTATCAAGTCACGTGGTTGAGACCGAAATCTTTAAATATTTTTGGGTCAAGGTAACGACAGTGAAGGATTTTGTAGAACTACTTCAAATTGAGATGGGCCTTTACAGGGTTTGTAAATTGGTTTTTCAATGTGTTTATATGTATATGCACGTACGACATTGCTGTTATAAAAGGGGCTAATGGGATAAGTTCGTTTGTAAAGGGTGTCTAATGGAAAATTTTCAAGTTTGAAATAAAATAAATAAAAAATAAATATTGGAAAAATGAGCAGTCATGTTACGGATTTTATTTTTAAAAACAATATCTTCTAAATGACGTCCATTTCTTTCCGCAGACGGACCCTCACATGTACAATAACGCGTGAACATATGTAGAGCTGGTTTAATGGCGGCAGCTCCGCGGTGAATTTTTCTTGCAGGGCCTGTAGTGTTCGAGGATTGTTATTATGAACTTATCAATTTTCTTATCAATTTGTTCGGGAAAATAGACCTCAGCTTCTCCATCGAGATCCTAGCCGTGTGTCGTGTAGCGCAGTCTTGGTGAAACAGCGTTCTGTTGTAGTGCCTGGGGAACAGCTGCAGTTGCGGTAGCAGAAACTCGTGCATCATTCGGCAATACACTTTAGTAGTGACTGTCTCTTGCTTGTTAAAAAAATAAGGACCAATTATCCCTTGTGCAGAAATGGCACACCATACCGTCGTTTTGCGGCAATATGGACGTTTCAGATGGCGTTCTCTAAGGTTGTTTGGGCACCAGTAACGCAAGTTATGTTTATTTACGTAGCCGTCCATATGAAAATGTGCTCCATTACTAAACAATGTGTTGCCCAACTTTCGTGCTATTCGAAAAGGTGCTATTCCCAATAACAATGAGAAGGTTTCTCGCAGTGGAACCCTCCCTCTCCACTTTACCCTTGCGCTTCAAATCGTCGAATTTCACTGACTTCAACTTCACTAGTGCCTCAATAAGTTCCCTAAATGGAAACTTTACCTTGCCAACGTTACTTAAGACCCTCACAGCCCACACATTGCTACTAACTCACCGTTGATCACGTCAACTCCATATTTAATACCGTCAAATCATCATCGGTGGTCATTTCAATCTCCCACACCTGAAATGGTTTTCATCCAATGATGAGACCCATTATATCGTCATTAACCCCTCCCCATGTAAGGAAATCCTTTTCATAGATCATTTCTCTGACTCCGGCCTTCTGCAATTCAGTACATCACCAATAACATGGATAGACAAATCGACCTGTTCTTCTCATCTGATGCCGTAAACTGCGTTGTTACCCCAAGTAATCATTTTCTCTCCACTTTAGACCACCTTCATCCATCTTTATCGGTAAGTCTTTCACTCGAGACCCAATTCACTATTCTTCCCTCCGAAAATGCGTACTGTTTCAATTTCCGGAAAGCTGACTTCGCGAAACTAAATAATCTGCTCAACAATGTTCATTTTAACTTCCTTCTTAATCTTAACTCACATATATCCTTAAACAAAACCCTTGCGCTATTTTACTCCTTACATTTTCAGCCGCTTCATTTTTTCAGTCCCATATCCACAAAAAAAAACAAAAAAAAAGACTAAACTTCATCTGAAACAAAAGTTAGTACGCCTATCTTAGATCCTCCTCTGCATCTGACGATTCTAATTAAATGCAGGACACTAAATTTGCACAGCTATGTGAATCACTCTACTCAGATACCTGAACCGAATGGAATCCTCCCTTATCCTGACCCCAAGTGTTTCTTCCACTTCATTAATATAAAAAGAAAAATCGATAACTACCCCGCTACTTAATTTTCTAAATAACTCATCCAACGAACCGAAAATAATCGCCAACTTCTTTGCTCATTCTTTCAGCCAATCATTCACCGACCAGGATCTTCAACTCAGCTCTGTCTCTCAAGGACTCTTTCCTCAGCTTTGAAAATATGCTTATATCATTCCAGTCCACAAAAAAATACTGAAAAATTATGTATCTTTTCGAGAGCATGGCTTATGATGCACTATTATTTGTATTATTATTTCACTGCGCACCCATATTTTCTCCTAACATAGGTTTCTAAAAGGTCGATCGACAACCACAATCTTTGTGGGCACTTGAAGTCGGCGGAGAAGTAGACGTTGTCACCATTGACTTCAGCAAAGCCTTTAACTCACCAAATTATTCCCCTCAAGCTCGCTACCGTCGGTTTCTCTCCTGGTTTTATCTCATGGACCAAATCTTATTTAAAATATCGTCAATATAAGATCTTTTGTCTCTGACCCAATTAATGCTACCTCCGGTGTCCCACAAGGTAGTCATCTCGACCCATTGATATTTATTCTAACCATTAATGAGGTTGACAGCCATATTCCGATGATGTGAAAATATTTAAACACATGTGTTCCCTTGTTAACTCGTGCTCTCTCCAATCAGACATTAACAGGTTCACTACTTGGTGTCAAAGAAAAAACATTTCGAGCTCAATGTCAGCAAATGCCAAGCCATCACGTACTCCCGCAAGCACACTTCCTCACCACCCAGAACCTATATTATTCCTAATGAAACCGTTCCCCCTGTCAACTTCTTGGTTGATCTAGGGGTTATTTGTGACCGTGAACTCAATTTTCGCTTCCATATCGACAATATTATCAAACGTATCATCTCTGCCCTCGGTTTCGTGAAACGTTGGTCCAAAGAATTCTCCAATCTTTACGTTATAAAATTATTATACATTACTTTCGTTAGGCCTCTTCTCGAATATGCTAGTCAAGTCTGGTCCCCCTCTTACGAATCCCACCCTACGCGTACTGAGGTCATTCAACATAGGTTTATCCGTTTTACCCTTCGCAGCCTTCCCTGGGCTGACCCCCTTAAACGGATCGCTTAAAATTAATCAAACTCCAACCAACCAAACTGCACGACCTTCTAAGCGGTAGCATTAACAGCCCCACATTATTGCACATGATTCCCCTTAACACCAACCCACATAACCTTCGGTCCATGCCCTATTTCTGTATAAACACTCATCGCACAAATGATGGCTATCATGAACCAATGTCCAAAAAGTTAAGCAAAGCTAACACTAATCTTTTCGACTTTCACATCAAAAAGTCCAGTCTTAGAATTGCCCTATAGCACTACCCTTTACCCTCTCCTTAACCGTTTCCACCCTGTCACCTAGTTAATAAGTTATTTTTTAGTTAAGGCTTGCATTATGCTAATAAAGTGCCCCTGTGGGGGCGTTTAAACCAAATTTTCTTTAGAACTTGCACGATTTGTATTTTGTATGGAAGAAACAAAAATCCCGACCAATGACTAATCGCAAAAAATGCGCATCCCCTGCTTACCATACCCCGCTAGCTTTCGAGCATTCAAAATTTAAAGTTGAAAATTTCGCGCTGGACTTTATATGGAAAGAACTATGACTAACTAAACTAGGTCGCCGCAGTCGCGTGTCGTGTCGCTACGCAGCGACATATTAGAGCGGAGCTAGTAAATAAAATTTTCAATGAACTTTTTCTTCAAACATTGGCTGTGAAATTACCAGGAACATCAAATATACTATTTTGCATTTGCATGCTGTTGATGATAAATTCGTATGATAATTGGAGACATTCATTAACCTGATTGTTGCCCCACAAAATGTCAACTTTCTTCATACCGGCAATTGATTTTAGGATTTAGAATTTTTTTTCATCTGAGGTGACCACTGTTGCGGGGTTCGGATCAAACATTCGAACTTGATAATGTTTTCCAACTTTACGGAAAATCAAAACTATTTGATGGTAGCCAAAATAAAGAGGAGATCCGAACATGTTGGCCCGAACTAACGAAGTTACTCGCACAAACAAATCGATTCCATGATAATATTGGAAGAAGGTTTGGATGTGCCGCCTTGCATCTTTGGGCTTGTAACTGCGCTGCCACTTTATTTTTTGGGTGTACACGTCACCTTGGAATATTGCGACCTTACCAACTTTAATAATCGGAAGACCTTTAAGTTGTTCAGCAATTTTTATTTCTAGAGTTCAATTTATTAGAATATACGCATGCATTTCTGGTCGACAAAACTTACTTTTTAAGCTTGTATGAAACTTATTTATTAATTGACATTGTCGAGTCGCAGACCATTTGTCTGTTCCTGCAAAGCTAAATTGATATTCGTTTAAATCCATTGTTTAATACTGAGCAATTAATTGGAATCAAAACAGAACAATTGTTTTAGCGCCAACATGGTCGCGCGCAAATGCAAGGCCACAATTAAGCCACTGCTCAACAAAAATTAAGGCTATGGTTGGCAACAATCAAGCCACTGCTCAGCCACAATTAAGGCCATGGTTGGCAACAATTAAGCCACTGCTCAGCAACAATTAAGGCATTGATTGGCAACAATTAAGGCCAAGGTTGACAACAATTAAACCACTGCTCAGCAACAATTAAGGGCATGATAAATTTGATACGCAATCTTACATAGAGAAGGTCATCTGTTAGATATGTCAATATGCTCGTCTTTGACCACGAATATCAGAAATGGCAGGGAAGGTACAGTAATTTTTAGTACAAATTAAGAAACTGTATGTCAATAATATTCTCTCGCTATTCGAGCCACAACTTTTGAAAATCCCTCTTTATGGACTTTAACCTACCAATCCTGTCTATTTGATAAACTATATGTCAAAGAAAAAAAAAATAAAACTTTCCATTAAGAATTTGTATGTCAATTAAAATAATTTTTGTGGGCCAAAATTAAAAATGTTCGCTTCGTCATGACGAGCGAAATTTTACATATTTTAATCCAGTTAAAAAATCACAGAAATCCGCCCAGAACTCGAGGTGCTACACACGGGCAAAGATTTGACTTTTCTTACAGCATGAGAGCTTCGCTCGCTCCGCTCTAATGATGATTCATCTAACAAAGTGAAAAGCTTACCCAGGGAATTCGTCTGCATTTTGTGGTACTTTTTCGCAGCTAGAAATCGCATCTGGTTTAAAATCTGCTTATACTTCATATGAATTTAGAATTTTGCCTAGACTTCACACTATTTTTTTTAAATCATAGGTTATTTTTACACTCACAGCTGTTTCCCGCTCGAACTCTTGACAGAAAGTCAGTATTATACCTCCGCGGAACGAAATGAATCGCTTTACGCTTGAACAACGTTGGGAAATATTGAAAACTTATTTCCAAAGTGAGTGCTGTGTAGCCCAGACAATGCGTTTTTCAAAAAGAAATTTAGGCCGAAATGAACCACCCACCGCGATTGCTGTATGTAAATTTGTGCAAAAGTTCGTGAGACTGGTATCCTAGTGGACAACACTCATGGTCCCCGTCGTTGTACGGTGTGCACAGATGAGAATGTGGCTGCTGTGGCCAAGAGTGTGAGACTCAATTCACACTTTTCTCAAACATTTCACGCGCTAGCCCGAGGAGAATTCTGCACAAAGATTTCGGATTATTCGCTTACAAGGCCCAATTGTCTCAGCCATTGAAGGCGCGCGACTATCCGTCCATGAATATATATATTCTCCTTACTCTTTATTAATGATCAGTAGGACAAAATAAAAAGGAAAATTCATTCACAATACAAAACAAAAAACAAGAAAACCCAAATATTTACACTCAGAAAATACTCGTTATTGGACAGGGCCATCCTGCTCATTTATAGTATTTTTAGGTTGAAACTCAAGATTCGGTATACACCACACGCTCGACTTATCATCTGATACACGTAGATTAAACTTGCTCTCGTCTCTACGCAGGACCTTTGGAATATAAAAACAAATAATTAAAATATTCAAATAAACCTTTCAAATGAAATGATTACCGTTTAAAGGAAGTCATCTATTTCAGGAAATGTTGTTTGGTTTTGTTTTTGGGATTTTTTTCGTTCAATCCGCCCGGAGAATTTATGTCCGTGTTGCGAGTTCACATCCTTTCGTTTTTTGTTTTCTATGAAATGTTAAAAATGCTTGTTTCGTCTTTGTCTGTCTATACATATTTGTATCTTGTAATTATTTCGTGAACAGAAGAATGGCTCCTTCCAACTAAATAAGCAATCTCTACAAAAAGTTTTCTTTTTTCGTTGAATTTAACTATCAATTGTCCAACTTCTAGGCTAGGTTGCATTTTGTTTGGAGCCATGAGGTATGAAATTCGAGTAAAAGCAGTAGAATATAGGGTTAACTTTTGAATTTCGCGAGTTAGGTACAAGCTCTTTGCAGATGTTAATAACGATATTCACCCTGGAAGCCCCAGAGCGTCAACGGATGAATATATTGAAGTACTGAAGAAATTTGTTATCGAAACGTGTGTCAACGAAATTTTTGACCAAAACAACCGTCCCAATGGCAACGCCCAGGAGCTGAATAACGAACCAGATTTGTGAAAAGGGTCATCACTGGTGAATAAACATAGGTACATTTTATGACAAAACCAAAGCCGAATCATCCCAATTTTTTTTTTTATAATTCGTGCAGGTTCAAGATTGTATGCTCTTATGATATTTGATGATTGTGTCGAAGATGTTCGTTCACTACTCTCCGGGGGTGGTTGGCCTAGATAAGATTTGAGAGATTCGACTGAATTTGCGTTCGACTGAATTTGCGGGGTATGAATTTTAAAGTGATCTTATGTTTCGAGTGTTATGCCTTCGTCAGCATTTTTTGATCATCTCTCATATACACAGTTTTTCCATATACATAGGAATTGTTCTTGACTATGGTCGGACTTGAACTACCGACCTTCGGCTCATCAGTCGGTGATGATTACCATTGCACCACGAAGCGTCTTCTTGGCAGGACCGAAAAAAGCACCCCAAGTTTCCTCATACTGAAATCGCTATTGCGGGCGAATTCAGTGGACATAATTCTAATTGGCTTCAACATTCGGGTCAGACAACACCCATAGGAAGCTATGTAGAAATCTTAGCTGCGGTAAACAATCTAACCCAGCTAGTAAACGGGCCAACATGAATATCTGACATTGCAGATCATTCCAAAAACACCCTGGATTTGTTCCTCGCCTCTTGTCTTGATAAGTATTCCATCGATATATTGTCACCTCTAGACTCGTCAAACCATTGTGTCGTTTCAGCTAATTTCTAGTATTCAAACCACACAGTTAGAGAACGAATTCCTAAAAAAACAGTATTGCTCTACGAGAAAGCCAATTGGAGCGGACTCAACAACTTTTTAAGGAATTTTAGCTGGTCAATGTGCTTCCTCGATAGTGATGTGGATGCCGCTGTACGAACATACTACATACTTCTGCTGGGTATGAAATCCTTCATTCCACATAAAGAGTGAAGAGTATCAAACCTAAAGCGTGGTATGAATCGAGCTGTAAGGATATTATTTCAGCCTTCAGCTTTTTAAACAAATCTGCTATCCGCACATGTTGCAGCCAGCTAAACTCTCTTAGATTGCACCTTGTCTCCGCCTGTACTTGATATTCCGCTTTCGCACTCGTACAGTTACAAGAGTACTTTAGGATCTCAACGTGCACAAACCCGCTGGCCCTGATGGTATTCCCCCACTACTTCTGAAGAGGTGTTCTTCCACGCTGGCCAAACTAGTGCGTAAGCTTTTTCATCTTTCCTACTATTCTAGTTCCGCCCTCTGAGTCGCCCCCTATCAGGGTCGCATCCTCAATATGCGATTCATATACCCGGGGGGCTAGATTAAAAGGCTAAGTGGCTTAACCAACATAGTTTTTAGCTGTATGGCTATTATTAGCTATATAGCTATTTAGCTAATCTAATGCGAAATGCCGAGAACTAATTGGTTATGCTGTGACAGATAATCGATTACATTTGCTATTTAGCTGTTGGCTTTTTTGCTATTCGGCTATTTAGCAAATCTAAGGCTCTCAATTGTGGTGTAGGGTAACCCAACTGGGAGTAACGGCTTGACCAGAAACCTAATTCTGGAACCACGGGAGACAGGTGCTCCCGGGACAATAATGTCAGACTGATAAATGACAGTAATGTCAGATATCGGAATGACAGTCCTGGCCTGTCTTGCGGTATACCCTCTTGTGGGAGTATCGTGGGGGCTGTGGTTATCCCAAATCGCGGGAATTTGAATGCTATAACGAACAACAGTAATTTTACTCAGTTGTTCGAAGGGTGCCGAGCATCTTAAGATCGGTAAGAGGTTTTAGTTAGGCTTCGCCTCATACGAAGAGGGAAGCCATGCCACTACGCATGGCTTCGAATCTGGTACTTAGTTGCAATAGAAGGGCGTTGGTTGTCGCACAAACATCAACCCCTTGCGGGAAGGCCCGCCGTGGAATTAAGCCGACAAGGCAGGTGTCCACGTAAAACACATAGCGGAGTCTACTATTCTAGTCTCTGTCCGAGTAGATGGAAAACAACATTTGTCCAGCCCCTCCCCAAAAAGTGGCGAATCTTCGTCTACCACCTTCTACCAACCCATAGCACTAACGTCCCTTCTTTCTAAAGGGCATGAAATATCTTGAATCGCGGAAACTTCTTAATGACCGGCAGTACGGTTTCCGCTGCAACAGATCCACTGGTGATTTGATGACATATCTCACCGAAAAGTGACACCAATCTTTGCACCATTTCGGCGAAAGGAAGATTGTAGCGCTCGACATTTCAAAAGGATTTGACAAAGTTTGGCATCAGGCTCTCTTGTCGAAAATGCGTGCTTATGGTATCGATGAGTCTCCTCTTTATGGATTAAAGATTACCTTTCGGGCTTCAATCCAAGTTGTTTGGACGGTTTGCTACCTCTAATCCAATACACTCCTTCGCTGATGACAGTACTCTTAGCTTTTCATATTTGTTCCATGACTCACATCCCTTCTCTTCGGCCGTAGAAACGGAACAGTAGCGTATGTCCAGCAAATTAAATTCCGACCTTGACAGCATAATAAAATGGAGTATAAACCATAGAGGGGAATTTAATGCTTCCAAAACACAATTCTGTCTATTGTCACCATCAATAATCAGCCATTATACTTGAATGGCGCTTGTGTCGAAAGACTTTCCATCCTTGGTATGTGTGTTAATAAAACTCTTAGTTGGAATGACCACATATTCGAGGTCGCTAAGAACATTGCGAAAAGTCTAGGTTTCCTCAAACGATGCAAGAAATATTTCGCCCCCTTTGATCTGACTTCAATTTACAGGGCCTACATCCATCATAAGCTTGAATACAATGCTCATACCTGGTCTGGTGCTCCCAAGACCTCGTTGCACGTGCTAGTTAGAAAATAAAAGCGAGCGATAAAACTAATAGGAGACAACAATATCGCGATCGATAGACTCACTCGAACAATGCTCAAGTGAGCTAGTCAATTGCGCTCCTCCCCTCCAAGAATATAACCGCAATACAAATCTCGCCAGGAATGCTCATCAGTTCACCCTCAAGCCTGTCTTCGGACGCACAGATAAATTTAGAGACACGTTTTTGCTTAACATTTCCCACTCATTACAATCCACAAACATTTAAAACCAATGTGCACCGATACCTCCTTTCCCTCCCTTTATCTATAACTTCCGCGGTGTGCTGTTATCGACTCCTTGACATTTGAAGGTAGTTATTACTCCATGAGCATGCGTCAATTACAAAAAAAAAAGTTCGGTCCATTGTGAAAATCTTGCTCATTTTTTTCTTTGATTATAATGAGTTCATGCCGGAGGGTCGCATGGTCAATAGATACTCGTATCATCTCCAAGCTAGGCGCCATTTGAGTGAATTAATACGAAGAAAACATCCACATATATGGGAAAAAATTCAAGGCCGTAACATTGTAATAATGCACCTGGCAAAAACAATACAAAAATCATGCCTCCGCCTCCGCATTCGCCCGCTTTGCCCCCTGCGCCTTTTTTTTCACAAAACTAAAAGGACGGAGGTTTGCCACGATTTAGGAAATGAAAACTCCATCGCTTGAAGAGCTCAAGGCTATACTAAAAAGTGATTATCAGGAGTGCTTCGGGGTTTGGGAAAAGCGCTGGTGCAATACAATACATTGTTAACACAAAACTTACTACTTCGTCATATTAAAAATTTAAAAAAAGATTCGCTGAAAATTCTACCATTATCTGACTCCCAAGTCTTTGAGCTGGTGTTTGCATATTATTTTTTTTGTGTTTTATGATTTTGAATATGTTTGGTATTCATTATATTTATCTCAGTATGCTCCACCATTTTCATCGATTTTGGTGCATACGAGTATAGTGTAGAGAACACTTTCTCATATAAATATAAATAGGAATTCGAATGGATTTCAAAAAACCTAGGCTGCTTACCGAAATTAAAAATATTTTAGAAATTAGGAAATCAAGATTGATTTGAAAGATCTACCTGATTGTTTCTCCCGCTCAAGTGAGTCAGCTTTCATCTTAAAGCCTTAAGGACGTGCAAATAAGAAGCATAATACCCCTAACTTTTGAAAGTGATTTCTCCCTCGCTTTAACTGCTCGACTCTCAAATGATTGATGAATGAAACGGTTGGATATTTATGACAAATTACTTCCGGCGAAATTGAAGAAAACAATTTCCTGCCAATACCCTATCAAGCGGGAATTCGTTTCCAAAGCACTTTTAAAAAAAGAAACGAAAAGAGTTTTACCAATGATTACAAAGTGAGGCGAAAGGAAAAAGGTACCAACTCAATTCAGTTGCTATTGATATTGATATTGGTGCTCCAAGCGGTTGGTAAACTCTTCTGGACAACGCCAAATCTCAAGTATTTGCCTGGTAATTTCATGTAAAACACCTTAATCTGCTCACAGAGTATGCTGAGCCAAGAGCTTTAGGGATGGACGCAGGAAGAAAACAACAACCGTGTATACATTTCTACGTGTAGCGAGTATACAGACATACGAGTATTTACCCCTCTTGATGCTCGCGGAGCCTCCTGTCTGTTTGCTATCTGGACCCATCGTGTTGTTTATCCGTGTTCTCGGCGTAAACATCATACTTGTTTTACTCGTAAAATGAGCTGGAGAGTTTTAATTTTACTTACGTCTACGCATATATTTTAAAGTGCATAATTAACCAGAGAGGCTGTTCTCCGGATTTTATAGTCGTACAAATGCCTGTACAATCGCTTCAAGGGCTACCGCGAAGCATAATTCTTTTAGCTTGGGGTGGATACTGTTTGGATCGATTTTCTCTCTCCGGGCTCTTCCACCCTTCTTATTACTCAATTTTCGTCAAATTGGCTGTCCTACCTAACACTTAAACCAAATCCGTGTAAATTTAAGTCATATTTACATTTTTATGTTTTAATTTCATATGTCGGATCCAATTCAGGTTGCAGCTTTAGCCTCTCATTGAGGCAAATTAAGGTTCCTGAGATTCGAAGAGACCACGGTGGAACTTTGAAGTTTTACTTTAAAATGAATTATAAATATACCTGCTTTTTTAAATTAAATGGTAGATAGTGTCTGTGTTTAAGTATAATAATAATAGGAAGTTATGGTGAAGTAAAGAGATCCATATCCTTTGATTGGAAGGCGAGGATTTTGTTTTATAGCTCGTTGGGTAGCGATAAAGTGATATGACACCGCCTTTGCATTTAGACGACATGTCCCGGATTTTATAATACTTACCGTAAGGTGGGTTCCCACCTTCTATTAGCATAATGCACCTAATGGCGTGGCTACATATGATGGCACTGCCGATTGTACAGGTATTCGCTTGAAAATGTTAGCTCGTATGACTGAAATTTATGATTTAAGATAGTTGATTCTGAGGCGCTTAATACTAGCGCCATATTATTCAAAGTGGAAGATAAAACTAAACGAAAACAAAATGCAAGCAGTCTTTTTCACAAGAAAAAGAAAACATTGCTTTCTACCTTCCGCTCAATTACAATTTAATGAAGTGAGCATCCCATGGGAGTCGTGTGTTAAATATTTAGGAATCTTTCTTAATGACTTCCTATCCTTTTATTTGTAGAAAATCCTTATTATCAATAGACAACAAAACTATAATCTACAAGGTCATTTTTAAAGCGATTCTTCTATATGCCTGCCAAGAGTGGGGTGATTGTGTAAAGTGCCATATAAAGAAATTGCAAGTATGTCAAAATAAGCTTTTAAAAATGATGCTTAATTTACCATGGCATCAATTTACCCTAGATCTGCATCAAAAAAGTGAATGTTGAACTGATCAATAAAAGGATTGAAAAACTTAAAACTAGGTTTGTGGAACGATGTAGTTGTGCTGTGAACCCGCTAGTAAAAGAAATGTGTGATAATTAAATTGTTTTAGTTCCGCTGTTATTTATTTATTTATTTTCTTGCTTGTTTAGTTTATATATATTTTTGTTTACTTTTGTTTATTTATTTATATAATTTATTTATTTATTTACTTAGTTAGCACAACGCGACCGGCGATGACCTGCGGTAATACGATCCACTAGTCTTGACCGTGATTGCATCGGTAAAGTGTGGGAACACGTTCCGGCGGAACTTGCATGCGTTGCCGATCAAATAACTACGCGAGGAAAGACGATCCACTTAGGGGATTGCATCAGCCAACAGAACACCTGTGTCAGCACGTGACCGGCAACGATACGAAGTGGGGAGATAAGCCTAGGCAGCGAGGCAGTCAAATTGGAATAGAGGAAATTAAACTATTTTAAATACGGGTCGAAGTTCTTGTTTTAGTAAGTCGAACTGTTGTGAACAGGCTGGCGTTCGGGTTTTTTTTTAGGATCCCATGAAAGGAATCCTCTAACTACTTAAGTAACTATTTATGTACATTTATATTAGTATTTATTTATTTATTTATTTAATTATTTATTTTCATTTATTTTATTTATTTATTAATTTACTTATTTATTTATTTTTTTTAAATTTTTTTATTTTGCTTGTATAGAAAGTTTTTGTCGTATTTTACTTCTAAATCATTGTTTTTTTTTTGTCTTTTCTTTTTTCCTTTCTACAAAATATCAAAAATGTTCAGTGGTGGGAAGATATAACCTAATTATCAAACCCTGTACGGTAGCAAACCATTGTAAAATTTTACGAAATAAATATCTAAAAATTCTCAGGCGAACTCTGATTCTCTTACTGCAATAAGTCAAGTTTCGCACAAAGATATATGACCTAAGCACTTTAACTTGCTGACAATGTGGTGATGGGCCTCCAATTCCAAATAAAATCAAAGTATTTTGAAGCGTTCACTTCGTGGGGGTCGAGAAGGATATTTTGCTAATCGGATACATGTAATATAATTGATACATCTTGCTGCGGGCTTTAATAAGCAAACACTTACTGTCGTTAGATCCTCAAAAAATTCCGATTGGTAATATAACATATGTACAAAGTGCAATATAAGATTTCGTAGGTGCGAGTCCACGAAAGTGAAAATAAACTAGAAGTGGATCGAGGAAATCAGCTCCCAATTATGGTATACTGGTCAAAAAAACTTTTTTTGCATGTAACATGAAAACTTTTGTCTAGTTATGTTTAGGAGAAAGATAAGGATAAAAAAATAAATTAGAATGCTTCAAATACGAATAGCTTTTTTGTGATTAGATTTTAATAAATTTCAGAAATTTTCAGTTATTATCAACAAAAAGAAGTTATTCCATTATATTATAGCATTAACATAAATGTAGCTTTATGATTTTCGTCTTTATTTTGCTTCATAATGTAAAGGATGGTCCAACCATAATGCACGATGTTAATTGTGAGTCACACCTTAACGTCAAGTTTTTTTTGCCCAACTTAATTTGACATTTCTTTGTTTCAGTGTTTGACAAATTCAACCATGGAGAGGTACAAAATTGAGCAGCGCGTTAAGATTGCTGAAGCCTTTTACGATAATGGGCGATCAAATCAAAATACATTTCATGCACTTCGTGATTTTTTAGGTCAGCATAATAGACCAAATGTGTCCACAATCGGTAGAATTGTGCACAAATTTCAGCAAACCGGGTCTGAAAGAAATGCGAAAACACCTGCGCATGATCGCCTAGTTCGTTCTGCGGAAAATATTGCTGTTGTTCGCGATAGTGTGGCAGAAGAGCCGTCAACATTTGAACATCTCACGAACATCACTGATGCGAATTTTGAATAAAGATTTGAATTTACACGCTTACAAGGTTCAATTGACTAAAGAGCTGAAGCCTACTGACCGTCGTCTATACGCCGAATGGTTGGTTGAACAGACAGAAGTGAATGGTGACTTTACAAAGAAAATCATCTTCAGCGAGAGGCACACTTTCACCTCAGTGGATTCGTTAACAAGCAGAATTGCCGCATTTGGGGAAATGAGAATCCACGAGTGATTGTTGAAAAGCCGATGTACCACAAAGAGTGACTGTTTATGGGCTGGCGGCATCATCGGGCCGTACTTCTTCGAAAATGAGGTCAGGCAAGTTACCGTGAATGGTGTTCGCTATCGCGAGATGATAACGGACTTCTTGTGGCCAGAAATTGAGGATATGGACCTGGACGATATGTGCTTCCAACAGGATGGTGCCACTTGCCACACAGCCAACGAAACAATGGCTCTTTTGCGCGAGAAATTCAATGGCCGTGTTATCTCACGTCGTGGCGATGTTAATTGGCCGCCACGATCATGTGATTTGACACCGTTGGATTTCTTTCTTTGGGGATATTTAAAAGAAAAAGTGTACGTCAATAAGCCAAGAAAAGTTCAAGAACTAAAGGATGAGATAATTCGGCACATTAACGACCTTGAACCTCAATTATGTCTCAGAGCCATTGAAAATATGCACCATCGGATAGAGGTATGCCATCGAAGCCGTGACGAGCATTTGGCTGATATTTTGGTTCACACATAAGTGTCATAGATCCTTCTATCATAATAAAAAATATTAAGATAATTCTCTGAAAACTTTTTGTTTTATTTACAATTATCATCATGCGTTTTCGTTGGACCATCCTTTATTTTCAATGATATTCTAGGGCCTAAAGCCTTATAAGTAAATCGGTGATTTCCTAGAAAAGTGCAAGTTACTTTCATGACAGATACCCAAGCTGATTTTTCTTAATCACTAAGCTTTTCTTCAAATATATCATCTTTCATCTGATTTGAGGGCAAACAAATATGCCCTGTTTAATTTTTGCCTCATTCAACTTAGCAAATTTTTCTTTCAAATATAAAAAGCCGTCACCATTCCTATCCATAGCTTTAACGAAGTTTTGTCATGACCCCAAGTTTTATGTATAAAGGTGGTCAAAATATATTATTATTATTTTGTATGCCCTAGTTCCATAAACACTCGAGTTGTGTTTGTTATATTGAAATTTTTCCAAGATTTTTATAGTTTCCAAAGAACAGCCTTTAAACTTACTATAGCCATCGATAAATTAACGCCACTCTTTTATATTCGATACCCAAACCAGTCATTACGCCATAGACATTATTACAAAATACTATCTGATCATCTTGTATAAAAAAAAAAAAAAAAAATAGCTCTTCTCCCCGATTGCGAAAATAACATATACATATATGTACTTTTGTTTTTGGTTGTAATAAATTCCATCCCTTTAATCGAGAACCTAAAAGTTAAGTTCTGCCTGTTGTATGGACAAATTTAAATCACGTACCAAATCATTGAGATGGTTATTACCAAATCAGATCACTCACAATATCATAGTTTAGAAACGGCTGGGCCTGAGTACAACAAACACACTAGCGTGCAGCATTGTTAACTTAAATTTTGCCATGAATGGCTTAAATCATTTAGAGCTCCTGAAGTTTTTGATTTCCATTTTCGAAATAGGGTTTGACTTTTCGAATTAAAAATAAAAAAGTTTTCTAGAAACTATCGATATGCCTGTGTGAATGTTTATGTATGTACATACGTTCGATGTTCGTGTGCTTATCATTCAAAATAATTTAATTTAGATGTACATATAATAAAAAACAAATTCAATATCCTTCCCCATACTTGTAAAAGACAATCAAAAATGGCGAAAGAAAGTCACTGACAACTACATGTTTGAGTTGAACATACATATTTTACAAACCCAATCAGCCGATGAAGCTCAGTTGCATTTAAGTGATCATAAAGGCGTTTACTAGAGCATCGCGAGTTTGAGTAGCTTTAAAATCTACGGATGTTAGCAAAATGATGAAATAGTTAATCAATATTTGATAATGGATGTCTTCAAATAAATATGAATTTGACTTGACGAAACATACCCTCATTTAAAGTATGGATTGCCATTGATTGGTCAGTAATCATTTAGTAGTAATAACGAAGGGGGTTCATTGAACCATAACTTACAGTATGTTACTTAACTCTCCCATGAATTCAGGATAAATTGATGGAACATTTAGAGTAGGATCTGACCTGACCGAAAACACGGCTAATGAATTCAGAAGCAATCCATCGACTTGACGAATAACGGGCGTTGGAGTCGACATAATTCCATCAGAATTAATAAAATAGGAATAAGAGAGGAATCAACAAAGAAGTACCATGGGTTCCTCAGAGTTACATGGAACAATGAACTTATACCCAAGGAATGGAAAAACTCAATCATCATTCCTGTATTTAAAAAGGTTGACCAAAAACAATGCAACAAATAACGAGGAATATAGCTGTTATCAAGTTGTCGAAAACTACTAGTGTAACTTCAGGAGAAACTGCGGAACGAGTGACTATTGTAGATTTTCGTTATACGACAGCAGAAATGAGAATTCCGCGAAACGGTCCACCAGCTATTTGTAGATTTAAGAGGCCCTTTTTTTATTGGAGGCTTTTGCTGTCTGTTGGAGCACTCAGACGCAAATACCGGCCCATTGTACTGTCAGATAGACAGTTTAGATCAAATATATGAGTAGGTATATTCATAGCCAAAACAACATAAAAATCGAAATAAATAAAAAACACCACAAAGCTTCGCAATTAAGGAATTATTCCAAATAACTCTTTTTTTCGCAAAGCTTGAATCCGTATTTATAAAATCATGATAATGCCAGTGACATGGATATGAAGCGTGGTCTCTGAATAAGAAGGAGGCAAAATCAAGGACTCGAGGAACTCTATTCAGCCCCAGTGTAATTAAATCGCAAAGATCAAGATGGGCGGTATACGTATAACGAATGGACAGTCAAACGAATAATGAGTAGAAAACTCGGAGAACAATAAAAGGATGGACCTAAAAGACATGGCACAAAATAGCGAAACCTGGAAAGGGTAGGCAGAGAGGCTCTGAACTTCCGAGCTTCAAATGGCCGGTAATAATATTAATAATAATAATATTGAATTCAGTAGAGCTTAACTTCAAGACGATAGGTTTCTATGTTCCTCTTCGGTGCAGAATAATGATCGACGGTTTGTGATTCAGAAGGTTGAGTTTCAAAATCTGAAAATATCCATCAAACATTATACAAATTCTCTTTGCTTTTGCAATGAATCCACCCAAGGCAGTCCTGTGTCAAAACTTAGTACAATTTATAATAAATATTATCACAACTGGGCGTATTAAGCCTATAAAGCCGAACAAACTAGATATGGAGACTACCGCATTATCGGTGGCTGAATGATTTTAATGAAATTTCTCAGCATCTCTACATTGAACAACTTCTTATGATCTCCTTGGGCCATGCCTGCTATCAGCTCTGCAGTAGTAGTCAGTTTTTGAGACTGAATCTACTTTTACTCAGTATTGAAGTGGTGTTACTTCTAACAAAGAATCAGACCCTCTGAGAAATTTATCAAAATAAAAATTTCGGATCTCCGCGCTTGTTATGAGCCGAAAAGGTCTTCTTCATCAAGCGATAATTGCTTTAACGCACGCATTGCCAAATAAAAATCGGGCGATGAAATAATAGCTTCTCTCTACTAAATTAAACCGTGGTTATAAAAAAAAGTACTCCGAGTATGAGCCAAATTTACCTATAGCTCTTAGCTAAATGTACGATGCTTATGTTCCTGTGCAGTATTTTTCTTTCCGTCAAACTCTATATACATACATTATTCGTTGCAGTTGTATTTTTACCCCCACAGTATTTCAACTTTGCCTGCTTCTTGCATTAAATTATTGATTACTTCAACCCATACACGTGACTGAAAAATAGACACGTGTGTCTGTGTATATTGTGTTTGTGTATATATTCCTCTTCGAACTGGCTTGACCGTTTCCTGAGAATCTATATCCTCAATTTTTGTTTAATTCGTGGGTGTTGATACGAAATTGAAGTTCAGGTAGGGTTATAGATGTAACGTTATTATATGATCTATTTACAAAATCCCTTGGAGCATTATTACTCACCACAACTACTCCTGCACTTCGATTTTCCTGAAATTAGGCTTCTACAAAATCAGTGTAATGCTGATTTTCCAGGTAATGATATTTTTTCATACGAAGCCTCTTCTAGAAACATAGTGGGAGAACGAATATAATAATCTGAAAATCAGGTCGGCATCATTGAAAAATGTTACAAATAACCATGATGAGCCAAGCTTATGGCCGTGATTTTGTAAAAAGAAATAAGCTCAATGCGGCTACTTTGATCCTTTCCCATCGTGAAAAATGAGTGCCAAAAAGTTTACTTTTTGTGATAAAAAATTATTTTTACTTGTTAAATAACGGTCCGTAACCGTTCGTGAGTCCGCCTCTTGAACTGCGTGAGTTGTCGCCTCGGCTGCGGAAAGAAGAAAGAACTTGTTACCGAACACAACACAATGCGTTTGAGTAGGGCATTGAAGGAAAAACTGCCACGATACGAGCAAAGTTAATTAGCAGCACAATAACGCTTGGCTACCTGTTTAGGGCATGCACATTGTCTCTTCTGACTAATATCTGCTACAATGGAAGACTTGTGGCCTAGCTGCGGAATCAACTGAAGAAGCCGAAAAAAACGTGTAGTTTTTTAACGTGGAATTCTTATGCTGCCTTGTATTTAGCGATGGATCATGCTTTCAAGTCTAAGCAAAGTTATACATTTTTCAAAAGACAAAACTTAAATACCTAATATACATTCAAAACGTGGAATGAAATGTAAAGGCGTGACTTTAAATTAATAGAGAAGTTCCACATTCTTAAGAAAAATTGTCATTTTAGTTTTGTTTCCAATTACAAGCAATGAAACTTGTACAGAAATAGAGCATTTGCCAAGATTTGCCCGTCTTGGCCATCACTACAAGTCTTCATACGAGGAAGCCTTATTGTAAGGTTCAGGATCGCCATGTAAGGTTAAAGAGGTCTAACAAGCTATCCGGCAGGGCACGAATGTCATAGGGTTCTGCCAAAGAAGGATTAGCTTAATCGAAGGGCAGGGCACGAATACCATAGAGGTCTGCCAGAAAAAGTAAGAAACAACGTTGATGTTAGTCAAATCGAATCTAAATTTATTTTCGATCTAACGGTCTTTACATACTATTTCCCCCACTAAAATTTCCAATGCATATCGATCTCAATTAGGTCGCGTGCCATCATATTTCTGCTACTCTGCATTGTGTTCCCACCAGTGTGTAGGAAGTGTATGTTATTGTTTTAGTGGGTGCACTACATTATCATCGAAAACATTGCCACACAACAGAGCTATTGTATCACTAGATGTAAGAGAGTCGTACCGCATTACTTCAAATAAACACCGTACACATCCATACCATCAATTTAGGAAAAAAAACAAAAACCAATATCGTTTAGTAACCCGGTCCATTCCCTTAAACATTTGCACCAGCTTGAATTTTGAAAAAATATTAACCAATGACACCACCATCGCCATCACCAAACTGTCATTAGTTCAGGGCGGTGAGTTCGATACATTATTGTCGAAACCGCCGATGTTGATACCGCAGCATGAGGTGTTTTTCTCTGGGCAAAAATGCTATTATGCTTTTTGTTGCATTTGTCACAAGCATCTGAAGGGCACTTCTGTGTTGTGTGGCTGCTCCTTAAGCAATTGGTACACAGTCTCGAGGATCGGATCTTCCCAAACCTCATCCTAGTTGAGAGCGCTAAGAAGTGTGCGCAACGGTACGATTGATGCGGCGATTTACATAAAGGACAGGTTGATGTACCGCTGCTCTACCACTCAGGTTCCGTCTGCTTGGTGCCGTTCCTCTCTCTTGTGACTCTGAATCTAGAACTCTTGCTCGCTTCTCCAGGAACAGGAAAAAAAAAATGCTTGCGCATTTTGGTTATTTTTGTTTCGATCGCCTTTGCCCCATTTTTACGCACTTCCTTTTGAACCTGGTCTCGAAACTCACTCCACTTGATGTAAAGTTATTTGTTAGTTAAAATGTACCAAATTGAATTGAATAAAAAAAAACAATTCTCCTTTTTCTTTTGAGCAAATTATTTATTCGTACGCTCGCACGCTGAGTCGGGTGGAAGATGATCTGGCGAAAGGGAGTCTATATATGACCGTAATCGCCCTGGAATTGCTTTTTTCTGATACGCTCCTGTTGGAGCGAATGAATGAAATGGAAGACAAGGAGTGTATAAGTTTAAATAGTTGATGTAGGTTTCTCCAAAAAAAAAAAAAAAACTCAACTTTATTCGAAGATAATTAACTTCAGAATGAATTACAAAATTTCTTACGGCGACGGAATTGGGACAGACGCTAAGTCAGCAAATTCGGTTGAAGTGTTGCATTTCATGTTCATTGCTGCAGTTGCATCGGACCGTGGTTGAGTTGAATATGGGTTGGTGTGCCAGCTTTTGAGTTGGACTGTGTGTTAACTTATACACTTATAAAGTTCGCGCTATATTGATCAAATAAGCAGATATCTATGAGCACCCATCAGAGAGAAAGTAGCGAAAGCAGTGAAAAATGTCAGCGTTGTCAGCATTAACGATTCAATGAACCGCTAGATTCCGCTGGACTCACATAGACAGCATCCGTTTATCAAAACGCAAATCTACTCCTCAGAGTATTCCGAGAATATTTGGTCTCAGATTCGTGCGAAGTTGCAGAAATCCTCCGGAGGAAAAGGTAGCTGGAACTCATTAACGTACGTAGGAAAGGTCGCACAGCACAAAGTGTATTCGCAAAAGCTGCAATAGATGGAAAACAAACGAATAATAGCCCGTACGAGCAGTATATCTTCGGGGAACCCTTTCATCGATTCAAATGGAAGATTGACAGTTGGTGGACGTTTGCAAGAGTCATCGCAATCATACGCAAACATACATCCTGTCATCATTCCACAAATGTAGTTTAGGTGGGTTTTTGTTCAGGAAAGTCCACATTGTGACATGACACGGTGGAATGCAGGTGTGCATAAGCCAACATTTTTGGATACCTACGCTAAGAAGTGCACTGAATACGTTCATTTCAGTGACGTTTTTAATCCATTTTTCTTTCATAGTTTCTTAGATCTACCTCATCCTAGACAAAAATGTTTAAAACTAGCTTAATTATCCTTACAAATTTAAAGATCTTACTAGGCGGGCATTCTAAACAGACATAATAACTTTAACATATGTCTTTCGAATACTATATACATATAATATAAACCTACAATTAACATTTTTATAACTTACTTAAACTAAGAAAATGTAAAGTAAATGTATTTTGTACTCATGGTGAGTAGGGCAATTCATCTAGAGCTCGTGAGCAACCAAACGATGATGGCCTTTCAGCGGTTTAACGGACGAGGTTGTGCATTTTGTGTTATGCCGGCGCCGGCCGGCGGGGAGCTTTACAGAACAGCAAGAGCATGAGGACAGAGGCTTCCGAAAAACTGAGCATAGAGTGGAGATTTATCGTACCGACTACGCCATATACCGCTGGGATCCGGCATGTGCAGTAGCATTTTTGGAGGAAATGGAGCGACGAAGAACAGCCTTGCAACAGAGCCCGAAGTGGAAGTAGAAGCACAACAACGTACGGTGTGGTCCCTGGGATGGATCACCGCTGTTCACAAAGAAGAGATGGGCTTGTACCAAGCGCAGATATGCGTATAGAGCATTCGACACTAGTGCGTCCAATTCAGAAATTGTGGATCCTCTCAAAAAAGGATGCCAGCCAAAACAATTGAAAATTACAAGCGCAAAATTAATCATCCAATTTTGTTTTTGAATTAATTTTTTACTAAATAAAAAAAATGATTTTGAATGTCGGAAGTCTTTACTTGAATCTTTACAATTGTTTCTGTTTAGTGGAAAAGATGACATCCGCCAAGTGGCTGCTGCCAGTGTTGGTACACATTTGATCCTGTTTTATCGCATTTTCCATGACTTTTCGCAAGATTTCCGGTAATAACTGTTCGTATTTCTGTAGAATACTCTCTTTGAGGGCTGCGATTGTTTGAAGCTTATTGGCATAAGCTCGCGACTTCAAGTAGACCCAAAGAAAGAAGTCTGGGATGGTTAAATCTTGCTGGCCAATATCCAGTGGCTCGTGCTGTGTGTTCCAACGTCTTGTGGATGATGAATGGCTCTTCGTGCATCATACGCGGATTTTCAGTGCCGCCGAAACGAAGATTTTGCTTATTGACGTAACCGCTTAAGTGGAAATGCGTCTCGTCGCACAAGATAATTTTCGACACAAAATCATGTTCTTCGTCGTTGAGATTAGGGATAGCTTGACACTAATTCATACACGACTGACTGTCAGCAGGCATTAACAAATGCACTGCTTCTACTTTGTAAGGGAACATGTTTAAGTGTTTCACTAAAATTCGCTGTAGGGCCCGCCTGGTGATGGTCAATTGCGTTTTCACCGACATCGGAAACAGCCGATGGTGCCCACGCCCTGCATGGTTTCGTGTGGTTCCAGTCTGTTTGCCTAGTTAGCGCGAAAAACAAATTATCATCGTTTTTTAGCAAACCTAGTATATTGTATAGGTTCAGGAAACCCTTTTTCATGTATACTCGTATATGCCGTTGTCTGACTTAAAGTGACTTTTTACTTTGTTTTTTTTTTTACCTCCAAGTCGAATGCAGCTGAAAACTTGTTACTTGATTTCCGCGACCTTTTGATTGCTCACCTATATAATAGAAAAAAAAAACTAATCGAAAACTGGTGTCTCAGTGGAAACTTAATCACTTCCGTTTGTGCACACAAGTGACTCTAAGCTTTTAAACTCACTAGGTGAACCTCAAAATTGGATTTAAAATTCCTTTCAAATTCTATTTTTGATTTTTCTTTAAAGTCATTGTTACTTGCATTCAATTTGCTGGATTATTCAGGCGAACATAAGTTCTTCTTGGGAAATTTAATTAATTTAATTAGTTATTTGAAGTGTGCGTTGTGTGGATCGTCGTAGGACTTTTAACGATAATCTTGAATTTGTATGGTGTAAACTTTTGGCGTGTGTAGCATGAATAATTTAGGGAGCGAAGAGGAAATGGAATTGAGATCGGTATATACGACACAGAAATTGATTCAACAGGAAATATACACATATACCGCAATATTGTAAAGAAAGTATGAACATTTTCGACAAGATGCTAACCAAATTCCAAACTAAGAACTTTGTAGATTCACTGCCATAGGATAAGTCATATCCAATCAAACTAAAGTATAATAGAAAGATACTCTCTGCTAGTGTGGAAACTATAATGAAATGTATTAAGTTAAGATGACGGGGTGAGTGTATGACTCATAATAAAGCCTAATGGAACTAAATATTTAATTAAGCAGTTGACACTTGCTAATTCAATTAAAATTAAAATTTTTAAGTAACCCCCGAAAAAAAATAATTTTTTTTCTCTCGGCTTTTTGACTTCATTAAAATCTTCTTCTTTTCCTTTTTATCCCGGCGTCGTTATGGTCAGAAGTGTAGGACCATAACCTTCCCACATAACTTCCCATTTGACTTCATTAAAATAACCTATTAATATTTTTAAGATGACGTCGCCGCGTTGCGTCGGGGGACCGCTTGAATTAAATTTTTCGTAACACTCTACCGCATACAAACCCATTGGTAAAGTAGCTTGAAGTCCAGCCGATGCTCGATTAGTAGCTTCAGAATAACTACTATCAGGAGCACCAGCAATGTTCGAAGCGACTACAATAGTATCAGGTGATAATTCGAGAGAATCGTCCATGTTGATGATGATTAATATTTACATTATCTTCGACAGATACATACATATATCGCGTTCAATTGTATTTGGATTAGCGGATTGATATTGAGCTTTAATGAATTTATAATAATGTCCGTGCGGACCTCGATATTCTTCATATAATTGTTTAGCTTCCGGTCCCTTTTTAAATGCTTGAAAATTCGTATATTTACTTTTATGTATATTCCGGTCTAGACCATACATCCGCAATATGTTTTTCACGTGGAGCGAATATTGTTTGTGCTAATGTTCTCGATTTGTTATTACTCATAATTGGGTAATGTACACCAAACACACTTTCGACACAATATTTAAGTCATAATCCGAGAAAACCAACAAGATCCGCAACACGTCCAGTTTCTTTGAAATCTTTTATAAAACTGTAAATAGCCTCTCTGTCCGCTGCCCTTATATCGTCCGCGTTATTAGATAATTCGTATTCCAAATCATGCACATACGCAACAAAATCTGATGAATTCACAACTTCATCTTCGTTAAAAATATTATTACCGGGACCGAGATAATGATAACCTGGCAACGTTAAGCCCTCGCTTTTTGGCATTGCAACGAATAAACCCAAACTGAAACATTTATTTATATCTACACAAAAATAAATTCAAGTTGATATATATATATATATGTATATCGCAACAAAGAAATGGGAACAAACAATTGTAAACCTAATTTATAAGCCCGGTAGGACGAACATCGTAGCGGATGCATTATCCAGGCCACCACAAAAGTCTAACATCAACTCCCTAACAGCCACAACACATAGTGATGACAGCTAATCACACAACTTGGTATCAATGCATTCAGAACCCAAATAATCCTAAAAAAGGGTGATCAGTCAAATTACGAGTATCAAACACCTTTCCCCAAATACCACAGACACATTTTTACCGAGACGAACTACAACAACGAAAATCTCGTAGGGATATTTAGAAGATTTCTCAACCCCAACGTGATAAACGCGATTATGAGCGACGAGGAAACTATGGGAATTATCCAACCTATCTATTCTCTCTATTTCAATAACTACAAGATTCGGTTCACGAGGTCAGAAATAGAGGACGTTCCCAACGACATACAACAGGAAAACTTAATTATAGAAGAACACAAAAGAGTGCACCGCAATGCTGTAGAGAACAAACTACAAATTATTGAGAAATTTTATTTCCCTAGGATGAACGCGAAGATCAAAAAATTTATTGGTCAATGCAAGGTTTGTAAAGAAAGTAAATACGAGCGTCATCCAACAAACCCCATCCTAAAACCCACTCCCATACCTTTACATCCTGGACATACAGTCCACATCGATGTGTACTCGACTGAACGTCACTTAGTGCTCACTGCCTTAGACAAATTCACCAAGCTTGCACAGCCAAAGGTGCTGAAATCTCGTGCCATAGAGGACATTAAGAAACCTCTGAGAGAGCTTCTGTTCTTCTTCGGTGTTCCGAAGCACATAGACAACGAAAAGTCCCTTAACTCTGCGTCTATTACAGTCATGATGGAGGATCTTCTTAAGATTCAAATCTTTAAAACTCCCACGAACAAAAGCGAAGTTAACGGACAAGTAGAGCGCTCTCCGAGATCATGAGGTGTCTAAAAAGAGACATGAACTGAGGGGTGAACTGTCCATTCGAAGAACTCCTTACTCAAGCAGTGCACGAATACAATTCCACCATCCACTCTGTTACCGGTAAAAGGCCGTTAGACCTCTTTTATGGCAGAAATATATGCAACGAACCGGAAGACCTTGAAAAGGCCAGAGAAGAAATTGCAGAGCGTATTAGACAAAAGCAGCAGAAAGATCTTACTCATCATAACAAACATCGGAAGAACATAAAAACATACGAACAAGGGCAAACCATCTTCGTTAAAAACGACAAAAGACACGGCTCAAAACTCACTGCACGATTCAAGGAGGAGATAGCTAAACAAGACAACCCTACTACAGTACTAACCAATACAGGAAAAATTATACACAAAGGTAATATAAGACAGTAAACAGTATTCCTTCCTTATCTCTTTAACCCAGATGCATCCTTACCACCCTGAAGGCGGACACCCTAATTCTAGATTACACCGACTCCCAAATCCTCATCCTGAATAATTGCACCGGGAGAATACAAACCGGAAACGTAAAGCTAGTCCACACCATTGAGATATCCCAATTCCAGAATTTCCTAATCAACGCCACAGCCCTCACGAGTAGACATATCCCAAGGACAAACCCCTTCTTACCCATCCTAGAGCATGAACTCCACCAAATAGAGAAACTGATAGGTAACCTCCAATCCCACAAATCCAAAGGTTCCCTAAACTTCGTAGGATCAGCCTGGAAGTGGATCGGAGGAAACCCTGACCACAATGATTTAATGCTATTAGAAGATAAAATGAATAATATAATAACAAATAATAACGAACAATTTTACATTAACAAGAATATTACAGAAAGAATAAACAATAAACCAAATCACTAAAATAACCAATACCATTGTAAATTCAATAAAAAAGTACCAAATCTAAAAGCAAAAATAATTAAAGAAGAATTAACAAACGTGGTATACGCAATATAAATGGTTAAGACAAATATTGTAAACTCGAACATACTATCCAAACACGAAATTTGCTTAATACGAGTAATAAATGAAATTAATTCTACAAATATGCTCTATAGAAATGTTGAAGAAGAACTACAGTTTGCAGACATTAAGATAGCATTACGTAATGACAAAATATTATACATTATAAATATACCTAAAACAAATGAAGTCCTATATGAAAAATTATATGTAAAACTAATCAAAAGAGGCAATAAGTAACATAAAATATGAAAACATGTTATCAAATAAAAACGAAACAAAAATTATACTAAGAGAATGTAAAACAACGAACAAATTATCCATATGTTAACAAGAAGATTATATCTTATAATATATTATATTAGACATAAGTAACGATAAATGTATCCCTAGACAGTTAAGAAGTAAAAATGCCACATGCTGTGTAATAAACGCCCAACATATCCCAACCATAGTGGAGATCGACACCGGACTCATACTGCTAAACGACTTCCAATGGAAGATAGGAATCAATGGGACACACCAAAACCTCGTAGGAACGTATTTGGTCAAATTCTATAACGACTCCATCTTCTTCTTTCTTCTTCTTTTCCTTTTTCCGGCGTTGTTATGGTCAGAAGTGTAGGACCATAACCTTCCCACTTTACTGCATTCCTACTGGTCCGCTTGTGGGGTCCGCCGGTTTGACCTCAGAAAGTAGCGGCAGGCTTCCCGGTTTGGGATTACTTCATCGCTGAGGCCAATCAAATGCACCAATTGTTTTTCGGCCTGCTTTTTTTTTGTGACACGGGCATGCTCCATATTTTTTTGTTTGATCTTACTCTTACAACACCGGTGATCTCCAGTCGTGTCAGCCCACTGATTTGCATGTACACTTGTGGGGCAGTTTAATGGTGGTATATGTGTCCCTAGGCTTACCTTGGTGTTTTCTAAATTGCCTAGATGTGATTTTTGTTTACCTTTGTTTTAGTCGCCTTTTACGACAAGCGAGAGGTATCGCTGCAGGGATATTCTTAACCCGTCCCTGCACGGAAACTCTACAACGACTCCATCACCATAGGAAATACGAAATACACATCTAAGATATTCACGCAGATTTACGCGTTGCCGCCACTACTACAGCAATCTTCAGTTGAGAACGAACGTACTGTCCTTAGAGCTCATTAAGGAGTTACATATAAACAACACCCATCAGATTGACCTCATTAAGAAGGAGAAAAAGGTATATCAAATCATAGACTGCGTAAGTTTCGGAGCTATCCTCATCGTAGTAGCAGCAGTAGCAAGGTTTATATGGACAAGGAATTCAATCAATCCCACGATAACCATAGCCCCCCAAACCAGCCAGAGCATTCCAGATTCCTGCAGTCCTACTCCTGAGAAGAACCCAGTCAAACACCACTACCACGGCAGCATCTACAATCTCCCGTATTTCTGAACCAGATGCTATGTGGGGACACATAGTCTTAAGAGGGGAAGAGTTAACACCACTCACCCCTAATTCCCCAACAAACCACTCACCTACATTTTCCCACCTTATCAGCAGCAACGACCATAAACCGTCGCTGCAGTGACATGGGAAGACGACGAATATCAGATAACATCCGGCTATCTACCAAGGGCAACACACCGGCGATACTCGACATCGCATCACAAATTCATCGCAGACTGCAACGATGCAGTTTCCACGGTTTTGCGACGTTCATAGGTTTTCTTCTTCTTTTCCTTTTTATCCCGGCGTCGTTATGGTCAGAAGTGTAGGACCATTACCTTCCCACTTAACTGCATTCCTACTGGTCCGCTTGTGGGGCCGCCGGTTTGACCTCAGAAAGTAGCGGCAGGCTTCCCGGTTTGGGATTACTTCATCGCTGAGGCCAATCAAATGCTGGTGTTTTTGCATTTGTTTGCACCAATTGTTTTTCGGCCTGCCTTTTTTGCGTGTTGAAATTGGAATGTTGATTGATAACGCCTTTTGGACGGGGTTCAAAGGATCTCTCCTTTGAACATGGCAATACCAACTGAGTCGGTCGCGCTCTATATTTCTTGTGATGGTTTCTTTTACGTGGAGGCTTCCTCGGATCTTTGAACTTCTAATTCTGTCACGCTTTGTTACTCCCGCTGTCATGCGAAGCATCTTCATCTCAGTTGCCGTTAATTTGCTCTCATACTTTTTGTGCATTGTCCAGCATTGTGAACCGTATGTGAGCGCCGGACGTACAACTGAAGTGTAGAGCCTTCCTTTCAGCTTAGAAGGCATTTTTCGATCACAGAAGATGGCGGTGTTTTCCCGCCACTTCATCCACCCTACGCTTACGCGATGTTTGATGTCGTCATCACAAGTTGCTTCTCTATTAATCATAGATCCCAGATATTTAAACTTTTCACACTTGGGAAGCACTCTTCCATTCAAGTAAATGTCTGGAATAAGCTGATGAGGGTCAGAGAACGGGCAGCACAGATACTCTGTCTTCTTTGAACTAATACGATACCCGTGTCCCTCAAAAATGTCCACCCACACATCAATTGCTCGTTGTAGGGACGCCTGATCATCACTTATAATGGCCCCATCGTCAGCAAAGAATAGCTGGTGCACATTGGGGTCCGTCACTTTTCCTTCAAGCAAGCAATCAAGGACTGCTAGAAAAAGCAGTGGGCTGAGGACGCTCCCTTGGTGTACACCGACTTTGATTGCGAACTCTTCGGTGACTCCTGCGGTGCATCTTACTCTTGTCGTTGCTCTCTCGTACATGTCCATAATCACTCGCACGTAGGTTTCTGGAACTCCTTTTTGTCTTAGCGCTACCCATAAAAGATCTATTGGTTGCCGGTCAAAGGCCTTCTCGAAATCAACCAACACCATATGCAAGTCCTTTGAAAAATCACGATGCTTTTCCATCATGATCCTTATACTTTGGATTGCATCTGTTGTTGATTTACCCGAGACAAACCCGCACTGGTCATCAGATAGTCGTATTATTTTCCGCAGTCGGCTATCTAATACCCGATCAACGATCTTCATGGTGTGCGACATCAGCTTGACAGAACGGTAGTTATCACAATTTCGCGTATCACCCTTTCCTTTGTGCAAAGGAAGAAGATAGCTTTCCCTCCATTGATTAGGCATAGTGTCGCCTCTCATAAGTTTGGAGATAAGAACCATGAGCCATCTAGACCCGATGTCTCCCATCTTTTCCAGAACTCAGAGGGTATCCCGTCCGGCCCAACAGCTTTTCTTTTCTTGGAGTTTTTAACCGCGTACCGAACTTCTTCGACTGTGATGTCGGATATTTCGGCATGATTCGGGGCGGCTCTTGGAAAGTACACTCGGGGAAACTGTTCGTTCAGAAGTTCTTCGCAATACTGTCGCCATCTGTGGAGAATTTTTTCGTCTTCCACAAGGAGTTGGATTTCAGCATTGTTAATAAACTTTGGGAAACGAATCTCCTGAGCATTTCTTCTTCTCTGGGCGGCTATCTTAAAGATATTTGCTCCTTTGTTCAAATTGTTTTGTCGAAGCTCCTGGGTAGCCTGGTTCCTGTCAGACGCGGAAGACGATATTTCTTCCAACTCCTGATAGAGGCCTTCCATGCTTTTCGCTTTGAATTCGGCGCATTTTTTCTTCGCGATACCTTTGCAACATCTATATACCTTTTCACGGCGAGCTTTTTCCTCTCTATTAGTAGAAGAGCACTTTGACCAAGCTTGGAAAGCCATTTTCTTTTCGTGTATCACTGCTTTGGCTTCGTCTGTCCACCACCAGGTTTCTTTTGCGTGTTGGTAGGGGCCTTTAGATGTTCCGAGCAGTGATGTGGCTTTCTCCAGGCCAGATTGTTGTAGGGAATCCCACATGTCTTGTGCCCTGCACTCCTCATTACCGACCTCATCGATAATGGAAGAGAGGTAGTTTTCCATGATGGTAATAAAAGCTTCGCCTTTTCTTTTATCCAGCTTATACCACTTGATTCTCTCAGAAACCTTCGTTTGCTGCTTTGACTTCTTTCTCACATCCATAAAAAATTCAGTCAGGAGGAGACGGTGTTGAGGGGAGATCGCGTCTCCCAGGATCACTTTGCAATCTTTAGCTCGTGGCTTCATGAAACTGGATACCAAATGATAGTCTATTTGAGTTTCATTTCCGCCGCTGCTATAAGTGATCAGGTGCCGGCTTTGTTTGACGAACATGGTATTTAGCACTATAAGACCGTACGACTTGCACATGTTTAGGATATCTTCACCTGAAGAGTTCCTGGTGCCGTATCCCAGCCCTCTGTGGTAGCCTTCATAGTCTTCGCTTGTCTTCCCGACATGTCCGTTTAAATCTCCCCCAACAAACAAAAGCTCTTCCTTTGGGATGATTTTGACAAGGTTGTGGAAATCTAGCCAGAATGCATCTTTTTCTTTTTGTTCGCATCCTACTTGAGGGGCATATGCGCTTACCATGTTCCACACCTCACCATGCATCACCAATTTGAGAGCCATCAAACGGTCACTGGACTTTGAAATGGTTAAGACGTTGTCAAGTAACTCTGCCGCAAGGATGATGGCGATTACGTTTTTTCCTTGTTCCAATCCATAGTAAAACATCTTGTAGGCTTTTGTTTTAACGTCCAAGAAACGTGCCCGATTACCGGTGTTTCGCCATTTCGTCTCTTGTACGCACAGGATGTCTACTCGCCTTCTAACCATCATTTCTTCAAGCTCATAGCTGCGCCCACTCATGCTTCCAACGTTCCAACTCGCGACTCTTAAATGTGGCTTACGCCGTTGCATTACTTTGCTATCCCCCGGAAATCCTATAGCTCTGACCCGAGCATTGTTGCTCGTCCCAGGATCACGACCATTAGTAGTGCCTGGCGGGGTAGTGCTTTTCCTTTTAGCGTTCTTTTGCATAATGCTACGGTTTGACCGTTTTCATTCTTCCCTTCCTTTTTGACACGGGCATGCTCCAGATTTTTTTTTTTTTTTTTTGATTGATCTTACTCTTACAACACCGGTGATCTCCAGTCGTGTCAACCCACTGATTTGCATGCACACTTGTGGGGCAGTTTAATGGTGGTATATGTGTCCCTAGGCTCACCTTGGTGTTTTCTAAATTGCCTAGATGTGATTTTTGTTTACCTTTGTTTACGTTCATAGGTTTTAAATTATATTAAGTTAGCTCGTAAGTTTAGTGTTTTTTTTCCTAGAAAACCCGCAATACGCGAATTTGACTTATACGATATTCATTCACATTTTGTTTTTGGTTGACTACTGCGTAGTATAAGACATGTTCGATTGCACTTATCTTTCTTTTCGTTTTGTCTGTGATTACGTTGTTCTACAACACAGTCGTACGACCGCGTCGTTCGGACGTTCGGCTGGGTTTTATAATATGAACGCCGCTATTGATGAATTTCTAGGTTGAATGGAACTATGGACATGTTATCGTTCAGTTTGAGGAACGATCGGAAATGTTTCCGACTG
The DNA here is from genome assembly GCA_958301585.1 of Merodon equestris. Lineage (NCBI taxonomy): Eukaryota > Metazoa > Arthropoda > Insecta > Diptera > Syrphidae > Merodon > Merodon equestris. Next base: position 152,935,417 of record OY284413.1, on the reverse strand, counting down.
AGGACACAGTTCCTGGAACTATACATGTCCTGAACTACCCAACTCTACTACCCTACCACAGCTAACAAAAAGTGGTAATAACCTTGAAATGCCTGAACAGATCTTCATAAATTGTAGCTACATATGAACCATCTCGATCACGGTAGCTTTCAAACAAAAAAAAAATCATCAAAATCGGTCCATTCGTTCAGGAGCTACGATGCAACAGACAGACACACAGACCAACTGACACGTCAAACTTATAACACCCCTCTTTTTGCGTCGGGGGTTAAAAAAGGGAAAAAGAAATTCGCACTTCACTTCTAACGTTATTGTTATTTGGCGCCAAAGCTAAAAGAAATCCAATTCATCGTCTAAGTATTTGTAACACTCCTACGACACTTCTACCATTGACCATTTGCACAGAGAGATGTTTGTTTAAGAAAACATCTTTGGTATCAGAACATAAGTCAATTATTTGACGAAGCACTTTTTGGAAGCTATTCATGGTTAATGCGTAGGAAAATGACGTGATTTGTAGTTTTCTTAAAATAAACGTATAGACTGGCTACGTGTCGAGTCAAGTTACATATGTATATTGGAAATACTTTTGAGTAGATATTAAGTAGAATTGTAGAGAAAAAGCCTTTTAAATTGTTCGAGTGGCGGCATTTGTTAATGGAAAATGTCTAATGTCATACTCGTATTCTCTGTGTTATATACAATCACTAGACAATCACGAAACATGTGCCATTGCTATATACCACAGGCTATATAGTCACTGGCTATATAGTTACTGGCTATATACCGGGACAGTAGGAGCAGCCCAAGAGGCACTGATCGGAATTACTTCACTGCACCTTTTTATTGAAAAGGTTGCAATACGAAGTGCAATCAGATTCCTCGGCTCAGAAACCAGACATGTAAATCCATGGGTAACCTGTCCATTCTACAACACCTTCCTGAGCTGAATATACAATAATTACCACAGGTTTGGACGCATTACCACACACGTTCACTTTTGACAAAAGATTTGAGATATTGATACCAAACCGCACTGCTTGGGAAAGCGGCGATCTCTCGACATTCTATCGTGCGTCAACCACAACTTAGAGATTGGCATAAGAGTTATAACCATCAATATACTCTCAGACAATCAGGTAGCTCTTAAAGCGTTGGGCTCGTATAGTACGAACTCAAAATTCGTCAAGGAATTCCAAGATGCCTTGCAAGACCTAGGCAAAGCAAATAAGGTCAAATTCTGGTGGGTGCTAGGTCACAAGGGCATTAAAGGCAACGAAATCGCCCGCCAACTTACTCGGAAAAGTTCCAGAGAAAAGTATATAGGTGCGGAACCTTTCTGCAGAATCCATAATTCGAAGACTAATTTTCTCTTAGACAAGTAGAAAAAATCGCAACACATGGACTTTTGGAACAGCGTTTAAGCACTCCGGCAATCGAAAAGATTCATACGGCCCCTGAACAAACACTTTATTAATATTCCATCTTTAAAGAGTCGAAATCAGCTTGCTTTCGGTACACTGTAGACAAATATCTCGTCCTGTTTTGATTATTTCTTCGTTGACTGTTGGTACTGTAAGAAGGTCATAGCCCGGGGTTTTCTTTTGGTTAGTGTGCTTTATTTCGTTTAAATTCACTTTTTTTAATTTGAGTAGTGTTACTCCTACGTATGGGGGGAAGACGTGGTAGTTGAACATTATCTGCGTCATTGGAGAATGTTTCCTTAAAGTAGTTTGCTAACACAGTAGCTTTGTCGCTATTTTCACGAGCACAGGTACCATCTAGTTGTTTTTAGGGGTGGCTGATGTTTAGTCTGAGTTTTGAAGTATTTAGTAATTTTCCACAGTGAATAATTTGTTTCTGAGGTTGGAGTCAAATGTTGGAGGTACTTAGTCAACTTGTTGTTTTGAAAGGTTTTCAGGATTTCCTTGATCTTTAACTGCTTTATTTAGCATAGCTTTGTCTAGAGGCGACCAGGTTTCCTGCCATTTATGCGTTTTCGAACAAGCCCTGTTTATGGGATACATCCCTTACTGGGGGATCCTTCTTTCGAAGTGGTGGAAAACATTGAATGTTTTCATCCTTTGTTATTCGCTGTATGGTTACCTCCGCATAAGGCATATTTTGAAGCGTTATCTTCTCTTAAGTTCTTAGGAACCATATCCCCTTCAGAGGATTCATGACTTCTGAGAGGATTAACTAAGCTCCTACGAAGGAAATCCTCAATTTTTTCTAAAAAGGTAGAGGAACTCTTCGTCTAATTGGCTAACAATTGGCTATATGATTAATATTGGCCAAATATTAAGGAATATAAACAAAGAAAAAAAAATGTGTAGAAGAGTAAGTTATTATTGATTATTTTTGTTAATATTATAATCATTTGGAACTCGGAAGTGCAGAACTTCGTTGTCATGAACATGTTTCTTCCATGTTTCACTGGTTTATTCCATTTCTTCAAAATCATTCCTTATATCCTCACATCTACGGCCTTCCTGGTAGCGTTTTTTTCCCCGAGTTATCCACGCATTATTTATTTGACTGATAGTGAAGTGTGAAAACAAGTAATAAACATTTTAAGGGCGCGTTTGGGCGTTCCTCTCTTGTCCATCTCTTCTCCTCCCCATCTTGACCTTTGCCATTTTATTACTCGGACAATGCTTGAGGATGAATAGGGATTCTCGAGTTATTGATCCATTCATCTGTTTCTTCGTCCTGTTTTCCACAATAGATTCCTCTTAATATCTTGTTTTCAAAAACCCTAAATCTATTTTCCTCCTTCTCAATCAGAGAGCAAGTTTCTCATCCGTAAAGTGTCCCTGACATTATTATGGCTTTAAAAATATGGATTTCGACATTGCAGGAACAAGAGTTGTTTTCAGTAGTTCCATAAACTAGGCAGATCAGTATGCGCGGGCTTAACTCCGCTACTGAAAATTTTTGATCGAGCGAGCAAATTTGTTGTTTTATCAACCTTGCTCTCGCTCCGCATGGCACTTTTCTAAACTTTACTTCGTTATTTCTCACTATTTTTCAATCAAACAATTCCATTTGATAATTTATGGCTCATCTACAGACCTAGATCTATCGAATGACATGCTGCACACATGTGTGGTTATAGCCGATATCTACATTTAGTGCGTACAAGATTAGTCCGAAATCGTTTTCGGACCACTATATTCCCCGTACATGCACGCGCTAGGCCAAAAAGTGGGTGATTGCTCTCGCTCCGCTACGCTCCGCTCGATCAATTATTATTGATAGACGATAATAATATATTTCTACACTTTTTTTCTTAATTTCGTAATGTGATTACTTTACTTAGAAATATGCCAATATTTTTGGAGCTTGGTCATGAGATTCCCACATTTCCAGAAGTTCATATTAAATTCGTGATGAACACTTTATCCCAATTTAATCGTTACATCATGACAGGTGTCTGATTTTCACAATATTTACAAGCAAAGTCACTCCTGAATCAGACACAAAGCCATTTCGAAATTTTCCAACGTAACATACATATGTTCATCGGAAGCTCTTATTTCTTAGAAATATATGCTTTTCGTGGGAATACGTTGGCACGTTCGGAAATAACATGTTAATGTAAGGCAAGGATGTAGTACTTGTGATTGTGATTTTATGAATTAAGACTGATTATGATTACTAATCAAAAGCTTTAAAAACTCTTTTTGCTGCAAAAAATTCCGAATTAAGACACTATGGGCATTTTTAATCAAAGCTCATTTGTAGCACATTGACATTGTTATAAAAAAAAAATTATCATACGAGCCGAATCTCGCAACTTAAGATGCTGCTTGTTTCTTTAGGGTGAGCAGTGTATCGCATTTCAATCAATTTATCCTGGCAGTTGTCAGCATATTAGACGTAAAAGTTAATCCACCCCTGCATCAGAAACAAAGCATTTTCAGAATTTTTCAACAAGAATCGAACACATGTATGAACACACTCCTACATGGAATTTATATTTCTTGAAAATATGTACGAGTATGTGATGCTCACAACAGCACGTTGGAGTGGGGGAATAATATGTTAACGTGAGGCGAGGATTTGCGGAACATTTAATTATAGCTTATTAGGCTAAAAGGCTAAAACCACGAAAATCTAATTTTAATACTACCTTTTGTGTATTGAATTCGTAAAAAAAAATTTGCATGGTATAAAAACGAAAAGTTATCTGAAACTAAAAAAAGGAAGACAATTCGAATCACATATGTATATGTACAAAAACTTTAATCCCAAAGGGGATTATTCTTTTTTAAGTCAAATAGCATAGGTTTATCGATTTTTTTTCCATTTACGACAATATCCAATTATGCTTCGTTTAAAGCTTGAATGTAAGCCTATTGTTGTATCACTTGCTGTAGCGGTATATTATTTTGGAGTGCAATGGTAATCATCACCGATTGTTGAACGGAAGGTCTGTAGTTCAAGCCTGTCCATAGAAAGAACAATACGTAAAAACTGTGCAGCAACCTCAGTTGTGAATGAGAGATGATAAAAAAAATGCTGACGAAGGCATAACACTCGCATTATAGGATCGCAGTGTGCGCATTTCCAATATAACACCTTAAAGACATGGAAATAAAATGAGTTACTGTGAAGCAATTTCTCGAATCCTATCTAACACAACCACTCCCGGAGAGTAGTGGACCAACATCTTCGACACAAACCATCTGTGTCCCGTCCACGTTGTGTAACAAACACCACCTGTGCCAAAAACAGAACCTTGAGACGGCGACCCGAGTAGATAGTATCTGCTCGCTTCTGCCGGGCCTAACACACCAAAGGTCGTGATGGGTACGCTGGTAGAGAGCCCCTTGAAGATCCTATCGTTGAATGTAAATTAACTGATATGGATTGAGCGACGAGCCGTACTTTTTAACCTGTTGCAAGACGAAAGCCCCGATGTACTCTTGGTTAGCGAAACAAAGCTAAACCAGAAGCACAAAATCCGGCACAGTTCTTATAGAGTAATTAGAAGGGACCGACCCAATGCTACTCAAGGCGGGGGAGTTGCGGTCTTTATTAAAAATAATTTTAAACATAAGGTCATATATAGCGGTGAAGTGCGGAGGTTCCAGGTGGTAGAGGCCTGTATTGTGTGCATTCCTCTCCGAAATGGAAAGCGAATGTACATTGTATCAGCCTATTTAAGTAAAATATTTCGGAGAAACAATCAGAATGACATTGAGGATCTAAAGCTTCCGAGAACGTCAGAAAATTAACGTTTGCTACGAACAGTTAGCATCGATCCAGAGGGCGCCATCCTGGATGACGACTTCTTCGGGATCGAGGATCCTCAGGAGAAGGTGGCGGCAGTGGGAGCTATTTTCCAGGAAGTGTATAACGTGAATAATAGCATTCGCCCAAACCACGAATTGGAAAACAGAGTTCTACTTCAACACTCCTACCTTAGAAATGATATCGATCATTGGCGATCCGAGAATCTTGGCTTTACCAGGTTCGAAGAAGATTTCATGGCAAATAATGCCGTCACCCATGAAGGGGCTAATACCCTGTTCATTACAACGGAAGATCTCCAGATGATCTTTCGGTCATTGAAGGGGAAAAAATCCGCGGGTATCGACGGTATATCCAATGTTGTGCTTAGGCACCTTCTACCAGTGGCTGTAGAGAGGTACACCATCCTGTTCAACAATGCACTGAATAATGCATATTATCCAGTGCACTGGACAGCGGTGGTGCGCCCAATCCCCAAGAGCGGTAAGAACACCTCTAACCCGGAAAATCTCCGGTCGATAAGTCTCCTTCCGAGTATCAGCAAGGTCTTCGAGAAGGTGGTCCATAGGGCCCTGTCTAAATGGGTTGACGACAATAAAATCATCCCGGATAACCAATTCGGTTTCAGAGCGGGGCATGGCACAATTCATGCCGCGTCGAAACTCGTGTCGGATATCCAATGGAATAAATCCAAGAACCAATGCACGGGTGCCTGTCTGATCGACTTGGAAAAAGCCTTCGACACCGTATGGCTAGAAGGTCTTTATTACAAGCTCAATCGGCTGAGCATAAGTAAGCCACTGCTATATATGATTTTTGACATGTTAACAGGTAGAAAGTTCGTAGTGAAAATTGCCAACGTGACTTCTATCCAAACATTTGATATTAACAACGGACTGCAACAGGGTACGGTGAACTCGGCGATCCTTTTCAGCATTTACTTCAGTGATTTGATAGCTTCTCTTCATCATTCAATAGCGTATGCGGACGATTTAATCGCGTACAGATCAGGTCCAACGATCGACGTCATTGTCACTCTCTTGCAGCGTGACTTCGAAAAAATTCAGCAGTATTGTGATGACTGGAAGTTGAAAATCAACTGCCAGAAATCAGAAACTATTTTGTTCAGAACGCCTTTGTCTAGGGCCTCTCGAGACACTAGAAAAAATTGGCGCGGGTTCTCAATTCTTGGACAGGACGGGCACCTACTGGCGAAATAAAGTGTAGTCAGATACCTTGGGATCTGGCTAGACCAGTATCTATATTTTGACAAACATGTAGATGCTGCTCTGGCAAGGGCCCGAGACGCTTTCGCTCTGACAAGATGGCTTTTTCATTGCAGCCAACTTGATCCCAGGGTGAAGGTAATCTGGCCCTTTATTGCCTATGGATGCCTCGTCTGGTCCAATGTGAGAGCCAGCTTAATGGAAAGGATTCGGGTGTTTGAGAGACAATGTCTCAGGACTTGTCTCGGGTTACATAAGACACCCAAATCTTATTACACGAAATTTTACCCGAACGAGGTCCTATACAATAGGGCCAGGATTGTACGGGTGGATAACTTCCTGATCAAACTGATTCGAAGCCACGTTGCAGGAGCAATGACTTCGGTCAATAGCCTAATCTCCGGGACTTACTACCCAAATCACGAGAGAGTGCGCCTAAACGGCTTTGTCCCATTCCATTTTTGTCGCATTCCACTATTTAGATAGATGTGGGCTGATCCAGGATAGATTGGCGGTACCGCTAATCTTCCACGTGGGTCGCAATTCCGTGGAACGGCGATTCTTCTACGGCCCGATGTCGCACTCAGTGAGGCCGAGCGCCTCAGGTTCTGTAGATCGGTCTCACGCGGATCGAGGAAACGTAGTCCGCCAACATCAACGCTTTTGGTGGCTGGGGGGAGCTGCGTGAGTGGACACTTCAATAGCTTAAGCCTCTTCAAGGCAGGGCTTGCCTAACACCAACGGCAGGCTTACATAGGGTAGGGTAGGTTAGGATGGGATAGTAAAAAAAAAAATATTAAAAACCAAAAAAAGTATAAATATATTAAAACCAAAAAAAAAAAAAAAGTTATATATATACATGTATATAAATATATGGTATGTATATAAAATATATATTTATATATATATAATATATATATATTAGTTAAGTTAGAATAAGATATGTTTAGTTAGCCCTAGGTAGGTTTATGGCTTATATAAAAATATATAAAAGAATGATCATATGCTAAGTTTTTTGAAAATTAGCTTAAGTTAATTATAATTATGTTAATTGTAAGTTATTTATATAGTAGTCGGAAGGCATACGTAAAAATTATACAGTTTGTTTTAGAGTGCCCGCCTAGGGCCAGTAAGATTCCTAAATTTGTAAGGATAGTTTAGCTAGTTTTAAGCATTTTTGTCTAGGATAAGATAGATCTAAGAAACTATAAATAAAAATGAATAACAAAACAAAAACAAAAAAAAAACACCACCTGCGCAATTCCTATAGAAAAAACAAACAATTTCACGTGACTTAAACATATAACATACACTAGGTTGTCCAATAGGATCAGACTTTCAATACCACATTTGATACTATTTTTCCATGAATACGTGTCAAGTTGAATGTAGATCTGTCAATTCATTCATTCATTCATGTTTCCAGCCAATTGAAGTTGACGTGACACAGTACTGACACTGTTGAATATCGTGCAGTAATAAATTTCTTCTTTTTAAAAGTCTTAAAAGTTGATAAGGACTTTTCAGCTTGATGCAGATGAGCAGCATTTAAAAATAGTCATAAAAGTGTTGTAGACGATCTACGTGAAGGACGTCCAAGCAAAGGCATCAACATCAGGAAACATAGTAAAAATACAATATGTAGTAAAGAAATATTCGCATACGACACTATTTAAAAATATTTAATAGAAAACAACAATCATCTACAATTTTTTATCACTAAACACATGAGGAATAGAAGTAATACCGCTTAGCCAAAATATCTAAGAATATTGGTATCTTATACCATGCATCCGCAGTTTACTGTCGCTGCTTGGTCTTCTCAAGAATACGAAATTAGAGCATGAATTAGAGTTAAGCTTGTTTAAGCGTTTATATGGTGATAGCGATGGATTGTAAATAAGGTGCCATTGGATGGGTAACTGAATATCAATTACGCGCGTGGTCACACTATGGCTTGTGAACAAAATAGTTTAGCCAAATCGCTCACACTAAACAAGACATCGACTTGTAAACAAAAATGGCTTGGCCACGCCAAATAGTATGTAACCATATGATTATGAAAAATGTTCGGTTAACTGAGAGAAATGTAGTAGAAGCACTAGGCATCTCATTTAGCAATGTGAGCAATATTCTAGCTGCAATTTCGGGTTAAAGATGTGCGCAAAATCGCTACCAATGGAACATGGTTCTCTTGCTGATCAGTTTAGAATGCGCGTACGCTGTCTCTCGAAATGTACCAAAGGCTTTAAAGGCTACTTCCATGATTTTACCCACAACACCACCTCTAAGCAAGGCATAGCAGTGTTGATCAAGAATCACATAGTCCAGAGAATCCTCATCAACTCCAATTTGCTGATTCTTGGTTTTGAAATTGACCTTGCAACCAAATTCACCCTCCTATGTATTGCAACTCACCACGTTCAAAAATCAACATTATTAAAGGACCTTAATACCAAGCTGCCAGCCGCAGCGTCAACGCATTCAGAACCAGCCCCATTAAAGATGTGCTCTTCGAGGCGGGACTCCCCACACTCGAGAAGCGTATCGAACTGGCGCGGCGCTTGCCAAACTATATCTAAAGTTATTAAGCTCCAAGACATCAATCATCAGCAAGGACCTAATTTCATCAAAAAAACATCACAAAAGAACACAATCCACAATATCAAGGGCTCTGATGGTAGCTAACATCCTGGACCTACCACGTCCTTCTTTTTTAACTGAGGAAATATGGTCTTTTTTACTATTCTCTAGGAGAGTTTGTCTCGTTCTGTGACCTAGCCCAATTTTATACGCTTGCTGTTTTTACACTTTATCAACCAGAAGAAAAGTTTGTTTTGTAACTCAAGACATCAAAAAAAGGGATCACCAATGTTACATTAGCAAAATATTCCATGCTAGTTAGTTCTTAGTTTTAAATCCATTTTTATTCACAATTTCTAAGATCCGTCTTACTCTAGAAAAAACTTAATAAATCTTAATAAATTTAAATATCTTACTGACCCTATGCGGACACTCCAAAATAAACAGGAAGACTTATTACGGTTTACCTTACGGTAACCTCAGCTAAGAACAATTTGTTTAATAAAAAAATAAATAAATTAACACACATTCAATCCTGGTCTGTAGTTTATTGCGCATCACTGTAGGACCAGGGCCTTTCCTAAATTGCTGATTTTGGATATCGAATTCAATCAATCGCAGCCTTAATCAACTGATTGATTAAAACAAGATAACAACTCGAGTAAAAAGGTCGAACATCTAGACTGTACTGACAAAAATGGATGACATGTGAATTCACGTGATTGATCAAAATATCGCCAAGTCCTTTATGGATATCGAAATTAGGTAAAGTTACATACTAACATATAGAACAGAAACCTAAATCCAACAATTTAGCATAGTAAGTATAGTAGGGACAGGTGTTAAGATAAGTTAACGTTACATAAGTTGGATGTATACCAGACAAGGTCCGATCCCACAATCATTTAAGTTTGCACACGACACCAGTGCATCATCGTGAGCGGATCTACCTGACATCCGCAACTATAATGGCGAATTACAAACGGCGCTACGTACATATGTACATCGCTCCATCCGACACTTCCGTTCCTATGAAAGTTCACGTTTCCATTTGCAAGAAAACTTCTGCAAAAAATGTCTATATTCTGTCCGACAGCGACTTGCAAGTGGAAACTGCGAAGCAAGTTCGATCACAACAGCTTTTGCACAACTTCTTACGTGTATTTGCGAGTGCAATTAATTGCAGATTTAAACAGGTTTGCATTGACTCGCGACAGGTCTTGCTGCTTATCGAAATAGTTTCATATATGTATATCGCGCTCGCGGGTGGTTGACGTCTTTGCTTTTGAAAAAATTAGTCAAAAAAGAGGTCGTGAACGTTACGAGTGTAATCCGCTTTTATGAAATAGGAACTACTTTTAATAACAAAACTTGGAAATTAAATGCGGTCATACGAGTGAAATTGAAGTAAAGTTGAACGTCTTCTATATTTAGTTCATTTTTAAATTATAGAAGGCACCAGCTTCCCGTCTTCTTAAAATCCAATCGCGAACCCAAGTTGATCTATTTTTTTTTTTTAGAAGCTGCTAAACGTTGACGTCTTCTCGCCATGATTTCACAATTTTAAGTAAATAATCAAATTTCTTGCGACTTTAATGGCTTTCCTGTAAATACATCTGCAATAAATTGCGGCAATATGATGGGCGAGCCTCTTGCAAGATATTTATTGCAGAAGAAATTGCAAGAATTCATATAATAGTATAATGCTACTGCAAAAAAACTTCTGCAAGACTTCCGCGAGTTTACTTGGAAATGGAAACGCGGCCTAAGAAAACATGTTAACACGCAAAAGTCTCACGTGCAAATGACCGAGGGCACATGAGAAAGCATAATATTTAAACGTTAATCTTCTCATGCATCGTTCATTGTCATGAAATTTTATCGGATAATCAAATGTCTTATAACACCTGGATGCCCTTTGAGCCTAAAAAGTTTATATGACACTGTCAGACACAAAAGGGTTTAGACAGTATCCTTCTTTTCGAAAAATTGAACTTATAACTTACTGAATAAATAGAAGTCATGTGAAATATCGATAAACAGAATTTCCTTAACAATGATATCAACAAAAAAAGGTTACGATACGTGACAAGCGTAATCTAATCCACAACAAATTATATTCAGGACGTTGACTTAGTAGGACTAGACACACTACATTTACTCGAGAAGAGTTTTGTTATTTGAATTGAGAAAATAGCTTTGGGTAATATGACGAGGGAAAGTAAGAAGTAGGGTAACGATAAAGTAGTATGTTTAGATGGAAGGAAATTATGATAGGGCTCCTCAGGTGTAGCAATTTAGAGGAGACAAAGGACAGATTTTGTTGTTGTCTGCAACCAAAATGAAAATCATTCTAGATAAAGGCAATATTATATATGCCTTTATATGGTAATACTGTCACAGTTTTTTCCAATGAATACTGCCTATATTAGAACCTTATATGAAACCTAATGACATATTATGTTTTATTACGTATTTTCATTTGTGAGCAGTTATTTAAATAGAGTGAAAACTCCTTGGTACCATTTTGAAAGATTTTCTTTTTCTTAATGCTCGAACGAAGAAGAAGTGAAAGAAATTTTTAAAATAGGTAATAATCGAAAGTGGACGCTTTGCATAGCCGAAGGGAACGATTTTCTGAAAGGAATACTAATGCTTCAATTGGTACTGGATTTGTAGACTGGAAAAGGAATAAATATCGGTTGTACCAAACTAAATGAACGATTAAATCTCAAGTAGCTATTTCCATATACCATATTTCCAACTTATGCAGACTTAGTCGCATAAGCAAGCGACCGCCTCGTACATTAGGAATAGTAGCTTAATATGCTTTCACAGCAAAAACATAGATACTTAACGCAGTTTTTATAAACTGTTATAAAGGGTGGTCCAATGAAAACGCACGATGATAATTGTAAATAAAACAAAAAGTTTTCAGAGAATTATCTTAATTTTTTTATTATGATAGAAGGATCTATGACACTTAGGTGTGAACCAAAATATCGGCCAAATGCTCGTCACGGCTTCGATGGCATACCTCTATCCGATGGTCCACATTTTCAATGACTCTGGGACATAATTGAGGTTCAATGTCGTTAATGTGCCGAATTATCTCATCCTTTAGCTCTTGAATTTTTCTTGGCTTATTGACGTACATTTTTTCTTTTAAACATCCCCAAAGAAAGAAGTCCAACGGTGTCAAATCACATGATCGTGGCGGCCAATTAACATCGCCACGACGTGAGATAACACGGCCATTGAATTTCTCGCGCAAAAGAGCCATTGTTTCGTTGGCTGTGTGGCAAGTGGCACCATCCTGTTGGAAGCACATATCGTCCAGGTCCATATCCTCAATTTCTGGCCACAAGAAGTCCGTTATCATCTCGCGATAGCGAACACCATTCACGGTAACTTGGCCGACCTCATTTTCGAAGAATTACGGCCCGATGACGCCGCCAGCCCATAAACAGTCTCTCTTTGTGGATGCATCGGCTTTTCAACAATCACTCGTGGATTCTCATTTACCCAAATGCGGCAATTCTGCTTGTTAACGAATCCACTGAGGTGAAAGTGTGCTTCGTCGCTGAAGATGATTTTCTTTGTAAAGTCACCATTCACTTCTGTCTGTTCAACCAACCATTCGGCGTATTGACGATGCTTGAAATGGTCAGTAGGCTTCAGCTCTTGAGTCAATTGAACCTTGTAAGCGTGTAAATTCAAATTTTTATTCAAAATTCGCATCAGTGATGTTCGTGAGATGTTCAATTGTTGGGCACGACGACGAGTCGAGGTTGACGCCTCTTCTGCCACACTATCGCGAACAACAGCAATGTTTTCCGCAGAACGAACTGGGCGAGCATGCACAGGTATTTTCACATTTGCTACAGACCCGGTTTGCTGAAATTTGCGCACAATTCTACCGATTGTGGACTCATTTGGCCGATCACCGACATATTAATAGAGCATGGCGAAAAACATAAGGCTTACCAACAATAAACAAATTGGTGCAAATTCAGAAACCTATTCGAAGGGTTTACGAGTATTGATCTTACACACAGACTAATCTCTCTGGAAGGCTGCAAAACACTTAAAGAGACCTCAGGTGCATGAACCTCCATTGAAAGCATCTAACAGTAAATGTATCGGTGACCCAAAAGAGAAAGAAAAACTTTTTTCAGAGCATCTTTTAAATGTATTCAAACCTTTTTCACCTAGAATTCCTTGACAGAGTAGATATTATGTTTCGCTAAGAGAGATCAGCATATGAATTCACAATCTATCTAATAGAAAATTCCCTGGTTATGATCTTATAACTACCCAAATTATAAAAGAACTCACCTTTACTGCGTTATTAAAACTCAAGCTTATAATTAATGCTTGTTTCAGTGAAAGATATGTTCCACATCACTGGAAGATAGCAGAAATAATTATTATATGTACCCAAGCAAAGCAAGTCTCTATCAGAAGATACATCATATATGCCGATCTCACTTCTACCTGTATTATCAAAACTCTCCGAGAAACTACTTCTCAAAAGACAACATATATCATAGAACACAGAAGGTTTATCCCCAACCATCAGTTCGGGTTTAGAAACAAGCATTCAACCATAAACCAAGTGCATCGTATAACTAATAGTATAGAAAGACATAATAAGAAAGGCAAATTTGTTCCTCAGTATTCCTGGACATTGTACAGGCTTTTGATAAAGTATGGCATAGAGGATTAGAACATAAACTTCAAAGGGACCTACCTAGACGGTACTATGAGATTGTGAAATCTTAAATAGCAGATAGATTCTTTAGAGTTTGATATGGCACGGCATTTTCTGCACTCAAGAAAATGCAAGCGGATGTTCCGCAGGGAAGTGTTCTAGGACCAACCCTATGTCTATTGTATGCAAGTGATATACCACAAGCATATCATACAATGATAGCCACATTTAAACATGATACTACTCTCCTCTCAAAAGTAGTGAAAGCAACAGAAAAGCTACAAAATTCAGTTAACGAAATATATAACTGGACTTAACGATGGCGAAAACTTAATAAGTTAAAAGCCCAACCTCGTTAGCTTCACAAATAAAAAAATAACGAATGTTCCTGTCGTTATTAATAATTAAGTACGCCAAGCTGAAATGGAAGGAACATATCAAAAAGAAAGTGGAAAGACTTAATATTAGATTAGGTTGTTCGAATATACATTCGAAAACTGGAGGAATACTTCATGGAACAGTAAACGTGAGCTCCATCGATCGAGTAGCAGATGTAAATAAGAAGAACGCAATTCGTCATAACGACCGTCTGCAGATTCATATTAATCCAGAGACAGCAGACGTCTTAAATATAACCAATATATTCGCATACTGAGAAGAACTAAGCCACATGAACTTTTAATGTGATATTTGATTAAGAGAACCAGTATTTAAACTATAAATAAATACCTTCAAAAATGCAATTAAACGTTGAAAATAATATCATTGGTCGATCGTCTCTGATCAGTCATGGTTTTTAGTGCGGTTAGAGTTCCACACAACTGCTGAGCTACTAGCCCCTTCAGAGTCTTTCGAGATTTTCACCTTCTTCAAAAAAAAAAATTTCGCCAAGAATAATGCACTATTTGCAGACGTGCTTTTGGCTGGTCCCTATCATACTTGTAACTTAGCAAGTAAATACATACTTTATGTGTGTATTTCCAATATAACACCTCGATGACATGGAAACAAAAAAGTTACTGTGAACTAGAACTAACGCGACAAATCTATTTAGGACAACCACCCCCGGAGAGTAGTGAACGAATATCTTCGACAAAATCCATCTGCACCCCGTCCAGGTTGTGTGACAAACACCATGAGAGCGTACACTCTTGAACCTACACGATCCTTATAAAAAAAATACTCAGATACCAACTAAGCGGCAACCACTCCAAACTTGCCAATACTCGACGACGGTAAAAGTGAAAAGCGTGGTAATCAACTGCCGTCTGACGGCAAAGAAGCACAGCCTGTTATTGCATCCGTTTGAAAATATCAACAAAATATTATAGCCTGCAAGCGCAGCCAGACCTTTTTCTATTAAGCACGTACCCTTTTTTGGTGCCAAAAAATAGGCGGACTTACTTCGTCGGTGTTCTGGCTTGTCCTGTTGTCTATGTCAAAAAAGGCAAATTGTATGGTCGTGGTCATTGGACGTACGATGTGATCTCAAACTCGTGACCCACATTAAAAAGCCGATACTAAACATATTTTATAAGATATTTCCCAAAGAGTCTGTAATTAAATTTTGGAGGATTTTTGGAAAATTAGTCACTCTGATCTCCTTAAGCTTTATTGCCTTTAGAACTGATAACACTAGTCACATACTTAAACGTAGTAAAATTTATAACGCTGTATTAGTTGCGGAGAACTAAATGACCTGCATCTACATCGTCGAATAAACGGGAATATCATTGTGAACAAGACTACAAATTTTGAATATTAAGTACAAATTGAATATTAAGTACAAATTAAAAACGAAACGGCCTGCTAGTCCAATTGATTTTTTTAATAATGTATTTTTGTTTAATTTCATTAAAACTTTTTTTTATGTGTCCCATTGAACTTTTATCGTTACGACACTGATTGGATATTTCTGATGATCTGCCTTGTATCCTTTTTCCTCTTGCAACTCAAGAACGTTTACCCACATCTAAAGTCAACCAAGTGATTGATGATTGCGGATACTTTTTACCTACGGAAAGTGTCAGAGCGGTTAGGAGGATAAAGCCAGCGAAGCCGTATCGGAAGTTTGGTGTAATGCGTTTACGTGATTTATTGAGTAACCGATGAGCGGTGGATAATAGATTTATTTAGATTAAGGAGAGTGGATCACATAATATACTTAAAATCATTAAAGGAAATCGAAACGACATTATAGAAAACATAAAAAAATATATAAAATTAGAGGTAATGTAATGTAAGCCATAATCGAATAGTCATATATGCGCATAATTCCAAACTAGCTTATATAATTTATTCGGCACTGTTGACATTATTATGCTTCTGGGATATTTTTGTTCATATTAAGATATTTACACCGAGATGGAAAATGTTGGAGTATTTTGTAAAAAGAATTATTTATTCACCGAGGAAATATTTGAATTCATGTTAATATAATAAACACAGGCACCTACTATTCTCGATCTTATACCAAACTTTTGGGGAATTTATTTTACGGTTTAAATGTCTCTTCCATTCAAAAAATTTCCTTCTTATAAAATGAGTTCAAAGTAGAAGGGCCTAATTAAAAAAAATATATGAAAAATGTAAAATAGCTGCTTGATTTTTGGGGAAAATGCGGGGTTACTTTAGATAATCGTCCGTCGATTCTGGAGAATGTTGCTATTTCTTCCCATCACAATTCCAAAAACCGTCAAATTGCAATATTTTCAATTCTTCAAAAGCTGGGTGAAAATTGTAAGTTCGATTGGCAGGTGATTTGCGTCTATTTGAATAATTTTCCATTAGGTACTTAAATAAATAATAAAATAAATGTTTCCAATCTAATCTAATATTTGTGATCTTTGAGCCTCATTTCCCGGGGTTGAGCTGCCCGCTACTGTTTTTGGGAAATAAGCCTTGTCCACCGTCCTGATCCCAATCCCTCTCCAATCGAAGACGTGGTCGTCAACAGAAATCGGGTGACATCTGTATGCAAACTAAAACGGATATCAGAGGAGCGAAACCACTGCCATCTTTCACAAATACTGACTGGTCGCCAGAGTGAAAGAAAGACTGGAGCATACGAGGGGTGAACCAAAAGTACGACGGTGGTCCGATAAGTACTTCGCCTCACCGCCAGATGGCGCCAGTATCGCCAGTATACTTACTATCGTATAGTACATTCTAGTGGACGGCTGCTGTCGAAATTTCAGCCGGATCAGACCAGTAGTTTTGTTTTGACCGCGTGTGGAAGCGGGAGTGTCCGCGGATTTTAGAAAAATGGAAAAAGAGCAATATCGGTCGGTGATTCGATTCTTGTTTTTTGGAAGGAAAATCGCGCAACTCTTTTCCTTCGATGGCGACCATCAAATATTGGTTTAGCGAGTTTCAACGTGGTCGCACGTCGGTTTTTGATGAGCCACGTCCAGGTGCCCCGAAAACGGCTACCACGGAGGATAACGTGACAAAAATCCACGATCTCGTATTGGCAGGCCGCCGATTGAAGGTGCGCGAGATAGCTGAGACAGTAGGCATTTCAAAAGATAGCGTGGGTCATATCCTGCATGAAATTTTGGACATGAGAAAGCTGTCGGCGCGATGGGTGCCGCATTTGCTCACTCCGGACAACACGCGCCACCGTGAGACCACTTCAGAGCAGTGTTTGACGCTGTTTAAGCGCAATCCGAAGGAGTTTCTACGTCGAGACCAAGGAACAGTCGAAACAGTGGACTTCACCCGGCGAACATGCTCCGAAGAAGACGAAGACTGTCCCATCGGCCGGAAAGGTGATGGCCACCGTTTTCTGGGATTCACAAGGTGTGATCCACATCGACTACCTGGAGAAGGGCAAAACGGTCACAGGGCTGTACTATGCCAAATTATTGAGCCAATTTGACGCTGAATTGAAGAAAAAACGGCCCCACTTGGCGAAGAAAAAAGTGTTCTTCCACTATGATAACGCACCGGCTCACACCTCCGCCCTTGCCACGGCCAAATTGGTCGAATTGGGCAACGAACTGCTGCCCCATCCACCGTATTCTCCAGATTTGGCCTGTGCGACTTCGTTTTGCTTCCAAACTTGAAAAAGTCACACGCCGGGCAGAAATTTCAGTCGAATGAGGAGGTCATCGCCGCCACGGAGGCCTACTTTGCAGACCCTGAGAAAACGTATTTTTCAGACTGGTTAAAGAAGTTGGAGCATCGCTGGGTCAAGTGTATCGAGCTAAACGGAGACTATATTGAAAAATAAATCGCCATTGCTCCAAAATGTTTGTTTTTCTTTTGTAGGTTAAGTACTTATCGGACCACCTTCGTAATGATAATCGTATACACTTGCTTGCTTATATACTCAGTAGATTGGTGTAAAAAAGTTATATAAATAGACCACGGTTTCCATTTCATTTGAGAGAAATATCTACCAAAGAGATACACAGCCATTTGGTGAAAGCATTGGGGGACTGCTCCTCCATATTTAACAGTAACATGATAGGCTAAGAAGTTTAGCCTGGCAGAACATTCATTGAAGATGAACATCGCGAAGGAGTTCATTCACGAAAAGGTTATGTTGAAGAGTGACCATCAGACATATAGCTGAGGTCACAGGGATTTCATATGGCAGCTTTCATAGAATCCTTGCGACGAGCAAAAGAAAAAAACGAATCGACATTTCGAGGGTGAATATGGAAAAGCTACAAGCAGATTGGGAAATATTTTTGTTACGTTTCGAGGCCATGGACGAGACCTGCATTCAATACTTTGATCCTGCAACCAAAACAATAATCGATGACTTGGTAGCGATCCTTCTCACCGACGCCAAACGAATTAAAAGTGTCAAGTTTGGTGGGAAAGGTTATGGCATTTGTATTTTGGGACGCTGAATATTTTGAGAACGGAGTCTTTTTTTCACTGGCACTGGCTTACAAAACCGCACTTGTGAAGACTGCCAATCAAGAAACGGGATTCGAACTGCTTGAACCCCCTCTCCCTTATTCGCCAGATCTAGCTCCCAATGACTTCTACCTCTTTCCTCGGCTCAAGAACAACTCAAAAACAAAAGACCTTCAAAACAAACAATTTGAAGACGATAGCGAAGTTATGGCCGCTGTTGAAGTGTTTTGGAAGGGTCAAGACAAATAAATTTTCTAAGGGAAAAAAGATAAGACTAACTGTTTAGCTAATTTATTTTAATTATAATTACTTTTGAATCACTCCTGATAACTGAATAACGGTACAGAAAAGTAGTTGAAGATACTGGTTCAAGCTATAAAATTGTTGAGTGGGTGTGAAACGTGTGAGAAAAAAAATCTTTATATTTAATATTAACTATTCTGAATAAATAATATTCTTTTTAAAAGTCGAATATTTTTGTTTTATTAGTGCTCATTTTTTGAACATAAGTCCGGTACGCAATTTCACCCAAGATGTAATCTCTATAGAAGGAACATCTCTGTTGAAGTTGAAGTTGAGCTTTATTTAGGTAACACGAGCCTCACTAATCCCTATCCTGTGGGGTTATGGGAAAGATTGATATAATTAATCAACTGTATTTTACCGACAATATTTTGTGAAGAAACCCAAAAACTGGTATCTTGATTGAAGCTGGAAAGAGTGTTAAGCCACGGGGTGGATAATAAATTGTATATGAGCCACACAATCCCAATCCTGGACGTGAAAAACCAACAATAATAAGAGAAGCATATGTCTATCTTAACAAAATGTTGTAAACTACCTTAGTGTAATTTGTGCCATCTTGTATTATTATCAGAATACCCATGTCACGAGTTACATTTAAAATCAAATTATTGATTTTATAAACCAGATTTATATAAACCAGTGCAGATTAACTTGTGGCTCAGTCTTTACCAACAATAATATTGTTATTCCCTGAAACCAAATGCCTGGCAAAATGCCATCAACAGATCTAATGGAAAAACATTTGCCTTCTTCACCTTTTCCAAATACTCATAAATATCATACCTTAAGCTATGGCAGCTAATACGGTGCCTATTGACATTGGTAAATTAATACGATACCTCAACAGGGGGGATTATATTGAATTTTACACACAAGTCTTCTACAAAGTAAAGAAGAATATTTCCCTATTGACAAACGCCAGAGAGGATTGTCACATTGCTCCTATCAAGGATGCATAGATAAATATTTTTCCAGACAATTTGTCTGCCTTTCCTCAGTACATACATAGTAATATATTGTAGAAGTATATAACTAAACGAAATAAATGAAGCCATGTGAATATATGTATGTTGTGTGGAATGAGGGTACTTAGATAACGAGCCCTGCAGGTGTATATGTGCTCGAAGGTATCATATGTCGTTTGTTCGATCCTTTTCATCCTTCCTTCTATTGGCCTTTTTTTTATTACAGCTTACCTTTTGGCCTCCAATCAACCAAATTTAAAGTATCGCGTATTAAACTTGGCCTAACTTGAAATTTTTCTAATTCTTCCATGTATGAAAGGCTCATACCACTTCCGTGCAGGGACGGGTTAAGAATATCCCTGCAGCGATACCTCTCGCTTGTCGTAAAAGGCGACTAAAACAAAGGTAAACAAAAAACACATCTAGGCAATTTAGAAAACACCAAAGTGAGCCTAGGGACACATATACCACCATTAAACTGCCCCACAAGTGTACATGCAAATCAGTGGGTTGACACGACTGGAGATCACCGGTATTGTAAAAGTAAGATCAAACAAAAAAAAATCTGGAGCATGCCCGTGTCACAAAAACAAAAAAAAAAAGGCAGGCCGAAAAACAATTGGTGCAAACAAATGCAAAAACACCAGCATTTGATTGGCCTCAGCGATGAAGTAATCCCAAACCGGGAAGCCTGCCGCTACTTTCTGAGGTCAAACCGGCGGACCCCACAAGCGGACTAGTAGGAATGCAATTAAGTGGGAAGGTTATGGTCCTACACTTCTGACCATAACGACGTCGGAAAAAAGGTAAAGAAGAAGAAGATGAAAGGCTCATACCACTGGTTAATGGGTCGGTTTTGGGCCACGTTTAATTCTTAAGTCAGATACTTCATATGTAAAAGTTTATAATAGCACATCTAAGGTGGCTTACACAGGGGAAGAGGATCGTAACAAAGTGAGTACGGCACTGAAAGCAGCTAACTTAGAGCCATGCCTTCTGGAAAAACTCATTTCGGACCGTAGAGCTCTCTAAGAAGAAGAAACAAAACCAGAGATTATGCAAATAAGTTACTAAAATTTTATAATAAAGAATTTTTCTCTGTTTTACATATGTTATGAATAAATTACAAAGTCCAAACGAGTTTGATTCGACCCACAATTGCGTAATGAATAGCTCATTACCTTTGATTAAATTTATTCCGATATAACTGCAGAAACATGGGAGAATTTGAAAATAATTGGTCTGCAGCATTTTTTTAACTTTTATAAATTTTTTTTTTTTTTGTTTTTTTGTTGGAGGTATTTATAATCTAGTGGAGCACTCAAACACAAATACTGGGCCAATGTACTGCCAGGATATAAATGTAACTGCATTGGTATTATCCGAAACCTCTTAAGTTTATTGATCTCTCAAGTCTTTAAGGGTAGGCAAATAGAAAGTATGTAGTTTAGGTGAACAATGAATTTACAGGCAGCATCGAATAAATCCAACATTTGTTTACTGAAGAATAGTAGTTTTAAGTATAATGAAATTCAATCTCTCTGTAATTAATTAACTAATTTACTAATTTATTAAAAAAGAGTCTCATCTTAATGTACATTCCGATAAATAAATGAAAATTATATCTTTAAACCGGGAAAACATTTGTTGGAGTTACGGTCAAGAAATTTTATTAAATGTAAAGGAATGGAGAGGATTTGTTTGCTTCCGTTTTGTAAATTTCATTGAAAGATGCATCTCGCTCCGGACGACCTACTGCGTAACATGTCCATAGCGGCCAATATTTTTTTTTATAAATAAAATTCGAGTCGGAGATTTTGATTGGCGGCCGAGCAAGGACCAGTAGTGAATTAGAGGTAGCTACGACTACATTTTTTTACGAGTAATATACGGTAGTCCCGCTTAAGTGCTACCGTGATAGCCGTAACGACCTTAAGAAGCTCGAAGAATGTGGGCAAGGAGTTAAGCACTCTTAGTACGCACTCGCGATATAACAATATCTACTGTTTTTCGAAATCGCTGGTCAAAACGAGTTTTTACGATTAAAACAATCAAGTACAGTTTTAACATTGTGAAGGCTCTAGGCCAAAACCCATGTCCACAAGAAGTGATATCCGCTTTTGCCAACGTTGATTAACATGTGAACACTACTGTAACAGTGCAGTAGTGAAGCACTGTATAAAATACTAAATGTCAAAGGCCCCGTGGTAACCCCGCGGTAACCCCGCTATAAGCCAGTTGCTATAGGAAGACGGATCGGAATCTTGCTAGCTGCATAGCCCGACCAACCTCACGTACAGACAAATACTTCATTAACACTTCCCTGACTTTGAACTTTGAAAGCGCATGTAAGTGGATAGCGGGAAACACCGACCATAACGCTGATGTATGATTAAAAATAAGAAACCAAATGCTAACAAAAAATAATAAACAAGCTCTCATAAACATTTCTCATAATTAAAAACATCAATAAAATAACAAACAAATTTAATTCTAAAGAACATAAAAGGCAATGGTCTAAATAAAAATAATATTGTAAGTATGTTTACACAAAATAAGATTTAAAAAAAAGGACTTCTTAATATAGAATACTTAAGACATATTGATATATTAATTCCTTCAGAAAGGAAACACAAAGGAAAGAAAATGTAAACATATTGTAAATGAAGCAATAAATTTCTCGGAAATCAACATCGGCACAGACGGAATATTCACTTTATATATCATGATAAGCATAGCATATGGACTTAGAATTCTGTAAACGAACATTAACAAAACGTGTAAGATGGGACGCTATTGTTAATAAAAACGAATATGAAAATATATTAATAAGTTCCAAGTCCGAAGTTAGATTGTAGGTTTACTATCCTATAAATATATCCGTATAAAAGCCTAACAGATTTGATCGGCTGATCATGTACACATAACCTTTTGAAAGGCTCCAATATATCTCGACGGTCGAAGAATTAACGCTAGGTATTAGTTTAGGGCTCCATTCATAAAAGCAACAAAAAAAAATACTACGTTCGCTAGCTAGTGAAGATCCAGAATGTAACAATATGCATTACACAACTGAAATGTCAAGCACCGTCTCTATCGCGCAAATTGTAACCGCCGAAACCACTCAAGAATCAGGGCATCAAACAAATGTGTTAGCTAATATCGGTCTCTTCGTAGTTTCAGTCATACTTGCCTCGTTTCAGTCCTTTCTAGTTTGTGATTAGACTCATCTGAAGGAAAAAGTTTAGTCAGATACTGATCGCAAAAATGTGTACCGCGAATCTAGAAGGGAAGGAAGAACGCATGCCTCAACAGCATATTATCCCCATAAAGAAACGAGTGGCAAATTAGGCATAATTAGCCTAGATACCCTTCTCCTAGGAAACCATCGGAGGAACTACCAATTCTGCTCTGGATACCACGAACATCAGTTTTTGTACAAGCAGAAACTCGCCAACGCTTCACCTCCATTGTTCCAATATCCAGCGCACCAACTGTGTTTTGCAATTGTGCATCGCAGATCATCAAAGATGACTTTTTAAATTTAGATTTTAATCCATATTGATTTAAGCCCTATTGAAGCACAAATTGGACGCATTACTTAGGAACGCAAAAGGAGTTAAGAAAAACGCAAGAAATACGAGAATGAATGAACAGAAAAGCTAGGTGAACCAACACAAACAACTACGAAGCCAGGATTTACCTCCCATAATCTTATGTTGTACGTGTGTGATATTGGAAGGGAAGGAAGTACACTATGAGGTGCTGGAACCAAGTCAAAAAACTAATTCTAATCTGAACTGTCAGGATTATCCTGCTTGCAGAAAGCAATTCAAGAGAAAAATCCTAGAATTTATCAATAGAAAGCATTGTGATGTCAGACTACACAGATGTTTAATGACACAGCAAAAATTGGGAGAGCTTAGTTGGAAAGTTTTGATATAGTCATCAATAAACGAATACGTTGTTTCGCACCAATTTGTGTGGATCCCTGCAAGAGTTTCTTAATGAAAAAAGAAAAAAAAAACTCATCAGAAGAAGAATGTAAAGATGAGTTGTTTCAGTTCTTCCACCAGAAGTGTTGATAAACATTTTTTGCTGCCAAAATAGCACGATTTATTGAAGAAATTATGATCGAAGTATTATTCGATATATTCGGGAACACACTCTCAATTAGTTCATTTTTTGAGTGAACAAAAGTGCAGAAATTATCTGGCGTGATCGCCTCGACGGGTAGTGTCCACACACTTGTCCTGTACTCGTGGGTGACGCAAGATAATAACAATGATCGTAAATAATTAGTCTTTATTATTATCGTAATTCCTTTCTCTTTTATTAATCGTAATAATAATTTGTGATTAATAATTAATTCTTATTATTATTGTCTTATTTACAATTACTCTCTAATTTATGAGGAATATTATTCTTAAGAATACTACGATATAATACCACATTACTCTTGCCAAGCACCACTTACCTAGTTGTTGTTGCTGTTTTTCGAACTTGATTGATCTGGGATTCTTCTCGCACTGTTTCGTCGTCTATTGTCACTTGTTCACGTGTACTCGCTGACTAATTGTCACTCCTACTCACTGACTAATTGCCCTTCTGCCAATTTCCTCGGCCTTTTATAGGGCTAGGCTGAACGGCGATGTGAACGGTGCCTTTCCAGTTGTCGTTGACATTTCCCCTGTTTACGGGATCTGTCAACGGAGACTGTAGCCGTTGCCGTCGTCTTTGGTGTCTTTGACCTCACTGGTCTCAGACAAAGACTAAAAATGTATGATTCGTGAATTTCTTTGTTTTGTGTGAATTTTGTTTTATTACTTTTGATTTGGTGGTTATTGTGTTTATCGAATGTGTATGTGGTGTTTATTTTGTGTTGTGATTATTTTGGCGATCCCTTGTATGTTGGGAAGACATGTTTATGTTTTCCCTTTGTTTACCTGGGTGAGTGAAATACTGTGGTTTGTGATGAAAAATTTATTGGTTGTGTGTTTTTGTTTTTAGATGACAAATTTTTCTTCGCATCCTGTCCCGCTCTCAAAACTATTCAACTCATCCCTGTCCCTTGGAGAAATTCCTCAGATATGAAGAACCGGTTTTATAACTCCTAATCATAAAAAAAAGTAGTGATGTTAACAATTACCGCCCATCGCCAAATTATCACATAACATATGTATACCCAACTTTTCAAAAGTATCTTGTATGACACTCCAAGTTTCCACTGCAAATCTTTTATCTGCTCGAAACAACATGGTTTCCTCAAATGAAAATCTATCACAATCACAAATCTTGTCAAATTTGTATCCTCATCCTCTCATTCGAGAATGAGAATGAAGTCGACGTCATTTCAACTGATTTCAGTAAAGGCTTAGACCGAATTTCAGACAAACTTATACTCTTCAAACTGTCTTCTCTTGGCTTTGAACTCACTACGTTGAAGGGGATATCTTCTTATTTAAAAAAAATCGTTATTACAGTGCTTAACCCTTTCTTAGCTTCTTCCAGCGTTCCCCAAGGCAGTCACCTAGGTTAAATTTTTTCATTCTTACCATTAGCGACATTGAGTTTGTCATCAAATACTCCCACCCCTCTCTGTACGCCGACGACAGCAAGTTCCACAACAACCTTTCAGCGCAACAAGATTCTTTCCTTATTCAATCGGATCTCAACAGCTTTTCTGTCTGGTGCTTCAAAAATTGCTTGTGCTTAACATTGCCAAATACCGATCAATCAGCTTTTCACGCAAACGAATCAAACCTCCTCCTCGTAGTCTACATCCTCAATAATCAGCCCATTTCTACCGTTCAGGTTATACGCCATTCTGGCATACTATGTGACCAAGAGTCCAATTTTCGCATACATATCGACGATATAATTCCTAAGACCTCGGTTTCGTGAAGCGTTGGTGAAAAAAATTCTTTGATCCCTACGTGACTCAATCAATCTAAATTACCTTTGTTCGCCCCCTTCTTGAATACACATCTCAAGTGTGGTCCCCTTATCAACAAGCCCACATGTCTAAAATCGAGAACATTCCACATCGGTTCCTACGTTTCGCCCTTCGAGGTCTGCCCTCGTTCTTACCTATCAAGACCGCCTTATACTAATCAATTATACCAATCAATTGAGTACATTGGAGGAAAGGGTATCTGACATCCTCTTAATTCATACCACCCCGGCACCTCATATGGCTCGAATGAACGCATTTTCCGTATGCTGGCAAGGGTTAATTCGAATATTAACTTCGATTTCAACCTCAGCACTCCATGCCTAAAACTCCGTCTTCTCAGTAGCCTTCCCTTCTCCCAATCATAGTTTCTAAGGATCGCGCCCCTCACCCGTTTCTCAAAGTTACCAAACCTAGATAAACAATTATTGTCGCTAAACTAACTCACAACACCATCTGTTAGAAACTTATGGTACTCACAATTACTTACATACTATTGTCCCATAACAAAGATTTAATGAGCATTAAAACTACAAAATTATTAAAATCAATAGTCGAGATAAAAACCATCAATATAGCCTATGCTACTCATGGAATTGTCAGACAGATATCAATATAACATGAGGTTTTTCATGCTGTTTTCTATTGGAATGATACCATAGAAAATCTTGTTTAAAAAAAAAAAAAAACAAATAAGATATTTGTCATTTTATAAGTATGGCATTTAGTACAGTTAACACCATCGACCAAGGCCAGGGGCAACGGTCGATACCCCGTACTAACGGGACTTGATGAATCAGCATTTTGTACGGTTCTTTCTACCTTGTGTGTTCCATTATTGCATCAGCCAATGCACGCATGCTAACGAGGCGTGCACACATTCCCGATCAGGTAACAGCACTCGAGGAATATGCACCGAACATGATCATAGGAACTATGCACCGAACATGATCATGAGAACTGCGGATTTACGACGGGAACACCTGAGTCAGCATGGGGACGAGACTTGAGCGAGGGAATGAGCACAAGCGACGAACTGGGCAGAGTCAGTCTTGTGACGAACGTGTGTGACAACGTACGAACATAATTGCTTGTAATAAAGTTTATAACGATTCCGAACTTAGCGTTTCTTTTGTAAGTCGAACAGTTGGGCCAGCCTTCGGGCTGGCGTTCGCGTTTTTTTTGGATTCCCCCTCAGGGAATCCTTTAACTGGCGCCCGAGCAGGGACCGGCAAAATAAGGCCATATCCTTTTCGCCTGTGGATCAGCAAACACAGGAACCAGTACGCTCTATCGAGCGAAATTCATTGTACCCATGAGAACACAATGACCATTCTGAGTTCCTGTTGCTAACCTTTCGCATACCCATGGGAACATGCGGATATCCTAGAAGGCTAAAGGATACGGTAGTGAAGATTGTTCGTACCACGAGTAGGTCGCTTACAAGAATAAACGTTTGCGACCAAAAGGGAAACATACGACACTTCCTTGCCGGCTCCCAAAAAACAAACCCCGTTACGGTTCAGTTAATTAACCGGTATTTTGTTTCAGATAATCGTCGGGATTAGATAACTAATTTAAGAAAAAACGATAATTAATGAAAATTAATTAAAATGAATCAACAATTTTTGTAAGTGAAAAAAAGCCACAACTATAAAAGGAAGAATTAAAATTAAAAATAGTGTTAGAGAAGTGCATTGAAAATAGCAATCGAAGTGCATTAAAAATAGCAATCGAAGTGCATTGAAAAATCCGAATAAAGATATAGAAAAATATAGTGAAGAAAAAGAATATACATCCCTACCTATACACATACGTGTATAAAAAGAAAAAATCTTACCTGAAAGTTGTCACTTGCGTTAAAAAGGAAAATTAAAAGAGAAGCTGTGCTTGCGTGAATTTAATATAATTTTATATGTGATTGTGATTCCTCCCTAAGCGGAATTTTCACTAAATTGAAAATTTAAAAAATTGTGAATTGTGCCTGATCTGGTGTTTGAGAATTCATATGCGATTTAAGAAATTCTTGTGAAATATAAATATATATTTTTTTTCTTAATTTTTTCCGCCTGTGCTAAGTGTGGGTAAGTCATTTGTATCCTTTTTCTCTTAAATTAAGTATCTGATACACTGAAAATGGAAGCCGTAACCAAATCCCTCAACGAGCTAACCGGGGCAGTGAATGCCATACTAGCCCAGGTTAAGGGAATTGAAGGTCGCCTCAAGGCTCTCGAGGACAATCAAACCCTCGGAGTCGTGACGACCGATGAACCGGTGGAACTTTGTCCACCTCGAAACGAATTTGATCTTAAAGAGATCAGTCGACTCCCGGATTGTGTAAAGGAGTTGCAAGTCTTTGACGGCAACCCAACTCAATATGTTTCCTGGATTCACGTTGTAGAGGGAATCCTAAAGGATTTCCAAATAGTAAGATCTAAGCCGTTGTATCGAGCTATCCTCCAACATATCCGGCAGAAAATAAGGGGACCTGCCGATGCCGCACTGATATCTTATAACATCTTCGACAACGATTGGCATGAAATAAAACAATGCCTTTCGCTTCATTATGCCGACAAAAGGGATATGCGTACCCTGGAGCACCAGCTCAGTCAATTGTCGCAGAAAGGTTCACGGTTAGATGAGTTCTATGCCGCAGTGAACCACCAACTGTCCTTAATGATCAACAAGATCAAAACGGAATCCTTTACGCAAGAAACAGTGACGGCTCTGGTAGAAACCTACAGAAATCGTGCGTTAGACGTATTCATCCGCGGTCTTAACGGCGAGCTCTCGCGAATGCTAATCGTGCAGAAACCAAGAAACCTGCCAGAAGCGTATTCCGCTTGCTTAGAGATCCAGAATCTCAACTACCGCAGCCACATAATTCATAATCCGGCGGCGTCAAATACAATTACTGCGCCAATCAATCAGTCCTTTAGACCTTTAGGAAGGGCGCCGTTACCCCCTAAAAGATTCTCCCATCAACAACTCCCGAATAGGATCGAACAGTCAGCGCGCGACGTTCCTTCTCGCGACAGCGGTGCTCCACCCAGGCCCTCAGGACCAAAACCACCCGAGAGGATGGATGTGGATCGCTCTGTGCAGTCGCGTCATGTGAACTACATGAACCGGCCGCAGGGAAGCAACCCGTTCAAGAGACGGGCAAGGTCGGATAACTATCCGACCAAACAGCAAAGATTATATAACATAGAACTGACTGGTGAAGATTCCTTGCAGGAGTATGAAGAGACAGCGGAGGAGGCCACCGAGGAAGAAGTAAATTTTATGACAGGGGCCCATCCAGCGTACCATATATAGAGTACGTAACAAGGGACGGACGGAGGTTGAAGTTTCTTGTTGACACAGGGGCTAACAAGAATTTCATCAGTCCGTCGGTACAAGGGGAAGCCTCGGCCCTTCCAAAAAGCTTTTTCGTCCATTGTGCTGCTGGTAGATTAGAGATCACGGAATACGTCCAGGGAAAATTCTTCCAGGGAGTGGGCAACGACACTCTGCTTACGTTCTATGTCCTACCAGGTCTTAAATCTTTCGACGGTATCATCGGGGACGATACCTTAAAGGAACTGGAAGCCGTAATAGACCGGAAAAAGAATATACTGAAGTTAAAACCATCCATCGAAATACCACTCCAAGAAAAATTGTCGACCCAGGTTAATATTACACTGGACGAAGACCTGCCACCAAACATTAAGGACGAGCTATATCAGTTAGTCGAAAGATATGGTGTACTTTTTGGACCAATCAACGCAAGGGAGTTGATCGATACAAGTGTTCAAGCGGAAATCAAGACCAATACGGAAGAGCCCATATACACCAAGAGTTACCCTTACCCAACCTGTCTGCGGGAGGTAGTTGAGCAGGAAATTGCAAAACTTTTAGAAGAAGGGATCATTCGACCATCTAAAAGTCCCTACAATTCTCCCATTTGGGTCGTTCCCAAGAAACCGAAGCCCAATGGTGAAAAGCAGTATAGGATGGTGGTTGACTATAAACGTCTTAACAGTGTAACCATCTCTGATACATACCCGATTCCTGACATAACGGCTACTATCGCCAGCCTCGGCAAGGCGACGCATTTTACCACCCTTGACCTTACCTCGGGATTCCATCAGATCCCAATGAAACCATCAGACGTGCCCAAGACAGCCTTTTCAACTATGAACGGTAAATACGAATTTTTACGTTTACCCTTCGGACTGAAAAACGCCCCGTCGATCTTTCAGCGGATGATTGACGATGTGCTGAAGCCTTACATTGGGAAGTTATGTTATGTCTACATCGATGACATTATTGTCTTCGGTGATAGCCCACAGAACCATCTCAAGAATTTGGACACAGTTCTGGCCAGGTTGCGAGAGGCCAACCTGAAGGTAAATCTGGAAAAAACTCAATTTATGAAAACCCAGGTTGAGTTTCTCGGATACGTGATTACTCCCAATGGTATAAAACCCGATTCGAAAAAAGTGGCCGCGATACAAAATATTCTACCACCGGACAATTTAAATGCATTGAAATCCTTCTTAGGTCTAACCTCCTATTACAGAAGGTTCATCCGTGACTATGCTAAGGTTGCGAAACCACTAACCAACCTAACTCGGGGGGCGAATGCGCAGATTAAGGCTAACCAATCTAAACGCGTGCCCATAACCCTTGATGCGGCGGCTATGAAGGCCTTCAACGACCTAAAGGAGTTATTGACGTCCGCTGACGTCCTGACCTACCCTGACTATAATATGCCTTACAACCTAACGACCGATGCTTCGAACTTTGCCATAGGAGCGGTTCTATCTCAAGGTGAAATTGGAAAGGACAAGCCCATAGCCTATATTTCGCGCTCACTCAATAAGACCGAGGAAAACTACGCGACCAACGATGCCCTCTCCAGGTTAGAGACGCAGGTGAACCACTTACCCCACTCCGCATCTGCTGAGGCGGGACCAAGTGAGAATCAGCAGGACAGTCTTTCTGCAACGGAAAGTGCTAGTGAGCGTAACTCTAGTACAGAAACGGCACACTCTTCAGCCCCAGAAATGTCCGTAAGAGGCTCTTCGACGAAGGTAAGGCAAGTCGACGATGGCACAACTGACTCAGCTTCTGAAACAATGCACAGCGCGGCACAAGATTCCTCCGACCTAATTCCGCATGTGGAGGCTCCTCTTAACGTATTCCGCAACCAAATCATCATAAGGGTAGGTAAGGGCTTAGATATCTACGAGGAGCCGCATCCTGGCTATTCCAGACACTACACAGCGGTCGAAAATCTAGGCAAGTCTGATCTCAGAGAAATCCTAAAGACTAGGCTGCAACCGAATGTCATTAATGGCATTAAAATCCCGGAAACACATATAGCCCTTCTACAAGAAGTCTACGCCGAGAGTTTCGTTGCTTACAAGATCCGCATTACGCAAAGAATTGTCGAGGACGTGAGGAACGAGGATCGGATATGGCAGTTGATCAGTAAGGAGCACAGAAGGGCTCCCAGGAATGCTCGGGAAAATAAGGAACAGCTGTTAGAAAGGTACTATTTCCCCAGGATGAATAGCCTGATTACGAAATATTAGAAATCCTGTGAAATCTGCCTAGCTAACAAATACGACAGGCACCCTGTGAACCCCGAACTACAACCTACACCTGTGTCATCTTATCCGTGTGTGATACTGCACATGGACATAATGGAGATACAGAACCAAAAGTTTATTAGCTGTATCGACAAGTTCTCGAAGTTCGCCAAGCTATTCCCGATCAAAAATAAATCCTCGCTCTATCTGAGAGAAAAACTGATCAAAATACTGCACTATTTTACCGTCCCGAGAGTATTGGTCACGGACAACGAGCGAAGTTTCCTCAGCCCAGTCCTAGCAAATTTCATCAAAATGCTGGACATTAAGATGTATCAAACCCCTGTAAATCGGAGTGAAGTAAATGGCCAAGTCGAGAGGTTTCACTCGACAATCATAGAAATGTACAGATGCCTGAAGGCCGAGTACAAAGGTTTGCGCTTAAAGGAACTACTGAACATAGACGTTGACCGATACAATAACACGGTCCATTCGGTCACAAACCGGAAACCGTCCGATATATTCTTTAATCGAAGCTCCAGAATCAACTTCCAAAACACCTTAAATTTCCGCATGAAGGTTAATGATGATCTCAGAAAAAGGATACAGGCCAAACAAAAAGCAGGTAACGGTAGATTAAATAGAAAAAGAACTTCACCCAAGGAGTTCAAGCAGGGTGACGTAGTATATACCCGCTACAAACGAATCCAAGGTAAGCATAAGCCCTTGTATCGAAGGGAAGAAGTGGCGAAGAATAATAAGGTAACGGTAGTTACAACTACAGGGCGCAAGGTACACAAGGCGCACGTAAAAAATAACCGGGATAAGGAAGATAATTAACATAAGAGCAAAACGACATTAAGCACACTAAGCACAAGCACCAAGTAGAATTTAAGTTTCGGCACAAAAGCCTATTATATATAAATTGCACGGATCATGGCACAAGGCACGTACCATAGAATACGAGTATAAGCATTTTAATCTTTGTGAGATCGTAAAGACATAATTTAGTATATCATAGGAAATATGTACAATTAAGGAAATAATTAGAATTTAAATCGCACGCATGTATTGTATATCACAAACCATTAAGTCACCTTTAAATTTTATTTCTTCCATGTTTCATAATTTCAATACTAGAACATCCTAATCATGTACTTAGATTAAGTTAAACATTGTACATATATTGTAACTATCTGTAGCCTTATGTCCGCCGCAAGCTGCCTGATCTGCCTGTCAATAGCCCAAGGATTCCAGATATTTCAATACACTGCTCCACTCGTTCCCATCAAGGAAGGCAAAGCATGGATAGTCGACGGAAATCTCAACCTAGTGCATGTTATTAACCTGAATCAATTTGAACAACAGGTAGCAGAAGTCGCCGCTGCAGTCGAGAAACATATAACAGACCAAAGGGACAAACGGCTGATAAACCTCCACCTCACCGCCATTACGGATCGCATCGAATCACTGAGCAAGAAGATAAAAAGGAAACCGAGGTCTATCAACTGGATTGGCTCAGCCTGGAAATGGGTTGCTGGGAATCCGGACGCTTCAGACTGGGACGAAATCCTCAGAAGTCAAGAGCACATCGTGGAGAACAATAACCACCAATATAAGGTCAACGAACGAGTCTTTGGGGCAATCGGAGAAATTACTAAAAAGCTTAACTGGGTAATCAACGACTCCAACAACGATAGAGCAGTAGCGGATATACAAGGGTTCAGGCGAGACATTCTCGACCAGGTCCTACTAATGAAGGAAGAAGTAAATGAGATAGTGCGAGCGTGTCAGATGGCGAAGACTGGCATAGTGAATACCAACCTCCTGAACCACGACGAGGTCAACCTATTGGTAAATGAACTCGAAACGCTTCCGTATGAGAACGAAGTCGAAGCGATAGAATTCGGGACACCATCCGTTTACACAAATGGCTCCTCGCTCCTGTACGTTTTGTCAATGCCAAAGGTGAAGAGGGAGGACTATAACCTGCTACTCATAAAACCATCGATAATCAACAACAAGCAGGTAAGCACCGAATTCAATAATATACTTATCAATCAGGAGGAAACCTACGGCATAAGTCGAGAATGCCTGTCAATCAGCAACACCACTGTGTGCAGAGAGGAGTCCTTGTCAAAAATTCGAGAGGATCACTGTATAACCAGATTGTTGAAAGGAGGTCACGCGGCTTGCACATATCGAACCAACACCCGTGAAATAGTCGAACTGGTCAGAGGGAACACCATCTTCGCAACAAACTTCAATGGCCAGCTTATCGCGGGAGGCGTTAACCAGTCTCTAACAGGCACCTTCATTATCCAGTTAAACAACGAAACAGTTATCCTAGGGAACAGGACTTTTGTGAGTTCAAGCTACACTACTCTCCAGATCCTGCCGTCAGTGCTGACGAATGTCACTAGCAAAGGGCATGAAGTGAATCTTCAATTCCTCCACGAGCTGAGCATCGATAACATCAAAAAGCTCGGTAACCTGACCACCAGGATGGCGCTCTCGACCCTATGGGATGCCACCGTTTTCATACTACTGATTCCATGCATCATCGTAATCTGGCGGAAGCTTAGTGGGAAGTTGAGTCTTCCAGCGCTGAGGCTGCCAGAGGATTCTGCGGCCACAGCCTCAAACTAAAGATCTACGGGACGTAGATTTTTGAAGGGGGAGGAGTTAACACCATCGACCAAGGCCAGGGGCAACGGTCGATACCCCGTACTAACGGGACTTGATGAATCAGCATTTTGTACGGTTCTTTCTACCTTGTGTGTTCCATTATTGCATCAGCCAATGCACGCATGCTAACGAGGCGTGCACACATTCCCGATCAGGTAACAGCACTCGAGGAATATGCACCGAACATGATCATAGGAACTATGCACCGAACATGATCATGGGAACTGCGGATTTACGACGGGAACACCTGAGTCAGCATGGGGACGAGACTTGAGCGAGGGAATGAGCACAAGCGACGAACTGGGCAGAGTCAGTCTTGTGACGAACGTGTGTGACAACGTACGAACATAATTGCTTGTAATAAAGTTTATAACGATTCCGAACTTAGCGTTTCTTTTGTAAGTCGAACAGTTGGGCCAGCCTTCGGGCTGGCGTTCGCGTTTTTTTTTGGATTCCCCCTCAGGGAATCCTTTAACTAGTACATTTACCCCATACTTTTTGTGTCCCAAAATGGGAAAAAAACAAAACAGTATCTGATTGATATTTGTAGCACTGCATTAACCAATGTCAAAATAATAAAATTAAAAATAATCTTAAACGCTATTGATATTTGTGGTAAGTAATAGGGGTTTATTACAATAATATATTTACAATATAAGAAAATATGATCTCTGTATAAATGCGTCAAATTCATAAACTGTATCAATCGCACCACTGAGATACAATATCTTCCCTTGGTGTTTTGTCAGGTCTTTGTTGACGATTTTCCACGAAAGAAAGAAAAAAGCGGAATAAAATAAAAAGTTTCTTCAATCGATACGAACATCCCCAAAAGGGACACAAAAGTACCAACTCTGGTCAACAACTTGGCAATCAGAAAACTCTACCGAGAACAACCAATTTACTTGATGAAAAACCCGAAAAAGGTTGGTTTGCACAAGATCAGAGGAAGGAGTTTGAAGGCGAAGGTTTAAGTATGAGGGCAAGAAGAAAAAAAAAAAAAAAAAACTTTCATTAGTGCACGAGGGGCGTGAAAACTTTGGATGAGTTTATAGTCAGGGGACCGGACCGCTCCTAGCGTGGATTCTAATTTCGTATCGATGCTGTTCAAGGGGTTTTCGTTGTCATTGATATTAAGAAATGGTGTCGTGGAATTTTGAACAGTCATTATGTAAGGAAAGTACTTTTGTTATCGTGGGAATGTAAATGGATTTATTTGGGATTGTACGTGCTTAAGTAGGCAATTAATACGTCTGACTTAATTCATGGAAAGAAACATGTGAAGGAGGAAGGACCCAAAAATTCTACAAAGGACTTGGAGGTCGGCTGGGAAATGGGAAATATGTTAATAGAAATCTGTATACCGCTAAATACACAGATTTCTCTAGATAATCATTTTGTTTTTACTCAACCAAAAGCCACACTGAAAGCAAATAATCATACGTATGTATACACCTGATTTTAATATTTTTAATTAGAAGGGATATCTACATATGCATTTAATATATAATATGTTTACCTCCCTACACCAGAAGTATACATGTGGCTTAAAAATAATCTCAGCCAGTTGAGCAAAAAAAAAGCAGAAAGGGAATTTTAATTAACTATAAAGCTTATCATCATCACCAATGTATGTATGAACATACATAAATGTTGTTAGCTTCACGATTGAGCAGCATCTACAAAGACACAGCCACCTTGCCACAAATTTGAGTTTTCTTAATTTATTTTCCAACAAGAGTAGTATGAGTAGTATGTTCGTCTAAACGATAATATTTTGCAGCACAAAAGAGAAGGACCTGAAATCGGTGGGAAGTGGAGGAAGTTGTTCTTGCTTCACATACAGGTCTATTGTAGTCCCTCAACTTCAGATTTATAGCCGAATACTCTTCATCGAGGTCTCATATTCTTAAGTACAACTTATATGTTTTTTTGCAAAACCAGCGATAGAGCTTCACTTCTCTGCTCTGCTTAGGCGGTGTTGTGTCTTTATATGATTTGTAGGTTGTACCGATGTTTTGTAACATTCGTAGGTCACGGAAGAATTTATTCTCCATGTATGTCCACGCTCCCTCGATAAGCCCTTACACAAGTGGGTGAAAGATCCGATCCCTCGTAATTCAGTTTTCCTGGATATAGCTTAGTGCCATTATTCGTTCCCCATCGCGGTCTCGCCGTTTACGTCCGAAGTGACATCGCTCACCAACTTCTACCATAATATAGCCATTTGTCCTCCATGAAATTTAATGTCATATGTCATTCGCCCTCCGTTCGTCATTCGTCACTTCTGTTTTCTTTATACCAGTAGAAGCCCCAATTTAGACAGGAATGCAACATTGGATGTATTCAACGCACTTATTCCATCCTCGCACTGAAATCATTTCAGCGGTGGCTTCAACATTCTGCACAGATAATACCCGAAGGAAGGTATGTTGAAATTTTTGCCAAGATAAATCAATTAACTCAACTTGTGAATGAGCCGTGGCGTATCCCCGATGTTGCTGATCATACCGCCAACATGCTGGACTTGTTCCTTACCTATCGGCCTAAGAAATACACGACTGATGTATCGTCGCGTCTAGGTTCGTCCGACTATCATCTAAATACTCCAGCTCCCACCACCCAAATAAAGAAAAAGCTCTTAAAATAACAGTATGGCTATAGGAGAAAGCCAACTGGTGCCACCTTAATAACTTCTTTCGAATCTTTAATTGGTCGTTTTGGTTCCTCGACAAAGACGTGAACGCCGCAGCCGATATTATCACAATTATTATCCGAATTGGCATGGCAAATTTTATTGCTAGTAGGATTAAAAGCATCAGGCCAAAAGAATAAAACGTGGTTTGATTTGAGCTGCAATAAAGATATTAGGCTGATGGAGCTAAGCACTCGGGCATATAAGGCCAACAGTTCTGAGTAAAACCGAATTCGTATTTACGAGCCAGGACTGACTGCAATACCCACATTCGACGGGTTAAATTCCAATCCGATCAAAAATTGAGGCGTAAAATCTTTCCCAAAAATTACCCAAAGATAACAAAAGCTTCTCGTCGTTTGTAAAAAAACATAACAAACTCAACTGCGTCGTCTATACCAACGCTAATCCACACTTCGCTGCCCACTTCGCAACCAGTTCACAGCTCGCAGCTCCTACATTGTCTCCTCCCGTACTAGAGTGCGTCAATTCCACCCCGGGACAAATGCACTTCCCTACTCGTACAGTCACAAGGGCTCTCAAAGACCTCGACCACAAATCTGGCCCAGATGATATTGTCCAAATAATTCCGAAGAGATTTTCTTCCACGCTGAAAAAACAAGTGGGTAAGCATTTTCACCTTTCCTATTCTTCTGGGCTCTTTCCGATTAGTAGGAAAACAGCATTTGTCCAGGCTAAACCCAAAAAGGCGAATCTTCTTCTCCCCCCAACTACCGGCCCAATGCACTAACGTCCCTTCTTTCCAAAGTCATGGAAACGCTGATTAGCCTTTTCTTCCTCAAATCTCAATTCAACTCAATGAAACACGTTTTATAATTGATTCGGCTTGACGCAGAATTTTTTTAATCGGTCGTGGAAAAATATGCATTCTCCCGGGAGACTGGCCTTTTATTTAAAGATAAGGATTATTAACTGTAGCAGGCTGTCGACACCTTATCCTTGACTAGAAAGTCACTGCAACATTGAATGTGCGCCTTTTATGAACATTGGGGGGTATACGTGTTTAATGTAAGTATATAGCACACATTAAAGCATATATGAATACTGCATCCACAACTGCAATATTCTGAGTCATAACATTTACATATGTCGGAGTCTGTATGTGGTCTACCCATTGCTACTCCAATCATTTGCTTAATATGCACATTTTTCGAAGAGGCGATACATACTCGTATGGTAGGTGGTAGGAAAGAGTGAGCATGGATGGTTGCCGAAGCGCAATTAGAGAATTTGTTGAAAATGTTGGCTTATTTAATTGGCTCATACCATGCTGTGGGCACGAACACTTACAAGCACAGCTACGGATTGCTTGCATGCTTCCTGCTGTATAGTGGCCCAAAGATATGGAGCTTAGTTCATGCAGACAAAAATTAAAAGCAGTAGAGGTGATGTATACTATAGAGCACACGACAAAAAACCAGGCTTACCGAGGATTTCTGCATTCCTGGGCGCAGTACAATAAATTTCTATCAATGTGTTGGCTCTCAAAAGACAACTAAGTCAACGAATTAAAACTTTCTTGTACAATACATGTTCCAGTGCAAAGCAAATGGAATACGAATTGCTTTAACTTCTCAGTCTTGCATTTTAAATGCTGTTACACCATCAGGATAAAAGTTTCTCACTGAAACTCAAAATTAAAACAAGCTAAAGCTAGTTAAAAGCAAATTTTCCATTATATAAAAAAGTACGTCTAACAAGGCAATGCAATTATTTCATTTATAAAATATTAACCCTCAACTGCCTGGGTTGTTTTGTGCCTGCCAGTGAGTTATTTCTCTCGAATCGCAGAGTATGTTCGTGAATAATAAGAATGCGCAGGCAAAGGAAAATGGTAAAACCAACTTTACTCGAAAGGTGCCCGGCAAACAAAAACGCAACAAAAGCCATTAACAGAGTATCATTTTAGCTTTGGGGATTCTCCCAAATGCATTTTAATTGGAATTCAGTAAAGAAATTCCTTTGTTGAACGGTACTGTATCGATATACCGATCCAGGAGAAGTTTAGCTTTGGTTTAGTTTGGTGTTTAGCCCGACAAACCAAGTGACAAGTCGAAATTGGCATTTCAGGCATCTTCCTCATGAGATTGTATTTGACTATTATACTTTAACTTAGCGTTAATTTAAGGTGTCAGTTGTCGAAAATAAAACTAATCACTGTAATGAAGTACTTTCTTTTGTATCTGATCAAGAGATTATGAATACATCAGAAGCTAGTCATCAGCTTTTGGTACCCTCCGTACGTGTAAGGTTTTTTGCCTATCTATGGAGGCATTTGTGAATACACATCCTATAAATTTTGTCGTAATCGACCTTTTGTTTGGGAGAGATGATATCTTTTCTGTTGTATTACTACCGCATCAATCATCGATGGAAGAAATTATGAATTATATATGAAAATGAATACAGACGATGGCTGTTTCTGAAACTAATAACCTGCAACGATAATATGCTATTTTATCTCAATTGCTTTTGATTTTTCCAACAAGAGCGCGAATAAGATATAGAAAAAAGAAAACCGCAGAAGTAACACACACAATCGATCGAACAATTACTTCCTTTCTCACATCATCGTCTTATAAAACTGGATATACGATTATCGGATTTTCGTTTTTGATCACAACATTAAATACAATGTGTAACGAACAAACATACGCACAGTACCGTAAGTAATTCTACAATTAAAATTTCGTTAATTAGTCGATCATCAACCAGCTTAAGACATTTTTTTTTTTTTTGTTGTTGGAGGCTTCTACTATTTGTTGGAGCACTCAGGCACAAACACTGGTCCATTGTACTACCAGACAGACACCTTGTTTTTATTGTATTTTCCCCGTTGTCCGGAGAAACGTGAAGAGGGGCTTCAGTAATGTAGAGCTAAGAGATTCGGCACCCACCACGTCGGCCCCAAGAGTGCGCCACCGGCGAGACAGTCACAGAGAAAGTGTTCTGCTGTATCATCCTCCTCGCAACATGCAGTACAGGTAGGCGTCTCACTGATGCCAAGTACGTAGAGATGCTTGACAAAAGTGCAATTGCCCGTAATGACGTAAGCCTTCTGCAATCATTTCTCCTTAAGGATAAGAAAAATGTTGCGGACTTCTTGCAGACATCAGAGCATACGCGCTTAGTCATCCTGCATTCTGGATATTCCCTCCATCTACGGCTGTGTGCATTAAAGACTTAGTCGTTGATGTCAGACCGTGGAAGCAGGTAGACCGAAGGCGGGTTCAGGTCCTGAGAAACTCTCCTCTGAGCTTCTTTTAGCGAGTTCATCGGTGATCTCGTTTCCCGGGATTCCAGAGTGATCTGGGACCCATACAAGCCTAAGTGAATTTAGTATTCCGACTTTGTTCAAAAAGGTCTTGAGTTCATGCACTAATTTGGAGTTGGATAGAGGGTTGGACACAGCTTTGAGTGCAGCTTGGCTGTCACTGCAGACGCATATGCTTTTTCCCCTCCGCCTGTGTTTCACAACATAGTGCATGGCCATTAGGATTGCGTAAGTCTCCGTTTGAAAGACAGACGCATATTTTCCTAACGAGAAGTGCAGTCACAGGGGTCGTAGGATATTTCTCCGGCAAGTACACTTTCACTCCAATGCGAGTTGTACCAAAGACCATTTCAATGCACACCCTCTGATATAATTAACATATACATACATATGTCAAGGGGTGAAAAATTCATCATATATTCTAGAGCAGCTCCCGGTGTGCTGGGGAAAGCCCCCGTGCAGCTGAGACAGACCGTTCTTTGGAGTTTGGTGAGTAAAGCCACATCGTTTTTGCGTGTTAGCCTGCTCCACCAAAAAACTGATGCATATGAGATTATCGGTCTTATCATTGTCGTGTAGATCCAAAGCACCCTTTTCGGCGATAGGCTCCATGTTTTGCCAAACGCACCTTTGCATTGACTAAAAGCTGACAGCGCTTTGGTGGTTTTGGACTCCACATGCTTTGACCAAAGAAGTGTGCTATCTAGGATGACTCTCAGATACTTACATCCTTGGATATCGGGATGGGAATGTCTTTTAGCACCAGCTGAGTAATGCCAATGCCAGTATTTTTCCTCCTTCTCCTGAAGAGAACGACATCAGTCTTAAGAGGATTAACCAATAGCACATTTCTCATGCACCAGTCTTCCATCACATCTAGCGCCGCCTGCGCTTTGAGACAGACATCCGCTAAACATGAGCCGATAGAGAGCACAGCAACATCATCCGCATAGGCCTGGGCATAGATTCCAGAAGCATTGAGAGCATCGAGCAGAGAGTCGACCAACATGCACCATAACAGCGGAGACAAGACGCCACCTTGCGGGCAGCCCCTGTTTACTCCAGACTTGACACATTGTTCGAGGCCTGCATCAGCGATCAATGTCCTGTGCACAAGCATTGCTTTGTTCCACAAAACCAGTGCTTCATCTACGTGCCGTCTAGCAGCGTTGCACATGCTGTCGGAAGTAGCGTTATCAAAAGCTCCTTCAATATCGACGAAAATGCCTAATACCTATTCTTTCCTTTCGAGAGAGCATTCAATTCTCTCAACTAGGTTTTGAAGCGCAGTCTCGCAGGATTTTCCGCGCTGACAAGCATGTTGCATGTCCGAGAGAGGATGCATTCGAAGGGCAACTTTGCGCACGTGCAACTCTACCAATCTCTCCACGCTTTTCAGCAAGAAGGATGTTAGACTGATTGGTTTAAAACTCTTGGCGATTGTGTAGTCTTCTTTCCCCATTTTGGGAATAAAGACCACTTTCACCGCGCGCCAAGAAATAGGTATGTAGGCAAGTGCCAGGCTAGCAGTGAAAATTCTTTGCAGATTGGGAAGCAGCTGTCTTATACCTTTTTGCAGCATAACAGGGTATATCCCATCAGTGCCCGGCGGCTTAAAGCCATCGAAGGATGATGCAGCAAATTCAATGGCTTCAGTAGTTGCCACGCGTGACGCAATATACCAGCTGCGCTGAGTTGTTTTCATCGTTTCAGTCGCAGTCGCCAATGACGGAGTGTGCAACGAGCCGATGATAGTCTGATTTCCCGGGAAATGGGTATGCAACAGTAAACTAAGAGTTTCTGCATTAGACTCGGTGAAGGTACCATCAGACTTTCTGAGTACATCAAGCTTTGTCGATTTTCCTGGCTTGAGAACATTAACCAACTTGTTGGTCGCGCTCAGGGATTTGATCTCTTCGCAGAAGGACTTATAGGATTCATTCTTCGATTTATGAATAAGCTTCCCATATTCCTTTTGCTTCGATCGATATTTATTCCAGTCATCTTCCGAGTTCGATTTAAGTGATTTACTCAGGAGACTTCTGGCTTCCCTGCGAAGACATTGGGGCTCAGCGTTCCTCCAGGGAACCGGCTTCCTGCTGGGAGATTTTTTGACAGTACATGCGAGTTCGAAACAGTTGGTGATGGCGCTGCTCAGGTTATGAACGGCATCCTCCACCAATTGATTTGTTTTGATTTTAGGCAGGGCTTGAGTGGATTTCTCAAGCTCCCCCTTGAATCGTACCCGTCTGTCTTTTTCGGATTCCGCTTGTGCTGCGGGAGATCCCACACTTCAATTGGAATTTGATGTATCTATGGTCTGACAGCGTAACATCTGGTAAGACTCTGCAATTAGTGATGGCCTTCAGATGCCTATTAGATAGGGTTAGGTCAATCACTTCTTGTCGTCTCACCGTCACAAAAGTTGGTTGAGAGCCAACATTGTTGATGATAAGGTCAGACGAAAAGAAGCTTAAAACAATACTAATACGCGAAACAGTTTGTTAAAGTTGATATCCTTCTTTTAACTTTGTAAACTTTCCAATGGTTTAACATTAGAGATTGCATTCCCTGGGCAAAGTTACAAGAGGTATGTAAGGCGCAAAATTAATCGGAACATGTTATAATTTTTGCAAATGGCGTCGTACGTCAATCTTATTTGATATTTGAAAAACAGACAAGCAATAGAGGGCTATACTCCGCAAGAATATGGAATAATTGTGTCGATTTGTTTGACCAATAATCGCTCGGTGGTGTCAGCAAAGCGTGAATTTCGATGTCGATTTCCGTGTCATGCCAACTGGGCATGCGAAAGTAAAGCTACTCGACTCGAACGGACTGGAACCATAGGAGACGAGGCAGTGGACAGGTCGTTCAGTTGAGAATATCGCGGCTGTGACTGAGCATGAAGAAATATCAACCAGACGACTGGCCACGCAATTAGGAATCACCAGACTGACCCTACAGCGAATTTTAGTGAAAGACTTACACATGTTCCCGTACAAAGGGCATACCGTGCATTAGTTAATGCCTGCTGACCGTCAATCGCGTGTGAATTACTGTCAAGCCATCCTTAATCTCAACAACGAAGAGAACGATTTTGCATCGAAAATCATCATGAGCGACTAGCCGCATTTCCCCTTAAGCGGTTACGTCAATAAGCAAAATCTTCGTTACCGCACTGAAAATCGCCGTGTGATGCACGAAGTGCCATTACATACACTCAAAGCCACTATGTGGTGCGGCGTTCATGTGGGTGGAGTGATTGGGACGTATTTTTTTAAGGATGCCATCGGCAATACGGTCACTGTTACTGGCGAATGCTATGGCAAACTGTGGTAAATTTTTTATTGCTGGAATTGGATGAGCGGGGTTTGGTGGTTTTAACAAAACGGTGCAACCCCACACACAGCACGAACCAGAATGGATATTGTTAAGATTGTTTCCTATTCACGTAATCTCCCGTTTTGGCGATTTGGCATGACCAGCAAGATCGCCCGAATTAATCATCCCAGACTTCTTTCTTTGGGACTACTTGAAGTCTGCTTGATAATCGCAGCCCTTAAGGAGAATATTCGACAGGGATGCTAACAATTATCACCGGAAATCTTGCAGAAAGTCATGGAAAATGCGAGAAGACGGGTACAAATATGTACATATCAACTCTGGCGGCAACCACTTGACGGATATCATTTCTTCCACTTAACAGAAAAAAATCTAAAGGTCCAAATAAAGATTTCCATCACTCAAAATCATTTTTTTTTATTTGGTAAATAAGTAATTCAGAAACTTTAAAAATGCGAATATAACGAATTGGATTCATTCTTTTGAGTCCGACGACCGCTATATTTCGCTCAAGAGAATATAATTAAAGGTTTGTATGTAGTTCCCCCAGGCTCACTTCAGTTTTCTTCCGCTGGCGACGATAGCG
Organism: Merodon equestris; assembly: GCA_958301585.1. Classification (NCBI taxonomy): domain Eukaryota; kingdom Metazoa; phylum Arthropoda; class Insecta; order Diptera; family Syrphidae; genus Merodon; species Merodon equestris. The sequence continues at coordinate 152,891,351 of OY284413.1, read as the reverse complement.
GCTAATTACACCATTGTCCCTACATCGCTATTCAATTTTGGGTTTAACTAAACCTCCCTAATTCCAGTTAAAAGTAAGCCTGAAGATCGCCTTCAGAATTTTACTCTCGAAGTAGTCAAGCCTCCGTATATAATTCCATAAGACCCAAGGTAATTGTTTGATTACCTCGAAGATATGTACATAAACCATTAGCAAAGACGGTGGTGATTCCCACCCCTAATTAGGTTATATATTTGATGGGCGTTTGATTGATTTGGTTTCTGCCAGACCCTTTTCATTGGTTTGTTTGCCAATATCCTTTATCTTTTTGTGGCGTTAAATTCTTCGATTTAGCCTTTTGAACGACGCATCTTCATTCCATTTTCTCTTTTGTTGTCATTGTCTTCACCCTATCTTGTCTTTACTTTCGCCCGCATCATATTCCCTTGCGTTTAGGATAAGCACTGGGTGTTCCTTTGTTACTAAATGTCCTATCCATTTCATCCTTTGGGTTTTATGTTTTTCAATGATCCACTACATATATTTGTTTATTTTTCTTTTATTGTTCGCTTTACATTATATTGCAGGTATAATCTCTAGATATGATTTCGGTTTCATATGTAAGGCATCAGATGGAGAAGACCGTAAATTTCATCTTTTGTGACTGAACTTCCTCTTTTAATTGTTGGAATTATTATTGACGCAGATTGGTTAGTCTAAGATCTAAGGAATAGGCTTGTCAATCAATTCTGTTATCTAAAGTTTTCTCTTTCCGTTCAATTTTGAATCATGAAAGAAGGAATGATGACCTACTTCGTATATTGTATTTTTAAATCGAAGCAAATAAAAAAACGCGATGATGACGATAATGAATGTTAAGCACTTTATTACGGAATGGGCGTGGGTCGAAAGAAAATCACGGAGAACGATTAATTGGTTCCCACCCACTTGGCCGTTTTGTATTTTAGAAAATGTTTTGCAATTTATCGCCGAGTCAAACAATAAGGGTAATAATTCATTTCGTCTTGCACTGAATGATATTCTATTGCTTTCGTTTTTGAAAAAAAATGAGTTCACGTCACGATTACGAACGATATATCGAAAAGCCATCTGCGAGTATTTAAGCGGAAAATATTCAAAACCATGTAATAAGCTGTTAAATATTGAATATTCCAAAATCGTTCATAGTGTTCTTCATTAAAAGCGATGTTTAAATCATATACAGTTGGGTGAAAAACTGAGCCTTTGACCTTTAAGTGCGCATTTATCAACAAATTTCGGATATGAAAAAGCTTGATAAAACGAAATATTTGATATTTACTAACATTAAATAATTATTTTATATGAATAGAAAATAAAAAAAGTATTCATTTTATAAAAATAGACCTGATACATATTGACTCAGTTTTGCCCCAAGGTAAAAACTGAATGTATGAGGCTTCTTATTGTAATATTTAGTCCATAACCCTTTGTCCTTTTTAATTTGTATAATTCTCTTTGGTAGGCTTTCCGACAGTCGACGGCAATAATCGTTAAGGATTTTTTGGATCTCTGTCATGCTGAAAGAAAGCTTCACTCGGAAGATTGGGCATATTACGCATTGATGCGATGAGGTTCGATTTCAAAATGTATAAATAAACGTGCTGGTGCATTATACCCTCTATTAGGTGTAATTTTCCAACGCCCAAAGCACTCATACTTTCCCACCCTATGTATAATTGAACCACCTCCGTGCTTAGCCGTATGTTGGACATAATGCGGCTTCAAAGACTTACTTTGTCATTTCCAAGCTCACGCTCTGCCATCAGTGCAATAGCAGTTTAATTGGTTTCGTCGGACCACACCGTTTTATTCCAACATCTTCCGACCAGTCTGCATACTTTTCGGCAAAGTTTAATTTGGCTTTGACGTTTTTCGTGGAAAGTGCTGGTCTCTTTTTCTTTTCGATAGCTACTACATTGTGCTTACGCTACGTCCGATTAGCTGACCATGACCTAACTTGTTTGCCAGTCGCTGACTGAAGCTCTTTGGCTGCTTCAGAACCTGTAGCCGTCCTTCCAGAAATCAGGAACCTCACTAAAGCACGCTCGTCTTGTTCAGAAAGTGTTTTAGGCCTTCCTCCTCGAGAACTAGCTATGTCCAGAACACAGTTTTTTCTTAACCGGGCAACAGCGGATTGAGTAAAATGACACTCTTTCGTTATAAAGCGCGTTGATTTTCCGTCTTTCAGTAGTTTTATAATCAGTTTTTTTCATATTCTTTGCGAGAGATGCCATTTCTGCAACTTAATGTAATATTATAATAATAAAGAGACTAATTACTGGTTAGACTGTAATTTATTATTATAGGTCTTTACTCGGAGACGACTGTCAGCCAACTGCATGTATCACTTAGCATAGTTACATGTTGTTACATATTTTTAGAGTTATAACACTTATAACATTAAGATCATATAACATCTCCCTTTCAATATATACAATACATACTTAGATATTACTTAATATAAACTTAATTACTTAATATATTAGAGAGTATTTAGGATAAGTGGAAGATATTAAAAATAAACATTGTCCTATTTAATTCAAGTAAATATTATTTTTTATAATACTATTAAGAATAAAATACATATTGACTTGCTTCGAGTTTTTTAAAAAAAAATAGTAAAATTTTATGTGCGAAATTCAGTATGAGTAAACTTTTTAAGTTGTATAATTTGTCTTCCGTAACGGGTTTTAATAACGTTTTCATTGTTAGATAGAGGTGCAATTATTTTTGTGTCTGCTTGAGTACCTGTTGTATCTTCAGCAGATTGATTGTTGATGTTATCATAGTTCTTATTACAGTTATCATTTTCTGGAGATTCAATAATATGTCGGCGCTTTTTCTATATTGCGTACCATTATTATCACTAACAATATATGACCGAGGTTTAGGGCATTTTTATTGGGAGTTTAGTACGTAGTTTCTGAGACATTAAAAGTTCTGATGGTGAATTAAGCTTTCCTTTTCGTGTTATTCTATAATGCAAAAGAGCAATGTAAGGATCAGATCGGGTTTCATGACATTTTAAATGTAGTTTTTTGATTGTTTGAATAGATTTTTCAGCGAGGCCATTCGAACGAGAAAGGTGTGGGCTAGATGAAAGGTGATCAATGTTCCCGTCGAACGCAAAATTTCGGCAGTCCTTCGAATTAAACGCTGGACCATTGTCACTTATCATGATCTGTGGTATTTCATGTTGCGCAAATATTTAAGTTGCGTAACAACTAGACTATTTGAATACCCGGCATGAAGAGGAGCAATCTCTATACCAACTTCAAACAAAGCAATCGAAATAACATCCTGTGCCATTAATGACTCTTTAAGAATTGAATTGCGGTGACGAATGCAAGCTTCACAATTGCTAACTATATTGTAAGAATCTTGGTTTATATTGGGCCAAAACATATAGTCTTCTGCTAGATTTTTGCAACGTTCAATGCCCATATGTCCTTAATGAAGCAGTAAAAGCATTTGGTGACGAAGTGACTGTGGAATGATAAGTTTATTATATTTGAAGACTCATCAGTAAGTGTATATGCTTACAGTATTCTTTGACTTTATTGAGTACTACATCATTTAAAGTAGCACGACGAATTTCATTGATCTTAGACTCAGATGTTGGCAAGTTTTTTTTAATAAAAGTTTGCAATGTAAACGCAATTTATGGTCGAACTCGATTAAACTATTATCTGGCAAAGGGGCTTTTGATAATGTATCAGCTACAAATATGTATGTAGATACTTTCCTGGTTTATATATAACCGATAAATCATACGACTGAAGGTGCAACATGAACCTTTGCAGACGTACTGGGATTTCGTGCAGAGGACATTCAAATAGAGGTACTAAGGGTTTATGGTCAATTTCTACGGTTATTTGTTTACCAAAAATATCTGGATGGAACTCTTTGCAGCCAAAAAGAATCTCAAAAAGTTATTTTTCAATTTGTGCATAGTTCTGTTGGCTTTATGTTAAAGTTGTGGATGCATATGCGATCGGAGAGGAACCGTGAGATGTGACTGCACCTACAACACTCTTCGAAGCATCGATGAAAAGTGTAAGATGTTTTCCAGGATCATAATATGTTAATATTGGAGCATTAGATAAGAGGCTTTTAAGACCATTAAACTCTTCTTCATACTTAGATGACCAATGCCATGAGAGTTCTTTTTTCAAAAGCTGACGTAAGTTAGAATTTTGTATCGATAAGTTTTTGACAAATGATCCTAGGTAATTAATCATCCCTAAAACAGTTGAAGATCGGAAACAGTTTGTGGACGATGCATTTGACAAATTGCTTTTAATTTATTTTCATCTGGACGTGACTAAAGACGTGACCAAGGAATTTAATTTCTTTCTGAAGAAATTTAGACTTGGAATAATTAAATTTAAACCTATAGACTTGGCTCTTTTTAAGACACTTTTAATACTGCGATCATGCTCTTCAATGGTGGACCCATAAATAAGAAAATTGTCAATATAAATTATGACATTTGGTATATCACCAAAACTATTAACCATTTCGGCATAAAATACATATCTCAAGAGCGACGTTTATGCCAAAGGGCAACCTCAAAAATCTGTATCTTCCGAACTGAGTTATAAAAGTACAAATTTTCGACGATTCATAATCGAGGGGTAAAACCCAGAATCTCGAATTGGCTTCCAAAAAATTATAATATTGTGCATTACATAATCGAGCTCTGCATTCATCAATATTAGGAAACTCGAAATGTTACCGAAGTAAAGCTTTATTAAGATTTCGTGGATCAAGGCACAATCGCAGGTTCCCATTAGGTTTTTGTACTAAAACATTAGAATTGACCCATTCGTTTGATTTTTTTATCACCTCAAGATCTTCCATTCGTTTTAACTCGTCTTGAAGAGGTTTTATTAAGGCAAATGGTATTAGACGCGGACAATCAATCACTGGTTCCACATCAGGTTTCAGATGGAAATGAATTTTCTTCATCAGGCACCCTAACCCATTAAATAAATCACTTAAATTATTTAAAAACTTCAAATTCTAACTAATTTTTTTCTTGTCAGGTAGACTGTTTATCATATCTTTTCAAAATTCAATTCATATACGCGTTTTTAAATTTAGTTCAATGCAGGTAGGTAATCCAAGTACTGACAGTCGAGTTCAGAGACGTAGAATTGTATAACACTAGATGTATTTTTATAAAAACAAGTAATAATTGATTGACCCATAATCGGTAACGGTTCTTTACTAAAAGTTAAAATTCCACTGGAATAATATAATATTAATAATATAATATTAAAATCGCTTAGACCTAGCTGTCGAAACGTTGTATGAGACATCACATTCCCTTGAGCTCCAGTATCTAGTTGACACTTCAAACTGGTCCCGTTGATGTGCAGGTGGATGTCCCACGATAATGATGTTGACGAACATTGCAGTGATCCCAAAAATAATTCGTCTGCTACTTATGATACGGTAGATTCGGCTTCAACATTGCGTATCTAGATTTTAGAACGGCACATTTTGATGTAGTGGTTTCTTCCGCCAATTTTCTGCAAACGACTCCAAGAGCAGGGCATCTATGCTTATGAACCTCACCGCATCTTGAACACTGAAGTGAATTACCAGCATGAATGTTTGATTGATGGTATTTATTGTTGGATGCTGTGAGTGATAACTGATTTTTATTTGGTGGTGTGTGTTGGAATGGCCGCTGGTGTGTGATTTTGTTGAAATGTTGACTTCTTTTACCATATTGTCTACTTTTAGTTTTTTGTAAAGCTCCTATGACTGTATTGATCCCGTTTGAATGTTGCAAATTTAGTGAATGTTCCTTGGTAATTACAATTGCCTTGGAAGTTCCAATTGCCTTTTCAAGCTTTATGTCTCCCACATAGAGTAACCGTTCGTTTATATAAATATAAGTGTCATGTAGGCCACAAACAAAAATGTCACGCACGAGGTTTTCTCTTAGATTACCGAATTCACATGTTAAGCATACATTTTTTAAAACTGTAGCATACTCATCGATTGAATCATCAACATTCTGTGCACGTGAAAAAAAATTATGTCGTTCCATTGCAATATTAACTCTGGGCAAAAGGTAAGATTGGAATGCTTTAACTAAATCGTCGTAAGTAACTTCATCTAAACCCATATTAAATGAGTTGAATATATCGAAAGATTCCGGCCCCCATTTGATGCAATAATAGGGCAACTTTACGCGAATCGGGCTGCTCCTCAAGATTTGCTGCTCTCATGAAAATTTTAAATCGACTAAACCAATTTTTCCACGTGGCAGCCAAATTGCTGCTTTTTAAATTCAATTGTGGGATCGTTGATGCCAAATTTTGTCCAGAGAAAGTACTTTTTATTTTTCCACTAAGGTTCTCACTAACACTTGGTTTATTTTCTCTTCCCATTTTTGATAAAAGCACCAGACAACACCGGACACCATGTAATATTATAATAAAAGGCTAATTACTGGTTACTGGTTAGACTGTAATTTATTATTATAGGTCTTTACTCGTAGACGACTGTCAACCAACTGCACGTATCACTTAGCATAGTTACATGTTATTACATATTTTTAGAGTTATAACACTTATAACAATTAGATCATATAACACTTAAAACTGCACAACGTTTTATTTATTTATTTACATAAATGTGTGCACATTTTTGCTTCCCTTCAAACACGCTATCAAAAAAGCTTGAAAAAGAAAAACGAAAACCAAAACCCTTTCAAACTCTAGGCGTTCCTATTGGCTTGAGTGTCAAACTGCGAATGCCACTGTCTATATTCAGAGTATCGTTAGGTACGAAATTTCCCTTTAATTAGAATTTGTGCAGCTAGATTTCTGTGAAGTTTAGGAATTTTAACATACAAATAAACACACTTAGAGGAATAAATTCTATATAAAAGATGAAACCGACTCAGTTTTGCACCTAACTGTAAGGCACAGAAATAAATGACAGAGCAATGAACCAATGAACCGGTTGTTCAGCGCCGGTTACCATTTAAAAAAGTATAATCGTAAGTTAGTTCTGAATAATATTTAGTGAAAAAGCGAAGTTAAACGAAAAAAAAAAAGGAATTGGTCCTCGTCCTTGCCCTTACCATGTTTATGTGTATGCTCAACCTCACAAATAACAATTGGCCCCACGACAAGCTCTAACGCAGCAACATATTTATACTTATGTAAGATAAGAGGCAATTAATATGTTAAACCTTTGAATTCACTTCCATTTCATAGGACATACTCAGATGTCAATCATCCCTCTATCTCTCGTAATTAATTACCATTATATTTTAAGTACGTCGTAAGTCATCGTAACTATATTTCACGCACCATATCCTCAACGGAACACTAGCCAACTATACTACAGGGTATGTATTACATTTGTTTGGCCACAGCTCCTTCGGAATTCGGAAATGCAAAGCCTCATTAACAACTTTTCACTAAGCCTTCTCTTGTAGGTGCATCCTAGGTGCATTGTCTGCAATGCAAGAGACAAATATCCGCGAAAGGCATATTAGCTGTGCGTAACAGAATCATCGGATATATTTGAAGGAACCAACTCCTGTTTATAAAGTCGGTACGAACACTTTATTAGAATTAAAAAAGGAAATAACTGCTTACAGTGAAAATAGTCTTTATTTCTACATGCACAAGAAATTGTATCAGAAATTTTAAACTTTGGGCGTCAAAACTTTCTTAAAGGACGTGCGTAAAATATCCATTCTATAATTTTTAAGAGTTGATTTGCCCCTCATTTCATAGATTATATCACCGTTTAATTAAATAAAATCAGAAAAACCTCTCTAAATCGTTATTGCCACAATTATTCTCTGCACAAATTCACATCTAATAGAATAAAGAGTTTGAAATAGAGAATGAATGAATGAAGATGTTTTGGCATGTTTTAATTAGCACAATGGTGAGAGTCGTGCATTTAAGATAAAAACGCTTTTGTTCCTTTTCCCATGTTCCCATTTCCACGAAAGAGCAGATGCAAAATGAAAATCCAAGAAAACCAAGAGTCATTTTACCCAATTAATTATTAAAAAAACACAAAAACATTTTCAAGTTGTTTTAATTTTTTGTGTTACTCAAGCATTTCTGCTGCGGATTACGAGAAAAAACATTGACGTTTTGAAGTCTAATTAAATTGTACTATGCGGTTTAAAATATAATAGTACATCAAAAAGGTATTTTTATTTTAATCATTATCGCGAGCTGCCTCTCATATATTCGTTTAATTGCACTTCCATCAGGCAATCATCTATAATACACTAGTTATGAAAGCAATTGAGTATAATCTCACACAAAACATTTTATCAACAAACTACACCTGTTGTAAGTTTTCCCACCTATCACTCCCGTCCCAAGCTCTGACAAGAAGAATTTTTCTTTTCTTTTGAAATATTTTCACATTCGGATTGCAAAAGGAGAAACCGAACCATTTCCACTGAGAATAAAACCTGGAAATTATTTTTCTCAAGTTTTACCAAGTGATGCTGTGCTACATGATAGAAAAGAAGTAAAACAAAGAGACAAAGGCTGACATCATCTATTATTCCAGAATAATCCCTCAGGGTTTTCAAGATTGTTTGCTTCTATCTATGGGATAGAATGCTATAATTTTTTTTATGGAATGTTAATTTCCTGACATTCTTGGTTGTGTAATTATGTCAGAGAAGTATAAGAAAAAGTGCCCAAACTCTTTTTATAGAAGTATTGGAAATTAAATGTTGGCAGCAGTTGTAGCTCCGTTTGAATTTTGCGCTAATAATATACAGTTTCTATTTTATTTTAGAGCCAACCAATCAACCAACAAGAATCCTGATCCGCCTTACGAGTCTTAATTTTCTATTTTTTTTTAGGATGAGGACAATACTTCGTTCGACTAGTATAAGCTAATACTAGTTGGGGCTAAGGAGAACGATTGAAAATACGGAGTTTACAACATGGATTACTGAGGTTGAAATATTGGTTGAGACATAAATTAATTGAAGCCTTAGATAGAAGAAACAAGGATAACCTACTTTACTAGAGTTAGTAAAAGATCGAGTTGTAGAATTACATTCAATGGTATCTGAAAGAAGTCGATGAATAAGGAGGATATTGGGTAAATTCTTTTTGTTTTTCCACCGAAGCCAAGAAAGAAGGGGTTAGAAAAGACAGATAAAAATCGAACACTATAACAGCGGCTTTCCGCTTCAATAAAATAGATCCAAAGCAAGGGGTAGAATGTATCGTAACTGTTGGGTTAACTTTCTTAGGTTTCAATTATTTTGAATTATCACGGCACACATTATCTAGTGTCGTCAGAATTTAAAATGAGTGAATTAGATAAGACCAAAATGTGTTATGCATTTTGCACAAGTAGTAAATTTTTTGTACGCATATCGCCGCGAATGTGGGAATCAGAAGTTTCTTATAGGGCCAACTCAGGTGTCAAGGTCGAATGTCTGGGTCTGATGTCAAGGTCTGATTCTCACACTCAGGAACGATGTCTGGCCGGATCATTTTGATGTGTGAACTCGTAATGATAAGTTGTGATTTTTAAATTCGTAAAATTGAGTCGTTTCGTTCCTTCGTTTGTTAAATAAAGTTAAATTAAATATTGAATATTTTTTACCATAAACAGTGTCCATATTCTGTCCATGGGGTTTCAAATCCTGCTACCGATCTTTATGGAGTAGTAGTGATATCTCCTCATTAGTCTGCACAACCTAATTGGCTTAGCAAATATGCATTCATATGTTCTTATTTCCAATTTTAAAGTTTTGCTACTGGATTTGACTAGTCCACATTGATATAAGTCTATACAATAATCAGTATTACTAGGAATACCTTTCGGGCAATATTAAAAAAAGTTACCTCTTTATGGCAGAACAAGTAAATGGTTTTCTCATATTTCGGGGAAAGTTAGTTGATATTTCTATTCATAAGTTTGATTATCTGGGCCAACTGATATTGTATTTTCATAGCAAGAGTTACAGCTTGAAAGAACAAATCTTGATGGGCACTCTAAGCTACACTTAACAGTTAATAATATAGATTTCTTTCGAATACTATTGTAACTATTGCAATAGAAAGGCCCGCCCAAAATCTAAACCTGGATCTTGTAGAGAACTTGTGGTCATACCTAAAGTCCGCCCTTAATAAGAAATATACGTCCTTACGTGTGGCAAATCGCTAATCTAGCGGAATTAAATTAAAAAAATCACTTGCAAGAACCAATGCAAAAATCGGTTGTATGTACAGCTAATACCTTCAACTAAGCGAATGAATTTTTAGGTGGGGTCATGCAAAAAAAAAAAAATAACTGGTTTTAAAGTTGGATTTTGTGATCATTTGAGGTAAAATTGAGTCTTTAAGGTGCTTTAGTTATTTCTCATTTCTGAGTGTTTATTGATTTATAATTGAAGATTTTGTGTAATACAATATAAGAGAATTAAAAAGTGAGTAAAATATCAATCCATATGGTGTTCAATATTTTGTTATTCTGCTCCAAAATTGAAAAATAGCCTTTTTTGTGTTCAGTTTTACATTTAGTGGAGAAAATTTGTATTTATTCCGCATTATACCGATGGGAAACTATGTGTTTCTTAAAGCTTGATATATTTGTTTCCATTTTGCATTTTCAGCTGCTGCGCATATGTGCGACACCCATACATTTTTTAACAATTATAAAGATTGTGATGTTATTTTGAAGCGTCTGTATTTCGTCTTTTGTCTTTTGTGGCGGTTTTGTTGCTATTAACAAGTGCAAAATATAATTTTTATGCTCGGATTTTCTTTTTCAAATAATTTTCAGAATGTCTATCGGAATGACAAGAAAGCAAATTTTTGATGTTTAGGTTTCCAAAATTAAAATAAAAGCTTTGAGACAACCTTAGCTTTTATTTTAAACTTGTTTAGCCAAATTGCATTTTCCAAAGAAGCAATACATTCACTAAAAGCTGCTTTAAGGGTTTTTTGTTGCAAGCTCAATGATAAGTGGACCAAAAGTGAAAGGCACCGTGACCGCTTTCAAAGTTCTTATTCTTCCTAGCTAAACGAAACCTTTGAATTGCCCCTTACTTTCTTAGATGAAATTCCATCTTCATCAAGAAATTTAAAGACGGGAAGACCAAAAAATAGCTTTGAGGATTGTTGTGAAAAAGTAAGAAGGAAGAGGGTACAAAGCCTTTTGGATGCGTTTAGCTTTGACGAAATAAGCACTGCGTATGAAAAGAACTTGTGGTAAATCGGAAAAAGAGATACTGCTAATATTGTCAATCAACTGTCGGAAAGTTGCCCAAAAAGAGGTAAATGTTTGTAAAATATTATATTATTAAAGCTTTTATTAACCGTACTTAAAATAAGCAACGAATTTGAAGAAATCTCAAGAAACTGAGTCGTCTGATAAAATTTCACTCTCCGCTGATGGAAGCGTTGGCTTTGATTAGAGATGCTCAATTATCAATTCATCAATATGATGTTATACGTCATACAATTAATAACAAAGTTAAAAATTCAATGCCTTCATATCATAAAATGAAAGAAGCTAAGAAATTACGCTTTATGTGATATTCAGAGCTTGGTTCATCATAGTGTAAGGCGCTTATGTTTGGCACAGAACGATTTTTTCAAATCTCGACAATTCATAGAGATCTCACAGAGATTTAAAGGAATTGTCTTTAGTTTTTAAATGGAGTTGTGATTCAGCCCAGCAAAAAATCATATAAGCAAAAGTTTACATCTGAGGAGCGGTTTGACGAAAACCTTTTTAGCATTTCGATGGTTCCAGTTCAAGTGTATTTTTATTAAGAAAAAATGAACAACATAATTTAGTAAAATCCTGACCCGTCTTCAACAAGATATTGTCGTCCAATAAAATTACTTTTCGCAAAGGAAACAATAGATTTGATAAAACGGGAAGTTGCTTCGATCTTTGAGCAAGTAAACTCATTATTACCAGTTGAAATTCATGAGGAAATAATGACATCACAGTGAAACCAGTTTTCTTACTAACAATGATAGATGGTAAAGTTTGCACTGCATTGTTTTCTATAACATCATCATTGCAAACATGTTATAAAGGTTGTTTTTTATAGAGATACAGAACTTTGAAATGGAATAAAACAAAGATGATTTCCTTAAATTGATATAAAATTGACTTTATTCGAAAGATAATCTTCTGACATTATATTTATTTATATATAATTTCTGGCATGTGACCGCCATGGCTGGCTCGGACGTAGTCTAATCTGGAGGTCCAATTTTCGATGATTTTTTCCAACATTTGTGGCCGTATATCGGCAATAACACGGCGAATGTTGTCCTCCAAGTGGTCAATCGTTTCGGGTTTATCGGCGTAGACTAGCGACTTTACATATGTATCCCCACAGAAAATAGTCAAGCGGCGTTAAATCGCACGATCTTGGAGGCCAATTCACGGGTCCGTAACGTGAAATTATGCGGTTACCAAACGTTTCCTTCAATAAATCAATTGTGGCACGAGCTGTGTGACATGTTGCGCCGTCTTGTTGGAACAACAGCTCCTGCACATCATGGTTGTTCAATTGATGAACGAAAAAGTCAGTAATCATGGCTCTATAGCGGTCAACATTCACTGTAACGTTCTGGCCAGCATCGTTTGCAAAGAAGTACGGACCAATTATTCCACCAACCCATAAAGCACACCCAACAGTCAGTTTTTGTGGATGTAAAGGTGCATCAACATACATTTGAGGATTATCATCACTCCAAATACGGCAGTTTGGTTTATTGACGTATCCATTCAACCAAAGTGAGCTTCATCGCTAAACAAAATTCGCTTATAAAAATTGGGATCAACGGCAATCTTGTTTTGGGCCCATTCACCGCCAGCCGTGACGGTCATATGCCAGAAATTATATTTAAATTATAATGCCAGAAGATTATCTTTCGAATAAAGTAAATTTCATGTCAATTTAAAAAAATCATCTTTGTTTTTGAACTGGTTTAGTGAATTATCATTCCTGAGAACTTCGCTGTTGTGAGTGTACCGAGGTAGTCAATTTCTCAACGTTTAAAACAACTTGCCCTTAAACTGGTATAAAAATCAATAGCTTTAGGTAAATGACCATAGCATGTGTTCGCTGATTAGAAACTTGAGCAGTTGGATGTTGATCCCAATTTCGCAAAAACAAAAATTGTCTTTAGTGGCAAAGCTCATTTTTGAATTAATAGATGTGTGAACAAGCAAAATTGTCTGATAAGGGACCAATCTACACAATCTACACAAGATACACCATCACCAAATGCGTCCGGAGAAATTCACTGTCTGGTGCGGATTGTTTTTTCTTTTTTATGCAATTATTGGCCCATACTTTTTTCCCAAAACGAAACTGGCAGAATGTAAACTGTGTGTCGAAATGATGCTCCTTAAGGAGTCTAGACCTCTTCTTTTGAGTCTATCTTAAACCGCCAATTTACGCGATTAAGCCACAAACAATTGATACAATTGATAACCAATGCAGTCCATCAACTTTAGCCAAATTCATATAATGAAATCATTCGGACCTTCCGAACAGGTGCCACCAAGCAAGGCACTTGAGCAAGGCTATGCTATTATTTCATATCTAATGTCATAAAATACCTATACACACTGACAATATAAGAACAAATTAAATGGATATCTCCCATACAACTTTTATTTTTGATACGAAAATTTAACATGCATTGCATTGACCGTGTAATTGCATACATGCATGGCCCTAAACCTGTTCAGTCTCTACATTTCAACTGCATTAACTCCAGTTAGTAACTTAATCGCGTGTTCTATAAATACATATATCCCCTAATATTAGCTCCTTTCAATAAAATTTTATCGATCGCTTTTACACGACTGAAGTGGTGTCTATCAGCATTTAAGGGGCGAAATGGTAATTGAACGGAATATTTAATGTCTAAGCTTATCAAATATTAGAGGGTATTTCGAATGTTTAGCTATTTTCGTAACGGAATTTCTCACTTTTCGATTATTTGAAGCGATTACAATGTGATATCGAATTCAGACAGAAATTATGTGTACTCCCTAAATCCAAATTCAATTTATGTTCATTGAAATACATTTATTCATATATGTACGTATAAATACTATAGTGATTCAGTTTTGGCTTAAGTCAACTTTCATAATGTTCTGCGAAAAGGAAAGTTCCATGCCCCAGGACAAAAGCAAACCTGATTCAGATGTCACATTAAAAACTAATTTAAGTAAAATGGGAGATGTTAATAATACGCCAATATCCTGAGATTATATTCTTTTGCTTAAGTTCGCGAAGACGAGCTCACCCAATTGAATGTGAAATAATTATTTTTGAGCTGCTGATTGCCTAATAATCGCTATTTGAAAGGAGAAATATGGAAATCGACCGATTTACGGAAGCTATATCAAAAACAAAAGACGTACTGAAGACATGGTTTCTGTAAATGAACATTTTAGGTGTTTCAATCACACAACCTGGACGGGGTGCAGATGGTTTGTGTCGAAGATGTCTATTCACTACTCTCCGGGGGTGGTTGTCCTAGATAGGATTCAACAGATTGGAGTGAATATGTCGCGTTGGTTGTAGTTCACAGTAATCTTTTTTTGTTTTCATAATCCTGACAGTTACCGTCCATTTAGTTTGCTTAGCAGCTTACGCAATATACAGGGTGTCCCACGAGCAGTGTGCCAAAAAGCTAGAGCGTGTAGGTCTGGCCAGGACAAAAAAAAATCGTATGGGAGGGGGGGTCCTCCCCCCCTCCCCCTTTAGCCGGGAGGAGCAATTTTCTAAAAAATTGACCTAATTTGGAAAAAAAAAATATTAAAAATCAACAGTTACATCCACAATGCCGTGATATATTTTTTTGTAAAGCCAGAAACCTCTTCTTTCATCTTGTTTTTAAACGAAGCTGGTTCAAGGAATAGTTTTCGAGAAATTAATTTTCAAACTAAAAATTTAAAAAAAAAAATGAAAAAAAAAAAATTTCCAACTATTTTTTTTCAAAATTGTATGTAATTAAGTACTAATTTTTTTTCAAAAATTCAATTCCCTTATTAGTTTTTAGTTGAAAACATAAAGCCGGATGCAAAAATGTCTTGTAGTTTTTGAGAAATTAAAAAAAACCCGAACCACTTTTTTCTAAGAAAAACCTTTTTTTTGGTTTTAACGCGGCTGGACTTGTAGGCAAATTAATGTATGTAACATTGATCTCTTTTTTGTTATTTTTAAAAAATTCGGAGTTTTATGAGGATACAATAAAGTGACACAGTATTGGAATAACCCTTTTTTTTCATTGATAATGCCTGAAAACTGACCTGCCAATTTCGTCTGGGTCCGCTCGCCGCCGATGGATTCTACCCGCTAGCACCTAAAGACAATAAAACCGCAACTTTTCTTTATTGAAAAACAAAATATTTGCAACCCAAATGTAAATGAAAGGCATCGCATTTTTAATAAAAAAACATTTCCAAATTGGATGTTAACTCATCAACACATTACGATGTCAAGCTCATACTCTCGAGAAGAATTAACGGACATGCACTTCTGCTACGGTTTAGCTAATGGTCGAGATCGTGAAGCCGAAAGACTCTACGCTGAAAGATATCCCAATCGGAGGTGTCCCAGTCGTAGCATGTTTTCAAGAATCAACCGACGTCTGCGAGAGCACGGAGTGCTAGAGCATCGAAGAAGCGAAAGATCAGTTACAGATGGATCAGAAATCTTAGATGAAAAAATTTTGGATTTGGTCCGACGTAATCCCTCCCTTAGTGCAAGGAGGATAGCTATTATGCTTGGAGTGCCGAAATCTAGAGTATGGAGAGTGCTTCATACCGAAAACTTACACCCGTACCATTTTAGGCCAGTTCAGGAACTCACCTCAAACGACAAGTTTTTGAGAGCAGAATTTTGTCGATCATTACTGCTTCGAGATGAAACTGAACGAAACTATTTTGCAAGGATATTCTGGACGGATGAAGCACTGTTTACCAGAGATGGGGTTACTAACTTCCACAATTTGCATCATTGGAGTAGCACCAATCCACACAACAAAAAACAAAATAAATCACAACACCGCTTTAGCTGTACTGCTTGGCTTGGTATTGTTGGACAAACTGTAATCGGGCCCCGGTTTTTGAATGCCGTTATTAATGGAGAATCATACCTGCAGTTCCTACGAGACCTTTTGCCCGATTTGATGGACAACGTTCCTTTGGCCATAGCAGATAATTTAATCTGCCAGCAAGATGGGGCACCAGCACACTACAGCTTACGGGTTAGAAACTGGTTGGATGATCATTTTAGTGGCCGTTGGATCGGAAGAAGAGGCCCCACTTAATGGCCACCTAGATCACCAGATTTAATTCCTCTAGATTTTTATGTGTGGGGATTCATGAAGAATTATGTTTACGAAGTGGAAATAGTACAATATCTTTGGAACAACTGAAAGATCGGATTGAAGTCGCTGGAGTCAAATTGCAGCAAAATTTGTCAAGCATAGACTTAACATATGTGCAGCCATTAGAAGGAGATATAATCTTTGCCTTCTAAAAAATGGGGATCATATTGAAAATTTATTATAATAAAACTCCGAATTTTTTAAAAATAATTAAAAAAGAGGTCAATGTTTCATACATACATTAATTTGCCTACAAGTCCAGCCGCGTTAAAACCAAAAAAAAGGTTTTTCTTAGAAAAAAGTGGTTCGGGTTTTTTTTAATTTCTCAAAAACTACAAGACATTTTTTGCATCCGGTTTTCTGTTTTCAACTAAAAACTAATAAGAGAATTGAATTTTTTGAAAAAAAAATTGGTACTTAATTACATACAATTTTGAAAAAAAATAGTTCGAAATTTTATTTTTGCAAAATTTTTAGTTTGAAAATTAATTTCTCAGAAACTATTCCTTAAAACAGCTTCGTTTAAAAACAAGATAAAATAAGAGGTTTCTGGCTTTACAAAAAAGTATATCACGGCATTGTGGATGTAACTGTTTATTTTTAATATTTTTTTTTCCAAATTAAGTCAATTTTTTAGAAAATTGCCCCTCCCGGCTAAACAGGGGGGGGGGGGGGGGGAATAGACCCCCTCCCATACGATTTTTTTCTTGTCTTGGCCAGACCTACACGTTCTAGCTTTTTGGCACACTGCTCGTGGGACACCCTGTATATGAAAGGGCTTTAAAAGAGAAGATAATGAAGATTGTAGATGGCAAGCACATTCTTCCCGTAGTACAGTTCGCAATTTACTTCGTCCCATGAGTTAACATTCTTGAAAAAGAAAAGCCTGTTTTCTCCCAACTTCAAGCGTGCAGATAAATGAAATCAACGTGGAGTGCAAGAACTCCGTTAAGTACCTTGGTATATATCTTGACAGCAAATTAACATTTCATAAGCACCCCACTCAAACCTTTAACAAAATTGAGATCGCAAAAAAAATCTGTATTTATATTAGAAAACATTTTTTCCTCATCTTGCAAAGTAATCATAGTTTTTTTTTTATTTATTTATTTATTTACATGTTTTTATTCATGCAATATTCATAGTTAACACCGCACACACGACCCACGAGGAACCCGCATGATCCACATTTGCAGTGTCAGCATAATATACTTGTTCAGGTGCAAACATGTTCCCACAGCCATTCATAGACGCATTAGGTTACATTTGAGATACACCGGATACATGCGCCGACCCGAACACTTGACTCAGCGGTTTGGGCAAAAGGGAACATCGATCGCCAGCAAGGTGGGATGAGTTAGTTAAGTTAGTCGTAACATAGCATAAGAACGTAGCGGTTGTAAAATAAAAACCTTATCCAAAAAGAAGTACGGTGTTTGTTCATTTTCTGGTGTGAACCGTTGGGCCAACCTCTTGGTTGGTGTTCACATTTTTTATTGAAGTCCTTTTAAAAGACATCGTTAACTTCATTTTATTTCTGTGATTTAAGTATTCTATTTACTGGTAAAGGGTGTTTTTTTGTTTTAAAGGTATATAAACTCAATATGAAACACAACACTTGAAGCTAATGTAAATGTGTATGATATTAGCCTACTTAATTAGATAATCTTATGCCATTAAATTATTAAATATAATTTTGAACAACTTCCAAGTCGATTAACGTCTTTGGTTTACCGACATAGACTAGTGGCTTCATATGCCTCCAAAGAAAGTATAATAATACATATAAACGTGTGAGATCACAGGAGCGTGGAATTCAGTTCACGGGTCCATTAGGCGAAATTATGCGCTCAGCAAATGTTTCCCGCATGGGTTGGAGGATGGTTGGTTGGAGGATGCCATGTAACTTTTCTGACCGGAATGTATCGCAAACACTGCTTCTTCTTCTTTTCCTTTTTTCCGGCGTTGTTATGGTCAGAAGTGTAGGACCATAACCTTCCCACTTAACTGCACTCCTACTGGTCCGCTTGTAGGGTCCGCCGGTTTGACCTCAGAAAGTAGCGGCAGGCTTCCCGGTTTGGGATTACTTAATCGCTGAGGCCAATCAAATGCTGGTGTTTTTGCATTTGTTTGCACCAATTTTTTCGGCCTGCCTTTTTTTTTTTTTTTTGTGACACCGGCATGCTCCAGATTTTTTTTGTTTGATCTTACTCTTACAACACCGGTGATCTCCAGTCGTGTCAACCCACTGATTTGCATGTACACCTGTGGGGCAGTTTAATGGTGGTATATGTGTCCCTAGGCTCACCTTGGTGTTTTATTTATGCAAATAAGAGTCAGGCTTGGTCAACAAGTCTTATTTTTTCTTCATTTATTGATTTCAAGCAGTATATATGGTCCTTACTTGACTGAAACCAGCATTAATTAGTTACAACCCGTCACACAAAAGTAGCATACTCGCATGATATAACGTTACTGACCACAAACATGATGTACATTTGGCATTTGTGTCAATGTAAAATAAATGGATACATAACCAACATCGGAATGCTGTTTACTAACTTAATCATCTGCAATACCACAACTTGGGATGCCATTGGTCAAATGAAATAAATATACATATACAATACTTCAGAAATGGAGTAAAGACGAATAGGTTGTTTTAATCTGATCGGAAAATCAATCTATTCTAGATATAAAAATTTAAATTATTTATTATTAATCTAATGGACCACAAGTAATTGTTTACATTGACATTTCTACATACTCTTCTTGGATTTTAGAAGTAAGTCTTTTTTATTCAACCGAAACATTCGAGCAGCAAAACAATTTATTTAATTTATTCACAAGGCATCCTCTGCTAGGAATCTTGCGAACACGTGGTTTGTATGGTATTCTGTACAAAAATGTGGCCCCCCGTCAGCCAATTAATTTCAATCCCTGTTCTTCATCGTACATGGCCCGGCCAGTGAGTTTCCTTTTTTACAAATGCAAAACTAATCTCTATTTTTGATGCCTCAAGGTACATGCGTAAGTAGTACTTAAACTTCAAAAATTGTGAATAGGCTGCAATTGTTCGTGTAAACATGGAACACTTCTTATGAAGAATTCGTATTTGCCTCAGATTTACTGCTTTCGATTAAAGTGAAAAATTGGGAAACAAGAAAAGGCATGAGATTTTGCCTACGGGTAAAACACTTGTTTTTTATATTACCTCTCTTTTAAATTGGGAAGAAAACTCCCATAAAAAAGAAAAATGATGGAAAAGGCGTGTAAAATTTGTAGATTTTAAATTGGTGCCCTAAGCACTGGGTTCAGGTCATGGAATGCAAAAGAAATTTATGGAGAGGAAATACATATGTTTGAAATGATTACAAGTTGCTTTTATGTTTTTCATGACTTAAAGTCATGGTGGGAAAAGAAAAATGGAAAAAGTTTTGAAAAAAAAAAATACCTCTGACATCATTTTGATATAGCTCGGTTTTTTATATAGCTCATTGAGCTAGATATGGTCAGAGTTGGAGCGATTACTTTCTTCAAAAATATAAATTATGTTATTTGCTGTCTTATGGATTTTGGCCAGCTCTAGGGGCTAATAAAAATGAGTCCATTTTTAGTTGTTAGGCCATGACTTTATTTTTTTAAATCTCTCTCTCCACCTGTAGTCGATGGCTCTTAGTCGACTTAGGCATTATATACATATATACGCGATCAGTAAGGTAGCCAAAGCCTTCTTTACCCAATTTGGGAGTTGTCAGCCAAAAGTTGTCAGAATTACCATCGGTCCTTAACAAGTCAATTCAACTATAACCTTTAGAAACTCTTCTGCCATTTTGTAGTGCTCGACAGACACCTTCCATCATAGAGCTTTCCCCGTTTTCGGGAGTGTCGTTGCTCGCCGCAAATACTTGAATGATGATTTCCGTCGTCTTCTCAGTAAAAATAGCCCCGCTCACCACCCGTCGAAAGGAATTTACCAAAAAACCAAGCGGTTATTTACACTATTATTTTAATCTTGTCACCATCTCTGGTTCGGTCCACGATCAATACAGGAGTGTCTCTTAGCATCAACCGCTGATCTTCGAAAATGTGCATTAATTGTTAATTGTTATCCGCGAGAGTACGACAATGGCGAAAACATTTACATACGAGAGAAATAGAGCATAGCGTGTGGGTTAGTGACTGGTGGCTGATGCTGAGTGAGACCCCGGTACAACTGGTATACAAATGAATAATTATCTTTTATATATAAACAATAGCTTTTATAGACAAAAAAAAACCACTTGTACAATTGTGTATGGTATTCCTAAACAGGGAGAAAAATGAAAAGAAGATTCAGTAATACAGAGTGTTCGAGTCTCAAATAACATCAACACAAACAATAAACACCGACTGAACACCTCACATCGATCTCTGCTGCCTGTGATCGTTGACGGTTATTTTGTACTGATGTTTTATATATTTATGTACTTTTGGGCAAAAAAAGGAAAACTGTCGACACAACAAAGTGTCGATATTGGAACCGGGTGTTTCTCCTTTATACTATCGCGTTACCACTTCTCTTATGGTTAAAGTTAAGAAAAATAAAGAATAAGTTGTGCGTTTCATCTTCGTCCATGCGTTGCTGCTGCCAACATCGGAATCCCTCTGGATATACATACAAGTGGAAAGATCCAGACAGAACGTCTCTCCCATTTGAATGGTTGATCAAAGCCTTGCATCGCGTTACCACTTTTAATACGGTTCTAGTTCAGAACACAGAGCGTACATGAGCCGAGGTGGGTGAACTGATGCGAATAAAGTCGTCTTCTACCACATGTACCATATGTATCCGTCTCACTGATTACAAGAACATAGAGCTTACCAAAAGTGCAGTGGCTCGTAATGATGCCTGCAAGTCATCTGCAGAAATTGGGGCGTCGCCAGCCCACACCCCAGACAATTTTACTTTCTATGATTGTGTGCTCGAGCGGTTTGCATTTCTAAAAAAAATAGATCAGTCAATGTGTGAACGTTGAAGGGAGTTTGAAATTTGATTGTCCTTCTAGCACTGAATATATGTACAATAGGTGCAAAATCCAGCTTCTCCTTTCTTTTTCACATTTTGAAACATGAGTTCACCATTTCACTTGCACAAAGAGCTTTCTGAAGAAAGCAAGATTATTGCCATCTGCCATGTGGGCACATGTTTCGAAATACGTTTATGTTACGAAGGACGGCAACAATAATATTTTGTATAACACTTACGGCTAACTAAAACTGGCTTCATCTTCTATTAAATAAAATACGTGGAACGTACATTTATAGTTAGTTAGTTAGTTAGTTAATGACTTTTTATTGGCATGTAATAAGGAACCAATCAATACAATATTACACTGTACATTTTTATAATAAAGTCTTACAGTATGGCTTGGCGCCGTCTACTTGGTTGACATTATTTGTATTAATAAACATAATTTGGATAATAAGATTATAGTATTTAAACAATTTATTAAAAATCTTCTTCTCTGATTCGCCTTCTATACTCAAGAGCAGTTTTGGTGTACTTATAAAGATCATTCCATCCGCGGTCTCCATTAAGAATATCTGTTAGATCCTCTAGTTGAAGTGTCCTTACTCCAAAGTGCGATCTTCGAAATTCACTGAGTATTGGGCACACAGCAATAAAATGATAAATGTCCTCCCTTTCATTTCGGTTACAGAGATCACAATATATGGGTAGTTCTGGTCTGTGCGGTATGTAGTTTAAACCCAACATTTCACCTCTTATCATAAAAATGGTTTTTATCATTTCTGATTTATTACCATCTAAAAAGTAAGTATTTTCTTGTAGTCCGTGCCTTAATGTGCTGTAGTACATCCTGTGTTGCGAAGATTGCGCTTTACTAACAAAGCTGTTGTGCAGATGTGTTGCTGCTTTTTCAATTATGCTCCCGAATTTCTGTTTCAAACAGGATGTTCCGTCGCTTGGATGAAAATCGGATCCACATCCATAGCGACTAGCCAATTCATTCCATTCTTTGATGCAGTATCCGCTTGTAGCAAGAATATGTTTCAGGACAATCTTCGGTAGACGTTCTTCTTCCATTTCTAATACTTTAATAATGTAATCGAAGTGAAATTTCATGGTTAACAATATAAGTGGCGAACAACCTGTTTCTATGTACAACATGTAATTCGGGGTGCTGTCTGGCAATCTGAATATACGTTTTATACAAAATCTTTGAAAATTCTCCACTGTATCAGAGCTATTATACCCCCAGGCTTGTGCTGCATACAGAAGTATGGTCTGAGCAGTCGATCGAATAATTTTTTGCTTAGAGCTATGCACTATATATTTGTTCTGAATACAAGAATTCCAGACTGAATTAATTGCTCTCTTTGCTTCGCTCAGTTTCATTCGGAGGTGTTTTTCGATGTTCAGACTTGCGGTAAACAGGACACCTAAATACTTATACTCGCGTACAACTTCGACTGGTTGACCCTGGTATGTCCAATTTTCGTTTCTCGAGAAACGCCCGCCACCGTTTCTAAATATCATTATTTTAGTCTTCTCCAGGTTTACTGTGAGATTCCATGTTTTGCAGTACTTTTCGAGTTTATTGATTTTGATTTGCATACTATTGACTGAATCAGCTAGGAAGACAATATCGTCAGCGAAAATGAGACCTGGTATTACTACTTGGTTAATCTCAATACCACCAATCATATCATCGGTTATATCATTGATGTACAGTATAAAGAGTAGAGTACTTAGTATACACCCTTGCTTTACACCCATCGTCGTAGGGAATTCTTCAGACACAGAATTTCCATCCCATACTTTGGCTGTGTTGTTGTCGTAAAGGGCTCTAATGATATTAACAATCTTACTGCTGACACCAATACTGAAAAGTTTATAATAAAGCGCCTCACGTGGAATTGAATCGAAAGCAGATTTAAAGTCTACAAACATGGCATAAAGTTTTTTATTCTTTCGCTTGTACATTTGCGCAATACTCTGAAGTATAAAAATTTGGTCTACCGTAGAATATTTCCGCCTAAAACCAGCTTGGAATTCACGTAAAATGTTTTTGCTTTGTATCCATTTAGTAAGTCTATTGAAAATTAGCGCCGTAAAGAGTTTGGAAGCAGTATTTAAAAAAGATATTCCTCTATAGTTTAATGGGTTTGTATAATCCCCTTTTTTGTGAAGTGGGAATATAATAGATTTTTTAAAACATTGCGGGATAAGTTCATGTTGGAAGAGTCGGTTAAATTCATTTGTAAGCGCTTGTGCAAATTCCGTTGTACAGTTTTTATAGAATTCGAAGGGTATTCCATCTTCTCCTGGTGCTTTGTTGTTTTTAGCACCCCTGATGACTTGAATTGTTTCTGTAATATCGAATGGTACATCGAGAAAATCATCAATGAAACAAGGCTCTGCATAATAAATTTTTGGAGATGTCTGTGATGTATTCAACAGTGCGTTAAAATGTGCGTATAAAGAACTTGCTTGGATACTTTCTGAGATTCGGTTTTTTCTTTTGTTTATGACTTTGACTGCTTTCCAAAAGTCCGCTGAAGTACGAGCATTGTTAATCATTGTGATATTCTGTTGCACGGATGCTGTTCTTTTTACTCGGCAAATATTTTTGAATTCTTTATTCGCTTCAGCATAGAGTCGTTTAAAAACAAGAGTGTTATGTTTTCGAAGGAGTTTGAGGAACGCAAATGACCGGATTCTTGCCTTCACACAGTCTTTATCGAACCACTTTTGTTTGCTGCTTCCGATCTTTCTCGGTGATTGTTGGGGCGATGCAGCATTCTTGATGATAGCCGTTAATTGGTCAATGTTTGGTGTTGTTTCGGCAGTGTAAAGGTTTAAAAGTTCGTTATTTAAATTAGTTTGATAGTGAGCTCTATTATTATCATTCCAAAATAGCTTTGGTAAGAGGCTGAGTTCGAGAGTACAGTCACTGTTTTGATTTTGAAGATTGAAGTCTATTTCCAATGGCATATGGTCCGAGTATATCTTGTTCACTATTCTAAAATCTGTTAGCATCTCGTTCCAATCTCCAGTAACAAAACAGTAATCTATTACCGAACATGACGTACCTCTAATAAATGTGTATTCGCCTCTTAAATCACCATTGCAACTTCCGTTTAGAACTTTACAGTCAAAAGCATCCGTGAGTTCCAGTATTTTCCTTCCTTTGTTGTCACTAGTCTCATCTTTGGATTGTCGATGCATATTTAAAAAAGTAGGGTTTGTTCCAGAAGTGAAGTCGTTTTGTGAGCTTCCTATCCTCCCGTTGAAGTCTCCAATGAGAAACAGATTAGTTGAGTCCAAATTGATAAGTAGATCGCTCAGAATGTCAAAATCGCGTTGCCACTGATTGCAGTTGAGGTATATAGGAATTATGTATAAATTATTTGAGTTTAGCCTGAGCTTGAGTACTTGCGAATCACCTATCTTTTCAAATTTCAAATTCAGATTAAGATTTTTGCGATATGCAAAAAGCTCGCCTCCACTCGCTCTTCCAAAAAGGTTTGTTTTTACAGCAGGAATCCATATAAGTTCGTAATTCATAAAAATTTTCTTAAATTTAATTTCTTCCGAATTTAACAAATGAGTTTCTAATAGAAAAAAAATATGAAATTCTTTTAAGTAGTTAAAAAAATCGATGAATAATAACTTATTTTTAATTCCAGAAATATTATAACTTAAAATTTTATATTTTGTATTTTCTCGAATCAAGTAGACGGAAGGTTCTCATAAAATGGACCCATCTAAGCCCCCAGTTACGTTTTGAATGGCAGTTGATCTCTTACTTGTATTTTGAACTCTCGCCATCCCTGTACTTGCACTTGTTGGCCAGCGTAAGTTTGACGTTTGTTTGACTTGCACCTTGTTTACGTTTTCATTCATTAGGTCTTTAATAGTATTTTTTACACCTGTTGATAGGTCACCTAGTATTTGGTGTAGACATTGAATTCCATCGGAATTTCCGCATTTTAGGCCCTTTGACATATCTCAAGTGAATATTTTGCCTTCTACATATAATCGGTCGTCTCTCAGAGTGATTTTCTTCATTGGGTGTTCGGTTCGAAGTGGTTTTAATAAAGCAATCAATTTTGACCTTCTTTGCCGTAAATTGAATGGAAGGCCCTTGCTAATGAAAATGCCCGTTGCCTTAAGTTTGGTGGAGTTTCGTAGCACACTCGTAGCTTTTTCTCGTGATCTCATTTGTACAATAATTGTGTCTTTATTAACATTTCGGCTCTTAACTTTAAAGGCGGTTTCAATTTCAGTGTTTGTGTTGAGGTTAAGTAGTCCTGAGCAAACTGATTTCGCTTTCTCTACGGTGTCAACATTGTCTACAACCGGTAAGCGTACAATAAGATTTTTTTCTGTACTTTTTAGCAAAAGTTTATCAATTTGGTCTTCCAACAGCTTGTTTTTTTCCTCTAATTGTAAAACTTTGGCTGTAATCTCTTCCTGTTTTGTTTTTAATGTTGTTATCTCGGTGAATAGATTTTGAAAGTCACTTTTGGAGGGAAGTTCTTTGACAAGTTCGGTGTTATTTTCTCGCAGGATTTCTTTCAACAATTCCCGATCAAAAGCGAATTCCTTGGATCCAGATGTGGACATGTTTCGGTGGTATTTATAGCCTCTTTTTTTGTCGTCGAATTTTTCTGGTGAAGTTTCCGCCAATCCCCTCTTACTCATTTATTGATGTTAGAATCTTTTACTTAGTTTTGAGTGTGTTTTTTTTTTTTTTTTTTGGCTTATTTTCTAGGACTTACGCAGAATTTTATACGTTTGAAGAACAGATATTTTAAATAATCCGAAAAAAATTTGAAAAAATTATTTTTAAAAGAGTTTTCTTAAACTTTTTTATTATTTTTCTTAGAAGCTCTTATTTTCACACTTTACTTGACAGTTCGACAAATGTCAACCTTTATATAAAATACACATCGTGAATAGCTTCCTTTTAGCCTTCTACCTTGCAAATCTGAGGTAAGGAAGACTTTTGCAAAGGCTTTCCGGTCTGAAACTTCGCTGTGTTATAGAGTACATGATAGCGACGGGTTTTAGAACCCTAGTTACTATGGTTCCTGAGATCCAGAGAAAAGGGTGAAAAATTCAAGGTAGAAGATCTGGAATATGGTATTATATGTAGCTTGCCTCCCGGCGAGCTAATCTCATCTTGTTTCAATTTTAAGTTTTATGTTTTTTTTTTTTTTTATTATTGTTTCTTTTTGTGTTGATTGTGTTTCATTAAAACTAAAAGTAAGCCTTTTAAAAATGTAATCTATACCTACCCTAACCTATGTAAGCAAGTTAGCCATTGGTATTAGGTCAGGAGCTGACGACGGAAATGTTCAGCCAAAACATCTCTCCTATGTCGGCGTAATGCCGCTCTACTGAACTTGAGGCGCTCTCTCTCGCAGAGTGTGGAATTGCGGGATACATGGAAGATTAGCGGCATTGCTAATGTTTCCTGCATCCGCATGTTTTAACCGAAATAGAAGACTGCTTCTGAATGCTTCTGAGGAGACAAGGCGTAGCCCCCCCATGATACGAGTTCTTGGAATAATAAGGCCCGCTGGTTAGGTCATAGACTGAAGTCATTGCTAAGACTTGAGACCTAAGACATTATATCTCAAACATTCGAATCCTTTCCATTAAACTGGCCCTCACCACACGGGACATACATAAGAAATCATGGACCTGATTAAGGCCATGTAACTGTTATTAAACAGCCAACTCATCAGAGCGAAAGCGTCCCAGGCTCGCCAGATCAGCATCTACCTATATACTCGTATGTTTAATAAAATATATACAGGACTATATACAGGACCACATGTCAAGGTATTTAACTACACTTTAGTACTTCAGTTCACCCACGTCCCGGAAATTGAGAACTTGGGTCATTTTTTTTCTAGTGTCCGCAGAGGCCTTAGACAAAGGCGTTCAGAATAAAATAGTTTCTGATATCGGGAAACTATATTTACTTCTGCTCAATTTTTTCAAAGTCATTCCGCAGAAGAGTAACAACGAAATCAATCGTTGGACCTGATTTGTACGCGATTAAATCATCTGCGTACACTATAGAATGGCGAAGAGAAAGAGCAGATTGCTTAGGTAAATTAAGAAATTATTTGTTTATTTCTCAAAAAACTTTATTTTTAATTCACTGCTTGTCTGGGCAGCAGTACCCCTTACACGATCAACTTAAGATTAATTGACATGCATTTTTATACTAGCTTAAATACTAATTGTGTGGCTGGGTTATGTGAAAGGTGAATGGGAAGGATCGGGTAACACGTTGTTTGGAGCTATGTTCTTATCGGAGGAAGTGTCAGTTCATGTTCCCGTGCACTGGTACGTGTTGGAATGTGCATGGTCAGCAACCTTGAAGGTGGTGTTTAGCGTACTGTGGGACTTCTCAACACTCGGGCTGCGCATGTTGGATCAAATTTGTTTGTCGTTAACTGGTATATGCTGAAAAGGATTGGCGAGTTCACCGTGTCCTCTTGCAGCACATTTTTGAATTAAAATTTTTGGGATTGAAGTTACGTTGTAGTAAAATCTTTAACATACGGTGTCGAAAGTTTATTTCAAGTCAATCAGACAGACACCCGCGGATTGGTTCTTGCATTTATTCCACTGGATATCCGATACGAGCTTTAACGCTAGTGTCATGCCCCGCTCTGAAACCGAATTGGTTATCCGAAATGATTTTATTGTCCTCAGCCTATTTAGACAGGGCTCTATGAACCGCTTTCTCGAAGACCTTGCTGTTACTTGAAAGGAAACTTATTGACCGAAGATTTGCTGGGTTAGAGGTGTCTTTACCCCTCTTGAGGATTGGTTGTACCACCGCTTTCTTCCAGTGCACTGGATAATATGCATTATTTAGTGCAATATCAAACAATGTTCAATGACTCGAAAATCATCTGGAGATCCTCCCTCGAAATTAACTTAGCCCCTTCACTGGAGACAGCATTATTTGTGAAGGCCGTACCTCCTCCGCCTTGTGAGACATTGGTTCGATCTCTTCACATTACTTTAAGTTAACTGTGCCGGATTTAGTGCTCCACTCTCCTCTCGATCCTAATTAGTGAATTTGCCAACGCACCCATTTCGATTCTAGATGTGTTAGTACCAGTAGAAGGCGCAGAAGTAGATTCGATCCATTCGGGTTGTGTGCTCGCGGATCTACGAGTCTTATTATTGGTGCTGGCGTACCTGCTATGCATGGCTGGCAGGATCGAACGCAGGACCACTTTGGATTTTGCTGAAACAGGCACTAGGTCTTTGGTTGTCCCCGTAGCTTTTGTAGCATCTGTCAGATCTGCCACCAATTGGGCACAGTTCATCTATCTAATTTCTTCTATTCCGCAAATTGACTTCCTAGGACATAGATATTTTTAAGGTTATCTTGTTTACTGTAAAAAGAAGGAAAATTCCGATTTGGTTCATAATATGATATATCGCGTAGCTTAATTGCCATGAATGTGAGGTCCGTACTTTAAAACCTTTCGAGCTTTTGTAGCAGGGCCTCGGAGTAGATAGCCAGATTTTCGGCATTATACGAGTATACGAAACAGAAAATCCATCGTCGAAGTTCTTTGACCTGCTAAGTATAAAAATGTTTACCAAGGATATACTTACACAGATCAATGTTTTCGAATAGTTCAGTTTTGTAAATTTTGATTTGAGGCGCCATCACCTTACCTGTGCATTTTGTTGTTGTTGCTATTTCTGATGTTTCTGTTGCTGCTGTTTCTCCCCCTTCATCACCAGTCTCTAAATTTGAGAAGGTGGCGAAGGAATTATTCTTCCTGGGAGATGAGATGGGGAAACATTTCCACAACCAGGTTATTGCTTATTGCTTTTTTTTTTTGTTATTCTTTTGCCGCTTGTTAATGCTGATAGCGTCTCTTCGCTCGCTTCGCGCCGCAGCTTCTCAGTCGAAGTGGATAAGTTTAATTAAATAAAAGAAATTTCCTCACCCCAACTGGGAACAACCGTTGTTGTGCATGTTATTTAAAAAGTGTTGTTGTCGGAAGGTTCAATTGCTTGATAAGACTATCAATTATTCACCCATAAGCCAACATACATAGGTCCGGCCATTGTTGTGGGCTCTGATCAACAGCTGATTGTGTTTGAAGAACATGATGTTAATAACACCAGAGATAATAGATTGGGTACGTTTTTAATGCCATATCCTCGGCCATACTCAAGGCTTTAAGAATTAATATTTTATTGTACTTTATTTTGATCGGTGAACCCCTTTGTGTCATATAGATAATCAACTACATACTCAGTAGATATTTAATAAAGTTTGTTTTTCATTGAAAAAATATATAGAGCCTTTGAATCTCACCAAGAATTCTATTCCCCCAAAATAATCAACTGACTTTTTTATACCCAGAAGAATAAAGTGTCTTCAAGGTTCAAGTCAAGGTTTCTGTTTTATGCGTCTACATAAAATAGGTTATTACTGCGGCATGGACTATTCCTTTCTTCTCGAATATCCTAATTTTGGGGCAAAATACATACATAATTGTATATGCGGATAAGTTTTATTCGATTGATCCGACAGTCGAGGTCGAGAAGTTTATAGTATTCAGTGGGCAAATAAAAATGTAAGCTCTTTAAATAAATAAAGAGTATTGATGGGATATATCACCTTCTCCTGTCCGATTATCGCATTTATATTTGCCATGGTGTTTTTTATTTTTACTCATATATCATTCATTGGAAAAATGCCAGAAATCCAGAGCTTTCACTCCTGAATAAGACTTAATTTATTATCGTTTATGAATATCAAACGGAAGAAAGCAGTTGAAAAAAGAGAAAATATTTGTAGATAACTGTCCCTTTGTAAATGGTTTGTTGGAGAAAGGAAGTGGTGAAATGTATTCGTTATTTCATTTTAAACTTGGAACACAACTCGGGATATATCGTTTCCTGTATTGCAAATATCCCAGCTGCAGGATTGCGAATTTTTGATCAAATGTGAAAACTCGTTAATTTACATTTTTATGTGACACTTCCTTGCTATGCAGAATATTTATTTCTGATTGCCAATAAATTTGTTGTTTATAGTGAGGATTTAAGTTAAATGGACTAATTATTATTTTTGATTGAGATTTTTGAATTTTTTTATGATTGTACGTTGAAATTGTTTCTTGGTAATTATATATTTCAAAAGCATCAAGTTTCCACAGCTGTAGTTGTAGCTGGCTGCGGATATTGTATTCTCACCTTGGAAATAAAAATCATCGATTAGCAATGATGCCCTGGCTCGACATGATCCGTTGTTTGCCGACCCATTTTTGGTTTGTGTGTTATTATAACCGAACTTTATTTCCATAAATTTGGCCATAGAAGAGGTTCTTTATTTTTCAAACGAGGATGTTCTTTTTATATTTCTTTCATCAACCGGTACAATAACAAAATTTGTTTGCATGTTGTTCGTCCTTTTTCAAACACTTGATGTAGATGGTTCCATGTTTATGTCATAAAATGTATCTATTATATATTGTATGTGTAATGCACAAAGCGGAACCAACGACCTTAATCAGCAAACCAACAAACATGAACCCAAAACAAAGCGCATAAAAGACAACTTCCCAACATATATCCTTTATTACTATACTAAGAACACTTCTCATATGTTATTCCTATCGCCCTGACTGCTACTCGTCGACTTCCGACTATTCGATCAACTCAGCTGCTTTTATACCCGCGCGTTGGATGTCTGTACCGTTTATCCGCTGTGCCAATGCCATGGGCGGCTCTGGCGTTGAGAAAGGGTGCAAGGCGCCATGGCCGGCTCCTGATGGAAAAGGGCGCAAGGCGCCTACGCGGATCGGATGCGTGGGTATTACATATGTATGAGACTGTTCGGCTCTCAAAAACTCATTATTTTGATTGTTTCTTTGACTCTGTCACCTCACAGTCGAGTACACACGAGTATATATTGTTTGCCAAGAATGCACAACAATTTATTTATGGTGTGTAGGATTTATTCTTAGCATAGATTAAAGACACTTTGTTTCGGCAATATACCGTGAATTCTGACAACAAGGAATATAAAATCCAATAATGAGAAATTATACCCACGAGATAAAATTTCACTATTTCACGATTATTTTTAATATTCTCAGGGTCAGAAGTTTACACCTTATTCATTAAGACTTTTTGCTGAAACAATAAGGTGGCCCCTAGTAAGTATCATAGATATGTATACAGGGTGTCCCACGAGCAGTGTGCCAAAAAGCTAGAGCGTGTAGGTCTAGTCAAGACAAGAAAAAAATCGTATGGGAGGGGGGGCCTATTCCTCCCCGTTTAGCCGGGAGGGGCAATTTTCTAAAAAACTGACTTAATTTGGAAAAAAAAATATTAAAAATCAACAGTTACATCCACAATACCGTGGTATATTTTTTTGTAAAGCCAGAAACCTCTTCTTTCATCCTGTTTTTAAGCAAAGCTGCTTTAAGGAGTAGTTTTTGAGAAATTAATTTTCAAACTTAAAATTTTGAAAAAAAATTGAAAAAAAAAAATTTCAAACTATTTTTTTTCAAAATTGCATGTAATTAAGTAGTATTTTTTTTTTCAAAAATTCAATGCTCTCATTAGTTTTTAGTTAAAAGCAGAAAACCGGATGCAAAAATGTCTTGTAGTTTTTGAGAAATTAAAAAAAACCCGAACCATTTTTTTCTAAAAAGAACCTTTTTTTTGGTTTTAACGCGGCTGGACTTGTAAGTAAATTAATGTATGAAACATTGACCTCTTTTTTATTATTTTTAAAAACTTCGCAGATTTATTATAATACATTTTCAATACGATCCCCTTTTTTTAGAAGGCAAAGATTATATCTCCTTCTAATGGCTGCACATAAGTCTATGCTTGACAAATTTTCCTGCAATTTGACTCCAGCGACTTCAATCCGTTCTTTCAGTTGTTCCAAAGATACTATTTCCACTTCGTAAACATAATTCTTCATGAATCCCCACACATAAAAATCTAGAGGAGTTAAATCTGGTGATCTAGGTGGCCATTCCGTGGGGCCCCTTCTTCCGATCCAACGGTCACTAAAATAATCATCCAGCCAGTTTCTAACCCGTAAGCTGTAGTGTGCTGGTGCTCCATCTTGCTGGTAGATTAAATTATCTGCTTAGGCCAAAGGAACGTTGTCCATCAAATCAGGCAAAAGGTATCGTAGGAATTGCAGGTATGATTCTCCATTAATAAATGCATTCAAAAACCGGGTCCCGATTACAGTTTGTCCAACAATACCAAGCCAAACATTACAGCTAAAGCGGTGTTGTGATTTATTTTGTTTCTTGTTGTATGGATTGGTGCTATTCCAATGATGCAAATTGTGGAAGTTAGTAACCCCATCTCTGGTAAACTGTGCTTCATCCGTACAGAATATCCTTGCAAAATAGTTTCGTTCAGTTTCATCTCGAAGCAGTAATGATCGACAAAATTCTGCTCCCAAAAACTTGTCGTTTGAGGTGAGTCCTTGAACTGGCCTAAAATAAAATGGTACGGGTGTAAGTTTTCGGTATGAAGCACTCTCCATACTCTAGATTTGGGCACTCCAAGCATAATAGCCATCCTCCTTGTACTAAGGGAGGGATTGCGTCGGACCAAATCCAAAATTCGGGTAGAACCCATCGGCGGCGGGCGGACCCAGACGAAATTCGCAGGTCAGCTTTCAGGCGTTATCAATGAAAAAAAAGAATTAATCTAGGGTTATTCCAATACTGTATCAATTTATTGTATCCTCATAAAACTCCGAATTTTTTAAAAATAATAAAAGAAGAGGTCAATGTTTCATACATTAATTTACTTACAAGTCCAGCCGCGTTAAAACCAAAAAAAAGGTTTTTCTTAGAAAAAAATGATTCGGGTTTTTTTTTAATTTCTCAAAAACTACAAGACATTTTTGCATCCGGTTTTCTGCTTTTAACTAAAAACTAATGAGAGCATTGAATTTTTGAAAAAAAAATACTACTTAATTACATACAATTTTGAAAAAAAATAGTTTTAAATTTTTTTTTTTCAATTTTTTTTCAAAATTTTAAGTTTGAAAATTAATTTCTCAAAAACTACTCCTTAAAACAGCTTTATTTAAAATCAATATGAAAGAAGAGATTTCTGGCTTTACAAAAAGGTATATCGTGGCATTGTGGATGTAACTGTTGATTTTTAATAATTTTTTTTCCAAATTAAGTCAATTTTTTAGAAAATTGCCCCTCCCGGCTAAACGGGGGGAAATAGACCCCCCCCCCGTACGATTTTTTTCTTGTCTTGACCAGACCTACACGCTCTAGCTTTTTGGCACACTGCTCGTGGGACACCCTGTATATAACGTGAAGTTAATGCTTCAATGAACCATTATACAGGGTGCCCCACGAGCAGTGTGCCAAAAAGCTAGAGCGTGTAGCCCTGGCCAAGACAAGAAAAAAATCGTACGGGAGGGGGGGGTCTATTCCCCCCCGTTTAGCCGGGAGGGGCAATTTTCTAAAAAATTTACTTAATTTGGAAAAAAAATTATTAAAAATCAACAGTAATAGCCACAATGCCGCGATACACTTTTTTGTAAAGCCAGAAACCTCTTCTTTGATCTTGTTTTTAAACGAAGCTGTTGTAAGGAATAGTTTTTGAGAAATTAATTTTCAAACTCAAAATTTTGAAAAAAAATTGGAAAAAAAAAATTTCGAACTACTTTTTTCCAAAATTGTATGTAATTAAGTACTGTTTTTTTTTTCCAAAATTCAATTCCCTTATTAGTTTTTAGTTAAAAACAGAAAACCGGATGCAAAAATGTCTTGTAGTTTTTGAGAAATTAAAAAAAAACCCGAACCATTTTTTTTTAAGAAAAACCTTTTTTTTGGTTTTAACGCGGCTGGACTTGTAGGCAAATTAATGTATGAAAGATTGACCTCTTTTTTATTATTTTTAAAAAATTCGGAGTTTTATTATAATAAATTTTCAATATGATCCCCATTTTTTAGAAGGCAAAGATTATATCTTCTTCTAATGGCTGCACATTAGTCTATGTTTGACAAATTTTCCTGCAATTTGACTCCAGCGACTTCAATCCGTTGTTCCAAAGATACTATTTCCACTTCGTAAACATAATTTTTCATGAATCCCCACACTTAAAAATCTAGAGGAGTTAAACCTGGTGATCTAGGTGGCCATTTCGTGGGGCCCCTTCTTCCGATTCAACGGTCACTAAAATGATCATCCAGCCAGTGTCTAACCCGTAAGCTGTAGTGTGCTGGTGCTCCATCTTGCTGGTAGATTAAATTATCTGCTATGGCCAAAGGAACGTTGTCCATCAAATCGGGCAAAAGGTCTCGTAGGAACTGCAGGTATGATTCTCCCTTAATAACGGCATTCAAAAACCGGGCCCCGATTACAGTTTGTCCAACAATACCAAGCCAAACATTACAGCTAAAGCGGTGTTGTGATTTATTTTGTTTTTTGTTGTGTGGATTGGTGCTACTCCAATGATGCAAATTGTGGAAGTTAGTAACCCCATCTCTGGTAAACTGTGCTTCATCCGTCCAGAATATCCTTGCAAAATAGTTTCGTTCAGTTTCATCTCGAAGCAGTAATGATCGACAAAACTCTGCTCTCAAAAACTTGTCGTTTGAGGTGAGTCCCTGAACTGGCCTAAAATGGTACGGGTGTAAGTTTTCGGTATGAAGCACTCTCCATACTCTAGATTTGGGCACTCCAAGCATAATAGCCATCCTTCTTGTACTAAGGGAGGGATTGCGTCGGACCAAATTCAAAATTCGGGTAGAACCCATCTGCGGCGGGCGGACCCAGCCGAAATTCGCAGGTCAGTTTTCAGGCGTTATCAATGAAAAAAAAGAATTAATCCAGGGTTATTCCAATAGCGTATCACTTTATTGTATCTTCATAAAACTCCGAATTTTTTAAAAATAATAAAAAAGAGGTCAATCTTTCATACATTAATTTGCCTACAAGTCTAGCCGCGTTAAAACCAAAAAAAAAGGTTTTTCTTAGTAAAAAATGGTTCGGGTTTTTTTTAATTTCTCAAAAACTACAAGACATTTTTCCATCCGGTTTTCTTTTTTTAACTAAAAACTAATGAGAGTATTGAATTTTTGAAAAAAAAATACTACTTAATTACATACAATTTTGAAAAAAAATAGTTCGAAATTTTTTTTTTTCAATTTTTTTTCAAAATTTTGAGTTTGAAAATTAATTTCTCAAAAACTACTCCTTAAAACAGCTTCATTTAAAATCAATATGAAAGAAGAGGTTTCTGACTTTACAAAAAGGTATATCGTGGCATTGTGGATGTAACTGTTGATTTTTAATAATTATTTTTCCAAAATAAGTCAATTTTTTAGAAAATTGCCCCTCCCGGCTAAACGGGGGGAAATAGACCCCCCCCTCCCTTACGATTTTTTTCTTGTCTTGACTAGACTTACACGCTGTAGCTTTTTGGCACACTGCTCGTGGGACACCCTGTATATTTATAAATGTTCAAATTTATAAATATCACTAACTTTTTTTTCTAACTGTGGAGCGCTGTTTGCCTTATTGCTCGAATTTGCACGCTATGAAAAATAATACAAAGTTTGGTTCAACGTTTAAGAATTCTCTTTTATATATTTCAAAAGTTGTTAAATCTGCTCTGGTTATACCGCGACGAAACAATAGCGATGACAGTAAAAAAACATTTCTGACGTGCCTCTAACACCGGATTATTTTCTCCAACTTTTGTCGAGTGGTATTGCGCGACTGTTAAAATCAAATAATATAATATATTTTGACTCATATAATTCCGACTCAATCAACAGACGAACGGATGCCCCCGCAAAAATTAAGAATGACTCGAAAAATATTTATTTATTCATCTATGTATATCTATGATGTCTCCTTCAAAGTAAACCACCTTAGATTTAATGCTCTTGGGCCAGCACTTTTTCCAATCCTAGAAGCAATTCTTGTAATGTAATCATGCCCCAAGCAAAAAGCAAAAGCTCTTATACACATATGCTGTTAAGTAAAATGTATTTCCTCTATAACTATATACGTTTCAATCTTCTGACCCTCGCACTTCACTTCCAGCCTTGGCTGTCAACGTGCCAACATCCATAGATTCTGTTTTTCCCATTAAAAATGTATGATACTCGTCCTTTTGAATTGTAAAATTAACCAGCAATAGTAAACAGGTCTCATTACACAACATACTGGCGACGAGGAAATTTAAAGTAAACAAATACAACAAAGAAGATTGCAGTGAAACAAGTAGATGGAACGACCTGGTAAATCGAAACTCACCGATGGATGCTAATCAATTTGCACAGTTTATGCAAGCACAACGCGACCACATAAATTAATTGGTGGAAGACATAGGCACCCGACATGAAAGCTTTGGTTGAAATGTGCCCAACAACACGCGTAATGACATTAGTCGCATTGTCAGAAGTTTTCGTTGTGGACACTGCGACACATCAAGTCCAGCAGAAACATTTATCGATTGCTTCGAAGCGGGATGTCGTATGTATGGCTTTAACATACACGAAAACGATGTGGAATATTCTAATATCAAACGTGAATTGTTCCTATAGGTCCTAAAGGTAGATCAGTGCCGAGAAATTAAGGCAGCATTCTCCGACGCAACAGAAAAATTTGAACAACTACCATACGAAGCCATCAAAACGAAATCCATTCGACTCTATCAAATCAAAATAACAAGACTCAAAGCTTTAACCACGTTTTGGAATTGCGCCTACGCAAATCAGTTGAAAGAAATCGGACGGGGTTGTGGTTATAATGGCGCTCTCCTTAACCGACAATTAGAAACAGGTTTGCACCACAATCGCATAGAAATCGAATTGAAGCAAAAGTGGCCAGATTTAAAAAAAAACAGACGAAAGTGGAGAGCGAAAACTTCTTTTCTTTTCGCTGTGGCATTATCAAGAGAAAGATTCAGAGTGACAACGAATCATCTGTTAAACATTTGACTATAGAAATAACCGCTTTAGGAAAAGGGTCACTACGGATCATGCTGTATTTCCACCGGTCGTGCAATTGTAAGTACAAATCAACGATCAACAATACAAAGGGGAATAATCACCATCGATTCTCGAAGAGAAGCACACACGAAGCCAACTATGTACATTGCCGCATTAGACACAGACGTAGGTTGTAGTTGATAAGGCAACACCGATGTTATTTGGTCTTGAATGGTGTGAAGAATTTGGAATGGAGTTTCCAAAGGAAGTTTACTAGCTTCGGGATCAATACTGCAGAGGCATTAACAGGGGACAACGTGCAGAATGCAGAACTAATCCCACACTTGAAGCATTATTGAAGACACATGGAAAGCTGTTTGAGAATGCCAGGCTGCCGATTAAGAATTTTCAGGTAAATATTCACAACAAAGAAAATGACAAGCCTATCCATTTTCCAGCCAGATCGATCAAGTATTGAATATGAGATAATGTAGTAAAGGAGTTGAAGCGACATGTGGAAAATGATACAATTTCGTCAGTAGACCCGAACAAAACACCAGTTGAGTGGGCGACTCCAACAGTTGACGTGCCAAAAAGTGACAGAAAAATGCACATTTGTGGGGATTTCAAAACACGAAATTAATTCAGCTTTAATAAAGTGCACTTATCCAGTTCCACTTCACAGCTCCAAGATCAGCTCCAAAGTCAGTTAGGAAATGGCGACAAATACTCAAAGATTGATCCTATCTATAGTTCGAAGTAGCACCGGCTTC
This sequence comes from Merodon equestris, assembly GCA_958301585.1. Taxonomy (NCBI): domain Eukaryota; kingdom Metazoa; phylum Arthropoda; class Insecta; order Diptera; family Syrphidae; genus Merodon; species Merodon equestris. Next base: position 152,853,133 of record OY284413.1, on the reverse strand, counting down.
AAGAAAGTTCTTAGTAATTTCAACGCACTTGGAATATTTTTATTACCATCGTTTACCACTTGTTTTGGCCAGCGCACCAGCGATTTTCCAGCGCTATCTGGATAAATTATTATCTGGTATCCCTCGTATAGCTGTGTTCTACGATGACATTGGAATTACTGGAGTAAATGACAAAGAGCATCTTCAAACCCTAGCAACTGTCTTAAAGAGAGCAGAGTGAGATGAATTAAACCTCCAACGCAATAAGTGCATTTTTTTAGCCTACTATTGAATTTCTAGGTCACATATTGCGTAAAAGTGGCACAACGCCATCTGAATCGAAGCTCGCAGCTATCAAAGATGCACCCAGCCCCACAAATAAAACAGAACTAAGGTCGTTCCTCGGGATGCTAATTTTTTATGAAATGTTCATCAGCAATCTGCAAAGCATATTTGCACATCTAGATTCAGCGACAAGGGTCAACACGCATTGGGAATGGGGCCAAGTAGAACAGAAAGAATTAAACAACGTCAAGAAAAATACTTTTACAATAATTATATACACTAACTACTTTTTTTTTTTTTTTTTTTTTATAATTCGTGCAGGTTCAAGAGTTACGCTCTTTTGATGTTTGTCACACAACCTGGACGGGGTGCAGATGGTTTGTGTCGAAGATGTTCGTTCACTACTCTCCGGGGGTGGTTGTCTTGGGATTCGAGAGATTCGACTGAATTTGTCGCGTTGATTGTAGTTTTACAGTAACTTTATTCCATGCCATTAAGATGTTATATTGGAAATGCACACGCAGAGTATGAATTTTGAAGTGATCTTATACTGCGAGTGTTATGCCTTCGTCAGCATTTTTTGATCATCTCTCATTCACAACTGGTGTTGTTGCATGGGTTTTTTCCGTATAGGAATTTTTCTTGGCTATGGTCAGACTTGAACTACAGACCTTCCGCTTAACAGTCGGTGATGATTACCATTGCACCACTACCACCCGAACTTTTAATAATGCTAAACAATTATTTTTGGCATGTGATGAATAAAGAAAGGAGGCTTGGCGCAGTTCTTTTTCACAGTGATTCGAATAGACAGCACCTTCCAATCGCGTTTGCATCTCGAAAACTTTCAGACGCGGAAGCAAATAACTCTGTCATCGACCATAAAGCTATGGCAGTTTTTTTCGCGGTTAGGAAATTCGACCAAAGAGATACAAAGTTTACCCTTATCACATCAAAATATGCTCTTATCATTCAAAATCAAAATATCAAAATAGATAACTCCCAAAGCTAGTTAATAATCTCCTAACCAGATGGGTTTTATATGTTTGTCAACATGACTACGAGATCGAGACCGGAAGGGAACGAAAAATACAGTCGCAGATTGTTTGCCCTGACTTCCTAATGCCAGGGAGGAGGTATCAAGTGACGAAAACATAATACGGATGGTAAGGGAGGCACATTATTAACAAAAAAATAAATTAACATGCAACCATCGGAAACATTATTGCGGAGAGCAACAAAAAGCGATCAGACACTGAGTTGGGTTATATGGGGTTTAGAAAGAAACTGGCACCTACAGGTCTACTTTGGTCGCAGTGCCCCATGCGTAAGGTGACCAGATTTTTAGATGGGCAAAGCGGGACAACTCTGAAATAGGGGGGGTATCGACAAAAATGTTCATACAGAATAAAAATAATATCGTAATATTTTTTTATTTTTAACATAAGTACAATTTATAAATATAAAAAAATGTATAATATTTTATTCCTTGACATATTTTTTATTTGAGTGAATTTGTTTCAGTAAATTGTTGTCATTTTTTAAAATATTGCAAAAATCTTCACAAGAATTTGTCAAATTATATTTGACACATAAAATGGCTTTCAAAGTTTCAACACTTAATTTTGATTTTTCTGATGTCCACACTTGATTTACTGTAGAAAAAACGCGTTCAGTCGCGGCGTTAGTTCCAGGTAAATATAGTGCATATTCCACAATTTTTAATACATTATTGTATGGAACATAGTTTGTTTCCAAATGACGAAATATTTCTAACCATTTGTTTTCTACTGTGATTTTTTCTGATGCCCAATATTTAAGCTTTTCCTTATCAATATATTTTTTTACTAATGACACTTCATTAAAAAGATCATTTTCGGAAATATTACTAATTTTTTGAGAAATATAATCAAATTATTTTTGCACATCGTTCCAATTAAGTTCTGGTTTTAATGTAACCCAACGAAAATGATTATTATTATATTGTACCGTCTAGTCTTCCAAATAATCTTTGCAGTCACTATAAAACTTTTTGACATGGTTCATGATATCTTGACGATTTATTGCACCTTGCTCTTCGAGCTGGTTTATACAATTGCGGATAGTTAACGGTAGAAAATTATTTTCTAACCTCTCTTGACATTGACATTTTAAATTATCAACTTCCATTGCTACTTCGATTGCCGATATTTTGTCACCTTCAATAAGTTTTATAACGTTTTGAAAAAGAGCAACTTGATTTTGTAGAAACTCTAGCCAAATTTTTGAAGATTCTCTTTCAAAAAACTTTTCTAAAATTCTAGGACATTTGTCCTGTGATAGAAAGTAGGATTTTAAAGGATCATACATTTTCAAAATTTTTCGATAGCTGGAAGAAGAGCTAACCAACGCGTTTTACTGTATCCAAGTATTTTCTGATATTCAACTTCCGCAGTTCACAAAATTCTTTAAGCATTTCAACGCGTACAGTGTATATATAGAAATAAGAATATAAAGGGTCCGCCATCTAACGTTTTTTTTTTCAAGTAGTGTTTATTTCGTGAATGGTAACACTTAGCTCATGTCTGATTTGACAGATAATTAGTTTTATCCTTCCGCTGAACGAATATGGTTGTGTATACGCTTGAACAACGCTGGGAAATATTGCGACATTACCTTGAAAATCATCGACTTACAGAAGATGCCGATTTTGCCAAAAAAATCATCTTTTCAGATGAAGCTTTTTGATCTTGGCGGGTATGTAAACAGGCAAAATTGTCGCATTTGGGGCACAGAAAACCCGCACGCATTCATTGAAAAGCCGGTGCACCCAAAACGAGCCACTGTTTGGTGCGGATTTTGGTCCAGAGGCATAATTGGGCCATTTTTCTTCGAAAATGAGCAAGGAGTGGCCGTTACAGTCAATGGCGATCGTTATCGGGCCATGTTGAACGAATTTTTGTTCACAAAAATTGAAGAGGAGGATATTGGCAACATTTGGTTTCAACAGGACGGCGCTACGTGCCACACAGCCGAAGCTACACTCGATGTTTTGCGCCCTGTTTTTGAAGATCGCATTATCAGCCGCAGAGCTGATGTCGTTTGGCCACCTCGGAGCTGCGATTTGACACCGTTGGACTATTATTTGTGGGGTGCCGTCAAAGATAAGTGTTACGCCGACAAGCCAGAGACAATTGACGCTTTAAAGGACAATATTCGTGAAGCCATTGGTGAAATACAGCTGCACACAATCGATAATGTGGTTAAAAATTAGACCGATCGTGTAGGCTACTGCATGGCCAGCCGAGGCAGCCATTTGAATAAAATTATTTTCCATTATTAACCGGAAGGATTGTACTTTCAAATAAAAAAAGAAATTTGAGAAAATATTCAGTAGTTTTTTTTATAGCATTTTCAAAAAAAAAAAAAGTTATTTGGCGGACCCTATATTTTAACAACAATATTTTCCACATCTACGGGTAACAAGTCAGCAGCTGTTTGAATAGAGTTATGTATTATATGCGCTGCACACCCAACACCAATAATATTTTTATTCAGATCTTTCGTTAATTTATAAAAAATATTATTTGTACCTCTCCTCGCTTTTCCTCCGAAATTTGTATTCGTGTTGCCTGCACAATATGCAATAATTTTTTGTTTTAAATTATTTTTTTCCAAAATATCAATAATGGAACTGAAAATTATTTCAGAAGTTTCACCGGGCAAAGAAATAAAATCTAAAATTCTAATTGTTATTCCAGTTTCTGAATCTTTCCGTGCAGGGACGGGTTAAGAATATCCCTGCAGCGATACCTCTCGCTTGTCGTAAAAGGCGACTAAAACAAAGGTAAACAAAAAACACATCTAGGCAATTTAGAAAACACCAAGGTGAGCCTAGGGACACATATACCACCATTAAACTGTCCCACAAGTGTGCATGCAAATCAGTGGGCTGACACGACTGGAGATCACCGGTGTTGTAAGAGTAAGATCAAACAAAAAAATCTGGAGCATGCCCGTGTCACAAAAAAAAAAAAGGCAGGCCGAAAAACAAATGCAAAAACACCAGCATTTGATTGGCCTCAGCGATGAAGTAATCCCAAACCGGGAAGCCTGCCGCTACTTTCTGAGGTCAAACCGGCGGACCCCACAAGCGGACCAGTAGGAATGCAGTTAAGTGGGAAGGTTATGGTCCTACACTTCTGACCATAACAACGCCGGAAAAAGGAAAAGAAGATTCCAGTTTCTGAATCAAAATATCTTATAATGGTTGGAAATAATTTTATTTCTTTATGATTAGATGCGTCAGAATATATGGATACAAAACTAATTTTTTGTAAATTTTTGTTTAGTCCTGAAAATGCATATGGGGAAAGCACATTACATACAATTGCCTCGGCCTTTGTTCTAGCACAGATAAATTTTTTATTAAATAGCTTTCTGACAACTCGTGATGTACAATCCATAGATCTGAAGGAATGATTGTGATTAACAGCATGAAAAGACATAAGTGCTTCTGCTAATGCTAAATTCTTTTCGTCATCTCCATAAGTTGTTTTTCGAAAAAAATCCAGCATTTTGGAAGATGATGCAGCAGTATTTAAACATTTTTTATGTTTCTGTGTCTCCAATTGCTTTGAAATATCATTCTTCCCGCCGTGCAAAATACTAAATTCACCATTACATGTCTCACATTATACTATGTAATCGTTTTTAGATTTTTTAATAAAAGGAAATTCACTTCTTAAATCATCGTTGAATTTACATCCTCTTTTCTTACTCATTTTGTTAAAAATCTAAAAAATTAAATCAAATTATAAATTATTATATACACAAAAACACGCAAGTAACAATTCGATTTTTTAAATCGTCAAGCGTATAATTGTATGTTTTGATTCTTAAAGATAAATTCAAATTTAAAATTATTTGTGATTATCTAACTGTTCTTTAGTAAACTACAATATTATATGTCTATGAGAATTAAAAAAAATACTAAAATGTTATAAACACATACAGTACAAATATTCGTTTCACATCGGCAAAATTTCGCTCTAAATTAATTAATTTGCTCTAAACATAATTTACATGAACATATTTTATTGTTGTTTATAACGAAATTAGTTTGATTGACTTAAAATATTAACAAAATTTATATTTCTTTCGTATATTTCTTTCTAAAATTTCCTTTAAGGTTAAGGTCGGTGATAAACTTTTTGTCATCAATATAAAATATGAAGATTACGAGTATTTTAAGCTAAGTTTAAGAAAATTTATGTATTTATGAAATATATAAATAAATTACTTACCTTAATTTTCTATGGTAAGGAGCAGATTTGTAATATTTATTTGTTTAATTAGCTTGCTAGCACGCAGTACGAACACGAAGTGTATCATCTGGGAGACAAATACAATGTAACTGGGTAGCAAAAGCAATATGTTAGTCGTCGTAGCCCGTAGGATTCTTCGAACGCAAAACAAATTGAAGGATTCTTAGAACGCAAAACAATGATTTTCATAAATATAAAATTTAACTTAATTCTAAAAGTGGGGACTTTTGAAAAACGTCGCGGGACGCGGGACAAATTGTGAAAAATCGGGACTGTCCCGCCAAAAGCGGGACGTCTGGTCACCTTCCATGCGAAATATTAGAACTAGCCCCCTTATTAAAAAAAAAAATCTTGAAAGTTGGACTAAAGGACTGCGTACCTTCTAAATTGATTAATGAACTCTAATTCGGGCAGACACTAAAGCTGGTGGTGCATAAGTACATATTGTGAATTCCGGTCCATAGAAAAAGTCCAAGCCCTTTCTATTGGTTGCCTTAAAATGCGTAAATTAACTTATTTTAATGAATAATCATAAATAATCATAAAATTACTACTACTAATAAGGAATATCATTAATACAATAATTATTATTGATATTTTTCCATGACAAGAACTTGTATTATTGACGGGCACTAAGTCCAAACTCATCAACCAAATATTATAAATATCCGATGAGTCATCATTACTGTGCCTAACAGTTATTGAGATAACATTCGTAAATCCGGATTCCGTTTTTGCTGTGCGGAAGTAATCCCTGAACTCCATGTTTAACATTCTCTTTTTAAGGAAACAGCCACATATTCACCCTTCGTAGCTACCGTAGTAGTACCTTGTTTGTCTTATCATACTTATTTAACAATATTTCTTGTTTCGTGATCGATTTCATTTTTCATCACTAATCCCAGTACGTCACTCCATCGCACCCTTACATATTGACACATAAACAACAGCCAAAAAAGCTGTTTTGGTCATTAATTGCCAACTTGGATTGTTCTACGTCTTGCCGTCGGTCTTCAGAAATAACTTAAAGCGCTTACATTCATCCAGCCATTTAGAAGTTTTAATTTAATCAAATCAACATTTTCCCATATCGAACCACACATCAGGAATAAACAACGTCATTTGCTCACATAAAATCGATGAATCCTACTCCCAGAGGCAACCCTAATTCTGCTGGTTTGACTTCGTTAGTCGTGCATTGATTCTATTTGCAAATTGATATCCTTTTTGACTGATTGCAAGAAATTTCTGAATAGAAAATGATAGACCAGGGGATTCTATTAGTTTGTTCTATTTTTAACCCCGACGCAAAAAGAGGGGTGTTATGTGTTTGACGTGTCCGTTTTTCTGTGTGTCTGTCTGTGGCATCGTAGCTCCTGAACGAATGGACCGATTTTGATGATTTTTTTTTGTTTGAAAGCCACCGTGATCGAGATGGTTCTTAGCTACAATTTATTAAGATCTGTTCAGGCGCTTCAAGGTTATTACCACTTTTTGTTAGCTGTGGTAGGGATCTTAGTAGAGTTGGGTAGTTCAGGACATGTATGGAACTATGTCCTCAGTCGGAAACATTTCCGATCGTTCCTCAAACTGAACGAAACATGTCCATAGTTCCATTCAACCTAGAAATTCATCAATGGCGGCGTTCATATTATACAACCCAGCCGAACGTCCCAACGACCCGGTCGTAGGACTATGTTATAGAACAACGTAATCACAGACAAAACGAAAAGAAAGATAAATGCAATCGAACATGTCTTATACTACGTAGTAGACAACCAAAAACAAAATGTGAATATATATCGTATACATTGATGTAGCGATAAGCTCGAACAGTTTATGCACAGTCACACACTGGAACTGGAATAGCAGAAGGGTGATCAAACAATAATGTCCGCAATCATAGTTCCGATAGTTCCGACAGCTCCGATAGTTCCGACAATTCCGATGTAGTTCCGAGGGGATAGTTCCAGGAAATAGTTCCCGGAAATAGTTCCCGGAACTAGTTCCGACTGGGAAAGGAAACGTTCCATGCACGTTCCGGGGTTGGAACTATTTTGTGCAACTCTAGATTTTAGACACAATGGGTACTTACATTACCTTCAAACATATCTGCGACCTAACATTTGAAAAACACCCTTGTATGCTGGTACTACTGACCTGGTACTCTGATGATGGATCTCGAAGGTAGGAGACGATTGCCTATTAGTAAACCTATTAAGTATGGGCTCATTACATTCGTCTTAACTAGTTCTGTTTATAGTTAAGATGCTGTACCTGCTTTAAAAACAATGAGTTTATTCCGGAATCGCGATATTAATAACAAAAATTGCTTTATTATAAAAAAATAGACACAGTTCCGTCGTAAATTACATTCTTGACACACATGTGTAATATAACGGGAATAATTCATGCTGAATGTGATAAATTATATGTTACCGCATACATACGGGTGTTACGAAAAATTTATTTTAAGTAGTTACTCGTACCTATCGTAATTAGGGCGATTAATTTAAAAAGAATGAAATAAAAATAAAATTAAAAATTTTAAGTAACCCTCGACAAAAAAAAAAAACTCCAAAAAGTAAAAGAATAATTTTTTTTCTCTCGGTCTTTTGACTTCATTAAGAGAACCTATTAATATTTCTAAGATGATGTCGTCGCGTCGGGGAATCTGCTAAGTAAATAAAATATAACCAGAATACAAAGAAAAAGAATATTGAGAATGATAAAGTATACAAACACCTGTAAACAAAGTAAGTAAGTACCGACACAACCATATCCAATATTTTAATTAGTGTTCAGTGTTAATAATTTAATCTGAAAAATTCGTGAAGTAGACACAACCGACTACGACGTCTGCCCTTATGTGTCTGCCCATTCGGGATGCCACATTCTGTCACGCTCCATCCCCGTGCCCACATATCACTCAACGCACGCGGCTCTCAAGCGAACGCCTCATACAGAAGTGGTACAATATCGAAACTCTGTAGGAACTTAGTAGACCTAGTCAGATAGATTGAAGTACAATACAAAACTATTATAAGTTCATACGTACAATTTGAAGCTATAAGTTTTTTTTGTTTTTTCATTACACCTACATATGTAGATATAACTAATTACCCTTCTTCACTTAGCGGTCCTCCGACGCGGCGACGTCATCTTAAAAATATTAATAGGTCCTTTTAATGAAGTCAAAAGACCGAGAGAAAAAAATTATTTTTTTACTTTTTGGAGTTTTTTTTTGTCGGGGGTTACTTAAATTTTTTAATTTTATTTTTATCAATACATTCATGATAAAAGTTACGTAGATGTTGTGATATATGGCTAGGAATCGTTAAAACATATCTATATTCAAATGTAACTTCTTTCATCTGTAGCCAGAAGGATAAATTCCAATCACGCGGGCAAAGCTGAGATTATGCATGAGAATGAAAGTTGTTTTCCTGCGGTATCGAGGAACGGATATACCATGCATATTAAACCTAGGATAAAAATGTTTTCCTTGTTTTCCTCAAAGCTGCCTACAAATCTTTCCACATCAGTAAATTGCCAGTCGAGGATCCGGAAAGTGAACATCCTTTTCAAGATATGAATTATTCTACCTTCGAATACTGCAGCTCTTTAAGTTTGCTTCGCTTTAATATAACGCAGTGATAAAGAGTCATCCTTGATGAAATGGTTTCCATGAGATCATGATAGGCTCCTTTTACCACTCAAGTACCATAGTCGTACACATGTGGTTTTCTCGTATCGCAGATAATAAACACTTATCGCTGGTACGTGGTCATTTAAGGGGTTATTTCGGTATGATTAAACATCCTCCTTCTTCCTCCTTCTTCCTCCTTCAACGAATATTACAGCTCAATAAGTATTCATATTGGCACGCATTGCCTATGGCTTTAAATGTTTGAACTTCTACGGATGTTTAAAGCAGGTCTTGGTTCAAGAGTAGATTTTACGAAATGGTTATCTTATGAGCAAGAACCATGAACACTAACATATATTGGGGATTCCTACAAAGCCGAAAATGGCAGCCGCTGATAATTACCCCTGTTATAATAGGCGTTTGTTGAACGACACTTATCAAGATCGAAGTCCAGTCCCTTACATTTGCAGATTCGTGATGTACTTTAAGTTGAATAAAAATGCATTTAATTATTTATTAAGTGAGTTTGAAGATAAAATTGGAAAACGACGACGCTTATTATCGGTAACCCCAATATTAAAGCTTGCAGCTACATTACGATTTTTCGCTGTCGAAAGTGTGTAGGCAACGATTTTATTTTGGGTATTGCTCAACAATGAGTATAACCTTAAAGGAGATACCTACCTGAGTTTATGGAAGCATTTATTTGTCCTCGTTGGATAAATGCATGTTATTTAGATGAAGAAAAAAAACCGAAGCGAAAGCATTTTTCTATCGGAAAGCTCGAATCCCTGGAATAACTGGATGTGCCGACGGCAGCCACATTTAAATTCAAGGTCCAAAAAAAGAGGAACAGCATCTGTATTACAACTAGAAAGTCTTTTATAGCTTCAACGCTATGTTTCTATGTATGTTAAAAACATTTTATCTAAGCAACTTTAATTTCAGGTTAGTGACCATTAAATGCGCATAAGATATGTAAATGCCAGACGTGACTCATTTATTTGGAATACCGCTGAGCTGCGGGGCGTCCTACAAACCAGGAAATTTTGATAGCAGGGAAAGAAATACTTAACCCTTTGTAGCGCTGTGTGACATATCTGTCACAAACCGATTCTTTGCCTATTAAAATTGAAATATTTTTTCAAATCCATTTTGAATCGAAGTAGGCTATCTGTGACAAACCGATGTATCAACTGAGTTTAAGAGGAAAAATGTTGATCCCGTTAGCTCCGCGTAACCGCCGTCATTCCTCGACTGATCTTGTGTTTTTTTTTTTTTAAGGAATCAATAAAAATCAGTAAAATATATAAAAACGTGATAAATACTGTAAATTTTTCGAAAATATATAAGGTAAGTACACATACTTTGTGGTCTAGTTTCGGTTTTTATGTAACTGAATGCCCTCGATGAGTTTGACTTTCTGTCGTGTTGGTACCAGAAATGTCACATTGCCTAACAAGGGCAAGCATTTCTTTGCAAAAAGGCTTATAGTATGAAACACTTGTTTTCATTTTTAGAATGACTTTCTGACCTCTACCGGAAGACGAAATAGCCAAGATTTTGAATGCATACGAAGAAAGCGAAGGTGGCATGGAAGATGATGATGACAGTGTTGCAGATCCGGATTATCAAGCAGAAAACGGGATAGAGCAAGAGCAGTTTTTTAGCGATGAAAATGAAGATGATGAAGTTAACCTTCCTGAGATTATTCATATTTTAGAAGACAATGAACCTGATCCGTCCGCATGTTCTGCTCCACCGCAAGGAACGCCATCTATGTCACATCCTAAAAAGCAACAAAAAATCAATCAAATGACCCCAATAATAGTTTTCGAGTTTCCACAACGGATATCCAACAATTTATTGGCATAGTGAATGTCATGTCTTTGATCCACCTTCCCCGAGTTACCAGTCATTGGAATGGCACAATTGGAACTCCTTTAATTCAAGAAGTAATGCCCGTAAAGATGTTTGAAAGGATTCGACAATTTATATTGTACATTTCAATGACAATTCAAAAAATTTTCCCCGAGAACATCTGGAATTCGACAGGCTCTTCAAACTTAAACCACTTGTTCAAAAATTTAACCAAACATTTGCAAAAATTCCATTAGAGCAATATCTTTGCGTCGATGAGCAAATATGTTCTACGAAAGCAAGAAACAACTTGAAAAGATATAATCCAAAAAAGCCACACAAATGGGGATATAAGATTTACGTTCTTAGTGGAGTCTCTGGATTTGCGTCTAACATAGAACCCGAAACTGGCTCAGAAAATGTTTTACTGCCCGACGAACCGGATCAAGGCGCATCTTCAAATATTGTCATGCGTCTATCACGAAATATACCTCACAACCAAAATTACAGGTTGTATTTTGATAATTTTTTTACAACTTTGCAATTGATACAATATTTGTCAAAAAATGGTATACTGAGTCTTTGTACTCTACGTCGAAAAAGGATTCCAGATTGCAAATTACCAACAGACAAAGATACCAAAAAAGACAGAGGCTATTCTGTTGAGTATGTTGGTGATGTAAACGGTGTGGATGTAGCAACCGTTGCCTGGAAAGACAATAAGGTGGTTAACTTGGCATCAAGTTTTGTAGGAGAAATGCCAAAAGCACAGGTGAGGAGGTACTATAAAAAGACCTAGCGTTACGTATCAATTGATCGTCCAAATATTGTTGGGGAATACAATCGCCACATGGGTGGCGTGGATCTAATCGATAGCATCATGGGACGCTACAAAATTCAGCTTCGCAGTAAAAGGTGGCAGGTTCGCATGTTTTACCATTTTCTGGATTTGACTATGGCAAATGCATGGCTACTTTAGAAAAAATTAATGGAGCAAAGGGCTTGCAGGACCAATGTTTGAATTCGGCTGATTTTCGGCTTACAGTTGCAACAACTTTATGTAAGCTGGGTGTAGCATCGAGTAAAAAAAACCGTCGATCTATCGAAAACGAAATTCAGGCAAAACGACACAAAGGTCCAGCACAACATGTTCCTCCAGTGGCAATCAGGCAAAATTAAACAGGACACTGGCCTGTTTGGACAGAAAAGAGAATACGCTGCAAATTTCCTAAATGCTCTGGTGTCTCACAAACAATGTGCGTGAAATGTGGGGTCGCTCTGTTTATAATAAACACAATAATTGTTTCAAACAATTTCACGTAAGCTAAGTTACCCTTATAATGCAATGTGACATTTCTGTCACACACCCTTAAAGTCCGTTTTCTTCAAATATATAAAAAAAATAAGATTTTTCCAGAAACACGTGTATTTTTATTTCTTTCAATTAACATTTTTCACTACGTATTTTCAATTCTTTTTATTTTGCCCTACAAAGGGTTAATTTCTAGGTAAGTTTAGTATTTGCCTACAAATAAAGTAATACCTCGATTTGCCACGCTTCAACTAAAATCATTTCGACTTTCGACGGCAAAAATATTCAGGAAACTACCTCCATTTACAACGTTTTTGCTTCGAACGTACGTCAATATTTACTTTTAGAAATTTAGAGAAAAAATCCGGAAAATTATTTTTTTTTAAATATTTTTTTCTAGTAGGCCATGCATTTCAGTTCAAATTGCGTACATACTATATGTATGTATGTATTTGTATGCCATTAGTTTTTCATTTTACTATTGTCGGTTGTCATACTAGGCTGTTCTTTTATTAAGTTACGAAAGAGAAAAACTAAAGTACATAATTAAAACCTGTTAAATGTTCCAACACTGGTAGCTTTTTTTTATTACCTTAAGTTCTCAAGAAAAAACCTAGAAACGTTTTAGAAATAATCTCTAAGCTGGATACGCATGGAAAAGGGAGAAAAGGCAATTCATATTGCACGGTCTATGGGACTTCCTCATTCCACCATCCCTAATGTGAAGGCTTGTGGAAATAAGCTTCGTGGAAGTGCTGAGGCTGGAGTATCTACCTCAGACACTATCATAACCAAACGCAGACCTCTTGTTATGGAGAAAATGGAAAAAATTTCATTTACTTGGATACAAGATTTGAACCATAGGAGAATTCCGGTGATTACTGCTGTCATTCAGGCAAAAGCCTTGAGCTTGTTTAGCAAAGTAAAAACCCAAAATGATATGGATGATATCGATTTTAGTGCAAGCCGCGGATGGTTCGACAAGTTTAAAAAAAGATACCAGCTTCACAATGTCAAATTGAGTGGAGAAGCCGCAAACGCCGATACTGAAGCAGCAGCAAGTTTCCCAAACAAACTTAAGGAAGTTATTGAAGCAGGGGGTTATATCCCAAGCCAAGTTTTTAAACGTTTTGAAACGGGGTTGTATTCCAAACGTTTACCAGGAAGAATATTTATATCTAAGGCAGAAAGCACAACACCTGGCTACAAAACGGCAAAAGAGCGATTGACGCTTATTTTGGGAGGCAATGCACACTGAGATTTTAAACCTAAACTGTTGTTGATATACTCGTATAACTCCGAAAATCTATGAGTTCTAAAAATGTTTCAAAAACTGACATCCCGGTAATTTGGCGATAAAACAAAAAGGCATGGATAACAGCGGCTCTTTTTATTGAGTGGTTTAAGACCGGATTTGTCCAGCCGGTAAAGACTACTGTTTCAAAAGCAATGTACCAAATAAAATTATGTTGATCCTTGACAATGCCCCTGGCCATCCTAACAGTTTGGATGAAATTGATCAAAATGTAAAAGAGATTTTTCTATCACCCAATACAACATCATTACTGCAACCCATGGATCAAGGAGCTATAACCTCTTTTAAAACATATTATCTTCGAAGGACTTTCAAGCAGGTAATAAAAGCTATGGACAAATGTTTAGAGAGCACAGAAAGCGAAACGACCATTAAAGAAATTTGGCGTAAATACGACATCTATAAAGCAATAATATCAATAATAATCATACCGTCACGCTTGGAATGATGTTACAGCATCAAATATGAGTAAGGTTTGGCGAAAAGTTTGGCTTGAATGCATTCGAGATCATGACGTGGATGTTCAGTTAAACGAAGAAGGACGGGTAGTTGCAGAAGTTCTTAGCCTTCCAAGAGAACGGGTTTTCAGAGATTATTGAAGATGATATTAGCGAGTTATTCAAGTAACAAGAAGAGCCTCTTACTGATGAGGAACTTCTTCAAATCTTACAAGGTTCAGACGAAACATGTTTATTAGAACAATCAAAAAAATACCAGTTTTCCACAAAAAAAGTTATTAGCTTTTTTTACCACATTGGAGAGGCATTAAATATTTTGAAATATGACCCAGACAAAGAAAGAAGTGAACCAGTTCCATTCTCCATTTCTAATATCATTTCAACATGCCAAAACCTTTATAAAACCAAGAAGCTGGAGGCCATACAGACAACTGTAACTAGTTTTTCTAATCCAACTACATCCCGTGCTGCTGCTGCTGAAGGAAGCCTGCGACATTCGGTAACAATGCTACTTTCATCAAGTGATGAAGACTAATGTTTCAAAAAATAAAAAAAATATAATCCTTTTGAATTATTTTAACAGTTTGTATGATTTTCCAATATGCATATGTACCTACATAACTGCTTGTAAAGTTTATAATTACATTTATATATACGGGAATAAATGAAAAAATGAAAATCGTTGATGTCGGAATTTTTCAATTTCAGTGCTTCGGTTTAAGTCATTTTCGATTTACATCGGGTCTATCAGACCCAATTAGTGACTTAAATCGAGGTATTCCTGTACATATTTTGAAAATTATCAAACTTTCAGGTGATATTGGTTATCCAACATTCAGATAGGCTCAAGTAGGAAGTAGATAAAGCGACTTCAACAAAAGATATTCCAAATCAAGGAATATTATTGAAAGAACAATTGGCATTCTTAGAAAGCGATTTCGATGTCATCTTGGTGCTAGACAACTACATTATAATCCAAGCAAATCAAAACAAATTGTAAATGTACGAGTATGTTCAGTCCTGCACAACATTTGTATTCATTACAAATTAAGCAACGGATAGAACAGCATACTCTAATCTTGGAAAATTATTCAAATCCAGATTTGGAAATCAAGGAAAACAATCTATAGATATAAGAAATAGATTATTACAAGCTTGAAAATATTTTAACAAAATAAAGAATCTTTATTCCATTTTAATTCACATTCGATTCAGTCTTTAGATTATTAACACAACTTAAATATTAATTTCGTCTTCACATAGTTTCAATTTTTTTTCCAAAAAACACATTTTTTGATTTTTTTATTTCTAGTTCCATTAACCTCATATTGTTGTCCTTCTTTTGTGGCAGCTCTTCCCATTTCATTTTTAGTTTATATTCTTTTAATTTCTCCTCTTCCAAATAAAAACATATTCTCTTGTATCTTTGACTTTCCTTAAGATGGTCCTCAATTCTTTTCAAAGATAACTTGACCTCATGGCATAAAGCTTCTTATACTTCTGTTTGTCGTTCCAGCGTTTCAGTGAAATTCAGTCCTGTTTTGTTGGTTTGGTTAGTATTTTTTTATGTAGTTTTGTTCTCAAATTTCATTTATTTGAGTTGTATCATATTAAATATAGTGGGTGGCATCGGAATTTCAGAAATTTTAGCAGGTGCACATTTCTCCTGGAAATGGGCTTTGTTAAGTACCCCCAAAAACGACACTTTCCGGGTAGCCAACATTGTTTAACTGAAGGAGATCAGCCATAGCTTTATCCGTATCATTTAAATGTTTTTGTCTAAACGGCCCTCCTCCAGTTACTGCACAACTTCAAATTTGTTGTCAAATTTGGTATCGAACCAAATCTATAATACTAGCTGACCCGACAGACGCCGTTCTGTCTTAGCCAAAAATGTTCAATTGGATGAGGTAGGAAGAAGTAGAAAAAAAAGTAAAATTTAAAAATTAAGTGAAAATGTAATTTTAAACAAACTTATATATTTGGAATATAAAAAAAATAAACCAATAATCAATAATTTAACCCCTTGTTGACCAAGCAATTAAAAGCAGTATAAGATTAATTTTTCTTTGATGATTTTTGATTTAAGAGTGTTATTAGAAGGTAAATTCATTCTAATCCGTTCAAAAATTCATTTTTCCGTGCAGGGACGGGTTAAGAATATCCCTGCAGCGATACCTCTCGCTTGTCGTAAAAGGCGACTAAAACAAAGGTAAACAAAAATCACATCTAGGCAATTTAGAAAACACCAAGGTGAGCCTAGGGACACATATACCACCATTAAAGGGCCCCACAAGTGTACATGCAAATCAGTGGGTTGACACGACTGGAGATCACCGGAGTTGTAAGAGTAAGATCAAACAAAAAAATCTGGTGCATGTCCGTGTCACAAAAAAAAAAAAAAAAGGCAGGCCGAAAAACAATTGGTGCAAACAAATGCAAAAACACCAGCATTTGATTGGCCTCAGCGATGAAGTAATCTCAAACCGGCGGACCCCACAAGCGGACCAGTATGAATGCACTTAAGTGGGAAGGTTATGGTCCTACACTTCTGACCATAACAACGCCGGAAAAAGGAAAAGAAGATTAAAAGGTAAATTCATGTTTTGATTTCTCAAGGACTCTCAAGGTCGAATAATGATGGTCTCAACTCAAACGTACCGTTAGGCTGTCGGAACACATTTTTTTTGAGAAAATTTATTTATATTCTTTTGCTGACGAAGTTGTTATAAATTTAAGAAAATAGTTTTATTTGTTTATTTTGTTTAATTTTCAGGTGCTTTATCAAAGATTCTTAATTGTCGATTTTCAAAGCACATCTTAGGACGAAAAGAAAAATTAAAAATACCGTCTAACGATAAAAAAAATCCACGTTAACAAATTCAAGTTATTGTTTTTTTTATATGGAACTTGTGATATTACAAATAGCTGACCCCGCAGGCGTTTCCCTGCGTCATTTCAAACTGCAGAAAATCTATGGTCAATTGTCCATTGCAATTGATGCTTTGTGTTGAAATATTTGCTGGATGGGTTGCTGGTGGATTTTGAGCACGTTGAGCGGCATTTGCTGCAGTGAAATAAACTCGTTGACCGTTCCCCATATGCGCTGCCAAATGTGTAACAGTCGGATAGTGTTCGTGAATTGGAAATGGGAATATAAGGCAAATCGCCTCATTGCGGCTTACGTATCGACCAACTTGATAGCGTGTGATTTCATCATTGGGATCAGGAGCTTGAAGACCAGAAGCCGCCATGTCACAGCCTTTCATGACATTTGCAGATGTACTTGATGGACTTCACTGAATTGCAATACTCCACGTTACAATGTGCCTTGAATGTTTTGGAGGGAAGTGGCGAATAAGGAACAATCCAAGAGTTGTCGGCCACGAAATCATTTCCTTTCACTTTGACTGTGAGTGTTCTACCGCCATCATCAGACGATCGACGCCGATACAGTGGATAACCATCGTTGCCAGTGATGGTCTCATCAGTCAAAAATTGTGGAAAACGCTGGAACACTTGCCGTCCACCATGCACGGTGATTGTGGGTTAATGGCGCCACACGGTCCATGAATCATGTTTATAATTTCGACATCATGCAGGTCCGTATCGGTTTCGGGATCAGGAATCTCTGCATATACATATGTATGATGTCATGCATTTGGTCTGATTGATGTTTGGCCAGGGAGCAGCAGCTGAACAATTTCTATCCGCTTTGGATTGCACGTGAAGGTGATGAACAGGTCTAGACGGTCCTAATGACGTACATATGTCATTGCGTCTTGCCTATATTCACGCATATGACATGGGCTGCCAACGAACGTCGCCGGTAAAATGGTGAACCGACCAATATCAGCTGCATCTCCTTCGGTGCAAATTGCATCGCGTAAATTAATGTACTCCTGAGGCGCTCCGCTTCTATTTTGCTTCTATAATTGCTGAAACAATCGGCGAAATCGAAGCAAATAGCTATCGACATTTTGGCGAATCATCAAACGATACGCGTCAAAATTCATTGCGCTGACCTTCTTGGTGGTTTCACCTAAAATTATATCAGGAACTCTCTAAGAATTCTTCTTCTCATTGCCGTATTGATTGTTTAGCGCTGATCAAGTTGATTTTCCACATTGCCCATGAAGTAGATTTGGCGGAACCGTAGCAATGATCCCATTCGATGGTGAATTTGGCCTTGGATCTATAGAGTCGATAACGAAATTAGAATGAATGATTTTCTTTAATTTATTTAATCTTAATTTCGTTAATTAAATTTAATTTCTTTAATCTTTTATTACCTTGAATGTCGGATTGAATCCGCGTTCATCAATAATATCTGCTCCAAATGAAGTCATCTGAAAGCATCCGTTATATTACTGAGTGTTCGATAGAAAATGAAGTGATTCGACTGTTTCACCACGAAGCCAATAATGTAATGGCTCTGGTGGCAAGGTCAATGGTGATAATTTAACCTTGCCACTGAGACAGCACAATCCAGGCGTTTCTCCAGCGAACTTCAATGTACCGCAATGGTTGCACACAACCTTCATCGGACCAATTTGAACGCCAGTTGATCACAGACCAGTGAAGTGGAAGGTAGTGTTTCGGCTTGTTTACGATATAAATAAAACAATAAAAAGGTATAAGTGCGCATTTAGGCGAAATATTCGCGGAACCCCAAATAGCCCGGTGGTTAAGTGCCCGACCCGCAGTCGGAAGGCCGTCGGTTCGGATCCCAAGTCGGGAGGAAAGTTTTTCGTGTGCCTTTTTGTCTGTTTCTTTCTGCTGCTTCTCAATTAGTTGGAAGTAGCAGGAGGAGGATGTCGGGAGACGGCGGGGGAAAACCCGTACGTCGTACGGAGTCGGAATCGGGTGATTTATCATCCGATTTCGCAACACCGACCGTCGTCATGAAGAGGCGCAGAAGGGCCAACAAGAAGCCCGATCTAACTAAGCGCCCCTCCCTCACTGCTTCGACTGAAAAGCTGCAGGTCGAAGCGAGGAAAGGGGCGCCATCACCAACACCATCAACGTCGAAAGCAGCTGGACTACAACAACCAAAACCAGCGATCCCCGTGGAAGCGGATACTGCCTACCTTTCCTATGGTAGGGAAGGCGGCTACACGGGGGACAATAACCCCTTTGCCCCCCTTTTATATTCAGCTACGGAGGAAGAGCGTAGCGAACTGGAAGAGAAAGAGCGTATCCTACGTGCCCAGCTGCAGGCCGTAGTTGATAAGCTGAAGCAGATAAAGAAGAGGGATTTAGAACAGGCAACAGCCGCCCCACAGCAAAAGCAGCAACAACAACAGCAGCCGCAGAAAAAGCAGAAGCAACAACAACAGCCACAGCAGCAACAACGACAACCGCAGCAGCAGCAGCAGAAACAGCAGCCGCAACAGCAGCAGCAACAACAACAGCTGCAGCAGCAGAAGCAGCAGCAACGTCCTAAAAAGGAGAAAGTGCCACCCATCTTCACCTATACCACGGCCCTACGAGAGACCATCGATCTCTGTAAGTATGCTATTGGTGTAGGCAATTTTGAAATCAAATGTTTAGGCCAAAAACGCTATGCTGTTCGGTGCAAGACACTGGAGCAGCATAAGCGTATAAAAAGCTTATTAAAGGAGTCCACAACGGAGTTTTTCTCCTTCACGCCGAAGGCCGAGAGGTTGCGGACAATGCTCCTTAAAGGCGTGGAGTCGATTGCAGACCCCGAGGAAATGCTCTCAGAGTTCAAAGAGTTCGAGAGTGACGACCTCAAATTCGTGGGGGTTAAGCCATTCACTACGGTGAGCTCCCGACGGGAGAAGCGAGTTATTCCCTTCTTCTTGGTACAGCTCACACCCAGCAGCAAGCTGGAGAGGTTAAGGACTATCACCACCTTAGCGTCCCAGACTGTCACATGGGAAACATTAAAGAGGAGCGGAAAAATTTTGCAATGTATCCGCTGCCAAAGGTTCGGGCACGCCGCGTCGAACTGCGAAATGCAGCCTCGATGCGTTAAGTGTGCAAAGAACCACAAGAACGAGGAATGCGACCTTGGGAAAGACAAGGTGGCGGATAGAGAGCAGCTCGAGTCTGTCTTGTGTAGGAACCGAGGGTACCCTGCAAACTATCGGGGATGTCCTAAGTTCCAGGACATCAAGAAAGAAAACCTGGCCCGTAAGCAGAAGGTCGAGGAGAAGCGTCCCTCGGGTCGCTTCCAAACACCAGCCGTCACATCCCAATTGACTTACGCCCAAATGGCGGCAGGTTCGGGAACGACGGTACAAAAGCCCATGACTGTTCCTAAAGCCCCAGTGCCTGTCTCTAAGGCACCGGTGGCCGAGGTGGATGTCTGTTCGATCTTGCTCGCAATCCAAGGGCAGATTGGGCAGCTCCAGCAACGGATCCTGGAGACGGCGACCCGAGTAGATAGTATCTACTCGCTTCTGCCGGGCCTAGCGCACCTAAGGTCGTGATGGGTACGCTGGTAGAGAGGCCCTTGAGGATCCTGTCGGTGAATGTAAATTCACTGATAAGGATCGAGCGACGAGCCGTACTTTTTAACCTGTTGCAGGACGAAAGCCCCGATGTACTCTTGGTTAGCGAAACAAAGCTAAACCAGAAGCACAAAATCCGGCACAGTTCTTATAGAATAATTAGAAGGGACCGACCCAACGCTATTCAAGGCGGGGGAGTTGCTATCTTTATTAAAAACAATTTTAAACATAAAGTCATATATAGCGGTGAAGTGCGGAGGTTTCAGGTGCTAGAGGCCTGTATTGTGTGCATTCCTCTCCGAAACGGAAAGAGAATGTACATTGTATCAGCCTATGCACCTGAAGCACCTCAACCCAATATTTTTATCGCAGAGCTCGAGACACTTTTTCGATCTCTGCGCTTAAACTCAGTAGAAAACTTTTACATTCTGGCCGGCGATTTAAATGCCAAACATAGTGATTGGGGAAATAACATTCCCAACACTAGGGGGAGCCTACTAAGCCATTGGTGGGTTCTTCGCAGCATTGAATATAGAGTCAAGTTGCTCGCAACGGATAGTCCGTCGTATCCTAGGAGCGGCTCCTATCTGGATCTCATGCTAATAGACTCTCGACTGAGACTGGCAGACACGAACGAATGGTCTATTAACTGTCTACGGACCATTGTATACGACAGTGACCATTGCGGACTATGTGCCGTGATCACAGTACCTGACGAGTTCGCGGAGATGGCAGAGTGTGTCCAAACGCACCCCTACGATTACAGTAGGGTGTGCTGGCCGCGCTTTGCCAATTCCCTGACGAGAGCGCTCACTTCGAGCGCCTCCTTTCCACCACCTAATAGGAACCTGTCAAACTACGAGATTGACAGGTATCTCAAACAAATGGACGATGTCATTAAACAAACAATGAACAGTACGATACCACGCCAAAGACAGCACGATACCACAAACGTATACCGAAACGCGACAATCGACGCACTGCACAGACAAAAAAAGTAGACTCCTGACAAGACTCAAACTCTTGTACAGGCGGTTTACCGACAGACAAAACTCGGAGGTCAGGACACTGAAGTCACTGATTAAAAATATCCCACAGTTAATCAAGGAAAATGACAGAATATCTGTAAGTTTGCATTGGAACAACAGAATTCGTGCTGTAAAATCCAACAGCGCGAGTATGTTCCCGCAAATAAATAAAATATTTCGGAGAAACAATCAGAATGACATTCAGGATCTAAAGCTTCCGAGAACGTCAGACAATGAACGCTTGCTACGAACAGTTAGCATCGATCCGGAGAGCGCCATCCTGGATGACGACTTCTTCGTGATCGAGGATCCTCAGGAGAAGGTGGCGACAGTGGGAGCTGTCTTCCAGGAAGTGTACAAGGTGAATGATAGTATTCGCCCGAACCACGACCTGGAAGATAGAGCCCTGCTTCATCACTTCTATCTTCGAAATGATATCGATCATTGGCGATCAGAGAACCTTGGTTTTACAGGGTTCAATGAAGATTTCATGGCAAACAATGTCATCGCCAATGAGGGGGTTAATACCCTGTTCATATCGACGGAGGATCTTCAGATGATCTTCGAGTCATTGAGGAAGAAAAAATCCGCGGGAGTCGACGGTATATCCAATATTGTGCTTAGGCACCTTCCGCCAGTGGCTGTAGAGAGGTACACCATTCTGTTCAACAATGCACTGAATAATGCATATTATCCAGTGCACTGGAAGATAGCGGTAGTGCAACCAATTCCCAAGAGGGGTAAAGACACATCTAACCCGGAAAATCTCCGGTCAATAAGTCTCCTTCCGAGTATCAGCAAGGTTTTCGAGAAGGTGATCCATAGGGCCCTGTCTAAATGGGTTGAGGACAATAAAATCATCCCGGATAACCAATTCGGTTTCAGAGCGGGGAATGACACTATTCATGCCGCGTCGAAATTCGTATCGGATATCCAATGGAATAAATGCAAGTACCAATGCACGGGTGCCTGTCTGATTGACTTGGAAAAAAGCCTTCGACACCGTATGGCTAGAAGGTCTTTATTACAAGCTCAGTCAGCTGGGTATAAGTAAACCACTCAATAACGTATGCGGACGACCTAATCGCGTTCAGATCAGTTCCAACGATCGACGTCGTTATTACTCTTCTGCAGCGTGAATTCGAAAAAATTCAGCAGAAATCAGAATCTATATTGTTAAGAACGCCTTTGTCTAGGGCCTCTCGCGACACTAGAAAAAATTGGCGCAGGTTCTATATCTTTGGGCCGGACGGGCGACCACTGGCGAGACAAAGTGTAGTCAGATACCTTGGGATCGTGCTGGATGAGTATCTATCATATATTTTGACAAACATGTAGATGCTGCTATGGCAAGGGCCCGGGGCGCTTTCGCTCTGACAAGATGGCTGTTTCATAGCAGCCAACTTGATTCTGGGGTGAAGGTAATCTGCTACATGGCCTTAATCAGGCCCATGGTTGCCTATGGATGTCCCGTCTGGTTCAATGTGAGAGCCAGCTTAATGGAAAGGATTCGGGTGTTTGAGAGACAATGTCTCAGGACTTGTCTCGGGCTACATAGAACACCCGAATCTGACTGCACGAAATTTTACCCGAACGAGATCCTATACAATAGGGCTAGGATTGTACCGGTGGATAACTTTCTGATCAAAGTGATTCGGAGTCACGTTGCAAGAGCAATGACTTCGGTCAATAACCTGATCTACGGGGCATGAATTATTCCATGAGAGAGTGCGTCTTAACGGCTTTGTCCCGCCAGAAGCATTCCTGTACTTAGATAAATGTGGGCTGATCCAAGATAGATTGGCGGTACCGCTAATCTTCCACGTGAGTCGGAATTACGTGGAACCCCGATTCCTCTACGGACCCGATGTCGCGCTCCGTGAGCCCGAGCGCCTCAGGTTCTGTAGATCGGTCTCACGCCGGGATCGAGGAGTAGTCCGCCAGCATCAACGCTTTTGGTGGTTGGAGAGGACTCCGTCAACGGACATTTCACTAGGTGCAGCCTCTTCAAGGCAAAGCCTGCCAAACACTGATAGCAGGCTTACATAGGCTAGGGTAGGGTATGTTAGGGGGTTAGGGTAGGCTAGGGCAAAAACGGCAAAAAAAAATAGATAAAAAATTAAAAAATCACAAAAAAAAGAATAAAACTAAAAACAAAAAAAAATATAAATATAAAATGTTAACAAAAAAAGATATATGTATATATAAAAATAAAATACATATATATAATGTATATATTTGTTTATATATATTTTAGTTAAGTTAGAATAAGATAGGTTTAGTTCGGTTTAATTAGTTTAAGGTAGGATTAAGTTTTATATAAAATATTTAAAAAAAATAATGATCATATGCTAATTTTTTTAATAAAAAAAATACATTTTCTTAGCTTAAGTTACGAGTAGTTATAATGTTTATTTATGTAGTCGTCGAAAGACATATGTTTCAATTGTACTGTTTGCTTTAGAGTGTCCGCCTAGGGCCAGTAAGATAGTTACATTTGTTAAGATAGTTAAGCTAGTTTTAAGTATTTTTGATTAGGGTAAGATAGATATAAGATAATATGAAATAAAAATGAATTTAAAACTAAAAAAATAACCTTAAACTAAAAAACTTTGAACGGAAGGATGCGAGCTGTAGTCAATTGTGCAATCGTAATGAAACGCTACTCGATTCAAATCAACACTTGAAGCACTTCTTCTTACGCGTTGATTTCGATTTTCGCTTTGTTGAGTTGTTTGATTTTCTCGACGATTTCTCATTGTTAACTGAGCCGTTTCATTTATCGCCTGTCTTTCTTCTTGTGTTTGTGATGCACGAAGTCGGCCATACTAGCACGACGCTGTTCTCGTGCGATTTCTTGCTCATCCGTATTCAATTGATTGGCGATATTCCGAACCCTACTTGTATGAAATATTAGATCTTCTGGCTCGCGGCATTGTGAGTAACACTGAGAAATGAATGTCATAAAAGCGATCGAGGAATTATCGATACATACATATGCACAAATGTCATAACCTCATAAAATAAACATCTTCGTTGGCAACTTACCATTTGAAAATAGAATTCCACACAAAAATCGTTTCAAAACAATATATTAAATCAAATTAAATTACAATAACTGTCGAAAGTTGATAAAAATTTGATAAAACTTGAAAAAACGCTGATAAATCGCAACACACGTCTGCACAGCACAATAGTATGCGATGGAAAGACAGTGCAAATGAATCAGCTGTCAAAAGTTAATGCACACAACGGCATCTACTGGCAATACCGGAAGCAGCATTTGAAATCATGTTCGTTTTTAATGTGTGACAAAAGAAATTGGTACAAAAACAAATGTCACACAAATTTGGTGCAAAAACAATTGTCGTAAAAAATTGTCAAAAAAAATTGTCACAACGTAACGAAAAGATAAACATAAACATAAACGTCTATAGTGAAGATGGCGTCGTAAAATCCCTCCATGAAAAATGTATGGGAAAATGAATTTTCTTTCTAATTTTTTTTCGGGAATTTCCTTGGGTATTCTGAAACCAATCTGAATTGATGCGGCGAACTGGTCTTCGAAATCGGTCCAGGGCTCTTGAGTTATGTATAAGCGTATTAACTAACGTCACTCTCTTTTTTATTGTATATAGAGATATGTATTTGATATCAATTGATTTCGTGTCATATGAGTATCTACATTTTGCCACTCTGTCTCGGTTCTAGCTGACAGTCCCAAAGAATTGAATTTAATGGAAACTGATTCCTATTCTTTCTTTTTCTCCGCTGATGATGAAGTTCCTCTAGAGGAAGTTGGTGGATAGCGTACGATTTTTTTCCATTAATTGCACCAATAGTGCAAATTGTTCGGGATCCGATATCCTCATCCCTTAGTAAATATGTAATAATAACTAATCAACAAGGGAAAAAAACAGAGACTTATATTTTAGTTGAATGAGCAATTATTTTCGTTTGGAAAAAAATGTCTTCCTACTCCTTTAGTTCAACTTAGACGACTGTTACAATACCGACGAGTGACATTTGTCGATAAGAAAAATACGTTCCACTTAATGCCGTAATGGCAAGTAAAACAACATCGTAATGGCTACCGTAATACTGATTTCTTTAAGTGACATTTGTCGTTCAATTAAAACGCCTATTGTGATAGGGGTGAATATCATTTAGTTTATAAGAAGCCCAGTAGAATTTGGAAACAGATACTTCACGAATCAGTATTAAATAAAGCATCAAAGTTCGGTCACGTCTTTTGCTATCTAGCAACTTGAGTTAGCATCTTAATGGAGTAAAGCTTAAGAAAAACTTAGAAACGTCAATATTTTTAATAATTTCTTAAATATTGTCCATGTCTATGAACTTTTCCTGGAATTTATTCTTAAACTGCTGAATTTAAAAAAAAATCTCGGAGAGCGAAAATCCACAGGGGTTGCTTAATGAACTAAATAACGCTTCAAATCTAATATGTCGTAGAAACGTGTGTAGTCAAATATGCATATCATTCTCACTGTTTGGCATATTGCGCTATTCAATCTTGCACAAGGGAACATAGATCATGTGTATTTAATGTGGCTAATAAAAAAAATTGTTCTCAAGAATAGATTATTACCATTATATTTTAAACACAGGCTAGGGAGTGGTTGGTAGGATTAGGATAACGATGATGACTTCTAATAAATGTCACATGTACACATGTACATGTGTATCAGAATCCATTATATGGATTCTTCTATTAAAACAAAACTGATTTATATTCAGTGATTGTTAGGAATCTGCTTATAAATCAGTCAATGTTAATCCTTATTAAAGAAAACTCACTCTTCTATGTTTACCTTCGATGGAACTCATAACCATCTCCGCAGACGACAAACATTTCGCAGCAACCCCCAATCAATGAAACTATAAATGTAAAATGCCACGACCCCATCTAGAATATGAAATCATCGCAATGTTTTCATATTCCCTACCCGGAGCTTCGTGGTTTCAGGGTGTTTGCTTTAAATATGACCTCAAATGGGGTTAGCGTCGTATAAGTAAATATGAACGTACATATGTCTTCTTCTTCTTTTCCTTTTTATCCCGGCGTCGTTATGGTCAGAAGTGTAGGACCATAACCTTCCCACTTAACTGCATTCCTACTGGTCCGCTTGTGGGGTCCGCCGGTTTGACCTCAGAAAGTAGCGGCAGGCTTCCCGGTTTGGGATTACTTCATCGCTGAGGCCAATCAAATGCTGGTGTTTTTGCATTTGTTTGCACCAATTGTTTTTCGGCCTGCCTTTTTTGCGTGTTGAAATTGGAATGTTGATTGATAACGCCTTTTGGACGGGGTTCAAAGGATCTCTCCTTTGAACATGGCAATACCAACTGAGTCGGTCGCGCTCTATATTTCTTGTGATGGTTTCTTTTACGTGGAGGCATCTTTGAACTTCTAATTCTGTTACGCTTTGTTACTCCCGCTGTCATGCGAAGCATCTTCATCTCAGTTGCCGTTAATTTGCTCTCATACTTTTTGTGCATTGTCCAGCATTGTGAACCGTATGTGAGCGCCGGACGTACAACTGAAGTGTAGAGCCTTCCTTTCAGCTTAGGGGGCATTTTTCGATCACAGAAGATGGCGGAGTTTTCCCGCCACTTCATCCACCCTACGCTTACGCGATGTTTGATGTCGTCATCACAAGTTGCTTCTCTATTAATCATAGATCCCAGATATTTAAACTTTTCACACTTGGGAAGCACTCTTCCATTCAAGTAAATGTCTGGAATAGGCTGATGAGGGTCAGAGAACGGGCAGCACAGATACTCTGTCTTCTTTGAGCTAATACGATACCCGTGTCCCTCAAAAATGTCCACCCACACATCAAGTGCTCGTTGTAGGGACGCCTGATCATCACTTATAATGGCCCCATCGTCAGCAAAGAATAGCTGGTGCACATTGGGGTCCGTCACTTTTCCTTCAAGCAAGCAATCAAGGACTGCTATAAAAAGCAGTGGGCTGAGGACGCTCCCTTGGTGTACACCGACTTTGATTGCGAACTCTTCGGTGACTCCTGCGGTGCATCTTACTCTTGTCGTTGCTCTCTCGTACATGTCCATAATTACTCGCACGTAGGTTTCTGGAACTCCTTTTTGTCTTAGCGCTACCCATAAAAGATCTCTTGGTTGCCGGTCAAAGGCCTTCTCGAAATCAACCAACACCATATGCAAGTCCTTTGAATATATACATTGAACGTACATATGTATGTATTGTATTATATTTATATAAATAACACATTTAGTATGGGATATTGTGTAGATTATTCGTGAGTCCTTGCGATAATTTCTGCAATACATTCTTGCTTAGTAAGGTGATTTCTTACTTGCAAGTGAATTCGATCAATAAATACAACAATTTAATAAATTACGCAGGATACGTAAATGTGTATGAAACAAGTTGCGCCTTAGATTTGATGAGTGTTGACTTAATTCCAAAGATAAGTATTTTCAGACGGATGTGAAGGATTCATTGCTTGTGGCTGTGCGGATTTCTAATTACTTGAAATCTGTTTTTGATGTGCAACGTATTCGATTAGCTTTTTCTGCTTTTTAATCCGACATTTTTATACGGTATATATGAAACTTTTTAAGGATGTTAATATAATATTAGTTGTCGTACAGGATGATAGCATCAGTAAATGTCTAAATTTCGCACTCATCCTAGCACGCATAATAATCTTGGATCCGATCACCTCCCAGTCTCTATAACGGTAAATGGTATAAACCCCTTGATTTATAGATACTCCGCTCCCAACTGGACTTTATTTAAATCATCGATAAACATTCGAGGGTGGTCCGATAAGTACTTAGCCTACAAAAGAAAAACAAACATTTTGGAGAAATGGCGATTTATTTTTCAATATAGTCTCCTTTTAGCTCGATACACTTGACCCAGCGATGCTCCAACTTCCATAACCCGTCTGAAAAATAAATAGGCCTCCGTGGCGGCGATGACCTCCTCATTCAACTGAAATTTCTGCCCGGCGAGTGACTTTTTAAAGTTTGGAAACAAAAAGAAGTCGTACGGGGCCAAATTTGGAGAATACGGTGTATGGGCAGCAGTTCTTAGCCCAATTCGACCAATTTAGCCGTGGCGAGGGCGGAGGTATGAGCCGGTGCGTTATCACGGAGGAAGAGCAATTTTTTCTTCGCCAAGTGGGGCCGTTTTTTCTTCAATTCGGCGTCGAATCGGCCCAATAATTTGGCATAGTACAGCCCTGTGACCGTTTTGCCCTTCCCCAGGTAGTCGATGTGGATCACACCTTGTGAATCCCAGAAAACGGTGGCCATCACCTTTCCGGCCGATGGGACAGTCTTCGCCCTCTTCGGAGCACGTTCGCCGGGTGAAGTCCACTGTTTCGACTATTCCTTGGTCTCTGGTGTATACCAGTGGATCCATGTTTCATCGACTATCACGAAACGACGTAGAAACTCCTTCGGATTGCGCTTAAACAGCGTCAAACACTGCTCTGAATTGGTCTCACGGTTGCGCTTGTTGTTCGGAGTGAGCAAACGCGGCCCCCATCGCACCGACAGTTTTCTCATGACCACAATTTCACGCAGGATATGACCCACGCGATCATTTGAAATGCTTAGTGTCTCGGGTATCTCACCTTCAATGGGCAGTCTGCCAATACGAGACCGTGGATTTTTGTCACGTTATCCTCCGTGGTAGTCGTTTTCGGGGCACCTGGACGTGGCTCATCAAAAACCGACGTGCGACCACGTTGAAACTCGTTAAATCAATTTTTGATGCTCGCCATCGAAGGAGAAGAGTCACCGTACACAGCATCCAAACCCCCTTTGATTTCGCTGCGCGATTTCTCTTCCAAAAACAAGAATCGAATCACCGAGCGATATTGCTCGTTTTCCATTTTTCTAAAATCCGCGGACACTCCCGCTTCCATACGCGGTCAAAACAAAACTACGAGTCCGATCCGGCTGAAATTTCGACAGTAGCCGTCTACTAGAAAGTACTACACGATAGTAAGTTGCTCTTGCGATATTGGCGGTGAGGCTAAGTACTTATCGCACCAACCTCGTAAATCTCTATCACATTGAAATTGAGTTAAGCTCCGTGCAAAACCCTGGCAAGTGGATGAATTATGCGAGACTTTCTCAGAAACTAATATTACAGTAGCTGAATATATAATACTTAAAAGTCATAGAAAATATGAAAACACTCTTTTCCCGGAAAATATTCTATATATTATTGATTAGGTTCAGAAACTCCGTAGGAAGAAAATGGCTTCGCTTTCGATTTAACTGTTTTTTTCATAGTATGATGTTCTTAAACAATGCAATTAGAGACGAAATTGCGGCATACAAAAATATTCGCTGAAATAACCTTCTTTCTTCTTTCAATAAGACAAATAAGCCATTTTGGAAAAGAAAGGTGCACTAGCATCCCACTACTTAGAGGTATACTAATCCCTATTTCACCCCTAACGAAAAGGCCAATCTCTTAGTCTCTTAGTATCAACGCATTTAAGTGATTCAAATACTATGTCCGAAGTAATATGTACAAAAACTACTTAATCCAATTCACCTATGTCCTTGAACAAGTCTTATTTAATAGCAGCCACCAAAAAGGAAAAAAGCGTTGGTTGTACCTATTGCAAACTGGCAAACCCAAAGAAAAACCCGACAGCTATAGGCCTATTAGCTTGCTTAGCTCTATAAGCAAGTTTTTCGAAAAAATTGTCAAAGAAAAAATGGATATGATTTTGATCGACAAAAACATAATACCTGACTTTCAATTTTGTATTAAAAAGAGACATATGTAATACTAACCATCAATTAGTCCGGAACAAAAACCAAGTGCGTGAAAATATTAGATCGAAAGCATTCGACACTGCCTAGCACGTTGCATTAGTTCACAAACTCTTCAAATACAATTTCCCAATCGCGAGTGATAGAAAGTTCGTGCTCAAAATGCAAAATCACACATCGGTGGTAAAGCATGGTGTTCCGCAAGGATCCGTTCTAGGACCAATTCTTTTTAACGTATACGTATCGGACTATCCTAGTCTTGGTAACAGTGTTACGGTAGCAATCTTCGCAGATGATACTGCAATCTTCGCAGCAGGAACTTTATTTAAAGATGTATGCAATTTATTCCAACCGGCCCGTTATAAATTCGAGAAATATTGTCACAAATATAAGGTCAAGCTTAACACTTACAACTTTAGTATTAAGAAGTTTTAAAAAAAAAATATCTTTCTAGTTTTCCAACTGTCCTTTATTGGCTAGATTATGCCTCTTACAGTTATTTATGTTTATGCTGATTCAGGTGTACAAGCGAGCACAGGTAATTCCACGAATCGCCACGATCCGTGGATGTTCGTGAGACGCTGAGTGAGCGTATTTACGTATATCTAAGCTATGGAATGAAACACTCTTCTGTGCAACCATTCGTGGAATTACTGCTACGCCGTGTGACCTGCATCAACAGAATTAGATTATATTATGTTTCGGTGTAGGGAAGCTTGGGAATGTAACTCTTAACGTCCAAAAAACACAAGCTATTTGGTTTACTTAATGTAGGAAAACTTGACTTTTTCCAAGCAATGTTAAATTAAGTTCATATTCTATGGATATAAATTGGTCATATAACTGCAAATATTTGGATATATTTCTCGATAACAAGCTCAACTTTGAGAAACATGTATCTACCAATGAGTATAAAATAAATAAATTAACAAAAATCCACTGGTTTGCAGAAACTCAAAGCTAAACGTTGATAATAATTTATTAAATTATAAGACAGTCTTCCAAGCCATTCTCTTGTATGGAGCTCCTGTTTAGCGCGATTGCACAAAAAATTTATAAAATAAATTACAAAGATGTCAAAATAAATTATTAAAAGTGATACTTAACCTTCCACTACTCGACCAGAAGACTTGACGAATAGGCTAATGTCAATTTGCTAGATTGATAAGTCTAAAATATCTTTTATGGAAATAGTAACTTTTCTGATAATGAGCTTATAACTCAACTTAATACGAATGGTGACAACTAGAGGCACACCACAAGGAGGAGTTCTCTCCCCCCTACTGTGGCTTCTTACAGTCAACAAGATCCTCAAATTCTTTATGGAACAAAGATCATAGCGTACGCGGATGACCTGGTTATCTTGATAAAAGGTAAATTTCTACCAACTATCAGTGAACTAATGGAATCTGCGCTGAGTGAACTCTCCTCGTGGGCAAGACAGAACGGTCTGAGAATAAACCCCCAGAAAACCGACCTGGTCTTGTTCACCAGGAAAAGGAAAATTCCGATATTTGCTCCCCCAAAGTTAGAGGGCACCCCACTCAAACTCAAAGCGGAAGCAAAATATCTAGGCACCATTCTTGATTCTAACCTCTCCTGGAAAAGGAACCTGGAGGAAAGGATGAAAAAAGGATTGAACGCTTTTTATGCATGCAAAAAGACCTTTGGAAAAAGATGGGGCTTGCAACCGTACATCATTCATTGGATGAACACCGCAATCATCAGACCCATTTTAACTTATGGAGCCCTATTCTGGTGAACTGCCAGCAGCGCGAAAAGCTATATGAGCATGCTCAACAAAGTACAAAGGTCAGCCGCTGTTTGTACAAAGGGAGCTATGAGGAGCAAGCCGCAAGCAGGGTTGGACATGATACTTCATCTCCTTCCCCTGGATCTATTCATAAAAGACTGCGCTGCAAAGCGCGCTCTCAGACTAAGAGAGTCCTCTTTGTGGAAGCAAGCCAATTATGGGCATGCGGCCATACTTAAGATAATAGACGACCTGGGAAGGAAACATGGTTTTAGTAGCCTCGCAGCTACGACCGACTATATTCCCCCCCAAAATGGCTTAAGGGTCCGCCATCTAACGTTTTTTTTTTCAAGTAGTGCTTATTTCGTGAATGGTAACACTTAGCTCATGTCTGATTTGACAGATAATTAGTTTTATCCTTCCGCTGAACGAATATGGTTGTGTATACGCTTGAACAACGCTGGGAAATATTACGACATTACTTTGAAAATCATGGTAATGTTGCAGAATGTGTGCGAAAATTGCGTACGGATTTTGGAAGAAGAGAAGCACCGTCAGCTCCGTATGTTCGTTATCTTGTGAAAAAAGTGAAAGAAACTGGCATCCTCATCGATAAACCAAAGCGTGAAAAGCCAAAAACAGTGCGTACACCCGAGAATATTGCTGCTGCGGCAGAAAGTGTGCGTGAAGCGCCATCAACATCAATTTACCGTCGTTCTCAACAATTGAACATTTCGGAGACATCATTGAGACGAATTTTGCATAAAGACCTTGGTATGACGCCATACAAAGTCCAATTGGTTCAGGAGTTGAAGCCAACTGACCATCCAATGCGTTTTCGCTTCGCTGCGATCGACTTACAGAAGATGCCGATTTTGCCAAAAAAAATCATATTTTCAGATGAAGCTCATTTTGATCTTGGCGGGTATGTAAACAAGCAAAATTGTCGCATTTGGGGCACAGAAAACCCGCACGCATACATTGAAAAGCCGGTGCACTCAAAACGAGCCACTGTTTGGTGCGGATTTTGGTCCAGAGGCATAATTGGGCCATTTTTCTTCGAAAATGAGCAAGGGGTGGCCGTTACAGTCAATGGCGATCATTATCGGGCCATGTTGAACGAATTTTTGTTCACAAAAATTGAGTGCCACACAGCCGAAGCTACACTCGATGTTTTGCGCCCTGTTTTTGAAGATCGCATTATCAGCCGCAGAGCTGATGTCGTTTGGCCACCTCGGAGCTGCGATTTGACACCGTTGGACTATTATTTGTGGGGTGCCGTCAAAGATAAGTGTTACGCCGACAAGCCAGAGACAATTGACGCTTTAAAGGACAATATTCGTGAAGCCATTGGTGAAATACAGCTGCACACAATCGATAATGTGCTTAAAAATTGGACCGATCGTGTAGGCTACTGCATGGCCAGCCGAGGCAGCCATTTGAATGAAATTATTTTCCATTATTAACCGGAAGGATTGTACTTTCAAATAAAAAAAGAAATTTGAGAAAATATTCAGTAGTTTTTTTTATAGCATTTTCAAAAAAAAAAAAAGTTATTTGGCGGACCCTATATATATGAAAATGGAATTTCACAAGCAAAACTATCCGAAAAATATTCAATTCATAAATAAGTGATTTGTCGTTTAGTTAAATATTTTAAAGCTAGCCATTCCATCAAAATAATTCATCGGCCAAAAGTTACGCACCAGACGGATAAATCTCAAATAAAGAAGATTAAGAGCAATCCTAATCTAGGGAATTGAAAAACCGATTGAGCATGAAAGCCAGCACCACCACGATTCGTCGGAAAGCAGTTGATAGTAGTCTTGCATCTTTCAGGGTCGCAAAGAAAACTTTTATTTCGTTCAAAAACAGAAAGGCTAGATTGAAATTTGCAAATGACCATATCAACTGGACAGCCTCTAAATGGAAGACGATTCTATTTTCCGATGAATCGAAATTCAAACTGAAGGGATCAGATGGATTCCGACATGTTTGCTGGCCCATCAATGAAGCACTAAATCATCGATATTTAAAGGTACGATTAAACATGGAGGAGGGTACGCCATGGTTTGCGGATGTCTATCTGGA
Source organism: Merodon equestris (assembly GCA_958301585.1). NCBI lineage: Eukaryota > Metazoa > Arthropoda > Insecta > Diptera > Syrphidae > Merodon > Merodon equestris. The sequence continues at coordinate 152,818,813 of OY284413.1, read as the reverse complement.
CGTCGCGTCGTTATGCTGCCACATGTCTGCTGCCTCAAAACTGGTAAAAGACTGGTTTCAAAATAGAAATGGGGCTATGGAATGACCTCCGCAGTATCCGGATCTCAATCCGATGGAAAACTCATGGAAGGTGTGACTTTTATTTGATTCAAAAGTCAACATTTTTACTTTTCCTTTTTTTTAATTTTTTAATTTGTAGAATGGCTGGACCACGTAAAGTTTGGAAAAGCATTTAGGTAGTGCCTTCCACGAGGTAGCAGAGAACCATTACATTTCCGATAGCATAAACACATGAGAAAGTACTTCGATCGATTTGTCGTGGCATTGGCGTTAGATGGTTCTTGGTTAAGTCCTAGATTTGCCTTGGACTGTAGTGCCATCTAAATCAGTAAGAGAAATCTTACTGACTGGACTAGACACAGCTCTTGATACATTAGTAGAAATTTTATAGCGCTGGTATCCGAGCAAAGCCAAGATATAAGGTTTACATGAAGAATTGCATGAGGCTAGAAATATGAATATTGTTAAATGCGGACGTTTACGTAAACCGCTTGCTAACGCGTTTCGTTTTTTTTACGTTAGAGATTAGAATTATGCACTGCTTGTTGATTCCTTTTCTTTTTCTTCAAAGTTGAGATTCATTAGCCAAAGACTGAAAGGCGTAAACAGAAATCCCCTTTTCATAGATCCCAACATAATAAACAGATTCATTTTCATTCTACGAAAATGTAAACTTTCTAGTGCAACTGACCCACAAACAATGGATTATATGAAATTCAAAGGAAAACCCTTCAAACAAACCGAAGGAAGGCATTTTCCCTATTGTGTCGGGAAAGATGCTTGGAAACCATTGAACACTCTTGACCGGATAAATTAGCATAGGAATCGGTCCCTGTCGGTCATTCAAACCCACTTAAGTATTCTGTTCCCTTTTCTAACAACTTTTATCTGTAAAATACAATATGACTACTGCGAGCTTGTTCACCGCCTATGTCAATGAATGCTTATTGTCCACTGTGCAAACGAATCTCAGCATCAATCCGTACCATCAAAGGAATGAATACGGACGGTTGGGTAAAGGATATTCTTACTGGTTTTCTTTTTAGCTCAGCTATAGATAGGAAACATGTTGCTTAAAATGTAAAGTTATAAGAAATAAAGTTCTGCAGTATTATTGTACTCGTATGTACATAGGAAGTATTTAGGGACATCTACATTCTGAAATGATTGAAGTGATAAGTTCATAGAAACAAAATCTCTGAGACGATTGAGGAAATATTCTAGAATATTGCTATAACAACAATGAAATAATGTAACTTAACGAAATATAGAATAAAATTCTGCGGACTAGTCAAGTTTCTGCAATATTTGAACTTATTAACCTCAAGAAGCGACTAATACATGCATGGCAAATTGAAATGTAAATAAGCAGTTGGCCCAGATAGTGAGTTACTAAACAGCTGGATATAAGCTCTTTGGAATTATTCGCAAAATTCTCCATAGGTCCATAGGGAAAGTGTATAATTTCATGTAACAATGGATCTTCCAAGCTTTTCGAACCCCTGAAAGCCACTGTTAATAATCTGATAGGTTCGATCAACATATTTCATATATGTATTTCAGAAAATCCACTATGAATCAAATATTCAGAATACGGCAAATCGTAGGGAAGTCTCATGAATTTCAGGTCGGCACATATTGTCCAAATTAAAAGCCGAATACCAATTCACAAAAGCGGGACACAGGAAAGTATGGACAAATTCAACATTGAGAACCGGGTTAACCGATTTGTCCTACTAGGTCAGCAACAATAAGTATTGTAAGGGAAGAAGCGGAAAGAAACTAGGCTACTAAAAGTTCCCAAAGAAAATCGTTGGTTTGTCGAAAAATGTGAGGGAAAAGTAAAAACCTTCAATGTTTTAAGACTTTATGCCCTGGGAAGAAATCACGCGTACAAGATATCAAACCCTGCGAAAGGAAGTCAGCAGTTATCAAAGGAAAAAGTTTGCTCACATTCATGAGGAATGTGCGGCTAAAAACACGAGAGTTTGTATGTAGGGCTAAAAGCTCTACGAAAATGACATGGAAGATCAGAATTAATATGTACTCATCGATAGTGGGGAGCTAGTTTCGTACAATGAAAGGGTTGCAACCTAATGACAGAGACATTGCTTTATCTACATGGAGAGCAATCAGCAATGAAAATGGTGTTATCCACTCAGCAGAAATTCGGTTACAACTACCAACGGTAGAGGAAGCTTAAGAATAAAAAGGCTGCAGGAGTCGACTTAATACCATAGGAAACAATAAAATATGCTAAAGATGAGTTGAAGTAGGAAAAGTCTTATTTGAGGCATTCGAGATACGAGAAAGATTAAAACAAGGAGGCGCCTCAGCAGCACTTCTTTCTAATTTGGTGCTGGACTTCGTAATACGACCTGAATGGAATCACAATCGCTCTGGCCTACACTGACGTTCTGGACCTGCTGGGTAATAGTGAGGAAACAGTTAAGAGAAATGCAGCAAGTCTTATTTATAATGGCTGGAAATGCATAGGTATAGAAATGAATGAACAAAAGACTTAAAACCAAATATAATATATGGTCACTGACCGACTTAGGTCGATCCAAGTCTAGCACCTGACTATACTCGGTAAGCGCTGTGAAGAAGTGGACAAGTTTAAATATCTAGGTACCACACTGACTGCCAAAAACGACATTATAATCGAAACGTGAGCTTCTTCGTGATAAAGGAACTATTAAGAACAACTCTGTTGGCCCCCACTATCAAAATTGGTATTTATAAAACCATTATAATAACAGTGAAACTTTACGGGTGTGGAAATTAATCTCTGACTAAGATTGAGGGAAACAGATTTCGAGTATTTGAAAACAAGATCCAAAATGTTAGGGAGAATCTACGGCTTAAAACAGTACGAAGATGCGGGCGAGTGGAGAAAAACTACACAATTAGAAACCATATTCAAGCCCATGTATTGTTCAAGTAATAAACTCGCAAGAAAGCAGACAGTTGAATCTTGGGAAGACATTGCACGCGACTCACTGCCGAATAAACAATGAAGCCGACATTAATGAAGCATTTAGGAACATAACAGCAGAATCATCTAAGGTGATGAATCAACGTACTATATTAGTATACAAGGATTGTACTCTTGATTTTAATTGTCATAGCCGAACTATTGTAGTTGTCTTGCTGAATGGTGAAGATAAGCAGGGAAACTTCATTATATTAAATCTAAGCCCTAGCTAATAGAAATTGTTAAACTAGCCAATGCCACAATGACTGTACACAGTTGGACAGAACCTTCATTTTATGTTGATGTGAATCGGGCTTAAGTTGCCTTCCCCTGGTCATAAACGGAAGATCACCACTAAAATGTTTAACGCAATATCAAGAATTTGATTAGCTTTTGGGTTGCTTTGACGAACAATTTTTGGCCTGTCGCCACGCAGATCATATCTCAGTACAACAGTTTTTGAAACAATAGATTTTTATAGGTGACAAATTTTCCGAACGTTTCATTTCTCGCAACGGGGTGGTCGTGGTGCAATGGCAATCATCACCGACTGTTGAGCCGAAGGTCTATAGTTCAAGTCCGTCCAAAGTCAAGACCAATTCCTATACGGAAAAATAGTGAAATATCAGTTGTTAAATGAGAGATGATCTAAAGGTGGTGACGAAGGCATAACACTCGAAACATCAGATCACTATAAAATTCATACTCCGTGTGTGCACTTCCAATATAACACCTTAATGGCATGGAAACAAAAAGAGTTACTGTGAACTACAACCAACGCAAATTCAGTCGAATCTCCCAAATCCTATCTAGGACAACCACCCCCGGAGAGTAGTGAACTTCTTCGACGCAAACCATTTGCACCTCCTTCAGCTTGTGTGACAAACACTATAAGAGCGTACTATCTTGAACCTGCACGAATAATAAAAAAAAATCAAAGACCACGTCAATGCAACACCAACGATTCAACACTAAAATTACATTTCATGGCTTTTCATTGAAATATACTCCAAGAATTCGTCAAAACCAATTTGCCAAAAAGCTGACAGCGCTTTGGTGGTTTTTGACTCAACATGCTTTGGCCAAAGAAGCTTGCTATCTAAGATGACTTCCAGGTACTTAGCTTCCTTGGATATTGAGATGGGAATATCTTTTAGCACCAGCTGAATAATCGCAGCATTTTTCCTCCTTCTCGTGAAAAGAACGACACCAGTCTTAAGAGGATTAACTGACCGCCCATTACTCGTGCACCAGTCATCGATCACATTTAGCGTTGCCTGAACTTTGAGACATGCACCGTAACAGCGGAGACAGGACGCCACTTTGCGGGCAGCTCTTGTTTAGGCCAGGTTTGACCAGAAGTTACGTTATCAAAAGCTCCCTCAATGTCGACGAAAATGTCCAGTACGTACTCTTTCCTTTCGAGTGCGCATTCGATCCTCCCAATTAGATTTTGAAGCCCAGTCTTGCAGGATTTTCCGGCGGATAATGACATGTTGCATCTCAGAAGAGCAATTTTGCACACGAGCAACCCTACCCTCCATGCTCTTCAGCAAGGCGACTTCAGTACGAAGCCATCGAAAGATGCCACAGCAAAATCAATGGTCTCAGTCGTTGCTTCGTGTTACGCATTATACCAGCTACGCCGAGTTGTTTTCATCGTTTCAGTCGCAGTTTCCAATGAGGGAGTGTGCAACGAGCTGATGACAGTCTGATTTCCCGGGAAATGGGTCTGAAGCAGTAAACTAAGAGTTTCTGCTTTAGACTCGGTGAAGGTACTATCAGACTTTCTGAGTACATCCAGCTTTGTCGATTTTCCTCGCTTGAGAACATTAACCAACTTGTTAGTCACGCTCAGGGATTTGATCCCTTCGCAGAAGGACTTATAGGAATCATCCCTCGACTTACGAATAAGCTTCTTATATTCCTTTTACTTCGATCGATATTTATTTCTGGCTTCCCTGCGAAGACATTGGAGCTCACCATTCCACCAGGGAACCGATTTCTTGCTGGGAGGTTTTTGGACAGGACATTCGAGTTCGAAACAATTGGTGATGGCGCGGCTCAGGTTATGAACGGCATCCTAGACCAATTGCTTTGTTCTGAGTTTAGGCAGGGTTTGAGTGGATTTCTCAAGCTCCTCTCTGAATCGTACCCATTACGTCTTTTTCGGATTCTGCTTAGGCTGCGAAGGGGAGATCCCTCACTTCAATTGGAATTCGATATATCTATGGTCTGATAGCGTAACATTTGGTAAGACTCTCCAGTTGGTGATGGCCTTCACATGCCTATTAGACATGGTAAGGTAAATCACTTCTTGTCGTCTCGCCGTCACAAAGATTGGTTGAGAGCCAACATTGTTGATGGTAAGGTGAAGATGATAAGACGAAAGAGTGAAGTTTAAAACATGGTCCCTCACCGGTTGCATTTGTTGCTGCCCCAAACAGTGTTTTGAGCAACATCGCAACAGATAATGAGTCCAATTCTTCTGGCTTCACAGTACTCTACAAGTTCAGAAACCGCCTTACGTGGCGGGGGCAGTAACGAGTCGTAGGAGATGTAAGCAGACGCCACGACGATATGTACAATTTCTTCGTCCGTTTTGTAGCTAACTCTCGTAGCCACCAGATCTTGTCTACAGAATTGACCAAGTTTGGATGCCGATAGCGTGTTCGGTATGATGAGGCAGACCCTAGGCCTTTCGGATTGAAGAATCCGATCATCATAAAGAATCGTAGCATCACGTATACCACCAAGACCACATCCATGGTTCTTGAATGGATACAATGTGATGATAAGGCCGAAGTAGGGGCGTGAATCGTACCGGTTTTCAGGATCTCGACAGAGCCGTTATCCAATCCCACAACCAGAGTGCAGCCTTCTTTTTTCAGATAGCCCTTACTCTTTTTGTAGGATTATACAGTCCAGGGCCTCGTGTCAAGTCCCGGGTTCTGCGCACGTAGTCGCGTCCAGGTTTCCCCGGAATCCAGCAGATGGCGCGAGTTACGTTGGTAACCCTCAAGCATACATAAATATATGTACATCACCCAGCAACCATCACCTATCCAAATGTAATCCCCACTCTGTGTTCTTATCAGCTATCGGCATTGGCTTGATAGCTTCTTGTTCAATTGCCAGATCCTCTATTTGTTTACGCTATGTGATGTGCAGCGTCTTTTTCCTAATTGTTATCTCTCCTATTTGTTTACGCTATGTGATGTGTGGCGTCCTTTTCCTAATTGTTAGCTCCTCTATTTGTTTACGCTATGTGATGTGCAGCGTCTTTTTCCTAATTGTTATCCCTCCTATTTGTTTACGCTATGTGATGTGTGGCGTCTTTTTCCTAATTGTTAGCTCCTCTATTTGTTTACGCTAAGTGATGTGTGGCGTCTTTTCATTTGTTAAACCCCTTGTTTGTTTATGCGTTTGGGCGAGTAGAAAAGCGAGTGATGCTTTTGGTTGGTGGGTGATCAGCCAGTCAGTTGGAGATCACAATCCAAAGTGGAAAGTGATCCTAATAATAATAATAAGAAATTTAGAATATAGAATATTACCGAAAGTTTAAATAAAATTAGTGAAAGTTTAAATAAAATCGAGGTGTTTAAATTATAGAATATAGAAATTATAACTGGCGCAGTCGGTGTTAGGATAGCCCTGAATCAAATCTTAAGTGAATATCAGTAGCTTCTGAAATCTAGTGATTCGTATAGCACACAGTTTCGAAGGCAAATCGAAACTGGTAATTTTTAAGTTTTTGGTGCTGAGAACCTCTCCTACAGTGCAAAGTCCTAATAAAAAAAAAAAAATAAAAAATTTAAACAACAAACAAGCAAAATAATTTAAGTTGGTGCTGAAAACCTCTTCTACAGTGCAAAGTGCAAAAAGCAAAAAAAAAAAAAAAATATATATAAACTACAAAAAATATCGAAATGGATAAATTGTGCGATAACAGTTGGTGCTATAATTTCTCCTGCTACGTGGGACAACAACAAACGTCAACAAGAACAAACATAAAAACAAGAAACATTCATAACTTAGTTGTTAATACATACATATGTATAAAGCGTGTAAAAAAAAAAAAAAAAAAAAAAAAAAAAAAAAAAAAAAAAAAAATTATATATATATAAAAAATAATAAACATATTCGTATTGAAAATTATATCTTAATACATAAATACATAAATACATAAATACATAAATATATGTACATACATTTATATTAGTGCGAGGTAAGTCATATTGTTAAATATATCTAAAAATACCCATGCCTCCAGTTAGGAAAACTCTAATAAAGAGAGTAAAACCCACCAGTATCAAAAATATAATAAACATATAGTAACTGATTTTGAAGAACAATATTTCAAAACCACAGCCATGAATCCTGCATATTCTGCAAATTTAAATAACGGCTCGAACAATCTGAATGCAGTCAATAATACACTGGATGCTTTTAATTCATTAAGAATTCCAGACGCTGTTAAGGACATACCGACCTTTGATGGCAATCCGAGATTGCTTTTCGATTTTTTACATAACGTCGAAGAAATTTTGTTGCATTTACAAGCTTTACAAGGTACTAGCTATTGCAAAGTTATTTTAAGGGCTATTCGCAATAAAATTGTAGGCGAGGCTAATGAGGTGCTAAATATATATGGCACTCCCATAGAATGGGAGGAAATAAAAAACAATTTAGTACTTCATTATGCAGATAAGAGAAACGAAACAAGCCTCATTCGAGATCTTTACCAGTTAAGACAAGGTCAGGATAGGGTTGAAGCTTTTTACTCGAAAGTAGTCGAAATATTTTCCACTTTAATGAATCATGTCAGGGTACACGAAAGAAACGCGAACGTCATTCAAGCTAAAGAGAAACTTTTTAAAGAAATGTGTCTCAATACATTCTTATCGGGATTGAGGGAACCATTAGGCTCTACTATAAGGGCAATGAGACCCTCTAAGCTACCTGAAGCTCTAAGCTTTTGCTTAGAAGAACAAAACCGTTTCTATTTTCAAAATCCCCAACAGTATCAGAACAGAAGACAAGCAAAGTTTACACCTCATGACAGCCGTGGTGAACCAAATATAAAATTTATCCAACCTCCTCCTAGATCAAATATATACACGCATAGAAGCAGTTACCCTTTAACCACATACAGGAATAATGATTCCTCACATACAAACCAGTACAATAACCCTCGAAACATATCCAATTACTCTAGCCAATCAAAATTTAACAATCCTCCTAGATATGTTCCACCTCCTACCCATCAAACCTCAATAGAACCAATGGATGTTGCTAGTGGTAGTACAAGAAACATGACTAATTATACACAACCATTTAGGCAACAGAATTTTCATAATATTGAATCTAACCATTACGAAAATAGTAGGTCAGATAATTTCGAAACAGAAGCAAACTCTTTTCCCCAGAACTATTATCAGCATTTGGAATTTCCAAATTATCCCACTGAAACAGAAGTTGGCGACCAAAATTTTCCTTTACCAGCCTCCAAAAACCAATCGGATTCTTAGACGTAAAGAACTCTAATTCAAATGTGGATACCTTTTCACGTATCGAATTGTATGCTAACGAAACATCTGCATTAGATAGAAACACTCGAGATAATGACTCTATGATAAATAATATCGACTTGTCAGGCAATGTATTAACAATACATTCCATGACAAAACTGTCTCCTTACGAATTACTTACAGGACACATAAATAAAAGACAACCTTTTCCTTCTAACGATGGGTTTAGAACGGAACAAGAATATCTTAGAAACCACATCAAAAACTACGAAAATTTAGGAAAATTAGGTCACAAGCAAAGTTTGAGTGAGAAACAACATTACATAGGTAAACTAAATGAATCTCGTATAGATCCCCCTAAATATAGACCAGAAGAAATAATTTTTGAATTAGACGATAGACGAAACAAAATAGCACCCAGATTTAATGAGCATATAGTAAACAAAAATAATAAAATAATAATAGATACTTCCAAGCGTAAAGTGCATAAAGAAAAAATTAGAAGAAAGAAAAGGAAGAAAAAATAATAACATTGCAATACCTGGTCACCAATTTTACAGTGTTTTCGGGTAATTATTTATTAAAAGTAAATGAAATCAGTAATGCAGAATTCATAAGCTAGTGTAATTTTATTATTTCGATGTACCAGTATATACCATAGATCTGATTTTATCATACATTTTGGTCAAACCCTTTAAATTGCAGACTCACAAATATGAAAAAATAAAAATAAAACTATGTTATTAAATATATACCATATATAACGAATAATGTATTAATTTCCAATTATTGTAAATATTTATAAGTTAATAATTAAGTTAATATGAATTCTTATGTAATTATGTTTTCCGATTTCACACTAAATCCGTGTAAAATCGATTTTTCGGTGGGAGGAGTTACGTTGGTAACCCTCAAGCATACATAAATATATGTACATCACCCAGCAACCATCACCTATCCAAATGTAATCCCCACTCTGTGTTCTTATCAGCTATCGGCATTGGCTTGATAGCTTCTTGTTCAATTGCCAGATCCTCTATTTGTTTACGCTATGTGATGTGCAGCGTCTTTTTCCTAATTGTTATCTCTCCTATTTGTTTACGCTATGTGATGTGTGGCGTCCTTTTCCTAATTGTTAGCTCCTCTATTTGTTTACGCTATGTGATGTGCAGCGTCTTTTTCCTAATTGTTATCCCTCCTATTTGTTTACGCTATGTGATGTGTGGCGTCTTTTTCCTAATTGTTAGCTCCTCTATTTGTTTACGCTAAGTGATGTGTGGTGTCTTTTCATTTGTTAAACCCCTTGTTTGTTGATGCGTTTGGGCGAGTAGAAAAGCGAGTGATGCTTTTGGTTGGTGGGTGATCAGCCAGTCAGTTGGAGATCACAATCCAAAGTGGAAAGTGATCCTAATAATAATAATAAGAAATTTAGAATATAGAATATTACCGAAAGTTTAAATAAAATTAGTGAAAGTTTAAATAAAATCGAGGTGTTTAAATTATAGAATATAGAAATTATAACTCGCGCGTTAATTTTGGGAGACTAACTACCTGATAGGTGGTAGCTCCCAGGGGAGGAATTTACGGCAACAAGCTCCTGATGCAGTCAGATGCCTGGCCTTTACTAGCCTCTGCGCGCTGCCAAGAAGTGCGCTGGCTGCAGATGAGAGGGTCGGATGGGCTTCGGGATACCTCCGCCGATCTAATCCTCTTGACTGCTTTTCTCAGAGGTTCGCCTTCATCCTTCGTGTCTTCGGCTGCGCCAGCCTCTTTCCACGATTTTCGGGCACGACTCTTTCTCGTTCTTTTTTGGCACTTACGAGTAGCAGTGCAATCTGCAGTACGTCCCAATTCTGGGGCTCGTTCAACCTTAGCGGCTTCCCATGCCGCGCCATCGTCGGTATGGCCTCTGCTGGTTGCACCACTCATTCAGGTGGTCGGACAATGAGCCGCAATGAGTCAACTACTCTAGTCAACACTTTGTTTTGCAATTTTTACAAAAGTTTTGTTAATAAGTTGGCCCAGTAGTCTACCAATTAATTGTCCTATGTTCCTCATCGACTTGACAAATTAACTATGTGACATCTATTACTATGGTCACATAGTACCCTTAATGAGCAAACGGGTAGGGAATTCGTATTATATTGAAATGTATTCAAAATTACCACGTAGAACGAAAATAAGATGCCTCGTCTAAAACTTTTCAGTTTCGTAGTGAAATCCATACCGTTAATCCCTTTGTTCTCTAAAATCTTGAACTCTTCTTCTTTACAACTGGAATTACATTTTACAAAGCCACAAAAATAAGCTAAAGCCACCATCAGATTTCTGTTTTTTTTATCTCTTGGGTTTTGTTTTCCTCTTTTAAATAAAATCCGAATCATCCCTTTTTCGAAGGAATAAAAGAAGGTAGGAGTACACACATACGAAAGTGAATTGGTGAATTAATTCAACGCCCTTGTGTTAAACGTTAGGTCCATCAATTTTTATTTGCAAGGTTGAAAGTCAAGCTGATTTCACTGAACCACAAAAATGGGGAAAAGCAGAATATATAATTTATGGCTATGAATGCATGCAGCTTATACATACTTGTACATATTTGCGATTGGGGGAAAGTATAGCACGTACCTTTGCTAATTGATTTTTTCTTCTTACTCACTCGGCTTGTGCATAGCATAGCTAATTATTTAATGCGAACGACATACAAACCAGGAAAGTTTGGTTGGCAAACAATCAGGAGGAATTTAGGGAAACAAGAGTGAGTGTGGGAAATCCGGATAGTTTATTAGTGGGGGGCAAATAACCATTCACACATTTCAAAAAATACCCCTTGTTACTAGGTACTTTTTACTCAGTTTCTGTTTTAAAAAAATGGGAACAAGCTAAGCAAGGCAATTTTTATTTCGTTTTTAATTTTTTTTTCTGAAATATAAAAAATCGGTTGACTGAAAAATCCTTACATAAACTAAACTAGGTATAAAACTTGTTTTAAACCCTTCCATCGCGATACTTCGGACAATCCCTTTAAAAACAAATTTATGGGCTCGCAATTCTCTTTTTTTATTTTCTATGCAAACAACTTTAAATCGTTATGGTCACACTAATTTCGCAGAGAGTTTTATCCAGATTAGCATACAAACGGGTGCGTATAAAGGAATCTGATAAATAGCTTAGGGTAAAAGGGAGGAAAGAAAAGAGAAGCTGGAGATAATTTGTAAATAAAGTCATCAAACTTTAAGCACATTACTTTTCCATAACGCAATCGACTCCTTGAAATAAGTCAATGCCCCAATGAGATGGTCTGTGAAAACTTTTTGTTTTTACAATCGAATAAAAATGTACCGATCCCAGTTATAGGCTGGCGCAGTAAATTTTTCTATAAAAGTAGGTCACAATCTTCAAGGGAATTTAATCAAAACTGGAGAAATCGTTTCATAAAAAAAACATAACAAAAGAGCGGGATTATTAAGGACTTAATTTCGGATTTGCTTCAACTTAGTTTTTTTTGGATAAACTCACTCTCGAGGTTGTTGTAACGTTGTTGCTTTAGTTAATGAATTTAATAACTTTTTCAGTAACTTCTCTTTTCGCATTTTCCAGTTTTGAGTACATCTACATATGATCGAAACAATTCCGTAGTGCTAATGAACAAAACTTTTGAAAAACTAGTAAACGCTCTGCCATACAGCTTCAATAGATTCGTATGCACATTCGAAATTTCCACTTTCCGTCTAGGAGCATGTAGTTTCCTTACTTTCGACGTCATGTTTGTATATTCTAAAGGGTCCGCCATCTAACGTTTTTTTTTTCAAGTAGTGCTTATTTCGTGAATGGTAACACTTAGCTCATGTCTGATTTGACAGATAATTAGTTTAATCCTTCCGCTGAACGAATATGGTTGTGTATACGCTTGAACAACGCTTCGCTAAGTGGGCCTGCGATCGACTTACAGAAGATGCCGATTTTGCCAAAAAAATCATCTTTTCAGATGAAGCTCATTTTGATCTTGGCGGGTATGTAAACAAGCAAAATTGTCGCATTTGGGGCACAGAAAACCCGCACGCATACATTGAAAAGCCGGTGCACCCAAAACGAGCCACTGTTTGGTGCGGATTTTGGTCCAGAGGCATAATTGGGCCATTTTTCTTCGAAAATGAGCAAGGAGTGGCCGTTACAGTCAATGGCGATCGTTATCGGGCCATGTTGAACGAATTTTTGTTCACAAAAATTGAAGAGGAGGATATTGGCAACATTTGGTTTCAACAGGAAAGCGCTACGTGCCACACAGCCGAAGCTACACTCGATGTTTTGCGCCCTGTTTTTGAAGATCGCATTATCAGCCGCAGAGCTGATGTCGTTTGGCCACTTCGGAGCTGCGATTTGACACCGTTGGACTATTATTTGTGGGGTGCCGTCAAAGATAAGTGTTACGCTGACAAGCCAGAGACAATGGACGCTTTAAAGGACAATATTCGTGAAGCCATTGGTGAAATACAGCTGCACACAATCGATAATGTGCTTAAAAATTGGACCGATCGTGTAGGCTGCTGCATGGCCAGCCGAGGCAGCCATTTGAATGAAATTATTTTCCATTATTAACCGGAAGGATTGTACTTTCAAATAAAAAAAGAAATTTGAGAAAATATTCAGTAGTTTTTTTATAGCATTTTCAAAAAAAAAAAAAAAGTTATTTGGCAGACCCTATAGAACTGTTTTGTAAGCTTTGTTTGATAAGCTTAGGTATTAAATCGAACTTCATCTATAAAAGGAATATAAAGAGAATATAAATTGAGGGAGAAGCAAAGCTTTTGTGATTTGCATGTATGTAGCATTATCACATTTTTGATTTTCCACGGATATTTCATAATTTTATCTATGAGATCAGTAGAGGAAGTTTTTTCCTTCCTAAACCAAACGAGAAAATGATGGAGCTTAAAACGTGGGTTCAGATAGAATAAGTATAAAATAAACCTTCCACCTTTTCTATTGAAGGGCATTCCAGAATTTGTTTTCATGTAACTAGGCGAGTATACCAGTAGAGAGGGGCTTAAATTACAAGGTTTTTTTTTCAGCTGTAAAAATGTATTAGCGGCTCTATGTAATTTTCAAGATCTTTTATTGTGATACCCATACATGTAAGAGATTTTTTCCGAGAATAAACACTTTTCCAAATTTCAAAACAATTTATTAATATGTAATTCAATTTAAAATCAAAGTTAAAAAAAGTCCACGTCCACGTTGTTCCACGGTCAAAAAAGGAATAATATGATCATTTATTTTTTTCGAAAAATATTTTTTTTATCTTCTTGAAAGACACCCTCTCCAGATGTACGAGTACTTGCGCCACCGCTTTTACTAATCCTCGAAGCCCTTCTGATATGAAATTTTTGGTATAGCGCTGAGCATATACATAGCAAATTTACATTTTTTCTGAAATGAAAATTACACATAACAAAGGATTGATGAGAAGGTGCGTTATCATGATGCAATAGATATAATTTTTTTCCCACAAATCCGGACGTTTTCTTCGTTTTTTCTTTTCTTTCTAATCGTATTTCATTATATTATTCATATTCTTACTTACTAGACAAAATGCTTAAATCTAATTTTAAATTTTACTTCATATTCTTACTGGCTCTTAACGAGCATTTCTAATAAAATATTAATAAAAAACTTAGACACTATAATTAATTTCTTAAATTTAAACTTAACCTTCCTTAACTTTCTCTTCCTTACTTCCTCCTTTTCACCAACTATGTTATTTCTGAAATTAGTAAAGGTAACCAGGTTGATGCAATTTACACTGACTTCAGTAAAGCATTTGATAGAGTGAACCATAAGCTTTTGCTTTATAAGCTTGAACGACTAGGTTTCCCTAACATCTTTCTCAGATGGCTATCATCGTTCTTAGAAAATAGAGTCCAATTTGTAAAGTATCGTAATCATACTTCCGTACAAATTCAGGTAACATCAGGTGTCCCACAAGGTAGCCATATTGGACCTCTTTTGTTTATTCTATTCGTTAATGATGTTGTGAAATTTATACCCCACTGCAATATCCTAATGTTTGCCGATGATTTTAAAATTTACTCGGCATGCAAAGATCCCACTAGCTTTCATCGTTTAAGTGGTCATCTTCAAATATTTGCTTTGTGGTGCTCTAGAAATAAATTGTCCCTCAATGTTAGTAAATGCTCGATTATCACTTTTTCTCGGAGTTCTTCTCCCTATATTTATTCTTACTCCCTTAATGGTAGTGCAATTCCACGTATTTCCTTAGTTAAAGACTTGGGCGTTATGTTGGATTGTAAACTATCCTTTAATTCTCATGTTGAGTTCATCACTAATAAAACTAACAGAGCATTAGGAATGTTAAAACTTTATGCTAAAATGTTCATCGATCCATATGTTCTAAAAACCTTATATAGGGTCCGCCAAATAACTTTTTTTTTTTTTCAAAATGCTATAAAAAAAAACTACTGAATATTTTCTCAAATTTCTTTTTTTATTTGAAAGTACAATCCTTCCGGTTAATAATGGAAAATAATTTCATTCAAATGGCTGCCTCGGCTGGCCATGCAGTAGCCTACACGATCGGTCCAATTTTTAAGCACATTATCGATTGTGTGCAGCTGTATTTCACCAATGGCTTCACGAATATTGTCCTTTAAAGCGTCAATTGTCTCTGGCTTGTCGGCGTAACACTTATCTTTGACGGCACCCCACAAATAATAGTCCAACGGTGTCAAATCGCAGCTCCGAAGTGGCCAAACGACATCAGCTCTGCGGCTGATAATGCGATCTTCAAAAACAGGGCGCAAAACATCGAGTGTAGCTTCGGCTGTGTGGCACGTAGCGCCTTCCTGTTAAAACCAAATGTTGCCAATATCCTCCTCTTCAATTTTTGTGAACAAAAATTCGTTCAACATGGCCCGATAACGATCGCCATTGACTGTAACGGCCACTCCTTGCTCATTTTCGAAGAAAAATGGCCCAATTATGCCTCTGGACCAAAATCCGCACCAAAGAGTGGCTCGTTTTGGGTGCACCGGCTTTTCAATGTATGTATGCGTGCGGGTTTTCTGTGCCCCAAATGCGACAATTTTGCTTGTTTACATACCCGCCAAGATCAAAATGAGCTTCATCTGAAAAGATGTTTTTTTTGACAAAATCGGCATCTTCTGTAAGTCGATCGCAGGCCCACTTAGCGAAGCGTTGTTCAAGCGTATGCACAACCATATTCGTTCAGCGGAAGGATAAAACTAATTATCTGTCAAATCAGACATGAGCTAAGTGTTACCATTCACGAAATAAGCACTACTTGAAAAAAAAAACGTTAGATGGCGGACCCTTTATGTATCGTTTGTTCGATCTCTGCTTGAGTATGCATCCGTCGTTTGGTGTCCCTACTACCACATTCATATTGCGAGATTAGAATCGATACAAAAACGATTTTTAAGGTTTTCTCTCAGGCGACTTCCTTGGTCAAATTTTAATAATTTGCCTCCATATCAAGATCGATTAAAACTTATTAGACTCGATTTACTCGAAACGAGGAGAAAGGTGTCAAGATTAATTTTTTTACACAGAATCCTTATTGGTGAGATAGACTGTCCTGAAATATTGGGTCTCTTGAATATTAACGTTCCATCCGTCAACTTTCGTATCAATCGATTTTTCTTCATAACCCACTATCATACTAACTACGGCCAGTCCTCGTCTTTAAATGGCTTGCTGTTATTATATAATGAATGCGCGTCGTCAATCGACTTTAATATGTCGATACCATCCATTAAAGCTAATTTAATTAACCATTTCCAGACATAATTGTTAGCTCAAAGTTATTGTATTTATTATATATTATATATTATAGGTCTAAGAAAGTCTATGTACTTTATTGACTAAATAAATAAATAAATAAATAAATAAACTTAACGTAAGCCTAAAAAATTCTTAATCTATAATTAATGAGATGAACACATGTCCGGTGTGTAAGTCGCACCCTTTTAAGGTACGGGTCGTTGTTGGCGCTATTTTATACATGCCGCGTAAGGATTGATTTCAGTTTCATGATTAGATTGTGAATGCAACCATCAGAATCCCGAATTGAAGCCGGGGTCCTGTACCGAAAGTACTCAGACCGAGCGACGACATCCAGGTCGTATAAGAGTTGCCTGTCCCTCGCATGGCATCGGAAGTGGTATATCGAGGGATACCATTATCTTCCTGTATGAAGCCCTTAGTATCTAAATAGATAAATGCTTCGGGTGGAATAGAGCCAGACAGTTTTGTCTTCTCGTGGTATAACTGGTTGGGGTAATAAGCCCCAAAGATCAGGCTATTATCGCTCATAATTCCTCTTGCAATATGACTCCGAGTCAATTTAATGAGATAGTTATCAATTCTAATCAACCCAGCCTTATCGTACAGAACTTTGTTAGGATAGTATTTGACATACTGTGACTCTGGTGTTCGATATAAGCCCAGGCAACATCGAAGACATTGCCTTTCGTATAAGCGAAGCTTTTCCATATCAAAAAGAGCCACATTGAACCACACAGGACAGCCATAGGCGACAATTGGCCTTATGAGAGCCGTGTAGCATCTGACTTTTACCACAGCGTCAAGTAGACTGCTTTGAAACAATCTTCTCGTAAGAGCAAAAGCCTTCTTGGCCTTGTCAAGAACAACATCTATGTGTCTATGAAATATAAATATTGATCAAGCCAAATTCCAAGATATCTCACTACATTTCGTGTCGCCAATGGCTGCCCTTGTTGTCCAATTATGGTCAATTTGCGCCAGTTTCGCCTAGTATGGTGTTCTGTCCGCCCTGTACAATGGTGTTCTGAAAAGAATTGTTTCTGATTTTTAATTTCTATTCATCACAGTATCTTTTAATTTTATCTAAGTCATATTGCAAGAGCGCATTGATGATTTCAATTTTTTTACCCGACCTGTATGCCACTAGATCATCTGCATACGCCAAAGCGTGACTAAGAGAACAAACTAGATCACTTGTGTAAATATTAAAAAGCAGATGAAAATTTACTGCCCCTTGTTGTAAACCGTTTTTGATTTGGTAAGTCCTGCTTGAAGTAACGTTGCTATATTTTACAACGAACTTCTTGTCTATTAACATGTCATATATCATATATAACAGCGGTTTGTTCATATTCAGCTTGGCTAACTTTAAGAAAAATCCATCTAGCCACACGGTGTCGAAGGCCTTCTCAAAGTCAACCAGACAGGCCCCTGTGCATTGGCTCTTGCTTTTGTTTCATTGGATGTCGGACACCAGTTTTGACGCAGCATGAATAGTGTCATGTCCCGCCCTAAAACTAAACTGGTTTTCAGGAAGAATCTTATTATGCTCAACCCATATTAGTAGCGCTTTCTTGATTAGGTACCTTTTCAAAAACCTTGCTAATATTCGGAAGTAAACTTATTGACCGAAGATTTGCTGGGTTGCTCTTATTCTTCCCTTTTACGGGAATAGGGTGGACGACCGCCATTTTCCAATGTGCTGGATAATGTGCATTATTCAGCATATTATTAAAAAGCGTCACTAATATATCGACTGCTACCTCGGGCATTGCCGTAATACTATGCTAGGAATCCCATCAATGCCCGACGATTTTTTGTTTTTCATCGAATCAAGGATGCACATGAGATCATCTCTTTCCACGAACAGGTGGATTGATCGTTCGTTGGCGATATTTCCACTATTCTCAGATCGCCAGATACCAATATCATTGAGAAGATGTACGAGTACATGATTTAACCGTGCTTCATTTTTCAGATCGAGGTTCGGATGAACTACGTCATTCACCATGTACAATCTTTGGAAGTATGAACCGATTATATCAGCTTCCTCTTGTGGATCCTCAATTACAAAAACATCTTCGTCTGAGTAAATTTTTTCTGGAGTCAACCATGCACCGATTAGTGTCTGTCGTCCCTGGTCTGTCTGGGGGATTCGCAAACAAGGAATATCGTTATGATCTTTTCTTTTAAATAGTTGATTTATTTGCGGGAACATATTCTGGCCACTGGGTTTTATAGCCCGAATTTTTTTGCTTCAATGCAAACTAATAGATATTCTATAATTTTCTTTGATTAATTGTTGAAGATTTTTGATTATCGACTTCAGTGTTCTTATTTTCGAGTCTCGTCTGTCAGTAAATTGTCGGTAAAGTTGTTTTAGTCTGGACAGTAGCATACTTTTATGTTTTTATATAGCTCTAATTGTAGGGTTAGAACATTTTGTGGTTAAATCGTACGGAGGTTGGGCTTTAGGGATGCTATGATCCATTGTTCGTTTGATAGTCTTCTCCAATTGGAGTAGGTAGTCGTCTATCTCTTCATTGGTCATGTTTCTGTTCGTTGGTGGGTCAATTTCTTGACCAAATATTTCACGTTGTTACACACAAATGGCACATAGCTTTAAGGTAATATTCCTTGTTGACCGTACGACCTTCCAGCAAGAACCTACGAGGGTGGTTCGATATGTACTTTGCCTCGCCGCGTTTTTTGCAGGAGCAATGTAGAGATTATTTTGGTCTCTTAGAGGTGGAATACTTGAACCTCTGTTTTTAATGATTTTTTAAAGTTTCCAAAATGGCTTACTTGCTTTGTTAAATGTGGAAAGAGGGTTGTTCCAACGATTATTATTAAAATTGTTGATTTCTTCCGCAATGGCATTATTAAGGAATTTCGTACTGTGATAAAGGCAATAACGGCGATAGCGAATCCATTTCCTTCTTTCAGCGTTCCTCAACCGTATTAATATTAAAATATTATTAGGCAGTGTACAGCAAAATCTGTAGCCCCTTCCTTATTAAGGAATTAGAATTCGTGTACATTGTACATGTAGATCCTGCCCGGGACGCTTTCGCTCTGACAAGATGGCTGTTTCATAGCAGCCAACTTGATTCCAGGGTGAAGGTAATCTGCTACATGGCCTTAATCAGGCCAATGATTGCCTATGGATGTCCCGTGTGGTTCAATGTGAGAGCCAGCTTAATGGAAAGGATTCGGGTGTTTGAGAGACAATGTCTCAGAACTTGTCTCGGATTACATAGAACACCTGAATCTGGGTACACGAAATTTTACTCGAATGAGGTCCTATACAATAGGGCCAGGATTGTACGGGTGGATAATTTTCTAATAAAACTGGTCCGAGGTCACGTTTCGAGGGCAATGACTTCGGTTAATAATCTGATCTCCGGGGCTTACTTCCCTAACTACATGTACCACGAGAAAGTGCGCCTTAGCGGCTTTGTCCCCCCAGAGGCATTCCTCTATTTAGATCAATGTGGGTTGATCCAGGATGAATTGGCGATCCCGTTGATCTTCCACGTGGCACGTAAGTCCGTGGAGCGACGACTTCTCTACGAACGTGATGTTGCGCTCCGTGAGCCCGAGCGCCTCAGGTTCAGTAAATCGGTGTCACGCCAAGATCGGAGAGACGTCGCCCGACAGCATCAACGCTTCTGGTGGCTGGAGCGATTTGCGTCAGTGGTTAATTTTAATAGGTCGGCCTCTTTAAGGCAAAGCCTGCCACATGCCAATGGCAGCCTTACATAGACTAGGATAGGTTAGAAGAGGTTAGAGTAGTTAAGGGAATGCTACGGCAGACCAGGGTGGCACGTAGGTTTAGTTTAGTTTTAGCTTTAATTAAATAAAAAAAATAAAAATTGAAAAAAAATTAAAAAAAAATACAAAACAATAATGAAAACAAAAAAAGATGTATATATATATATATTTTAGTTAAGGTAGAGTTAAGTAATTCTTAGTTAAAAGTTTCTTTATAAAAAAAAAAAGGGGATCTGATGCTAAGTTTTTTTTAAAATATCACTTTTCTTGGCCTAAATTGTTTATTTATTTTAATTGTTTTAATTATTACAAATTAATCGAAAGGCCGAAAGGCATAGCCTTAAGTAGTTCTATTTGCTTTAGAGTGTCCGTATAGGGCCAGTTAGGTATTTTATATCAGTTGTTGTTTAAGCTAGTTTTAAGCATTTTTGTCTAGGATAAGTGTGTTCTACAAAATAATAAAAACAAAAATGAATAACAAAAAAAAAAAAAAAAAGTTGTGCTATTTATTGGAACGGAAATAGCATTGCTCAGAATGCAGTTGGTGCTAATATATTCAGCAAAACGATTCCAATTTGCGGCGGAATATTTGTAGTAAAATGACGATTGCTTAATTTATATTGAGAGGTTAAATGTTATGCCTACCGGGAGATGATCCGAACCTAAGTTATCATAAGTAAAGGGCGTGTTGCAGTAAGTTGTAATATTTGTAATATTTGTAATATAAATATATATAATAGAAGGACTCTTCAGTTTAGAAATTGGAACATAAGTAGAGTTTGGAGGGTATAGTAACGAACAATTTGGGTGTGTCTCATAGATTTTTTTCAATATGTTGCCCCAGCAATTAGCTCTAAGACAGTTCGATAATTGGTGGCGACCGTTCAAGTCTCCTCCAAGAATAACATTATCCCGTAGTTTAAATATTTTTTTGCAAATCATGTTTAAAGTGAGTTAACTTGTCAGGCGATTTATTTCCACCAGGGAAGTAGACGGAAAAAATACTCACTTTGGAGTTGTTGTTTCTAAGCAACATCTATACCGATTAATTCAATACATCTGTAAACCCGTGTGTACTCTATGGACAAGATACTTATAACGATGGCAACACCACCCCAGCAGTGTTACTCCTGTCAAGACGATAACAATTATAGTTAGGATGAGAAAAGGATTTGTTATCTTTTAAGAATGTTTCTGTAAGTAACGCAATATCAACTTTTTTAACATTAATGAAATTAAAGTTTCATGAAGAGTTTAATATTTATTAGCCATAAAGCACAATAGTACCTTATCAACCCACAAGTTTCCAATGGACACAATAATATTCAAAGACCATTCGATCTTTTCCTGTTATAAAACTTCTCACTCAAAAGGACAATAAGGATATTTGGAATTTTTCATCATAAAATATCTGTAACCCAATCCTTGTATTTTAGCATATAAGCAGTAGTTTGAGACAATCGATGTTCAGTCTCTTGTCATAAGTTTTCTTATTCGAACACAGAACATATATAAGAATTAGACTTAGAATCATATCGTAGTAAATGGGCTCAAAGACTCGCAGAGCAGTGTTCAGTAACAATCTTTTAACTCGTAATTTTGATTACTTGGTTTCAGTGCTTACACATACATAATTTTTATAAGGCGGTTGTGCTCGATATTCAACACAAGACAAGGTTAACACAAGCCGATATTTAACGCGCCCTTGATGTAAGTGGCAGTGAAGACATTTTAGTGAGTGAGATCGTTAGCGACGATGAAAATTTTGCTGTGGACAGCTGTCCTGAAAATGAAAGCAACGCGATGGGACCAACGATCTGAAAGTGACGATGAGCAATTATGGAGTGAGGATGATGATGGCCCGCTAGAAGAATACGCGACAATTCAAACGTATGAAGGCAGAGATGGAACAATATGGAAGCCGAACCCAAGCAGCAAAGACGAACTCCTCGACACAACATAATTCGCGGTGGTATTCATAAGGTGGTTCTTACTCCGGGGCAGCATATACTGGATCCGATAGACATTCTTCAACCAACATGTGTTAGAAATTCTGAAGTGCATACAGTGTTACAAAATGGATGGAAACCAACAGATACAATCGTAATGCAAACATTTATAAGTCTTTTATTGACTATAGGTGTCAATAAACAGGGATGCGTAGATTTTAGAGAATACTGGGATCCGATATTTGGGAATTCGATATTTCGTGATGTAATGGGAAAAAATGGATTTGCTTCTTTACTGAGATTCTTGAGATTCGATGATAAAAATACAAGAAATCTCAGAAACTCTAGAGATAAACTTGCACATATTAAAGAGTTATGGGAGTATGTGAACCTAAATCTAAAAAAGTTTTGTTTGCCTGGAGAGAATCTCACGATTGATAAGCAGCTGGTACCTTTTGGAGGACGGGCATCATTCAAACAATATCTGCCAAGCACACCTGATAAGTATGGTATGAAAATATGTTGGATCTGTGACAGCAAAACCAGTTACCCTCTACTTGTTATACCATATCTTGGAAAAGAAGGACCAAATAGGTCGGAAAATTGGCGTACAATATAGTCAACCAGTTATGTGAACCGTACTTTCGCAGTAATAGAAACGTTACTTTTTACAATTATTTTAGTGGCAAATTGCAAAATCCTTGGCAGAAAATAGTTGGAACTATCAGAAAAAATAAAGCTTCTATACCTCCAAATTTTTTATCCAACAGAACACGTGACATTGAATCGAAAATTTTCTGAAAATATGACATTGGCATCGTATGTACCAAAAAAAACCTTGTTGTTATATTCTTGTCCACAATGTATCATTCTAAAAAAATTGATTTGAGCAAGAAGAAAAAATCTGAAATAAATTCGTACTATAACGCCCCCAAGGGAGGTGTTGATACACTCGATCAGATGGTTCATGAATATACAGTTCGGCGTAAAACAAACAGACGGCCTATTGCATTTTTTCAAAATATGACAGACATTGTTGGGATCGCATCTCTAATTATATGGAAAACATTGTATCATACTTGGAACCAACATAAAAAGAATATGCAAAGAACGCTTTTTCTACAACAAGTCGCAACTGAGTTGGTGACGCTCATATACGTAGACGAAACAAGAAAGGGCTGACGAGTTATCACTTAGCAGCCATCCAAGATGTAGTAAGATCATCTTATTCTACCACAGATAAACGAGCAGCTCAATCTGAACCTATTGCGAAAGGGAAGAAACGTTATTTATCATTCAAAAATATCCAGAACATCTAAACAATGTTGCGACATATGCAATCGCAATGTTTGCGCTGAACACTCTGTAAAAAATATTATATGTATTCTAAAAGATACAATACCGATACCTGAACAGAATGCAATCTTTCCACTCATTCCCGTCTACAAAAAAGGACTTAAAAATGATGTGTCCAACTATCGTCTCATTGCCAAGCTCTCATGTACAAACTTTTCGACAGCATAGTTTGTGATGCACTATTCTTTCACTGCAAACCCATATTTTCTCCTAACCAACATGGGTTCCTAAAAGGTCGATCGACACCCACTAATCTAGTCGAGTTTGTTTCACAATGTTTGTGGGCACTCGAAGCTGGCAAAAAAGTAGACGTTGTCGCCACTGACTTCAGCAAAGCCTTTGACAAAATGTCTCACCAAATTATTCTCCTCAAGCTCACTGCCCTCGATTTCTCTCCCGGTTTTATCTCATGGATCAAATCTTATCTTGAAGATCGTCAATATAACATTATCTTCAGATCTTCTATCTCTGATCCAATTAATGCTACCTCCCGTGTCCCGCAAGGTAGTCATCTCGGCCCACTGATATTTATTCTAACCATCAATGATGTTGATAACCATCAATGATGTTGACAGTGTTATTCTGAACTCTCAGCTCTCCATATATGCTGATGATATGAAAATATTTAAAAACATATCTTCCCCTGTGGATTCCTGCTCTCTCTAATTGGACTTTAACAGGTTCACTAATTGGTGTCAAAAAAACCATCTCGAGCTCAATGTCAGTAAATGCCAATCCATCACTTACTCCCGCAAGCGCTCTTCCTCACCACTCAGAACCTACATTATTCGTAATGAAACCGTTCCCCCTGTCAACTGATTGGTTGATCTAGGGGTTATATAGACAACATTATCAAACGTGCTAACTCTGCCCTCGGTTTCATGAAGCGTTGGTCCAAAGAATTCTCGAATCCTTACGTTACGAAATTTTCATACATCACTTTCGTTAGGCCCCTTCTCGAATATGCTAGCCAAGGGTTTGGTCCCCCTCTTACGAATCGCATACTACGCGTATTGAAGCCATTCAACGCAGGTTTATCTATTTTGCCCTTCGTGGCCTTCCCTGGGCCGACCCTCTTAATTTACCATCTTATACGGATCGCCTTAAATTAATCAACCTCCAACCCCTTAAAGAACGATGCGATTTTGCAGATATTCTTTTTATTCATGACCTTCTCATCGGTAGCATTGCACATGATTCCCCTTAACACCAACCGAAGTAACCTTCGGTCTGTGCCTCTTTTCCGTTTTGCACAAATGATGGCTACGAACCAATTTCCAGAATGCTGCGCAAAGCTAAAACCAGTCACTTCGACCTTCACCTCAAAAGTCCAGCCTTAAAATTGCCCTCTACCACAACCCTTCACACTCTCCTTAATCGTTTTCACCCTGCCACCTAGTTAATAAGTTATAGTTTTTTGTTAAGGCTTGCAGTAAGCTAATAAAGTCAAGAAAATAAAGTCAAGTACATAATAGAAGTTTAAATATTAAATTAAAGTATACGAGTATATATGTAAAATGAAACTAATTAAACTTTTTTAAATTCATAATTGTCTCCCTTTTCTTTTAAATGGACTTGATTTGTTGAATGAGTCCGCTGGACACTACTTGTCAGTTACGTTACAAAGGCATACTGGGTAGTTAAGGGTTAAATTGAGTAGCCCACTTTTTAATGGTTGAAATCAAAGGAGCAGAGTTCCCGTAAGCTTTTGACAAACGAAGAATTTTATGACCGCACGATATTCAAGTTAACCATTCTAACCAAAAACACCCTAGACGTCTACTTCGAAAATTCGTATAAACAAGCTACTACTTGTCATATGAACTGATGATAGGCTGATTGGAGGGCTATCTCTGTGTCAGCCCGAGAGCTTTTCCCTTTACCTACATACCTCTGATAAGCTCGGTTCAGCTTCGGTAAGTTTTCATAACATCTTCACAGGTGAACTGTCAAAAATTACCCTACTTTTCCCTTAAACAGTCACTCTTAACATCTACGTCGTTTAAAAAGGGTAAAGTTAATACCTAATTTGAGATGTGCACTGCAGTAAATAAGCTGGAAATCGAGCAGTTTCTCGGTTTCGTGGGATTATCTGTTGATGTTTTCGAAACTGGTTGTCATAAAGTTGGGGTAAATTGTGTAATCGTATTTCACAAATCCTGGATAAACGAGCTGTACGATATAAGGAAATGAAGAAATCATTGAATATTCCTATTCAAGAACATTGATTTTATAGCAAATTGGGTTTGTACTCCTGAGAGATTTATTTATTCCTCAAAACTTCCTTGTCGATTGCCACCCCGTTTTGCTCCGAACATCACATCCTCTTATAAATATTATACACATCATCAGACTCTTCTTTCTTTGTTAAAGCTGTATACGAGTACATCTTGAAATATTATTGTAGTTGAGTTCGGAATTCAAATAATATTCGTATTTCCTACAATACCAATTCAGAATCCAGTAGGGAAGGAAATAGGGAATAATTATACTCTAATGAGCCTTCCAAAAGTTTTAAGTGTTTCTTGAATTGCATTTGTAAATAAAAAAAAAAAAAACAGGATGTCCAGGTATTGTTAGACTCAGCTTTGGAAGTTATTGAGGCTGATTTCTCGAAATTAAAATGTTAGCACATTCCCACCCAACATAAAATTCAACATTTTTAGAGAGATGCCTGATGTACGTAGGATCGTAAGGTTTTTTCGCCTAACATAGTTCGAGATACCAATTTTCCAGTAATTCAAATAATAATTACATAATGAAGACTTACCAGTCGCACACAGGAACCTACTTTTCGGGCTGACATAGCGACAATAAGGGCGATTATTGCCACCACAAGCAATACATACATTGACCATAAATTCTTGAACTCTGATGTTTACACAACATATTGTTGAGTTTTTATTTATTAAAATGTTCATCAAACAAAACTTCTTTTCTCTTCTTTAGCGTTAAGGGAACAGGGGTCCCCTGTCAGCCCTTTTTTATATTCACCTTCTGTGATCCTTTTAACTTAGTAGGCGTTTCATCGTTACACTACCCCCTCTGGCGATCCAGATGCATGACTTTCAGCTTGCCTTTTTGTCCCCACTAAATTCTGTAAGCTACATCATTGACTCGTGTGATTATGCGGTAGGGGCCTTCCCAGTCTTGTTGCAGCTTAGGTGACTTCCCTTTTTGCCGATGGGGATTGTAAAGCCATACCAAATCGCTTTCCTGCAACCCCTGTGCCGATGCCTTGGTGTCGTCCTTGGTTTTCATCCGATCACTCGCTGTCTTCATCTTTGCTCGAGTTCTTTGATGGATGTCGAGAATTCTTTCAGGTCCGCCACGTAATCTTCGACGAATTTCGGCTCAGTAGATGGGGAACCAAAATTTTACTTCGCCAGGCAACCGCACAGTGTTACCAAAAATAATTTCGGCTGGGGTGTGGCCCGTCGAACTATGGACTGCATTTCGGTAGGTCAGTAGGAAAAGGGGAACGTGCCGATCCCAAACCCGTTGGTAGTCGTCCACTACTTTGCAAAGATGATCTTTTAGCGTCCTGTTGAAACGCTCCACCATCCTATCCGACTGCGGATGGAGTGGTGTCTTCCTTGTTTTGTTGATCCCAAGCAACTGGCATACCTCCTGGAATATTTTGGACTCGAAGTTTCTTGCCTGGTACGAGTGTAGCTCCATGGGGACGCCAAACCTGCTCACCCAATTGTTGACGATTCGATCCACAACCGTCTTCGTTCCTTGTATGAGGATGGCGAACGCTTCAAGCCACTTACAGAAGTATTCCATGACGATTAGGATATTTCAGTTGCCAATGTCAACGGGCCTGCGATGTCAACGACTGTTCGATCGAAAGGCGCACTTACATTGTACCGAAACATCTTCCCTTTTTTTTGAAGTTTTCACATTTGAACCTTTGGTGGCTACACACGTGACGCATTTTCGGCACCAGTTCTCGACCCTCCGAGCCGATAAAATCGTTCCCTTATCTTCTCCAAGATCTTGTTTACTCCACCCGATATGCCGTCGTACATCTTCCGGAGGACGTCCTTTGAGCGCGGTACAAGAAGCTGCATCCTGCATGTTTTTCCGTATGGCGTTTCCCATTTTCGTTTCAAGACGCCGTCACCGACATGGAGTGAGTCCCATTGTGCCCGATATGCTTTCAGAATATGGGTTCTGTCGACTTTATCTCGGCCGTCGGGTTTTCCCATATGCACCTTCCAAGCCAGCATGGGCTTGATATCCGCGTCTTCCTTCTGGCTATTTCGGATTTCTTATGTGCTCTTATTGTTTGAATGAAGGCAGCATCCTTCCCTTCCCTTTGCGCACAATGCTTGCAGTCGTCTTTGCACGGTCTCCGGAACACCGAATCTGCTTTAATTTACGATGTTGTATTTCGAACTCGTACATCCGCAATCGTTCAATCCATCTCGCAATTTGTCTCTCGGGATTCCTGAGCTGCAGCAACCATCTCAAACCCGCCTGGTCCGTACGCAAAAGGAATTTCTGTCCGTACGAGTGTTTGTGGAAGTGTTTCGTTGCCAGAATTAGTGCCCAGAATTCCCGTCTGATCACGCAGTAGTTTCTTTCTGGTTTGGAGAGCACCTTGCTAAAGTAAACGACCACCTTTTCTTCGCCATCATGCACCTAGAAAAGAACGGCTTCAACACCTAAATTATTAGCGTTTGCGTCTACGATAAAAGTTTTTTCACAGTGTAAGAAAGGATCGTATCGGCGCTTCACATAACCGTTGTTTCAATTGCTGGAAGCTCCTCTCGCACTCGTCGGTCTAGTTGAATGATCTCCCCTTCTCCGTCAACACCGATCCCGGCGAAAACCTTTATTAATCGCATGTAGTAGGTGGCCAAGAAAACTTCTCAATTGATGTTTATCACTGGGAATTAGCCAATTCTTGACAGCTTCGACTTTTTCCGGATCTGTTCTTACTCCTTCTGGTGATATGACATGACCCAGAGCACATTACTTCGGATTCACCTTCAAGCGGGCACTTCGTAGTCGTTTCAAGACGTCACTTAGGTTGCTTCGTCGAATGTTTTTCTAATCACGATGATGTCATCTAAATTCACCAGGCAGGTTTCCAGGTCAGCCCATGCAGAACTCCTTCCATTAAAAGCTCAAAAGTCGCCGGAGCATTTCATAGGCCGAATGGCATTACTATAAACTGTCACAGGCGGCTTCCCGAAGTAAAAGCGGCTTTCTCGCGATCGACAGCATGCATCTGTATTTGCCAATAGCAATTTTTAATATCGAGGGTGGAGAGCCACTGAGATCCAGAAATAGTGTCCAGCGTAAGATCTATTCTTGGCCCTGCATTGGCGTTGTATGTGACCGGTTTTTTTGCAGTTCCAGCAGCGAACCTGTCTTTCTGCGGTATTTTGTCGGCACTCAGGATATATTCTTTGACAACGACATTCCTCCGTTGATATTTCCCTTAGCCGACGAATACCATGGGAAGCTTGGTCTGCTGCTTTCATCGTCAGGGCAAAAGCCAAAACCTCAGCTTGTGATTTCTTTTCAGGCATCCGCACTGTCATTTGAAGTTTGCCATCGATACTGTCCTGAATAAAGGCTTCAGTTGCTATTTCGTTGATAATCTCCTTGTCCGCGTCCGGGTATGAGAGGTGTGCTAACCGCTTCACATCCGCTTGTAACTGTTGAAGTTTCTCGCCCTTTATTTGTGTTCTTTGGCATAACTGGATCCTATATGCTTGCTGCATGTGTTCTTCGCCAAATCGCGACGTTAGACCTTTATGAGGCACCCATAGCCACATTGGCAATTGTCTGAAAGAGTTCGTAGCATACCCGCAGCTGACCCTCTAAGCGCAAGTGTTGTAGCAATCGCCTTATCCTCGTCATCCCAATTACTCGTCAAACAAGCAGCTTCGTATTGGCCATGATGTTTGACCATCAAAGGCTGGAGGCTGCATTTCCTTTCTTTTCGGACTCTCGAACTTTCTGGTTTTTCACATGTTCTAGTTCTTCCGCGAATTCCACTTCTGCTCAACCTTTCCTTCGACGGCCTCCACTCTCTGTTCAATGGTTCCAATTTGCTTGATCTCTTGGAATTTGTTTTCGAGAATGTTTTTGTGCTCATCGAGTTTTGCATCCAGAGAGTTCTTGGTCTCTTCTGGTCTCTTAATCTGTTTGTCGAATTTGTTTGTGAGCAGCTTTATCAGTGCCATCATGTCGGTAGGCGTACTCACGTGTTCTTCCATCTCGACGACAAACAAAACAGTTTCAGGGTCACCACTGTCCTCTGCGATGGCATTCTCCAAACGAAGAATCAGCTTTTTCTTCAAGCCCGTCTGTCTGGAGAATTTCTTTTATTAAACTCTCTCTCTTTAACTGGAGTAGTGTCAGATTTCCTATTTTCTGGCCCATTTCGGCTACAAAAGTATTTGTCTCAGTTTTTGTAACTTGGACTATTCTGTTTTTGCAGCACTTAAGAAGTTCTGACACCAATTGTTGCGTTTTTATTTATTAAAATATTCGTCAAATACAACTTCTTTTCTCTTCTTTATATTTTCTATTACTATTTTATATTCGTCTCCTGTCACCCTTTTTTATATTCACCTTTTGTGATATTTTCGTTACAATATTTAAATAATAATATATTAAGGATGAAAGTGAGAGGACAGGACAGGACAGTGGGTGCTAAGTGCTTGACACTGGTACATGGTTTGAGGGGCTTGTTATACGTATTCAATTTTGCCCTTGCATTTTTGAGTAATGACGATTATAAACAATTTTATGAAGCTTATCGTATATTACACTTGATAAAAGTCTTAAGCAATCGGTAAGGGATCCCTTTTTTTATTAGGGGTTTGTATAATATAAAGAGCGGCAGAGACAACTTAGTTTTTTTTCCAAGGCTTGTATTAAGTTTCGACTGTCTAAGAATAGGAAAGGACCTTCGGCTGCATCGTTAAAAAATAAATATTTAAGGGTTGGGCATTGGCAGGGGTGTTCATGAAGTAACGGGAATTCGCATAACTTCGCGGTCTGATTCACTTAATTTTTTCGTGATGTTTACAAAAATATTGAAACATGCGGGTATAAAAATTGTTAAAATGAGAGCATATACATTTGTATGTAGCTCGCACTGTGAAAAAATTATCAGATCTCGTGTAGAACCAAACTTGTAACTCTACTTGCCCTAACTATTCGTGATGTTGTTCAAGATGATTTTTACGGTAGATGGCTGCAGCTTGTCGAATTTGTTCATTTCGTGATAATTCGGAAGTTTTTGATCTTTCTCTCTTATTTTTCTTAGGTCTGCCTGCTTTCGTCGAAGTGGGACCACCGTTATAAGAAATAGTTCCTCATAAAATATTATTTTAATAGACTTCAAGAGTGAATGGGTAAATAGCTACTGCAGCGATGAGTTCCGGGGTACCGCCATTAATATTGCAATCCAATATATCGCGTGAATAACACTGGGAATCATGATAGGTGTCCCCATTGTCGCACAAATATAACGCATACAATTCATGTGCACTTTTAAATCAGTAGAAAAATCGACAACGTTTAAACTAACAAAACATACCTAGGTACAACCCTATCAAATCTGAGGAAAACTGCCTTGCACTTAAATAACCCTTCTGAATAAATTCTAAACGAATACCGGATTAAATGCAACTTTTTGCCTAGTACATCTAAATAAGTATTCCGAAAATAATGCATTCACCAATACAATCGACGAGTTCGCTGTCAAGGACTATTATTTTTAGCAATGTGCGGGTACGAGTGGGCAGGGGGCGTTCCCGTACTAATATTTATGACGTATAATACTCGTAATATCGTTGAGGTGGATTTGAATTTGAAAGAATTTTCATCGGAATGGCTGTATGGTTGTATGATGTGTATGGTTGATTTCTGTATTTGCTTCATCATCAATCACAGCGGTAAACATTAGGCGTTTTGCGCGTGCTTAATTCCATTCCCTAATTTAAAGAGTAGGGGGGATTTACTAAAAATCCTGAAATATGTATTTTTTTATTTGCAACAAACTTTAGCTTCGCTAAACATTAATTCTAAAATATAAATGGCTAAACAGAAAATTTTGTGAGTTGTTCTCGTTTGTATTGTGCTGTAGGTTTATCGAAATACAGTAACTACTATAGTTCAGGTTTATTTTTAGGGGCTAGAAGAAGCTCATAATATTGTACATGGTGCAGAAGGATATCGGGTCGAACATACAAAATAAAACGCAAATCAATTGCCACATACAATTCCAGGGCGGCAAAAGTAATAGTTGAGGCATGAAACTGATATTGAACAGGCCACTAATCCCCAATCAATTGTCATAGAAAATTCCATGGCAGCAAACTAATGGTAAGGCATGATTTTTAATTAAATTAATGAGCTGGAAATGATATTCAAATTAAATATTTCAATTCAACCGCAATTACCAAAGTTTGGAATAAAATAACCACTTTGATATTTCATTAATTAATTAAATTAAGGACAAGTTCCAATGAAAAAACCATAGCAGGTGGACTCCCACACTTTTTGTTTTGTTTTCCCATAATTTTTACTAATTTTATAAAATTACTCAGTTGAACAATGCTGTAAATTCACACACACTTGCATGCATTTTGACTTCTTATTTTATTTCACGGTGTTTGACTTCATGCATACATCGAGTTCATGGATACCAAAATGCTACTATGGAATGAAAGCAGTGTTGTACATATTTGCCCCTAGCTCAAATATGCTCTCATTACTTACTGGGTTAGTAGTTAGTATCCACATACCATTCTGTGGTTAGTTGCTGCTGTTACTGTGTGGTGTGCTTCTCTCTGTCCGTTTATAGTCAGGCCAACCACAGGTTCCAGAGCCGATGTCGGCAAATGTACTTTAAAAAATTAACAAAAATAACTTTTATGCAACACATTTCGGAAAGTTGTGTTGTTCTAATGGGATGCTTTAAATGGATTGCTATTTACTTTCAGTAAAGAATATTCGCTGGACCGAAACTGCTGCTCATCCAGACCATGCGTCACTATTCGGTACAGGTGATAGTTGGAATGAGCGATATCTGGCAGATGAGGTCGGACGTCCCATTTCAGTGTTTCTAGGTTTAAACGACCTGAGCAATATGATTGATCATGTGTTGTCCTGCTTTGTCCAATGCTCGGTTCAAAAGCATCAGTAATGATTGATAGCAAGCTCCTGTGAAAGACTCAAGTGATTCATATACCGTCCTTCCAATGAAATACACAACATGGGCTTCGATCCAAGGATGTGCGAGTAAGCTGTGTTCAATGAAGCTGTTCTGGACTATCAAGCACAGAAATGTACAGGTTTTTGTGTGGACTGAATGACTGGGATTTGTTGTTGAAATATGTTTCCTCCGTGCAGAGACGGGTTAAGAATATCCCTGCAGCGATACCTCTCGCTTGTCGTAAAAGGCGACTAAAACAAAGGTAAACAAAAATCACATCTAGGCAATTTAGAAAACACCAAGGTGAGCCTAGGGACACATATACCACCATTAAACTGCCTCACAAGTGTACATGCAAATCAGTGGGTTGATACGACTGGAGATCACCGCTGTTGTAAGGGTAAGATCAAACAAAAAAATCTGGAGCATGCCCGTGTCACAAAAAAAAAAATAAGGCAGGCCGAAAAACAATTGGTGCAAACAAATGCAAAAACACCAGCATTTGATTGGCCTCAGCGATAAAGTAATCCCAAACCGGGAAGCCCGCCGCTACTTTCTGAGGTCAAACCGGCGGACCCCACAAGCGGACCAGTAGGAATGCAGTTAAGTGGGAAGGTTATGGTCCTACACTTCTGACCATAACAACGCCGGAAAAAGGAAAAGAAGAATTCTGAAATATGTTTAATACAATCTAACAAATAAGAAGGGTTTCGTTTTTTTGACAACTGACATAGCGCTGTACTTTTCTGTTCTATCTTGATCTGACAGCATTCACGAGTCCGTCCTGTCCTGTTCTATTCTTGTGTCTTTCTCATTGAAC
Source organism: Merodon equestris (assembly GCA_958301585.1). NCBI lineage: Eukaryota > Metazoa > Arthropoda > Insecta > Diptera > Syrphidae > Merodon > Merodon equestris. The sequence goes on along the minus strand of OY284413.1, from coordinate 152,785,332 downwards.
CTAATTAGGTATAATATTATATTTTTAAATACGAGGTGGCGCAAAATTAATCACCCTATCGGAAGTTGTTATAATTTCTGCAAATGGCGTCCTACGTCAATGATATTTGACATTTATGAACTAGACAGCCTCAGTATACAAACAGTCAAGCAATGGTGCGCTATATTCCGCAAGAGTGTAGAATAATTGTGTCCATTTTTTGACCAATAATCGGTCAGTGGTGCGCAGAGTAAATTTCGACGTCGATTTCCTAATCGTGTCGCGCCAACTGGGCAAACATTCCAGCGCTTACTTACTCGACTCGAACAAACTGGAACCACAGGAGACGATGCAGGACATGACCGCCACCGAACTGGTCGTTCGCCCGAGAATATCGCGGCTGAGGCTGCCGATGTCGCTGAGAATGAAGAAACATCAACCAGACGACGGCCCTTACAATTGGGCATCACCAGACGGATCTTACAGCGAATTTTAGTGAAAGACTTACACATGTCTCCGTTCAAAGTATAGTACAAACAGTGCATCAGTCAATGCCTGCTGACCAAAATCATCATGAGCGAGGCGCATTTCGACTTAAGCGATTATGTCAATAAGCAAAATCTTCGTTTCCAGGGCACTGAAAATCCGCGTGTGATGCACGAAGAGCCATTACATCCACTCGAAGCTACTGTGTGGTGTGGCGTATTTTTTGAGGACGCCATCGGTAATACGGTAACTGTTACTGACGAACGCTACAGGATTATAATAAACGACTTCTTAGTGCCGGATTTGGATGAGCGGGGCTTGGTGAACATGTGGTTTCGACAAGACGGACACACAGTACGAGCCACAATGGATATTGTTTAGGCAGCGAGATCGGCCGATTTACCTATCCCAGATTTTTTATTTTTTTTGGGGTAACTTGAAGTCGGGGCTTTTGACAAAAAGCCTCAGACAATCGCAGCTCTTAAGGGCAATATTGGACAGGAATGCGAGCAGTTATCACCGGAAATCTTGCGGAAAGTCCTGGGAAATGCGATTAAATGGGTACAAAAGTGCATCAACACTGGCGTTCCATCACTCAAAATCATTTCTTTTTTATTCAGTAAAAAAGTAATTCAAAAGCAAAATTGGATCTAAGCCACCTTGTATTAAAATGTCAAAACGAAGTTTAAGTTCTAGTTGTTGAAAGTTGTAGTTATTGTTAAGCAAACATATGATTTCCTTGAAAATGCGATTAAAGATTGTTTAGATGTTATTGATTATTCTGATCAGGACCAAGATTATTTCCTGGATGAGAGCAACACGGAAAAGCCAAAATTCTCTACGATATATCAAAAGTCTCTACGATATATGTACATATTACTTCCTCTCAAGCGTCAACGTATTGAACAAGGCAAGCAATCAGAGAATTCTGAGCGAGGCCTGCAGTCAATGACCTTTGAACTGCCTCAGCCTATGGCGAATGATGAAAATGTACCAAACACTTCAGGTATATCCGCACAAAGACTATCGCTACAATCACAGTCTGAAATTTGTTGGGGTCTAGTGATAAATGACGACAAGAACATTGATTTCAAATACAACAATCCGATTGAGATTGATAAGCAAGTTGTAATGAATTTTTAAGGGGAATCTCCTGTACACTATTTCCCGCATCTTGTTGCCGAGTAAGATCTCCAATTGATCGTTGGAGAAACTAATCGTTATGCTCAAAATCTAGCGACGAAAATTATCTGGTGAAGGAGTTTATCGTTTCGGTAGCACATACCGAACAAACGCCACAAATATGGCATGAAAGAATTCAAACTTTGCGTTCAAGGAGGATATCTCAATACAATATTATAGATTGCACGGGACGAGATGCCGAAAGAAAAACCTCGATAATAGAAAGTATAGTGTTTGAATGGTCTATACTACTGCTTTATCGAGTCAGAACTGTCTGCACTGACCAAATTCCTGCTAAAAAAACTGCTTTTATTGCTACGCTACCGTTGTTTCGTTAGTACAACTCACCAGCTTTTGTAGGTGTGTAAATGAAGAAAGGGGAATTAATATCCAAGCAGAGATTTAACCATGCTAAACTGGAGGCGAAACGTGTTGGTGTTGGAAATCGTCGCTGGCAACCATACAACCGCTGAAAAGAATATTTCCGACTAAAAGACACTCTCATCTCCTTAGGACCTTCAAATGGTATGGCAAAGTAGGCATTCATATGTTGTTAGGATCATGAACAGTCAACACCTTGATCCTCTTTAACATGATAAATCAAAAAAAAACATGAGCATTACGTACTCAAGAATCAATCGCATAATCGCAAACATCGACTGCTCAAAGCTTGTACAAGGCTGATGAGGTTCACAAATGTAATGACAAGTTGTCGATAGATTTCCAAGGCTACCAGATGACATTTCTGAATAGTAGGCGTTGTTAGCCAGTAAAAGGCCAGTAGAAGTATTCCGTTTCAAATGGCATTCATTCGCCGAAAGTTTCCTAAGAGTCACGGTGACTATTAATCTCATTTGATCCTGATGGATTCGGAAGGAAAAATCGACAAAATGGTGTTATTCCTCTGGTTTAATGTGCACAACAATTAAAATTGTTTCATTTTTAAAATAACTTCATTACACCTATAGGCAAAATGCCTAAATTCAACCTGAAATATCTTCGTAACCAATACAGCTTACTAGCCCTGTTGAAAAACTCTAAGCATGACTATATTTTTTGCTTACTAGGGCTTTTGTCCCAAAATTGTCCTATATCTAGGCTGGGGACGTTTAAAATAAGAAGAATTTTGATGATTTAAGATCTCACTTCCTCTTATTAAATTTATTAAGAATAAAGAAGTTTCATAAAAAAAACTAAATAAAATTGAATTTTTTTCAAGATAAAAAAACTCATTTTGTTTGTAACTTTAAAAGCATAGTTGCTATTATAATTCCTGGTTTTTAGACTATGAAATCTGAGTCCAAGTTCCAACATTGTAAAATAGTAGTGGCCCATTTCTTAATGTCTGTTATAGTCTAGCTTCGGGTCGCGGGCTGAATATCTTACGAATCATTTCTTCAAAATTCATCTCTATATTGTTTTCGCAACACACATCATACTTAAAATACTTTTTGTTTTCTTTTGATTGCATTGCTTTTGATTCTAATTTAATTTGATTTAAATTCAACTAGGTCTTGATCTTCGACATCGGCCATTGCTAGGTAATGGATCTCTAACACTATACATATAATGAATTTAATTTTGTCTCAATCACACTTATTTTATCCTTAAATATTTAAAATTGAAATTGAAACAAGATGAGAAACAGGACGAGTTTGCCAGGAGTCAAGCTATAATTCCAGGTCTTCAACCTTGAATTTTGCCAACTTTTTTTGCCTTTCGTGTCTGTCCGTCTGTACGCATATATCATATATCTACAAATTTGCGTGAAGTGAATCGTATATATGGTACAAATATGTCGACTTTCATCCTGTGAGTAACACTGGTGCCAGAGCCGCTGTACGTGAATTCATCTGTAAGTCTGCAATTAATTGTTTTAAACTGGGTATGGTAATTGGAGGTAATGAGTCATAGTAACAGGATGATGATTTTCCAAGTTCGGAATATCACATGGGGCGAAACTATTTTTGGTCCAAGGAAAATTTAAAGGGTATGCAGCCATAATTGTAATTCTAGGGTTAAGTCGATAGACATTTGGAGATATAAGCACCATGATAATCATTAAGAAATATTTAATCGAATAAAGTACAGCGTCAGCAGCCAAAATTTCGTTCAAAAAGGTTCGACTTCTCGTTTATTCCCCTATTTATCAAAGCTCGTTAGATTTCATTTTATCCATAAACGGCTATACTAATATCCGTTTATAGCCAAGGCTTCAAATCTTCCATATATCAATTACAACTTCAAAATATTAATTTACGGAGCACGTACATATCTATTTATTTTCTTGATAACAAAGGTATATTGTACAATACTTTCGGCGTTAACGTGCAGTGGTAAGTGCCGTCATAAAAGGTGAATTTATTACAATCAGTCTGAATTGCTTAATTGCTTTTATTTTAGCGGTTAAATTAATTAAATGTTTGCCTTCAAACGTTATAAGCCACGACACTCGTACATACGAGTATTTTAAGGCTAATTAACCATAAATCTGAAATATAACTCAAAAAAATTGCTATATAGATTTTTTTATACCAGGGCAGTTATATAACTGTAATGTGTCCAATCCACGTTCATTATGTCACAAATTAAAAGTTTTATTTACGAAATCGAAATAAGTATAACTCAATAACGTAGTAAATGAAACTCAGAAGAAAACAGATGTTTCAAGGAATAAAAGTAGAACATTTTACCCGTCAATAGGGAGTCGAACAGAAAGGTTCATGACGTTCAAGTATTAGCTAATCGCAAACCACGAAGGTCCTAGTAAATATGTAAAAGAAGTATTGCAGATCGGGCTACACTAAAAGCCAGTAAAAGGAGCAGTTACCATGCTCAAAAAACTGCAACGTAAATTTAATTTGAAATTAGACGAAAACTGCCAATCTTCAAAAAAATAGTTCTAAATACTTTGAAACAATATATTGTACATGAGGAATAAGGAAGCACTTTCAGATTTTCTGCATATATTTCTCAAAATATAAATATGCAGTACTAAAATTAAATGTTGGTAAGATAGGCCCCTACTTAACATGTTATTCCGTACTTGTATCCTCCTCCTCAATAACACCACCAACAATCGACAACTTAATCTGTTCTTCTCATCGTCCCCAGACATCTCTTGTCTCACTCATCATAACTCCCGACCTAATCACCGAAAAAATACGCAACCTACAGGACGACTACTCTCTCGGTCCCCATTGTCTGCCTGCCATAGTTTTAAAAAAGTACGCGAACCATTCTATTTTACCCCTTACCGCTTTATTTCAAAGCTCTATTTCTCAAGGACTCTTTCCTAAGCCTTGGAAATATGCTTATATCATTCCAGTCCACAAAAAAGGACTGAAAAACTATGTATCCAACTATCGTCCTATTGGCAAGCTCTGATGCATACCCAAATTTGTCGAGAGCATCGTTTATGTATCCTTTCACAGCAAACCCATATTTACTCCTAACAAACATGGATTCCTAAAAGGTCGATCGACAACCACTAATCTAATAGAGTTTGTTTCAAAGAAGTAGACGTTGTTGACACTGATTTCAGCAATGCCTTTGACAAAATGTCTCACAAAATTATTTTCCTCAAGCTCGCTGGCCTCGGTTTCTCTCACGGATCTCATAGATCAAATCTTATTTAGAAGATCGTCAATATAATGTTATTTTCAGATTTTTATCTCTGATCCAATTAATACTACCTCCGGTGGCCCAGAAGGTGTTATCGGCCCATTAATATTTATTTTAACCATTAATGTTGTTTTCACTATATATGCTGCTGGTATGAACATATTTAAACGCATATCTTCCCCTGTCGACTCCAACTCTCTGCAATCTGACCTTAACAGGTTCACTACTTGGTGTTAAAAAAACCATCACGAGCTCAACGTCAGCAAGCGCTCTTCCTCACCACCCAGAACCTACATTATTCATAATGAAACCGTTTCCCTGTCAACTTCTTGGTTTGATCTAGGGGTTATTTGCGACCGTGAAATTAATGTTCGCCTCCATATCGACAACATTATCAAACGTGCCAACTCTACCACAAGTATTAGTGACCTTGTGTGTGATGACGTTCACATTTTAAAATCAGCCTTAATCAAACGCGTTTTTCTCAAAACTACTTTTTTTCGAATTTGTATACACTCTTTTTCGCAGAATTTTCGACCAATTCTTACGAAACTTAGCACACATTTTCTTTATATATATGTATATGCTCTATTTAAACTTGAATCATAAATAATATCTTTATTTTTACTTTTTTTTATTGCATAAAATGAACAGAAAAACTGTTAAAATCGTACTTAATTTTCGCATTCTAAAAAAAAATTGAGCTTTTTTTATTTTTTTGTGATAATTGTAGTTCAAATAGGAGAAACACTTATGAAGAAGTAATTTTTTTTTAATTGATTTCTGATAAAAATTGTAACTTCCAGGATGTACTATTGGGGTGGCGACTTATAATGTGCAGCAGCTGAAATCTCTCCAGGAATTTTCAAGAAAAATATTTGAAAATTTCAGTAAATGTTCTTCAATATGTCTATGAAATATCCTTAGGAACTTAATAAAGTATATTTATTGTTTAGATTTAAAAAAAAATCATGAAAATGACCCTAAATACGTCATTTTTCACCTATTTCCCGCCTTAAGTCTTGCAAAGAGAGTTGTGTAAAATGCTTTCGGCATACTTAGTTCAAGATTTGGCGTTTTCCAGAAGCCAGATAAAGCCACTATTGCCACAATGACTTGTTTGTATTATTAATTGTGGCTTATTGTAATTTAAATTGAATTTAATAAAGAAGAAAAACAGTCTTACCTCGGAATTCCTGAACCTCGCATGCTGATATTCATTGACGAAAGATTTTCCCCTGGCTTCTCAATAGCTTTTAAAAAGTTTAGAGTTTCAAATTTTAGAGTTTAGAGTTTCAAAATTAAGTAATTCGCGGTATCCTTTTTCTTTCCTGTCTCGACCTATTTATTCAGGACACGTTACGTCCTAGAGATTTATTCTCAAATTAATCGTTCTATTTCCTGTAATTATCGCTAATGCGGTTCCGAATCGGTTCATGTCGGTATTTATGATTCCAATATCGTTGGATATTTCATTTCTTTATACATTTATATAAGGACAATATATTTATTTTTAAATTCAAATTTATGAAATAATATTGGTAATACTGAGTCTAAACACGCTCAAGTTTAAGAATTTGAACATCATTTAAGGTTTATGAGCGTCTTGTTTTCCTTTTGGGATTTAGGTAGGATTTGCTACCCATAGTACCTACACAAATATACATAGTAATTGTAAGCGCGACGGAAATTTTTTTCTGGCTTATCATTATAATTTATAATTTACCATATTCAGCATGAATTATTCCCGTTATATTACACATGTGTGTCAAAAATGTAATCTACGACGGAACTGTGTCTATTTTTTTATAATAAAGCGATTTTTGTTATTAATATCGCGATTCCGGAACAAACTCATTGTTTTTAAAGCAAGTACAGCACCTTAACTATAAATAGAACTAGTTAAGACGAATGTAATGAGCCCATACTTAATAGGTTTAATAATGGGCAATCGTCTCCTACCTTCGAGTTCCATCATCATGAGAGTACCAGCTCAGTAGTACCAGCATAAATGGGTGTTTCAAATCGCAGATATGTTTGAAAGTAATGTAAATACCCATTGTGTCTAAGATCTAGAGTTGCGCAAAATAGTTTCAACCCAGGAACGAACATGGAACGTTTCCTTTCCCAGTCGGAACTAGTTCCTGAAACTATCTCCTCGGAACTGTCGGAACTATCGGAACTATTAGTATGATAGAGAGATCCATATCCGATCCTTCATACCTAATTCGTTCACGAAACACAGAACGAATTGCCTGTACGAGTATGTTGCGGACATTATTGTTTGATCACTCTTCTGCCATGCCAGTTCCAGTGTGTGCGTGTGCATAAACTGTTCGAGCTACATCAATGTATACGATATTTATTCACATTTTGTTTTTGGTTATCTACTTCGTAGTATTAGACATGTTCGATTGCATTTATCTTTCTTTTCGTTTTGTCTGTGATCACGTTGTTCTACAACATTGTAGTCGTACGACCGCGTCGTTCTGACGTTCGGCTGGGTTGTATAATATGAACGCCGCTATTGATAAATTTCTAGGTTGAATAGAACTATGGACATGTCATCGTTCAGTTTGAGGAACGATCGTAAATGTTTCCGACTGAGGACATAGTTCCTGGAACTATACATGTCCTGAATTACCCAACTCTACTAAGATCCCTACCACAGCTAACAAAAAGTGGTAATAACCTTGAAACGCCTGAACAGATCTTCATAAATTGTAGCTAAGAACCATCTCGATCACGGTAGCTTTCAAACAAAAAAAAATCATGCCACAGACAGACACACAGACAAACAGACACGTCAAACTTATAACACCCCTCTTTTTGCGTCGGGGGTTAAAAATAGCAGATGTTTGGGTATTGATTCCAAAAGTATTTATTTCTCTTGTATCGAATGATGCCGATAATTTATATGATGTAATGGGTATTGTCAGGGAAACAGCTGAAGCCCATCGGGAGCAGAATCGTTCATTCTAACTTCGAAAGGGTAAATAAACATTTTGTTCGTAGACGAAAATAGAGGGCTCAAACCTATGCAGCACCAACGTTACCAGGATTTTTCTGCCGTGTCGCAACGGATGGATTGGGTTCTGGTGACGTCTTACAAGCCCGTTGTGGCTCTGAATACCGTACATCTTATTATCCAGTAAGTTATTAATAACCCCTTTAGTCTACCTTTGCATTTGTTGTGATTGATAAAATTTTGACGATCATTTCGGTTGATTCTTCTTTGCTACCGGGATGAAACAGGAAATAGCTTGATTTTTGCACTATCACCAGGGGTACTGGCTTTAATATTTCCGCTTCTATCAACCGACCATCCTCCTTTTGGTTTTGTCCAGTAATGAATAACGCATAGGACGATAGCGAATGAACTTTGGAGTTGCACCTTGCTTGAGTTCTAGATGCGCTTCGTAGTCTTTGCACCTAATTAATCGCTTTAAGAAAAGATCCGCATGTAATTCGCAAAGTCTACTAATAAAAAAAAAAAAAAAGGCTTATAAAGGGTGACGCCGCCGGCCCACAATCCACACCAAACCATAACTTTATGAGGATGCATTGCCACTTGGTTAACCTTGCGTGGATTTTAACCCATATACGTCAATTTTGCCATTCATTTAAAAATACTCCTTGTTGCTTAAGATGATTTTTCGGCCAAAACTGGGGTCATCTTTTAAACGCTGCGAAACTCAGTCAGCAAATAAACGGCGTTGTCTATGGCCCTGAGCTTTGAACTCTTGGGTCAGCTGGATTCTTTTGCAGTTGTACGTTGAAGATTGCATAAGGCCGAATTCTTGGTCACGGCGATTGGAATTTCGTCACCAAACATTGGAGAGTCGACTGTAAAGGGGTCACCTAGTCTACCGTAAAATGGGCGTAACTAGCAACCTTTGCACTAAAGAACACTCATTTTGATAATAAAGTTCTATAATTTGGACGTGATGTTTAATGGTGTAACTTGTCATGGAGATTTGGCATCAATAATTGAATAATAAACAACAATTCTGACAGATATCACCAAAACAACATGGCCGTCAAAAGCCTCCAAAATCTAACCGCGCCAATTGAAAAACCCTTTATATACATAATATACGAGGGGTGATCCAAAAGTAATGGTGCAAATAAAATCTGGCAATTAAAGTTAACAAAAAGATGCAAGTCAATAACCGATATCTTTTTGATGGCTGGTTTCAGTTAGCTTAATGCTCAGTTGCTTTTAAATATAATTTTTTGAATTGTTCATTTGTTTTAATTATTTTAGGTTAATCATAAAGCCGAAAGGCATAATCTTATGTTGCTTTACTTTAGAATGGTCTATAAGGCCTGTTCAAAGTAGCAGTACTTAGTCATGTTGTCAAGTCATGTACTCTATTTTATCGATCAGTTGACTAGTGGACGTGCAACGACACAGACCTAATAAAAATTGCTTAATTCGAAGTGGTTTCTTTTCGTTTTCTTTTCGTTTTCGTTTTCTTTATATCAAATATAAAACAATATTTGATGAGTTTTTGGTGACCCCGACGTGATCTACAATTAATTGCATTGCATTTCGTTTTCTTTCGGTCGGATAAATTCGTTATCGTCAATTCGGACACATACAATTCGTCAATTCGGACATTGTATGCATATATGTACATACACATATCGGTCGACGTCAGTTGCAGTTTTCTCGTGTGCACATTGATTCCCGTTTGAGACATCATTCGATTTCATTAATTCCCGTTCGACACATATCCGAGACATATTCTCACTTAATAAGGTGGACACCGTTTCAGTTTTACAACTACGGGAACTCAGCGACAAGATAAGCTCACATCTTCGTGCACTCCAGACCATGGGTACCAGCGACCAGTTAGCTGACTGCCTTCTTATACATCTTGTTACTCAAAAGCTGGACTCCAGGTCACGGATCAAATGGGAAGAACAAACGCCGGTCAACGCCATACCTACATGGGAGCTAATGTCGTCGTTCTTGGAAAAGAGATGTCAAATGCTGGAAAGTGTTGAAAATGCTGTGGTAAGAGACCCACCCAGCAAGCAGGTGAGCAAAAAACCTTTTCATAACACCAACAACAATCGAAAGGTTCTAGTTACGTCGAGTAACAGTAAATTTGAATGCACATTTTGCAATTCGTGCGATCATGCAATTCAAAACTGTCCAAGGTTTTTGAGCTTATGTCCTGCCGTTAGATACAAAGAATCAAAACGATTGCAACTATGCTTAAATTGTTTGAGGAAGGGACACTTGCTAAAGGAATGCAAATCCAGATGCTGTCGTCATTGTCCAGCAAAGCATCATTCTCTACTTCATATTAATGCGCATGACTCTCCTTCATCAACTTCGGCTGAATCTTCGAGCTCCCCAACTACTTCACACTCTACTTTGATATCCACATCGCATACTGATTCTCAACGCGAGAACCCGAGGGAGATTCATAGCAATTACGTCTTCATAGCTACTGCTATTATTTTCGTTAAGGACAAGGCTGGATCCTTGGTTCCTTGCAGATCAATTTTGGACTCAGCTTCGCAGCTACATTGCATTTCTACTCGTATGGCGAACCAATTAGGACTCAGGAAAACAAAATCGTCAACGCTCATATCTGGCATCGGACAGGCAGATTTGGTTTGCAATGAGTCAGTTGAAATCATTATGCAGTCTCGATTCGGAGATTACTCCACCACCTTTACCGCCACAGTCGTTCCCACTATCACAGATAACCAGCCTAGCTGTAACATAAATAGCTCGCATTGGAACATTCCTTCCAATATAAAATTGGCAGATCCATTGTTTTTCAAGTCGCAAAGAATTGACATTCTTATAGGAGCTGAATTGTTCTTTGAACTTCTGTGTGTGGATCAGATACGGTTAAGAGGTAGCTTGCCATTATTGCAAAAAACCAGACTGGGCTGGATTGTCTCCGGAGGCAATCAGCAAGTAGTCAGAAAATCATCGTGCTTAGCCCTAACTGAGAACTTACCATCCGAAGCAGCTGATAGTAATTTGCAGGACTTAGTTAGGCGCTTTTGGGAAACAGAGGATTGCAGTCTATCTCTATCAAGGGTTACGAAAGCAGAAGAAGAGTGCGAAATTCATTTTCGAGAAAATCACATTCGTTTGGAAACCGGTGCCTACTCTGTCAGGTTACCTGTTAAGATTTCTCCCACTAAACTTGGTGACTCATATGAACAAGCATTGCGTCGTTTCGAAAATTTGGAAAAAAGATTCAAAAACAGAACTGAGCTCAAACAGCAATATTCGGAGTTCGTAAAGGAATACTATAATCTATCTCATATGTCACTCGTGAGATCATTGCCTCAAGGAGTTCCTACCTTTTTTCTTCCGCACCATTGCGTAATGAAGGCTGACAGCACAACTACGAAATTGCGCGTGGTTTTTGATGGGTCGTCAGTAACATCTTCCGGACTTTCGCTGAATGATATCCTTCATGCAGGCCCAACCATTCAGCCCAAATTATTCGACATATTATTGAGATTTCGTTCATTCAAAATTGCATTGACTGGAGATATTTGCAAAATGTATCGTTGTGTTCGTGTATCATATCCTGATAACTACCTTCAATGTATTTTGTGGAGAGAAAATCCACAAGACTCGCTTCAGATCTACAAGCTAGATACCGTCACCTATGGAACAAAGCCAGCTGCCTTTCTTGCCATTCGGGCTATGCATCAGTTAGCAATTGATGAAGAGAAAATGTATCCTATAGGCGCAAAGATTGTCCGCCAAGATTTTTATGTGGATGATATGATTTCCGGTGGTAACTCTGTCGAAGAAGTACTTGAAATTATGAGTCAGACTAAATCGCTTCTAATGAAGGGACATTTTAGATTGAGGAAATGGTCCTCGAACAGTGTAGAAGTCCTCAAAGAAGTTGAGGAGGATGTAGACCAATACTTAAATTTTCATGATGGTAGCAATGTAACCAAAACTCTTGGCTTGATGTGGGAACAAAGAGCTGACAATTTCCTGTTCTCGTGTACTACGTTTCCAAATCATCAAAAAATCACCAAACGCACCATACTGTCTTATATCGCGCGATTTTATGATCCACTAGGTTTAATTGGACCCATAATCAATAAAGCCAAAATATTTCTGCAACTCCTGTGGAAGGAAAAAATTAACTGGGATGAAAGCCTCATGCAATCATTGCAAACTAGTTGGCTCAGTTTTTGTGAGGAGTTTCGACTAGTTAGCGGCTTCAGCTTTCCAAGATATGTTTTACACTGTCACGCTGAGATTGAGTTACACTCATTTTGCGACGCTAGCCAGGCAGCGTATGGTTCTTGCATATATGTAAGAGCTGAACGTAATGGACAGGTGGAAATAAATTTGCTTTGCTCGAAATCAAGAGTTGCGCCGCTCAAAACATTAACTATTCCCAAACTAGAATTATCAGCCGCAATGTTGCTTGCTGAACTGACAAATTCTTTAACCTCGCTGGATATCTTCGAAGGTGAAGTACATTGCTGGTCGGATTCTACAATTGTTTTATCGTGGCTCAAGGAAGAGCCTTCTAACTTCAACGTATTCGTGGCAAACAGAGTAAGTAGGATTCAAACGCTAACTAGAGGAATGACATGGCATTATGTGCCTTCTTCACTGAATCCCGCTGACATTCTTTCGAGAGGAGCTACTCCCAACGAACTCAAAAATTCATCTCTTTGGAAACATGGGCCAGTATTTCTTCGAAACTGTCGTTCTGAGTGGCCAACTTGTACTGTATTTGATCATGATTTACCCGAGAGACGTAGACGTGTTCTACTCTCGTCCACTCGGTTTGTAGATTTTTCTCTTGATTGCAAATTTATCAATTCATTTTCGCGCATACAAAGAATTTATGCTTACATTTACAAATTCGGAAAAATAATTAACAGAAATGATTCAAATGGACATCTTTCTACAAAGGAAATTCAACAAGGAACATATATATTAATTCGGATGATTCAGAGGGTACATCTATCAGAAGAATACAGGAAACTCGAATCAAATAAGAGGCTTAATTCATCAAGCTGTATCTATTCACTTCATCCCTTTCTCGATTCTAATGGTTTACTTCGGGTAGGAGGGCGGATACAAAACTCTACGCTGGATTTTGAATCAAGGCATCCCATCATTTTGCCCAAGCGTCACCCTCTAACAGACTCTATCATCGATCACTTTCATCGAAAACTTTTACATGCTGGACCCCAGTCGTTGCTTGCATCAATAAGACTTTGCCTCTTCATATGTTTCGCCACTAAAGCCGTTCATTTGGAGCTAGTAAAGGATTTGTCAACTGCAGCCTTTTTAGCTGCACTAAAGCGATTTATCAGCACCAGGGGAAGGCCAAAAACTATTTGGTCAGACAATGCTACAAACTTTGTTGGTGCGAAAAATGAGCTAGCGGATCTTCGAAAGTTGTTTCTTAATGACAACCATACTTATCAGGTTCAGCAGCAGTGTCTCGAGGACGGTATGGATTGGCGATTTATTCCTCCCAGATCTCCTCATTTTGGAGGGCTTTGGGAGGCCTCTATAAAGTTAGCTAAGAGTCACTTTTGGCGTACAGTTGCTCTCACGGCTTTGAACTTTGAGGAGCTGAGAACCTTAGTTTGTCAAATTTCGGCTATTATTAACTCACGACCCTTATGTCCTATTACAGAAAATCCTGACGACCTCGAAGTGCTGACTCCAGCCCACTTTCTCGTTGGGGCTCCCTTCACATCCATCGTTGAGCCGGACGTCACGACGCTGAATATCAATCGTCTCAGCCGTTGGCAGCGCGTTTGCTACATTCAACAGGTGTTCTGGAGGAAGTGGAGCACCGATTATCTGACTACTCTTCAGCAGAGAAACAAATGGCGTTCGTCTTCACCCAATATAGCAGTCGGCAACATGGTGTTATTAAAGGACGAAAACCTTCCACCTCTAAAATGGCCCCTGGCTAGGGTTATCGAAATCATCAAAGGAGCTGATGGCATTGCTCGTGTTGCGGTAGTTCGAACAAGTCGTGGAATAACCAGGCGTGCAATCACAAAGCTATGTATTCTTCCCATTGAAGACAATTCAGTTGAAGGCCTAAGCCCTCCAACGGGGGAGAATGTTCAAAGTAGCAGTACTTAGTCATGTTGTCAAGTCATGTACTCTATTTTATCGATCAGTTGACTAGTGGACGTGCAACGACACAGACCTAATAAAAATTGCTTAATTCGAAGTGGTTTCTTTTCGTTTTCGTTTTCTTTATATCAAATATAAAACAATATTTGATCAAGGCCCGTAAAGTATTTTAAGACAGTTAAGCTAGTTTTGAGCATTTTTGTCTAACGTAAGATAAGGGAAATATGAAATAAAAGAAAAACCAAAACGAAGCTAAAAAGATAATCCGATGCTATGTTTTTTTCCAGAATTTTTCACAAAGTTCATTTTAAGATCGAAAGACATAATTTTGTATGCTTTAGACTGTGCACAAGAACGGTATAAAGAACGAAATAAATAAAGGCTGCATATGGGCAACGCATGCTTCTTCACATTAAAGGAACTATTTAAAACTCTATAATAATACCAGTGACACTTTACGGATGTGAAACTTGATCTCTGACTTAAAAGGAAGTTTTATGAATACAAGATTTTAAGGCGAATTCGTGGTGAGAAAATGGACGAAGGAATATGTGAATGGAGACAACTACACAATCAAGTTCTCGAGAAACTCTATTCATCGACAAGTATTGTGTGAGAATTAAGATCGCGAAGACTAATGCATTCCACACACGATTCAATTTTCAACTGAATCGGTTGTTGCCTAAATCAAATCGTGTGTGGCCTTGTTATGTGATCGATTCTACGGTTGACGATTTGGTTGATGAAAAATCAAAAGATTTTGAAATTTCCAGGTTGATGGACAAGTTGGTCAACTCAGTTGAATCGTGTGTGGGCAAGTCAGCTGACAAGCTGTCAAATTTGAAAATTTGTAGTAGATACACTCCGCGACAACTGGTTGAGACACCCCCTCAATTTTGAGGTTTCCCAATGATTTTGTTCAGCAACTGCAATATATGCTACTGTTAAATAATTGTTACTAATTCTTATGTAAATTCTTAGAGCTGTAAGCCGGCTTTCCGTTATCTCGTGTAAATTTAAATTTTTTCCTCAATTGACCGCGACAACTGGTTGAGACAGTATTGTAAATTTTATAAATTAAAACAAAATTTTGATTTTTTTTAAATATGTAAATTTATATTTCTAGTAATGAGTACTTCCTCCATTATTGCTTACAACCTCGAACATTATTGACGGAAGGGATTTAAACAACCTTTTTACCATCTTTCGCGGCAGATTTTGCCATTCGTACGTAATGGCATTTTAAAGTTCTTCCACCGTATTAAACTGACGACCTTCCTTGTAAACCTCTCTAGAAAGATGTCCCCATACATTTTCAATAATATTCAAGTCTGGGTCAATGCAGGCCAGTCAAGAACAGAGAGATTATTGCATTCGAAAAAGTCTTTCACTTTTCGGGCTGTATGGATTGCCGCATTATCTTGTTGAAAAATAAAGTCAGTGCCGAACTTTTCTGTTTGACCTACGATTTCGTCGTCTAAGATTTTGACGTAATCCTCACTTTTCATGTTTCTATTTATAAAACAAATATTTGTTTTGTTTTTGTAGGATATTCCTGCCCAAATCATGATTCCACCACCGCCTTGTTGCCGTCGTTTTAAAAAGCGCTCTTCTTTTCGCAAATCATGAAAATAATGGCGAAATCCATCTGGCCCATCTAAACAAAAACACTTTTCGTCTGTAAAGATTACTTTCTTCCATCGCTTCTTCCACTTAAGATGATCTTTGGCGAATTTTAAACGGGCTTCTCGATGACGTTGAGTTAGAGCAGGTTTTCTTTTTAGACGCTTCCTCTGAAGATGTTCTGCTTCGGCTAATAAACGCTGGCAAGACCTCAGTTTTCTGTTCACATCCAAAATGCCCGCTGATGTCGCTATTTCTCTTGTTGTCGCTGTGGAGTTTGATGCGACAGTTTTGCGATTTTATTGACTGAAAAGCCGTCTTGTCGCACATTTTTTATGCTTTGCATTTCAGTCCGGTTCAACATCTTTCCAGATCCCATTTTTGTGTATTTTACTATCAATAATAATTTTGATAAATTGTTTAATACTTAAATAACTAAAACTTACCATAAAGTTACACTGCAAATAATGTCCGAAATTAAATAAATGGTAAATTCCAAAATATTCATGCCCTGTCTCAACCAGTTGTCGCGGTCAATTGAGGAAAAAATTTAAATTTACACGAGATAACGGAAAGCAGACGGCTTACAGCTCTAAGAATTTACATAAGAATTAGTAACAATTATTTAACAGTAGCATATATTGCAGTTGCTGAACAAAATCATTGGGAAACCTCAAAATTGAGGGGGTATCTCTAGTTGTCGCGGAGTGTACATATGTAAATATATCAGATACAACCATTCATTGTGAAATCGTCTACATGTGCATTGATTTTTTTGTTGTGTTGTGAAAAATTATTTTTTATTAGGAAAAAAAAAAATGACCCAAAATACATAGAAGAACTTGTGGAGAGAGATGTTAGTACTCCTTAAAGAGAATACAGTACTCTGGCGGAGTGCTGAGCCCGGAATATAAAAATAAAATGAAAAAAAAACAGGCGTGGGAACTATTGTTCAATAAATTTAAAGAAATAGAGACTGAGGCAAACTTGAATACGCTGAAAAACAGAATTACTAACAAGAACTTGCTACCGCCGTGAATTAAAAACAAATTCGGATTCCATTAAGTCAGGTGCTGGAGAAGTAGACATATACATATGTATGTACCAACCTTATGGTACTTTAACGAACTGGTGTTTCTTAGAGGCCAGGAAGTAGCATCAGAGAGTATTTCTACTCTTGATTTTGATGATTGGGTAAGTACCAATTTACATGCTATTAATAAGTTTTCAACTCATATAACTGTTTCCTCGTTTTAGAAAAGTCCATCAAAGAGATCGAAGATGACCCCTAGCAAAAGTTCGTGCAGCAAGCTTGAAAGCATTTGGAAACAATTAGATGAAGCGGATGTTTACGCAAAATTTATTTCAAAAAAATTCAAATTCTTGGACAGCTCAAACAACTTCCGTTGAAGGTCGCACAGTGGGGCCGAATGGCCAAAAAGCGGAAAAAATGCAATATTTCGAGAATGGATTAACGTAGAAGCCGGTCTTATTCGACTCAGAACAAAAAAAATACATAAAATTCAACTGTTTTTACAATTTTGAAGGAAATTAAAAACTAGTGAGGAAATGAAAGCCTATTGGCAAGATAAAAATTTTGAGTGCATATTTAAATTAAATAATGCTTACAATTAAAAATTCAAGAAAGCTTAACCCTTTGTTCACGGAGGTGTCAATAAAAATCACTTCACGAAGAATCAAACTAATCCACAAAAATTCACTTAGCACGCATTGAAAATTACCCGAAAAAAATTTGTTAACCTTATAAAATGAATAACAGTTCGTAGAAATACACTTGGTTTTACCATGTTTCTCTGTTTCACTGCGAAACCACTAGGAAGCATAGGGTTAAAGGACTGGAAAATTTTGTAAATAATAAAACTAGGGATTCAAAACCAAAGGTTGTTCAAATTGAAAAGATGCTTACGATTTGAAACTCAAGGAAATTAGATTAACAGTTCCTTAGCTACATCACTGATTTCCAGGTGCATTTTCTTTGGTTCGGGTCTCATGTTCGTGATAAAAGGATCCGAAGTCTCCAGTAGCTTGTGGAACACGTCTTCGTTGGTAGATAAACGAGACATTTTCCGCGAATTTCTGTAATCCTTATTTCTACTTTCTTCTGCCTCTTCCGACAATATTCCAACAGCGAGAATCGACTTCTGCACTATTTCAGCACTATGCAACAAAATCTTATGTACCGTGGATGGCATGAATACTTCTCAATGGCCATCTATGCTGTTTCTTTGAGAAGAGCCGAGTTTTCCTGGGTCGTTCATTGCATTGCTATTTATGACTGGATTATGCGGTGGATTAGAGTTTCGTCGACTCCCGTTATTGCACTTGTGACAATATTTGAAAAAAAACGTCTGGCAGTGTTGCCATTATTTGAAGATCTATAACGCTGCTTAACAAAGTCTATTGTGATGCCGACTTTCTCAAGAAACTCTTGTTGAATATGTTTCTTTTCATTTTCGTGCATGACTCGCGTGTCTTTTAAAGTTCTCCATTTTTCAAAATGTTTGATGTAGGCAATGTGAAGAATGTACTCCATACACTTGATTCTGGCATGTAATGGAGAGATACCAAATTCGAAAGCATTCACATTAAGAGGCTTTTGTTGGATTTTTGCCAAGTCGTTCATTTCGGATGGTAAAGCACTGCATATGTAGCAAGCACTTGCAGACTTCGTATTTGTGATGGCTTGAGCTATCTTGCCGTCCAACATTGTTATCACCAGAATATGTCGAATACAGATGACATTAATGCCGATCACTACTTCGGTAGCTTCCAACTTCTCTATTTCTTCTTCAACCCGTCTTTTTTTCAGCTCGCGCCAAATCAAGTGTCTCTTTCTGGAAACTGTGTCTCAAGGGCCTGCAATGTCTTGTTGAGGAAGTTTGATTATTTTGCCAAATCGAGCCATTTTAATCAACATCAATTGGGATTATGAGCTTCAGAGGAACTATAGACGCCATGAATAAATTCGAGTCAATTATTTCGTTATTGTCGATCGAATATTTTTGGCAAATTCACCTTTTCTGAGGCACCGTCGAATCCCCATTTCGTCGTCAATATTAACTCATGATTATTAAATTTTTCTAGCTCTTCTGGAGGTTTTGTTTCCAGAATTCGATTGGCAGTATGGTCAAGTATATTCTGTAAGGGGACCATTGTGGATGTTTCATTAATTGACATATTTTCAGGGTAGCACTGCTTCTTTGAGAGGATTATTTTTTTATAACTTGGAAATATATGGCACCCAAGGTCTTTTAGTGCTTGTCGAATCACCTCGTACTGATATTTTGTCAGGTTGGCCAGGAGAAATATAGCTAATGCCTGATCAGCTGACAAAGCTTCGGGTTTATCGTGGTCTTCATGTGTCACAGATGCGTTAATCAAGCTTTGTGGGTACGATGCTTGAAGGCTGCGTATTTTGTCCTTCTTGCATCTTTCACCACAATAATCAAAGTCTTTAAAGCATTAAAGAAATATTTTCCTCGTCAAGTTCAGGTACATTTTTCGAATTAAAAGCGTTTTGAAGTGGACACATGCATTATCTGAGCCAATTGGGTAAACAAGAAAGTGCAACAAACAAAGGCATACTCTAATACTTTCTTTTCTTTGTGGTGTTATGATCCTGATCCGATAGGCAGATAAAGACAGATGATTTTGTTCTAATCTTTACTTTAACACGTCTTGTTTGAAAAGTGACCTTCCACATCTCGGAGGAAGCCGGAAGTAATCAAGTAATCATAGCTGTTCTCAACTTCCATTATTCTGACAGTGGGCTTAAATTTATTGGAATACCCATGAAGCAGGGAAAAAATCATGCAGTTCCCAGATCTTTTTTTTTTTTTTTTGTCCATCACAGCGTACACAGAACACTACGTTCTCTAGTTTATACTCTCAGTGTCGCTTTACTCAACAGATATTTGTTGCGCGACTAAGGATCATCTACCGATTTTGCATCTCCTAGACTACTCAGACAAACAATATTACTAATTTAAAATCAATGAAAGAACACAATTTTTAAATTCCAACCGAGTTAAGCTGAAATCAATTTCGTTGCAAAGCTCATTGAATGTTTTTATGCACCTAGTAATTGGCTCATTGCAACCATAATTTGTGCTATGCCTTCTATCGTAAGGCACATTTCTCACCCGAAGAGATTTTTGGGGAGCATATACATATGTTTATAAGAAAAACTAATTCTGGTGAAATAATATGATAATTAATTATGTCGCGAATAAACATGACTTCCGCCTAAAACTCAAGGTTTGCAAGCCAATTAACTTACATCTTACGTCATAAGGAGGAAGTTCGTCAAACATGTTTAATTTGCGAATAGCATATCTCGTGAAATTCTTTTGAACTCTTTCTAACCTAAGCTCTTGAGCAATTTATGGCGATCTTGTAGCTTATATATGTAGTATGAAAATCACAAACAAGATAATCGAAATCAGCGCTTTCGAAAATCGATTTTTTTTCCGTTCTGGCACCACTGTGCGTCGTACGGGCGCCATCATCGTTACCATCAATTTTAAGTCTTCAAAATCATTACCTTTGGCGAGGCGTCTAAGAGTAATCGAAAATCGCATTTCTGGAGATATTGCATCTCTCATAAAAGTGTTCTCTTTTTTTTATGAGTGAAGTAATTTTATTTAAAAGTTCGTGAAAAGAATTCTGCATTCATTCTTGTAATATTCGAGAAATCATTCTTCTCATTTATTTTCAGTGCTCTTATTATTTTTTCATTTTTTTTTATTCTTTAACCATTTCTTCATCCACATTCTATTTTCTTTTCTTTTTTTTTCCGTTTCACTATCTATATATTCTGCAATTATTATTAATGCTAGTATTTTTCTTTTTTCACTTATCTTTAAGAAATGTAAGCCACACTACACCACTTCCAAAAAAATAGTAACATTTTTGACAAAAGAAGCAATCCTTCAATTCAGTTGAAGTAGTGTGTGGCCAAATATCAATCCAATTGACAATTCAATTTACAATTGACTTGAATTATGTATGGGCTACTTAAGATGACCAGTATATGTAGAACAGATGGTCAGTGGACGAACACTAAAAAGAATAACGATTGGAAAACCCAAACCCAAGAGAACTCCGGGAAGGTCGTGGCAGAGCGAAACAGCAGCCAAACATGGAACGACACACTCATGACAGAGAGGCGAATGGTTGGAAATGAGGCTTTGAATTTCTGTTTTTTAAATGTCGGTAATAACAAAAATAATAATAATAATAATACTAATAAGAGAATATTATTTTTTTGGTTGTATTCTTCATAACCATTTTGATTTATTCTTGCCTTTTCCAATCACTATTGAATGCTGCTTAACTAACAATTTAGGTGTATATGTAGATGCTCCTTCATCTGTTTCTTACAACATAGTGCTTGGTCATTGAAACTGAAGATCTGCTCGAAAGACATGCCCATATTAGCCTTTAAATTCCCATTAAATTTTGCAACAACAGAGATAGCGTTATGCTAACCAAAATGAAATACCTGTCTCGAATATACCAGTGCCCATAAATTCTATTCTATACCGACATCCATTGGTCATTATTCTTCTTTTACCTCCATCAAAATACATCAACATATCTTGAAACCACTAGGAGTAAATCAAAAGCCATGAAGACCAAGAATGTAATTCAATTATTTCGCATGACTGAATACCCGCTCAATTTACTTCACGATTTCTCTTAAAGCATATGCCCTTAAGTGACGCATTTTCTATTCTAGCACCGGATAACTGTGAAAATGTATGTTAATTTAATTCGCCTTAGAGGATACAATTGTGCTAAGCTTGTAGTTTAGAGGATTTATTTTTGGCATTGGCTTTCCGCATCAACTCGTTTGTATGGCACTCTTGCTACTTTAATCCTGGTAATATTATCAAGCTCGAAATAAATAGTGTCAGACTACACAGCATATTCACAGCGTACAAGAAAGTAGTTCCAAAAATGTGTTGTGTTTGTTCTATTTAAAAATAAAGACAGTAGGAACAATTTAATTCAATTCAGATCAATTTAAGCTGGGCATCTCACCAGGGTACACACTAACGTCAACTCTGTCTTGGGAACTAATATACTTATTATAATGGATATGGGTAATAGTTTGTAGCATGTCCTTAATAAAATTTATCCATTTGCTTAGAATATATTCGCACAAATTAATTTACTTAACCAGGTGTTCCACTATTATTGCAAATGTTTTGCAATTTTGCGGACAAAGGCATAATATCATTTTTATAAAACCCCCAATTTAGACAGGAATGCAACATTTGATGCATACGACGCACTGTCTGATTCCATTCAAAGAATTGTTTCCCTGTTCCCTCGCACTGAAATCGTTTTAGCGGGCGACCAAACCCGAAGGAAATTATGTTGACATTTTTGCCGAGTTAAATCAATTGATTCAACTTGTGAAGGAGCCGTCGAGCATCCCCGTTGTTGCTGGTGATACCGCTAACACGCTGGACTTGTTTCTTACCTCTGAGCTTAACGAATACACGATTGATTTGTTGTCGCCTCTAAGTTCGTCCGATCATTGCGTGATATCACCTATAGTCTCGAGCTCCCACCACCCAGTTAAAGAAAAAGCTCCTAAAAGAACATTATGGCTATACGAGAAAGCAACAAGTGCGACCTTAACAACTTCTTTCGAATCTTTAACTAGTCTGTGCTTCATCGACGACGACGTGAATGCTGCAGCTGATATTATCGCAATTATCCGAATTGGCATACCAAATTTTATTCCTAGTAGGACTAAAAACACCAGGCCAAAGGATAAAACGTGATTTGACATGAGCTGCAAAGATGCTACTAAGCAGAGGGAACTAAGCTATAAAGGGGCGTATAAGGCAAACAGTTCTGAGGAAAACGAAAACAGTGCATACGAGCCAGAAATGACTGCAACACCCACATTCGATGGGTTAAATTCCAATCCGACCAAAAACTGAGGCGTAAAATCCTTCAATGTCCCAAAGGTAGCAAAAACATAAAACACTCAACTGCATTGTCTACATCAATGCTCATCCATAATGACATTCCAGCCGTCATTTCTTAGACAAAGTAGCTTGCTGCCACCAGTTCACAGCTCCCAGCTTTTACTCTATCCCCATCTATACTGAAGTGCGTTAATGCCACCATGGGACAAATCCACTTCCGCACTTGTACAGTTGCAAGGGTTCTCAAAGACCTCGACATACACAAGTCCGCTGGTCCCAATAGTTCTGAAGAGGTATTCTTCTACGTTGACAAATCAATTGCGTAAGTTCTTTGAACAGGTGAAAAACAGCATTTGTCCAGCTTATACCCAAAAAAGGACGCCCCTTCTCCCCAAGGTCATGGAAATGCTGATTAACCGTAAGTTCATGAAATATCTTCAATCACGAAAACTCCTCAATGACCGACAATATGGTTCCCGTAGCAACAGATCCACTGGTGATTTGATCACATATCCCACCGAAAAGTGGAATCGCTCCCTTCACCAAACAGGTGAAAGCAAAATAGTTGCACTGGATATTTCGAAAGCATATGACAAGGTCCGGCATGAAGCCCTTCTGTCGAAAACACGTACTTTCGAGATTGATCACTCTCTTCTTCAGTGGATTAGAAACTACCTTTCGAATTCTTCAATTCAAGTTGTTTTGGACGGATTCAAGTCTGACATCCATTTCTTAAATGTTGGTGTTCCCCAGAGCCCCATCTTGTCTCCGACCCTCTATCTCATTTTGTAATATAAATTATCTCTTGTCTGTCACTTCTAATCCAATCCACTCCTTTACCGACGACAGTCCGCCTTAGCTTCTCATATTCGTTCACTACTTTACGTCCGTGCTCTTCGGCAGTGTGTTCGGGTACGTGTGTTGCTAACAATCTCAATTGGAACGACCACATATTCAGTGTCGCCAATAATGCTGCGAAATGCCTAGGCTTCTCAGATACAATCTATAAGGGCTCCATTCGCCCTAAATTAGAGTTTAACGCTCATGTCTGGTTCGGTGCATCCAAGACCGCATTAAACCTACAAGACAGAATACAAAATCGCGCGAGAAAACTGATAGGTAACTCCAGCATTATCAAAACAGCCACCTGTCCTAAATGCTCTGATGAAATAGCCGGTTTCATTCCGTCCCTTCAACCTTTCTCCTCCGACACAGAGCTCACTAGGAATGCTCACCAATATACACTGAAGCCCACTTTCGGACGTACTGTTAAATATAGAGAATCCCTCTTTAATCGAACCACACGGATCTCCCTGTCCGATTCGGTCTTCCCCACTCAGTACAACATGTGAAAACAGTGAAGCATTTTTAACTATAATTCGCACCACTCCAATGAGTATTTCTACTAATTTTGAGTCAGTTGGTTATATGGGTCATCAGAGCTCCCCATATAGGGTCGGCGATTTACCGATTAAACCATTTTGTCAATGGATCAGGACAGTTTTATAGTCAATGCTTAACTTTGTAATCGACAATACGGATATGACAGATTTACTCGACGATTTTAAGGATATGAAAATAACCACAATAAAAATGAGCTGTGGATTCTGAATTCTGAGAATCGAGACAAATTTTTCAGAAGCCTATGAAGCGTTCTTGCTCTTATCGCAGTAGCACTCCAAAATGTGGAGAATTTTCCATGTTTCTTCATCCTCTGAAAAAAGTTTAACAGTCTCACGCTAGTCCACGTTTCTGGTGTTCTTGAGTCGTTGGTCAAGAAGAATGAAAACACGAAATAAGAGGGTGGTCCGATAAGTACTAAGTCTCACCGCCAGATGGCGCCAGTATCGCAAGAGCAACTTATTATCGTGTAGTACATTCTAGTAGACGGCTACTGTCGTTCAGCTGGATTGGACTCGTAGTTTTGTTTGAACCGCGTGTGGAAGCTAGAGTGTCCGCGGATTTTCGAAAAATGGAAAAAGCGCATTATCGGTCGGTGATTCGATTCTTGTTCTTGAAGGGAAATCGCCCAGCGAAATCAAAGAGCGTTTGGGTGCTGTGTACGGTGACTCTTCTCCTCCGATGGCGACCATCAAAAATTAGTTTAACGACTTTCAACGTGGTCGCACGTCGGTTTTTGATGAGCCACGTCCCGAAAATGGCTACCACGGAGGATAAAGTGACAAAAATTCACGATCTCGTATTGGCAGACCGCCAACGCTGAGACAGTAGGCATTTCAAAATATCGCGTGGGTCATGAAATTTCGGGCATGAGAAAGCTGTCGGCGCGATGGGTGCCGCGTTTGCTCACTCCGGACAACAAGCGCAACCGTGAGACCACTTCAGAGCAGTGTTTGACGCTGTTTAAGCGCAATCCGTCGTTTCGTGACAGTCGACGAAACATGGATCCACTGGTACACATCAGAGACCAAGGAACAGTCGAAACAGTGGACCTCACCGGTCGAACGTGCTCCGAAGAAGGCGAAGACTGTCCCATCGGCCGGAAAGGTGATGGCCACCGTTTTCTGGGATTCACAAGATGTGATCCACATCGACTACCTGGAGAAGGGCAAAACTGTCACAGGGCTGTACTATGCCAAATTATTGGGCCGATTTGACGCGGAATTGAAGAAAAAACGGCCCCACTTAGCGAAGAAAAAAGTGTTCTTCCATGATAACGCACCGGCTCACACCTCCGCCCTCGCCACGGCCAAATTGGTCGAATTGGGCTACGAACTGCTGCCCCATCCACCATATTTTCCAGATTTGGCCCCGTGCGACTTCTTTTTGCTTCCAAAATTGAAAAAGTCATTCGCCGGGCAGACATTTCAGTCGAATGAGGAGGTCATCGCCGCCACGGAGGCCTACCTTGCAGACCTCGATAAAACGTATTTTTCAGACGGGTTAAAGAAGTTGGAGCATCGCCGGGTCAAGTGTATCGAGCTAAAAGGAGACTATATTGAAAAATAAATCGCCATTTCTCCAAAATGTTTGTTTTTCTTTTGTAGGCTAAGTACTTATCGGACCCTCGTAATTTGCACCACTCCAATGAGTATTTCTACTAACTTTGAGTCAGTTTGTCTTTGGATGGGGGTCATTCAGAGATGAAGAAGAATGAAAACACGAAATAACAAATGTTTTTAATAAGGTCTCGATTAGTAGAACGTCTTGATTTGTCGTAATGCTTTAATTCCACAAGACCAATGTGTTTGGTCATGTTTCCATTTCATGCCGGGGATACGTGCGAATGGTGGTAGTGTCACTCTATATTCCTCTGAGTATCTCGACAATAGATGAAAAACGAATTTCATTTTATTACCCAATACTCTGTACACAATTTTCGGACGTGTGACCTGTTGAATTGTGCTCGGGTACATTACGGTGTTTTAGATGTCATGTACGTTGACTTTGAAGTTGTTGTCAAAATTTCATTAAATGAACTGAAATTAATTGAAATGAACTTCGAACTAAATAATGGAGATATACCTATATGCTATTATTTCTTCAGGGCAATTACATAAGAGATGGGATGGAGGCTCTTCCTCTTCCTCATCAAGTCACTTACTGCGGTATTTGTTATATGGCAGGCCTAATCTTGTGACATGTCTTCCTTAACCGTAGTGTCCTGTTAGGACTCCGATTAGGCTGCTTATAATCTGCTTGAGTATTTTCAGCAGGTTTGTGGTTTTACGTTGACCATACCTGGATCAAATTTGTCTCGCGTAGTTGCATGTTTCAAGGTCATGCCATCTCTCATTTGATTGTTGCAGTGCATTTTTCGAGATTTTATATTTTGCGTTTCCACTGGTGCGTGATTTCCTCTTTAGCAGATGGGAGCTCCACTGTGGTGCCTAATTTGGCTAGTTTGTCTGCTTCACATTTACGTGATATATCAGTATGCCCAGGTACCGAGCAAAACGTTACAGCTCAGCTGTTCGATATCTCATTTAGAGGCGTGTGGCAATGCCTGACCAATTTTGATCTTATTATTGGTGATTCGAGTACTTTAATTGCCGCTTGGCTGTCTTGGTAGATGACGATGTCTCTCTTGTTCATTGACCTCACGGACATTCAGTCTGCGCCTCACGAATTGCTGTTAATTCAGCTTGGAATATACTAGAGTGGTTCGGTAGTCTTGGTTGACTTCGGTAGGATTGGTTGACTTTTAGGGTCGGCGCATAGACGCAGGCACCCACACCATTGCCTGTCTTGAACCTGTCAGTATACATTTCCAGTGCAGTGCCTTTTTCTTGGAAATTCTTTATTGCTTTATGAAGAACCTTGAAGTCAAGGGTCGGCATTAAGTAGTCCGTGACTTCACTGAGATAATTGCTTTGGCGTAAAATACCAGCGTGGCCTATTTCGACGAGCTGATTCCTTAAGTCGCAGCGCCGATTTCTTGGCCTTTTCCTTGATAAAAAAATCCCAGCGGAGTAGGTGAAGCATCCTTGTGAGGGCTGCACTGGGGGTTGTTCGCAGTTGCCCCTATTCTCGAGATGTACGCCACCCTTTTAAATCTGCTTAGGAGTTTGACTTTTGTGGGATTTTATTTGTTGCATATTTCTCCAACGCTGATCACGATTACGAATTCTTATTTGCAAAATGTGCCAAAATAGCGGAGATATGGGGTCCAGAAATTTGGAGTCCATGGCTTGGTGGGTTTATATGGAAAAATTTTGAATTTTGAATTCTGAAGGCATATTTGAAATCTCCATTCGAAATGTGCCAAAATGACGGAGATATGGGTTCACGAAATTTAGAGCTCATGGCTCAGTTCAGTTCCGAACCTTAGCCTGTGCAGTCGCATATTAGCTCGCTCCCCTCTTAATTGTTTTTTTTTTCATTTCTTTCAAATCGGCCCATAATTGAATTTTTCTTCAACACAATCAAAAAACTGTGCCCCCAATTTCTCACTATAACAATTATAAACTTCTACCTCATCAGTAAAATATTAGAACGCGCGTGACCCGTCTTTCCCTATTGAAATTAGGGCATAAAATATTACTGACACCAAGTTTGTATCTGTTAAATTAAACAATTACTTTATTTTAATAATGACAACACTCGGAAAGGTGATCACGAAGTAGTCGTAACAAAGATCTACAAGAGACTGAACAAAAAATCTTAAAACTATTGCCTAAATATACTAAAAATACAAGGAGTGGGCTACAGATGTTGTATTGAAAAATTCCCAATATCCTTATTGTCCTTTTTGAAGCATTAGTTTTATTACAGGAAAAAAATGAAGGGATTTTCCCTGGGACAGTTTTATTACTTAACAACTTAAGAATAATAAAATCTAGACAATATTCCTAGGCCACTCATTGTATCTCCAATAGATATATTTTTGTCAATAATGATAAACAATAAAGATAAATATTTCAATATTCCCTAATCGAAATTCTCTGACGCAGCCAAACAACACGATTGCTCCCAATTTACACCAAATCAATAAAAAACATAAATTATCTTTCTGAACGTGAGTGACCCGCTCTTGCCCTAGTTTAATATGGATCACTGTGATTTTGCCCACAGTGCCCCGATACCAGAAATGCTGACCGGATTATTTGCAAGGGTATCTGCGGCAAATCGTTTCATCTTCCCTGTGTCGGCCTAAGCAAAAGGTCGATCACGTATATAAAGGAATACGCCGAAAATTTTTCTTTTATTGTGAGGAGTGCAAAAAAATCACTCTCTCTGATGTCCTGTTCGGGATTAAGTGTAACAGTGAAAACATTAACTCGGTCGCCAACAAAAACAATATGTTGTTCAAGAACATGGCGTATAAGTTTGACTGTCTTACCAAATGTGTTGAAGATATCAATACTACAATAGTGTCAACTTTCATTAACAAACTAAACTCCCTGGGAAAATAATTGGCCACCTTAACAAAATTAGCCAATGTAAACTCGGAAAGCAGTTCACCCAACATCCGTAGTGTCGAACTTAAGCAACGACCTCACTTCGACCCTCAATACATACCTCAATCCCTTAAACGTGAAAAAGTTAAACGAGAACTTAAACTCCCTCCGGTCCGACATTGACATTCTCACTCATCCAATAAAAGTGTTCCACCCCTTTCTCAACCCGACCCTCTGCTTGAAGCTATTGCAAACAAATTAAATGACCTCAGCAGTGAACTCACCACCACCAGGTTTACCCTTAGCGATCTAATTGACGAAATGAGAACAGCATCTAACAAGATTGGTGACATCCATATCCCGGGCCACTTCCATACCCACCCATCGTTTGCCAATACCTCCATACGTGATGAATTGCTTGAAGGCAATGTGTTCGCCCCGTCAATTTGTGCGTCTCCGCTGCCGCCAAAAACCACATTCTCAGTCTACACACAAACTGAAGGCCCAATTTCTGAAGACCCAACTGTTGAAACCAATATTGAGCGCTTTGGCAGCGAACCGACCGATTTCACTACTCTCAGTGGTGGATAAGGTACTGGAGGAGATGATGGCTAAAAGGCTATATAACTATGTAGAAACATTTGGCATTCTACATCCAAAACAATTTGGATTTCGCAAAAATAAAAGCACAAGTCGATTGCTTGGAGATTTTGCAAACCAGATAAATAACAGCCTAAATAAAAACCATAGTTCTATAGTCTTGTTCATCGATTTCAAAAAAGCTTTTGACACGTTGTGCCATCCAAGGATTATAGAAAAATTACGAAATATAGGTGTCCGAGGAAATATTTTGCTCTGGTTTCAGAGCTACCTCAGCAATAGAAAGTTTAAAGTGCGAATAAGTGATGAATTCAGTGAGGAATATGGTATAGAATACGGAGTTCCACAAGGGTAAAAACTGGGACCCCTTATTTTCATCATCTATATAAATGACATGCTCTCAGTGCTCCGACGAAGTACTGGATATGCGTACGCTGATGATACGGCTATAGTTGTAAGTCACAAACATGCTGAACAAGCTATGAAAATAATGCAGCAAGAGTTCAACGCAATAATTGCGTGGTGCCACGATAATGGTCTTATCATCAACTCAAAAAAAACTAAAACTATGCATATACGTCCCCCACATATTCCAAAAATAGATATATCACTAAAAGTACATGATCGAAGATGCCTCCATGTGTCAGGCAACTACTTGAAATTACAGGACAATGACGATTGCGACAAAATAGAAAGCGTATCAGCTTACAAATACCTTGGTGTTATGGTGGACTACAATTTTAAGTGGAGCTATCAAATAGAACAGCTAACTAAGAAGTTACGCCAATCCGGGTATGCTCTCTACCACCTGAGCAACTTCTGTCCACCATCCGTTTTACGCCAATGTTATTTTGGGCTAGTCGAATCTCACCTGAGGTATGGAGTTCTAGCATGGGGACAAGCACCGCAAATGACGAATCTCTTCGCCTTAGTGAGAAGTATACAAAAGGCTATACGAAGAGCGTACGAGACATACAACTATCAACTGACGCCGAATGATGAAGACATAAGAATGCTGAATATTGAAAACATCTACAAACTTGAGGTAATTTCAGCTTTCCATAATGATAGTAGGTACAAGAAACAAACACAACAAGCCTTTAACACACGACGAAGACAACAAGAACGCTACGACATCCCAAGGTTCTGGAACAATTACGGACAAAGAACATACGAGGTTATGGTACCAAAGATATTCAACGAACTGCCGACGTCCTTCATCAACTTGACAAGACCCCAACTAATAAAAAGTGTTAAAAATTTGTACTTAAATCTAAAATGAATGTTAATTGTGGATATGTAGTGTCTAATATTTCTAAAATGTTATTTATGTACGTGTAAGTAAACTTCAATTTGAAATAACTATACATATATTTGTATCCAGTCTTCTGCAGACAAGCCTTTCGGGCTTCGCACATAAATAAAAAAACTATTGTAATTTTATTATTGTCAATAAAGAAAAAGAAAAAAGAAAAACCTTATCATCAAAGAAATGTCTACCTTTATTATTGATGGATTAACACCCGACACTCATAAAAAATGGGGACAAAAGTTCACAAAGGAATTTAAAATTACAATAGTAAGTTGCCAAGCACTTCAACAGTCCAGATCGTTTAAACTGAAGCTGTCCATTTCATCGAAATACGATTGGTTATTCCTAAACCCGGCCGCCCTTTCACTCCTGGTAAAACTACCCTTACCAGGTGGAACGAAAAGAGAGATATCCACCCCAAGCTGCTCAATAATTCTAAAAAAAACAAATGTATATTTCTAGCTCTAAGAAACATAAAAATAAGCCTAACACTTGTGATAAAAACCCTAAAGCTCAGTCTAACCCCCACCATAACTGGAGCTTCAAAACAAAACTTTTCCCATCTTTCACTCACCTCTCCATCTCCCATATGCAGACCTTTTCCTCTGCTCCACCAAAACCGCCACGTCAACGAGTTTCCTTCAATCTGACTCCAACTACTTGTTCTACCACCGCTCGCCACAAACACATGCACCTCTTTTTAATTGTTTTCCTAATTTCGATCTCAAATCTGGAGCCAAGTATCCTAATTTCTGCAGCTCCCACGTCCTCAATCCCTCAGCCCCCGCCTTTTCTAATACTCCACTTTTCTTCCAACAGTTTCAACTCCTTCTTCAACAACGTCTCTTCCTAACTCTACCCAAATTTTCAGTGATCTCCTTCTGCCCCCTCAGTCAAAATTACCTAGCAAGTTAGTAACCCCACTGAATGCCGGTATGCTCATTCGTCTCTTTTTGGCCTATCTCCATGATAAACCAGACTCGGTCTGCTATGAAAGTAAAACGAAGACTAGTGTAATGGTCTCCATTACTGACTTTGCCAACCTTAAGTGCCTCTTTATTAAGTATCATGATTTCTTCAATACTTTCGTCAATATATCCAATCAAAGCGGATATCCCACCTCCAGCCTAGCAGAGCCGACCACGACAGATATTTTCGCCCCTAATTTCCATTATTTTCCTGCCCCTCACGCTAACCTTCCTCTCACGTTCTATTATCAGAATGTAAGAGGTCTTCGCTCAAAAATCCAAGCAGTCTTTGAACAGTCTCATGCTTTACCATTCCAAACCGTCACTCTGACTGAAACCAACTTGATCCCTAGTATGTATAATTAACCAAGAATTGTTCCCATCAAATTTTAACGTCTATCGATCTACCCATAGCTGCCCCTGTCGTGGCGTTTTAATAGCCATCTTTAACTCAATCGACTCATCCCTTATTGCAATATCTCCGTATCTCGACTTCGTTTCAGTCAAGATTGTACTGCCCCGTAAAGCACTCTATGTCATCGGTTTTTATATCTTGCCATCTCAGCCTATTGAATCCTATGAACTCGCCAATAATACAATTGATAGCATAAATGATTTACGGGATCCTCATGATGAAATCCTTCTCTTTGGTGATTTCAATCTTCCTTCTCTTAAATGGGCTCCATCAGACGATCAATTATTTTACATTGCCACTAATCCCTCTGCTGCCAAAGAATGTCTTTTCTTAGATCGCCTAGCTGATTCAAACCTTAGTCAAGTTAGTGGCATCATAAATTACATGCGTAGACAGCTAGACCTGATCTTCGCAACAGATCCCCTTAGTTCCTCTGTTTCACTTTGTCCCCTTTCCTTATCAACATCGACAACTACCATCCTCCCCTTCTTCTTTCATTTTTTCACGACTCTCCACCACTAAGTATCCGACTTCCACAAGGCAAATTTCAACATAATCAATGAATATCTCAAAAATGCCTCCTTCAATTTTGACAGCCTTACAATAAACGACGCCATATCTATTTTCTACAGAGAAATATTCAATTCTATTTCTCTTTACGTTCCCCTTTCCCGATCCAAACATTTATCTACCTCCCCTTCCTGGTATAATTGCAGGCTCCGTTCACTAAGAAACACAAGAAACAAACTGTGGGCAATCTTCCCTCGTACTTATTCCCCCAATGATTTTTCTAACTACATTGGTATTTATTTGAAATACACCGAGCTGCATAAGTCGCTCTATGAACGCCATTTAATCGAAACGCAAGCCAATCTTATTAACGATCCTAAGTCCTTGTTTCAGTTTGTCAACTACAAAAGGAAATCTGATGGCTACCCAACTTCACTCTCTTTCAATGGCGAAAGCTCGAATAATCCCAAAACTATCGCCAACTTTTTTGCCACTGACTCCTTTGTACCGGATACTACTTACTTCGACTACCTACCAAATTTCTCCTTTGGACCATTTCTCCCACGTGCTAAACGAATCAAACCTCCCCCTCGTCTCTACTTCCTCAATAATCAGCCCATCTCCACCGTTCAGGTTATCCGCGATCTTGGCATACTATATGACCGAGAGCTTAATTTTCGCGCGATAGAATACTTAAATATTACAAGAATTTGCAATATATAATTTCCTTTAGTTTTCTTTGATTATTTTTTCTACCGGGTCAAGAAAAAGAGTCAGTTGAGCCTATTATACATCAAATAAATGTGCATTAGAATGCAAATGTAAGTATTTTTATATGATTATGAGACGCCCTTAACCCTACCCTTTTAGCAGCAATATGTATCTAATCATATGCTGTAAAATCCATTGTTTCCTTTCGGTGGTATCCGAACCTACGCACATTAATTTACATAACAAGAATATTTAAATCCATGAAAGTTGAGCAGGGTGGGGCGTCGCGTCGGCGAAACATTTTCATGACATAAATGAGAAATAATTCCACCCGAGGGTAAATTTACAATTCGGGACACCACGTAGTATGCTGCGATTTTTCGGATCCTAAAGTCAATACCCTCCCAACAGAGAAATTTCATTTTCCCTAATATTCCGATTTCGTCGCATTTATTCCACTTAGCCTGCGGGATTGCGGGAAAGTCTCCTTATGCGGCGTTATAAATAAAGTGTTTTAAGGGTTTTCGCTTATTTTATACTTGTATGTTCGTATAAGACGTCGCGTCGTGCCGTGATTTTGCTCTCCCAAAGTTTTTTTAGATAGACTATCCTAGCGTCATATTATATAAACTCTATGTATCTACCTATGTAAGTTCCAACCCAGACTTGTCAGTTACTATGGATCGAGAATGAAATGTTGTCATTAAGCCACGTAATGCTGTTATGCCCTGCTCTTAACCCCCTATGTCAAAATGCACCGACGGGTAAGCGGTATGAATCGTTTCTTTTTAATTCAAAATATTTTATGTCCTTGACAGTATCGTCGTAAAATATATTAACTACATTACACATGTCTCAATCTTAACCTTTCGGTGAAATACTCAAATATTTCACAAACAGATTTATGGATTTCCTGATTCTTCCACATACGATAGAGTCATCTGATATGCTGGAGATTTCAAATAAGAGTTGGGAATAAAATAAATGACATCTATTCCAACTTAATGAAAACCCCACCGCAGTGGCGAAAAACATTGTAGAATGAGCAAAGAAAAAGCCTAGATACGAGTACATCGTGTCACAAGCCTAGATACATCTGCACACAAAAATCGATTTTTAGGAAGCAAGCATCACGGAGAATCGCAAATATTTGTATCCTTCTCTCAAGAAGTGAAACGCGATAAGGTGAGTGTTCAGAAATGTAACTTATTATGTACAATATTATTCTTTGTTTTTCCACTGTTAATTGTATTACAATACATACTATTATTATTATTGTTAAAATTTATTATAAAATCTGTGAGCCACTGTATCGTACCATCTTATCTGCAGTTGCATCCCACCAACAATTACATACAATTCTTCTCGTACGATCAGCGCATCAACCCACTACCCAATCGCTGTGCGACAGCATCGATCGTACGACACGCAGATGATCTTGACGGACACGGAGCTTGTGAATCGATTGTATATGTATGTGTGTTGCTGCGTGGGTGCAATCTTGCTGTGGATGATGATGGTTCGAGCAATCGATATTGGAACGCGCAGCGAAGCAGTCGTCGAAATCGTTGCGAAAATAAATTATTGTTATTTGTTTTGGGATATTCGGTGTTTTTCTTTTTTCTTTCGGTTGAACCTTCAATTCGTCGAATCCCTAACAAAATTGGTCCTTCGAGCCGGATATATGTAAAGTGCGTTAATCGAAATTATTCGTAAGCTTACTGAAAGACATTATAAGTGCGCGTTAAATCCAAAAACCTATTAAAAACCAATCGTGTAATCTGTGTTGACTTTTTGAACTATCGTCGGCAATTGTGTAAAAATGAGCTCCCTTAACCTTCGACGCGGTAACGTGAAGGGCCGCTTAACACGTGCGGTAGCCTTTGCCGATACAATCAGCTCTTCGTGCAATCTCGAAATGTTAGAGATTCGACTGGCCAAGTTAAGCGAAACGTGGTCAGAATTCTCGGCATTGCACGAAGAGGCATTGAAGCAGGCAACAGATGAACAGGGTAACGAGCTTGAGTTGGAGTTCGAGGACTACGAAAGTCGATTTTTCACGGCGCATTCGTTAATTTCGAAGAATATTCGCGAAAGACAATCCGTGACGGTGCCGGAAAATTCGGTTATGGAACAACTCGCTCACCAACAATCCAAATTCCTCGAAAAGTTGAATTGTGTTTCCGAAAATACGCCTTCTTCAATTCAGTTACCCAAATTGACAGTGCCACCGTTTACGGGTAATTACAAAGATTGGCCGTCGTTTCGCGATACATTCATGGGTACAGTCGACAACAAGCCCAATTTGACTGCGACACAAAAGTTTCACTATTTGAAGTCGTTTCTTCGGGATGAAGCGGCAAATTTAGTGAAACATATACCCATTTGTGAGGCAAACTATCTCGAAGCGTGGGATCGGTTAGAGAAACGCTATGATCGGGTGCACCTCATAATTCAATCTTTTATTCAGACCTTTCTATCTCTCCCGTCCATATCCAGTGAAAATGTGTGCACCTTGCGTAAAATTACAGACGGTGCGGATGAAGTTGTGCGTGGTCTAAATGCGCTCGGTTCGTCCAATCGTGACCCATGGTTGATATATCTGCTGGTTAATAAACTTGATGTAGATACCAAGAAGGGTTGGGCAGAGAAAGTCGGTTCTCGGGATGACTGCAAGTTTGAAGAACTTTTGGATTTTTTGCAATCAAGGTGTGACGCGCTTGAATCATGCCAAACGGTAACGCGACCTAGTGTTTCACGGGCTAAGCCTCAAGTGCAGATTCGTACGCATTTCGTTGATTCATTGCCTTTCGCGCATTCTTGTTCGTGCCCCAAATGCAAAGGAAACCATATACTACCCCAATGTGAACAGTTCGTCGCCCTTGAGGTGGAACCGCGCCGTGATTTCGTGAAAACTAACAATTTATGTTTCAATTGTCTTCGAGCAGGTCATCAAGCTAATCAGTGCCGATCTTCGTTTCGCTGCCGCGTGTGCAAAGCACGTCATCATTCATTGGTACACGCAGATACAAACAATACGGTAACTTTGAATCGAATTCCTATCTCTTCACAAGATTCTCGAGCTACACAGAATCATCGGCCACCTGTTCCTTCGCCAGTAACCAATCATTCTTCGATCGGCATTAACATCTGCAAGCAAACCATTTTACCCACAATTTTGGCTACGGTGAAGGATAGTCTAGGCAGCTCGATAAACTGTCGTGTGTTGATCGATTCCGGATCACAGATTTCGTTTGTGGTTGAATCATTTGCTCAGCGTCTTGGTCTTTCTCGTAGGCATGCAAGGATTCCTGTTCGCGGTTTGTCTTCCACAAATGCAGGTCAAACAAAAGGTTGTGTTTCGGTCAACTTATGTTCCCGTTTCAGTGAAACACACCTCTTCGTCGATGCGTTTGTCTTAAGCAAATTGACATCTAATCTTCCTTCGCAACCCTTTGATACGTCTAATTGGTCCCATCTTCAAAATCTGGACCTGGCAGATCCTAACTTTAATATTCCTGGCCCTATTGACATGCTGTTGGGAGCTGACAGGTTATGGAGTATTCTCAAGGGGGAGCAGATTCAAGGTTCGGACGGTTTGCCAATTGCGCAGAAGACATCGTTTGGGTGGGTAGTAACAGGAGAGTTGTTGGATGCTAGACAAACGCAACATGTCCCAGTTTCCTCGCTTATTTCTACCTTAGATGTCGATATTTTACTACAACGGTTTTGGGAGTTGGATGAAGTGTCGCCATTCGTTGACAAATCCGGTAGTGAAGATCCAGCCGAAAAACACTTCCAAAAAACATTTTCGCGCTCACCTGATGGGCGGTATATCGTCCAGTTGCCGTTTAAAACCCCTTCGCCTAATTTTGGTTCCTCGCTCAACCCGGCCATCAGACGCCTTCATTCTATGGAACGCCGGTTTCAAAAGGACTCCAACTTACGCAGTATGTATGTCAACTTTATGCAGGAATACATATCGTTGGGTCATATGGTTCGTGTACCCCCTGCTGAAATACAAGCTAACCGTGGCAAGACATTCTATCTTCCCCATCACGCTATTTTGAAACCGGACAGTTCTTCAACAAAACTTAGGGTCGTATTCGATGGTTCGGCTAAGGATTCTCTAGGGAATTCGCTAAATAGTCAGCTGATGATAGGTCCTCCCATTCAACGTGACTTGGTTGGAGTTTGCTTACGCTTTCGGCGGCACAGATACGTGTTTACGGCGGATGTTGTAAAGATGTTTCGCCAAATTTGGATAGACGACTTGCATAGGGATTTTCAGCGCATTGTCTGGCGGGAAAAACAATCTGATGATATCGGCCATTTCCGCCTATGCACGGTCACATATGGAACTGCATCAGCGCCCTTCTTGTCGGTTCGAGTTTTGAAGCAGATTGCGACGGACTACCAAACACAATATCCGAATGCAGCGCGCGTGTTACTGGAGGATGTATATGTCGATGACATAATGACAGGATCAGATTCAACCGAAGATCTCATCGACCTACAGTCTGAACTGGTATCTTTGTTGGCGTGTGCGAAACTCGAACTCCGAAAATGGAATTCAAATTGCTGGGCCTTACTTGCTCGTTTGCCGAGGGAGGATTGCGAGTATTCATGGTTTGACACGGAACGCTCAAAATCATTAATCAAGGTATTGGGTATGCATTGGAACCCTACATCTGACCACTATTCATTTCGTATGGCTGATTGTCAGTTATCTGTTGCTCCGACTAGACGTTCGTTGTTGTCTGAAATCTCTCGTATCTTCGACCCTTTAGGATTTTTGGCTCCTTCTGTTGTGTTGTTCAAAATGCTTTTTCAAGAGATGTGGTCCTCGGAACTCACACTAGACTGGGATGATCCACTTCCATCGTCCTTGGCTGACAGATGGATACGTTACCAAAAGGAATTAAAACATTTTGAACAAATACAAGTGCCGCGGATCATCTTTACAGTGCCCGAGGACATCGAACTACATGGGTTTTCAGACGCATCATCTTTGGCCTACTCAGCTGTCGTGTATGCTCGGTGCAAGGTAGCATCGAATCAGTATCGGGTCATTATCGTAGCAGCTAAAACCAAGGTTGCACCAATCAAACCTGTCTCGATACCTCGGTTAGAGCTATGTGGAGCTCTACTCCTTTCTCGCCTGCTGACATCGATAACATCATCTCTTCCAAACAGGTACATGATATTTGCTTGGTGCGATTCACAAATCGTGCTTCAGTGGTTGTCTTCTTCGCCTCGCCGTTGGACTACATTCGTCGCCAACCGCACAGCTGCCATCCTTGAGAGGATTCCACGATATGCATGGCAGCATATCGCATCGGAGTCTAACCCTGCAGATTGTGCTTCCCGTGGGGTATTACCATCAGCCCTAACCAATCATCCTCTATGGTGGACAGGTCCTCCATGGTTGTTGTTATCACAAGAATATTGGCCCGTTTCAACATTCTCAGTGCCCCAACTGGATGATGCAGAAGTACTAAGAGAGGAGAAACCAACACCGAAGCAGACTTTAATCATCACAGCTGAAATAGATGTTCTGAAGAAGCTTATTTCAAAATTATCGTCGTGGACTCGGTTACTTCGAATCGTCGCGTATTGTGTTCGGTTTACCAGGAACTGTCGGCCTTCCCAATATAAAAAACTTACATGTGGCTTAACCGTCTCTGAACTTCATTTGGCAGAACTCCATATAATAAAAACAGTGCAATATGAGACATTCGGGAGTGAAATTTGCGAACTCGTAGCCAATCGTGACCTTGCCCCTAAATCAAAACTTTTAAAATATACACCGTTTGTTGACAAGGAGGGTATACTTCGTGTTGGAGGTCGAATAAAACATGCATATGTGTCGTTTAACCTAAAACATCCAATTATTCTTCCCAATAATCATGTTTCGTCCCTTCTAGTAACTTACTTACACGTTCACCATCTACATCCAGGTGTTTCAGAGACATTTGCTATTGTTCGTCAGCGTTATTGGATATTGGGCAGCCGCAACCTTATTCGCAAAATAGTTCATCGCTGTAAGAAATGTTTTCTTCAGAGGAAGGTGACTAGTACGCAGCTCATGGGAGATTTGCCTCCTGCACGTGTTCTTCCTAGCCGACCCTTTGTGAACACCGGATGCGACTATGCTGGTCCATTCAATATTAAATTGTCTCAGGGGCGGAATCCTAGGTTATCTAAGGCGTATCTTGCGTTGTTCGTATGCATGAGCACAAAAGCACTTCACCTGGAGCTGGTAAGTGATTTGACGACTGATGCCTTTCTCGCTGCCTTAAGACGTTTCGTTGCTCGCCGAGGTAAGTGTTCGAACATATACACTGACAACGGAACCACTTTCCAAGGGGCTCGTCGCATCCTCAATGAAATGCAACGGCTTGTTTGGTCGCAACAGCACAATAACCTTGTTGCAAGTGCTCTGGCCATGGATGGAATCGCGTGGCATTTTATCCCTCCTTCTGCACCACATTTCGGAGGACTCTGGGAGGCTGGGGTGAAGTCAGTGAAACTTCATCTTCGTCGAGTTATCGGAAGTAGCATCCTTACCTTTGAAGAACTGAACACAGTTTTCATTCAAATTGAAGCCGTTCTAAACTCTCGGCCACTTTGCGCTTTATCCGATGAAGATCTTAATCCCTTGACTCCTTCCCATTTCCTTATAGGAGAACCCCACACGGCTATTCCTGAACCCAGTTACTTGGAGATCCCGACAAATCGCTTGTCACGTTGGAAGCACATCCAGAGCATGGTCCAGGGATTTTGGAAGCGATGGCATTCCGAATATATAACTAGCCTACAAGAGCGACCCAAATGGAAAACACCGCAGATCGACTATAAGGTGGGCGACCTGGTTGTATTGAAGGAGCCGAATCTACCTCCAGCAAATTGGTCCATGGGCCGAATCGAAGTAGTACATCCTGGATCGGACAACCGAACGAGAGTGGTGACTGTGAGGACAACTCGAGGACAATTCGTTCGTCCTATAACAAAACTTGCGGCCCTTCCATTGTCCTGAAACTAGTTCCAGGGGGGGGCGGAATGTTCAGAAATGTAACTTATTATGTACAATATTATTCTTTGTTTTTCCACTGTTAATTGTATTACAATACATACTATTATTATTATTGTTAAAATTTATTATAAAATCTGTGAGCCACTGTATCGTACCATCTTATCTGCAGTTGCATCCCACCAACAATTACATACAATTCTTCTCGTACGATCAGCGCATCAACCCACTACCCAATCGCTGTGCGACAGCATCGATCGTACGACACGCAGATGATCTTGACGGACACGGAGCTTGTGAATCGATTGTATATGTATGTGTGTTGCTGCGTGGGTGCAATCTTGCTGTGGATGATGATGGTTCGAGCAATCGATATTGGAACGCGCAGCGAAGCAGTCGTCGAAATCGTTGCGAAAATAAATTATTGTTATTTGTTTTGGGATATTCGGTGTTTTTCTTTTTTCTTTCGGTTGAACCTTCAATTCGTCGAATCCCTAACAGTGAGGTTGATGAAAGTTATTTATCCTTCGCCGTGACAAGTTTATTGCGGTCTTCTCCCGTTGTGGAACATTTTCGTAACGAAATGTGTCTAACGTTGATTGGAACCACAGTCGCAGAGGTGGAGGTTTGGATGTGACTTAACTAGTCACGAATTTTGATGTCAACCTACACCTGCTCGTTTGCTACATTGGGAAAAGTGAATGATGGCAGTGATAAATTGAAGATGTCTGTTATAGCCATTGTGTTCTATGGAAGGAGGATTTCCAGAATTTCTTCAAACCTAAAAAAAGAGAAAAATATGAAATATGAAACTCTTGATCAAATATTTTTTGTCAGACAAATTCAAAAAAAAAATCGAAAAAATAAACAAATTTAAAATACATACATACATTGAAAGAGTCTATTGTACTTTTGTTTAAAGTAAAAAATAAGTAATGCACTTAATAACACAGCAATAAGATAGTAATTAAATGAAAGGAGAAGATTTGACCTCACAGTGGCCAACCCAAATAATTTTTCCCAAAAAAAAAAACTTTTAATTGGTTTATTCTTTATTCCTAAATTATTCGAGGTAAGGCAATCGTTTAATACAGATTTGCGAAACGAGGCGTCATACTTTTATTTAAATTGGGCAAGTAATAACTGAGTATTACAGAAACGGCAAGAATTGACGTCAAATTTTAAAAATTGCCTATACAACCCGTGAAAGTGTAAGAAATATTATTAGGAGATCCCATAAAGAGAAAAAAAAAATTGTTCAAGTAAGAATTAACACCAAAAAGGTGTTAGTATTTAATTAATTTTTATGGTTCTTATTCTATTCTAGGTGTCTTATTGGTTCTAAGTCCAACAATTTGTCTTAATTAATAATGTCTTTCGGCTTAAACTTATCTATTGTATTTTTATTTTAAAATTGGATTCCTTTTCTTCTTCTTAGATGGCGCTATGATCCGGTGTGAACATGTGCCTCAACCAACAAGCGTCTCTTGCTGGCATGATATTTTGTCAGATGTTTGCCGCACTCCCCGTTGGAATGGAGCTGTGTTGTCCATTCGCTCTACTTGGCCTAGCCATCTTAAACGTTGGATCCGGAGACGTCGTACCAGGCCGATGTCGCTATACAGCCCGTACAGTTCGTCGTTATATCTTCTCCTCCACTCTCCGTTTATATAAACGCGACCATAGATTCAACGCAGAATTTTCTTCTCGAAGCGACCAAGGGCATCCTCATCCGTTTTCATTAAGGTCCAGGCCTATGCGCCGTAGAGGAGGACCGGGATGATCAGTGATTTATAATCATGCTTTCCTTCGACCATATTTTAGCTGGTGCATGCCCTCTATTAACGCATTTCCGCTTTAAATAGATCAGCAGTCAGGCCGCCTGCGCCCGCGGCTTTGTTAGTTTTAAGCTTGAAAATAATAAGCTTAATTCCATCTAGGTCAGGTGGATGGAATTCGCTTGTATCTTCGACCGTTGCGAATGGATCATTCCTCCTGACAGCGTTATCAGATCTATCATCGCCGTTATACAGTCTAAAGAAGTGGTTTTTCCATATTCTCCTACTTTTTTTCTGTTGATGTCCGTGTCATCGGACTTTGCTATTGTGCCTTTCCGACGTCAAAATCTTGTTGTTTTGCTCAACTCCGTTGCGTCCTTGATATCGTCATTCGTACCTTGGCTACAACAAGGTAGTGATCCGAGTCGATGTTAGCTCCTC
Source organism: Merodon equestris (assembly GCA_958301585.1). Lineage (NCBI taxonomy): Eukaryota > Metazoa > Arthropoda > Insecta > Diptera > Syrphidae > Merodon > Merodon equestris. The sequence goes on along the minus strand of OY284413.1, from coordinate 152,742,717 downwards.
GGAAGATTCGTACATCTGGTAAGCTGGAGAAATGTCTGGCGTCGATCGCAAAGTGATCAATTTGGTTGATGGTCTACTGATTTGGTGACCGCCAGGTTCCTTTATGGATGTTGGGAGGTGGTAATCGCTGACCTGCTACAATGAGATTGCGCCCCTCTAAGAAGTCTCAAATATGTCATTTTTCCCCAGTTTTGCGTTAAAATCACAATTTTGGTGTCATGACTGGGGCATTGGGAGTATGTGCGCCCTAGGAGATCATAGAAGTCATCCACCGTTGGGTTGCCTTTGATGCGGATTGTTATCAGGCATTCGCTCACGTGTCGGAAGCTACAGACTTTTTGCAGGAATCTTTCTCAAATAACAAATCCGCATCCGAATGTTGCGTTGTTGTTTATTTTCCTTGTAACAATTACAACGCCCAACATGGAGGGCCAGGTTTGCTGCACACATTGATTTGCTATCCGGCGGATGATGGGCCAGCTATCCAGGAGAGGCCACGTGGAGACTGTATGTCAGCTTGGATTGAGCAAGGACAGAGATCGAAGCTGGTTGCCATCAACTTCTCTGCTCTGTTTGTTCGCTTCCTCACTCTCTTAATTCAACTACTTAATTCTAATCTTAAATATAATCAAGTTGGCTAGCACTCGTTTGATTCATTTCGAGTATTCACCATCTGAATTGCATCTTTTAGCTGGTCTATGCCATCTCGCTCACTGTACATGCCTGAGACCTCACCAAGGCTAACAGTCCTCAGTTAATTCTTAGATTTTCACCCGACAATCCCCAAAACTCTGCGTGCTCTTAGCAATATTTAGCAACTACAACGCTTGAGCTAATGAGCCCTGTCAACGTACCCGTCGTGGATGAGCCGTCTGTTCCTGGCCACCTTTTGGAATCAATATGGAAAAATACTTCTGGGAGAATAAAAGTCAGCACCATTTTTGGATTTCATCATTCATCCAATTCCATTCCCCTTTGCTTGGTATGAGTACTTCGTGCTATTTTTTAAAGTTTAACTCAAAGCACATCAAATCACTCAATAGAGATAGATCCCAAATGTTGTCCACTTTTTTAGATAGATAGATAGATATTTATTTCGTATGTAAAATGTACAATGGTTTGCTGCCGCACATTTTACAACACAGTGATTTGATAATAAGGTTATATCTTTTCACTGAAAATTTTTGATATTTTGAATAAAGGAAAAAAACCAAAAGACAAAATAACAATATGCTTTAGAAGTAAAATACGACAAAACCTTCTATACAAGAAAAAAAAATAAAAAATAATAATAAATAAATAAAAAATAAATAAATAAATAAATAATCCACTTTTTTAGAAATTTCTAGATGTCCAACAAAGTCTCCTTCTTTAGGTTCTCTGTAAAGTTAAGGCTAGTTTTACAGCTTCATCCTGTATGGCAGGGTGTAATTGTGGGATGTTTAGAATTGCTTCCATCCCTGCAGTCGGACTCGTCCTTATTGTTCCAGTTATGCAGATACACGCTAGCCTCCATGTTTTATCTATGAGCTGTTAAGGGCTCATAGGGCTTTGATGGCCTTTGAATATATCAGTGAACTAGAACTCTAGTGTTCTGTAGATTCTAAGACACTGCCATATGAGATGGCGCTACATTAAACCACACCGGGCATCCACACGCGATTAGGCCACATAGCATATGATTTTTATCCTGCGGTCAAGTTGTCTGCTGCCATACCCAAGGCTCCAGCAAGACAAGCGTTTAAATGTCTGTTGAATATACATAATAGATATTGGTCAAGCCAGATTCTAACATATCTAATTGCGTTTCTCACAGCTAATGGTTGTCCATGTTGCCCGATGATCGCAAATTTCCACCAATTCTTTTTGGTATCCCTTCCGACCCTGTACAACGGAGTCCTAAACAGTATCGTTTTCATCTTTTGGAAGTTAATTCTTAATTTCCAATCACCACAATATCTCTTAATATGATTGAAGTCACATTCCAATATTGTATTAGTACCTCCGATTTTTGAACTTGATCTGAATGCTGCTAAATCATCTCCTAAACCTATAAGATCGCTTGTGCAGATATTAAACAGTATCCGCTTCCAGTTGTAAAACGTTTTTAATGTCAAAGACTTTTTTCTGAGCGAGATAGATGGTTACCAAATACCAAAATATTTGTATGCTGAGTGCCCCGAAGCTTAGAGATATAGTGGAGCAACACCTGAAAATTATGACCATTGGAAAGTTCCGCGTAAGACTAGATTAATTGGAAGATTCGCAAGAAAGAAATATTTTTTAGTAAAATGAATAAAAAAGGTTCGAATTCGCCAATAATTGAAATTGCTATGAAAGATTCCTCGATCTGGAAAAACTTTATCAGAGCAAATATAATCTTTTCGGATCAGAGGGAAGAGTCAAGCTTTGGCGATAACTCAATAAAGAGATGAATCCACGATATTTGCGCCTAAGCACGATTGGGGTCATATGATGGTCTGGGCTGCATATTCAGCGATTGCAGTTGGTTAATTGAATTTTGTTGAAGGAAATATGGAAGAACTTCGATATTTATTTCTTTTTTTAAACAATATGCAATAAAGTATACAAAAATAAATTATAGAAGAATCGTTCCACTTTTATCAGGATAATGACTTAAAGCATAACGCTGCAATCCACTGCACTGCACTCACCAAAGTTTATCAACAAACGATACATGATCATCAGACTTAAATATTATAGGGAATTTATGGCAAAATCTAGAAGTAAAAATCCGGTAGCAATAAATGTCCAGCGAAGGTGATTTAAAAAAAAGTCTTGTGGTTGGAATGTCATAAAATTAGCCCCGACTGTAACAAAAACTCGTCGAAATGCCTCTAATACAATTTTTATTGATTTTTTAAATGTTTGAATAATAATGGGCCGTTTTCACTATTTTGTTTTTGTTTATTTGCTAAATTTTGTGCTACAACACTTGGTACAAGTCTAGAACACACATTATTGTTCCTGAATTAAGAATATAATAAACTTTTACAAATATGCACACTCGTTTTCCGTTTTGCGTATTTCATTACATTGTTTTGACAAAAATGACTTAGTCAGGGGTATACCACACACAACACTAAGTTTTCTAAATGTTATATACGCGTCCAGTATACACACGGAGCAACTGGAAAAAAAACTGATCAGCTATGCGAATTGGCAACTAGTTTGCTTTGAGTCATACGCATACCCTATGTAATCAAATGGGACAATGCACACGAAGCTACTAGTTGAAAACTCGTTTCGGATTCACAAAAAACAGTCGTCTGTTGATTTGCATGTCGGGTTGCCTATTGATTTCAGTTTCTAGTTTGTCGAAGTTGCTAGTGGGAGAGTTTGAAAAACATCCTATTTTGTACAATTATTATCTTCCCGGCTATCAAGGCACTGGGAAGACCTTCCGGAAATCTGTCGCAGCCACAATTGGAGGAGGACGTTGGACTTTCCGTAGGGAATGATGGGGGTGATGACGACCCATGATCAGAAACGCCTTTGCCATCACCATCTCCACAACCACGTCCAAGGTCCTCATCATGTAGTTCAACTTCAACATCGGCTCTGCCGCGGCATCGGCCAATCAAACAGCATAAACTAACGAAGAAACGTGCTGCAAAGAATGATGATGTGGACAAAGCTTTCATAGAATATTTAGACCGTAAAAGGCCACTTCATTGGCCAATGGTAGACAGGTGGCTACATAACCCAGAAAGGAAGCATTAATAATATTTCTTCTCAGCATACTTCTAGACCTTATGCAAATGGATGATCAAGAAGTGCATGAATGGTTGATCAAACATTTCGAATCAGAAAGTTGTAACTGTTTAGTTGCAACAAACAGACAGTTCTGGAAATTGTCTTCAAGGTATGGGTGTAATCGAAACCTTCTTACTATTCTTCTCCTCTATCTGAGATAGTAATACAACTTGATGGTTTCATCATCACTCGAGTCTTCCACAAATATTTCACGCCCGGTGTCCATGACGGCACTGAACGATCCTGGTGTGTGGAGTCAAGGCTCCGCTGAGTCCGTAACTGGTCTGTAACCCGAGTTGCCAACCGGTTTAGTTTTTTTCCAGTTGCTCCGTGTGTATTAAGCCTTACACAACAGGTTTGTTGCACGACTAATAATCGCCTATTCTTCTTAAATCTTATGGACTACATCATTTTAAATGGCATGTGATGATCATCTCCGGCAATTTGGGTTAATATTCGAAAAACTATTGTACTTGACTGGTCGACAAAAGCGAGTCTTACTGATACGTTTTAAAAAATACAACACTATACATAGTAAAATAGTACTGTGAAACGAAATTTAATTTATTGTCAAACATAATGTTTTTCATTTCAACGTCGAAGTCTTATGTTATTTAAAAAATGCTCAAACAAGAAGTTGCCTTGTTACCACTTATTTCTAATTTGGTGCTGGAATTCGTAATGAGATCCCTTCAAGAAAATGAGAGGGGAATAACCTTAATGGAATCACATTCATTCTAGTTTATAGTAATTAATAAACGCTTTCAGAAAGTGGACAAAGTGTCCAGATATTTGCATATTTTGACTGTCGAAAACGACATAAAGATCGAAATAAATAAATGACTGCATATGGGTAATGCGTGTTTCTTCGCAATGAAGCAACTATTCAAAGCAACTCTGTATTTATGAAACTATAACAATGCCAGTGGCACTTAAAGAATGTGAAACCTGGTTTCTGAGAAGGAGGAAAATATATTTCGGGTCTTTGAAAAGGAGAGTGCCGTCGCGCAGAGGATAGTGTGTCGGCCGCTGATGCCCGATGAGTGAGTTTGGATCTCGATATAACCAACGGCATTGTACTGGCAAAACCTCTAGTATTACACCTGCCTTAAAAAAGCTTCTCTGTTCCCGCCGTTCGGAATCAGCATTAAACTGTAGGTCCCGGAAAATAATGTAGGTGTGTAAAATAAATCCCAGACAATATAAGTGAGTGGGAGATGCTTGACTCTGGCTCTGTAGTGAGCTGTAAGGCCATCTAAAAAGAAGAAGATCTTACGGAGAATCTATGGTGGAAAACAGGATGAAGAAATAGGCGATTGGAGAAAACTATACAATCAAGAACTCGTGGAACTCTATTCAGCCCCAAGCATTGTCCGCGTAATTATGGTACATCACGAAGACTAAGATGGGCAGCTCACGTAGAACGAATGGACAGTGGACGACCAGTCCAACGAATAATGAGTGGAAAATCTATAGGAAGGCCGCACCGTAGGTGCTAGGATAATATAGGGTCCGCCAAATAACTTTTTTTCTTTTGAAAATGCTATAAAAAAAACTTCTGAATATTTTCTCAAATTTCTTTTTTTATTTGAAAGTACAATCCTTCCGGTTAATAATGGAAAATAATTTCATTCAAATGGCTGCCTCGGCTGGCCATGCAGTAGCCTACACGATCGGTCCAATTTTTAAGCACATTATCGATTTTGTGCAGCTGTATTTCACCAATAGCTTCACGAGTATTGTCCTTTAAAGCGTCAATTGTCTCTGGCTTGTCGGCGTAACACTTATCTTTGACGGCACCCCACAAATAATAGTCCAACGGTGTCAAATCGCAGCTCCGAGGTGGCCAAACGACATCAGCTCTGCGGCTGATAATGCGATCTTCAAAAACAGGGCGCAAAACATCGAGTATAGCTTCGGCTGTGTGGCACGTAGCGCCTTCCTGTTGAAACCAAATGTTGCCAATATCCTCCTCTTCAATTTTTGTGAACAAAAATTTGTTCAACATGGCCCGATAACGACCGCCATTGACTGTAACGAGCACTCCTTGCTCATTTTCGAAAAAAAATGGCCCAATTATGCCTCTGGACCAAAATCCGCACCAAACAGTGGCTCGTTTTGGGTGCACCGGCTTTTGCGTGCGGTTTTCTGTGCCCCAAATGCAACAATTTTGCTAGTTTACATACCCGCCAAGATCAAAATGAGCTTCATCTGAAAAGATGATTTTTTTGGCAAAATCGGCATCTTCTGTAAGTCGATCGCAGGCCCACTTAGCGAAGCGTAGTTCAAGCGTACACACCACCATATTCGTTCAGCGGAAGGATAAAACTAATTATCTGTCAGATCAGACATGAGCTAAGTGTTACCATTCACGAAATAAGCACTACTTGAAAAAAAAAAACGTTAGATGGCGGATCCTTTATAAGGATGAACCTAGAAGAGGTGGAACAGAACAGCGAAATATGGAAAGAACACACACATGGTAGGTAGGCTTGACGAAGGTTGTTCAACGAGGTTCCGAAATTCTGGGTTCCAAGTGGCCGGTAATAATCACACAACTCAAAAGCACTCCAATTACCGATTAGTATCTAATTGAAAAACAATCAAATCAGAAATATTATTTACATAATAAAATAATTTACAATTGTCCGCCTATGTTAAGAATGCAGAATTAAAATATATCGTGGATATCGTTAACCAACCATTAGCTTTGTTAATCAAATGAATAAAAAGACAACATTTTCAATTTAAGTAATAGAAATCCTTCGATTTTAGTTTAACAAAAACTGAGGCATAAGGGGAGAATCTGGGGAAAGTACCTTAATTTGTACGAGATGTCCAAACTTAGGTAAATGAAAATTGTAACGTTGTACGCATATATATGTATATATATTTATATTTAATATTATATTATTTAAAAAACAAAACATAAATAAATATTATATTACTATTATATAAATATTATATCATTATGTAGACATGGCAACCCTAAAATAACATTATACTATAAAATAATTATACTATTATACATATATATTACTATTATATAAATATTATATCAGCTTTTTAAATATTAACTTATTATAATATTTTATGTTAAGTAATGTAGACTTGGCAACCCTAAAATAACATTAGTTATATGGTAAACATTATTGTTAAGAGCACACCCACAATCGGGTATATAAAAGGCGACGCCCGATCAGTGGACACTCACTCAGCTTTGGTATTTCGACTAGCGAAGTTCTCACGAGCGTCCCAGGTAAAGTACCACACTTGTGCGATATTTTTTTGAAAGCCAATAAAGTCTTCTTATTGACAATATTAATTTTGTTGTTTTCCTTTATTAAGGGGGAATATTTGCTTAGCTGCTCACTCAGCGTGTACGGCGGTTCTCGAACAGCTTACGCGCGGTGAAGAGAAAGGCAAATAGTTTTGTAACCGCTTTGCTTAGTTGCCTGCTAAGCGTGTACTGCGGTCTTCGAACAGCATACGCGCGGTAGGTGAAGAAGTTAAGGTGGCAATTAGGGGGAGTCCTCCGAAGGAGAGTGGAGACCTGCCAAAGCTAAAATCGAGCTTTACAAGTGACGCCCAACGTGGGGCCACTACCCGAGCTTTACAAAATGTAATTATTCAACAAAACTGAATGTATAGTACGACGGTAATTGTACCCCACCAGACCATCTTCAATTGCTTTGAAAAGCATACAAATAAAAACTCATTGAAAGCACTGAGTTGGCAATTTGCGATTCGATCTGCTCTTAAAATGACCGCCAATACGAGTAATGCACAAGGGCAACAGCTACATGTTTCAAATATCAGATACCGATTCAGCTTTTTTATAGATTTAAAAATGTACAAATTGTACTAAACCCCCATTGAAAATTCATTATTCCTTGATACAGTAGAATTGGCGTCGACAAGAACTTTCTCACATGTATAAAATCGGTGTTTAGCTTCTTCAGGTTTTCCTGCCCTCTGCTACTCAATCGCATTGAAAACAACATAACCGGGAAAATATAGAAAACTGGAGACAATATACTGCATTGTATCCATTTATGATCAAAGAACAAAAGACAGTCATTTGCGGTTCTTTCAATTTGTAAGATGTAATCATAGTTTTGAGTTTACGACCAATATGTCGTTGTTTCATCCTTTGTTATATTTTCTATGTGTGTAATAAGAAGGGAAATGGAAATGAAGTAAATTACTTTGTCGAAATTGGATGCCGGCTTTTACCTACAGCGAATACAAGGACGCGCTATAATATTGTAAAATATTCCTTTGTTCCATTTCCCTCCCTATGAATAGGAACAATACGTTCGAGTAAACCCACATGTCCCGTGTATATGGAAACTCAATTTTCTTTCATTGAATTGATATAAAAACCTCTGTTTCGATAGATACCCGTACACTGTCTGTAGGTGCGGGTTATTAAGTGCTAGAACTGGATCGTGGGTACTAAATGGAACAAAAGAACAGATTGAGTTTGCCGCGCAAATAGAGGAGTAAATATTACTCTAAGGTTACGAAATACAAGGTTATCTAACTTAGTTTAAAGCTTTTTTGGTTTATTTAATAAAATAGGATATGTATTGAGAACAACTTAATCAAATGGTTTTTTGTGTATATTTTCATGGTTTTCATTTTTATTTATTTATGAATTTAATATTTAATTTCTTATTTATTTACTTATTATACTTATTTTGATACTAACTTGTTCAATCATCATATTTTTTTTATTTATTTGATATTTATTTATTTATTTACCTTTATAAATAAAGTTAATTTTATTATATATTTATTTGTTTATAAATAATATAATTTATTTGCTTCATTGTGGTGAATATATTGGTGTTCATGGTATTGGAAAATGTTTGAGGACGGGAAATTGGAGAAGAATGAAGATTAATGGCAGATCATAGATAGATTTGCAAAACCATTTTAAGTAGGTGGCGTAACAATATTGAAATGTCTGAAAGCATTTGGAAAAAAAGGCATTGGGTGGCGTACGCGTTGAAGTTTTGATACGTCGAATGTCTGATAGTGATATTGTAGCACAGCTGCGCTCGCTACAATACATGTTGCTCAGGTTGTTAAATGGTATCCTGCTATCCAGCATTATTTCCCAGACATTGCCTTTTAACTGCCATCTGTTTTTTTTTTCGTCTTCATATGAAGCGCACCATTTCCAATGCGAAATTCGCATAATGCCAAAAAGAAGGGCAAAAGTTAGTAGGGACAATACTTGAGTGACAGGTATTTCATTAATGCAAACACTTTGATTTAGGGCTTAAATGGTATTGTTCATAAGTTTATCAACCTAACAAAAAATACAATTCATACACGACAGTAAACAATGCATTAAATTTCATTAATATCGACGAATAACAATTAATACATTAATTTTTATTCATTTCCTTTAATTCCTTTATCTATTGAAGATCACCGGTGAAAGGATTATCGACTTATGCATTTTGACTGCTATCCATATATGTAATTGCAAATCAAATTATGTTAAGTGCTTAAGATATTTTCATAAACAAATCAGAGCAGTTTGAGCCCCTTCAATTTCGAACGAGCTCTGTTCAGTGCTCTGTTCTAAAGCAAAAAGGAACCACGCCTATAGATGGTGGTTGATCTGCTATCGGACAGTGGCTCGTAACGATAGCAACCGCTCTTTCGATGCCTCTTTACATTTTCTTTAACTTTTTTTATTAGTACAAAATAAAAATTGCGTACTAATCAAAATGAATAAAACTAGTTTAACTTATTTATTTAGATTGACCCCCGACGAGTACTCTATGGTTAATTTAAACCTGAACATATCTCTCGACTTATCGAACCAATAATTACTGTTTATTTATTAAAAAACCTAATGTACGAGCTATTTTCTTATATCTTATGTCCTCAGCTTCCTCCTTCTCTGCTCTTTATCTTCAAAGTTATTATGTCTGGAGTTCCAAATAATGGTATCAAATATGTTCGGATGGCCTTTTTTGCCTCATGGATGTATGTGCATACTTTGGGCGTTTGCTTAGATATGTTGTTAAGTAGGAATCATGCATATCTTATTGCGAAGAGCTCTGAAAACATGTTTGAGTAGGCGAACAGATTTCGATATTTAAATTGCCTTAGAAGATGCTTGTGATTGATTGTTGTATTGTAGATCCTAATCGCCTTGCCTCGCCTTTAAGTGTAAGATAAAGAGGTGCAACTAAACTTCTAATTATCATCATCAACATCTTAGAGGTGGTAAATTTGCAGTCGGTAACCATATGCACAATGAAAATTATTGCTAATGCGTCAGTAAAGTAAGACGTCAGAAAGCCATACTCCCTAGTTGGGAATCGAATGCATGGAATGCATATCATAATTCCCGCCGAAAATATTTTTGTGGGCGTAAAAAATTATGATTGTCTTTCTAACTCGTGGTTTGATGTTGAGCCTCCAGCTTAGTTGGTATCCAGGACTATTTGCAGATATTTAGAACAAGTGCAGGAGAAGAATGGTATCATTCAGCTTGGGCCAGATAATACAAACGAATTCTTAGTAGTGAAAATTAGCAATTCAACTTTGCTTGGATTTACCACTAGTCCATACAATAACCACATAGTTCGAATCCTAACAATAGCCACCAGAGGGTTCTCCACCGTATGAATTAATACGAAGAGTAATTTTGTCTCGCAATGTTACAATCCGCATTTATAAAAACATAATAATGCCACTGACACTTTACGTATGAGAAACCTGGTCTCTGACTGAGAAATATAGATTTTGGATCTTTGAAAATAATATTTTAAAAATCTTAAGGAGAATCTATGGTGGAAATCATGGACTCGAGGAACTCGTAGAACAAATGGGCAGTGGATGAACAATCAAATGAATAATGAGCGCAGAAAGCGTAGGAAAAATATTGCCAGGAAGGCCGCGCCGCAGATGGGAGGACAATATGAGGAGGGACCAAGAAGAGATGAAACAGAATAGCGAAACATCGAAGGAACAAATGCATCACAGGGATGCTTGGCGATGGGTAGTCAAAGAGGCTCTGAATTTGAGACGACCGGTTCGGCAATCAATCAGCCAACATTAGTACGTCAAAGGAACGCAAGATTGGCCGAGAACATCGTCGCGGTCGGTGAAAGTGTACAGCAGATCCCGAAGCAATCGATTCATCGCCGTGCACAAGAGATCGGCATTTCGCAGGTTTCAACTTAGCGAATTTTGAGTCGTAACTTAGACCTGCACCCCTACAAGAACTTAGATCTGCATCCCTACAAGATCCAACTGACAATGCCGTTTGTTCCCTGAATGGGCTTCGGAGCGCTTGGAGGAGGACTCCAATCATCTTTAGCAACGAGGTGCATTTTTGTATGAATGGCAAAATCGCCATTCCATACCATGCCATTTGGAGTGGATTTTGGGCCGGCCGGCGGCATCATTCGTCCTTGCTTTTTCGAAAACGACGTTGGTGAGGCGGTCACCATCAATGGCGAGCGTTACAGAACGATGATAACAAGTTTCTTATGGCCCAAATTGAACCATATGGACCCAGACGGCATGTAGTTCCTTCAGGACAGAGCTACGTGCCCCACAGCGGACGCCACGATTGACATTCTGCATGAACGATAGGGTAAGATGAGGGTAAGGTTATCTCTCGCAGAAGTGACGTGAATTGGTCACCAAAGTCTTGCGATTGGTCCCCGCCAGACTTTGTCTTCTAAGGTTTCGTGAAGCCGCGGATCTATGGGATTAAACCAAAATCGACCAATACCAATAAGGCCATCGCTCAAATTCAGTTGGATCTATGCGGTAGCGAACATTTGCGGTACTTTTTTAAAATCAACTGTAAACGCGCTAAAGGAGCCGATTTTTTCCAATTGAATGCCTAAAACAAAAATTTCCATAAACGATGCTTATTTAGTCCGAAAGTCGACTTTTCACACACAATATACGCATGTCACTGTTGAAAATTCACAAATGTAATGATAAAAGATGACCATATATTTACTATGTATCGTGATGTATCATTTCTGAACAATATGTTCGGTATGTATTTGAACACGTCGGAATCCTATTTGTATAAATATGAAAACTCAGCTTAATTTTTTGTGTGTTTTAGGAAAATCGAATCAGAATAGTCTTGAAGGTATAGTCATGGGCATTATTTGTTTTCATAGTCAATTTTGTCTCCGTTGAGACATACATATTGTATATAAAAGTAATTCAGTATTACATACATATCTGAACGAAGGCAAAATGTAGGGACGTGTAACCCAAGATACTCGTATAAAATCAAATCAAATCAATTTAATTAGAACATTCTTAAGGGGTTGGACCATTCGATTTTACCCAAACACTTTCAACACTTTCACGCCCTAATTGATAAAATCAGGTCTAAGTTTTGTTGTCCCACATTTTCGTTTCATTTTATTTTCATTTATCCAATGAACATAAATTGTGAATAAATTTATTATAATATAATAAATCATGTCAAGCGACATTTTCATTTGAATGTATGAATATTTATAATGCTACATAGGTTTTAGCCAGTGGATTAAATGTAGGAAAAGTGTGAGTATTAGTTGACATACGGCATCTGGTCCCAGTTTTGTATTATCTTTAATGTTTGCAACGCTCCAGCTGCGAGGTACACACAGCAGTACAAATATTTCAAAAAGTCTTTCCCCCTTCAAAAGCGGCTTTACGTATTAAGCATCTGAACATCTCCAACGGTTTATTTGCAGTTAAGTACTAAGAACCAGATTATAAAATTTTAATTATCCTCGAGCATAACGCGAATTCAATTTACTTAATGAACCGTTTGAGTGAAATATTGCCGTGGAGCAGATGTGGTAAGTATAATAATTCCTTCCTGATGACTTCTAGTAACTCGTTAGTCAAAACAGCTTTTAATGATTTAAGTCTTTCGTCTGGGTTGACTAAGTTAATTAAAATACATTTGAAAAATATATATATGTAGATTGAGTTGTATATAATATTGCGTTAAGAATTTATTGCTTCGATTTATGAATTAGGTTTTGATCAAATTTTTATCTCAATTAATTGCTGAAATATATTATAATATTATTGAAATGTCCCCGAAGAGAGTCCCCCTTTGGTAATGGTGGCCAAACCATTACCAAAGGTCGAAATATCTCACCAAAACGGGTAGGGTGCGAAGAGATGTTAAAGAGTCCTGTTGTAAGGTTGTTGTATGGTATCACGCACGTCTTATAGGGCATCAGACAAGCTAAAATATAGTTAAGAACGTACACTACTATAAATTTAACAATGTTTTTCACTTGAACAACCCCTTTGTCTAAGTCCCATCTATGAAAAGAGTTTGGAAAGAAGTATTTAGTCCATTTAAACCAACAATTTAATGGATTACTATAGTCTTTATTAATATGAATTTTTATTGTTGATAAATGTTGAGTAGCAACCCTAATACCGTGTGCCTTCCCCACTTCCAATTGGATGCAACCAGTAGCAGTAGCGCAAGTACATGGCAGTTGATGAAACCTGGGCAAGATTGACTTGTCTTGGATATACATATTGTATACGTGCGTGCAAATCGATTACTTTATTTTTCTTTACATGTCAAGTTAAAATCATATCCCGCATATCTTTAAAGTCCCCACTTTGGTCCAATGCACTACATTAACTTCTGCAAGACAGCTGATAATCAACTAAAGCATATGCAATTTCATACTTTACATTCGGCCGAAAAAAGCAAAACCCCGAGTATCCTTCGACTAATTATTTTCGTTTAGTACAACCCCAACCGAGAAGAAGAAGAACTAGTTGAGAAGTTTTTTTTTCCAAGCTGTAGTTAACTACCCATGGAATAATGTATCGTTGTTTCTTTTTATTTTTATGCATATATTGTATTGTATTTCATCATAGCATCAGTTAAAAATCATCGACCGTAAGCTTACATTGTGAATCTGTTGATTTGTGTGAAAAATACTACTTTTAAATAAAAAAGTTTTTATTTTTTTTATATTGTGTAAAAAAATTTTTTGTTATGGAAGAATCACCTGCAAGTGTGTACTTTATTACGAAGCTATTTTTATAACTATTGACACTTAAATTTAAAAGATATTAAATTTATTTCGAATGTATGCCCGCGTGTATGTATTGATGAAGTTTATTTTTTTATAATGGACTTTTTGTTGTATGATTCGGTACTACCGTATGCGGTAACATTTTTGGTATTAGTCCGACTTCCTCGGATTCTCTTTGAGCTGCGAGAGGTAGATCCCACTGCTCTGTTAGAATTCGATATATCTGTGGTCTGACAACGTAGTAAGAGTCTTCAGTTAGCGATGGCCTTTACATACCTCTTATATAGACCTAGGTCCTGTCGTCTTGCCGTGATAAAAGTTGGTTGAGAGCCAACATTGTCGAAAAGGTCATATGAAAGAGTGAAGTCTCAGGTTGCACTTGCTACTGCCCCAAACAGTGTTTTGAGCATTAATATCGTAACAAGTGATGAGTCCAATGTTTCTGGTTTCACAGTACTCTTCGAGTTTAGAAATTGCCTTCGATGTTGGAAGCATTAACGAGTCGTAGGGGAAGTAAGCAGACGCACTGACGAATCGTTCAATTTCTCCGTATGCTTTTAGCTATCTGTGGCAGCCACTAAATCTTGTCCGCAGTTCGATATTATGAAGCAGACCCTAGTCCTTTCGGATCACTCATCATAAAGAATCTTAGTATCACGTGTAACACTAATACCACACAGGCGTTTACTCCACACTCATGGTTCCTGAATGAATACAGTAATACAGTAGTTCTTTGTACATGCAGTTCTGCTACTGAGACGAGCGGTAGCAGTCTTACAATACTGTAGATTGATCTGAGTAAAAATTATAAATTTCGACTGCAGAGCACGTTCCATCCTTCGACTACTTGACATCAAAATGGAATAGGAATAGAGATGTGAATCGTACATAGATTTTAGAATGTCGACAGAGCCCTTATTCTTCACTAGCCGCCGTCGCTTTATCCGCTGCGCGTAAAATAAATGTTGGAGTCCATCTCCAGGTAGGTGTTGACGTAATAAATAAAAAAAAAAAAACATTTGCTTAGCTTAAAAGTTAATTTTTCTAATTATTATAATTCTTTACCATATCATAAGGTCGAAAGGTATGGTTTAAATTTTTCTATCTACTTTGGATTGACCGTATATGGCCTAAGTAAAATGAATTTAAGACTAAAAAAAACGAACTAAAGGAAAAGGATATGTCTGTAAAAACAAGTTTGAAAAGTTGTCATGGATTGTTATTATTGCACTAATAAACGATGTTAATATTGTTCACAGCAATGAATATGTATGGTTTGATCCGCGTGACCGGTTGCGTGAAATAGAGAAATTGGGACATGTAATTGGCCCACATCAATAGCATGATTCTTCATTTATACAAGAACATAACTTGTCGATATGTGTCCTCTTGTTGGATATGTTGGTGACGTTATGGTATTTGAATACGATATACATACGTACGAGTAATGTGAATAGGCGCGAGAAACCTTTTACAGTAACGGGACAGACAATATGTTACCTTTCTATCCTTTTAAAGAAGTCTGCTGGAATCTTTATGGGTTACTTTTTTTCTTTTTTTGAGTCGGAGAAGATTAATTTTTGTTGTAGTTCTCTTTGCAAATCAATGGCAAAATATCAAGTCGATAATGCGGGATACATAGCAAACCTTTCTTATGCAAAGCAGCTCTTACACGTTACAAATCTTGATATTCCCTCTAAGTGAATTTCGAATCCCTTTAGCATGTAGAAAAGCTGTTGCAAGAGGTATAAAAATATTTAATTTTACAACGATTGCTGAGAGATGAATAACCCAATATATCGTAACGTTCATCCCCATTCTCATTTTCTTTTTTAAAAGGATACTTTAATTTTTTATCTTCATCTCGATAAAATACACATTTAGAGTGAATTATTGGGTTTCATTACAGAAATAGATCACGTCGACATCAATTAGTGAAGATTTAAACGGTTTTAGGTTGTGTTTTCGCACGTACATATGTAGTTTTGTGGTTGACAAAGTTGACTACATGAATTGTATGAATTGGTACCTACTATATATGAAATGAAGGCGTCGTCCTCCATAACCTTCCTTTTATTATTCAATATTCGTTCCCCTAACATATATCTGTGTCAATACATTGTGTATTCAAAAATCAATATAGTGCGATTTTTATGACTGTCCATGTTATGCGCTCAAGGTGAACTATGAAATACAGTTTTCAGTATAGGGCTTTCTCCACTTCAGGACATAACAAGGACGTTTCACTTAGCTAACTCAATGGAAATTGTTTGTGGAATTTTTTGTGTCGTATTCCGCCGTTGCTGGAAATAAATAAATATTGTACATTTTTTATGGAAACCATGGACGTTTAGCTGCCTGAGGTGTCTCTATAAAAATAGCAAAATGGTCACGTCGGGATAATATTAAACTGCACTGTTAGTCATTCATAAAAATGTGTGTCTTTTTCTTGTGACTTTTATGATAAATACGAACCATAAAGTTACTGCAGCCAATTAATTGAGAGCTTCGCTTTTGGCGAGGATATTATGGTATATACGCGACAAAAAAAACAAGATATAGATATCTGTATGTATATAATATACTGGTTGCAGTAAAATTAATGTCGATAGGTGGCCTTAATTTTATATTACTTAACAAAACCCGATTGCAGAACTAGGATTGTTTAAAAGGTGATAATTTATGATCTGAATTCGTGCAAACAAGAGAACGTGTTTTCGATTTCGTTCTTGTCAGAATAATCTAGCAAAAATAATCTGAAATTTTCAATTTTGAAAGACCGAGTAAGACAGGCATATCAATGAACTCATCATGATTTCTCTTATCATTGGCTGTAGAGATGTACACCATACTGTTCAACAATGCACAGAATAATGCATTTTATCTGGTGCATGGGGTAAAGACCGGCAAAATCTCCGGGCGATAATTCTCTTCCTGAGTATATGCAAAGTATTTGAGGAGGTACCTAATTGTGTTGAAAAAAGCTTTATGGTTAAGGGGACTTTACCACAAGCACAGTCGGCTGGGCATAAGTAAACCATGTTAGCCGGTAAAAAGTTCGTTGTGAAAATCGCTAACGTGACTTATACCCAAACATTTGAAAACAAAAATGGACTGCAATAGGACATGTTTAATTCACCTTTTCAGCATTTACTTCAACGATCTGATAGTTTCTCTTCGCCATTCTATAGGGTACGCAGGCGTACAGGTGAGCCCCAACAATCGACATATGTAATTGTAATTCTTCTGCAGGGTGACTTTGAAAAAATTCAGCAGTATTGTAATTAAAATCATAAATAATCATAAACTCCATAAATCAGAATCTATCTTATTCAGAACCCTTTGTTTATGCCCTCTCGGGGCACTAGAAAAAATTGGCGGAGGTTTTAAATTTTTAGACCGACCGACGTCTACTGGCGAAACAAAGTGCCGTCAGATATCTCGGAATTTGACTAGACTAGTATACATATTTTGACAAATATGTAGATGCTGTCAGGGTGTAGAACTTAATTCACAGAATGAAGGTAATCGTTAAATGGCCTTGGTACGGCCAATGTTTGACTATAGATATCCCGTGTGGTTCAATGTGAGAGCCAGCTAAATGGAAGGGATTGGAGGGTTCAAGAGACAATGTCTCAGAACTTGTCTCGGGTTACATAAGACGCCCGAATCTGAGTGTACGAAAGGAAGTCATATACAATAGAGCCAGGTTTGTTGTTAAACTGATCCGAGGTCACATTCCAAGAGCAATGACTTCGGTCTATAACCTGATCTCCGGGATTTCACTAGCCCAGTGACTTATACATACCACGAGCCTTAGCGGTTTTGTTCTGCCAGAAGCATTCCCTTACTTAGATTAATGCGGACTGATCCAGGATAAATTAGAAGTACCGCTAATCTTGCAAGTGAAGAAGTTAATGAAGAGATATGAAGATATTTGCGATTCCTCTCAGGACCCGGAACGGGTAAATCTGTTCACGCCTAAATAGAAAAGATCCGACAGCATCAGCTTTTGGTGGCTGATGATAACTTCGTCAACGCACTAGTGGCAGTCTTGTGCAGGTTAGGGTTGGTTTAGGTAGGCCATGGTAGGTTAAGACAAACAAAAGTAAAAACAAATAAAATTTCACAAAGTAGAAAATCAGAAAAAGTAAAACAGACAGAATGATAACAAAAAGCGAAACAAAATCTACGGCGCGGCTTTCATAGTGCTCTCTTTCCCTCGGTTTTGCACTCTCTATTCGTTCTACGTGTCCTACCGATTTTCATTATTTTATTGCTCGGACAATAATCGATTCGAGTTCTTGATTGTGTTGTAACGCGAAATGCCTAGCGAAAAAATGTTTTAGGGAGATTGTTCTGTGGCAAATCGAACCAACCAAAGAAAAAAGAAATCTACAATTAACTGATGGTTTTGACAAGAGAGCCCAAGAAGAGCGCATTTATTGAATTTATATAATACAATTGGTATAAAAATTAACGAAATTAATATTAAAAAAGATGGCGGGTTTACAATTCTTAGGCGCGAGTTTTAAAAGTGAACGAAAATTAGTGCAAATTAAAATTTAAGATTTCCTGAAATTCAGACGTTAACAATTCAAACTTTAAGTTATGATGATATTGATGAAGTGCTCCAACATTCCGCCCCCTTTGAAAAGTCCCTTTCAAACAGGAAGAATCGCGAGTTTACGAATTGGACGTCTTATGATGCCCTTTGTCGTCCGTATGTCAGCAACTCTCACCTTGCCATCGTTACCTGGAATAACCTTCAGGACTCTTCCCAGCTGCCATTTCAGAGGAGGAAGGTTATCTTCATGAACGATGACCATTGCGTTGACTTGTAGATTTTGTTGAGACGATGACCATTTCGACCGTTGTTGCATTTCACTGATGTATTCGTCCGACCATCGTTTTCAAAAGTGCGTCTTTATAGCGTTTATACGACGCCATCGTTGCAGGTAACTGATGTTTGAGATGTCGTTCGTTGCTTCAGGAATTGACTTCAAGGCTGCTCCAATGAGAAGGTGCCGGGCAGTTAAGGCTTCTAGATCATTGGGATCTGTCGATAACGGAGATATTGGCCTGGAATTCATCACGGCTTCGATATCAACCAGGGCCGTTCGAAGCTCTTCAAATGTCAGCTTCGCATTGTGAAGACTTTGGTACAAATGTCCTTTGGCAACCTTGATTGCGGCCTCCCACAGCCCACCAAAATGTGGAGTCCTAGGCGGAATAAAACGAAAATTAATATGATCGATACAAAAATTATTTATGGTATCGAGTGAATTCTGTTCAAACAACATCTTTCGAAATTCTTTAAGTTTTGAATCAGCACCCACAAAATTTGTTGCGTTGTCGCAGTATATTTCGCATGGTAGACCTCGACGGCCAATCATACGTTTCAGCGCTGCTATAAATGCATCGGCAGACAAATCGGATACGGCTTCTAGGTGTACAGCCTTTGAGGCAAAGCAGACGAATACTGCCATATAAGTCTTATAGGGAACCTTGCCACGAATCTTATAATAAGTGTATATTGGTCCACAAAAGTCCACCCCACAACGAGAAAAAGGGCGAGACGGCATAACTCTCACATCTGGTAAATCACCCATGACCTGTTGTAGTAGTTTCGGTCGGTATCTCATACAATGTATGCAGTTACTAACAATTTTTCTAGCGATATCTCTTGCATTGATGATCCAAAATCTTCGTCTAATTAATGCAACAAGTGTCTTGGGTCCTGCATGATAATTGGATATATGAATATCTCTAACCATGGATATGACAAAGTTTGATTTCCTTGGAAGAAGTAATGGATGTTTCTGTTCCTCTGGAACATTTGCATTTTTCAGTCGACCACCAACTTTTGATAATTCGACTCCGTTGGATTGTTCGATAAACGGGTCCAAAGAATACGTTTGGATAATCCATACGATTCTGTGAAGAGCAGCATTCAGTTCCGTTGGGGTAAGTGATCCTACGTTTTTCAAAATATGCCCCTTCATCCTGTTGACAAATCGTAGCACGTAAGCAACAATACGTACAATCTTCCTGTAAGAGCTACATTTGTTTAAAACATCCACTAGGTATGGTGTATCTTTTACATGTTGTCTAAGTAATAGTGATGTTTTTATTTTATCTAAGGTAAGAATGTTTGGTTCAGTTAACTGCAGGGGCCAGTTTTTGGGGGTTTCAAGTAAAAAAGAAGGGTCCGAAAACCACATTGAATCCTGTAGTTCCTGGATAGTACAGCCTCGTGACACAATGTCAGCGGGGTTTTCTTTTGAAGGTACGTATCGCCACGCGATGTACTGCGTATGTTCTTGAATTTCCGCTATTCGATTTCCTACGAACGTACTAAGTTTTGAAGAATGGGTGGAAATCCAATGTAACAGGACACTAGAATCTGTCCAAAAGAAGATTTCCGTATGGATGTATCGAAGATTGGTTCAACTTTTCGCCAAAGTTTAGATAAAAGATGAGCACCACAAAGTTCAAGTCGTGGGAGTTGCTTCTTTTTCGCAGGTGCTACTTTAGACTTCTCTACCAACAGCTTGACGTTCGTGGTCGCCTGAAGAATCAGTAACTCTAGTATAGATACAAGATCCGTAGGCGTTCAGAGACGCGTCACAAAATCCATGAATTTGTATTTGCTTTTTATCTGGTGATAAAACGAATCGTGGTATAGAAATATTTTTCAATGAGTATAAATTCGTCATAAACTGACACCATTCCTTTTCAATATGATGTGGGACTGTCGCATCCCAATCCAATTTTTCAATCCAAACCTTTTAGAGAAGGACTTTGGCTGTAATGATAATTGGGCTAAGTAACCCCATTGGATCGAATAAGGTAGGCGATACTGATAACATAGATCTTTTCGTACAGTCCGAATATGTACGGTTATTTTGATATGTAAACAAAAAATTATCATTTTTGGGATCCCAAGTAATCCCCAAAGTACTAGTAAGATTAGAGTCTGCTCGTTATAGTCATATCCTTATTTTCTGTTGAATTATGTTGATGAACATTTAATCCATTGCTATGCCATTTCGATAATTCAAGACCTGTTGACTTTAAAATAGAAACAACTTCTTTTTGAATCTGATGCAAGTCATCAAGATCGTCAGCTCCAGTGAGCAGGTCATCGACATAAAAATCTGAACGAAGTGTTTTTGATCCTAATTTTTTGTTTTTGAACTTATCCGCGAGATATATGTATGAGCGATCGAATTGCTAAAAATGGCGCTGAAGTTGTACCATAGGTGACAGTATTCAGCTCGAAAGTTTGTATGGGCGATTGTTCGCTTTCTCTCGACAAACTATATTGGTATTTACGATGGCAAGGGTGCATAAGTATTTATCGATACATTTTAACTATTGTATATCTCCTGTCAATGCATATCTATGCAAGCGAGGCATCGTTTAGTTGAGCTACTAGGTGGTTTAAGAACAGCTTGATGTGGGAGATAATAATGCGATTCCTTCAACTTAGGATTTTTTACTAATGACATATGTCCAAGATCCTTGTATTCTTGCAAAAACTTAACATATTCAGCTTTCAGCAAAGGATATTTCAAAAATCTACGCTCAAGACATAAAAGTCTCCGATGAGCTATGTATGTCGTATGAATTTCCCAGGCATTCAGGATCTTTTTAAAAGGGAGTTGAACCCTTAGTCTTCCACTAGGTAACTCTTCAACAGTTTTTTGAAAGTGTGCTTCACAATCGGTCTGCTTTTCTGTCAACTTAGACTTACGACCATCGACTGTTTCCAGCTCCCAGAACTTTTCAACGAATCTTCTCTTGAAGTGAAACAACACATCTGTTTCTCGGATTGTAACTTACTCGTACTCTTGTATCTCCCACATACAATCCATCCTAAACGTGTATTTTGTTGTGCAGGCAATTCCGGTCCAAGCTTAATTTGACCTGCCAGAAGTAACTCAAAGAAAGTGTCAGCTCCAAGCAGCATGTCGACTGGCGACAATTGATGAAAACGTTCATCTGCAAGTTCAATATCGCTAGGCAAATTCCAGTGCCTTATATTAAGTTCAGTATCAGGTTGGTATCCTGTAATGATTGGTGTTACGAGAAATTCCAACGAAAGTTCAAAATTATCAAGCCTTGAACGAATGGTAGTTTGAGTAAGGAACCTTATATTGGTTTCAGTTGATCCGATTCCTACGATATCCATATTTCTTTTTTGTCTTTACAAATTTAAAGCGTTAGCGAAACGTTCATCTATGAAATTGACTTGTGAGCCGGAGTCCAATAGCACTCGCCCAATTTGAAAACATCCGTAACTATCCCTGACCAAAACTAAAGCAGTAGCTAGAATTACTTGTGTTGTCCTGTTAATGGATTTTTTCTCTAAAGCAGAATGTGCAATTGCAGTGCTAGTAGATGGCTGATAATTTTCCTCGGTTATTGCAATTTGTTGTTGCGTTCGATGCAACAAACTATGGTGTGACTTATTGCACGTCTTACACCGATATGATGACGGGCATTTAGACACCGTGTGACCCTTACCTAAGCAATTTAGGCATAGAGCTAGTTTCTTAATATTGGCAAAGCGATCTGATACTGAGAGTTTGTAAAAATATGAGCAACTGCTAATCAAATGATTGGTTTCTTTACAGAATGCGCAACATTTTTGCGTTTCTGTTAACGATGCTTGCGGACGTTGAGCGGAAGAAAATTTAGTTTTGTTTAACCATTTCCTGTTGTGGTCTGAGCGAACAATCTGACCATCACGTGCTTCTAGGTATTGACATCGTTTGTGTAAAACCTCAGCACATGTGTCCCAACTTGGAAGAGTTTTAAAAATGCATTGCTCATCCCACTTGTCTTGTGTCCCTTCGTCAACTTTAGTCATTGTTATGTAAATAATGACAGCATTGCAAATATCTTCATGAGTTCCAATTGACTGTAAAGAACCGAACAACGCTGAAACGTTGTCAACTAAACTGCGTAAAAGGGATGCAGATGGCTTAGAGACCTTTGGCAATTCAAAAAGTTGTGATATATTTTCAAGAAATATTAGGCAATTATTATCATAACGATTCTTGAGTCGTGCTAGTGCCTTCGAATAATTACTCTCGCTGACTGGAAAAGCTTTAATCGTATCGAGCGCTTGACAACTTAAGCAAGTGAGTAAATAGTTAAATTTTCGATAATTGTTGAACTCGGATCATTGTCAACAAGTTTATTAAATGAGTTGATGAAATTTTTAAATTCCGAATACTTGCCACTAAATTTAGGCGGGTTCAATTTCTGTAAATGATTCACCGATTGTGGAACTGAGAATGTTGTTTCCAAAGAACTATTCCTTGTTGTACCTAGGGCAGTCAATATTTTTGTCTTTGTAGAAATATACAGATCTTCAAGTTCACCTATTACTGTATCTGTGTTTGATATGCTAAAAGCTGTTTAAAATATCCCTAGCCGACACTCTAACTCTGTTGGTGACAATTCATATTTTATGCTATTCTTTATTCTTGTTAGGCTGCCTTTTGTTGATGAACGCATTTGCTTCAACTCATCTATTGTTGGTTCCGAGATAATGAATTTCTATTTGTTCGTGTATGAAATAGTTTGAAGTAAGATTTATCAAAATGTAAAACAACTTCCGACGAATTTTATTTGTGGTTGATTATTTACAACGGAGATTTGTTCGTATATGTATAATTGCTCGAAAATATAGCAGCAATGTGTATGTAGTAACGACAAGGTTGCTAATTGTATTAACCCATTTAATCCCATGGTTGCGTTAACGCAACATTAAAAAAAAGTTTTTTTTTAACTAAAATGGTAACATTTCCGATGCATTTTCTATTTTATTGCATTAACAAATATCTGAAGTAGCATACAACTTTTTTTGGTATGGCTAATAGTACTTGAAGTTTTGGTTATATATACAATAAAATTGACAAATGTCCAAAGAAAACCTACGTACTTTTCAAAATTCATAAAAATTGCTATTTTCCAATATTTCAAGGTCAAAATTAGTTTTCGTATAATATATATTGCTAGTGGCAATAATTCGGAAACAAAATAAACATATACGTTGGGTAAGTACCTCTAATCGGCTTGTCTTAGTAATGTTGCGAAAACACAACATTGGGACAAACAGCGACACTTTTGTAGGCTTTGAAAACATTTTTGTTTGAAAATTTTATTTCCCCACTGATAATTTATTTGCGGTAATTTGTTACTTGTTAGCTCAAGTGCAGTGTCGTTATCATAATATACGGTGCATTACGTCAAGCGATGGGTACTTATACCAGTTCATACCATATGACGAAAAAAATGCATAGAATTATTAAAGAAAAACAATCCCTCAGCTGGATCTTAGGTCGGAATTAGTTCGGAGCCTCAATAGTATTAACAAAGGAAAAACACAATGTGTTCGACGATGCGGTTCAACTGCATCTCTGCCACCCACTTCGAGATTAGATAACGTTGGCTACATGATTGAGAAAAATCCTGAAAATTGGGGAAGACGGTGCAGAGTTTGTAAAAGTACAACTGTATTTATGTGCAACAAACGTGCAATTCCTTTGCATTCCCATTGTTTTAAGACTAATTACACCTAATTTTTTTTATATGGTTTATCCCAATGTTGTGTTAACGCAACACTCAAAAAAGTGGGCGTGGCTGTTAAAAATAAAAAATAAAAAAAATGTCTAATATTTATAAAAACTAAATAAAATTGTTGTGCATTAAAAAATTGGTGTTTTCCAGGATATTTGTGCTAGTGGTCCTAAATGGGTTAAACAAGATTACAGTTGAAAGGAGTATTGTATTGCAATAGATATATGTATTATCTAATCGATTAATCAATGCGTTTGTATGACATCTGGATTACTGACTGGAATGAGAAAGCTGAGAAACGTTACGACGGCAGTCAATTGTGGGAAGCACGTTGCCAAATAAAATTGCGAAACATGTTCTTTGCGAACAAAAATATAAAAGCTTCAACCTTTGCAGTGTTAACGAAAAACAGTGATCGAGCGAACGAACGAAATAAAAAAACGACGAATTTCGTGGGCGAAAACTTTTTTTTTTTTTTTTTTCAATGATGCAATGAAGAATGCTAATGTGCATATGTGGAACTTAGGAAATGTGGGTGATATCTTGTGGATTCTAATCTTAATCGTCTTCCGTCACGTTGTAAGCCATTATGCAAGAGTTGTTGTTTTCCAATTTAAATACTTACATATATACTAATATAAATAAAATGTGCATGCAATAATTTTCCTCATATGTCGAAGGTGCGTTTTGATTTTACTATGATTCCAATGTTAATTAAGTTTGTCCAATTACTATGATTCCAATGTTAATTAAGTTTGTCCAATTACTTTATGTTGGTAATTAAAAGATGAGTCCAATGCACATTCTACCATTTGGAATAATAATTACGTAACTTGACAGGGATCAATACTTAACTTTCCCTGGTCTGTTCTGCTGCATCTGGACCATAGGCTTCTGGTTCTCTATGTCTTGTTTTCTCTTGTCTTCTTTTTTCCAAGTTGGCTGATGCTTGAATGTGATGTCTTGGCGTGTAATTTTCACCCACTTGCACGTTTATTTCGTTTTCGCGAAAACCGATAACCGATCACGAATCACTGCACGTGTTATAATATTTGTCTTTTCTTTTCTACAATCTTCTATCTATCTAAAGATATGACAAATGTCCTGTTCACGGTCGCCGAAAATGTTGTAACGCGAAATGCCTAGGGAAAAAATGTTTTAGGAAGATCGTTCTGTGGCAAATCGAACCAACCAAAGAAAAAAGAAATCTACAATTAACTGATGGTTTTGACAAGAGAGCCCAAGAAGAGCGCATTTATTGAATTTATATAATACAATTGGTATAAAAATTAACGAAATTAATATTAAAAAAGATGGCGGGTTTACAATTCTTAGGCGCGAGTTTTAAAAGGGAACGAAAATTAGTGCAAATGAAAATTTCAGATTTCCTGAAATTCAAACGTTAACAATTCAAACTTTAAGTTATGATGATATTGATGAAGTGCTCCAACAGATTGTTTGGTTTTATCCACTTGCCTGATTCTTAGTCTTGTTTTCCGCAATAGATTCTCTTTAAGATCTTATTTTCAAAGACTCGAAATCTATTTTCCCTTTTTCTTAGTCAGAAAACAAGGTTCACTTTTATAGGTCTCAATGGCATTGTTACGGATTTTGACATTGCGCCATAATACAGTTGTTTTCTATAGTTCGTTCATCGCAAAGGAACAAGCGTTTCCCATATGCAGCCTTTTTATTTTGATCTTAATGTCGTTGGTGGCAATGTCGATTTTGGTTTCCAGATATTTCAATCTGTCCACTTTCTCAAAGCCTCTCTTAGGTACAGTCAGATGCAAAGTTCGGAATGATTCACGTCGATCAGTCATACATAATATTTCCAAATATATTAAATTCATCCTTTACTTCTAAACTTACTTTCTTTTCTGTTGTTATTAGATTATTAGTAATGTCCGAGAAAGCTTGGAGTCTGTTCATTTCGAAAAATGTTTCTGAACATATTGTGAGTAAAAATTAGTTTGATCCGTTTTCAAAAGATGACTATAGCTGTTATCAATGTTTCAACAGTTAAAAATATTCAGTTTATAACGCATTGAATTTCATTAAAAAAAAATTGTTTTTTTATTGTGTTTCAGTGTGTTATACATGTCAAGTTTTGTGTTAACTAGGCAACTTTCGCGGCAGGTCTTAATTGTTTATTAATAAAAGAGGGCTCTTACCTTGCATTGCTATTCGAATTTCAAAATTATGCGAAAACGACATGTGATCCTACTACGGTAAGAAAGGTACTTTGCTAATTTTGAAATTTCAAAATTCAAAGAAAAGTCAAACTGACGTTTTTAAATAGTTGATTTTTCATTAAAAAGTTGTATTTTGTGTTTCCTGGTTAAAAAAAAGTGAAAAAATCGTATCTTGTGGTACTCGTGTATACAGTTTCTTCTTGAAAGTCTCTCAAAAGGTAAATATGCAGTCCAACAAATATAATTTAAAAAAAGAAGGTGCTACATGCACTGCTCTTCGATTGTGTTTCGATGCGGACCTCTAGGTTGACAAAGGAAGCATTCTTGTATGTGCTCGCCAATATTGAAGATCAGCTAAAAGCAGCTCGTCGATGAACAGCAGTACCAAATATTATTAAATTAGTTGCTACCTTAAAGATCTTAGCAACAGGAGGTTACCAGCATCAGATGTGAACACCTTTTTTTCAACAGAAAACTAAAACATAGTCTAAATGCCAGTGGTGGTAAGTCAAAAAGCATTAAGTTCATTTTAAATTACTAATTTTATTTACTTTTAGATCTTTGATCAATCTATAGTCATAAACGATCGATATCAACGATCGGTATCGAGGCGCATCACACGGCTCCCATATTTGGAACCTGAGCGAACCTGAGGACGGCAATTCTTAACCAAAAATCCGAATGAGTTTGATATTTAAAAAACGAAATACAGAGTACTGATTTTGCGAAAACGAATGATATTCAAGTTGGCAATCTAAGACTGTTCGATTTTCTAAAATATGTCATTGCTAATAGAAATAGAGAGAATCGATTTTGCGAATTCGAACAATTTCATAATAGAATAGCAATACAGAATAAGGGCCCAGTTGCCCAGTAGGGCATCGAACACTTATGGAATATTATGGTAACAATATTCCAACTGATAAATTATGTTGGGAATGGTTTCGATATTTTAAAGATTATGATTTCAGCGTGGAAGATAAGCTTCGCTGTGGATTACCAAACGAATTGGAAGACATAGAATTGAAGGCATTATTCGATGAAGATCCAAGTCTAACGCAAATGGAGCTTGCAATTCATTGGGAGTTTCTATACAATTAAAATCCATGTGAATAATTCAGAAGGAAGGCAATTTGGGTTCCTCATGAGTTGCAACTGATAAATATTGAAAGGCAATTTTGCGAATAATTGCGAGCGACCCCGATTTATATAAAAAAAATTTTTTTTTTTTTTACATCGGATTGTGACTGGGGATGAGAAATGTATATTCTGCGATAATCCTAAGAAGAAAAAAATACTACGCTAGGCGTGGTGAATCGTTACCATCGACCTTAATATTAATTGAATTCGAAGATCATGCCGTGTATTTGTTAAAACCGAAGGGGATTTTGTACTATGAGCTGCTACAATTTGGAGAATCCATTACTGGCGTTTGGTATGGGCCATAACTGGCATATAACAATATTCGTTTTCAAAGTGGCCAGTTCACATCACTAAAACACGAAATAACTCAACCAGGAAATTTTTATTTCAATAAAGCCAAAATGGGCTATGTTATATAATGATGTCGTCACTCTTGTAACGCTTTTTTATCTTCCTTTATTTCTTTCCTTCTTAACAGTCCGCTTAAAACTAACTTAGATCTATGATACACTCATTATCATAAGTGGCTCTTATCTTTCTCTTCTATGAAGAGAAGATAGAGCGTCTTGTGAGAAACATTTCTCTGTGCACTTGCAGTGTGATCAGACATTGCAAGTGCAGAGAAAAATGCTTGCCTATTACATACTGTGTATAATATGACACCTCCCGCCCTTAAGTTTTTGGTCCGCCAAAAACATAACAATAGATATAGAAAATACATATTAATTCATTGTAATTAAAATAATTTTAGGATAATTCACTACAATATGTGTAAGAATATACATATAATATGTATTTATCCACTTATTGATAAAAAACTTAATTACATTTTTAAAAAAGATTTAACTTAAGAACTATAACTTGTTATATGTGATTGTACAGGTACGTGTCTATGGTAAGTACATGTTAATAGGTTAATACATTCAAAGTTAAACGTATAATTGATCATTTTTCTTGATATAAAAATTTCCTCTTTCTTTGGTTCATACAAAATTTGGTAGGCCTTCGGTTACCTGTATCTATAATGTATTTTCCTTCAATTTTGAAGTTGTTTAATCTTTTATATTTTGGTTTGCACTTTGAAATTTCTCTATTGACTACTATTTCGTCACATAACTTATATTTATTGTCTTTCATTTTATTAAGTCTCTCTATCCTATTTACTTTTTGGGCTTCAAATCTGTTAGCTAATTGGTCTATTTCTGTCCTATCGTAATTCTTGTTAATAAAATCAATTGGTCTCAATTTAGTGGTCGAGTGTATCGTTGTGTTGTAGATTAGTATTATTCTAAAGACTTTGTCATCTAAGTTGTCAAATTCGTTGCTACGATTGTCAGCCTCAATTAGTCTCAAATGCTCGTTGAGTGTTCCATGTAGTCTTTCTACATCAGAATTACCTGTCTTATTGTATGGAGTTGTTTGGTGAAATTGTATGTCATTTTCTTTCAAGAATTGTTCAACAGCGCTATGAATGAAACATTTTTCGCCATCGAAAACTAATTTTCTCATTTTACCCAAATATATTAATCGTTCTTTAATAGCTTTCAATATTGAAATCCAAGTTCTGTCCTTAAGTTTGTGTATAGAAGCATGCTTTGAGAATTTGTCGATCATTGTTAGATACATGATGTTTCTGCAAGGAAACCAAATATCCATGTGGACAATGTCATTAAATTGTGTGGGTGATTCAGAAATTTCTAAAGGCAAATTGACAGGGTGCCTATCGTATTTTCCTACATTACATGTTTCACAATTGTTAATGAATTTATGTATAAGTTTAAGCATATTAAAGTAATAGTATTTTGATTTAAGTTCATTGAAAACCTCGGTAATACCTCTATGGTTGTTTTTCAAGTGCTCGTTTTTTATTATAGTCAGCATTTCGTTTTTATCTGTTATATCGGTTAAAATAATACGGGATCGAAGTAGTTTCAGATTGTTATTGGCAAAATATTTAACAAATAGATCTTGAAAATTTAAATATAATTCTGTATCCTCACAGTAAACACACATAAGGCTTTTGTTAATAATGAATCTTTTCATCATTTCTAATAGGTCACTATCTTTGTTAACATAGACAAACTTTTTACATTTTTTGTTCACAATTTTTGTAAAAAAACTTTTCTTTCTCACTAGGATACAAGAAAATTTGGTTTTTGTAAAGATTAATCGCTTTCTCGGTAATGTGTATGTGATGCAAGTTATCTTCAGCTGCACTGTGAATTGTTGCATTTGTGGACATAACCTCATCGTTATTGCCACTAATAGCTTCATTATTATTTATTGCAAGGTCAAAAGGATCACTGAAAAGTTCTTCTAAGTGAAAAATATTTTTTGTTGCGTGTAGTTCGTTATTTGATTGGTTTGTAGTAAAGAGTCTACTCAATCCATCAGCTACATAGTTGTCCTTACCTTGGATGTAATTTATTACAAAGTTGTATTCGTTGAGCTGCATTTTCCAACGTTGCAGCTTCATATTTGGGTTTTTTAAACTATTAAGCCATATGAGGGGCTTATGGCCGGTTTGAATAATAAATTTTCTGCCATAGAGGTAAGTGTGAAAATATTTTACTGACCAAATGATTGCCAAAAGTTCTTTTTCTATGGTTGAATAACGACTTTCGTGGTCGTTTAAGGTCCGAGATGCATAACAAACTGGGCGATTATTTTGGCTTAAAACTGCACCTAGCGCATAATTCGATGAGTCAGCTGTTAGGACAAATGTTTTAGAAAAATCTGGGTTTTGAAGGATGGGATCGGAAGTTAGTAAGGTTTTTAGTTTGTTAAAGGATTCAATATACTCAGGGTCGTTTTCCTTTATTGGGGTATTCTTTTTTAGATATTTAACCATCGGATATGCCACTTTGGCATAATCTTTCACAAATTTGCGGTAATAACCGGTAATACCTAGGAAGGATTTTATCTCTTTCTGGTTTCGTGGAAGTCTAAGTTTTTGTATGGCTAGTATTTTCGTAGGATCTGGTTTAATGCCTCCTTCTGTTATAAGATGTCCCTTGGTATTTCGTTACTGCTTTGGTTATGGTTGTTATTGATGTACTGATTTTGTCTAGTTTGATGCGTGGGTGTACGAGTATAATTGTGTCTCATACCTGACCTGAAGCTGTTGCTGTAATTATTAACCCTATTTGTTTGTCGGCTTTGACCAGAAAAGTTCATGGGTTGAAAATTGTTGTAAGTGTCACTATTATAAACTTGTTGTTGTGTCATTTGACTGTCGTGCCTGTTGTTATTTTGTTTATAAGTTTTGTTGTAGGTATTGTACATCGGTCTTGGGTTATGGATATTGAAGGGTGCACTTGCACCATGATTTTGGGCAGAAGAAAATCGGTAGCCAAACCTGTTATCTTGTCTCAAATTAGTGTCGCATGTTTGTCGTTGATAATTGTTCGGTAGTGTATGTAGTGATCCAAAGTTGTTTTTGTAAGTGGAATACCCGTTAGCTACAATAATGTTATACGCATCATCCATAGTAGGAGGGTTTCTTCCAATTATGATGCCCTTAACAGGTTCTGGTAATTGAGACTTAAAACAATTAAAAACAATCCTCCTGTTTGTCATTGTCTGGTCGGTTGTTAGTTGCTCATTTAACAAATAGGAATTATTTAATTGTATAAGTAGGTCATTTAACTTATTGTAAAACTGTTCAACAGTCCCATTACAACGACATAATGCAATTGCATCAAGAATTGCACTTGCATAAGTATGACTACCATGCGCTTTTTTTAGCAGTTCCTTTAACTCTGACCATGTGTCCACGTGGCCATATTTTAATAAGGTGTCTCTTGCTTTGTATGTCAATCTGTCTTGTATGTAACCTAAAATAATGCGCTTAAAATGTAAGTCTAATGTTTCTGTTAATGGAACAAGTGCATCTATTCTACTAACAAAGTTCAACAACTTCTTTTCATTGCCATCGAATGGCTGAATATTAGCTATGCATTTAACAAGGATCTCGAAGGCCTCCATTACAAAAAAAAAAATATATATATATATATATGTATGTATGTATGTATAAATAAATATAACTTTCCGATATACGTATAAGCAAATACATATATGTTTGATATAAATTATTAAATATAAAAATTATAACCTACAGTTAAATGATAAGCGAATTTCTTGCACTCACGAATCCCAGTGCTTGTGTATTCTCCTGCTGAAGAAGGTGATCCACGATCTTGATGTCGATTATTGCTTTATTGCTGCTATTGTCCGATATGATGTTGGCTTCGACGAATATAAAAAAATGACCGCAACTATTGTCAACGTGTGTACAATATTGTTTGAACTTGGTGTGTAGTGATGGTTCAGATTTAACTCTCTGATGAATACTTGAGTTTTAATAAATTTACTTAAACAAAAAATGTTCCTTTTTATTTCCAACATTAGTTAGTTGCTAGTTTAATTTGGTTTTGTTTCACTTTGTCTGCGCGCTGTAATATTTTAATTGTTCTCACTTGTTATATGCACGTGGTTTACACGTTTTTGTCTATTTAGTTTTATTTTCACAAATCTATCAAGGGACGGGTCGAATGAACAATACTTTTAGTAGAAATAATAGTAAAAGACAAAAATCTTCATCGATTTTGCCGATTTTTTGCGATCCTACCGACTGCGCCAATGATGTCGTCACTCTTGTAACGCTTTTTTATCTTCCTTTATTTCTTTGTGGCTCTTATCTTTCTCTTCTATGAAGAGAAGATAGAGCGTCTTGTGAGAAACATTTCTCTGTGCACTTGCAGTGTGATCAGACATTGCAAGTGCAGAGAAAAATGCTTGCCTATTACATACTGTGTATAATATGACAATATGATGTGTATGTATTATTGAAACCACATACTGTCAGCGTCAAAAGTGAGTGTACAGCCATCGGGTTGAAGTTTATCCTCAAAAATAAAATATACCAGTAGGAGCTACAGTGGACATGGGCACATCAAATTAAAGGTTTAAATTCATATTTTATTAAACACTATATTTCATTTTGAAAAACTATGAACATAAGGTAATTAAATCAATTTATAAGAAAAATAGGCGAAAAACAAGCGTCAAAAGTGAGTGTACACTTATTTTTCAAAAGCTTTAAATCATTTCAAATCATTGACAAAATGGTAATTAATACTTTGTATTATTTCCTTTGGACTTTATTACTGCTTCTAGTCTTCGAGGCATGAATTCAACAAGTTTCCTTGTAACGCTCGTTGGTATTCTTGTCCATTCTTCTACCAATGCATCCCGTAGTGACTGTGTTGACGTTATTGGGTGTTTTCTTATCTGTCTGTCCAAATGTTCCCATAGATGTTCGATGGGATTTAGATCTGGTGATTGGGGAGGATGATCCAATTGCTTTGGTGTATTATAAAGAAGCCATTCTCTAACCAGGTACGATGTGTGTTTGGGATCATTGTCGTGTTGGAAGATCCACGTTCCTTGAAGACTTCCGTACACTTGTTGCCAAATTTTCCCGTAAAATATTCATATATCCTCTCTTATCCATTGTTGAATCAATGAATGCCAAATTCCCAACGCCAGAAGCAGCCATACACCCCCACACCATCACTGAACCTCCACCATGTTTTACTGTTCGTAAAACATTTTGAGGTTCTAGCTCTGTATTTTTGCTTCTCCACACCTTTCCATTTTTCTTTAGTCCAAAAATTTGAAATTTACTTTCACTAAATATAACATTTTGCCAAAACGAATTGCTGAAATTTTGATATTTTTTTGCATAATCTAATCTTTTTTTTATATTAGTTTTAGATATAGAAGGTTTTTTTCTGGGCACTCTTCCATGTAGGCCACTTTGATAGAGGGCACGACGAACTGTACTCGCGCTTGTACTTTTATTATTTCGAGAAAATGTATCTGCAATTTGCACAGCACTAGACATCGGATTTTTTTTCACTTCTTTCACAATGTCTCTCCTTTCCCGTTCATTCAATCGTTTTGGTCGTCCTGATCTCTTGGCATTTTCTACTGTATGAAAATTTTCATACCGATCTATAATCTTTTTAACTGTATTATGATGTCTTTTTATTTCTCTACCGATTTCACGTAAACTTTTTCCATTTTGGCGCATTTCAATAACAATTTTTCGCGTTTCAATTGAAGTTTCGGTTCGCATTTTGAAAAAGAATTTACTTTAAAGACACTGAATATCAAAGTAACGCTTTCTTCTTAAAACTACTACAAATTATTAGTTGGTATCATGCCATATTTATGCCGTTACATTGTCATTCGGAAATGTTCCGTTATATTTTACAAGCATTGAAGACAGTCATGAAAGTACCAATATGTACACTCACTTTTGACGCTTGTTTTTCGCCCATTTTTCTTATAAATTGATTTAATTACCTTATGTTCATAGTTTTTCAAAATGAAATATAGTGTTTAATAAAATATGAATTTAAACCTTTAATTTGATATGCCCATGTCCACTGTAGCTCCTACTGGTATATTTTATTTTTGAGGATAAACTTCAACCCGATGGCTGTACACTCACTTTTGACGCTGACTGTATATTTCACATCCATATCTTCAATTGGAGGCGAAAATTCGGTTAACATTTGTGAAATATCAATAAAAAATCCATAGATTTGGATCTTTTTAGAACTTTTACAACGTCAGTCATATTTACTGCAGACTATGCATTTCGATGACGGATAGAACGTAAAGCTTCTGTAACAAAGCCAGTCTCTCGCCTTTTTACACTTTAGCGTACTATAACGCTCAGATGGATAATTATGTCAACCATAATTTGCCCGTAATGTGTGAAACATACCTACTACAAGATCATTATTTTCATATTCAACGATTGCTAATCGATCTATACAACTGTATAACCTTAGACTAAACATTTACACTCTAAGAATGTCAAATCCGGATCACAAATTGGAAAACCCTATACTTTCGAATGGTCACTTGATTAATTTCGAGAGTCAACGTTGAAAATGATCGATACGAGTAGACCAACAAGAAAATCTAATATACTCATCATCTGGTCAAGAAAGCAATGCAAATCAATACATTAGAATATAACTGTTACAACATCCACGCTAATCGTCAGACGTGGCTCCGTAAGACTTCTGGCTCTTATTTTCTAACATTTACGTAAAATTACCACAATAAAATTGCCTTCAATGTGTAAAAGTTTTTAAAACCTGATAAACCGTCTGATAAAACTTAAGACGGAATTTGAAAAAGGTAAGACGTCCGCCACATTATTCACGAACAAATTGAATTGAAGTGGATCCATATGACTGTAATTTAAAACCATCAAATTGAACAACTTTTTTACCATTTTTCTTAACCATATTAAATACTAACTTTTGAGAAATAATAAATTAGATTATTAAATAAGTTAAAGGCCTTAAAAATGCATATGTATAAGTATAAGACACCGACCTGCATTCAGCTTTCTGTAGGCCCCAAATTAATCGCAGTTGAAAGGCCCCTATCAAACTCATGTTGTTTTATCGATATCGACTCTTTGAATGGAAATTATTACCTCTAAGTAACAAAATTTTTAAACAGCTTTGATCTGCAGTACCGTAGTGCCTCGAAAGTTTGGATATTGGCTTGTAATTTTTTTTCCTAGTGTTTCAGTTGAGCTTTCTGAACTAAATTAATTAAATCAAAATATAATATACGAGGTTGCTCAAAAAATAAGGTGACTTTTTGGAATTCCTATGAAAGTCGAATTATTGTCAGAAAAATAAACGTTAGGATTTATGGAAACAAAATCATGATTGTTGCATCACAATAATGCACCTGTTCAATGGTTGCTTGTGCGTAATTTTGTCTTAAGAACAATAATATCTTTCTAAAATTGAGCAGAGACACGGAAGGATGGAGATTTGCTACGATTGAGGAGATAAAGACCGCATCCCTGGAAGTGTTCAAATCTATACCAAAAATTCCATATCAGAATTGTTTCGAGGATAGGAAAAAGCCCTGGCACAAGTGTTTTATATCCGAAGGGGATTACTTTGGAGCAACCAAAATAGATATTGATGAACAAATAAATATTTTACGAGAACCATAAAAAGTAAATAAAAAAATCGTATTTTTTAATACGTTTTATAATATACATACAAATAAATTCTATTGTCCCCATCTTTTTAGGTCGTTTCTCAGTAGTAATCGTGGTACACTATATGCAATAGGTGAAAAGAGATTCGTCGCGCAATAGCGTCGGATTAAGAGCAGGAAATTTGAGGAGGACCCACCCCCAGACGCAGTCCAAACACTTGTGCGACATGCCAAGTCACGCGGATGGTGTCTACTGAAAGGCTGCGACGCCAATGGCCACCACACTCAATGGGGAAACAGTTACATTAATAAAAGGGGTGAGTCCATTTTCGATCTCATAGTCTCCACCAACCTCAACATATGTAAGAAAGGTAATATACCAACGTTTCGTAAGGTCGTTTTCATACCTAAGACAGGTAAACCAATCCATACTGCCGCAAAGGACTATAGGCCCATTAGTTTCTCGTCGTTTCTATGAAAAAAACTTGGAAAGACTCCTTAACTTATACATCAGAGGACTCATCAACTCAAACAATTTATGCTACACTCAACACGCCCGCCTTAAAGCCAGATCAGTGGAACGTGCTCTGCATAGTGTTGTCCGTGAAATTGAAAGCTTATTGAACTAAAAAGAATTTACAAAGGCCTTCAACAACGTAAACACAGAGGCCATAATAACAGCTTTAGAGGACATAAAAGTAGACAAATCCATTGTAATCTGAATTGAAAATATGTTGAAGAACAGTATTATCAATGCAGACATTGGACACAGCTTTATAAGGAAAGTGACAAATAGAGACACAATACAGGGGGGAGTTCTCTCCCCCTTCTTCTTACAGTTAACAAGATCCTCAGAATCTTTATGGACACAAAGACTTAGTTATCTTGATGAAAGGTACGAGTAGATTTCTACCAACTATCAGTGAACTAATGGAATCTGCGTTGAAGGAACTCTCCTCGTGGGCAAGACAGAACGGTCTGAGAATAAACCCCCGGAAAACCGAGCTGGTCTTGTTCACCAGGAAAAGGAAAATCTCGATATTTGCTCCCCCAAAGTTAGAGGGTACTCCACTTGAACTCAAAGCGGAAGCCAAACGTTCCTGGAAAAGGAACTTGGGGGAAGGGATGAAAAAAGGATTGAATGCGTTTTATGCATGCAAAAAGATCTTCGGCAAAAGATGGGGCTTGCAACCGTACATCATTCATTGGATGAACACAGCAATCATCAGACCCATTTTAACTTATGGAGCCCTATTCTGGTGAACTGCCAGCAGCGCGAAAAGCTATATGAGCATGCTCAACAAAGTACAAAGGTCAGCCGCTGTTTGTACAAAGGGAGCTATGAGGAGCAAGCCGCAAGCAGGGTTAGACATGATACTTCATCTCCTTCCCCTGGACCTATTCATAAAAGACTGCGCTGCAAAGAGCGCTCTCAGACTAAGAGAGTCCTCTTTGTGGAAGCAAGCCAACTATGGACATGCGGCCATACTCAGAATAATAGATGACCTTGGAAAGAAACATGGTTTTAGTAGCCTCGCAGCTCAGACCGACTATACTACCCCCCCAAAATGACTTCTATCTCAGAATACCAATCCTTTTCCCCGACAGAGAAGAGTGGCTATCAAACGCCGTGATCAAAGACCACGAGATTACCCTCTTCACCGACGGATCGAAAATGGAGACAGACACTGGGGCCGGGTTCTACTCTGATACCCTACACAAACAGGAATCATTTAGACTCTCTGATTTGTGCAGCGTTTTTCAAGCAGAAATCCTAGCAATCGAGAAAGCAGCCAAACACCTACAGGTAACCGATATCCCACCATCGGACATCACCATCTTCGTAGACAGCCAGGCTGCACTGAAGTCAATAGGACCTTGTACAACGAGATCAAAGGCTGTCATGAAATGTCGCGACTCACCATCAGGAGGTACATCAGGCACCACAAAGTCAAACTCTGCTGGGTCCCGGGCCACAGCTCAATCGCAGGGAACGAAATGGACATCAGCGAAGCGGACACGTCACTGCAGTCACCGATCAGCGCATTATACATTATACTCATCGTGGCCAGAGCTTAATATCGCCAAAACAAAGAAGCTCTTGGCGCTGGACCGAAACTCGATCCGTATGCTCGTCGGAATGACCACACTGTCCCATTGGAGCAATGCTCCGGAAATGGGACTCGGGATCCAGCGATCTCTGCCGGAGCTGCGGCGATGAGAAAGAAAATGAGACAATCCAACATCTGCTTTGCCACTGCCCAGCTCTCCAGAATCGACGCCTAGCTTCGCTGGGCCAAAAATTCTTTACAGAGATTGCAGACGTAGCAAATGCAGATATATCGGATCTTCTTAAATTTATAAAGAGCACGGGGTGGTTTCGGCCACCATGTAATAGGACAGGTTAATTATATGTGTACTCCACAAATGAAGGGAATCTCAATGGGCCCTTTAACCTAACCTAACCTAAGAGCAGGAAATTAAAGAAATCCTTCTCATTTACTACAATGTTTAACATATGCCAATAAATAAGGTTGGTTAAAAGCGTGAAATTTGGTCAAGCCATTAATAAAACATTTTCAACCTCGACCGTAGAGTTTATACATTTAATGAAAAAAAATCGACCTAATATCGAAAATATACAAACTGAAATTGAACCCAAGTGTAAATATATTATTATTATTCTTCAACAGATCACCTAATGTAATGTTACCTAATACCTCTGACAAAAACGACTAGCGTGCTCTTTTTGTTAATTTCGGCATTAGTACCACTCCAATGTTTAAGTGTTTTACGCTTCACATGCTCCGGTTTCAATTACATACAACAACGATGGATGTACTTCCAATTTTACGTTTCCAATCAATTAACGCTTTGGATGAAATTTCATGACACACATTCACTTCACCTTCCAGCCGACGTGACATGTGAAAGACGAATATCAGTTACTATGTCGGTTTTTAGGTGCGATTTCAATTTGCCACGTTATTGGATAATGGTGTAAGGCATTTTGGCTGAAATCGATATGCAATAAAACTGGATTTCAGCCAGCATACGTTCCAGATTTGATTGGCATTTTCATAGAATTATTACTTTTATTGCTATAGTCAGGCCGAGCAGAAAAACCTTTTTATAGGAGTTTCGTAGAAAAACTTAAGCTCGGTTCGTACTGACATGGATGAATTTTGGCAAACGCCTAGCGACATAGACATGGTTCGAATATATCCATATGGAAGAAAAAAGCTGATATATTTCAGTGTCATATGGATTACAAATAAGGTCATTAAGGGTGTTGTGCAGAAACAAAACGAGCAAAGGCTGACTAACAAAACTTGAACAGAAATATACACATATTTACAGAACCAGTAACTTTCTCAGGCAAGAGAGAAACGAGTGTGCATCACAAATTCAACGTGAGAGAGTCGTGGGGTGCGCATCTCTTTTTAAGCTTCGTAATTAAAAACTAAATTTAAAATGTTGTGTAACGTGTGTTCAGAAAGGATTGAACGAAATTCAACACTTAAAATCTCGTGCGGTGATTGCAATGGATTGTTTCATATAGCATGCGTGAACATTCAAGAACAAGATGCTGATTATATGAAAGCAAGTGGAAATTCTTTCCGTTGTGATAAATGCAGTGCACTAAGGCGTCGATCTCTTCATTTACCGGAATCAGCACAAGTTACAAATAAGCAATTTGAAACGAAGAAAGCGGTTCAACCTATTAAAACGGCTAACAAAAAGATCGCTAAGCAAGCTCTGTTGCCGGTTGGAACCCCTAAATCGGATGCTGTTGAAGTTGAAGGTGAATTTACAAACCAAATGATTTACCAGAAACTAATGCACTTGGAAGAGTTGAACAAAGAATTTCTTCATTCTTTGGCTTTGCTACGCGAAGAGAACGAAAGTCTCAAATCAAAGATCAACTCTCTTGAGAGTAGACTTAACTGGCAACAACTCTTTGCAACTCTTTGCAAAACTGCATCGAAATTGCTGGTGTTCCTGAGGTTGAGGATTCCAACGCAAAGATTATAGCGCAGCAAATTTTTCACAATTCATTAGGAGTTGACATAACAGACTGCCAAATCGAAAAATGCTACGTCAAGAAAATCCACACCAGAGAGAAAGGCAATCAAGATAGTCGCTCTTCACCAAAATCTGTAATTTGTTTGCGGCTCTCTGATTCCTCTCTTAAACGACGGATCATGAATGAGAAGGTGAAAAGGAAAAAGAAACTCTCATCGGGCATTACGAGCAACAGCAGTGGTAGAGACGTCGTCGTTTATATAGGTCTGTTCCCGTACCTGACAAAAACAGTCCAAATCTACGAAAAACTACGAAAAACTACGAAAGTCTGTTCCCGTACTCCAAAAATTCACACTTTTGGACAAAAGAGAGCGCTCTCGAGAGAGTAAAAAATTTCCCCATGCTGCGAATTTCAACCCAAGAAATTTATGTGGGTAGTTTGTCACAGCTTTGTGAAATCAGCTGATTTCCGTCATTCCGTCATACGACAAGAGCTCAATTTTATATTAAAATTCTTTTGTGCATTTTTAAGATGTGCATTGTCTCTATATGGCGTTATTAAATGATGAATGGATATGCTGAATCATCTAATAAATAGTAATCTGAAAATAATATGTATGTTTTTGCAAATTAGTATATTGCACCTGCTAACGAATCCAAGAATGTATCAAATTCAAACATATGTTTTTGACATTTAAAATGTGTGCAACTTTTTTGGTTCAACGCGTTCCCGTACTTTTTTGTGTTTCCACTTCTCTTTGAGAGAATTTCATCCCCACTCTTGGAAAAATGAGAATCTGTGAATTTCTGCCCAAAAAGTACGGGAACAGACCTAATGATGCGTTAACAAAATACAACCAGGCGCTCTTCATGCAGGCGAAAGCAGCGAAGAAAGAGAAAGGTTACAAGTATTTGTGTTTTAACAATAACAATTTTTTTAATGAGGAAATCTGAGGGTAGTAGCACAGAATAAATAGTATCATAGTATCATCGTTTTAAGATCTTTTGATGATCTTCAACGCATATTATAATTTTCAAATTTTTAAAATTTTTCTATTATGAATTTAAATTACGCTTTAGATGATGATGATGATACTAGTACCTCAAATTTTAATAGCTTTAATCCAGATAATGTTTTCCTTTCCAAAGATTTCTGTAAAGATAAACTTTTCTTCATCCACCAAAATATTAGAAGTCTAAGAGAAAATTGTTCTGAGCTCGTTTCCCATTTAGATTCATTTGCATGCATTCCTGAATTTATATTTGTGTCCGAAATATGGATTTATAATTTCGAAATTAACGATTATAGTATACCGGGTTTTAATTTCTTTGCAAATTGTAACGATAGTTTTGTAAGGCATGAATATGATTGTGTTGCTTCAAATTTAGATTTCAAAAGTGCCGATGTCTTAAAACTATCGTTTATATTTAATAATGAAGACGTCGTCTACTGCGTATATAGATTTATAAAATTCAGCGCCTTGATCTTTATTGAAGAATTTTCCAATCTTCTAAGTAATGAAAAATCTAAAAATGTTATTTTTTTGGCGACTTTAACATAGACATCTTAGATCTTAACAACGATTCTGTAGCAACATATTTAACTTTACTAGCGTCCCATGGTTTAGCTTCTTTTATAAACGAACCAACCAGATTGCAGTCGGGAAAGTGTTTAGACCACATCTATGGACGCTTCTCAAAAGTGTCTCCAAGTTTTTATGAGAAATGTGTCTTTGATTTAAATATAACCGATCATTCTATGATAGGATTGTTGGTTAATGCCTCCACTAAGAAAGAAGTTAAAGGGTCCCAACGCGACATTATTAAAATTGATTTCTCACAGCTCAGATCAGCTCTTTGTCTTGAGTTTTGGGAGGAAGTATATACTAAACAGGATGCCTCCGAAGCTTATGATATATTCATTCTATCTCTTATTGAACATATTAATCGCTGCACTATCAGAATTAAACCAGTGAAATCTAAGAAAAAATTAAAGCCATGGATTTCTAGTTACTTGGTCAATAAAATGATCCTAAAAAATCGGCTTCGAATTAAAAGTGCAAAGCATCCTAACAACATCGCTCTTATCACAAGGTACAAGAAACTGTGTGCTCAATTAAAAAGGGAAATACCTTTTTGTAGGGATAGATTTTATAGTCAAGAGTTTAACTCTGTGCGAGGCAATCTAAGAGGTGAATGGAAAGTTGTTAATTCTATACTAAATAAATCCACATCATCCAAAATGCCAACTATTATTCGTGTTGACGAATCATCAACCTCTGACAAATTTGAAATGGCTAATTTGTTCAACGAATATTTTGCTTCCATCTCTTGTAGCTCATCCTCGCGTAACAAGCCGCAATTGCATCATCCTCACTGTACTTCAAATTACTGCCCCGAGCATATTCAGGGCAATAGTTTTGTTTTCGAGCCAATAACCGCTTTTGAGGTCCTGAAAATTATAGGCTCTTTAAAAAACTCAAACTCATCCGGCAAGGATGGTATTTCAAATCGGACACTTAAGAAAATTGGATGTCTTATAGTTGATGTCCTTGCACATATATTCAATAAAAGTATATATTCGGGTATTTTTCCTCAAGCCCTGAAATGCGCGGATATTTTGCCTCTTTTCAAAAAAGGGCAAAAAGACAATATCT
The DNA here is from genome assembly GCA_958301585.1 of Merodon equestris. Lineage (NCBI taxonomy): Eukaryota > Metazoa > Arthropoda > Insecta > Diptera > Syrphidae > Merodon > Merodon equestris. The sequence continues at coordinate 152,700,207 of OY284413.1, read as the reverse complement.
CCAACTATAGGCCTATTTCACTCCTACCTTCAATCAGTAAAATTTTTGAAAAGGCAATAAAAACTCGGGTTTCGAAATTTATGAGCAAAATTAATTTTTTTAATCCTATTCAATATGGCTTCCAGAAGGATAAATCAACTGAAGATGCCTTACTTCGCTTTTGTTCTCATATCTTTGCAAATGTAGATAAAAAACTGTTTTCAGCTGGTCTGTTTGTTGACCAAAGCCTTTGACATAGTTAACCATAGAATTTTGTTGGCAAAACTCGAAAAGGCAGGCTTTAGAGGTTTTATGCTTAAGTGGTTTCAATCTTATTTGGAAAGCAGATCACAGTGCGTTAAGATTGACGATGTGAGAAGTAATTTGGAACATATAAACCTAGGGGTGCCCCAAGGATCTGTACTCGGTCCTTTGTTATTTTTAATTTATATTAAGTCCCTATTACTCCGTGCAGGGACGGGTTAAGAATATCCCTGCAGCTATACCTCTCGCTTGTCGTAAAAGGCGACTAAAACAAAGGTAAACGAAAATCACATCTAGGCAATTTAGAAAACACCCAGGTGAGCCTAGGGACACATATACCACCATTAAACTGCCCCACAAGTGTACATGCAAATCAGTGGGTTGACACGACTGGAGATCACCGGTGTTGTAAAAGTAAGATCAAACAAATAAATCAGGAGCATGCCAGTGTCACAAAAAAAAAAAGGCAGGCCGAAAAACAATTGGTGCAAACAAATGCAAAAACACCAGCATTTGATTGGCCTCAGCGATGAAGTAATCCCAAACCGGGAAGCCTGCCGCTACTTTCTGAGGTCAAACCGGCGGACCCCACAAGCGGACCAGTAGGAATGCAGTTAAGTGGGAAGGTTATGGTCCTACACTTCCGACCATAACAACGCCGGAAAAAGGAAAAGAAGAAGATTAAGTCCCTATTTGAAATGGAGTTTAAAGGTGTTGCCACAGCGTTTGCTGATGATGTTGCTTTTGCGTACGGTTCGGATAGTCCCTTAAACTTAATATCTGACATAAACTTTGATCTAAACTTGCTGAGGATTTGGTTTGCTAAGCATAATTTATTGATTAGCTCTAAAACCAAAATTATGCACTTTAGTTTAGCAGCACAAAATAGTTTTGGGTGCGATGTTTTCTTTCATACTCCTGAGTGTCACAAATTTAAGTTCCACTGTACCTCCTGTTGTTCTTCCTTAACCTTTTACGATAATATGAGCTGTAGTGAAAAATGCTTTTCAATTGAGGTAGTTAATGAATTTATATACTTGGGAATAATCATTGACAGCAGATTAAATTTTGTCAATCATGTTGCTGTACTAACAAAATAATTTTCGGTCTACGCTTAGGAACTTTTTTTACCTGCGTAAAGTTTGCTCTAACAAATTGTTGAAAATAGTTTATTATGGTATTTTCCACTCCAAATTGCAATATGGTATTACATGTTGGGGTGGTATATATTTCAATAGATTACGGCCGTTGTTGATTTTACAAAAAGCTGTTCTAAGAAGAATATGCAATAAGTACCGTATGCATCCTAGTTTTTCGTTATTTCGTAATTTGAATATTCTTCCAGTTCGTCACCTCTATTGCTTTAAAGTGCTAAAAGATTTTTTTCTAAGATCAAGAAATATAAACTACAAAGTATTTGATAGTCACCACTTGCGAAGCAATTTTTTATACCAAGTACCTATACCCATTTATCGTACAACTGCATTCCGAAATTTTTACTCTGTAGTTTCGTGTCGCTTATTTAATAAACTGCCTATCAACATAAAAATAGTACATTCATCTGGCACATTTGTTAAACTTTTGAAATGCTGGCTTTTTAAGTTTGAATATAATAACCTGGAGTCTATTTTAACCAACATGACTTAGTCCTTCTGATATTTGGCGAATTGAAGATTAAAGTTTTCTCTTGCTTTCGTTTTAGTAGTTAAAACTCTTTCTTTTTAAAAGGGTCACCCCACCCATATTTTTAATATATACTATCGTATCACTGAAATGACATTTAACTCTATTTTGTTATAAATACCAAATGTCATTAATATTTCACCTAAATTTATATCATATTTATATTTATATATATGTATTGAGTTATGTAATGTTATGAATGAGAAATAAATAATTTACAATACAATACAATACAAATAAAAGTTAAATATGTTCAGAGGTAAACCTTCTGAATGATTTATTGAGATTTAACATTTCATATTTCTATCGACTTTCTGTTACGAGTATGTGAATTTTGATAGAATTAAGGAAAAGGGAGGTATCAAAACATAATGAGCTTATTCATTTAGAATTTTATGAAAGATAATAAAGGTACATAAAGAAGCAATTGTTCATGTATTGCTTTTTTCAGGACACGCTGTTTTGGAAATTCAATGTTAGATTTCCATCACATCGCTCAGTGTAGTTTATCGACGTAGTTATGTATGTAAATTCTTTCAAAAAATGAGGAGACTTTATTTTTCACTAGTTTGTTATGCTGGTATACGTGTCCCTAATATGTGTCGACGTTTTGAGCTATTTGGATATCTAAACATAAAGGTTAGACGTGTTTTTATGTGCTTGACGATGTTTTGCTATTAACCTTCCTATACTCGCATCAAAAAAGAATAACATGTATACCTGCGCCCGATCTCTTGGACTATAACTCAAGAGCCAGTAGTTTCTCTTTTACTTCGAATAATTTTATGAAATTTATTTTAGTCAGTAAACTGATATATTGTTAACGAAATAAAACAATTGTACTATATTATATTATATATTAATTATTGCATTTAGTAAATAAATGGCAGTTTTCTTATTAAGCCTGTTAAAAAAGTATTATACTTTTCCATATAAGGAACATAAGCAAAAATATTTTTTCTAAAAAAAAAAAAAAAACTTTAAACTAAAATGTAAAGGAACAATAAAAAAATTAACTCTCATCACCAGAGGTTTTTTTCGCGGCAGTCGGCATTATTTCATGTTCCAGACAAAAATAAGTCTTGCAAGAAACACAATTGTATAGTGCCTTTCGTTTTTTTTTTCTGGATGAACAATAACTACAGCGACTAATTTCAGTATGCGCCCTCACCAAAGATTCTGGTCCATCTAACTTACATATCTCAGCAATTCTTTGTCTTGGCGATCGCGGCAAACACGTGTCAATAGTCCGTTTCCTTAAATATGCATCCAAAAATGCTCTGCAGGTGACTTTTTTATTCTGATTGTTGAGACCATATATGACGTACGTATTTATACCCGCTACGTTCACCAGGCTATAAAAAATCACCATTGGTACCCCTTGTAACATCGTAAGTTGCACACATTTCAGCAATGATATCAACGCCTCCTTTTGTCGCATTATAATCCATTATTGCATCATCAATTTGTTTATGATCATGCACACTTGATACAAGTAGAATATTCTTGTTCTTTTTTAGCACACCGGAAACAAGGTTACAAATGCCTCTATGTCCGAATAAGCTGGATTTTTCTTCTCGTAGTCATAGGTCGGTGAAGTTTATACGCAGTTCCCTCTTATTTTTTCGAGTCGTGCTTAACATAGTCAGTGTGTAATCATTTTTAAGGGGACGACTTGTAAATCTTCTTCTTCTTCTTTTCCTTTTTATCCCGGCGTCGTTATGGTCAGAAGTGTAGGACCATAACCTTCCCACTTAACTGCATTCCTACTGGTCCGCTTGTGGGGTCCGCCGGTTTGACCTCAGAAAGTAGCGGCAGGCTTCCCGGTTTGGGATTACTTCATCGCTGAGGCAAATCAAATGCTGGTGTTTTTGCATTTGTTTGCACCAATTGTTTTTCGGCCTGCCTTTTTTGCGTGTTGAATTGGAATGTTGATTGATAACGCCTTTTGGACGGGGTTCAAAGGATCTCTCCTTTGAACATGGCAATACCAACTGAGTCGGTCGCGCTCTATATTTCTTGTGATGGTTTCTTTTACGTGGAGGCTTCCTCGGATCTTTGAACTTCTAATTCTGTCACGCTTTGTTACTCCCGCTGTCATGCGAAGCATCTTCATCTCAGTTGCCGTTAATTTGCTCTCATACTTTTTGTGCATTGTCCATCATTGTGAACCGTATGTGAGCGCCGGACGTGCAACTGAAGTGTAGAGCCTTCCTTTCAGCTTAGGGGGCATTTTTCGATCACAGAAGATGGCGGAGTTTTCCCGCCACTTCATCCACCCTACGCTTACGCGATGTTTGATGTCGTCATCACAAGTTGCTTCTCTATTAATCATAGATCCCAGATATTTAAACTTTTCACACTTGGGAAGCACTCTTCCATTCAAGTAAATGTCTGGAATAGGCTGATGAGGGTCAGAGAACGGGCAGCACAGATACTCTGTCTTCTTTGAACTAATACGATACCCGTGTCCCTCAAAAATGTCCACCCACACATCAAGTGCTCGTTGTAGGGACGCCTGATCATCACTTATAATGGCCCCATCGTCAGCAAAGAATAGCTGGTGCACATTGGGGTCCGTCACTTTTCCTTCAAGCAAGCAATCAAGGACTGCTATAAAAAGCAGTGGGCTGAGGACGCTCCCTTGGTGTACACCGACTTTGATTGCGAACTATTCGGTGACTCCTGCGGTGCATCTTACTCTTGTCGTTGCTCTCTCGTACATGTCCATAATTACTCGCACGTAGGTTTATGGAACTCCTTTTTGTCTTAGCGCTACCCATAAAAGATCTCTTGGTTGCCGGTCAAAGGCCTTCTCGAAATCAACCAACACCATATGCAAGTCCTTTGAAGAATCACGATGCTTTTCCATCATGATCCTTATACTTTGGATTGCATCTGTTGTTGATTTACCCGAGACAAACCCGCACTGGTCATCAGATAGTCGTATTATTTTCCGCAGTCGGCTATCTAATACCCGTTCAACGATCTTCATGGTGTGCGACATCAGCTTGACAGAACGGTAGTTATCACAATTTCGCGTATCACCCTTTCCTTTGTGCAATGGAAGAAGATAGCTTTCCCTCCATTGATTAGGCATAGTGTCGCCTCTCATAAGTTTAGAGATAAGAACCATGAGCCATCTAGACCCGATGTCTCCCATCTTTTTCCAGAACTCAGAGGGTATCCCGTCCGGCCCAACAGCTTTTCTTTTCTTGGAGTTTTTAACCGCGTACCGAACTTCTTCGACTGTGATGTCGGGTATTTCGGCATGATTCGGGGCGGCTCTTGGAAAGTACACTCGGGGAAACTGTTCGTTCAGAAATTCCTCGCAATACTGTCGCCATCTGTGGAGAATTTGTTCGTCTTCCACAAGGAGTTGGCCTTCAGCATTGTTAATAAACTTTGGGAAACGAATCTCCTGAGCATTTCTTCTTCTCTGGGCGGCTATCTTAAAGATATTTGCTCCTTTGTTCAAATTGTTTTGTCGAAGCTCCTGGGTAGCCTGGTTCCTGTCAGACGCGGAAGACGATATTTCTTCCAACACCTGATAGAGGCCTTCCATGCTTTTCGCTTTGAATTCGGCGCATTTTTTCTTCGCGATACCTTTGCAACATCTATGTATATACCTTTTCACGGCGAGCTTTTTCCTCTCTATTAGTAGAAGAGCAATTTGACCAAGCTTGGAAAGCCATTTTCTTTTCGTGTATCACTGCTTTGGCTTCGTCTGTCCACCACCAGGTTTCTTTTGCGTGTTGGCAGGGGCCTTTAGATGTTCCGAGCAGTGATTTGGCTTTCTCCAGGCCAGATTGTTGTAGGGAATCCCACATGTCTTGTGCTCTGCACTCCTCATTACCGATCGATAATGGAAGAGAGGTAGTTTTCCATGATGGTAATAAAAGCTTCGCCTTTTCCTTGACGACTTGTAAATACGTGTAATAAATGTTGAATAACATTTGTTGGACGCAAAACCAATGCCATCGCCCAGTTATCCGCGAAATAGGGGCCTCCAGCTTGTTTTCCGAAATAAACTTCCATGTCGAACATATAAGACATTTTGGCTTCTGTCAAGGCATATATTTTGATGCGATATACATAACTCTATTTTTAGAGAAATAAATTTGGGCCCACTGCTTTTCGTCATCTTTATTCGTGACATTGCCCAAGTAGTGAAATATGGACAATGTTTACTGTTTGCCGACGACTTAAAACTATTTAAAGCCGTTAGGAACATTACTGATTGCCAACTGCTACAATCAGACATAAATACAATAGAATCTCGGAATGTTGCAATGTTAATGCTTTAAAGCTGAATATAAGCAAATGCAACTTCATATCCTTTTCCATGTCCCTTTCCATAATCCACTTTGATTACTTCATTGGTTCTCAACCTATATCCCATATTACCAAAGTTAAAGATTTGGGTGTTGTGGTGGACACCACGTTCTCATTTAAAACACACATAAACCGTACTCTAGCTAAGGCTAACTCAATTATGGGTTTTATTAAGAGGAATTGTAGAGCCCTCTCTGATCCTTTTTCTCTCTAGTCATAGTACACCTTCCTCGTTAGACCTCAGCTTGAGTACGCAGTTATCATTTGGAATACCAATCTCTGTATTGACTCCGATCGAATCGAACGTGTCCAAAGGCGTTTCACAAGATTTATTTTTCACAAAATGCATTGGAATTTTTGTCCCAATTATGAAGCCAGATGTGTACTTCTTGCCATAAAATAATTGAAAACTAGGCGTACGAGTACTTTACAGGATATAATGTTTGTTAGATATTTACTCAGTTATCACATAAGATGCCCTACTCTCTTGTCAAAATTACGACTTTATGTCCCTGCAAGGCCTTTGAGAATAAGACTTCTTCTTTTCGTCGACTATCGTAGGACTAAATATGGTACAAATGAACCTCTTACACGGACTGTTAAAGTTTTTAACGAAGTCAGCAATCTTGCGGACATTCATTTAGATCGAGGTCAATTTAAAATGTTAGCTTTAAGTCTATTTCGTATTTAAAACAGTTGATCAATTATTAAATATATATGTATCATATTTCTATATCTGTTAGCACTTAAATGATTGCAGATAAATAAATAAATAAATAAATATATATATATATATATTTGGTTTCGATGGAATGTACTGTCTAAAATTACAATGGCCTCTTCTAGCTTTTGTTAGATTGTTGCAAACTAAAACGGGTTGTAATCCGACACTAGTTTATTTATAACTAAAGGATGTTTTTAATATTCCTCAATGAGCCCACTATGAAGGACACTTCTATAATTGACGTTCTAAGATACTTATGTATGTATGTACAATGTATATATTAAGTTTAAGCAATAATACTTGTAACTATGTAATCTGGATTCATTGAATGGAATAAAAATACAACAATACAATACAATACAATAATATTTTTTAAATGACGTTATGATTTTTTCAAACAAATCTCAAATCTCTAATAGAAGCACAAGCATCTCGTGAACTTTTGTCATCAAATCTGAGACACCGCAATAGTAAATAGAACTGATTCCAACTTGTAGTCAAACGAAATATATCTGGGGACGAGCCATCAGTTTTGAATAGACCTTTAGCATTTAGAAGACTATTTTTCTAAACACCAACAAAGAGTAAAAGCCGAAATAGTGCCGGAATTTAGGTGTTATTCGTCAAACATCGGCCTTTTCCCTTCAGAATCCATTTCCAATATTCAATATAATACTCATATATGCACAGCTATATAACACAATAATTATAAGACATACAAAGGTATAAATTTATGCATAAAGAAAATAGTCTTTTCAAATTAGTTATGTGCCGGTTACACAGACCGAATTATGACTAAAACCAATACACGTGCTTACCGCACAAAAATTTAAGCCACACTTAAATAAGGCATGAAACAAATCACGAAGCTACCATAAAGCACACTGCGCTAAATTGCACCGTTACTAAAATATTTGCGAAAAAGTAATTTGACAGTCTCATAGACCAATGCACAGGTATAGGAAGGTTAATAATAAAAATAACAAAAAGCAAAAAACAATTTTATAAGTGTTACGCAGAAGACCGAGAAGATATAAATGACAATGCACGCCCTGGACGTCCCAGCATGTCAACAATGGATGGAAACGTTGTAGCAGTAAAGAAAATTGTTATCGAAAATCACTATCAGAAAAATTGTTGAGGATACTGGCATATTGGTTCGCACATGCCATGAAATTGCTTCAGGTATTATGGGCATTGCTGTCGCATCACGATAATACAATTGCTCATGCGTCGTTGATTGTGCCGAAATTCCAATTAATAATTCTTTGGCCAAAAACAATACTGTAATCGAGCCCAAGCCACCATATTAACCCGACTTATCCCCCTGCGAATTTTTTCTCTTCCGAAAACTGAAAAGATTCATGAAACGACGGTAATTTGCCACGATCCATCGCTGTAAGAGCTCAAGGCTAACCAAAAAGGGCATATCAGAAGTACTTCGTAGAATGCAAAAAGGACTGGCACAAGTGTATTATATCTGAGTGGGATTACCTTGAAGGGGACAAAATAAATATTGATGAATAAGTAAATATTTTTCGAGCAAAATAAAAAGACCTCGTATGTTGCCAGATTGGTGTCATGAGTGAAAATATGATCTACTTGTGCATCATTCGTTTTTTAATGGCGAGTCAGTATGCGGCACACAGTTATACTTTCTTATTAAAGCCAGCTACTCTTGTACACACTGCCCTCTCTAAAAATAATTTCTCAAATTGTTTACATTGTCGTGATATCCATTATATAGGTATATGTATCTACTCTTTCAATTAAGAGACCAACTTCACTGAGTTAAAATAAATTAAACCAACAATTAACTATTGTTGCATTTACAGAAGAACAAACTTAAATAACAATTCAACTCAGAATGAGTTCGATACTCTGTTTGACGCCTGCGGGTTTCGGCATTCTAGACGAACAAAACTATAATTAAGATAAAGATCGTAGTGAATCTAAGTATTCACATCGATAATTGTTTTTTTTTTTCCTTATATTTCATCATAATAAATATGGAATTGTGATTTAAGGAACATTTCCGTACTCTTATGTTACATTACGGCGCAGGCAATTTTGTTTTTAATTTTTAAAGGCATAGGCACTGAAGCAGCATAAGCCGCTCAAGAACCGAATATCTAAGAGCGGATATCTTCTTTTTTTATGCTAAGTTTTTTTTAAAATATCACTTTTCTTGGCCTAAATTGTTTATTTATTTTAATTGTTTTAATTATTACAAATTAATCGTAAGGCCGAAAGGCATAGCCTTAAGTAGTTCTATTTGCTTTAGAGTGTCCGTATAGGGCCAGTAAGGTATTTTATATCAGTTGTTGTTTAAGCTAGTTTTAAGCATTTTTGTCTAGGATAAGTGTGTTCTACAAAATAATAAAAACAAAAATGAATAACAAAAAAAAAAAAAGCGGATATCTTCTCCTATACCTCAAAGACCTAGAAGCTGCCGACGATGCTCCTCAAAGGCAAGTTCTCGATAATAGACCCCGAGGAAATGCTTTTGGAGCTCAAAGGGTTCGAGTGTGAAGTGCCATTCAATACGGCGCGGGTCAAGCGGAGGAAACCATATTACCTGTCTTTCTGGTCCAACTCACACCCAACAACAAGTTGGAGAGGCTAACGACCATATAAAATGGGAAATATTAATAAGAAGCTAGAGAAGATTACATTTTACAATGTACCCTCTGCCAATGGTTCGAGCATGCTGGGTTCAACTGTGAACTGTATCCTCCATGCGTTACGTGTGCAAAGGCTACAAAAATGAGGAGTGCGCCCTGACCCAAGACAAGGTTGCGGACAGGAAGCAACTTGAGTGCATGCTACGAGCCCTGCAAACTATCGGGGATATCCTAAGCTCTAACAAGGAAGGTCTCCCCACGTGTCACTGCAGATTTTTTCCGGTTGACATATGTTAATCTTCATCAATTTTAAGGGATACGTATTTTTTTTTTGTTGCAATACGCATTTTTTTGGGGTAAAATGGACCTCTAAAGAGTAGCCCCTTAAGTTATAGCCTAAGATATGGGTCCCAGGTCAGTCTGGGATCCCAGGAAAAGAAATGAACTCGCTAGAAGGAGCTCAGAGAAGAGTGAATCGGCCTTATGTCTACCTGCTTCCACGGTCAAATCCGACATCAATGATTTGGTCTTTAATGCGTACAGTCGTAGATGAAGGGAATATCCAGGATGCAGGATGACTAAGCGCGTGCGTCCTGATGTCTGTAAGAAGTCCACAACATTCTTCTTATCCTTAAGGAGAAATGGTTGCAGAAGACTTGCGGGCGTCATTAAGGGCTATTATATTTTTGCTAAGCATATCTAGGTGCTTGGCATCATTGAGACCCCTGGCTACGCTGCGTCCTCTTGGGTTGTGTTGTGTTGTGTATCAAATCTCTTCGCTCAACATCATTTAAGCTCCTCCTTACTTTTCTTCGGAAACGGGGAAATACAATAAAGTATCTCTCTGGTAGTACAATGGATCAGTGTTTGCGCCTGAGTGCAGAGAGTAAGTCTCCAACAAAAAAAGAAAAAGACGATGAAGAAGAGCGCCAATCAGTAAAATTGCGTCATAACGCTCGACATTAAGAAAGCGTTCAACACGGCGAGCTAGAAACAAATTCTTGAAGTACTTCATCAGCGAAATCTTGAAAAACTATTTCCGGCAAAGAATGTTGCTCTATGAGAAAGATGACGATGTGAAGAAATACACAGTCACTGGAAGAGACCCCTAGGGCTCGGCTTTGGGGCTAGTCATGTACGATGGCGCCTTTCGGGTTGAAATACCGGGCGAGGCAAAAATGGTTGGGTTTACGGATGACATCGCTATAGTAACTGTAAAACTAGTGAAAGAAGTTGTCCAAACTAGTAATTAAGCCATTGCTAAAGTCCATTGGTGGTTAACATCAGTCCCCCTCTCACTAACTGAGTATAAAACGAAAGCGGCCGTGTTTACCAGTAGAAAGCAATGAGAAACTATCACGATCATAGAAGTTGGGCAGTAGATAGTATGCAAAGCAAGTATTAAATAGTTTGGCATCATGATTGGCTCAAGGCTCAGTTGAGCGGATTGTAAGTACGATTGTAAGATAATGTAAGAACGATGACTCCCACTCATACTTGTCTATCGTCTTGTGTATCGTGCAGCTAAGCCCTCGAAAGTTTGAAACATATTTTCTTTCACTGCCCCCGATTCCAGCTACAAAGAGAAGCACTAGAGACAGAACTGGGAGAACCACCAACCCCGGAGAATCTAGTACATCACATGCTAGAATGGTAGAACGCAGTGACAAAAACAAAAGTAGTTGAGGCTACAGGATAAAAATGCTCTTCAGGCAGGCACCCAGCAATACCTTCAAACATTAACTGCAAAAGCCTGAACTTAAACCAAGAAGGGAATGACACACACACGAACTAACCCATACACAAAACGAAACTAGGCCCCTTTAGGCACGCACAGACATAAACGAACAGCACCCTTCAAAACACTTTCAGTGTGAAGAACAAGAAAAGCTACGGCTGAAGTCCTTCCCATGTCGAAATGCTTAAAATGCTCCATGGAGACCAGAGACCAGAAGCAGGAAATGGTTTGAGTGGATTAAAGGCCCACACGCAGGCTTTCGACGCTTTCCATCTTTCCGACAAAAAAAAGAAAATACTATCGAATGCTTCTTCGTATAAGCTAGTTTCATCTATATGACTATAGTTGCACGGCTCAACCAATAAAGTCAACTCGACTATTGCTCTAAGACTAACTTTCCTCTAACTATCATATGCTGTGGGGGGTAATACATACTTGCCAAAGTTCAAAAAGCCCTTGATTATCAGTGAGCTCCTTCTAATCAAAGTAATTCTACCTGCCTTTAAGGCGATTGAATGATATTTGCGAGGTCATTTCTTCTGCTGTATTTTTCGTAGTGTCTTCGACAAGAATTTCATCAGAATCTTGAGACGAACCTGAGATGTTTTCGAACGATTCACTTAGATTGATAGTCTCAATTTCATCAACCATATGACACTTCAAAGCAGCTATCGATTTAATTACGTGCATGCAAATCTAAGTTATAGACAACTTCAGGAAGATATTAAGCGCCGCAAATTAACTGAACTAGCTACCACTTATATGTGATAGAATAATCTGCATGTGACCCATACCCTGATTGATTTAAATAAATAGAATTTGCTTATAGTAACTGGATACAAAGACGAACTGAGTGCAAGAAGGAGAAAAAATATTAACAGTAGATCTTAAGTAACAATATCATAAGCCAAATATTCGGATTTCTTGATGTAGCCTTCACAAAACTTTTCCATAAATATACTTCCGAAAATAATCAATTAAATATTAATAGCCTTTTAAGAAGTTTTGGTAAACTAAGGAACGCCAAAAGTTTTCAGAGAAGGAAAGAGTAAAAAGTTTATTATCTTTTCGTGACCAATGCCGAGATATGATTTCGAGAATCAATCAATCATGTGTTAATCCCAAGGAATAAAAGATCATATCTTCTAAGTAATCTGAAGTACCCACATACATAGGTCGATATTCGGGTACCAGGCGAGCTGGAAAAATTGTGATAAATATATTATAGAAGGAAATGTAATGTTTAAATCTTCCTGTAAGCGATGGGGGAAAACTCTAACCTTTTTATACTCGCCCTTCCAACGTGATGCAGAGACATGCTCTACTTTTTTGTTTAATTTATTTGGGCTAACTCTTGTAAAAGAAATTTCTTAATTTCATTGAGTACCACAGTGAATTCAATTTTTTTAATGGAACATTTAAGCTAAAAAAAGACAGCAATGAATGTCTGCAAAAATAATGTGCCTTGGTCTTTGCTTTCGGTGTAAAACCCAAAAACCTTGTTTGCCAATCGGGATCGTAACACAATTAGTTAATGCTTAAAAACATATTTGTGGATAAGATTATAGCTTTTAAAGTCATCTTATTATTTTATATATATTGATGGCACTGACAGTTTTTAATGTTAAATCAGGTAAGATATAAAACTCCAGAGAACAAGGTATGAAAACGCACAAGCACAATGGCTTTTTATATTAATTAAAGCACGGAAAGGTGGGTCTTTGAACAGGGTATATTTTAAATGCTACTCGAGCAACATATATGTACCATATTACATGCAATTTATATTACCTATATTTTAATTCACGTGGGAGAGGTAAATAGGGGAGCACTAAATTTATACAATTTAATTCAATAATTCAACAATTTTATTATAATATTTTATTCACTTTTTTTTAAAACTAGTTTTACAACAGGAATACGATTTTAATATAAGGTTTAATTTAGTTAAGCTTTCAAGTTTTACTTTTAGGTTTATTTTATAATTTTTTTTTATAATTGACGCATGCACAAGGGGTTATGACTACCCCTAAATGTCAAGACACAGCACGGGCCGAATGTATAAAGGGAGGGAGGGGAAGGTGGTAGCGGTATACATTGGTTTTAAAAGCTTGTGGGTTGTAATGAGTGGGAAATGTTGAGCTGGGAAGAGCTTTCCACATTCGTGTGGATCGGCTAAAAAAACAGTCTCGAAATTTGACCGTGCGCCGAAGACAGGCTTGAGGTTGAACTGATGACCATTCCGCGTGAGACATGTATTGCGATTAAAATCTTGAAGGGGAGGAATGCAATTGGCTAGCTCGAGCATTGTTTGTTAAAATAACCATAAAACAGAGAAGGAGAAGAGACATTGCGTCGATGTTCGAGTGAGTCGATCGATTTCGCGATATTGTTGTCTTTTGTGAGTTTTGTCGCTTTGTATTCTATCTAGCAGAGAGGTCTTGGGAGGACCAGACCAGATATGAGCATTGTACTCAAGCTTGGGGCGGATGCAAGCCTTGTAAATTGAAGCTAGATCGGAGGGGCTGAAATATTTCTTGCATCGTTTGGGGAAACCTAGACATTTCGCAGCGTGCTTGGCGACCTCGAATACATATGTGGTCGTTTCAACAAAGAGTTTTATTAACACACACACCAAGAATGGAAAGTTTTTTGATACGGTCAAACCGTAGCATTATGGAAAAGAATGCTAAAAGGAAAAGCACCACCCCGCCAGGCACTACTAATGGTCGTGATCCTGGGACGAGCAGCAATGCTCGGGTCAGAGCTATAGGCTATCAAGCTATGAGCTTGAAGAAATGATGGTTAGAAGACGAGTAGACATCCTGTGCGTACAAGAGACGAAATGGCACGTTTCTTGGACGTTAAAACAAAAGCCTACAAGATGTTTTACTATGGATTGGAACAAGGAAAAAACGGAATCGCCATCATCCTTGCGGCAGAGTTACTTGGCAACGTCTTAACCATTTCAAAGTCCAGTGACCGTTTGATGGCTCTCAAATTGGTGATGCATGGTGAGGTGTGGAACATCGTAAGCGCATATGCCCCTCAAGTAGGATGCGAACAAAAAGAAAAAGATGCATTCTGGCTAGATTTCCACAACCTTGTCAAAATCATGCCAAAGGAAGAGCTTTTGTTTGGTGGGGGAGATTTAAACGGACATGTCGGGAAGACAAGCGAAGACTATGAAGGCTACCACGGAGGTCTAGGATACGGCACCAGGAACTCTTCAGGTGAAGATATCCTAAACATGTGCAAGTCGTACGGTCTTATAGTGCTAAATACCATGTTCGTCAAACAAAGCCGGCACCTGATCACTTATAGCAGCGGCGGAAATGAAACTCAAATAGACTATCATTTGGTATCCAGTTTCATGAAGCCACGAGCTAAAGATTGCAAAGTGATCCTGGGAGACGCGATCGCCCCTCAACACCGTCTCCTCCTGACTGAATTTTTTATGGATGCGAGAAAGAAGTCAGAGCAGCAAACGAAGGTGTCTGAGAGAATCAAGTGGTATAAGCTGAATAAAGGAAAAGGCGAAGCTTTTATTACCATCATGGAAAACTACCTCTCTTCCATTATCGATGAGGTCGGTAATGAGGAGTGCAGAGCACAAGACATGTGGGATTCCCTACAACAATCTGGCCTGGAGAAAGCCAAATCACTGCTCGGAACATCTAAAGGCCCCTGCCAACACGCAAAAGAAACCTGGTGGTGGACAGACGAAGCCAAAGCAGTGATACACGAAAAGAAAATGGCTTTCCAAGCTTGGTCAAAGTGCTCTTCTACTAATAGAGAGGAAAAAGCTCGCCGTGAAAAGGTATATAGATGTTGCGAAGAAAAAATGCGCCGAATTCAAAGCGAAAAGCATGGAAGGCCTCTATCAGGAGTTGGAAGAAATATCGTCTTCCGCGTCTGACAGGAACCAGGCTACCCAGGAGCTTCGACAAAGCAGTTTGAACAAAGGAGCAAATATCTTTAAGATAGCCGCCCAGAGAAGAAGAAATGCTCAGGAGATTCGTTTCCCAAAGATTATTAACAATATTGAAGGCCAACTCCTTGTGGAAGACGAAAAAATTCTCCACAGATGGCGACAGTATTGCGAGGAACTTCTGAACGAACAGTTTCCCCGAGTGTACTTTCCAAGAGCCGCCCCGAATCATGCCGAAATATCCGACATCACAGTCGAAGAAGTTCGGTACGCGGTTAAAAACCAGAAAAGCTGTTGGGCGGGACGAGATACCCTCTGAGTTCTAGAAAAAGATGGGAGACATCGGGTCTAGATGGCTCATGGTTCTTATCTCCAAACTTATGAGAGGCGACACTATGCCTAATCAATGGAGGGAAAGCTATCTTCTTCCATTGCACAAAGGAAAGGGTGATACGCGAAATTGTGATAACTACCGTTCTGTCACGCTGATGTCGCACACCATGAAGATCGTTGAACGGGTATTAGATAGCCGACTGCGGAAAATAATACGACTATCTGATGACCAGTGCGGGTTTGTCTCGGGTAAATCAACAACAGATGCAATCCAAAGTATAAGGGTCATGATGGAAAAGCATCGTGATTCGTCAAAGGACTTGCATATGGCGTTGGTTGATTTCGAGAAGGCCTTTGACCGGCAACCAAGAGATCCTTTATGGGTAGCGCTAAGACAAAAAGGAGTTCCAGAAACCTACGTGCGAGTGATCATAGATATGTACAATAGAGCAACGACAAGAATAAGATGCACCGCAGGAGTTACCGAAGAGTTCGCAATCAAAGTCGCTGTACACCAAGGGAGCGTCCTCAGCCCACTGCTCTTTATAGCAGTCCTTGATTGCTTGCTTGAAGGAAAAGTGACGGACCCCAATGTGCACCAGCTATTCTTTGCTGACGATGGAGCCATTATAAGTGATGATCAGGCGTCCCTACAACGAGCACTTGATGTGTGGGTGGACATTTTTGAGGGACACGGGTATCGTATTAGTTCAAAGAAGACAGAGTATCTGTGCTGCCCGTTCTCTGACCCTCATCAGCCTATTCCAGACATTTACTTGAATGGAAGAGTGCTTCCCAAGTGTGAAAAGTTTAAATATCTGGGATCTATGATTAATAAAGAAGCAACTTGTGATGACGACATCAACCATCGCGTAAGCGTAGGGTCATCTTCTGTGATCGAAAAATGCACCCTAAGCTGAAAGGAAGGCTCTACACTTCAGTCGTACGTCCGGCGGTCACATACGGTTCAGAATGCTGGACAATGCACAAAAAGTATGGGAGCAAATTAACGGCAGCTGAGATGAAGATGCTTCGCATGACAGCGGGAGTAACAAAGCGTGACAGAAGTAGAAGTTCAAAGATCCGAGGAAGCCTCCACGTAAAAGAAACCATCAGAAGAAAGATAGAGCGCGACCGACTCAGTTGGTATTGCCATGTTCAAAGGAGAGATCCTTTGAACCCCGTCCAAAAGGCAATATCAATCAACGTTCCAATTTCAACACGCAAAAAAGGCAGGCCGAAAAACAATTGGTGCAAACAAATGCAAAAACACCAGCATTTGATTGGCCTCAGCGATGAAGTAATCCCAAACCGGGAAGCCTGCCGCTACTCTCTGAGGTCAAACCGGCGGACCCCACAAGCGGACCAGTAGGAATGCAGTTAAGTGGGAAGGTTATGGTCCTACACTTCTGACCATAACGACGCCGCAAAAAAGGAAAAGAAGAAGATTGATGGTTATCTTGAGTAAAAGTAGACAGCATTGTGTTTTGGAAGCATTCAATTCCATTCTATTGTTTATACTCCATTAAATTATGCTGTCAAGGTCTGAATTTCTTGTGCTTAACATACGCTGCCGTTCCAGTTCTACAGCCGAAGAGCAAGGACGTTAGTCCTGGAACGAATATGAAAAGCTAAGAATACTGTCATCAGCGAGAAAACATTGGAATAGAAGTAGCAGTTAAGAAATCATTTATAAAAATGAGGCAGAGTGTCGGTGGCAGAACAGGAGATTTGGTGAATATCATATTTGAAACCGCCCAAAATAACTGGAATTGAACGGCCCGAAAGGTAATTTCTAATCCATCCATCCAAGAAGAGACTCATCGATACCAAAAGCACGAATTTTCGACGAAAGAGTCTGATGCCAAACCCTGTCGAATGCTTTTGAAATGTCAAGCGCAACAATATTGCTTTCGCCAAATGGTGCAAAGATTGGTTCCACTTTTCAGTGAGATATTCCGTCAAATCTTCAGTGGACCTGATGCTGCGGAAACCGTACTACCAGTCATTAAGAAGTTTCCGTGATTCAAAACATTTCATAAGCTGACGATTTATCAGCATTTCCTTGACCTTATAAAGAAGGGACGTTAGTGCTATGGGTCGGTAGGAAGTGAGAGACGAAGATTCGCCCTTTCTTAGTATGGGTTGGACAAATGCTGTTTTTCATCTACTTGGTCAGAGACCAGAAGAATAGGAAAGATGAAAAAGTTTACGCAATGGTTTGCCAGCGTGGAATAACACCTCTTCAGAAGTATTGGGGTAATACCATCAGGGCCATCGGATTTGTGCACGTTGAGATCCTTGAGTACCTTTGCAACTGTACGAATGCGAAAATGGATTTGTCCCATAAAATATTCTACGCTCTCAAGTACAGGCGGAGATAAAGTGCAATCTGGGAGCGTCGAGCGGCTAGCAGATTGGCTTTGTTTAAAGGGCTGATAGCTGGGATGTCAACCTAAATGAACACAGGAATTGAGGACAAGACAGAATTCTTTATGTTTTTCAGAAATGATCAAACGTTTTTGCTGCTTTTAGGACAATTAAGCACTTTTTGCTTCAACTTTTGATCATGGTAGAATTCGACACGTCGAATTAATGCACTACAGTCATTTCTGGTTCGTTTTAGCCTAATCCGGTTTTCCGCAAAGGGGTTGGCTTTGTAAGCCCGGAAACTCGGCTCTCTCAATCTGATAGCCTCTTTACAGTTCGAGTCATACCACGCATTTGCTTTCGGTTTCATACTCTTTACTCTATGTGGAATGAAGTATCTCATACCTAGCAGCGGCATTCACGTCACTATCGAAGAAGCATAGTGACCAGTTAAAATTCCTAAAGAAGTTGTTGAGCCCGATCCAATTGGCTTTCTCGTAGAGCCATACTGTTCTTTTAGGAATTCGTTCTCTAGCCGTGCGGTTAGAATACGAGAAATTAGCTGAAACGATACAGTGGTCTGACGAGCCTAGAGGTGACAATACATCTATTGAATACTTATCAGGATGAGAAATGGGGAACCAATCTAGGGTGTTGGCGATTGATTTCCAATTTCAGGTATTCGTGTTGGCTCATTTAGCGTCTCGCTTCGTTGCTCGTCTGGACTGACTGTTACTGATCGGGTGATGATTGTGACCAAATATGGTCATAGAAAACACTTTGGGGAAGTGGAGCATCTCAATCCCACATTTATATGCACATCCTAAGTAAACATAAGGGAGCACTGAACTGAAAGATAATATGAGCTTTGTGAATATTAAAGGAGAAATAAGCATGTTTCATAGAATACAAAAAGCTGGGGATGGAGAGATATTTCTACGCGGACGACGTTCACGAAATGCCAAGTGTTATAAATTAAATAATTAATTTAATCATATGTAAGCAAGCTTATAGGTTTCACGCCACGGAAGTCGCCTATCGAATAAGTAATTCCACAATAGCAGATCAACATCTACCAGCTATTTGCCGGCTTTACAATCGCATTCGAAAACATTCATAGAAACTGTCTATGTATTTTAGCATTTACTCGTACATTCCTATGGATATATTCACATTACTCAAGGTCGCCTTGAAAATCTCTCACTGCTTCATCACGGTCAGTAGTGACATAATCGAAACTTTAAAATTTGGAAGCAGATATACAGGCTTTATAAATTAGACAAAGTCATCGATTTCGGTTCTGCGGTTAATATATATTAGCAAGATCAGACGCAAATTACTTTTGCTTAGTAGGCAATTGAGTATCAGAATCCTCACTCAAAGGTCTTACGAGTATGCATTCTTTATACTTATTAACCGTTTCCAGAGAAAGAATTTGGGTGCGATTTTGGGTCCAATTTATATAAATGGGGAGACAGCGGATTTAATACCTCAAATAGCTAGGCCTTGGGGCGCTTCTAGACGCAACTGAAATAACGAGGGTACTACAGCACAAGTCTCCAACCCTTTTAGAAAAAATCGCTGTCAATTTCTTCATAGATACATCGACGATGCCCGCAACTTTAGACGGGCCACTAATACCGGATCCACCAAATTTGTTGACTGATGTAATTTATAAAAATTCGAAGAAGCACCAAGTGTGAAAAATAAACAAATAAACTTCGTCAACTAGATCACTTTATGTTTGTCATCAGATAGTCTACGAGGAGCACGCACAGATTCTGATCTGCAAGGATGAACTTGACAAGTGGTCTCGGGAGACAACAGTAACTCGACTAATAATATAATTAATTCAAAGTTTATCGCCACACCTCTCACCCTTTATGAACACAAACTCCATATTACTTGAAAACTGTTAAGTTAAAAAGTAAAATTAAAGTCTTATGGGGTGGTCATTGAGTCCGACTATCTTTCTGCTGATCTTTTCAAAACAGACGGATAGAAATATTCCAGTTCATTTGCACAATATGGCTTTTACAGTTGTATGGATTCTTAATTCGCAGGAAGCGAAGAAGCCGCTGAGATATTCTCCGTGAAGCTTAGAGCATTTTCATTGTTTCATTGTGTGAATATTTGAAATTATTCATTAACAGCTTATTAAATTCATTTCAGTATGATTATGTTCCACCAACAACTTAACGCAAGCCTTGAGGTTAATCAAGAAATGTTTTATTGTCACACAGCGCCTATTCGATAACGTACACCAAGGCTTCATATAATAGCGTTCATAAGAAGAAGAATAACAATAACTATTGTCTAAGGCCTCTCGGGAAGCCAATAAAGTGCAGTCAAGTAAAGTTACTTTTAATTAATCTCTGCTGTCTAAAGCGAAAAATGCATTTCCTCTGACAAAGTGATTTTTTCATAACAGTTACCTTGACCGCAATGTGAAGATAATCTAAAAGGAAGCCCACAACAAACGTGTTGGACGGAATGTTGAAGTTTGCATATAACTGGAAGCCAACAACGAAGTCGTCTACGGTCTTCGCGTATGGGCTGTGGACCATATCATCGTGATGAATGGAACCACTTATTCGACTAGGCCTAGGAGATGCTGAATATACGACCCTCTGGATGCAAAAATGTCTTGTAGTTTTTGAGAAATTAAAAAAAAAGCCCGAACCTTTTTTTTTTAAGAAAAACCTTTTTTTTTTGTTTTTACGCGGCTGGACGTGTAGACAAATTAATGTATGAAACACTGACCTCTTTTTTATTATTTTAAAAAAATTCTGAGTTTTATTATAATAAATTTTCAATATGATCCCCATTTTTTAGAAGGGAAAGATTATATCTCCTTCTAATGGCTGCACATAAGTCTATGCTTGACAAATTTTCCTGCAATTTGACTCCAGCGACTTCAATCCGTTCTTTTAGTTGTTCCAAAGATACTATTTTCACTTCGTAAACATAATTATTCATGAATCCCCACACATACAAATCTAGAGGAGTTAAATCTGGTGATAGATGGCCATTCCGTGGGGCCCTTTCTTCCGATCCAACGGTCACTAAAAGGATCACCCAGCCAGTTTCTAACCCGTAAGCTGTAGTGTGCTGGTTCTCCATCTTGCTGGTAGATTAAATTATCTGCTATGGCCAAAGGAACGTTGTCCATCAAATCGGGCAAAAGGTCTCGTAGGAACTGCAGGTATGATTCTCCATTAATAACGGCATTCAAAAACCGGGGCCCGATTACAGTTTGTCCAACAATACCAAGCCAAACATTACAGCTAAAGCGGTGTTGTGATTTATTTTGTTTTTTGTGGATTGGTGCTACTCCAATGATGCAAATTGTGGAAGTTAGTAACCCCATCTCTGGTAAACTGTGCTTCATCCGTCCAGAATATCCTTGCAAAATAGTTTCGTTCAGTTTCATCTCGAAGCAGTAATGATCGACAAAATTCTGCTCTCAAAAACTTGTCGTTTGAGGTGAGTTCCTGAACTGGCCTAAAATGGTACGGGTGCAAGTTTTCGGTATGAAGCACTCTTCATACTCTAGATTTGGGCACTCCAAGCATAATATGAGTGGCTATCCTCCTTGTACTAAGGGAGGGATTACGTCGGACCAAATCCAAAATTCTTTCATCTAAGATTCCTGATCCATCTGTAACTGATCTTTCGCGTCTTCGATGCTCTAGCAGTCCGTGCTCTCGCAGACGTCGGTGGATTCTTGAAAACATGCTACGACTGGGACACCTCCGATTGGGATATCTTTCGGCGTAGAGTCTTTCGGCTTCACGATCTCGACCATTAGCTAAACCGTAGCAGAAGTGCTTGTCCGTTAATTCTTCTCGAGAGTATGAGCTTGACATCGTAATGTGTTGATAAGTTAACATCCAATTTGGAAATGGTTTTTTATTAAAAATGCGATACCTTTTATTTACATTTGGGTTACAAATATTTTGTTTTTCAATTAAGAAAAATTGCGGTTTTATTGCCTTATAGTCCTCGCGGGTAGAACCCATCGGCGGCGGGCGGACCCAGACGAAATTGGCAGGCCAGTTTTCAGGCGTTATCAATGAAAAAAATGAATTAATCCAGGGTTATTCCAATACTGTGTCACTTTATTGTATCCTCATAAAACTCAGAATTTTTTAAAAATAATAAAAAAGAGTTCAATGTTTCATACATTAATTTGCCTACAAGTCCAGCCGCGTTAAAACCAAAAAAAAGGTTTTTCTTAGAAAAAAATGATTCGGGTTTTTTTTTTAATTTCTCAAAAACTACAAGTCATTTTTGCATCCGGTTTTCTGTTTTTAACTAAAAACTAATAAGAGAATTGAATTTTTGAAAAAAAATTAGTACTTAATTACATACAATTTTGAAAAAAAATAGTTCGACAATTTTTTTTTTCATTTTTTTTTCAAAAGTTTGAAAATTAATTTCTCAAAAACCATTCCTTAGAACAGCTTCGTTTAAAAACAAGATAAAGGAAGAGAGAACCCTCTTTACAAAAAAGTATATCACGGCATTGTTGATGTAACTGTTGATTTTTAATAATTTTTTTTCCAAATTAAGTCAGAAAATCTGATGATGCCTTTACTGAAACCCATTCCGAGGGATAAGAGATGAATAAATTTTCGAAACATTGGATAAGAAGTTTTGAGAAGAATAGAGTTCTATAAGCCATCAAATAAGAATATGTGGACAAGCAAAATATTGCGAGTAAATTGGAAATATCGAGATAGGATAGGCTATAATAGTAACGTGGGGAATTTCATACTAAAGCGATTAAGCTATCCTACTTACCTTATTTAATGCATGAGTTTCGATTGTCGGTTGAGGGCGGGAAAAGTGGAATGAATGTTGGTTATTTATATATTCAAGCATCCTAGATATAACAAGTCTTATAAAATGAGACACTCAAACGGACAATATGCCGCGAAAGGTCACCCGTCATCAGTCACCCAGTGGTTCTTAGTGAAACGAATCTCAAATACCAGTGTACGGGGATACCCAAAAAGAAACTGGAAAGTTTGCAGGCAAGTTGTTGTCCAAGGGAATGAGATTCAATATCATCAAAAAACGATACATTCAAATAAAGTAGACTTCTTATGTAAGAAGAGCGAAATCGAAGTGAAGTGGATAGAGTCGTTTTCACGATTGATTCACTCAGAGTTGACATATATATAAGATTGTGCATGAAATCCGGAAGGTATTGATGTCAGGGAGCTCAAGAATCCCGAGCACTTGGAATAATTTTCTGCAGTCCAGCCATGGGAAAATATCTCATTTAAATTTATCAGATTGTAGGAAGTAACTTCCTAATTAAAGCATATCTCGATGTGCTCATGTTCCATACACACAATTACGAGTAGTTTGTATTTGCCATCATCTGTGATACTACTCATCAATCACGTAAGTCCATCCCTGTGTGTTTCGTATGACCATGCCCATCTAATTAACAGCTTGTTCCTGACTATAAAGGCGAATGGTAGGGGCCACACTCACTTCAACTAGATGAGTTGCACTGGTGCCAGGTATGCCACGCCACGTCAGGGAATTAGTGGTTAATCCTATCGTTGAATAAATGATTCTGTAACTTGATGGTGCACGCAATTAAATATTTCGTCCAAGTACTTATAATGGAAGTACTGATATACATATGGTACATGGAGCGCTAACCATCCAGCATTCAGGTGGTGTTCATCGACAAATGTACACGTTTTACACTGAAAACGATCTCGCAAGCTCAATCAAGCTCGAAGCAATAAGATAGCTTAAAAGGCTTAGCCAACGGTTGAAAATCCATCTGGACTTGTTGTTTCTTTTGGCTTAGTATAGGTGGAGAAAGAGTGTTATTTGGTTAGGTATATATAATTAATTTTTTATATTTGGCAGTAATTTTTGTAATTGGCAGTAACTGTCAGTTATCTTTTAATATTTGTTAAATAAACAGATGAAATGATATATTCCTCGATATCGATATAAAGATGTCGTGGATGAGCCGTCAACGTCAATCGCATATGTGCAGACAGTACGCCTGCTATACGCTGCCTGCAGATCCACAACCGCGTCTGAATTATATTTTGCTCTTCTGAACCTCAACGTTGAAATCAATGATTCTTGGTCGGTTCTGTAAGTAAATTAAATTTCTCTTCTAGGGCATTAAAAATCCACTTACCGAAAAATTATGAATTGAGATTGGAGGAGATGTGTCTTCAACCCGACAATGTAACAGCACCTACATCTCGACGATAGAACATTAGTGCCTCGTTTTGGCGACTAGCATTGGTCAGCAAGAACGCCTGGTATGACCCCTCTGGTTTTTTTGGGGTTTTCGAAGTCACGGGTCTATCAGAACAAACCAGAATCTATGGAGAATAATTTTTCTCAAGTTCTTGCTGAAACGAATTTGGTTAAATTGGATAAATTTGAAAATCGTGTCATAATATAACTCTTCATTTCTTATGGGTTAAACGCGATTCTGCTTTTCGATGTCAACCGTTAAAAAGTGGGCAGCTGAGCTTAAACGTTGTAGGCAACCAAAAACCGCAATCACAACGGAAACCATCGTAAAAATTAATGATATCGTGTTGGGTGATAAGCGAATGAAGGTGTTTGAGATAGCTGAGACTGTAGGGATATCGGCAGAAACATCTTGCACAAAAAATTAGGCATGCGAAATCTCTACACAAAGTGTTTACCGCATTTGCTGAATGCCAATCAATTTTTTTACTGATTCAATAGGAATCCGACAATTCGTGGGTGATGGAAAGACTACGGGATTTGGTGTACAATTTGGCACCCTCAGGCTTTCACCTGTTCCCAAACTCGAAAAAAATAGTTTCAGGGAAGCGTTTTGCGTCCAAGTTAAGATGGATTACTGATGTTTGAGAAACGCTGGACCAAGTATGTTAAAG
Source organism: Merodon equestris (assembly GCA_958301585.1). Lineage (NCBI taxonomy): Eukaryota > Metazoa > Arthropoda > Insecta > Diptera > Syrphidae > Merodon > Merodon equestris. The sequence continues at coordinate 152,675,306 of OY284413.1, read as the reverse complement.
TAAAGGCAGATTATGTAGGAAAATAAAATGATGTCAGGCCGAGAACTTTTTTCTCCAACTTCGGTCGAGTGATTTTAGGCCACCCTGTATTTATATTCTCTGAACTTGGGCCTCGATAAAACAGATGGAATTGTGTATGGTGAATGGTGTAATATCTCGTCTAATAGAAGAGTTGTCTCAAAAAAGATGGGTTATCAAATTGGTAGCTTCGATTGGAGCACATAGCAGGGGTTCCATTACTCAGCTAAATCTCACTTAATGTCATTACAGCTAGTTTGTGCTTAAAAATGTGTTCAGCAAAAGTAAAGAAGTTACTAATACTTGTCAACTCACAAATATTCGCTATTGCAATCTCAAATACTTCCATCATTTATAATACTAAAAAAAAAAAAAAACTCGAGAAGCCCCAGCGATTTCTGTTATGACAAATAACACATCGTACTCGTCTCGGAAACTTTTCCGGTACGTGGTCGGCGCCGTCGAGTTGCAAACCCTCTATATTGGATGTTGAAGGACGAGCAGAGTGTCTTTGGGGCGATTGCTTCAGATAGAATCTGGCAATGCTTCGCCGAAATAGTAATTGGTCCATGGCTTCTTTACTAGAATGTACGTGCAATCTCCAAGCATGTTGATAATGAATATTAATAAATGTTTATACATATGTACATATATGTAATGTATAGAGTGTGTAATGTATACAATTTTATAACTTATCCTGTTTTTTATCCGGTGTGGGATATGTTGTTGTGTTATGTGTTATGTGTTTCAAACAAACAATGTGCGTTGTGTTTTATAACAATAATTTATTTTACAGTGTTCTTTTTATTGTGTTTAAATTGAAAAAATATCTGGTTTATGTAATGTTATGTGAACAAACAAATCGATACAATCGCGAGCCAACCGATCTCGTTGGTGGATGAAACAAGAGTTTCACATTAAGGCAAATGGTAACATAATTCAACCGAACTCGTTGGTGGTTAGAGAGTGAGCAAATTACAACGACAACACATGTTCTCTTAACTTAATAAATTATACAGTTGCTATAAGAGCACAATGTTTACAACAAACAACAAAATGTATATACAATTTATTTGTTTCTCTCTTTTTTTTTTTGTATTTCTTCTCACATTTGATATGGCCATATCAATCATGTATGTGAATAATACCCACCACCATTTTTTACCATGTATGCCGATCCTATACATCCGAATTGATTGGTCCATTTCATCAACTCCATCCATGCTTTTATTATAATTTTGCAATGAATGCGGGATCTTGACATCAACCTTTTGACCTTTTGTTTCTTTTCTGCAGACCATCTCTTTACAGTTCCTACCGGCTCGTATGAATCATAATTCGTTGCCATTGTGCAAATGCTGTTGTCTTTCCAGCGGACCAGTAATACTTAATTTTTACAATCATACTCTCCTCTTGATTTTTTCTTCATCTCCTTAACATTTGGTAATGGGCATTTCTTAGTGCAGTTGTCATGAATGGTTCTTGTAGCACGATAACCTAATTGACGCAAATCCTTTAGCAGATCATAGCTAGTGAAAGAGTTATCAAAGAAAACTTTGTGATTTGCAGGATCCGTTATCATTTTATTTAGCAGCATTTTAACAACTTTAGTTCCTAAAGGCTCAGTGCTGGAAATACCAGTTCTACTACAGTAAATATCAGAGCTATAACAATATCCTGAAGCACTGGCTGCTACCCAATTATTATTTCCAAAACGTACTGGTTTCATTCTAATGAATTGTTTTGCTGAGTGATGACCATAGTACTTCACCATGGATTCATCTATGGAAATATTTACGTGAAAAGTATTCCATTGGTTGAACTTTTTCATCAGCATATCTGCAAGTTTTCTTACCTTGAACATTTTATCGTTAGTATTTGAAGCATCGTTGTTATCTACAAGGTGTAAATTCCTTTTTATTTCTCTGAATCTATTACTAGGCGTAGCATTTGACACTACGTGGACTCCGATATCCTCATCTAATGACCAATATATACGTTCTCTAGGTAGTTTATGATAACCAGACAATATAAGTATTCTAAAGAAAATCTTCAACTCTCCAGCATTGACGGTAAAATTGTGTCGATTGTTTTGACTCGCGTACAAGTTACTGAAATCGGCAATCATAGCAAGAAATTCGTCGTCAAAAAACATTTCAAATATTTGAACAGGTACCAGATCACTCACTGCTTCTTTCATGCGAATTTCATTTAGTACCCGGCTGTCAGATTCTGTGTAGAAGTTTGTATAATTTGGGGTACACCTTCGCCAAACTGGTGTGTTTGATGTAGATGGACTTGGTCTAATCGGATGGTCATCTGTTTGAGGCAAACTTGATCTAATTCGGGGTCTCTTGGCAGCTAAAGGCTCATCATCGCTGCTATTTTCTGAATTCGAGAGAACACTAACATCACGGACAAATACCCCAATATTTCCGGGAACATCATTTGGCAAGTAAGGTGGAGCATCGTTGGCATCGAAACCCTCTTCTTCATCAGTGACAACACTTGGTTCTGGTGGAATTATAGCCAAGTCATACTCCAAACTGTCACTCTCTTCTACTATGGAATTTATAGCCTCTTCTAAACCTTGAAAGTTGTTACTAGCAGTAAATCTACGCCTACGATCCATTCTGGAACTCTGGAAATCCGAAAAAAAGGAAAAGCTGTAAAAATATGCGATTTGAAATTCAAGTTGATTGGCGCCGTTGTTTTTTATTTTCAATAAAAACTAAGTATACTTGTGGCCACTGTACCCAAATTGGCACAGTAATGTTTCGAATATAACAAGAACTTACATTCTCATTATACATATTTAACTGCGATATGTTATAAATCATAAATTATTTATTGAATTTTATATATTGTAAGTAATCACGGTGATTATATTTATGTACTTATTATAATATTTAAAACCAATACATACCTCCACACGTGGCTTGACATAAAAATTCAGCGAGTGAGTATCAAAAAATCACTAATGATAGCTGAATCTTTTTAGTGTATATTAAATCACTGCACTTCTAACTACTCAAAACTCTGATAATATTTTATTTGGTGTCAACATTTTTTGTTTCTACCCTCAATAATTAGGTGTTCCCAAATTGGTACGGCGACCAAAAATGGGTTAAAACAACTAAAATAAAACATTATGGAATTTTAATGGAAATACAATATTAGCTGTGAAGCAGAAAGAGAATTGAAAACAATCGTATCTAAGTTGTTTATTACAAAAAAAATCTGTATAATTAAAGAGACTAAACATTGTATAATTTATTCTACATATTGCTCTCACTTACATAACTTTCTCTCATTTTTGTTATCAGTTGTAAAGGGTCCGCCATCTAACGTTTTTTTTTTCAAGTAGTGCTTATTTCGTGAATGGTAACACTTAGCTCATGTCTGATTTGACAGATAATTAGTTTTATCCTTCCGCTGAACGAATATGGTTGTGTATACGCTTGAACAACGCTGGGAAATATTGCGACATTACTTTGAAAATCATGGTAATGTTGCAGAATGTGTGCGAAAATTGCGTACGGATTTTGGAAGAAGAGAAGCACCGTCAGCTCCGTATGTTCGTTATCTTGTGAAAAAAGTGAAAGAAACTGGCATCCTCATCGATAAACCAAAGCGTGAAAAGCCGGGTGCGTACACCCGAGAATATTGCTGCTGCGACAGAAAGTGTGCGTGAAGCGCCATCAACATCAATTCACCGTCGTTCTCAACAATTGAACATTTCGGAGACATCATTGAGACGAATTTTGCATAAAGACCTTGGTATGACGCCATACAAAGTCCAATTGGTTCAGAAGTTGAAGCCAACTGACCATCCAATGCGTTTTCGCTTCGCTAAGTGGGCCTGCGATCGACTTACAGAAGATGCCGATTTTGCCAAAAAAATCATCTTTTACAGATGAAGCTCATTTTGATCTTGGCGGGTATGTAAACAAGCAAAATTGTCGCATTTGGGGCACAGAAAACCCGCACGCATACATTGAAAAACCGGTGCACTCAAAACGAGCCACTGTTTGGTGTGGATTTTGGTCCAGATGCATAATTGGGCCATTTTTCTTCGAAAATGAGTAAGGAATGGCCGTTACAGTCAATGCCGATCGTTATCGGGCCATGTTGAACGAATTTTTGTTCACAAAAATTGAAGAGGAGGATATTGGCAACATTTGGTTTCAACAGGACGTGCCACACAGCCGAAGCTACACTCGATGTTTTGCGCCCTGTTTTTGAAGATCGCATTATCAGCCGCAGAGCTGATGTCGTTTGGCCACCTCGGAGCTGCGATTTGACACCGTTGGACTTTTTTTTTTTTTTTTTTTTTTTTTTTTTTTTTTTTAACTCATTTTTATTCTTAACTTCTTAGATCTATCTTACCCTAGACAAAAATGCTTAAAAACTAGCTTAACTATCTTTACAATCTAGATATCTTACTGGCCCTAGGCGGACACTCTAAAATAGACGCAACAGCTTAAATCTATGTCTTTCGACTACTATATCAACTTACCACTAACATTACTATATCTAGCTTAAGCTAAGAAAAATGTTTTTTTTATTAAAAACTTAGCATATGATCATTTGTATTATATATAAAACTTAAGCCTACCTTAATGTAACTAAACCTAACTTATTCTACCTTAACTAAAATATATATATATAAATTATATACATAATATATATATTTAATATATATATCTTTTTTTTGTTTTTTTTTTGTTGTTTTATATACAATATATATACCCTACTACTACCTACCCTACCCCACCTTACCCTACCTTAGCCTATGTAAGCCTGCCATTGGTGTTAGGCAGGCGATGCCTTGAAGAGGCTGAAGCTCTCAAAGTGTCCACTGACGTAGCTCTCTCCAGCCACCAAAAGCGTTGATGCTGTCGGACTACGTCTCCTCGATCCCGGCGTGAGACCGATCTACAGAACCTGAGGCGCTCGGGCTCACGGAGCGCGACATCGGGTTCGTAGAGGAATCGCCGTTCCACGGAATTGCGACCCACGTGGAAGATTAGCGGTATCGCCAATCTATCCTGGATCAGCCCACATCTATCTAAATAGAGGAATGCTTCTGGCGGCACAAAGCCATTAAGGCGCACTCTCTCGTGATATAAATCGTTGGGGTAGTAAGCCCCGAAGATCAGGCTATTGACCGAAGTCATTGCTCTCGCAACGTGGCTTCGAATCAGTTTGATCAAAAAATTATCTATCCGTACAATCCTGGCCCTATTGTATAGGACCTCGTTCGGGTAAAATTTCATGTACTCAGATTCGGGTGTCCTATGTAGCCCCAGACACGTCCTGAGACATTGTCTCTCAAACACCCGAATCCTTTCCATTAAGCTGGCTCTCACATTGAACCAGACGGGACATCCATAGGCAACCATGGGCCTGATTAAGGCCATGTAGCAGATTACCTTCACCCTAGAATCAAGTTGGCTGCTATGAAACAGCCATCTTGTCAGAGCGAAAGCGCCCCGGGCTCTTGCCAGAGCAGCATCTACATGTTTGTCAAAATATAGATACTGATCCAGCACGATCCCAAGATATCTGACCACACTTTGTTTCGCCAGTGGACGCCCGTCCGGTCCTAAAATTAAGAACCCGCGCCAGTTTTTTCTAGTGTCCCGAGAGGCCCTAGACAAAGGCGTTCTGAACAATATAGATTCTGATTTCTGGAAGTTGATTTTCAACTTCCAGTCATCACAATACTGCTGAATTTTTTCGAAGTCACGCTGTAGAAGAGTAACAATGACGTCGATCGTTGGACCTGATCTGTACGCGATTAGGTCGTCTGCGTACGCTATTGAATGGTGAAGAGAAACTAGCAGATCGCTTAGGTAAATGCTGAAAAGGATCGGCGAATTTACCGTACCCTGTTGCAGTCCATTTTTGATTTCAAATGTTTGGGTAGAAGTCACGTTGGCAATTTTCACTACGAACTTTCTACCTGTTAACATGTCAAAAATCATATATAGCAGTGGTTTACTTATGCCCCGCCGACTGAGCTTGTAATAAAGACCTTCTAACCATACGGTATCGAAGGCTTTTTCCAAGTCAATCAGACAGGCACCCGTGCATTGGTTCTTGCATTTATTCCATTGAACATCCGACACAAGCTTCGACGCGGCATGAATAGTGTCATGCCCCGCTCTGAAACCGAATTGGTTATCCGGGATGATTTTATTGTCCTCAACCCATTTAGACAGGGCCCTATGGATCACCTTCTCGAAAACCTTGCTGATACTCGGAAGGAGACTTATTGACCGGAGATTTTCCGGGTTAGATGTGTCTTTACCCCTCTTGGGAATTGGTTGCACTACCGCTGTCTTCCAGTGCACTGGATAATATGCATTATTCAGTGCATTGTTGAACAGGATGGTGTACCTCTCTACAGCCACTGGCGAAAGGTGCCTAAGCACAACATTGGATATACCGTCGACTCCCGCGGATTTTTTCTTCCTCAATGACTCGAAGATCATCTGAAGATCCTCCGTCGATATGAACAGGGTATTAACCCCCTCATTGGCGATGACATTGTTTGCCACGAAATCTTCATTGAACCCTGTAAAACCAAGGTTCTCTGATCGCCAATGATAGATATCATTTCGAAGATAGAAGTGATGAAGCAGGGCTCTATCTTCCAGGTCGTGGTTCGGGCGAATACTATCATTCACCTTGTACACTTCCTGGAAGACAGCTCCTACTGTCGCCACCTTCTCCTGAGGATCCTCGATCACGAAGAAGTCGTCATCCAGGATGGCGCTCTCCGGATCGATGCTAACTGTTCGTAGCAAGCGTTCATTGTCTGACGTTCTCGGAAGCTTTAGATCCTGAATGTCATTCTGATTGTTTCTCCGAAATATTTTATTTATTTGCGGGAACATACTCGCGCTGTTGGATTTTACAGCACGAATTCTGTTGTTCCAATGCAAACTTACAGATATTCTGTAATTTTCCTTGATTAACTGTTGGATATTTTTAATCAGTGACTTCAGTGTCCTGACCTCCGAGTTTTGTCTGTCGGTAAACCGCCTGTACAAGAGTTTGAGTCTTGTCAGGAGTCTACTTTTTTGTCTGTGCAGTGCGTCGATTGTCGCGTTTCGGTATACGTTTGTGGTATCGTGCTGTCTTTGGCGTGGTATCGTACTGTTCATTGTTTGTTTAATGACATCGTCCATTTGTTTGAGATACCTGTCAATCTCGTAGTTTGACAGGTTCCTATTAGGCGGTGGAAAGGAGGCGCTCGAAGTGAGCGCTCTCGTCAGGGAATTGGCAAAGCGCGGCCAGCACACCCTACTGTAATCGTAGGGGTGCGTTTGGACACACTCTGCCATCTCCGCGAACTCGTCAGGTACTGTGATCACGGCACATAGTCCGCAATGGTCACTGTCGTATACAATGGTCCGTAGACAGTTAATAGACCATTCGTTCGTGGCTGTCAGTCTCAGTCGAGAGTCTATCAGCATTAGATCCAGATAGGAGCCGCTCCTAGGATATGACGGACTATCCGTTGCGAGCAACTTGACTCTATATTCAATGTTGTGAAGAACCCACCAATGGCTTAGTAGGCTCCCCCTAGTGTTGGGAATGTTATTTCCCCAATCACTATGTTTGGCATTTAAATCGCCGGCCAGAATGTAGAAGTTTTCTACCGAGTTCAAGCGCAGAGATCGAAAGAGTGTCTCGAGTTCTGCGATAAAAATATTGGGTTGAGGTGCTTCAGGTGCATAGGCTGATACAATATACATTCTCTTTCCGTTTCGGAGAGGAATGCACACAATACAGGCCTCTAGCACCTGGAACCTCCGCACTTCACCGCTATATATGACTTTATGTTTAAGATTATTTTTAATGAAGATCGCAACTCCTCCGCCTTGAGTAGCGTTGGGTCGGTCCCTTCTAATTATTCTATAAGAACTGTGCCGGATTTTGTGCTTCTGGTTTAGCTTTGTTTCGCTAACCAAGAGTACATCGGGGCTTTCGTCCTGCAACAGGTTAAAAAGTACGGCTCGTCGCTCGATCCTTATCAGTGAATTTACATTCACCGACAGGATCTTCAAGGGCCTCTCTACCAGCGTACCCATCACGACCTTAGGTGCGCTAGGCCCGGCAGAAGCGAGTAGATACTATCTACTCGGGTCGCCGTCTCCAGGATCTGTTGCTGGAGCTGCCCAATCTGCCCTTGGATTGCGAGCAAGATCGAACAGACATCCACCTCGGCCACCGGTGCCTTAGAGACAGGCACTGGGGCTTTAGGAACAGTCATGGGCTTTTGTACCGTCTTTCCCGAACCTGCCGCCATTTGGGCGTAGGTCAATTGGGATGTGACGGCTGGTGTTTGGAAGCGACCCGAGGGACGCTTCTCCTCGACCTTCTGCTTACGGGCCAGGTTTTCTTTCTTGATGTCCTGGAACTTAGGACATCCCCGATAGTTTGCAGGGTGCCCTCGGTTCCTACACAAGACACACTCGAGCTGCTCTCTATCCGCCACCTTGTCTTTCCCAAGGTCGCATTCCTCGTTCTTGTGGTTCTTTGCACACTTAACGCATCGAGGCTGCATTTCGCAGTTCGACGCGGCGTGCCCGAACCTTTGGCAGCGGATACATTGCAAAATGTTTCCGCTCCTCTTTAATGTTTCCCATATGACAGTCTGGGACGCTAAGGTGGTGATAGTCCTTAACCTCTCCAGCTTGCTGCTGGGTGTGAGCTGTACCAAGAAGAAGGGAATAACTCGCTTCTCCCGTCGGGAGCTCACCGTAGTGAATGGCTTAACCCCCACGAATTTGAGGTCGTCACTCTCGAACTCTTTGAGCTCTGAGAGCATTTCCTCGGGGTCTGCAATCGACTCCACGCCTTTAAGGAGCATTGTCCGCAACCTCTCGGCCTTCGGCGTGAAGGAGAAAAACTCCGTTGTGGACTCCTTTAATAAGCTTTTTATACGCTTATGCTGCTCCAGTGTCTTGCACCGAACAGCATAGCGTTTTTGGCCTAAACATTTGATTTCAAAATTGCCTACACCAATAGCATACTTACAGAGATCGATGGTCTCTCGTAGGGCCGTAGTATAGGTGAAGATGGGTGGCACTTTCTCCTTTTTAGGACGTTGCTGCTGCTTCTGCTGCTGCGGCTGTTGTTGTTGCTGCTGCTGTTGCGGCTGCTGTTTCTGCTGCTGCTGTTGCGGCTGTCGTTGTTGCTGCTGTGGCTGTTGTTGTTGCTGCTGTGGCTGTTGTTGTTGCTGCTGCTTTTTCTGCGGCTGCTGTTGTTGTTGCTGCTTTTGCTGTGGGGCGGCTGTTGCCTGTTCTAAATCCCTCTTCTTTATCTGCTTCAGCTTATCAACTACGGCCTGCAGCTGGGCACGTAGGATACGCTCTTTCTCTTCCAATTCGCTACGCTCTTCCTCCGTAGCCGAATATAAAAGAGGGGCAAAGGGGTTATTGTCCCCCGTGTAGCGGCCTTCCCTACCATAGGAAGGGTAGGCAGTATCCGCTTCCACGGGGATCGCTGGTTTTGGTTGTTGTAGTCCAGCTGCTTTCGACGTTGATGGTGTTGGTGATGGCGCCCCTTTCCTCGCTTCGACCTGCAGCTTTTCAGTCGAAGCAGTGAGGGAGGGGCGCTTAGTTAGATCGGGCTTCTTGTTGGCCCTTCTGCGCCTCTTCATGACGACGGTCGGTGTTGCGAAATCGGATGATAAATCACCCGATTCCGACTCCGTACGACGTACGGGTTTTCCCCCGCCGTCTCCCGACATCCTCCTCCTGCTACTTCCAACTAATTGAGAAGCAGCAGAAAGAAACAGAAAACACACACAAAAAGCTTTCCTCCCGACTTGGGATCCGAACCGGCGACCTTCCGACTGCGGGTCGGGCACTTAACCACCAGGCTAATTGGGGTTCCGCGAATGTTTCGCCTAAATGCGCACTTATACCTTTTTATTGTTTTGTTTATATCGTAAACAAGCCAAAACACTACCTTCCACTTCACTGGTCTGTGATCAACTGACACCGTTGGACTATTATTTGTGGGGTGCCGTCAAAGATAAGTGTTACGACGACAAGCCAGAGACAATTGTCGCCTTAAAGGACAATATTCGTGAAGCCATTGGTGAAATACAGCTGCACATAATCGATAATGTGCTTAAAAAGTGGACCAATCGTGTAGGCTACTGCATGGCCAGCCGAGGCAGCCATTTGAATGAAATTATTTTCCATTATTAACCGGAAGGATTGTACTTTCAAATAAAAAAAGAAATTTGAGAAAATATTCAGTAGTTTTTTTATAGCATTTTCAAAAAAAAAAAAAATTATTTGGCGGACCCTTTATGTAGCTACTCATGTACCATAATCAGTTTTGAAAAATATACTCGTTCGGTTGTTTCTTGGACACTAAGCTGTGACAATCTTTTTTTCTCGTTTTTTTTTCGTATTCCGTAAGCAATTTTCATTGTCGCACAACCCTTTTCTTCTGTAACTAAGACTTCGCATCCAGATGGGAAGGAATTTTGATCTATTGCAAACAGCTAATGCGAGATCCTGCCAGCTGGAGATGCATAATGGTTAAGGTCGTTGCCTAAGAAAGTACATATTGTTATTTCAAAAACAACACAGTGCTGATGAAAGTCTTTATGAAGTGTTCGGCGAACATTGTTGTTCGATGAGGCCATCGAATTTTACAACGCTCACCTGAGGTGGAAAGTCCATATTTTTTCGTCTTCTACAAATTGTTCTCTCGTAGCATTCAAATTATAAGGATTGGCAGGATATCTGATAATTTGACAATTGCAGATGACCGAAGTGCACAATATTTGCTTCCGCACTTCTTTAAAATAATTCTATTTTCCACATCAAAAATTTGGCATATCGCCATGTTTCCAGGTTACTAAAACTCAAATCCATCGTTTTTACGAAGATGTTTGTATGTGAATGTGTGCATATGTCCATGAGCTTTTTATCGTTATGTAAATTTGAAGAACAAATAAATAGTCCGGGGGCCGTTGACACTAAAACTGCAATTATATGGATTCTGAAAATTAGCATAGGAGTCAATAGTTCTTAATCATAGGTACCACATAGGCCCGGTGTGCCAGGGTTTATTCTGGCAGAAATATTTTTTATAAATTTTTATTTTTCTAATAACCAAAGTAATTTGCACTCTTATGGAAATCAATTTCTTACAGACCATTTTATAGCAAATTTTATGTATTTTCAAAAAAAAATTGGTGAGACAATTCTCATCGTGGCAGAAAAGTCTATGACACCGACTTTTAATATCTAAAGTTAATAAAATGTTTCCCTTATCACGGAATTTTTTTTTTTTTAATCTCTTCCTTTTCAGTTCTTCTTTCGAAATATCTCGGTGTGACAGATCAAAAATTAACCAAAATATCTGTCACACCACTTTATATTATAGCTTCAAACGTTCAAAATTATGACAATGGAGCATATTGAAATTTTTTTCTGTCCTGTTTTTAATTTTCAACACAAAATACAGTCTATGTCATCTATGATTCTTTCTCTTTTTACCTTCAATAGTTTAGGAACAGGAAAGTACTTTATTTTACATTTTACGAACTTCTGAGGGATTGAACTTTTTTTTTTTTGTTGGACGCTTTTGCTCTCTGTTGGAGCCCTCAGACGCAAAATATATTTCCTTGTAAGTCCGAAAAAAAGTAAAGATGAACTTCAGTGATGTAAAGCTAAGAGTTTCGGCACACACCACGTCAGCCCCAAGGATGCGCCATCCTGTGCAAACGAAGGCGGGACAGTCGCAGGCGTCTCACTGATTCCAAGAACGTAGAGGTGCTTAGCAAAACTGTAATGGCCCATAATGATGCAATGACGAATGAGAAATTTTCCTCTGAGCCCCTTCTAGCAAGTTCATCAGAGATCTCATTTCTTTCCCAAGGTGGAGTGGGACCCATACAAGCCTTAGTGGATTTAGTTTTCCGACTTTGTTTAAAGAGGTCTTGAGTTCATGGAGCTGGGTAGAGGGTTAAAACAGTTTTGAGTGCAGCTTGGCTGTTACTACGACGCATATGGTGTTTTCACGTTCAAGGACAACCCCAACGCTAGACCGCCGCCCAGATCTGGAGCCATCAATAAAAATGCATGCCAAGACAGTCCTTTCCAGGTTCAGTATCTGGCTAGAGTCAGTTCTGACGCTATGACTTTGAAATTATAGCGCATTAGGGTGGCAGGTGTCAATGCGTCGGAAGGCATATCCATAAGACAGGTGTCATAGGATATTTCTCGCGCAAGTGCACTGTCACTCCGGCACAAGTTGTACCAGAAACCATTTTTTCTGAGGCGTGACATGGCTTTCAATGCGCGCTCTCTGATAAATATGTTAAGGGGTTGACGGTTTATTATAGCATCTAGAGTAGGGCCCGATGTACTCTTACTGGGAAACGACCCGTACAGCAATACAGACAAACCACTCTTTGGAGTTTGATGAACGAGGCTAGGACGTGTTTGCGTGCTAGCCTGTTCCACCGTACAACCGATCCATATGAGATTATTGTTCTTATCATTGCCATGTAGATCCAGGAAACCTTTATCGGCGTTAAGCTCCGTGTTTTTCCTTTGCATTGTCAAAAAGCTGAGAGCGCTTTGGTGGTGTTTGACTCACCAGGCTTTGACTAAAGAAGCTTACTATCTAAAATGATTCCTAGGCAATTAACTTCCTTGGAGATATCGGGATGGGAATGTCTTTCAGCATCAGTTGAGTCATGCCAATATTTTTCCTCCTTCCAGTGAAGAGGACGACATCAGTAAGAAGACTAACCGAGAGCACCACGCACCAATCATCGATCACTTTAAGTACCGCTCGTGCTTTAAAATAGATAGTCGCCAAATATGAGCCGACAGAAAGAAGGGCAACATCATCGCTTTTGGCATTGAGAGCATCGAGCGGAGAGTCGACCACCATGCACCATAACGGCGAAGCCCCTAATAACGCCAGATTTGACACATTGTTCGAGGCCTGCATCAGCGATCAATGACATGTGCACAAGCATTGCTTTGATCCATAAAACCAGTGCTCCATCATACCGTTTAGCAGGATCGAAACACATGCTATCGAAAGTAGCGTTATCAAAAGCTTCCTCAATATCGACGAAAATGCCCAGTACGTAATCTTTCCTCTCGAGTACCCATTCTATTTTCCCAGATAGATTTTGAAGCGGAGTCTCGCAGGTTTTCTCGCGCTGATAAGAATTTTGCATCTCCGTGAGAGGATGTATTCGAAAGGCGACTTTGCTACGTGCAACTCTACTAGTCTCTTTATGCTTCTCAGCAAGAAGGATGTTAGGATGATTGATCTAAAACTCTTAGCGAGTGAGTAATCACCTTTCCCTATTTTGGGAATGAAGACCACTTTAACCGAGTGCCAATGAATATGTATCTATCTAAGGAATAGATATATAGGCAAGTGCCAGGCTAGCAGTGAAAGTTCTTTTCAGAGTAGGAAGCAGCTGTCTTATACCTTTTTGCAGCATAACAGGGTATATCCCACCAGTGCCAGGCGACTTGAAGCCATGGAAAGGTGCTACGGCAAATTCAATGGCCTCAGTCGTTGCCACGCGGCTACGCCAAGTAGTTTCATCGTTTTAGTCGCAATTACCGTTTAAGGAGTATGCAATGACCCGATGACAGTCTGATTTCCCGGGAAATGGGTCTGAAGCTGTAAACTGAGAGTTTCTATAAACGCTCACACGTGTTCGTAACCTTTTTTTAATGGTGCATACATACATATCTATGTTAAATTCCGGACATTGGTTTCTTGTCTCTAAGGGTACCAAAGTACATATACGAATAACCAAAGGGTGACTTTTTTAATGTCTGATTTTTCAGTGTTCTATTTTTGACAACTCTCCTGTGATTCGTGACATATGTCAAAGTAAAGCGTCATCATTGCCATTTTTATAGATTTACACTGAAAAATGATTATAATTACTAAATTTTATTATGAAAATGCGTAAAAGTTTTCCGCCCACTTCGACCATGACGAACGAAAACGTTTTACGCTATTCCCGGTGTTAATAATTCGACCGTTCGTAGCAATTGTGATCGACTAGGTGGAAGAATTTACGCAAGGATCTTCGTCTAAAATTAAGCTAGCGCAAGGACTGAAGCCGAACGACCTGTCACAACGTCGAATTTTTGGAGCGAAGGCCTTAGAAAGCTGGAGGAAGATTCGCTTTTTTATAAGTTTGCTACGGTTTATGGTCCGACAGAATCATTGCCCGTATTTATTATCGTCAAGCGCGCCCGCTGTCGTCTTATCATTTCGATTTTGTTTTGCCAAAATGCTCGAGATTTACCTATGGTTTCACTAATATGGTGCTACACCCCACGCTTCACGCGAATCGACTGACCAATTGGATTCAAATCTCGTTTTGGACTGGTCAATTGGTTGGCTTGATCAGGCAATTTGGCGCTTTAAGACTATTTTTTACTTTTTTTTATTTTTTACCACTGTTCTATGCCGATAGAGTCAGAGTCAATAGCTGCCGTAGAGGACAAAAGTGCACTTGTTACTATCGAGATACCAGCCAATATACTCGAAAATATGACTCATTGAAAGAAAAGTAATTTGTTTTTCGTTTCTGAATCAATCCCTTAAAAACTCGAGAAGACTAATTGATGTTGCTACCTTTAATTCCCCTTCCTACCATACAAATGGTAATCACTTCTGGAAACATATTTTATCATTACCCTGGGTAGTATTGCTCTTCCTCATCTTTGATTTCCGCTAACCTTCTACCTCATTTCAGAATGATGCCTTCATTTTACGCGTTGATGACATATACGACGTCGTACGGCCTTTATAATGCTCTTTTAATAGCTGTATTTAAGGATGATTGCTATCGCTCGAAATTCCCAACTTCAATGAAATGAAAGTACTTGTTTGACAGTTGGAATATTATATTTTGTATTTCGTTAATGAAAATTGGAAAAGGAACGAATTGGGTTGACAGAATCCTGTTAATTAAAGTAATTTTATTATCGCGCGTCTGGGGTATTTCATGACGCAAGTCAGTACTTTGTTTCACTAGAGTGAGAATTGTTTATTTTAAATAACTTTAAAGTTGAAGTTCAGTAAAATTAATCTGCGTTTTTAAAAAGCGACTTTTTACATTCTGGCTTTAAGGACTATAATACTATGACAGTAGGCAGTAGCAGCTAGACGATCCTGCCTTTCCAATATATTTCATGTAGCGCAGGAGCAGGTTACATTCAACCAGATCTTTCATTCAAGTTAGAAGTCTATCTGTAGCATTAGATATATTATGGTTAAAAAGTAAATGAAATACAATACTTTTTTGGAAGCAACTTGCACATATTTGAGTTTTCTCGGAAAACTTTCTACCGACGTTTCTACATTAATCCCGATAATCAATTTTATATTTTCTTGACTTTTTATGCAGATGGTGTTGCGGATTTTTTTTTTATAATTCGTGCAGGTTTAAGAGTGTACGCTTTTATGGTGTTTGTCACACAACCTCGACGGGGTGCAGATGGTTTTGTGTCGAAGATGTTCGTTCACTATTCTCCGGGGGTGGTTGTCTTAGATAGTATTTGAGAGATTCGACTGAATTTGCGTTGGTTGTAGTTCACAGTATCTCTTTTGTTTCCAGGTTATTAAGGTGTTACATTGGAAATGCACACACAGAGTATGAACTTTAAAATGATCTTATGCTTTTTGATCATCTCTCATTCACAACTGATGTTGTTGCACAGTTTTTCCGCATGGGAATTGTTTTGACTATGGACGGACATGAACTACAGATATTCGGTTCAACAGTCGGTGATGATTACCATTGCACCACGACCAACCCCTTAATTAAATAGGTGGGCAACTAAGAATATTAATATACTCGCAATAATACAACTGTGTGTGGAGGATCTGTTATTTCACTATCACGTAAAACTCTTATTTTCACACATTGCCTACCAGTCCAATTTCGTACATGTTTCATTGGGTGCCAACAATTTTTTTTTTAAGTTAGTTATGCTTTCTTTCTTGATTATTGATTACAATGAGGAAATTTGCATCACAACATCTGCTGATGTCAAAAAAGGAAATAAAAAATTCAAATGATAAAAAAGCGCCAAGATCTGATAACGAGCCAAATTCTCAAAAACCTGCCAAGGAAAGCAATTATTAAATTAACTTCTATCATCAATACTGCTATTAAATTAAAATACTTACCACAGCTGTGGAAAGTAGCTGAAATCATTATGATAGCTAAACCTGGGAAGCCTCCTCAAGAAGCTTCATCTTACCATATAGGCCAATATCTCTGCTGCTAAGATTACTTTAAAAAAGAATGCTGCCCATTATAGATAGAAAAAAATCCAGACCATCAATTCGGCCAAGCATTCGATAAAGCCAAGCACGAGGGATTATTCCATAAATGTAAAAAGATACTATTGTTTGAGCTAGCTGAGATTTTAAAATCATACATATCCGATAGATACTTTCGCATAAATGAAAAACATACTTACTCGGAGCTAAAGAAAATCAAAGCGGGTGTACCTCAAAGAAGTATCCTTGGGCCAATTTTCTACCTCCTTTACACTCATGATATACCAACCCTAGAATAAAACACGATAGTTAGATTCATTGACGACACAGCTATAATGGCAAACAATAATGAGAACACTACTGGCAAACTGCAAAAGGCAATCTTCCACATTCAAAATTGAAATGAATCGAAGTCCGTATATGACGATTTTACCAATAAAAAGACAGAGTACATACCAGTATGTAAACAACATTACAATACCTTATGCAAACAGAAACGCAAAATATCTCGGTATGAGCCTAGATGCAAAACTCCGCTGGAAAGCCCACATAAGGATAAAAAGAAAAGAGATTGGTATCCATTCCCGGTGGTCTCCGGTTTTCCACATGGAATCGGGATCTGCCATCTTTCTTCTTTACTAGTACAACAGGGGAAGCCTATGGGCTGCGTTTCCAACTTCTGTCTACTTTGCTAATGGGAGTCGTTTAGCAGGCTGCCTAATCGATCTGGCAATTCGGGTGGTATTGTATTACATGTGGTTTCCGTCATGTGAAGCAAATATATCATAGAAAAACAGCTAAAGTATACCCATGCCAGGGCGGCTTCACCCATAGTCTGATAGCTAGTAGAACGAACGGTTCAACAGGACCTGGAATGAACATTTCTCCAAGGTTGGGACTGAACGCCAACGTGATTAAGATCGACATATTTCCCTGTGTCTAATAGTCTATCGGAATACATTTCACGAGAAACACTTCGTCCGAAATCCTTTTTGCTCGATCAATTAGCTCGAACGGCTCTACCTAAAGAGGTGAAATTTGGATCCCCTATGGAAGAGCCAAAATGGGAAGAAGAATATGTAGCAGATCTAAGAATCATCGATATACACGAAAGAACTAGGACGAAGTTCAAGACAGTGACCGCATGACTGTCGCCTTCGATGCGCGAAATTTCTAGATTACCAAATGACGCTCTCTTTGTGTCATCGACGCAGCTTCTATTACAAGATGACGAAACACTGCCGACGTTACTCTAAGATTGCTGGGACAGCGAATGCACCAATTCTTTTTCAAGTGGAACCAGTGAGCTCTACAGAAAAATTGGGAATACATTTTTGATGTGATCACCGGTTATACACTGACATCCAACGAGTTAATATATGTTTTACGCTACTAATAGAGAAAAAGAGCTGGTTGTGTATTGTAAGACATAATCATAGATTATTTAGAACAGACACTCTAAAAACATTCTAAATTTATATGATTAGGTTAGGGGAGTGTGATGGTTAAGCATCACTTCCAGCCGGAGGCCAAAAGGCCCATAATGATTCCGTTCATTTGTGGGGGTACACATATAATTAACCTGTCCTATCACGTGGTGGCTGAAACCACCCCGTGCTCTTTATGAATTTTAGAAGATCTGATATATCTGCATTAGCCACATCCGCAATCTCTGTAAAGAATCTTTGTCCTAGCGACGCTAGGCGTCGATTCTGGAGAGCTGGGCAGTGGCCAAGCAGATGTTGGATCGTCTTATTTTCTTCCTCATCGCCGCAGCTCCGGCAGAGATCGCTGGATCCCGAGTCCCACTTCCGGAGCATTGCTCCAATGGGACAGTGTCCTGTGATCACTCCGACGAGCATACGGATCGAGTTACGGTCCAGCGCGAAAAGCTTCTTTGTTTTTCCGATATTGAGCTCTGGCCACGATGATCTTGTCGTGTAGCTGTCATTTCTTGTAAGCCAAGACGAGTTGGCTTCTTTGATGATTGTGTCATTTATGATCCGGTATAATGCGCTGATCGGTGGTTGCAATGACGTGTCCGCTTCGCTGATGTCCAGTTCAGACCCTTGCCTAGCCAACTTATATAGAAATGATACCAAAAGATATCATATTAAATAGAAATGATACTAAGATATTATTTCCCCCAAGATAGAATGCAGACTCTGCCTTGAAGAGAAGCAGAGTACAAATACTTTGTATGTATATATATTGTTCCCTATCACTTTATGAAGCGTATTTTATTCAGAGAAGTTGAGTCACCTGAGAACAAAGTTATATCTTTTCCGGGGAGATCAATCTTCAACTTTACAAAGAAGGTGGGGGGCATCCTATCTAAGTTACCCCAGTACAATAGATCGCCTCTCAAGACCTTACAAGCCCTATAAGAAAAAAAAAAGCACAAAAAAAAAAAGTCTGACCTGGGTTGACAAATACACTGTTTTTGAAACATCAGTCAGAAATAAATAAGAAGAAATTTTGCAGATTTTGCCGTATATGACAATAAAAAAATAGAGAATGAAGAGCATTGCTTGATCACAATCGCATTGATGTCTATTCAAAAGACCGGAAAATGACTCCAAGCCTGCTAACCTATTGAAGTCATCAAAACAGTCAGTAAACTATTCAAGAATTAAGTATTGAAATTTATTTATATTCTCAACTTTTCTTATATAATAAAGTAACAACCTATTTAGCCTTCACATTCTCATCTGCCATTATCCATCTGCACTCTCTTGCGGATAACTAAGGTTAAAAAAATGTATGCACCTCACAGTAAAGCCGAATTGGTATAAAATAGAAATAAATTAGTCTAAAACCTCAATAAATATCTGTGTACAAGTAATAAAGCAAAAGCTGCTAGTGTAAAACCAACAGCCCGATTTCGTGTGGACTGCAATTCTCAAAAAAACAAACATAAAGTTTCAGCCTTGAAATGCTTTTTGAACAATATCGATTTTTTGCTTCTCCTAAAACATACATTGTTGCCTTTACCAGCCCAAACAATACAAAAGGTATTCAGATATACGAGTATAGTAGATACACAAACTTTTGTGTTGATGTCCTTATTTCTGAGTAATATATATAAATTCTATAAGAATTCGCCAGCGAGCAGTCAAAAGGCCGAAGGTATTCTCTATTCATGTCGCTTAAAAGCTTGAAATTAAATACTTTTTCGTCGTGGTTCAGCAGAATTCGAGGGTAGGGCCGCATTACATTTTTTTCGGAGCGGGAAACCACAATCGCCAACGAAATAATAGGGTTCTGTTTTCTTCGAATTTGATAACTGCCCTTCGAGCGGTAAATTGATGTTATTGTCATAAATTTGCTTCCCAATGACAGAGTGACGAAAAATTCCACAAATTGCTATCAAAACAATGCTGAAGTAATACTTGTAATTGATGTACTTTGACCCTGTGTTTGGCGGACATCTTATTTCGATATGCTTACCATCGATACTGCCCACGCAATTCGGCATTTATTGTTTATTGTTAAACTGCCTGCAGGCCAGTCCGAAGTGTTAAATTCTGGCATTTACACTGGAGACAGCACTTCCCAAATTTCAACAATTATTTTCCGTACTGTTGACGCACCCATCTGGAACGACCAAGCTAAATAATTTGGAGATACACCTTGAGACAAATACTCTGCAAGGAACTACCAATTATGTTTCACTTTCTTATGAAACACTTATTGTACATCAAAGTAACCACTAACATTGCTTTCCTTATTGATGTTTTAGCAAATATGGTTTTAATAAACTTAAAAGCAACTGGTATTAAAGTTTCGTCATACGCGACGGTTAAAAAAACAAATCGGCATCGTTTTGTTTTATTAAAATTAATGTTGTTTCATAAAATGCCTTCTGCTTTTCTATTTTGGCACAAAGGACGGACCCATCACCGGCATTTTTTTTGTTTTTAAAAATGTATGTATGTGCCAAGTAACATATTTGCACAACATTTGTAATGAAACCAATTTTTTCACGCTTACCTATTTTATTTTTTACTTTCTAATTTTCACAAATTCACAATTTTCCAGGAAAAGCGGAATTTGAGTTAAAACAGCTGTTTAAAATATGACATAATAAAGCGACCGCATTAAGGGCGAAATTTTTGCCAATCCTTGCGACTGCGACGGCGACCGTGACCGAGCTGCGACAGCAGCAGCTACTGCGACCTCATTGTGTTCCAACAGTTACACATTCTTCCGTACAAAGTGCATCAGTTTTTTTTTTATAATTCGTGCAGGCTCAAGAGTGTACGCTCTTATGGTGTTTTGTCACACAACCGGGATGGGGTGCAGATGGTTTGTGTCGAAGATGTTCGTTCACTATTCTCCGGGGGTGGTTGACCTAGATAGTATTTGAGAGACTCGACCGAATATATTTTGGTTGTAGTTCACAGTAACTCTTTCGTTTCCATGGCATGTTATATTGGAAATGCATACACAGAGTATGAATTTTGAAGTGATCTTATGCTGCGAGTGTTATTCCTTCGTCAGCACTATTTGATCATGTCTCATTCACAACTGATTTTGTTGCACAGTTTTTCCGTATAGGAATTGTCTTGACTATGGATGGACTTGAACTACAGACCTTCGGTTCAGGTCGGTGATGATTAATGCCTGCTGATCGTCAGTCGCTTGTGATTCAAGCGATCCTTAATCTTAACAAAGAAGAAGATGATTTTGTGTCGAAAATCATCATCCAACGACGATGCGCATTTCCACTTAAGCGGTCAATAAGCAAAATGTTCGTTTCTGGGGCACTGAAAATCCGCGTGAGATGCACCAAGAGCCATTACATCCATTCAAAGCCACTGAGTGGTGCGGCGTTCACGCAGGAGGTGCGTTTGGGCCGTATTTTTTTTCAGGACGCTATCGGCAATACGGTCACTGTTACTACAGGGCCAATGATTTATTACTGCCGCAATTGGATGAGCCGCCTTGGTGAGCATGTGGTTTCGACAAGACGGTGCAACCGCACACACAGCACAAGCCAAAATGGATATTATGAAGGAAGCGCTTCCTGGTTGCGTAATCTCCTATTTTGGCGATTTAGTATGGCCTGCAAGATCGTCTCATTTGACCATCCCAGACTTCTTTCTTTGGGGCTGCTTGAAGTCACGGGTCAACAAGTCTCAGACAATCGCAGCCCTTACGAAGAATATTCGAGAGCAATGCGAACAGTTATCATCGGAAACCTTACGGAAAGTCATGGAAAATGATATAAAACGGATACAAATGTGTATCAACACTGGCGGCAGCCATCCGTCATCTTTTCGACTTAACGGAAAAAATTGTAAAGGTCTAGGTAAGGATCTTAATTACTCAAAATCATATTTTTTTTAATAAAGAAGTCGGTATTTCAAAAATAAAATGATTAATTTTGCGCCACCTTGTACAAGTTAAGAGTTATCTCCAAAGGCATCCCACTTATTGATTTACAAAGCATGGCGTAGGATAATGTCACTGTGGTGACCTTCCCATGTTGGCTTCCTTGAAAATAGCAAGCCGACAATGCTTAGGAGCTGACCTTTTTCAGAAGTTAGGTGGGGTTAGCCGTTGTTCGTAAGCAGCACATTGTCTTTTGACAGTAAACGTGCTTCCCAGAAGGTGCGTTACTTCTAGGAAAGTAAGGTCGGGGATCGTTTCTTTATTGCCAACAAAACCAAATAAGATTAATACTATCCCAAAAATCGAAAGTAATGAATATTTAATATCTAATGGGAAGATATCAAATATAATTCTTCTACAAAACCAAAAATATTAAAATTTTTTAGCTATTACGCACTTCTGTGGTAATGGTAGTAAGAGACAAGAAATGTTTCGTAATAAAACAGCGAATTATCATAGTTCTACATTAAATAAAAGTAAATGATAAAGAATATAGAGGAAGAAAAATAGAAAGAAATATTTATGTAGATCAATATTTTCTAGAACATTCACCTTCACATTCCTGAGGCTACGTGCCATTTATACACATATAAGCTTATGTGTTGAGTAAAAAGAGAAAACATAAAGCCGAATGGAGATGTGCATCTTATAAAGATATCAATTTGTAGTATAGAACCGTTTTACATGGATGGACGGAAAAAGGAACGTAAAGCATAGTGACTGGTTTCTGCTCTTCTGATTTCGTTACTGAACTGTATGCTTACACTCATAATTATTGGGATGAACTACTCCTGCCTATCAAGCTACTACGTTAATCCTTGAGTTCGATGAACATGATATCGCAAACAACAAATCGAAGACATCGTAATAAGGTTAAAGTCAAGCAGAAGGCAACATATCCGATTCATATTGGTCGCTTGACGATTAGGACATTTATCTTCGCGGATAAAAAAAATAACGAGACAATAAATGCTAAGTGCCCCATTTGAATAGTGATGAAAACAATAGAAATCAGTAAACAATGGAAAAAGAATGTAGGTAATCAAAATTCCGTTGATGTTC
Organism: Merodon equestris; assembly: GCA_958301585.1. NCBI lineage: Eukaryota > Metazoa > Arthropoda > Insecta > Diptera > Syrphidae > Merodon > Merodon equestris. The sequence goes on along the minus strand of OY284413.1, from coordinate 152,652,503 downwards.
ATCGAAAATCGAATGTAATTGGGTTAAGGGACATTTTTCCCTTTTTCTTGTCTTGAGATTGGTTAAAGCGAAGAAGAAAAGAAAACTTTCAACTCTTACTTTTTGGCAATGAGTAGTAAGTATGTATAATATATGTATGAATTTGTATGTTTAGTTTTATGTTATTATGCTGATAACCATTTACTCAGGCATGCATACATCTATCAATATTTTCATACAAAGTAGAATCATTAATTTCTGGCTGCCACACCATGTACACTTTCCTTGCCGCCTCCTCAAAACTGAAAAACATAACAAACAGTCATATAAGGTAGCAATGATATCATACCAGGAAATCACTCAAAAATCCAATTTCAGTTTTAGCCAGTTAGATCAAATACTCTCAAACTGTTTGGATTGACTCTACAGTGTAAACCAACTCGTCGAGCCACAACATGATGGAATTGACTCGAACCTCCCGATAGACTTCTTTGAACATGCGCCGCGTGGACAAGAAATATCATGAGATTTTGCCTCAATCAGTTAGAAATCAGTTTATGTCGAAATTAGTGAATGTTGGATCGATGTCACGTAATCCCTAACGTTTTTATATTTTTCTTTTAAAGTGTCGGTTTCCTACACGATGGTAACAGTCTAACGCATTCTAATAAGCATTGCACTCTTGACACTATTAAAATAAAATAATTATCTAAATACTATTGGGATTCATCGTTTTCTTTTTCGAATGACCAATGAATGTGAATTTCTATTTATTGTAAAATTATATTTACAATAGTGTGAAAAACCAAAAATAATTTGATAAAGCTGGATTTAAATTTTATGCCGCGAGTTAGATTTTGCATTTATTATATGTATCAACAACGTTATCTAACAAGAGCCATCATTTCGAATAAGTAGAAAAAGGCAACGTTTTTACGAAAAGTGGTGATATTTTTATTTTAACTATACCCACAAATAGTACTCGTATATCTTTCATGAAATTTTTCATCACAGTTAGGTATAATTTCCATTGCATTTTGGGAACAACAGCTCTGATATTTTCTGGTACATGAATCGTTGGTTCAGTATTGCTTTATCCTTAGCATGTCCCAAAAGAAAAATAAATTCATGTTCGTATTTCCAGGAAATTTTGTCACGAAATAGAGCCATTGTTTATCCAGCCATAGTGAAAATAAACGCTGTCCACGTCCATAGCGTTAAGTCAGCATCGTTCGGCAACAAATCCATTCAGAGAAACCGTCGCACCAAAATTATTTTCGAAACAATACGGCTCAGTAACGCTGGCAACCTAAAAACCACACATAATATTTACTCGTTGTTCCATTACTTCTCTTTGTTTTTGGGTATACTAGATATGATCATTTTGCTTGTTTATTTAACCCAGATAAACGGTTATGAGCTTCATCACTCAGAATAAGAGTAATTTTGTGTCATGAGTTTATTCACTCAGAATCCAATCAACGAAAGTATGTACGCTGTTGTGCACGGCTTCAATTCATTTATCAACTGAACATTGTAAGAAAGTAGGCCAAAGTCTTTAGGTGAAATGCCTCGCTACTTGTTGGATAATATTTTATGTGCTCGATTATAGCCTTAGAGAGCCAAGGGGAAACAGGATGCATAAAGATGAATATAACCCCTCCGTAAGCAAAAGCCAACATTATCCTGAGCCCACTGCCTCCATTTCCTCATCTTACGGTGTTTGTATTCCCTCTCCGTATGTGTACATTACTTCGGGTTTAAGTGCCAATCGATACACCTTCCGCCGGGTTTAACACATATAGACACAATATCAGAACCCATAATAATTCATCCACGACTCATCACTACAAGTTTAAAAATAACACGTCCCACAAGAGGCCAAGATAAGTGAATTCCTGGATTTCGTGAGAGTAGGATAATATTTTTATTTTTTCCTTTTATCTTTCATACCTATCTGCTAATTCTCATGAAATTTCGCTTATCCGTGGTAAAGACTATGATAGAAGTTAGGAAGTTCGAACTGAGTAGAGCATAGTTTTGAATGGGTAATTGTGCTGTTGCGCCTTATGATGTAAGAAAATGTGGGAGAAAGTTTATAGCTTAATTGTTATGTATCGAGAAATGCGGTTTGGCGATGAGGATCCCCTCGCCAAGTTTTCATAGTTTTCAGTGCACACCCTTTGATATATATGTCAAGGGGTGGAAGGTTCATCATAGCATCCAAAGCAGCTCCCGGTGTGCTGGGGAAAGCCCCCGTGCAACTGAGGCAGACCGCTGTTTGGAGTTTGGTGAGTGAAGCCACAACGTGTTTTCGTGTCAGCCTGCTCCACCAAACAACCGATGCATATGAGATTATCGGTCTTACCATTGCCGTGTAGATCCAAAGGACCTTTTTCGGCGATAAGCCCCATGTTTTGCCAAAGGCACCCTTGCATTGCCAGAAAGCTGACAGCGCTTTGGTGGTTTTGGACTCAACATGTTTTGACCAGAGAAGTTTGTTATCTAGAATGACTCCCAGATACTTAGCTTCCTTGGATATAGGGATGGGAATGCCTTTTAGCACCAGCTGAGCAATGTCAGTTGTTTTCCTCCTTCTCGTGAAGAGAACGACATCGGTCTTAAGAGGATTAACCGACAGCCCATTTCTCGTGCACCAGTCATCGATCACGTTTAGCGCCGCCTGCGCTTTGAGACAGACATTCGCTAAACATGAGCCGACAGAGAGAACAGCAACATCATCCGCATAGGCCTGGGCATAGATTCCAGAGGCATTGAGAGCATCTAGCAGAGAGTCGACCACCATGCACCATAACAGCGGAGACAAGACGCCACCTTGCGGGCAGCCCCTGTTTACTCCAGACTTGACACATTGTTCGAGACCTGTATCAGCGATCAATGTCCTGTGCATGCTTGTGCTTTGATCCACAAAACCAGTGCTTCATCTACGCCATGCCGTCTAGCAGCGTTACACATGCTGTCGAAGGTAGCGTTATCAAAAGCTCCCTCAATGTCGACGAAAATGCCTAGTACGTATTCTTTCCTTTCGAGAGCGCATTCAATTCTCCCAACTAGGTTTTGAAGCGCAGTCTCGCAGGATTTTCCGCGCTGATAAGCATGTTGCATGTCCGACAGAGGATGCATTCGAAGGGCAACTTTGCGCACGTGCAACTCTACTAGTCTTTCCATGCTTTTCAGCAGGAATGATGTTAGACTTATTGGTCTGAAACTCTTGGCTAGTGAGTAATCCTCTTTCCCTATTTTGGGAATAAAGACCACTTTCACCGCGCGCCAAGGGATAGGTATGTAGGCAAGTGCCAGGCTAGCAGTGAAAATTCTTTTCAGTGTAGGAAGCAGCTGTCTTATACCTTTTTGCAGCATAACGGGGTATATCCCATCAGTGCCCGGCGACCTAAAGCCATCGAAGGATGCCACAGCAAATTCAATGGCCTCAGTAGTTGCCACGCGTGACGCAACATACCAGCTACGCCGAGTTGTTTTCATCGCTACAGCCGCAGTATCCAATGAGGGAGTGTGCAACGAGCCGATGACAGTCTGATTTCCCAGAAAATGGATCTGAAACAGTAAACTAAGAGTTTCCGCTTTAGACTCGGTAAAGGTACCATCAGACTTTCTGAGTACCTCCAGCCTTGTCGATTTTCCTCGTTTGAGGACTCTAACCAACTTGCTGGTCGCGCTCAGGGATTTGATCTCTTCGCAGAAGGACTTATAGGAATCATTCTTCGATTTTCGAATAAGCTTCTTATATTCCTTCTGCTTCGATCGATATTTATTCCAGTCATCTTCCGAGTTCGATTTAAGCGATCTGTTCAGAAGACTTCTGGCTTCCCTACGAAGCCGTTGGAGCTCAGCATTCCACCAGGGAACCGGCTTCCTGTTGGGAGGTTTTTTGACAGGACATGCGAGTTCAAAACATTTGGTGATGGCGCTGTTCAGGTTATGAACTGCATCCTCCACCGATTGATTAGTTTTGAGTTTAGGCGGGGCTTGAGTGGATTTCTCAAGCTCCTCCCTAAATCGCACCCAGTCTGTTTTTCTCGGATTCCGCTTGGGCTGCGAGGGGGAGATCCCGCACTTCAATTGGAATTCGATGTATCTATGGTCTGACAGCGTAACATCTGGTGAGACTCTCCAGTTAGTGATGGCCTTCGCATGCCTGTTAGATAAGGTTAGGTCAATCACTTCCTGTCGTCTCGCCGTCACAAAGGTTGGTAGAGAGCCAACATTGTTGATGAAAAGGTCAGACGAAAGAATGAAGTTTAAAAGATGGTCTCCTCTCCGGTTGCATTTGCTGCTGCCCCAAAATGTGTTTTGAGCGTTAGCATCGCAACAGATGATGAGTCCAATCCTTCTGGCTTCACAGTACTCTACGAGTTCGGAAACCGCCTTAGGTGGCGGGAGTAGTACCGAGTCGTAGGGGAAGTAAGCAGACGCCACGACGAAGTGTTCAATTTCTCCGTACGCCTTGTAGCTCACTTTCGCAGCTACCAGATCTTGACCACAGAATTGACCAAGTTTGGTTGCCGATAGCGTATTCGATATGATGTGGCAGACCCTGGGCCTTTCGGATCGCTCATCATAAAGGATTGTAGCATCACGTATGCCACCAAGACCACACAGGCGTTTGTTCCACACCCATGGTTCTTGAATGGATACAATGTGATGATTTGTACTACTGCATGCAATTCTGCTACTTAGAAGAGTGGTAGCAGCCTTGCAATGCTGTAGGTTGATCTGAGTAAAAATCATGGATTCATACTGGGGAACACGTTCCATCCTTCGACTACTTGACATCAAAATGGAATACAATCCTACCAAGGCCGAAGTAGGGACGTGAGTCGTACGCGGTTTTCAGGGCCTCAACAGAGCCATTGTCCATTCCCACTACCAGAGTGAAGCCCTCTTTTTTCAGAGAGTTCTTTTTCTCCTTGTAGGAATAGACAGTCCAGGCCCTCCTGTCGAGTCCCGGGTTCTGCGCACGTAGTCGCGTCAGCACTTTCAGCTTGTTTCCGGGTTTTCCCGGAATCCAGCAGATGGCGCGCGTTAGTTTCGGGAGACTAACTTCTTGATAAGTGCTAGTTCCCAGGGGGGATTTTCGGCACCATGCTCCTGATCCAGGCAGATGTCTGCTGAGAGGAACAGCTCACCACGAAGGTACCATTCATCAAAGCAGACCTCTCCGCTTGAATACAGAAGCCTGTTGCTGAAGCTAGCTCCAGTAGATGATCCTCGCAGTGTTGGCAATCTGCGCTGGTCATTCTGCTGTCACTGCCAGCCTTCCCTATCCTGACCTTTTCGGAGGAGATGGCTGCCTCTTTGTAGGAGAGGTGCTTGTCTCGACTCTTTACGGTCATTTGTGTTGCCTTTCCAGAGGAAGGGGTTTTTTTGTGTGAAGTGCCCGCCTCCGATGAGCAGCCTTTGGTCCTCTCCGTCTTCAGGTTTTTTCTTTGATCTTTATTGATCGCCGCATCTGCCTTTGGACTCCGATTTCCCGCCGCCATATCAGAGGAGGAGACATCACGTTCTCTCTCCCCAGCAAGATTGTCCCCGGCGGCCATCTTCCGCTTGCAAGTGCTCTTACCTTTTTCGGTTCGAGCTCCTGCTCCCTTCCGACGCCGCTTTCGAACAGCTTTGCCAGCCTGAGGGTTGTTATGATCCAAGACCGCTTCCCCTTCTGCGATCAGAGTCTGTCTGCCAGCATCATCACCTTTTTCGGCGGTGGCACCGACCATGACAGGACCCTGAACATCTTCAGCTCCGTCAGTTTTGGAACTTGGCACGCTCTTATTGGGAGTTTGACCGTCACCAATAAGAGGAGAAGTGTTTGAGGCGCATGCCGAAAGTGCTGGCATGCTTGTGCCTCCAGCAGCAGCCTTTACTAGCCGCCGACGTTTTCTGCGCTGCGCGCCGGCAAGAAGTGCGGGATCTGCAGGTGAGAGGGTCGGATGGGCTTCGGTAGGGGATACCTCCGCCGATCTGATCCTCTTACCTGCCTTTCCCAGAAGTTCGCCCTCAATCTTCGTGCCTTCGGCTGTGCCAGCCTCTTTGCACGATTTTCGGGCACGCCTCTTCCTCCTTCTTTTTGGGCATTTAGCAGTGCAATCTACAGCACGTCCCAATTCTGGGGCTCGTTCAACCTTGGCGGTTTCCCGTGCCGCACCATCGTCGGTGTCGCCTCTGTCGATTGCACCGCTCACGCTCAGTCCAACCAAGTGGAGCCGCAGGAGTCGGTGTCATTCCGGGCTGCCGGAGAGTTAAGAATGACTGGTGGGGCCTCCAGAATCCTTGCCCCGGCCGCGATCAGGGAGATCGCGGGTGGATTTCCGCTATTGCGGGTGCCACCTGGAGTATTTCGATCCATCGGTTGTCCATTCATTCATGACTAACTCGGGGTTCTCCGGGTCTTAGTTCGAGGCCATTGACCTCTTAAGCCCCTCCGCCGCGACAAGGCACCCGAAGAGCGAAGGAGTATATATATATATGTATATAGCGCATACCTTACTCAAAAAGAACATTGCGAAGTATTAACAATTTCGATAACTGGGCTGATGTAACATAACTCGTAGCTTTACATTCTCACGTCTGTCCGCAATGCATTATTCGCACGGATTTGGATTTGGACCTGAGCAGTACAAGAGTTATTGCATCTACGTAAGAAAAATTCATCAAAAGGTAAAATAAAGCTTCAACACAATCACAAAGACTGTTTATGCCATTATAATCAGTATCGGGTCATGACGCGCAATTTTTTAATGCAGACCACTAGTTTAACTAGAATTATGCTATACTGCTGGTGGATTCTTTCCGAATCGGCATATGTAACTTTAAGAAGCATTGTTAAGTCTCCTGAAGTCAGACTTTTTTCTTACGAAAATATTGCGTATATTTTGTATAACAACGTAATTTCGCGTCAAATAAAACTAATGCGGAGTTAATAATCTAATTTTTTTATAGGATATGAGTCACAAAAAAATAGTTTATGAACATTCAAACGTACACACATAAAGAAGATAGAAAGGACCTAAGAAAAAAACATTTACATATGTAAAAATGTTTGCAAGTCTTGCCAATTGTTTGCTGTGAAATAGTTCCCCGATTGAAATCAATCTGGGGTCAATATGACTAACATGTTCTCGAGATACGAGCTTGGCGAGAAACATTATACAATAAATAATTTAAAACAGTTCCTTCGTTATAAAACAACAGGCTACCAATTATTTTTTTTATCAAATTTTACCAGGTTTTCGTTTTGCAATTATGTGACGAATAGCATTGATTTGAGAGATATGTACATACATATAGTTTCCAGATATCTCTCTGAAAACGATGGATTCAAGTTCTAGAAACGTCGAAATGTGTACAATATTTCATGGGCGGAATAGGTAAGCTCTGATATGGCTACCGAACAGTTGTGAATAATATTAAAATCACGAATATGTTTGTCGAAGGAAGCACTGATTGATTTTGCATTTGGACTCGAGCGTCCTTATCTAAAGACACAGTTTCCAAATGGCAAGTTAAAAATTGCTATTCTGGGCAATTTTCTTGATCGACTTTATTCAGTATTATTCATACCATAGAATAGTTCCTTCCAACAAGAGTCGATTTGACTTGAACATTTTAAGAATCATTCTGAATCGAATCATACCTTCTTCAATAATCGTCCATGATGCTTTCCTATGAACTTGATATATTGAAACGCCTCTTAAGATATCAACTCTATTGCATTTAATTTGTTTTTCGTTACGTTTTGATGGTCCCTTGTCTGTTATTTTCTTCTCGAATTTTAATCGTAATTTTTCTAAGAAGGGTTTTTTTAGGGGTATATAAATTCAATATGAAATAAAACGCTTGAGGATAATTTTAATAGCTATGACATAAGATTTGTTTAATAGATAACTTTATGCCATTATAGTCGAAACATAACTTTAGGTATATGCGTGCCATGGCTAGTTCGAATGAAGCGCAATCGCGCTTGTCCAATTTTCGACAACTTCTTTTCAGCAATAACTGGAGGAATATTGAATTTCAGTTTATGCTAGTAACATAGAAGAATCTAAAATCCGCAATAAATTAATGGTGATGGGCCATGTGGCATGTTCCGTCACCTTGTTGAAAACAAAGCTCTGTCACGTCAATACAATTCAACTGAGAAACGAAGAAGTCAGAAATCATGTTTATATAGTGCTCTCCATTGACGGTAACATTCTGGCCGGCATCGTCGTTAAAGTAATATGGGCCAACGATTCCGCCAGCCCATAAAGCACACCAAGCAGTGAGTTTCAAGCAAGACGTCTGGACAAAGGCATTTGGAGTTTCTCCACTCCAAATTTGGCTTGTTTATATTTCCATTTAACGAAAAATGGGCTCTCATCGGAGAGCAACATTTTGCTGAATCATGTTTTCGGCCCATTAACCTAACCTACGATGCGAATAATGGTCGCGCGGTTTCAAGTCATACACAAGGTGGATTTTATAAGCTTGTAGGCCAAGATCTTTCCGTAAAATCTTCACTGTATGCCAACTATAAATCTGTATGATTAAAAATCAATAGGATTGACTCGTCTATTGGTTTCAGCGGCTGCAATCGCAACCGACATACGGTTTGATGCAAGAAACTTAACGAATGATTTATTAAAATTGTTACATTTACCTCTTAATGGATTAACGATTTTGATGTTGAAATTGTATCCGTCCTCGGCTTTTCAATAGGTCAGTGGAGATTGTAGTGCATTGTTAGTCCTGTGCGAATTCAATTCATTGATCTGGTGATGAAGTACGATCTGAATTACAAGCTTTCTCCACATCGCTGATTGTTGATGAATTGAAGCTTCTTGAGTGCTCACCAGCGCGGCGTTTCGATAGCCTTGATGTAGATGTTATGTCTGTTGGATGTCATCTGATCCAACCAAATGATGTGTTGAATGATTTGAAGTTTTCTTTTTTTTTATGAGATAGAAGATAGTATTGTAATTATTGTACAAAATGGCACAATATTAATCTTCCAAATTTGTTTATGAATTACTCTTTTACTAAAATAAAAATTATTTTCGGTGATGGAAATCTTTATCTGGACCTTCATAATTTCTTCTGTTAAGTGAAAAAGATGATATCCGTTTAGTGGCTGTCGCCAGCGTTGATACACATTTGTAACAGTTTTATCGCCTTTTCCATGATTTTCCGCAAGATGTTCGGTGATAGCTGTTCGCATTCCTTTCGAATATCCTCCTTAAGGGTCGTGATTGTCTGAGGCTTGTTGGTATAAGCCTCCGATTTTAAGTAACTCCAAGGAAAGAAATCTTGGATGGCTAAATCGGGCGATCTTGCTGGCCATGCCAAATCGCCAAAACGGGAGATAGCGCGACCAGAAAAGGCTTTCTTCACAATATTTCCAATGGCGCCTTCAAAAAAATACCGCCCAATCACTCCTCCCGTGTGAACGCCGCACAACACGTGGCTCTGAGTGGATGTAATGGCTCTTCTTGCATCACACGCGGCTTTTAAGTGCCCCAGAAACGAAGATTTTTGCCACAAAATCGTTTTCTTCGTTGTTGAGATTAAGGATTCACATGCGGTTGACGGTCAACAGGCCGTTGATGCACTGTTTACACTTTGGATGGAAACATGTGTAAGTCTTTCACTAAAATTCGCTGTAGGGTCCGTCTGATGATGCCCAATTGCAGGGCCCGTCGTCTGATTGATCTTTCTTCGTTCTCAGTGACATCGCTAGCCACAATATTCTCGGCCCAACGACCAGTCCGGTAGATGCCACGCCCTGCACGATCTCCTGTGGTACCAGCCTGTTTGAGCCCAGTTGGAGCGACACTATCAGGAAATCGACATCGAAATTCACGCTGGGCTAACACCACCGCCCGGTTATTGGTCAAAAAAATCGATACAATTGTTTCACGCTTTTACGGAGAATAGCGCTCCATTGCTTGTTTGTTTGTATACTGCAGCTGTCTAGTTCAAATGTCACATGCAGTTTCCCGTGCAATAAATGTTGCTTCTCAGCGTGGACACATTTTTCTTAAAATATTATATTAAGTGAAAACCAATTCTGTACTCTTTAACAAGTTCAATAATTTATTCTCCATTTCCAAGCAAGAACTGCAAAGAATGCCGCTATGCCTTGCGGAATGTACAACAATAATTAAATTGGAAATTTTAAGAAACACGCTCCCAGGTTATGCATACTTCAGAGCAACTACCTAGTTCAAAATTAATTGAAAATTTATTAAGGGTATCCTTCCCATATTAGTGTGCCCATCGGACCTCAAATTGCTGCAATCTTCTGAAGTTACCCACTCCTCGTCGGCGTTGACTTATTAATCTTTGAACATATGTGCATGCAATTCATTGAATGTGAAGGCTTCCACTCCATATCCAGAGGCTTTGGGTGTGACATAATTCTAAAACACAGAATGTGCATGCTTAGGTGGTCTCGGAAAGAAATTCAATTTAGCAGCGCAATTTCAGCAGGCTACGTTTAAATTAATTAAAAATCATGAGAGAACACCTACGACAGCTATGTTTTTGTCGTTCGTTTTCCCCGGGAAAAACGATGTTAAAATTTAGAACGTAGACCATGCAATAGAACTTTGCGGGCCGCAATAGAAATCGCGTGCATAGTACTTGGAAACTAAGAATGCAGTGAAATCGCTTTATCGGGTATGTATCACAGTAAATGCTCTCTTCACACAATTTGATAGCACTTGGGAGTATTTTTTTTTAATGATAGAATTCAGTTCAGTGACAGTATATCCAAAAAGGTTCTATACTATCACCACCATTAATTTTAAATACGTTCCCACTATCGGCAGCTTACATTCGAGGACACACATTCTGAAATCGTTAAGTGGTATTCGTTAAGTGGTATTCGTATTACATACAATGAACGTGGACTGCTTTAATGGGTCATATTGAAAAACTGGGGGCATATTAGGGACTACTGATATTTAAGATTGTGTCGTGTCATGAACTTTAGCATTACGATTAAGTGTACTTTAATTGAAATCGCTTTTTTCTCACGGCGTTAAGACTGCACTCTAGCCGTATTTCACTTACCGGGGGATGGTCATTGGCAAGTTTATGGCTTAAAGCTATTAGAAAATTATTTTGCAATTTCATTCGAATTATTTCTTTCATGGCTATTGAATATGCCTGCAGCTATATTTAACATGGCCTCGGTAGTTATTTGCTGAATATCCATTAAGCCGATTGAAATCTTTCCTTTATTGCTTCTATTGTCATTACCAGGGGATTTAGTTTTATCTTTATATTGTCGATCAAATAGTTTTACTGAAATACGATTCAGAAAAGAATCAAAGATAAAACCCCATTCAAATAAACTGCGAACTTTTGGTGCACTCTTTTTTTATTTAAGCGATTCAAAAATAAAAAAATATACAAAGCCCTGAATGCAGTGCATAGGTTTACTATGCATAAGGAAACCAAAGACGGAGGGGTTTGACTTAAGTTGCTTTTGAAGATTTTTCGAAGGCAACATGAAATGAAATGTTAAGAAATGAATGTTAAGAAATTGAAAGCCAATCAAGTTATATGTACAAATAATGTGGGATATGTAGAAGTCTTGCATAGTTATGCAATTGGACCTGAGCGATTACAAAGGCCAGAAGCGGTTCATTTTGGTGATTTAATTTCATCGACATGCAGATATCTAAACGGTGTAGTTTTCTGCCTGTCTTTTTTTTATTGGAGGCTTCTACTATCTGTTGAAACACTCAGACCCAAATACTGATCCATTATACTACCTCCCAGACCGACACTTTTCTTTATTGTATTTTTCAGTGTGACTTCAGTGATGTAGAGGCCCAAGGGTGCGCCACCATGCGCGAGCGAAGGCGGAACAGTCGCGTAAAAATGCAAAGACAGTCCATTACAGGTTGAGTATCTGGCCGGAGCCAGTTTTAACGCCATGGAAATTTGACTGTGAAATTATAGCGCAATAAGATGGCAGGTGCCATTGCGTCGGAAGGGATATCCATGAAACAGGGGTCGTAGGATATTTCTCGCGCAAGTTCACTGTCACTCCAATGCGAGTTGTAGCAACAACCATTTCTCTTGAGGCGGGACATGGCTTTCAGTGCGCACCCTCTGATATACATATACATATGTATGTCAAGGGGGGAAGATTCATCATAGAATCTAGAGCAGCACCCGGTGTGCTGGGGAAAGCCCCCGTGCAGCTGAGACATCAGTCTTAAGAGACAACATCAGTCTTAAGGGGATTAACCGACAGCCCATTACTCGTGCACCAGTCATCGATCACATTTAGCGTCGACTGTGCTTTGAGACAGGCCATCGCTAAAGATGAGCCGACAGAGAGAACAGCAACATCATCCGTATAGGCCTGGGTATAGATTCCAGAGGCATTGAGAGCATCGAACAGATAGTCGACCACCATGCACCATAACAGGCATGGTGTCCCAGTTTACGCCAAATTTGACACATTGTTCGAGACCTGCACCAGCGATCAATGTCCTATGCACAAGCATTGCTTTGATCCACAAAACTAGCGCCTCATCTTCGCCATGCCGTCTAGCAGCGTTACACATGCTGGGGACAGTAGAGTTGTCAAATGTTTCCTCAACAAAAATGCCCTGTACGTACTCTTTCATTTCGAGTGCGCATTCAGTTCCCCCAATTAGGTTTTGAAGCGCAGTCTCGCAGACTTTTCTGCGCTGATAAGCATTTTGTGTCTCCGAGAGAAGATGTATTCTAGCGACTAGTCTCTCCATGCTTTCCAGCAAAAAGGATGTTAGACTGATCGTTCTAAAACTCTTGGCGAGTGAGTAATCTCTTTTCCTTCTGATCCAGCTCACCACGAAGATGCCGTTCATTAGAGCAGACCTCTCAGCCTGAATACAGAAGCCTGTTGCTGAAGCTAGCTCCAGTAGACATTCTTCACAGTGTTTGCAATCTGCGCTGGTCATTCTACTGTCACTGCCAGCTTTTCCTAGCTAACCTTTTCAGAGGAGATGGCTGTCTCTTTGTAGGAGAGGTGCATGTCTCGACTCTGTACGGTCAGTGGGCTTTGTTGTGTGAAGTGTTCGCCTCCGAGGAGCAGTCTTTGGTTTTCTCCGTCTTCAGGTTTTGATCTTTGTGGATTGCCGCACCTGTCTTCTGACTCCAATTACCCACCGCCATGTCAGAGGAGGAGATATCACGTTCTCTTCCCCCAGCAAGGCTGTCCCCGGCGGCCGTCTTCCGTTTGCGAGCGCTCTTACTTTTTCGGTTCGAGCTCCTGCTCTTTTCCGATGCTGCTTTGGGACAGCCCTGTCAGTTTAAGGACTGTTGGAAGTCAAAACCGCTTTGCGTTCAGAGTTTGTCTGTCAGCCTCACCGCCTTTTTCAGCCGTAGCGCCGTCCATAACGGGACACAGAACCTGGCACGCTCTTAATAGGGAAGTTGATCGTCATCAATAAGATAAATATTAGAGGCGCATGCCTAAAGTGTTGGCATGATTGTGCCTCCTACGGCAGCTTTTACTAGCCGCCGACGCTTTCTGCGATGCGCACCGTCAAGAAGTGCGGAGGCCGCCGAAGAGAGGGTCAGATGGGCTTCGGTGCGGGGTACTTCCGCCAACCTGATTCTTTTAACTGCTTTCCATAGAGGTTTGCCTTCATTCTTTGTGCCTTGGGGTGTGTCAGCCTCCGCACGATTTTCGGGCATGCCTCCCTCTCCTTATTTTTTTGGCACTTAGCAGTGCAATCTACCGTACGTCCAAATTCTGGGACTCGTGGTTTCCCATGCCATCGTCGGTGTCGCCTCTGTTAGTTGCACCACTCATGCTTAGTCCAATCAGGTGATCGGTCAATTAGGCACAGGAATCAGTTTCGTTCCGAACTGCCGGAGAGTTTGGAATGAGTGTGGGTACCTCCAGAATCCTTGTTCCGACTGCGATCAAGGAGATCGCGAGTAGATTTCCACTATTGGAGCCGCCACTTGGAGTACTTTCATCCTTTTGGTTGCCTATTCATTCATGTTACTGCGGTTCTTCGGGTCTTAGTTTGAGGTCATTGCCCTGTTAAGCCCGTTTTTTAAGTTTTTGTTTTTTTGAGTTTTGGGTTGTTTCAAAATATTTTAAAGTTAGATCCAGTCATCATCCGGACATCGAAGCCGCTTTGCTTAGTTGGTTCAAAGCCGAAAGACGTGCAATGGTTATAATTAGTGAACCAATATTGCACAGTAAGGCTGAGGTTGCTCCCCAACCTGGATGCAGCGCTTTCGAAGGCGACATGATATTGTTGGTGGAAAAGTAAGTGGTGAAGCAGGGAACGTTTCCTCAGGAAACGTCAATGAATAGTTACGTGTTGTTTGACCGAAACTTCGTGAAGATTATTTCGATGAAAATACTTTTGAACCTTGACGAAACTGGAACCATTTTGTAAATGGTACTAAACAGGACATTAAAATTTAAAAGAGAAAGTGGGTTGTCGGTATGATGTACAAAGATAGAATTAGTATTTTGGAACTTATATGACTGGAACTGAGAAAATAAACTGCTCATTATTGGTAAAAACCAGAAAACGGAAAATCGTAAAATATTATTTGCCGATCATTGTCCTGCACATCCAATGATTAATGGGCTCCCTTTCATCAAGCGGAAGTTCTTACCACCGAACACAACGGCTGTCCTACAGCCAATGGACCAAGGCATAATAAAATTCTTAAAGGAGCAATACAGAAAGCTTCAAGTGCTAAACGTTATCAAAAAATGGAGGATGGTGTTGACCAGCATAGTATAAGCTTGTTAGATGAGATTCTATTAGTTTTCAGGGCTTGGGAAATGGTCTCAGTATCAATACTAGCAAATTGTTACAGAAATGCTGTTTTTTTCTCACTTGAATTAACTAACCGGGCAGAAGGTTTTGAAGAAGAGGACGAACGTTGTAAGGGCAACGTTGGATAAGGCATGTCCACTCATTGGATAACATTCTAGATTCGTGCACTTGAAGATTTTGTACATGTCAATGATTATGTTGTAGCTCGGAATATTTGATAGACGAACAAACTTTGGAATCCGTACAGAATGTAGATGACTTGGAAAATGATGACAGCGGGGCAGGTAACGAATTTTTATTCACAGAATTTAAGATTTTTCGCACTATTAAAAACATGATTATTTTTTACAGAAAGTGAGATTTTGACATCAACAATGGGACATGCACTTTCCGCAGTGAATAAATTGCAGGAGTACGTTTTGTTAAATGACATTTCTGATAGTTCAAACAAAGATTTTCTGTCTAAAATGAAGTTGAAAATTGAAAATGAATTTTTAAACAGCGAAAAATACGGATTACTTTAATAAACAATAAATAAATAATAAACAAACGTTATTTTGATTGATTCAATTACAGTTTTAGATAAATTTTTGTATATAGTTATTTGTTAGTTAAAATGTACCAAATTGAATTGAATAAAAAAAAAACAATTCTCCTTTTTCTTTTGAGCAAATTATTTATTCGTACGCTCGCACGCTTGTTGAACTGAGACTAACTACTCACTCCAGACACGCCACCGAACTCAGCATGCATCCCAGTGGTGACATCAAGATACATATGTATGTTGTGGAACGCAGCGGATAAGGTGACGATGAAAAGGTGTCACCCGTCAGCGGATAAGGTGACGATGAAAAGGTGTCATCCGTCACCTCCGCGCATTCCAATGACCGTGGGACTATTTATGTGTGCTGAGTCGGGTGGAAGATGATCTGGCGAAAGGGAGTCTATATATGACCCCTCCCTCCTCAAGATCGGTCCTCTCCTGAGAGCGATCGGGCTCCACTGCTTTCGTTGATGTTTTCTTAGTTCCGTATGCGTTTATTATTAACAAAATAACAAGTATACAAATAAGTATAATAAGCGAATAAGATATAGTATGTTTTACATGATTATTATACAGGGTGTCCCACGAGCAGTGTGCCAAAAAGCTAGAGCGTGTAGGTCTGGTCAAGACAAGAAAAAAATCGTACGGGAGAGGGGGGTCAATTCCCCCCCGTTTAGCCGGGAGGGGCAATTTTCTAAAAAATTGACTTAATTTGGAAAAAAAATTATTAAAAATCAACAGTTACATCCACAATGCTGTGATATATTTTTTTGTAAGGCCAGAAACCTCTTCTTTCATCTTGTTTCTAAACGAAGCTGTTTTAAGGAATAGTTTTTGAGAAATTAATTTTCAAACTCAAAATTTTGAAAAAAAAATGAAAAAGAAAAATTTCGAACTATTTTTTTTCAAAATCGTATGTAATTAAGTACTAATTTTTTATCAAAAATTCAATTCTCTTATTAGTTTTTAGTTAAAAACAGAAAACCGGATGCAAAAATGTCTTGTAGTTTTTGAGAAATTAAAAAAAAACCCGAACCATTTTTTTCTAAGAAAAACCTTTTTTTTGGTTTTAACGCGGCTGGACTTGTAGGCAAATTAATGTATGAAACATTGACATCGTTTTTATTATTTTTTAAAAATTTGGAGTTTTATTATAATCAATTTTCAATATGATCCCCATTTTTTAGAAGGCAAAGATTATATCTCCTTCTAATGGCTGCACATAAGTCAAACAATTTGACTCCAGCGACTTCAACCCGTGCTTTCAGTCGTTCCAAAGATACTATTTCCACTTCGTAAACATAATTCTTCATGAATCCCCACACATAAAAATCTAGAGGAGTTAAATCTGGTGATCTAGGTGGCCATTCCCTGGGGCCCTTTCTTCCGATCCAACGGTCACTAAAATGATCATCCAGCCAGTTTCTAACCCGTAAGCTGTAGTGTGCTGGTGCTCCATCTTGCTGGTAGATTAAATTATCTGCTATGGCCAAAGGAACGTTGTCCATCAAATCGGGCAAAACGTCTCGTACGAACTGCAAGTATGATTCTCCATTAATAACGGCATTCAAAAACCGGGGCCCGATTACAGTTTGACCAACAATACCAAGCCAAAAATTACAGCTAAAGCGGTGTTGTGATTTATTTTGTTTTTTGTTGTGTAGATAGGTGATACTCCAATGATGCAAATTGTGGAAGTTAGTAACCCCATCTCTGGTAAACTGTGCTTCATCCGTCCAGAATATCCTTCCAAAATTGTTTCGTTCAGTTTCATTTTGAAGCAGTAATGATCGACAAAATTCTGCTCTCAAAAACTTGTCGTTTGAGGTGAGTTCCTGAACTGTCCTAAAATGGTACGGGTGTAAGTTTTCGGTATGAAGCACTCTCCGTACTCTAAATTTGGGCACTCCAAGCATAATAGCTATCCTCCTCGTACTAAGGGAGGGATTACGTCAGACCAAATCCAAAAATTGCGGTTTTATTGTCTTAAGGTCCTAGCCGGTTGAACCCATTGGCGGCGGGCGGACCCAGACGAAATTGGCAGGTCAGTTTTCAGGCGTTATCAATGAAAAAAAAAAGGATTAATCCAGGGTTATTCCAATACTGTGTCAGTTTATTGAATCCTCATAAAACTCCAATTTTTTTAAAAATAATAAAAAAGATGTCAATGTTTCATACATTAATTTGCCTACAAGTCCAGCCGCGTTAAAACCAAAAAAAAGATTTTTCTTAGAAAAAAATGGTTCGGGTTTTTTTTTAATTTCTCAAAAACTACAAAACATTTTTGAATCCGGTTTTCTGTTTTTAACTAAAAACTAATAAGAGAATTGAATTTTTGACAAAAAATTAGTACTTAATTACATACAATTTTGAAAAAAAATAGTTCGAAATTTTTTTTTTTCATTTTTTTTTCAAAAATTTGAGTTTGAAAATTAATTTCTCAAAAACTATTGCTTAAAACAGCTTCATTTAGAAACAAGATGAAAGAAGAGGTTTCTGCCTTTACAAAAAAGTATATCACGGCATTGTGGATGTAACTGTTGATTTTTAATATTTTTTTTTCCAAATTAAGTCAATTTTTTAGAAAATTGCCCCTCCCGGCTAAACGGGGGGGAATTGACCCCCCTCTCCCATACGATTTTTTTCTTGTCTTGACCAGACTTACACGCTCTAGCTTTTTGGCACACTGCTCGTGGGACACCCTGTATATGAGCTCTTCGATATTTTTTCGATTTTGTATTTGCTTTAGGCTTATTTCTTCAAGTTCTATTTCCTTTTTCATTACAGTTAGTTTATTATAATTTGGAAATATTACATTTTGATTGATTGTGGTTTGTTCATTAATATAAACGGTTCCATTTATTTTGATTCTGCAGTCACTAAAATATATTAGACTATTTTGTGATAATTGATAATTCAAATTTTTACATGTATTAGTTAAATTCGTGTTATATATGTTTTTGGCAAATATTAGGTCCTCACTTAATTCTATAATTTCGGGATCATTATTTCTAGTGGTTTTACAATATTGATATGAATTTTTGAACATGTTTTGAACACAGTTTACACTTTTTTTCATTTTTTTTATATAGAGCTCATTATCATCATCGTAGGCTGTACTGTTAATTGAAATATAATTATTTCTTACTATTACAATTTCATTTACCTTCAGAGTTAGGTACAGGTAATAATAATATTTTATCGTATTTTTCGGAAGAAAAAATTGGAATCTTAATTATAAAGCGATCTTATTCTCGTATACTATGAAATTACTCTTAATATTCTCTAATTTCTGAATATTTACATTGAATCTTACATTTTCCTCTTCTGTTAAAATATTTCTTCCTAAAATACCTAGCTTAGAAAATACAATATTATCTTGAAGTTTTTCAATTTCGTTATTTAGTAGTAATATATCGGTATTTATTTGGCTTGTTTGCAAATTTTTTGCCAAGTGCATCTGTTGTCTATTGGTATAGTTAATAAAATTATCCAAAATCTTTTGATGTTTGTTAATTCTAAGGCTTAAAATATTTAAATTATTTTGTATGTCGTTATTTATCCCTATTTGTTTATTTAGTTCAGTTATAGCAATATGATTATTCTCATCTATTACTCGAAGATGATCTTCTATCATTGTCCTCTCACCATCGTCCATTACTCCAAACAAAAAATTGAATCCCTTTCCTGCGATATTGAATAAACCTCTTTTTTGTCGAGAACGTGGAACAATTGTGTTAAGCTTAGAGCGCGTGTTGTTGAGTGCGTAAGTCAGTATTTGTTTTAGTTTCATGTCTCCGAAGTTTTGAAAATTGTCCTCAATTGCTTCTTGCACTTGTTCTATAATTTTTCGATAACTATCTAACTTTACCACGTGAAGAATTTTATCGTATCCTACTATGAGATTTAATGATCCCTGCTTTATCATCGTGTACCCTGCTTGAGAGGTTACTTGTTCTAATCTAAAATCAGCTCGGTTCAGTTGTATAACGAACAAGAAAATGAATGCGAAGGTGAATTTCATGTTTGCTCTGTAAAAAAAAAGAGTGGGGTGTAATTTGTCTGATACTAAAAGTTATAAAATGCTATTCTATTTCATTGTTAATTTTGATATTTGTTTTTTCGCCTTACTTGACTTTTATAATATTTATTTTTGGGATTGTCACTATTGACTATATGATCATGTTGGATAGTATAATTTTTAATTTTTACATACTTGGGATCAGATTTTCCTCTTCTATTTTTAACAACAAAATTATTTTGAAAGTCCTCTACATGTTTTCTATTTTTATTAGTACGGCTTATTTTATTCACTTTCTCTAGGTGCAAACGATTTGAAATCTGTTGGATATCTACTTCTGATAAGCAGTTATTTAAGAAATCTATCGGTCTGCGCTTTGTCGTTGAATGTATTGAGTTGTTATAATATACTATGGCTTTAAATACTTTATCGTTTATATCGTCTTTATTTGTTTTATCAGCGTTGAATAATCTGACATGTTCGTTTAATGTAGAATGCAGTCTCTCTACATCAGAGTTACCCGTTTTCAAGTATGGGGTTGTCAAATGTAACTGAATCTCATTTTCAACTAGGAATTGTTTAATTATAGTGGTACCTAATTCATTGTCGGTAACTATTAAATCTGGTTTTCCTAGGTACTGAAATCTGAATTTAAGTGCTTGTAGAATTGATACCCATGACCTGTCTTTTAACTGATGTGCAGTTGCGTATTTTGTAAGTTTATCTATGGTCGTCAAATACATAACGTTTCTTTGAGGAAACCAAATATCAACATGGATAATCTCATTATGCTTTTTAGGGGTTGCAGTTAGACTGAATTTATGTTTAACGGGATGTCTATCAAACTTAGCTGTATTACATATCTCACAATTGTTAATAAATTTTTGAATTTCTTTTTGAAAATTCGGATAATAATACCTGCGCTTAAGCTCCTCGAATACCTCATTTATCCCCCTATGATTGTTTCTAAAATGTTCTTTTTCAATAATTTTTAGTAGCTTTTCTTTATCAACTATGTCTTCCAATAATATATTGCTTTTTAAAATGTGTACATTACAATTTTGTGCAAAAAATTTTCTATATAGTTCTTGAAATTTAAGAAATAATTCTAAATCTGGGCAGTATACGGCAAGCAAACCTTTGTCTGGTATAATACCTTTCATAATGTTCAAAAGATCACTTTCTGGACTTACCTTTACAATGTTCCTAACTTTTTTAAATTTAATTTTTATTGTTACTAATTCTTTATCGTTTTTTTCTAAGACAATTTGGTTTTTAAAGATATTCAAAGGTTTTTCGGTAATAGGAATGAAACCTGTACTATCAGTACACGCACTGTGAACGGTATTGAGATCAAAAAGTTCATTAAGGTTTATTATCACTTCATTTTCGTAATTTATTCTACTCAATCCATCGGCTACTACGTTTTCTTTCCCTTTAATATATTCTATGTCAAAGTCAAATTCGTTCAGCTTAATTTTCCAACGTTGTAATTTACTATTTGGCTCTCTTAACGAATTTAACCATGTTAAAGGTCTGTGATCTGTTTTTAACGTAAATTTCCTACCGAAAAGGTACGGCCTAAAATATTTCGTGGCCCACACTATGGCTAAAAGTTCCTTTTCAATAGTACTATATCGTTGTTCGTGTCCATTGAGGGAACGACTTGCATAGCTAATCGCTCTGTTGTTTTGCATTAACACCGCACCAAGAGCACCAATATTGTTAGATGGTGGGCAATTTTGGAGTAATCTTTGATAAACCGGCGATAGTATCCAGTGATACCTAAAAACGACCTAATCTCTTTTTGAGTTCTAGGAAGCTTTATTCTTTCAGTTGCTTCCGCTTTCTTCGGATTAGTCTTAATCCCTTCTGGGGTAACAATGTGCCCTAAAAATTCGGTTTCTCTTTTTAAAAAACTACATTTTTCTAATTGGATTTTTAAATTTACCTGATTTAAGCGTTTAAGAATAAGATTTAATGATTCCATATGCTCCTCAATATTAGTCGAATAAATGAGTATGTCATCCAGGTAAACGAGACATATTTTTCCAATATACTCTTTGAGTACATTGTTAATAAGTCTTTGAAACGTGGCAGGTGCGTTGCGAAGACCAAAGGGCATACGAAGGAATTCGTAATGTCCGTTCGCGGTGGAAAACGCAGTTTTATGTCTATCGCTAGGATGCATTTCAATTTGATGAAAGCCTTTAGCGAGATCTAGGGTGGTAAAATATTGGCATCGTCCTAATTTGTCAAATATCTCTTCGATATTTGGAATAGGAAACCGATCTTCTATCGTAATGTCATTTAACTTACGATAGTCGATCACAATACGCCATTTTTGCCTGCCTGTTGCGTCTACCTTTTTGGGGACCACCCAAATTGGACTGTTATAAGGACTGTAAGATTCTTTAATTATCCCTTGTTGGAGCATTTCTTCGATTTGTTTATTAACCTCATCGCGATGTATTTGCGGGTACCTATACAATCTAGAATAGACCGGTTGTTCATGCTTTGTTATTATGCGATGTTTAACTTCGTTCGTAAAAGTCAAATCATCGTTTTCTTGATAAAATGCATTTTTATTTTGTCTAATTACCTGAATAATAATTTCCTTTCTTGATGATTGAGGTGATTAGTTTCAATAAAATCAAAGAGGTTATCTTTACTTATTTCGTTACTAAATATCTCTATAGCGTTGTTTGTGTAGGCAATATTGTCGTAATCTTCTTCTTCCTTACTAAAATATATTCTCTGAACTGCGTTTCTCGTAATTAATTGTTTATTTGGATAATCTATAACTGCATTTAACTTTTTTAAAATATTGTTGCCTACGATCCCGTCAAAATTGTTTTTTAAGTCGAATTCTAAGAACTCTCCGAAAACTTCCTCATTCTCGTTAAATTCTTTAAAAATTGGAAACCTACATCGCGTTTTAATAAAACATGTATTGCCCATTGATTTGACTGGTACACTTACACTACTTTTCCATTTGGGGTTACATAAATTGGGATTGACGGTACTGATTTCTGCACCAGTATCGACTATGAAATAAAGGGGTCTAACCTGACTTTTAATTTTTATATAGGGTAGCTGTTTGAGGCCACCTCCGAAAAATTTCCTATTTCCATAGGATCTAAGCTATTTACACTACCATTCTGTTGGTTTCGGGAATTTCTAGTATGGTTCGTTGATATCGTACGATAACTCATATTTTGACTTCTATTAGTATTTCCGGATCTTTGATAATTTGTAGTACTATGAGGTTTTTGCCATTGGGGCTGGTTTGGATTCCTATTAAAATTCCGATTATATTCATTATTATTTCTAAATGCAAATTGATTTTGATTTGGGCTTACCTGATAATTCGGCTGATAACTTTGGGCAAATCTATTCGGTCTAAAATTATGTTCATTATAATTCCTACTTTTACCGTCGTATCTGTTATAGTTTTGTTGATTATCTCTATTTGTATGTTGTGCATGGTTAAAGTTTTTGTTTTGACTAGAAACATGTGCAGTATAATTCTGATGTCTAGCTTCCAAAATAATATTAAATGCGTCTTCTAAGTTGTCAGGGTTTCTGCTGAAGATCAACGTTTTCGTCGGTTCGGGTAAATTTTCTCTAAAAATCTGCAGAGCTATCCGATTGACCTCTCTTGCAGTGAAAGATAGATCTCTATTTGTTAATATTCTGTTGTGAAGCCTAGTAGTTATTTTTTTAATGTCAAAGTAATAGCGTTCTATTGTCGACGATAGCCTGCACATTTTCAATTTGTCCATTAACGTTATACAACTATCTTTTTCACCGAAATTTTTTGCTAAAGCGTCTTTGAGTTGAGTCCAGTCCGAGAGTGTCCCGTAACTGTGTAGTATCGCCCTAGTTCGCCCAACACACTTATTGCGCATGTAGTCGAACAACATGCGTTTTCCGCTCTCGTCAAAATGGCTTAAATGGGGAATAATATTTTCTACCTGGCAGATGAAATCAGGCAAGTGGTTTGGATCACCTTCGAATGGTACAACATTTTTGATACAATTCAAAACGAAGTTAAATGCCTCAATTGTTGCATGATCCATTGTACACTAATAACAAATATACTTATTCCACAACAAACAATTCTCTTTTTTTTTTTTTTTTTTTTTTTTTTTTGAAAAAAAAACTATAACTATAAATACATATGAATTTCTTACTGCTGCTTCTTCTCCTTTTGCTGCTCCTTCTCCTTTTACTGCTTCTTTTCCTTTTGCTGCTTCTTGTTTTATTTTTCTGCACTTCTTCTTTTTTGTTTTTTTTTTTTTTGTTGAAAATTACTTGTTTTTTTTTTTTTTTTGTGTAGCACTGTTTTTGGTTTCGTTTCACTTGATTGTTTTATTCTAGTTTCTTTTTCGTTTCTTTATTTTATTATTTATATAGATATGTTTATTCTTTTTTTTTTTCTTTTGCACTTTAACTATTTTTATTCTTATTATTACTGCGTTCGGATTATTTTTAACTATTTTTATAAGTTTATCCTCGTCGCCAGTTATTTGTTAGTTAAAATGTACCAAATTGAATTGAATGAAAAAAAAACAATTCTCCTTTTTCTTTTGAGCAAATTATTTATTCGTACGCTCGCACGCTTGTTGAACTGAGACTAACTACTCATTCCAGACACGCCACCGAACTCAGCATGCATCCCAGTGGTGACATCAAGATACATATGTGTGTTGTGGAACGCAGCGGATAAGGTGACGATGAAAAGGTGTCACCCGTCAGCGGATAAGGTGACGATGAAAAGGTGTCATCCGTCACCTCCGCGCATTCCAATGACCGTGGGACTATTTATGTGTGCTGAGTCGGGTGGAAGATGATCTGGCGAAAGGGAGTCTATATATGACCATATACGAGTATATGCAGATGTACGTACACATGTATGTATGTACGTATGTACACATTTAAAATATTGAAAACCAAAGATCGGTTTTGACGATATTACGAACTAAATTATCAGTCTCTTCGAGTTCGATATAATATATATCACTGTACGCATTGCTGACTTACCAATTTAAAGAGAGAATTGCGTTTACTATCACAGGAAATAGACAAATGCAAATGTTTAAAAAAGAAAATGTTAATTTGAATAAAAAGATTTAAGTCTTCCCAATTTTTCCTAAAGAAACCTTTAAGAGATTGGTTTCCAGCCTCTTCCTTGTTCCTTTATCTAGTGAGAGTGTGTTTTTTGATCTAGTAGAAATCCAATAGTTTATTTAAAGAGAAAGTGAGTAAAACAAGGAACTCAAAGCAGGTGAACCGCTGCTCAACCTGACACCCCTAACTTTATTCAACTCCTTACTGTGAAACTCGCTCGATTTTAAAATTAATATTAAAATATTTTTCACAACTTACATTGGGTTTATTTATCATTACGGTTCATGTATTTGATTTTCATTCATAGTTTATAATTCACATTCACTTCGCGCAAGTTTGTAAATAGATATATGATGTATGCGTACAGACGAACCGACAAGAAAGCCTTTGCTTAAGTTTGCAAAATTTAAGGTAAAAGACCTTGGATTCTAGCTTGGCTCATGGCAAGCTGATCTCATCTTGTTTTCATTTTCAAATATTTTTTTTTTTGTTTTTTTTCTTGCTTTTCTTGGTGGTTAAAATATTTGTATATTTACATATGTATGTATGTGTTAAAAACAATAAAGCTTTCACAAATAACTGCAGAATTTTATTCGACTTTATTTGTGAATTACAATTGCTCCTCTACTGCTTTCCTTTACTCTGTTAAATTTTGGGCTACTGTACACATGTGTTTGGGGTAATCGATTACGCAATTGACCGGAAAGCAACTGTTCGAAAAAGTTGTCGAAAGCTATTCCTTAATGTAGCCAACTGCCGCACATAATAAATTCATTGATTTATAATGGCATGAAATCGCCTTTCCAATAAACACAACACCATTGCGATTCCACCTCCCATTGTATTTATGTATTTAACATTTATTTATGACTAAAAGAAACAGTCTTTGATTTACTTTTACCGCTGCCATTGCCTATTTCAAACGTTAAAAATATTGTATGCATTTTGCCATCCTTTATTCCTTTGAAAAGGAACCACAAAAAAAACCGTTTTCGGCTATTCATTTTCGTGTTTTCGTGTCATATAAGGCCTACTTAAGAACGATAGAATCCCTCTTGAAACATGAAATGGTCATGATAGAAGCTGACAGTTTAGGCCACTTAACGGTTTTGTTTTCATTCATGACGTATCCTTTTCAATCAGATGAGTGAAATTCGAAAAGAAAATGTCAGCGAAAATTCTTGAAATCTCGTTCCAACTTAATTTTAATGTTCTCGAGAATTTTTACGACTTGCACGTTCGAAAATGAGTTTGTCCCTGGCTTTACTATTGTTACAAATTACAATTAATTAATATACGCTTGCTTCACGATTGCTGAGTAAATGCGAACTTAATTGCTGACGACAGGATTGTTCAAAATTAAATAAACGAGACAAATTTAATTAAAACATTTTCTGAAGTTTGTTGTGAAATATCTTTCGACTTGGACTTGACTTGAAGAGATGGGCTATAATTCGGCCAAGCCTTTCAATTGGTGAATTAAACATCCTTCGTCAATTCCCAAAAAAAAACTTTGTAATAGTATTTTACTATTTATATTTGGCAATCTCCTTTTCAATTTTGTGTTTGATTTCTTTGATTTCAGGTTATGAGGGCATAGGAAGAGAAGAGAGTATTTACTAATGGAAAGATTGATTGGGGAAAACTAATGAAGATTGACCGAACCTTTGGATTATCATTTGGATGTTGGATGGAACATCGCGGCGCGTAGAAGTGGGGATATTTATTAGCAAAGTCCCTTTGTCAACAGAGCCTAATGCAAAAATCATGGTGTGAATATCTACAGGTAATCGCCGAGAAGATGCTTAACCCTTTAACTGCACTCTGGGATATGACATATCCCACATAAAATTTAAAACGGTGAAATTTCCTTGTTAGCTTACTTTTGAATAATTTTTTTTGTTTTTTTTTTTTTTGTTATTGATCTTTTCTACTCCATTTTTATCAAAGTAAAATATAAATGACAAATATTGTACAAATTGAATTTTATAAAAAACAAATAAAAAAAATCTTTTTTATGATTGGTGAGTTCAGTGTGAGTTGTGAGTAAGAAAAAATGTGTGTGACGACGGAAGGGAGTAATAGGTGGATATGTACAATACTATGTACCTTAGTTTTCTTGTCTCATTAAAGTGTTAAAAACTACGCTCGTTGAGGCTTGAATAGGATACGTAGACTTCAAAAACACAAGGAACAACAAGTTGTTGACACTGGAATTAACATTTAACGTGAACATATCAGAAATTAATAGCTTTTCCTGAAACATTCGGTTAATGTATTGTACTTTGCATGTAAGCTTAACCATGGACATAAACAACGATATTACAAAGATATTCTATTGGCACCACCTGTTGGTATTGTTGTTCCGTTTGAAGAAGGAAAAAACTTTTTGCCCTTTTCCATTATTTTTAAAATGTGTGCTTTTCCTTTCTTTTTTAACATACTCATTCCTACTGGACTTACCGCTTTTGCGTTGTAATGGCACTGCATTCCTTCTAATGCATGTACAAGTATAACCCCGAGTGCAGGATCAAAAGTAACTTATCGGCAATGTCTACTGAATTAAAGAGCCAATTCCAAAATATTTCCTAATATACAAATTAACACCATAAATGTCAGAACCCGCACTCCACCAGCGGATGCAGTGCCCTAACATCCACCAGAGTGCAAGCTAACACCATAAAGTCGAAAGCCATATTATTGCTCACATCAACATTATCTGCAGTATCGCGCGACACCGACGAGCCAGACACAAGCTGATGATTCAACAACATATTGCATTAATGGTGACCCTATAAGTAATTGTAAAAGTAGACTGTAAGTTAGTTCTGATTAGCACAACAAAGCGGGCAGTTGTCATGACATAGCAATGAAATTCGTGAAATATACCTATATTTAAGACTCGTCAATTTTATTGAATCTACAATAAAATATGAAATTTATAGATATCGTTTATTCTAGACAGAACCAAACTGAAGAATAGAAGGAGCCAGATGATGCTGGAGAAGTAATAGAAAAAGTACCACTGAACCAACGGTCCACTAGCTGCATTTATTTTTTCAAAACCGATTATCTGATCAGGTGAGTAATCTAAGTTCTCGAGCACATTTATGTACCAACGTCTTCTTCAGTTTTTTCTTAGATGGCGCTATAGTCCGGTGTGAGCTTGATCCTCAACCAAAAAGCGTCCCCAACTGGCATGACTTTTTGCCAGTTGTTTCCAGTGTCGCAGTCCCAGTTGGTTAAGATATCCTTCCGCCTGTGTGAGAAACCTCAGATTCGCTAATGCGTGCGCCAGTCGGCTTCCACGGCTTCGTTTTAAGCTTCGAAATAATGAGTTTAATAGTTACAATTCCAAATTCCCTTACACCGACAAATAATATAATTTAGCTGCTGATTCCGGTCACACGACGTGCTAGTGATTCCACGAACGAATATGGATATAGGGTTACACAACCAAGAGCGTTGCAATACCCAAATAAATGCTAACGTCGCGTCTGGCGAACATGCCCCGATCACGGCGATTCGTGGAATTACCTGTATTCGCTTGTGCACCTGAATCAGCAGAAAGATAAAGAACTGTAAGTAGCATAAGTTAGACATTAAGAAAATATTGTAATGAAAAGCAGTCTTAAGGAAGATTCAAGCGTGAAGAGACGCAATAAAGGACAGTCGGAAAAAAACGAAAGAGTGTTTTTTTTTGAAATCCGCTAAGTAAAAAGTTAAAACTGGCGCAGTCGGTAGGATCGGTGACGGTCGTATCATAAAAAAGTTAGTTAAAAGTGATAAACAAAAATATACTAAATCGTTTCTCGACCGTAGGTCTTAACCTTTCATCACCGGTAATCGTTCGTAGTACAGTGACAACCAAAGCGAACAAATCAAAATATATTATATATATTCCACGTAAAATTAATAAATTATACTATGAGTTCAAAGTGAAAACAAATAAACAGATGTGATAAGTGAAACCGACAAAGCGGTAAAGAAATAAAAAGTGTATGAAAAAAAAAAAAAATTAAAAAAAATTAAAACAACTTAGATTGAACAAAGAAACCATCAGAAACCAAACCAGTGCTACTTTAAACTAAACCCAGCGTACGGAACAACAGAAGCAGGAAATAAATTGTCACACGGATCCCCGGAACAACTATCCCCAGACCAACCAACTACAACAAACAAGAAACAGAAAAAGCCCAGAGTAAATATTATTTATTTTACAACATTTGTTTTAGTATTATTAGTCTCAGTAACATAATATAATTTAAGCAACGAACTAAAGTAATTTAGTGTAAGAAATTTTTTTTTTCTTATTGCTATGAAAGTTGTAAGTGTATTTCTCATGACTTCTAATTCTTCTGACGAATAATTCTCATGACTTCTATTGAAGACCAGATTCAAATAGTACAGGAGCAATCAAAACAGCTCTCCGATATCGTGAATAATTTCTTTACTAACGACCACTTGACAATGCTGACCCTCAACATAGACCCACTAAAATACTTATCTAAACTACCCGAGTTCACTGGAGATTTTAAGGAACTCCAGAATTTTGTAGATTTAATAGATAAGGTACACCCGACTCTCGTTAGGTATGACAGTCTCGCCCAAAGCATTTTTTCGGATACCATAAAATCTAAGTTAAGGGGACGAGCCCGAGAAATAGTGGAGATAAATAACCATATAACAACTTGGGCGGAAATCAGAGAAATCCTCTTCAACAACTTCGGAGATCGCTGTACTCCTGAGGAACTCTTTGACGAATTAAGAGGAATAAAGTTTAAGACGCACTCCGTAGATTTCTATAACGAAATCAAAAACATACTTAGAAGGCTCAACATTAAAGCCAAGCAAACAATGGGAGATAACCAACAACATATTGAAGCCGTGATAACCCAGAACAAAACATCTGCTTTGGCGATCTTTAAAAATAAGGTCCCAGAACCAATGAGGTCACTGCTTCATTGCAGGAACCCTCTCAACCTTGAACAGGCAATAAACATTCTTCACGAATGCAACTACGCCTACTATAAACCACACGGAAAATTCTTAAATACAAAAAACACTTACACTGACTATCCCAGTCAACCCCGAAACCAGGTTTATCCTAAACCATCCTCTAATTACACGGGAAAATACTACTCCCACCTCAATAGTCAACCTTCGCACCAATACAATCCAGTGCACAATTCTCAACCTCCAGAACCTATGGAAATAGGAATAGCCCAGCAAGAGAGAAATCTCACAAAATATAATCAAAGAGCGCAACGCAATCAAAATAGACAATTCTCTCAACCCCAGCGGAACGCACCTCAAGGTAGGCCATTTTCCCAATTTCAGCATAACACACAGCAAAGAAATCAGAATGCTCAACGGTCGCAAGAAAATCTAACGGCAAAAGGTAATAGGGTTGCAGGCAACCAAACAAATAGCCAAGAAAATTTTCATTCAGATGCCTCGGAGCGAAACTACCATATATAGTCGTTGAAGGTAAAATTAGACATCTTAGATTCATAATAGATACTGGTGCAACACATTCCATCTTAAATCCCGGATTGTGTTCCCCAGATAAAATACAACTAATCAAAGATTCAATTAAAGTAAGAACACTTAGTGCAAGCATAGAAATCACCCATAAGGCAATAATTCCCTTATTTAAAGAATTAGGAAATCCAAAAGAAAGAGCTGAAATGTACATTTTCCCATTCCACGACCAGTTCGATGGACTTATAGGTAATAATATTTTAGCATCATTAAAGGCAAAAATAGATTTAGGTGAGAACATTTTATCCTTAGGAGACAAAGTAGTAAAGCTACACTTTAAAGAAACTATTACACAAACAGAAGAATTGAAAAAATGCGACGTTACCCTATCTGTGCTTCAACAAGAAGGACTCATCTACTTGCCAGAGCAAGACTTGATAGATGGGAATGCGGTAGTTGAAGAGGGAGTTTATGAGGCAGAGAACTATAAAATATTGGCCCCAGTAACTTTCAATCATGGTAATATTAATAATAAACTAGTTGAGCTCAAACCCCTCGTAACACAACCCGTGGATAGTCAAAATTTTAACATTATTCAAGTCTCTGAGAAACCATTACTATTAGAACAATTAAGACTCGATCACTTAAACAGTGAAGAGAAATCGGGATTAATAAGAGTCCTTAGGAATTACAAAGATGTATTCCACAAGGAGGACACAAATCTTACTTTTACCAACGCGATAAAACATCAAATAAGAACTACTAACGATACCCCGATTCAAACGAAGAGTTATCGGTATCCATACATACATAAAGCCGAAGTAGAGTCTCAAATCAAAGAGATGCTGAAGAACAAAATAATAAGACACAGCAGTTCACCCTATTCGGCACCCATCTGGATCGTCGTCCCTAAAAAGGCCGATGCAAGTGGTAAGCCAAAATGGAGACTTGTAGTGGATTACCGCAAGTTGAACGAGGTAACCATAGATGACAAGTATCCGATCCCATGTATAGATGAAATTCTTGACAAGCTCGGGAGGTGTCAGTATTTTACGACACTCGACCTTGCCAAGGGATTTTATCAAATAGAGATAGAGGAGGCAGACATTCATAAGACGGCATTCAGTGTCGAAAACGGGCACTATGAATTCCTTCGTATGCCGTTTGGGCTGAAGACAGCAGCAGCGACGTTCCAGCGTCTTATGAATGAGGTACTAAAGGAGTACATTAACATCATCTGTCTCGTGTACATGGATGATATTATCGTTTTTTCAACGTCATTGCAAGAACACCTTGTCTCACTAGCAAAGATCTTTAAAAGGCTTAAGGAAGTCAACTTAAAGATCCAACTGGATAAGTCAGAGTTTCTTAAGAAAGAAACTGAATTTCTAGGTCACATAATCACACCCGACGGTATAAAGCCAAATCCGAAAAAGATTGAGTGCGTACAGAATTACCAAATCCCCACAACGAATAAACAAATAAAACAGTTCTTAGGCCTGACGGGATATTACCGGAAATTCATTCGGGACTATTCCAAAATAGCAAAACCAATAACCAAATACCTCAAAAAGGACGCAAAGATAAATATAACAGACCCAGAATATGTACAAGCTTTTAATACTTTAAAAACCCTCTTAATAAATGACCCCATTCTCACATACCCTGACTTCAACAAGGAATTTGTGCTGACGACAGATGCTAGCCAATATGCCCTGGGAGCTGTCCTTTCACAGGACAACCATCCAATATGTTACGCAAGCCGTACGTTAAACGAACATGAGGTGAATTATAGCACCATAGAAAAGGAACTTCTAGCTATTATATGGGCAACAGGATATTTTCGGCCTTACCTTTTTGGCAGGAAATTCCTGATTGAAACAGACCACAAACCACTGACGTGGCTCTTCTCTGTAAAAGATCCGAACTCAAAATTAGTAAGGTGGCGATTAAAGCTTTCCGAGTATGACTACGACATAAAGTATAAGAAAGGCACGAAGAACATGAATGCAGATGCTCTTTCCCGTATAACCCCTTTTGAAATCAACTTTATCGAAAATGAATCATTCCCAGTTAGTAAATCCTGTCTTAATGTTTTCAAAACCCTATTTGTTATTAAAAAATCCCATTCTGGCTCTTTGAGAATAAAAAAGACTAAAATATTTAACAAAAATCGTACAACAGTTTACACAAAGTCGTTAGACGAAGAAACTGCATTAACTCTATTAAAAAACCATTTCAATCCCAATAATCTTAATGCCATATTTATAGAAGATGAAGCCTTTTTAAACATAATTAAGGAAACCTTTATTAAATATTTCAAACAAAGAGGTAAGCTCAAAATTATTAGATGCCTGACATTTTTAGAGGATATAACAAGCGAAGAAAAACTAGCTACTATAATAGAATCAGAACATTTAAGAAACAACCATCGAGGAATAGAGGAGGTATTCAGGGAAATAACTCTAAGCTACTACCATCCAAAGCTTAGAGAGAGAATCACCCAATTCATCAACAACCGTTATATCTGTAACTGCGAAAAGTATGTAAGGAATCCACCCAAACCTCTACTTAAATTAACAGAAACACCAGAAAGGCCATTCGAAATAATTCACGTTGACGTATTCTATAGTCTAGAAAAATCCCTTTTTGTCACTATAATCGATAAATTTTCAAAACATGGTTTCGCTATGAAGGTAATAGGAAGAACTTGGACAGAATTCAAGCGAGTCCTTTCCTTCTACTTTAGCCAATTTGGACGAGTCAAAAAGATAGTAGTTGATAACGAGCTAGGTTTCAAAGCTTTACCTTTAAGAGAATTCCTATCCCAACAAAATGTAGAACTTCACTTCACCTCTAATAGTAATCATACATCAAACGCCGATGTTGAACGGCTACATAATACGATAAATGAACACATCAGGCTCCTCAAACACGATAAAATCAACAACGAAGGTTCTGTCGAAGACAAATTACTAAAAATAATAACTTTCTACAATAACACCATCCATTCAACTACTAACAAACGACCGATAGATTTCGTAAACGGAAAAATTCACGAAAGCGAATATAAAAACATACAAAATCTTATCTTCGAAAAAAAACAGAAGGTGATCAATAAAATTAACCGGAATAGACAAGACGTCCCCTTAGAAGGCGGACAGAACTTTGTAAAAGAAGTAAGAGGAGGAAAAAATTCCTCAAAATACAGAAAAATCCAAACAGAGAAAATTGACGAAGACCATTTGAAAGACGTCAAAAATCAAAACATATATTACAGAACACACATAAAAGAAAAAAAGAAATATCAGACTAGTATACAATGAACAGACAACAATAGTAATACAATCGCGTATTTTATTTACAGATGACTATATTCATTGCCGCACTCACTCTTACAACGATTTTTAGAATGACCATGACGCAAGAAATAATTCTACATGACATGAACAACAATAATGGGTACATGACATTGGACTTAGGAAAATACAAAATCATAAAGGACTATACGAAAGTTTTACACATAATAAACACGACTGAATTTGAAACAGCAAAAGAACGTATAAGAGGCAATATCCTTATATTCCAAAATAAAACTAATTTAGTAGGCCCTATGTATAACGCATTAAATCAAAACTTCATCTTGTTAGAAGCTAAGTTGGAAAACATTAAACCTCGTGCTAGAACAAGGAGAGGTCTCATTGATATACTAGGTACAAGTTTTAAGGTAATCGCAGGAACTATGGACCATGAAGACGAAATACAAATTAAAACAAAACTAGACGAACTCTTTGACGACGACAAAAAACTCATTAAACAGGCAAATACTCAGGTACGTATTAACGAGGAAATTTCGGAACAGATAGTAAATATAACAACCCACATAAAAAGACAACAAGGAATTATAGAGACTTACTTTAACTCCTATAACAATGACGTAGGGAAAAGAATAATGACACTCGAAGACGAAGTCATACTAATGCAACATATATACCAGATTAATAATGACATTTTCCTATTAACTAAACATATTGACAACATTGAACAGCTTCTTTTCACGAGCAAATTAGGAATCCTTACCAAAAACATCTTAAGCCCAGCAGAAATGGAGATGATTTCCGACATAGATGTTTACAAAGACATTAGACTAGTAATTTCATACTATCAAGACCAAATTATATTGATACTTTTGATCCCTAGATTATCTGATCTTCAATATAACAGACTTTTAATAGAACCATTACCAGATCACCACCATAAAGCACTTTTCATTAGCGATAGGGAAATACTAACAGACGACAAAGAAAACGTATACAAAATCCCTAAAGACAATCTAAAAAGAAATTTAGTAGCGGTAACGGATAGCTGTATTAAAAACATAATGCTTTTCACTGAAGCATCATGTCCCAAAACTTTTGAAACTGGTAAAGAAATTAAAGAAATCACGAGAGGAACTATTATAGTTAAAAATCTTAATAAAACAGAACTAATACACGATTGTAATAAAACTAATTTAAAGATACAGGGAAATTACTTAATAAAATTTAAAAACTGTAAGATATCAATTGAAAATGAAACATTTGAAAATTTTGAAAAGAAAATATACGATACCATACTATTACCTAACTTAATGACAAAGATAAACGAGAGTAAATTAGTACATAATATTAAGCTTGACGAACTTTATGTAAAACACATAGAAAATACTAAACTTATTGAAAAAGCATCAAATGTTAATAAATCTTTTAATATATCTTCTATTGGCCTCAATATTCTTATAATTGTAATTCTCATATACATATACATATTGAAAAATTGTAACACAACAATTGTAAAGGTTTCGTCGGAGCCTCAAACTAACGGGGGGGGGAGTTACAATTCCAAATTCCCTTACACCGACAAATAATATAATTTAGCTGCTGATTCCGGTCACACGACGTGCTAGTGATTCCACGAACGAATATGGATATAGGGTTACACAACCAAGAGCGTTGCAATACCCAAATAAATGCTAACGTCGCGTCTGGCGAACATGCCCCGATCACGGCGATTCGTGGAATTACCTGTATTCGCTTGTGCACCTGAATCAGCAGAAAGATAAAGAACTGTAAGTAGCATAAGTTAGACATTAAGAAAATATTGTAATGAAAAGCAGTCTTAAGGAAGATTCAAGCGTGAAGAGACGCAATAAAGGACAGTCGGAAAAAAACGAAAGAGTGTTTTTTTTTAAATCCGCTAAGTAAAAAGTTAAAACTTTTAATCTCATCTAAGTCTGGTGGCATCGCCAAGCTAGCATCAATCGTCTGCTAGACTATATATTTATACAGAAAATGTTTTTTTTTTTTTTTTTAAACTTAACATACGATCCCTATCACGCTTTTCGTGCTTTCTTTTTTTCTTCCTTAAAGCGTGTGTTCCCCTCTCCCTTTTTGCTCGTAGAGCTCACGAGCGGCCTTCGTACGTAGCATGGCTTTGTAGCCGGTTCGCTCTGCTACATGGACTTGTTTGCATTGCCGGTTTGAAACCCAGCACATCAGAAGCAACTTCTCTGATGATTCTGATGACCCTTTTCGTTCAAAAAGGTAGTGATCCCGGTCGAGGTTGGCTCCTCGGAAGGTTGGTACATGCTGGAGGAGTGTCTATCGTTGATCGCAATGTCATCAATCTGATTGATGGTCGATTGATCTGGTGACCGCCAGGTTCCTTTATGGATGTTGAACTGTGGGAATCGCGTGCAATTGTGGTGAAATAACTGGAGCTTTGGACGTACGTTCGGTCCAGTACATCATAGAAATCATCCTTGATTCGATCATCTTTTTCTTCCATAGGGGCATGAACGCATATAAGGCTAATATTACCGAGGATGCCTTTGATGCGGATTGTTATGAGGCGTACTCTTACATGTTGGAAGCTTAAGCCTTTCTGTCGAAGTCTTCTTCGAATAACAAATCCGCATCCGAATAGGCGTTGTTTATTTTCCTTTTAGCAGTTACCGTGATAGATATGACAGGTTTTCATCCTTTTTTTACCTGGTCCATCCCAACGCACTTCTTAGAGTGCGATTATATCTGCTTTGTAGCAGTCAAGGGTTTTTTCCCGGTCTGTACCTGGTCTGTTAGGTAACCGCATATTCCAGGTGCAGACTCGCAGACTTTTCCGTTTATTTGGATCGACAACATTGTATCAGTCCGTATCTGAGGCTTGTTGTTGATTTGTTTTCACCGATAGAGATGTTAACCCTAAGTACAACCCCGAGGGTAGACCGCAATATTAAGTATACACGCTTTGCAAGTCGTTCCCAAGCTTCGGAATGATTTGCTTCAGAAATCGGAATGTGTTTTATTAAATTGGCGGCATCGTCACATAAAA
This sequence comes from Merodon equestris, assembly GCA_958301585.1. NCBI lineage: Eukaryota > Metazoa > Arthropoda > Insecta > Diptera > Syrphidae > Merodon > Merodon equestris. Next base: position 152,616,145 of record OY284413.1, on the reverse strand, counting down.
ACCACTTCAAATAATGAAACTTTTGTCCACCGGTTACATTTGGCTTTGAACCTACATATGGTACTCTCAAACAGGTCACGGAATGAAAAAAGGTGGCACTGTAATTTTCGGTAAATTCACTGACGAAGCTACTATAACTCGCACGAATTGCTATGTTTGTCAAACAAGGCACCTTTGCCACTATTATCACTGTTCGCGTTGTTGTGCATCGCTGTTTGCCGTTCAGGAATTGTCTTTTTACTTGACGAGTTTGCAATGAAAAAACCATTCTCATAATCACAAAACTCGCTCTCAAACTCGTTGCACTCTTTAACACTAGCACTTACAAGTACTTCATAATGCAATGCTGTGAACTCCTTCCATGTTTCGTGTAGCTTTACGAGACGAATTTCTAGCATTTCGATGGCAGTTGTTGCATTTATCCAATCAACGAACGCTACGGCACATGTAAGTCTAACTTTTACGTTCCCGCGTTTAAAATTCGACGAATTCATATCTACGCGCACCGAATACTACCTGCTAGAGACTCACACCCACTTTCCCCGATGGTTCACACAGTCTATAATTATATAGAGTTTTATTTTGTTTAATTCACGACACTATCTGGCTTGAAGGACCATTAATGTTCGCGAACCGAACAAGGAATGATTCGAACGAAGGGTCGACGTGAAAGGGGTTTGAACCAATCAACTCAACCGAAGGATCGAAAGATGATATACTTAAGCGACCAACTGAACAACGAATTGACTGATCAACACGAAAGAAAAAGAAAATCACGTTTAAATTACTCTACGATTTATTCTTCGCCTGCACACTTTGCTATACACGATAGAAGTGTCGAAGCCATCAATTTTGACTTACCACGGAAGGTAAGGTTCCCTGCACAAATTGGTTCACTACCCGGCGGATGCCAGGAGAGCTATCCAGAAGAGGCCACACGGAGGCTGTGTGTTAGCTTGAATTAAGCAGGGACAGAGATCAAAGCTGATGTTTACCATTTTAAACACGATCAACTTCTTTGCCCTATTTGTTCGCTCTTTCACTCCCAATCTTGTACATACGAGTATAAATACACTGCACTTATTAAACAGTACGAAATAAGGAGATATGCAGTAATCCCAGACACTGTACTTTTTTTGCTGCTGTATAAAACCATTCCATAAAGCAATAAAAACATTGTCGACCTGTTTACACGAGATAAATGTGGCGCTACGCTATAAATATAAATGTTCTTTCAAAGACAAAGACAAAGACAACTGAAAACTATATACATAAAACGTTCATTCGCCGTGTTTCTTGTCCTTACAACAGAGTACCAAGGATACTGTCTTTGAGATAAAATACAACATAATACTACACAATACATACATACATATACTATGGTATAAATATGTGTATATAATCACAACTATTTTATCCTATCCTATCCGATTGCACGGCCTAGAATTACTGTATGGAAACACTGATGGCGTTACTTTAGCCTTACCGACGTTGTTTAAGCCCATGTGCAAAATCTCAAAATCTTAAAAAGGTCTAGGATTTTCATAAGTTTTCTATTAATCTACTATAAACATACTCAATCTCATAGCGTAAGTACTCGTACAAGTTACATATACTATTCATCTCCGAAGGGAATCCAGTAGAAAAATTCCATTGGTAGCATAAAAATAACAAGAAAAAGTTGTATGTACACATTCTTGACGAATATTTAAGCAATATTTAAGCAAAATACGAATTCTTAAGCTCTCTTGGAATGAATTTGATATTCATAAAAGGGAAAATTCAAACGTATTTTATAGGATCCTTGAAAAACTTTAACTTTATAAACATGGCATATTTGAGACTGAAAATTTGTTGGAAATATTTTTCTCCTCGAAGTTAGTCGATTGGGATGGCGCAGTAATAATAATAATTCCATGGATACTTCTACTTTCTCAGCAGCGCTATGAAGATTTACGAAATTTGTGGTTTTACTGGGAGTAGTCGTATCCCAGTGGGTTCAAGTTAATACTCCGTTGTAAAGAATACGTGTTGTACGCCGGTAAAGGAATGTGTTTTCATCGGATAACCATAAATTATTGAGTTTTTGCAAAAGCATCCTTTTAACCCCCATTCCGCTATATTATGATTAATGAATTCGAAGCAAAATCGTGTGGGAATATTTTTAATATTTAATATATAGATAAGTAGATACAATATAAAATCCTCCCATTAATCTAGGTATATTTTTTGTAATGAACAGAAAGAAATATCTCGTAGATAAGAAAAATGTATTTACTCATCATCCTCAAAAAAAGATTCACTTTGTGAAATTAGTGAAATAGTACATTTTTTAACTCTCATTTTTTGGTTGGTATTATTATGGCAGAGAAAACATCTTGTTTACGCTGGAATGTTTTTGGATGCATTCCACAAAAAAAATTAATTTGAAGTGTGCTAGCGAAATGAACCTTTCTGTAAAAATAATATTTCTTTTAAAAGTTAGAAATCATACACGAAGTTGGCGCGATGTGTTCTGGTATGTTATTACCAACTACATTCTATATTGCCTTTAAGTTAATTCATATATCCTTTTAAACTAGCTGTGGGACGCATTACCCATACCTTTTGAAGTAAAAAGGTAGTTGTTGCGGTGTATCGCAAGCGGAGAATAACATAACTTTTGAGAACAAATCGATCGATTTCTGTACTACCTAAAAAGGTAACTGCTGAGCCTCTGATCAATCGATCGATTATATCAAGATCGACGTGGGAAATTCGCTAACCTATTTGGAATTTGAACTTCTCAATGTGCAAATATTGACAACTATTGTAACTATTTGATTTTATTAATGAAATGAATAAGATTGAGTTAATTTTAGAGACTGAAGCCTGTTATATCTACAGATTGCCAATTTTTTTTAGCCAATTTTCGTGGGCAAACACCCCTATTTATTGAGCTTAATTCAAGCTAACTTAATATAATTTAATAACTAAGAAAAATGGGTGAGGGGCACGATCCTAGAAACTAAGACTGGGAGAAGGGAAGACTACTGAGAAGATGAAATTTTAGTCATAGAGTTCTGAGGTTGAAATCGAAGTTAATATTCGAATTAGCACTTGCCAGTAGGGTTGCTTAAATGTCACACTTTATGGTTTTTATACATTTGACCGTTAAAAATCGTATAAAAGTGTATTAAAGTGTATAAAATTGTATTAAAATGTATAAAACTGTATTTAAAAGTATAAAAGGATATAAAAGTGTAAAAAAGGTTCTAAAAGTGTATATAAGTACCTATAATAATAAGTGCCTAATCAGCTTCTTCGGCACAATTGGAAAGGATGTTTTCCAATTGGTCTATGATCCATAGTGATTTAAGAAATCATTTGAATTTCAACAAGTCACAAATGTTGCTTAACATTTACTATTCACTTAAAATAAAGAACTCGAATAAATCAGAACTGTATTAAAAATCATAATATTTTTATTGTTTTATTTCTCAAATGCTTATTTTAAGGATCCTTATGCATTTCTTTGACTTTTATACATTTTTGTCAGTTTTATACCTATTCCTTGCTTTTATACACTTTTATACACCAGCAATATTTTTCAGAAGTATAATACACACTTTTATATACGTTAAAAAGTGTGTATAATACGCCAACTATTATATAGGTAGGTCTACAACCCTGCTTGCCAGCATACGGGAAATGGGTTCATTGGAACCGTATGAGGTACGGGGGTACATATGTAGATGGAAGAGACGAGGATTGTGCAGAGGGTTAGTGTTAAAAGATATGGAGTTATAAAGGCTGACGCAGTCAATGGTACCTATGAATGAAGAGGATGTCAGACGCTCTTCTCCTTTCCTCCATATTACTCAAATTGGACGGTAAGAACAAAGGATTGTTCCAGGGAAAACCTAGAAGAGCGAAACGTAGGAACCGACGTTGGAGGCTTTCGATTCTAGATATGTGGGTTTGTTGACAAGGGGATCACACTTGAGATGCTTGAGGGGGCGAACAAAGGTAATATAGAGGGATCGAATCGCGTAGAGATTGGAGCATTTTTTAGAGCAACGCTTCGCGAAACCGAGATCAGAGTTGGCTCTAAGAATTATATCATTGATATGTGCACGAAAGCTCTTGGTCACATAGTATGCCAAGATCGCCGATAGCATGAACGGTGGAGATGGGCTGACTTTGGAGGAAGTAGAGACGAGGGGGAGGTTTGATTCGTTTACGTGGAAAGGTAATTAACCGGCATTTGGAAATGTTAAACTGTTGAGATCCGATTGAATAAGGAAGAATCTTATTGCGAGGAAATGTTCTTGAGGAACTTGGTGTCGTCAGCGTACAGTGAGAGGTGGGGAATGTTTGATGACAAACTCAATGTCGTTAATGGAAAGAATGAAAAGAAGTGGACCTAGGTGGATGCCTTGGGGAACGCCGGAAGAAGCTAAGGAAGGGTTAGAAAAGGTAGATATAAAACGGACACTATAGTAACGGTTTTTAAAATAAGAAAATATCCACTTCAACGCAGTGGGTTCAAAGCCAAAGGAAGACAGTATTAGTTTGTGGGAGATTTACTTCCACAAACTTTACTGAAATCAGTTGAAATGACGTCGTCCTCATTTCCTTCCTCTAATGCCGAGAATTTGAAGGATACAAATTCGACAAAGTTTGCGGTTGTAGACCTGCATTTGAGGAAACCATGTTGTTTAGAGGAGATTAGAGATTTGCAGTGGAAACTTAGAGTGTCATACAAGATACTTTCGAAAAATTTGGGTATATGTATGTGACAGTTTGGCGATAGGGCGGTAGTTGTTAAAATCATTCTTCGGACCTTTTTTGTGAACAGGAGCTTTAAAAGCAGTTCTTGATATTTAGAGAAATTCTTCAAGGTACAGCAAAGAGTTGAATATTTTTGAGAGCGGGACAGAAAAAATGGAGGTCCAATTTTTTAGTAAGATGGCAGGGAAACCGTCGGCCCCAGGAGTAAATTCATCATGAAATTGATTCAATTTATTTTCAATGATATGGGGCTTGGTACGTGGGAGAAACGGTCCAAGGGAGCAATTTGGTAAGTAGTCCAAGTAAGTAGTGTCCGATACAAAGTATCAGCGAAAGATTGTTTGAAAAAGTTTGCAAAAATTTGAAGTTGGACCATTGAAGTTGGGTAGTCATCAGATTTCTTTTCCTAGTTGACAAACTGAAAGAAGGACTTTCGTTTGCATTTCGATCAAATTGCGTTTATAGAGAGAGTTAAAACGCAGATAAGTACCAATATAGTTAGAAAAATCATTGGGGGAATGAGTACGAAGGAAGATTGCCCACAGTTTGGCGATCTAATAAAATATATTCGTTGGCAGCAGAGGGATTAGTGGCAATATAATACTCGAACACACACTCAAAGCTTTCCTGGTAAAAGGTGCCTACTACAGGTCTCAATTTGGTGACTACTACAGGACCTGGTGAAAAGTAGTCAGATAGTAGGATATTTTTGATTTTTTGTTCATTGAACAATATTGTTTTCGTTTTTCGTTTTCAAATATCTTAATGTCTTTGTTACTAAAGCACAAGATAGTTTTAGAAAGGTAGATAGGTGCCTTTAGCGGGCTGTACGATTTTGAGTCTGAGAGACGGAAGCTTTCACTATATCCAATTGAGCATTGTCATCGTTGCCTAAATGATCACATCTACAATACTATATACGGTCATCTTTTACTGCATCCTCTCGCAATGTCTAATCTGTGTTGTCCATTAGATCATTGTCTGCAAACAAGCTTAAAAATACAATAGTTAAACCAATAAAGTGGATAATGATATCATTGGATGCATATACGAATTATCCAAAATAACCGGCTAGAAAAATGTGTGGAGTAATGACCTGAGACTTGGAATTATTGACTTAGTCCATTTTGGAGAGAGGTACCTTATTATAGATTGCATCCGAAGAGCCTACAATTGATTGAAACTGAGGTAGGCGTTTAACAATAAATGAATACATACTATTGACTAATTTTAACACCACCCATGCATTTGCAGAGACAAAACCTAGAAAGTTGTGTCAATTTAAATTTTCCCGGCTATGTTCGTCAAACTATATGGGTATAACAGTAACATCTAAATTGGATGAGATTAAACGATATCCCGGTATTACAAGACGATCTTGACTCTGATTTTCGTTTTAAATCAATAGAAACAAGAGTTGCTCAAAAACTGTCTTAACAGAAGAAAAATACGATTTTATTGTTGGAAGTACATTTTATTATTCAATGTAATCTCATTTTACTTCAATATACTTAATCCAGTGAACTTCAATGGATGAATTCCATTCCTGAAGATTGTTGAAATACTTCTCCAAGGCAGCTATGGAGCGTGGAAACGTACCAGGCATATGTTTTATGAGATGTAAGAGAGGCGAGAAGGTTGTGGGAGCCAAGCCAGGCGAATAAGATGGATGTTGCAACAGTTCATTCTTTAATTTAATTGTTTGCACGATGGGTTTATTATTTTGATGAAACTTAGCGATCATGTGCCAAGTGTCTTTGAATAAAACTAATTTTTCTTGGCTTAAGATATGATAAGTTTACATGTAGTTGTCGAAAGACATAGGTTTAAGTTGTACTGTTTGTTGTAGAGTAGGATATTTAAATGTGTAAGGATATATGTATAAGCTAGTTTTGGGCGTTTTTGTCTGGCGTAAGATAGTTATAAGCAAAATTGAATAAAAATGAATTTAAAATTGAAAACCAAAAAAAAAATTAAACATTTTTGATTTTTGTTTTTACAAGGTCGCGCAAAAAATTAATCACCGTATCAGAAGGTGTTATACTTTTTGAAGATGGCGTTGTGTGTCAATCATATTCGACATTTGTGAACTAAACAGCTGTAGTATAGAAACATATGAGGAACAGAACGCTATACCCCACAAGAGCGTGGAATAATTTTGTCGATTTGACCACCAATAATCGATCGGTGGTGTTAGCGCAGCATTCATTTCGACGTCGATTTCCTAATCGTGTCATGCCAACGGGGCAAACATTCCGGCGTTAACTACCCGACTTGAACAGACTGGAACTACAGGAGACCATGCAGGCCGTGGCTGCCATCGGACTGGTCGTTCAGCCGAGTATATCGCGGAGTATATTCCAACCAATTTTAGTGAAAGACTTACACATTTTCCCCTACAAAGTACAAACAGTGCATCAGCTAATGCCTGCTGACCGTCAGTCGCGTGTGAATTACTGTCAAGCCCTCCTTAATCTCAACAACAAAGAGGATGATCTTGTGTCGAAAATCATCATGAGCATTTCCACTTAAGCGTATTTCTACTTAAGCGCATTTCCACTTAAGCGGTTACGTCAATAAGCAAAATCTTCTTTTCTGGGGCACTGAAAATCCGCGTGTGATACACGAAGAGCCATTACATCCACTCAAAGCCACTGTGTGGTGCAGCGTTCACGAGGGAGAAGTGATTGGGCCGTATTTTTTTGGAGATGCCATCGGCAATGCGGTCACTGTTACTGGCGAACACTAGAGGGCCATGATAAACGATTTCTTAGTACCGGAATTGAATGGGCGGGGCTTGCTGAACATGTGGTTTCAACAAGACCGTACATACAGCACGAATCACAATGGACATTGTGAAGGAAGCGTTTCCGGGTCGCGTAATCTTCCATTTTGGCGATTTGGAATGGCCAGCAAGATCGCTCGATTTAACCATCCCAGACTTCTTTCTTTGGGGCTAGTTGAAGTTGCGGATTTATGTCAAGAAGCCTCAGACAATCGCAGCCCTTAAGGAGAATATTCGACAGGACTGCAAACAGTTATCACCGGAAAACTTGCGGAAATTCATGGAAAACGCGAGAAACTGGTACAATAATGTATCAATACTGGCGGCAGTCACTTGACGGATATCATTTTTTCCATAACAGAAAAAAATGCAAATCTCGGATAAGGATCTCCATTACTCAGAATAGATTCTGAGTCTTATTTAGTCAAAAAGTAATTCAAAAACAAAATTGAATGACTAATTCTGCGCCACCTTGTACATTTAGTTAGCCCAAAAGGTTACAATAATAATCGGCGCTTATTGTTTTACAAGTGTAGTGGTAAAAAAATAAAATTAAAAATTTTAAGTAACCCCCGACAAAAAAAAAACTCCAAAAAGCAAAAAAAATATTTTTTTTTCTCGGCCTTTTGACTTTATTAAAAGAACCTATTAAACTTTTTAAGATGACGTCGCCGCGTCCGAAGGGTAATTAGTTATACAGGGTGTCCCACGAGCAGTGTGCCAAAAAGCTAGAGCGTGTAGGTCTGGTCGAGACAAGAAAAAAATCGTATGGGAGGGGGGGGTCTATTCCCCCCCGTTTAGCCGGGAGGGGCAATTTTCTAAAAAACTGACTTAATTTGGAAAAAAAAATATTAAAAATCAACAGTTACATCCACAATACCGTGGTATATTTTTTTGTAAGGCCAGAAACCTCTTCTTTCATCCTGTTTTTAAGCAAAGCTGCTTTAAGGAATAGTTTTTGAGAAATTAATTTTCAAACTCAAAATTTTGCAAAAAAAATAAAAAAAAAATTTCGAACTATTTTTTTTCGAAATTGTATGTAATTAAGTACTAATTTTTTTTCAAAAATTCAATACTCTTATTAGCTTTTAGTTAAAAACAGAAAACCGGATGCAAAAATGTCTTGTAGTTTTTGAGAAATATAAAAAAAACCCGAATCATTTTTTTCTAAGAAGAACCTTTTTTTTGGTTTTGACGCGGCTGGACTTGTAGACAAATTAATGTATGAAACATTGACCTCTTTTTCATTATTTTTAAAAACTTCGGAGTTTTATTTTCAATATGATCCCCTTTTTTTAGAAGGCAAAGATTATATCTCCTTCTTCTCCTAATGGCTGCACATATCTATGCTTGACAAATATTCCTGCAATTTGACTCCAGCGACTTCAATCCGTTCTTTCAGTTGTTCCAAAGATACTGTTTCCACTTCGTAAACATAATTCTTCATGAATACCCACACATAAAAATCTAGAGGAGTTAAATCTGGTGATCTAGGTGGCCATTCAGTGGGGCCCCTTCTTCCGAACCAACGGTCACTAAAATGATCATCCAGCCAGTTTCTAACCCGTAAGCTGTAGTGTGCTGGTGCTCCATTTTGCTGGTAGATTAAATTATCTGCTATGGCCAAAGGAACATTGGCCATCAAATCGGGCAAAAGGTCTCGTAGGAATTGCAAGTATGATTCTCCATTAATAACGGCATTCAAAAACCGGGGCCCGATTACAGTTTGTCCAACAATACCAAGCCAAACATTACAGCTAAAGCGGTGTTGTGATTTATTTTGTTTCTTGTTGTGTGGATTGGTGCTATTCCAATGATGCAAATTGTGGAAGTTAGTAACCTCATCTCTCGTAAACTGTCATCCGTACAGAATATCCTTGCAAAATAGTTTCGTTCAGTTTCATCTCAGAGCAGTAATGATCGACAAAACTCTGCTCTCAAAAACTTGTCGTTTGAGGTGAGTCCCTGAACTGGCCTAAAATGGTACGGGTGTAAGTTTTCGGTATGAAGCACTCTCCATACTCTAGATTTGGGCACTCCAAGCATAATAGCCATCCTCCTTGTACTAAGGGAGGGATTGCGTCGGACCAAATTCAAAATTCGGGTAGAACCCATCGGCGGCGGGCGGACCCAGCCGAAATTCGCAGGTCAGTTTTCAGGCGTTATCAATGAAAAAAAAGAATTAAACCAGGGTTATTCCAATAGTGTATCACTTTATTGTATCCTCATAAAACTCCGAATTTTTTAAAAATAATAAAAAAGAGGTCAATGTTTTATACATTAATTTGCCTACAAGTCCAGCCGCGTTAAAACCAAAAAAAAAGGCTTTTCTTAGAAAAAAGTGGTTCGGGTTTTTTTTTAATTTCTCAAAAACTGCAATACATTTTTGCATCCGGTTTTCTGTTTTTAACTAAAAACTAATAAGGGAATTGAATGCTTGAAAAAAGATTATCACTTAATTACATAAAATTTTGCAAAAAAATAGTTCGAAAATTTTTTTTTCATTTTTTTTCCAAAATTTTGAGTTTGAAAATTAATTTCTCAAAAACTATTCCCTAAAACAGCTTCAGTTAAAAACAGGACGAAAGAAAAGATTTTTGGCTTTACAAGAAAGTACATCATGGCATTGTGGATGTAACAGTTGATTTTTAATATTTTTTTTTCCAAATTAAGTCAATTTTTTAGAAAATTGCCCCTCCCGGCTAAACGGGGGGGAATAGACCCCCCCCTCCCGTACGATTTTTTTCTTGTCTTGGCCAGGGCTACACGCTCTAGCTTTTTGGCACACTGCTCGTGGGACACCCTGTATACATATGTAGGTGTAATGAAAAAAAAACTTATAGTTTCAAATTGTACGTATGAACTTATAATAGTTTTGTGCATCAATCTATCTGACTAGGTCTATTAAGTTCCTATAGTGTTTCGATATTGTACCACTTCTGTATGAAGCGTTCGCTTGAGAGCCGCGTTCGTTGAGTGATATGTGGGCACGGGGGCGGAGCGTGACAGAATGTCGCATCCCGAATGGGCAGACACATAACGGCAGGCGTCGTTGTCAGTTGTGTCTACTTCACGAATTTTTCAGATTAAATTATTAACACTGAACACTAATTAAAATATTGGATATGGTTGTTTCGGTACTTACTTACGTTGTTTACAAAGGGTAGGTCTTTGCATAATCCATACTTTATCATTCTCAATATTCTTTTTATTTGTATTCTGGTTTTATTTTATTTACTTAGCGGATCCCCCGACGCGACGACATCATCTTAAAAATATTAATATATTCGAGAGAAAAAAAAAATATTTTCTTACTTTTTGGAGTTTTTTTTGTGTCGGCAGTTACTTAAAATTTTTAGTTTTATTTTTATTCCATTATTCAAAGGTGAAAAGTCCTTACACACTTTTGACAATCGTTTATGAATCTGTTTTGATGCTACACCTTCCAAAAATAAGAATTTTATTATTACACGATACTAACGTTTTTCCATTGTACAAAACTACTATGGGCATCAATTTCGAATGGCTGCAAATATATAAAAAGTTCACAGATCTGCATAAAACTTCATTTGTGTTCATGAAAAAGTTGTACCATTTAAAAAAAAATAAAATGATGAGCTTAATAGACTTACCGAATCACAAACTTTATTGAAGCGCTTAGTATTTATAGTATTTCGCAACTAAGATTTCAAGTTTTTTTCTTAGTGCCTGATTCGTTCGTGAATAACTGTCGTACATTTTATCTTAAGCATAAATTCGAAGAGAAATATTTGATGTTAGATGGTAGGCAGTCATTCCCCTTTCGTCATTTTCCTTTCGAGAAATTCACGCCCAGGGTATTTGTCACGCAATAAAATCACTTTTCACCGCCTTGCTGAAAATGAACGTCGCCAGCGTTCATGGCACCAACTACGGGGAAAAAAGCCAATCAGCTGTTCGGTAACACAATCCATTCAATAAATACCGCACTAAACTGTCACCCGTTGTGAATGGAGAGCTTGTTAGTTTTTTGATTAATTTCCGAAACCCATCAACGAAAGAACTGTGTTGTGCGTGGTCTGCTGGCTTAAATTTTTATGCAAACTTGACTTTATGTCAAAGTGCAAAGTGCGCAAATAGAGGCCATTGGAAGTTTCAGTCACATTCCCAGCACGATGACGATACTTTTTAGTTCAGTTTGCCGAACGGGTCTTAGTATGGAGTCCTAATATCACTTACCAAACCAAAATATTTAACCAATAAATTCGCTAAAGCTGTGCCAGAAAACGTTTTATGATGACCTGAAGAGTATGATCGGTATTAATAAATAGTTTGCGCGATTTTTAGACGATAGCGATATTCTTTGACGATAACAGCGAATGGAAGTCTAACTGATTGCAAAACTCTAGTTAGTTTGTAAAGCACTTATTAAATGATTTCATAATTTAATAGAATCTAAGAAAATTTAAGAATCAAAAAGAAATCTACACCTTGAATCGTAGTCCACCATAATGTTTTGGATTTCGTCAACCGTGACAATCGTTATAAATATTAGTGTGAAAATGAGTGGAATTTCTGAAAAATGTCAGCAAAAAAACTGCACAAGCCCAAAGGAAAATTCGTGATGTTCGTGATGTCAAGATACTTTATCAAATGCAACAGAACGTACCAGATGTACTTGGCTTCCGTTCTGTGTACGCGAAGCGCTATTGAAGCAAAACGAACTGATCAATTTCTTATGAGGTGAAATGCATAAACGACAGAGCTGATCCAACTTAAAAAATTTCGAAGCCAGAATTGGGGTCCCTTATGGTAATGTTGTGTGTATGGGGGGTTTGGATGGGTGTCGTATATTATGAGGTGTTAGAAGCGAGTCAATTCACAATAAAAAGCGAATTTTCTTCCAACGCTAGACTACAACACCTTGAGAGAGCTTCCCTGGGAAATTCTGATTTATCCACCCTATAGCCAGGCCTTGCACCTACAGATTATGCTTTGTTCAGATTTTCCGTTAAAATGAGTTGTCTCAGTTCTTTTATCAGATATCCCGGAAATTCTACGCTAACGAAATTCTGAAATTGCTCACAAAATAACAAAGGTACATAGATAATAATGATCAATATTTACTTAATAAAAGTAATTTTCAATAAAAGAAACATTTTATCAAAAAAATTATAAAATTTTGTCAATATTGTTATCTAAAATTAATATTTGAAAATATAGGAAAATAGTTGCGTTCAGTCGTATTTTTCATTTACGTTTTGTAATTTGTCACAATGTGACAGCATATCTTTGGCACTAACATATTGAAAGGAAGTAATTTTCAGGCCCTTAACTCGACAATTAATGTGTTGAATGGTTCTCATGTAATATATATATGTACTTAATATCTTGGACTACATAAACATATAACGTAATAAAACAAAGCTTTTCAGTCAATAACGTTAATCTTAAATGACATGTTACCTTAAGCTGTAAAGGATATACATATTCTACAGTTGGCATATGATGTCATGTGCAAAATTCACAGCAAATTGCCTGAAGCCTTTTTTTAAACATTTGTCCAAAACGTTTTTATCTGGGCTCATGTACATACATTTGCAAAGGCTTTTCCTTTCCCATGAACGTTCGCTGAGAATATTGTCATCGAAAATGAAGGATTTTACAATATAATATTTAGGAAAACGTCCAAAATACTCCAGAAGTTTAACATTTGCACATGAAACCCTTTTGGCTGACGAGGATAAAAGTCGCTTGTTTTCCTAGATTGCAATAACCAGTTAAGGGAATTAAGATATACTTTTACTCTAAGGAACAATTATGTGATTTGGATGATTCAGGTAAAACGGACAATATAACACATGTAGGTAAAAGCTTTATTATTACTCATTCAGGTAGGTATCTACTAATCGAATAGGGCTCCCTAATGACATTAAGTTGTAGTACAATACATCTCCTTTGCCAAGCCCTACGGACAACCTCAATCGGAATGTACATATATGACAGGCAAATGTGGTCAATTTGCAAAGTCTCTGTTCTTGTTCAGTGGAAGGCTACAGAGGGAAAAACTTACGGGCATTTTCCATAGATATAAGGAGAATTGTATGGGTTTATCTCTTGCTATTTATGGTTGCCAGGGGGAAAACGAATTGTGTTATTGTGATAATTGTTCTCTTATTCGATAGGCTCTGCTTTTTGCTTCGATGTACGAGTATGTATCTTGAATGGATTCGTTGCAATAAATGTGGAAAGGTATGATATAATATTTTCCGATCAATAATGCTGTCAATAACATAATTCAAAGAGTTTGTCGTTTTTTTTTTTTTTTATATTCTTCGCGCAGGTTCAAGAGTTACGCTCTTATGATATTTGTCACACAACCTTGACGGGGTGCAGATGGTTTGTGTCGAAGATGTTCATTCACTTCTCTCCGCGGTAGGTTGTCCTAGGATTCGAGCGAGAATTCGACTGAATTTTTCGCGTTGGTTGTAGTTCACAGTAATTTTATTAGTTCTCATGTCATTAAGATGTCAAATTGGAAATGCACATTCAGAATATGAATTTTGAAGTGATCCAATACTGCGAGTGTTATGCCTTCGTCAGTATTTTTTTATCACTCTCATTCACAACCGGTGCACCACTATTTTCCCCTTCCAATCCCGCTACGGTAGGTAGGGCAATGAATTTGAGAAAAAAATATATAAAGGTAAGAATACTGTCGTGGGGCTACAAAGTGAATTGGGTAGATCATTTATTAAAATGAGAAAGAATATTAAAAACAATACGGAGCCAATAGGAATCCTGAATATGCTTGAAATATTTGTATTGAATGATATAATGATTTCCAAGAAAATTTATTTTTAGTCTATTAAACAAGAAATGCTGTGATCCCAAATACTCGGATTTTGGACAAAATGGCTTCATGAAAAACCTGTCACGCTTAAAATTATTTTAGCTCGCTTGCTGCAACAAAATACACTTCTTTGTTCGCATATTCCTCCTGGACTTCTTGACCGATTTAAATGATTTTTTCACGCAATTAAACTAGATTTTCATCGTTAATTGCTATTGATTAGAATTGATTTTGTTTATTTATCCACAAAAAATAATTTAAATGATCGAAAATTGTCAATGTCAAGTCCAAATTCACGCGCTATTTTTTATTCTTTTAGAATCATATTATTTTCATATTCTTAATTAAATTGCTAATTTAATGTTGATTATTACAAACTTATTTCAAGATAAAAGCATAAAATATGTATATTTAAAATACACTTAGTTTATAATTACGCACACTTAAAATGCAACAACATTTTTCTTGAAGCTAAAGTTGTACGGGAGGTGCCTCCTGATTTTTTTCTTGATTTTTCTCATAAAAAAAATTAAGATTAATAAATTTAATTCCACTTTAAACGCTATGAATATTCTAATAATTGTACATTTCCTTATTGATTAGGTACTGATCTTTAGACTGAGAAGTACAACCTTAGTGTAAAAAAAAGGTTGAATAAAGTAAACCATTCATACATAACAAACAAAATCTGGACTTCATTATTAATAAATAACAAAAATATAATTCTAATCCGTTATAACATACGAATTCGATTGAAATCAATTAAATTTTGCTTTGAGACAGTTTCTTCTACATAAAAGATCAAGATTTAAATAACATCATAAAAAAAGGTAAAAATGTTTACATATTACATTTGAAGGAAAGTAATTGCCTTAGGAGTGAATTAAAAGATGAAAATGCTGGCACGTTATACAACGAATGTAAAAAGAATAATGTGAAGTTTACTGCAGCAAACAACATGAATCCTGGTGAGCAACCTCCGGAATTAGCTGATCTAACCTCAACTGAACAAATGCAACTGAACGTGTGCATCCTGTGCTTCGCATGTATAAGCTTAGAGTAGCTTGAGGTGCAGGGCAGTTTGACTACAAAGAGAATGTGGTAAATATTAAACAGGACATACAGCCTATACCAAGATCTCTTCCGCTACTTCCCCAAAATCTTCAAATTATATTGTATTTTCGTGATCAACAATCATCATTTCTATAGCGACTTAACTGTTGACCACATTGCTTCGAATCAATTGCCAGTTGGAGATTCGTTTCCATTTTTGAACCAAGCTGGAATTATTGATGAAGAAATTGAGGACTATTTGAGACTGGCGTACCAGTAATACCTATAAAAAACCAAAATTCGGTCATACGCGAAGCTTAACCTATACATTGGCCTCCTGCTGATACAGATAGAGTTAATGAATTTCGTCAAGTTGGTTATAAAAGGTCTGCCATCAAACGTTTTTTTTTTCAAGTAGTGCTTATTTCGTAAATAGTAACATTTAGCTCATGTCTGATTTGACAGATAATTAGTTTTATCCTTCCGCTGAACGAATATGGTTGTGTATACACTTGAACGACGCTGGGAAATATTGCGACATTACTTTGAAAATCATGGTAATGCTGCAGAATGTGTGCGAAAATTGCGAGCGGATTTTGGAAGAAGAGAGGCACCGTCAGCTCCGTATGTTCGTTATCTTGTGAAAAAAGTGAAAGAAACTGGCATCCTCATCGATAAACCAAAGCGTGAAAAGCCAAAAACAGTGCGTACACCCGAGAATATTGCTGCTGCGGCAGAAAGTGTGCGTGAAGCGCCATCAACATCAATTCACCGTCGTTCTCAACAATTGAACATTTCGGAGACATCATTGAGACGAATTTTGCATAAAGACCTTGGTATGACGCCATACAAAGTCCAATTGGTTCAGGAGTTGAAGCCAACTGACCATCCAATGCGTTTTCGCTTCGCTAAGTGGGCCTGCGATCGACTTACAGAAGATGCTGATTTTGCCAAAAAAATCATCTTTACAAATGAAGCTCATTTTGATCTTGGCGGGTATGTAAACAAGCAAAATTGTCGCATTTGGGGCACAGAAAACCCGCACGCATACATTGAAAAGCCGGTGCACCCAAAACGAGCCACTGTTTGGTGCGAATTTTGGTCCAGAGGCATAATTGGGTCATTTTTCTTCGAAAATGAGCAAGGAGTGGTCGTCACAGTCAATGGCGATCGTTATCGGGCCATGTTGAACGAATTTTTGTTCACAAAAATTGAAGAGGAGGATATTGGCAACATTTGGTTTCAACAGGACGGCGCTACGTGCCACACAGCCGAAGCTACACTCGATGTTTTGCGCCCTGTTTTTGAAGATCGCATTATCAGCCGCAGAGCTGATGTCGTTTGGCCACCTCGGAGCTGCGATTTGACACCGTTGGACTATTATTTGTGGGGTGCCGTCAAAGATAAGTGTTACGCCGACAAGCCAGAGACAATTGACGCTTTAAAGGACAATATTCGTGAAGCCATTGGTGAAATACAGCTGTACACAATCGATAATGTGCTTAAAAATTGGACCAATCGTGTAGGCTACTGCATGGCCAGCCGAGGCAGCCATTTGAATGAAATTATTTTCCATTATTAACCGGAAGGATTGTACTTTCAAATAAAAAAATTAAATTTGAGAAAATATTCAGTAGTTTTTTTTATAACATTTTCAAAAAAAAAAAAATTATTTGGCGGACCCTTTATAACTCATGCTTTTCCGCATCTTTTCCCAACCGGAAAAGCTGACTTTCTTGAACACCAGGCCTCACAAAGTTATTTTCAGAAAGTGGTTAAAGCATTTGATAAATCTCTCAGACCTGAGGTTTGCACAGGACCCTTGATTTGTTTATTTCGGATTAAACACAATGCAGAGCCACGCAGCATGTCAAAGAGGCACTGTTTTTGTGAGACTATACTTTATTCGTGGTAATGTCGGTGTCTTATTGAATGAAGTTAACACTAATCCTGCAGCAATGCAAAGGCTGATACATCTTAGTTCTGGCATTCAAGATACGAGAGCTTATTGGTATAAACGAATGACAAAACTAGTAGCAATGGTTCAACAAATACATAGGTGTACCGACATTTTTCATGACTCTGAGTTCTGCCGATTTGTGGTAAAAGTGCATGGCAAGTCATTTCAGTTATATAATATTGGGTATATAACTTAATTCGTTTATTTAAGAACAACATGTACAATAGTATTATTCAAAGTATTGCCCATCTGAAGCTATGACTTTTTCCCATCTTTCTGGCAATTTGTGGATCCCATCCCAAAAGAACTGCGCCGGCTTGGCAGACAAGAATGAATAAAGCCAATTTGTGATATTCTGCTCTGATGTGAACCGTATTTCCGTGAGGGCGTTCTACATCGACCGGAACAAATGGTAGTCAGAAGGGGCTAGGTCTGGGCTATAAGGCGGGTGGGGTAAAACTTTCCATCCACTGTTTTTCAAATAGTTCTTAACCGGAATAGCAGCATGGGGCCGAGCGTTGTCATGATGGAAAATTATTGCCTCGTGTCTGGTCGCATATTCCGGGCGTTTTTCGGCTACTGCTCTCTTCAAACGGATTAATTGTGTTCGGTAGCGTTGTCCATTGATGGTTTTACCCGGTTTTAGCAGCTCATAATACAGCACACCCTTCTGATCCCACCAAATACAGAGCATTACCTTCGCGCCATGGATATTCGGCTTTGCCGTTGATTTGGCTGGTTGGCCGGGTTTCACATATGATTTTTTGCGCTTGGGGTTGTCGTAATGGATCCATTTTTCATCACCAGTAACAATCCGATGCAAAAATGACTTCCTTTTGTGGCATTCCAGCAGCATTTCGGACATGCAAAACCGCTTTTCGACGTCTCTCGGCTTGAGTTCATGTGGAACCCAATTTCCTTGCTTTTGAATATATCCCGCTGCTTTTAAACGTTTTGAAATGGCTGCTTGAGTTACACCCAAAGATTCTGCGAGCTCTTCTTGTGTTTGGCAACAATCTTAATAGAGTAATGCTTCCAGTTCTTCATCTTCAAACTTTTTTGGCTGCCCAGGACGTTCATCGTCTTCCAAGCCAAAATCACCCCTTTTGGCACGTTCGCTCAGCTAGCGCATGTTATATTAAATTTAAAAAAATCGAATCTTCTTGAGCTACAAGAGCAAGTACGTCCCAGTAGTACCACGTACCTTGCGTGTGTATGTCTTTATTTTATACTACTTTATGCACCAGGGAACTGTATTAAAAGAAGCGTTAGAAACAGACAGATGCCAGGACGAACGAAGAAAATGTTTCTTGATGTAAAAACGCGGAAAAATTCGTCCAGTTCTATTTAAGCGAAATATTGCTTACGCGTCCAGAAGCTCCCTCTATGATCACTGGCTCTGATCTGAATATTGTTAAGGAGGCGATAAACTATTACAGGCAGTTGAGTTCGTTACAAAGGGGATTTCCGCGGACTTCTACGTTACTCTTAGCAAGGTTATACCGCAAACTAAGTTTCGGTGAAGTGTTCACCGCGAGAATCTATTGAAGTCCAACTAAAAATTGAGTTACAAAAAAACAAGAACAAACGGTTTCAAAAAATTGAATTCAATTCGATTCTGGTGCTAGCAACCACATTAGATCCAAGGTTAAAATTACTCCATTGTAAAGATGATTTGGCTAAAAATAAATTAATTTCTTATTTGAATGGGTTCGTAAAAGATGGAAGAAAAGTTGCCAATATTTCAAATTCTTCCGAAGAGTTCGAAAAAGAAGAAAGAACTTTTGGTATTTGGACATACCATAAACATTTGACTAATCAGAACATTAAGTCTTCCTTCATCTTCACAACAACGGAGACTGAAATTTAAATGTATCTAGGGTCAGCTGTTGTGACGACTATTACCCAAAATCCGATCGAAATGTGGAATGGTATGAAAAATGTGTTTCAATGTTTTTATAACCAAGCTACACAATATTTACATATTGAGACTACATCAGTCACAAATGAACCACTTTTTTCTAAAGCCAGAGCAACGGTTGTCCAAGTTATTGTTTTTAAATTCTATTTTGAATAAATAAAATAATACTTTCTTTTGGGTAGAAGTTAGTCACTTAGTTACACAGACACAGTGCATGAGCACTTTATGTTTATTGTACTTATGCTCGTGTTTTATTCAGCTTTTAGGCTAGGAACGCCCTAACGATTTCGGTCGCACAATTTTTCAGCCACAAATGAGCTCATAATATTCTAAGAAATTACATTGCACTCTGACTAATTTTTTTTAATAGTAATGGGTAATAACAAATACGGTAGATAGCAACGCAAGTGCGTTCCTTCCAAGCCTGACTGGTGCGCACTTGTTTCTCCACTATATACTCAATAAAAAGTTTAAGAAAAGAGAAATAAGAAGTCCTTAGTTTTAACGTTTGGCCTTTAAAAAAACATTGATGTTTCGATACATCGACATCGATGTTTTCAAGGCCGATGTTTTTGGCATCGATGTTTGCGATGTTTTTACGATGTTTGCATCCCTACTTGTGAACTTAAAATGCACAAAATTCTTGATGCGTATATGAAACGTCCAGCTATGTATGTTTGGTTTATAGTTAATTTATTCGGGACGCTTTAGGCTCTTTTTTTTTAGCATTGCAGTACAAAGATAATGCTACATGTTTCCTCGATCTTAAGTAGCTTAAACCAATTTTCGGATGTAAAGTGATTGTCCCTGAGCTTGTGTTTGCCACGGTTTGCAAGGCCGAAGCCCGACCACCTGAGCCTATTTTATTACGCAAGGGAGAAGCCATGTCACTGCGTGGAGGTGTTTGTTTGTAGAGACATTCTCTTGCTGTTTTGTAGACCAGCACCCGCCGGTACATTCCACCTTACAAGACATCTGTTAGTCATTTGTTCAACCAACAGAAATTAAAATAAGAGCTATTTAGAATTAGGCCGAATTAAAATTAGGCATTTGTCCTAAAATATCGAGCATTTCATATATCCGTGTTACATCATCTTCCGAGTTTATTGGTTTTAATTCGTAAATCCACAGGGAGAATAGGCCCGGATAAGCATACCTACATTTCCCGAGCTCATGGCTGGCTTAATAATAGCTTATTCCATAGATGAGAAATGCTTTTACGTCATTATTATTACATAACTTCTAAAATATCTGCAGATTCTGAACGTGCGAATTGCCATTATACAACGTACATATGTACATATTAGTTTATTTAGAACAAGAATGTTGTTTTTTTCGAGTCACAAATCCAACATCAAAGAGACGCATTTGTAGGGCTGACAGATTAAATTATATGAAAATTTTGCCTTTTTTTCAGAAACCATTATTCCTTTTCCTTACATATTTTGTAATCATTTTCGACATCCGCCTTCCTTAAAAGTTTGTCCCGTACACTTCGGTACTTACATATGTATGTTCATACATACATACAATTTATGATGCCAAATCATCAGATCCCCAACGATGTTAAACGGTTAAAATATGCCAGTCATCGGGAAGTTTGTATAGGTATTTTGTTTTGTTGTATTTTTTTCATCGGCATATCCAAGAATTTTCGAATAATTTTTAGGGGAATCCCGGTGTAAATGTTATACCCAAAAGATTTGTACGAGTTCTTCGAAGGATCATACAGCAAAAGGCACTCTATTCTGGGAAAGAGAAAATGAAATCAGATAAGAAAATAAAAAAGTGAAATATTTTCTTAGAAAGTGATATCATCACAAACAGATGTACATAAGTACAATTATGAAATAAAAATGAACAAAAAGTTTCTTTTTTTATTGAATACTAGCTGACCCGGCCACACATTGCTGTGGCTCAGTAGTTACATATGTATATAGTATTGTACATACATTGAATCAATGTAAATATCGTTTCTCAGTTAAGAAAACTTGAATAAAAGTGCGCTGCACTTATTACATCTAAAAAAAAATGTTGACACTCTTACCAACTGTTCATCATCAATCTTTTTTTTTTTCCGTTAAAGATGATTAATTGAAATTGACTTTAACCAAGTCAAGTTGTGTGTTGTAACACAGAATAAATAGTATACAGAAGTCGCATCTCGGCCTGCGATGATTTTTCACTTTATGGTGCGGGCGGAACAACTGAAGGGAAGATCAAGCAACGAGAGAGCAAGCGTGATCAGAGAGTAACAACCAGAGAGCAGCCAGGATCAGAGAGAATCAACGAGAGAGCAATCTTAAAAAGTTTATGTGTGTGTGTGTATTGTGTTAAGGGAGCGCCGTGGCGCAGTGGGTAGTGTGTCGGCCGCTGACGTAAGATGAGCGAGTTCGGATCCCGATAACACCAACGCCATCGAATGATTATTTCGCGGCGTCCCTCCTCGGCGGGGTACTGGCAAAACCCCCCGTTGTATACTTGCCATGAAAAAGCTTCTCGGCTTCTCGGCCGTTCGGAATCGGCATTAAGCTTTAGGTTCCGTTCACTTATGTGAAAAAACAAATCGCACACAACATAAGTGAATAAAAAGAAGCTTGGCTTTGGCTCCACATGAGCTCCAACGCCATTTAAGGTGTCTGTCTGGCAGTACAATGGACCAGTATTTGTGTCTGATTGCTCCAACAGATAGCAGAAGCCTCCAACAAAAAAAAAAAAAAAAGTGTATTGTGTTGCTATCCCAACGTCGTGAATGCACGTGGTGTTGACAAAATTTTGTTTAGATTTAGTTTTAGATTTCTATATTTAGTTTTCTTCAGTTGAAAGTTGCGCTTGGTATTCGTACGCGTACTTTTTCGATGTAAACTAAAAGGGCCGGGCAACACCAATTAACGTTATTCCATTGTTTGGGATTTTTGTGCAAATTTCAATCTGATATATGTAGGGAAGAATAACCCAAAAACTTTAGTGCGACAGCATTTTAAGTTTGCGGGATTTAGTAAAATTTGTTTTCTCTGAAGCCCACGAGCAATGCTTCCTCAAGAGTACTAAGATCATGAAGTCCAATATTATTTCCTTATGATCAGAACATGTGAAAAACCATTCCGGTGTGGCAAATTTGCATTTGGATTTTATCAAGTTTTTTATACCAACAGTTTCCAACAACCAACAGGTTGTGTGTCAAAAATATTGCTAAACACTGTAATATGTTTCTTTCTAATTTCCAAGAAAATTTGTGAAGGAGCAACGAGGTTACCAAAATCTTTAAGAGAATTGTAATTTTTATGAAATATGAAAAGTTCACTAGGAACTGTAAGTACTTCGTCTTCTTTTCTCAATATAGAAACACAAATATCGCAGTTAATGTTCGGTATCATTTTGTAGACGATATTCCGTGCAGGGACGGGTTAAGAATATCCCTGCAGCGATACCTCTCGCTTGTCGTAAAAGGCGACTAAAACAAAGGTAAACAAAAATCACATCTAGGCAATTTAGAAAACACCAAGGTGAGCCTAGGGACACATATACCACCATTAAACTGCCCCACAAGTGTACATGCAAATCAGTGGGCTGACACGACTGGAGATCACCGGTGTTGTAAGAGTAAGATCAAACAAAAAAATATGGAGCATGTCCGTGTCACAAAAAAAAAAGCAGGCCGAAAAACAATTGGTGCAAAATGCAAAAACACCAGCATTTGATTGGCCTCAGCGATGAAGTAATCCCAATCCCACCGGGAAGCCTGCCGCTACTTTCTGAGGTCAAACCGGCGGACCCCACAAGCGGACCAGTAGGAATGCAGTTAAGTGCGAAGGTTATGGTCCTACACTTCTGACCATAACAACGCCGGAAAAAGGAAAAGAAGAAGAAGAAGATCATTTTGTAGACGATATAACCTATGAAGTATCTTAAAGAAATCTTAAAGAATTAAACCAAATCGATACTAAATTCCGAACAATTCTGAAAGTCATCATTTAATACGAAATCATCAATGATTTCTATGTTAATATCTATTTCAGAGTTTTCGTTTCGACTGAGTTCTTCATTATTTGTATCAGCTAAGTCCATGTTTGACAAAATATTTGAAAGCGTTTCAAATGTGGTATCACTCAGCTCTTCACAGTTACTATAAGAACTCAACTGCACTATATTTGCAGACATTAAGCGTGCTAATAAAGTGTTTATATCAGCAACTGAGGTGTTAATATTATTTCGACCCTTTTGTCTTAGAACCGAGATAATATTTTCGAGCTTATCTTGGTTTAATGCTCTTGTCATTAAAAAAAATATTTGTAATTTTTTTTGAAATAGCTCGTCTACTAATTGTAATACAGCGTTTAAGGTAAATTTCATTCCATCTAAAAAAAATACTTTTTTCTTTTTGTCAACAAATGAGATTTCATTGAGGTATTCAAGGAAGAATTTTATATATTCGTGTGATGGACTGTTAAGTTGAATTGCAGACTTATAACAATTCTTTGAAGATAGCGAACCACTATTTAGGCAGTCAAATATTTTGTCAATATTTCCTATGAAGCATGCCGTAGATAAACAAACTTCTTTTGAGCAACTTTTAAAGCCTACTGTCTCAATAACAGTTTTAATTGCTGCTTGAACAGTCCTACTAAAAATTTGGGTGGCTAGTTTTACTTTAATTTTATCGAAAGAGTTCGGAAATATGTGCTGGCTTGTAAGTTTAAGACACATTTTTGTATTAGATTTGCACTCCATTTCCCATAGTTCCTTAACTACTTTAAAACTAGCAACTCCATTTGGTGTTGTAAGGTCACATTGAAGCCAACCATTTCTTAATGATTTGATTAGATGTGGAAAATCATATACACAGAAAGTTTTACTACCATTATACATAAAATAGAATAAATAAATTTTCTAAAGTAGCTCCCAATTACAAGAAACACTTCCTGTTAGAGGACCCTTGGTCACAAATTACAACTTTAACTATGATGCCAAAACTGTTCAAAATTGCTAAATTTCGTAATATTATCTTTTTTAGTAAATCGGCAGAAAGTTAATTTTTTGAAACAAAGTAATTAAATGTAAGCGCCCAGTTGGAAAACATTGATTTAATCATAAAAACGCACAATTGTTTACCAATCTGGTTCGTTCTTTCAACCCCATTTTCCTCAAATCCATCCACTAAATCTAATTTGGAATTGTATCGCAATTCCCTTCTAATCGCCATTTCATCCATCAGCAGAATCATATTATTCTTTTCGTACTGGTTCAAATCTAAGCACTTCTTTTTCATTAACTCTAAACTGTTATTTTTAAAACCTGGTTGTAGGGAATTTACAGGGGCCCATCGATAAACAGTAGAGATATGTGGCAAATTTAGATGCAATTTATTTTTCAAAAATTGGTACGTTGACTGTGAGACATAATAAATGTTTTGAACCAAATCTTTTACATCTTGCTTATATTCTTTAGGTCGTGGACTAAGAAGAAGGTTGCAAAATGTTTTTAACTCCTTGCTTATTTGAAAAGAGTCGATGGTTTGAAATACGCTTGATTTTATTGCTATTTGTTTGCGGCTTTGGAGATTTTTATATTTTGCTACCATGTCGTAATATTTTTTTCTGTAAAAATTAGCTGATTTCAGATATTTTTCACAGTCATTACAACATCCATCTACGGAGTCACTTGTTCGGCTCTTTTTAGCTGGACAATCAAGCTCCAACGACTTGTAATCTTCCTCAATAACTTCTAAGTTAAATACCGGAACAGCTCCGAATTTCAATGTCAGAACTTGAGAAGTGATTGGCGCAAATCAACAATTTTTTTGTGTAATCTTTTGTTGGAATATTACATTTTTCTCGCCAAATTTGACCCATAGCTGAGTCATAGGGAGGAAACTTAAACATTCTTATCTTTTCACCATATCGCCTAGATTTACCGCATGTTTTTATGCAGCATCGAATGCCGGACTTTTGGAAAATTAAATATCAAAATACAAAGTAAAAATGGAGTCGATATATAAGCGCAGGAAAACACAACCATTCGCATGAAAGTACAATTCCCAAGTGATTTCGAATCCAATCCACACAATTGAAAACAAGAGAAGCAATACAACACCATGCAAGCTTACGATAGAAGAAGCTATCAATGCATACACACGCACACACACTTGCGTACACATCGTAAGCTGCTTTGCTCTCGTAGAAACAAAACCACCGAAAACGCACATGCTACTCTCTTTCGCTCGCACCAGCTTCTCAATTTTTTGTATACTCTCTTGCATGTTCTCATGCTTGTACTCTCTGTTCAATAGGGTGCCAATATTGGAACCCTAGAACAAAATTTGCTTTGTATGAGATGCAACTTCTGTATACTATTTATTCTGTCACTCGTCAGAATTCCTCGTCTTCAATTCTGAAGCAATGGGTACAGAGTTTTGGAAAATTTAAATGAAGCACAAACGAGCATACATTTTTTTAGCTTATATTTCGTTACAAATTACTCAATTGAAAGATTGATTTTTTATAAAATGATATTTATAAATGATAAAATAATTAAATAACTTTTCTATTTATTTATAAATTATAATTTGAGTTTTATAAATGAGGTTGATAAGTGTTTTTTTAAACAGTTCAATAATTATTTTCATTATTTTAAAATATTATTATAATTTGTAATTTTAATTTACCTAAGTGCTTATTAGTGCACAATATTTTTGGTTAGGCCGTCTTTTTCTAATACAAATAGATTTAATTGTTTCCCGACACGTGTATGTAGGTGTAGGTATAGGTAGGACAACATGGGAGAAACACGTTTTTTCCAAGTCCAAGTCGCAAATGGACATTGTTTGGCTCTAAGACTTATTTGTGCTCCTTAGGGAAGCCAAACGAATCGGAAATTGAAGGCAACAGGACGATTCCACCTTCATTTTTTTTTGGTCAAAATAGTAGCTTCATTTTCGGTGATCCTTGTGATGACTAAACATCTACCGTCGCATAATCCAGTTGGATTCAAATTACGAAGCAGAATAACAAGGGAACCAGTCTTTAACTGAAGACTGTGTGGTGTTACTGTTATATCTAGAGAATTTAAAAACTTTTTTGGAAAATTAAGAGCTTCATTTTCATCTACAATAATGTCCATTGATTTAAATGAAATCAGATAACCTGGTAACAATTGTTTTATTGGAAGTTAATTTCGTCGACAATAACATTTTTTGTTGCCAAAAAATGTGAACCTGTCACATCCATTTAAATGAAATGTACATGTTTCGTCCCCAAAAAAGGGAACGTAGAATTACCTTAAGGGGGCCCGGCTTACATATTGTTATTAGATTGAAGCTTTTCGTATAAAATTATCTTCTACAATTATCAAGGCCACCTATTTGTAGGGAAAAAATGCCCTTTTGTTATTGCTATGAGGTGCATTTCAAGCAAGAAATGTTTTGACCATTTACTTACCTATAAATTCTAAAGCATGCTTATTATCTTGATACGATTATTTGTATCACGTGCAACAATCGTTTTTGCTTCCTTTAATGAATACAACTATCACTCTCTCATACCTTTACATAAATCTACCGCCAATCTCCGATTCCTACAAAAAAATTGATCACTTAGCAACAGTTGTGTTCGAAATTAAGTGGATTCATTAGACCACGTTAAATCTACCATAAGGAAACATAAAGTCCAAGGAAAGAAAAGAGGCAAGCCGATAAACGAAGGACTAACGGCTTCAACTAATTTACCCGAAGACGTACACTGTAATTAATCAAGGGAAATGGGGCGGAATACCCAATTTCTCTGTATTATTGGGTTGGCAAGAAAGTAATTTCGGTTTTGTAGTGTGAAATAAAACTCAATTTTTTTATAGAAACAACAAGTTTTAATCAATTATATATTTTCCATTTTGTTCGATGATCTTTTGCCATCTTTCTTGCTAACTTTATGATTCCGCGCTCATAGAACTTCTGGTCCTTATCATCAAAAAACTGAACGACGTGTGATTTCAGATCGTCATCATTACTGAAAGTTTTACCATTCAAAGAATTTTGTAAAGCTCGAAATAAATGGTAATCAGATGACGCCAGGTCAGGGCTGTATGGGGGTTGCAACATTACTTCCCAACCAAGCTCCAATAATTTCTTACGAGTTACCAAAGATGTGTGAGGCTTTGCATTATCATGGTGGAACACAATTCCTTTGCGATTTGCCAATTCTGGCCGTTTTTCTTTGATTGCTTCATCCAGTTTCATCAGCTGTTGACAGTAAACATCTGAATTGATCGTCTGATTTCTTGGAAGCAGCTCAAAATACACAACACCTTTGTAGTCCCACCAAACTGACAGCATGACCTTTTTTTGATGCAAGTCAGCTTTCGATGTGGTTTGTGCTGGTTCATCACGCTTGGACCATGATCGTTTTTTAACAATGTTACTGTATAAGACCCATTTTTCGTCACCAGTTATGATTCGCTTCAAAAAAGGGTCGAGTTCATTGCGCTTGAGATGAATATCGCAAATATTGATGCGTTGTGTTAAAAATTATGTACACAGCAATTCCTATACAGAAACCTATTCTTTACACACAACCATTTCAATTCACACAGCCATTCTTTTCTCTTAAACGCACACACCCTAACGCATTAATGTAAAACTTATGTAATTAAAACCCCTTTGGTACATTTTGTCATGTTAACATTGCAGATTTAGTTAGTCACAAAATAAAGTTCATTGAAGTCAGTCTTGGTCTTTCACTCCCCCTAAAGTATACCGGTCTCGTTGATAATCCGGGAGAAAGGCGAACAAAGACGTACATTTGTGACTCAGGAAACAAATACATATATTCAAAGTGAAAAAGAAATGCCATCAAAAACATAACTTGTAAAAAAAACCAAGTCTCGCAACTCAGTTCTTCTATCGTAAAAAGTTGTGAGATCTATGTAATACCAAGTCGGTTAATTTATTCAGCCCCTACTTAAGGGACCTTCTGTCTTAAGTTATTACGTAATTAGCTAACCTAACAACATCTTATAGTGACCATATTACAATAATATTAAAAATCTTTTATGTTTTAAATAAATAGATTGACTTGTCCATCGCATGCATCTCACAAGTAATACATATTATATTAAATTAGATTGTTTAGTGCGATTGCCAAGTCAATCTATTTATTTAAAACATAAAAGATTTTTAATATTATTGTAATATGGTCACTATAAGATGTTGTTAGGTTAGCTAATTACGTAATAACTTAAGACAGAAGGTCCCTTAAGTAGGGGCTGAATAAATTAACCGACTTGGTATTACATAGATCTCACAACTTTTTACGATAGAAGAACTGAGTTGCGAGACTTGGTTTTTTTTACAAGTTATGTTTTTGATGGCATCTTATTTCTTTTTGTAGATAGTCCTACTTTTCTTCCTTTCCGGTACCTTCTACTTTTTGAATACCAACAACATATTTTCTTAAAGCCCACTCTGTGTCTTATGAGCTTTTCTTATTTTTGTAGGTTGTCTTCCTCTTTTTCTTTTCCGGTACTACTTCTTGAGCTTCAGCTGCAGTTTTTCTCAAAGCCCACTCCCTGTCTCTATGGGCTTTTCTCGGAGTCTTTGATGTTACAATTTTTGTCAAGTCTGGACGGTAAATGCTTCTTAATCTATTGTATTCACAAATTGAGGATTCCTGCGCTTTAATATTTCCAAAGTCGACATTAATTAGATGTAAGCCGCCCAGACTTGTAACTCTCGAAAGTGCCACGTTAGCTCGACCGGATGTGAATACTGCAGAACCGATATCCATCAGCGCATTATTTAGACTTAGGCCCTGACTTTTGTGTATAGTTATGGCATAGGCTATACATATAGGAAACTGTTCGCGATGAACATAAGCTCTATTAATAATTTCAAATTTAGTTTTGACCGGACCAAGCTCGTAAACCTGTTCTTTATCAAATGTAATGTATATTTTCTTAATTATTTTTGTATTTTCCGGATCAACCTTTACTCTTTGCACTATACCGATAGAACCATTAACTAAACCAAGACTCACGTCAATATTTCACCTTAACATGACTCTTGCTCCTATTTTTATAATTATGTGCTCTTCTAGGCCCGCAGTCATAGAAGCATCGTCTTCATAATTTTTTATTCATTCACGAGCTCTTTTTGTTAGGTATCTGGGGCAATCTATGCTATCTACAGCTGTAAGTTTTATTTCGGGATGTGGGAGAGATCTAAGCATTGCAGTATTTAATTGTTGACACATGTTTTTTGTAGGGAATAAGCAAACGGTATCATCAGGAAGTTTCGAGAGGTGTTCAATTATTTCAATCAATCTGTTTTCATTTGAATTGGTTTTTAGAGTTATTAATCTAGTCGAGAGTAAGTCGCGGTCTTTTTGTGTAGTCACACCTAATCTTATTCTATTTAGCATTTCAACAAAGTTAGAA
Organism: Merodon equestris; assembly: GCA_958301585.1. Lineage (NCBI taxonomy): Eukaryota > Metazoa > Arthropoda > Insecta > Diptera > Syrphidae > Merodon > Merodon equestris. Next base: position 152,586,396 of record OY284413.1, on the reverse strand, counting down.
TCATTGAGCTGTCGCATGTTAATAGTAAGTTCATCGTATACGAACAGTTCAATCCACAGATTCGGCATACTGAGGGAACCTAACAACTTGTTAGTTTCAGCAGTTGAGAGTTTTTCAAAAGGTGACTTTTCTCTTACCGGCGGAAGCTGTAAAAGATCCCCGAAAAGTACAAGATGTGGAGTACAAGCGGAAAGTGGTTTGAGTGTTCTCATTGGCTCGGACTTCTATTGGACCGCTGTAACTGGCCAACAACGACGCATTACATCCACGTTGAGAGCGGTGAAGACCATTTTTGGTTGGACCTTGCAAGGAACGCAAAAGTCCTGTGGTAAGATTACTGAATCAGACAGTTACTTAAATTCTTCTTCGTTCTCTTTGCTAAGCACCAGCCTGCATCTGCCTGTTTTGAGCCGTAGCGACTTAACAGCGTTTTGGTCACTGGAAACCATCGGTATCCAAAGTGAAGAAGCTGAAAAACATCAGCAAGCTGAGTCTTTAATCGCCGAAAGCATCTCCAAGAAAGGTCCACGTTACGAAGCCAAGCTACCGTGGAAAAACATAGTATACGAGTATTCAGTGGGAAATAATAGAAAAGAAGCTGTGCGACGGTTGGAGTCTCTCTCAAGGCGATTGTCAAGAACTCCTGAAAAGTTTAACGAATATAATGCTGCAATAAGGAAACTGGTTGCAGATGGATTACCCGAGGTGGTAGTTCCAGAAGTTATGAATGAGTCGAAACGAATATTTTACCTTCCCCACCGTCCGGTGTACAAGGAGGAAAGCACAACAACGAAAATGAGTATAGTATTCGACGCTTCTGCATGCACTGAAGATTGCCCATCTCTAAACAGCTTACTGCAAGTAGGAGTAAATCTTCTACCGGACGTACTCAAGGTTTTACTGAATTTCAGACTAGGCCGTTTTGGGGTAGTAGCCGATGTAGAAAAGGCCTTTCTACAAATATTGCTGAGTGAAAAAGATCGTGACAGTCATCGTTTCATTTGGTTCTCTCCAACAAAGTCTTCGGAATATCAGGATTATCGAATGACAAGGGTCACATTTTCATAGATCATCACTTGGTTCGACGGAGGCCCCAACTATGCAAAAGGTCTTAGGATTAGAGTGGTACGTATTGAGCGATGAGATAACTGTTCCATTAACATCAGTAGAGAACTTGCTTGCATCCAATTTGGCAAGGGGAAGCAAGCGTACGGTGCTTCAAACCATCGCCAAAATATTTGATCCCTTGGGTATGCTTGGTCCGACGGTCATCAAAGTGAAAATTTTGTTTCAAGCAATTTGGAAGCGAAAGCTTTCATGGGATGGGTCCTATCTACAGATTTACTGTCCGAATGGGAAGACTGTATTAGAAGTATTCTGCAGCTAAAGGGTATATCCATTCCTCGATCACCGCCGGCGTTCTCCTCACAAAGTGTCATAGAGATCCATATATTCGCTGATGCCAGCATGAAAGCATACGGGACGGTGGCATACATCAAGTATAAAGGTCCTACGGGTGAATGGAATGTGTCGTTTTTGTGTGCCAAGAGCAGAGTGGCTCCCTTAAAGATGGATGGGTCGAATTACGTTACCGAAATTGGAACTAACTGCTGCATTAATAGCTGCTCGATTATGTGCATACCTAAAGAAATCGCTTAAAGTCTCCGTACATAAATTCTTTATGTGGGCAGATTCAAAAATTGCTCTGAGCTGGATACAAGGGGAGGTGGGCCGATGGAAGCCATATGTCGAAGGCCGTGTAGCCGAAATACGCCGTCATACTTCTGCATCCGCCTGGAAACATTGTCGAGGTAAGGAAAACCCAGCGGAATTACTTACACGGGGCGTATCTGGAGAACATCTTAGAACTTCAACGTTGTGGGCCCAGGGGCTGATGTGGCTCACAGAAGATGTTGAATACAATAACGATGAAAACTTTTCGTATTTGGACGACAAATGTAAAATATCACTACTGGCGCAAGTAAAGGTTTTGGAATATGATCCAGAGAAACCACTTCTGACCTACAGCGACTACAGTAGCTGGGAGCGGTTGTTGCGAGTAACCGGTTACGTTCTGCGTTTCGTGCCCAGTTGTCAGGGGAAAAGGGGGAGAAGCACACATTTATCTGCTGATGAACTCAATGATGCCGAAACATATTGGCTAAGGTACTTGCAACTTAATAAATTCTCTAAAGAAGTTTTAAATTTACAGAAAGAAAAACTGGTATCTGGAGATTCTAAGATCGCACAGCTTGCTCCCTTTCTCGATCAAGATGGGCTAATGCGAGTGGGTGGCAGATTTCATTGTTTAGAGGAATCAATTAACTTTAAACATCCCATTCTACTACCACCCAATTCCTACATTACGGAGCTCATAGTTAACCATCATCATTTTAAAACTTTGCATGGCGGCGTAAATATCGTGTTAGCGGAGATGAGGCGAAAATTCTGGATCCTAAAGGGAAGACAGTTGGTGAAAAAGTTACTGCGGAAATGTGTCACTTGTCAAAAGCTTTGGGGTAAGCCTGCTGCGCAACCATTTGGGCCTTTACCGGTCGAGAGGTTAAAATTATCGAGGCCTTTTGACAACGTTGGCGTGGACTTCGCGGGACCCCTTTATTGTTTTAATCGCTTCAAAGAAGAAATGAATAAAGTGTACTTGATGGTGTTCACATGTGCGGCCGTTCGTGCCGTCCATTTGGAGATGGTGTTAAACTTGTCCACCGAAAGCTGTCTGATGGGACTCAGGAGGTTCATCGCCAGAAGAGGTATACCCAGCGTTATATTTTCAGATAATGCGAAGACTTTCCGTAGAGCGGCTATGGAGCTAAACGACGCCAATCATCCCTTTGAGACTGAAGATTTCCAAGGTTTCCTGTCTAACAAACGCATCAGATGGAAGTTTATTGTTGAGCGAGCTCCATGGTGGGGCGGATTTTGGGAGCGCCTTATTCGCACAATTAAAAACATTTTAAAAGCGGTTATTGGAAACGCGAAGTTAAGCCTTGAGCATCTGAGAACATTGGTCATCGAAGCAGAAGGTATAGTAAACGCTCGCCCCTTAACATACATAAGTAGCGACTCAGTAGATATTGCACCTCTAACCCCGGCGGATTTCTTGCAAATTAAATGTGAGGGTCCAAAAAATGTTCGTGATTATAGTCCAGATTGCAACGATCTTCAGCAGCTTTGGAGACAACGAATGAAATATACAAGAATGCTACTCAAGCGCTGGCGAACAGAGTACATGCAGCTTCTACGCTCTTTTCACCACATCAAGAACAGCTCCTCGAAAGATGTCCACAAAGGTGATGTGATCCTCGTTTTCGATTCAGGAAGGCCAAGGATAAACTGAAGGCTAGCTGTCATTGTAGATTCGTTTCTAGGTCGTGACGGGAGAGTCAGAGCTTGTGAGATACGCTTTGCAGATGGCGGTCGAACTAGAAGACCAGTTCAATTATTGTATCCATTAGAGGTTTCCGGAACTTCGCCGGTGGGAGAATGTTAAAAATTATGTACGCAGCAATTCCTATACAGAAACCTATTCATTACACACAACCATTTCAATTCACACAGTCATTCTTTTCTCTTAAACGCACACACCCTAACGCATTAATGTAAAACTTATGTAATTAAAACCCCTTTGGTACATTTTGTCATGTTAACATTGCAGATTTAGTTAGTCACAAAATAAAGTTCATTGAAGTCAGTCTTGGTCTTTCACTCCCCCTAAAGTACACCGGTCTCGTTGATAATCCTTTATTATACGTTGTGTTAATTGAATCTCTTTCAATTCATGCGGCACCCAAATATCGAGCTTCTTAACGAACCCATGACATTTTAAATGATTTTCAATTGTTGTGTGCGATACATTTAACCTCTCTGCCATCTCACGAACTGTTATATGACGATCCTCTTCAATTATGGCTTTGATTTGGTCATCATCAACCTCAGTTGGTCGACCAGAACGTTGATCATCCTTAAGTGAAAAATCCCCAGAACGGAATTTTTTAAACCAATTCTGACACGTGCGCTCTGTTATGCAATCAACACCATAAACTTCACATATCTCTTTGTGAGCCTCAGCAGCTTTCTTTCCTTTACGGAAATAAAAAAGTAAAATATGCCGAAAATGTTCGTTTTTGCACTCCATGTTAAAATTTACCTTAAAATGACAGCTACACACAAAATTACGCACAACTTGCTTGTAAGCTAACTTCACTGTGAATGATATCAAATGTCAAAAGGAAAAAATCATGACACTGACAGAAGTAATTTAAAAGGATCACAACACGATCTATGTGTAAGCACCGAAAATACTTTCTTGCCAACCCAATATATTGCTTGTCAAATCGATTTTCGATTTGGGAATTTAAGGCCAGATTATTTTTGTTTCTTATATTTTTGTTTTGAAACTGAAAAACTTTAAGAATATAACGTTGATGATGACTTTAAGAATATAACGTTCAAAACGCTTAAACATTTTGAAAATACAATATTTTCACTCAGAGTGCGATAAAAGCCCCTCTAGAATGCCAGGAGATATTATGTAGATATTTTTGTACAGAAAAAAATACACTCCACCAAAGTAGTAATTTTCCTTTGAAGGGCAAAAAAAAAAATTTCCACATGTATCGTATTACAAGATCACGCATGAATGCCAAGAAATTTATAAAAAAAACACGGCACTAAATGATTGGGGATCTATCTTCAACAAATGCATTGGATGTTTCGATGTGAATATTGTAAGTCAGCGTCTGACCGGCACTCAGTATTATATATATAATTCAATTTTGATTGAAAAGTGAGTCTTAACGAAATTTCTAACCATTAAGGGGGGAATACGGTTTTTAAATTTTTTTTTTCGATTTTTATTTTTTTATTTTAAATGAATGCATAATATCTCAAGAATGTTGTGTCTAATCGGAACAAAATTGACGAAGTTATGACTATTTTTATACCTACCTGACTCGAGCGCGCTATTGTTATTGTTTAGTGTTCAAAACTTTAAAGCATTTTTCCCACAACTCACGTTTTCAAAGTCGGTGCCCCTCATAACTTCAAAACTGCTGCACCGATCGTTTTGAAATTTTGAACACTGTTTCTGTACATAATTTACGAGGTAACGCTGGACAGTTTTTTTCAAATTTGTTAATATTTTTCATTTTACAATAACAAACGAACCGATTTTTCGCAAAAAAAAATTTTCGTTTTTTCCTTCAAAGTGTTCCCAAAAAGTGAAAAATTGAAATTTCGAAAATCCCCCCCAGCGTTACCTGGGCAAAACGATTATCTAACGATTTTGATTTTTTGATATCATATGATCCAGCACCGAGATATGAGGGGCACCGCAATTCAACTTTTTTCCGAGACGCTCCAGATTAATTGCTGCCATTGCCGTATTTTTTAATATTTCTCGATGAAAATTTTACACAATATTCTTCAAATGTCATACTATTATGTATCTTTGGTTTTATTAAATAGATTTTAACTGTTTCATAAAAAAAAATCACAAAAATTTGCCTATTTTTACACGAATTAGCCGTATTCCTCCCTTAAAACATAAAAAAAAAAGAAATGGTTGCAAAATAAATTGGACACTGATAGGCTTAATCCTTATGGCCGCCTCGAAATGGATAGACCTGTATTTCAGTCACACTCTCAGCTACCGTGATAATATTTATAGCTAAACTTACCGGAAGAACACGAGTTGGAGTCCGTACATCACTAACCTTCACTCAGTCGGGTCGCATTGACACACTTAAGTTTGTGAAAAAAAAAACTCCTTGAGTTTGGCATGTTGATTGATAACAAAAGTTATTATCGTATTCGTCCACCATCTACATTTCAGAATGTTGCTGTTAAAAGTGGGTGCCTCAGCCCCACCCAGGACTCTATAAAGATTCGTTTGAATTGGCTTATCAGGCGTTAAACAAAGTGACCCTGTGCTTCTTTACCGATTTTTTTCTCTGGCTTTGGATTTTAAACAAATCCACTGACAGGTGGTAGACAAGTAAAATAATATATTTGTTTTTGGAAAATAGAGAAAAAAAAATTAGGTTCTCTCACGTACAATAGTTTTTTTTTTTATGCATTTTGCAGTAGGTGCCTCGCGTGTTCTTCCTTAAATGGATTGAATATTGTGCGGTTATACAATTTTTCGTTTTAGATGGATTAACCGCTAAGGAAATTCAACTGAAATTGAAAAAAAAAATACGGGGACGCTTCTTCGATGTCAAACGTTAAAAATCTCTCAAAAACAACCTACATACGTGAAGGACGACCAACGCAACCATAGCGGAAACAATCAAAAAAGTACATAATAGACGAGTGAAAGTGAGTTAGATAGCTAAAGCTGTTGATCAATGATCAATGCACAAAGAATTAGGGATGCGAAGGCTCTGCGCAACATGGGTGCCGCATTTACTGAATGCAGATTTTCGTAACAATCTGATAGAGCATTCCATGGTCACGTACAGAGAAATTCAACTAATTTTTTATTACAATAAAGCGTCTAATTTTAAGTGCGTGAAAGGGACATGTCATGTGCTAATTTTATTCAATACTTTATATATTAGCCTTTCATTATGTGCAAACATTAAGACGGTATTTTTTTTTTAATATTTTTAAAAAATTAAGAAAGTAGTCACGTAACAGACGCCTCTATTCAACCAATATTAATTGATATTTTTACATTAAAATTTTAGCGAAATTATAAGGAATAGATTATAGATATATGAGAAGTAAATGAAGAGTGATTATCAAAGTCAATATTAAGGAGAAAAAAAAAATCAAAAAACACTGTTAGGCTGAGTTCCAAAACGCAGTACTGCAACGTCAAGAGTTCTAAATCGCAAACATTGGGCAGCGATGCAATATATCGCGTTCTAAAACGCAACAATAAGGAAACCGCAGCGCAAACAAAAGCAAGGAACGCATCATAAACTATCGCGATGCGACGAAATTTGACATCTAATTTGAATTGTTTAATACCCTCAAAAATGGAAGCAGCATTAACAGAATCGTAAGAATTTAATTAAAAATTATTTGTTTCTTACTATTTTATGTTTACACAGGAACAAAAGATGGACAAACTATTATAAGGGGTCCGCCATCTAACGTTTTTTTTTTCAAGTAGTGCTTATTTCGTGAATGGTAACACTTAGCTCATGTCTGATTTGACAGATAATTAGTTTTATCCTTCCGCTGAACGAATATGGTTGTGTATACGCTTGAACAACGCTGGGAAATATTGCGACATTACTTTGAAAATCATGGTAATGTTGCAGAATGTGTGCGAAAATTGCGTACGGATTTTGGAAGAAGAGAAGCACCGTCAGCTCCGTATGTTCGTTATCTTGTGAAAAAAGTGAAAGAAACTGGCATCCTCATCGATAAACCAAAGCGTGAAAAGCCAAAAACAGTGAGTACACCCGAGAATATTGCTGCTGCGGCAGAAAGTGTGCGTGAAGCGCCATCAACATCAATTCACCGTCGTTCTCAACAATTGAACATTTCGGAGACATCATTGAGACGAATTTTGCATAAAGACCTTGGTATGACGCCATACAAAGTCCAATTGGTTCAGGAGTTGAAGCCAACTGACCATCCAATGCGTTTTCGCTTCGCTAAGTGGGCCTGCGATCGACTTACAGAAGATGCCGATTTTGTCAAAAAAATCATCTTTTCAGGTGAAGCTCATTTTGATCTTGGCGGGTATGTAAACAAGCAAAATTGTCGCATTTGGGGCACAGAAAACCCGCACGCATATATTGAAAAGCCGGTGCACCCAAAACGAGCCACTGTTTGGTGCGGATTTTGGTCCAGAGGCATAATTGGGTCATTTTTCTTCGAAAATGAGCAAGCAGTGGCCGTTACAGTCAATGGCGATCGTTATCGGGCCATGTTGAACCAATTTTTGTTCACAAAAATTGAAATTGGTTTCAACAGGACGGCGCTACGTGCCACACAGCCGAAGCTACACTCCATGTTTTGCGCCCTGTTTTTGAAGATCGCATTATCAGCTGCAGAGCTGGTGTCATTTGGCCACCTCAGAGCTGCGATTTGACACCGTTGGACTATTATTTATGGGGTGCCGTCAAAGATAAGTGTTACGCCGACAAGCCAGAGACAATTGACGTTTTAAAAGACAATATTCGTGAAGCCATTGGTGAAATACAGCTGCACACAATCGATAATGTGCTTAAAAATTGGACCGATCGTGTAGGCTACTGTAGGCCGAGGCAGCCATTTGAATGAAATTATTTTCCATTATTAACCGGAAGGATTGTACTTTCAAATAAAAAAAAGAGATTTGAGAAAATATTCAGTAGTTTTTTTCATAGCATTTTCAAAAAAAAAATTATTTGGCGGACCCTTTATTAAGTTGTTAATAGACACCGGCTGCGATATTAGAAATTTCTGAAGCAGAAAGATAAATGGCTTAGGTTTTTAGTACCAATTAAGATGCCAATTCAGCAAAATCTTTGGCGGATCGGACCACAACGTTATTATTGTGTTTTTCATTACGTAAAGATATTAACTTGACAAAATAACGGTATTTAAACTCCGAAACAGGTCCATTTTTAACCTCAATTTTAGTACTTCAGCTGGCGGCGAAGATGAACTTTCGTTTACGCTTAGAATAATGTCATATAACTCATTTAAAAAAAACATATTGTATATGGTGTCTTTATCTTTAGCATTAGCATCAGAACATATGATATACTTATGCTTCACAACTAACTTTGTAGAAACTTGCCGCTGTAAACAGCATGACACTAGATCGAGACCAAAGTGCGCTCTGAATTTCATTTTGATACTCACAGCCAGAAAACATTGCAAAGTCAACTTGAAGGATTCGAACATTTTCATTCCCATTGTCATGTCGGAATTCAACTGCTTGTATTCGTTTTAAATTAACGTGACGAATCATCTTCGGGTTAGACTCAATTAGTTTTTTTGTAAGTTCACCTTCGCTGGTTAAATTGGGAATCAGGCGCATTTTATGTTCAGAATTTTTCTCCCAAATACATGATCTACTCAATTCTAGAGTCTGAACAATTTTTTGCCCATATCAACAATTATCACATTCATTTGTCAAACAATTTAAATTCATAGAAGCGTTACATAAGATCTTACGAGGGTGGTCCGATAAGTACTTAGCCTCACCGCTAGATGACGCCAGTATCGCAAGAGCAACTTACTATCTACTCTCTACTATTCTAGTAGATTGCTACTGTGGACATTTCAGCCGAATTAGACTCGTAGTTTTGTTTTGACCGCGTGTGGAAGCGGGAGTGTCCCCGGATTTTAGAAAAATGGAAAAAGAGCAATATCGGTCGGTGATTCGATTCTTGTTTTTAGAAGGGGAATCAAAGAGTTTGGATGCTGTGTACGGTGACTCTTCTCCTTCGATGGCGACCATCAAAAATTGGTTTAACGAGTTTCAACGTGGTCGCACGTCGGTTTTTGATGAGCCACGTCCAGGTGCCCCGAAAACGGCTACCACGGAGGATAATGTGACAAAAATCCACGATCTCGTATTGGCAGACCGCCGATTGAAGGTGCGCGAGATAGCTGAGACATTAGGCATTTCAAAATATCGCGTGAGTCATATCCTGCATGAAATTTTGGGCATGAGAAAGCTGTCGGCGCATGGGTGCCGCGTTTGCTCACTCCGGGCAACAAGCGCAACCATGAGACCACTTCAAAGCAGTGTTTGTCGCTGTTTAAGCGCAATCCTTGATTTCTGCGTCGTTTCGTGACAGTCGACGAAACATGGATCCACTGGTACAGACCAGACACCAAGGCACAGTTGAAACAGCTCCGAAGAAGGCGGAAAGGTAATGGCCACCGTTTTCTGGGATTCACAAAGTGTGATCCACATCGACTACCTGGAGAAGGGAAAACGGTCACAGGGCTGTACTATGCCAAATTATTGGGCCGATTCGATGCCGAATTGAAGAAAAAACTTCCCCCTTGGCGAAGAAAAATGTGTTCTTCCACCATGATAACGCACCGGCTCACACCTCCGCCCTCACCACGGCCAAATTGGTCGAATTGGGCTACGAACTGCTGCCCTATCCACCGTATTCTTCAGATTTGGCCCCGTGCGACTTCTTTTTGTTTCCAAACTTGAAAAAGTCATTCGCCGTGCAGAAATTTCAGTCGAATGAGGAGGTCATCACCGCCACGGAGGCCTACTTTGCAGACCTCGAGAAAACGTATTTTTTCAGACGGGTTAAAGAAGTTGGAGCATCGCTGGGTCAAGTGTATCGAGCTAGAAGGAGACTATATTGAAAAATGAATCGCCATTTCTCCAAAATTTTTGTTTTTCTTTTGTAGGCTAAGTACTTATCGGACCACCCTCGTATTCCATCAGTCATTGGTGTAGTTTTCTTTAAAACGTTTTAGTTTTAAGGTAAAATTTTCATGAACTATACATCTACACTGATCTTTCATAACCAATACTTTTTTTTTAATTTTGAAAAACCGATTTCAAAATCGCCTATCGTTGCTTGGATATCATGTGCATGATATCCGGGTGAAAGTTAAATGATTTCATAGCCTTGTATTGTGAATATTCACTTGAAATGCTAGCATGTGGATTTTCGGCCCTTGTAATGTTTATCTTACTAGTTCTGTGACTAGCTTATTTTTCTTTCTAGGAGGACGTAGAAACTTCACTAATATTAATATTAATAACCTCAGAGCGCTTCTTAGCTCTTTGTTATCTTTTTACATCCCTTGCTTTACGTCGTAAGGTTACTAACTCGCTCCGAGAAGATTGTTCCCATTTTCTTTTCCTCAAGTCAGCGATCCTCTTCGATTTTTTGGCTTTAATCTTTGGGGATGTATGGCTCTTTTATTTTTGAATAGTTTTCTCATGCGAAGGGCACTAGTTGATGCTGATTATTTCTTGATGTTCCTTAGTAAAATTTATTGAAAATTAATGAATAAGTTAAGACATTAATAAGTAAAACACAAGTTCGGTAAAATGCGTCAAGTACAGACACTTTTTATCATCAAGTAATAAAAAACAACAATTTCAGTCCCAACTCAACTCCTGTGTTGTCCATGACATATAACCCAAAATAACAATAAAAAAAGTAGATGACATAATAGTAAATACAAGGAGACAGTCAGTTCACTTTCAAGTGTTAATTTTGTGAAGCCCTTCAAATATCAGACAACTTGGAAATCATGGTTACAATAGTACAAGTGGTTCAGCATAGCGGCACAATTGGACAAAAATCATCAGACGTACAAGTTGCCACATTTATGTGCTGCATTGGCAGGGACGCTGCAACTATATTTGATTCATTCGCCGTAACAGATGCCCAGCGGCTGAACATTACTTTCATCCAATCAAAATTGGATGAGTATTATTCACCAAAGGTGAACATAACCTTTGAAAGATATACTTTCAACAGAATACGACAAAATGAAGGTGAAAGCTTTGATGATTTCCTAACTTAAATAAAAAAACAAGCTAAAAAATGTTCATTCAAAAACTAGAAGAGTCACTACTGAGAGACAAAATAATAGTCGGCATCAAGAATGATAACATTGAAAAGCTACTGTCAGAAGGTGAAGTAAGCTTAAAAAAAGCCATCAAGATATGCCGAGCAAGTGAGATGGCATCACAACAATCAAAAGAGCTCCACAATACGGATAATGCAAAGGTAGATGTCATAAAAAAATATACATCACGTAGGAAATACGTTTTGAGAAGTTCTGCTATAAACGAAGAAGTAAGCAAACACTAAGAAAAAAGCTCACACAGCTCGAAGAGCGAATGTCCAAGCGAACTATTCGTCTTCTCAGTAGAGAAATCAGCAACAAACAAAGACGAGAACAATAACTGGTACGAAGAAATTACTATCGGTGGCAAGAAATTAAAAGTAAAACTCGACTCGGCGGCACAATGCAATATTTTGCCCTTAAATTTAATAGATGAAAACAAAAAACATAAAATACAAAAAACAAACATTAAATTAGTTTCGGAGGTACAAAAGCGGATGTGTGCGGAGAAGTGATCCTCAAATTTGTAGTGCGAAAAGAAAAATATACGATGAAGTTAATTTTAGTAAACAAATTCGCCAATTGTGAACCAATCCTTGGGAAAAAACGGTTGTGAAAAACTGTGAAAAACATTTACGATATCGACTTAATTGAAAATCCGTCATTCTAGCATTACGCTCCTAGAAGAATTCCACATGCAATCCGCAATCCGTAAAATCGAAAATTGACGAAATGCTTCAATTAGGTGTACTTGTAAGAACAAGCGAGGTCACACGCGCCGTCTCCCCAATGATGATTGTGAAGAAAAATGGTAAAATAAGGGTTTGTGTAGATCCAACGGATGTCAACAAATACATTCGCAGAAGATATCACCCCCTCAAAACACTTGATGAGATCTTAGCCAACATAAAAAAACTCAAAATTGTTCACACTTCTAAATTGTAAAAAAGGGTTTTGGCAGATCGAAATGACAGAGAGAACATGCAAATACATAAAAACAGCTACTCCTTGGGGAAAATATTCTTAGAAGCGTTAACCATTCGGTCTAGCAGCCGCTAGTGTACCAGGCCATGATATCAAAACTGTTAGAAAACCGTAAGGAGGCAGAAATAAAAGAAAAAACTAAAGAGGTAACCCAAATTATATCAGACGCTGGCCTTAAATTAAACAAAGGTAGATTCGCCTTCAATGCTAATAAAGTAAAATTTTTAGGGCATGTTTTGTCATCGGAAGTGGTTGGTGCAGATCCTGATAAAACAACAGCAATAAAAAACCTGAAACGACCAAACACTGGCAAAGACCTACAACGAATCCTCGGCATGGCCACTTACCTAGGAAGATTCATACCAATCTTGTCACAAATAACACAACCAATGCGTGCACTACTAAAGAAAGATGTTGCCTGGTACTGGTCTGATGATTAAGACCAGTAATTCAAAACACACTGATTCTATGATTCTATGATCCACCCAAAGACCCGACACTTCAAGTTGACGCAAGCAAATCAAGCATTGGCGCGGTTCCTCTGCATAATAAAACAGTTGCCTATGTGTCCCGATCGTTGGCAACTGGGCAACAAAATTGCGTCCAAATAGAAAAAGAAGCCCTGGCAATACGCTTCCGATGCCAAAAATTTCACGGATTTATTTACAGTAGAAAACTTACAATAGAATCGGATCATATTCCCCTAGAAACCATCTTTAAAAGCCAATATATGCCACATCCCCAAGACTACAAAAAATTCTGATATATGTACATTCTACCATACGCACCAAAAGTTGTCTACAGAAAAGGCACCGATATAAAATTAGCAGACACTGTCAGTAAAAATTGCAAAAATGAAAACAATAACTCACCTTACGACGAAATCAAAGTTCACACAATAGAACAAATCCTTCCTGCAATTAAAACAAAGATAATAACAGAAACTACAAAAGACTCGGAACTAAAACTATTAAAAGATCATATACCAAGCGGCTGGCCACCAAACAATAAAGAGCTTGAAAAACAAATAAAAAAATACTGGAACTAACTAGAACTAAAATAAGAGAGGAACCAACTTTCAGCGAAGGAATGACTTATAAAGCAACAAAAATAGTTATACCAAAATCTATGAAAATGGAAATCATGTCCAAAATTCATACTGGTCATCTTGGGATACAAAGAACAGATACAGAAGTGTTCTGGTTAGGCATGAACAAAGCCATAGAAAATTGTATAAAATACTGCGGTATATGCCAATCATATCAAGCAGCCAAACCGAAAGAGCCTCTCGTAATAAAACGGATCAATAGCCTGCCCTAGGAGATAGTAGCAATTGACTTATTCCATTTTCACAACAGTAATTTTTTGCTCATTGCAAAAGTAAAACTTTGTAAAAGTAAAACAATCAACATCAACGGAAGTCATACAAGCCCTAAAACGATGGTTTTCCACTCATGGCATACCTGTAGTTCTTGATTTCAAACTTTCACTAGCGCTTGGGTTATTAAACATCAGACATCTAACCCATATTACTCAAGATCAAATTGACTGGCAGAGAGATACGTACAAACAGTAGAGGCCATGTTGAAAAAATGCTACAGAGATAACTCAGATATACACTTGGCACTCCTAAACTATAGAAACACCCCGAGAAATGACCAGCTACAGTCCCATAACCAGCGACAAATGAGCAGAACCACCAGAACCACACTTCCAACGAGCAATGCTGTTCTAAACCTTGTTGTTATACCACACGTAAAAGAAAATATATTTCAGACAAGACAAACCTGAAATCGATTTGTGACCAGAGAGCAAAAAGTTCTCATTTGTTTAAAGAAGGTGACCGAGTACGCATTAAAAGAGGTAATCGGGATTGGATTAATGGGACTATCGAAGACTCGAAGGATCCATTACCATAACCGTACGAACAGACGAAGGAAAAAAATTAGAACGCAACACCTTTCACATCCAACCTACGAAAGCACTAATTAGAGCAAATAAAACAGTTGTTCCAAATAATATCACGGATCCTGAATCTGAAACTTGTACCACTTCGCATAGGTCACCATTGTTAAACACGCCATCAGCTTTGACAAATTTAGAACCGTGCACTACTAACCTTACACCAACATTGACACATAAATCTACGGCGATTACTTCTGCATCACCAACCAGAAAGCCATCATCGTCAGGTTCACCAAATGCACACCTCAAAATATCGAGATTTGGACGAATTTAAAAAAAAACTGTTCGATTTCAGCCTAATTAATACGCAGTACTAAGTACGTAATAACTTCAATCAATGAATTTTAATGAATTAAATGAAATGAGTGAATTAAAAAAAAAGTCAGTTCCAACTCAACTCCAACTCAACTTTTGTGTTGTTGAAGGAATACTGATGTTGGAGAACCAAGTTTCTTGAAGTCAAGAGTGACATATCCGATCATCCCGATATTGAAACCATTGAAAGAACCAATATATTTTAGTTGACAGTTTTGGGAAACAGATCTCAACTGCCTTCACAGCGGTCTTGATAAAGAGATTTCAATCGCCAACGCGATCATTTCATTCAACCCACTTGAGCCATTCATGTGGTTCTGTAAACAAGCAGCGCCCTTCTGCATTTTGTGCACTAAGCACTTTTGTCCACACTCGGACTATATTCAAAGAAACCACTCCTGCGGTTCTGTAAACAAGCAGCGCCCTTAGCATTTCGTCCATTAACCACTTTTGTCCAAGCTCGGACTATGCATATGCATACAAAGAATTCATAATTGTCCTCTTTTCGTTCTTTATCTACCGAGGTTTAATTTAAGCAAGAAAATCTGTAGTTTGGAGTCGAGGGTGAACTTCCAAACAAGAAACATCGAGTAAGATCTCGAACGGAACTTTGATTTAATAAAGATAATGTCCATAATTTTTACTTATGTTGTGTTATTAATTTTTTTTTTATTAAAATATATTAATAAATATTTCATTCAAGGGAGATTATGTAGAAAAATTTAATTGAAAAACGCAGTCTTTCATTGCGAGGTCGAAAACTTTTTACCTTACCCTCGTATAATATATACCTATTTATGTGAGCGATTCACATTAAAAATAACAAACAAAAATTAAAGCATAATACAATAAACGCAATGCGCGGCAGGTAAAAAATACTTCAGATCAACCGACAAAAAGGACCTTCAGATATTAGACACCATTAGCAATCTTGACGGAACGAAAAGCAATTTTCCTTTATTTGTTTTTTTTTTTTCTTGTTTTCTTTGGTTTTCTCTCTGAAAACCACAATACATTTCCAGATATATGTACATATACAGTATATTGTAAAAAAAAGTTTCCAAGCTCCCAAGTTCTGCAGTTAAGTTTAACATAAAAAGTTCGTATTACTACCAGTTTGTTTCCAAATATAGTAATCGGAAAATAAGCGCACGTGCACAATACATATACTAGTTTGTTCAATAAGTTTTGTCCTTCAATAAGAAGTGGCGCTATTAAGTTTATCTTTTTATGGTTTTTAAAAATTATACAACTTTTTCATGAATGCATTTGAAGTTTCATGTAGATACATCTGTTAACTCATTCTTATATATACAGCTGTTCAAAGTTAACGCGTCTTAATGATCATGTATAATGGAAAAACTATATTTAACATGCAGTAATAAAATTCATACAAGTAAAGCTCGTATAACCTTCAGCAAAATTTACTCTATTCACCAGACTTGGTTTGCTCAGACTGTTCTCACATCTCAAAAAAAAAAACAAAAATGCGTGGAAAACGATTTTCATCCAACGAAGAGATAATAACCGCCCTGGGAGTGTATTTGAATTATATTAAATAATTAAATGTATTTCAAACCATAAAATCGTGCTTTTTTATAGAACGATAAAACGACATATTGTACTTATATGTAGTAATAATATAAATATTTTGTTGTTTTTTAAAGTCAAGAAATTAAAACTTTCTCAAATGCGAACAAAACCTACATCTTTTTCTTTAATACTTCGCGCCATCGTCCTTTTGAAATTATTACACTTTACGAAAGTCCGTGGTTGACACTTTTGCATGCCATATTTGGCCACATATTTTGTTAACGGCTTCAACTCCTCTTTATTTGTAAAAATCTTGAATGACTTTCCCAATTAATAAAGCGGTTTTTTCAATCGATTCAAGGCAAACTTGAATTGTTTGCATTTTTCGCTTACGATAATTAAACGAACATAGTGCCTTAAACGAATCTAGTCGCAAGAACCATATGACAAAACTCTAAGTCAATTGACTTGCCTGTTTAATATGTTTTGAAAATTCCTTTTAATCGCTTTAAATTAATTCAACAAAATAAAATATTATGGTAATATAACATCTTTGAATTAAAATTTTTCTAAGTTGCAACATTACCCGCACCCAGTAAAATATCGGTCGCAAATAATGCGCCCGAGAAACCTATTTCTTCTGAATGGAAACAGAGATGACGGCTCTTAACACAAAACCGACAATTACACAACATAGTTACACCTTTCATTGTAAAAACATGAATTCCTTTCAAATATATTGTGGAAACTTATTTTTGCAATGGACTGAATGTTTTCAGGCATTTTCGTTGTACAAGTAATTATCCTGCTATGGACGCACTCATTTGTAGTCAGATGAAATGAAAGAATAAATGAATTGAAAATGGGTAAATATGTAATTAATCGAGAAGGCAATGGAAGCAGAAATAATTGCGTAACCGTCTCGAACGATTTAAAGCGGTAATTGCTTAAGAGTATTTTGCTCGTTTAATTATTAAATTCCTTCCGAACGAACAGTGTTTTCAGTTCCGAAAGGCCGTCGTTTTTGCCTCAAGAATATCACAATTATGACAAATGCAATATTATTCCCAGAATGCCTAATTATATTTCTATATCTCATTACGCATCAATACATTTTTTGTCCTTCGAACGGTAATGAATTATTTCCTGGACCAGGGCGCGTCGGTCACTAAAACCCATAAACAAGTGAAGTCTGTAGAGCCATTGAAATCTTGTTTGTGTCAGGAATTGAAATTGTGTGGGACGATGAACTTCAGATGACGCCAAAGATTATATCGTTTTTATTTTACAAAACATCTTGGAATATATTCCAACCATTCGGCAGGGGCTAGGCGATTTCCAAGAATCTCTTTAATGATTTGATTATATTTTTCGGCAAAAATAAAAACTATACGGTGCTAAATCGGTTGACTATGTTACTTAAGCTCGGTGATATTAATATTAATATTTCTATTCTATTAATATTTCTAATATCAGTCACAAAGGACGCGCATTATAAATCAAAAAGCGCTAACCTTGTTCGTCATAATGTTTTAAACAAATATGACGAATAGGTTGCTTAGGAATTATTCTCTTTGAATTCTAGGAACATATCAATATTGTTTTCGGTTCTCAGTTTTTTCGTCTAGGTGCTTACTTTAACGATTGTGCAAACTTACGAAATAACAATGGTAGACAGTATGTAAAGACGACGTATTTTCTTAGGCTTTATTATTAATTATCTTAATTAAGTAGAAAGACAAAGTTCTAAGAATGTGCTGTTGTCCAGATTTTAATAAATTAAGATAGTTAAGCATTTTTGTTTAAAATAAGTTAAATAATAATAAAAATAATAATAATAAAAAAAAAGAAATAAAAATCTCAGAAAAAAGAAAAAAATAAAATAATAAAAAAAAAAACAAAGACCATGTCAAGTGCCAATATATAGCATATATACGTAACTATACGTAACTATACAGCATGATCGATATCTATAGGATATAGGTATATATCAAAAAAAAAATCAAAATATTTTGTAATCGGGAATGTATTTATTTTACAATTTATTCAAGACACAATGTTGTACATACTAGACCCGGTCTACTTTCTTCTTTGGAATATTGAATCGTCTGCATTATTGCTTACAATCCATTTGATAGGAACAAATGGTGATCAGAACTTTCGGAGGGACGAATATTGACTCAAAATGCAATAAATTGATATCTTGAAATTATTTCATATTATTTTCATTGAGCTCTATGAAGGTTTTGGTTGATTTTTGGTCAATTCCAGCACATATCAGGTGTATGCATAAATTTCTTCCGGTTTTTTTTATAACAAAAATACGTAAATTTCTAGTAAAATTAATTTAATTTTTTTTTTCAAAATATTTTCCATTAGCTTCTACAAATTTCGCTTATCTTTTAGGTAATTTATGAATACCATGCTAGAAAAATTTCTTGTGTTTCGCGACAAATTATTGGTCGAGCCATTTTCCAACTTCCTCCAAATCGCTGAAGTTCTGAAGCTCTGCGAGCGCGTGCTCCATTAATGCGAAGAGGTGATAGTCAGATGGCGTCAATTCTGGGGAGTATGGCGCGACGGGTGCAGAAGGATGTCCCATTTAAGCGGTTTCAAGGTGTCTTTCACTAGTTGAGAGTAGCGTGAGTCAAAATCACTTTGCTATATCTTCTGGCCCATTCCGCTCGTTTTTCGATTAATCCTTCGTTTAAATTAATCATTTGTTGATGATAGCTTTTTGTATTAACGATTGCGATTTTCCATTTGACGTTCAATTAACTTGTGTGGACCCATTTACCGAGTTTATGATCTTTCTCATTGCCCGTAAAGGTCTGCTAATTACTCCTGCAATTGCTCGTCATCACATTTTTGTGGGCTACCAAACCATGTCTCATATGTATGTTCTAATTGATGGATCGTGCTCATCATATGTTTCTACCAGCAAACGATGACTTTCAACAACTTTTTTCTTTTGATTAAATAAGAAAAGCAATGCGTGTTGCAAATGTTCCCTTTCAGGCACAAAACTCGACATGATCACTGAACGATAAAACAAAGACGCTAATTTTTGGCGGACTCAACTTGAATGTGTTCGTAGTTAAATCTCAGATGAACAAAATGACGTATGTGTCAAATTAATCCGCCGCGTACTTACAGCTGTCGCCATCGCTTAGTTCAACTGGAAAAAAAACCTATGCATACACTTTGTAAACCATTTCCGAAAGAGGTTTTTAAAGAAAATAATCATAATTCATCAGCATTGAGCCCATTTACTTGACCTCGTAGGAGCATGATTGAATATTCCGATCCCAACTATTTGGTTTAAGCCACAAGAAACCACAAATACAATGTACCTATACCAAAATTTTGTGTCTAATCAAAATGATAGTAACTCACAAGCGCGCTCCTTCTCTTCTTAGATTTCACTTTCTTTGTGAGTATTTTTGCATTTGCGTACGGATCTTCAAAAAAAATATACTATTACATATCTGGGATATAACAGATGTCAAGTGCAAAACAACTGAAGCATTATCGTTTTCCAGGCAGTCCACCCACTACGAAAATAGTAAGATATAAAATCTTATAGAACTCGTACTAATTAATTGACTAGTAAAACAAACTGTAGCGTAAGCATATTATAGCAACATTAGACAAACTTCAAAGAACAGTCTGATTCGGCTGCACCATTTATAAAGGCTGAATGAGAAACTGAACAATGATACTCTTTTTCAACGAGCCAGATTCTAGTCTGGAAGTTGTGATGAATATTACCTGCATGCGGTGTTCATTGAAAGCTATATCCCGTCTTGAAAGAGGTGGCATTGGGTACAATCTGCACTGAAACTTTGATGAACTTGCGTGAAAATTATCCTATGGTCCTTGGCTTATGGGTATGTTAAGCGTGGTCGTAATCGCTTCGAATCCCTGCGGATGTGCTGATGCCTTACTGAAGGACAACGACGTTTGACTCCATTTTTCATTAGGCAACAAAGCGCATATCCGTCAAACAAGTAAACGCAATGGTAATATTACGTGAAGTATATACAGCGACAGCGAGACTGCGCTTAAAGTTGTGCTTAGCCTTAGTGCCTTTTCAGAAACAGTGCGCGATCTTTAAACCTTCTTGAAGATTTTCTTCAATGCTGTGGCTCAATCTAAAGAAACATTGTTTAATAGAAAGAATACAAAGAAAAATTGTTAATTCAATTGGTAAGGTATCATCCCCAAATAGTTATATAAGCAAATTGTAAACTGACCATTAACGTACATCCCTAAATGATAGAGCCATCGAAAAACTTGGAAGTACAGACAAGAAATCAAATATTATTAGTAATAATAAAAATTATAACGTCTCGATTATCTGGTAGGTTGAAGTATAACGTAAGTTTTTTTTCCAAAATTCTTTACAAATGTAAGTACAGTGCATTCTCGATTATCGCAACTAATTAAAACGAGGGTAGTTGCAATGACCGAGGTTGTTGCAATAATCGAGTAAATTTTTTTAGGCTCAATTCGAGATGTAAACTGAAAATCAGAAAACCAGCACATACATATGTATTTAACTGCAGCAAATTTATATTCAATACATAATTCTAATAAGAAACAAAACAAAAGGAAGTTAATTCATTTAGATATACATTTCATTTAAGTAAATAAATATGTATACATAGTTCTCTATTCCTACATGTGCTATTATTTTCTTTTGAAAAAATTAGACATTTTTATTTGGATTTTTTGGTTTGTTACATTTTTTAAAATCGCCATTTCTCGCAGTTTTTGAAGACTAAAAATTTGTTTTATGAGGGCTGAATTTTTTTCAGCCCATCGAATTGTTGTCTTAAAAGCTTGTATTGCAGTCTCAGCCTTTATTTTGGAAGCATGAATCTCAACCTCGGCCCCGCTTTCACTGGATCTTTCAACTGATTGATTTTCTTCATAGTTTTCGTCATTGTTATAAATGGTTTCGCGTACCCAATCAATTATTTTTTCATTCGAAATGGATTCGCTGCCGGAAATATCATTGAAGAGAGTTGATATGGATTCTACGACCGTTTGTTCATTGATCATTTGAGCTCTCTAAGGAGCGTTATCCAAAAGTAATACCGCCTTTGTTGGAAGTCCTTTCGAACTTAGAAAGAGTCTTACCTAAAAGACAAAAAACCTATGAAAAAAGACCTACTTGTGGCCGGTAAAATTTTGTTACCTCAGGCACAGTCGAGTGGAACCATTGTTCAAAGAATGCTAACGTCATCCAAGCATTTTTATGTGCCTTGTATACAACGGGCATGTGGTCAAAATTCAAAATCAAAGATCGTGGGTTTATAGATTTGCCAATGACGAATAACTCAACTTTGTGCAAACCCGAAGCATTAGTGCAGGCAAGAAACGTGATTCTTTCTTTGCTTGTCTTTTGGTCAGGAGCTGACGATTCCTTAAATCCTACAAGGGGATTGTTGGGCATAAGTCGGTAGATTAACCCGGACTCATCGGCGTTATGAATTTGATGGGACGTCAAATCGAGCTCTCTGACTTTTTCCTTAAATTTAATCAAGAAAGGATATACAAGCTGCGGTTTGTTTGAAAGTTTTTCTCCACAAATTTTTAACAGACGAATTCCTTTTCTTTTCTTCAAATGTGTCACCCAGCCATTGCTAGCATTAAAAGATCCTGGCCTCTCCTTAATTTTTTCATGCAATGAGCACGCCTTTGTTTTTAGGACCTCGGTGGAAATTGGCACATTTAGCTTTCTTTGTTTTAGGAACCACTTGTACAAAGCCTTTTCCACCTTGGGATATTCGCACCCCTTTAATGTAATCCTCTTTCCGGGTCCACATTCAGCATTAGAAACAAACTTTCCTAATGCATCCTTTTTTCGTTTTATTCTGTTTACTGTAGACTTATGAATATTATATTCACGGCATATTGATTTGATTTTTATTATTTTTATCTAAAATTTCACTTTTATTTCTAATTGATAGTTTCACAATTTTTTTCGTAATACACATTTTTCGAAACACACAAGAGACTGATCACTACACAAAATTAATTTAACTGACAACAAAATCTTGCTTTCAATAGATACATTCATACAACTTTACTCACATTCATACAGGCACTCAAAACTAGCGGTAAAATAACTGCCCATACAAAAGGAAACCTCAAAACACAAACATAGCCAAGAACTAGGCTAAGGAAAGATACGAGTATGTATAAGTATATAAAAACAAAAGCTGCAGTTATCGAGTCAAAATTATTTGAAAAGTTGCGATTACTGCGTCAACAATGATGTAAATTCGGTTGTTGCGAAAATCGAGGAGTTGCGTGAATCGAGAGTTGCGTTAATCGAGAACGTACTGTATTTAAGAAAATAAATTAATTTTGATGTCCCAGAATGATAGTGCCACTAGTTGTATCTGTTTTTTGCGCACAGTTAACGTCCGATGAATCCTCCTTTCCTTGAAATTGTGTCGTAGACCATGTGTGGCATTGAGCTTACTAATTTTTGGAATGTTTCTTTTATATTTTTTACCAACTGTCTATAATTGCGCTCTTAAGCTCTTGAACGTTGTTAAATTGCCATCCCCCAGTCTTGCTTATATGCCTCATAAGTTTTCGATTGGGTTCAAGTCTGACGAACAGCATGGCAATGACGTAATTGAAATATCTCTGTCGGAAAACTACTTGAACTTTCATGAAATTTTCATTCAGTTCTTCGAGAAATGGTATAAGGGTTTCCTCCAACATGCCTTGGTACATCTACTCATTCATCCTGTTGGGAACAATTGATAAACAGAGCGTTCCATACCAACTAAAAGCGCTCCATATCATTACACTATCCCATTCATGCTGCGTTTGGAGAACTTTTGTTAAATCATGCCAGTAGTGTACCCATCCCTCCGGCCGCCTTAACTTTCTCCATTCTTTATCAAAAGTCATGTGCTCTCAGGCCAGTCTGACTTAGCGGCTTCTAGTCCAGAACATGCTGCAACACTTCGAATACTGTTTGTGGAATTAAGCAATTCCATGACTTTTTGTGCCATAAAAAGTCCCCAATTTCCTAAAATGTTGAATGAAGTGTTGGGAACGATTTAACTGTATTCCAATTTCAGGCATAAATTTGCCACTTTTCAATAATTCAATTATTCGCGCAAAGACACAAATTTTTGATTTTGTTGAGTAAACTTCTAGATGAAATTCAAAATTCCAATTCAAATTACATATTCGTTTATATTCTTTAAAAGCGTTTCTTGTTTCTTTCCGTTCTTCTTAATTTTCTAAGATAATATTGCATTAATACTAAAATGTGTCAAGTTAACAATTTTGAACTAAGATGTTTTTCCTGCGGATGGAAAAAAAGTTGGCCTCCTAATTCTGCCACTTTCAATAACAGACAGTTGTAATTTGGTTATGCAGTTTAACACATTCAAAGCTTCATATGTTATAATCATCAGAAGTTGTTGATATTTTAGACATTCTAGTATTATTCTAGGGCTGAAAGGCCTTTGATATGGGGAACGCGTGCTTTGTCACAAGGAGGGAACTATTTAAAACAACTCTTTTATCCCGCAATGTCAAAATCCTTATTTATAAAACGAGATCTTAAGGAGAATCTTTGATGGAAAAAAGGACGAAGAATCATTCGAATGGAGAAAACTGCATAATCAAGAGCTCTAGGAATTATTTTATATTCAGTGCCAAGAATCGTCCGAGTAATAAAATCGCGAAAACTAAGATTGAATGGACAATGAACAAACAGTAAAACTAATAATGACTTGAAAACATATAGGTAAAAGATTCCCAGTAAGACTGCTCCTTAAATGCGACGACTATACCAAATAAGGATGAATCTAAAAGTGATGGAATAGAACAACAAAACAAGGAAGAAACAAACTCATAACAGAGAGACGTGGTGCAGGGTTGTCAAGAAGTCTCCAAGGTTCCGAGTTAAAGTATAATAACCTGGAAAAGGCAATCATTTACAATACTTAGATAAATGATAGCATTGGCCTGTTTCGATGAATGAGTACGAACAAAACTGAGTACGTGATGTTATTATACAAGATCGTCACCGACGTTGTTACCGAAATGTCATTATCGGCAGATACAACTTCAAAGTAGAGAAGGACTTCGTCTCTGGTATCTAGCAGCTCCAAAGATATGAAATCAGACTTGGAACACGCTTTCCAACTGCAATTTCTTTGTGTTGAATGGGTAACAACCTTTTGTTTAAGGAGAAGAAGAGAGCAACAATTTTGCACACAATCTTGGAAGATAAAATTCACCAATTGCAGAGATTGTTCTGCGACTTTGGAGTCATCTTCAACGCCGAGGATGATTAGCCTATGCTGAGTGAATGCACCCAACAGCTTGGTGCGACAGGTCTTTCTACATACCAGTATGCGGAACTGGGCTTCAATATATGATAGTTTTTTTTTTTTCAATTATTGGTCTAGGATCCAAATCATTACTTGCTCTTGAGAGATGAAAAATGTAACCTTCTCACGTCTCATCTTGAGAGATGAAAAATGTAACCTTCTCACGTACTCATAGACCATTCTATGAAAACAATGGATTCGAGCTCTAGAGACCTTGAAACATGGTGAAACGTCATTAAGTTTCATTTTCAACATCGAACCAATTACATTAACCTCCAAACTTGCTTTAAGAGACTCGCCATTAACTTATAAATACATATAGTCACCTAAAAGTCTGATATACGCGCGGGTGTAATATATGTATGTATATTACACTCGCGCAACTCGCCTAGAATAAGGTTCGCGAAATCCGCCGCTATGTGTTATCAATAAAAAGAAGAGAAAATTAATCACACACAACTATGTGTGGCCTTAACCTCCCAATGCCAGAGTATGGTCAAGTTTGTATCCTGTCTTATCTTGTATCCTCGCAGACAGGCGTCTTTTCAAAAATGTCAAAAGAACTTAGCTTTGCTCCAAACATGGGTATATATTTCTTAATTCAATCCTAAGTACGAGTACTTCATCTAGTTTCTTGTCAATAATTCCTCTTCCATCTCTTTAGAACCGGCTTTATGGATTCCATTGAGATCCTTACATTTCCATGCCAGGATCAGTTTCATATCTCCTATTTCTAGTCTAGACAAAATCACCTGTTACGGTTCTATGAGATTTTTTTGTGAATTCGTTTAATTTGTCGGAGTATTCTAAAGTACAATATTATAATTACACTGACAATTTGCAGTGACTCCTGCGATATAACTACAAAAAATATGCAAAATGTTTTCTCCCATTCTTCTTCCTTTTTGGCTGTTTAACCTTAATTCGCCGTCTCCAAAAAGCAATTTTTAAGTAGGGTTTTTAAAACTTGCCAAAAATATTATTTAAAACAAATTCTCAAAAATAAATATAGTTTTTACAGTGGTGTGAAAGCCTACTTCGATGTAAAATTTTAACCTAGACTGCGGTTAAAAAGTTAAAATTTAAAGGACCATCTCATGTGTATGAATTTTTGATATCCATGATAAGAAATCTGGATATGGCTAGTTTGAAAGTAACTTTGAAAGTAACCTTATAACTATATATATTTTTGTTAACATAATAAATATTTTATTTGTTTTTTGTTCATAACTTAATACTTAAAAACTTAAACTTAATACCGTAAGATGAGCACCTAAATCCTATCAATAGAAGAAATGAAAACGAATACAAAAAATAAATGAAACAAATTGACTGGTTTTTTTTCTAATTTTCCATCTGCCATTTTCATAATAATTTCATGCAGGAGCAATCTGAAAATCCTTCGAAATCCGTTGGTTTCACATTGTGTGGTATCGAATAGAAAATCAATTGACTTCGGGCAGATAAATATCTCAAAGCTATTGGGAAGCATACGTGCAATGGTCGCGATTCTACCTGCACACACAGTGGTTTTGTATATTGCGATTCGATTGAATCGCATTGAATTGCTGGCTTTGTACGCTCGACTGAGATTGGGTATTTCCATCGTTGGGCCTATTTTGCTTTGCTATATCGAGTGGAAAAATGTACATATCGGCTCCTTCCTCGGGGCATTTGCTGGTTATAAGAGTAACCTATATATATAACCGATTGGCATAGGCTCCGTTCAGTTCTTTTATTTCAATGATATCATAGATACAAAATGTTAAACTTTCTATAGTCCTCGCAGGACAGTGGAATATATTTATGAGGGTAAGGTGAAAAGTTTACGAACCTACACAGAGCTGGTGCTTCAATTAGTAGAAATATATGTTTTCTGCTTGGGTGCCCGTGTCGTGTCGTTACTAAATATTGTCGTTTGTTTACACGATTTTTTGCAGCAGACGTCTTGCACGTATTTCGTTAAAATGGATAAACTTAAATATCATCCAGTCATAAAACTTTTTATTTTGTTAACCGTAACCGTAAGAAAATTCATCCGTAGTTGAAAAAAATTATGGTGCTTGTGCACCTTCGAGTCAATCGTTAAAAAGTGGAAAATCTGAATTAAAACCTGGTCCCTCGAAAATGGACCACCTGATGGGCGGCCAAAACCCGCAAACGCTAAAACCTTTGAAAAAGTGCCTGATATCGGGTTGGACAATGGGCGATTAAAGGTAAGTGACATAGCTGAGGCAGTGGGAATACTGGAAGATGATGCGAAACATCTTCCATAAAGAATTAAAAATGCGAAAACTCTACCCAAGATTGGTGCCGTGGGACACCCTGTATATGAAGATAAAAATACATGACTGTAAGTGCTTACATAAATTAGAAGACCATGAAGAGCTAGGAGACAACGATGAGTGCGCTAAGTACATCGGAAACGTCTCAAAATACAAATACCTAGGAATCTAGATTGACTACAATCTGAAATGGAACACGCACATAGAGACACTTTTAAAAAAACTTCGACAATCTCTATTTGCACTCTTGCATCGAAGCTATCTATGTCCCCAACCCGTGCTCCTACAAAGCTATTTCGGATTAGTGGAGTCACATTTGAGATACGGTATATTGGCTTGGGGCAAAGCGCCAAATATGAGACCATTAGAAGCATTACAGAACCGTATTTGGAAGCTGATGAGCCGATCAAAAGTTAGGAGCTTGCAACATGGTGCTAATTAACAAATGCTAAGTATTGTACAACTTTTCAAACTTGAAGTGCTTGCCAACCTGCACGGTGAAAGAATATATCAAATTCCTACGCAACAAACATACAACACAAGAAGGAAACAGCAGAGAAAATACACCATCCCTAGGTCTTGGAACGAATATGGAAGAATACCAAATGTCTTAAATGAAATACCCTCTGAGATTCATTCAAAATTTAAGAAACAAACTGTCAAGCAATAGACTACGATTGTATCTAATCTTCTGCAGACAAGCCCTTCAGGCTTTGCAGATACTCTCTGTATAATGTTTGTATAACTTCTTTAAATGCGAATAAATTGAATTGAATTCAAACATTATTAGCAAAACACATACATTTAGTTTTTGAGACATTTAACATTAATCTATTTTTACATAACATTTACATTTTAGTTTGACTTAGATTCACAGTCTTTTATATTTTTACCGACGATACAAATCAATGTATCATCCGCAAATAATGAAGTCTTAGTATATTTTAGGCAGTCTTTCAAATCATTCACGTATACCAAAAATAAAATAACACCTAATATCGTTCCTTGTGGGACTCCTAGGTTTACTGTTTTGGTATTCGAAAACACATTTTCCAACTTTACTTTTTGTGTCCTAGATGACAGGTATGTTATAACCAAAGAAGTTCTTTATTTCTAATACCATATTTATACAGCTTAGTGAGAAGAATCTCTCGGTCCACAGTCTTAAATGCTCTGTTTAGATCCAAGAAAAGTGCCAATACCAAATTTCCATCATCTAAGTTCTTCTTCCATTCGTTAGGGCTCCAAACCAGTGCTGTTTTAGTTGAATGACCTTTTCGAAACCCAGATTGTTCTTCGCATAGCGGTCCATTATTGGTGACAAAATTTTCTAATTGTTTATGTACCACTTTTTCTAGGATCTTTTCATAAAGAGGCATCATATTTATTCGACGAAATTTTTCCGGATTTTTTAAATTTTTTTCTTTTTCTGATGGAACTATGATTGATTCTTTCCACGCGCTTGGGAACACACTATCATTTAATGACTTATTTGTAATATTAGGTAGTACAGGAAGTACCAATTCTTTACAATTTAACATCACTGTCGTCTTTAGTCCGTTGAAATCGTTTTATTATTCATTTGTTTAATGGTATCCTCTATTTATATTTTTATAATGCTATCCTCTAGTTCCCTTATAGACATTTGATTAAATTTGAAAACACGTATGAAATTATTTATACTATCGTCATATTGGAAGCTAGGAATGCGATTATTTATTACCACGATACTATCCACAAAGAATTCATTAAGTTTGTTTGCGATGTCCTCACTCTTATTTATTTTTACATTGTTTATTTCGATCTCCGAAATTTCCTGCTGCACTTTAGACAAAACATATTTTTTTATCACTTTCCACATATCTCTTTGATTTCCTGTTTTTTCTTAAATTTTTAATTCAAAGTATTTATTTTTAGTTTTCACACATACATTTTTGAATTTATTACGGACAGATTTATAGGTTATCCAACTCCTAGTAGAACCCATAATAGTACGAACATTGTACCTAAGTATTTTTACCTTCTTAAGTTGATTAAGTTCATTGTTATACCACTCAACATAATAAGGTTTATTATCAAGAGCTTTGTTTAATTTTTTGATAGATGCTTCAATACTATTCTTAAATTTACTAGATATATCAGAGCAGTTATTATTCACTTGTAAATTCGATAGGATGCTGTATAATATGATATATGGATATGGAAACAATTTGCAAAAGGAAAAAGTCGAACTTGAAAACATGCTGTTCAAAGTCTCTTTCAAATTTATCAGACTTAAATAAAAGTATTTCAAAAGTATCGTTCAAGAACGACATAATAGATGAACGCAAAATACTTAAGTACTGCTGTGAGAAAAAAGATCTCAGCGGTGGAAATTTTAAAGTGAAAACGCTCGAGAAAGATGGCCTGCGAACCTACGAAATCTGGTCAAGCAAATATAATGATTGCCCCTCAATGGTTTTCTTCCTTTCAAAAATTTCTGGCGATGTAGTCTGTTTTGAAAATATTGCCAATATGCCGCCAATTTGAATACAATGAATTATCTTCAAAAAAAAAAAAAAAAAATAATTGAGTTTTAAATTCTTCTTTGTCGTATTTAATGTATTCAGTACGTTGCGTTGTGGTGTTGTTTGTGTTTTTGAAATTATCCATCCTTTTACAGCTGTTGCTTTAATTCCCGACACATAATCACTTAGTACATAGTTAATAAGAGTTGAAGATGATTTCGTAATTCTAGCATTACATTTTACTATTTGCTGAATACCAATTTTTTTAATTATGTCAGACTCAAATATTCTTTTGTCCACGTTATTACTTTTAACCCTTTGTGTCCCGAATTATTTTTTTTTTTTTTTTGGTTTTTACCAACAAACACTAAAATATGATGCATTATACTTTGATTATATTAAACTTACCTAAAAAAAAATTATATGTTAACATTTTCCATTATTATTAACATTTTATTGGTGGTTTCCCACTTAGGCACTTAGCGCATTTTTTTTCGAAAAAAATTAAGAAAATAAGATTGTAATAAAACAACACAATGCAGTATAAATGGTTATTTTTATTTTGTGTGATAATTAGCAAAACAGGTTTTCTCCTTTGACAAACATAATGCTACTTGGCAAACTGAGCAGCACCATTTTTACCGATGAGGGTAATTTTTAGTACTGCAGAAGGCACATCGTCTGAAAGGGCGCATTGGTCATATCTCTTCTCAAATGAAACATTTGGTTTAAACTGACTTATTTTTAAAGATTCTGAGGTTGAAGAGCGGCCTCTGCGTGTGTCACTTACATATATTTGAACCAATTAGCCCTGATGCCACTCCAATCCTCAATTCTTTCAAAGATAAGGACTTCTCTTTCTCCGTTGATCTGCTTTTGAAAATTATAAAAGCGTTGACGACCGAAACATCAAGAAAGTGCCAGAATATTCGAAGCTACCACCTTTAAGACTTCCGATCAATTTCCACACAGAAAAAAATAACAATCGTTATGTCTCGGTGGTTTCATAGATAAACCAATCAACATGTGAATCAACAATGACCTCAGAAAATACAAACTTGTGGCACACAAAAAAAAATTCCCGTTGCTCTACAAACTGATATAATAACAGTTCATGTTGTGATTTCGCATTTAAACCACTGAGACATAAGAAAAAAATCTTTGATTTGGCGGTTTCATGCTGTGACTACTGACTACCAGTCAACAAAGGGTTAAAATCAATATTAAAGTGGCCAGCTATAAAAAAAATTGGTTAAAATTCTAGAAATTCACTAAATATTGTATTGAAGTCAAAAACACTCATTTTACACGATCTATAAATAGCGATAATGTTCAGTAATTATTTGAATTTGTTAGTCTTATCATTAAAATATATAATTTATAATTAACAGCTTTTGTTATCAATTGAACAGCTTTCATTTTATTGTTAACATAAATTAAAACACCTCCAGTATGTCTTGAATTTGACAAACAGCTAAACAATTTATAATTATTTAATTTATATTCACTATCGTTCACATCGTCAGTAATGTGGGTTTCACTAACTACATACTCGTATTACAAAATCTGGTTTGTTTTTATCTACTAATTCTTCCAACATTTCAAAATTCCCAGGTAAACCTTGTATATTTAAGTATATGCCATATAATTTTTTCGGGTTCTAATACCCAATGCGCTTTTTTTTTATTTTCAGTTTATTTAAATAGACTGAACACAACCTACTTAGTGTCATATGATTAGTATCCAGACTTAAAAATAACTTATCATTTGCTCTTGTGCAATTTATGCATTTTATAATAGCCTCTTTTTTGCATTCATTTGCTCTATGATTATCTAAACATTTTATAAATATCTCTTCTGCCATTTTGCACTCACTTGCTTTATGATTGAAACCTTTGCATTTGAAACACCGTATAATAATAATACCGTGGAAAACTCTACAACGTTCCCATCCCACACTTAATTTATTTATAATAAATAAATAAAAATGCAAAGAATAAAATGGAGAACAGTAAGAAAATGAAACTTGACGAGCTGCTTTGAAAATTGAGTTCTTGTTCTTCTATCACTGAATTCAATAAATCGTTTATATGTACCTCCTTGAGCAATTCTTACCAATTTGTAAGCAGAAAATGATCGAGTAAAGGAAATAAAAACACGTTACGGATGGAAAATAGATAAAATATCGGAAAAGATTACATATGTATACATATATTATCTTCCCTATTAGATATGAATTCGATACATTGCGCCGGTAAATGACCTTTCTTATTGTTCATTTGACTTTGCGACAAGAACATGTGGTGCAGTATGTTGTTAAAATCGAGTGACTCAGTGAATATCACATCCGTATTTGGCAGCAATTGTTTAGGTTGTATCGGTTAGAGAATAACCCACTGCAACAATCAGCCATCTTCTTCTTCTTTTCCTTTTTCCGGCGTTGTTATGGTCAGAAGTGTAGCACCATAACCTTCCCACTTAACTGCATTCCTACTGGTCCGCTTGTGGGGTCCGCCGGTTTGACCTCCGAAAGTAGCGGCAGGCCTCCCGGATTGGGATTACTTCATCGCTGAGGCCAATCAAATGCTGGTGTTTTTGCATTTGTTCGCACCAATTGTTTTTCGGCCTGCCTTTTTTTTTTTTTTTTGTTTTTTTTTTTGTGACACGGGCATGCTCCAAATTTTTTTGTTTGATCTTACTCTTACAACACCGGTGATCTCCAGTCGTGTCAACCCACTGATTTGCATGTACACTTGTGGGGCAGTTTAATGGTGGTATATGTGTCCCTAGGCTCACTTTGGTGTTTTCTAAATTGCCTAGATGTGATTTTTGTTTACCTTTGTTTTAGTCGCCTTTTACGACAAGCGAGAGGTATCGCTGCAGGGATATTCTTAACCCGTCCCTGCACGGGATTGCAACAATCAGCCATTAATCCATAAATATATGTTTGATCGTCATGACTTCATGGGTTTTATAACAATTTTGCTACAACACGTTACCTACTCTAACCATCTAAAATGGCGAGTGACTTTTGTTGTACTGAGGCAGAACTTTTGTTTACAAACATCGTTTATTTACAAATATCGTCTTATCTTTACTCACCATCTGTATTATGCATTCTCTCTATATTTTTTTATCCCAACATATTTTTTTTCTTATTAAAATTAAATTATGTAATAAGATATAAGTTAAGAGCAGACTTCACCATAGGTCGAACTGCAATATTTAACAGGAAAATAGAAAAATTAATCCAAGCCGAATGGTAATCTAACAAGCAGAGCCTAATTTTCACATTTGACTGAACTTGGCGTGCTTTTTTCGGTCTTGGCTCCTCTGGCCGTTTCCATTGGCATGGTTATCATGATATGGTGATCAAAATCTTATAGTGATAGTGATTTGACGATTCTCCATGACAATTTTTTTCACTGCTTCAACGTCTTCATCCGTCGTTTACGTACATTCTGTGAAGAGCTTAAAATATTATTTCGAGCATTTAATTTTATTTTTAACACAAAAATTTGAAACAGATTTTATGATTAATTTTTTTAGCCTATGTATTTGAGAAAAACAAACTAAATATTCGAAATGGCTAGCAGTTAGGGGATATGTTTGCCAACATAAGAAAAAAAAAAATTCGAGTATTTCGCGAAATCAAAAACCTTCACCTTCATGAATACATCGAACATCTGGATATATTTTGGCCGAGGTCGTAATTGAAAACGCAGGTGCCCATTTCGTGACTATCACAGATATTTTCATAAATATCGGGCCATACATTCTTTAAAGGTCCAACTAATATTTATAAAAATTACTTTATACCCTAAATCATTCTGAGTGATAGAGTTTGATTCCACACATAGGCAATCTTAATATAGAAAACGTATCTTCAGACGAGCGATATGAATGTAACGATTTCTCGGAAGCTTAAAGATGCGAATTCATATCAGAAAAATAAATACACAGGCATCGCATACTGAGTTCAAACCACGACCGAGGGACGTTTTCGAGACGTATCGAAAAAAGTGAGTATTTTTTTTTTGAGTTTAACCTTTCTTCTAAATTAAATATTGAAAATACTTAAAAATTCTAATTTGAAAAGAATATCTTCTATATGGCACCTCAAGAAACGTAACTTTCACAAGATGTGAAGAATTTAATTATAAAATACCAAAACGAACAAAAAAACATACGGGAAATCACTAAAATTATTGATAAATATCCTTTTACTATTCAAAAAATAATAAAAAAGTATGAGGAAACAGGCACGATAGTAAGCCAGGCTCGAAGTGGACTCTCACTCCTCCCACTATATGAATGATCTTTCAGCATGTTTAGTACAAGAGTTCCCAATCCTTTTTCATAACGCTAAGTACACATTTTCTCACTAACTACAATAACATCTTGGCAATCAATACAAATCCTAAGATAAATTTGGGATGTATTAGTCTTGGTCAACTTCAGGTCACTAAGGACTTCTGAGACTAAGCATATATTGATAAAAAGTCTGAGACAGATTGTCTGAGCACATATTGATTTTGCAGACGAAGGCGCAGGAATGAAAAGTATGATTTTGCCTAGTTCAAATGAACCGAAAGGGAGATTATCCCCATGTCGATATAAACCTTTGACATGACTTTTTTTCTATTTGCTTCAGCATGGGGTGTGGTCAAATCTTTTCTGGGAATAAATATATACTTTAGACCTAAGTTCTGTGGTTAAGAGACAGCTTATATTATTTTATAAAAACCCTGTCATCATCATATTTAAGAGGGTGTCTGGAAGTTTATACGGTCGACGCCCATATACTAGTACACTGTGCTCTCCGTCTTTTAAAAAGCTTTTCTTTTGTTTACCTCATCATCCCGGTTTCTAATGACATAATGGAGCCCAAATGATTCCCAACACCCACAGCAAATTTGTGTAAACATTTTTTTATAGCGAAATACGTTTTCTCTCCCCTAGGTTCGAACACGAGAAGTCTCTCATTTAGGCATTGGTCTTAGGTTTTTTGCATTTGAAAAAAAAAATCGTCAAAAGACATTTGATACCCAATTTGATTGACAGGAAGTATTAAATTTGATCCTAAAAGATACCCCAATTTTATAATAATAAGCGAAATTAACGTTTCAAAAGAATAGAGGGTGAAGGTAAGCAAAAGAGATGGAGATAGATACATAGATAGATAGAGAGATTTCTAAAAGTGGAATAGTTTGTAGGTTTATTTCAGGTCGAAAAAATGAGAATCATGGTATGACATAGAAATTGTATATCGAAATTCGTCGATTATCTATTAAATACAAAGCCAAAAATTCTGCTTGGGGTGGAAGATGTAAATAACAATATATTCAGATACACATCATTCATATAAGGATAATTCAACTATTTCTTTATGTCTCTAAATCCTTGAAATCATCTTGAAAAGAAACTGAGTGTGCTTTAATGCTTTACAATATTGTCGGTATAAAATGGAATACATATGTATGTCACATTTGTAATGATTTTAGATCTGCTCAGAAACAATTTTAACACACATTTACTCGTAAATTATGTATATGATGGTATTACTAGTTTTGTCCATTAGTATTTTAAAGTCGCCCAAGAATCGATAAACCAAACAAGAGGTCTTATCTAATGTTCATTCAATTACAGCATTTTATGTTTACATGGCTTTTTTACCTCTCTCTCTTTACACTCACGCATCTCAGCCAAATTCTGACCAAATCAAAACTTTTTAACGATCAGGCCACCATGTAACGCAACCATGTAAGGCAACCATGTAAATCAGTCGATTTCATTGGAAAAACATGACAAAAAATAACAAAAAGTAGAACATTCTAAGAAATCCTGTGTCAAGAAAGTCTTTTTACACATGCTTCATTCACGTTTTTAACTGGAATTTGTTGTGATAACGGTTATTTTCGTTTTCGTTACTTAGTCAATTTCAAATGAGTGGATTCAAACTGTTTCAGTTATTGTTTGCTTACCGAAGAAGTATTTTGAGTGTTTTAGATAATTAAAAATGCCTGGTAAAAGTGTTTCAAGTGACGTAATTCAGTTGGTTTATTATAACCACCATAGAGAGTGCAATAGAACTATCTCAGATGTTTGGCTTAACCAGGCAAACTGTATATAATATTATACACCGTGCAGAAAATGATGGTCGATTAAATCTTATAGAGCCAAAAGGCAGGCCCAAAAAATTAAAAAAAAGAATGAACGGCTAGTTCTTAGACAAATATACATATGTATGAAAATCCGCAAATATCAACTAGAGCACTTGCAAATGAATTGAAATTGGAATGTAGAATCGATGTACATATCTCATGAAACTATTCGGCAATTACTTTTGAAACACAACTACTCATCGAGAATAGCGCGAATAAAACCATTGCTCTCACAAAACAACATAAGGAAAAGGATGTCGTTTGCTGTACAGAACATTCAACAGTCGGATGAATATTGGGATGACGTCATTTTCCGTGACGAAACGGAAATAGAGTGTAGCGGCAGCCTCTAAAAGCTTTGGATAATAGAAATATTATTCCAACAGGCCGGACGGGATACCCTCTGAGTTCTGGAAAAAGATGGGAGACATCGGGTCTAGATGGCTCATGGTTCTTATCTCCAAACTTATGAGAGGCGACACTATGCCTAATCAATGGAGGGAAAGCTATCTTCTTCCATTGCACAAAGGAAAGGGTGATACGCGAAATTGTGATAACTACCGTTCTGTCAAGCTGATGTCGCACACCATGAAGATCGTTGAACGGGTATTAGATAGCCGACTGCGGAAAATAATACGACTATCTGATGACCGGTGCGGGTTTGTCTCGGGTAAATCAACAACAGATGCAATCCAAAGTATAAGGATCATGATGGAAAAGCATCGTGATTCTTCAAAGGACTTGCATATGGTGTTGGTTGATTTCGAGAAGGCCTTTGACCGGCAACCAAGAGATCTTTTATGGGTAGCGCTAAGACAAAAAGGAGTTCCAGAAACCTACGTGCGAGTGATTATGGACATGTACGAAAGAGCAACGACAAGAGTAAGATGCACCGCAGGAGTCACCGAAGAGTTCGCAATCAAAGTCGGTGTACACCAAGGGAGCGTCCTCAGCCCACTGCTTTTTATAGCAGTCCTTGATTGCTTGCTTGAAGGAAAAGTGACGTACCCCAATGTGCACCAGCTATTCTTTGCTGACGATGGGGCCATTATAAGTGATGATCAGGCGTCCCTACAACGAGCACTTGATGTGTGGGTGGACACTTTTGAGGGACACGGGTATCGTATTAGTTCAAAGAAGACAGAGTATCTGTGCTGCCCGTTCTCTGACCCTCATCAGCCTATTCCAGACATTTACTTGAATGGAAGAGTGCTTCCCAAGTGTGAAAAGTTTAAATATCTGGGATCTATGATTAATAGAGAAGCAACTTGTGATGACGACATCAAACATCGCGTAAGCGTAGGGTGGATGAAGTGGCGGGAAAACTCCGCCATCTTCTGTGATCGAAAAATGCCCCCTAAGCTGAAAGGAAGGCTCTACACTTCAGTTGTACGTCCGGCGCTCACATACGGTTCATAATGCTGGACAATGCACAAAAAGTATGAGAGCAAATTAACGGCAACTGAGATGAAGATGCTTCGCATGACAGCGGGAGTAACAAAGCGTGACAGAATTAGAAGTTCAAAAATCCGAAGAAGCCTCCACGTAAAAGAAACCATCACAAGAAATATAGAGCGCGACCGACTCAGTTGGTATTGCCATGTTCAAAGGAGAGATCCTTTGAACCCCGTCCAAAAGGCGTTATCAATCAACATTCCAATTTCAACACGCAAAAAAGGCAGGCCGAAAAACAATTGGTGCAAACAAATGCAAAAACACCAGCATTTGATTGGCCTCAGCGATGAAGTAATCCCAAACCGGGAAGCCTGCCGCTACTTTCTGAGGTCAAACCGGCGGACCCACAAGCGGACCAGTAGGAATGCAGTTAAGTGGGAAGGTTATGGTCCTACACTTCTGACCATAACGACGCCGGGATAAAAAGGAAAAGAAGATTATTCCAACAGTAAAGTTTGGCAAATTGTCTGTATGGTCTGGGGTTGCATATCGAGCAAAGGAGTTGGGGACCTCGTCTTTATTGAAGGCCACATGGATGCTAAACAGTACTTGGAATTTCGCGTTCTCACTTGCATAGCAGCGCTCGTAAATTTGGATTTGATGGCGGTGATTGTTCCACAAAACCCACATTTAAATTTTATCAGCATAATGACCCCAAACATAAGTAGTTTCAGTTAAGATGTGGTTGCTCCACAACTGTACTAAAGTGCTTGATACACCTCCCCAGAGCCCGGATCTGAATCCCAAATTTCTGGGCACATTTGAAGAAAAAGGTGGGTAAAAGAAGTCCTAAGACCACAAATCAGCTTATGCGATTTATTCAAGAGGAATGGGTGAAAATACTAAGCGAATATGACATAAAAAAAACTAATTAGATCGATGAGATGCTGGAGGTTGTCACACAAAATATTGAATATGATTAAAGTCATAAAATTGCCTTTTGATGATATATGTAATACGAGTTTCTTGACACTGAATTTCTTAGAATGATCTCTTTTTGTTACTTTTTTTAATGTTTTAGCAATGAAATTTACTGTTTTTTTTATGTAACTGGTTATTGAAGATTAATTTTAAGATTTGTAAATAAAAAATTCTAAAAAAATATACAGGAGAGTCTTTATTATCAGGAAAAAAATAAAAATGAGCAAAATGTTTGCTTGTAAAAACACTTTCTTTACAAACTGTATATAAAAATGTTAAAATCAGTGACGCCGGATTATACTTGGTCTAGGGCCCTAAGAACTTGGTTTAACACTTTGTGAATCGCATTTATAAGTGGATCAGATTGGCTATGTCAGAATATTAAATCATCATTTGGAATCATATTACTGAGTTTTCTGACGAGCACCATTTAATTAAATTTTCTGCAGAGTAAACTTAAATTCTGAATTGGAACTTGTTTTAGATATGGCATGAATTTAAATATTGGGAACATGGCTAATTTGAGTGAGATCGCCCAAATTTGACGTTGACGTTATTTCATTATTGCGTCTCCCTAGATCAGTAATGGGAACCGGTTTTCTAAAAGAAAAATGTCGATATATTGTGATACCATTTAACAAGAAATGTCACTGTAATTAAAAACAGATGTGATACATATTTGCAGAACGTATTGAAATTTACTTTTTACTCTGGAAAAGGTAGGCGTCAGGCGATTACACTAGCATTTGCTAACGGACAAAGTCCCAAACAAAATTGCTTGCAAAAAAAACAAAACGCAATCAGGAAAAACGAACAAACAGCAAGATGTTGAGCAAAA
Organism: Merodon equestris; assembly: GCA_958301585.1. Lineage (NCBI taxonomy): Eukaryota > Metazoa > Arthropoda > Insecta > Diptera > Syrphidae > Merodon > Merodon equestris. Next base: position 152,547,528 of record OY284413.1, on the reverse strand, counting down.
TAGCATAATGAATGGAACGTTCAAGAACAAGACGGCGCAAGATGTCACACAACTCGTGCCTCAATTGATTTATTGAAGGAAACGTTTGGTAACCGCATAATTTCACGTTACGGACCCGTGAATTGGCCTCCAAAATCGTGCGATTTAACGCCGCTTGACTATTTTCTGTGGGGATATGTGAATTCGCTAGTCTACGCGTATAAACCCGAAACGATTGACCACTTGGAGGACAACATTCGCCGCGTTATTGCCGATATACGGCCACAAATGTTGGAAAAAATCATCGAAAACTGGACCTCCAGATGAGACTATGTCCGAGTCAGCCGTGGCTCACATGCCAGAAATTATATCGTATTTAAGTTATAATGTCAGAAGATTATCTTTCGAATATAGTCAATTTCATGTCAATTTAAAAAATCATCTTTGTTTTATTCCACTTCAAAGTTCTGTACCTCTATAAAAAACACCCTTTATAAAAGGGAAACGAGTAGCTTAAGTACAAGAGATAAAGTCGGCTATCACATGCAGAACTCCAACTCATGACTTACTTTCAATTTTTATCCCTCAAGGCCAGCGCCTTCTTATGCAGCCTCAGTTGAGGCCTGTTTTTCTTCTTCTTTTTTTTTTTTGATTTCCTCTTTCGACTTTCATCCGTAAGGCGAGCGCTTAGACAGTTTCTCGTTTATTTTTCCATTCCATTTCCTACAATATGTCATTCACACTCGCCTTCTTACTTTTATGTCAGTCATGATACGTGAGGTTGCATGTGAAAGGACGGCTGTTCTTCGGTAAAATTAATGTAGTGGAAGTTTAATGAAACTATCTAACAATATCGGCAAGGAAAACCAATATTGCGAAGTAAAATTCCATTGGAGTATGGAGAATTACTCTTATCTCTAATCAAAACTGAAAATTTTAATCACATATGGAATTTTTTTCTATTTACATAAGTATGTTCTCAAGCCGCTTACGGGATAAACAGGAGCTCTAAGAAGCCTTCAACAAGATTCCGTTGTCTAAACCTGACAAAATGGCATTCCCTTCTCTGCGCAAAGGAACAGTAATCGGGGACGGGAATCACAAGTACACAAGTATTAAGCTGCTACAATTGCCATATTATTGGGCACACATCAAACGATTGCATCAAATCGCATCGCGAACGAGGAGCTATTCATAAAACATGTGTGCGGAAATCGGGCACTACGCAGCTGAATGCCCAAGGAGAACCAAAATCGGCAAGTATTGTACTTCATCTTAGCCAGGACAATGAACACGGTTAATCATATGGAAGTCTGTAGTAGGAAGTCTGTTCAGAAAGTATGGTGACTTTCTATTTTTCTGGAAAAAGTATTTATTTATTCATCTCTATCTATTTTGTTTCCATCAAACTATATGTAATACATTTGCACCAACGCATTTTTCATTCCTCGAAGGTTTTCTGAAATCCTGTTTTTTTTTATCTAAGCTCTTCCATCGTTGCGATCTTTATCTTCTCGTTCGTGGGAATCTCCATCCCTTGTGTCTTTTAAGTTTTGTAAGAAGAAAAAAGTTGCAGGCTGCCAAATCCAGTGAATACAGTGGCTGAGGTATGATACCGGTATTGTTTTTGGTCATAAACTCATACAAATTTAACTATTTTATATTACTTTAATATAAAAAAAAATTATTATTTGCTATCGCTTACGCGCTAAACTTAAATCAAAACTAACATTCACATTCGGATACCTAGGGAGCCTCGCACCACAAGTGCAAAGATGCTTTTCGTTGCTCCAGACGCATGGTCAGCTGAAGTGTTGTCTTTTCGCGTTCTATTGTACAGTTATCTTGTCACTGCATGTATCGCCGGAATCGTGGGAATGTACTTGTTTCATGAACAAAAAAATATTTTGATTTATCTTAAAAACAAAAAATGAAGAGGTAACGTGAATTGAATGATCATGAAGAGTAAGCATTATCTTAATGTTTTTGGCGTTAATTTACAAAAGCATCGATGAAAAATGTTGTAGTTTCAGAGTGACAGTATCTCACCATCTTCCCTGGGCGAACATCGTTACCAACTTGCAACGAGCTTGTGTTACTTTTTTTAGTCTCACCAAATGCCACGTTCAACATTTCAACACATTTTCATTCAACACATTTCATTCAATATAACACAAGCAAATATTCGAAAATCGAATGTATTTTGCTATTGGAATTCAAAAAGTCACCTGATTTTTGAACAAAACTCTTATATTCATGAACTTATTTTATCGTTGTAATCTGTTGCTAGGAACTCTAATCGATACCGTCCAGTAAGTGTTAATTAAAATATGTAATTTTGGTTGTTGGTTTAAGTAAAAGCTTAGAACTGAAAGTGTTATGTAATTTAAGTTGGAATGAGTACGTTTAAATATTAGTTCAGTAGTTCGGTAGTTTTAAGTGAACATTTTTTATAAACAACCATTAAATACTGAAGTAATGAGTGGTACTTTCCATCTTTGTTATTGTGCATCAGAGGAGCTGGCATCTCGTCTCGTCTCGAGATCATATATTGTTGTAAAAATTACTTCAACCAACTTCTGCCAAAATATTTTGTTTTTCCTTATAAGCTTGTATAATGGATGTTCAAGTGAAAATCCTTCCTCAAATTGATCAAAGTAAGAGCATAAGCCCAATAACTGTTAATCAGAAGATTAGCACTGTTATCTTTCTTTCTAATTCTATCAATACAAAAGATCCGGCATATCTCTTCAATAAGTTTCTAACATCCAACAGATCTGTCTGCTTAATTCTACCGCGTTTCTCTTGTCTAACATCTGAGAGGCAATATTTCATTGCAGCTGTCCACTTGTGGAACTCACTTCCGCGAGTTACGTACTTGTACCGGTGGGTTTTAACCTAAGCAGTGGAGCTTGGCTTGGTTTGTAAACAAGCCACCAAGTACACCAATGCCAGCAATATCATACTCAATGGGTACAGTCGTACAAGTACGTAACTCGCGCACCCTGAGAGAACTAAATGGCACACGTCGATTTAGGAGCGAGCTACAGTTTTTCCTCACAAACCAGAGCAATTTAACTTAAACTTAACTTATACTTAAATTTAAATTTGACTCTTCTTACTTACTATACTACACACATCAACTCTACAAGAAAACACATCTTTATATTTATATGAAATATATATTATATTATAGAGGGACGGGTTAAGAATATCCCTGCAGCGATACCTCTCGCTTGTCGTAAAAGGCGACTAAAACAAAGGTAAACAAAAATCACATCTAGGCAATTTAGAAAACACCAAGGTGAGCCTAAGGACACATATACCACCATGCCCCACAAGTGTACATGCAAATCAGTGGGTTGACACGACTGGAGATCACGGGTGTTGTAAGAGTAAGATCAAACAAAAAAATCTGAAGCATGCCCGTGTCAAAAAAAAAAAAAAAAAAAAAAAAAAAAAAAAAAACAGGCCGAAAAACAAATGCAAAAACACCAGCATTTGATTGGCCTCAGCGATGAAGTAATCCCAAACCGGGAAGCCTGCAGCTACTTTCTGAGGTCAAACCGGCGGACCCCACAAGCGGACCAGTAGGAATGCAGTTAAGTGGGAAGGTTATGGTCCTACACTTCTGACCATAACAACGCCGGAAAAAGGAAAAGAAGAAAGAAGAAGATATATTATATTATAGATGCTAATGTATTCTTTCAAACATACTTTCCATTCTTTATATTCATATATTCTTTTCCTTTTCCTGTTGTCAATTTTTGTGTTTGTTAAAGCACTATATTCTATGAATTCTGTTTATCTCTCACAGACTTATAAGTGTACTCTTACTGTGTTAAGCATATTATGTAAACAAATAAATAAATAACTAAAAGGGGAGAAATGCGCAACGGTTTGGTATATTGAAAGGAACTAAGGAATATGTTGTATGTGCCTAGGGCCATGGAAAATAGGTTATTGGTCTGCATCGTGATGAGATGGGTCGCATAGTCCGAGACATGGTCGTGGGAGAAAGAATGAAATAATATTGGTTTCCAAGAATGAAAGTTATGGATCATATAGTGAAATACCTCAAAATCGTCGCATAATTACCCGCATTGGGAAAACAGGAAGAACTAGTGCATACTCATATTATTCTAAATAAGATAAACCCTATGAAACGATGAATATGGACCATTTTGGGTAATTTGGGTTTTTGATTATATGGTTTCACAAAACACTATAAGCTATGTGCTATGGGAGTTGTGATGGATTTTATGAAAGAAAATGCGATGGATTTATAGAAAGAAAGAGTGTGATAGGCGAGAAATGGAAGGAAGTTCAAAGCAGGTCAGAGTCAAGTAAGCTAACAACTTAATAATAAGTTAAAGATTCATCCATAATCAATAGAGTACCTATATGAAATATGAGATTATGTAATGTATGAAAGAATAGATCAAGAAGATTTTCTAAAATGAAAGGATTACAGGGTAACAAAGTTTTGCTAAAAGATAGGCATGTGGTGAAGGATCAACAGTTAGGACATATTCTGTACAAGAGAGTATGAGTCATATAAAATCTCAGAATTATCTAATCAACCCTCGGGCGAAATTGGAACGATTGCGATTCGTTACCACGGAGCTGTGGCAGTCTTGGCAGAAAAGGAGAATAGGAAGAAGGGAAAATAGAAAGTGTAAAAAGCCAGTTGTGCAATAGTATTGAGGATTGTTTAACTAAGGAAACAAAGGAAAGTACCGAAATCAATATTTCTTTTGCTATTTCTCTAAGTATATTGACACAAGAAGCAAACAAGACGTGATCAGCTCGCCGTTAGCAAAGCTACAATTCCAGGTCTTCTATCTTGAATTTTGCAAATCCTGGATCTCAGGAACCACAGTAGTTTGGTTTGATATATGCGTACGGACAGACAGACGGAGAGAAAGAAAAGCCTTTGCATAAGTCTTTCCTACCCCAGCCTTACAAGATAGAAGACTAACAATCGCATACGACTACGTGTTGTCGATCTTTTCCACAAAAGTATTTTCTTTTTAGTTTTAGGCAGAGTGACACCGAAGGGTGAACAAATTGGCTATATTGGGTGACAAATTTTCTGAACGTGTGATTACCTCATCACCCCGGTTTCTAATGACATAACGGGGTCTAAATGATTCCCAATACCCACAGCATATTTGTGTAAACATTTTTTTATAGCGAAATACGTTTTCTCTCCCCTAGGTTAGAACACGAGAAGTTTCTCATTTAGGCATTAGTCTTAGGTATTTTGCATTTGGAAAAAAATCGTCAAAAGACTTTTGATACCCAACTTGAGTGACAGGAAGTATTAATTTTGATTCCAAAAGATACCCCAATTTTTATAATAGTAAACGAAATTAACGTTTCAAAAGAATAGAGGGTGAAGATTAGGAAAAGAGATGAAGGTAGATAAATAGATAGAGAGATTTCTAAAAGGCAAATAGTTTGTAGGCTTATTTCAGGTCGAAAAAATTATGTTATTATCGTGTGTTTTGAGTCGCACGATGGATTTAAAATGCACGATAATAACCGCCAATTCACTATTTCTACATCACACTTCTCCGTTGGAACTATGTTAGAAATTAAGTCTGCGAATAACTTTGCAAAATAGAGCAAAATATAATGAATAATTTCATAAAAATTGCATGAACTAAATTAATTATCAAGTGTTCCGCTCTACTAAAGATCTTCCCTTGGATCACCCCACAAGAAGGTGAAGGTGTCGGATTCATTGCAGAATTCCCAAGATCATGGGGCGGTCGAACAAACATTTTCTGTTGCCAGTGTTAATAATATTTTGATGTTCAGCTACTATAGATACATAGTACCTAGGACTGATCAAGCCACGTGCATCCCTAGCATTTTAGTAAACAAATAGGGCAATTATTCGTTATATTATTGGTTTCGTTTTGATGTACCTGCGCTATCGATATTGAGCCAGAAAGTTTAAGTGTATTAAAATAAATCTTCAAAATATGTATACGTTCTAGGGAGTGGGAGTTTTGTAGTGAAGTGGAAATAATTAAGTTCATCACCATGTAAAGTTAGGGTCAAAAATAAACTTTTTTTTGTTGAAAAATGGACTAAATCCCAAAGAGATGAAAAGGGTAGATAAGGGTTGAAAGCAATAAAGCCAACACTTGTTTCCGAGTTAAGGTTTCTTTATTTCTGTTTTGTTACGAAACTTGTTTTTGCTTGTCTCATCGCTTTACGATTAACTGCGGTTGAGAAGGGCAAGCACTTAAGCTCATGATACCGAACAAAACGAAAATAATCAACTCTTAACTGAATAAATATGTGAAATAATGAAACCTAAAACCTAAAGAGCTCTTAACTACGCCCGGAAATAAAAGTTGGGGTATCTCTAAGTCGAGGATGAAAGGAGGGATTTGAGATAAGAAGTATTTGTTACCATTTCACTACGATTAAAAACATTTCAATGTCAAAGGGTTTCTTGAACTACGACTTTTTTCTTAAACTTTCGAAGTTGACGGGCCTTCGCGATTGAAAATTATGTTGCTCAAAGCCTGCTTATTAGTGATATTGTGAACACCTTATTTTCTATTATTTTTCAACGTATTTGAAGGAAATTTTACTTATAAAATTTTGGTTTCAACAAATAATTGTTTTAATTGTTTTAAACCTTTGGATAACGAGAATACGACAGCCTTTTGCTCTAGCTTTATTGATATTCTCTTAAGTTGCTTTGGAAAAGAAGTATGAAGTCATTTGCTTCGTAAACAAATGCGTATTGTTTGATCTGGGGGCGATAACGATTGGCACCTTTAGCCAACATAATTTATTGTAATAAAAGCCTTACAAAATGAACATCACATCTTACATGCCATCAAAAAATATACTTTATCTTTTGTGCTGTTTTCTGGGGAATCTAAGCCATGATAGTGGCATATTGTGTTATGGCAATAGCTGCCTTCTTAAAATAAATTTTCATTCAACATTCAATCGAGTCTTTCTTATAAGAGTAGGGGCTCTCTGCCTCTAGGTGGATGTTTCATCAGGCTTACAGCAAGTCTGGAATGCAATAATTTTGTTATGAAGTCAACTTGGTTTTTTGAGAGTAGGCTCTATTATTAATTGAGTCCGATCTTGCTGCATCTTATGATGAAGAAACCAAGATATACAATGTCTTTGAATAACTTGAATAACTCAAATTTACGTTGTCTAAGTTCGACGGCTGGGATATTGGTGGTATGCAACTGTTTTCCTTTCAGGAGCATCGACGAGATATATTAAAGAAAGTACTATGTGTAGCTGCGACACATACTCCATACTCCAGGTCATATTTTTTTAGAGAAAATATAAAAGGTCCTTGTTTTTTTTTTTTTTTTTTGGCATCTTTTTCCAATATTTTGCAGGGCATTATATCGCATTTTTACATTTGAGAGATTTAAGGTCTACGCCTGCAGTAGTTTTTTGTGGTCTCTCTAGTTTCTAGTGGATTTGAACCATGTTCACAAGACTGACTTCCGAACATTATCAGTCATATTTTGACCTTTCCATTTGGAAGTAATTGTAATGAATCCAATTTTGCATATGAAAAAGTTCAATTTAGCCCTCTTGTCAAGATCCCTAGAACTCGGAATACTGGCTTTTAGATTGTGTACGTTCGTATATTTGTGATTTTTTCTTGCCTCATTAATCTGGAGCACAATTATTGATGCCGACTCTGGGCCAAATTTATTCGACATATGAATATAAGATTTGTAAAACGAAATTGATTGGCTGTGTGTGTTTTTGTTGTTTTTTTTTGTTTTAGATCTATATTTCGTGTATAATGACAAAAGTTGGAGTTATCACACATTTTACAATACAGAGATATGATAGCTAGTATCTTACTTCTGAAATAGTTATTTTACGAATATAATTTGGTTGCGATATAAATAATAATATCAATAAATTGAAGGAAAAACACAAATAAAAACCTCCTCTTAAGAGCAAAAGAGAGAGAGAAAAAAAAAACAATATATACATAGTATGTATATGTATGTATATACAAAATATATGACTGTATGTATGTATATAAATAACGAAATATTTCAGTAAATAGATAAATAAGTAAATAATATAACAAAAATAACAAAATAAATAAATAAATAAACAAATAAATAAATAAATAAATAAATAAATAAATAAGTAAATAAATAAATAAATAAATAAGTAAATAAATAAATAAATAAATAAATAAATAAATAAAGTACATGGGTAATTGAATAACAATCAATTTATCTTTTTTTTTTTTATTATTATTTTTTTTTTTTTTTTTTTTTTTTTTTTTTTTTTAATTGTCGTTGGAAATAAGGTTAATCACAAGGGGATTTTCCGCCAAAACACAGCGATCACAAAAACGTTGATATAATTTTCTTATCCTTACGAGTATCAATTCAACATTCGCTTTTTTATGAATATCTGCCGTCGAGTGATGCCAAGGTAGATTGAGCATCATTTTAAGTATTTTATTCTGTGATATTTGTATTTTTTTTATATGACACCTGGCACAATTTCCCCAAACCTGGCATCCGTAAAGCAAAATTGCTTGAAAGATAACTTTATATATGATTATTTTGTTTGCTGTTGAGAGTTTCGTGTTTCTATTTATAAAGGGATACAATAATTTGATTGCGATCGCAACCTTATTCAGTGTATTTCTGATATGTGTTCCAAATGTCAGTTTGTTGTCCAGATGGATACCCAAGTATTTAACCGAAGTTACCCAACTGATATTTCTGTTATTTATATTAAGTTGTGCTCTGGGGAGATAGCAAGCTTTTCTTTTTCTTGTAAAGAAAATTGCTTGCATTTTATCTTCATTCAATTTAATTTTCCATTTATTATAGTACTCCCCCAGTAATTTCATCCCATTTTTTAGATTCCTCTCAATATTGAGAGGGAATTCATGGGATGAAAAAATGGCGGTATCATCGGCAAAGATAGCTGCTTCACAATTTGGAAGGTAAGGAAAATCCGAGGTATACAAGTTGTACAAGACAGGTCCAAGAACAGAGCCCTGAGGAACACCAGCATGGTAATACACGATATTAGAGATGCCACTGTCAACAAACACTTTAAAACATCGATTAGACAAGAAACTACTCACAATTTTACATATATAAGATGGAAAATTCAAATTTATTAATTTGCTAATTAATCCATCATGCCAGACAGTATCGAAAGCTTTTTCGATGTCAAGCAAGATCATTCCAGTGGACTTGCCTGCCGAGCGATACTCTTTGACATGTTTACATATCCTGAGCACTTGATGAGCCGTACTATGAAAGCGCCTGAATCCAAATTGAACATTAGGATAGAGATCATTGTCAGAGATATGTTGCAGAATTTTTTGTATTAAAATTTTTTCCAGTATTTTGCTAATACAGCTTAATAAGCTAATTGGCCTATAACTTTCAACCATTTCAGGTGACTTTCCAGCTTTTAATATTGGCATAACTTTAGCAATTTTCCATTTATCGGGGAAGTATTTGACTTTTATGCAGGCATTCATAACAAATGCTAATACTCTGTGGCCGGCTTTCGGCATTTGTTTTAAGTAAATGTTTTTTACACAATCAAGGCCAGCAGCTTTTTGTATTTTTAAATCTTTGACTATAAGCTCTATGTCTTCGACAGTTACATACGAATTTGGAGGAGGTTGGGCAGGGTAACTTTCCCTAAGGTGTTGAATAGATCTTCTTACAAATGCATTTGTATCAGTGTCTCCTAAATGAGATGAGATGACGTGATTTTGTGAAAAATTATTTGCGAGTACATTTGCCTTTTCCTGATCTGTAAAGAAGGTATTCGTTGCGTCTCTTAGAAACGGAAGTGATTGGTTCTTCCGTTTTATCACCTTTACTATATTCCAGAAAGGTCTAGCATTTTTTTTCAAGTGAGTTTAATTTCTTATTCCATTCAAGATTACGATATTCATTAATGCTTTTACATATTAGTTTATTGAGAAGAGAAACTTGAGAATTGAGATAGGGCTGATGATAGCGTTGCCAATACCTGCGATAAATATTTCGTAACTTAATGGTACTCAGTATATATGGTGGTAATTTTGTTCTACCCAAAAACTGGTGGAAAATTGTAGTGAAAAATTGCTCCACATTTATTTTTTTCTAACAATTATGTGGAATTTCTGAAACTGATGCTAATAGGTGACCGTAAATTGCAGATGACAAGAGGCTTTAAGTAATAAGGCTTGGCACATTAAACGGAAGAGAAAAGTACAACCGTTCGTTTCTTTATTGATGTAGGAAGTTTGTTAAAAAAATAAGGTTAATTTTTGAGCTTCAATTTCAATTCGATTTTGCTTTTGAAGAAAATGGATCAATGAATCTGCCGTATTCACCGGACTTAACCCGCTGCGACATTTTTGTCTTGCCAAAACTGAAAGAGCCATTAATGAAAGTAGATTTGCCACGATCGATGAGATAAAGACCGCATTGATGGAAGAGAATATCAAAAATGCTTCGAAACATGAATAAAGAAATATTTTTGAAAAAAAAAAAACAACATTTGTTTTTAAACAACCTCGTGCGCTAGCGAACGTGTCTGACACATGTTGATAAGAACGTCTACATATATGTAGCTTGATATGCTCGGCGACTTTTCAAGAGAAATATTTTTTTATATTTCCATTTCCTGAAGCCTCTGGAGTGGGAACTTTACGCATTTACCATCAAGTTACTATCAGCGGACTGGGTCTATATGTTGACTTCTAATCAAATTCGCTTTCAGTGATAGAGAATCTCGTCAGAATCCCATGTTGTGAGCGCATTTTTTACCAGAGCCGGATAATGCTACTCAGAAAACCTCTAGGTAGGGATGATTAAGACAAAAGGACATTCGGTCGCAGAGAAAGTGTTCCGCAAGCAGCACAGGTAGGCGTTCCAATGATGTCAAGCACGTAGAGATGCTTAGCAAAAGTATAATGACCCGTAATGACGCCCGCAAGCCTTCTACAATCATTTCTCCTTACGGATAAGAAAAATGTTGCGGATTTCTTCCAGAAATCGGATCGCTTAGTCATTCTCCATCTACGTATCGTTGATACAGAATTCGACCATGGAGGCAGATAGACCTGAAGAGGGTTCAGATTCTGAGAAACGCTCTAGTCCCTTCTAGCCAGTTCATCAAAAATATAATCTCCTGGGATCCCAGAGTGACCTGGGATCTTTACAAATCTTAGTGAATTTAATCTTCCGACTTTGATCAAAAAGGTCTTTAGTTCTAGCACTAATTTGGAGCTAGTTTAAGGGTTGGACACAGCTTTGAGTGCAGCCTGGGTATCACTGCAGACACATATGTGTTTTTCCTTCCACTAGTGCTTCACAACATAGTGCATTGCCATTAGGATTGCATATCTGATTCAAAGACAGACCCAATTTTTCATAAGGAAAAGTGTAGGCGGACGCTCATCTCCCAGAGAAGATGCATTCGAAGCGCAATTTTGCACACGTGCAGCTCTACTAGTCCTTTTATGCTTTTCAGCAAGAAGAATGTTAGATTGATTGATCTAAAACTCTTGACGAGTGAATAATCTTTTTTTCTCCTGATCCAGGCTCAACACGAGGGTGTCATTCATTAGAGCAGACCTCTCAGCCTGAATACAAAAGCCTGGTGCTGAAGCTAACTATAGTAGACGATCTTCGCAGTGTTGTCAATCTGCGCTTGTCATTCTACTGTCACTGCCAGCTTTCCCTATTCTGACTTTTTGTTGTCTCGACTCCTTACGGTCATTGGAATCTCCTTTCCGGAGGAGAGAGGTTTGTTGTGTGAAGTGCCTCCGAGAATCAATCTTTGGTTTTCTCCGTCTTCAGGTTTTTGCTTTGATTTTGTAGATTGCCGCATCTGCCTTCGGACTCCGAGTACCCACCACCACTTCGGAGGAGAAGATATCACGTTCTCTCTCCCCAGCAAGGTGGGAACACCCCCCTTAGCGGTATCCCGTGCCGCGCCATTGTCGCTGTCGGGTTTGTTGGTTGCGCCACTCGTGTTCAGGCCAAGCAGCTGGTCGGTCAAAGAGCCGAAGGTGTCGGTATCATTCCGGGCTGCCGGTGAGTTTGGAATGAACGGTGGGGCCTCCAAAATCCTTGCCCCAGCAGTGATCAAGGACATGGCGGTTATCAATTTACAAGCGTTATGTCTCCGAATTATAACATTGACCTAATTACTTTACAAATTATGAATGTAATTGAAGCCAAACCATAATTTTCACCTGTCCCAAAAAATCGTTAATTTAGTTTCATTAATATAAAACTAATGAAGTGATGTCCCTGCCAGACATTTCCCAAAACTATATCTTGTACAATCAACTCAGTCATTTATCACAAGTGTCAGGTTTGCGGTATGGCAGTAGAAGTGCTATCCATCTTCACCTTTTATAAATCATAAAGACTGCTTTCAGACGCTCAGATACAGCATTCAATATTTAATCAATTTTCTGGGAAGCTGATCCTTCACTCAATAGGTGGTTCTTTAGCTAAGAGATTTAACTGTTGTATAACCATAATTAAGCCGCAGTAAATAGTCAATTCTCCTTAATGAAATGATATCCTACTGCTCTTTTATATGTGGTGCTGACGTAAACACTTCGGTGGAGAAACGTAGGAAGCTTTATTATCCCGTATGTACTCATTTATGTGATTGATATACGAATTATATTCATACCAATGAAGATGTGAATTTATTTTACTGATACATGGTAAAAATAACTCAAATTCGGATTTAGTTTATTTTTAGTAAATTTAGTCAGGGTGTCGACTTGTCTCTTTCATAAAACTACTCAACAAAATGGTTTACCTTTCACCGCCATCAAGCCTTGAATATATTCTAATTACCTACCATTAAAAAAATCAATAAGACATACATACTTACATACATATGTATCTTAAAGCTGAAGTGTATGTTTTGTCACCTAATGATAGGTCGAAAAGAAACCATATAATGGAATAATACGGTATACGCTTGATTTTATATTGTCATGTTATTATTTCGATGGCAATTTGGATGCAGATGAAATATTTTTGTTTAAGCATTCATATTTGAAACAAATTTTTCCTATTTTTTTTTATCTAAAGAACAACTTCGATCACTTCAGATCACGGCCTACCCGAACCAACAAATAAAATTGTTAACACGTAAATTTGGAAGAGAAAAGCATTGCTCGGAAACTGATGAGGTTGAAATTCAGAAACTATTTGGGCTCTTACTCTTTGCTGATGTTCGGAGAAATAGTCGTCTGAATACTAAGGATATATTCAAAACTGATGCCTCGTCCCCAAATATATATATTTGTACCCTGTTTCCTATATGCCAAAAAAAGAACAAGAATGTTCTATATGTATAAAGTGTGCCTGATGATCAAGTTATTTTACCCTTCATGAAAAAGTACCTTTTTTAAGGGGCTTAATAAGAAGAATGCCATTTATTTACTAAATGCAATAACCAATATAAAATTATTTTATTTCGTTAACAATATATCAGTTTTTTGATTAAAATAAATTTCATAAAAATATTCGAAGTAGAAGAGAAACTACCAGTGCACTTTGTTATGTTATGGATGTTATTATTTTTGATGCGAGTATAGGAAGGCTAAGGACAATCAATGAACATCTTCCAAATGTTGTGTCCTGTTGTTTTGCATCGCCACAATTCTGCAGCTCGCTTTTCACAAAAAAAACAAAACACCCTTAACTGCTATGACGGACGCGAAGGAACAATTGAAGGCCTTCTGACTCTTTAAAAGCTAAGCTTTGAGCAAACAAGACGCAGTGAGTTCGACTATGTAAGTTGCTATTTAACTTATAGTCCCCCATTGGGCTAGTAAAGTAATATTAATTAGATTAAATGGTTTTATGAGATTGATTTAAGCATGGCTTGTCTTCATTGAGAAACGCGTACGCACCAGGTCTGTTCAAGACTTTTGAATTTTCAACTTTTTGAATTTCGCGAGCTAAATACCATGGACTATTAGGTTGCTTTTCACAGAGACGTATGAAGGTAAGACATGCTTTTTTGTGTTTGGGGATTTTTTACTATTGAAAAAAATAGATCAGGAAATTTTTATTAAATTTTTGTGAAAGAAAAAATCAAGTTCTCCAACGTATTCGAAATGTTGACTGTGGCATTTGGCGAGCCTACTCCGAACAAAAAACAGTATTTATAAGTAATGGCTGTGGTCGCAACAATGAATAAAAACGTTGAAGCAGTGAAGAAAATTGTCATGGAGAATCGTCGAACTATTATCAGAGAAGTTGCTGAGGATATTGACATATCGGTTGGCTCATGCCACAACGTTTTTTCAGACATTTTGGAAAACATGTATCACTAAGTTTGTTCCGTTGACCAAAAAAAACAGTCGCATAAACATTTCTCAAGCGTTGTCGAATGGCGTGGTTGACGATTCAGGTTTACTGAAAAGCGTCATTAGTGGTGGCGAAGCCTAGTTACATGGTTATAACTAAGTTTCGTGACGTCACATTTCAAAATCTTATACATATCTAAGTGTTAAAATGCCTGATTGAACTATGGAACTATATGGGCATAAGGTCTAAATTGTTTTGCTCACTCTACTAGTGTCACGCGCCGGTCGCCTATGAGCCCTTCGACAAATGTATAGTGGCGCCATATGCGCTGCGCCGCGCATCGTCCTGATTTCATTGCTTATATTTTATAAGACGAATGATTTTTGCCGAGTGAACAAGTCCTTTTTTTAACCTTGTACCTTGTACTTTTCAACTATGAAATAAGTTAAAATAAAAACAAAGAGTAATTTAGGTAATCTTAGCCGTAAACTGTATGAAGCATACAGTGCTGCTTATGCTCATAAAAAAAGCAAAATGTACAATTAGAAGTTAAGACTTCATGGAAAATTTTGAAAAGTAGTGACAGTAATAAAGATGACGAAAACGAAAGCGACACATGATTTTTTTTTAGTCTTTCCACGGAACACTACGCATGCATTGTCATTTTTCTGGGCCCCGATTAAAGGCCCCGTCCCATAGAATACGTTGATCCGCCACTCCATTGATTTCAACTGAGAGCAAAATAGTCGGTTGCTACTCGGGTAGATGGTAATATGTACATATATTACATAAATAAAGTTACCGTATTTGGTTAATAATTCTTTTTATTCCAGTGGAGCAGTGTCGAAGCTAGTGTTGGGTAGTTCCGGACATGTATGTATAATTCCAGGAACTATGTATGTCCTCAGTCGGAAACATTTCCGATCGTTCCTCAAACTGAACGATAACATGTCCATAGTTCCATTCAACCTAGAAATTCATCAATAGCGGCGTTCATATTATACAACCCAGCCGAACGTCCGAACGACGTGGTCGTACGACTATGTTGTAGAACAACGTAATCACAGACAAAACGAAAAGAAAGATAAATGTAATCGAATATGTCTTATATAGGGTCCGCCAAATAATTTTTTTTTTTTGAAAATGCTATAAAAAGAACTACTGAATATTTTCTCAAATTTCTTTTTTTATTTGAAAGTACAATCCTTCCGGTTAATAATGGAAAATAATTTCATTCAAATGGCTGCCTCGGCTGGCCATGCAGTAGCCTACACGATCGGTCCAATTTTTAAGCACATTATCGATTGTGTGCAGCTGTATTTCACCAATGGCTGCACGAATATTGTCCTTTAAAGCGTCAATTGTCTCTGGCTTGTCGGCGTAACACTTATCTTTGACGGCACCCCACAAATAATAGTCCAACGGTGTCAAATCGCAGCTCCGAGGTGGCCAAACGACATCAGCTCTGCGGCTGATAATGCGATCTTCAAAAACAGGGCGCAAAACATCGAGTGTAGCTTCGGCTGTGTGGCACGTAGCGCCGTCCTGTTGAAACCAAATGTTGCCAATATCCTCCTCTTAAATTTTTGTGAACAAAAATTCGTTCAACATGGCCCGATAACGATCGCCATTGACTGTAACGGCCACTCCTTGCTCATTTTCGAAGAAAAATGGCCCAATTATGCCTCTGGACCAAAATCCGCACCAAACAGTGGCTCGTTTTGGGTGCACCGGCTTTTCAATGTATGCGTGCGGGTTTTCTGTGCCCCTAGTGCGACAATTTTGCTTGTTTACATACCCGCCAAGATCAAAATGAGCTTCATCTGAAAAGATGATTTTTTTGGCACACATTCTGCAACATTACCATGATTTTCAAAGTAATGTCGCAATATTTCCCAGCGTTGTTCAAGCGTATACACAACCATATTCGTTCAGCGGAAGGATAAAACTAATTATCTGTCAAATCAGACATGAGCTAAGTGTTACCATTCACGAAATAAGCACTACTTGAAAAAAAAAAACGTTAGATGGCGGACCCTTTACTACGTAGTAGTAGACAACCAAAAACAAAATATGAATAAATATCGTATAAATTGATGTAGCGATAAGCTCGAAAAGTATATGTACACTCAAACACTGGAACTGGAATGGCAGAAGAGTGATAAAACAATAATGCCCGCAATCATAGTCGTACAGGCAATTCGTTCCGTGTTTCATGAACGAATTAGGTATGAGGGATCAGATATGGATCTCTTTTATCATACTAATAGTTCCGATAGTTCCGATAGTTCCGACAGTTCCGATAGTTCCGATAGCTCCGATAGTTCCGACAGTTCCGATAGTTCCGACAGTTCCGAGGAGATAACATAGTTCCCGGAACTAGTTCCGACTGTGAAAGGAAACGTTCCATGTTCGTTCCGGGGTTGGAACTATTTTGCGCAAATCTAGTCAAAGCCGGTGGAGATCCTTAAGAAATCGGTTTTTAAAGGTACTTAACAAGCGCTGCCTCGGAAGAAAAAGAATGGAGTTTTTTTTCCGACGATGGAATTTCTAACAGCTTTCTACGCGACGTACATATGTACATATGTGAGGAATTTCTTGTTGTTTGTTTTTCTAATCATATTTCATTAAAACGTTTCTTACAGAACATTCTCAAATACAGCATGGATGCAAGAGATGGTCAGTTCCACGGAAACAGAGTCAGTTTTTTAGGACAGGATGACTTAGTTTGCCCTAGTGGATTTAACTCAAATTACTGCCCAAAAGTTTTGTCGACTTTGGAATGCAGCCAGACGTCATCAGACACGCCGACAACAGCAACGGCCGCACGAAAGCGACAGAAAACGACTGACAAATTTAATATGCTGTTGGGAGTGGCCACTGAATTTTTAAGCAGAAAGACTGTCGGTCGAAATGATGACTTCTACAGGGTGGTCGAGAGTTACATACATACATATAGTTACATACATGTATATGGCGAAACTCCCTGAAAACTTTCAGGACGAATTGAAGGCAACATTTTTAAAAATGCTTTTCGAAGAAATTGAAAGGAATAAAAATAACTGAACTGAAGAAATATACTCGTATACATAGTAGTTATATTAAAGATAATCTTTCAACTGATCTTGCAAATCGAATGTGTTTTCGTTTGCGTTATTTGAGAAATTTCTCTTCGTCTTCTTCGGCGAAACAATCACCGCGGTACTGGTCCACGTAATCTGTGGGAATGTAGGTGGCGTCATTCATTTTTACTAAGTTGTGAGGCAACACAGTGGCTTTTATAGTGGAAACACAATCTGGCTTTGCCGCTTGCCGACTTTGACAGCATGAGTAGAAACAACGAAATCTTATGGAGCTTCCTACAATGTTACCTCAGGCTTTTGCTCGACCTCATATCGTAAATATCGTAAAGTTAAGCAAAGCTCCAGAGTAGAGCTACTCTCTACTCAGACCTGCGTTTGACAGATGAATTGTCTTTGACTTGTTTGATTTTAGCAAAAGCGAGTAACGTATAGTGCTCCGAGCTGTTCGTTTCAATATGCATATATTTTCATAGCTTATTATTGGACTTTTCGATACAAACTAATCATGATGGAGGTTAGAGTAATAAATTCTTTTCTTTTTTCATATTCGTAGACCTTTATTTGAGCTGATTTTTTATGTTTCAATTAAATCATATAAATAATAATAACACCAGTCTACTCTTCTTTCTGCACTGAAATCATACGTAAAGATTTTGAGGAAACCGAACTTAGTGTTGTCATATTCCTAAGTTCTATACGCGCTCCTTTGTCAAAGCCACATTGTGATTGCAAATTGCGGGTTGCCGGCGTTTTGACACATTTTATCGTAAGAGATCGTAAGCCGGTGAAAAGCAGTGCAAAGCCTGTCAAAAGTCGGCACGCGGCAAAGCCAGATTGTGTTTCCACTATTATAGTGGAAACACAATCTGGCTTTGGCGCGTGCCGACTTTGACAGCATGAGTAGAAACAACGAAATCCTATGGAGCTTCCTACAATGTTACCTCAGGCTTTTGCTCGACCTCATATCGTAAATATCGTAAAGTTAAGCAAAGCGCCAGAGTAGAGCTACTGCCTACTCAGATGTGCGTTTGACAGATGAATTGTCTTTGACTTGTTTGATTTTAGCAAAAGCGAGTAACGTATTGTGCTCCGAGCTGTTCGTTTCAAATATGCATATATTTTCAGAGCTTATTATTGGATTTTTCGATACAAACTAATCATGATGGAGGTTAGAGTAATAAATTCTTTTCTTTTTTCATATTCATATTGACACATTTTATCGTAAGAGATCGTAAGTCGGTGCAAAGCCTGTCAAAAGTCGGCACGCGCCAAAGCCAGATTGTGTTTCCACTATTATAGTTTTCTCCGCTGACACCGGAGACATATTAAGTTGTCCAAGCAATATTCTCCAGCGGGACACTAAAATGCCGAATGCATTTTCAATGCGCTTGGAACGTGAGAAACGATTATTGAAATTCTCACGGTATAAAGGCAATCGCACTCCTAAAAAAATGTATTAATTAAACGGAACTGGCAATAAAATCGCATGTACTATACCTGGATACGGTCGCATCAGAAACAATTTTAAAGGGAATGCCGCATCCCCCACAAAATAGTATGGGAAATTGACATTACTGTTCGCCAAACAATTTTCTGCTGGGAGGTTTAGCTCATTTTCAAACTGTTTTCGTCCAAAGTTGGAGTGCCATAAAACACCACCATAATTTTGGGAACCATGTGCACCTATGTCGATGCAAGTATAAGTATAATTGGCATAACATATTCCCAAAAGTACTATTGAATATGTTCCCTTATAATTATAAAAGAGGGATCCGGAATTTGATGGGCAAGTTATGTTTACATGTTTTCCATCAATGGCACCCACACAGTTCGGCAAATTCCACATATTGTGGAAGTCACTGGCAATTCTTTCGCACCAAATATATGTACTATGTGGCCAAGATTATTCCAAAAAACATCACATATTTCCTTTACAATTCTTTTAACACTTGTTCATTATTTTTTCGAACATTTTAAATGCTTGCGACAAAATTAATATAAATACGACTACCGAAATAAACTCTTCCACATTGTTTTATTTTATAACTCAGATGAACGCACTCCACCAAATAATAAATGTCATCGACAATTGTCAACGGGCTGACGGGTTCAATGGGCCGATGCTTGCCTGCTCTATCCGCCAACAAGTTTGCTCTCAGTTGAAATCAACGGAGTGACGGATCAACGGATTCTATGGGCCGGGGCTTTAAGTGATCTCATTCAATTATTTTATAGAAACAAGATATCGGAAAATTGATTATTTTTTAATAAACTAGATATCAAAAACTGATTTAGAAGTTTATTTTAAATTGCAGGGAAACACTCAACCGGGCATACCAGAAGACACTACTCACTTGTTGTACCATCAAGTCTGAGCTCAATAGCTTGTCAGCACGCGATACTGGTATCTCTATAAATAGAGCCATAAAAAGAATAGGAACATTGAGGAAAGAAATTGAGCAGGAAAATAACTTATTGAAGCGAAAAATGAGAGCAGCGGAACGGCAAATAAAAAAACACTAAAACTTTTACAACTTTGTGAAAATAATACCGGCTTAGCAGCAGGTCTAAAACTTCGAGATACTATTGGTCGGCCTAGAGCAGAAGAAAACCAATCCAGTTTACTTGAACTCATAAAAGAGACTGCGCAGCGGATGACCGACGTCGCACTGAAACTATAAGGTGTTGCAAAACATTGAACACGCCTTACTTCGTAAACAAGGATATACCATCAGTTGATCAGAATTATACTTTAGACTTCTTCCCAGACGACTCAATACAGAGGAAGGAAAATACACGTCGTAAATGGTCATGTTAAACTGTGTAAACCGGACTCTACGTTGCATTTGAAACATGAAAATGACATATTCTGATAAGAAATCATGCTCCTATTACAACGTCGATTCTAAAAAGAAATAACGTCAATTTAATGATTAAACTCATATAGGTATAGTGTCTTGCTTTCACACACCCTCTTAAGATTTAAAAAAGTCTTGCTAAGTTTTGTTCCGAAGATTCGTGTAAAATCTAAAATAAAAATCTTAAATTAAAGGAAAATCTAAAATCACTCAACTTACTTTTAACGGTTTCCTGCTGCCACACAAATACACTTGACAATGTCAAGTATCAAAAAAACGCGTCAGGCTGCCATAAAACTGCAACAAAAACAAACAATGGACACACTATCAACATCACCATCTGCTTTACACTCACCATTGTTGAAAACAATGACATCTGAAAGCTTCTCCAGCCTGTACAAGAAAATCATGGAGCAGGGTGAGTTAATCCGTGGCACCATTACCAGTATGAAGGAGAGGCTCTCCTCAGAAATTGCCTCTATTGAAAAAAACATACAAAATAAGTTCACACAAATCGATTTGGAAGTCGAAAACTTAAAATATCGCGTTTCTGCTTTTGATGACTGCCGAAACAACATCAACCACTTGCAACTGGAACTTGTTGATATTAAAAAACAACTCCAACAGGAGCAAGTGCAGCTGATCCGTGCTGGACTTGAAACGTTCGCAGAACTCCCACAAATTAAGGCACATATTGGAGCACTACACATGAAAGAGATCTCTACTGATGCCGTCCTGATAGGAATTCCCTTTCTTCCTGACGAAAATCTCACAAACACTTTCAATAACATCTGTAATGCCACTAAGTGCCAACCACCTGTCATAAAAGGGATCTTTCGTGTAAAACCGAAGACCGACTCCTCGATAATTATCAAGTTTGGTTCGATCCATGACAAAATGACAGCACTAAAAGCATGTACCAAACTCAAAAAAAAACACACTCACGACAAATAAGTCTACGCGAAGCCGGATTGGACTCCAACCAGCCAATCTTTCTGCACGAGAGTTTAACACCACAAAATCGTACTATCCTTCGAGAAGCAATCAAACTCAAACGCTCGAAACGAATATTCGCTGCATTCTCATCGCGAGGACTTGCTTACATTAAAATTACACCGACCCCGAGTAACGTCAACGTGAAAATTGACACCACAGAGAGACTTAGCAAAGTTATACGCGCTATCAAACAAAATGACAAAACAAACCAGCCAATTTGATCCTGACGCTTCTCAAACTATTTTTAATTTTTTTTGTATTTTCTGTTTTTTGTATATATTTATTTTTACTATTTATTATTATTTACTTTTAATTTTTATATTATTTATTTTTAATGTTTCTCCTTTGAATTTTCAATGTTGCAGTGTCTTAAGGCTAACTAGCTTCTTATCTTTCCATAGTTTTAGACATTTAAAACACATAATTAGTTTCCCATCTATTTTCTGTCCTATTGCGTTGCTTAATACCCCGCCGGTCGAAGTCGGCCTTGCTATGAGTATCATTTATACCACCTGCACTCAGAATAATGAGCACACGTCCTAACGTAACTCAAAGCGATTTCAACAAATTTTAGCGGTGTAACCCCTACCAACAATAATGTACACAGGACTCGTCTGATGCTGGATATCTTCCGTAATACGTACTCTGGTCTTTCCATTTGTCACATTAATGCTCAAAATCTAAAGAAGCACTAACGAACTTAAACTGATATTCGATGGGTATGTCCGAAACTTGGCTTACACCCTGCTTTCAAAATGCGGTCATTGCGTTGTCAGGGTATAAAATCTATAGGGACGATCGTGTCGGGAGTCGAGGGGGCGGTGTTGCAATTTTTGTTAAGGAAACAATAGCCAGCAGATTATTCGGAAATTCGAATTCAAACGATGGTATCGAGTACCTCTTGCGTGAAATTATCTGTGGCTTCGAAAAATGTCTAGTTGGAGTCATCTACAAGCCTCCAAGTCTAAGGGACACCACCATTGTTACTAATATCATGAAACGCTTCGGGGCTTGCTATGAACATATTATTCTTTCCGGTGATTTCAAATTAATCTGCTAAATCGTAACGATTCACAAGTAAATCGTTTCATAAACTTCCTAAGCTCCATCAACTAATTTGCTGTCAATAACTCGACTCCCACCCACTTTGGCCCTACAAGCTCTATGCTCTACGCCTGAAGATATCGGTCGGTTAAATAATTTAAATTATAGTTTTCACCTTCAGGGTATTGGTGAAGCAGATGTAGTTTCAAACATCTTAAAAATTAAGTCGAAAGCTACTGGTTTCGATGAAATACATCCTGTGTTCATAAAAATAATTCTGCCACATGTACTACCCTGTATCACACACATTTTCAATACCATTTTAATGACATCCACTTATCCTAATAAATGGAAAGATGCGAAGGTAATTCCTGTTCCCAAAAAGCAAAACTCTCGATCCCCACCTGAATATAGGCCAGTTTCTATCCTTCCATTTTTATCCAAAGTGTTTGAAAAAATACTCCACGGACAAATCTTATCATTCCTTAAGCAAAATAATCTTCTTTGCATTAACCAATCTGGGTATAGAAACAACCACAGTTGTGTATCCGCTTTACACAAAGTCACTGATGATCTGCGATGCGCTATGGATCAGGATTATGTGCCTTTCTTAGGACTGCTGGATTTTTCGAAAGCCTTTGATACAGTTAATAACAAGATATCAATTTTTAAGCTAAAACATTTTTTTAATTTTTCTGACTCAGCAGCTAAACTCATGCTTTCGTATCTCCCTGAAAGGCGACAGGCTGTTATTGTCGGCAATCGAGTATCAAGCTTTGTCAACCTTTACACAGGCGTTCCTCAGGGATCAATTCTTGGCCCGTTGTTATGCTCAATGTATATTAATGATTTGCCTTCTCAAGTTGAGCATAGTTCTATCGATCTATATGCCGATGATGTTCAGATTCGGTTCAGTTGCAAGCTTGGTTTAATTGAAAATGGTGCTTTATTACTTAACAGCGATCTCAACGATCTCAACAAAATCACTTCTTGGTCAGAAAAAAACTGTTTAAAACTGAATCCTACCAAATATAAATGTTTAGTTATTTATAAACATGTGCTTGATTTGAGTTATTTCCCTTCAATATGCATTGGTGATAGAAATATTGAATATATTGAGATCTGGTTCAATTCCACTTTAAACTGGGATTATCATATCCAAAGTATAATTGGTAAAATCTACGGTAGCCTTCGGTGTTTATCCTACTCCAAACAATTCACTCCACAGAGCATAAGATTCAGGTTAGCAAAAACTCTGATCACTCCGATAATCACATATGGTGCTCAAATTTTCTGTTGCCTAAGCTCCGAATCGAAGAGAAACTTGAACGTTGCTTTTAACAACATCATACGTTACGTCTTTAATCTCAAACGTTTTGACCATGTTTCTGAATATAAGATTAAATTACTAGGATGTACCCTAAACGCATACTTGAACTACATTGCCTTAAAAACTATTAACAATGTTATGACTAAAAAAGATCCTCTTTACTTATGACATATAATAAGTTGAAATTTTCAACTTCAAATAGAACATTCGCACTTATTCAAACAACTTATACATGTTTATCAACTAAACGCCAATTCTTTGTGCATGTCGTCAGACTTTGGAACTCACTACTATTAGACATTAGAAAGCTACGAGGTACTTTAAACTTTGATAAAATGCTCCTTAGGTATTTGGCTAACAACTCAGATGACTCTCAAAATTAGATTAATATATATTCATAAATAAAACAAAATAATTATTTCATTCAATTCGTTGTAATATATGTTTAGTTTTGTTATATCATAACATTACTCTTCAATGTAATTATTTAACTTTTGCTATCAAGGACTTGAGTCTTTTGTAAAAGATAATGTAATAAAAAAAAAAAAAAAACGCTCCTCGACCTGTTAGCCAGCTTGAGATTCCCGGCTTTTCAAAACACGATCACATTGTCCTCTTCTATGACCTCAGTCTTAGTAGATCGTTCGTACCGACTACAATCAGTTACCGAGACTTTAAATCTATCAATATGGCTAGCCTTATCGATGACTCTCTCAATTCTAATTGGCATAACCTGCACCACATGTCTTCCGTTGATGAGCAAGTCGAGTTTTTTACATCTTCCATTAATAACCTGTTTGAGAATCATGTCCCAACCAAAAATCTCACCATCCATAACACCAAATGCCAATGGTTAACTCAACATATTGGAAAACTGAATATAAATCGAGACAGGGCCAACAAAAGAAGGAAGAAGTTTAAACTCCCCGAGTTATTATACGAATTTAAGCGCCTCAAGAACCTTGTTACGAAGGAAATCAGGGGATCGAAAACCAAGTTTTTTGCATCCAAATTCAAAACCGGCTTAAATGTTAAGCAAACATGAAAGATTATTAAGACGCTAGGTATGGGTAAACAAATCAAGGCTGAGACTTTAGAAGACATCAACATCGAAAAGCTAAATAGGAAATTCGCTTCAGTCGCATCTCTCTCTGACAATGGCAATAGGGATCCGAACGAATGCGACATTATAGATCCCCGTAATATGCCCAACTTGACTTATAGCTTTGGTTTTTCTAGAATCTACGAAGAGGATGTGCTTAAATCGACCCTTGCAATCAAATCTAACGCCATTGGCTTGGATCTCATGAATCCCAAAT
This sequence comes from Merodon equestris, assembly GCA_958301585.1. Taxonomy (NCBI): domain Eukaryota; kingdom Metazoa; phylum Arthropoda; class Insecta; order Diptera; family Syrphidae; genus Merodon; species Merodon equestris. Next base: position 152,522,574 of record OY284413.1, on the reverse strand, counting down.
TCTTAAAACTAATCATCCACACTGTCTTCATTTTTTTTCATTTCATTTATTTCATTCATTTCATAATAGTTCACAATATTTATATGTTTCCGCGAAGCCTAAATGGCTTTTCTGCAGAAGGTTGCGTTACAAACAGTTTTATGTATGTTTAAGAAAGTAAGCTTAGTTTTAGTTACAATTTCAATTAATTTCACTTACAAATTTAAGAGATATTTAATGGAATATTTAACAAAGCTAATTTAACAATTTAAGTTTAAGAAAGTTCTTAATGTTTTTCTTTCTTTTTTTAAAATTTCTGATGTTTTTTAGCGCTTGTGGAAGTGTGTTTAACAATTCAGGAACAATGTAGTTGAGTTGTCTTCTACCATAGTTATTATAGCTGCGGGGCACCTGAAGCATTCCTTGGGCATATCTTCTTGTGTTCATCCCGTGGTTGATTGGTGTTTTAAATCTGTTGTCATCATAATACTCCAGAATGATCATCATCTTATAGATTTTTTCTACTGGGAGGACATTAAAGGTTCTTCTTTCAGAGACCTCATGAGAAATATTTTTCTGTTTATTTGTCTTAGTGCTGCATTTTGTAGTTTTTGTAGCTTGCAAATGTGAGTTTTGGATGCACTTCCCCAGGCAAGTATTCCATATCTTAACTTTGACTCGACTAACGCAAAGTACACCTGTTTTAATACTGGTTTTGTGGCATCCTACTGCAGATGTTTTAGTGCATATAAGGCTTTTTTCAAACTAATGCGAAGCTCGTTTATATGTTTATCCCAAAGAAAATGACTGTCGATGGTGACTCCAAGATACTTGTAGCTTTCAACTATATCAATCAAGTGACTAGGTGTGTTAAGGCAGTGGTCATTCGTAAGGTAGATTTGTTGTTGGGTAGCTTGGAAATGTGGACTTCTAATGTGCATCATCTTTGTCTTTGCGGCGTTGATCGTCACTCCGTTGTCATGGCACCATTTCACAGCAGTGTTGAACTCCTTTTGCATTATTGTTGTCGCCGTCTGTAGAGATCTATGTCGCACGACTATAGTTGTATCGTCGGCATAAGCAAAGGGAATGCTCTCGTTAAATAAGCCGAGGAGCTCGTTCGTGTACAGTATAAACAGAATTGGTCCCAGTTTTGATCCCTGAGGGACTCCATATTGAACGGGTTCTCTTTGACTGTAGATATCTTTGATTTTGACGCAAAAATGCCTATTGTGCAGATAGTTTTTTAGCCAGTCCGCCATTACTCCCCGTATTCCAATACGTTCAAGCGCCTCCAGTAGCTTTGTATGATTGAGCGTATCAAAAGCTTTACTAAAATCCATAAACATAACTAATACGTGGTGACTTTTATTTAAACTTTCGTTGATACAGTTTGCTAATTCTCCCAACAATTTTCCAGTGCTTTTATATTTCTGGAAACCGTACTGATTCTTATGGATGAGCGAGTGTTTTTCAATAAAACTCTGTAACCTACTTGAGATTACTTCTTCCAGACACTTTTCTACTACAGGCAATATAGATATCGGTCTGTAATTACACAGTTCATTTTTAGCACCACCTTTATATATAGGTCTTACCACAGCAGTTTTAATCGTATCTGGAATTTTTGTTTGGTTTAGGCTCAGATTAACAAATTTGCATAGAATTGGTGCAAAAATATCCGCGTGATTTTTAATATCCACCGCTCGAATTCCATCGATTCCTGGTGCCTTGTTTTCACCAAGTGAACTGATTATACTTAGCATCTCGGATATATTTGTTTCCTGAACAAAAATAGAGTTGGCTAAGGTGGCATTCGCACGTATCGATGTGCTGGATCCACAATTATGTATTATTTTCAGGACCTGTGTATTAAAGAGTTTTGCACATTCGCTAACAAGACTCGTTAGACAATCCTCGGAGGTAAAATTCTTAATTATAGCTTCATCAACGCCAGGTTTCCTCTTTCCCATTATTTCATTTATTAAACCCCACGTTTTACGGGGATCTGATTTAATTTGGTTGAATTTGTTTTTGTAAAAAGTCGACTTTTGAGCTGTTATTTCTTTATTGAGCCTATTTCGAAAGTTCTTATATTCTATTTCATAAGTACTACTCAGTCTATTGTTTTTCCACCTTCTGTAGAATTCATCTCTTTTTTTACATTTGGCGACTAAATCTGAGGTCATCCAGGGGTTATATTTTCTTTTATTTTTTATTATTCTTACAGATGTCGCTTGTTTGTAAATATTTTCCATCTTTTCCGCAAATTTTTGGTAAATGGAGACAGCATCATTTTCGTTCAGAACATCGTCCCAATTTGTTTCACCAATACCTCTCACATACGTATTTACTCGTAAAGCATCCTTACCACCTCCATCTACCCTAATTCCTGGAAGGCCTCTAAAATCATTCCCGTTCCTAATCATGGAAATAATAATGATAAGGAATACCGTCCTGTCGCTATACTGCCATTCATATCCAAGGTTTTCGAAAAGCTTCTTAGCACGCAACTCGTTCTTAAATCAACATAAGCTCCTCTCACCGTTTCAGGCCAAAACACAGCTGCACTTCCGTGCTACTAAAGATTGCTGAAGACTTTGGCTATGAATTTGATAAGGACCATGTGATATCGTTAGTCTTATTAGACTTCTCTAAAGCATTCGATACTGTCCCATATGAAATCTTTCTCAAAAAACTAAAATATTACCTTGATTTGGATTCCTCAGCGTTAAGACTCATTAGGAATTACTTTGGAGATCGAAGCCAAGCTGTATATGCTAACGGTAACTTATCCACCTTTCTCAAAACCAAAACGGAGGTCCCTCAAGAATCTATACTGGAGCCCTTACTGTTCTCGCTGTTTAATAATGGCAGTCCTACCATTCTCAAACACTGTAAGGTACATATGTAAGCAGACGACGTCCAATTATACATCAGCTACCCATTCCACCTAAAGGTAGATCCTACTGCGCGATTAAATTAGGGTCTCCATGCCGTTACACGATGGTCATATAAAAACAAACTAATGTTCAACTCCACCAAGAGCCAAGTTATTGTCATAGGTCGCACTATCCCAGACTTAAGTAAATATCCACCAATCCAAGCCAGCGGAAGCAACATCGACTATGTAAAGGCTGTTGAAAACCTTGGAGTCATCTTTAATCAACAGCTTACGGGGGGAGGATCACATCACCAAAATAACAGGTCGAGTATACGGTGTCTTGCGTATACTATGCAACGGTGGAAATTGTCTGCCAATTAGCACTAAATCAATGCTCGTTAAGATGCTACTGATCCCTATTTTTATGTACGCACTCCCAGTCTTCTGCGATCTCGCTAGTTACGGCTCACGCAAGCTAACCGTTGCGCTTAACAGCACAGTGCGTTTCATATACAGATTACAGCGGCGGGATCACATTTCATCATTCGTTATAACCCTGCTTGGCATTGACTTTCAAGGCCTCCTTAAGTTTAGGATACTTTCCTTTTCAAACTCAAGCAGTGCAATGCACCACCATACCTTTACCAGAGTCTTCGGTTTGCTACATCTGAGAGAAGTGGAACATTGATATTACCCAATTTTAATTACAGGGTGACAGAAAAACAGTTTTTCATTTACGCCGTTGGGCTATGGAATTCGCTTCCAGTTAACATGATAACATCTCATAGCATCGGCACCTTCAAGAGGCAACTTAGGCAACACTTCAGCACATCGCTTTAGGACATATATATATACATATTTATTTTTAGGGGCATCTATAGCTGGCTGGTCTAGGTACTTGTTTTTGTTTTTTTTTCTTTTTTCTTTTCTCTCTATCTTGTTTTCCTTTCTTTCTTACCTATTATAAATCAATTATCTGCTTAATTTTTGTTTTGTTTTTTTTTAATTACACTTGTTTGCTTCACAATTTAAAAGATTGTACATCTTATGTGTTAGCTTATGATTTAAAATAAATTCAAATTTTCAAATTCAAATTCATAGGAACCTATTGAAGCTGTATGGCAAGGCTTTAAAAGTTTATTAGAACTATGGAATTACTACCATGTACTCAATATGATTAACGCAACAAGTGAAATTACTGAAAAAGTTATTACATTCGAGGGTGGAATCATACTAAGTTGTACTAAATTACGAAATTAAGTCCTTAATGATCCCGCTATTTTGCTATATGTTTTTTTTATGAAGCGCTTATCCTCAGTTATGTTTAATTTTCTTTGAAGATGGTAACCTGCTTTTATAGATTAACTCAATACACTACTCTGAAAATAGGATCCGTCAATTTTAAATCGAATATAAAAACAAAAAGTTTTCACAGACGGAGACCCAACTTATTTGAGTATTGATTTAATTTAAGGAGTCAATTTTATGGAAAAGTTATGTGCTTAAAGTTTGATGACTTTATTTATAAAATAATTTTAGCTTCCCTTTCCTTTTACTTTACTTTGTCTTATTCCCACCTTTCCCCCTTAAGCTTTTTGTCATATTCTAAATATGCTAAATTGGAGAGCACTCTATGCGAAATTAGTGTGGCGATTTTTTTATAGCGACCATAACGATTTAAAGATGATTGCATAGGAAATAAAGAAAGAAAATCGCGAGCCCACAAATTTGTTTTTAAAGGAATTATTCGCAGTTTCGCGAAGGAAGCGCTTAAAACACGTTTTATACCCACATGAGGACTTTCCAGCCAATCGAATTCATATATTTCAGGAAACGAACTAAAAAAGAAATAAAAATTACCTTCCCATTTTTTTCGAAGGATTCAAACAGTAACTGTATAAAAGTCCCTAATAATAAGGGGCAGTTTTTAAAATGTGTGAATGGTTATTCGCCCCTGACTAACATCCAAACTTTCTTGGTTCCTATGTCATCCGCATTTAATCATTAACTATGCTATGCACAAACCGAGTGAAAAGAAAAAAATCAATTAACAAAGCTACGTGGTATATCTTTCCCTAACCGCAAATATGTAAAAGTAGTCTACATGCATTCATAACCATAAATTATATATTCTAGTTTTCCCCATTTTTGTGGAAATCAGCTTGACTTTCAACCTTGCAAATGAAAATGAATAGACCTAACACAAGGGCGTTGAATAGATACACCAATCCACTATTCACGTTCGTATTTACCCGTACCTTCCTTTATTCCTTCGAAAAAGGGATGACTCGGATTTCATTTAAAAGAGGAAAATAAAACCCAAAAGATAAAAAAACCAAATCTAATGGTGGCTTTAGCTTACTTTTGTGGCTGTGTTAAATGTTCTGTTCTGCTATAAAGCAGAAGAGATCATGATTTTAGAAAACAACCAGATCCAGGTTGAGATTTCACTACTGAAAAGTTTTAGAGGAGGGTACTAACGAGGTATCTTATTTTCGTTATAAATGTGGACGATAATGTAATTTAAAATTTTGAATCACACAATGATCCATGGGTTGAAGTTTTGACGTCATATTTGGCGGAAAGAATACAAGCTCAATAGATTTCGTCCGGATGTTTTTAGGATGTGCAGGGCAATTATCAAGAAATAAAACAATTTTCCGACCTTGTTTCGTGACTTCTTGGTCGAGCTTAAATATCCACTTCTCAAAAATAGAAGAAGTCATCCAGAGTTTTTGTTACTGGAGTATTTAACAGGAATAGATTTTATCCCTTTGAAGCACCTTGGGTTCGAACTTTTTCCAATAAATAAAAGCGCAACTTTCCAGTTCCGCTCATATTAGCAGTAACAAGCCATGTAACCTGTTGTTTACTATGCTTTCCGCCATGGAATCTTATTTGGTAAACGCTTATAAAAAAATCCTGTCTCATCTGTATTACAAACATCCTCTTCTGCATAACGCTTCAATATCGATGGTAAAACTGTCCGTTTCCAAGACGCAGTGGAGTCATCACTAACGTCAGCACTCTCTCCACACAGCGTTTTTTGGACAATTCCCCACCTTGATTTAATTACCGATTTCAATAGTGAATTCAAATTCAAAAATGAATAATTTACCTATTTTTAAATTAGTGCAGCCAGCCTTCGCTAGCGGCAAAATCTTGTATTCCTTTTGATTTTGCAAAAAAATAGAGCCTTTATGGGCATATTTTTGTCCTCCATTAATTGTATCCATTTTCGTAAAGCCGAATCAAGCTCCGCACATTTTAAAGGCTTTGATCGAAACGAATTTAAATTCACACCTCTTTCTACAGCTTTTTCAATCTTTGCCCGATTTTTCAAAATGGTAGATAATGTACTTCGAGGAATACCAAATTTCGTGGCAACTTCAGTCTTTTTTGAGCCTTTTTCGATTTCGTCGATAATTCTCTTTTGTTTTTGCATGCTTTGAATGGGTGTTGGAATTTGAGATGTGGAGGGAATTTTCTACGAAAAGTAACACGAATAAACATGTCGCAAAGTTCGATTTAAGGAGGTTTTCGACTTACAGAGAGTCGACTTATGAAATGCAAAATATGGGAAAATTTTAAGTCTTGGGTTTAAGTTCTGAAACATTTGTTCGACTTATAGCAAATTCGACTTAAGGATGTTCGACTTACAGAGCTTTGACTGTATTATAAATATTTTAAAAATTTAAAAATAAGATATATATATAGAATATATTGTATATTTAGTATATATTTATATATATACATATATTCTAGTGAAGATAGAATAAGTTATATTTAGATAGGTTTAGTTAGTTTAAGGAAGGCTTAAGTTTTATATAATTATATAAAAATTATCATATGCATAGCTTTAAGTTCTACTGTTTGTTTTGGAGTTTTTTTTTTTAAACATAAGGAAAAAGAGTTTACATAAGTTTGATAACACTGTAACTACTAAAAATAGGTTAGGTTAGGTTAAAGAAGGGGATCGTGATGGTTAAACATCACTTCCACTCGGAGGCCAAGAGGCCCATTGTGATTCCCTTCGTTTGTGTGGGTACACATAAAATTAACCTGTCCTATCACGTGGTGGCTGAAACCACCCCGTGCTCTTAATGAATTTTAGAAGATCCGATATATCTGCATTAGCCACGTCCGCAATCTCTGTAAAGAATCTTTGGCCTAGCGACGCTAGGCATCGATTCTGGAGAGCTGGGCAGTGGCAAAGCAGATGTTGGATCGTCTCAGTTTCTTCCTCTTCGCCGCAGCTCCGACAGAGATCGCTGGATCCCGAGTCCAATTTCCGGAGCATTGCTCCAATGGGACAGAGTCCTGTGATCACTCCGACGAGTATACGGATCGAGTTACGGTCCAGCGCCAGGAGCTTCTTTGTTTTTCCGACATTGAGCTCTGGCCACGATGATCTTGTCGTGTAGCAGTCGTTTCTTGTAAGCCAAGACGAGTTGGCCTCTTTGATGATTGTGTCGTTTATGATCCGGTATAATGCCCTGATCGGTGGTTGCAATGACGTGTCCGCTTCGCTGATGTCCATTTCAGAACCTTGCATGGCCAATTCGTCTGCTCTTTCGTTCCCTGCGATTGAGCTGTGGCCCGGGACCCAGTAGAGTTTAACTTTGTGGTGTCAGATGGACTTCAGTGAGTCGCAACATTTCTTGACAGCCTTTGATCTCGTTATACAGGATTTTATTGACTTCAGTGCAGCCTGGCTGTCTACGAAGATAGTGATATCAGATGGTGGGATATGGGCTACCTGTAGGTGTTTGGCTGCTTTCTCTATTGCCAGGATTTCTGCTTGAAAAACGCTGCACAGATCAGTAAGTCTGAATGATTCCTGTTTGTGGAGGGTATCAGAATAGAACCCGGCCCCAGTGCCTGTGTCCATTTTCGATCCGTCGGTGAAGAGGGTGATCTCGTGGTCGTTGATTACGGCGTTTGATAGCCACTCTTCTCTGTCGGGGAAAAGAATAGGTATACTGAGAGAGGTCATTTTGGGTCGGTCCTAGCTTGGAGGCTACTAAAACCATGTTTCCTTCCCAGGTCGTCTATTATTTTAAGTATGGCCGCATGTCCATAGTTGGCTTGCTTCCACAGAGAGGACTCCCTTAGTCTGAGAGCGTTCTTTGCAGCGCAGCCTTTTATGAATAGATCCAGGGGGAGGAGATGAAGAATCATGTCCAACCCTGTTTGCGGCGTGCTTCTCATGGCTCCCGTTGTACAAACAGCGGCTGACCTTTGTACTTTGTTGAGCATGTTCATATAGCTTTTCGTGCTGCTAGCAGTCCACCAGACTAGGGCCCCATAAGTTAAAATGGGTAAAAATGGTCCAATGAATGATGTACGGTTGCAAGCCCCTTCTTTTTCCGAAGGTCTTTTTGCATGCATAAAAAGCGTTCAATCCTTTTTTCATCCTTTCCCCCAGGTTCCTTTTCCAGGAGAGTTTTGAGTCAAGAATGATGCCTAGATATTTGGCTTCCGCTTTGAGTTTGAGGGGAGTGCCCTCTAACTTTGGGGGAGCAAATATCGGAATTTTCCTTTTCCTGGTGAACAAGACCAACTCGGGGTCTGGGGGTTTATTCTCAGACCGTTCTGTCTTGCCCACGAGGAGAGTTCTTTCTGCGCAGATTCCATTAGTTCACTGATAGTTGGTAGAAAGTAACCTTTTATCAAGATAACCAGGTCATCCGCGTACGCTGTGATCTTTGTGTCTTTCTCCATAAAGAATTTGAGGATTTTGTTGACTGTAAGAAGCCACAGTAGGAGGGAGAGAACTCCTCCTTGTGGTGTGCCTCTAGTTGTCACTTTCCTTATAGAACTGTGTCTAATGTCTGCATTGATAATTCTGTTCTTCAACATATTTTCAATCCAGATTACAATGGATTTGTTTACTTTTATGTCCTTAAGTGTTGTTATTATGGCCTCTGTGTTTACATTGTTGAAGGCCCCCTTTATGTCGAGGAAGGCTGCCATTGTAAACTCTTTTAGGTTCAGCGAGCCCTCAATTTCACGGACAACACTATCCAGAGCACTTTCCACTGATCTGCCTTTAAGGTAGGCGTGTTGAGTGTTGCATAAGTTGCGTGAGTTGATGAGTCCTCTGATGTATAGGTCAAGGAGTCTCTCCAAGGTTTTTAATAGAAACGACGAGAAACTAATTGGCCTATAGTCCTTTGCGGCAGTATGGGTTTTCATACCTGCCTTAGGTATGAAAATTACCTTTTTTTCTTTCCACTGTGTTGGGATGTACCCCGCGCGCAGGCAATTGAAAAAAATGCTTACGAGATGGGGTACAGTGTGGGTCTGTGTTTTTTGAAGCATCGCTGGCAAGATATCGTCCGGCCCGGAGATTTAAATGGTTTGAACGAATTGATTGCCCATCATACTTTATCCGTTGTGATAATCTTGTTTATTACTTCTTCGGTTGTGTGAACCGTAGGAACCGTCGTCTCGAAGGAGACTGTGGTTTCAGGGGTTTTACAGCCTGGGAAGTGGGTTTCAGTCAGCAGTTCTAGGGATTCCTGACTGGATTCTGTCCAAGAACCATCTGGTTTAAGGATGAATCCCGGGACTCAGGGGTCTTTGGATAGGATCTTTCTGAGCCTTGCGGCTTCGTTGAGATCCTCTATTGATCCGCGTGACTTGGCGTGTCGCACAAGTGCTCGGACTGCATCTGAAGGTGGATCCTCCTCATCGTATGGCAAGTATGCGGACGATAGGAGCAAAATTGATTTGTCCTGTTGTCCGTACGCTACCACCGTGAGGTCTCCATTGCTGCAAGTACCTAGGAGAAAAATGTTTAAGTATCTCTTGGCGACTATACAGGTTCGTAGCTTACCTTCGGTATGTGGATAGTATAAATTATACACCTTAGACCTTAATCCCTGTATTTTGTTCCTAAAGAGCCAAGGTTCTTGGATTAAGGCCATATCCACATATTCCTGCAGCATGTACATCATCAAGTCGTCGGTGGCTGCTTTGCAGTGGTGTAAATTAATTTGCACTTAATATTGAAGCCAACGTGCGAAGCGGAAGCATCGAACGAGGGATAACCTCGAGTTTAGCGTTCTGCCAGATTTCGCCGCAATTGTCGATTGTGCGCTTTAAGAAGTCTACGGACCTCTGATTGTCACAACCGACAACTTTGACTCCTTTCTGCCTCCCTGCTCCGTCGAAGTTGATCTCATCGCTGCTATCTGCGATAAACTACTAAAAATAACTAACGAGCAGTTTGCTTTTCAGTATAGGTACTAAAAATAAGTAAATAATTAACATTTTACTATTTTTCAGACATGCTAAAGTTATTATTTATATGTTTATTCTTATTAATGGAGATAGTAACTAGAGCGTAGATGGTATTTAATTCATCCAAAGCGTTGGAGGTTATGTTGACTTCGAGCGCCCCTTTTCGCTCGTTTTTGTCGCTAAGTTACTATCGAGTTAAAGTTGTAGTTTAACTCTTAACTTTGGATTGTCTGACAAGATCTGACGGTATTGTACAGTGTAGTCGTCTCAAACTATATACGTGAAGAAGACTTGCAGCTTCCTCGTTTACGTGCTCCTGGCCTTAGAGTGGATTTCTTCAGAAACTGTGGGAATCCTTAAGTCCCGATGGAAATCGCTGTTTCTTATAGACCATGGAGCATTCACAATAAATCGAAGTACTTTGTTCTGAAAGCGTTGGTTGACTGCAATGTTGGCTTGGCTGGCACATCCCCAAAATTTAGCGCCATAATTCCACACTGGTTTCAGAATCTGGTTGTATAAAAGAATTTTATTAGAGATTGATAACCCTGATTTTCTACTTAATGGCCATTCTATTTTTCTCCATTTAATATCCCATTCTGTTCTTTTGATTTTTATACATATGTTCTTTTGGCATCTAAAGTCATACCTAGATATTTTGCTGTGTTGGTATATGGAATTGTTGTGCCTTATATAAATATAGGGTTGTACGAGACAGTCTTATGTGTGAAGTCAACATGTACAGATTAACTGGAGTTAAGTTTTATTCTCCATCTTTGAGTCCACTTGACTATTTGGTCCGTAGCAACTTGTAGTTTTTGGGCTGAATCCAGTGCCGTGTGCTCCACTGCTAGTAATGCCGTGTCGTCAGCAAAGGTTTCAATCTTTGTGTAAGGTGTTGTTGGTAGATCTTTGGCATAAAGGAGGTATAGTAGAGGCCCAAGGACACTTCCTTGGGGGACTCTAGCATTGATCTGCACCAGATTAGAATTTTCTAGGAATTTTCTTGCTTAATCCGAAAATGACGAGATGTTAGGTAAGACTTCATTAAACGGACGAACTCTTCAGCAAGTACGCAGCTAGTTATTAAGAAGACCTTCATGTCAGACTCTGTCCAAAGCCTGTGCTACTTCTAGAAGGAATTCAGAATATACTTTCTGTTCTTCTAAAGCTCGTTCGATTTCGTTGGTAATTCTATGAACTTGTTCTATTGTAGAATGGTTTCTTCGAAATCCAAACTGATGACTTGGGATAAGGTTTCTTGATTCTATTGTACTATTGGTTTGAGGTGCTTCAATATCAGTTTTTCGAACAGCTTTGAGATCAAGCGAAGTAACGATATTGGTCTATACGATGAAACCGAATTTGAATTTCTATGGATAGTTAAGCTAGTTTTAACCATTTTTTCATAAGAAATTATTGCTAGCAGTAGACAAGACTTTCAGCAACAAAAACACATACATATAACCACGGAGGGCTCAAGTTTTAAAAAGAAAAAAGAGCTGATTCCCATTCATACACCTGGTTCATAATATTTCTCCATAAAGCAGATCAAAGGCGATACCGGCAGGCTTAAGTGATCCTTTTGTTGTGTTTGTAATTCACTGTCCTTTAAACTTGTAATGATGCTACTAGGTGTACAACTTTGCTTCCGCCGTTTTTTCCCCAACATTTGAGGCTTTAATGATACAAATTGGTTACACATGTATCATTCAAAATATTTTCCATAGCTGGCCAATACTTTCTCCCATCTTTCGGGTAGTGTACGAATTCCGCGTCGAAATTTTTTTTCATCTTTTGAAGTGATCCACGAATCGATCCAATTTGTGACTTCTTCATGAAATCGGAAGTGTTGGTCAGCCAGGCCATGCGCCATTGATCGAAGCAGGTGATAGTCTGAAGGAGCAATGTCTGAAGAATACGGCGGGTGGGGTAGGACTTCCCATTTCAACGTTTTCAAGTACGTTTTGACCTCTTCTGCAACGTGGGGTCGAGCGTTGTCGTGCTGCAAAATCACTTTATCGTGCCTCTCGCTGTATTGCAGCCGTTTGTCTTTTAATGCTTTTAATGCTAATTGCGTTCGATAACGAGCGCCTGTGATTGTTTCACTTGGTCTTAACACCTCATAGTACACGACGCCGAGCTGGTCCCACCAAATGCAGAGCATGATCTTGGAGCCGTGGATATTCGGTTTGGGCGTCGACGTGGAAGCATGGCCAGGATATCTCCATGATTTTTGGCGTTTAGGGTTATCGTAATGAACCCACTTTTCGTCCCCGGTCACAATGCGAAGCAAAAATCCCTTCCGTTTTTGCCTCTGAAGCAACTGTTCACAAACACACAAACGCCGTTCAACGCCTCTTGGTTTCAATTCATACGGAACCCAAGTTCCTTCTTTCTGAATCATGACCATGGTCTTGAGACGTTTTGAAAAGGCTGGCTGTGTCACTCGCACTGATCGTGCTAATTCTTCTAGAGCTTGACGCGAGTTTTCACTCAGCAATGTCTCCAATTCTGCATCTCGAAAACGTTCTCTCTTCCACCACTATGTCGGTTTAAAATCAGCGTTCTTGAAGAATTGAAACCACTCACGACACGTTCTTTCACTAATAGCGTTCTCACCATATGTATCTGAGAGCATTCGATGAGACTCAGCTGCTGCTTTCTTCATATTGAAACAAAACAGTAACACCTCCCGCAAATGACGAGAATTTGGCTCGTAAACTGATATTTTCAATCGAGAACAACTTTATGATGCAGACACAAATCGACTAATGTTTGAATGGTGTTCTCTTGACCGAGGTCCAAGCCAACTGCCTGACATCTGCGATCATTTTTTTCGACCGCTACTTACCGTTATCGCCACATATCGGCAAACGACGTAAGCAAACGACTTACATATAAGTTAACGCGAAACAGATTTCGTCCCACGATATGCAACAAACAACATGCTACGTGACGGAATCTGCCCGGTCAACACTTTGTGCACCAGCCATCCATCCAAGGTTGCACACGCTGCCATCTGAGCTGCACACCTAAGCCCAGAACATCTCGTCCGAGCGTGGACGAGAATAAATAAACCAGCTCATACCCCGACGAATTAGGCGTTCCTTGGACTTCATTGGAAGTGCCTGGAAATGGGTCGCCGGTTCGCCTGACCATGATGATTTTAAAATCATCTCGAACAAAATCAATAACGTATTAGAAAATAATAATAAACAACTCGTAATTAATAGAGATATAATCAATAAAATTAACGAATTGCTAACTTCCTCTAACGAAATCAGTAAAGTAATAAAATCAAATGGAAATATAATTAAAGAAAAACTGTTAGTGATTAAGAATAAAATAAATATAGTTAAGGAGGAATTGGTCAATATAGGTTATGGTATTCAATAGGCTAAAGCCAATGTCATTAATTCATTCATTTTATCCGAATCTGAAATCGATACTGTTAAAAACATATTAGAATTAAGTAACATGTCAAAAATAAGCGTAGAGAAAATTTTAGAATTTAGCGAAGTAAAAATAGCGTTAAACGAAACAACAATAATATACATTATGAATGTTCCAATAACTGATAAAGAAGAATGTACCAAACTATTAATTAAACCAATAAAAAAAGGAATGTTTGCAACAAAGATTATAAGGAAATAATAAAATGTAAAAGCAAAATCTTTGGAATTAAACATGAATGTAAAGTATTCAACAACCTTTCAATATGCATGAACAAAGATATCATAGATATAAGTAATTCGTCCTGTATACCTAAGCTATTAGCAAGTCAACCGTCGTCGTGCAAGAAGATCAACAACCAACACCTTACATCAGTGGAGGAAATTGCGGGCGGAATATTGTTCCTGAATCAATACAATGGCACAATCAGAGTAAATGACGAAGAGATGAACTTAACGGGAACCTACATCGTCCTGTCACAATGTGACTGTCTACGCCGTAGGAAGACGATACGTATCAATGGAAAAGCTGACCATCAAACCTTTACCAGCGTTACTGCAGCCCTCCTCTAACCATTCCGAATTTGAAGAGTTCCTGTCATTAAAAATGATAAAAAATCTCCATACAAATACAACAAGTTTCATCCAGCTGCTGGAGTGGGAAAATAATATGAAACATGTCGGAGGCTACAGTGTGTCATCGATCATCATCATAGTACTGGTCATACTCATCGTCAAGTTTTGGCTAAAGAACAGATCCCACTCACCCGAGGTCACCATCAATCACGTTAAGAGCTTCGCCACACCGGGAGTTCCTGCCGAAGCAGAGAAACAAGCGGCCCCCAAGAATCTCTACCATCAGCCAGATTCCCATATTCTAAGAAAGATACAAAGACAAAACGTGGACGTCTTGTACTTAAAGGGGGAGGAGTTAACGCGAAACAGATTTCGTCCCACGATGTGCAACAAACAACATGCTACGTGACGGAATCTGCCCGGTCAACACTTTGTGCACCAGCCATCCATCCAAGGTTGCACACGCTGCCATCTGAGCTGCACACCTAAGCCCAGAACATCTCGTTCTAGCGTGGACTTACGTTCGGCACCTGAGCCTGTCGTCTGGCGAATTTCACCGTTGCCGACACCTGATCCCACACGCCGACGTCGCCGCAGGTTACGACGAAATAGTATTTAAGCTAGAGTAAGAATTGATGTAGTTTAGATTAAGTTTGTATTTCATGGGTAACCTATGCCCAAAAAAAATTAGAAAATAAATATTTCTTTTTTTTTAAAACAAATAAATAACGTAATTTGTTAATTTATATCATCCTGTACAACTGAACTAATATTATGTACATACATACGCATCCTTGAAAAGTTCCATGAATAGAGATTTATCGTATAATAATGTTGACTTAAAAAGCAAAATAAACTACATAAATGAATGCGTTGCACATCAAAAACAGGTTTCAAGTAAATAGAAATCCACACATCCACAAGCAATGAAACCTTTACATCTGAAAATACTTACTTATCTTAAAAATTAAGTCAACACGTTCCCTCATCTTAGAGACAACTTGTTTCATACACATGTGTCTTCCGCTATGTAATTCGAATTATAAAAGTTTTGCTCTAGAGTCTGTGAGTAGCACACATGTGCTTCTACAATATTTATTAATCGAATTCACTTGCAAGCAAGAAATCGCCTTGATGAAAAGGAATGTATTGCAGTTGTTATTGCAAGGACACACGATTATTCTATACGATATCACATACTAAATACTTATATTCGATACATACATACATACATATTTACTTTACTTATACGACGCCAACCCCATTTGAGGTCATATTTAGAGCAAACACCCTGAAACCATAAAGCTCCGGGTAGGGAATATGAAAACACTGCGATGATATCATATCCTAGACGGGGTCGTGGTATTTTACATTTATAGTTTTACCGATTAAGGGTTGCTGCGGAATGTTCGTCGTCTGCGGAGTTGGTACTGAGTTCCGTCTAATGGGTTACGTTGAACCCAGCGGCTGACCCAAAGCAACATTTCCACACAACAATTCCGGGAAACATACCGGATGTCTCGTCGCAGCCAATACCGGGAATTAGGCCGGATACATCGCCACCGCTGATACTTGGAAATCGACCAGCGAATGACCCCTTGCCTGTGTCAGCGTCTGACAATTCAGCAATTCGCCGCTCACTGCCGAAGCAACGAAAATCAAAAATGTAAAATATATCACCAGTCAATAAAGAGCACTCAATAGAGCAACTTTTGTTTCTTTTTAAAAAGACAAACGGCTCGACTCACGATTTAACTAAGGTAAACATATAACTGCGACTTTGCTTTAATAAGGATTTACATTGACTTATTTATAAGCATATTCGACATTCGTGACAACAATGAATATAAATCAGTTTTGTTTAAAAAGAGGAATCAGTATCTGTAAGTAAGAGTATATGTAAGAAAATAAGATTGTTGATGCCCAAATTATTAATTTATGCATAGACATGTGTTGGTTTGACATCTATTAAAAGTCATCATTGTCCTAGTCCTACCAACCTCTCCCTAGCCTATGTTCACAACGTAATGGGAATGTTCTATTCTTGAAAACAAATTTATTTATTAGCCTACATCAAAACCACATGATCTATTTTGATCCCGTGGCAAGATTTCATAGCGCAATATGCCACAAGCAGAGAAACTCAAAGTTGTCAGATTGTGTGGACACGTTCTTTTCGTCTCTTACTTTAGACCTTAAGTTTCGTTTTAAATTTTATTTTAAATTTTAAAATGTCAAGCAATTGTGCAGTTTGTGCTTTGAGAATTCTTCGCGATAAATTTATGAAATGCAAAGGTTTTTGTAGCTCCGCGATCATAGCACCCCATATGTATAATTTTGACTGACCAATTACATCAATTAAAAGGTTAGAAAATGGTCATAAAAGGTCGATTAGTTTCATTAATTGATCAGCGATAGAAAAAAAATGATTAACGGTTAAAGTTTTTCAAGGTCACCCAGAAATTCTAGCACCTCATCATCAATAAAATAAAAAATAATCACATCATTTAAAAGGTCAGAAAATGGTCATAAAAGGTCAATTAGTTTCATTAATTGGTCAGCGACAGAAAAAAAATTATTAAGGGTTAAAGCTTTTTCAAGGTCACCCAGAAATTCTAGCACCTCATCATCAATAAAATAAAAAATAATTACATCATTTAAAAGGTCAGAAAATGGTCATAAAAGGTCAATTAGTTTCATTAATTGGTCAGCGATAGAAAAAAAATTATTAAGGGTTAAAGCTTTTTCAAGGTCACCCAGAAATTTTAGCACGTCATCATTAATAAAATAAAAAATAATTACATCATTTAAAAGGTATTATTTTGTGAAATGTGTTGCATACTTTTTGGCTTATGTAAATAGTTCCTTTACAAGGAACAAGGATAAGCACATGCAATAGCGATATCCTTGATCGCTTCCGGGGCAATGTTCTGGAGGCCCCACCACTCATTCCTAACTCCCCGGCAGCCCGGATCTGAACCTAGAATGGATTGTTTTCTCATTTTTTCGGATGGCTCCAGGACTGGACTGGGGTCCGGCGCTGAAGTTTTCTTTGAATGCGGCTGCCCTTCTGGTTAGGAAATGTGCTATGTGCAAGATGTCCGCAACATTCTTCTTTTCCTTAAGGAGAAATTATTACAGGAGGCTTGCGGGCATTATTACGGGCCATTACACTTTTGCCTAGCATCTCTACCGTGAGCCGCCTACCTGTGCTGCATGTTGTGAGGTGGATGACACAGGGGAACACTTTCTCTGCCTTTGTTAGCGCACGATGGCACACCCTTGGCGCCGACGTGGTGTGTGCCGAATCTCTTAGCTCTCCATCACTGAATCCCCTCTTCCTTTTCTCCGGATAACGGGGAGAATACAAGGAAGAGAGGTTTGTCTGGACCAGTATTTGCGTCTGAGCGCTCCAACAGATAGTAGAAGTAGAACAAGAAAAAAACCTTATACTTAAAGTTGATTTTAGTAGTATATTCGATGCAATTCATGTTATTACATTAATCCCAAATGGATACATAAATATACATATACATATACAAATATTCATTGAAAAATAAATATTCCTTAATCTATTCTTCCATTTTCTTTCGTTTCTTTGGTTGATGTCCTAAAGCAGTATCTTCTCTTACGAAAATTGCAGCGGTTGGGGTAATTATTGGATCATGTGTGATTCGTACTTCTTTGGGTGACATATCGTTATGAAGCTCCCATTGATTATTGGCCCTTCTACAGTAAGCCAAAAAATGACCTGGGCTATAACCAACGATTCCTCTTAACCTGTAAATATTGAATTTATATTAATCATCGATGTAAAAAGTTATTAAAAAAAAAATGATTCGTTCATATCATTTAAAGCAGATAAATCAATACCTGAATGTATTGTTATTGGCCGAAAATTCAATACTTTTTTCAAAGTCCGATAGCTTGCAGGTCATTAATTGACCTTTCAATTCTTTCCTAAGCTCAAGCTCAATATATGTATGATGATTGTAAATTCTATTTACATTGCATGTGTTCTCACAGCGATGACAAGTACTTTGGAATGCCGTCGAAATCTCTTGTAAATATTTTTTTAAGGCTTGATAGCCTTCCTCGCAAATTTTTTTTTTGTTCTCTTAACCATATGGTGGGGACGTTATTGGTATATTTACCACATTGGTCGCAATCAAAATTATCAAATGCACTTGGTATATCATTGAAACATTTAGACCAAACTTCTGCTGACGTTGTATATATATCTACTATATGTGGCAATAATGTACATTTTTTGTCTACTGAATCTTCTTTTATTTTTTCTGGAAATGTAGTGACGATCAAACTAGCTCTTTCTTTATAAATTAAGTTCATTTTTGCTGTCTTAGTAAAATTAATAATAAACTTCATTATATTTGCTCGACTGAGTTTTGCAAACGCATAATACGACGGGTCATCGACAGCTGCAGTTGATAAAATTTGGATGATAGAGTCAAATGGGCAGGTATTTCGGATATAATAATGAATATTATTAATTAAAACGGCTCTTAACGAATTACCGTTTTCAAGAACACTCATTTTTTTCAAAGTTATTTTACAATTTGCATTGTCATTAATGAAAGAAATGCTTGGCTGATTTTGAAAGTAAAACCCGAGTTTTTTCTGCGTGAGATGTGTTGGTGTTTGGTCTTTTGGAGTTTCTTCTTCAATTGGCTTTTCAAAGTCACTATTTTCTACTCTTCCTTTATTCCGCCAATTATCGAATGATTGAGCATCTTCATTTAAACATATATCAGTTCGAACTGTTGAAGAAACTTCTGTAATATCGTGTTTTAATTTCCCCTTCACATTATGAAAATCATTCAATAAGTTAGAGTTCAACAATGCTGATCCACCTTGAAGATCCTTGTGTTCGATTTTTAAAAATTTATCTACACGAAGTGGATTCTTATAATCACCTAAGACACGGTGTTTTTTATCATTGAAATAACTCTCTACATAGCTTGTTGTAGCATGCTCTACTTTTCCTGGTAAACATGCTGCAGACCATATTGGAAATTCATGTGCAATCAGTTTGACAAAGTCATCTACGAAACGTGTATTGTAAAAACCATTAGGTTCAAATCCTTTTTCATCAATTTCTCCAATCGATAATTTAATATTGTTTATCCATTTCTGAATAACAGAGCTGGGTTCTCCAACATTTTCAATATTATTCATGATTTTATTGGTTTCGTCAGAAGTTGATGATTTAACGTCGTTATTTGTGTGGTATTCACGATTACTGATTATTAATTCCAATTCTTTCCGTACTTCGATAACGCTTTTTCCATTTCGAAAAACTGTATCCTGGTATTGGTTCGTACAAACTATAAGCATTTTCTTCAAAATTACTTCAAATTCTGCAATATTTTGAGCATCAACTAAAAGTGCTATGCAAAATATATAAAATTTCCTTATTGTGTTATTTTCAACAGATCTTATAGATGACCAGTTCGTTATCATTTTGATAAAATGAGCAACATCTAATCTAATGAAAGTGGCAATTGGTGGACGCATTTTATTTGATGAATCAATTGCACTTAAAAACAGTGACTCTATATATATTTTAATATTCTGTTCGTTGAATGCCAGCGAAAGAGCATTAATAAGTGCTCTTGAATAATCACACGCAACTTCATCCGGTTTTATAGCACCTATCCTAATCCAATTTTTTATCCAAAACTCCAATAGTACAGTACTTTGGTCGTCGGTTAGAAGTTGGTGGACAGATAGAGTAAAGTGATCGTAATTTATTACTATTGCATATAGAAAAATATGGCCACTAGTACGACCATTATCATATAAAATTTTTTTGCAGATGCTTCCAGTACCATCAACTGCAATGCATGATTTTTGTTTTTTAATTTTCATAAGATGATGATATCTTTTGTAAGCGTGTAATTGAATGTTGGAACTGTAGAAAACATAAAATTTATCTTTTTTCACATCTCTGATGAAATTGTTAAATTCATTATTATATTTCATATTTTCAATCGTCTTGATCACGTCTCTTCTATCTTCTTTGTCCACGCCAAGATTATCATCGCGAAACTTATTCACACATTTGCGAATAACAGCAGCGGATGGTATAGTTGGCGGAATACGTCGAATTCCAGATTTACATAATTGACGTTTCAACCAGTTACTGGATCCCACTGCTGCAGCTTCTTGGCCGATTCTGGCACGTTTGTCTTTTCGCACAGGTCTTCTTACATCGTCGTGATTCACTTCAAAAATCGTATCTTTTGTTCTAATTCTAATTGTCGCCGGAAACTGCTCTGGTTTAGAATCCATAAACCCATAAAACACATTTTAGTCTTGCATTTGCCGCGAATTGTTATGTGATAATTGGCAGATGGACTGTTATACACTTTGGCATTTTTAAAAACAAATGCACATCGAGATTCACTAACTTGGAAAAATTCTTCGGCTATATAATCAGTCCATCCCCATCGTTTTAACACAGTATAGTTGCGGCCGTTGTAATTCACTGCTTCAGCTTCACATAATATTTTATACATGTCTTCAGATAACTTAATTTCAAATTCATCTAATTGCAACAATGCTTCGTCTTCGTAATCATCATCATCCTCATCATCATTCTCATCATCATCACCATTATCATCATCATCGATCGTTGAATTCAATGTTAAATCGACTGAACGTGATAAATCAGTTGTTTCAAGTAACTCAGTAACGCTTGGTCCATTTTCTGGGTGCAATATTGTCCATATCTGCCGTCGATTTTCTTTGCATTCGCGGTAAACATCTCGAGCACTCCATTTTTCCGAAAAACGATTACTTATTTCTATCCAAATGGGTTGCGAGGGTCCAGGCAGATATTTTCGATCATCTGGCAATCTATCCAAATACTCTTTCAACACCGAAAGGCACTCATCAAGTGTCACCTTAGAGACCCGTGTAGGCTTTTTCATGTTATTGAACATTTTTTTTTTTTAAACTTATGTAAAATACACTAAATAAATCAGAAATAATTTTATTCCCGGAACACACCACTGGTCTTCACAGAATTATAAAAAAAAAAAAAATTATTATGCGTATTATCTTAACACAGGACTAATTTTCACAAAACAAATAAAAACGTTTTGTTGATTACATCAACAAAATACAAATTTATTTTGTATTGATTATTTTTTGCTTACTCGTAATTTGTTATTTTTGCTGTTGTTTGCCTTCGTCGATGACACCAACACACTTATTGCTACAATGCTTAGGTAAACGTTTTTCGGTTAGCAATATTTGTTATTGTTGTGCTGAGGCGGGCATTTTTTTTTTGTATAAAGTAAAAGAATAAAATGTTTGTGGCATCAGTCCATTCAATTCAAGAAACAAAGCAGTTTGAATTTTTTACATGGTCCTTCGAGCCGGATTAGCCGGAATAGTGGAAAGTGATTAGTTAAAAGTGGTACTAGATCAATATATTCAAACAGTGGAAATAGAAGATAGCTCGTACTCCATTACGCAGTAAACATGAGCGACATCGAAGAAATCGCACTAAATCAGACGAGAATCACGGAAGAAGTTCATCGATTGTGGACAAACTTCAAAAAGGATGGAGAATCACGGTACTCTGTGGAGTATTTCAAGACACGGCTCGAGAAACTGGAGCAGCACTGGATTGACTTCCAACTAAACAATGGGTACCTAGAAGACTTAAGGAAGACGAACCCGCATCATGAATACTTTGCCAAAAAGTATTTTAGCCAGTTCGAATCAAGGTATCATGACATTAAAGGTGCCTTGAAGTCAAAACTGGCTCAGTGGTCAACGAACAGGCGAGCCGATATTCCAGAATTACCAGCCAGTTCAAATCCAGCTACAGCAGTTCAGCCACCAAGGAGCACATCATCAGATAGAACGGAAGATTCAATTGGAAAGACGAAGTCCTCAATTCAGTGCACTAAGTTGAACCTCGCCAAAGGGAGATTTTTACGCCTAATTGACAGTCTGGATTTCAGCCAGAATTCCGTCTATCTCAAGTTCAAGCTGAGTCAATTACAAGAATACTGGACAACGGTACGAACAGTTAATGAGGAAATTATGGTGTCAATGGACAAAGCCGATTACGACGAGGAATTTCTTGAGTTGGAGCAGATGTATCAAGATGCATATATTCAAATAAAAGAAATAGAATAGACACAGTACCAGAGGGAAGCTGTAGTAACACAGCCTGAGAGGCATCGGGAAATTAAACTTCCACCCATAACCATACCAACATTCAGTGGAAAGTATGAGGACTGGACACAATTTTGGGAACTGTTCGATCGGTTAATACACCAAAACAGAACCTTAAGCAATGTCGAACGAATGCAGTATTTGAAGGGTAATCTAACTGGAGAAGCAGCAAGGATTGTCAACCATCTATCACCTACTGCAAGCAATTATGCAACAGCAATAGAATTGCTAACCAAACGATTTCAAAATCCAGCAGCGTTGGTCAACAACTTTATTCAAAAACTGCTTACTTTGAAACCAGTTCGAAATGAAAATGCTCTGGATCTAAAGACTATGATGGATACATCAAGGGAAATCCTGTACGGAATCAGCAACTTGGGAGTGGATGTCAGTTCCTGGGATCCATTGGTGATACAAATCCTATATCCAAAACTAGACAATGAATCAAGAAGGCTGTACCAACAATCAAAAGGAACATCAACAGAAATTCCAAAGTTAAATACATTTTTTGACTTTATTGAGGGCAGATTCAGGGGATTGGAGGGCAGTCGCGAATTCAGCAGAGAACACCAATCGCAAGCGGTAAAACCCAACTCTACAAAAAGCCACTTGACTACAGTTACGCAGCCAAAATGCGCTGTTTGTGGCGAGAATCATCAGGTGTTCAACTGTAAGAGATTTTTAAGTATGAAACCAAAAACCCGACGGGAAGTGATCCAGAAGTCAAGGCTGTGTTTCAACTGTTTGCGAGATGGACATGCCGCTAAAGAATGTTTGTCAAAGAAGGGTTGCAAGATATGCGCACAACAGCATAATTCCCTTCTTCATTTCCCTCAAAGTGAAAAGGCAGCCGTCTTAGTAACAAGCAAGGGATCAGGTGAAGAATCACCATCGACAACGCGAATCGTCGCTGCATGTCAAGCTAACAGGACGGTACTACTAGCCACAGCCATGGTAAATGTGTGCGTTGGACGACAAGTGAAACTGATACGAGCTCTGATTGATCAAGGATCTCAATCATGCTTCGTGACAGAAAAGTTAGCGCATCAGTTAAGGGCACCGTTGGATAAGTATGAGTCAAGGATAAATGGAATCAATGGTCAGGCCACACAAGTTATCGCAGCATGCCACCTTACCATTCAATCAATTCATGATGAAGGAGTCAACATGGAGGTGAACGCTCTGGTAATGCCTGTTATCACATCAAGGCTGCCATTACAACAATTTTCACCCAACGATTGGCCACATATTCAAGGCTTGAAGTTGGCGGATCCATGGTACGGACAACCAAAGGATATCGAATTGCTGATAGGATCAGACATTTTACCACATTTCCTGACCCATGGATTGATCAAAGGTCCACCTAATACTCCAATGGCACAAAATACAAGGTTTGGCTGGATATTGTCTGGACCGGTAGTGACCAACTTAACATCAAAACCGCAAGCACAAACCAAAGTCCTTACTTCATGTATCAGTGTGTGCAGCGAAGATGAAGGATTAAAGAAATTTTGGGAGCTAGAAGAAATACCCGTCGCAAGGGTCAGGTCTGCAGAAGATGAGAAATGCGAAATTCACTACCTATTGACACACAAAAGGGATAAAACAGGACGATATATCGTCAAGTTACCACTGCTAAAGGATCGCACAGTCTTAGGTGATTCACGCAAAATGGCGTTAAAACGATTCTTTTTGTTGGAGCAGAGATTCGCAAGAAATGAGAAGCTTCGGCATGACTATTGCAATTTCATGCAGGAATATCTTGCTCTTGGACACATGGAGGAAGTACAAGGAGATTCCTCAGAAAAAACGTATTATCTTCCACACCATGCGGTGATAAAAAATGACAGCACTACTACAAAACTGAGGGTGGTTTTCGATGCCTCGGCAAAAACAACATCTGGGGAGTCGCTAAATAGCATCATGATGACAGGCCCCACGATTCAAAGGGATTTATTTTCATTACTTCTCCGATGGAGGTCGTTTCCAATCGTCTTCACAGCTGACATCGAAAAAATGTATCGTCAGATTTTACTCGACCAGGAGGATCAAAACTTACAACGTATTTTGTGGAGAGAAAACTCCAAGGATCCAATCAAGGAATACGCTCTCAAAACCGTCACATATGGCACATCATCCGCACCATACTTGGCAATTAAAACTCTATGTCAGCTAGCTGAGGATGAAAAGCAAGAGTATCCACTAGCAAGCAAAACATTGCTTGAAGGATTCTATGTAGACGATTGTTTGGGAGGTGCAAATTCCTTAAGAGAATGTCAAGATCTGCAAAGGGAATTGACGCAACTACTTCGGAAGGGTGGTTTCAACTTACGGAAGTGGACATCAAATAATGCAGCATTCATAAAGGCATTGCCAAGGGAAGGAACTGAATTTGAGCCAGACTATAACTTTGATAGTGATACAACGGTTAAGATTTTGGGAATAAAATGGTGCCCAAACACAGACGACTTCCAATTTAAGATCAATGTTTCATCATTCAGCACAAAGGGTACCAAACGAGCTATACTGAGTGACGCTGGCAAAATCTTCGATCCTTTCGGTTGGTTATCGCCAGTAACTATCAAGGCAAAGATTCTTATTCAAAATCTCTGGCTTTTGGGCATCGATTGGGACGAGGATGTTCCAATGAAGATTAAAAATGAATGGAATGAATTCAAGACAAGACTATCATCACTTCAAAAGGTGAGAATTCCACGATGGACGCAGCAAATGGAAGGCGCCCACATAGAGTTACACGGATTTGCAGATGCGTCAGAATCAGCGTTTGCAGCGGTGGTGTATCAGAAGGTTATTTATCGCGGTTCTGCTACAATAAGCCTCATTGCATCCAAAACAAGGGTGGCACCTGTGAAGCAAGTTTCATTGGCAAGACTAGAATTATGTGCAGCAGCTTTACTTACGAAACTAATGAGGTACATCAGAGAGCAATTGGACATCAATTATACCAAGGTTTTCGCATGGTCCGACTCTACCATAGTATTAAACTGGTTAAAACAACATCCAGTGAAATGGAACACATTTGTCGCCAACCGAGTATCATATGTGCAACAACAGTTTAAGGGACAATGGAGGTTTGTACCCGGAAAAGAGAATCCTGCAGACATTCCGTCCAGAGGATCATTTGGAGATACCTTAGCTGAAAATTCAACATGGTGGACTGGTCCAGGGTGGTTGAAGAAGGATCAACAATATTGGCCAGCTGTCAATTCCATAGTGGAAGTGCAAGAAATGCCTGAGATTCGAAAATCTCACGCTTGTCTAGCGATGCATCCCAACAATCCTTCACACAAGGACGACATTTGTCTAATGTTTTCATCATTATCAAAACTTCAACGCGTAAGTGCATACTGTCTGCGGTTTAAATCCAATTGCCAACGGAGCAAGAGACATGAACCACTACTTTATGGCAGGTTAACCATAAAAGAACTACTGGAAGCAGAAAGAGCGCTTGTTAAGGGTGCTCAACGAAGTTTTTCTGAAGACATAAAAGGCCTTATTGCAAATAAGGCAATCAAATCGAACAGCAAGATATCATCACTGAATCCGTTCATCGACGCCAGTGGGATATTGCGAGTGGGAGGTCGGTTGAAACATGCTCACTTATCAGTTGATCAGAAGCACCCTATGATTCTGTCATCATCACACCCGCTGACAAAATTAATCATAAACAAGACCCATATCGATACACTTCACGGTGGAGTAAAACTAACTCTGAACCACATTCGGAGAAAATTTTGGATAATCCGAGGAACAAACACTGTCAAGGCAACAATAAATCAATGCATGAAGTGTTGTCGATTCAAGGCTAAGGAATCAAATCAACTTATGGGACAACTTCCGGAGGCTCGAGTAAGGTTTTCACGGCCATTTACACATTGTGGGATAGATTACGCTGGGCCAATCAACATACGATGCTCACAAACTCGAGGTGTTAAATCGCACAAAGCCTACATAGCGCTGTTTGTCTGCATGGCAACAAAGGCAGTGCATATCGAACTCACTTCAGATTTAACTACGGATGGGTTTATGGCAGCATTGCGACGTATGATCAGCAGAAGAGGATCTATAAACCATCTATACAGCGATAATGGAACAAATTTTATTGGGGCAAAAAATATTATTGACGCACTACAATCCACGCTAGCCGAAAATGCGATCGAGTGGCATCTCATTCCACCGGGAGCTCCACATTTTGGTGGACTCTGGGAAGCAGGAGTTAAATCAGTTAAATACCACCTGAATCGCATCATAGGAGAGCAAAAATTAACATACGAAGAGATGAATACCATTCTGGTGCAAATAGAAGGATGCTTGAACTCAAGACCACTCTGTCCACTAACAGATAACATTGAAGATCTAGATGCGTTAACACCGGGTCACTTCATTATTGGATCACCACTGATAGCACCACAGCATGAAGTCATTCTGGACATGGCAGAGAATAGTTTAAAAAGGTGGAAGTTGATTCAAAAACTTAAACAAGATGTTTGCAAACGTTGGTACGAGGAATACATAAACAAGATGCAACAGCGATACAAGTGGAAGCAACCCGCAAGGAATTTGGAGCCTGGGCAAATGGTGCTGTTGAAAAATGAGCTTCTGACACCAACGAAATGGCCTCTAGGCAGAATAATTGAAGTGCACAGCGGAATTGATGGGCTTGTCAGAGTAGTAACAGTAAAAACAGAGAACGGAACATTCAAGCGGCCAATAGCCAAGGTGTGTTTACTGCCAAACGAAGAAAACAACATGAAGTCTGATAGTAACATATTACATTCCTCGAATCATTCATCCAGCAGGCCCAAGAGGAAGCTGAGCGATAAAACCCAAACATCAAGCTTCTCTACTGCTCTTGTAATTCTGTCGTTATTCGCATCCGTCATGCCGGGGTCTACAAATTATACAATAACACATCCAGAGACTGGATTATTTGTGGAACAAATTGGAACAGCCAAAATTCAACGAGGAGAGCTACGTACAAGCGTTCGATTTCCAATCACAGACATCTTACGGGATCAAGTTAATATGAACAAGACGAGAGATCAAATGGCTGAGTTGTGCAACAAGGCAAAATCATTAACAAAGGAAAGTCAATGCGATGAATTGATTCATCACATGGAAGAAGAATGGAAGAACGTACTTTCAATTTTTAATAGACTCCAAGTAACACCTTTGCGAAGGCAAAAACGAGGACTAGTAGGAACCATTCTCACCTCAATATTCGGAGTAAACGATGAAGTATACCATGATATCGAGGACCTAGATAACAACCAGAAGGCCCTGATAAAAAGTAGCCAAACAAACAGTAAAATCATGTTGTCTACAATATCCAGTGTGAACGAGACGGAAGCTAGAATCAACAGTAAAATCAACAGCTTTACAAAAAAGCTGAATGCCGGTCTAGAGGAGATTAACAAGATGGAATCTTGGTACAGCATTGTTGACGAGAATAAAATAAATATACATGTGATGAACGCATATCTAATTGCACTTAACTACATGCGAGAAATAGAAACGAAATACAATAAGTTGCTAAATGCATATCTTAAACGTAGTCATTTGTTCGAGTTCTTATCACACAAGAGCATGGAGGAGATCATTAAAAAGTGCGCGGAGAGACTTGGCCCAGAGATGGAGGTATTACCAGATCCAATGGACAAACTAGAGATGTCCTCGACTTCAACAGAGATTTTAATAACTGGATACTTCATGATCAGTGATTCCTATGAATATGACCTGATTAAACCTAACACTGTTCCTGAAAGGATCGGGGAGCAGATATTTCGAGAAGTACAATTACAGCAGTCGGTGCTTGGAGTCAACTATAATCTACAGAGGTATTTCGAAATATCACTGGAAGATATAAGCAAGGCATCAACTCTCAATGAAACAACATACATCCTCCGGCCATCAATATTTCACAGTATTGAGCAGAGTGAGGATTGTATTGTCCAGCAACTGTATAAGAAACTAGCTTTCAAGCAATGTTCATCTAGGACGCTAAGAATAAAACACACTGTATGGAAAGAATTGTGGACACGCAATACCTGGATGTTCATTACACCCGAAGCAACTACTGTTTTTGTAAACTGTGGACCTACTCGAGAAGAAGTGTTTGTTAATAACACGGGAATTATTTCCATCACTCCGGACTGCGTCATCCAATCCAAATTCATACGATTGGAAGCGAAATTAATCAAGGAAAGGAGAATAATGATGCATTTTAGCAAATCAATTACTACTATAAACACATCCGTATCACCTCAAATTCCGGTTTATTTTACAAATGAGACCGTCATCCCAATTAACAAAGATGTGACTGAAATTTCCAATTTCAATTATCAAGAAGCAGTCGAGGCACTCAACCGACTACACGACCACAACTGGAAGACCATCAAAGAGCATCGGTATTGGACAATTGGGCTTTGTTCAATGTTTGCAGCGGCCACTGTTATCATTTGCCTATTGGCTGTGGTCCTTAAGTACGGCAAGTGTCCAACTAAAAACTCTACCAACATCGAACTGGAAGATCAAAACCACATTCGGAGAAGTAATTTTGAAATCAATTGGGCAACAACGTCGGAGGAGGAAAAATGTTGATTACATCAACAAAATACAAATTTATTTTGTATTGATTATTTTTTGCTTACTCGTAATTTGTTATTTTTGCTGTTGTTTGCCTTCGTCGATGACACCAACACACTTATTGCTACAATGCTTAGGTAAACGTTTTTCGGTTAGCAATATTTGTTATTGTTGTGCTGAGGCGGGCATTTTTTTTTTTGTATAAAGTAAAAGAATAAAATGTTCGTGGCATCAGTCCATTCAATTCAAGAAACAAAGCAGTTTGAATTTTTTACACGTTTATATAACATATATAACATAGATTTTAAGCAAAATCAATAAGGTTTATAGGTAACTCAAGAGCGATCGATCAATATTAGTAAGTATTCAGTTGAAACATGAGACTTATGAGATACAGCTTAGAAATATAAACATAATAATAAAAAAAAAATATATAAAAATAATAAAAGAATGGAAATTGAAACATAACACGATCGTCTAAATCGTAGGTTTACGATGTAAGATAGTACAAAATACCGTTATTTTGTTATTATAAAGGTAATAGTTTAATTATACACTTATTTACTCCACATTGTTTTAGCTATATACGGTGACGAAAAAAGTTTTTATTGGAATTTATAATATTTCAATTAGACTTCATGATATACAATATAACGGTACCCGCATTTTTCGGGTATTACCCGGGTATGCGGGTACCCGGCACGATTACGATTTCCGTGGCGCCGGCTTTTGCTATGGAACTCGGTGAAATAAACCAAAAAAAATAAGTTTTTATTTTTATATTTTGCTTAGTTTTCGAGATAATGAGGTTTAAAGTTTTCAGTTTTTTTCACTGGAATTTTAATATAATTATTCTGAAATTTTGTTATGCTGTATACTATTGTGTTGCATACTTTTCAACTCAGAAGAAAAACATGTTATGTATAATTTTTGGTTTACTTTGTTATCAATGTATGATTATTTGCCAAAAAGTCTGCAAGACTTTTCACAAAATAATACCTTTTAAATTATGTAATTATTTTTTATTTTATTAATGGTGACGTGCTAGAATTTCTGGGTGACCTTGAAAATGCTTTAACCCTTAATAAATTTTTTTCTATCGCTGACCAATTAATGAAACTAATTGACCTTTTATGACCATTTTCTGACCTTTTAATTGATGTAATTGGTCAGTCAAAATTATACATATGGGGTGCTATGATCGCGGAGCTGGTTTTTGTGGTTTAATTTTTCACAAAAAATGTGTAAAAATAAGTCATGAAACTGATATAGCTCTCCAACTGGACTGCAATCTTATTTGGCGTTGTGATAGTTGCACTTGGGTTAGTGGTTCTCCCTTATCGCTCATTGTTTAACTTAAAAAATAAAGCGAATCGAAGAATTCCAATAATTGCACCGATTTGCAAAAAAAATCGGAGGTTGTTACAAAAATCATGAAACGGCAACAACAAATCAGCTCGCAACAACTCCAACAACAAGTATTCAGTCTAGCATCGAAACTGTTTTGTCACCTAGTTTTGTTTCCAATCGGCATGGGTCCACAACAACAACAACAGAGGCCATGCCTTCATCATCTTCAACGTCAGCATCACAAAAAGCAAAAACAATAGCTTCAACAATTATTCAACCTATCGTTACAGCTATTAGTTCTTCTCACGTAATACCTACACCTAAAACTATGCCCTCATTATCTTTTTCGGTACCATCATCTCCCACAATCGTTCATGAGGTCTCGGCGGATTGGAATCAATCAATCGCAGCAAAATCAAAAACGATCAACCCAACGAACGAAACTCATTGATAACTGGACTGCCACTGACGGCACAGATGTAGCACTCTCATCATAACCTAGAATTAAATTTCTTTATCTTCTCGTAAACAATTAATTTTCCAAACTTGTTCAAACCCCTTTGAACAAGTGTTGTTCCTTCAGGTAATCTAAATAAATAAGAATGTTGCTTTGCTGTTAACTATATTAGGCCTAAGAGCAGCTTAGATTTGTACATTGATCTTATTTCAATTGTAAATAGCTTAGTAAATAATTTGTCTTCTACTCAATATCCATGCATCCTTGGTGATTTTAATATTGGTGACATTGATTGGCCTTAGCAAGAGGACGACCAAATGCTTGTCCAGTTTGATGTTTGTATAGATTCCTAGATCTCGTATTCATTCTTAGAGATGTTAATTTTGTGGTCTCAGAATCAGAAGAAGGCTGACTTCATTTCTTTGAATAATTACTACAATTCCTTTAACTGGGAATATATTATAGCAAATGAATGGTTAGATCAAATGTATTACATCTTTAAAACACTTTTATTCGAAGGTGTTCAGAAGTTCGTCCCTATGGTTCGAAAGAGATCGTCCTTCAAGTATCCTTGGTTCAATAAATTTAGGAAAACAAGGCTTTTAAAAAATGTAAGACTTCGGGAAAATCTGAAAACAGAACTCGTTTTATGCAACTGAGAACGGAGTTTGATTTTTTAAGCAGATTTTTTTACTCAAAATATAAATAAATACAGTTAAAAGTAATATAAAATACAATTCTAAATCTTTTTGATTTAGTTTCTGCCTTTCCTAATTCCATGGAACTTGACGGTGGGAGCTCGTATGATAACAAAACCACATGTAATCTTTTTGCTATTTTTTTAAAATCTAACTATAATTCAGACATCATATTAAACTGTGAAAATCTGTATAATGATATCAATTGCCAAGTGGTTTTTGATTGTCTTCCGTTAAAAGATCAAGAAGTATTTGACGGCTTAACTCATTTTGATTTAAATAAAAATCCTGGAGTGGATTCCTCCCCTTTTTTTCAAATTCATTTTTAATATCAATTTCTTAAAACTACCTTACGCTAGACAAAAATGATTAAACTAGATTAACTAACTTATAAATACCTTACTGGCCCTATACG
The DNA here is from genome assembly GCA_958301585.1 of Merodon equestris. NCBI lineage: Eukaryota > Metazoa > Arthropoda > Insecta > Diptera > Syrphidae > Merodon > Merodon equestris. The sequence continues at coordinate 152,490,692 of OY284413.1, read as the reverse complement.
GAAACAGTGATTTAAACAATGGATCTAATTAATTCCTCCCCCAGAAAAAATTCATTCTTCAGAATTGCTGACTCTTATACCTTTTTATGTTCCTGGGGGAAGTCTAAGAAACAAGGACGTTCTCTTTATGATCCTTAGTTATAGGACGAACTATGGACAGAATGAACCCGTAAACCGTTCTTTGTCACTTGTTAATTTGCAATGAAGTCGACTTTCAAATGGATAGATTTATGTTTTAAAATATTGTATTGAATTTTTTCATTCACTTCCACTAAATGTTTCATGTTTGTATCTTTTTTTAAACGGAAGTTATTCTCGAAAAATCTAGTAGCCTAAATATTTTCTTATAAATATTATTTTTGTATAACAGCTTAACCACTTTTAATGGTAATAATTTTGAAAGTGATGGTTTTAAAGACCAAAAGTGAAAAGAAAAAATGTCTGACAGAGCAGAGAAAATTGTAGAGCTAGTTAGGATACTGACAGAACACACTAAAGCCAAAGGTTAGCTTAGTTAAATTTATCTCTTCGGTTAATAAGTAGGATCGGTGAACAATAATAATTTCTCACCTTCGACAAACAATTTTTTTTCTTAGGCAAACAAAAAAGTATTGGGTATTGGCTCTTACGCGGAAATGACAAATACATCATGCTCTTGACATGATGATGAATTGCATTTCGTCTTTGAAATTAAGCGAATGTAAACTTTATGAAAAACACATAATTGTAATGGCTTCATGGCACACCCAAATGCACAAACGCTGACACAATTTTTACAATTTATTTTAGAACATATCAGGGGTTGTGACAACGAATGGTTTCGGGCAGAAAATGGTGAGAAAAATATTTATATATTTAAATTATAGTATATACTTAAACTTAATAAATACAATACTTGAAAATTAAGCAATAGCTTTAATACAGCGACGACACAATAGTGTCACAACGAAAGGTTTTTTAATGATCTCTTACCAAATTCGGAACCATCAGTGCAGAACAAGACTCAGTCATCGTTGTATGGATGCAATTTTAATGTTGATTGCTTCGAAGCAAGGACGATTTTTGAACTTTCCGTATTTATGATATGATAAATATGTTATGTACCAAGTTTACTTAGGGAAGGTTTATTATAATCTAGGTAAACAAACACAGAACATTGAAACTGGCGAAGGAGCTTATGTAGCTTTTTCTGATAAGCCCAATTGATTTGGTGTAGGATTTAATCCCAATTGAGAATCTTTTTGAAATTGTGAAACAAAGAATAAATCAGGTTGATGTTCAAAATGCGGACGATTTTTTCTTAAGAACAGAGAAAGCCTGGAATGAAATTCTCTTGAATATTTTAAAGAATTTAATTGAATCAGTGATTGGAAATAAAGGATTTGCCACGAAATATTGAATATTTTTTAGTTTTTTTTGATTTGAATAAAAAGGTGCAATTGTTTTGTCGCGAGAACATTTGAAGTACCTTATAATTCATCGTAACTTAAGAAATATTTATTGGATTTATATGATTGGAATAATATGAATTATGAATATATTTTTATTTTCCTTAAATATAGAGCTTTAAAAAATATGTGAAGATTGTTATGATTTCGAATAAAAATTTTATAATTTTTATGAAATTTTCTAGTTTCGGTTCAAGTTGCAAATGTTTTGACCGATACTGGATATGTTAATATATGTATGTACAGCTGTGTTCATAATAATAGCAGCGATGCCCATAAATGGAAAAGAATTACATTATTTGTATATGCTTATCTTTATTTTTTATTCTTTCTTTTTTCATAAAACAGAATAAATGTTATTTAACAAATTTAGGCAAAAAACAATCACAAAACATAAAAGAGATATTAACGAGAAAATGAAAATGTACTCCAAGTGGTTTTTAAGCCGTTCATAATAATAGGAGCGCATATAGGAACATAAATTTTTTTTGGTTAATTTTGAAAAAAAAAAACTTATAATTTGATAAAAAAGAGTTAATATTTGGTTATACAGTATATGACGGATATAAGAAATACACGCTTATAAGACCAAAATTTTATAGCACCATGTACATACTTCCCATATAGCAGCGACGTTAAAAAGTCCTATATAAGAAAATTGTTTATTAGAAAAACACTGATATAATCAACTTATTTGATACAAAATTCTATACATTACATAGATCATTAAACGCGCATAAAAAAGTACATACATATTCTCCCGAATTAATTTTTTTTAAGTTGCCATATCCTTCGTATAAACATAGAACTAATGCGACGTGTAACTATAAAATAAACAGACTTTCCTGAACGTAAGTCAATAAGAGCAACGACAGAATGAAAAACAAAAAAGCACGCTCATTGTTAGCTTCAAATTTGGTGGTTAATTTTCCTTTCCTTTGGTTAAAATGTTGGCTAAGAAAAGAAATACAGTGTCCATAAGTACTAAACTCAAAATATTAGATGAAGTTAAATTCGGAAAGACCCGAAAAGAAATATGCCATCAGTATGCCAATTATAAAATATACTGAAGAGCTTGAGAACAAAAAATATTCAGAGAAAAATTTAAACATAAAAAGGAACAGAAAGCCACAATATACAATTTTCAACAAAACAATGTCCATATGGTTTGTTCAAATGACCGAAAAAAACGCAATAATTCTTCTCGAAAAAGCTCAACAATTTGCGATTCAGTTGGGTATTTTCAATTTTACAGCTAATTCTAGATGGCTACAGCGCTGGAAAAAACAGGAAAACATTGTTTTCAAAAAAATGCACGGAAAGGTCAGTTCCGCCGACACAATAGCTGCCGATAAATTCAAGGCAATGGTATTTCCAGACAAATTATCCAAATATGAGCTCGACGATATCTACAATGCGGATGAGACCGGCTTAATGTACAAGGCTCTTCCTAGTGGAACTAATGCACCAGCTATCAAGACCGTAGGCGGACAAAAAATTCCAAAAAATCAGATTACGTTGCTTTTTATCTGCAATGCAACAGGCTCAGACAAACACATCCTTTCAATTGGGAAATCCAAGCAACCGCGATGTATCCTCGGAAATGAAATTCCTCTACCGTATAAATTTAATAAGAAGGCCTGGATGACATCCACCATATGGTGTGAAATTATAAAGGAGCTGGATGAAATCTTTGAAAAAAAAAGAAAAAAATGTTGCTACTTATTGATAATGCATCCTGTCATAAGTTAAATTTCATACCAAACAATATTGAGATATTGTTTTTGCCACCTTGCACAACAAGTCTCATTCAGCCATTGGACAAACATTAGTCAAACCCGTAACCAAATTTTGAATTCTCATCTTTTTAACAGGTATAATACAGTATTTTAAGACCCAGTACAGGAAATGTTTGTCCGCAAGCAAGTTTTGGCAATTGAGAGTGGTTACATAGAACATTTTTTAAAGGATTTTACAATTATAAACGCATTGTATGTTGCGAAACGGTCTTGGTGGCTAGTTACCCCAGAAACTATTAGACATTGTTTTAAAAAAGTGGAGCTTTCAAAGGAAGAAGGAGTTCAGGAAGAAAATTAAGTTTCGTTAAATGAATTGAACGGGGAATACAGTGATGATGAAGGTGATTATTTTTTTAAATATCTCGACGATAAGGAGAACGAAGATTGTTTTGGAGAAATAAATGAAGAAGAGCTTATCAAAGAAATGCTAAATGAGGAGTTTGAAGTAGAATATGTTGAGCAAGAAACACCCACACCAAAGCCAACAAGGGAAGAAGCCATTAAGGCTTTTTTTTACTTTAAAGCAATATTTGAATATTGATGAGGGCAAGGAATCTATTTGCAATATTGAAGATATGCTTTTCATAAATCACCAGAAGCAACTCGTGCAACAAAAATTTGCCTACTTTTTTCAAACTTAAGTCGAATTTTTTGGTAACACAACCGTATTAACTTATTTTGTTTTTGTTTTTACCTAATGTAATTTTAAATGAAGTGCAATTGCTTTTAATTTTTTGTTTTGCTTTTTTTATGAGTTTTTTTTATTGTTCAAAGAAATAAACGATACATACATACATACATATAATGTGCTTATCAATGCTAAGAGAATTTTTTTAAATGCATTTGCGGTATTTATAAGAAATTTTCTTTCTGATATCTGTGTGCGGAGATATCAAATTCCTAGATTTTATATCAGTTCATTAGCCTTGAAAACAAAAGTGCGATTGTCCCTCAAGTAGACTGTAGGATTGGCTCCTGGTTCCGAGCTGAAAGTAAACGAAAAGAGGAAAGTGAGAGTATAGTATCGGCTAACGTTTAAAGTTTAAGAATGAAAATGAATAGTTAAGTCCCTCGGGCGTACTGACGCGGAATCCGTTTGCCTCTGTACACGCTCAATTACCCCCCGGACTGAATGACACGTGGATGCATGTTTACGTGCGGATTGACGTAAATTGTAATCTCTCCGAGCAATAGCAGTCATCATTATACGAGTACTTGTACACCGGTGGAATGCCGGGAGCATTGTATTGTAGTTAAGTTAAGTTATTTTGGTTTTTCGGGTGAGGTCGAAACCCTATCGGAGGGGAGCAATTAAGCAAGGTGGATGGCCCGCCTCTTTGAAACAAATGACCTAAGTGAGAGATTAGTGATGAGTAAATTACGGATTCCCATTTGGGGAGTTAATTAATGGTATTTGGTCGACGACCTGGAAATTAATTTCTACTAATTGGTGAAATAGTGATTGACTTTCTCCAGATTGTTTCGGAGTGTGATGTTACCTTTTTGGCTAACTTAACTTTCTTTTGCAAAGTCATATAACTCTGTAGGTATGGTTAAGCACAACGTTCTTTCTAGCCTTGAAGGAACACTGAGAGTTCTAGGCGCAAATTACCTTGTTTTTATTCATTGATTCACAAAATCGACAAGCCCAGCATCCATTCGACACGTAGTGTGTCATATGTGAACGACTTCCTAAATCTTCGATTCTTGAAAGGAATAATGACACCAGCAAGTAATCTTATCTTTCTCAATTCGGTGAATTGATTCCATTTAAGGCGTAATCGTATGTAATAAATTTGAAATCTGCTGAGTTGCCGAACAGTGAAAGACATTGAACGGAGGGCGGATTAAAAGGATTACAATATTTTTGGCACATATGTATGATATAAGAAAATATCTTTCTTATATGCGTTTATTGTTTATAAGAAAACACGCCTAAAAGAAAGAAATTTCGTCTCTTTTTGAACTTTCTTATATCCGTCATCTACTGTATATCTCTTATTTGTTAATACCGCCAAACACCGACGTGGCATGGAGTCAACAAGGTGCTGGCCATGAGTTGGTAGTATTTTCTGCCAGGCATCCTTAACGACACTCCAAAACTGATGTTTGTTTGTTGGTTTTACATCGGCAACATATTTTATGACATCATATCATACATTTTCGATAGGATTCAAGTCGGTGGGCTGTGGTTTTTGGCACGAACCCAATCTTTTGCCTACTTGCGCTTTGGGTTGGGTTCTTTGGGTTGTTGTCTTGTTGAAATACACATTTTAGCGGCATATTATATTCGACATAAGGGTACATAACCTCTTCTAGTATTTTGGTATAAAGATTTTGATACACAATACTACCTATCAAGTATATGGGCCCCACTCAATGGTTAGAGAAACTAGGTCAAAACATGATTTTAGCACCACCATATTTAATGTTTTTTTTATGTGCAAATATTCTGTATTGGGCGGACAACGGACATATTGCCGGGAACCAGTTCCACCAAACAAGATGACCTTGCTTTCATCCGACCAAAGAATATTGCGCCATTTCGCAGCAGGCCAATCGGGATGGTTTTTGGCAAATTTAATGCGCGAGTTATATGTAATAAAACACTTATTTATTTTAGAAATATTTTTATTCAAAAATTACTGGTCTTAGCCCTCTCGTAGACGAATCACGAATGAATATCTTAGCTTAGGAATATAGAAAATGAACATAAATGATTACAAGTACTTGGATAAACAAATATCGCACAAAAGGAAACATAAAACTCACCACGGCTAGCTTGGCTTGGGTGGTGCAGTGGAGTTATCGCATGTAGGAACCGTACTCTCATACATCTGGCTTGGCCTGGTCTGAACTTAACTTGTAAACAAGCTACGCAATGGCGTAAACAAATATCGCACAAAAGGAAGATAAAACCCACCACGGCTAGTAACAGGAGCTTAGCTTGGGTTTTGATCTAAGCAGTGGAGCTTGGCTTGGTTTGTGCTTAACTTGTAAACAAGCCACCAAGTACACCAATGCCAGCAATATCATACTCAATGGGTACAGTCGTACAAGTACGTAACTCGCGCCTGTAGGTGCTTCCTTGTAAAGCGTGGGATTTTGCGTGGGCTTCTAGCGAAAAGTTTGTTTTCCATAATAATCTTCTGGCGGTAACAGCACTTATTGGGAGTTGAAGCTCATTTAGCATGACCTTGGAAGATGCACTTGAATTGTTTTTAAAAAATCGTACAATCAACCTATTATCATTTTCGGTGGTTTTGCGTTTTGGACCCCGCATTTCTGGATTTTCTTCAAAATTCAGTGCATTCGCTATTGTAGAAATACCATATCAAAAAGTTGTTTGTATCTCTTTAGATGTTTTTTCTCATTTTGCGCAGATTAATGATAAGCTCTCGACTTTCTGAGCTAGTGTGCTTTCCTCGACCCATTTGTAATCAGTACTTGAAAAACTGATCAGAGAACCATTCAATAATATTCTCAAAATAAAATAGATATGTCTTCCCACTCTTCGACAATGATAACTTATACATATTTTTTCACTTTTAAAGTAAGCACTCCTATTATTGTGAACACAACTTCTTCCCAGGCAGTCACTTCACGAATGAAATACAGAAGCATGCAGATACAGCTGCACTTCTTTTTTTACCGAGATTGCTTCTCTAGAACAGTTAGAATACATACATATGAGTAAACACAGGCTATGGGAACAAATGTTCACCAGAAAAGGATTTAAAGTCATTTTAACTGGGCGCTCCAATTATTAAGAACACAACTGTACATATGTATAATATATACATACATGTGTATACATATATGTATATATATTAATTTTCTACAAATATTTAAATTTATTATGGGTTTTCATTGATAAATTAATACATATTTTCGAATAGATTTTTTTATTTTTATTCATTACTAGCTGACTTGGCGAACTTCGTACCGCCTCAGAACCAATTCAGTTCTTCTCTAAGAGTACTGAAAATGAAATAAGTTCAATAATAGTAAACAATTAAAATCATATACCCTTTTAGCGGATCCCGGCGTGCTTCGCTAACGTATGAATATTAACATTGAATCAAATTCATTGGTTTCTTTAATTTTTTTTATTTGGAAAAAATTGAAAAAAAAGTTAATCAGTTCAATACAATAGTGTATAAAACAATCCGGAAATCAGGACGCTGAAGTCATTGATTAGAAACCTCCAACATCTAATTAAGGAAAATTACAGACTATCTGTAAATTTGAATTGGAGCAACAAGATCCGGGCTATAAATTCCAGTAGCCCGAGCATGTTCCCGGAAATAAATAAAATATTTCGGAGGAATAATCACAATGACATTCAGATGTTGAAAATCCCCAGATCACCAGATAGTGAACGCATCCTACGGACTGCGAACATTGATCCAGAGGGTGCCGTCTTGGACGACAACTTCTTCGTGATCGAAGATCCTCAGGAGAGGGTGGAGGCGGTGGGAGTCGTTTTCCAGGAAGTGTATAAGGCGAATGAATGCATTTGCCCAAACCACGACTTGGAAAACAGAGTCCTACTTCATCACTTCTACCTTTGATATGACGTTGAGCATTGGCGATCTGAGAACCTTGGTTTTACCAGGTTCAATGACGACTTTCCCGCAAACGGTACCGTCACCAATGCTAGGCCTAACATCCTGTTCGTATCGAGGGTGGAGCTCCAAGGGATTTTTGATTCACTCAGGAAGAAGAAATCTGCAGGAGTTGACCAAGTACCCAATGTCGTGCTTAGACAGCTCCCACCAATCGCTGTAGAGAGGTACACTATCTTGTTCAACAATGCGCTGAATAGTGCTTATTATCCGACGCATTGGAAGACAGCGGTAGTGCAACCTATCCCTAAAAGAGGTAAAGATAACTCGAACCCGGCGAATCTTCAGTCGATAAGTCTTCTGTCAGGCATCAACAATATCTTCGAGAAGGTGATCAATAGAGCCCTGACTCAATGGGTTGAGGACAACAATATCATCCCGGATAACCAATTCGGTTTCAAAGCGGGGCATGACACTATTCATGCTGCGTCGAAACTCGTATCGGATATCCAATGAAACAAATGCAAGAATCAATGCACGGGTGCCTGCCTGATTGACTTGGAAAATGCCTTCGATACCGTATGGTTGGAAGGGCTCGACTACAAGCTCAACCGGCTGGGCATAAGTAAACCACTGCTATATATGATTTTGAATATGTTAACAGGTAGAAAGTTCGTTGTGAAAATTGCCAACGTGACTTCTACCCAAATATTTGACATTAAAAACGGACTACAACAAGGCACGGTGAACTCGCCGATCCTGTTCAATATTTACCTCAGTGATCTGCTAGGTTCGCTCCACCACTCAATAGCGTACGCAGACGATCTGGTTGCGTACAGATCTGGTCCGAAAGTCGAGGTCATTAAGACGCTCTTGCAGTGTGACTTTGATAAGATTCAAGGGTTTTGCGATAACTGGAAGTTGAAAATCAACTTTCAGAAATCGGAAACCATTCTTTTCAGAACAGCCCCCACCATGAGAAAGCAAATTCCTCCAAATTCACTTCACACACTTGAAACGTTTGTCCTTGAGCCTTATTAACGGTCATAGCAAAGGGAAATTGAAGACGTTTGAATTGAAATGGCATGTCTGTTAGTATTAATCGGATCAGTACAACTTCTCCTTTTGCTTTCCCGGTGACAACTGTTGCTTCGATCAAATTGGGAATTAATTCTATCACAAAAAATCTCGTTCCATTGCAAAGTTTTGGTGAATTAAGATTTCGAAGAAGTATGATCGCTGAACCAACTTTTAATTGGTTCCAAAGGGTGGTTCCAAAGAAATTAAAAATTCAATCGGATAAATTACCACGTCTTCTTTAATCGTAACGGTATAAATTAATTGGTATGATACCAAGTCACCTAGTAATTTCTGTTGAATCTAAAAATTGATGTCATTAACATTTGCATTTTTTGGTGCTAAAATTCCGCGTTCTCTTAAGCAAATATGATTTTTATAGTTTAGAACAATTAGTTCTTCTTTTGATGTTAAATTGTGCAAAAAATATTTGGTAACGTGATAGAGCCATTTAAATCACTTGCAATTTTGTCATCGCCAATCTGCAGCAATTGTTTTGAAAACTCACGTGGTGATGGATTATTTTAAAGAAAGTCATAACTCACAAATGCATCCACCAATTTCGTTCAAACTTTACACGACCATTTCTAACTATCTACACGACCATACAAACAAACCCCGAAAATTGTATCAAATTCGGTTAGACCGTTCGTGAGTTATAAAGTCACACCAAAACGCGCAACAATTTTTTTATATACATATATAACATATATGTAGATATAGAATTTCATTATTTTCATTATCGGATACATCAGTAATTACTGTGGTTGATTGTAAGACCGAGACAATAGGCTTATGGTATGAGAAATAAGATACATACATATGTTTTCGAATAAAAATTAGAAAGATATGATGCAGTTTTCTCTGCATCGATTGTTGTTCCATGTTTTGTGGTAGGCTCATTTCGGTTATTATTTATTGGTAGTTCTAATTTATCTTGCAGAAAGTTTACAAAGAGTTGTGCATCTTCGGACGCGAAATTAACATTGAAATCTCCTGCTAAAATTCGTGGCAACGCATGATAGTTTTCTCCTAATCCTTCACAACCTACTCGACCGTAAATCATAAGTCTTTTATATAAAAACTTGATAATATTATTAACTGTGTTATTGGGCGAAATGTAAACAACTACCATTATGATGTTTGTTCCATCGTCCAAAACACAGTGATCAACACATACAGTTTGTCAAGAAATTGTTTTGACAAAGGAAAAAAAATGGTAACTGAGACAGTTTCTTTGTAAAAAAAAGGCTTCTTTGATGGTTTACTTCTTTTTTTTTAATTCACGCTTATTTATTATTATATCTACTAACGAACAATAACAAAACATAATTCATTTTACAAGCAATAACAAAAATTAACAAGAAAAACAAAAAAATACACAAAAATTACCCTGTCAAGAAATTGTTTTTACATAGATCTGTTTTTATTAAAAATGAAAGAAAATAAAGCACTTATATTAATTAATATCTCGTATGGCCACCTTTTGCGTTTATAACGGCTTGTAGTCTCCTTTTCATTGAATAGATTAAATTTTGTATGTCGTAATCGGCTGGAATTTTATTCCATTCCTCTTGTATGGCAGTTTTCAGTTCTGCTCTGCTTTTAGGGTGTCTCCTGGCTACTTTTTTTTTCAAATGGGCCCACAAATTCTCAATCGGGTTCAGGTCTGGGCTCTGAGCAGATGTATCCAATACTTTACTGCAGTTGAACAAAAGCCACATCCTTATCATATGCGCCTTATGCTTGGGATCATTGTCTTGGTAAAATTTAAATTTCAATTTATTGTCGTAATAGAACCCAAATTTAGCTGCGCTGTTAGCCAGATGACTCCTTAGTATGGTCAAATATTGTTGGGCATCCATGGTGTTGTCTATAAAAACCAGATCTCCCACTCCTTTGCTAGAAATACACCCCCACACCATTACTGACAACCGAATTTGACAGTCGGTATAATGTTTCGATTCTCTAAAGCTTTTAACGGCTGCCGCCAAACTCTGTTGGGCCCATCGTTGTAATAGAGCATAATTTTAATTTCATCGCAAAATATGACGTTGTCCCAGTAGTCATCAGCTTTGGCAATGTACTCCGTAGCAAAAGATAATCGCCTTTCAACATGTTGTTTTGAAAGCAGTGGCTTTTTGCGAGCAACTCTAGATTGGTACTTGTTGTTTTTCAGTACTTGCCTTATTGTTTCGTGGGAAAAAACAATACCATGTTCTTCTTTAAGTTCACTCGCAAGGGTTCTTGTCGAAATTTGTGGATTTTCCACCACTCTCCTTAGCAAAATGCGTTCTGAACGTGCCGATAATATGCGTGGGCGGCCGTTTGAAGATCTCAATTCCAGTCTATTTTCTTTTTTAGCACGATTTAAGATGTTATAAATAGTTTGTCTGGTTAATGAAAACATCTGCGACAACTCTTGAACACTTTTCCCGATGCTGTGATTGTAATACACCAGCTGAGCCACTTCATACGATGTTCTATTGCCAGGCATCTTATATGTAGCACAAATTAAGCACAACTGTTGTATTTTACGACCGCAGGACAAATGGTATTTCGGTTAATTTGAGACAAAAACGCACACGTGTGAAGAGAAACATGAAATTCACGGTAAATGCGTTCATTGTTTGTTGTTTTTTCAATGCAATTCCTTGTAAAAACAATTTCTTGACAGACTCATTTCTGTGTATTTTTTGTTTTTTCTTGTTAATTTTGGTCATTGTATGTAAAATGAATTTTGTTTTGTTATTGTTCGTTAGTAGGTATATTAATAAATAAGCGTGAATTAAAAAAAAAGAAGTAAACCATCAAAGAAGCCATTTTTTTACAAAGAAACTGTCTCAGTTACCATTTTTTTCCTTTGTCAAAACAATTTCTTGACAAACTGTATATCACAAATTGATGATTGACCAATATCGATTTCACGAATATATCGTAATAAAATGTCCATACTCCAATTTCTGATAAATTGCCACTCCTGCTGATCTAACATTTTTACGCTTAAATTTCGCAATACAATCAAAATTCGGGATGTCAACATTTTCATTCTTATTTGACCAGATTTCTAATAGAAACAAAATATTGCTTGAATCAATTACGGGATCGTTCAAGTCCGACACGTGTTATCTGAGACTTTGGCAATTGAAAGTAACCATGGACAACTTTTTTCTGTCATTCGTGAAATCAAGAATCGTTCTTCCTATTGTTGACAAGGTGTTCAACGAAATATTAATTTATAAAATTGTTCAAGAACGAAATGAAATTACGAAATAATCAAGAAATCACCGTTCGCGTAACATTAGCAAACTCGCAAACGAACTACTCAGAAACCACCAATGAGACGTACCACTTAAAATGGCCGCCGACGTTTGCCTACAAGCTCGGGCGAGCACGTGGGAACCTCAAGTGTTTTAAAAATTTTGTAAACAATCACGCACATTGTTATAATTCCAAGAGTCTGTGTGGCGGGAGTACACTGCGGTACAATGGAATGAGCTCACACGTATCACCGATTAGAGTTTGTTTGTAACGGCTTTTGTCGCTACGAACCTGAACTTCTTTCAAAATTTCAGGGTGTCACGGAGGAAGACGTACGAAAGACGCACGTCGATTCTGGTTTCTGGAACTACTGACTGAGATATATATATATATTTCATGCACTGGCTATGAGAGGAAGAGAGAAAGAAAATGTGTGCTCTGTCTTGCCTCTACAGTAATATACAAAACGTAACTCTTTCTCTCTTTCTATTTTCATTAACTTATATCTCCCTCTCAACTTCCGTTCGCCTCGCCCGATCACACTTTTCGTAACGCTCTCGTCACGCATTCACCAGCAAAGAAGTTTTACTTCAGAAAGTGTAATACCCTTTTAAATGTACTCGACCGGAAATGGACACGAGAGAACACCATAAAATACGGTCTCGACATTTTCGAGGTATGCAAAAAACAAATGAAGCTGATAGCTACATCAAAACAGTCATTCGGATAAAAGTTCCCGTCTTTCAATACTATTTAAAATCTGCGAGGAAAGCATACTCCTGCTACTAAAATTGATATGAAAATAGAAGATGAGGTCAAGAGACACATTTCAAGATATGAAAGCCACTACAGTCGACGTGATACAAGTAAAAAATATCTGCTTCCGAGCAGATATTTTATAATATTTAATCTTTAATCTTAATCTTAATCTTTCATCCATGCCGAAAATCCGGTAAGCTTCTTAAAATACTCTCAGATGTTTCAAACTACGGGTCTTGTAGCACCTGTGATACGTATGTTTTAAAAATTTTAAAATCAACATTGCGCAAACCGAGGAAGAACAAAGTTCATTGATTGAACAAAAAAAAAACTATTTAAACAAGGCTGAAATGGCTTACGAAGCTAAAAGAAATGATACAACAGAGTCACAAAAAAAAAACAAAAAACGTGAAAAGCTTTGCATTTGACTTGCAACAGTGTCTACCAAAACCTTTTCTGAGAAACTCGATAAGTTTTTACAAAAGACAACTTTGGACTCTTAATCGTATATAAACTGACTTAGGCGGTTATGACTTGTGGCCACAGAAATATCGGCCACATTTCTCAGATACAATGTCCGTTAGGCCACGGCAAACTCAATAAGTTTCTTCGATGGCAAAAGGTGCATTCATAAGTAACCATTTAGTAAAATCTAGCCTTGACCCAAGACCTGCGTTAAACATCTATACACAACTTCTAAAGTCATAGGCATTGCATGCTTATCATATATCTATATATGTATATTGAGTTGTAGTATTCGTTGAAGACTCAGGAAGATGTTTAACCCTCGACCCGTGTACTGTAAAAATGTTAGTTATCGTGTACGTGGGCACTCAGTGCCCAATAGAGGAAGATGATAGAAAATTGCATTTTTTATATTAGTTCAATGGAAAAATGGCATTTTTATTTAAATCCAAATTATTTATCTACCAGATAAAAAAAAGAAAAAATAATTATATTTTGTATAGCTGATGGTTTATGTCGATGAGTGATTTCTGCTGCGCTTTGGTGTTGACGTAGAAGCGAATGATTCATCAACATCCTCCCGATTATAGACAGCGTTCATAGTTTCAGTAGGTGATTCATCTGTTACATAACATCTTTCGCAAATTCTTATATAGTGCCTTGTGCAGGTGGGAACATTACACAGATCGCAAACTGCAGTTGTTTTGTTGTCTTTCTTTTGTGTTTTGCAAGATTCACATCTTTGCTTTCTAGTGTTTTGCCGTTGTGAAGGGAATGGTAACATTTTTTCTATTTTATATCCTATCAGTGCCATCACAGTTTTCACAGAATTTCGCAAGCTTGGTTTGGAAATTTTTTTTTCTAAGTGCTTAGCCGCTAGTTCTAATGATAGTTATTTTATAATTTTTTTTCTTTTTCCGGATCTCTTCTTTGAAGTATACCATGTTGGATTGCTGATATCATACGATCTGTATGCAGCTAAGGCTGGAGTATCTACATAGTATATTATAAAATAATGTGACTGGCCAACGGTTAGTTATTCGTTTGCAGCTGTAGAGTGTAACCATTTGGTCAAAAGTATTTACGCCTCCCTTAGTGTTATTATAGTCCATAATAACTACAGGCTTCTGAGTTTGTTCGTCAATATCCTCGCCTTGATGTGAAGTTGGAAGCAAAAGAACGTTCTTTTTTGTGTTACTCGCATAGCTGACCAATTGCACGCATCGTGAGAAACAAAATATCGAACTGAATGTTGTCCGAGTTCTTTTGAATTCTTTATCATTTTGTGTAAACTGCATTGGTAATTGTGGTTTATTGCCTTTTATTGTGCCAACCAGTGTTGTTTTTCTCTAAGCTAGCTCTAAAGCCAGTGGCACGGATGTAAAAAAATTGTCGGTGGTAACGTTGAAATTATTATCTAAATAATCTTGTAAAAGATACAGGGGATAATTAGTTTTGGCATCTACAACCCAAAACATTTGTATACCGTATCTGCCAGGATTATTAGGCATATATTGCGGAAATGAACATCTGCCTCTGGTAGCTACGAATTGTTCATCTATAGTTAGCTCTTTTGATGGGTTATAGAGTGCAGTAATGTTCGACTGAAATACGTCCCAAGTAGGTATATCTAAAAGCTGCGAGCGTGTCACTTTTCATGCGGAATGCCCTAGTTCTAGAATCGTCGAACCGAATGAAACGAGATATTTGCTCAAATCGCTCTAAAGACATGACAGCTCTATAAAAAGGCATATTGTGTTGGTCAAACAAGTCCTTCGTTTCTTCTTTTGACGCTTTTTCAGCACATGCATACAATAATATTGGAATATATGCATACATCACATCTGCATCCGTTTCATACCATCGACGAAGAGCCTTTGGTGTTGCCGACAAACGATTTTCTTCATAGACTCTCTTCGCGTTCCTGTTTGTGTCGAGAACGATAGTACGAATAATATTTGGGCTAATCAAATGTCTAAAACCATCTGATTTTTTTGAAAATCTTTCCTTGCAACTTGGCTCATGAATTTTTCGTTCGTTTTGAGAAATTCTTGCTATAGATTTCTGAATTTCATCAGGCATAGTCCACCAAACATCAGAATGACGGATGTTTCTAGCTGTGTAGCGCATTCCTCTGTTTGGTCCGACAGGTTCATACTCCTGAAAATCCTTCTGACGTCGCTCGCCAGATTCAATCTGCATCGAAATTTCTGTTCAACGCGCAAATCAGGAAGAGGCACATCGGGATCATAATCAAGGTCAACATTCGAAAGGTTTCCATAACTTATGTCTGCTTCATAATCTTCAGAATCCTCCGATGGGTCACTTGGTTGATCGAGTTCTTCAAAATTATTATCCAAAAACTCTTGTTCAACATCACTCAATGCTGTATGAGAAGATTTGCTCAATAGATAGGCAACACGTGCTAACACATCATTTCGATCCATTTTTCTAGAGCAAACCAAATAAATATTACATTACTTAGAATAATAAAACCCACAAAAAAAACAAAACACAAAAAAGAGCAAACCTATTTTTAAGTAATATGCAGTTTGAACGGTTCTGAACTGAGTGTCGCACGAAAATCGTTTTTTATGTGGTACTAGCGAGATGCTGGCGAGCCGATTTCCACGGATCGCCATCTCAGAGATAAGCATCTGCACCATTGCATCTTATCGCCACTCGAGCAATGGCTACGAATGCACCCATGCGATGTTAGGTGGTACTAGCGACAGCAGCTGTACAAATAATTGCACTAATTCGTTATCGAAAAAGGGATAAAAAGGGTTCAAAATAACGAAGCATATCCATCCCAGAGATAAGACAACGGTTTCAATAAACTATGCAGCCGAAAACCACTGGGCACTGAATGCCCAAGTACATGATATCGGTCCTTTTTTTTTTGTAAGTCCGAGCTACGAAAATTAAATACAAAATTATTTCAACTGGTTGTTTTCCGTGTACTTGGGCATCGTATGCCCAGTACAGAGATGAAATCATCTCTTTCAATAAATACGTTAAAATCCAATTTGAAATTTCGTTTGGGCACTCAGCGCCCAGTATCGACCATGTACCATCAATACATTTTTATTATCTGCGAAACGAGAAAACCACATGTGTACGAGTATGGTACTTGAATTCATATCTTGAACAAAATGCTCACTCTCTGAATTCCTCGACTGTCAGATTTGTAGACAACTTAGAGAAAAACAAGGTATACATTTTTATCCTGGGTTTAAGATGTATGTATGTGTATGTATGTATGTACATATGTGCTACAACCGTTCCTCGATTCCGTAGGAAAAACAACTTTCATTTTCATGCATTATACCAGCTTTGCCCCCGTGATTGGATTGTATCCTTCTGGCTACAGACGAAAGAAGTTACACTTGAATATAGACGATGTTATAACGATTCCAAAATATACATACATATGTATATCATCATATCTACATACGTAAATCTTATTATGAATGTGTTGAAAATAGAACAAACGAATAGAATCAACTGGTCTATAATTTTCTTACAGTCAGTCAAAAAGGATATCAATTTGCAAATAGAATAAATGCACGACTAAAGAGGTCAAACCAGCAGAATTAGGTTTACCTCTAGGGATAGGATTCATTGATTTTATGTGAGCAGATGACGTAGTTTATTCCTGATGTGTGGTTCGATATGGGAAAATGTTGATTTGATTAAATTAAAACTTCTGAAAGGAAAATATTTTAACAAAAATAAGAAGTCGTCATTTCTGAAGACCGGCGGCAAGACAGAATGATCCAATCAAGCTGGCGATTAATGACTAAAAATTAATAAAATAATCCCTTTTGATGGTTGTTTATGTGTCATTATGTAAGGGTGCGATGGAATATAATTAATCCTAGAATGACATACTGAAATTGGTGATGAAAAATGAAATTGATGATGAAACAGCAAATTTAGTTAATTAAGTATGATAAGACAAACAAGTAGGGCTGGTACGAAGAGTGACCATATGGCTGTTACCTTAAGAAGACAGTACAGGGATTACTTCCACACAGCAAGGACGGTTTCCGGATTTACTAATGTGTCATCTTCAATAACTGCTAGGCTCAGTAATGATGACTCGTCCGATATTGATAATATTTGGTTGATGAGTTTGGACCCCCTGCCCAATCAATAGCAAAAGTTCTGGTCATGGAAAAATATGCGTAATAGTTACTGTATTATTGTGACTCCTCATTAATAATGATAATTGTGTTATTATTGACGATTATTGATTTAAATAAATTAATTTACTAATTGTAAGGAAACCAATAGAAAGGATTGAACTTTTCTTAAAGACCGGAATTCGCAATATGTACTTATGTACTATCAGCTAAATGGGTTTGCAATGGTATTAGGGTCTGCCAGGTTTAGAGTTCATTAACCCATTTAGAAGGTATGCAGTCCATTATTCCAACTTTCAAGACACATTTAAGAGGTTTTTCAGGAAATAAGGTCACTTTTTGAATTTCGCGAGTAAAGTACATTCGTTATGTTGGTACTATGTATTTATTTTTGTGTTAAAACTGCAATGTTGACTATGGCATTTGGCCAGCATACTAAAAACAAAAGCAGTGATAAAAATTATTGTGGATAATAGTCGAATCACTATCAGCGATTTTGCTGAGAATATTTGCATATCGGTGGCTCATGCAATGAATTTCAGATAAAATGGGCAAGAAACGTGTGTAAGCGAAGTTTGAAAAACAGTCCTGAATGCCGATCCAAACTTGCTCGAAAAGGTCATCACTGGTGGCGAAACACGAGTACATAGTAATGATGTCGCAATCAAAGCCCAATCATCCCAATGCGATTATTAAATTAATTGTTACGTATTTCACCCCAATCTAATCACATTGTTATACTCGTACGAGAACATATGTATTATGTAAGTGCATAATGCACGAACATTTGTATACCACTTAATGTACATATGTAAGCTTGCTTTACAAGCGCAATGCTGTCACTGTCTTGTAACCTTTTGAAGACTGAAGTTCGCCATTAAATCGTTTCAACGTTTAAACAAAAAAAAAAAGTGAAGAAACCAAATTCCAAGTCGTTTTATATTTCTCTCGGTTAATATGCATCAGTATTAATATTTTAATTATACAGGGTGTCCCACGAGCAGTGTGCCAAAGCTAGAGCGTGTAGGTCTAGTCAAGACAAGAAAAAAATCGTATCGGAGGGGGAGGGGTCTATTTCCCCCCGTTTAGCCGGGAGGGGCAATTTTCTAAAAAATTGACTTAATTTGGAAAAACAATTATTAAAAATCAACAGTTACATCCACAATGCCACGATATACCTTTTTGTAAAGCCAGAAACCTCTTCTTTCATACTGATTTTAAATGAAGCTGTTTTAAGGAGCAGTTTTTGAGAAATGAATTTTCAAACTCAAAATTTGGAAAAAAAATTTAAAAAAAAAAATTTTAAACTACTTTTTCCAAAATTGTATGTAATTAAGTAGTAATTTTTTTTCAAAAATTCAGTGCTCTTATTAGTTTTTAATTAAAAGCAGAAAACCGGATGCAAAAATGTCTTGTAGTTTTTGACAAATTAAAAAAAAACCCGAACCATTTTTTTCTAAGAAAAACCTTTTTTTTTGTTTTAACGCGGCTGGACTTGTAAGCAAATTAATGTATGAAACATTGACCCCGTTTTTTATTATTTTTAAAAAAATCGGAGTTTTATGAGGACACAATAAAGTGACACAGTATTGGAATAACCCTGGATTAATTCTTTTTTTTCATTGATAACGCCTGAAAACTGACCTGCAAATTTCGTCTGGGTACGCCCGCCACCGATGGGTTCTACCCGAATTTTGGATTTGGTCCGACGCAATCCCTCCCTTAGTACAAGGAGGATGGCTATTATGCTTGGAGTGCCCAAATCTAGAGTATGGAGAGTGCTTCATACCGAAAACTTACACCCGTACCATTTTAGGCCAGTTCAGGGACTCACCTCAAACGACAAGTTTTTGAGAGCAGAATTTTGTCGATCATTACTGCTTCGAGATGAAACTGAACGAAACTATTTTGCAAGGATATTCTGGACGGATGAAGCACAGTTTACCAGAGATGGGGTTACTAACTTCCACAATTTGCATCATTGGAATAGCACCAATCCACACAACAAGAAACAAAATAAATCACAACACCGCTTTAGCTGTAATGTTTGGCTTGGTATTGTTGGACAAACTGTAATCGGGCCCCGGTTTTTGAATGCCGTTATTAATGGAGAATCATACCTGCAGTTCCTACGAGACCTTTTGCCCGATTTGATGGACAACGTCCCTTTGGTCATAGCAGATAATTTAATTTACCAGTAAGATGGAGCACCAGCACACTACAGCTTACGGGTTAGAAACTGGCTGGATGATCATTTTAGTGACCGTTGGATCGGAAGAAGGGGCCCCACGGAATGGCCACCTAGATCAGCAGACTTAACTCCTCTAGATTTTTATGTGTGGGGATTCATGAAAAAATATGTTTTGCGAAGTGGAAATAGTATCTTTGGAACAACGGATTGAAGTCGCTGGAGTCAAATTGGAGGAAAATTTGTCAAGCATAGACTTATGTGCAGCCATTAGAAGGAGATATAATCTTTGCCTTCTAAAAAATGGGGATCATATTGAAAATTTATTATAATAAAACTCCGAATTTTTTTAAAAATAATAAAAAAAGAGGTCAATGTTTCATACATTAATTTGCCAACAAGTCCAGCCGCGTTAAAACCAAAAAAAAAGGTTTTTCTTAGAAAAAAATGGTTCGGGTTTTTTTTTAATTTCTCAAAAACTACAAGACATTTTTGCATCCGGTTTTCTGTTTTTAACTAAAAACTAATAAGAGCATTGAATTTTTGAAAAAAAAATTACTGCTTAATTACATACAATTTTGAAAAAAAGTAGTTGAAAATTTTTTTTTTTTTCAATTTTTTTTCAAAATTTTGAGTTTGAAAATTAATTTCTCAAATACTTCTCCTTAAAACAGCTTCATTTAAAATCAGGATGAAGGAAGAGGTTTCTGGCTTTACAAAAAGGTATATCACGGCATTGTGGATGTAACTGTTGATTTTTAATAATTTTTTTTCCAAATTAAGTCAATTTTTTACAAAATTGCCCCTCCCGGGGGAAATAGACCCCCCCCTCCGATACGATTTTTTTCTTGTCTTGACTAGACCTACACGCTCTAGCTTTTTGGCACACTGCTCGTGGGACACCCTGTATAAGTTCTTCGATGTTCCTAGAGTAGTTGTAGTATGTTTTTTAATTAATGAAATCGATTTATAATATACGCCTCTAGCATTCGTTCTAAAAGATTGTTGAAACAAGTGTGGAATCTCATACTTAATAAATTTTATTTTAGAAAAAAGTATAATTGCAAAATTTAAGTCACCTGCTATGGTTGAGTACGCCTTGAAATCTGGTGATTGCATCTGAATTAATTAGCATATCGCATGTTCTTAAGTTGCCTTAGAAATGCCAATGGACTATGTATCTCAATGTCCTTAAGATGCTTGTCTATTGCACAATGAACAGAGTCAACTACCTGTATTAGTGAGTGTCCAGGCAACAAACATTTTTGTAATATCATTTTCAGAAGAAAAGTGCTTAAAACTGACATTATCTTATCTTTATTTTGAGGGACACAAGAATCGTTCCATAATGTCAAATTTTCCACTTGAGGATGTCCTGCCAAGACGTTCCATAATATTTTAATCAGAGCACTTGCTAATCATCACCAGAACAACCACTGTGTACTTCACTCCAAATAGCGCAGTAGGTTATTTTTGGTTTTTCGTCGGCGGAACAAACTGTTGTCGTCAAGTCTAAAACACTTAATTTTCGTTTGTAGTAGAATGAGGAAGCACTTCCCTTGGAAAGAGAAAAAACGCTTTGGAGGTCAAAACAAATTATTAAATTTCCTGGCTACAAGTTGTTTCTGTCTAGGTCTCTTTCGGTATTCGTGAATATTTTATCATCTGTATGTTCATTAGACTTTGCAATTTCATGGCTTGTAGGTATTTCTTTAGCTTTAAAAGTCAGACAACTATCGCGTTGGTCCTTGTTTGGATTTTAAGAAAAGTTAAATTGTTAAACTCTTTGCGCTAAACTCATTCGTGGATTCCCTTTACAAGAAGTACATCTTTGTCATATTTAAGTGAGACTCCAAATACTTTCTATCGGAGCTTGCCCTACAATAATGGGACTTTACTGTAGGGAAATTTTGTATGTGATCATGAATCTCTTGTTTTTTTCCAGACGGGGTCACTTTTTTAGTGTTTTTTCCTTTATTGTAATATAATATATACATATCTTATATATATAATATAACCTTTTAATTAAAGTTTTTAAAATAATAGTAGGTATATTCACTCTTCGTTTATTGAGAGAATTTAAAAAAAAAATTGCATACTTGATGAATTATGTTATCTGTTTGTAGAAATGAAAAGTTTGTGCTTTTTTTAGAAGACTAAATTTTTCTTTTACGCTTAATTGGAACCTGCTTTACAAATTTGCGGTAGAAGGTTGGCTTTTCTTGATCGGATAAGCTCCAAAATGAATTAAATATGCTTTGTCTCATTTTAGTCTCGATTTGAAATAGCTTGATAGTGGAAGTGATCGGACCTGTTTAATTGAGTGTCGCCATAGTATTGTACGAGTATTGTCTGATTACTTATTTCCTTGCATGATGCTCTGCCTAGTGTGTAACAAAAAAATCGAACGCAGTTGCGAGTTGAAAGTTCCTTGCTCCGACTGTGAGGCATATTTTCACTGCGTTTGTGTCAAAATAACTCCAGCTGATTTCGGCTACATGAGTTCCCACGGTATCCCTTACCGATGTGACAAGTGCACTGCTCTCCGTCGAAAGTCTCTGCAACAACAAACTGTACCTCTCAATTCTAAGTCACCATCAACAACTGCAACAACAAAGATCTTCACCGAGCAGCAGCAGGCGAACGAGAAACCCACGGAATCAACATTGCCCAAACAGCGAGGAAAACGCACACCGCAAATTTGCTCTACACCTCGAACTGTTAATGACGAGCTCCATGCAGTCCACCATCCATCTACCGCTCCCCATCCGATACACTCTGGGAGTTCAATAACCCTCCAATTGCTCTACGATGAGATTGTGGCTTTGAAAAAAATTAACTGTGACTTCCTCACCACACTCGAACAGCTGAGAGATGATAACATCAAGCTGAGAAAAAGAGTCGCGTCTTTGGAGAGCAAACTCAATTGGAGAGAACAGAAACAAGTGGAGAACGTCATCGAGATCATCGGCATACCTGGAATCAATAATAACAATGCCCAAGAGTGTGTGCAAACAATTTTCCGAGACGCACTGGAGGTTCCTGTCTCTGCAACTGACATTCACCATTGCTTCGTCAAAAGTGTGGTGAAAAAATCAACAACGAACTCAGCTGGCAACATCTCGAGCAACATCCTAAGCAAAGATGTTGTTTGTGTACATCTTTCTTCCCCGGATCTTAAGCGCAGAATAATGAAAAGCAAGAGGACTGCAACGAAGAAATTAAACTCGTCGCTATTTGATCCTGATACATCTAATAGGATTTATATTAATCACTCTTTTACAAGGTACACTAAAGCATTATTTATGAAAGCAAAAAAACTAAAAACAGAAAAGAATTACAAGTATTTATGGTATCAAAATTCACAAATATTGTTGAGAAAAATTGATAAAGGTAGAATTGTTGCTTTTTTTTTGTGCACTTTGAGCGATTAGAGTAATTATCTCTAAATAACTTCATTAAATATGTTTGATCATAGTTATACATTCGATCATAATAGTAACAATTCTATTATACGTAATTTAAGCGATAGTTCATTTTATTGTGATTCAGATAATGGCAATTATTTGTTTGTGGTACATCAAAACATACGTAGCTTACGACAAAACTTCGATTTATTAGTATGCAATCTTGAAGCGCTAGCAAATTTACCCGATTTAATTTTTGTCACAGAAATATGGATCTTTGCATGTGAAATTAATGATTTTTTAATTCCGGGTTATAGTTTTTACGCTAGTACAAATGAATCATATTCGGCAGGCGGAGTAGGGGTTTTTGTTCGTGATTCCTTATACAAATTAGTTGTAAGATATGCAATGAGCTCCTCAACCTCATTTGCATATACAGATTGCAATTCCACGATACTCAGTCTTTCCTACATGAATTAAGTCTACTACTATCAAAAATAAAGACTATGAACCTTATTATTATAGGTGATTTAAACATTGACATTTTATCATCATCTCCAGTCTCAGAGTCACTTTTGAGTCTTATAGCTGAACATGGTCTTACTTCATTTGTTAATGAGACGACGAGACCTACCTCAAATACTTGTCTGGACCATGTATTTGGTCGCTTTCGAAGTATACCTCCCAATCAGTGCGTCGGTGTTAATCTTAATCTCCATATTACGGATCACTGCATGACAGGTATCTGGCTTAACGGTTTAAAAGATTTGCGACGCGCAGCCAGAGCTCCAATCCATACCGTAGCAAAAGTAAGATTTAATTTACTTAATTCCAAACTTCGGCTTGAAAACTGGGAGTCTGTTTATGTTGAAAATGATGCTTCTCTTGCTTATAATTCCTTTCTAAAGATATTGCAATCTCATTTAAATTCATTTACCGTTCGTTCTCAGGTAAGGAAGTCGGAACTAAGACTTAAGCCCTGGATAGCCCACTCTATCCTTAATAAAATCAAGCTTAAAAACAAGCTGCGCAGGAAGTGCGTAAAACATCCTCATAATTCTGCACTTCGGAGTCGCCTCAAACATGTGTCTACTAAGGTTAATAATGACATCCGATTGTGTCGCGATAGATTCTATTATTCAAAAATGAATAACGCACATGGAAACCGCAAAAAGGAATGGGAAGTTATCAATAGTATATTGAATCGCAATACCACTATAATACCCAACCCTATTGAACTTGCAACCGAT
This sequence comes from Merodon equestris, assembly GCA_958301585.1. Classification (NCBI taxonomy): domain Eukaryota; kingdom Metazoa; phylum Arthropoda; class Insecta; order Diptera; family Syrphidae; genus Merodon; species Merodon equestris. Next base: position 152,466,322 of record OY284413.1, on the reverse strand, counting down.
AATTCTATTGTGAATGATCCAAAGATAGTTGCAAACATTTTCAATGATTTTTTTGCTAAAGTTGGTGAAGAATCTTCCACCGACTTGAGATCTGAATACTGTTTGGATTGTATGGCAGGGAATCTGCCGGAAGAACCGGTTTGCAGTGATAGCTTCTTCTTTCGACCAATAACTGGTCTTGAAGTTTTATGCATAATTAATTCCCTAAATCGTTCCAATTCATGTGGTGATGACGGCCTCTCTAATTATATCTTAAAGCGCATCGCTTTAAATATAGTAGACATACTCGCTTTCCTATTTAATCTTAGTATTTCCACTGGTACGTTTCCGGACAGGTTAAAATGCGCAATTGTTCTACCAATTTTTAAAAAGGGAAACAAAAGAGATAAAAACAACTACAGACCTATCTCACTACTCTCGACTATCTCGAAAATATTTGAAAAAGCTGTCAAAAGTAGAATTCTGCAGTTCCTGGAGAGAATACGCTTTTTCAGTCCACTGCAATATGGCTTTAGGACAGGACTCTCTACTGAAGATGCGCTTATGAATTTTTGCTCGGTTATAAACAAAGGACTTGACTCCAAAAAAAGTTGTGCTGGTCTTTTTGTTGACATAACCAAGGCCTTTGACATGGTAAACCATAACATTCTGTTGAGCAAACTGCATCGGGCTGGTTTTCGAGGACCCATTTATAATTGGCTGGAATCTTATCTTAAAGATAGAAGACAAAAAGTGAAAATTGGTGACTATATCAGTGATAATCGCATTAATAAACTCGGGGTACCCCAGGGGTCTGTATTGGGTCCTACTCTCTTCCTAGTGTATATAAATTCCCTTTTTCGTCAGCCTCTTATAGGTAAAGTTACGGCTTTTGCCGACGATCTCGGTATTGCCTATAACTCTCCTAGCCATCTCCAGCTAGCTTCTGACATTAATTATGATGTGCACATATTGAGACTGTGGTTCGCCAAACATAAACTTAGGGTTAGCAATAAAACAAAACTAATGTTTTTCAGCCTTAGGTCGCAGATAATTCCGGACCTTGATTTTCGTTTCCATGCCGATAACTGTACTCGCTACAAATTGCCGATTTGCACATGTAACGGAGCTTCCTCGGAAATTATGTTTGATGGGCACTCAGCATGTCAGGGTAATTGTTTCAAAATTGATATAGTAAAGAACTACAAATACTTAGGTGTCACAATTGACCAAAACATGAATTGGTCTGATCATATTACAAACTTGACACAGTACCTTCGTTCTTCTATCCGGGGTCTGTTTCATCTTCGTAAATATTGCACAACTAATTGTCTAAGAACTATTTATTTCGGGATATTTCACTCCAAACTTCAATATGGTTTAGGATGTTGGGGAGGTGCTCACCGCACGAAAATTCAACCTCTGCTTGTACTGCAAAAATGCGCTGTTAGGACGATCTGTGGAGTTCCTCGTTTCAGCCATTCCATGACACTATTTAAAAACCTGAAAATCCTGCCGGTAAGGCACCTGTATTATTACAAGGTGTCTAAAATTTTCTTTATGAGAAGTGGTTATTTGCAGAGCCCGATCTCTGATGCCCGCAATTTACGCAGTAACCTTGAATTCCTGGCAAACATACCTTCTTTTCGAACCACCCACTTTAGAGACTTCTATTCCGTAGTCAGCTGCAAACTATTTAATCGTCTTCCACCTTCGATTCGCATAGTTAGAACACGAACATCCTTCCTTAACAAAGTCAAAAATTGGCTTTTTAGTTTTGATCACAATCAAATTGAGGCCTTGCTGTCCTATGTTGTCTAATAATGCCCCTAATGCTAATATCTGAACGTTATTTTTATAATTCTTTTCTGATCCTCCATTACGACTTTATTGCTTTAGTGTATCATTTCCACTTAAATTTTTGTAATATATGGTACATGAAATCTTTCTGATGTGGCAATCAACACTATTTGAATTCTAAATACGAATGCCACTACCTATTCTTTATATTGTACAATAATTATATAATTATAATAATCCCAATCCCAATATGGTTAAGGTAGACTAAGCAAATAAGAAATTGTGAAATTATTGTTGAATTAAGAATATGAATAATAAAAAAAAAAAAAAAAAAAAAAAAAAAAAGAAGAAACTTCCAGCACTTTTCTTTCCTTAATATTTTTTCCTTTAATGTTCGTGTACTCCTTTTCAGATTCTCGCAAACGTTTTCTAAGGTACTGTGTCCTTATTTCAGAGTCATAACACTTCCCATTAAAAAATATTTAGTGTAAGTATATGGAACTAATACACTAATTTGTCTAAAATCTTATTTACAGGAGTATCACACTCGGATGGCATACTTCTTACACTCTCTGTTAAAGATTGTGGCAATTTTGGTTCATATACATAATTAGCGTCAACGTCAACAACGTCATTTAAGTAAAAGAAAGTTAGGGTGATTTGAAATATTTTACCAACGTTTTGTTCCGAGTAACTTGAGGAAGCACTATTTGTTTCTTCCCTGAACTCTGTTTCATTTAGAACTAGCCCGTCTAATAAACTTAAAAGATAGCAAACACTGAATTAATGAAGTCCTTTCACGACAAAAGATGTGAAGCAACAACTGTAATATTTGTCAAGGAGAACGTTATTTATACTTTTTCCGGTGGCAGTAAAATCGTATGCACGTACGACAAAACCAAAAAAAAAAAAACAAAACGAAACAGTTCTTACACAAAAATTTGCTTAAATTCTGTGGAAAAGTAATGATAAATTTTGGTGTCTACGTCAAAACAATACGTAAACCTTATGAATTTGATGGATATACGTCAAAACTATTCTGTTTATTTTTGCAATGGAAGAAGATCCACCAAAATGAATAAAAGATCTGGAAAGAGCTACCCCGAATACATAAGACTGCATACCAAACTGAAAAAGTAAATTCAAAGTTAATTTTGGCGAACAACTCTATTTTTGATACTATTGCATGGTCAACATAAATAAGCAAAAAATTGCCTCGGAACTATATTTACATACATATGTACATATTTGCTTTTAAGATTCACGCAATACCACTCGACGAAAGATCGAGGAAGTAATCCGGTGTTAGAGCCCCCCCCCAGAATTTGTTTATTGAGAGCTTTTTTACTATTTCGTTGTGATATGCACCAGTTATACCGTAGATTTAATAACATTTAAAAATATTCAAAAACTTACTCATAAGCTCTGAATCAAACTGTATATTGTTGTGCCACAGCTTGCAAATTCGAGTAATAAGGCAAGGCCCCCTTCACAGTTTAACAAAAGTTGGTGATATTTACAAATCTAGGTAAAATGTTCATTGAAGCATTAACTCCACATTATATTTACCCACAATATCTATGTTTTTCCTTCGGTCCCCCTTCTTGTTTAATTAAAAAAGGTTTTTGAATAGGGTGTACATTTCTGGTGTTGAGAGTATTAAAAAATAAAAAATAGTGAATTTTTATGTCGTGGTGTATTTCCTCCTCATTGGGTTTTATATTCCCTGTTGTCAGAATTCACGGTACATAGCCGAAATCAAGTGTTTTTAATCTATGCTAAGAATAAATCCTACACACCCTAAATAAATTGCTGTATATTTGTGGACCCCAATATATACTCATATGTGCTTTTGTGTTCATCATTCATCATCGATACATTGTGTTTGAAATGCTGCGTTTGCTCACGTAATCGTGGAATGCTATTTCGGCCTTTATTCTTTGCAGCCCTAACGAGTTAACTGTGTACGAAGCGAAACATGATTGTACTTCTATACTCCAGAGGCAAGGAAACAATCAAAATAATGAGTTTTCGCGACTAGAACGGTCTCCAAAAGAGACTCATTTACATCGAGAATTTGGAAAAAGGACAAGCAACAAGTAAAAAAAATGTGGTTTTTGTAACGGTAGATAGATAGATATTTATTTATTCCGTAGCAATATATTTACAATGATTTTAGTTATCGCACAGTATTTTATTACAGAGATTTGATATATTTAATATCTTACTTCTGAAAAACAAAACTTTATTTTTAATCTATATGTAACTTGTAACATGTAATGCAAATATCTTTGAAGGAAAATACGAAAAAAAACCTTCAATATAAGAAGTCTTGTAACGGTTGATAGGAGAAATTAAAGAAAATCATCCTCTTTTGAGAAATAAAGAACCTCTTCTATGGCCAAAATTATGGAAATAAAGATCGATTATTACAACATGTACCATATTCACTAGTGACTTATTTCTATTTCCACACTTGTGAAATGGCACGGCCGACAACTGTTCACGTCGAGCGAGGTCAAACCTGCAACATCAGCAGCAACTGAGCTACAGCTGTGAAAATTTGATTCTGTTGAAGTTTACTTATTTTTAATCAATTTGATAGCCAATTATAATAAAAATAAAAACCAACTTCAATGTACAATCATATGGTATTGTATATCGAAAATTTCTCAGAAAAAAATCACTGTGATTGGCCTTAATTAATATTAATAATAAATAATACTTACTTACTTACTCAATGAATATTCTATAAAGCATGGAAATATAATGTATTCAACGTAAAAATGTAAATTATAGGCTTTTCACATTTGAGCAAAAATGCGCAATCTTTCATCTGGTATATTTGCAATACTGGAAACGATATATCAAGAGTTGTGTTTCAAATCTCAAATGAATTGCGAATACATTTCACCACTTCCTTTTTCTCCCAAACCATTTGCGTTACCAGAAATATTTTCTCTTTTTTAAATTGAAAACGATAATGAATTAAGTTTTATTCAGGAGCGGAAGGGTTTATAATAAACATACATAGCTATGGTGCCCTAGCATTTTTTCATTGAAGGACAAAAAAAAAAAAAAAAAACAACTCCGGAAATATAAATGTGATAATCGTAGAGGAGGAGATCAATACTCTTTATTTATTTAAAGAGTTTGCTTTTTTTTCCCAGTGAATACTAAAAACTTCTCGACCTCGATTTGACTGAGTATGGATACTGTGAGTATTTGCTCATAATATAAGCCTCGACGAATAATCGGATCAGGCTTATCCAAATAAACACTTATATTGCCTCAAAAATAGGAGAAGAAAACAAATAGAAATGCCGCATTAATAACCTGGTATGTGTAGACATATAAAACAGAAACCTTGACTGAGACAAACTTTATCCTTCTGGGTATAAAAAATCGATTGGTTATTTTGCCGGAATAGAATTCTTGATGTGTTTCAAGCCTCTATGTACTGTGCTGAACATAAGTCTACGTACACCCCCAAATAAGATGAGAATACATAAATCGTCATGAAATAAAAAATAAATGATCAAAGTATATTACTAGCATGTATTTAATACATTTAGAGAAAGATTTTCAAACTTAATCAACCGAAAAAATTATACAACCCATGAAAAACAAAAAGTAGTTCAATAACAAAAATGTACGTACACCTTAAGTAGAACACATGAATTATTTTGTCGGTCCTCCTTTTGCAGAAATCACTGCTTGTAACCTTCTTTGCATTGAATTCACCAGATTTTGTGTGACTTCCGTTGGAATTTTGCACCATTCTACCGTCAAAGCCGTAATGAGGTCTTTCCTGTTGCTTATCTTATGGGATCGAATTTCCCGCTCGAGATAATCCTATAAATGTTCTATGGGGTTAAGGTCAGGCGATTGGGGTGGAGAATGCAACTGTTTTGGGATGTTAAAAATTAACCATTCTTTGACAATAACAGCGGTATGCTTGGGATCGTTATCTTCCTGAAATGTCCAAGTTGACCCCAAGCTTAATTTTTCAGCTGATTGCTTCAAATTGTTTTTCAAAATATCTAAATACTTGAAGCGATCCATTATACCCTCAATAACTACCAAATTCCCCACCCCCGCAGCTGACATACTACCTCATACCAAAACATTTCCTCCTCCGTGTTTAATGGTCGGCATTAGATTCTCACGATTGAGGCTTGTGTTGTTCTTTCTCCAAACTCTTTGTCTGCCATCATGACCAAACAAATTAAATTTGCTTTCATCGCTAAGTTCATTCCAGAAACTGCAATCAGCATGTTCGTGAAGTCTGGCGAAATCTAAGTGTTTTTTTTAATTTAATAATAATGATATACGGCTTCTTCTATCTACTAAAATCTACTAAAATATCCAGAGCGATGAAGCAATCTGCGTACTGTTATTGGATGAATTTCTTTTCCAACTGTATTTTTAAGGCTATTTGCTAGCGCAGTAGGAGATGTCCTAGGCTTGTTTTTAATTTCTGCTAAAACACACCTTCCGTCCCGTTCCGCAAGCTTACGGGGTCTGCCAGCCCTCGGCTTATTTTCGGTGGAATTTCGTTTAATATAATATTTAATAATAGTTTGAATGGTTGTATGTGGCCTATTGACGAGTTTTCCGATTTCCTGATAAGACTTTCCCTCATTTCTCAGTTTCACTATCAGTTCCTTTATTTCACTAGACAGCTCTTTACGACCAGGTGCCATTGTATTAATTTTTTAATTTTTTTCACAAACGTCTTTACTCACACACGTCCAAAGCTGTACTGCTCATATTTTTCAGAAAAATTTTAACGTTTGGGAAAGATACCGTTATAAACAGTCACTACTTAAAGGTGTACGTACACTTTTGTTCGATTCTATGGAAGTATTTTTTCTCTTTTTGCTGTTTTTAAAATTTGATTTGGAAAACATTGTTGTTTCTATGAATGAAATTTGTTTAAATACTATAATTAAAACGTTCACAACTGAAGAAAATTACAAGATGTATGAAAATAAGTTCCTTAATTATGAATTTAAATGGATATCCGCTACAAGAAGATTTACAAGAGGAAGAGCAAGCGGAGGATGCTACTTTGGATATAGGAAAGATGTAGGTATCTCATGTGAGTTTGGAATGGTCGAGCAGCTTACATATTTGTGTCTTCGTTTGGATAAAAAGAGATGCTATATATTCCCAACATATTTAAACTGCAACCACTGGGAAAGAGACTTCGATCAACTGCAAGAGGCAATTGCAAGCTGTGATGAGCATAACATACTTATAATTGGAGATCTTAATGCGCGAGTAGGAGAAGCCTGCGGTATAGAAAATCACAAAAGTGGTACAGAACGACGATCTATGGATCTGCTTTGTAATGAAAGAGGAACGAAGCTTCTAGAGTTCTGTGATTCGTTTGGATTCAGAATTCTTAATGGGACCAGTGCAAGCGACAGACGGGGAGAGCTGACTTTCATTGGAGGGCAAGGAATATCAGTCGTTGACTACTGTTTGGTTAGAGGAGAATGGAACCTTCATATCTCGGATCTAGAAGTCAAGCAAGCCACATTCTCGGACCATCTTCCTATCATAGTCACAATTACTCACGAAATAGTAGAAAATGAGCAAATTAGACCCATGTTGGTACTTCCAAAGCTGGTGTGGAGGGATCACAAAGGCGATCTATATAGAAGGAACATTGAATATAGTCTTCAGGCGCGATATGTTACGGAAATTGAAGAGATAGAAGAGATTATAAAAGAGTCGTATACTCCCGTAAATCGCAATCGTAATACTCGTTGGAAAAAGAATGAAATGTGGTTTGATAAAAGTTGCCGCAGAGCGAGGTTGATATCGTTTGCCTGGTTAAAATTATTCCGTTCCTTCAACACAGATACTCTCAAGAAGGCGTATATCAAAGCCAACCAAGAATATAAAGCTATATGTAGACAAAGCAAGCGGAACTTCTTTGAAAATCAGGCACGTGGACTGGGGTGCTGTAATAGCTCAGCGGAATTCTGAAAACGAATCAAAAAACTTAATGGTGGGGGTTATGTGATTAATAGGGATCTAAGTACGAATACTCTCTCGGATTACTTTAAACAGTTATTGAATCCACCAGGAGACTCTCCTAGCTTTCAATATGCGCCGCCAGGCATTCAAAACGAAATACTTGATGGCCTAATAACCCAACAGGATCTTATGGGTGCGCTACTGTCTCTGAAAGATAAAAAAGCTGCCGGGGCAGATTGTATCCCTATAGAATTTTATAAGTACAGTACCAATGGTCTGAAAGAACGCCTCATTGATTCGTTCAACAGCATTTTAAACCACGGGATAGTTCCTCGACGATTTAAAGAAGCGCTGATCTTCCCTATCCATAAAAAAGGAGATACGCTGAATCCAGCTAATTATAGGGGCATATCTTTTTTAAACGCGTCTTACAAAATCTTTGCAAGTATTCTACAAAGGCGACTTAACACGTGGATTGAAACAAAGAACCTACTCAAGGAATTCCAGGCTGGTTTTAGGTCTGGCTACTCAACTGTCGACCATATTTTTGTTCTGAGCAGTATAGCAGATACATACATAAGGCGAAATAAAAAACTCTACGCATTCTTTGTGGACTTCAAAGCGGCCTTCGATTCTCTGAACCGAAATGCAATATTTTATAAATTGTATGGAATGGGAATGTCGTCGAAATTTGGAAGAGTTTTACAAAATCTGTATGTAGATACCATGGCAGCGGTTTGGAATGGAGGGGCGTTATCGGATTGGTTTCAGACGGAATCGGGATTAAGACAGGGATGCGCACTAAGCCCAACCCTTTTTGCCCTTTTTATTGAGGATATTGTGGAATTCTTACCTGGAGGCGTGGAGTTTGCAGGAGTGCTCTTTAAAGCACTCCTATTTGCAGATGACATTGTGCTGTTGGCAAGCTCACCGGAATCGCTGCAATTGATGATCAGTCGATTAAGTGAGTACTGTGCTTTATGGAGTTTGATCGTCAATCTGGAGAAATCGAAGATAATGATTTTCAAAAAATGTGGAGGGAGACCTGCCTTCAACGAAAAATGGTGCTATAGAGGGGTAGACCTAGAGGTCGTAAAGGAATATAAGTATCTTGGAGTAATGCTATCAAACAATTTAAATATAAAAACACATCTGAGCGACAAACTAATGAAATGTAAATCCATCATCAATTCAGTCTGGAAGAACTGTTTCAGCAATACAAATATTCAGCACAGTTGTAAATTTAAACTATACGAAGCAGTATCCGAGGCAGTAATGCTATACGCGGCGCAAATTTGGGGGTATAAGCCTTATGAAGAGGTAGAAAAATTACAGCGCTTTTTCATTAAAAAAATGTTTAAACTTCCTCCAAAGACGCCAAATTATATGCTTATGGTGGAAACAGGATTATCGCCACTGTATATAAAATCATTGAGGATGCAAATGAATTATATACTACGGGTAATGAAGATGGCAGACAATAGACTACCGAAGATAGTGGCCCTACAAACAGTTCGAAACGAAACTGCATGGTTCGAGGAGTGGCTGCAATTAGCTCAAGGGAGTGGCGTAGTCTTAACCGCAGATGGTAGAAATTGGGCAAGTACACTATCCCAATTAATAAAACATGTCGAGGAGCAGACCAGAATGCATTTCTTAGAACAAGCGGCGGGATCACTACATCGCAATATATACAGCCGGTTAAACCACAACCTGGGGAGTCGAAACTACTTCAAATATATTTATAGCATCCAAGAAATTTCGGTAATGTTTAAACTTCGGGGTGAATTACTAAAACTTAACTTTATACCTCATAGAGAAGATCTTCCAATACTCTGCAGCATGTGCAATTTGGAAGAAAGGGAAGATACCATACATTTCATAGGCAAGTGTCTGATCCTTAAGGAAACTAGGAGATCTTGTTTTGGAAAGGACCACTTATCGGAACAAGAAGTAGTATCTTTACTAAACGAAATGGAAGTAACCAAGTTGTATAAATACTGTGAAATTGCTCTAAAATACAGAGATCATGCTGATTCTGATTTTGTATACTTTTTGAGAAAAGAAATATTATTGAAAAATAAAATCCTGATCTAATCTAATCTAATCTAAAATGTTTCAGCCGATTATGTTTGAATTCAAGCTATATTTTATGATATTTAATCATAATAAGGGGTGTACGTAGACTTATGTATGTATTTTTCAATGAAAAGGAAAGTTTGTTATCCACCAAATAATTGATTATCTACCGCCGATTGAAATCAAGTACAATAAAATATTAATTGTTAAGGCCTTGAGTATGGCCGGTGCTAAGGCATTAAAACATTACCAAATCTATTCTCTCTGGCATTATTAATACCATATTCTCTAAACACAATCAACTGTTGATCAAGGCCACGTGAATGGACGGACTTATAAATGTCAGTTTAATGGTAAATAATAACACATACATACAAGTAATTCAAGTGTGCGCTCGGGAATCCCGAAGTGGCATGGCTTAGTGTTTCATCGCCAGCCGCGGGTTCGTGAGTTCAGTTCCCCAGTTGGGGTGAGGATATTCCTTTTTTAAATTAAACTCATCCGTTTCGAGACGCTACGAGGCGAAGCGAGGGTAAGGGCGCCATCAGCACCAACATTTAGAGCAGCAAAACAATAATAAGAAAAATAACAAAAAAGCAGTAGCCTTGTTGTGGAAGAGTTTCCCCATCTATCTGAAGGTGGGGAAGGCCACTACTCCAGGGGGAACAATTCCTTGAGCTGCGATCTTCATAAGAAATAATCTAAATCATACAATCATACATAGCGGTGAAGTGTGGAAGTTCTTGGTGCTAAAGGCCTGCGTTATACCAGCACGTGCACATACAGCGTCTCAACCGCAGAGCTCAAGATGTTCTTTTGATTTCCGTAATCGCAGGAGAACTTAGTGATTGGGGAAAAGACAGACTTAATAGTAGGACAAACCTTCTAAGCCATTGCTGTGCCCTTCACAACCCAGTCATATTTTGGGATCCACTCGTAATTGTATATTATCCTTCTTGACCTTAGATGGAACTTAAACAGGCAATGGAAAGAACAATACCATACCAAAAGCACCACGATACCATGGACGTGTTCGCAACGCGACAATCGAGATAACTATACAAACTCCTTTCCAGACTCAAATTCTGTCAGACATAACTCGAAAGTCGGGAAATTGAAGTCATTGATCAATAATCCACAACAGTTGATACTTGGAACAATGGAATTCGTGTTGTAAATTCCAACAACAAGAAACAATCAGAATGACATTCATGTTCAGAATGTCAGAAACGAACACTTGGAAATCGGGAACAGTCAGTATCGTTCCAGAGAGCGCCTGCTATTTGTTGGAGCACTCAGACGCAAATACTGGTGCACCAGACAGACGCCTTTATTGTATTTTCCCTATTGCCCCGAGAAAAGTGAGGAGGTTCAAAAGGTGCGCCACCGTGTTCTGTTGTTTCATCCTCCTCACAGCATTCAGCACAAGTTGGCGTCTCACTGATGCCAAGCTTAGCACAAATGTAATGGATCGTAATGACACCCGCAAATCTATTTTCCTTAAGGATAGGAACAATGTTGCGGACTTCTTGCAGACATCATCGCATACGCGCTTAGTGATCTTGCATCTTGGATATTCCCTCCACCTACGACTGTGTGCATTAAAAACACAATCGTTGATGTCGGATTTGACCGTGGCAAAAGGGTGCTGAGAAAATCTTCTCTGGGCCCCTGCTAGCGAGATCATCAGCGACCTCATTGCTCCAGATCCCAGAGTGAATTAGGACCCATACAAGCCTTAGTGAATGTTGTCTGTCGACTTTATTCAAAAAGTTTCTGAGTTCATGAACTAATTTGGAGCTAAATAAAGTATTAGACATAGTTTTGAGTGCAGCTCGGCTGTCATGTCAGACGCATATACTTTTTCCCTTCCACTTGTGCTTCACAGCGCAAAACCCCCGGATGGAAATTTGACTGTTAAATTATAGCGTAATTGAATGGCAGGTGTCATTGCTTCGGATCCGTGAGACAGGGGTCGTAGGATATTCTCGCGCATGTGCACTGTCCCTCCAATGCGAGTTGTACCAAAAACTATTCCTCTTGAGGCGAGATATGGCTTTCAGTGCGCACCCTCTGATATATAAGTCGGTGGCATATACATACATCATAGCGTCTAGAGCAGCGTCAGGGATGCCGGCGAAAGCCCTCGTACGGCTGAGACAAACCGCTCTTTGGAGTTTGGTAAAGAGGCCACGATGTGTTTGCGTATTAGTCACCTAGACAACCGATGCATATGAGATTATCGGTCCTATCATATCCGTCCAAATCCAGATCCAAAAGACCTTTGTCGGCGATTAGCCCCATTTCTTGCCAAAAGCACTTTTGCACTGCCAAAAGCTGTCAGCGCTTTGGTGGTTACTGGCTCTACATGCTTTGACCAAAGAAGCTTGCTATTTAAAATGACTGGCAGGTACTTAGCTTCATTGGATATCCGGATGGGAATGAGTTTTAGCACCAGCTGAGTCATGTCTCCTTCTGGTGAAGAGAATGTCATCAGTCTTAAGACAATTAACCGAAAGCCCATTACTCGTGCACCAGTCATGATACACATTTAGCGTTTTGCGACAGACAGTCGCTATTCATGAGCCGACAGAGAGAGCGACAACATCATCCGCATAGCTCTGGACATAGATTTCAGAGGCACTGAGAACATCGAGCAGAGAGTCGACCACCATGCACCATAAAATCGGAGAAGGACGTCGCGGCCGCCTTGCGGGCAGCCCCTATTTACACCAGATTTGACACACATTGTTCGAGGCCTGCATCAGCGATCAACATCCTATGCACAAGCATTGTTTTGATCCATAAAAACCACTCTGATAAGCATGTTGTATCTCCGATTCGAATGGCAAATTTGCGCACGTGCGCAAAGTCTCTCCAATGTTTTCAGCAAGAAGGATGCTAGATTGATTGGACTAAGACTCTTGGCCAATGAGTAATCTCCCTTCCCTATTTTGCTAATAAACACCACTTTCACCGCGCGCCAAGGAATAGATACACCGAGACGGACAAAATTATTCACACAACAACATTTGCCATACTAAAATCACTAATAACCCAAAATTATCATATATTAATTTTTTATTGACTTTTATTTATTTATTATTATCTTGTCTATTTATTACTATTCTTTTTTTTTTACTTTTTTGTAAGTCAAGAAAAAATTGAGAAATAAGTGAACAACGCTTCTCTATAGCATGGACAAAATTATTCACACAGTTTCATCTTTTAACGGTTTTATTAAGTATTTTTTTGATTGGAAAAATACCGTTATAAATTCAATGTTTTGTTGGTTTGTACATATTTATGTATAAGTAGAACATCGACATGCGTCATTAAGCACTCGCAATGGGCCGAAAACAGAAGGAAACAACTGAAGCTCAACGAAAAGTAGTTTCGGAGCTGCGTAAACAAAACAAATTTTACGCAGAAATTGGCAAGATTGTTAAAAGAAGCCGATACACTATCTGCAGCATTATAAAACGTTTTGCGGAATCATCGAACCTTACAAACCAACCTCATACTGGACGTCCACGGAAACTGACTGCAAGACAAGAAAGCTTTTTGGTAAGAAAAGCAAAGAAAAATCCAAAAATTACGTCATCTCAGATAGCAGCGGAAATAGAAGAAGAAATAGGAAAAGAAATTAATCCGAAAACCGTGCGTAGGACACTGCATCGTGCTGGTTACAAGTCCAGAGTTGCCAGGAAAAAATCTCTTATAAGTAAAGCAAATAAAAAAAAAGAGGTTAGAATTTGCAAAATCTTATAAGGACAAGCCTACAGATTTCTGGAATAATGTGGTTTTCTCGGATGAAAGCAAGTTCAACATATTCCAGTCAGACGGGAGAATAAGAGTATGGAGAAAACCAAATACCGAGCTTGAAAAAAATAACGTCGTCAGCACGGTCAAACATGGTGGTGGGGGGGTTATGGTATGGGGCTGTAGGGCGGGAAGTGGTGTAGGTAACTTGATATTTATTGATGGAACTATGAATAAGTATGACTACCTCAATATTTTAAAAGAGAACCTTCACCAAAGTGTGCAGAAACTAAGTCTTGGGAACAATTTCTACTTTCAACAGGATAATGATCCCAAGCACACTAGTCACATAGTGCGTATGTGGATCATTCACCACGCCCCCATATTCTTCTGACTCCCCCCCAATCACCTGATATGAATCCGATAGAACACCTGTGGGATGAACTTGGTAGGCGGATGCAAAAACATACCATTTCGGGGAAAGATCAGCTCAAGCAACAAGTTTCTTATATTCCTTCTGCTTCGATCGAGTCTTATCCTTTTCACCTTCCGATGGAGGCTAGGATTCTAGGTGGACAATTTGCCAAGTTGCAATCTTTAACCTTTACTACTCCAATAACTCATATGGGAGAGTGCGCCTCAAAGGCTTTGTCTTCTCAAAAACATTCTTCTATTTCAATCAAAGCGGGCTGATCCAGTAAAAATCAGCAGTGTCGCTAATCTTCGAATGGCGACTCTACTCTTGAAAACAATGTCGCACTTTTCAAGAGAAAGCGCCTCAAATTCAGTAGAATGGTATCCCGCCAGGATAGGAGTTACATTACCCGACAGCATTTGGTGGCTGGAGGAAGTTCCGTCGTCGGCTTTTGACCTAACACCAATATCTAGCTTATATGCTTACAAGCTTATACATATGTATGTAGGTTAAGGCAGGAGTAGATTACATTTTTATTAAGTTTGCTTTTAATAATTTTACTGTTAATTTTGAGTAAAACTTTGTCTTAAATGTTTGTATCAATACATCAAAGTTTACACATTGACCAGGTAAAAATTATATGCCCTACAGAAATACAAACCGCTTTGATTTTGTTAATTTCTTTGGCTCCTTCAAGCACACAATCGCAGAAAATGAAATTGTCCTTGTTGTGGACTGGCGAAACATATAGGCCCCGACGACTTGCAGGTATCATTACGAGCTGCTGTACTATTGTTAAGCTCAATGTTCTTGGACATCAGTGAGATGAGTGCCTTTGTAAATGTGGTAAAGAAGACGACTCGTTGGAATATTTATTCTATGACCATTCTTCGTTTGCATTACTGATACTTCTACAAGTACAACAACAATATTTGGCTACAAAAATAATACTTGCATGAACGACCTTTTCCTCAGAAAAACGGCGAAGGAGTTTCAAAATGAGATCATCTGTAGTAAAGAGGCTGAAAAAAAAGAGGTGAAAAAAATTTAAATTGGCCTGTTACGGACCAATGATGACAACATTAGTCAGACAACTTCTAAATTGAGTAAGGAAGGCCTTGGCTACCTTACTTAGCATGTACGTATGGTTGTTATCCCTAAATCGACTGAGTCCAAGAGCATTCGATAAAAAGGTTCATCAAAATACAATCATGGCTTAAGAACAGTTGACTTAAAAATGGTCTTCATTTCGATTAGGCGTTAGAATTAGGTAAAATCCATGAGACAGCAAATAACATAATTAATATTGGTAATTAATAACCATTTTTGAATACCAATAGGAGTATATCAAAAAAGAGTTATTCCAAAAACCAAGCTATCTAAAAAAAGTCAGAATGAGGCTTGTATCAAAAGACCACATATTCAACATCAGCGTTACTAGAAATCAGAAGTATTAAATTTATTTGTCAAACCTTTTTCATTTTTGTTTTCCTACCTTTAAGTCATGAAACAAATATTTAGAGACATAAAAGCCTCTTTTAATAATTTCAAACACATTTCCTCTCCATAAATTTCTTTTACATTCCGTGACCTGAACCCAGTGCTTAGGGCGCCAATTTGAAATCAACAAATTGTACACGCCCTTTCCGTAATTTTTCTTTTTTTATGGGATTTTTGTTCGCAATATAAAACGGAGGCAATAAAAAAAACCAAGTGCTTTACCCGTAGGCAACCTCTCATGCCTTTTCTAGATTCCCAATTTTTCATTTTAATAGAAAGCAATAAATTTGAGGCAAATAGGAATTCTCCATGAAAAATCTTTTGTTTTCCATGTTTACATGGAAAATTGCAGGCTGTTCACAATTTTTGAAGTTTAAGTACTACTTGCGCAAAGTACATGCTAACATCAAAAACAGAGATTAGTTTTCTATTTATTAGAAAGGGAAAATCACTGGCCGGCCCATATACGATGAAGTACAGGAATTGAAATTAATTATTTGATGGATGCTTGGCCTGGCAAAGGGTGTTTTGTGTAGATGAAAGCAAATTATTTTACTATTCAATTTTAACGGTCGAATAAACAAAACTACGATAAAATCTACGTTTACCACGTAGAACCGTCGAGTGTTAACAATTACTTGTAATTCATTAGATTAATAAATAATTAAAATTTATAGAATAGATTGATGCCCTGATCAGATTAAAACCACATATAAACACACACAAACAAAAGCACCTTTGACCAAAGGCATCCCATGTAATTAATTTCGTGGTATTGCGGATGGTTATGTTAGTAAAACAACATTCCGACGTTGAATGTAGTTATATACCCTTTTGCACAAGTGGCAAAGGTATGCGGTCAGTACCGTTATCACATACGAGTACATCGTTTTTGGGTAACTGAGGTTGCAATCAAATAATAGCCGGTTTCAATCAAGCAAGGACAACGTTTCGACGCGTACGACACCATCAGGTATGCAAATAGGATACAGCCTTATCCAACAGATGACACCATATTAAAAATGTCATATGGCATCCTTCAATAGCTCTTCATCCTTCCATTTCTATTTCATCAGCATCACTTTAGAGTCACTCGTCGTGCGTGAAGTTTGGCTTTTCGTGCCGTGGCTGAGGCGTGTTCGATGGTGTAAAACGCAATAAGAACTTGCAGATTCATTGACCGTAATACAACGAGCCATTTCGCGTTGGTTGAAAGCAACAGTCTAAAAGCAAGGAAGTGGAGTGTCTTAAAAGTTGAAACCGAGAGAGGTCGAACGAAGTTTTTTTTTAACGAGAGAACTGCTGCTCCAGCATCTAGAAAGGAGGACTTTCAGCTGTATGGGACCAGCTAGATCGATGCTATATTTGATGGGACCAGCTCCTTCATATTCCAGGACTGGCTACCGAACATAACCCGCAATCCGTTGCTCAGTTCGTTAAAATCTATCTGATCACACTGAAATGGGACGTCTCCACAAATCGATCTTTCCAATCACTAACTGTTCTCCTTGATGACAAAAATCCTGGCTTAACAGTATTTCCAATATATATGTCTTTTTGGACGATAAAAATTGGGTCGATTAATGGATAGCCAGAAATCGTATGCCGACAGAGAGATGGGCAAAAGTTGTAGCCAGCGACGGATAATACTTTCAAGAATTCACGAATTTTCCGAATTCAACAATTTGACTTTAAGATATGTTTAAAAATCTCTAGAACACGAATCTATCTTTGTGAGAAAGAAATGTGAGTGAACGGGGGTACGGGCATTCGTATCATGCTTTCGGAGCTGGGCTAGTTCTTAGAAGGGACTTTCTGAGAGGTCATTCTCTTTGGCGTATGAAAGGATCTTAAAAGTGGACTTTTATAAAAAAAAAAGCCAGCTGAGCTACGTATTATGGAATAATGTAATGAAGACAGAAGGTCTTCAGCATCAAGACAGAGTCTGCACTCTCACTCGGGTTTTTCATGTGTTAAATTGTTTAAGCAGTTTTTGAATTCTCTTCAAATAGGACTGATGTTAGGACTTTCCCCACCTATGTATATAAAGTGTCTTCAATTTAGATTTGGGAATACCACAAAAAATCCGGCACCTATGTATCTTCCAGAAGAGCTCTTTCTGGCTAATAGGTCAGACATTTTTTTTTGCTGCTTCTGCCATTGACAATACAAGCGAGGGCTTGAAGGAGTAAGACTAAGAATGTCCGGTCTCTTAACTATATCACGTGCAGTCGAATCATCACTGCCATCCAAGAGTGCGATAGGATGGACGGGGTAAATAGTGTGAAAAACTGCGATTTGAGCTATTCCAGCCATGAGGTCTTTATCTCCATAGTTGTGGCTTTTTTAGGTCTTTTCAGTTTTGTTTGTGTGTCACAACAATAACAAACCAATAGCGATAAGTGAACAAGTGCATTATTGTGATGCGACAACCATGAAATCTTATTCCCGGACGTTTTCTTCGTATTGCTCCACGCAAACGGCTTATAACTTCAAGGTGATATTCCCTGTTGACCGTACGACCTTCCCTCAAGCACTCATAGTGAATCATGATGATTGTAATCGTAGAAAAAAATAAATTCTAAATTTGGCATAATTTGGCCCGCGTTTTTCGGTTTTTGTCTTTTGGGCGCTTCCCTTATGATGATTGGGCTTTGGTTTCGTTGTCATAAACATATACTCATGTTTTCTCATCCTGTGATGACCCTTTTCAATAAATCTGGTTGGAGGACTTCATTTTATTTTGCATCCAGAATTTGAAACAGATTCCCTGATCCATTTTATTCAGTAGCCAAAAACCGTCGAGCACACCAAAAGATGTCTACCTTTTATATCTCTTAAGAACTAGGTAGATAGGTTGTGTGCGTCAGGGTACAATTAGCGGGTAGGCCCCGTTTTGATGCTACAAAGCTTGGAAACCTAAGGGGCGTGAAGGGGGAGTTTTATTAAAATCCAGCCTGTGGTGTTAAAAAAACTGGTTATTGATATAAACCGATGTGGACGGAAAGACGGCTATTCACTGATTAACTTTCTCTTTATTTAGGTTAAGTAAAAGTATGACAGTTGTCACTTATGACAGCTCTCCTCTGGCTATTTTAAATAATATTGAAATAAACAATGGAAGTTTTTATACATGAGGATTATTAAATATAATTGTTATTATTTAAAAGAAAGAATAAAAATCAAAGTCTTTTGAGCAGTTTAGTACAAAATTGTTCGAAAAGAAAGCACAGAGTTCAAAATTCAAAATAAGTGATCAGTATTTACAATTCATTCATTAAGTTAATTTATCATATCCCCATCGTTCGGGAACTTTCTTAACTCGACTGGATCGCCGCAAGTTGACTTCATGATTCTGAGTTGGTTCACTTTGTTCGTTTGTTGTATTCAAGGACTTCCCGCTACTCTGCATTGTTTGAGCTGGAACAGATGTTTCACTGTTTGACGATACATTCGCAGTAGGTGCCTCAGTTGTATGCGATAGGCAGTTACCCGGTGATGTCGATAAACTGTCATCTGATCGCCCTCTAAACCCTTTGTTTCATCCGTCGCCGCTCTTCTGTTGGACATTTCGCCTATCTTTTCTCCTATCTTTCGCAACTGATCGACGTGTCTTTTCCAGCAACGGTTGCCATCTAGCCTGATGCTATAGTGAAGGCCACCCAAAATTGATTCTACCGTTTCAAACTGCCACCTGTTGCTCGACATATAGTCTCTTGCTGTCACCCTTTCTCCCACCGAAAAAAATTTGTTCGGATGTTTACGGTCGGTTATAACATCCCAGCTTTGAATGTATTTGACGACCTAGCATCAGCATCGACGGTGATTTACCTGTGGTTGGATGGATCATTCACCTATAAGCAAACAAAATAGTGTTTAAATCATTGTTCATCGAATTTTGATTACAAATTCTTGTTCGAATTTTATTTTTGATTGTTTGGATAAAACGTTTGGCGAGCCCATTTGTAGCCGGGTGATATGGGGCTCCTTGCTTATGAACAATACCATTTTGTTTTAAAAACAATTGAAATTCGTTTGAATTGAATTGGGTTCCATGGTCACTCACGAAAATCTTCGGAATCCCAAACGCGACGATTATGTGCATGGTATTTATTAGTGTTTATTATTGTTGGGCATATTATTTTTGGTGAACCTGCAACTTTTTAATTTGGTAATCACCATTCTATAGGCCGTGGGTTGATATCGGCTTCGTCGCAAATACGTTCTTGCCTTGCTCCCTTTGCTTGCCCTTGCTAGATCCCGCCTCATCTGCTTAAAGGTATCAAGGTGTTGTTGGATACCAGTTCTTCCTCTTGACCTTTGGACTTTACGTCGAGCCTGCAAGCACTTTGTTCTGAGTGTTTTTACTTCGTCCTTCGTCCTACCCGGAGTGCCTTATCACCTCAGGCTGTGGTGATAATTTATGTAAGTAGGTCGGTGCGACTTACTTCAGCTGATCCATTTGTATCCATTGAACCGCCGCTCAGCATCTTCTCAAACGTTTCTCTGTCAAACAAACTGTGTTTCTATTGTGGGCCTCTTAAATTTGGGCGTTGCCTGGTTCTTTTCTTTGTTATTTCGAAGACAATCGCCTGGTGGTCGCTATGACTGTAGTCCTCGCTAACACAGCAGTTCTTATTCGCAAGACGAAGTTAAGATCGACGATGGACCCCGTTCTTGCTTTGTGATTCGTATTGACTTGCCCCCTTGAGAAGGCATAGCTAACCTTCTCTTAGAGATGCGAATATCTCAAGGAGGATTCGCCCTCTCGCATTGGTGAGTCTGCTGCCCCATTCCGCCCCTTATGCATTGAAATCTGCGCCAATCACAACTTCGGTTCTTTGTTGAGCATCCGCCGTTATCCTGTCCAACATTACTTAATATTGGTTAGTTGTTCAGTTAGGTATGGCGTAACAGCTGTAGAATGTGATGCCATTTATTCTTGCACGCACGAAACCTTCCTCATTCTCATCATTGTCTTGAAAGGCTTAGCATCCGCATATCCATATTGAAGCGCGCCCTGTCTTATCGCTATTCCATATGCGGCTATCGAGCGTCTGTATGGTTTGCTTATTAAAACCACATTCGCTTCCTCATCCTTCGCGTCTGCTTTAGAACATCCTAAGCTGTCTCTGTTCAGGTTTAGTTGTATAATCTTCATCGTTGTTTGCTGGCGATAGCTCTCCTAAGAACTGGGCGTTTTCCACTCCCGGCTACGTTGCATTCTCTTGGTTGTTTTTTTCTGCAAAACATGCATGATGGCTCATTGCTGCAATTTTTTGCTACGTGGCCTTCTGTTCTACATCTCCTGCACAGTTTTAAACGATCTTCTATGCATTCGCAGCTGATTACTAAGTGCCCAAAATCAAGGCATTTGATGCACTTATTAAGTAGGGTTTTCTGCCAAATTCGGCAGTTTACCCATCCTATCTTTAGCCTTGGCTTTTTGCTTTTTTTTTTGCTATCTCCACTGGAAGGCGCAGGAATATGACGTCCGAAAGTCACAAATTTCTTCCTTTGAGGCTAGCTCATCCAAGTTTTCTGCATTTAATGGTGATGCGGTGTGTGAGGGCTCTTATTTCAGCCTTTTGGCCAAGGGTTTCACCTATCGCGGTTTTGAACTCCGTTGCCTTGCTTTTGACGTCTTTGAGCTGTATTAGCAGCTCTTCTTTGAGCATCCTCCTAATTCTTGACATTGCTTTGCCAACTTGTTCCAGCCTGGGTTCGGCTTTCATGTCTGCGCAGTATAATGTTTCTCTTTTGGCCTTGATTACTATTGCGTTGGGCTTAGGCTAAGGCCACGCGCTGAGCGGCAAGCGGCAGAGCGGCAAAAAAAATTCAAACATTTGAAATTGTATGGCTGT
The DNA here is from genome assembly GCA_958301585.1 of Merodon equestris. NCBI lineage: Eukaryota > Metazoa > Arthropoda > Insecta > Diptera > Syrphidae > Merodon > Merodon equestris. The sequence continues at coordinate 152,444,932 of OY284413.1, read as the reverse complement.
GGCCACACAGTCTCTGAGCGGCGAGCGACGTTTTTGAGCGGCAGAGCGGCGTCGCTCAGCTCTCAATTCTGTTCTATTATCTTAGTGTAATGCTGAGCAGCAAAAAAATAATAATGTCAAAGATTAATATTGATATTGGTTTTATTCGTTTTGTAGTTTTAGAACCAACTTTTTGCAACGGCAAATCAAATGGTTGCCCAAATGTACAGGTATTGCCTGAATCGGTCTTCGTGTCGTCGAAGATTATTATACAAATGGTGAAATTCGCCATAACCTGATCTTTTTCGGTTTATTGGATGAACTCCAAATCTTCTTTTTTTAAGCTTAAGATAACTCTGTAAATGTTAAAACGACTTTCTTGTAATACACTGCGGCGAACAACACTCGATAACGACATTTTCACAACTAATCATTAAGAATTGCCGCTCAATAAATGGCCACTTGCCGCTTAAGTTTGCCGCTCAGCGGTTGACCTTAGCCTTAGACTTTTCGACACCTATTTTTTTCTTGGTCCTTTTTCATCTTTTGTCGATGCTTGTATCATGCCGTTCATTCCATCTACTGCTTTCTTCACAGTCACAGTGCCGCTCTTATTTGACTCCGCTCCTTTTTTTTTTGACGTTTTTGAGAAGGCTCCAGGGGTCGGCTCTGTGCCGGGTCCCATCCATGGAGAAGGTTTCCTCCTGGTAACCTCCTTTGCCTTTTCGTCCTGGAATTATGAGAGTTCGTAGAGCGGGCGTATGCTTTCAATAGCTTCTCTCATTGGCTGGTGTGTTGTACGTCTTTTGTCATCTTCTAGCATGTCTACCAGTTCCCTAAACAATTCGCCTAGGTTGAGGAACACTGGTTGGTGTGGAGTTCCTTCCTTCGTTGTAGCCCATGGCTTGATGGCTTATAAAATTAGATTCGAACAAATTTGTGCAACCAGCATACTTAAAACTTATTGAACTCAATAATACTACTAGCACAATTAGTGTAATAAGGGAAGTAGTCACATGCTCGGTCGTCATCATCCCGTAGATGTGATAGGTTTCTTCTTTTCTTTCTTTTTTTTTTTCTTGCAGAACTGAGTCACAGCTTCTATTATTAATGCCAATCATCTCCTTATGCACTAAATAAAGATTAAGACCTAATTCATTAAAATTTCCATAAATTAAACAGAACATAACATTTTCTTACTTACCACTTTTATTTATTCTTCATTTAATCATTATCAATAATGTATAAAACGTCATACCAGGACAACCTCTGGACCCATTGCAGCATATGGTTCGTACGAGATAATTTTTGATGGCATTTTCCTAATTTTTTTGTTATCTCGGCTATAACTTTTTTTAAAATTTTTTTTCGCAAATCGGAATTGTGATACGTGTTGTTAAGTTGGGTATGATATGCACTTCCGGCCATTTGCTGAATACATCTACCAGTACAAATAAGTACTTTCCCATAAACGGCCCTGCGAAGTCGGCATGCACCCTCTCAAAGGCTTCCCTTGGCGCCACCCAACAATGGACTGGAACCTCCTTATTTGCATCCGGACGTGTAGCTTGGCAAAGTTGACAATTCGACACCATCTTTTCAATGTCTTTATCCATTTGGTTCCACCAACAATAGGCTCTTGCTAAGCTTTTCATTCTTGATATGCCGAAGTGTCCTGTATGCAACTCGAGGAGAACTCGCTCTCGCAGATCTTTTGGTATGTACACACGTATACCTCGTAGCAAAAATCCCCTTTGCAAGGTAAACTCCGTCTGTGATATGCCAAAACGATGTTTCGGCTCACAATCACGTCCATATTTGAGACATTCTATAAGGAGAGTGACTTCTTTATCCGACTTTGTTTTTTGACTAAGTTCCTCCACTGATATTGGCAAATTTTCAATGGCCTCAATTTCCAGAACATCCACCTCTTCAATTTTACTGTATGTGTCGGCACTGGGCAGGCGTGACATCGCAGCAGCACTGGCGTTATATTTTGATTTTTTAATTTTTAATATAATTTTTTAATTTTAATTTAATTTAATTTTCGTGGGGGCGAACGCCCCCATTTATTGGGCTTAATTCAAGCTAGCTTAATCTAATCTTAACCTAATCTCACTTACTAGGTAGGGAGAAGGGGACGGTGGTTAAGAAGGCGGATTTTTAGGCATCGAGTGCTGAGGTTGAAATCGAAGTAAGGATTCGAATTAACAATTCCCAGCATACGAGAAATAGGTTCATTGGAGCCATAGGCAGTACGGGGGGTGGGTAGATAGAAGAGACGGGGATTTCGTACGTTGCGGGGTTTAGTGTTGATAGAGACAGAGTTATTTAAGTTTAGTTTAATATCATAATTGAAATGTTCGAGATATATGGCGTAATGCTGCATTCTGGTAGCTGAAAGAAGAGGCAAACCTTTCTGCGGGGAAAAAAATTGTGAAATCGCTTTATTATCCGTCACCAAAGTAAATTTTTTTCCATATAAATACTGGTAAAATTTTCTCACCCCGAATATTATAGCATAAGCTTCTTTATCTACCTGACTATAACGCTGTTGCGCTTGGGTTAGGGTCTGCGAAGCAAACTGGATAGGCCTTTCTGTACCATCTCTATACACATGACTCAAAACTGCCCCAACACCAATCGGACTGGCGTCAACAGCAAGAATAACTGGAACTGTAGGATCGTAAAAAGCCAACACAGTGTCCGATTGCATTTGCTTTTTAACCTCCTTGAAAGCTTTTTCACAATCATGATCAAACCGGAAAGGAACATTTTTCTGGAGTAACCTATTCAAAGGATAAAGAATGTTACATAAATTTTGTATGAAGCGACCATAATAATTGACAAGCCCCAAGAAAGCTCTAACCTCATCTTTTGATGTTGGTTGTTTTAGCTTTTGTATTGCATCAACTTTACTTGCCATTCTTCATCATTTTTATCGATGTCATACCCGCAATACTCGATGCGATCCTTCATACTCTCTGTTTTACTCCAATTAATCCTCATGTTATGGTTGTTCAATCGAGTCAAAACTGTTTCTACACGTCGAATGTGTGTTGTGTCGTCACTTGCGGTTACGTTTATGTCATCCAGGAACGCGGATACACCAGGTATATCGCCAACAAATTGCTCTATAAAACGTTGCCATTTGGCTGGAGCACACGCAATTCCATACATCGTGCGTGTGGGATCGAAGAGGCCTTTGTGGGTGCTTAAAGTTAAAATGTGCCTGTCGTCTGGATGTATTTCCAGTTGCAGATAAGCTGTTGATAAATCTATTTTCGTAAATTTAGTGCCTCCAGCCATTTTACTAAACAGCTCTTCTATTGTGGGTAAAGGGTGCACATCCACGATCAATGCCGGGTTCACCGTAACCTTATAATCGCCGCAAATACGGACGGCGCCATTCTTCTTGGGGACAGCCACAATTGGAGTGCCCCATTCACTCTGGTCAACCTTTAACAGCAATCCTTCAGCTACTTGCCTGTCAAGTTCGCGTTCCACTGCATGCCATAGTGAGAATGCTATTCGCCTCGCTTGAAACCCCGTAATTTTTTCGGTCGACGGTGAAAATAAATTTGGGAACTTACTAATCATCACCTTTGGATCCAACACATGCACGGTACTTCCTTGAATTTGGTTAACTTCACCAGCATGCAATTGATAAGTCAACATTTTCGTCCAATCCAATTTTATCTTGCGCAGCCATTCCCTTCCCAGGAGCGGCTTCCGATGGAATTTCGAATGTTACGTTAACCCAGATATAGCATGCGCAATCCAAGGGCGTTTTACAATAACTATATAGCTCGGTGTCACTCGCATTTACTTTTGTTTTGAGAAAAAAACTTTTTAGCGTCGCTCAAACTGATGAGAGTCACTGGAGCACCTGTGTCAATTTCGAAATCAATAAAACTCTTGTTAACTTCCAACTTACAACATATCTTTGCTCTATCCTTTAGTCCACTGTCCATGTCTCCAATATGAAAAAGTTCTTCCACCATCAGTGTGCCTGTATTCTGTTCCACTTCTTCAATTTGGTTAAGTTGTTTGTTCGCTTTGAAGCACACTTTACGTAAATGGCATTTTTTCTTGCAATAATTGCAAACGGTTTCTTTGTGAGTACATTGATAAGCCGTATGCGATGTCATGCCACAGCGATAGCATTTCTTTGTTTCATTAGGTTTGATGTTTTTACCGTACTTTTTCTTGTTCTGTTTGGTTTTTTGTTTTTCGTGTAGTTTGTTAACAAGAGCTTTCTCACTCGCCCCTCCATACTGGTGCAGTTCCACTCCCCCTCTTTCGGCACTCTCATAGGTAGATGCAGTATTTACCGCATCATCTAATGTTAATGTTTTTTTTCTAACAACCTGCTTTGAATTTTTTGATTCTGTAGGCCAAAAACGAATTGATTTCTCAAAGCAGTGTCCAAATATGACCCAAAAGTACAGCCAACTGACAATCTACGAAGAGCGATTAACAATTCAGCACATGTTTCGTCACTCTTCTGCTTCCGCATGTAAAATCTGTAATTTTCCAAAATCTCATTGGGCTTTGGATCGAAGTGAGCTGCAAGACTATCAACGATTGCCTGGTATTCAATTTCTTCTGGTGCCTTTGGGAGTAATTTATCGCACAAAACATCATAGGTCTCCGCTCCCATGTAGTGAAGAATAAGTTGACGCCGTTTCCTTGCGTCACTGTTGTAAAGGTCCATAGCTGTCCCCAGACGCTTAACCAAGCGAGCCCATGTCGTAACTTTCTGATTAAATGAGTCGAAATTGAATACCGCCGTCACTTGAACAGTTATTGGATCTGTTGTCATTTCTAAACTTTTTATTAATTAACTTGTACTGTAAAAAGTTAAATTAATTTTTTATTTTTTTTCTCGTCGCCAATTGATATAAACCGATATGGACGGAAAAACGGCTATTCGCTGATTAACTTTCTCTTTATTTAGGTTAAGTAAAAGTATGACAGTTGTCACTTATGACAGTTATGTTGGCTAAGCTGAGGTTGGCTACGTCTGAGAGGTCATAGAGGAAGTATTTTGCCAAAGCCACAAAGCATGTGAGCCACGCAGAGAGGAGGCAAGTGGGGATTTTGTCAGTACTCCGCCGAGGAAAGAAGCCCCGAATATGCCTTCGATGGCGTTGGTGTTATCGGGATTCAAACTCGCTCATCGCCACGGCACTCTCCATGCAAAATTACTGACAATGTTAGTATATTTTAAAGAACCTAACGGACATTTTCCACCATAACAAAAGGCTTCACGATGAGGTGACATTGTTGCAGCTTGTGGGAAAACTTTCATCTAACCTATCAACCCCTCGAACTGCGTACAATTGCCAAGCGGCTAGCACATAGTCCGAAACAAAAATTACCACATATCGGACGACACCAACCCACACCAGGTTCACCAGGTGAAATAAATGAAATAAAAGCATTACATTGTTTTATCGAAATTTAGTTCTAAATGCTTGATGGTTCATTGCACAGCAAAGTTAAGCTTGTTTAATTACTCTTATGACTAATTGTTTGTTGAAATATCTTCAAGAAGAAAGCTTTCTGTAGAAGAAAGGCTGAAGTTAGTTTTTGAGTATCAAAAGCTGAAAAATTACAGTGCTATTGGAAGACTCTTTAAAATTAACCCTGAAGGAGTCAAAAAAAATATAATTAAAATTAGGGAAGCTGATACATTGGTCGATAAACCCTGATCCAGACGTCCCAGAATAACGTCAATTAGAAATGACCGACTTATGGTGCAACTCTGCAGGCGGAGTCCAAAATTAATTGTTCGTGAAAAACTTGAATAAACAGGAAGAACGATGATCCAAACTACCATAAGAAGACGACTTCATGATGCGAAGCTAACAGGTCATGCTGCAAGAAGGAAAACGTTGCTAATCAAGGTTCATAAAAACGCCGCCTAGAGATTGCTAAGAAATATCAAAACCAACATTTTGGAAAAAAAGTAATTTTTAGCGATGAGTCAAAGTTCGAAATATTTGGAAACCGTCGAAGGCAAACTGTTTGGCGTTCTAAAGGCGACAATCCCCACAAAAGCCGATATGTCCAGCCCACAGTAAAACAGTGGAGGTATTATGGTGTGGGGGTGTTTTTCTTGGCTTGCCGTAGGAAAGTTGCATGTCATTGATGGCAGAGTTTACCGGATACTGTGCTGTAGAAGTTGGTGGAATCGATGCCAAAACGCATAGAGGTCGTCATACGAAATATTAAAATGTCCAATAATCTGTAAAATTTAGCAAGGAGCACCAATTTTATATTTATTTCAACTAGCTTTTGGCGAATCACATTAGAGACTTTCAAGACATTTTTTTTTATTTAAACCGAATTATTTATTTATTTTTATTTTTATTTTTATGTATAGTTGTGCTACTGAAAGCACATATTACTAGCAAGAATAAAAACAATCAAATAATTTAACTATGTTCCACCTTTATCAACTATTCTGTGTCTTGCATGGTGATTTTAATTTACTTTTGGAGGGCATAGCTGCTTAAAACAATTTTAATTCTGTTCAGACCTATATTTTTTTAAAGAACGCAACAAAAAAAAATTAATTTAAGCAGAGCTATATTTTGTTCAAAAGGAGCCAGAAACCATACTTAATAATCAATAAAATAATGAATAGAGCAACACAAATTATCGCACTCATTAGCAATACTAATTCTACTATACCATAAATCTGAGAACCGTGTTCCCAGAACCAGAACAAAAATTTACTCTTCTTAATATAACTTTATACCATGAATTTTCCTTAGCAATCTCACCTTGTTGGAAGATAACATATGCTAATTCGACGTCGCTTCCACGATTATTTGTCATGACTGCAATAATGTCAATCCTGTTTTTTCATTTCCATTTACATTTGTGGTTTGGTACAAAAGTTGCTAATTGAAATGTTCACTTACAGAAACAATATCATCAGCACGTCTTTTGTTTGCTGTGGATTCCGTAAATCGGTGTATTGTATTTCAATACTCTTCCCTTAAAGTCTTGCCTACTAAGCAATCAGCAGCTCAATAAGAATTGTCACAGTCAATTGAATGAACTCGTCTTCGCGAACTTAAGCAGAATACCTCAAGGGAGGTATTCGCGTATTATTACGTATATTACCTCCCATTATATCTAAATGAGTTTTTAATCGTACATCTGACAGAGGTTTGATTTTGTCCTGGAGGCATGAAGCTTTCGTTTTCGTAGAACATTTTAAAAAATAACCTGAAGCCAACATTGAATCATTATGGTACTTTTATGTATTTAAATGTATGTATGTATATGAATGAATATGTGGAAATACTCCACAAAATGATAAGTGACTTTTGGCTTTATGGAATACACATACTTTCTCTCTAAATTCGGTATCAAACTGTATTCACTTCAAATAAATGAAAAGTGAAAAATCTCGTTACGAGACAGACTAAACATTCGGAATACCCACGAATATTTGACAAGCTTAAACATTAAAGACTCCATTCAATTAGCATTTCACCCTTTAAATGTCGATAGGCACCGCTTCAGCCGTATAAAAGCGATCGATGAAATCTAATTGAAAGGAGCCAATTTCAGAGGTTATACTGAACTTACGCGATTAAGTCAATAATTGAAATTTACGCAGTTAAAATGTAGAATTTGAATGGGTTTAGGGTCCTGGACGTATGCAATTACAATACACGGCTAATGCTGACGTACTATGCTATATACCCAAAACGAAAGTTGTATCTGAGATATCAATTCAATTTGTTATTATATTGTTAGTGTGTATGGCTTATCATTTTATGGCATTAAGTCTGAAATAATAGTATAACCTCGTTCGTTGTCCGCCACAGCATAACTTGATCGCACCTATTCGCGAGGTCCGAATGACTTTGTTATATAAATCCGGCTAAGTTTAATGGATGGAATTAGTTATGTTGAGTTTTTGAGCATCAATTGTTTGCGGTTTATTCGCGTAAATACGCGGTTTAAGATAGACTCAAAAGAAGAAATCTAGAAGCTTTAAAGAGCACGATTTCGGTGGACACTTCATATTACCGTCGAAATTCAGGTTTGACGATCTGAAAGCTTGGGATTCACTCAGTTCAATGATGAAAAATTATGTCACCGCTAACCCGGAACATTGGAAAATAACGGTGATGCAACCAATCCCCAAAAAGGTCTCATCTAATTCTGTTCCGTAAAATCTCCGGTCGATAACTCATCTTCTGAATATGAGGAAGATATTCGAGAAAGTCATAACTAGAGCTCTGATCTGGAGACAAAAATATAATTCAGGATAACGAATTCGATTTTAGAATGAGACACGAAATTATACATGCTGCAGCTAAGGTCATTTTGGATATCCAACGAAACAAAACCAATGACTGGCTTCTTGTCTGATTAATTTGGAAAACGCATTTGACACGATATGGCTATATGGACTTTTCTAGAAAGTCAAAATAAGCCAACTGGAAAATGGTTCATTGTCAAAAATTGCAGCGAACCTTCTTCTCAGGCATTTAATATTAAAAATGGTTGACAACAGGGAGCAATACGACTAATCAATATATTCAGATGGAATGTAGTTGGCTCTCTTTGCCATAAAATTGTGTACGCAGGCGACTTGGTATATTTCAGGTGTAAAAAATGTAACCATTGCAAGTAAATTGCAGTGCGACTTCGACACGATTCAGCGATATTACGACGACCGAAAATTAAAAATTAAGTTAAAAATAATTAAAAACTAATTTTCAGAAGTTGGGAAATATACTGTTAGAACCTCTTTTTCTAATGTAGTTAGAAATGTGCGCATCTGGGTTTATCAGTTTCTATATTTGCTTTTGCCCTTACATAGGAGATGTTTTAAAACAGTCAGCTCGATGCCATACGGCCCTTATATGGCATATGCCTATTTGTGGTTGCCCGTGCTGGTTTAACGTTTTAGCAGGCCAAATGGAAAAGATTCAGATGTTCGAGAGGGATATATAGGAGTACCTCAGGGCATATCTGAATTTGTATCAAACTTCCGGGTCGAAGAACACAATATTATATATCAATGATGTATTATTCAATATGGCTTAATTAAATAGATGGACAGTTTCTTGCTGATGTTAATTCGGGGCCCCACTGAAAGAGCAACAATTTAACTTCTGGTGTCTTTTAAACCAATTCAATCCAGCATTTCTACATCTCGATCAAATCGGTTTGATCGAACTAAGATGTGTATTTCCGCTAATTTACCACGTCGCTCGCTATACAAGTCACAGGCGACTAAATTACAATACGATCAAGACATCGTACAAATTCGAAGCATCGCAAAGCGCCTTAACTAGCTACTCGCGATATGTTCGGCCTCGTACGTCAATGCCAGACCTTTTGATGGTTAGTGAACATGTCTGGTGGACGACTTAGCTGAAAAAAATGTTACAAAATTCTTGAAGTGTATTGATGACAAAGAAAATACAGTTTGAGGGAAAATCTGAAAAAAGTTAAACAAATAAATAAATAAAGAAACATTAAAATAAGTAAATAAATAAGCAGAAAAAGTCAACGGATTATTTCCTTTAAATCATGTAAATAGATGTAAGCTAGGGGAAGCAAAAGAGCACGAGCTTACGAATTTGTTTGTCAGCTTTGACATTCTTGGGAATGCCAGTGCAACATGCTTTTTTGTTCAGTCATGAAGTGGAATGATAAAACATAATTTTTAAATATTTAGTTTTGGGCTTCCTGTCACTTTTAAAACATGAAATATGACTTTGACTGATGCTTTTGTTTGATGGCGATAATTATGACTTTTTGTTAACAAATGGATAAAGGGTGTTAGTTGCAATTTTAACTTTGTAATGATTTGTGTGGGATGGTAAAACGGCTAACAAAGGCATCGCAGCATCCGCCGACGGGTGCTAGTCCGCAAAAAGCGAATAAGAGCCACTGCAGCCGAACATCTTGATTCGTTGGTCAACAAAAGAGGCAAAATACGAGTATATTTCAAATCGTCACAATTACTCGCCTACGCGGATGACATTGACATAATTGCAAGGAGTCAGCGCGACATCAATGACGCGTTTACGAGTACTGAGGCAGTAGCAGCGATATTTGGTTTGGTCATTAAAAAAGGACGCTCGCCACCGACGTCTTGGCCAGAACATCAATCTTGGCAGCTACAATTTCAAGCTAGTCAAGGACTTCGTTTATCTTGGCTCCGCAGTTACATGGAACAACGACATCAGTTCTGAAATCGATCACAGGATCACCCTTGCCATTCGCTATTTTTGCGGGCTCAAGAGGCAATTGTGTAATAGAGCCCTCTCTCGTAAGACTCTATACAAGACCCGTATCATCCCAGTCCTACTGTATGGCGCAGAGGCATGGACCCTATCAAAAGTGCTTGGCCGTTTTGAGAGAAAGATACTGCGTTTGATTTTTGGTCCTATCAGTATCGACGGGGGAGGGAGGAAAAGATTCGACCACGAACTGTACGGGTGGTAAAGTGATCTGAGCCTGGTCAGGCGTCTACTGATCGTGCACCTAAAATGGCTAGGCCATGTAGAGCGAATGAACATCTTAGCTCCAGCCCGCAGAGTCTTCGAATCCAAACCCGAGAGGCAGAGAGCGGCAGCACCTAAGGTGGCGCACACAGCTGGAAGAGGACTTCAACCAACTGAAGTTGCGGCACTGGAGGGAGCTAGCAAAAAATCGCGTTAGATGTAGAGATATGTTGGTTGAGGCCCAGGCTCATTCCGAACTGTAGCGCCCGTTAAGAAGAAGAATAGTTTGTGTGATGTGATCACGGAACGTCAGTTTTAGGTCAAAGCATATGCTCAGGTATTAAACGGAGTTTAGTTGATTCCATTACCTGTTCGCAAAAGGGAGAAAGCAAGTTTCTCAAGTTAAATATAATTTTCACCATATTCTTAAGACTAGTCTGAATGTTAAGGGAAAGTCCATGAGATGAAAATAGAAGTCATCAGCAAAAAAACTGCTTTCCAATCAGGTAATTCAGATAAACCGCGGTATATATTGTACAGACAGGAACTCAGGACAACACCTTGGGGTTCTTCTGCTTTAAAAGGTATTACACTAGATGCACCAGAATTAACATACACTTGAAAACATCGATCGGACAGAGAAATTGGAACTATATTGCACAGAAAAGGAGGGAAATTTAGATTAGTCATTTCAAACATCAATCCATGATGACAAACAGTATCAAAAGCGTTTTCAATATCGAGTAAAATCATACCTTTTTCCAGTTAAACGGTTGCTTCTGACATGCTTACATATGCTGAGTACTTGATGGAATGTACTATGATATTAATTTACAATAATTTAAGTTCAAGCTTATTAGGCGGATGCTTTCAGGATCTACTATCTTTAAGCCTGGGTTTTATTTTGGAGAGCTTCCACTTAGCTAGAAAATAATACAGTTTTATTCAGGCATTTATGGTAGTTTTCTGAGATATACTTTTTTTACTGAATCTAACTTATCATACATCTGAGCTATACAATTTTTATAAAGAACTCAAAAACTATTTTTCGCTTACGTACGCATCTACCTATTATTTCTAAATGTTTTTTAGTATTATTCACCAAAGTGTATTAATGCATATCACCCAGAATCTGTGATATATCATGATATATGCTCAAATGTTTTGCTATTTCGATGTCTGTGATGAAAGTATTTAACGAGTTCTTAAGGTATGGTGTTTAGTGTTGGGTAGGACACGCATTTTTATTGAGTTTGTATGAGGTACTCATTTGGGGGAGTGAAGTGGTACATTGTCCCACCTCATTTGAGGTAAAGGATGTTTCTTATAGAGGTATAGAACTTTGAAATGGAATAAAACAAAGATAATTTTTTTAAATTGACATGAAATTGACTTTATTCGAAAGATAATCTTCTACCATTATAATTTAAATATAATTTCTGGTATATGAGCGCCACGGCTGGTTCGAACGTAGTCTAATCTGAAGGTCCAATTTTCAATGATTTTTTCCAACATTTGTGGCCGTATATCGGCAATAACGCGGCGAATGTTGTCCTCCAAGTGGTCAATCGTTTCGGATTTATCGGCGAAGACTAGCGACTCCACATATCCTCAGAGAAAATAGTCAAGCGGCGTTAAATCGCAGGATCTTGGAGGCTAATTCACGGGTCCGTAACGTGAAATTATGCGGTTACCAAACGTTTCCTTCAATAAATCAATTGTGGCACGAGCTGTGTGACATGTTGCGCCGTCTTGTTGAAACCTCAGCTCCTGCACATCATGGTTGTTCTATTGATGAACGGAGAACTCAGAAATCATCGCTCTATAGCGGTCACCATTGACTGTAACGTTCTGGCCAGCATCGTTTATAAAGAAGTACGGACCAGCCCATAAAGCACACCAAAAAGTCAGTTTTTGTGGATGTAACGGTGCCTCAACATACACTTGAGGATTATCATCACTCCAAATACGGCAGTTTTGTTTATTGACGTATCCATTCAATCAAAAGTGAGCTTCATCGCTAAACAAAATCGCTTATGAAAATTGGGATCAACGGCAATCTTGTTTTGGGCAGTCATATGCCAGAAATTATATTTAAATTATAATGTCAGAAGATTATCTTTCGAATAAAGTCAATTTCATGTCAATTTAAAAAAATCATATTTGTTTTATTCCATTTCAAAGTTCTATACCTCTATAAATTACACCCTTTACATCTTGTCACATGTCCGATTGATAGCTTGCAATATGTACTAATGCAAAACTCGTGAGGTGCCTCTGACTATGACAAGAATTGAAGTGGTACAAATTTGAGGTGTTGGGATATTTTTGTACTGGTGTATGGGACATGAGGATGTGAGGTGCTCTGACTATGACAAGAATTGAAGTGGTACAAATTTGAGGCGTTGGGATATTTTTGTACTGGTGTATGGGACATGAGGATGTGAGGTGCTCTGACTATGACAAGAATTGAAGTGATACAAATTATTTTTTTGAGGTGTTGGGATATTTTTGTACTGGTGTATGGGACATGAGGATGTGAGGTGTTCTGACTATGACAAGAATTGAAGTGGGAAAAATATTTTTTTTGAGGTATTGGGATATTTTTGTACTGGTGTATGGGACATGAGGATTTGAGGTGCTCTGACTATGACAAGAATTGAAGTGGGAAAAATATTTTTTTTGAGGTATTGGGATATTTTTGTGCTGGTGTATGGGACATGAAGATGTGAGGTGCTCTGCCTATGACAAGAATTGAAGTGGGAAAAATATTTTTTTTGAGGTATTGGGATATTTTTGTACTGTTGTATGGGACATGAGGATGTTAGGTGCTCCGACTATGACAAGAATTGAAGTGGGAAAAATTATTTTTTTGAGGTGTTGGAATATTTTTGTACTGGTGTATGGGACATGAGGACGTGAGCTGCTCTGACTATGACAAGAATTGAAGTGGTACAAATTATTTTTTTGAGGTGTTGGGATATTTTTGTACTGGTGTATATGACATGAGGATATGAGGTGCTCTGACTATGACAAGAATTGAAGTGGGAAAAATATTTTTTTTGAGGTATTGGGATATTTTTGTACTGGTGTATGGGACATGAGGATTTGAGGTGCTCTGACTATGACAAGAATTGAAGTGGGAAACATATTTTTTTTGAGGTATTGGGATATTTTTGTGCTGGTGTATGGGACATGAAGATGTGAGGTGCTCTGCCTATGACAAGAATTGAAGTGGGAAAAATATTTTTTTTGAGGTATTGGGATATTTTTGTACTGGTGTATGGGACATGAGGACGTGAGGTGCTCTGACTATGACAAGAATTGAAGTGGGAAAAATATTTTTTTTGAGGTTTTGGGATATTTTTGTACTGGTGTATGGGACATGAGGATTTGAGGTGCTCTGACTATGACAAGAATTGAAGTGGGAAAAATATTTTTTTTGAGGTATTGGGATATTTTTGTGCTGGTGTATGGGACATGAAGATGTGAGGTGCTCTGCCTATGACAAGAATTGAAGTGGGAAAAATATTTTTTTTGAGGTATTGGGATATTTTTGTACTGTTGTATGGGACATGAGGATGTTAGGTGCTCCGACTATGACAAGAATTGAAGTGGGAAAAATTATTTTTTTGAGGTGTTGGAATATTTTTGTACTGGTGTATGGGACATGAGGACGTGAGCTGCTCTGACTATGACAAGAATTGAAGTGGTACAAATTATTTTTTTGAGGTGTTGGGATATTTTTGTACTGGTGTATATGACATGAGGATGTGAGGTGCTCTGACTATGACAAGAATTGAAGTGGGAAAAATATTTTTTTTGAGGTATTGGGATATTTTTGTACTGGTGTATGGGACATGAGGATGTGAGGTGCTCTGACTATGACAAGAATTGAAGTGGGAAAAATATTTTTTTTGAGGTATTGGGATATTTTTGTACTGGTGTATGGGACATGAGGATGTGAGGTGTTCTGACTATGACAAGAATTGAAGTGGGAAAAATATTTTTTTTGAGGTATTGGGATATTTTTGTGCTGGTGTATGGGACATGAAGATGTGAGGTGCTCTGCCTATGACAAGAATTGAAGTGGTACAAATTTGAGGTGTTGGGATATTTTTGTACTGGTGTATGGGACATGAGGATGTGAGGTGCTCTGACTATGACAAGAATTGAAGTGGTACAAATTTGAGGTGTTGGGATATTTTTGTACTGGTGTATGGGACATGAGGATGTGAGGTGCTCTGACTATGACGAGAATTGAAGTGGTACAAATTATTTTTTTGAGGTGTTGGGATATTTTTGTACTGGTGTATGGGACATGAGGATGTGAGGTGTTCTGACTATGACAAGAATTGAAGTGGGAAAAATATTTTTTTTGAGGTATTGGGATATTTTTGTACTGGTGTATGGGACATGAGGATTTGAGGTGCTCTGACTATGACAAGAATTGAAGTGGGAAAAATATTTTTTTTGAGGTATTGGGATATTTTTGTGCTGGTGTATGGGACATGAAGATGTGAGGTGCTCTGCCTATGACAAGAATTGAAGTGGGAAAAATATTTTTTTTGAGGTATTGGGATATTTTTGTACTGTTGTATGGGACATGAGGATGTTAGGTGCTCCGACTATGACAAGAATTGAAGTGGGAAAAATTATTTTTTTGAGGTGTTGGAATATTTTTGTACTGGTGTATGGGACATGAGGACGTGAGCTGCTCTGACTATGACAAGAATTGAAGTGGTACAAATTATTTTTTTGAGGTGTTGGGATATTTTTGTACTGGTGTATATGACATGAGGATGTGAGGTGCTCTGACTATGACAAGAATTGAAGTGGGAAAAATATTTTTTTTGAGGTATTGGGATATTTTTGTACTGGTGTATGGGACATGAGGATTTGAGGTGCTCTGACTATGACAAGAATTGAAGTGGGAAACATATTTTTTTTGAGGTATTGGGATATTTTTGTGCTGGTGTATGGGACATGAAGATGTGAGGTGCTCTGCCTATGACAAGAATTGAAGTGGGAAAAATATTTTTTTTGAGGTATTGGGATATTTTTGTACTGT
Organism: Merodon equestris; assembly: GCA_958301585.1. NCBI lineage: Eukaryota > Metazoa > Arthropoda > Insecta > Diptera > Syrphidae > Merodon > Merodon equestris. Next base: position 152,429,389 of record OY284413.1, on the reverse strand, counting down.
TGTATGGGACATGAGGATGTTAGGTGCTCCGACTATGACAAGAATTGAAGTGGGAAAAATTATTTTTTTGAGGTGTTGGAATATTTTTGTACTGGTGTATGGGACATGAGGACGTGAGGTGCTCTGACTATGACAAGAATTGAAGTGGTACAAATTATTTTTTTGAGGTGTTGGGATATTTTTGTACTGGTGTATGGGACATGAGGATGTGAGGTGCTCTGACTATGACAAGAATTGAAGTGGGAAAAATATTTTTTTTGAGGTATTGGAATATTTTTGTACTGGTGTATGGGACATGAGGATGTGAGGTGTTCTGACTATGACAAGAATTGAAGTGGGAAAAATATTTTTTTTGAGGTATTGGGATATTTTTGTGCTGGTGTATGGGACATGAAGATGTGAGGTGCTCTGCCTATGACAAGAATTGAAGTGGTACAAATTTGAGGTGTTGGGATATTTTTGTACTGGTGTATGGGACATGAGGATGTGAGGTGCTCTGATTATGACAAGAATTGAAGTGGTACAAATTTGAGGTGTTGGAATATTTTTGTACTGGTGTATGGGACATGAGGATGTGAGGTGCTCTGACTATGACAAGAATTGAAGTGGTACAAACTATTTTTTTGGGGTGTTGGGATATTTTTGTACTGGTGTATGGGACATGAGGATGTGAGGTGTTCTGACTATGACAAGAATTGAAGTGGGAAAAATATTTTTTTTGAGGTATTGGGATATTTTTGTGCTGGTGTATGGGACATGAAGATGTGAGGTGCTCTGCCTATGACAAGAATTGAAGTGGGAAAAATATTTTTTTTGAGGTATTGGAATATTTTTGTACTGGTGTATGGGACATGAGGATGTGAGGTGCTCTGACTATGACAAGAATTGAAGTGGGAAAAATATTTTTTTTGAGGTATTGGGATATTTTTGTACTGTTGTATGGGACATGAGGATGTTAGGTGCTCCGACTATGACAAGAATTGAAGTGGGAAAAATTATTTTTTTGAGGTGTTGGAATATTTTTGTACTGGTGTATGGGACATGAGGACGTGAGCTGCTCTGACTATGACAAGAATTGAAGTGGTACAAATTATTTTTTTGAGGTGTTGGGATATTTTTGTACTGGTGTATATGACATGAGGATGTGAGGTGCTCTGACTATGACAAGAATTGAAGTGGGAAAAATATTTTTTTTGAGGTATTGGGATATTTTTGTACTGGTGTATGGGACATGAGGATTTGAGGTGCTCTGACTATGACAAGAATTGAAGTGGGAAACATATTTTTTTTGAGGTATTGGGATATTTTTGTGCTGGTGTATGGGACATGAAGATGTGAGGTGCTCTGCCTATGACAAGAATTGAAGTGGGAAAAATATTTTTTTTGAGGTATTGGGATATTTTTGTACTGTTGTATGGGACATGAGGATGTTAGGTGCTCCGACTATGACAAGAATTGAAGTGGGAAAAATTATTTTTTTGAGGTGTTGGAATATTTTTGTACTGGTGTATGGGACATGAGGACGTGAGGTGCTCTGACTATGACAAGAATTGAAGTGGTACAAATTATTTTTTTGAGGTGTTGGGATATTTTTGTACTGGTGTATGGGACATGAGGATGTGAGGTGCTCTGACTATGACAAGAATTGAAGTGGGAAAAATATTTTTTTTGAGGTATTGGAATATTTTTGTACTGGTGTATGGGACATGAGGATGTGAGGTGTTCTGACTATGACAAGAATTGAAGTGGGAAAAATATTTTTTTTGAGGTATTGGGATATTTTTGTGCTGGTGTATGGGACATGAAGATGTGAGGTGCTCTGCCTATGACAAGAATTGAAGTGGTACAAATTTGAGGTGTTGGGATATTTTTGTACTGGTGTATGGGACATGAGGATGTGAGGTGCTCTGATTATGACAAGAATTGAAGTGGTACAAATTTGAGGTGTTGGAATATTTTTGTACTGGTGTATGGGACATGAGGATGTGAGGTGCTCTGACTATGACAAGAATTGAAGTGGTACAAACTATTTTTTTGGGGTGTTGGGATATTTTTGTACTGGTGTATGGGACATGAGGATGTGAGGTGTTCTGACTATGACAAGAATTGAAGTGGGAAAAATATTTTTTTTGAGGTATTGGGATATTTTTGTGCTGGTGTATGGGACATGAAGATGTGAGGTGCTCTGCCTATGACAAGAATTGAAGTGGGAAAAATATTTTTTTTGAGGTATTGGAATATTTTTGTACTGGTGTATGGGACATGAGGATGTGAGGTGCTCTGACTATGACAAGAATTGAAGTGGGAAAAATATTTTTTTTGAGGTATTGGGATATTTTTGTACTGGTGTATGGGGCATGAGGATTTGAGGTGTTCTGACTATGACAAGAATTGAAGTGGGAAAAATATTTTTTTTGAGGTATTGGGATATTTTTGTGCTGGTTTATGGGACATGAGGATGTGAGGTGCTCTGCCTATGACAAGAATTGAAGTGGGAAAAATATTTTTTTTGAGGTATTGGGATATTTTTGTACTGGTGTATGGGACATGAGGATGTGAGGTGCTCTGACTATGACAAGAATTGAAGTGGGAAAAATATTTTTTTTGAGGTATTGGGATATTTTTGTACTGGTGTATGGGACATGAGGTCGTGAGGTGCTCTGACTATGACAAGAATTGAAGTGGGACAAATAATTTTTTTGAGGTGTTGGGACATTTTTGTAGTGATGTATGGGACGTTTGTAGTGCATCTTGTATGAGTAATGCAACACTAATGGTGTTTGTTTGTTTTTATTTCTTGTTACTAGGTTTCAGAAAGGTTTAGGTTTCTATTTTAAAAGGATTCATTTCGTAATCGTATGTATCGTACAATATGTAACTTCATATTTAAGATAGCCTGTCTTTACCAATTCCTTATTTATCTTTATAAGAATTAAAATATGGGAATGCTCTCTTCAGCTGAACCTAAGATTTACTGAACAAAATTACTTATATTTTATGTAATTTATTTAAGATTCTAAAATTTGAATATCTACATCATTTTAATTAAGTTTACTTTTATTGGGAATTGAAAATAATCAAAACGAGTTTTTCAATAAGGGCGGGTAGATGTTGAAATGGAAAAAAAACGAGAAAGGCCCATATATAGGTATGTCATTATATGATATCGTTCAAAAGCCCCACTCGGCTTCTTACGGTGGGGCAGATTCGATTGGTCCAATTTTCATAGATCTGGCTGAATTTAAGCGAGGAATTTTTTGTTATGTTTACCTTAAGGGCATCGGTCGATTGTCATTTATTCCCATTTCGCGATTTCAGATAACTCCACAAAAAAAATCGAATAGGGTCAAATCCCATGACCTTGTAGGCCAATTCACGTCACCTCTGCAAGAGATGACCTACATTCAGAATGACAATCGTGGCATCCGCAGTGTGGCATATAGCATGCACATGTCGTCTCATTCCATGTGGTACAATTTAGGCCATAAGGAGTTGGTTATCATCGTACCATAGCGCTAGCCATTGACATTGACCGTCTCATCAAAAAGTACGGACCAATGACGTCGCCGGCTCAAAATCCACAAGAAACGGTAACTATTGAGAATACATTGTCATCTAGCGAACCTCATGTGGGCTGATGTACTCCCGTGTATGGTAATTTTGCTTGTTAACACAACCCTTCATCCCAAAATACACATCGTCGCCAAAGATGATTTTTCGGCAAAGATTGGAGTCCTCTTCGGAACATTCCGAAGCTCAGTCAGCGAACAAACGGCTTTGTTTATGGTCGTGAAATTTGAGCTTCTGGGTCAATTTGATCTTGTACCCGTGTAGGCCCAAGTCCCGTCGCACAAATCGCCAAGTTGAAGTCTGCGAACGGTCGAGTTCTTATGCAGGGCGAGCAATAAATTGCTGCGGGTTCGACGTGCTGTTAAATCATGTTACTTGCCGTGGTGATTCGGTGTGGGTAACTGAATAATAAATAACACAACATTTCCACTAACGAACACTCATTTTGACAACAAAGTTTTACAATTGTTGTTCAATCGTCGTAACTTATAAGTGATTTTGTTTACTTGCAGTTCTGGTCTTTTGAGCTCTGATTCATACTGCGAAAACACAATACTAGCTGGCCCAGATAATTAAATTTATGAATGGAAATATACACTAATTTTCTCCGACACATGAGAAATTCATTGAATAATTTAATTGGTCTTCTATAAAGAAATAAGTCCATTTAACATTAGCTGAAAATTATTCCTAGTAATACTAATTTATGCGTAAATTTATATCAATGTGAACTAATCAAATACAATAGCAATATTTTGAATTTGGATTTAGGAACATACAAAGTAATGTGACTTACAAAGCTCCATGTCCAGCAAATCTGCTAAGCCCATTAGTTTGTGCAGATTGATGAGAAAGAATTGTTGCTACTTCGTTAAGATCTGTAACAGGCTACCAATGAAGGCGCGTCCCTCTTCCACTCTATCTTTTTCAATATTAACTCCAGTAATGCAGGAAATTCTCGTCTCTTCTATCTACTTACACCTTATGTGACCTCAATCAACCTAAATCTCAACTAATACGATTCCAACCTCAGTTCTCAAAGCCGTGAACTTCATCTTCCCAATAGTCCCCTTTAACACCAATCGGTACAATCCTATATTAAGCCGAACAATCGTGGGTATTGTCCCCACCAAAAAGAAATTATATACTCGTAATTGTATGCCTCGCACACGTGGATCAGGAATCGTGTTGTTTGGTTGGCTCACATAAGATAACTCACATAACTCATCCCGGTATGTAATGCTTTCTAAAATAAAATAAAAACTGTTTGATACGTGATACAATATTAGCACAAAATTCAAATGGAACTACAACTACTGCCAAAACTTAATTTTAGGTACTTCTATTAAAAGAGCCTTCGGCACTTTCTTTTATACTTCTCAGTCGTGGCATAATTAAACAACCAAGAATGTCAGGAAATTAACATTCCATAAAAGAAATCATAGTATTCTACCCCATTCAGTTTCAGTCTTGTCTTATAAAGAAGCAAACAAACTTGAACACCCTGAGGGATTACGAGTATTCTGGAATAATAAATGTTGTCAGCCCTTGTCTCTTTGTTTTACTTATTTTCTACCATGTAGCACAGCATCACTTGGTAAAACTTGAGAAAGAGAATTTCCAGGTTTCAGGTTCTATTCTCTGTGGAAATGGTCCTGGATTGTGAAATTATTTTAAAAGAACAGAACAATTCTTTTTGTCAAGGTTTGGAATGGTAGTGGTGGGTGGGAAAACTTTCAACAGGTCGTCTTTGTTGATAAGATTTTTTGTGTGGAATTATACTCAATTGCTTTCATAACTATTGTAGAGTATTATATGTACCTACACAATAGTTGTTTGGCTGATGGAAGTGCAATTAAATGAATATATGAGATGCGGCTCAGAGTTATGATTAAAATAAAAAAAGAAACAACCCTTTTAGGAACATAATTTTAATCCGCATAAGAAAATTTAATTAGACTTCAAAACTTTAAATTTTCTTTTCGTACTTCGCAGCAGAAATCCTTGAACTGATATGCCACAAAAAAAAATTAAACAACTTGAAAAAAATTTTTTTGTGTTTTATAATAATTAATTGAGTAGAATGATTCTTGGTTGGTTGGATATAAATACAATTTGCATTTGCTCTTTCGTGGAAATGCGGTTCATATCTGTTGATCTTCTTTCTGCTTTTCATTATTTTCATAACCCACTTCGGACTATTGTACTAAAACCACCGAGGTCGAGATTACAATCCGGAACGTTAATGAAAGAAAGAAATAAAAGTGGTTTTATCTCAAATGAGCGACTATCACCCATTGTGTTGGAAGGCCAGAAAGATAAAAAGGCTAATTAAAGCATGCCAAAGCGTCTTACCGCTAAGGAACGCCACACCACTTCTCTTTACTTTATTAGATGTGGATTTGTGCAGAGAACAATTGTGGCAGTAACTTAGAATGGTTAACCATTGACCGAGGTTTATTTGATTTTATTTAATCAGATGGTGATATAATCAATGAACCAAAGAGAAAATTAATTCTTACCGCATTTTAGAATAGGTATTTCACGCACATACACGGCAATGTCCTTTAAAATAGTAGTTTTGACACCCAGTTTTTAATTTCAGATATAATATAATTTCTTCCATGTACAATATCATCTATTAGGATTCGATTCGTCCGATCAGATCTCCGTTTCGGATAGATCCGTTAGTTCATTAAAGAAACATTCTCGCAGAAATCCGTCTTCTTGAGGAGGCTAGGGCAGGGCAATGGAGATTGGAGAAGGATGGATGGAGATTCTTATTCTTTCTCATCATGACACCTACTGTACTGGACGTTATATGGCAGTCCTAACCTTGCGGCATGTTTTCCTAAAGTGCAATGTCCTGTTAGGACTCCGATTAGGCTGCTTATGATCTGCCTGCATAGTTTTAGCAGGCTTGCGGTTTTACGTTGACAATGTCTGTGCCAGGTTTGTCTCGCGTTGTTGCATGTTCCAAGCTCGCGCCATCTCTCATTTGCCTGTTGCAGTGCATTTTTCTTTTTTATTTACGTTTCCATCAGTGGGTGGATTTCCAGTTTAACAGTCGATAGCTCAAGTTTGGTGCCTATTTTGGTTGGTTCGTCTGCTTTACAATTACCTGATATATGGCTATGCGCAGATACCCAGTATAACGTTGCAGCGCATCTGCTCGATATCTCATTTGGAGACGTGCGGCAGTGCCTGACCAATTTTGATCTTAATGTTGGTGATTCGAGTGCTTTTATTGCCGTTTAGCTATCTGTGAAGATGACAATGTCACTGTTGTTCATCGTTCTCACAGACAGCCAGTCGGCGGCCTCACGAATTGTCGTTAATTCAACTTGGAATATTCTACAGTGATTCGGTAGTCTAAAGGAATGGCTGATTTTTATGGTCCGTGCATAAACAGCTTTTTTTCGTCGGCTGGGAATTGTTGTTTTATAAAGAATCTTGAAGTCTAAGGTCGGGATTAAGTAGCCCGTGCCTTCACCTAGATCATTGCTTCAGAGAAGAAGGTGAAGCAACTTTTAAGAGGGCTGCAGTGGGGGTTGTTCGCAGTGCATCTGTTATAGCGATTTGAACTCTGCTTAGAAGTGCCGACCACCAGACTAAGCAGCAGAAGATTAGTGTAGGTCTAACATCTGATACACAAGGCTTTCGTGATGCATTTTTGCGCATTCTATTTCCAGGTAAGCTTCCTGTCGAGTATCTCGCCAAGGTATTTGGCGTGGTTTGCGAATCTAAGGTAAGTCCCATTGAGTTTTGGTTGAGTGATTTTAGGAATCTGCCGTTTTCTTGTGAATAAAATTAGCTCCATATTGCAGAGACTTATTTTTAATTTTTTTTTTTTTAATTCATTTTTATTATTAATTTCTTAAAACTATTTTACGCGCTAGACAAAAATGATTAAACTAGCTTAACTAACTTATATATACCTTACTGGGCCTATACGGACAATCGAAAGTAGGTAGATTAAATTATACCTTTCGGTAAAAAAAAAATTATATGTAATAATTAAAATAGTTAAAAACGTAAGCTATGAAAATATAGTTTTTTTTTTTTTTAAAACTTAACATCTGATTTTTAATTTTTTATATAAGACTTAAACCTAACTAAAAACTAGCTTAACCTACCTTAACTACAATATAAGTATGTATATACAAATATATATATATAATATATATTATATATACATATATTGTTACGCCGAGGCAGTTTCCAGATGGTTACTTCATCCACGGACGCACTTAACAATGATTTTGAACAAATAAATTTATATGCGGGCTGGAATTTCCTTGGCTGGGACTTTGCCTCCAGTTTAAAGCGGACTAAATCAACGAAATGACAAGCGGAATGACAGGGAAAAACAAAAAAAACAATAAATGATTTCAAAGAAAACGCCACAGATTATCTTGCATTAAATTTCTGTTTATTCACTAATCAGGTCACAGGCAAAACTCGCTCGTTCCCATAGGTGTGCTTCTACTTATCATCTACCGTACTGCTGACATAAACATTTTCGTTTTTTGAATTGCACTTGTTCGTGCATGGGTATTTTTTCTTCTAGGTGTCGAATATCCGGCGCATGTTTCCGGAACGCGTAACAACGTAACACCTCCTACCTTAGAAAAGTTTTAGGGGTATCTGACCCTTAAACTTGGTTCAGTACGTCTCAATGATATATTTTCTGATGTTGGGGATGCCTTGGCATCCTTTCCTTGTATCTTTTCTCCTTTCTGTTAAAACATCTGTTGAATATGGATACAGTCGCTCGACCGCCGGAACTGCAATTGCATTTGTGTGCCAAAATGATTCCAATGATGACCATTAAGATACCTCCAATACCAGCAATACCTTAATTAATTTTATAATTAATACCTCTTGACCTTTCCGGAATTGGATCCAGAACCTTTTCCCAGAAATGTTTCTGATTCATGATACTGACAGATAGGTCGTTTAATTTTTCTATATCGCGTACCTTAATCTTACTTATTGGTTTTATGTCTAATTGAATTTTATTTAGTCTTACATTAATACAACAATCTTCCAAATCACTGAATACATTCATATGTATGTGTTTTTAAAATAAATTTCTTTTGGCTTATCTTATGCTAGTTTCTAATGTCTCAAATATAGAGTTATCGCTTAAAATTAATATTCCAACTCTTGTTAAAGAACCTTCTTCTTTTTGCTTATAACAGTTACACTTGTATTTTGTATCTTCGGTGACAACAAATAAATACATGTTGTCCTTAATTTTATAAAACATTTCGATATCGGAATTAATTGTTTTTAGAAAACATGTGTTTGCCTTATTTCTCATAAATACATTTATTTCGCAGTTGTTAAAATCCAGTGTACTTTTAAATAATGTGAACTTACATAGATTCATATGTTCCATTTATTTCTTTACAATCATAAATATTTTTCTTTAAAATATGTAATTCTTTATCGTTGCTTACTATCATAAATTGGTTGGTTACATCGATAATTGCAAGGCCATTAGTAGTAACTTTTGGTATAGGGATAATTTCATACAATTCAAATAGTTGTTCGGTTACAAGGGGTATTTGTAATAGTACAATGATTTCATAATTTTTAACATATGTATGCTTCAATTTCCATTTCTTTCGTTATATATGCATAATTTTCAATAGTTGGTTCAAATACCAAAGATTTTTCTAAACGTGACTTCTTTAATTCTTCTAGTAATTTAATTGGTTCTATAATTCTGGGATGAAGAACACCGTTTTGTATAAATAGTAGCCTATCAATTGTTTCTTCAATTTCTAGTTCTAATTGGACAATTTTAAAATTAATTTTATTAACGATTTCATTGAAATATGACTGGACAGAATTATTTTGTTCCACATTCTTTTCTCCTTGTTTAGTTAAATTAATTGAATGTAGATATTATTTCGTTTATTTTGTTCTCTGTTATGTTTTGTATTGTCCCTACATCAATTACCTCCTTACCTAATTTTGACAATAATTTCGCATTTTCCTCCATACCATTTCTAATTCTGATTTCGTTTTCCTTTATTGTGTTCATGGCTTCTGAGTAGTACTCTGCATCTTCATTGTTCATCCTTCTGAAAAGAGTTTTAAAACCAGAGCCTACTATATTTATTAAACCTCTTCGTGCTCTAACTCTTTTACCTACTATACTGTATATTACGTTAACTTTGTGTTCTACCCAAATCAAATTATTTCGTACTGTTTCTTGATATTTCCTCCAATATCTACATATGTGGCTTACACATGCATCATTTATTGTGTTCACGATATTTCTTACATTGTTTATATAATCGTTTAACTCACCTATATTCAGTTTACTCACTAAAGTTAAATTACTTCCTATTTCCCTAACTTGACCTCTATAGTTAAAGTAAAATCCGTTGTTATCGTTCAACATCCTTATATCGATACTTCCGGGTGCGATCCTGAAGTACCAGGTGATCCTGCGAAGTACGGACGAATGTTAGATTTATTGTGCTTTCGAGTTTTGTTTCCTACCTTAACTAGTACGGAGTTCTCGTGAACTTCAGTTATTTTAAATGGTCCTTTAAATTTGCTTTCTAATTTTCCCTTTAATAGATTCTTAATTAAAACATCTTGGCCTACCTTATATTCTACTGCCTTTCCTACGTGTTTATCGTATCTAAGTTTTGATTTTTGTTCGTACCTAACGTTCTTTTCCTAGTTATTGTTCTATTTAGGAGATTTGCTTTTAATTCATCTAAGTAATCAAATGTGCTTTTTTCTTTAATGTCGTCAATCTCACTCGGTTTGTTTGCGAGATATCCATACACTAGTTCATATGGAGTGTACCCCGTTGTACTATGCACAGTAGTGTTGTAGTAGAAGCTAGCATATGGCATTTGCTCGTGCCAATCTGTCATATTGTTTAGTTCTTTACCCGTTGTTTTTAGATATTCCAACAAGCGGCAATGTGACCTTTCTACACCACCATTTGCCTGAGGATGAGATATACTAGTTGTTATATGTCGCATCTCGAAAATTTTACAAAGTTCTCTGAATAATTCATTGCAAAATTCCATACCATTATCAGTCAAAATTATTTTCGGCAAACCAAAATTCAGCACCCTTTCGTTGATAATTGCTCTAACTACTGTTTCCATTGCTTTATCTTTTAATGGTATGAATTTTATAAATTTCGATAGGTCGTCCTGTATTGTTAACCCAAATTTATGTCCCTCTTTTGTTGGCTTATCACCTATCACATCCATTGATACTTCCTCAAGAGCTCTCTCGGCAGATGTTACTATTTTCGTTGGGTTCCTTGTTGTTTGTCTGATCACCTTTTTCGTTTGGCAATATTCGCAGTTTCTTATGTACTCTTCAACAACTCTCTGCATTCCCTTCTAATAGGTTTTTAATCGAAGTTTAACATATAGGGTCCGCCAAATAACTTTTTTTTTTTTTTGAAAATGCTATAAAAAAAAATACTGAATATTTTCTCAAATTTCTTTTTTTATTTGAAAGTACAATCCTTCCGGTTAATAATGGATAATAATTTCATTCAAATGGCTGCCTCGGATGGCCATGCAGTAGCCTACACGATCGGTCCAATTTTTAAGCACATTATCGATTGTGTGCAGCTGTATTTCACCAATGGCTTCACGAATATTGTCCTTTAAAGCGTCAATTGTCTCTGGCTTGTCGGCGTAACACTTATCTTTGACGGCATCCTACAAATAATAGTCCAACGGTGTCAAATCGCAGCTCCGAGGTGGCCAAACGACATCAGCTCTGCGGCTGATAATGCGATCTTCAAAAACAGGGCGCAAAACATCGAGTGTAGCTTCGGCTGTGTGGCACGTAGCGCCTTCCTGTTGAAACCAAATGTTGCCAATATCCTCCTCTTCAATTTTTGTGAACAAAAATTCGTTCAACATGACCCAATAACGATCGCCATTGACTGTAACGGCCACTCCTTGCTCATTTTCGAAGAAAAATGGCCCAATTATGCCTCTGGACCAAAATCCGCACCAAACATTGGCTCGTTTTGGGTACACCGGCTTTTCAATGTATGCGTGCGGGTTTTCTGTGCCCCAAATGCGACAATTTTGCTTGTTTACATACCCGCCAAGATCAAAATGAGCTTCATCTGAAAAGATGATTTTTTTGGCAAAATCGGGATCTTCTGTAAGTCGATCGCAGGCCCACTTAGCGAAGCATTGTTCAAGCATATACACAACTATATTCGTTCAGCGGAAGGATAAAACTAATTATCTGTCAAATCAGACATGAGCTAAGTGTTACCATTCACGAAATAAGCACTACTTGAAAAAATAAACGTTAGATGGCGGACCCTTTATGTAAGTTGTTTTCTGACCCGTATGTCCTCCTAACAACCCATTATGATTTTTCTTTATTATATGTTTCCTTTCCTCGGGATCTGTTACTTCTCTGCGTGTATTACTTCCATTGTCATTTTCTATGTCTGTCACATTATTTTCTAACTCCCCTATTACATCATCTTCTAAGTCAAGAATTTCTTTACGTGTTTTGTTAAATTCTTGTTCTTCATGTTCCTTTTCTGTAGTATTTATCTCTTCACTACTAGCATTCTCATCAGCATCAATATTTCATGTGGCTGGAGCTTGTAAACCATCTTCCTCCGCCATGTTTCTAATCATTTTATCAATTATTTGGTCTACTTCTTCAATTGATTCTACTTCTATGTTTTTCTCTGCTTTCGTAACATTTTCGCAATCTTTCTTGTACCTTATCTCGTACTCGAATTCTTCGAGCTTCAATCTCCACCTAACTAGTCTTGACCCTGGATCCTTAACATTAAACAACCAAGTCCATGGTTGATGATCGGCATGTACGATAAATTTCCTACCATATATGCATGGCCTGAACTGTTTGGTTGCCCAAACTTTCGCTAAGCACTCCTTTTCCGTTGTGCTATAATTCCGTTCTGCTTTATTAAGCGTCCTACTCACAAATTGAATCGGGAGATCTCTTCCATAAGTTTCCTGACTTAGCACTGCTCCTATTCCGGTGTTTGATGCGTCTTTTGTTATAAAAAAAGGTCTTAGTATAATCTGGGTACTGTAAGATAGGATAACTCGTGATTACATTCTTTAGCTTTTCAAAAGCTGCTTGCTGCTCAGCGCCCCAATGAAATTGTACGTCTTTCTCTTAAAGTTTATTTAACGGGTCTACTGTCTTGCTAAAATTTTGAACAAACTTCCTATAGTATCCTACCATACTTAGGAAGGATTTAATTCCGTTCGCGTTAATCGGTGCCTGCATTTCGACTATACTTTTTATCTTATTCGGATCCGGCTTAACGTCGTTTTCGGTAATTACGTGTCACAAGTATTGAACTTCCTTTCGCAGAAATTCGCAGTTGTCCGACTGCAATTTTAGGTTTGGGGCCCTTATTTGATCTAGAACCTCAAGTAGTTTCTGATTGTGCTCCTGTAAATCCTGGCCATAGACAACAATGTCGTCAAGATACACAAAGCACTTGATGCCCTGCAATCCAGACAATACGCTGTTCATTAGTCTTTGAAAGCACGCCGGAGCGATTCTTAATCCAAATGGCATTCTCGTATACTCGAAGTGTCCGTATGGTATGCTGAACGCCGTTTTCTCCATATCTTTTTCGTGCATGGGGATCTGATGGAAACCTGAAGTTAGTTCTAGCGTTGTAAAGTACCTTGCTTTACCTAATTGATTTTGAAAACTTGCCTGATAGTGTTTCTTTTTAAATTAAAATAATAAAACATATTTAAACCATCGATTTTAATAGTTACAGTAAAAAATTACAGTATAAACGTGCATTTCTGTGCAGCCGACTGTTCCATCTATGTATGTATATTACTGTCCATTTCACCGCTTTTCCCCTTGCACGCAGTAAGTACGATGAACAAGTGTGACCATTGTAAGGAGAATCTGCTTCCATGCGGCGATTTTGTCATATGTCCCTTGTGTGCTCGAAAACTACACTTCGATTGCATCACGATAACCGAAAGGTCATGGAGATCCATGGGTTCCAAAAGGGAATCATGGAAGTGCCAATTTTGCCGAACCAACAGCGAAAATCTCTGCACCATTCCACCACAACTCTCATCGCGCCCACTAACACCTGATCTGCAAGCAAATAAAATAAATCGATCTGAAATCAATAACCCAACAAAACAAAATACAGAAGCAACTTCGGAAAACGCTGTAATTCTAAACTCGAATGAACTTATGAAAGAACTACGGAACATGAAAATAGAAATGAAAGGAATAACCGATTTCTGCAGTTTTGTCTCACAAAAGTTCGATGACATAAACAAAAACGTTGAAAAAAACAACACTATAATGGATACACTCATGAATGAAATACAGAAGTTAAAGGAAGATCAAAAAGAAAAATACGAATGCATCTCCCAAATGCAAGCACAAACAACAATTAAAAAATACAATTGAAATTAAAAATATACCACCAACTCAAAACGAAAACTTAGTTGATCTTCTCAAAGTAATTGGAAAGACAATCAAACAAGAAGTTACAAACACTGATATTTCCGATATACATATCGCACCCAACCGAAAAACCCCAAAAGATCTTCAATTGTAGCAATATTTAACAACATCTTAATTAAAAATACATTTAATAATAATGCCCGTATAACCCGCCCAGTGACAATTATTGCAAAAATGAACAAAAATGTGGGAAACACAAATATTACGGAGGCAAACACCAACAACAACATATTCATAAATGATATGCTTAAAACTTAAACAAACACTTGCTGTGGCAGACAAAGAAAACAGCAAAAGAAGAAGGTTGGAAATTCGTGTGGGTGAACTCCGGAAAAGTGCAAGAAGAGAAGAGAGAGCAGAAGTTTTGCTCATCCAATGCATTAATGACGTAAACAAAATAAAACGACATTAATTTTATACATATGCATATTTATTGAAGTACAATTATAATTACTATTCGAATAAATAACACAGATCAAATATTCTTAGATCTAAACTTTATGGAGTTTGGAATTTTTGCTGAATTAAAAGATGAGTTAAGGAAACTGAATTTTCGTTGTTTATGTTTGAATATTAGGTCACTGAGAAAAAATTGGGATGTCTTTTGCGCGAGTGTATGTCCGATAATGAATTTACTTGATGTAATTGTGTTATTAGAAATAAATATTGTATTAAAATAGAAGAAAATAATTTATATAATATGGATGGGTTCAATGCTAAATTTGGAAATAGAGAGAGAAAAAAAAGGAGGTGGTCTTGTCATGTTTATTAAAAAGTATTTAAATTACGAAAGGCTTAATATCGCCACAAAATCCTATGACAGTGAAGATTTCTTCCGATTCAAAAAATAAAATATAGTCAGTGCAGTATACCGACCTCCAAAAAATAACGAAAATGAATTTGTTGATGAGGTTGAAAAAATAACAAATATGCAACAGCAAAATGATAAAATAATATTGGGTGTTATTAATATAAATGTTAAAGAAAGTACAAAGTCAACAGTACTTAACTATCTGGAAATACTCGCTTTGCTCTGCAACGTCATTACACAAACAACCAGAATCGATTTGAATGCAGGAACAAGCACATTAATTGATCACATTCTGGTAAATCTAACAGAGCATAAATTATTTTCAGCTATAGTTAAGAATAATATATCGGATCACTACAGCACTATATACCTACGGTGTTTATGATGATATGATATGCTCCAAGGAAACTCGTTCACCCTTGCGTTCAGTCATAAGCACTAGTCGAGTAAATCAATTGATAAGAGCCACAGACTGGACCCCAATACTGGAAAAAAAATGGTGCCGATGCACTCTTTAATTCCCTAGCTGATAAAATGGCAGAAATATACCAAAATTCATCAACCACCCGAAGAATGAAGGAAAAAAGGAAAAATGCCGCATGGATTAATAAAGATATTGCTAAGAGCTGTAATGAAAGAGATATTATGTACCGCAGATGGAAAAATAACCGAAGTAACTTGACGTATGAGATAGAATACAAGATATTTCGAAATCTTATCAATAAGAAAATATCGAGGAGCAGGGATTTATATTATAAAGAAAAGTTTAAGCAAGCAAAATCTGATCCAAAAAAAAAACCTGGTCATTAATAAACGAAGTATTAGGACGTAGAAAAATAGCAGTGGATGAAATGATCCTTAAAAACGTTGTCCCTACTACAAACACAGTTGCACTATCAGATGAATCTGGCGAACTATTCTCGCAGCAAGCAGATTCTATCGTCCACAAATGCAACACAGTTGCAAGCAACCACCGAAATACGGCGATATCGAATTCTATTTACTTGGAAGAAGCAAATTAGGTAGAGGTAGTAAATTTACTAAATAGATTAAATGTCCAAAAAGCTCCGGGAATAGATGGTATTCGCGCAATAGACTTAAAAACACATATCGATATTTTTGCTCCAATCATCACCAAGCTCATTAATACGAGTATATTGTACATAAGTCTGGAGACATCAACAGTACCAAAAAAGCTCAAAGAGGCACTTGTTAGACCAATCTACAAGGGGGGAGCCAAAAAAAGAGATAGCGAACTATCGCCCAATAGCAATATTACCAGCTGTAGAGAAAATGCTGGAACAAATCGTAGTTAATCGCATGTGGAAATTCATCGAAAAGCACAATTTAATAAACAAAAATTAGATGGTTTCCAAAAGGGAAAAAGCACAAACAAAATTCTGGGAGATTTTGCTAATTTAATCAATAGCAACCTTGCAAAAAAATACCACGTCTAAGTTCTATTCCTCGATTTCAGTAAAGCATTCGACACCCTTGATCATAATAAAATAATTGGTGCCTTAGAAACAGCAGGAATTAGAGAAACTTTAGCAGAGTGGCTAGAAAATTATCTAAGATCGAGGACCTTTCGGGTGAAAATCAATGATTGTTGTAGTAGCGAATTGTAGTAGCGTGCCACAAGGGTCAAAACTTGGCCCATTACTCTTCATTTTGTACACTAATGGTATGCTGAACTGCCTTAAAAACAGTTCAGCATTTGAATACGCTGACGATACGGCTATTGTTGTTTGTCACAATAATTTCGAAGAAGCAACCAAAATAATGCAGAATGAGCTCTACGAAATAGGAAAATGGTGCAATGACAAAAGGGGCTTATAATTAATGTATCGAAAACAAAAATCCGCAGCCCACAGTACCCAATGGCAGAAATTAGGCTTCAAGCCTACAACTGTACCAATCAAACCACTGCTGATATCATCGAGGTAATGGATACGTATAAGTACCTTGGTATTTCCATAGATAAACACTTTCTTTGGGAAACCCACATCAATGACCTACGGAGAAAGTTGAGAGGATCCCTGTTTGCATTGTCTTGTATGCAATATAAATCAACAGTTTGTGTCCAAAAGCAAATATACCACGCTCTTATTGAATCAAGGCTCAGATATGGCATACTTGCTTGGGAAAATGCTGCAGATACGCACATCGATAAATTGCAAAACATCCAAAATAGAGCTATCAAACTCCTATTGCGAAGAAACATGGGAGAAAACAACGCAAAAATACTTACAGTGAGACAGATATTCAAGATGACAGCGGCGCTGAAGTATTACCATGACGATCAGCTCCGGATACCAATCAGTCACAGCTTTAACACAAGGAGACAAGCGAACGGGATGTACCGGCTTCCTTTTTATATTAACGTTTACGGCAGAAGGCAATTGATGTATACGGTGCCAAATATTTTAAATGACCTTCCCCAAACCCTAAGAAATATTTCTTCTATCAATAAAAGAAAAAGAAAACTAAAAGAACATTATTTAGAAGAAATACCTTAATAAAATTCAAAAATTGCAACTAAATTTTCATGTTGAAATGTTTGTTTATTTCTAAAATATTTAACGTAGTTATCAACTCTTAATTTCCTAATATGCAAACCTTTCTTTATATCACAAATCTTCTAATTCAAAGGTTCTTTTGATAACTTAACTTTATGTACATACATATGTATAAGCACAGCCTCCTGCAGATAAGCCATAGGCTTCGCAGGTTTATAAACAATGTTAAAGGGAAATCTATTTGAATAAAGAATTGAATTAAATTAATTTATCAAGTATTTCATTGATGTTTGGGAGGGGATAGTTATCGGCTATCGTCGTATAGTTAGTATAGTATAGGATAGTTATCGTTTCCGATAGTCTACAACCATCTTCCACTTTTTCTTGCCACATGCATCTGCCTTCTTTGAAACGATCCAAGGAGGAGAGCTCCATGAAAGAGGAGAGAACTACTGTTTTTAATGATACCGTCCTTTCTTAGTTTCTTTACCTGATTCCTAACTTCTTCATCATGTATTTTGGGGTACCGGTATGTTTTTGTAAACACCGGCTGAGCCCCTTCGACTGTTCGAATCTCATGTTTTATTGCGTTGGTACAGGTCAGTTTTTCGTCTTCAATACTGAATACATCGCTATATTCTTTAATGATAGCTAGTATACTTCCCTTTTCCTCCTTATTCATATGGTCAGTCCTAATATTCCCACACACCCTAACTTCTCTATTACTCTTTATCTCAAATTCTTTTAGGTTCTCTCCAATTCAAAACAATTCTAACCTGACTCAAGTCGAAAGTATTCTCTGTAGTGTTGACCACGGTGGCCACACAACGACCATCCCTGTTCTTAGTTAAGCATTCCGGAATGATTATTCCCTTCGCTGATTCCTGTTTAGGGATGACGATATCTTCGTCTAGGTTTCTCCAATTTTCTACGTTAAGTAATCGAATTACTTCAGTTCTACCATTTAACGCTTGCTCTTGGCTTAAATATTTACTTTAAGGTAATTTCTTCAACTTTATTTTTGATCACGCCTTCTTTGTAATCGATAGAATAGTCTCTTTTAAAAATCGACTGCCTTATAGTCCGTCATAATCACCTAGGAGGACATTCTCTATAACTTGAAATTCCACTGTGTTTATCTTTACTTTTCCCTTATTGTTTGGAAATAACTCTACTTCCTTGATAACTTTTCCTAAAGTCTCATCCGATTTTCCGCCTAACCCTTTAATTTTAATTGTGCTTTCTGAATCCACTTCACGATGGAAGATGCACTTCGCAGAAATCATAGAGGCTTCAGCTCCTGTATCGACAATTAACTTCCTAACATCTCCATTTATTATTACGTTAACATGAGGGCTTTCTGAGTTACATAAGTCACTAAGCACTTTTCCTTCCTTGATATGTCCGGCTTAAAATCCTCTCTACCTAGCTTTGTATCTGGCTTGGAATTTGGATTTTGTTCTTGAGATCTTTGCGTATAATTTTCCTATCATTTGGGTAATCGGCAATTCCTAGCGATATGACCGATTTTCCCACAATTAAAACATTTTGTCCCTGCAATATTTATCTTGGCTAAGTTTTTGTTCGTGTAATTCTTTTTCGTATTGGTTTTAAAGAGATTTAACCGCTGTTTCTCTTCCTTGGCACAACGACTTGCCGCGGCTAAGTCCTTTGGCCTCTGGGTAACGACATATGATGATAACCTTTCTAACAATCCGTTAACGAAAACGGTAAGTGCTTCATTTCTAATATATTCGATTTGCCCTTGCTGATGTTCTTCTTTCACGCCGTGTATTTTAGCCTGCATTAATCGCCTTTCAAGGGTCTCTACTCTCTGTGTATACAGCGAAACTGATAAGCTTCTTATGCAATTGTAAACTGCTATGGGGTTCCCTAAATACATTACTTAGTTCTGTTTTCAATGTTTCCCAATCCTTTATGTCTTTGTTCATGAGAATAGTTGTGGCATTGCCACGACTTTCTGACTGGCTGTAGCCAGCTCGGTTGCATCGTTGCACGCGTCTATGAAGCCAAAAACTTCCTCACTACTACTATTTAAAGTAGGAATGAATGAAGTTAATACATAAATCGGAACTTCTGCCATGCTGAAACTACGGTTTATTTTCTGATATTTATTCTCTCCTACTGCTTCCTCTTTTTCACTATAAGTATCACTTTCAAATTCTTTGTCACTGTCATCTTCACTATCGCTTCCGCTAACAGACATGAAAGCCTTCCTAGTCACCCAGTTTGCTAATAGAATTTTGTACCTGCCTTCTTTAGTTTCGATCCAATCCTGACTTCTGGTTTCTATTTTTCCCGAGGGGAATTTTATTTTGAACATCTACTAGGAGATGCTAGAGTTTACAATATTTTAGCTCAGAAAACTTCTCTTATGACCTTGCTACCGAAATAATTCTCGTTTTCTTAATCAATTTTACTTAGCAATTTTTTTTATTTTTTTTTGTTATTATTTGTTCTAAAGATATCTCGGTATCCCCGTATCCCACCACTGCCACCAGTTTTTGTTACGCCTGGGTAGTCTCCAGATGGTTACTTCATCCACGGACGCACTTAACAATGATTTTGAACAAATAAATTTATACGCGGACTGGAATTTCCTTGGCTGGGATTTTGCCTCCAGTTTTTTCGTTGTATATTAAAGCCGACTAAATCAACGAAACGAGAAGCGGAATGACAGGGAAAAACAAAAAAACAATAAATGATTTCAAAGAAAACGCCTCAGATTATCTTGCATTAAATTTCTATTTATTCACTAAACAGGTCACAGGCAAAACTCGCTCGCTCCCTACTTATCATCTACCTTACTGCTGACATAAACATTTTCGTTTTTTCAATTTCATTTGTTCGTGCATGGGTTTTTTTATCTTCTGGGTGTCGAATATCCGGCGCAGGTTTCCGGAATGCGTAACAACGTAACAATATATCTTTTTTTTATTTATTTTGTTGTCCTCTTTTTTTTTATTATGTTTTTTTTCTTCTAAAATCAACCCAACCTACCACCATACCTTAGCCTACCATAACCTACCCTATACTACAATAACTTATGAAAGCCTGCCATTGGTGTTTGGCGGGCTTTGCCTTGAAGAGGCTGACCTATCCACATTTATCACAGACGTAGTCCGCTCCAGCCACCAAAAACGTTGATGCTGTCGGACGACATCCTCTCGATCTCGGCGTGAATTCGACCTACTGAACCTGAAACGCTCGGGCTCGCTATCTTGGATCAGCCCTGTTGTGTATTACACAAAAAAAGAAAGACGCGTGATGTTCGGCGGTTGATACCAGAGTGAGTTTTATTTAAAATCCTTACAAGCTAGAGAGAGAAATAGTATGTATGTATACATTACGATCAATTGAGTTGGCTGAATATGGTGTTGCCAAATCAACAATATGATTGGCGATATTTAACAAAGAATAAATGTGCTGCCAAACAATTTTTAATTTATAATATTCAACATGCTCTCCATGAGCTTTTTATCAACAACTATATAATTTTAATTAAATTAAATAATGTAATGAGAATAATATACTGAAAACCATGATATAATAAGAATGATATTATGAAATGAAAGAAAAGGGAATAATAAAAATAAATTAAAAATGTCACTAATTATTCAAATTAATTAAATTCATATTTTTATATTATAAAATTTAAATTCTTTAAAGTTCAAATTATTTTCATTGTCTCTTTTCGCAAATTGCTCTACCATCGTCAGATCTTGGTCTTAATTGTCTGTGTTGAATGGATTCCCTTCTTTCAATTTGAAATGAAGAACTATCATGAGGTGTACTCTCTTCAGGTGGAATGATATTTACATTAGCTCTTATTTCAGGTGCTGCATTATTATCTTCCCCAAGATTAGATGTCCGTAATGTGCTACTATTTTCCCCACGGATTTGATCCAAATGCCTTTTAATGAGTCGATTATTATTTGAGATGATGCAACAATAAGTACGAGGACCAATTTTATGTTTAATTGTGGCTGCTGACCAACTTGGTTTATTCGGATTTCGGTAATCACGAATATACACTTTCTGACCTTTGTTAAAACTAATTTGACGACTACCTTTAAAATATTTTTTACTATTTTCTTGACTTTTTGTTATGTTATCTGTAATTAAATAGTGGTTTCAATAAACTAAATCGCGTTTTCAAATTTCGTCCAAAAAATAATTTTGCTGGTGATTCAGCAGTAGCACTATGTTTCGTATTGCGATAGTCACATAAAAATCTCTGCAATATAGTATCAATATCTGGTTGTTTTTCGGATTTAATATTGGCATATAATGATTTCTTGAGTATCTTAACAAAAATTTCAGCTTGCCCATTAGTAGCTGGGTGTCCAGGAGCTGTTAATACATGTTTAACATTGTTCATTTTTAAGAAATTTCTAAAATCTTGAGAGGTAAACTGCCGACCATTATCACTGACTAATGTGTCAACAATGCCATAACGACAAAAAAGTTTCCTCATTTTTTTTATTACAAATGTTGATGTCAACTCTTTAGTTTTTAAAACTTCAACCCACTTTGTGAATGAATCAATAACTATGAGAAAATGGAAACCATTTATTGGGCCAGCAAAATCGATGTGAATGCGACTCCAAATCGAAGATGTTGGTTGCCAAGAAATTAAAGTACTCTTTTGTGGGTCTGCTTGTAACTCTTGACACGGATGACAGTTTTTTATTAAATGCTCGATGTCACCATCGATATTTGGCCAGCAAACATATGATCGAGCCAGTGCCTTGGTCTTTACAATTCCAAGATGTGACATATGTAATTCTCTCAAAACATATTGGCGTAGTTTTTGAGGAATTACTGTACGAAATCCCCACAAAATACAATTTTGCTCAACACTTAATTCTAATGACTTATTTTTAAATGCTTTAAATGTTGAGTCTTCTAAATTTTTAATTGTACCGTTTTGGATTGTATCAATTAATTTAGACAAAATTGGATCTCGTCTTGTCTCAATAGCGATACTTTTGAAATTAAGATATAGTGGATTTTCTTTTTCAATGAAATTAATATAATTTTGCTCCATGGCAGAATCTTCTGAAGAATTTACATGAGGAATACGTGATAAATTATCAGCTTCATTCGAATTTTCTTTAATATATTGAATCGTATAGTTGAATCCTGACAGGATGAATGCCCACCTTTGAATTCGTGCGGCTGCCATAATCGGAAGGCTTTTGTTTTCACCAAAAATTGATATGAGAGGTTTATGATCAGTTTTCAAAATGAAGTGATTGCCTAATAAATATTGCTTTAGTTTAGTTACACTAAAAATTATCGCCAGTGCTTCTTTTTCAAGCGTACTATAGTTCTTTTCGCTTTTTGAAAGAGACCTAGATATAAAAGCAATAGGTTTAACTGTATTATCCGAATACTTATGCGAGAGAACACCAGCAACTGCTTTGTTGGAAGCATCGGTTGTCAAAGTAATCGGTAATTTTGCATTAAAATGTACTAAAACTTTGTCTGAAGTGATTTCTTTTTTTATTAAGTCATAAGTGTTTTGACAATCTTCAGACCATCTAAACGAAACTCCTTTTTGTAATAAATGGTACAATGGAGCCATTTTATCAGCAAATTTGTCTATAAATTTCGAATAATGGTTAACTATTCCGATAAATGCTCTCACTTCTGAAACATTGTTTGGAACCGGGGCTTTTAAAATGTTCGAGATTCGTTCATCTGTTTTAGATAATCCAAATTCATCAATGGAAAATCCAAGATACTGAATTTTGGATTGAAAAAAAGTGCATTTACTCTTGTTTAGTTTTAAACCGGAGATTTGAAGTTTATTCAAAACTAACTTTAATGTTTGAACATGTTCTTGAAACGTTTTACCAGTGACGGTTATGTCGTCTTGATACACAACTACATTCGGAATATTACGTAAAAGATTTTCTATTGTTTTTTGAAATATTGCAGCGGCTGGCTTAACCCCAAAAGGTAACCTTTTCATTTTGAGAGTGCCTATGTGCGTACTCCACGTACACAAAATTTGTGATTCATCATCTAAAATAAGTTGATTATATGCATTTGATAAGTCCAGTTTTGTAAAAAGCTTTCCGCCTTCTAAAGCTGCGAATATTTCATCGATTCGAGGTAGTGGATACTTCATATCTATTAAGTATTTATTTAATGTTACCTTATAATCACCGCAAATGCGTAATTCACCGCTTGGTTTAAGTATTGGAACTAATGGCGTTCCCCAATCGGAACTATCCACTGGTTCCAAGACCCCTTTTTTAATTAGATCCCTTAATTGGGCCTCAATTTTATTTTTCCATGCCAATGGAATAGGACGTGGTTTAAAAAAAATTGGTTTGGCATCTTTGTTTATTGGCAATGAAATTTTTGAACGATTGTATGAACCTAAGTTGTCATCGAAAACACCACTAAATTCATCTTTTAATTGTTCGATTATTGTTACATATTTTTTATGATTACTGATTAAATTTATTCGTGTTAATTCAAAGTTAAATTTTCTTAAAAATGAACGTCCTAACAAAGGTGGTTTAGCGGTATCAGAAACCACAACTGTTACTTTTTTCTTAATACCTTGGTAAATTATTGTTGCGTCAAACTCACCCAGCAATTTAATTCAATCGCCATTATAGTCCACATACGGTATGTTACACTTCTTAAGTTCTTCTTTCTTGAATAAATTTCTGTATATTGAAGCTGGAATTAAAGTACACGGAGCACCTGTATCAGCAATCATGTTTATCGATGTACCATTTAATTCGACCAGAAGAGAGTACACATCAGACGAACTATGTACCTGTGGAGAGACTAAAAACAGAATATTCTTTAATTCTAGTATCACAATTTACTATAATATCATCTGAATCAGATACATAATTTACGGTTTCTTTTGATTTTAATTTACATATCGAAGCTAAATGTCCTGTTTTTGAACAATAGTTACAAGTGCTGGTCTTGAATTTACACGCGCTCGAAATGTGATTGCGCCATCCACAATGCTTGCATGATGATTTTTTTCTACCATTATTACTATTGCCGCAGTTATTACCGTTGTAGCTGTTGTTGCTGTTGTTACCGTTGTTGCCGCCATTATTGCTACTCTTTCCTTTGTAAAATTTACCGTTGTTTTTACCGTGCCTTTTTACCATATTAACGGTGGAATCGGTGGCTGCGTCTAGCTTTGTTGCAAATTTGGTTTCTGCAATCAATGCCTTTTTTAGAGCATCCTGAAGTGTGAGCCTTTCGTCCTCCTCACAGATTTTATCAAATATTTTATCGGGTAGACCCATAATAAATTTGTCCAGGATGAACGCATCCAAGTTAGCTCCAAATTTGCAGTTAATTGCTAACTTTTTTACTTTGGCAAACCATTGAGACACAGATTCACCTTGGTTTTTTGCATAATGGAAATTACGACGTTCACGATACACTATCGTTGGGGGTGTGTAGTGAATTTCCAAAATGGCACACAATTCTGCGAAAGACTTTGAAACTGGGGAATCTGGAGAACACAAACTATGTAGTAAATTGTATGGAGCAACACCGATTGATTTTAATAAAATAGCTTTTTTTGTATTTTCCACATCACAATTGATTTCACAAAAATGAAGCTCCAATTTCTCTTTCCATACCGACCACGTTTCCACTGAAGGAGAAAATTCGGTTAAAGCTGTTGTTTGATGCACGGTCGTCGTTATGTTCGGACTGATACCTTGTGTGATTTTAGTCTCAGGCATCTTTATAATTTTAATTTTAAGCAAGTATGAATAATATTCTATTGAAATTTTTATATTAGTAACCGAAACTTGATTTTTAATATATACGTATGTGTATTTTTTATTTTTATTTTTTTTTTTTATATATACAGGGTGCCCCACGAGCAGTGTGCCAAAAAGCTAGAGCGTGTAGCCCTGGCCAAGACAAGAAAAAAATCGTACGGGAGGGGGGGTCTATTCCCCCCCGTTTAGCCGGGAGGGGCAATTTTCTAAAAAATTGACTTAATTTGGAAAAAATAATTATTAAAAATCAACAGTAACAGCCACAATGCCGCGATATACTTTTTTGTAAAGCCAGAAACCTCTTCTTTGATCTTGTTTTTAAACGAAGCTGTTGTAAGGAATAGTTTTTGAGAAATTAATTTTCAAACTCAAAATTTTGAAAAAAAATTGGAAAAAAAAAATTTCGAACTACTTTTTTCCAAAATTGTATGTAATTAAGTACTATTTTTTTTCCAAAATTCAATTCCCTTATTAGTTTTTAGTTAAAAACAGAAAACCGAATGCAAAAATGTCTTGTAGTTTTTGAGAAATTAAAAAAAAACCCGAACCATTTTTTTCTAAGAAAAACCTTTTTTTTTTGGTTTTAACGCGGCTGGACTTGTAGGCATATTAATGTATGAAAAATTGACCTCTTTTTTATTATTTTTAAAAAATTCGGAGTTTTATTATAATAAATTTTCAATATGATCCCCATTTTTTAGAAGGCAAAGATGTTGTCAGTTAGGTCTTTACCTGCGCGGACGTGCCTTGGTATTTCCCAGTTCTCCTTTTAAATCATAGCGAAATAAAAAGAACATAAAAAAAGAATAAAGAAAAACAACCAAACGAAGCAACAAAGTGATAATAAAAAACAAAAAAAAAAAAAAACATAATAATAACAATAATTCTGCCTACCCTGCTCTATTGACCCAATAAATAAGTTTGTTCTCGTTTACTCCCCTCGACCTCAATTCAAAAACAAAAAAATATAAACAATTATGTATGTCACAGTGCGCGTATGAAAATTGTATTTCCAACGATACCAATGCCGATTTATTGGCCTGTAATGGTATCTGCGGTAACTCGTTCCACCCCTTATGTGCCGGTCTCAGCAAACGTGCCAGTGTTTATCTTAAAGACTACTGCAGTAATTTTTTGTTTTACTGCAATGAGTGCAAAAACATTTCCCTTTCGCACATTATGCTCGCGATTAAGTGTGTCAGCGATTCCATTGCCTCATTCACATCAGACAATAAATTATGTCATAAAAAGACATTTGCCCAACTTTCGAGCTACGGTGACCTAAATAAGGGTCTCGATGATCTTAACACCACTTTAGAAACGTCTATTAGTGCGCTAAGATCCAAAATCAATGCCTTGGACAAACACCTGGAAGTTATCGACGTCTCTCTGAATAAGCCTCCAAGTGAGCCCAACTTCTCCCCAATTGCGACCTTTACGTCTGATATTAAATCTGTTCTCGATTCGTGGTTTGGTGTTCTGTGTACTGACCTTAAATTTTCTTTGGACTCACACGTACCGGTTATGAACTGCATAAAATCACTGAGCTCTGACCTGGAAATCCATTTCCAAAACTCCAGTAGTGACTTTCGCTTCTTGGATCTTAACCTTAAGCTTGATGATATTCAAAAAGATGTCGCTGCTAATCGGAAGATACTAAGCGATTTGATTGAAGAAGTCAAATACTTACCTATTTGTTCCAACAACACCCCTCAACCTCTTTCATACGATACACCGATTATGGATGAGTTGAATGAAACCCTACGGTCTCAAGCTCCAGCCCTATCAAAAACCTCAGCATCAACGACACAACCCTTGAAAAACATAACTTCTCAACCAGCTCAGTCACCGACCATTCAACGATTTGGCACCTCCTGGACTCAATCTGAATGGAACAACAGGCTTCAAAAAATCAGCGACAACAACTCCGCCAAACTCACAATTGACGGTACGCCTGAAAATGCGGATCCTGCTTGGTTAGCTAACTGTTTTTATAAGAAATATAATATAGTTATAACTAACTGTAAAAAAATACCTAATAAGCCCAACTCCTTTCAATTCGATATCCCCCTCAAATACAGATGGCTTTTTCTCACCCCTTCTGGTAAAACCTTACATTTTAATAAAATTTTTCCTAAACTTAAACCCAAAGTAGCTAAAAAACAAGCTGCTATTCCTCAAAAAATTAATTCTCAACCCAAGTCCAGTAAGCATCCCAAAGTTCCCCCCAATTCCCACCAAAACTGGAGTTTCAAAACTAACCTATTTCCTACCTTTGCACATCCATCAATTTCACACTTATATCCGTCTCGCACAGCTCCGCCAAAATCCCAACCTCAACGCGTTTCGTTCAATTTGACTCCAACAACCACAACCATGCCTGCACCCCGTTCACCGGTCCCGAATTCATTTCCTAACTTCGACCTCACGTCCGGAGCCAAGTATCCCAATTTCCGAAGCTCACATATCCTTAACCCCTCCAAACCCTCCACCCACACCCCCAATCCCATTCCGTCGCCCAACTCCCCATCTCTCCCCACAGCAACTACCTCTGCCCCACTTCCCCACCCCTGTGTCACCCCCCAATCTTTCGTTGATCCTCTTCTGCCCCCTACAGTTAAACTTACCCAGCTAACTACCGACCCTATCCAAAGTCGCTACGCTCTCTCCCGTCTGAGGGATAAGAAGACATACGAGAACATTCGTCTCTTCTTGGCATACCTTCACGATAAATCCGATTCGATTTGCTACGAAGGTAAGACAAACACAAGCGTTATGGTCTCCATCCAACAGGAAGGCCTTCCTACTGACTTCGCTAGCCTCAAGAACCTATATATCAAATATCACGAATTCTTCAATATTTCGCCCCAAAAAGTATCAAAAGATCTTGAAACTTTCCGCCAATACATTCACTCAAAACGAATATCCCACCTGCAACGTAGTAGAGCTGATCACGACAAGTATTTTCGTCCCTAAATCCATCCCTCTCCCATCAATACCCCCACTTAGTCAAAATCTTCCTCTTACCTTCTACTATCAGAATGTAAGAGGTCTTCGCTCAAAAACCCAAACTGTCTTTCAACAGTCGCACGCTCTACCCTTCGAAATCTTTGCTCTGACCGAAACGAACCTGATCCCCAGCATAAGTAGCTCCGAACTGTTTTCAACAAATTTCAACATCTATCGCGATGACGAACTCAGTCAGGCCACCGAGGGTTGCCCTTGTCGAGGAGTCCTACTAGCCGTCCTTGACTCCCTTGACTCTTCCCTCATTGCAATATCGTCCTCCCCCCATCTCGACTATGTTTCAATCAAAATTGTCTTACCCCAAAAGACACTCTACATCATATGTTTCTACATCTTGCCCTCACAGCCCATTGAATCCTATCAACTGGCTATTAACACAATTGACCAAATAATTGATTTAAGAGACCCCCAGGACGAAATCCTTCTCTTCGGAGACTTCAACCTTCCTCATCTTAAATGGGCTCAATCAGACGATGAATCGCATTTCATTGCCACCAATCCCACTACTGCCAAAGAATGCCTCTTCTTGGATCGCCTTGCGGATTCAAACCTTAGTCAAGTTAGTGGCATCTTAAACTACATGGGTAGACAACTAGACCTCATATTTACAACTGATCCCTTCAACTCCTCTGTCTCACTCTGTCCCCTCTCTCTTTCAAGCATCGATAACTTCCATCCCCCCCTCCTTCTTTCCTTTTTTCACGATTCTCCTTTACAGAACACCCCTTCCACAGCTTTGCCTTCTCACGATTTTCACAAAGCAAATTTCCACCAAATCAATGAATACCTTAAAAAAGCCCCTTTCAATTTTGATAATCTAACTATAAATGATGCAATATCCAAATTTTACAGGGAAATATTTAACTCTATCTCTCTTTACGTACCAATTTCCCAACGCAAAATTTTGTCCACCTCCCCACCCTGGTATAATCGTAGACTTCGCATCCTAAGAAACAAAAGAAATAAACAGTGGACAATCTTCCTTCGTACCCAATCCCCTATAGACTTTTCTAACTACATGGGCAGCTATCTTAACTTTACCGCCCTTCACAACTTCCTCTATCAACGCTATTTAGCTGAAACGCAAGCCAATCTTATAAGTGATCCCAAGTCCTTCTTTAAATTTGTTAACTACAAAAGAAAATCTGATGGTTACCCTACCTCTCTCTCCTTGAATGATCAAACCTCTAATGACCCTAACACTATCGCCAACTTATTTGCCGCCTATTTTAAACAATCATTCGCCGACGACTCCTTCCATCCAGACCCCGCTTACTTCGACTATTTACCGAAATTTTCCTTTGGGCCCTTTCTTCCTCATACAGTTGATCCCGATGTCATCGAAACCAAACTAAATCAACTTAATGATGAATTCACTCCTGGACCAGACGGTCTCCCTGCCATATTCCTGAAAAAATGCTCATCAACCCTCTCTCTCCCTCTCTCAAAGATCTTCAGTTTATCCCTAGCTTTAGGTGAATTCCCCCAGTTATGGAAAACCTCATTTATAATCCCTATACACAAGAAAGGTCCGAAGAATGTTATTAACAATTATCGTCCCATTGCCAAACTGTCACATATACCCAAAATCTTCGAGAGCATTTTGTACGAAATCTTAAGCTTTCGCTGCAAATCTTTAATCTCCCCCAGACAACACGGATTCCTTAAGGGCCGTTCTACAACCACAAACCTTATTGAATTTGTGTCTTTTACCCTCTCGGCTTTAGAGAATGGAAAAGATGTCGACATGGTTTCAACCGATTTCAGTAAGGCTTTTGATAAAATCTCCCACAATCTAATACTCTTCAAATTGTCTTCTCTTGGCTTCGAACCCATTTTATTGAAGTGGATATCTTCCTACTTGGAAAATCGGTATTATAGTGTTCGTTTCAGATCTGCCTTTTCCAATCCTTTCTTAGCTTCCTCCGGCGTCCCCCAAGGGAGCCACCTAGGTCCACTTCTTTTTGTCCTTACCATTAACGATATTGATATAGTGATTAAAAATTCCCACATCTCACTATATGCCGACGACACCAAATTCTACAAGTCTATTTCCTCCAATCTCGACTCTTCCCTTATTCAATCCGATCTCAATAGTTTTTCCATGTGGTGTTCCAAAAATTGCTTGGAGCTTAACATTAGCAAATGCCAATCAATCACTTTCTCACGTAAACGTATTAAACCCCGTCCCCGTCTCTACTACCTCAATAATCAGCCCATCTCCACCGTTCAAATTATCCGCGATCTTGGTATATTATGTGACCAACAGCTAAATTTTCGCGCACATATAGACGAGATAATCCTTAAAGCTAATTCAGCACTCGGGTTCGTGAAGCGATGGTCTAAAGAATTTTCTAACCCTTACGTCACCCGATCTCTCTACACAACCTTCGTCCGGCCCCTCCTTGAATACGCCTCTCAAGTGTGGTCTCCTTACCAGCAAATCCACATTTCTAGAATCGAGAGCATCCAACGCCGGTTCTTACGCTTTGCTCTGCGAGGTCTCCCCTGGAACAATCCTTTGCTCTTACCACCTTATCACGACCGCCTTAAACTAATTAACATGAACACCTTAGAGGAAAGAAGAACTGTATCTGACATCCTCTTCATCCATCGACTCCTCTCAGGCTCCATTGACTGCGCTACCCTCTATAACTCTGTCTCTCTCAACACTAACCCTCGCAATGT
Source organism: Merodon equestris (assembly GCA_958301585.1). Taxonomy (NCBI): domain Eukaryota; kingdom Metazoa; phylum Arthropoda; class Insecta; order Diptera; family Syrphidae; genus Merodon; species Merodon equestris. The sequence continues at coordinate 152,398,454 of OY284413.1, read as the reverse complement.
ACGAAACCCCCGTCTCTTCTATGTACCCACCACCCGTACTGCTTATGGCTCCAACGAACCCATCTTACGAATGCTCGGAAGAGTCAACTCGAATCCCTTCTTCGACCTCAACCTTAGCACTCCATCCTTAAAAACCCTTCTTCTTCATGCCCCCCTCTCCCTTCCCCTTAACAACTAAGCTAGTTTAAGTTAGGTTAAGGTAGATTAAGTTCATGTGCTTGAATTAAGCTTAATAAATGGGGGTGGTTGCCCCCACGAAAATTGAAATTATATCTCCTTCTTCTCCTAATGGCTGCACATTAGTCTATGTTTGACAAATTTTCCTTCAATTTGACTCCAGCGACTTCAATCCGTTGTTCCAAAGATACTATTTCCACTTCGTAAACATAATTTTTCATGAATCCCCACACTTAAAAATCTAGAGGAGTTAAATCTGGTGATCTAGGTGGCCATTTCGTGGGGCCCCTTCTTCCGATTCAACGGTCACTAAAATGATCATCCAGCCAGTGTCTAACCCGTAAGCTGTAGTGTGCTGGTGCTCCATCTTGCTGGTAGATTAAATTATCTGCTATGGCCAAAGGAACGTTGTCCATCAAATCGGGCAAAAGGTCTCGTAGGAACTGCAGGTATGATTCTCCCTTAATAACGGCATTCAAAAACCGGGCCCCGATTACAGTTTGTCCAACAATACCAAGCCAAACATTACAGCTAAAGCGGTGTTGTGATTTATTTTGTTTTTTGTTGTGTGGATTGGTGCTACTCCAATGATGCAAATTGTGGAAGTTAGTAACCCCATCTCTGGTAAACTGTGCTTCATCCGTCCAGAATATCCTTGCAAAATAGTTTCGTTCAGTTTCATCTCGAAGCAGTAATGATCGACAAAACTCTGCTCTCAAAAACTTGTCGTTTGAGGTGAGTCCCTGAACTGGCCTAAAATGGTACGGGTGTAAGTTTTCGGTATGAAGCACTCTCCATACTCTAGATTTGGGCACTCCAAGCATAATAGCCATCCTCCTTGTACTAAGGGAGGGATTGCGTCGGACCAAATTCAAAATTCGGGTAGAACCCATCTGCGGCGGGCGGACCCAGCCGAAATTCGCAGGTCAGTTTTCAGGCGTTATCAATGAAAAAAAAGAATTAATCCAGGGTTATTCCAATAGTGTATCACTTTATTGTATTCTCATAAAACTCCGAATTTTTTAAAAATAATAAAAAAAGAGGTCAATCTTTCATACATTAATTTGCCTACAAGTCCAGCCGCGTTAAAACCAAAAAAAAAGGTTTTTCTTAGAAAAAAATGGTTCGGGTTTTTTTTTAATTTCTCAAAAACTACAAGACATTTTTCCATCCGGTTTTCTTTTTTTAACTAAAAACTAATGAAAGCATTGAATTTTTGAAAAAAAATTACTACTTAATTACATACAATTTTGAAAAAAAATAGTTCGAAATTTTTTTTTTCAATTTTTTTTCAAAATTTTGAGTTTGAAAATTAATTTCTCAAAAACTACTCCTTAAAACAGCTTCGTTTAAAATCAGTATGAAAGAAGAGGTTTCTGACTTTACAAAAAGGTATATCGTGGCATTGTGGATGTAACTGTTGATTTTTAATAATTATTTTTCCAAAATAAGTCAATTTTTTAGAAAATTGCCCCTCCCGGCTAAATGGGGCGAAATCGAACCCCCCCTCCCATACGATTTTTTTCTTGTCTTGACTAGACTTACACGCTGTAGCTTTTTGGCACACTGCTCGTGGGACACCCTGTATATATATATCTCGTCGCCAATTATGTTGTGTATTACACAAAAAAAGAAAGACGCGTGATGTTCGGCGGTTGATACCAGAGTGAGTTTTATTTAAAATCCTTACAAGCTAGAGAGAAATAGTATGTATGTATACATTACGATCAATTGAGTTGGCTGAATATGGCGTTGCCAAATCAACAATATGATCGGCGATATTTAACAAAGAATAAATGTGCTGCCAAACAATTTTTAATTTATAATATTCAACAAGCCCACATTGATCTAAATCAAGGCTGCTCAACCCCAGGCCCGCGGGCCAGAGTGTGGCCCGCGGACAAATTTAAGTTGGCCCCCGCAAGAAATTTGAAAATTTCCTGCCCAAGCATAGTGTGCACATCGCGCCTCAAATTTGAGAAGGTATACATGTACCTCATCTCAACTGTTGGGTTATGTTGTATAAAAATACTTCGAAGACTGGTTTTCAAAGTTTTTTTGCTGCTGCGTGAAATTCCTTTTCAAAGCTACTTGTGTGAATATATGGCGTGCATGTTTTTTTTCCAGAATGCTCAATATTACCCCGTTTACATGCGTAGTTGAGCTCGAGTTCAACTCGGGTTGGAATTCATGTAAACGCGAGTCGAGTTCAAATGGAGTTGACTCAACTCGATCCAAGCAACAGAGCTGGGTTGAGTTGAAAAAATGCATGTAAACCTGGGTTGAGTAGTTGAGTTGACATATCTGTCACACAAGTCATAACTATTGTCTCTGGGTGTTTTCGTTATCTTTTTCCTTTTGTCTTCCTTTTGTCTTTTTTTCACAATTCGCCATTTTTATAAACACTTTTAGAGAGCAAATCTGGCACAACACAATACTAACCCAATCGAAAACAAAAGGTCTGCTACACTATTTATCTGTCACAAATATTTCTAGTATAAATAAAATTTAGTTTAGCGTGCTCTGCCGAAAGAACGAGTAGGTGTTAGCTTACTCGGGGTCAGTTAAATTTTGTTTACACAAGTGTTTCATTAGCGTTCAAAGGTAAGTTATTTTTTTTAACTGATTTCAGTTTTTTGCTAGGTCCTATGTTATTCTGAACAGGAAATAAAAAAAAAGTTGTTTGTTTCAGGATGGATCATAGCAAGCCAAGTACATCGAAATCGACAGAGTCCTACCGTGTTTTTCATGATGAATGGGAAAATAAATATTGTTTTATTGAAAACAAGGCACGTAAGCCCATATGTTTACTTTGCTTCACTACAGTAAAAGTTGCAAAAAAATATAATTTAGAAAGGCATTATAAGCATAATCATAACAATTTTGAAAGAGAGTATCCTGTTGGTAGTGCTATCAGAGAAGATTTTTTAAAGAAAAAGAAACGGGAATTATTCAACCAACAGAATATTTTCGTTAAAAGACCCGATGAGCTTGAATCCATGATCAAAACATCTTATGAGATTTCTTTGCTTTTAGCGAGAAAGAAGAAACCTTTTTCTGATGGAGAAATTGTTAAAGAAGCTTTAACAATCTTTGCTAAAAATTGTAATGATAAAAATGTCAAATCTAAAGCCGACAGTGTTTCACTCTTACGGCACACTGTTACAAGACGGGTAGAGGAGATGGCAGTTTATATCAGCGATCAGATCCAAGAAACGGTAACAAAATGCAAATATTTTTCAGTGGCGTTAGACGAAACTTGCGATTTAACGAGTACATCTCAGTTGGCTATTTTTGTGCGATGTGTTGATGAACAGTGGAATGTATCGCAAGATTTATTAGATTTCTGTCAGCTGGAAACTACAACCCAAGGAAAAGACATATTTTTAAAAATCAAAGAATGTATTGAAAAAAAAGGTTTATCATGGGACAAAATGATATCTATTTGCACTGATGGTGCACCTGCAACAAAAGTTGCGTAGCTTTGTTACAGAATTTTTTGGGTCGAAGACTATTTTCGTATCATTCCATTCTCCACCAGGAAGCCTTATGTGCAAAAGACATGAATTTGGACGATATTATGGATCCAGTAGTACGCTGTATAAATTACATACGTGCAAAAGCTCTTCATAGACGTCAATTCAGAGTTTTATTTGAAGAAGAAATTAACGAATATGGAGAGTTACAACTGTACTGTGCTGTGCGATGACTTTCAAGGGGCAGCATGTTGAAACATTTCTTCAACTTGAGAGAGCAGGTGTTGGAATTTTTAGAGAAAAAAGGGGCTTTACCTTTGGAAACTGATTTATTGAAGAATACATCCTGGTTGAGTGATCTTGCATTTCTTGTTGACGTTACGAATTACCTCAATATTTTGAATCTCAAATTACAAGGTAAAGATTGTTCATTTCCGATAATGTTTAATTTGATAAGCGGATTCAAAGCTAAATTAAATCTGTTTTTAATTAATTTAGCTACAGAAAATATTGACCTTTTTCCCACACTCAAAGGTTTGAAAGAGAAGCTGAATATCGCCAATGTCAACTGTGCTAAGTACAAATCCAAAATTAGATGTTTATTACAGTCGTTTGAGAGCAGATTTGAGGACTTTGAGGGTAAAAAACTAAATATACAAATTTTTATAAATCCCTTCATAATTAGTTTGAGTGAAATAATTACTTATCCTGAATATATTCAGTTGGAACTAACGGAACTGCACAATAAATTGTCGCTAAAAAACCTTTTTACCGAGAAAGTATCTTCCAAACCAAAAAATTCTTCAGAAGATTTTGCAGATTTTTGGAAATTGGTACCAAAAGAAGACTTTCCTGCAATAACAGACCTGGCCTTGCAGTTCTTATGTAGTTTTGGATCAACATATATTTGTGAAAAGGTTTTTTCAAATCTTAATTATGTAAAAAATAAATACCGCACATCACTAACTGAGCAACATATTTGTGACTAAATGCTACTATCGACATCCGATTTGATGCCTAACATAAATAAATTAATACAACAGGAACAATGTCAAAAATCACATTGATTTTGTTAAGATTTTCATATTTAAGATACCTACATATGAATGTACAGTTTTGTTTCGTTATTTGGCATTGAATGCCTTTTTCTCTTACTTTAATAAATAACTATGAAACTTCATAATATTGAATTTTTTATTATAAAAATAGTGGCCCACCGAAAATGTCTGAACCGTCTGTTTGGCCCGACTTATAAAAAGGTTGAGCAGCCTTGATCTAAATAGAGGAATGCCTTCGGTGGGACAAAGCCGTTAAGGCGCACCCTCTCGTGGTACAAGTAGTTGGGGTAGTAAGTCCCAGAGATCAGGTTATTGACCGAAGTCATTGCTTTTGCAACGTGGCTTCGAATCAGTTTTATCGGAAAATTGTCCACCCGTCAAATCCTGGCCCTATTGTATAGGACGTAAAATTTCGTGTACTCAGATTCGGGAGTCCTATGTAACCCGAGACATTTACATTGTCTCTCAAACACCCGAATCTTTTCCATTAAGCTGGCTCTCACATTGAACCAGACGGGACATCCATAGGCAACCATGGGCCAAATTAAGGCCATGCAGCAGATTACCTTAACCCTGGAATCAAGTTGACTGCTATGAAACAGCCATCTTGTCAGAGCGAAAGCGTCCCGGGCAGCATCTACATGTTTGTCAAAATATAGATACTGATCCAGCATGATCCCAAGGTATCTGACTACACTTTGTCTCGCCAGCGGACGCCCGTCCGGCCCAAAAGATAGAGAACCTCCGCATATGAATAGTGTCATGCCCCGCTCTGAAACCGAATTGGTTATCCGGGATGATTTTATTGTTCTCAACCCATTTAGGCAGGGCTCTATGGACCACCTTCTCGAAGACTTTGCTGATACTCAAAAGTAGACTTATCGACCGGACATTTGCCGGGTTAGAGGTGTCTTTACCCCTATTGGGGATTGGTTGCACCACCGCTGTCTTCCAGTGCACTGGATAATATGCATTGTTGAATAGGATGGTGTACAGCCACCGGTGGAAGTGGCTTAAGCACAACATTGGATATACCGTCGATACCCGCGGATTTTTCCTTTTTCAATGACTGAAAGATCGTCTGGAGATCTTCCGTCGAAATGAACAGAGTGTTAGCCCCTTCACTGGCGACGGCATTGTTTGTCATAAAATCATCATTGAACCTGGCAAAACCAAGGTTCCCTGATGGCCAATGATCAATATCATTTTGTAGGTAGAAGTGATGCAGTAGGACTCTGTTTTCCAGGACGCGATTTGGGCGAATGCTGTCATTCACCGTATACAATTCCTGTAATACTGCTCCCACTGTCGCCACCTTCTCCTGGGGATCCTCGATTACGAAGAAATTATCATCCAAGACGGCGCTCTCTGGATCGATGCTGACTGTTCGTAGCAAGCGTTCATTGTTTGACGTTCTCGGAAGCTTCAGATCCTGAATGTCATTCTGATTGTTTCTACTAAATACGAGTATTTTATTTATTTGCGGGAACATACTCGCGCTGTTGGATTTTACAGCACGAATTCTATTGTTCCAATACAAACTTACAGATATTCTGTAATTTTCTTTGATCAACTGTTGGAGATTTTTAATCAGTGACTTCAGTGTCCTGACCTCCGAGTTTTGTCTGTCGGTAAACCGCCTGTACAAGAGTTTGAGTCTTGTCAAGAGTCTACTTTTTTGTCTGTGCAGTGCGTCAATTGTCTAGTTTCGGTATACGTTTGTGGTATCGTGCTGTCGTTGGCGCGGTATCGTACTGTTCATTGTCTGTTTAATGATATCGTCCATTTGTTTGAGGAAGCTGTCAATTTCGTAGTTTGACAGGTTTCTATTGGATGGTGGGAAGGAGGCGCTCGAAGTGAGCGCTCTCGTCAGGGTATTGGCAAAGCGTGGCCAATACGTCCTACTGTAATCGTAGGGATGCGTTTAAACATACTCTGCCATCTCCACGAACTCGACAGGTACTGTGATCACGGCACATAGTCCGCAGTGGTCACTGTCGTATACGAAGGTCCGTAGACAGTTAGTAGACCATTCGTTCGTGTCAGCCAGTCTCAGTCGAGAGTCAAGCAGCATGAGGTCCAGATAGGAGCCGCTCCTAGGATACGACGGACTATCTGTTGCGAGTATCTTGAGTCTGTACTCTATGCTCTGCAGAACCCACCAATGACTTAGTAGGCTGCCCCTAGTGTTAGGAATATTATTTCCCCAATCACTATGTTTGGCATTTAAATCGCCGGCCAGAATATAAAATTTTTTTACCGAGTTTAAGCGCAGAGATCGAAAAAAGTGTCTCGAGCTCTACAATGAAAACGTTGGGTTGATGTGCTTCAGGTGCATAGGCTGATACAATGTACATTCTCTTTCCATTTCGGAGAGGAATGCACAAAATACAGGCCTCTAGCACCTGCAACCTCCGCACTTCACCGCTGTATATAATTTTATGTTTAAAAGTGTTTTTGATGAAGATCGCGACTCCTCCGCCTCGTGTGGCGTTGGGTCGGTCTCTTCGAATTATTTTGTGCCGGATTTTGTGCTTCTGGTTTAGCTCTGTTTTGCTAACCAAAAGTACATCGGGGCTTTAGTCCTGTAATAAGTTAAAAAGTACGACTCTTCGTTCAATCCTAATCAGCGAATTCACATTCACCGACAGGATCTTTAAGTGACTCTCTACCAGCGTACCCATCACGATTGTAGGTGCGCTAAGCCCGGCAGAAGCGAGTAGATTCTGTCCACTCGGGTCGCCTGCTCATGGATCTGTTGTTGGAGCTGGCCGATTCGCCCCTGAATAGCGAGCAAGATCGAGCGCAGGTCCACCTCGGCCTCCGGTGCCTTAGTAACAGGCACTGAGGTTTTGGGAACAGCCATGGGCTTTTGTACCGTCTGCCGCCATCTGGGCGTAGGTCATTTTGAGTGTAACGGCTGGTGTTTGTAAGCCACCCGAGGGACGTTTCTCCACGGGCCTCTGCTTACGAGCCAGATTTGATTTTATGTCTTGGAACTTAGGACATCCGATAATTTGCAGGGTGTCCCCGGTTCCTACAGAGCACGCACTCGAGCTGCTCCCTATCGGCGACCTCGTCTTGGGTCAGATCGCATTCCTCGTTCATGTGGTTCCTTGCACACTTAACGCATCGAGGCTGCATCTCACAGTTGGATGCGGCGTGCCCGAACCTTTGACAGCGGATGCATTGTAAAATGTTTCCGAGTCTTCTTAATTTTTCCCATTTTACAGACTGGGAAGCTAAGGAAGTGATGGTCCTTAGTCTCTCCAGTTTGCTATTGGGTGCTAGCTGGACCAGGAAGAAGGGTAGCACACGCTTCTCCCGTTTGGCCCGTGCCGTGGTGAACGACTTGACTCACACGAATTTGAGGTCGTCGCTCTCGAACTCTTTGAGCTCTGAGAGCATTTCCTGGGGGTCAGTAATCGAATACACGCCTTTAAGGAGCATCGTCTGCAGCCTCTCGGTCTTGGGGGTAAATGAATAGAACTCAGTTGTGGTCTCTCTTAATAGGTCCTTGACCCGCTTATGCTGTTCCAGTGTGTTACATTGGATAGCATAGCGGTTCTCGCCTTTAAACACAAAATTTCCAACACCAATGACGTACTTACATAAATCTATTGTCTCGCTTTGGTGTGAGTAAGGATGGGTGGCACCTTTTCTTTGGGACGTTGCCTCTCCTGCTCTTGTTGCTGCTTCTGCTGTTGTTGCTGCTTCTGTTGTTTCGTCTGTTGTTGCTGCTTTTGTTGTTGTTGCTGCTGACCCTGCTGTTGTTTCTGCTGCGGCTGTTGTTGTGGCTGCTTTTGTTGCTGCGGCTGCTTCTGTTTCTGCTGCTGTTGATGTTGCTGCTTCTGTAGTTGCGGTTGTTGCTTTTGCCGCTTCTGCTGTTGTTGTTGCTCCTTCTTTTCCTGCGTCTGTTGCTGAGGCTGATTTAATTGTTGTTGATGCGGTTGCGGTCGGGAGGTTGTTGCTTGCTCTCTCTCCTTCTGCCGCATCACCGAAAGTCTGTCTACTACGGCCTTTAACATGGCACGAAGTACGCGCTCTTTCTTCTCGAGTTCACATAGCTCTTTCTCCGTAGACGAACTTGAAAATACGGTGAAGGGGTTCTTGTCCCCAGTGTAGTGACCTTCCCTACCCTCAGAAAGATAAGTAACTTTCACTTCCAGGGGGGATACTGATTTTTGCTGTTTTTGTTGTTGTTGCTGGGCTGCCTTTGATGTTGATGGTGACGGTGATAGCGCCCCTTTCCTCGCTTCGACTAGCAGCTTTTCAGTCATAAGGGTAAGGGAGGGGCGCTTAATTGGGTTGGGCCTTGCGCTAACCCTTGTCCGCCTTTTCATGACGGCGGCCGGTGTTGCGAAATCGGATGATAAATTATCCGATTCCGACTCTGTACGAGGTACGGGACTTCCCCCGCCATCCCCCTACATCTCCTCCTGCTACTTCTAGCTTACTTCAGAAGCAGCAGTAAGGAAAAAGGAAAACAAAAAAAAAAAGGGACGCACACGAAAAGCTTCCTCTCCCGACTGGGGATCCGAACCGGCGACCTTCCGATTGCGGGTCGGGCACTTTACCATTCCGCGAGCATTTCGCCTAAATGCGCACTTACATTGTTTTTTTTTATTTTCTTTTCCACTTTCGTCGAAACACTACCTTCTGCTTTACTGGTCTGTGATCAACTGAGACTGGGCTGTTCCATCAAATATCTGATTGTTGGGAGATATTTCCCGCTGTTTGCTAATCGTCTGCACATGCAATGACTTGGTGGTAGTGGTGGTAGTGGTAGTGGTGGTGGTAGTGGTGCAATGGTAATCATCACCGACTGTTAAGCGGAAGGTCTGTAGTTCAAGTCTGACCATAGCCAAGAAAAATTCCTATACGGAAAAAACCCATGCAACAACACCAGTTGTGAATGAGAGATGATCAAAAATGCTGACGAAGGATAACACTCGCAGTATAAGATCACTTCAAAATTCATACTCTGCGTGTGCATTTCCAATATAAGATCTTAATGGCATGGAATAAAGTTACTGTAAAAAAAAAAACTACAATCAACGCGACAAATTCAGTCGAATCTCTCGAATCCCAAGGCAACCACCCCCGGAGAGTAGTGAACGAACATCTTCGACACAAACCATCTGCACCCCGTCCAGGTTGTGTGACAAACATCAAAAGAGCGTAACTCTTGAACCTGCACGAATTATAAAAAAAAAAAAAAAAAAAAAAAAATGACTTTGTACCCGCTGTCCTCCAGGGATAGGAGTATTTCGTTTATAACTAGCACCCACAATTACGGTGATGCCACGTTTTACTTTGGCTGGTACCAGGCGAATTTCGAATGAATCAGCCTACTTGAAAGCATTTGTTTGATACAAAGTATTATACCATTAACCTCTAGTTTGCTTAATGCCTGGTGATGGCTAGTGGTTTTATGTTGTTCAAAGATCCTTCAATATCGAGGAAGGAAATCATGGTGAATTCTTTGTTGAAAAGTGATTTCTCAACGATTCCAACTAAAGTAAGTAGAACTGTCTACTGATTTCCCCTTGTAATAAGCATGTTGCGATTTCGAAAGCATAACTTTTTGTAGGTTTCCGCGAATGTACAGGTCCACCAGTCTTCCTAGCGTTTTAGGAAGAAAGGAATAGAGACTGATAGGTGTGTGGTCTTTTGCGGTTGTGTGGGAGGTTTTTCCTGCTTTTGATATAAATGTAACTCTCCAGGATAGTGGTACGTAGTCTAGACTGGATGAGAATAATACCAAAAGCCACGGTTCGAGAATGCCGTAAGCACGTTGCATTTTTTCCGGATATATTCCATCCGGACTTGTAGATTTTTACGGAAGAAAACTATTTACTGCCCATTGGAGTTTCATTTTGTTTACTACTTCCTTTGAAATGAACCGAAGACTAGGTATGAGTTTCTCAAAATTGTAGGTGCTACCTCGGCGTTGTCGGGAAAGTGTGGATTGAAAAAGAGATCTAGTGACTCTTCTTTGTCTACTTTCCTTTCTAACGGTACCATGATCAGCAGACCACCGTTGAGGTTTGGTTCCCTTTGCTGGTCTACTACTTGGGCAAGACTTTAGAAGGGCTTTGTTCATTGCTCCTGTACTTTTAATCGCCAGACGTTCAATGTCTGCATGCGACTTGGAATTACTTCATTGGGCGGGGTCAAGGGTGCCTTTAATGTAAGCCTCATATTTATCCCAGTTGATTCGTTTCCTAAAGGGTTTATTAGGTGGGATCTAAAAGTTTAAATGGAATGTAACGGTGATCAAAGAAGGAATTCTTTTCCGATACCGACCAGTTTGAAACCGAGATATTGGAAGAATTGGATACCAAAGTTATATCTGAAACTTCCTACCTATTTACAAATAACAAGGTCTGTTTCAATAATATAAGTAAGTAATACTTCACCTCTTTTGTTGATGTCGTTACTGCCCCAAATAGCATGATGAACATTCGCGTCGCGTCCTACAGGACCGGTCTTTTTGTCCATTCTGCCTCACTGACCATCCTTCTGATTGCTGGTAGTGGATGGTAGGGGCCCGATATCATAGTAGGCCAGATATGCTTGAGAGATCTATTAGCCTTCCTCACGGGAGACCTCTATTCTGGCAGAAGTGAGGTCAAAGGCGCTGTAATTACTTAAAATTTTAATATAAGTTTTTGCCAAAATACAGGTTCCAAGGGTACCTTCGCCGTTAGCGTGTAGCAGTTTATATTGCTTTGTCCTTAATCCGGCAATGCGATTATTGCTAATCCATGGCTCCTGCTTAAAGAGATTTGTAGATAGAAGTGAGATAGACGGATGATTGACATTTGAGTGTGTTCTATGAAATGGAAGTGGATTCAAAGGTTTGACATATTAATAGCCTTTTGTCTAAGGTATAAATATGCTGCTGCATTAGACCTTGTCGTGGAGCCAATAGTAATTTGTAATGTTTTTTGGGCTCTGAACACCCGCCTAGGCATACTTCCGTATGATTTTTCAGTCTTCATACGGAGAGAGTTTAAGAAACTGTATAATTTCGTGAGTTGTACGAGTACTTATCTGGCCCATTTAGTTGTTTTCTTTGTTGTTTACGTTACTAGTTTGAAAAATTTTAATAAACATGTCTGGAACATGTTTAAAACTTGCTAGTGAACATGTATCTGCATATTGCTGGCCAAAGAGGTTTTGTTGTCTGCTATCCGCTGTAAAAAAAGTTACATGTGACTTGATCATGAATAAATAAGTAACGCTCCCTTGATTTCATTAAGACTCTTGTAAGCCGCCCCGTTGCGATTCAATTAGAAGGCGCAGTTTTCATGTTAGACGTCTTCGCTCAGAGCTTTTTTTTTTTGTTTTTATTTTATTTTTTTAACTTTATTTCGTTTTCAATTTGAGTTACAATTACAAAATGTGCCAGTGTATACAAACAAAAAACAAGAAATAGTTAGGTACATACTGTTGCCCAAGTGGCAAGTGCTGGATGTACTATTAATACATACAGAAAAGAATTCATAATAAAATATTTTTGCTCAAGTAAACAACAAGGGATAAGCTACTTTAAGTATTAAAAGAACAAAATTCATTTATGAACAAATTATCAATGTCATGTATCATGTATAGTCAAAAGACCAAAGCCAATTACTAATACAACCCACAAATACATTTTTCACTCTCTCAAATCTTAGAGGATCAGGAAGTAAATTGAACATGAAGCGAGGTAAAAACGACCAAAGCGAGCTTTATGAACTGGAGGAACTGCTGCAAAATTTCTGGAATTGATTCGTAAATTATAGTAGTAAGTGTTACGAACTGCGCAAAAACCCGAATTTTGAAAAAAAATATTTTATATACTTTATATCAGATATGTCTTAACGGAACAGTTTTAAGGTTCCTGAACAAGTTAAAGCTTGGAGTTCTGCGATTTGCCGTGCATAGTATTCTAATTTCATGTTTTTGCTTTATCAATAAAGGCTAGGTTTTAGTAAAGTAAACACCGCCCCAACAAGTGATATCATATTCCAATTTGGATTTTAATAAACTATTATATACAAGTTTTAGAATATTTGGGGGGGTAATAAAGACCAAGATGGTACAGTTGTCTTACTACTCTGTTGGAATATTGTCGTAGATAATGTTGGTCCCAATTGAGATTGTTATCCAAGATTATTCCGAGGTATTTAAAGCTTTCAACACATTCAATCTTAAAACAATTATTGCAACATAAAGCTTGATCGTAAATGAAGAAAAATCATCTGCAATATCCGATATTCTTAAGCGGGTACAATTCTGGAAGTGGTAATATAACGGTAAATCAACAAAATTTGTATTATTAGTATTAAATACCATATATTTTTTTCGAATAGCACAAACCAAGAAAGTAAGCTACACAAAATCGAACCGATTGTTGAACATTTTATTTAACGTGATGAATTTAGTGTACAATCCTGGCAAAGATTTAGTTATTGATGAGTCTTTGGTACTATGGCGTGGTCGTCTTCACTTTCGGCAATATATAAAAAATAAAAAAAATAAATTTGGCGTAAAGTTATACGAATTATGCGAATCACAGGGGATGATACTACGCATACAAATTTATTGCGGAAAATCTGAAATTCGGACGGACCAGCAGAATCACAGTACTTCAGTTGTGTTTTCCCTTATGGACGGCTTTCTTGATATGGGTCATATTTTGTATATGGACAATTTTTACAACTCCGTATCACTAGCAAAAGAGTTAACATTGAGCTCGACTTATATTTGTGGAACTTTACGATCCAATCGTAAAGGTAATCCAAAAGAATTGGTCAATCAAAAACTGAAGAAGGGCGAGTACAGTTGGAAGCGATCCGAATCGGTCGTTATTTGTAAGTGGAGAGATAAAAGAGATGTACTAACCACATCAAATATGCACAAAGCTGAGATAGTTGAAGTTGATAACCGAAATGGACGAATCTCCAACAAACCCAATATTGTAAGGGATTACACAAAAGGTATGGCAGGTGTAGACCGTTCGGATCAAATGCTGTCCTACTATAGTGCTATGAGAAAAACTCTTCGGTGGTATAAAAAAATAGCTGTACACATCATAGAAATGGCTGTGCATAATGCATATATATTGTATTGTCAGCAACCGAACGCAGAAAAGAAAACATTTCTTCAATTTAGAGAAGAAGTTCTACAATATTGGCTAAATAGAAGCCAAGATGCAGTCATTCAATCTCATCAATCTACGTCAATCATACCCCAAGAACGAAGTTCCCTTCATTATCTTAATGCTATTCCTACCACACAACAAAAGAAAAACCCAACTCGCAAGTGTAGAGTTTGTGCAACGAAAAGCATTCGAAAGGAGACTCGATATTACTGTCCGAGCTGTCCTGATAAACCTCCATTATGTATTGGACTTTGTTACAAATCCTATCATGAAGATAAGGTATCATAAGTGATTTAGTTGCTATAAAATTTTGTTATAAATACACGATGAAGTTGATTTTTCGTGAAAGATTCTCTATAAGAAATTAAGTATTATTTTTGTAAAAAAATTTATTTGTAGTATTTTTCAAGTTTTTTACATATTTATATTATGTTTGTGGCAAAAAAAAAATTTGCTAATTCAAAAGCATGCATGTTATAATATATTCAAAGTAGGACGAGTATACTCGTCTTGGCAGTGCGGGATACCCGTCCTTGGCAGCGAATGGGTTAACCTTCAAATGGTAGAGCAAACAGGGAGTTCACATATATCAAAAACAAAATGGGGCCTAGAACTGATCCCCGTGGGACAGACTATACAATATTTTTTAGAGAGCTATAAGTATTTTTTAATCTCACCATTTGTTGACGGTTATTTAAGTATGAAGCAAACCAGCTATGTACAATATATTACCATGAAAACCAGAAAGTGAGAGTCTATTTAATAACATTGGGTGATCGACCATATCAAAAACTTTAGTCACATCTATAAAGAGAGATGCCGAAATATCAGAAGAATTTAAACTTTGGTATAACTCTCCTGTTAGTTTTAACAGAGCAGCTTCAGTAGACTTTACACTCCTGAATCAAAATTGGCAATCGCTAAGAAAATGAGTTCTTTTTTGATGAGTTAAAACCGTTAATAGCAACTGGATAAAGTTCCACATATTTTAACATTTTGCCATTGTCCTTCATTTTCTTAATACACAAATGCACAGATTGTGTGATGCGAACTCGAGTTCCAATAAAATTGGTCCATTGGTGTTCCATTTATCTCTGTGCCTTATATGATTTAACACATTGCTTTTAATGCAGAACACTTTGAACAATTTTGAAGTATTCAATATTCAACAGCTTATTTTATGGTTTTGAGTAATTTAAACTTAAATACTTGCAGATGTACATAGATACGTGCCTAAAGACTTTTGATATATTATTCGTAATCATGGAGTGAACTCATTTCTTTGACAACGAAATCAATAAAATGTCATTCAGTGCAGAACGAAACGATTTATTACCCTTGTTCTTTGACTCGGCGATAAATTGCAATAAATTTTCTTAAATACCAAACGGCAAAGTGGGTGTAAACCAATTAATCATTCTCCGTGATTCTCTTTTCACCCATGCTCTTGAGAGTTATTCGTAATAAAGTGCTTAGCATTCATTATCGTCAGCATCGTATTTTTTTTATTTGCTTCGATTTAGAAATACGATCTACGGAGTAGTTCATCATTCTTTCCTTCACGATTTATAATTGAAGGGAAAGAAGAAACTTCAGATAGGAAACTGATTTGATTGACAACCCGTTTCCTTAGACTAAAAAATCTGTGTCAATATTAAGTCAGGAGGAAGATGAAGGCCCCATAAAATCTAAAATCTTCTGCTTCTGATCTAAATCTACGATCTTCTGCATCTGATCCCCATTAAAGATTTGTTTATTTCCTGAAAGAAAAGTCCGAGGTCCATGTTTTTCAAAAGAGTTCAAGCTGAAACCAGAAAAAGAGTAAAAGTCCTGCGTTCACTTGTTTAGATATTCAAAGGGTTTTGCAGTTTCAGTTAGTAGTGCATCAGACAAGTGTTCCATATACACCAGAATAAAATAGGCGCGCGAAGAGTGAGATGAGAATTATTTTCGAAGCAGCAAGAATGATGCTTCACGGAAAACATCCTTAATACAATATAAATTCTGGGCGGAGGCGGTTAACAACGCTGTTTATATCTTAAACAGAACAGGATCAAGTCCTATTAAAGGCAAAAGTCCATATGATCTATGGTTTGGCAAGAAGACTGATATTCGAGAGCTTCGTATTTTTGGGAGCGAAGCTTTTGTACATAATCTAAAACAGAACCGGAGAAAGTCGGACCAAAAGTCAAAAAGAGGTTTTTTTGTGTTTTTTCCCATCTGAAAATAAGCTAGGAGTGGTACGAGATGTGATATTTGCCTCCTATGATAATAAATCAGCACAGACAGTAAGAGAGATGAACTATTTTGTGTGTCCCGAAGAATCGCACGAGGAATTAATCGCCAGGGCCAATGAGTCCGAAACTGAGGCTTGGAAGAAGGAAACAAGAGAAGGCCCCAAGAAGACTGACGAACATATATCTGTTGAAGGGGGGGATGCTGTCTTGAACATCCGAAGTTCAACCATCAAGGGCAGGCTAAAGAGCCGACAGAAAGTGGAAGGAGTAGTTAACCATTGCATCGAGAAAGCATGTGCTTTTGTTGCTGAATATTGTATTCGCCCAAGCTATAAGTCTGCAATAGCATCAGTTAACTGTTCTAAATGGAAACACGCCATGGATGATGAAATAAAATCCTTGGAAAAGAACAGCTCTTGGAAGCTGGTAAATTTACCTGAAAGCTAAAAAGTTGTTGATTGCAACGGTACAAAGCTTGATTGGTTGCACGAGGATTTAGTCAACGATTCAGAATCGACTATATCGAAACTATTAATTCGGTTGCGAAGTTTACGTCCATTCGTGCTATACTCAGCATTGCAGCGAAAGAAATGTTTTATTTGATGCAGTTTGATATCAAAACCGCCTTCCTTTATGGATCAATTATTGAAGAGATCCTAATGAAACAATCAAAGGGCTATGATGATGGTAGTGAACGAGTGTGAATGCTTTTGAAGTGTCTGTACGGGCTTAAACAAGCATTACGTTGCTGGAACGATACATTCACAAAATTGCTTAAGGTCTTTCATCTGTGTGCATTTGTCATCCAACATGAAGAACGAAATCTGATTTTGGCAACTTATATCGATGATGGTTTGGTGGTGGCAAAGAATGCCTTTCGTCAAGCAATTGGGAATTTGACGTGTCTGATTGCAACAAGGCCAGATATTTTATATGCGATTAACTGTACAAGTCGTTATATCGAATATCCAAAAGATATTCACATTAGTATGGTGACAAGAATCCTCAAATACATAAAGGGCCCAAAGTCTATGGTACTCGTATGTAGCATAATATTTATTGTAATGTAAATGAAGACTCCACTGTAGCTATTTACTTTGAACTCAGTCTTATTCGTATTCTTGTTTTCCGATTACCCTTTTATTTTTGTAGGCGTATATAAGCCATATATAGGTCAGTTCCTTTTCGGAGATTAATCGGTCGGTTATTTTTCATTTTATCTGAAAAACCATCTTCGATTTAAAAATACGATCTACGTCCATTATTCCTTCCTTCACGATTTAAAATGGAACGGAAGGAGGAAACTTTAGATAAAAATCTTAATTGATTGACAAGCCTATTCCTTGGAGTAAACAATCTGGGTCATTAATAATTCCAACAATTAATAAAAGAAGATGAAGTAAAAAAAAATGAAATCTACGATCATCTGCATCTGATGCCTTATATATGAAACCAAAATCATATTTAGAGATTATACAATATAATGAAAAGCCAACTGCAAAAGAAAAATGAACAAATATAGCTCAAAGGGTGAGATGGATAGGACATTTAGTAATAATAGATGGCTTAATAATTAAAAGGAACAGTCAGTGCTACTTCTAAAGGCAGGGGAGTATGACGCGGGTGAAAGATAAGACAAGATAAGGTGAAAAAAATGACAACACAAGAGCAAATGGAATGAAGATGCGTCGTACAAAAGGCTAAATCGTAGAATCGAACCACACAAAAAGATGAAAGATATTGACAAACAAACCTTTGAAAAGGGTCTTGGCGGAAACAAAATCAATAAACCACCCACCAAATATGTAGCCTAATTAAGGGCGGGAATCACCGGCGCGGCGCGGCGCCTTGCTAGGTGGGCAATAATGGTTTATGCATCTTCGAGGTAATCAAGCAGTTAACTTGGGTGTTATGGAATTATATACTGAGACTTGACTACTTCAAGAGTGAAATTTTGAGGGCGATTTTCAAGCTAACTTTTAACTAGAATTAAGGAAGCTTATTGAAACTCAAAATTGAACAGCGAGGTAGGGGCATTGGTGTTATAAGCGTTACGTCGCCAGCGGAAGAAAAATGAAATAATCCGGGAGGAACTACATACTCGTACTTTACATATATATTTTCTTTGGCGAAATATATATGTTGGTTAGGGGCCCATTCATTGAACGTTCATAGCAGTGAGACACGAATGATTCGCTTGACATGCGGATTAAATATAAATAATTTGTATTCGATTGTTGGGAGGGAATTTATGAATAAAGCACTGCTGGGAAGCTATAAAATAGGCACAGACAGCAAACAAGTAATTTAATTTACAAGAATGAAAATCAGTACAAAATAGATCCAGAGCAGACTAACATTAATATACAAATTCTTTCCTATCCCCTCGTTTTTCCGATCACTGCAAAGTAACAATTGGCATTAAAACTTGGAGCCCCTGTTGACAAAACGATTTTTTTTTATTTTTTAATTCTTTAGATTTTTATTTAAACATTGTTTATAACTAAAACCAGTCTTATGCGGACACTGTAAAACTAAAATAAAAGGTACAACTTAAACCCATGTTCTTCGACCGCTATACATATATAAAATTATAAATTATGTTATGATATTTTATGCTAAGAATATTTGTTTTTGCTGATAAAGCGAATTCGGCGTTAGCTTTTCAGTTGAATCGAAAGATTTAATCGAGTTCGTTACATTATTATCGCCTCGTTTTCTATATGTAGTGCATACAATGCATATTCATATAGAGAGGACAAGACCCTTTTCGGTTTCAATGATACAATTACTTTCCGTTAATTAATTTATTTAAATTACCTCACTGGCGCGAATACTCTAACGACTATGTTTTTTTACCCTTCGTTTTTTTGGAGTTGGAGCACTCAGATGTAAATACTGTATTGCCAGATACACAACTTAGATAGCGTTACAGCTCATGAAAAGCTAGAGTCAAGCTTCTTTTATTCACGTATGTAATGTGATGTTGTGTTCTATTATGTTTTTCACACAAGTTGATCTTACCCAAATACCAGCTTTAAACTATGATTTCTATGATTTAAGAAAATGAAAGTAAAAATTACTAGCAACTTAAACAAAATAAAAAAAATAGTTTATTTATTATACAATAAATTATTTTTAACTCATTTTAAACTTAACCATTGACTTCTTAAAAAAAAAAACTTGGAATGTTTGTTTCTTAAGTTTGTGTTCACACCAATTTAATTTAGTTTTTCGAAATTCGAATATATTTCGAAAAACGTTTCTTAATTAATGCTGCTTGAACAAAACAGAAGAATAATGACATAGATGTTCCCATCCATGGCTGCTGACTTGTATCACAAATATGTTTCAGAAAAGAAAACCGGTCATCCAGCACAAGGTGTGATTTTAAATTTCTCTGAATTGTTGAATCGTGGATGGTTATCGTTGTGATGACTTTTGATAAGTGAAAGCTAGAAAGTGCGGAACTACATCCTCAAGGTCCCGTGAAATAAAGATAATCCACAGCAAAAACGCTATTGCGTTAACGATTATCTATTATTATCGCGGAACTGTGTAGAAGTTAAGTTAGATAATGTGACTGAAAAATAGGTGTGTCCATTATGAGATGACCACAAGCGCATCCATCTCGCACTATATTATATCATCAACTTATAAAGGGCACTACTCAGCCATTGTCGATAAAAAAAATCCCTAAGCTTACAAAAAAAAAAAGAAATTATTACAATTTGACAATCTCTTATGACCCTTTTTTTCAAATTACAATTTATATTATATAACAATTTATATTATCGAACAGCGAATTGAAGAAACTTTTTTATAATGAAAACTTATAAAATATGAAAAATTCGTTGACACTTGATAGCGTTAGAAATTATTATTTCAATCATTTAACTTTAGAAGAACCTGAATGATAATTATCATAAAAACAAGAAAACCACATTTTTTTTCCCACAATTATCGTAACAAATAAATTCATCTTTTTTACATGAACAAGGGGTTTTTAGAATTTCTTCTCGAAAGCAAACTTCATTTTGCGATGTAAAGATAATTTTGACGCATACCAGGCATACTTGAACATTTCTGAAAAAAAAATAAAGAAGAAGGTTGATGATGTACGATTGATTTAATTTCAATACAATTGCCACGAGAATTCATTTCTCGATTTTATTCAATTAATTAATTAATTAACAATTAATTAATTAATTAACAATTAATTAATTAATTAACAATTCTGAACTTTTTTAATCAAATGTTTAACCAGTCTGTAAAAATAAACATCACAAGGTTGTACTAGTGGAGTACACTTTGCAGGTATTAATTTAGTAGCACAAATAGACATTTTCTCATCATCTTGGAAAATGTCATCATACATTTCGAATTTTGTATGTCCCCCTAAGAATCGATGAGAAAAAGAAAATTTTCTTTGCCCACGTAAAATTTGATGTTATACATTCCTCGAGAAAAGTAACATATAAAGATAAAGTGAGTTTTCCGGAATTTGAAAATGTGACCACAACATTCTTCTATTTTGTCATGTACTCATTAACCATCTTCTGAACCCTGGGTTGAAATGTACCTGTTTGCTCTTGCAAACAAACGAATACTTGAGTATTGTGCAGTGTATGAATGTCTAACTTTGTTCATATCCTTCCGGTGGACAAATACAGACTTCTGATAAAGTTCTATTGAAAATAGATTGATATTGACATCCTAAAAAATGAAAAAAAGAACCTTCAAAAAAATATAGTTTAAAGATAGGTTTTAAATATGTTTTTTCCTTCTTTATAAATTTGTATACAGAAGGTTTCTGCTGCAGCTAGCATATTTTCAGTGGACACGGTTGGACAAGAATACTTTCATAATATACTATTGCATTTTTCAGTAGCACTTTTGACTTATCACTGTACAAAGACGATTCAGAAATTGTATCGTCACATACTGACGAACCCGGAAGAACTTCACTTGTCGACATTTTTTCCAAAGTAAATCAACTTGAAATTATATATGAAACAAATAAGAAAACAAGTCTGATCGTAGCAAACTCCAAAAATAAACTAGCGAACTGTACATTTCACATATGTACATTAAAATCCGGCTGACGAAATCCAAGAACGTTTCTGGTACAGACGCTCAAGAGAACCTTTTTCTATTGTGTGAATCTTTGTAAAGACTCTATACTGTAGAAGTGTAGAGGCAAAAGAGGGAACTAAGATCAGGTCAAACGGATAAAATCCAAATGGAATGTTACGATTGTAAAAATTTGTATTCTGTAAATTCTTCATATTATTTTTGATACTTACAATATATGATAATATAAATAAATTGAAAAAAGGGTCATACGTAACAGATTATGAAATTGTAATAACTTGTCGTCTCTTTGTGAGTGAACAACATCATGACCATGTTCAAAATTACTCTGAGTACTGGGGTCATTTCCTTTGGTCAGGGTAGGTACAGAAAATCTAAAAACCCAAAGCAAATAGTGTGGCAACCTTTGCACCCACAACGCGTGAGAGTTTGCTGTGGATTTTGGGGTTGCTGTATAATTGAATATCATTTACGAAAATAATGAAGCTGTTGCGACCCTGCGAGCCAAATGATGTCATTGAAAGATATTGAAATAGTGCTGTAGACGTTGACAACGTTTATTTTCAGTAGGACGATGCCAGAAACCCCATAACTGGTAGAACAAATATTCTACTACGTAAGTGGCGTAATTGGCCTTTGAGTTCGTGCAATTTAACACCAGTAGCCTTTTTCTTTAGAGTTACGATAAAATATATGTCAATGCTTCACCATTGGTTCTTGCGGTAAAATAATTTATTAGAGCAGTGGTCAAACATTTTATAAAAGAAAAATAACGTATTGGCCGCCATTTGAGTGATAATATGTATGTACTTATACTCACCAATTTTGAATAAAAATGTTTTTTCTATTGATCTATAATGACGCCATTCAATGGCACCCTTTATCTTTTAACAAAGCCATATATGTATATTATATCTCTTGCAATTTTGCTACAGTAATACTAGCTCTAGAGATAAACCATTGCATTATTTCGAAATTCAGCTTTTATCTGTTAATGAAAACATCCACATTTTCCATAAAAACGTTTGCTTCCTTCCAGTGTTTTCAAATGCAAAGGTAGGATAGCAACTTCTACAAATGTATTCTTCTTTTAAAATGATACTGCTTTGTTCGCTAGCCTTTTGACTAATCGTTAAACTGAATCTTAGTACCCTCCCGTCCGAGTTATACGCCGTTCTGATGTGCATCAAACTAAATTTAGAGACTGGCATAAGAGGTGTAACCATTGAAATACTCTCAGACAGTCAAGCAGCGCTCAAGCGTTGGGCTCGTATAGTACGAACTCGAAATCCATTAAGGAATGCCACGATGCCCTGTAGGACCTAGCCAAGAGAAACAAGGTCAAACTCTGGTGGGTGCCAGGGCACAAGGGCATTAAGGGCAACGAAATCGCCGACCTACTCGCTGGAAAAGGTTCAAGGGAAAGCTACAAAGGTGCCGAACCTTTCTGCGGTCAAGTCGAAGATTAACTTTCTTTTAGAAAACTAGGAAAAATCGCAACATCTGCACTTTTAAAACAGCGTTCAAAAGCTCCGACCATTGAAAAGATTTATATGGCCGCTTAAAAGAGTGTGCTATTTCTCTTGGACCGGTATGCCGCTACAGTACCTTTCAACAAAATAGTTTTTTTACAACATTCCAATTAAAATGCACCTGGGTGAACACCCAAGACTAAAATGATACTTTGTTAATGGCTTTTGTTGCGTTTTGTAGAGCACCTTTGCCTTTTTCTTTGCCTGCTCATTCTTGCTATTTAGGAACATATTCTGCGATTTGAGAGAAATAACTCACTGGCAGGCACATTCAATGTAGATACAACCCAGGTGGTAATGGGGTCTTTAAAAGATCAAATTCTTATTTTATAAATGAAATAATAGCATTCCCCTGTTAGACGGACTTTTTTTATATGACGGAAAATTTAATTTACTTTTAGCTTGCTTCAACTTCCTTTCAATTCGCTGAATTTAAAATTTCGTCCTTTATTCTGAGGGTGTAACAGCATTTAAAATGAAGGCCTGGGAAGTTAAAGCAATTCGTGTTATATTTGATTTGCAATGGAACACGTACATATATAGAAGTTTTAATTTGTTAATTAAGTTGTCTTTCGAGAGCCAGCAAACTGATAGCAGTATATTGTACTGCAACCAGGAATTCAGAAATCCGGTTGGGGTTGGTGTACACTATACTCGTAGTACACATCACTTCTGCTGTTGTTTTCTTTTGTCTACATGAACTGAGCTTTATACCTTTGGGCCACTGTACAGCAGTACTAGGCATGCAAGCAACCCCTAGCTGTGCTTGTATGTGTCTGTTGCCCAAAGCGGTCTATGAGCCAATTAAACAAGCCAACATTTTCAACGAATCTCTGTTGCGATTTGGCAATCGTCCACGTCTTTCTCGTTTTCCTCCTCCAACCTTCTGGGAAATGCTCATACCAAAACTCATATGTATGTATGTATGTATCATCTCTTTGAAAGCCGACAGCGGATTAAACAAATGATCTGGGTAATAATGAGTAGACCACACACAGCCTGATGGCAACTGCCCCCAATATACACGCTATGACTCAGAATACAGCAGTTGTCGATGCAGTATGTATGTATGTGACTTTGGCGCTTTTGGGCTAGTTTTGTCTATATACACCCCAATGTTCATATAATATGCACATTCAGAGCTGCAGTATACTTTCTTCTCAAAGATAAGGTGACAACAGAGTGTTATAGTTAATAAGCCTAGTCCGCAAATAAAAGTGCAATCTTTTGTGAGAGTGTATATTCTACTACAAAAAATCCTGCGTCAAGCCGAATCGAAAATTCAAATTGAGATTTGAGGCGGAAGTAAAGCTAAAAATAGTGCAGAGCCAGTAAAAAATACAAGGTCACTGTTGATGAGTTGCGACTTCGATGAAGTCTGCGACTTGGATTAACCTTCACATGAACAACAATTTTAATTTACTTACACGAACAGTATATACCGGGGTAGATAAAAAATAATCTCATATATTTTGTAGGAGCTTTCATTTAAGCTTGCAAATTTGTTACTTTGAGGAGTTGAATGCATTTGAAAAATAAAATACACGAATACCATAACAATAACTCATGGCACTCCATAATTATCATCCAATAAATAAATTTCTTTCAAAACGAAGTCGTTCAAATCAAATCTGAGTACGCATTTGAAATTCTTGCAAGTTTGAAATCGTGTAATGTTGAGAAATGTTGGCATTGAGTACCTAAGTGTTTTGTTAAATTTTGTTCAAAAATTCAGAATGTGGGAAATGATTTCGAATACTTTTCTTCACCAGCTGTTTCTAGGTTTGTATTAATTAATTAATGACTTCTGACACAGTAATAATTTTGCTGATAGGCTGTCATTTCATTAGCGGCAACGATATTTTGTAAGACTTTTGCAAGAAGTCAGCTCCGATTTGGAGTCGGATTTAGATGAAGTTGTTGCAGATGGTGTGTGTGATGAAAACTTTTTACCTGCAAAAGCAACCACTAATAGTGATGTTGAACGAAATAATCTGGAAGTAGAGCTGAATGATGTCACGGGTTCTCAGGCGGATGAAGAACAGATATTGGGAGGCGAAGTTTTAGGCGGGAACATCGAGGCACATGATCCTGAAGAAGAAGATGTGAGTGAAGTTTCAGGTAATTTGTTGGTGGAGAAGGATGGAACCAAGTGGTGCAAGACTCTACGAAATCTTCATCGTAAAGCGGTACATAACATTTTTCGAGTCAGTTTATAAGTAGGACCAAATCCAGCTACCAAAAGCCTAATAATTGTTAACAGTAGATAGGTCTTGTATCTTGAGTAATGCAATTCAGGACATCATTTGCAAGCACACGAACAGAAAAGCTAGAAGTGAATATAGTAAGTGGAATGCTCAAAATCCCATCTAGTGATGGGCCATCTAGTGTTTTTTTTTCGAATCATAGGTTATTTTGACACTGACAGCTGATTCCCACTTGAAATCTTGACAGAAAGTCAGTATCATACCTCCGCTGCACGAAATGAGTCGCTTTACGGTTGAACAACGTTGGGAAATATAGAAAACTTATTTCCAAAGTGAGTGCTGTATAGCCCAAACAGCGCGTTTTTTTAAAAATAAGTTTTGGCGGAAATGAAGCACCAATCGCGACTGCTGTACGCAAGTTTGTGCAAAAAGTTCGTGAGACTGGTATGCTAGTGGACAACACTCATGGTCCCCGTCGTCACACGATGCGCACAGATGAGAATGTGGCTTATGTGGCCGAGAGTGTGAGACTCAATTCCGAACTAGCCTGAGGAGAATTCTGCACAAAGATCTCGGATTATTCGCTTACAAGGTCTAATTGACTCAGCAATTGCAGGCGCGCGACCATCCACTTCGTTATCGCTTCGCAGTCTGGGCCTAAGAGCAGCGACTTTGGGCGAAAAATCATATTTTCTGGCGAGGCGCATTCTCATGTCAACGGCTACATTAACAAACAAAATTGCATCTGAGGCTCCAAAAAAATCGCATGTTATTGTCGACAAGCCAATGCGTCCACAGAGAGTAACAGTTTGGTGCGGATTGTGGAGTTCTGGCATCATTGGACCATTTTATTTCAAAAATGAGGCTGAGAACAACATTTCGATCAACGGTGGGCGTTACAGAACCATGTTTACCAACTTTTTTTTTACTGAAATTCAAGACATGGATTTGGGTGACCTCTGGTTCATGCAGGATGGCGCGCCAAGCCACACAGCCCATCGATGTTGTGCGCACAAAATTCCAAATAACAAAATAGCGTTGTTAATTGGCCGCCTCGGAGCTGCGATTTGATCGCTTTGGACTTTTTTTTTGGAAGGAACCGTGAGGGACCGATATTATTATAATAATACGGAAATGATTCAAGCACTTTAGGCCAATATCATCCAAGCAACCCGTGAGCTACAGCCCGAAACCATCAAGGTCTTGGAAAATTGGGGTGACAGAATGCGCTACTGCGAAGCCGGCGGGTGCAGAACGACATTGTGTTTCATAATCAATAAGAATATTTGTTTTTACTAATAAAATCTTAATACATGGGAATAATTCAATTTTGTTCATTTTATTGCATTTTTAAAAAGAAACATGTATTTGGCCCACCCCGTACTTAATCAGGAAGAATTTGCGGGTTATTTAGGTATTTTGCTAGTCATGGGCTGTCATGGGTCCAATTATGAAACAGTGAATGAAATGTGGAAAAATAACGCTTTTTCACTTTATAAAGCAATAATGTCGGTTAGGCGCTTCAGAGCCATTTCCAGGTTCATTTGGTTTGATTCGGAGCAGCTCAGATCGCCACTGACAAAGCGGTTCCTATTGCAGATATCTTTGTCTTGATCAATGCCAACCTAAAGCACAATTTCATGCCATCTGAGCCAATCACAATAAGCAAGCAATTATTTCGATATAGCGGACACACAAAGTTTACCCAATATATGCCGATCAAGCCAGCCAATATGAGATCGAACTATGGTGGGCTTGTGATTCCGCTACATCGTACCCCCTAATTGACAAATATACACTGGGAAGGTGGGTGGTGTGAGAGATGTAAATCAAGCCGATAAAATTGTAAAACAGCATAAATACAAAAATACAGGTCGAAATGTGACCATGGACAATTTTTTTACCACCCTTTCATGGGCTAATGAACTAATTGGTTGGAAAACGCCAGTTGTGGAAACCCTAAAGAATAAATTCAAGCCCGCGAAAAGCTGAATGGTTTTGCCTTCCGAGTTTGGATTCAGCCATTTCATCGTGGTAAATCCGTTTCCGGACCAGAACAGAAACCGGATATAATCCACTACTACAATCATACTAAAGGTGGAGTGGACACCATGGACAAAATATACACAACGAAAAGAGAGACATATACTCGTAGATGGTCGTTGGCTTTGTTCTATAATTTGTTGGATTCAGCGGGGCTTGCGGGTTATATAATTTACTCTATAAATAATCCACAAGGCACAGCAGCTGTGAAACAAAGTCGGATACGTAAGTTCTTGGAGAGATTAGGGGAGAACTTGCGTATCCCTCTGATCAAAAAGAGAGCAAAAAATCCAAGAGTAACGGGTGTATTTGCTATACGAAGTGCTATGGAGTGTACATATTTTAGGTCATTCGATTGGTGCATTAAATTTTGCTGATGAGACGTTTATTTCAGATGACGCCGACGATCGAGATTCTAGTGGTCGCTTACAACAAAAGGGTACATAATGCATAAAACCGATATACGTACAACACAGTCTGAACCAGACAAAATGTGAACATGGAGGAACATTCCTTAAATAATTTCTTTTAACATATTCTCAGTGCTACAAAAAAATTAGTCACTGAGTCGGGGTGGCATCAACATTTAATCAAAAGTCGCGGAAATATTGGAAAAAGAAAATTAAAATATCTACCCTTGTAGATCCTGTTCATGTGAAGGTTAGATTCGTTTTGGACGAACAACAGCAGGTAGAAATAATTACTGCTCTTTAGGCTTGAGGGAAAATTGGCCCAATTATTAAGGTCACTCTTGAAACTAAACCGCTATTTCTTTATAGATCGTATTAAAGGCTATAAGACCGCAGGGAAGAGTATTCGGCTTTAACTCTGAAGTTGAGAGAAAACAACAGACATGAATGTGAAGCTTGAATAACATACCCCTCTTCCCATCTATTTCAGGTCCTT
Source organism: Merodon equestris (assembly GCA_958301585.1). Lineage (NCBI taxonomy): Eukaryota > Metazoa > Arthropoda > Insecta > Diptera > Syrphidae > Merodon > Merodon equestris. Next base: position 152,370,570 of record OY284413.1, on the reverse strand, counting down.
CTCTTTTCAAGAGATTGTCGATGAAACGATATACTACTCATACTACCCCCGCTGGAAAATAAATTAAGAAAACTCAAATTTGTGGCAAGGTGGCTGTGTGTCTCTTTATATTTGGAGTTAAGAATATTTGTATGTCATACATAACAGATGTGAGACGTGAGATGTCACATTTGCAGCATGTCTAATCGGTGATGATGATAAGCTTTATAGTTAATTAAAATTCCTTTTCTGATATTTTGTGCCAGTTTGCTTAGCTGAATGAGAATGCTTTTAAACTATATGTATACTTCTGGTCGAAGGAGGTAAACATTTTGTATATTGGAGGGATATACATACATATATGTGTATCCCTCTAAAGGTATGTACATACTTCTGAATATTTCCTTTCAGTGTGGCTTTTGGTTGAGAAAAAGCTAAATGATTATAAAGAGAAATGTTGGGATTTAGGCAGATTTAGAAATCTATTAATATATTTCCCATTTACCAGCCATCCTCCAAGTGATTTCCTGAATGTTTGGTTTTTTCTTTTTCACATACTGTTCTTTTTCATCGATTAAGTCAGACGTACTCTTATTAATTGCCTACTTAAGCACGCATTCATTCTCTGCGTACAATCCCAAATAAATCCATTCACTTTACAACTAAAACAAAAGCACGATCTTTACCTAATGACTGTTCAAAATTCCACCACCCAATTTCTCATCGAGACTATGAGCAGTCCGGTCCCCTGACTATACTCGTAAACTCATCCAAAGTTTTCCCGCACCTCGTGCAATAATGGAAGTGTATTTTTTTTGCTCCTTGCTCTAATACTTGAACTTTCGCCTTCTATTTCCCTGTTTTGATCTTGTGCAAACCAACCTTTTTCGGGTTTTTTATCAAGTAATTTGGTTGCTCTCGGTAGAGTCTGCTGATTGCCAATTTGTTGTTGGTGAGATTGGTGGGTCTCCGATTTCTTCCTAAAGCAACTGGCTTGTAGGGTTACTGCGGGGTCCTTGACATTAAGTGTTTTATATTTCACTGTGATTCTCTGTTAAGATTTCATTTAGTTCACATGTTGATCAACGTTAGCGATGGCGGATATCACTTCCTGAAGGCATTATTTTTTTGGTCTAGAGCCTTCAACCCCAGAAAGATAATCTATGTCTGCGAGACGTATGGCGCTCAACAAAACCGTTATATCCCTTTGGCTGCAAACCGCATCGGGTTGGTTACTTAAACTAACTCAATCGGCCGTCTGAGCTTATCTGTGACGGCAGTGGCACGACGGTGAGTACCTGTGGTAACCAGTTATAGCTATGTCGTACATTTGGGAGACGTAAGATTATCTTTTATGTAACTTTTGCGAGATATTTGAATAATTTTGGTGAAGAATCCGTTTTTTTATTATTTACAGATACGTTTTATTATTTTTGGTGATGGTTATAATTTTGCCGATATGACAAACCAAGGAGTGTTGAGTTATAATGAAATAGAAGATTTGTTGATGGAAAATGAAGAAGTTACATATATCGTCAGAATGTGAAAGTGATTGTAAGGACTACCTCTTAGAAGCCGAGGTGCAGAGTGACACTGAAGACGAATTTATTGACGAAGCTGAGGAAGTACCGGACTGCTCTGATGACGAACAATAAGCGTTAGAAGAAAACTCAACTTCATCTTCAGACGCCCGCATAATTATTCCTTCTAAGCGCAAACTAAGAGGTCGCAACAAGAACTGCTGGACCACAATCAAAGCCAAAAATCACGACCGAAACTCTGCAGTAAATATTGTTCAATCAAGAGAGGACCCCTTGTTATGTTTTAAATTATTTATAACAGATGAAATAGTAAATAAAATAATGAAATGGACAAGCACAGAAATTTCTCTCAAATGAAAGGAAAAAGAAGATAAAGACAAAGAAACTAGAATTGAGACTACGACGTTTAGTGCTACTTTTAGGGACACCAATGAAATTGAAATTTGTGCGTTTATTGGGATCCTAACATTATCTGCTGCTATGAAAGATAATCACCTTTTAACAGAAAAACTTTTTAATAGCTATTTTTCGGGAACGGTTTATGTAACCTTTATGAGTCGTGACAAATTCTACTTTCTAATCAGATGTATGCGCATGGATGATAAATCACTACGTCCATCGCTCAGATCTAAGGATCCATTTATACCTATTAGAAAAGATTGGACCATGTTTATAAATAAGTGTTGGATCAATTACACACCGGGATCACATCTAACCATTGACGAGCGGGGAAGATGCCCTTTTATGATGTATGTACATTCCGAACAAAATAAGTATGGAATAAAAATTCAAATGATGTGTGACAGCGGCACAAAGTACATGGTTAATGCTATTCCGTACATCGGAAAGGCAACCAATACCAACGGTATTCCTCAAGGTAATACTATATCAAAGCGCTTTCAAAGCCTGTGTATTGTACAAATCGTAATATCACCTGCGACAATTGGTTTACTTCTGTGCCCTTGGTTAAATCCTTACTTCAGCAACCTTATAATCTTACGCTGGTGGGCACCATACGATCTAACAAACAAGAGGTTGCAGAACTAATGAAAAATATGCGATCACGTCCTGTAGGCAGTTCAATATTTTGTTACGAGGGTCCTTTGACACGTGTGTCATATAAACCAAAGCCATCTAAAAATGGTATATTTGCCGTCATCTTGCGATGAAGAAGGTACAATTAACCAAATAACTGGAAAACCAGAAATTATTATGTACTATAATCAAACAAAGAAAGGTGTCGACACATTCGACCAAATGTGCTCGTCAATGATATGTTCCAGAAAAACAAACATGTGGCCAATGACAGTACTTTATGGAATTTTCAACATGGCTTTCGTTAACTCATATGTCATTTACTGTCACAAAATCCTATCAAGGAATGAAAAGCCTCTCAGCCGCAAACATTTTATGAAAAAAATAAGTACAGATCTTCAACTCATATGGAAAAAGGCTAGATGCTCCTACTTTGAAGAGGACTCTTCGCAAAACTATTTCGGAACTGCTGCCAAACGCTAATGAAGATAGTGTTCAGATAAATGAAGAAGAGCCTGCTACAAAAAAGAGGAGATATTGATCGTACTGTCCATCAAAAATTCGAAGAATGTTTAAACTATCATGTGTAATAAGCAAATAAGCGGCTTGCGGCGAACATAAAAATGACGTATGCCATTCGTGCATTTAATTTAATCCGCATGCGATTAAAATTATTACGACTTATTATTAGACTTGTTTTAAACCAAAAAATTCAAACTAGACAACTATTGACCCATAAATTCAAGTCGAATGTTCCTTTAAAGAATAAGTTATGTTTTTATGTTGATTTGTAATGGAGCTTACATTTTTTGTTTTTATTGTTTAAATTAATATTTATTTGTACTGAATTATTGATTCATTTCTCTGTATATGAACTACATTTATAAATAAAACATTAATATTTGATGAAAGGTTCATGGCTTCTATTAAATACTCTAATAAAATACCATACGTCTCTGAGACGCATGATTATCTTTTACGCCATAAAAAATATGATTATCATCTAGGGTTAAAATGTTAACACTGTACTTGATTGTTTTAATCGTGAAACTCATTTTGATCAGCGATTTCGAAAAACAGTGGATATTTTTATATCGCGAGCACGTACTAAGAGTGCTTCGCTTCCTGCCTCCTTTCATCGTGCATCTTGATGTGGTTACGGCTATCACGGTAGCACCTAAGCGAGACTACCTTATATTACTCGCGAAAAAATATACTCGCAACTACCTTGGGCGCCAATCAAAAACTCCGACTCGGAATTTATTTTAAAAAAATGTATAGTCTCTAGTGTTGAATTTTAGCAAAGTTGCTTGTCACTTATACCGATTCAGTCCATCAAATTTATTTGACCAACAAATCGCAATGCTTGTATTATGATATTCTGTAATATTTCATGAACATGTAATGTCACACTGTAGGTCAACTGGAAGATGCATATCTTTCATTGAAATTTATATAACGGAAGCGAACCAACCACTAAATTTAATGAAGTATCTTGACTGTAAACCCAAATAATGTTTTCCCGGGCTTGCGCAGGGGGATGAAAACTGTAGGCTAAAATGTCACATATCCTAAGCAATTTAGGTGTTGCAGCGGTATGTTAATTTGTTACCACTTCACGATTCGAATAAGGAACTTCTTAAATCAATGATATACTATTCCTCAACAACCAAAGCATTCTTAGGTTTGACAAAGTTGGATTTGTTCGATGAACAGTCTGAAAATTTATTGTAAGCTCTTTGCTTGTCTGCAAAACCATACTGGTTTTTACTCCTTAGGAAAATTACCTATGATTATGGTAGAAACCATATTTGATTTTGCCTTTGTTAAAAATGTTAGTTATTGTAATGTAGATGAGAAGTTCACTTTAACTACCATTTCTGTAGTTTTATTTAAGTCATTAAGTTTTTTAATATATACAGAGAAAGGGGTTCTGGTGTGCAACTCGTATACGTAATTTACAGACTTCCCGTTTGTTATCCTTAACGACTGGAGAGATCAGTGTACCTAAGATGTTTGGGATAGCACCAATGCAGTTACATCAACACCCTGGCAGTACATTGGCCTAGTATTCGTGGCCTGAGAGCTCCACTAGATTGCCAAAACCCCCAACATAAAAACAAAAAAATTAAAATAAAATCGAAACAACATACGCAGGCCTATTATTTTGAAATTCTCCAATGTTTTTGCAGTTTCCTTAATCGGAATATATTTAACCAAAAGTAATGAGCTATTCATTACGCAATTGTGTGTCGAATCAAACTTTGTAATTTATTCATAATATGCGCAAAACAGAAAAAAATTCTCGATTATAAAATTTTAGTAACTTTTTAGCATAATCTCTGGTTGTATTTCTTCTTTTTAGATAAATTAGGGATGAGTTTTTCCAGAAAGCACGGGCTTAGATTAGCTCTTTTCAATGGCGCACTCACAGTTTGTTACGAACTTTTTCACCTGTGTACACCACCTAAGATGTGCTATCATAAACTTTTACGTATGAAGTATATGACTTAAGAATTAAACTTAGTCTTAGGCCTTTGATATTTTACCAAGGCGAACACCTGTCCATTAACCAGTGCCATATGCCTTCCATACTTGGAAGGATTAGAATAACTTTAAGTTAGACCAAATTTAATACGCGGAACAAAATATATTGATATGGGGCTAAAAGATATGCTGCGATGAAAAAAGGCAAATGGAAGGAAGGATGAAAGAGCTCTAACAACCGACACACGATACCTTCGAGCTACATATGTACCCCTGCAGGGTTCGTCACCTACATAAGTACGCATAGTCCTCCACATATATTCACTCCTCTTCGTTTATTTCATTTATTTATATACTTTTACAATATATAACTATGTATGTACTGAGGGTAGGCGAAGAATGTTGATAGAAGCCATGTGGCAATCCCCCCTGGCGTTTGTCAATAGGGAAATATTCTTCGTTACTTTGTAGGAGACTTGTGTTCAGTATAATCCCGGCATTTGAGGTATCGTATTAATTTACAAATGTTAGCAGTATAAGCTGCGATAGCTTTAGGCAGGATGTTTACGAGCATTTACAAAAGGTGAAGCGGCAAATGTTATCCCATTGGTGGCATTTGGAAATAGCAATGTTATTTTTGGTAATGACTGAACCACAAGTTAATCTGCACTGGTTTGTATAAATCTCACATACTGAAAATGCCCACAAATTGAACAAAAATACATTATTTTTATATATTGTCTTCTTTTTTTTTATTCTTACTTTTATTATAAAACAGAATACATGTTATTTAACAATTTTAGCCAAAAAACAACAACAAAGCATAAAAGAGGTTAAAGAAAAAAGGAAAATGTACTCCAAGTGGTTTTTAATCTGTTCATAATATTAGGAGCGCATATAGTAACATAAATATTTTTTGGTTAAATTTGAAAAAAAAAAATTATAATTTAATAAACAAAAAATTAATATTTCTTATTATATCTCTTATTTGTTAATACCGCCAAACAACGACTTGGCATAGAGTCAACAGGCTTCCTTAACGACACTCCAAAGCTGATGTTTGTTTGTTGGTTTCGCATCGACAACATATTTTATGACATCATATCATATATTTTCGATGGAATTCAAGTCGGTGGACCGTGGTGGAAACTCCAAAACCTCAATCTCTTTGGCACGAGCCCAATCTTTTGCCTTCTTGCTGGTGTACTTTGGGTTGTTGTCTTGTAGAAATACCTATTTCAGCCTGTAGGTGCTTCCTTGTTAAGCGTGGGGCCGTGTGTGGGCTTCTAGCGAAAAGTTTGTTTTCCATAATCTTCTTTTAGCAGTAACTGCACTTATTGGGAGTTGATGCTCATTTAGCATAACCTTGGAAGATGCACCTGAAATCTTTTTAGAAAATCATACAATCAACCTAAAATCATTTTCGGTGGTTTTGCGTTTTGGACCCCGCGTTTCTGGCTTTTCTTCAAAATTCAGTGCATTCGCTATTGTAGAAATACCATATCAAAGAGTTTTTTGCATCTCTTTATATGTTTTTCTCATTTTGCGCAGATTAATGATAAGCTCCCGATTTTCTGAGCTAGTGTGTTTTTCTCGACACATTTGTAATCAGTACTTGAAAAAAATTATCGGAGAATCATTCAATAATATTCTAAAAATAAAATAGATATGTTTTCCCACTCCTTGACAATGATAATAATTTATATTTTTTCACTTTTAAAGTAAGCACTCCTATTATTGTGAACACAACTTCTTCACAGGCTTTCACTTAACGAATGAAATATAGCAGCATGCAGATAAAGCTGCGCTTCTTTTTTTATCGAGATCGCTTCTTTAGAACCGTTAAAATACATTCATATGAGTAAACACAGGCTATGGGAACAAATGTTCACCAGAAAATGACTTTAAGTCATTTTAACTGGGCGTTCCTATTATTATGAAAACAACTGTATGTTTTTAAATGTAATACGTAGCATCGGTATTCTGATAAATCTACAAGAGGCCACTTATCACTATTAGTTTTTCACACCCCCGGACCGGGATTATCTGGTTTGTATACGATTTATTCTCCACCCTGTGGTTTTACACTATTTCCCGCTTCAATCAAGACACCATTGACAGGGTTTTCCAAGCCGGGGATTCTCTTAGAAAATAAATTATTTGTTTAGAACCTCCCAAAATGAATCAACAGAGGCCTTTGCTATAGTCTTCAAATTGCTTGTTTTGATTGTGTTCCTTGAGCCATGGAAAGAGATAGAAGTCATAGGGAGCTAGATTAGTTCAAGATGTTTCTTGAATGGCAGTCTTCGCATTTGCATTTTTGCGAGCCAGTGCTTTGACTTGATGAAATAGCACAACAATTTGCGTAGTAAAATCCCGAAATAGAGCTCTCTTTTCAAATAATTTACTATAATTATTCCTTCAACGTCCCAAAAAACGAATGCCATAACCTTTGCCATCAAACTTGATACTTTCAATTCCTTTGGAGTCAGTGTGTAGGCCCGCTACCAAGTCACCGATTATTGTTTGGTTTCAGGATTAATATGTTGGAACCACATCTCGTCGGTGTCCACGAAAAGTAACAAAAACATTGCCATCGAAATGTCAACTCGTTGTTTCTTTTGCTTATTGGTTAACGTTCTCGGTATCCAACGCGCAGAGATCTTTTTAATATGCAATTTGTTCGCAAGGATTCTTTAAAAGCTGCCATATGAGTTCCCTGTGACCTCAGCTACGAGGATGATCTGAAATGTTTCCGACCTAACAGAGACATTTTTTTCTTAAAATTTATTTTTATTTTTCTACATAGTCTCCTTGTAACTCTACAAACTTCTCCCAGCTATGTTCCCATCTCTCTAACCCGTCTAAATAGTACTCGGCGTTTTTCTCTACAAAACAACTGTTTACGAAGATGATTGCCTCCTCATTTGACGAAAATCTCTGTCCTCCGAGTCCTCCGAGACGATGCGTTGTTTTGGTGAAACAGGATTTCCTTTTTCCGCAAATGTGGCCATTTTTCTGCAATTTTTGCTCTAGTAATGATGCATAGTATGCTCCTGTAATGGTTTTTCGTTTTTGAAGATAATCGATTAAAATAACTCCACGACTATCTCAAAAAACAATCACCATTACGTTTCCAGCCGAAAAAAAACAGTTTTCCCTTTTTCGGAGCCGATCCCCCCTTTACAGTCCACTGTTTTGACTTTATTTATATTTCGGGCGTATAATGGTGTATCCAAGTTCCATCGACAGAAATTAATCGGCATCAAAACTGCAATTTGATAACGGCCGATTGTTATTACGACTTTGGGAATTGTGATGGGAGGAAATAGTAACATTCTTCAGAATCGACGGACGGCTATCTAAAGTAATCCCGTATTTCTCCCAAAAATCAAACAACTATTTTACATTTTTTATTTACTCTTTAAATTAAGTCCTTTTAGTCTCAACTCAAGTTTTACAATAATTTTAGAGGAAGGAAACTATACAAATTGAAGCGACATTCAAACCGAAAATTAAATTCTTTAAAACTTTGGTATAAAAGCTGAAATGAAGGTGCCTGTGTTTGTTACATGAGCTCGAATGTTTTCGTGGTGAATAACTAATTCTTTCTACAAAATACTCAAACATGTTCCGCCTCGGTGTAAATAGCTTATTTTTACCATAAATATCCCAGGAGTATAAAAATGTCCACAGTTCTGAATAAATTATAGAAGCTAGCTTAGCATATAAAGGGTCCGCCATCTAACGTTTTTTTTTTCAAGTAGTGCTTATTTCGTGAATGGTAACACTTAGCTCATGTCTGATTTGACAGATAATTAGTTTTATCCTTCCGCTGAACGAATATGGTTGTGTATACGCTTGAACAACGCTTCGCTAAGTGGGCCTGCGATCGACTTACAGAAGATGCAGATTTTGCCAAAAAAATCATCTTTTCAGATGAAGCTCATTTTGATCTTGGCGGTATGTAAACAAGCAAAATTGTCGCACTTGGGGCACAGAAAACCCGCACGCATACATTGAAAAGCCGGTGCACCCAAAACGAGCCACTGTTTGGTGCGGATTTTGGTCCAGAGGCATAATTGGGCCATTTTTCTTCGAAAATGAGCAAGGAGTGGCCGTTACAGTCAATGGCGATCGTTATCGGGCCATGTTGAACGAATTTTTGTTCACAAAAATTGAAGAGGAGGATATTGGCAACATTTGGTTTCAACAGGAAGGCGCTACGTGCCACACAGCCGAAGCTACACTCGATGTTTTGCGCCCTGTTTTTGAAGATCGCATTATCAGCCGCAGAGCTGATGTCGTTTGGCCACCTCGGAGCTGCGATTTGACACCGTTGGACTATTATTTGTGGGGTGCCGTCAAAGATAAGTATTACGCCGACAAGCCAGAGACAATTGACGCTTTAAAGGACAATATTCGTGAAGCCATTGGTGAAATACAGCTGCACACAATCGATAATGTGCTTAAAAATTGGACCGATCGTGTAGGCTACTGCATGGCCAGCCGAGGCAGCCATTTGAATGAAATTATTTTCCATTATTAACCGGAAGGATTGTACTTTCAAATAAAAAAAGAAATTTGAGAAAATATTCAGTAGTTTTTTTATAGCATTTTCAAAAAAAAAAAGAAGTTATTTGGCGGACCCTATATAATTTAATATGCTTAAAATTAATATATAAAATATAAAATATTTTATTTCATTTTTTTTTCGTTGGACTATAGTTTCCATTTCCTTAGCTCTAATTTTATATATCTTTCATGTTTAGGTTTAGAAAGAAAACATTTACATTTGCCATTCCGAAAAATATGTAAATAATGGCTATATTAAAAGGTGCTAGCGCCATGTAGTAAAAGGTAAGATATAAAATATGTTGTATTTATAACACTTTTAAGGCATTTAACATATTTTAAAACATGAAAGAGCTTCTAGGAGCTATCCTTTTTCTGAAATTTAGTGCTAAATATTTTCACATACAATATGGAAGAGCAAGAGAACTTGGACCATAGAAAGAAAACTTAACAAGATCTTTTACACCGCTAAAGGGTACTTTTCTATAACGTCGTTTCGATTTCCTGTAATGATTTTAAATATATTATGCGATCCACTCTCTTTAATCTAAAAAAATCTATTACCCACCGTTCATTTATTAGGTACTCAATAAATCACGTAGATGCATTACATCAAACTTTCGATACGGCTTCGCTGGGTTTATTCTCCTAATCACTCTGACACTTTACTTAAGTAAAAAGTATCTGCAACCATCAAACACTAGGTTGACTTAAGATGTGGCTAAGCGTTCTGGAATTGCAAAATGAAAAAGGATACAAGGCAGATCGTTAGAAAAATCCAATCAGTGTCGTAACGACAAAGGTTCAATGGAACACGTAAAAAAGTGTTATGAAAATGCATAATTTAGAAATATATTAGACTAGTACCCCACTTCTTTTTTAATTTGCACTTAATGTTCAATTTGATGTCTTAAATTACTTTTTTTTCGTATATTTTCGATAAACGCAATTTGTAGTCTTGTTCACAATGATATTCCCATCTATTTCCCGATCTAGATGCGGAACTTGCACCTCGTTTAGTTCTCTGCGAGTAATGCAGTGTTATGCATTTTAAGTACTGCAGCAGGCAGTTTTACAATACCTATGTGACTAGCGTTCTCAATCTTAAAAGCCATAAAACTTGAATAGAACGGAATGGCAAATTTTCAAATAAATGTTCCAAAATTGTAGATCATTGGTAATTATCTTATAAAATATGTAACTGCCACGGATTTTTAATTTATTCAGTTGAACCAAGGAGTTAGCGGACTCTTTTTAGAGTCGGTTCAAATTAAAAAATGTGTACCACGAGTTAGAGGTCACATCGTACATCTAATGACCATAACCATACAATTTGCCATATTTGACATAAATAGATAACTAGAACAAGCCAGAACATCGATGCACTAAACCAATGTTCGCCTATTTTTTGGCCCCAATCAAAGGTGCGTGCAAAAGTTAATAGAAAAAGTCGGCATAATAGTTTTGCTGCTTTTTCAAGCTATAATGTTGATATATTCTAAAGCATTGCAATAACAGGTTGTGCTTCGGGCAGCTGATTACCAAGCTTTTCACTTTTACCGTCCTCGAGTATTGGACGGTTTGGAGTGGTTGAAGTAGAATAATTGTTGGTATCTGGGATTTAGGAACACTGTAAGTTTTCTGTTAAAAAAAAGGCGAAGTTACTAGCTAGGTTATAAGTGTGAGGGGCTACTAGAAATATGAAACTAGCAAACAGCTCATCTGCAAACACTACTACGTAGTTGGCGAAAATGAACAGAAAACTAATGTGGTTCTGATGTTATTGTAGATCTACCTACATTTTGAGCTAATTTATTGAAAAATACTGTAAATTGTTCATAATTTTGCGACAAACTCAGCAATGGTGCATGGAATTTTAATAAATGGATGTAATATTATTTCAGCTTAGCAATGTTGTTTTGTAAAAGGATATTTGTAGTAGTGCCACGATAATTGGATTATTTATTATAATTTGATAAGAACGGGTCTGACATCGGTCCAGCGAAGTACGCCTTGTATTTGAATTAGAGATCATAATATAGAGATCTCTATTAACTGAACTTCATAATAGTAACAGCCCAAGGCGATGTTACCGATGTTCATCGGTTCGCCATGTTCACCAACATTGTGAGCCTCTCAAAGACCTTCTTTACCCACTCCCCTAATTATTTTAGAATAACTTACGTATAATTTTCAAAATTGGGGATGGTACATACCTTACAAAAAATATCCAAAACAGTTAATATTTTGTTGCATATCCTTTTACCTTTATAAAAACCATACATCTTTTTGGGTATAGATTTCGGCAGATTCCACTGTCTCGTACAATTCCTTTAAGGTATTTCCCTGACTGTTCACTATCTCCCATAATTTCCAATAGGGTTACCGTCCGGAGATTGCGCGGGTCAGTCCACAACCTCGATATTATTGGCATTAAACTAAGTCTTGACAGGCATTCCCATTCCTATATCCAAGGAAGCTAAGTATCTGGGAGTCATTCTAGATAACAAACTTCTCTGGTCAAAACATGTTGAGTCCAAAACCACCAAAGCGCTGTCAGCTTTCTGGCAATGCAAAGGTGCCTTGGCAAAACATGGCCGAAAAAGGTCCTTTGGATCTACGCGGCAATGGTAAGACCGATAATCTCATATGCATCGGTTGTTTGCAGGCTGACACGAAAACACGCTGTGGCTTCACTCACCAAACTCCAAAGAGCGGTCTGCCTCAGTTGCACGGGGGCTTTCCCCAGCACACCGGGAGCTGCTTTGGATGCTATGATGAACCTTCCACCCCTTGACATATATATCAGAGGGTGTGCACTGAAAACTATTTCTCGCCTAAAGAGGAATGGTCTTTGGTACAACTCGCAGTGGAGTGAAAGTATACTTAAGAGAGAAATATCCTACGATCACTGTCTCATGGATATGCCCTCTGACGCAATGACACCTGCCATCCTACTGCGCTGTAACTACACAGTCACATTTCCTTGGCGTCAGGAGTGGCTTTGGCCAGACACTGAACCTGGAATAGAATGTCTTCGCATCTTCACAGATGGCTCCAGGACTGGTCAGGGATCCGGCGCCGGAGTTTTCTTCGAGCGCGAAAACATTCGACTGCACTTCTCGTTAGGAAAATATGCGTCTGTCTTCCAGGCGGAGATTTACGCAATCCTAATGGCCATGCACTATGTTGTGAAACACAGATGGAGGGGAAAGAGCATATGTGTCTGCAGTGACAGCCAAGCTGCACTCAAAGCTGTATCCAATCCTCTGTCCAACTCCAAACTAGTGCATGAACTCATGACCTTTTTGAACAAAGTCGGAAGACTTAATTCACTTAGGCTTGTATGGGTTCCAGGTCACTCTGGAATCCCAGGAAACCAGATCTCCGATGAACTCGCTAGAAAAGGCTCAGAGGAGAGTTTCTCAGAGCCTGAACCTGCCTTAGGTCTACCAGCTTCAACGGTTAAATCTGACATCAATGACTGGGTCTTTAACGTACACAGTCGCAGATGGAAGGAATATCCAGGATGCAGGATGACTAAGCGCGTACGCCCTGACGTCTGTAAAAAGTCCGCAACATTCTTCTTATCCTTAAGAAGAAATGACTGCAGAAGGCTAACGGGCGTCATTACGGGCCATTACACTTTTGCCAGGAATCTTTACGTGCTTGGCATCAGTGAGACGCCTTTTTAGATTGTCAGCACGGGGCCTGTAAGTTATTATAAGATATTTAACATAATAAAAAAGGTAGAAATTAATAAAAATGAATAAAAAAAAAAATAAGGCAACATTACTGTTTTTAAAATAGGTAAATATTTGAAATGATCAATGATGTCAATTATTCAGTAGATTTGCCTGATCCCCCGACCAAAGAAGCGTCATCAGACGAGCACATTTCCTCCATCGAATTTAACTGTTGGGACGGAATATTTCGGATCCATTCTTTCTCCTACTGGTCTCTTTAGTCTGGTGATACCATCTGCATTTTTTTTATTGTATTTGGATTCATCAGAAAATAGGATGGTTTTCCACTTTGCAACGGTCCAGTTGTTTTGCGGTTCTTCCCGAAAATGAACATCTTTCAAACTGGACGACGGCTGAAAACCCCACTTTGGACAGACCTTCTACAGATCTTTCTGGCACTTACTAGCAATTGTAGGACATATAAAATTTGATTAGAAAAAATTGTGGGATCTTGTAGGATTGCCTGTTTTGTGAGAGATTCATCCTCCTCCGCATTATTTAGTATTCGTCCTACCGGCACGCCGCGGCGGTCTCATACTTCCATATCAGCAGCGAAACAACTGATCTATTAATTCCATATTTATCGGTAATGTCTTGTAGATGGATAGTTCTTTTATTTCGCATACAATTTTTACAAAGGCTCGTTACCACACGTTTTATAATTCAGAGATATGATAATTTATATCTTTCATCTGTAATATTATTATTGTAGAGATTGAAATTGTTTACATGTGAGTTAGATTTTTGAAGGGAATATACGAGAAAAAACCCTTCAATTTAAAGGCAAATCTTATGTCTTGTTAATCCGTTTTGAAAGTCAGCAATATTTTTTTTTCCTTTTAAGACTTCGTTGGACCTATTTATTGTCATATTTTTAGATTTAAAGGCCAACTGATCTCAAAAATTCTTTATGCTAGGGGGTGCTTTAGTTTTGTTCAAGTAAAAATTTGAGTTGTTATATTTAATAAATTTTGGTTTTGTTTTCTGTAATGAACAATCTAATGTTTTTATTATTATTTCGTTTAATAAGATATAAAAAATCAATAAAAAAATTATTTTCGTCACTTTACTCTGACGTCCACATCAATAGTCGAAATGTTCAATGCTATACATAACAGTTCATAAAAACTGTTCGTTTTTGTAATGAAAGCCCATTAAGCTAATATTTCCTAAGTCTAAGTTCGTTTAAGACTATCAGTTCCTCTCTGCTATATGAAAATCTACAGTAGGCCTAATAACTAGCTACTAGAGAGCCTGCCATTTTAGTACAAGTGATATTTATTTCCTTTGTAGTATAAATATTCAAGCATTAGTGTTCCTTTCAGAAAATTATTCCCTTCGTTTACGCAAAGCGTCTACTTTCAATTATTATCTGTTTCAAAAAGTCCTTCCAATTCTTCTTTTCTCAAGCATTAAGAAGAAAGAAAATCTTTCAAAATGGCACCAAGGACCTTTCACTCTATTTAAATAACTGCTCACAAGTTAACATACATGATAGAACATACATGATATGTCATCATGTTTCATAAAGAAGGATATGATTCTACTATAGGTAGAAATGTTTGGGAAAACAGTGACCATATTACAATATTATTGCCTTTATCTAGAATGATTTTCATTTTGATTGCAGATAACGACAAAATTTGTCCTTTGTCTCGTATAAATTGCTGCACCTGAGGAGCCCTATCATAATTTCGTTATACATAGCTTCCAACTAAACATAGTACTTTTTCGTTACACTCCTTCTTACTTTCCCTCGTCACATTACCCAAAGCAATTTTCTCAATTCAAATAACAAAACTCTTCTCGAGTAAATGTAGTGTGTCTAGTCCTAGTAAGTTTACGCTTGTCACGTTTCCTAACCTTTTTTCTGTTGATACCATTGTTAAGGAAAACCTGTTTATCTATATTTCACATGACCTCTATTTATTCAGTAAGTTATTAGTTCAATTTTTCGGAAAGAAGGGCACTCTCTAAGCCCTTTTGTGTCATATAAACTTTGTGCCATATAAACTTTCTAGGCTCAAAGGGCATTCAGGTGTTGGAAGACATATGATTATCCGATAAAATTCCATGACAATGAACAATACATAAGGAGATTAAACTCTAAATATTACACCGTTTCATGTGTCCTCAGGTCATTTGTACGTGAGCTTTTGCATGTTAATGACTTTTCCTAAGGAGGAGAGGAGGGTTCGAATGGAGCGACTTAGATACTTTATCGCCGAGTGTAATGCCTTGGTACAGTTGCAGATGTCAAGTTGATCCACTCATGATGATGCACTGGTATCATGTGTAAACTTTACTGACTGTGGGATTGGATGTTGTCTGGTATACATCCAACTTATGTAGCATTAACTTATCTTAACACCTGTACCTACTACAGTTACCTATACGACAAATTGTTGGCTCTAGGCTTCTCTTTTATATGGCAGTATGTAACTAACTAAATAGGCATTTTCATCGACATTGAGGGAGCATGGCGTAGATGAAGCACTATTTTTGCCGATCAAATCGATGCTCGTTCACAGGACATTGATCGCTGATGCAGGCCTCGAACAAAGTATCAAATCTGGCGTAAACAGGCGATGCCCGCAAGGTGGCGCCCTGTTATGGTGCATGGTGGTCGACTTTCTGCTCGATGCTCTCAATGCCTCTGGAATCTATGCCCTGGCCTATTCGGATGATGTTGCCGTTCTCTCTGTCGGCTAACTTCTTCTTCTTCTTCTTCTTATATGGCGTTACAAGCCAAAACCAAGTTCTCTCATTCACTTATGTTGTGTGCGATTTGTTTTTCCACACAAATGAACGGAACATACAGTTTAATGGCGATTCCGAACTTTTTTTGAGAAGCTTTTTAAAGGCAAGTGTACTGCTGGGGGTTTTGCCAATACCCCGACGAGGAGAGAGGACGCGAAATGAACATTCGATGGCATTGATGTTATCGAGATCCGAACTCGCCCATCGCGCGTGGGCGGCTGTTGCACTACCCACTGCACCACGGCGTCTTAAAGCACAGGCGGCGCTCAATGTGATAGATGACTGGTGCACGAGTAATGGCCTGTCGGTTAATCCTCTTAAGTTTGATGTCGATCTCTTCACGAGAAGGAGGAAAAATACTGGCATTATTACTCAGGTGCTAAAAGGCATTCCCATCCCGATATCCAAAGAAGCTAAGTACCTAGAAGTCATCTGAGATAGCAAGCTTCTATGGTCCAAGCATGTTGAGTCAGAAACCACCAATAATCTCACATGTATCGGTTGTCTGGTGGAACCGGCTAACACGCAAAAAACGTCGTGACCTCCTTCACCAACCTCCAAACAGCGGCTTGTCTCAGCTTTACGGGGTTTTCCCCAGCATACCGGGCGCTGCTCTAAATGCTATGATAAATCTTCCACCCCTTGACGTATGTATCAGAGGGTAGGTACTGAAAGCAATGTCTCGCCTCAAGAGAAATGGTTTTCGGTACAACTGGAATTGGAGTGGAGATGGACACCTGCCATTCTATTGCGCTATAATTACACAGTCAAATTTCCATAGCGACAGATATCTACTGAATCTGGAATGGATTGTCTTCGCATTTTACAGATGGCTCCAGGTCTGGGCGGCTGTCCGCCGACTGCACTTCTCGTTAGGAAAATATGCGTCTGTCTTTCAATCAGAAATATACGCAATCCAAATGGCCATGCACTATGTAGTGAAGCACAAATGGAAGGGAAAAAGCATTTGCGTCTGCAGTGACAGCCAAGCTGCACTCAAAGCTATGTGCAACCAGCTCTAAATTAGTGCATGAAATCAAAACATTTTTGAACAAAGCCGAAAGACTAAATTCACTAAGGCTTGTATGGGTCACAGGTCACTCTGGGATCCCGGTAAATGAGATATCTAAGCTAGAAGGGGCTCAGAGGAGAGTTTGTCAGGAACTGAACCCACTTTAGGTCTCCCTGCTTCCACGGTCAAATACGACATCAACGATTGGATCTCTAATGAACACAGCTATAGACGGAGAGATGATGTCTGCAAGAAGTGATGTCTGCATTGTTCTTAGCCTTAAGAAAAAATGATTGCCGAAGGCGTCATTACGGGCCATTACACTTTTGCTAAGCATCTATATGTGCTTGGCATCATTGTGACGCCTATCTGTGCTACATATTGCGAGGAGGATGACACAGCAGAACACTTTCTCTGCGACTGTCTCGCCTTCGATCGCACATTGTGGCACACATTGGGGGCCAACGTGGTGTGTGCCGAATTTCTTAGCCCTACATCATTGAAGCTCCTCCTCACTTTTCGCCGGATAACGGGGAAAATGCAATAGAGGAATGTGCCAGTCTGGTAGTACAATGGACCAGTATTTACGTCTGAGTGCTCCAATAGTAGAAGTCTCCAAGAAAAAAAAAGAAAAAAAAAAAACTAATGGATGGTGATCCATCAGCTCAACTTAAATGTCATTCATTACTGTCACTGCAGTCTAGTTGTTTGAGCTTTTGTACTTGAGTCCTTATCTTGTTGCAATCAATCTAATTGAATAAGGCTGTTTTTGATTAAATTCGATATCAACAGCAATATTGAAACTAACGACTAGTAAGTTAACTGGCAAATATAAATTGTTTGTTGAATGTAGTAATTGGACTGCTACTAGTACCTGTTTGGGAAATTTTTGTTCGACTCTTCAGATGATTCAGGATATGAACAAATAAATTTCGCAGTTAGGTAGTGAGTTTCAGAGGATGTCAAAGAGTTTTGAGTGGGACTGTGCGTACTGGTAGACTTTTTTAACGCAAGCCCTTTTTTTATATTTTTATTTATTTGCTTTCCTTAAATTAAACTTACTATTCGTTTTGGAAGAACTATGAAGTACTAAAATTGTAAATCACTGCACTCGAACAACCTTTTGAACTTTTGAATTGTCAAACAGTTAATTCATCTTCCTAAAGAGACCTTCGAGAATTTCATCTATTGTTGTGGGAAAAAATATAGTTCAAGTATATAAGGGACGGCATCATTCTATAAAGAGAATTTCTGAATGTGGGGACAGATTTAAGTATAGAATTGGCACCGACCATATTATCATTTCGAGACTTCAACACGTACCGCACGCAAGTAGAAAAAGATTTCAGCCATTTTATTTATAATAAATTTAGGGAAATAGAAGCATGTCCTTTTATTACTGGTTGGTATATTATAACTTATAAATTCTGACCATTTCAGGTCTAATGTTCAGATAAGTGGACCCTGTAAAAAACAAGTATGGTTTGGTCGATGCTAGAGAAAAAAAATTTGAATGTGAGCCTAAAAAAATATTGAATATTCTCCACCTCAATTCGGTCCATTTTAAAGTAGCACGGTTATTGTGCTTAAATTGCTTAATAAGAAAAGTACTTGAGTATTAAATTCGAAACCGTAACAGTGTAGTGTATATGCAACCATTAATTTTAAACCAATACAAGATGCGCCATTAAGCTGGGAAGCATAAGGATTTATAATAATCCCTGAATTAAATATACTTGTTCCAGTGATCTTTTGTTATAATTTAGGGATTCCAATCCTGAAGGTATACTCCGAAAGACTGTCGTGTTTTATTTGATGAAAATCGTTTTTCACACATGAATTTTTCATACTGTAACGATGGAACCTCTGCTAAGTAAAAAAAGATCACAGCAGGCAAATATAAAAAAGGATGAGACGGTTGCAAGTCGAATATAAAATAGGAATAAAAGAGATAAAGAAAAGAAGAGAAGTTTTATTTGGCGAACATTTTAATTAATTGATGTCAGAAGTGGGCCGGAAATTAGGAAATCTAACATTAGTCGAGTTAAAGACTGAATTAAATAAGAGAAATCTTCAGACATCGGGCTTGAAAAAAGAACTGATTCTTTGTTTGGAGAATGCCTTCGCAGAGGAGGGTGCGGACTCAGAAACTGTTCCGTTTGACATCGATGAGGAAGAAAACGTGAGTACGCTTACCGACATGGTGGCAGTGATGAAGCTGCTCACAAATTCGACGAACAGATTAAGAGACTAAAAGAGACCAAGAACTATCTAAATGCAAAACTCGATGAGCGCAAAAACATTCTCGAAAACAAATTCCAAAAGATCGACAAGCAAATGGGAATCATTGAGTGGAGGCCGTCGAAGGAAAGGTTAAGCATAAGTTAGAGGAGTTCGCGAAAGAACTAAAACATGTGAAGAACCAGAAAGTTCGAGGAAGTACCATGGAGAGTCCGAAAAGAAAGGAAACGCAACACCAGCCTTTAATGGCCAAACATCATGGCCAATATTCAATTCAATTCGAAGCTACAGCGTGCGCCATCTCATATAGGTCGATGTAAATTTCGAATAAATGCAACAATTCTCAACCGATTTTAGATATTCAAAAACTTTTACTCAACCTTTACAATTTATTTTGATTAATTTTTGAAAACAATATCAATTAAATTACCGCCTTTATTGCCGATGAAAAAATGGACTCGTTTTCGCGCATTCTCCATGACATTTTCGAGCATTTCGGCCGAAATTTCTGCGATCTCCGCACGAATGTTCCTTTTGAGCTGTTCTATTGTCTTCGGGCCATTAGCATACACCTTGCTTTTCAAGTATCCCCAAAGAAAAAAGTCTGGAGGAGTCAAATCCGGTGATCTCGGAGGCCTTTTTCGACACCAATCTTCCAGGGAACTTCTTACGCAAAAGGTTCATTATTTTGTTCATTTGGCATGTCGCGCCGTCTTGTTGAAACCAAAAGTAAAATAAGCCTTTTTTACACATTTCTGGGACCACATAATGGGCCAACAGCCATCGATATCGATCGCCATCCACTGTATCGCCAACTTTGAAGAAATACGGTCCAATGATGGTTTTAGCTCATACACCGGCCCAAACAGTAACCTTTTGATCACGGCTATTCATGAATAATGTGAGGATTTTCGGTGCGTCAGAGAGCTTAAAATGTGCCTCATCGGTCATCAACATTTGCTGCCAGAACTCCGGCTCAGCATTAATCATTGCAACGACATTTTGTGCGTATGCCAAGCGCCGTGGCTCATCTTGTGGCAAAATTCTTTGAGTTATCTACACTCTGTATGGAAATAAGTGAAGATCATCCTTTAAAATTTTCCGCAAAGTGGTCCCACTGATGCCTAACTGCTGCGAACGACGCCGATATGACAAACTTGGGTCTTCTTGAACACTGGCTTTTACAGACTGAATAGATGAGTTTGAACGCCGCGGACGTCACCTAGATTGCTCACGAGGGCTTGCCACAGAACCAAATTGAAAAAAAATTTGAGGCTCAATCACGAATTGTTTCTTTTTTGGGCGCAACATGATCACGATATTTTGCACGACACGCACGTTGAGTTAGCACGATCGAGCGTTAATTTTTCATGTACATTGAAACTATTTCCGCGCATTCTTTTGGTGTGAAAAAAATGGTCATGTTTAAAATTGAACTGAATTTACGTTTCCAAAATGCTATGACATATGAAAATCGGTTGACAATTGTTGAAGTTATTCGAAGTGTACACCGACCCATATGATGGCGCACTCTGTACTACTTTCACGAATAATTGGGATGACGAGGATAAGGCGATTGCACCAACGCTTGCATTTAGAGGTTCAGCTGCGGAAATGCTACGAACTCTTCCAGACAATGACCAGTGTGACTACGGGTGTCTAATAAGGGCACTGGAGATACGATTTTGCGACGACCACATGTAGCAAGTATTTAGGGTCCAGTGACGCCAAGAACACAAATGAAGGGCGAGACACTTCAGCAGTTACAAGCGAATATGGAGCGTCTCCCAGCACCTCTCATACCTGAACGCGGACAAGGAGATTATCGACGAAACGGCAACTAAAGCCTTTATTGAGGCGATTACCGACGGTAAGCTTCAAATGGAAATGCGGGTGGCTGAAAAGAAATCACAACCTGAGGCCTTGGCTTTTGCCCTGACGATGGAAGCAGTAGCTTCCCAAGGTATTCATCGCGTAAGGGAAATATCAGCGGAGGAATGTTGTTGTAGTAACTGAGCGAAGACAAAATACCGCAGAAAGATGCTGGAAAGACTGCTGGAACTGCAATAAAACCAGACATCTACAACGCCAATGTAGGGTACCTCCAAGAACCAGACGTTGTCCACATTGCGCAAACGGAAAGTGCAACGACAAGGCGTTCGATAGGGGTAATACTGCCCTTTATGCTCCTCGAGCAAGCGGGAAATGCTTAAAAACCAACTTCACGGGGATGAAGTTGAATTCTAGAATCGACGCCCCAAGAACCACCATCCAAGTCTCTCAAACCAAGCTGTGCAATAAAAGTATAACTGTGGAGGAAGGCAAGTGCTGAGATACCGTAACATCGAAATTCCAATGCAGTACGAGAGAATAACTGACGTCAGCCTGAAGTCAGTAATTAACAAAGGCGTAACCCTGCCACCCAATACAGAGGCAGTACTTTGGACACTTTCGGAGGGTTATTCTGGAGGCCACCGATTTTTCCTAACAGAGCCGGCAAACCAAACGAACTTCCAAAATTACATCGTTGGAAAGATTCTCGTTGAGCCAAAGAACATCATGGTTCCAGTAAGATTGATGAATCCGAGGAATTACAGAGATCAACTGCAGCACTGTGAATTCGACAAGAAATGGCACATATTGGCAGAACATTTGCTCGCCGAATTTGCAGATATCTTTGTTGCGCAGAGCGGAAATCATGGCCGAACACACCTAGTGGAGCAATCCATAAGCACTGGTGATGTAAGACCAATTCGGCAACCGGCTGGACAATTACCTTTGGCATAACAAGCAGAAGTCGCGGAGATGGTCCCAGCGGTGGAGAAAAAAGGACAAATCGAGAGCTCAACAGCCCATGGGCATTACATGTCGTTTTAGCTAAAAAGAAAGATGGCAGTTCACGATTCTGTGTAGGCTACCCAAGGCTGAATGAAATTACTTACGCTGGATCTCAGTGGTTTCCTAAAAAAGCGGCTATTAGCAGGTACAGATACATCCTGAAGACCGCAAGAAAACCGCCTTTACTACGGAAAGTGGCCTGCGGTGTGTTTACAGTCATGCCATTCGCGAATGTTTTTTAATCTGTGTTTGTTTTTTAATTTCGATTTTAACATTCAATTGGTCCGAAAGTTACAATAATAATCTGTGCTTATTGTTTTACCAGTTTGAAGGTAGGTAGGTAGGTAGGAGTGGCCGCCTGATATCGAGATGCCAGGCCCAATTAGCGCTTATGCGCCGTTTTGATGCCACAACTCAGTGACCTAGTGTGCTGTTATTGGAGTTTCATATCCATCCTGTGGAATTAAGGAATTTGATGATATTACAGAATCCTATTTCCCTGAATTCTGATAGATCGTCGAAGGAGATTTTGCCGAGTAGGCGCTGTCTGGTTCTAGCTAGAGCCGGACATTCACACAGGAAATGGGTGAGAGTTTCCTTTTCCAGTGGGTTCTTGCAACTACGGCAGTAGGTGTTGAATGGGATGCCTAACTTAGCAGCGTGGGTACCGACAGGCCAGTGGCCAGTACAGATGGCTACAATTCTGGCAATCTCTTGTCGGGGTCTGTTAGTTAGGTCGAGGGTTCTTTTCCTGTTATAGGAGGGCCATGTTTTCCTAGATATGACGCAGTTGCTAAGACTGCACCATCTGGAGTTCGCCCTCGAGAGAAAGTGTTGTAGAAGGTTTGCCTTGACCAGTCTGATGGGGGGGAGTACTGCCTCCGCCAAAGAACAGTCGAGGGAAGAGCCGTGCCTTGCTAAAGCGTCAATCTTTTCGTTTCCCTCTATTTTGCTGTGGCCAGGAACCCAAATGAGAGTAATGTTGAAATAGTCTCCTGCACAGCTGATTTCATCCTTACACTGTGCAACTAATTTGGATTTTATGGAGTGAGAGTCGAGAGCTTTGATAGCTGATTGGCTATCAATATATATATTTACATCTCTCTTGGTAATAGGATAGCGCGTGAGTAACTTGCAAGTTTCCTTAATCGCCAGTATTTCCGCTTGGAACACGCTGGCCGAGTCTGGAAGTCGCAACGATTTGGAGATATTCAGTTCCGCTGAGAAGATACCCGAGCCAACCCCACACTCCATTTTCGAACCGTCGGTGAAAAAAGCTACCTGATGGTTCTCAGAGTGCAGTCCCTGTTTCCATGCCATCCTGGATGGGAAGTGGACATGGGCGGCTTTATTTGGGTTGTGTATGGTTGTCGTGAAATCGGTTGCAGTCATGGCCAGGTCACTAGGTAATAGGTCCAGCACCTTGCTATGACCGTAGGGTTTAGATGACCAGAACCCAGATTCTCTGAGTCTAATGGCGCTACAGGCTGCATTATATCTGATGAAGAGGTCCAGAGGGAGGAGGTTTAGGAGTACGTTGAGTGCCTCGGTCGGGGTAGACCGAAGGGCACCGGTTACCCCGATACTGGCCGATCTCTGTACGCGGCTTAGTTTTTTGATGTTGTATGCCTTACTTAGGGCAGGCCACCATACGAGCGCTCCGTAGGTGAGGATGGGGCGGATGACAGCCGTGTACATCCACAGCACCATTTTGGGTCGGAGTCCCCAGCTTTTGCCGAAGGTTCTGCTACAGGCATAGAAAGCGACACATGCTTTCCGTACCCGATGTTCAATGTTTATCTTCCAACTGAGCTTGGGGTCTAGGATAATTCCTAGGTATCTAGCCTCGGAAGACAAGGAGAGTGGCTGGTTGTTGAGTCGAGGGAGATTAAAGGACGGTATCTTATATTTGGTGGTAAACAGCATCAGTTCTGTTTTACTCGGATTGACGCTTAGGCCGCATCCTGAGGCCCAGGCGCTTAACTTATTCAGAGCTCTCTCTGAGATTTCGCTAATTACCGAGGGAAACATTCCCGATACTAGGATGACCACGTCGTCAGCATAAGCAACCGCCTTAATTCCGACTCTCTCGAATTCTTTCAGAATTTTATCGATAACCAAGAGCCATAGTAGAGGCGATATTACCCCACCTTGGGGTGTGCCTCTATCTACGGTCTTAACTATAGTGGTATTGCCCATCTGGGCCTGAATGATCCTAGTTCTGAGCATGGATATGATCCATCTACTAACAAGTCCCTCTACCCCTGCCGAGGTGAGGGCTTCTTGGATCGATTCAGTGTGAATGTTGTTGAAAGCACCTTCTATATCTATGAAGGTAGCTAAGGTAAATTGTTTATGGTGGATGGATTTTTCGATTGTCTGCACGACTTCATGCAGGGCGGTCTCAGTGGACTTGCCTTTAATGTAAGCGTGTTGGGACTTCGAAAACTTAGTGTTTCCTAGGGAGTCGCGGATGTGCCTGTCCAAGATGCGTTCGAGGGTCTTCAGGACGAAGGATGTGAGGCTGATAGGTCTGAAATCCTTTGCGGATTCATGACCGCGCTTGCCAGCCTTCGGGATGAAGATACATCGAACTCTTCTCCAGGCTAGGGGGATGTAGTTGAGTTTCAGCGAACTTCGATAAATCACCGTTAGCCAGGGTATAACCTTGCCCAAATTCTTTTGTAGCATTATAGGAAATATCCCGTCAAGTCCCGGTGACTTGTATGGAGGGAAGCTGCTAATGGCCCAAGATATATTATCGGGGTTGATGATCAAAAGTTTGAAGGTAATCTGCAAACAAAAATTCTTCCATTCGTTATTGAGACGGATGCTCAAACTTTTTTGCCCGATTTCTGAATCCTAACTCGTTTTAGAGAGCGCTGTGGCTCAGTGGATAGTGTGTCGGCCTCTGACACACGATGAGCGAGTTCGGATCCCGATAACACCAACGCCATCGAATGTTGATTTCGCGGCTTCTTTCCTCGGCGGAGTACTGGCAAAACCCCCCATAGTACACTTGCCTTGAATCGGTATTAAACTGTAGGTCCCGTTCCCTTGTGTGAAAAACAAATCATAAGTGAAGTGAAGCTTGGCTCTGGCTTCCGTGACCTGTAATGCCATGTAAGATGCACGAAGTTGCACAAAATTCTTTTTATCTATTTTAAATGTTTCAAATGTTGCTGAGAAAGCCAAGTTCGTTTTTGTCTCATTTTGTACACATCTTCCTTTAATCCAAAACTTCAGTTAGAATATTATTCACATTGCTTAATAAGATGTCTAGAACTTCTACTACATTTCTCTCAATTGACCGACAGTCTTTCATAATCAGCTACGAGAGTAAGCTGCGAATGCGTGGTATCAGATACCAATATTGTGTGGAGTCTTGGATCTTTTCCGTAAGCGTTATTACTTCTATTCCTCATGTAGGCGATTGTGGTTTTCTATAAAATATTTTTAAATAGTGCATATAAGAGTATTCCATAACTACAATCTGAATTTTTGTATTGTTTACTGTTGTTGACGGCCTTTTTCTGATGTCCTTCAAGTGAATCATCTTCAACACTTAAAATTTAAATGCAGCAGCTCATCTTTTTACTATTCGAATTGATGGTGAAAAGTTCTTAAATCAGTTGTGTCAATACTGAGACATGTCAATTTCGATTCGAATGTAATATTGAATGTCTGAACCTATTGGGGTAGTGACCCTAGTATAGATTATACGTTACTTGAACTTGTCAAAATAAATAATTTACCGCTATAGAAAGTGATACAAAGGCTCAAGAAATAGATCTAAGCTTACATTCAAGTTTTCAACGAAACATTATTGGATATTGTCGTGTGTGAAAAAAAATGTCGATAAGCCTGTGCTATTTTACCTAATGAAAACGATCCCCTTTGGGATTAAAGTTTTTGTATATGTATGTATGTGATTCGAATTGTTTTCCTTTTTTTAATTTCAGATTACTTTTGGTTTTTATACAACGCAAATACTTTTTTTACGAATTTAATTTAAGATGTTCGTGGCTTTAGTTTAATAAGCATAATAAGCTATAATTTAATGTTCCACAAATCCTTGCCTCTCGTTAACATGTTATTCCCCTACGCCAACGTGCTGTTATGAAAACAGCAAATATTTCCCAGAAATATAAATTCCATGTACTCGTATGGATGTAGATGTGTTCGATTTTTGTTGAAAAATTCTGAAAATGCTTTGTGTCTGATGCAGGGGTGGATTAATTCGTAGTATGTCTAATACGCCATGGACACCTGACACCTGTCATGATGATTTATATGCGATAAACTGTTCATCCTAAATAAACATGGGGCATCTTAAGCTGCGAGATTTACCTCGTAGATTAAATATTTTATAAAACAATGTCAATGTGCTACAATCGAGCTTTGATTAAAAAGGTCCATTGTGGCTTATTTCGGAAATTTTGGCAGCAAAAAGGATATTCATTTAGTTTTTCAGGCTTTTGACATTAGCATAATTACTCTTAATTCATAAAATCACAATTAGAATATCCTTGTCTTACATTAAAATTTATTTCCTGCCACAAAAAGCATGTATTTCTAAGAAGTAAGAGCTTTCGATGAACATATGCTACGTTGAAAAATTGTGAAATTGCTTTGTGTTTGATTCAGGTGTGGCGTTGCTTGCAAATATTGTGAAAATCCGACACCTACATATCATGATGTAACGATTAAAAGTTAACATTAATTTTTGGAAATGTAGGAATTTCACGACCAAGCTCCAAATATTTGGGCACATTTCTAAGTAAAGTAATCACATTAACGAAATTAACCAAAAAAGTGTAGTAATATTATCGCCTATAACTGATGGAACTGAGATACTTACTCTCTGATTAAGAAGGAAAAAAGTAGATCTGAGAGAAAAGCGCTACCAGGAAGGACGTAGATGTGAGGACAATATAAGATTCAGGCCTTGCAAGAGAACATTCGCCGCGAAACTGTGAACCAGCTCTTTGTTCACGCGTTATTGCAAATTTGAGGGTTCGGCTACAAGAATGCCTGGAAAAAAAGAAGAAATTATATTACAAAAATATGGCTGTTCGTTTAATCCTTATCAGTGGATTCACATTCATCTATAGGATCATTTAGAGACTCTCTATCGGCGTACAAACTACGATTGTTCCACGCGTCGTCTGTTCATGGATCTGTTGTTGAAGCTGACCGATTTGCCATCGGATAACGATGATCGAAACAGCAGTATAGACACAGACACTGGGGCTTTGGAAACAGCCACAGGCTTTTGTACCATCTGCCCCAAAGCTTCTACTATTTGGGCGTAGGTCATTTGGGGTAGAAGGTGAGTGTTTGTAAGCGACCTTAAAGACGTTTCTCCTCAGCATCCTGCATATGAGATTTTTTTTTTGATTTTTAATGCCTCGCATTTTTTACATCCACGATAACTTGGATAGTTTGAAGGGTGTCCTCGGTTCCTATAGAGCACGCACTCCAGCTGCTCTCTGTCCGCCACCTTGCCCTGGATCTAGTTGCATTTCTCGTTTTTGTGGTTCTTTACACTTTTATCATCGAGGCTGCATCTCGCAGATCGACGCAACGTGCCCGAACTTTTGATAGTGGATACATTGAAAAATGTTTCCGTGACTTCTTAATTTCTCTCATTCTACCTACAGACTGGAATATTAATGAAGTGGCGGTCCTTAACCACTTCAGCTTGTTGTTGAGTGTGAGCTAAGAGAGGAACAAGGTTAATAGCAGCTCTTACCGTTTGGCGAAAACCGCGAATTTACGATCTTCACTCTCGAACTCCCTGAGCTTTAAGAGCATTGGGTTTAGTGATCGAAGGTACGACTTTGAAAAATATCGTCTACAGCCTCTTGGCCTTGGAGGTAAAGGAGAAGACATTCCGTCGTGGTCTCGTTTAACATGTTCTTGACCCGCTTCAGAGTGTTGCACTGGATGTTCTTACCTTAGCCTGCATAAACAAAATTGCCTACGCCGTACTTACACAAATATATTTTCTCATGTAGGACCGTAGTATGAGTAAAGTTGAGTGGTATCTTTTCCTTGGTAGGACGTTATTGCCACTTCTGTTGTCGCAGCTGCCGTTGATGTTTGATGACTGTATTTCTCTTTCTGTTGTATTATACTTCATTGCATCCACTATGGCCTTTAATTTGGCGCGTAGTATGCGCTCTTCCGCTCGGTAGCCGAACTTGAAGGATAGCGAAGGGATTGCTTCCTCTTAAATGTCAACTTCAACTCCCACGAGGAGTCCAGGGTGCGTAGTTATTGGTTTTGGGCGGCTACCTTTGATGTTGATGGTGCCCTTCACTTCGCTTCAACCCTCAGCTTTTCTGTCGAAGTGGAGAGGGAAGGGCACATAGCTGTGGGTTAAGCCTGCTCGGCTTTTTATGACGTAAGTTATTGAGACGGCATACGGATTTATGAAATCGTATGATCCATCCAACTGATCATCCGACTCCAAGACCATGATACGAATAAGTCTTCTCCCGACGAATTCAGACATTTTGTCCTGCTAAGTCTAATGTACTGAGTATTAGAATAGCAGGAAAGAAGAAAGGACAAAAGGACAAGGGGAACCTTTCCCCCTTAGCGGATTGAACACGGGAACTTCGGTTCCCGGACAGAGCACTTTACCACCGTTCAACTACTGTCGGGACGACACCCAACCGCCCACTTGAAATGTTTTATTTTATAACACACGACTAAGTTCATTACCGCGGTCTATGGCGGACTGAAGGGAAACAACGTTTTAAGTGTTCCATGTTACCTTGCACTATGTGTACTAGCTTTTTCGAAAATATAAAAACCACTATACATATAAGCATGTTTACTGACTGTGTGAATATATTGAAAACAGAGAAGACTTTCCAATAATAAATGGCGCCACTCGGACAATTTAAAAGTCTTTTTCTCTACAATTCTACTTAATTTCTCTTCACAAGTGTTTCCAATATAACTTGACTCGATGCGTAGCCACTACAACTGAACAAGCTATAGATTTGTTTTAAGACAATTACGAATTACATACGTCGTTTTCCTACGCATTAACCACGAATAGCTTCCAAAAAGTATTTCGTCAAATAATTGACTTATCTTCTGATATGAAAGGCGTTTTCTTTTCCTTGTGAATCGCCAATGGTAAGAGTGTGACAAACACTTGGACGATGAATTGGGATTCAATAAAATTTCTTTTAGCTATGGCGCCATATAGCAAACAACTGATGAACAGACATTAGAAGTGTAGTGAGAATTTCTTATTTCCCTTTTTAATTGAATCAGGTTCCATTATGACAAGTGTCAACTGCTTAATTATATATTTAAAATACGTCTATTAGGCTTTATGAGGAGTCATACTCTCATCTCATCAGCTTAGCTTAATAAGGATTGGAAACCAAATACGAATTTCATTATAATTTCCATCCTACTTCACATTGTCAAACAGTTTCTCTCTATTACGAATAGACCATAGTTTGATTGGATATGACTTATCCTGTGGCAGTGAATCTGCAAAGTTTTTAGTTTGAAATTTGGTTAGCATGTTATCGAAAATGTTCACACTAAATTACAATATTACGGTATATCTATACGTGCTCTGATGAATCAATTTCTTTTGTCGTACTTATACATACATATGTATATACCGATTTCGATAACATTTCCCCTTCGCTCCCTAAATTGTTCATGTTATACACGAAAAAAGTTTACACTATACAAATACAAGATTATACCTAAAACTCCTACGACAATCCACCCAATACACTCTTCAAATAAAATTAAATTAATTAAATTCCCAAGAAAAAGAACATTGTGTTCGCATGAATAATTCAGAAAATTTAATCGGAGTAACGATGGCTTTAAAGAAAAATCAAAAATAGAATTTAAAAGGTATTGTAAAATCAATTTTGAGGTTTACCTAGTCAGCTTAAAAACTTAGAGTTGCTTGTGTGCACCTGTCACACATACCCAGCGATTAACTTCCCACTGAGCCTACAAACTGACATAATCAACTCTTCCCCACGCAGTAACATACCGAAAAAAACTAGAAAGAAGTTGATATATGAGATACGTTAAACGAAAAGAAGGTACAAAAGGAAAATTTGAGCGAGAAACAATGGATTCCGATTTAAAAGGTCTTAAAACCGGGGCTAGTCAAAGTGGAGACACCAGCCTTCAATCATTTTTTTTTTCTATCTGTTAAATTAAATGGGTAAAGAACTAACGTGTTGCGGAAGTAAATTAACAGGTCTTCAATTGTATAATATTTGAAAGCGATTCTAGTATTACGACTTGGAGGTAAAAAAGCAGGTTAAAAGTCACTTTAAGTCAGATAACGGCATATATATCGTGGCGCAAAATTAATCATCCAATTTTGTTTTTGAATTACTTTTTACTAAAAAAAAAATAGTTTTGAGTGATGAACATTTTTATCTGGACCTTTAAATTTTTTCTTGTTAAGTTGAAAAGATGATATCCGTCAAGTTTCGGCCGCCAGTGTTGATACACTTTTATATACAGTGCTGAACATAAGTCTACGTATACCCCTTATTATGAGGAAAAATCATAAAATATAGCTTGAAATCAAACATAATCGGCTGAAACATTTTAATTATAGTGTTTAAACAAATTTCATTCATAGAAACAACACTGTTTGCCAAATCAAATTTTAAAAACAGCAAAAAGAGAAAAAATACTTCCATTGAATCGAACAAAAGTGTACGCACACCTTTAAGTAGTGTCTGTTTATAACGGTATCTTTCCCAAACGTTCAAATTTTTCTGGAAAAATATGGGCAGTAGATTTTTGGCCGTCCGTGGGTAAAGACGTTGGTGTTCTCTTTAGCGATGAAAGCAAATTTAATTTGTTTGGTCATGATGGCAGACAAAGAGTTTAGAGAAAGAACAACACAAGCCTCAATCGTGAGAATCTAATTCTGACCATTAAACACGGAGGAGGAAATGTTTTGGTATGGGGTTGTATGTCAGCTGCGGGGCTGGGGAATTCGATAGTTATTGAGAGTATAATGGATCGCTTCAAGTATTTAAATATTTTGAAAAACAATTTGAAGCAATCAGCTGAAAAATTAAGTTTGGGGTCAACTTGGACGTTTCACCAAGATAATGATCCCAGGCATACCGCTGTTATTGTCGAAGAATGGTTAACATCCCAAAACAGTTGCATTCTCCACTCCAATCGCCTGACCTTAACCCCATAGAACATTTATAGGATTATCTCGAGCGGAAAATTCGATCCCATAAGATAAGCAACAGAAAATACCTCATTATGGCCTTGACGGAAGAATGGTACAAAATTCCAACGGAAATCACACAAAATCTGGTAAATTCAGTGCAAAGAAGGTTGCAAAGAAGGTGATTTCTGCAAAAGGAGCACCGACAAAATATTAATATTTAGAAATTCGTATAAATTCATGTGTTCTACTTGGTGTACGTACATTTTTGTTCTATTTTATTGAACTACTTTTTGTTTTTCATGTGTTATGTAATTTTTTCGGTTGATTAAGTTTGAAAATCTTTCTCTAAATGTATTAAATACATGCTAGTAATATACTTTGATCATTTATTTTTTATTTCATGACGATATTTATGTATTCTCATCATATTTGGGGGTGTAGGTAGACTTATGTTCAGCACTGTACGTTTTATCGCATTTCCCAGAACTTTCCTCAAGGTTTCCAGTGATAATTGTTCGCATTCCTGTCGAATTTTCTCCTTAAAGGCTGCGATTGTCTGAGGCTGGTTGGCATAAAGCATAAACCCGCGACTTCAAATAGCCCGAAAGAAAGAAAATCTGCGATTTTTAAATTGCGCGATGTTGCTGCCCATGCCGAATTACCAAAACGGGAGATTACGCAACCAGGAAACAAATCCTTCACAATATCCATTGTGGCTGTGTGTATGTTTGCGCCGTCTTGTTGAAACCACATGTTCAGTTTCGGCAGTAAGATGTCGTTTATTATGGCCCATTTATTATGGCCAGTAACAGTGACCGTATTGCCGAAAGCATCATCAAAAAAATACGGCCCATTCATTCCTCCCGCGTGAATGTCGCACCACTCAAATGGCATATAACGTCTCTTCGTGCATCACACGCGGATTTTCAGTGCTTATTGACGAAATTTTCTATACAAAAACATTGATTTGGTTTTATTATAATACAATATAATAATTGTTATGTGGTAATTCCCCGATCCATTTCTCTCTCTAATTTTATATTGCACTTTTTACCTATGTTATATCAGGCTTCGTACATGCCAGGCCTCGTCCTTGTCTTTGGTATAGTAAAATAATTCAATGCAAAATGTATAAGCGACAGCATCTCTGCAAAAGGTTGAAACGTATACCTACACTGGAAAATTCCTATAGATTCAAATCCACTACAGGAGGAAATTAAGTTACTGCCCATATTCGTTCTGCTAAAATGTCCTATTTTTTAATTAAGCCCGAACCTTCTTCAAGCTCTAAACAATTGTGGAAAAATTAAAAAAAAATTAGGTGTGGTATCTAACAATATATCGCGTTTGTTGCCTACCAATGAAATGAGTGCTTTTTTCTCTCAAGATGCACCTGAAGCTCCTGGTTAGCTATAATTTCGACTTGATTACTACAGATACTTCTTCGAATTTCAGTTTCAAGTGTGTCGATGAACTTGATGCGCTTAAACCCATTAACTCTGTTAAATCAAAACAGGACCTGATAGTATTTCTTCGTGGTTCCTTAAACTAATTCTTCATCAAATTGCATGTTATATACTATTACATCTTATTTTCAATTACTGCATTTTTAGCTCTAAATTTCTGGTGGAATGGCAAAATGTAAGCACCATACCTATCACAAAAAAGTCTAATCCAACCTATCCTACCGACAGGTTATGTTTTCTGTCAAAAGCTTTCAAGAAGATGCTATCCCTCCAACTCAAAAAGGTTCTAGATGAAAATAAAAAAATTCTCGAACTGACAATCAGGCTTTCGCAGCAAACATTGTTGCTGTATTTAAAGTCCCTACTGACATCAATCACCTTTAGATCGTAATGATATTAGTGTCGCAATTCTGCTAGATTTTTCCAAAGCTTTTGACTGCATTGAGCATTCCCTGCTGCTAACGAAATAAAGAATAACTTTATTTTTTCTTATTCTTCTACTAGACTTATAAATGCATATTTGAGAAATAGGGTACAGACGGTTGTCATTGAGCTTGGTCTCTTTAGTGCCAAGGCTTTTCGAAGGGGTGTTCCCCAAGGTTCAATACTGGGCCCTCTGTTATTCTCTATATTCAACAATGATATCGTTGAATTGTTGAAAACTGAAAAATCCACATGTGCACCGATGATTTTGTTATATACCTCTCGCGACCTATGGGTCTTATTGAAGACTGCATTGCCAGGGTCATTAAAGATCTTGATCAATTATCAGAGTGGTCAAAAGCTAATAAGTTGACGTTGAGGCTCACTAAAACGGTTAGTATTGTCTTTTCAAATAATAGTCTCTTTCTTAATGATTTTCACTATCAAGGACAATGATGGCAACTGCATAAGTCCTGTCAGTTCTGTCAAATACCTTGGTTTTTATATTAACTTCTCGTTTAGCTGTTGTGATGGAATTAGAGATACTTTGTGGAAAGTTTATTGCAGTCTACGCAGATTAAAACACTCTGCGTATTATTTACATCCCAAAATTAAAAATCAAAAGGTTAATCAAAATGCTTATAATGGCCTACATTTTGTTTAATTGTTCCCCTGTCCTGACTCTGTTTGAAAACATAGACTAAACGTTGCGGATAATGATTGTGTTCATTTTATTTATAATATTAATATTATTTTGACCTATATTTCAATAAGCGGAATAACTTTAAACTGTTTAAAATCATCCAAAATAAATCTCCCAGTTACCTCTTTGAAATGCTACAATTTGCTCAGTCTAAAAGAGGGAAAAAGCTTATACATAATTAATTCTTTCGCTCATCGCATTGGCGTGGCGAACGATTCTTTCTCGTATCTGCAATTCGTGTTTGGAATAATTTTCCACATGAATTGCAGTTAACTAACTCTTATACCGTCTTTTAGAAGAAACTTTTTAATTTCTTAACTGATACCTCCTCATAATTTGATTTGATCTGATTTGATTTTTATATAATTTGCTTTAGTAAATAAATAAACTAAGTGTCATTTTCTCGTTCATACATTCAAAAATTGTACTTCGAAAAGATGAATCATCTTGTAGTACTGTTATATTAATCTAAACTAAAAACAAAAAAATATATTGGAACTAAGTGTTTTCTTATTGAGGTCCGCAGCAAGCTGTATCAATTATATTAGATGTCTCCGATTAGCAAAATATCCTTCCCGACCCTCATGAAGTTAAGGTTTCAAAATACTTTGATTTTTTTTGCAATTCGAGGCCCATCACCACATTGTCAGCAAGTTAATGTGCTTATGTCAGGGTATCTTCGTGTGGCACTTGACTTATTACAGTAACAGAATCAGATCTACAGCGCCTGAAAATGAGCTATGTTAAATCATAAATTACAGTCGCACAGGCTCATATGGGCCAAAGATTATCTGTGTAGTCTGCAGTGCCATAATAAATAGTCCCGCTATTAGGTGCATTATGCTAATAGAAGAAGAGAACCCACCTCACCGTAAGTAAAATCTGGGACATTTCGTACAAAAGCAAAGACGGTGTCATACCACTTTGTTGCTACCCAAGGAGCTATAAAAGAAAATCTTCGCCTCCCTATCAAAGGATTCACAATAATTTACAACGAAGTTATTCCACCGTGTTCTTTTTTTTTATGAAATTACGTCCATCAGCTTAGAACATGTAAAATATTTGGACAATACACCGGTTTTGTACCGAGTTTTTGTTTTTTTCTGACACCCTTGACTGATATATATTTTTTAAATTTGTTTGTGGTTGAAGAGTGTGAGTTATTACCCGATAAGTATATGCGATGAAAGTTAAGAACCTTTGCATAGACCATTTATGCCTATACACACAAGTATAATATTGGTGGAATGCGAACTGAAGATGACTCACGAGTAACGCTCCAAATCTCAGGAACCGTAATTTCTCCCAAGGAGAGGCAAAAGCTACACCCTGAGTTGTAAATGTAAATATGACTTCCAATTACATAGATTTGGATACAACCTTAAGTGTTAGGTAAGACAGCCATTTGGCAGAAATTGAATGATAAGAAGGGTGAAACAGACAGTGAGAGAAAATCGATCCAAACAGTATTCACCCCAAGAGAAATGTGCTTCGCGGTAGCCATTGGAGACAATGTCGAATAATACGGTTCAGCGATTGTACAGGCATGTGAACGACTATAAAATCCGGAGAACAGAGAACAGTGAAGAAGGGTTTGTACTCGAATTGTATTTCTGAAATATTTGTTTTTTTCCTTTCTCCCATAAACAAGATCATAGCTCGTCCTATGCTCTTCATTTCGGATAAATATGTATATATAATTTTACTTGCTATCTGGTCAATTATACTGCTAAAAATATACCATATGCGTAGCCGTGGGTAAAATGAAAATCCTCTAGCTCATTTTGAAACAAGTATGATGTTTACGCCGAGAATACAGAAAAACAACACGATGGGTCCAGATAGCAAACAGACAACAGGCTCCGCGTGCATGAAGAGGGATGAATATGTACTCGCTACACGGAGAAGTGTATACACGGTTGTTGTTTTCTGCGTCCGTCCCTATAGCCCTTGCCGCAGCGTATTCTGTGCGCGGATTAAGGTTTTTTACATGAAATCCCCATGCAAATACTTGAGATATGGCGTAGTCCCGAATAGTTTACCTACCGCTTGGAGCACCAATATCAAATACCAGGTAGCGTGTATGGTAACTGAATTGCTTTCGGCTAGTGAGTTGGTACCCTTACCTGTTCGTTTCACTTTGTAATCATCAGTAAAACTCATTTTGTTTACTTTTTCAAAAGTGCCTGGAAAGGAGTCGCTCGCCTGATAGGATGTTGGCAGGAAATTATTTTGCCGGAAGTAATGAATCTTCATTTCTCATAACCATCCAACGGTTTCATTCATTTGAGAGTCGAGCAGTTAAGTTTGCGAGGATGAAATCAATTTTGAAAGATAGAGGCATTATGCTACTTATTTACATGTTTTTAAGGCTTTAAGACGGAAGCTGCCTCACTTGAGTAGAAGATATCAGGTATATACTGATCTTTCTAGTCAATCTTATCCTAATTTGAAAAATACTTTCAATTTCGTTTAGCTGCTTGGGTTGTTGGAAACATGAATATTAGCATTGAATCTAATTCATTGGTTTCTTTTATTTTTTTTTTATTTGGAAGAAATGAAAAAAAAAATAGTTAATCAATTCAACAGTATGTTGATGAAATGTATACAACATTTTTTGTTTGATTGTGTGGTGCATGAAT
The DNA here is from genome assembly GCA_958301585.1 of Merodon equestris. NCBI lineage: Eukaryota > Metazoa > Arthropoda > Insecta > Diptera > Syrphidae > Merodon > Merodon equestris. The sequence goes on along the minus strand of OY284413.1, from coordinate 152,333,917 downwards.
AAATAAATTTTTGGGTGCTCCCACTCTGGAACATGCTACGTATATAATTGTCTGTAAGAAAAGCACCGGTCCTCCAAATTCTCTCCACACACTTGAAACGTTTGTACTTGAGTTTTATTAACGGTCATGGCAAAGGATAAACGCTTCGATCAAATCGGGCATTAATTTTTTTCACGGAAAGTCTCATTACACACATACATATGTACATTGCAAAGTCATCACGTGTATTGTTTCAGCAATCAATTTAAACATTTGCCCTCGATCATACATGGTGAATTTGTATTAATTTCACCGCTTGGACCGTGTATCATATTTTTCGTGACAACTGCGCATAACTGTAGACTGATGGTTTGATCTGGAATCTCGGCCGATATACTTGTAAACCTATCAATCATATCTGATGTTATTTTCCGTACCAACCATATCAAAATGTGAGCGTGCGGCAAGCCTCTTTTTCGTCATTTTGTATACATGTAGCAACGTACTTCTCCAAATACACGGAGTTTAACAATTACATCCACTAACTTTTTAAATTTTTGGTGGAATATGCGAGCAGTTATATCGTATCGATCTGTTGCCACCTGACCACCAACTAACCAATTATCCACTTCAGTCCAAAGCAGGCATCCTCGGCTCAATCGCATCAACCCAGTGATGGTTTCGTTTGGTTTCAACAACTGGAGCAGTTGTTCACAGGCGAAAAAACGACGCTCAACGTCTTTTGGCTTCAAATCATAAGGAACCCAAGTTCCTTGATTTTGAATCATTCTCAACTCATACAATTGCTTGGTCATGCATAGCTTGGCGGGTAACTTCTAACACTGAAGCAAGCTTTTTTGCATTTGGCATGTATCCTCATCGAGCAATAGCTCCAATTCAGCGTCTTCGAAGGTTTTTGGCCTTTCTTCACGTGAACGGTCGTCAACATGAAAATCACCGTCCTTGAAGCGACGGCACCAATCACAACACGTTGTTTCACTTAGAGCAGCATCTCCGTAAACTTTATGGAATTCTCGATGCGAAGAAAAACAATACTTTCCGCAAATGACGATTATTTGGCACAAAATCACACATTTTCACACAACCAAAAGTATACGACGCTTGGTCTAAGCTTGGTTCATGACGTTTTGGATACCTCACAATCGACCAGCACTTATTACTGGAGCCATCTCTTGATAAACAGCGAGAATTTAGCTGCACATCTAATATAAACAGTTATTTGATCAAATTCAGTTTGACCGTTCATGAGTTATAAAGTCACACCAAAACTTGTAACAATTTTTTATATATATAGATTATGAGAAAGCATTCTCTCATACTATAGTCGCATGCACCAAAATCGATGGAAATGGTTAAACATACTGATATATAATATTTAATGAGTACCAAATAAGTGAAAGCCATATAAGATAAACCAATAGCATGCACAAAATCATATGCTAAAAGACACTTGAGTAGATTTTCTATCAATTCAATTACAATATATGCCGAAGTAGTCAATTTTGTATCAACTACTTTCAACAACTTTTGCAACATTTATTTAAGACGCAGCGATTGCCAATAGCCATTCCGGATTTTGGTTCATTGTGTAAAGCACCCCCCATGAACAAATTATTGATTTTGGTTACGACGGACGTCAGAGTGAAGTGACAAAAACGGTTTTTTATTCAATATTCTTAATATTTCTTAAACGAAATAATAATAAAAACATAAGATTGTTCATTACAAAACTTTAAAAACCTTACAAAAAATATCCAAACAGTTAATAGTTTGTTGCATATCTTATTACCTTTATAACATCCATACATCTTTTCGGCATAGAATTTATAATCACGGTCATAGGCATGCTTTTCCAAGCGTCGTCCACTGCCTTGTTCAAGTCATCCAAGGTTTTGTACTGGTCCCTGTTAACTCCCTATTGACATGCGACCTTCCGGCAAGAACTCATGGTGAACCACGCCATTCTAATAGAAGAAAATAGTGAGAAAGACTTTCACATTTGGCCGAATTTGGGGTCCTTTTTTTCGGTCTTAGCGAGAAGACGCTTCCATTGAGACGATTGTGATTATGTCGTAACCCTATACCTATATTTTGTCACCTGTGATAATCCTTTTCACCAATCTGGTTCTTCATTCTGGTCCTAGTTCAGTCAAAATTTTGTAATTTCGGAACAAACTTCGCTGCCAAACGTTTCATGCCCAAAATATTTGATAAAATTTCATGGCATAAGCCAATCAATATGTTAATATCCACAGATACTCTCTGATAGTGACTCAACGATTTTCAATAACACTGCTTTAATCGTGTTCATCGGTTGTTGACGTCCTGCGGCGTCTATTGGGCGGGTATTGTCATTAACGTCTTCTCGGACTCATAAACATTATTTTTGCTCACAGTCAAGTACCACAGTCACATATCAAATGTGTTGGAACACTTCATTTTATTTTTTACACAAAATTTAATGCAGTTTAATTCAATCCACCAAGCACACCAAAACACGTCTTACCTTTTTGTCTTTAAACAACAAACTAAATATCCAAAATGGCTAACAATATCAAAACATGTTAGGGGACAAGTGTAACAACATAAAAAAAAAAAAATCGAATGTATTTAACCTACCTGCGGTCGTCGGGTCATTTTTGACCCACTTTGGGAAAAAAAATGAAGTTTTCTCTAAGATTATTTTTTTTCTAAGGATGTCTCAGGACTTGTCTCGGGTGACATAGGACACCCGAATCTGATAACACGAAATTTTACCCGAACGAGGTCCTATACAATAGGGCCAGGATTGTATGGGTGGATAACTTCCTGATCAAACTGATTCGAAGTTGCGAGAGCAAAGGATAGAACAAAAAAAGAATAAAAACCAAAACCCAAAAAAAGTATAAATATATATATATATAAAATATATATAAAGCATATATTTATATACATACATATATACATATATATTAGTTAAGTTAGAATAAGATATGTTTAGTTAGGTTTAGGTAGGTTTAAGGCTTATATAAATATATATAAAAGAATTATCATATGCTAAATTTTTTTTGAAAAAAAAAAAAAAAAATTTTTAGCTTAAGTTAATTATAATAGTGTTAATTGTAAGTTATTTATATAGTTGTCGAAAGGCATACGTCAAAATAATACAGTTTGTTTTAGAGTGTCCGCCTAGGGCCAGTAAGATTCCTAATTTTGTAAGGATAGTTAAGCTAGTTTTAAGAATTTTTGTCTAGGGTAAGATAAATCTAAGAAACTATAAATAAAAATAAATTAAAAAAAAGGGGTTAAGAATAGGAAATACAACGTTTTTTCAAACACCACTTATTCCATATATTTCACTTATCTATTAGCCTATGGGTTTTTCTAAAGAAAAATATATTTGCCCGTTATTAGATGGAACCGCTGTATATATTTTTATCTCCTCACAATATCGATTGAACAATCTAAATTCATACCTTTGCCACCCAGGGCCAAACGAGGTGAGGTATCAAAACTAGTGCTTCAGCACTAATTATCTAATACCTTGAGTAAGCTACAGTCATGTAGCCCCCTTCACATTAAGGCAGTTTCAACTGTACAACGTTTAAGAAAATTTAAATATTAATTAATGATAGCATCTCTGCATTAAATTAGTCTCGGATAATTTTCCAATCCCTTTGGGTTCACATAGTGTCAATTTGCCTCACAAGTTTAGGAAATGCGCATAGCAGCATAGAGAAACATAGAGAAATAGTGTTGAACAGCTATTATGTGTGAACGGCACTAACAATTTTAGCGAAGCTACCAATTTATTTAATAATAATAATAATTTTAATAATAACTTTGTTTACGATTTTTCTCAACGTTGAGTTTTACTGAAATATTAGGTTGCAGTCCAACGATTTTTATAAAGCAGCCAATATTTGACTTAAATCATTTTGATGACATGGACCGGGTGGAGAGTCTGAAACTGCGAGATCTATTACAGCGATTACCATAGACAACTAGGATGCAGATTTTTTTTATTCAACCTAAGCCCAAAAGAATTAATATAGATTTTGGACATGTGAACCAACATCTCGTGACAACTTATGTAAAGTATAATTTCCGGAACATAATCCTGATACGGATGCAAGCAACAATTAAAGGACAAAGAAGCAAGTATCTTTATTTTATAAAGACTGAACACTTGAAAACAAACGTAACACATCATGCCAATTGTATTTCAAGCCGGAGCTAAATGAGCGTTGTGGTTGGTGACACCGATGGCAAAGAGTTCGAATCCCACAATAGCTAAGATAATGAATAAATATTTCGTAGTGTTTAAACATCACCCAAACGCGAGAATTAAAAGAACAAAAACAAAAAAATTGGAACTCTATAACAGTAAAAGTTTTCTGATAAAATTTCATAATCACTGGACCAAAAGCAAGTTTGTTATATAGCATAGAGACATACATTTTTTAATTAACTGATTTTTTTTTTCGATCCATTTTGTAGAATAGAAACCGTGTACAAGTTTAGAGCAACTTCGGCTTAGTAAACTAGTCTACGCATCCACCACCTACATAGCAAATGCAAACCACATTTCCCATGTGAAAAGTTGTATACCTCAACTCTTTAGCACTGGAAGCAATTAGACAGAGTTTTTGGATTATGAAGAGTACTTGTATGTGTATAAGTTAAATACTTTAGTTTTCTATTATAAAAAAAAATATACTATATATGTATAATTTATTTTTTTTTTTTCGAAATGCGTTGCTTACCAACTGAGGTGTCGTCTAAGATTAAAGCTTAAATCTAATAGAAATGATCTTAATGCTATACGACGGTGGGAAATGGGAGATAGTGAACGTGAAGGAATGCGTTTTTTGGTATACATATGTACATAGTTTTGAGTTGAATCTATTGGGAAGGTGCCGGATTGGAAATATGCAGTGTGTCTGCGTTGCTCGCGGAACATGTGGGTGAAGCGTGCAATTTGTGCTGGGCGTGTAGACTTTCCGACAGCGGTTGGTGTCATGCAATCATACCCAAGAATTTGGATTCGTTGCGTCAACTTATATTCTCAGATTCACTGTAGCGACAACTAAGTAAGACTAGCTTTATTAGATTTCACTTTTGATATCACCTATTTCAGCGCTACTTTGTGGTCCCGGGAGGATTCATAAAAAAAAACGGACTTAATTGTGAAAACCACGAAATAAATACAGTAGAGGTGAATGTACACTAAAGACATGTATTTCAAAATGAAGTTCATCAGCCTAACTTCTTCCTTCCATCCTCGTTCTAAAACCAAATGTGGGAGTCTTGTGATATACCGGCAGGGGAAGTTTAGGGAAAATCAGAAAGTCATATGCACTATAAGCAGATCTTAAACCCGATGCGATTTCTAGTTGCGAATTAGTACCGCCAAATACAATGACGAATACCCTGTGTAAGATTTTCACTTTGTTGGATGAATCATCACTTAGTTAGTCATAGTTCTCTTCACTTTCCATGTACAAACGAACTTATCCCATTCGTCCCCTTCAATGTCGTGCGTGCATAGAAATACCATATAACCACATCACAATGCCATTACCAATAGTGCAAACCCTGTAAAAACCCATCTCAATTTAAAAGCGTTACAGAACGCTTCATTGTCGTTACCTGACTCAAGCATATGTAAGATTTCGGTTCCAAACACGTGGCAAATATGTCGACCACATCTTTTGTTACCCTAGATCCAAAGGCTTGTATCAAGCGATTTACTTTTGAATCGACAATTCGACTATGACGGCAACAACTCAAATACTCGAACTTCGAAAATAATAAGTGGAACTCAAACGAGTGGATTCGACTAACTCATGTGTTTATGCTGAATTCTAAAAATACCAGCAACCCATACCTACCGAACCACAATCCATAGAACCGAATATTTCACTCGACAAACGTGTGCGAATCCTCGAGCAGGACATGCGCACAAATCCGAGTAGTTACCGTCATATCCACTCGGCTCACAGCAAACACACACCGATTTCATATAAATCCTCCACTAGCCTTATTGTTGCTCATACGACAAGCAGTTCATTCACTGTTGGGAATCTGAATTGTTCAGCGCTGGATGCTCGTTGCACCACCGCTTCCGCGTGGAGCGATTTCTTCGACACTATCATCGTGTTTGTCTAGAGCCGGTTTTCCGCTTTCATTCCGCGTGTGCGTGGAATTGCTTCAAGTGATTCATTATCATCATCATTTCCAAGGAAGATAAGAAACCATTTACGTTGTCATCCCAATCGACTACACCCATAAAGAAAAACAACACCGCTATCGTTACCTCAGGTTGTTTTCTTGATTGTTTTTATGTCCTAGGTGTATTTGGTATACTACAGAGGGGGTGGTTGTAGCTCCGAGGCCGTTGGTAAATAAACTACAGAGGGTCAACGTGGAATACGACCTCAGAAGAGTGTTTTATCGTTCAAATGGTGAGACATGGATGTGATACTTTAGCGCCTTATTCAACACATTGAGCCGCAGTGCGCCACTCATCCTATTCGCATTCCTCATTCGTATTGTCGTTATTCTAGTTTTTACTGTGGTAACAAAAGAGTGACAGAATGTAGGAACGTAGGAGGAGACTAGTGTGCTGAATAGGATATTCTTGTCATTATAGGGTGGGCATGAAATTGAAAAATAACTAATATATAGAGAACATCGTGCACGTGCAGTGTATGTTTAATTTGCGAAAGTGTAGTTATTGAGATCCATGCTATGTTCTTTCGAGTATAGACGAGTATAGAAGAGTGTCTTGATTGAATTTCATAGGCGAATGTTTCCAGTTGACTGATGAGATTTCACTCAGTTCCTGTACCTTATTTCTATTCGAATTCAATCACAAGAGATATTATTGTAATAAAGCACGTGCCGTGAGAGCTTGAAGCTCAGGAGTTCAAGGCAATTGTAATAAACAGGATAAAGGGTTTCATAACTCCGTATAGATGGAGTAGATGCGAAACGTGGCTTTTATGGCTGTCGATATTAAGCCAATAGTATTCGGTTTTTTTTCCCTCAAGCAGTCATCTGCTTAACCTTCACATGAACAGCAATTTTAATTTACTTACGCGAACAGTATCTACCGGGGTAGATAAAAAATAATCTCATATATTTTGTATGAATTGCATCTTAGGATACGGGTTGCTTTTTTCTATTTCTTTTTAATTCTTAATAAATAATTATTCGTTTTCATTCAAAGCTTGCAGATTTGTTTACTTTGAGGTGTCGAGCGCATTTGAAAAGAAAAATACACGAATAGCATAGTAATAAGTCATGGCACTCCATAGTTATCCACCCAAAACATACGATATTTCGCTTAAAGCGAAGTCGTGCAAATCGAATCTGAGTCGGCATTTGAATTTCTCGCAAATTTGAAACCGCCCAACGTTGAGAAAGTTTGGCATTGAGTTAGTGTTTTGTTAAATTTTATTAAAATATGCAGAATATAGGAAATGATTTCGAATACCTTCCATCGTCGGTTGTTTCTAGGTTTGTATTAAATAATTAAAGACTTATAATACGCTAAGTAATCATTTTGCTGATAGATTATCATTTGATGAACGGCAACGATATTTTGCAAGACTTTTGCAAGAAATCGGCTCCGACTCGGAGTCGGATTTAGATGAAGTGGTTGCAGATGGTGAGTCCGACGAAATCCTTTTGCCTACAGAGGCAACCGCTAATAGTGATGCTGAACCAAATAATCTGGAAGTAGAGCTGAATGATGACACTGGTTCTGAGACAGATGACGAACTGAGATTGGGAGATGAAATTGAAAGCGAGAACATTGAAGCACATGATTCTGAAGATGTTAGTGAAGTTTCAGGTAATTTTTGGGTTGCGAAGGATGGAACCAAGTGGTACAAAACTCTATCAAATCTGCACCGTGAAAGGGCACATAACATTTTTCGAGACAATTTATATGTGGGACCAAATCCACTTACCAAAAACTTAACAGATGTAGATACGTTTTTTTGTATTATGAGCAATGCAATTCAAGACATCATTTGCAGACACACAAACAGAAAAGCTAGAAGTGAATATAGCAAGTGGAATGCTCAAAATACTGAAAAAACACCACTGAAATGGGAACAACTAAATCAAGAAGAATTTGCGGCTTATTTGGGTATTTTGCTAGTCATGGGCAGCCATAGATCTAATTATGAAACAGTGAATGAACTGTGGAAAAAGAACGCTTTTCCGCTTTATAGAGCAACAATGTCAGTTAGGCGCTTCAAAGCCATTTCCAGGTTCATTCGATTTGATTCAGATGTTACAAGAGCAACTCGTATTGCCATTGACAAAGCGGCTCCTATTGCAGATATCTTTGACTTGATCAATGCCAACCTAAAGCTGATGAGACGTTTATCCCAGATGACACCGACGATCAAGATTCTAGTGGTCGCTTACGACAAAAGGGTGCAAGCTATATGTGTTACAAACTAAATAAAAAAAAGCGACCTACACGTCACGCCTGCGTCAAATGCAGAAAACGGATATGCGTGCAGCACAGTCTGAACCAGACAAAATGTGAACATTGCCACATGCATTTTTAATTTATTTTATAAAACTATAGAAAATCTTTCTGCAATAAAACGAAAAAACAAATAAATTAATCTTTTCATTTCTCGTATGACTTCAGGATTAACATTTCTTTTTCAGGAACCTATGTATACACTGTACACATATATGTATGTATATATGAAGAAATATTTTCTTTGTCTAATCCACCGTTTCATGATATTCCAGTGCCAAACTACGAAAATCTCAATACAAAATGCATGAAAAATACTATATCTACCTGGGTAGATACTGTTCGTGTACGTAAAAAAAAAGTCAAAATTTAAAAAAAATATGGAGCAACTTTTCCTCAAAATTTTTTATTAACATATTCTTAATGCTATAAAAAAGTTAGTCACTGAGTCGGAACGGCATCAACATAGTATCAAAAGTCGCGGAAATTTTGGAAAAAGAAAATTTAAATATCTACCCGGGTAGATACTGTTCATGTGAAGGTTAAAGCGACTTATCGTACAATGTAATCCTTGGCGTCTATTTTCCTGGTGATATGATAGGTAGCAATGATCTGTTATTCAAATTCTGGCGATGGCTTTTTTATATTCTTGTGTATATAATCAATAGTTTACTAAAAACAGCGGGGTTAACGACGTCTTTTCAGTCGAACGGGATTGCGTCTTTATGTGTTTTTTTCATCTTGGGGTAAACTGCTTAGAGCTTAGGGGTTATCGGGCTGATGCTCTTGACGTCAATTCGAAGAATAAAGTTTGTTTCTTCAGTACTTGTAGGACGCTCGTTTTGTGAGTTTCCACACTTGTGCGACAAGCGTGGGTTACTTTGTTCGATTTTTAGAACTTTCTGTATAAAATGGAATTGGAAATACATACTTGCGTTTTATAATTAAAGTGAACGGACAATAGTTAACCAATATCTTTCCATGGTGTAAGCTATTTCTATTTTAATTGATTTGCTTGATATGCATTGATACTCGTTAACCAGATTTAAGGAAAACGAATTTCTCTCTTTGCACATTGTTGGCATATTAAAAGCGACAAGGTATTATATGTTTATATGGTTGATATACATTATGTAGGTATCAAGAAATGTATTTTGATGTCTAGACTAGTTAGGTAATTGATCGATCGTATTAGTGTAATAGAAAGCAGGTACCTCCGTTGGATTCTCATTATTGAAAATGCTGATATGAGTAATATAAATTGATGAAGGAGTAATATACTATCATTAAAGCACAGCTTCAATCATGTGCGATACATGAAGAACACAAATATGCTGACAACATATGGTTAGTTAAAATCATGCCTTTGCATATTTAATAGAAAAGCAACTCAATCCGAAATAACCGGAAGCTTGCATTGAGAAAGTGTGTGGGAACCTTGTGTTTGGTCCCCACCAATAGAATAGAATAGACAGAAAAGACAAGGATTGCGTGTGTTACGAGGGTTAGTGTTAAAAGATATGGACTAATAAAGGCGCAGTCAATGGTACCTGTTGGAAGTCTATGTATGAAGATGATGTCAGATACCCTTCTTCTTTCCTCCAACATACTCAAATTGATGATCTTGACGAGCGCAGGAAGAACAAAGGCCAAGAAAGTTCCAGGCCAGACCTCAAAGTAGGAACCGATTTCAATGCTCTCGATTCTAGATATGTCTGTTTGTTTATAAGAGGACCACACTTGAGAAGCATATTCAAGAAGTGGACGAACAAAGGTAATATAGTGGAATCGAGCCTGTTGTATAAAGTTTATACAATAGGGTTAGATCCACATCTTATATATAATACATACATACATACGAGTATATCAAACATTTATATAACATGTATAAAAGTTCTAAAAGTTACTCTCACAAAAATTAATTATCAAAAGAGGCACTTGCATATTGAATCTCAACGAGGCACTTTTTTATTAAATAAATATATATATCAAGTTGACAATAAAACATGGCGCAGCCGATTTAATATAAAAGAGCTATGGTTAGAACAAGAGGATAACTATAAAAAGAAAAGCAAGTTGGGACACACAAAAAGTGATTAAAACTGAAAGAAGTTGCGACGATTCAGAAGTATCAACTGATTTTGAAAGTGAACATTTCTAAGACAGAAAATATATAAGTGACATAAGACCCGAGACAGTTAAAATTGCAATACTACTTAACCTAATTGGAGATGATGCTGTTGGCGTTTAGAACACTTTCCATGCGGACAGAGGGGAAACACTAGATGACATATTAAAAGAGTTTGAAGTACTGTAATCCCAAAAAAGACGAAGTGTATGAGCGGTTTAAACTATATAATAGAACACAAACGGAAGAAGAGGCCTACCATCACTTTCTCACTGATGTGAAGCAATTGGCCAGTACTGTGACTTTCATGAAGAGGAAGTTAACAAAGCTATCCGGGATAGAATCATTTTTGGAATCCGTTCAAAGGTTTGCCAAGAAAAATTACCTGCGGTCGGAAATATACATATCTTTAGAGGATACCATCAAAAAATGCCGTCTATTTGAAATAGAGAAACCAAGATTAGAAGACGTCCAAAATTCGAAAGATCATGGAAATCATGCAACAAACGGGAAGCTCATCAATCAACATTCTAAAAAAGTCACCTAGTATAAATACTTATAAAAATAAATTTGAAACTAAAAATTTAAAGCAAAATTCAAATCCTAATAATAAATTTTCTTTTAAACAGATTCAATATAAACGGTACGAGTGTTGTGAGCGTTGCCATAAGCAGCATTCGCCAAATAAATATCCAGCGTTTGGAAAAGTTTGCTTGAAATGTAATTTAAAAAATCATTTTTCGTATGCATGCAAAACACAAAACTTAAATGAATTAACTCTACAAAACAATAATGAAAATAATCGAATGGATAGCAATCCAGGTGAAACAAATTTTTTTATGTATGATATTAGTATAAAAACACAAAATTGTTGGATGGAATCTATCACTGTAGAATCAACCCAAATTTTATTCAAGCTAGATACAGGAGCTGTGGTAAATGTCTTGCCTACTTCGTATTTTGCTCGTATTACGACTCATAAAAAAGTTAAGCTGTGTTTGAGGACTTTAGAAGCGTTCGGAGGAGAACTTATTCGTTCAAAATATAGCATTGTTTTAAAATGTTCTATAAATAACCGAAGCTTAGAACAAGAGTTTTTTATAGTAGATAAAAATACGGTTCCTATTTTAGGTATTATTGCATGCGAAAAACTAGGTTGTTTAGTAAGTCGCCTTAATGTTAGTACTATTCAAGATTCAAAACAAAGAATTATTAAACACAACATTGACATTTTAACAGGAATAGGAAAATTTCCCATATCCTGCCACCTACAAATTGATAACACAATCTCACCATCCGTTGCCGCCACGTCGTCAACCGGCAACCTTAATCGAACCAGTCAAAAAAGCTCTCAATGAACTAGAATCAATTGGTATAATAAAAAAAGTTCAGAGACGAAAGGGGTGGGTAAGTAATCTAATTGTTGTTGAGAAGCCAAATAAACAGATTGGAGTGTGTTTGGATCCATGGGATTAAAATAAAGCACTTAAACCTGAAAAATTTTTAATTCCGAAATTCGAAGAAATTAGAGACTAACTCTGCGGTATGAAATACTTCTCGGTTTTAGATTTAAAACACGGATTTTGGCAGATCGAACTGGATGAATCTTCAAGTGAACATTGTACATTCAGTTCACCTTTCGGTTTTTTTAAAATTCACTCGGCTTCATTTTTAACCCCCGACGCAAAAAGAGGGGTGTTATAAGTTTGACATGTCCGTTTGTCTGATTGTCTGTGTGTCTGTCTGTGTGTCTGTCTGCGTGTCTGTCTGTGGCATCGTAGCTCCTGAACGAATGGACCGATTTTGATGATTTTATTTTTTTTTTGTTTGAAAGCTACCGTGATCGAGATGGTTCTTAGCTACAATTTATGAAGATCTGTTCAGGCGTTTCCAGGTTATTACCACTTTTTGTTAGCTGTGGTAGGGATCTTAGACACAATGGGTACATATTTACATTACTTTCAAACATATCTGCGACCTAACATTCGACCATGAGCTGGTACTCCGATGATGGAACTCGAAGGTAGGAGACGACTGCCTATTAGTAAACCTATTAAGTATGGGCTCATTACATTCGTCTTAACTCGTTCTATTCATAGTTAAGGGTTTATTCCGGAATCGCGATATTAATAACAAAAATCGCTTTACTATAAAAAATTGACACAGTTCCGTCGTAGATTACATTTTTGACACACATGTGTAATATAACGGGAATAAGTCATGCTGAATGTGGTAAATTATACATACATATGTACCTACATATATGGGCTTGTATGCGGTAGAGTGTTACGAAAAATGTAATTTAAGTAGTTATTCGTACCTATCGGAATTAGGGCGAGTAATTTAAAAAGAATGAAATAAAAATAAAATTAAAAATTTTAAGTAACCCCGACAAAAAAAACTCAAAAAAGTAAAAGAATAATTTTTTTTCTCTCGGTCTTTTGACTTCATTAAGAGAATCTATTAATATTTTTAAGATGATGTCGTCGCGACAGAGCGGAGCTTAAAATCAGGTGCATTAACTGCAATAATTATTTCCATGCAAAATGTGCAAAAATTACAGCAAATGAGCTTGAATTCATGAAGAATTCAAGGGCGGGCTGGAGATGCCCTAGTTGTGCGGCTGAGAGGAGGGGATCTATTTCTGGTTCCACTCCATTTAAAGGCTCTTCAACTGGATCAGTATCCGAACTCTCACCGCATTCACCATCTATTGCCGCTGATGCTCTTCGAAGTACCACCACCGTTGCCAACACTACCACCGCTACCAACGTCACAACCACCGCTACCACCTACACCAAATCATTGCCACCGCAACTACATTAACCGCCCCCCTCACCTCCACCACTACCTCCACCACTGGTATCAGCAACTACATTACACCGATCGTCGAGCTACCTCCAGCTGTTACCTTGGAGATGGTGTATGCTGAAATTATGCAACTGAAGAACTACCACAAAGTTCAGATTGATGAAATGGTTGCCAAAATAAATGTAAGGGAACAGAAAATTGTCGCACTGGAACAACCTCGAACAACAACTCCTCTCCAACAGCATTGAAGTGTATAATGTTCCCATTATAAACAAAGACATCCCACACATTGATCTTGCAATTGGTATTTTTCGCAATGCGTTAAATGTAAACGTAAATGAGACTGACATCGATCAATGCTTTGTCAAAAAAATTAATAAAGGTAATTCTCTTGCGAGTGGCATTATGAAGAGCACCATGTTCTATATGTCATTTGTTTCCCATCACTTAAAAAAAAAAGATTATGAAAACCAAACGAGAGAAAAGAGTACAACTAACAACAAAAATATTTGGAGCACAAGGTAAACCAGAGAATGTTTAACGATTGTTTAACTCAACAGAGATGTCAACTTCTTAATACTGCGCTAGCACTTAAAACTACGAAGGGAGTCAAATACGTAGGGACTAGGAATGGGAATATTTTTATGAGGAAGAGTGAGGGTGACAACACAGTAAGAATTAAATATATTTCTGATTTTGATAAAATATGAATATTGTTAACCATATTCCTTCTTCTGTTCAAAATATTTGTGAAGTGCCAGTTTTTTGTAATTCTATTGATAATTGTTTATGTATACGCTAAAACATCCGTGGTCTCAGAAAAAAATTTCTAATTTCCTAGCTCACATTGAGTCACTTAAAAAATTGTTTTAACAGAGATTTGGGTTTATGAGAGTAAAATAATATACCGGTATATGCGTTATCTAGTTGTTGTAATGAATCTTATTCATCAGGTGGTGTTGCAGTTTACATTGATGAGAGCCTTGTTCACCGATTCTCTAAAATCGATATATGTACCGCGGATATTGTAAAGTCGTTTTGTTATCAAAAAGAAAACTATACAATGCTGTTAAAGTTTGTTCATAGAGAGAGGAACTGGGTAAAATTCTTTGTATAAACAAAAGTCATAATTGAATTTTAATTTGAGATATGAATATTGATATCTTAAACGAGTCTGATAAAGACACTGAAAATTATTTACAATACTTATGGCTTCGAAGGGTCTAAAGGGAATTATTAAAGAGCCAACCCGCGTAACAGAATCTTCAAGTATTTGCATTGACCACATTTTTACCCGTTTTAAAGTCGGTAATAAATTAAAGTTTTTTGGTAGTGTTCTCGACCTAAATATTACTGATCATAAATCGATCTTTCTATTTAACGAGTTAGAAAATAATTTGAGTTCTACATCTGTAACACAAGCAAAAGAGCATTATACCATCGATTACATATCATTGCTGAATATTTTAAAATACAAATTTTGGGATCAGGTTTATTGGGAAAAGGACCCATCTACTTCGTTTGCTACTTTTATCTCAATTTTTCAAAAACATATAGAATCATGTACTTTAATAAAAATAAATTTCTAAACCTTGAATGAATGTGAGCCTCCTAAAGCAGAATTAGTATCAAGATAAACAAACATCCAAACAATGAAAAATTAAAAAAGTATTACCTCACGCTTTGAAAAACTGTTAGCACAAATATTGTATTGACTCGCGAAAAGTATTATTCTAACATATTTGTAAAATCAATATTAAAGAAGAATGGAAAGCAATTGACAGCATTTTAGGGAAAACAAGAAAGCCTAACGTAATAGAAACTATTGTAGTTAATGATGTTCCTCTAACAAATTCTAACTGCATATCGAATAAATTCAATGAATATTTCACAGAAATATCTGAAACATTGAAGCCATCCGTTAGATCCGGTGGTGACTGTAATTGTTATAATCAACAACCGACAACCAAACTGCTTTGTTTTTATTCCCATCACGTCCTTTGAAACCTACAAATCCATTTTATCTCTAAAAAATAAAAATTCTTGCACTTCAGATGGAATATCTACTAAAAAAAAATGCGTTTCATGTTTCTCATATTTTGAGTTATATATTTAACTTAAGTGTTGAACAAGGTTGTTTCCCTGATCAATTTAAATGTGCTGAGGTTATTCCTCTCTTCAAAAAGGGTGATACCAAAAATATGGTTAACTACCGATCTATTTCTATTCTTCCTACTTTTTCAAAAATATTTGAAAAACTTATGTTCAATAGAATTACTTCTTTCCTAAATAAAAATAATTTTTCTAGCGAAAATCAATTTGGTTTCCGTTCAAGAAAGTCGTTCGAAGATGCAATTCTTAGGCTGTGCAGTCAGCTTTATGGTAGCTTAAATAATAATAAATGTACAATGGCGCTTTTCATCGATTGCATCGCATTCGATATGGTTGACCACGATTTACTATTAGGTAAACTAGGACTTAGAGGAGAAATTTTTCAATGGATGAAATCATACTTGAATGGTAGAGCTCAAAAAGTTATTGTAAACGGAATACACTGTGAAGCTCGCTGTCTAAAAAAAGGAGTACCACAGGGTTCTGTTCTCGGTCCTCTGTTTTTCTTAGTATATATAAACTCAATTTTTAACCTCAGATTGAATGGCCTCTCGATGGCATTTGCAGATGATGTATCATTTACCTATGAGTCAAATTCGGATCTTAATTGCGTTTTACAAATTGAAGCGGACCATGAGGTTCTAAGAACTTGGTTTTCTAACCATAAATTAATAATAAGTGAAAATACGAAATTCATGGCTTTCAAAACATCCGGTCATCGAGTTTGTAATTATAATTTATTTTTTCATACTTCGAGTTGTAAGCAATTTAGCTTTCCAATTCACGATTATGGTAAACCCAATTTTCAGAATGCAAATTTTGTTCCGATTCTTGTTTCAAAATTGATTCAGTGGAAAATTTTAAATACTTAGCTGTTACAATTGATTCTAACTTAAGCTGGAAGGACCATCAAGGTCGCAACATAAAAAATCATTTGATGCTCATAACGCGTAAAATGTATCTTTAAAACCTTTCTGCTCTAAAAAGTTAATAACATCAATATATTATGGCCTTGCGCACTCTAAACTACAATACGGGTTATCTAGCTAGGGTGGTTCGTATGCAAATACTTTTAGACCTTTATTGATAGCTCAGAAACATCTTATTCGACTTATTTGTTATGCTGAAAGTTGGCCTTTATACAAGGAATTGCGAATTTTTAATTTTTAAAGTACTGAAAGAATTTTTTAAGCAAAGTGGAAATATTCCGACCAGAAGCTCGCAGCTATATAATCTAAGAATTAATACCTTGCATCTAGTCTATGAACCCACTGCTTACAAAACTCATTTTTTAAACTTTTATACTGTTGCAGCACCTAAGTCATTTAATAAATTACCTCTGTCTATCCGAATAACTCGAAACTTAAACTCATTCGTTTGTGTAAATTTAATTCATAATCGTACCATTCAACACTAACTTCAAGTTAAAGAATGATAGCTATTATTCATTCCTCAAATCAAAAGTTTGTACTAGTTTTAAGTTGGAAATGAAAAAACGAATGAATAAAAATGTTCTAATTCTAAAAAAAAAAATTCGAAAAAACAAAAATGATTTTGTATGGTATGACATTCACACTGAAACTTTAAATAAGATAAAATACTCAACCGCAAATGCACCAATGCTGAAGATATTTGGCGGGCTTAAACCAATTGTTCTCCAGCGCGATGCGTCGAAAAGCGGCATTAGTTTTTGCTTGATGCAGTCTGGAGCACCTTTAAGTTTCATCTCGATCTTTAAGCCAAACTGAAATCGGTTATGCTCAGATCGAAAAAGAGCTACTGGCTATAACATTTGTATGCAATACCTATTATACAAAGGTAATACTTTTCGTCACACTAGTGTGTGATCATACAAGTTTGACGGAAAAGTTTGTTCCAGACTTCGTCTCTATCTGCGTCTTTTCGATAAGACGAAGATAAGAGCCAAGCAGTCTTTCACGAGAGTTGAACAAATAAAGACCTAAAAAAATCAAAGAAGATTCAGAGTGTTTTTTTTATTTGTTTTGGCACGATCGAAGTGCAACATCACTAAATGGAAGACCAGTAACAGTAGGGACAGATCACAAACCACTGGTAAATATTTGCAAGAAAGATTTAGATAAAATATATTGTACTAGATTACAACGAATGAAATTAAAGTTATTAAAATATAATTTAAATGTAGTATATATTCGAGGCAAATATTAACGGGTATCGAGATTTTAAAAATTTGGATATATCTTGTCTTCGGGAACATATTAATAGCATTCCATGGAATTTGGTTTACACTATGCCCTCACCGGATGACCAAGTGGATTTCATCCACAGGTACATAAATCTTCTTCTTGAGTCGCACGCCCGAGTCAGAACTGGGAAATTTAAGGAAAACCATAGGGCATGGTTGACGAACCATATCCTAGAATTAATGACGCAACGCGATCAAGCTTATCGAAGATGGAAAGATTTCCGTGTGGAAGAGCTTAAGAAAATATATAAAGATTTAAGAAATGAGGTTATTCGTGAAATAAGAGTCGCAAAAACACAATTTTATTCAACCCATTTAAATTCGAATGTGGATGGGCGCAAGCTTTGGAGTAACCTCCGTAATTTAGGGATAGGCAACCAAAAATTGGATTGTACAACTAACATCGATTGCAATGAACTTAATCGCAGGTTCCTCCTGATGCAGTTGTACCTCAGCCAGATTTATCTTTTAGTTTTTCACGGGTTAATGATACAGATATTGTCGAAAGTATTTTATCAGTGAAATCGAATGCTGTGGGGGTCGATGGAGTTCATCCGGTCTTTGTTAAAATCATTTTGCCATTGCTTTTGCCATATATCACTCACGTAATCAATACTATATTTATGACTAGCATCTTCCCTTGCCAATGGAAAATGGCTAAAATCATACCAATCCCGAAGAACAAAGCTAGTACTCACATCTTTTCCGTCTATCATGTTGACTAATTCAGCTATCGAATTCGTGGACTCTTCAAAAAATTTGGGGGTAGTGTTCAATAGAAATCTTACATGGAACAACCACATCAATTTCATAGTTGGAAGAGCTTATGGCGTTCTCCGATCATTATGGATTACACAAAAGTATACACCCCTCAGAACAAGAATAATACTTGCCAAAGCATTGGTAATCCCATTTATGTGGTGATGTGAGATTTACGGCAATTGTGATTTTGAAAGTAAACGCAAACTGCAAGTAGCATTCAATAGTACTATCCGCTATGTATATAATCTAAGAAGATATGATCATACCTCACACTTGGCTAAGAGTTTATTGAATATGTCATTTCAGAGTTATCTAAGGTTTCGCACAGTTATTTTTTTGTGTAATATTATCAATACAAAAGAACCGGCATATCTCTTCAATAAAATACAGTTTCCAACATCCAACAGATCTGTCAGCTTAATTCTACCGCGTTTCTCTTGTTTAACATCTGAGAGGCAATTTTTCATTGCAGCTGTCCGCTTGTGGAACTCACTTCCGCGCACCTTGAGAGAACTAAATGGCACACGTCGATTTAGGAGAGAGTTACAGGTTTTCCTCACAAACCAGAGCAACTACAATTAAACCTAACTTGTAATTAAATTTAAATTTGACTTCTCATTTACCATACTACGCATATAAATTGCTATAAAAAAAACCCGCTACTACAACTCACTAAAAGATCAGCCAAGATTTAAAACCGCAATAATCCTTTATTCTGTCTACACTTACTTGGTTACAAAGGAAGAATGGCAAAGAGGCCGTTACTCATTCCAGAAAATCCTAATATGCTGATATATGTACATATTATAGTTATTAGAAAAGGCAAAATATATAGGTAGAGTAAAGTAAAGGAAAAATTATATCAAAGTACAGGGAGGTTATATAAATGACTTGTGAGCAAACAATAGAAATTTACATTTTAAGCTTTAATTTTCAACATCCTCGGCCCGGCAAGAACTAGCGAGTTCAAGGGGATATAGAAGCTGCACCGGTCTTCGCATCCTGGAACCATCTGGCAAACGTAGCACACAAGCTCGAACTTTGTCATCACGACCCATGAGTATTTCATCAACGATGGCCATTTTCCAAGATATACGTGGTCTGCTGGGATCAAATAGTAGCACCACATCATTCGGTTTGAGTTGGATTGATGAATGCCCTTGAGACGCGTGATATGATCGAAAAAGTTGAACATATTCGATTCGCCAACGATTAGATAGCATCCTGGTGTACTTTAGTCGTTGCAGCCAAAGCTTCCGCATTTCTGTAGAGGTAATGCCACCTTGAGGACTTCCGACAGCACCATGACCGCGAATGAAGTGTGCAGGTGTAAGCGCGGTTGCATCCAATGGATCACTACATATGTATGTAAGCGGCCGTGCGTTAACGATATACTCAGCTTCAGCTATTATAGTTTCTAACTGCCCGTAACTTAACTTAGCTCTCCTTATGACAACTTTCAAAACGTTTTTGATTGTGCGAATGAGTCGTTCCCAAAAACCGCCCCACCAAGGCGCCCGCTCGATTATGAACTTCCATCGTATCTTTCTTTCCGATAAGAATTCTTGAACTTGCTCATCATTAAGGGTCAGGTCATTACCCTTTAATTCCAAAGCTGCTCGACGAAATGTTTTCGCGTTATCGGAATAAATGATAGAGGGTAATCCACGCCGTGCAACGAAACGTCTCAAGGCCATCATACAGCTGGCTGTAGACATCGACGTACATAGCTCCAAATGTACAGCTCGTACCGCTGCGCAAGTAAACACCATCAAATAACATTTTTCCATTCCCCTCGTTATGAAATTTATGTAATAGAATGGTCCTGCGAAATCAATGCCGATGCAATCGAAAGGCCTCGATAGAGTCAGCCGATCGAGTGGGAGAGGACCGAACGGTTGAGAGAAAGGCTTTCCGAAAAGCTTTTGACAAGTAACACATAGTTTAATTCTCCTTTTAATCAATGGACGACTCTTGAGTATCCAGAATCGTTCGCGCAACTGTGCCAGTACAACGTTAACACCACCATGAAAAGTCTTTTGATGGTAATAATCTACGATTAGACAGACTAAGAATGATTTTGCTGGAAGCAAAATAGGGTGTTTTTCTTCAAAGGAACCTTCGAAACATCCGAGGCGTCCTCCAAGTCGAAGAAAACCTTTATCGTCCAAGAAGGGACACCACTGCGCTATGTTTGATTTTCTCGGGATATTTTCTTTATCTTTCAAGCACTCTATCTCTAAGGGGAAAAAGTTTGATTGTATAAATTTTAACCAGTAACTTTCAGCTCTATCTAGCTCTTCCGCCGATGGACACATGTTCTTGACTCCTGGTTATTTTTTGGCACTCACAAATCGATAACAATAGGCTGTCACACACAACAATCGATACCACGAACTATATTTTCGGTAGTCTAGGAATGGTTTCTGTGAACTTTCGACAATCGTATTTACTTGCGCTAATAGTGCCACTGGCCCTAACTTATCATCGACTATCTCCACATCACAGTTCATGTTATTTTGCAGCCACTCTGGCCCATTGGTCCAGACTAAGGAGTCTTTTAGGCTTCGAGCATTTATCCCTCTTGTTAATAGATCTGCAGGGTTCTCTTTGCCGTGGCAGTGCCGCCAATCCGTTTTAGATGTATGACGTCGTATTTCAGCGACTCGAGCCTGGACATATGGCTTCCAACGTTGCGTGTCACCTTGTATCCATCCAAGGGCAATACGCGAGTCTGTCCACAGGTGGAATGAGTGGACACTAACTTTGAGAGAACGCTTGAGATATGAACATAAGCGTGCACCTAACAACGCTGCTGTAAGCTCTAACTTTGGTAATGTAAGTTCTTTTGTGCCATCTAATTTAAGGGGACATACCCTACTTTTAGCACACAAAAATGCAGTAGTACATTTGTTATTTTGATGTACGCTCCTTAAGTAAGCTACCGTACCATAAGCTCGCATACTGGCATCAGAGAATATATGAATAGTTACTGACGACGCTGAAGGAAATTGCAATGCAGATCGGGGAATGGTAAAATTCTTAAGCTCCAATAAATTTTGGACACATTCGTGCCATTCGTTTGAAAGCTCAGACGGAAGCACCTGATCCCATGACAAATTTTCTTTCCAAATCGATTGAAACAGAATCTTTAGCCGTATTATCACGGGACCTAGCATTCCCAATGGATCGTAAATACGGGCAATCGTTTGCAATACATTCCTTTTCGTTGCTCCTAATAGTTTGGACGTTAGTAATGTTTCAATGGAATTCATAACTACTGCTA
The DNA here is from genome assembly GCA_958301585.1 of Merodon equestris. Classification (NCBI taxonomy): domain Eukaryota; kingdom Metazoa; phylum Arthropoda; class Insecta; order Diptera; family Syrphidae; genus Merodon; species Merodon equestris. The sequence goes on along the minus strand of OY284413.1, from coordinate 152,312,106 downwards.
GTTCATCAGATTTTACGAACCATGCAAGACCAAGGACTTTCTGTAGGTTTAAACACTCACCCGAACAAAGCGCTTTGCACACTACTGGGCTATTGGAATTCCATTTCCGGAGGTTCATACAAGCATCCTTCAAAACTAAAACTGCTTCTTCACACATTCGTTTTCCCTCTTCTTCCTCTTCGAAGCTCATCACAAGATCGTCCATGTAGAAACTGTTAAGCAAAACTCTGCATGTTCCAGGATACATTTTCGATGTAGATAAATGCGTGCGCAGTGTAGCAGTCAGTAAAAATGGACTTGAATTTACACCGAAAGTCACCCTTGTCATTTGATACTCGGCTATTTCAGACTTTCCTGTCAGTGGTGTTTTCGACGGTTCATACCAAAGAAATCGGTGGCTATCTCGGTCCCTCTCATGAAGAAGAATTTGTAGGAAGGCCTTTTCGATGTCTGCCACGGCTCCAAATCGCCCGAGCCGGAAATTCAACAAAATCTTTAATACATCCGGCAAAAGATTTGCACCAACCTGTAGCATATCATTCAGTGATGGATTGTCTTTTGTTCGTGCCGATGCGTCAAACACTATTCGTTGCTTCGTTGTGGTACTATCTTTGTAGACAGCCCGGTGGGGTAGGTAGAATATTCGTTGTGGCTCCGCCTTGGTTGTAGAGGTTATAGGTTGAGCTACTCCGTCTGCAATAAGTTGTCTAATACAGCTATCATATTGCTTGAATTCAGCTGGGTCACGCAGTAGTCGTGTCGTTAAAGAGCTAAGACGTTTCACAGCACTCTCTTTATTGCACTTAATATCCGCCTTATCGTCTAGCCACGGCAGAGAAGCCATAACCCGAGCGCCTGGTCTGGTTATACATTTTTTAGTCAACTCATTGGCTAAATGTTCGTTCTCTGTTTCTTCGCTCCGAATGCCTATTGACTCCAGCGACCAAAATGCAGTGAAATTATCCTTCATGAGCGCGGATGAATGCAGGATTGCACTGCAAATAAAAGTAGAACATGAATTATCATTCGCTTGAGCAGTCTTACCGGAACGATTCATTCCTTGTATTGTCCAACCAAATACGGTCTCAACAGCTCTAAGACTCGATGAAATCTTCTTCTGTTTTCCCGTTACGATAGACCAATAGTGATCCGAGCCTATTAAGACACCAAGTCCCTCTTGTGTTTTCCCATTGCAAATACGAGTATCAGCTAGATGCAAATTTTCAAACCAGCTGCATGAAGTATCAGGGGCTGGTAGTATGTCAACACAAATTTCCGGCACTTCAATTGCCTCCAGAACTACACTATCATTTGTGTGTTGACTTTTCAGTTGAACTTCTACCCTCTTGTATTTCCTGAACGGGGATTGCTCCTTGCAGCCAAAGGGTAGGACTGAAATACTCATATCGCCAGTAGATGGAAGACACAATTTCCGCGCTAAATCTTCCCGAATAAAAGAAAATTGGCTGCCGCCATCGACAACTAAACGAACACCCATTTCCTTATCGCCACTTGGTGCAGATGCGATACTCCAAGCCGTCTTCAAGAACACCTCGTTGTTTTCGGTGCACATATTATGTGCGCACAAGTTCGTTGCACTTTGATGTTGTTCTTGTTTATATGTTGATTTTTGAACAGGCTGGTTTTTTGTAAAAGAAGGGTCACATAATGAGGTTAAATGCTTCCCTTTGCATTTTTCACAGGATAGCCATTTGGAACTCCGGCATTTTTTTGACGAATGTCCTCGATTGGCACATCGAAAACAGCGTCCAGTTTTTCTTAAAATATCCCTTTTTGCAAAAATTGACATTTCGCTGTCACAATTTTTGGTTGAATGCTTGTCTGATGAGCAAAATACGCATGCGCTCGTCCCGCCTGATGACATTAGGCTTGCTGCAGTTGTGCGAGTGGGAGAGCAATACTTAGCGGTGTGAGGAAGACCACAGGCTTTACTTAATTCCAAGGATTCGACCTCTTTCTTCAGGAAGTGCATTATAGCTCTCACCTGTTTATCCCCAATGTTGGTTAATGTTGAACTGCAGCTTTTGTCATCTCCGTCCATAGCTTCAGAAGTATTGCTCTTCATTCAATCGATAGTAGTCCACACGTAACTCAGCTGGCAAACACCGAAGGAGAATGCTTTTCAGCATTACATTATACTGATGAGTTTGTATCTTCAATGATGTAAGAGTGCGACAGCAAGCTGTTACTGAATTGTACAAATCGCGAAGGCTGGCGACATCGTTCCTTGATGTTACAGGTCGGAGAGAGAGCAACTGTTGCATATTTTTATCCACTAGCCGTTCCGTACTTCCATATTGTTCTTGCAAAAGCGACACAGCAGACTCGTAACACATTCCAGATGCGGTGAATCCGGAAATTGTTTTCTTAGCGCTCCCCACTAATACAGATTCTAGGTACCCAAATTTATCGGATGCTGTGAGACTTCCGTTTTCATGTATTGCTGTCCGGAACTGCTCCCAAAATGGCAGCCAGTTTCTATAGTTACCGTCAAACTTTTTGAGTTCCAATTTTGGAAGCTTTAATGATGTACTTGTTGTTCGTGGATCATTTGATGATGAATTAGTTTCCGCTGTTGATTGTTTTTTCCTCAATTTTTGAAGTCGTGTGTCCAAGCGGGCAAGCGTTCCAACAGCCGTATCTTCGTATTCAATTATTTTTTCCATTTCTCGATCCAAGTCTTCCGACGCTAAAAGCTGTTTGTTTTGTACTTCCCGATTGATCATGTTTAAGCTTTCATGAGCCGTTGTCAATCGTCGGATGAGATTAACCAGTTCTTCTTCCTGATGGTCGTATTCATCGATGGATTCGGATTTCGTATCCATGCTATTTAAAAGTTCGACCGCGCTTTTAACCAATCTGGTAACTTGGCCTCGATAAGCGCTACGAGCAGATAATTCAACTGCCATTACAAATGTTTATCGCGTTAATCTCTGTTCACTGAATCTCCTGGGTTTCGGCACCATATAAAAAAAAACCCGCTACTACAACTCACTAAAAGATCAGCCAAGATTTAAAACCGCAATAATCCTTTATTCTGTCTACACTTACTTGGTTACAAAGGAAGAATGGCAAAGAGGCCGTTACTCATTCCAGAAAATCCTAATATGCTGATATATGTACATATTATAGTTATTAGAAAAGGCAAAATATATAGGTAGAGTAAAGTAAAGGAAAAATTATATCAAAGTACAGGGAGGTTATATAAATGACTTGTGAGCAAACAATAGAAATTTACATTTTAAGCTTTAATTTTCAACAATTGCCTTATCAACTTTTCAAGCAAACACATTTTTATATTTTATATTATATTTATATTTATTATATTATAGATGTTAATGTAGTCTTTCAAACATACTTTCTGTCTTTTATATTCGTATGTTATTTTCCTTCTTATTGTAATTATTGTTGTCAAAGCATTAAATTCTATACATTAAGTTTATCTTTCACAGACTTATAAGTGTATTCTTACTGTGTTAAGCATATTAAGTAAACAAATAAATAAATAAATAAATAACATATTGCAGATTTGTTGTCGCGGTCATATTTGAAAACTGAAATTAATAATGAAGAAGAAGATTTTAATGAAGTTATTCATTCGTTGAATATTAGTGAATATCCAAAAGAGCAATTAAAAAATTAAAACAATAAAGTCCTCGCAAAATTGAAAACTAATTTAAAGACGAAATGGCCTAATGGTATAAATAAAATGCATAAAGATATTCAGCCCTTTTACAAATTACGAAACAATTTATTTTTAGAAGACGAAATCATATTTTTTAACGACAGAATAGTTATTCCGCGATCATTACATAAGGAGTATTTAGATATTCTGCATGAAGACCATTTAGGTATAAATAAAACAAATAGAAGAGCACAGTTAGTGGTCTTTTGGCTTTGTCAAAAATATAGAAATTCAGAAACCAAAGAGCCTATAATTCAGCATGCCATTCCTAAACTTCCTTTTTTAAAATTGGAATTAGATATTTTGGATTTCGCAAATCATCCATACTTAGTATTATTTCCGTGCAGGGACGGGTTAAGAATATCCCTGCAGCGATACCTCTCGCTTGTCGTAAAAGGCGACTAAAACAAAGGTAAACAAAAATCACATCTAGGCAATTTAGAAAACACCAAGGTGAGCCTAGAGACACATATACCACCTTTAAACTGCCCCCCAAGTGTACATGCAAATCAGTGGGTTGACACGACTAGAGATCACCGGTGTTGTAAGAGTAAGATCAAACAAAAAAATCTGGAATAAAAAAAAGGCAGGCCGAAAAACAATTGGTGCAAACAAATGCAAAAACACCAGCATTTGATTGGCCTCAGCGATGAAGTAATCCCACACCGGGAAGCCTGCCGATACTTTCTGAGGTCAAACCGGCGGACCCCACAAGCGGACCAGTAGGAATGCAGTTAAGTGGGAAGGTTATGGTCCTACACTTCTGACCATAACAACGCCGGAAAAAGAAAAAGAAGAAGAAGAAGATCCATACTTAGTATTATTTGATTATTATTCTAAAAGGTTAGAGATAAATTAACTCAGAAATAAAACTAGTTTAGAAATAATCAAAAATCGAAAAAAAATATTTTTAACCCATGGAATACCGTAAGAGATACGAGTAGTAGCAGACAATTCACCTTTTAACTGCGCGTACGCACAAAGGTTCTCATTCACGATAGCTTACTTATTCCAAAAGTTCCTACTAACGTCGAAGATTCCATCCACAAATCCAAAAATATAATAGCAAATTATTACAACAAAACTTCGCATGTAAAAAAAACATTTTTCATTAAATGAATCCGTATGGATGCAAAAACCAGATAAAAAATGGTACCCGGAAAAAATTATTTATAAATGTAAAGAAGAAAGGTCATACGTATGTAGTAGAATTAAATGAAGGAGGGAAATATAGACGGAACACATTTCATATAAGAAAAAGACCTCATAATACAAGTTCGCCTGAACTAGGTGTAAATCCTTTTTATGGTCGCCAAATTCACCAAGTAGCCGCCGTTAAAACATTAAACAATGATGTTGAAGTACCTTACAAATATACTAAGCTATTATTGATAAAACGAAATATAAATGTACATATATTGTATAAATATATTTAGTCATTAAGTGATTATTTGAAATTTGAATATGAAATTATCTTTAAATCATTGTGTCTATTTATTTGCAAATGTTGTATAAAGTTTATATAATAAGTATAGATCCACATCTTATATACTATATAATACTAGGCAGATCAGTATGCGCGGGCTTAACTCCGCTACTGAAAATTTTTGATCGAGCGAGCAAATTTGTTGTTTTATCAAATTACAATCATAACCAATACTCTCAAGTAAATACATATAGCTAAGTGTGATACATCAAATTAATTGTCTACTTGCAAGGACGTTTAGATTCAAGATCATATTTTCGAGAAACGTGTTGTTTTGAAGCTTTGACCACATCTTTCGCACCTTTTGCCTTATAGGCTTTTCTGACGAAATTGAAAGCTCGTTGCATGCAATCTATGGATTCTTCTTGGGTACCTCTTAATAGTGTGATGATCCGATCAGCTTTCAATGCCTTTGCCAATTCCAGAGTGAAATTCCTCACGCCCCATTGCTCTCGAATACCCGGCGCATGGGGATCATATTGCGTCAACTTGTATTTGCCATTAATTTTATCCACCAATGCGACAATAGCGTGAAACGAAGGAATAATTAAGCCAGTGAGTGGATCTATTGCTCTCTTCTTTGTGACTTCAATTTCTTGAGTGGAGAATACAATTACGCGTTTTGAAGAAGACTGAAAATGTAATCGGATCGCATTGACAGCTTGAGAGATTGTGGTCTTATATCCGAAACATGGACCATCTTTATCGACCTCCTTGTTTAAAATTCCAGTCCTTGCATCTACAATTAATTCTTTAGAACCAAATGGCGAATAAAAACGCTGTTTCTCGAGTAATTGTTGATCTGGATCAGGAGTAAAAGTAAATTTCTGCATTTTGGGACAAAAGTTCGGAAAAACAAATCGTCTGTTCATTAGGCGCCAAAGTTAACGATGGCGCAAATTTTGAAATTGTGTTCATCATAATGTAGTTAATTATATTACGAAAATGACAGTTCCGATTGAGATGCAAATTGGAATGAATGTACATGGAGTTGATGCAATTAAATTGCGATATTAGTAAAACATGTCGTAAGTGTTGCCGCATGAGGGCGCTAGTGGTCATGATCACCACTTGAAAACGACAGTTCCGATTGAGATGCAAATCAGAATGAATGTACATGGAGTTGATGCAAATAAATTGCGCTATTAGTGAAACATGTCGTAAGTGTTGCCGCACAGCAACTACATGCTTGCGGATTGTTATGGTGATAGGCATGTGTGAGTGGGTTAATATGAGCCATAACTCAGGTAGAGCAGGTGGTCACCGTTAGGGGACGTGAAAGTGAGGTGACCACTGTGAAAATTTACAAGAAAATCGTTATTTTTATTATTATCAAAGTGAGATTATAGATGTGTTGGTCGGAGTTCATTTCTCTGACAATTTTTGTAAACATTTCTCAGCTTCAACGCGCTGTTTCATCCGATCCGAATCATGTATATGGGATATTCGCGAATAAGAAAAAGGCTCCACCAGGAGACCTTGCAGTGACCTTATCCTAGAAAACATAACATAAGAGAGTCCAGCAGCAAACTCCGTGTTTCCGATTCCGATTACTGCTTTGTCGATTGTCTGTCCTTGAGATGCATGTGCAGTTATAGCCCATGCTAGTTTGAGTGGTAGTTGCATCCTAGTACAACTTTCTCCCCCAAGCTGATATCCACTCGTGATAGGTGCTATTGCAACACATCCGTCAACAGTGGGGCCAATGTACTTATCGAACTTGATCAAAACAGCAACAGGCATTGCGGTTTGAGCGTTGTCTGTTGGACGATACACAATATCTTTCACCTCACCTCTTGCACCATTCACCAGTTTCTTGTCGGTCCAAAGGTTTCGCGTAAGTATAACTAATGCGCCGACAGATAGGTTAAGAGTATGAGCTAATCCTTGAGCGTCATTAGTTGTGGCTTTCTCAGCATTTTTGCTGTTATGTTTCGCTTGAATTCTGGCTACTGGAAGATCTAACGAACGTAGTTTCTCTGTGTTGTATGTCATGACTTCTTGTTTTGTACTGTAGATGCGCAAGGCATCTTTGAAGGTGCTTTGTTCTGCAACACAAACACGACTCGTTGATCTCGACATGAACAGTTGCCAGTCTTCTTCAGTATTCCTGCCAATGCTTAGTTTGTCTAATGCATCACGATGAGCTTCTTTAAGGATTACTGCTTTCGTGAAATGCTTCTTATAGGCAAGTTGTCCTTGATCAGATAAGCTGCTCGAGTAACGACCGGGTTTCTTCTTTGCATACATTGGTTTATCCCCAACTGGCGGTAGTTGTTTGATGTCACCTAAGAGGTATACGATCATTCCGCCAAAAGGCTCGTCACAGCCCTTGGCCTGGCGACATCGCTGTTCGACCTGACCCATCACGGTGGAACCGACCATGCTCCACTCATCTATTATTATGACTTTAACTGATTCGAAATCTCTCTGGAAAGCAGCCAAAGCTTCATTCGTAAGAGGATTGAATTTTCCAGATATCTTCAGTACAGAGTGAATTGTCTGTCCATTGATGTTCACACTCGCCGCCCCAGTAGCTTGTATGAAGATGAGCCGTAATTGAGGTCTGCAGTCAACTTTGCAACGATTGCTCTAATAAGCGTTGATTTGCCAGTTCCGGCTTTCCCTTGTATGATTATCCGATTGTGAATAGCTGACCCCTGCATTTGACTGTCTAAAATGAACAGGACATTCTGTTGTTCGTGTGTAAACTGAACGTCTGGGTACACTTGATGTTCAGCCACCATTTCTGTTTGTTGTCTGGACTGTATAAGAAAACTTGACAGTAACTCCGGCTGTTCAAAGTGTCCGTATGAGCTGCTCCAGTCATGCTCAATATCCATGGCTCGTAAACCAAGGTCCACGTCACTCGGTGGACCGGCTGGTCCGATCTGTGCCATAAGCATGAATGGGTCTTGACCATCGACGTATAATTCAAAATCTTCATCTTCGAATTCATCATCTTCATGAAGAGGTTCTTAATCAAGTTGTTATGTAATCTGACGTGCTTCAAAAAGAGACTTCCAGGTCATATCACCAAGAAAATCAGCTTCTGAAATCCAAGGCAATGGATATGGGACGTGAACTAACACTTGGATTCTGTAGTATATGTCATTGTCTGCGTCATTTTCTTCTATTAACTTGAGTCTCGGAAATACTCGTACCACTGCTGCCTTGTGTCGCTTGGTATATCGATCGCCCACAACTTTGCATTGCGAAGAGAAATCGAAGAGCGATAGATGACTGTAAGCAGCGTTGCGGTTCTTATATTTCTCGATGAGAGACTTTGTTCCTCCGATGACCTCGTCATCGTTCAGAGTTTGCAGTAGCACCTGCTCTTCAGAGTCTGAATTTGGAATAACCAACGCAACAAACTCTCGAGTTGATGACCAAAATGGTAAGCCAAGATTCACGTGAGCGCACTCTTGAGCACAGTGATCACGTCCCGAGACTATTTTCATGAGCAACTTTGTAATGGCTTTCTTGGCTGAATCATCGTCACTGACTTCGTTAGTTAAGATATTACACATGAGTTCGGCCAGCGTTGTGGATCGTGGTTCACATTTGGATGCATATTTGGCGATATATCCACAAACGGCATTCGTTGATACTATGGGTGTGAAGTCTATGTTGGCCCGCCAAGTTTGTAGCACTCATCTGTTATGACGATTGACTCGAGGATGGTTTCGTCTCTGTGTCAAAACCCAAGAGCCATCAATCTTCGTCAAAGTTGTTCGTTCTTGCAAATCTTTTGGGAACTTGTAGCGGCAGCGTTCAGATCCACCACCTTTTGGTTTCCGCATACAATGGACACCGCATGTACTATGAATCTCAACAGTACTACAAAGCTCGGCGTAGTCGTGATCAACGTCACTGATGTCGCTTGGCGAAAGTTTACACGGGTGGACAATAGGCGGCCTGACGTTGACATCCGGATGTTCTTCGGTGGAGAGTGCATCAAAGAACTCGATTACTCCTTGGAGTTCAGAAGCAGACATTGAATCGAGTTGAGTTATGTCAGGGGCATCTTTAATCCACGCCAAGCCATGAAGATGAATAGAACCTCGATGCTGATATTCAAAACGGAACCAATGATCAGTGATATTGAACTGTTCTTTCATTTGTTGCTTGACATAATGTTCGCCACGTACTGTGAAGAAGTAATCAACTACTTGAGGATTTTCCCGAATCAGTGAATATCGCTGAGTGCAAGTTAAGATACTATGATCGACAACGTCTGGTGCAAGCAACTTCCACAACTCTTTCCAATGTAGATCAGCAGATGATAGTGTAAAGAAAATAGTTGGCCGCCCTAGCTGATTAACCATGTCTAGCAGTTCAGCCGAACGTTTGAACCAGAAAGCTGATGATGTTCTCAGGTTGGCATTGAAAAAACCGATTTGTTTGATAAGTGGGCTGCTCTACCATTCGATCTTTGAGCTGCTTGACTGTCAAATCACCAAGACCAGCGCGACTCACTAAGACCTTCCCTTGAGTAGCAGCTCTCCACCGCTGGTTACTGTTCATTGCAAAGAAACGGAATCGTGGATGTTTTGCAAAACGGCCATCATCATACTTGAAGAGATGGGTAAAATAGTCAATTGGGTCAACTTTGATACGTCTACCACTCGTGTCACGTAGATCAGCTCGTCCAGTTGGGAATAGTGTTGGAAAGGCCATGACTACATAACCGTTTGTAGTGTATTCATTGATGGGTTCGTTACTCAGCATTGGTTGTTCGATTGGTTGATTTGCGTTGAGAGCAGCTCTGATCAATGTTTCCTGAGGTATGTTCACATGCGAAGCTACACCAGATTCGTGAATGAAGTCATCTTGAGCTGTGTTTAAATCTAAATCAATCTGTGGAAGCAAATCACCAATATCGCCACCAACACCTTCCATGGCTGTTAAAACGTCTTCAGCAATTTCAACATCTGCGTAATACGGATTGTTTACTTTTAGCCACAGCAATGCAGTCCTGATCCTTGGAACTGATACTTTAAATCTGTCTTTATGTGTTCCTTTGGCAATCAACATTGTAGATGCAGTACTTGGATGGTGAGGAAGGCGTTTAGCAAACTCATTGGTATCTTGAACAAAATTGATGACACTTCCCGAGTAACTATACTGTGCACCGCCTTTGAGTTTGGTTATCGAGCAAATGGCCTTGACACGACCGATCAGTTGCTCTTCAGTGTCATTAAGGTCCTTGAGTGCATCGGGAACTTCACCAGGATCCATGTCATTAGCTGCAGAGAACTTTATCGGCTGTCTCGAACATCTGGAACAAAGATCATTCCGAGCCATGGTCATGTTCAGCCAGCGTTCTTTACATGTGCCGCAGTAGTTGTACTGTAAATTGTTGCCTAGTTCTTGGAGGCATGTGGGAATTGAATGCAGATGATGACTGGTGGATTGATCGGGCTCTTGAGTCGTTCGAAGTGCTGCTACCCTTGTTGCATTCGCAATTCTTTGCCGTCTTGCCGTGAGAGAAGCATGTCTCTGGCTAGAAGGACGTCCGGCTCTCCTGTTATTTTAAGTGTTAGTGTTAAAAGTTACTCAATCAAGTGACTTACCTCGTAATTGCGGGCATTTGATTTATCAAAAGTATTAAAATGTGTCCAAAATGTTAAGGAATGTCAAAATCAGATGAAAAAGGTATTCAGAAAATCTTGAACTAAATTGGCGGATCTTGGTTCACGCGCAGATTCGAATTTATCGATAATTTCAAATTTTGATTGCACGTGCCTGCAAAAGTCTATGGCACTTTTCTAAAATTTACTTCGTTATTTCTCACTATTTTTCAATCAAACAATTTCATTTGATAATTTATGGCTCATCTACAGACCTAGATCTATCGAATGACATGCTGCACACATGTGTGGTTATAGCCGATATCTACATTTAGTGCGTACAAGATTAGTCCGAAATCGTTTTCGGACCACTATATTCCCCGTACATGCACGCGCTAGGCCAAAAAGTGGGTGATTGCTCTCGCTCCGCTACGCTCCGCTCGATCAACAATACGTACTTACATACATACTTATGTCAAACATAACATGTATAAAAGTTATAAAATTTACTGTAACAAAAATGAATTATTAAATAAATGTAAATATCAAGTGAACAATAAAACAGAGTCATATAGGGATTGGAGATTTATTTAGACCAACGCTTCACGAAACCGAGATCAGAGTTGGCTTTAAGAGTTATATCGTCGTAAAACGCGCGAAAATTTATCTCTTGGTCGCGTAGTATACCAAGATCGCGAATAACCTAAACAGTGGAGATGCGCTGATTATTCAGGAAATAGCGACGAGGGGGAGGTTTGATTCGTTTACGTGAAAAGCTGATTGATTGCATTTGGAAATGTTAAACTCCAAGCAATTTTTAGAGCACCAAACAAAAAACCGGTTGAGATCCGATTGAATAAGGGAAGAATCTTGTTGCGAGAAGATGGTCTTGAGGAACTTGGTGTCATCGGCGTACAGTGAGAGGTGGGAATGTTTGATGACAAACTCAATGTCGTTAATGGTGAGAATAAAGAGAAGTGGACGTAGGTGGATGCTTTGGGGAACGCCGGAAGAAGCTAAGAAAGGGTTCTAAAGGCAGTTCTAAAACGAACACTGTAGCAACGATTTTTTAAATAAGAAGATATCCACTTCAACGCAGTGGGTTCAAAGCGAAGGAAAGACAGTTTGAAAAGTATAAGTTTGTGGGAGATTTTGTCGAAGGCTTTACTGAAATCAGTTGAAATGACGTCGACCTCATTTCCAGTCTCTAATGCTGAGAGTTTGAAGGATACAAATTAGACAATTTGCGGTTGTAGACCTGGAATTGAAGAAGCCATGTTGTTTAGAGGAGATTAGAGACTTACAGTGGAAACTTAGAGTGTCATACATGATACTTTCGAAAAGTTTGGATGTGTGACAGTTTGGTGATGTGGCGGTTGTTGTTGACATCACTCTTCGGACCTTTTTTTGTGAATAGGAGTTGTAAAAGTGGTTCTCCATATCTGGGGAAATTCTCCAAGGGACAGGGATAAGTTGAATATTGTTGACGGACAGAAAGAATGGAGGAATATTTTTTTAGTAATATGGTCGCGGGCCCAGGAGTAAATTCCTCATGAAGTTGATTCAATTTATTTTTGATGATATGGAAGTCAATAGTACTTGAGAGAAATGGGCCAAGGGAGAAATTTGGTAAGTAGTCGAAGTAAGTAGTGTCCGGTAGAAAGGAGTCATCGGCGAAAGATTGTTTTGAAAAAGATAGCAAAAAAGTTGGCGATAGTTTTGGGATCATTCTAGGTTTCACTATTGGAAGAGAGTGAGGTTGGGTAGCCATCAGATTTCCCTTTGTAGGTGAGAAACTGGAAAAAGGACTTAGGTCCGTGATAAGATTGGTTTGCCATTCGGTCAAATGGCGTTCGCGAAAAGAGTTATAAAGCTCGGTAAATTGTACAATAGATTCGTACCAATTTAGTTAGAAAAGTCATTGAGGGATTGAGTACGAAGGAAGATTGCCTACAGTTTGTTTATTTTGTTTCTTAGAGAACGAAGCCGATTATATCAAGGAGGGGATAAAGATATGATATATTTTCATATGTTGGTGACAAATATTTCAACAGTTAAGTGTATACTAAGACTCTCTGTAAGAACTAAAATATTTGAATATATACATATATTATTTTCCATTTTTTTTTATTTAATAAATTAATTATTAACTTTTTAGAATAAGGTGAAGCTGTTGTATAATCCAGGTAAACAACCTTCAAATATTAGTTGGTTGATACCAGCTTATATATCTAATTTCCTCGAAGTGGACCAGGCGTCACACTATTACTTTTTTTTACTGTTTGTCAAGCTTCTTTATGTTCTTTTTCAGGACAGATTTTGTGAAACTTGTCGTATCCAGTAGCATTCTCTTAAAAAATAATTTAAATTCCTTCCATCAAAGCAGCCAGGCGAGCTGCTCTGAAGCTTCTTTTGTAATCGGTTTCAAGAATTCTCAAAACCTCTGTCCATATATTTCTAAAGGTTATTTTCAAGGTAAAGCGGAGAATCATTTCGTGGGTGTATTCGATAAGGTACCTTCTTTACCAACATTACAAAATTGTCATTCTTTACATTCTTTTCTTCTTTCCTTCCGTCTCATCTGGATTACTATTTGAATTGAATTGAATCAAATGCATACTAGATGTATGTATGATAGTTATCCTCAACATTTTTCCATCACAGTTAATAATCCTTAAATGCCTACACGACATGGCATCTTCAGATCAATTACGCAGAAATTTATATAAAAAGAGGTTTAGTAACAATTCATTTAACAGATAATTTCGCAAAAATTAGACTTTCCGCTCTCCTACTGTAAAAACAACTTCATTTTCTGACTGATTTTCCTTACTTAACAATCATTATTATAGCACGCTCTTGTTTTTCTTCTCCAGTTTACGTGCCGTCTAGTAGGCAAACTAATTAGGAATGAAACTAGTTCTTCATTTCCCTAAAGAGTTAATGTATAGTTATGTTTGTGTCTTATCTTGATTGCGTTCTTCTAATTGTATCCTTCTTGGGGACTTGCAACATGTGTTAAATGTCTTAGAAATAATGCGCATTTTTTTTATTCTATCCAAGGAGTAGGATAGCAACCGGAAGTTCAATACGATGTGAGGCTTAATTGTTCATGAAGGAAATAATTTTGTGTTTGAATATTAAAAGTATTAGATATTGCAATCAGACAGGGATTATTAAAGCAACTTAATATTTATATACGCCAACGAATATTTATAACAAAAACATAATAAATTAGAAACATGTTGGATTGTTCTATATACGAGTACTCGCCATGAAAGTAACGAGAATATTTTCTTTTATTTGTTTTTTTTTAAAAACAAAGAGTCTTATATAACCATCAACCATTTCACTCCACATATTATTTTTGTATTACCATGGGAATATACCAAATATATTTTCAGTTCTTTTGTGGATTTGGTTAAAAGCCTGCGCCTTGGTTATAGCAAATTAACTTCTTAGAATAGATGAGAGGCTTGTCTTTAATTAAAAATCAGTTGTTTTTTTCTTCAGGCTTATAAACACCTTTCACATTTATTTCTTTGGTCTTGGCTTAGAAAAATAAATGTGCTTTTGTAAGAACCCCAGACAGTTTTTTCATAATATAAAAAAATTTGATTTATTATATTTGTAACCGTAATGCATTAGACAAATCCAAGATTTTCATTATACAGGCAGTTTTTGCAAGTATAAAATCATGATTGCAAGTTTCTGAAATGAGATTTATTCATGCTACTCTTAAATATGAAGAAACTTAGCAGGACTACTTGCAGGATGGGTTTGATGCAATTTTTTCAGAATGCTTTCTGTTGAAAATTGATGTCTATAACGAGGGATTAAGTAGTAGTATTATAGTTGTTCGTTTCTATGATTCTCTCTTCTTTCTTTCTTTCTTTTTGACAAATCAAGCGTGGTCTAAAGTCTGAAGAAAAAGACAAGAATAATTGAACAAGGGGCCGGAACTTTTCAAACCAACCAGGCATTAATAACAGAAAATATTGTACCAGGAATAAACAAGGGAATCGATAGCTATATTCTTTGAAATTTTGTGTATTATTTCAGAAACTATGGTCCATTGTTAGCTAAAATGTTTGCCCATTTTGCAAAAACTGTAAATCTTTTGAGGTGATCCATGAATCGACTCAATGTTGGGCTTCTTCGAAAGACAAAAATGCTGTTCAGCTAGGCCAGGTGTCATCGATCGGAATAGGCTGTAGTCGAAAGGCGTGATTTCCAGTGTTTCCGGGCAGGTTTGCTACACTTTTCCGTATCTTTGTTCATATTATGGTAGTTTTACCTTATTTGGCTTTAACGCATTAGCCATTTTCTGTAACGCGCTTAAACCGGTGTGCAAATAGAAACCCCACTGTAAGGATATTTGTTAATAATGTTTTCCTCCCTCGTAAACATAATTTAATTTGCCAGGTACCAATAACAAGTAGTAAATGACTCATTTAAGTGAAGAAGCTATATTTGACGCTTGATAGCAATTTTGCCACGACTGCACCGGGCAAAACCAAAATATATGCTATGGTCACTGCCATAAAGAGGAGAACGTCTTCTCTGATCCGGGTTTATTTGTTATTACGGCAAAGTCAGGTAAAAATTCTTAGTTCTAATACGAAAAGCTTAATAAGCGTTCACATTCCTACAAAAGAAAAGATGATACCGCAATACGATCGATGTGGCACACTTTCTAAAATTCTAGTTGTCTGAACTTTTATTATCTTGTTCTAGTCATGACGGTAATCAAAGTGGCAACGGATTCGAGTAAGACAAAACAACTTGTACAAACATACATATGTATAAAATCTGCAGTTGCAAGAGACACCCAGAGACAATCGCGTATCCATTAACCTCCGTGTATGGCTTAGATATACCTTGCCTGATGCTAAGCACACCGATTTGACGATATTTGTGAATTTTTTTCACTGTTCTCATTCCGAAGTCTGGAGTTTTCTAAAAATATTTTTTATTGAGCAAGTAGGCAGCTTAAGGGTTTGGTTATAGATAGATAGATATTGACTATGGCAGAAATTATACAACTAATAGAATGCAGAATTCGACTTGGCTTCCATTATCTTATATCTAGAATTTTTATACAATTACTTACATAATATTTCACAAAAATACTTTCAGTTAGAAGGAAAAGTCACTAGTACCTTCTTTGTAAAATACCTTAGTTCGTTAGAGGGAAAAGAGAAGTGATGTTAACACTTGATTGTAAGGTGCTATACTTATGCAATATTTAAATAAGTAAATAAATATGATAAGCAAGTAAATATTGATAAATACATATATAGAAAAATAAATAAACAAATAAATAGATTGATAAATAAATAAAAAAAAAAAAACAAAAAAAAATGAGCAAATAAGGAAATATATAAATAAATATAAAATATATAAATAAATAAATAAATAAAAAATATATTATTGGAAAGATAAATTAATAAATATGTATGAAAATAATCGGATTAATTTGAAACATAAACAGAAATTTGAGTTAAATAGATAGATAGTGTTGAAGTAAAAACAGAAGTACATACATAGGTACTAAGTAGATAATAAATAAGAAAAATCGAATGTGAAGAGTTTAAATTGCACATTATGTATGTAACTAGGTTTAAAATCAAGTCGTTATGAGAAATCAAACAAGATAAGATATTTTTACTATGAAGTTTCTAAATTCTAAATGTTCATAATGCGGAGATCGTCAGTGGTAGTGGAAGGACTCCACACCAACCAGTGTTCCTCAAGCTAGCCGAACAGATTAGAGAACTGGTGGAACTGGGAACATGCTGGAAGATGGCAAAAGCGTACTACACACCAGCCAATGAGAGACGCTATTGAAAGCATAACGTGCTCTCAGTCATACAATTTCAATACGATAAAGTAAAGGAGGTTATCAGCGCATTCCCCTCAAAAGTCTCTTAAATCAACAACATGCTACTTACGGAATACTTGAACGTTCGCTAATATAAGATGACATCATATAATACTTTTCAATATTTAGGTGATAACGGTACTTGTACGATTTCAATTTCGAACGTCTGTCAACGCCAGTACCTTTATTAAACTCGAGAGCGACTGCTGAATTCATTTCTCAAGACAGATGTAAAATAGAATCTATTTTAAAAGTATCTTCATTTCTTTTTCAATACTTACCTATTTCTTTCCCTGGAGGAAAAAGCACGAATTCTTGCTACCATTCAATTACCAGTTTACCCCAAGTCAAAGTGAAATAGATAAGCACATACATAAATCCCCGTAGATAAAATTTAAATAAGTATTCAATTTACTATGCAACCATGACAGCAATCGTTACCGTTATCAATGTGAAAACTGCGAAATGACTGCACGATGTTATACGCACCTATGAATATCAAACACTGCCTTAAAGACTTGAGGGCCTATCCAACATTTATTCCCTGCTGCGGCAACATCCCCTGTTTGTACCTAAATTTAGTTAATGGGATGTGGGGAACCAGCAACACAGCTTGATTCCTCATAGTGAAGGATAGTGAAGGATAATGCCCTCAAATATGTTCCGAGTTTTCTCGACTTAGCCACCATAGCCATTGTGGGAATTTATGGAAAATATTCCTCTAGTCCACAGAAAGCACGTGTGTAAGAGAATGCCCCGGCGTGCCGCACACAACGTGTTCATAATACCGAAATGATATATTATTTATATAATTTATATATTTATTATAAATACTACATTGAAATAGGAGTCTCTTCTGGTTTGCCAACAGCACTTGTGGCAATGACAACAAAATTTGCACACAATATAAACATAATTGGGAGAAAAAATTGGCATACTCATGAAAGAAATACTTCTGTAATACCCTTGAAGCAAGAGCTTTTTTAAGAAAACACGAAGTAAGGAAAACAATTTTCAACTCATCGTTAATAATAGCTTTGTTTTGGGGGCAGCAATGAGTGCGACACAAAATCAAATTAGGCGTAATAAGGTTTTGATTGAGGCATCTATTATTGGTCATGTAATCACGAAGTGTATATATGTATAAAGTGAAGAAGGCGTTTTACAAATTGACTCATTTTAATATAGGACAAAGATATGTGCGTTACCTTAAGTACATCACCATGTCTGAAAATATAACTATATTTATCCTTAAAACCCAACCCAGTATGATGGATGAAAAATTAGTAAAATAGGTCTTCAGCCTATTGTCCAATGCTTCCAGTGGTAGATATAAAATCAAGCTTTAAACTTTGTCAAAGTTTCTATATACATATATATTTTTTAACCTTCTTCTGGTTGTATAGTAGGGTAGGGCGGGGCTAGTGGAGCAATTTTTCACTTGAGTGGTTATAGCTTCTCAACGACAACTCTTAATGGCTTGTCCTGCATACTGATGGATTACTAATAAATCCCTCTGCAAAAGTGTCCCTAGTAATTTATTTCTAACAAGTTAAATTTAAGAGCTACACCTGTTTAAATGCAGAAAGTCAAGTATGCTCAACGTACCCCATGGGTGAGGTAAATTGAGCATTCAGAAAGTCTAGCCAAACCATGGGTTCAATGTTAACAAAACATGAAATAAAATTTGTTTTTGACAATCAACTTTTTATTTATAATTTTTTAGGGGCAAATCAACAAAATTAAAAGTAATTTTCTTTGAATAATAAACTGAAAATAGAACATAACATCAACATATCTTAAGCTCAACATGAGGATTAAATTCAGTCTTTCTGTTCAAAATCAGACTTGAATATTTATGTAATTATCAATATAGCTTCTATTATAAAAGATATTGAAAACTTAATCGTCGTTGTTATTGTTGCAAATGACACAAACGAAAGTAAGACTAGCACCTGGCACGCATTTTGTATGATCCCATTCCCTGCAAACTTGATATTGGATCCATGTTTCTCCTGGTAAACTTTCAGAATAGTTTTCGCAACAATTCAGACAGGAATAAACATCATCGTTGCTTTTCTCACTTGACTGGAGTTCTTTTTTAGAAACACTTTTCTTTCTTTTTTTTTTAACTTTTTAACTTTTTTAGTGGTTTTATTTTGTTACCCTTGTAATTTGTTCTTTTCGGGGATGTCTGTTAAATCAGCAGCTTTTCATTTTCTTCTGCTAATTTTGACAACTTTTCTGAGGCCTGCCTTTGGGAATGGTCGAACAATTTCCGGGGAAAATGTATGCGTTAGATCGGTCAGCTCATTTTATTTGTTGCTTGTACCAGGTTCGGGTTCAGCTTGGCTGGTGGAGGCAGGAGTAGAATTAGGTTCAGTGGTGGACATTATAGTTTGCTCTGGATGATCTTTTTCTGGCTCGAAAGTTTCTGGATCTGGACGATCGGTCATAAATGATGGTGAAAACTCATCTTCACTAAAAATGTTTGCATTATATGGGAAGATGCCAGTTTTTCGGAAACCGTTGACAATATTTATACTTGTCTGAGCAAACGGCAACGAATCAGAGACAATTTTTGGTATATCATAAATAGTTAAGGTCTTGCCCGGGTTATTTCGTAGCCATGTATCTTGAGCAGCAGTGCAATACTTTTTGAATGGTCCAAATACTGAGATATCCATTGTAGTTTATGGCTACAATGCGGTGGAAAGGATAACATTACTACTCCGTTCTCTTTGGCTAAATTTTGTGTTTTCACGTTCAAATGAGAGGAGTGATTATCTAATACTAACAAAACACGGTACTCCATGGACGGTTTCACATGTTTTATAAAGTGTTGCATAAATTGATGGAATTCTTCGTCTGTAACCCATCCACTGGCATTGCCTGCTCCTATACATTCAGGGAGACCACCATTAAGAAAGTGGCTCTTAACATAAATAGTTTTCTGGGAAACACAAACATAGGGGGTTATGAATTTCCATAAGCAGATACAGCAGTTACTACTGTAACGTTAATCCCTCGTTCCCCAGAAGTCATTGCGCCGACGTTAAGCTTACTATTGGCAGCTACAGTCTTATTTGGCTTCAGAACAGTGGACACTCCTATCTCATCCACATTCCAAATGTCTGACGCACTAAATCCATGTTTGTCCGTTACACCAGCCAATTCGTCAAAAAATACTTTGACATTCTGAGCATTAAATGATGTTGCCCTACCAACTCTGGTGGGTTCTGGCTTTCGAATTGATAGCTCCGGATTTCGCTTTAAAAAACCTCGTAAGCCATTATTTTCCAGCCATCTTATATGCACTCCAGGAGGATGGAATATTGATGCCAAATTTCGCAGCACACTCATAGGCAAGGCGACGAACGTCTTTTGGGGAATATCCATAGAAAATTGATGCCTTTTGCAACGAGTATTTTTTGAAGGAACCCTCTTACGTGGAAGAAAATACTTACGTCTTACGTAACCCATGGATGAATCAACATCTCCATTCAATTTCTTCAGAAATCTTGTCAAAGTCATCTGTTTAATACCGAATTCTTTGGCGGCGGCATTCACGCTTTTACCCTCATTGTTGACAGCCTTTGCATCATTATATAAGTCTTGAGTACAGTAAGAACATCTTGTAGTCTTTCTTTTATAAGTCCGCATCCTAAAAAAATAAAAAACATATACAGTATACTCTCTCCTAACGGACACCCCTCATAAGCGTACCACTCTCAGAGCTGGACGAATTTCAAAGAACGGAATTATCTGAATTATTTTACAATCGGACGCGGACACCAATTTTCATAACCTCAATACAATTTCACTCTCTCTTAAACGGACAAAACGCATCTGGCATCTGGCACACTTGTAAACATAGTAGGCTGCGGCGTCGGCAGTGTATTTTTTTCTCAAAACCGGACACCTCTCATAAGCGGAAATGTCTTGGTACCGTCAGTACCCGCTTATGAGAGAGTTCACTGTATTAATTTTGTTCTAACTTCTAAGTCGTGGGGTTAGTTGAGCTCAACTAGCCCCACCCCGAAATTTTAAATCAAAGATGAGGTTACGAAAAAACTATTAGAATCCAAAGTACAATAAATTTATGATATTAAAAAAAAAAAAAAAAAAAAAAAATAAAAATACGCAATAAGTTCCTCCCCGCAACCCTTTCTTTCCGCTATTTGATGTCTCTGCGTACGGTGTATATTTTTCGAGATATTTCGATTGCCCAACTTGCCCCTATGCTCAACTAGCCCTGCCCTACCCTACATGGTTAAAAATTTAGTCTTTCCTAAAGTATAGGAATGCTGTTTACAGTACTACCAAAAACAGCAATTGATGTTATTTTAATCGGGCTATAATTCGGAGTAATCCAGAATTGGTATTCCAATACTGTCGTCATCTTAAAGGTTTGCTCGACTTTAAGTACCGTAATTGCTTTCCGTTTTCTGCTTGTTTTTATTTTGAATAATTTATAGAGCTGAGTTTTGAAATTTTTTAATCTTGTTAATGTGAGTTGTTGCCGCGTTTCCCTAAGCAAGTATACCATATCTTAGCTTCGACTCTAGTAAGGCATAATAGATTTGTAGCAAAACGTCATCAGACGCATGGTATCGCAAGTGTGAGAGTGCATGTAGGCCCTTCTTCAGATCAATGTGCAACTTTTTTATATGTTTGTCCCAAAGAAAATGACAATCAATGACAACACCAACATATTTGTAGTTTTCAACAACTTCGATGCATTCGTTGGGCGTGTTTGCCGAGGAAACATTTCTGGAGTAGAAGTTTTATCAGTTTTTTTTTAAATGTGGACGTTTACTACCAATCCGTTGTCGTGATAGTTCAGCTGCGTCTTGTTCTTCTTGCATCACCATTGTCGCCGAATTAAGAGAGATTTGTCGAACAACAATTGAGTGTTATCACTAAGAAGCTCGTTGGTATATAGGATGAAAAGAAGTGGGCCAAATTTAGATCCTTGTGGAACTCCATATCTTACATTCTTTACCTCACTGTAAATATCTTTTATCTTTCGATGCTCTCAAATTGCATTGGTGTATTATGCTTGCAGTTTGAGATGAGAAAAACTCAGCAAAATCGTTAGAAAGTGAACTAAATCCTATTTTAAAGTTGTTCATTATCGTTTCGTCAATGCTCAATTTGTTTCTTCCTAGGATTTCAGTTATCAGTCCCCAAGTTCTCCGACCATCTGTTTTGAGCTTCGTAAATTGTATTTTATAAAAATTGGGTTTTTGAATTGCTTTTGTAAGTTCTTGGTTTGTTTATTTCATAACTTTTGTTTTGTGTTTTTTTTTTAAGTTTTGCAATGAGCGTTATCCAAAAATTGTTTTTATGTACTTTTGAAACTTTGTTGATGACTGTTGATTTCATATAGATATCTTTTAGCTTATAAGCAAATTTATTGTACATATCTTCAGCATCCTCTTTTTCTAAAACCTAACTCCAATTTCTTCTTCTTGGGTGTGTTGGATAAATTTCGAATTGCATATGTGTGAAGTACTAACAGCATGTTTTTCTGAATGTGTTTGAGTTTTTGTATAGTACAGAATAGGATTTCGTTTTCTATGACTTCAGTGTAAATTGCATTATCGATATTGCTAATTAAGATGTGATCAATCAACGACCTAGTTCCATTAAGTGGATCAACTCTCGTGTACTTTGTTATGACATTCGTAAGTCTGTCGACACTAACATCCTCAAATAATATTTTACATAGCTTAAGTTCAATTTCGAATTTTAAACATCAATGTTTATGTTATATCACCCGTAATAATGCATTCATCATTTTTTCTCTTTTTACTCAAATCGTTGCCAAGTTTCTTAATAAATTCTAGTCTACTGAAACCAAAAGGTCTATTTTTCCAGTTATACATACCGCTGTGAACAAAAAAATAGCAGTGCCTACAAAAACTTTAAAAAGGTGCAATAAATAATTCAAGAGCCTCTATATTCAAGCTTATTATTATTTTTTTTATTTTAGGAAACTCTCTAAAACTTATTTAATATAAATTAAAAATAATACATGTAATAACCAATGAATTATAAAAATGAAACCGAATTGAACGTACAACAAAATAATAGCAGTGCTGACAACTAAGTTGGTTTAATCGGAGAAAACCAGGAGATTATATTGATTATATTTTATTTTTGGTTTAATACGTTCTCAGTATTTGGTGGAATAGCCTTTGTTATTGATGACAGCCTCACATCTTCTAACCATAGAGTCCACAAGACCTTGAAAACGGTTTTGTGGTATATTATGCCAAGTCCGCCAGATGACGCCCCATAACTCCGTAATATTGGATGGTTTGGCATCATATACAGCACGCTTAACGTCTCCCCAAATATTTTCAATAGGATTCAAGTCGGGAGATTGAGCAGGCCACTCCATGACTTGAATCCCTTTCTGCTGAAACCACTCTTTCGCTTTACGGCTGGTATGTTTTGGGTCATTATCTTGCTGCAGGACCCATCTGAGTGGCATTTCTTCTTCGCAGTAGGATAGCATCACGGTCTCCAATATCTTAACGTAACATAAGTTGTAACAATAAAAAAAAAGTCAAAATGTGTTCCCCGTAATTAATTAATTCTATATTAGCTTACTTTTTGATTTAAATCGACGTTTTTCACAAAATATCACAAATTAAAGAAGGCACTGCTATTTTTTTGTTCGACGAAAAACCACACAAGGAACTCAAATCCGCCGTTATATTTTTCTTCGACAGGTGATGGGTGACTTCAACCATAGGCGTAGTAACATTTTAAAAGTTTTTACTGACTGCACTGCTATTTTTTTGTTCGCAGCTGTATGTTTTCTGCTATCTGTGGGAGCACTCAGACACAAATACTGGTCCATTGTACTTAGCTGTATGTACTTTTCGTCAACCGTTGACGAAAATGTTCTTTGGTGTTTTAACGTATTTCGAATAAATATCGTTATCCCTTCCTCTCTTTGGTCATTTCGATTTAATATATCTTAATTACGTGCTGACAATATTCCTAGTATTCATTACTAAACTCATAGATATGTGCACTCTCATTCTGGATATATCAAGGTTATAATCTTTGGAGAGTTGAAATATCCAATTTATATGTCACTCAGCAGATTCGAATCGCGTATTCTCGTCACGTTTTCAAACACTATATTATACGACCTATGATCCAATGAAAACTTAGTCTTGAATAAGCGTTCGAAATGACCAGCTCCTACCTCATTGCACTCGTATGTATGTAATATGTATTCTTTTAATACGAATGTTAACTTATTTTTCCCCTATATATATAATATATATAACTATTGAGTTTTTTCTTCTGTGAGGAATTTTTTTTATTTTTATTTATTTTTTTCCTTTCTCGACCGTTATGGTCAGGTAAAAACTAGAACTATGCTACGTTACACTAATTGCTCGGTGCCGATAAACGGTGAGCGAGCGCTTGGTGGAAGGGTAGATACAGACTTTAAAATGTTGAAATATCTTTAGAACTCGAGTTCATCGTTTTTGGGAAGATATCTGCGGAACGAAATGAGTCGCTTTACGGTTGAACGTTGGGAAATATTGAAAATTTATTTCCAAAGTGAGTGCTATGTAGCCCAAAGAGTGCGTTGTTTAAAAATAAGTTTTGGCCTCAATTTACGAACATCAACTCGCCATCGATCTAAGCAGCTCAACATTTCACGCACCAGCCTGAGGAGAATTCTACACAAAGATCTCGGATTATTCGCTTCGAATGTCCGATTGACTCAGGAATTGAAGGCGCGACACTCCGCCTCGTTATCGCTTCGCAGTTTAGGCCTTAGAACAGCTTGAATTAGACGATGTTGGGCGAAAAATCATCTTTTCTGACGAAGCGCATTTTCATCCCGCCGGCTCGGAAAACCGGCACATTATTGTCGAGAAGCCAATGCATCCGCTGACAGTACCAAACTGTGCGGATTGTGTTGTGGTGGCATCATTGGACTATTTTTCTTCGAAAATGAGGCTGAGAACAACGTCTCGGTCAACGGTGAGCGTTACAGAGCCATCTTAACCTACTGAAATTGAAGGAATGTATTTGGACAACCTCTGGTTCATGCAGATAGTCGGCGCAATGCCGAGCAGCACATGCCATCTTTTGCCATCATTCGATCTTTTGCGAACTAAATTCCCAAATCGTGTTATCAGCCATCCTGGTGATGTCAATTTGTCGCCTAGGAGCTGCGATTTGACCCCTTTGGGGATTTTTTTGTAGGGACCCGTGAAGGACCGATGTTATGGCAACAATCCGGAAACGATTCAAGCACTTAAGGCCAATATCATCCAAGCAATCCGTGAGCTACAGTCCGAAACCATCAACAAGGTCTTGGAAAATTAGGGTGACAGAATACGAGGCAGCTACTTGAACGACATTGTATTTCGAAGTTAATGGGAATGTTTCTTCTTACTAATAAAACTACATGTTACATGAAATATACAATATTTTCGTTCACTTTATTGGAATTTTAAAAAAAAAGTGTTTGGACCACCCTTATGTAAGTATGTTCATAGGTTTTTTTCACTTTAGTCGTAAATAGTCCCAAATAAATAAAGGCAACGGCTGCAGACTAATTTTATTTGTCGCACAATTGCATAATATATCATATTTATAGGGCTTACAAGAACTGAATAAAAGGTTTGTTTATCGTATAAAAAAAAAAACTCTGTGCAGTTGTTATGCATTTCTTCTGATACATATACATCTCGGGAACAGGTTTGCAAGACCGTGTCTAGTTCATAAAAAAGGCATTTAAATTAAAAAAAAAAACTAAAATTATGCAATTGCCAGCGATTCTGCCTACTTCACTACTGAAATATTGTCCCTTCAAATGTACATCTTAATTATGATACTAATGGAATGAAACAGATCTTCCTACTCTCATGAGCTCTTACTGATGTTAATACGTATGGCTGCTCGATGTTCGCTTGCGGGTATCTCAAGTTCTTGCGCTAGATCATGTTTTTGTGTAATCGAAAAGCGTGAACTTGTGCAAATTGACTAATATTAACTTGGTGGCGTAAAATTCTTACTGCGAATAATGAAGAACTGATTATGTTTTCATTCCTTGAATTCGATAATTTTTAGTTTTTTTTTTTTTTATGAAAAAACCCAAAAAAAAAACTGATGAACTTTGTTATATACAATAGTCTCTAGTCTTTGAAAGCACCAAATGGGAAGTTCGTATTTTAGGAGGATGCTAGTATTTCCCAAAATTCTTCTTCTCTGTTGGTCTATTTCATTCAATTTTTTTATTGTCTCGCAAACTGCACAATGGTAGTCAAACCGACTGCGTAGTCCTCTCAGGGAATACATATCGGTTGATACGATCATCGATTTTTCGAAATGCTTATTAAACTTCTAGTGTTTATTCGTAGATAGCCAGACAACGTAGCTACCTTATTTTGACTCAGATCAGTGATTTGAGTGATCGTTTTAATACTACGGATAATTTTTACCTAGGTGTTCGTTCTTAGGATATTTATTTCTTAGAATGATTTGGCTTTGGTTGCTGACGATAGTGCATTTTACTACTAACACGAAATAAGTGATATAGTTATTCCATACCTGAAAAATTATTATAATATAATATAATAATATAAAAAATTAACTTTAATCGAATATTTTCAACTTTTATACCTCCGTTGCAAACTCTTTTTAGTTTATTTTGCTTATTTTTAATTAGGAGCTTCAAAATCTTCATTAACGATTGTGCTTTAATGTTTAACTGGTAGTACTCTGTAGACATTTTCCACGATACTCGAGTATATAATAAAATGAGAGGCTCTTCTCAAAAGTGCCCATATTTAGCTAACCAACCAAAATAGTATTCACTCACACTAGATACAAGCCCTTTTCTGAGAAATTTTCCTGATTCTGAGTGATTTTATTCCTCTAGTAGGTCAGAAGAACCCCGAAGATTGTTGTGATTATATAATCTCAGTTCAATTATTTTTGCCACAAATAACTATACATAATTGGTCTTAGCATTCAAGTTATGAGTAAATCAATTAGACCACCATTATGGAAAACTTTCTTTGTCACCAACCTTCTGTCCTTTTGTGCAAAATTACTGCAATTTAATTTAGTCTGGTCATATTGTTTTCTATACTCCTTTCCGATTCATAGTTATTCCACTGCAAACATCTTGTTGACTCTTTTTGAACTTAGCATCACCCACACTAGCTGAAAGTTGAAAACTTTAGTTTGCCTCTTCAAGTCGGGTTTCCTCTTTTATAGCAATAACAAGCCTTATTTTCTCGATTAAAATTTGAGTTCTATGGCCACAAAGTTATTCAGCTTAAAAAGTTTGCAAAATTGAGAATTTGTTCGTCCTGTTGGTTTTGTGAACTTTTCAAGTATATGCATAAATTGAACATCTAAATCGGAATGGAATTACTTAAATAAGATGAAATGCACTCAAATACAACCATACGCTATAACACGGAAGTTCGTCGGCGATGGGATAGGGATGAAAAAAAGATTCTAGTATTTTTTTGTTTTAAATCGGGGGCTAACATAGGTATAGCATGAGGCACTGCGACCAATTCAGATCTATTGTGCCCGCTAGCCAATTAGCCGAGGAGTTTCTCTGCCTTGTTAATAAAATTGGGAATGAACCTCGTAGGAGCTGAGTCACAATTTCTCTGAGGAGGATACGCTTGTTAAGATGGCAGCACATTCACATACTCAGTATGTTCTCTTCAGTTTCTTCGTCCTCTAGACAGAGTCGATACTTGGTTTCAGACGAGAGGTTGTCCTGAAAGTTAACTGACTAGTCTTCTGATATCGACTCCATTATGTGTAACGAAATTAATAGAGTAATTGTTCAGGGGCCGCATGTATCTTTTCGATTATCGGAGCCCTTAAACGCTGTTCCAAAAGTGCAGATGTTCTAATGGCCACCGAAAAAAGATATTTTTACCTATTCGTTAGAAAAGAACTTCCATGATCTATGAGCGACAAAAAGAAACATTTTAGCCCTGTCCTCTCGTCTGTTCGATGCTCTTGGTTTATTATGCTCCATAGTTAACACAAGAGCTTTGGATTGCAAGACTAGTCAGAGATGAATAGATTACGTTGCGCCTTGATACCATTTGACAGAACTTTAAAACAAATCTGACTCAACTTCGAGGGATAGAAAAGCCACGGTTTTTTGGAAACACATTCTAATGCGAGAATACAGGGTCATGGGCTCATCGACGCTTCCACAAGAGCATATGGGTGCTGTATAAATATTCGAAACCAATCCGCAGATGGTATCAAGTCGACGCTACTAACAGCAAAGTCCAAGGTGGCCCCTTTGAAAACCAAATCGCTTCCGCGATTGGAATTGGAAAACGTAAATACTCGTACATAGCCGTGTTTGTTTGCTTCACGTCAAAAGCTTTACATCATGAATCAGCAACTGATTTATCTTCTGACCGTTTCATCCTCGCCCTTAAAAGGTTCATCGCTCGGAGAGGCGAAAATATGTATAGAAAATATGTATATTGCGACTATGGGACGAATTCGTTGGAGCTCAGATGAAACTCCAGGAGGCCCGCGCACAATTCGACGTAGGGAGAGCCGCTGTGAAGTCAGCAGTGACTCCTTCATCGAACCGTAGGAAACGCGTTGCATACAATGGAGGAGCGTCAGACCGTACTGGCCCAGATCGAAGCCGTCCTCAATTCAAGGCTCACTGCACCCCTTGCGAGGCGCTCACGCCCACGCATCTACTAATAGGCCAGACAAGCAAATACACTGCTTAAAAAGATGGCAGCTTGTATGCAATTTCAAACAGCAGTTCTGACCGGGGTGGTCCAGGGATTACCTGCTGCATCTTCAAGTATGAAGAAAGTGGGTACGAGAGCAGTCCAATCTCATGGTAGGCAAAATCGTTATGGTCCACGTAGACAACGAA
This sequence comes from Merodon equestris, assembly GCA_958301585.1. NCBI lineage: Eukaryota > Metazoa > Arthropoda > Insecta > Diptera > Syrphidae > Merodon > Merodon equestris. The sequence continues at coordinate 152,283,522 of OY284413.1, read as the reverse complement.
CCCCCACAGCAGTGTACAACAGGAAGAGTCGTCGCAGTCATTGCAGGAAAGGAGGGAAAGGTCAGAGTGGCCGACGCGACGTCGGGACGATAGAGGGGACGGCTAGGCGACCAATCACAAAGCTGGCTGGCCTGCCTGACGGATTTTGAAGCCTTGCAGGCCTTCAACCGGGCGGTGGCGCCAAACGGCCATCTTTTATTTTACTAAATTGAAAATAAATTACAAAAAAATTAAAGAAAGAAGTAGTACAAGTATTTACCGAACACTTTAGCCGCGCGGTCGCTTTTGGTTAGTAAATTAAAAATCACCTTTTTAAAATATTAAATTAATTAAAAGTGTATGCACAAAATAGTGCATTTTTTCAATAAAAATATAAATAATTCTTTCATCAGAGGCCATTACTATTTAAAGCAACTATCACCCTCCCCTTCCCTCTTCGGGCGCCTTGTCGGGGCAGAGGGGCTTAAGAGGTTAATGACCTCGAACTAAGACCCGGAGAACTGAGTTTTACATGGATGAATGGTCAACCAAATGGATGGCATTACTCCAGGTGGCACCCGCAATAGCGGAAATCCACCCGCGATCTCCCTGATCGCGGCCGGGCCAAGGATTCTGGAGGCCCCACCACTCATTCTCAACTCTCCGGCAGCCCTGGTTGGACTGAGCATGCATGAGTGGTGCAACCAACAGAGGCGACACCGACGATGGCGCGGCACGGGAAACCGCTAAGGTTGAACGAGCCCCAGAATTGGGACGTACTGTAGATTGCACTGCTAAGTGTCGGCGGCTAGTAAAGGCTGCTGCAGGAGGCACAAGCATGCCAGCACCTTCGGCATGCGCCTCAAACACTCCTCCTGTTATTGGTGACGGTCAAATCCCCAATAAGAGCGTGCCAGGGTCCAAAACTGACGGAGCTGGAGGTGTTCAGGGTCCAGTTATGGCCAGCGCCAACGCCGAAAAAGGCGATGATGCTGACAGACAGACTCTGATCGCAGAAGGCGAAGCGGTCTCGGAACACAACAAACCTCAAGCTGGCAGAGCTGTTCCAAAGCGGCGTCGGAAGAGAGCAGGAGCTCGAACCGAAAAAAGTAAGAGTGCTCGCAAACGGAAGACGGCCCCGTCCTCCTCTGACGTAGCAGCGGGAAATCGGAGTCCGAAGGTTGATGCGGCGATCAACAAAGATCAAAGCAAAAATCTGAAGACGGAGAGGACCAAAGACTGTTCATCGGAGGCGGGCACTTCACACAAATCTATGATTTTCACTCAGATTAACCTACAGCATTGCAAGGCGGTTACTGCTCTTCTCAGTAGCAGAATCGCATGCAGTAGTACAAATCATCACATTGTATCCATTCAGGAACCATGGGTGTGGAATAAACGCCTGTGTGGTCTTGGTGGTATATGTGATGAAACGATCCTTTATGATGAGCGATCCGAAAGGCCCAGGGTCTGCCTCATCATATCGAACACGCTATCGGCAATCAAACTTGGTCAATTCTGTGGTCAAGATCTGGTGGCTGCGAAAGTTAGCTACAAAGCGCACGGAGGAATTGAACACTTCGTTGTGGCGTATGCTTACTTCCCCTACGACTCGGTACTGCCCCCGCCACTGAAGGCGGTTTCCGAACTCGTAGAGTACTGTGAAGCCAGAAGGATTGGACTCGTCATCTGTTGCGATGCTAACGCTCAAAATACTGTTTGGGGCGCCAGAAAATGCAACCGGAGAGGAGACCATCTTTTAAACTTCAATCTTTCGTCTGACCTTATCATCAACAATGTTGGCTCTCAACCAACCTTTGTGACGGCGAGACGACAGGAAGTGATTGACCTAACCCTGTCTAATAGGCATGTGAAGGCCATCACTAACTGGAGAGTCTTACCAGATGTTACGCTGTCAGAACATAGATACATCGAATTCCAGTTGAAGTGCGGGATATCCCCCTCGCAGCCCAAGCGGAATCCGAGAAAGACGGACTGGGTGCGATTCAGGGAGGAGCTTGAAAAATCCACTCAAGCCCTGCCTAAACTCAAAACAAATCAATTGGTGGAGGATGCCGTTCATAATCTGAGCAGCGCCATCATCAACTGTTTTGAACTCGCATGTCCGGTCAAAAAACCTCCCAGCAGGAAGCCGGTTCCTTGGTGGAACGCTGAGCTCCAATGCAGGGAAGCCAGAAGTCTCCTGAATAGATCGCTTAAATCGAACTCAGAAAATGACTGGAATAAATATCGATCGAAGCAGAAGGAATATAAGAAGCTTATTCGTAAATCGAAGAATGATTCATATACATAAGTCCTTCTGCGAAGAGATCAAATCCCTGAGCGCAACCAGCAAGTTGGTTAACGTTCTCAAGGGAGGAAAGTCGACAAAGCTGGATGTAAGTTAACAACCAGCTCCGCGAAACGACCACCACAACTCGTACGTGCAGGAATTCGCCTACGTTGCACCTGCATCATAATTCTGCACCAACAATCGCCGCCTGAACCAGCAATGTCACCTGACCCAGCAAGCGATAACAAGTGCAGCGAGCCGGAGGAATTCGTCGTCGGTCACCCGAGCAATCACCCACGCCACCAGGGAACGCCAGCAGAACATCGCTCATCAGGTTACAAGTGCCAGTAGTATTTAAGGTAGTTGTAAATCAATTGTAAGTAGACTTTAAGTTCAGACGTGTAAGGGTAAACACTGCCCGATTTTTGAGAGAAATAAAATTATATTTTTTTAAAGAAATAAAGTAGTATAAGTTTAAGTTGTACTCAGAAAATCTGATGGTATCTTCACCGAGTCTAAAGCAGAAAATCTTAGTTTACTGTTGCAGACACATTTTCCGGGAAATCAGACTGTCATCGGCTTGTTGCACACACCCTCATTGGAAACTGCGACTGAAACGATGAAAAAAACTCGGCGTATGTTGCGTCACGCGTGGCAACTACTGAGGCCACTGAATTTGCTGTGGCATCTTTCGATTGCTTTAAGTCGTCGGGCACTGATGGGATATACCCTGCTAAGCTGCAAAAAGGTATGAGATAGCTGCTTCCTAGTCTGAAAAGAATTTTCACTGCTAGCCTGGCACTTGCCTACATACCTATTCCTTGGCGCGAGGTGAAAGTGGTCTTTATTCCCAAAATAGGGAAAGAGGATTACTCACTCGCCAAGAGTTTTAGACCAATCAGTCTAACATCCTTCTTGCTGAAAAGCATGGAAAGATTAGTAGAGTTGCACGTGCGCAATTTGCCCTTCAAATACATCCTCTCTCGGACATGCAACATGCTTATCAGCGCGGAAAATCCTGCGAGACTGCGCTTCAAAATCTAGTTGGGAGAATTGAATGCGCTCTCGAAAGGAAAGAGTACGTACTAGGCATTTTCGTCGACATTGAGAGAGCTTTTGATAACGCTACTTTCGACAGCATGTGTAATGCTACTAGACGGCATGGCGTAGATGAAGCACTTCACAGTCACATTTCCATGGCGTCAGGACTGGCTTTGGCCAGACACTGAACCTGGAATGGAATGTCTTCGCATTTTCACAGATGGCTCCAGGACTGGGCAGGAATCCGGCGCTGGAGTTTTCTTTGAGCGCGAAAACATTCGACTGCACTTCTCGTTAGGAAAATATGCGTCTGTCTTCCATGCGGAGATTTACGCAATCCTAGTGGCCATGCACTATGTTGTGAAACACAGGTGGAGGGGAAAAAGCATATGTGTCTGCAGTGACAGCCAAGCTGCACTCAAAGCTGTGTCCAACCCTCTATCCAACTCCAAATTAGTGTATGAACTCAAGATCTTTTTGAACAAAGTCGGAAGACTAAATTCACTTAGGCTTGTATGGGTCCCAGGTCACTCTGGAATCCCAGGAAACGAGATCTCCGGTGAACTCGCTAGAAGGGGCTCAGAGGAGAGTTTCTCAGGACCTGAAACCGCCTTAGGTCTACCTGCTTCCACGGTCAAATCTGACATCAATAACTGGGTCTTTAATGTACACAGTCGTAGATGGAGGGAATATCCAGGATGCAGGATGACTAAGCGCGTACGCCCTGATGTCTGCAAGAAGTCTGCAACATTTTTCTTATCCTTAAGGAGAAATGACTGCAGAAGGCTAACGGGCGTCATTACGGGCCATTACACTTTTGCCAAGCATCTCTACGTGCTGCATGTTGCGAGGAGGATAACACAGCCGAACAATTTCTCTGTGACTGTCCCGCCTTCGCTCACGCACGGTGGCGCACCCTCAGGGCCGACGTGGTTGCCGCCGAATCTCTTAGCTCTACATCACTGAAGCCCCTACTCACTTTTCTCCGGACAACGGGGAAAATACAATAAAGACAAGGTGTCTGTCTGGTAGTACAATGGACCAGTATTTGTGTCTGAGTGCTCCAACAGATAGTAGAAGCCTCCAACAAAAAAAAAAAAAAAGAAACTATCACCCTTATAAGTTTACATTTCCAAAGAACTTTTCACTTTACATGTCAATATTCATATTACAAAACTACTTCTCGTCGTCACATTAGTCTCGTTACCTTTCAACCAGAGAACTAGATTCTATATAATACTTTCCAGAAACCGTAACCAGAGGAAAAAGAGGGTTGGGACTGAAAAAAAAATTGAATTAAAAAATAATAGGGATAACAACTTCTAGCTACCTGCCCTGTCACGTAGCGTATAATTGCAAGCAAGTTATATAAAATTTCATAGCTTGTTATAAACTTTTTTTGCACCTCTCTTATAAGCACGCCTGTAAGTCACACCATCGTAACTGACAGCCCTAGAGTTAGACTCCATTTTAGTATACCCGATAGGTGAATGAGTAGTTATCATCATTATATTCGGTTTTAACGAAAAGGACTCATGCTTCCTGTACAGATACAGAATAGGGGTAGTAAGCACGTATGACACATTTTCCCAGGGTAGGAAAATGAATGGAGCACTAGCGAATCCGTTAGACACTCTCACGTGTATGCTCTATAAATTTTTATTTGCCAATTGGGAGGAAATCCTTTCGCGATGATTCAACTGAAACCGCAAACTCGAACGAAATCCTTGAAAAAAAACCTTTTTTTATTTCCTTTCTTTCTTGATGGTATGGTATGGTACGTATTTCCGCCTTGGCAGAATGGTGATCTGGTTTCAAAGAGATTCCATTAGAACGGGCGAGTAGGAATGTTTGCCACGTTTCTTGTGGATGTGTATATAGAGCGATGGGGTTTTAGCAATTGATACTTTAGAGTGTAAAAATGCTCGGAGAAATCTTAGGATTCCGGGTTGAAGCAAGGCAAGTTGTGAAAGGTGCCAACTTGAACTCAATAAAAATGTTCGATAAGATTGCCGACGCTGATATTGTCTGTAATGAGCTGTAGATGTACATTGAATTGAAAATACTTTTTTGTTTCTTTCTACCAATTTATCTTTAACATATCTAAGTGGTTCCGTTCAACATCCACAAACTATAGTATTTGAGATAAAATAAAATTGCACTTTCTCTGGAAAGATGATACTTCGGAGATAAGATCTGAAATTAGTTTACATAACCAAAGGAGATTTCTTCAATTTCCCATCCAAGCTGAACGAACTTGAACAAGATTAAAGCTGCTCGTTGTTTTTTAGTTCGAGGCTTCTTTACAAAAATCCTGATTAGAATCACCGAGACGAGATTTTTAATTTATTCCAAACTCATTACATCTGAGCTCGATTAATTTTAACTTCGCTTTTACATATACCCAAATGGGGTTCCCTCGATTTCATATCAAGCCTGAAGGGTTTCAACCCGATCCACCCTTCGCCGACAAGAAGGGGTTCAATTTGGCTTTATGAGCTCGGTGAACAAAGAAATTTCCGCAGCATCCCCGTTTTGAGCCGTAATTAGCCAACTGTGAACTAGTTATGAACTTAGATCCCAGATAATTGTTAAATTAAATCAAAAAAAACAGCGATTAAATATGGAATTCGACTTTTAATCTCAATGCTTTCCACTGCCCGGTGGAGATTGACGAAATCATTGTACGATATACATATGTATATTCACACCATTCAACACTATCTAGTCATAATATAATTTTCGCTGCATCACTACAGTGATTTGACAGAGTTTTTTTTTTTCAGGAATAATATTAAACCGAAAACTCATAATTTTGGCTTAAAACCCTATCTATGTTGAAGATAGTCTTAATTCACAACATGAGTTTGATGGGTATCTCAAAACCTTAGTAGATAGGAGCTTATATAATTCGATCTGTACTTCCTGTTATATGTATAATACTTGACTTAAAAATCGGCAAATTGATGACATGGTTAGGTTAGGTTAAAGAAGGGGATTGTGATGGTTGAGCATCACTTCCAATCAGAGGTCAAAGGACCCATTTTGATTCCCTTCATTTGTGGAGTACACATATAATTAACCTGTCCTATCACGTAGTGGCTGAAACCACCCCGTGCTCTTTATAAATTTTAAAAGATCCGATATACCCGCATTTGCTACGGCCGCAATATATGTAAATAATCTTTGGACCAGCGAAGCTAGGCGCCGATTCTGGAGAGCTGGGCAGTGGCAAAGCAGATGTTGGATCGTCTCGATTTCTTCCTCATCGCCGCAGGTGGATCTCGAGTTCCATTTCCGGAGCATTGCTCCAATGGGACAGTGTCCTGCGATCACTCCTACGAGCATACGGATCGAGTTTCGGTCCAGCGCCAAGAGCTTCTTTGTTTTTCCGATATTGAGCTTTGGCCACAATGATCTTGTCTCGTGTGGCTGTCGTTTCTTGTAAGCCAAGACGAGTTGGCTTCTTTTATGATTGTGTCACTTATGATCCGGTATAATGCGCTAATCGGTGGTTGCAATTACGTGTCCGCTTCGCTGATGTCCATTTCAGACCTTTGCCTGGCCAATTTGTCCGCTCTTTCGTTCCCTGCGATTGAGCTGTGACCCGGGACGCAGCAGAGTTTGACTTTGTGGTGTCTGATGGACTTCAGTGAGTCGCGACATTTCATGACAGCCTTTAATCTCATTGTACAGGATCCTACTGGCCTCAGGGCAGCCTGACTGTCTACGAACATAGTGATATCCGATGGTGGCATATCGGCTTGTAGGTGTTTGGCTGCTTTCTCTATTGCTAGGGTTTCTGCTTGAAAGATGCTACACAAATCAGAGAGTCTAAATGATACCTGTTTGTGCAGAGTATCAGAGTAGAACCCGACCCCAGTGCCTGTGTCCATTTTTGATCCGTCGGTGAAGAGGGTAATCTCGTGGACATGCATTGCTTTGAAATTGTTGCGTCCATTCCAAGAGTATCATGAACATTGAAACTTCTCCCGGATTGATATACGTAGACATATAAGGTCCTTTTATCCATTCAGATATTACGGCATAATAATTATTCCTCTATAATAAAAATAAAAATAAAAACCCTCTTGGACCGGAAAGACTTAAAAAAATGTCAAAATATGTACCTTACATATATGCATAGTGTATAAGTCGAGAGTAGTCGAGACACATCCCGCAAGTGGCTGTAGAGATTTAAACCATTCTATTTAACAATGCACTGAATAATGCTTAATGTAATACATTGGAAGAAAGCGGAGGGATGCTTTCGTTCTGACAAGACGGCGGTTTCATGTTGCCGGAATGAAGGCAGATTCCTATTCATCATTGGGTGTAATGTGATTCAACTTAATAGAAAGGAGTGTTTGATTACATAGTACATCCGAATCTGAGCACGTGAAATTTCACCCTAATGAGATTCCATATAATAGGGCTAGCATTTTATGGGCGAATTTTCTAATAGAGCTAGTTCCAGGTTACGGGGCAATAATTTCAGTCAATAATTTGATTTTTGGGGCTTACTATCCCGGCTTTGGCTCTCAGAGGCATTCCTGTATAGATTTGAGGTATCGCTAAGTTCTGTCATTTTTTTTAGGTTAGTTTTAGTTTTTATTGTCTTAGATAATTTACATGTAAAAAGTTTGACAAATTAAATAAACCTTGTAAAATGTTCATTTAGTTATCCCCGCAATGCTGAAACCTTGAAGCGGCAGAAGGGAGTCCATGTAAAATGTCAGTTGGCTTTACAAAAGTTCTTTATAAAACAAGAGAAGTTAATACAACAAAACTAGATAGAAGACAATACTAGAAATATGCGAGGAGGCAATCTTTTACTGGGAAGACTTGAAATCTTGCGTGCATAAATATGAAAAATGTATTTTAAGTGTTGTGAGAAATGCTCTGGGTAGACCGGTTTTGATATGTACTATGTAGTTTGGGGTGTCTTCAAGAAGGCTGAAACATCTTCTGATAAAAAACCTTTGGAACCTTTGTGTGTACTCTTTGTACCTCCACACCTCTTCACAGTAACACATTATTGATCTAGCTGCTGCGTCATGCACCTTAAACTTAGCTGAGTGTGAAACATATTTCCTTGTTGGTGATAGTTTGTAGCATGGCAGGACTATCAGCCAGAAGCACGGTGTCATCGGCATATAGGAGAACATTTATCCCTATTCCCTCTAAAAATAAAACAGTTGAGAGTTCTGAGTGTAGATCGTTTAAAAACAAAACGAATAGTAAGACACTTAAGATGCAACCTTGTTTAACACTTTTACTAGTTCTGAAGAAATTTAATGCATTGGTTCCATTCCCGACTGCTACAAACGTATCCTGGTACAGTAATTTGATAATTTTAATCATTCTAGCTGATATTCCAAGGGCTATAAGCTTCTGAAACAAATCTTGTTAGTTGATATTGTCGAATGCATGTCTACAAACGAAGCCAATTTTTTTTTGCCATAATTGCAAAATGCAGAATGAGGCACGAAAGATTGTAGATTTTACATAAGTATCATAATTGTTACGATAAGCAGCTTGGCATTCGTTGAGTATTTTGTTGTTCTCGATCCAAGTGGTAGGCCGGCTTAAGAGCACAGTGATAAACAATTTGTAAAGGGTATCCAAAAATGAGAGTGCGGGATAGTTATCCACAATGTTCGGTTCTCCCTTTTTAAAAAAGTGGAAAGATGACTGATTTTTTTAAAGGAGAAAGGTATCTTTTCAGTTTCGTAAATTTGATTGAACAAAGCATGAACCTCCCCAATAAAATAATTACTTGCGTTTTTATAATACTCGTAGGGAATGCCATTAATACCCGGAACCTCGTTTTCCTTTACGGAGAAAATTGCATGATTAACTTCTTCAACTTTTATGGGGGTAACCAACAGTGGGTTGAACACTTGCTTCTTGCATATACATACATACTATCTTCGAGACCGGCGTAATTTAAAGCACTTGCAGAATGAGCCATAAACGCGGTCGCAGTGATTTTTATTACATTATTCCTAAGATTACCAAGCATTTCCTTGGCATCTGTCCACCAGTCCTTTGATGACTTAATACTGCAGAGTTGACTTGAAAAGCGTTCATAGTACAAGCGATATTTCCTTTTACATAGTGCGTTATACTCGTACTTTTTGTTTGCTTCATAACAACTTTTTGGCACGCATCAGATTGATATTCAGTAGTTTAAGACAAGATATCCTACTTTTGTGACAATCCATGACAAACCATGATTTTTTTCGCTAAACCTTAATATAATAATTACCTCGTCCGAGACTGCCATAAGCTAAATAGATACTTTCTTTTAAGGCCAGACATTGTGGCTCAATGCTATCACTTGTCATCATTCTTCCTATAGTTATTTCATCGATTTTCTGTAAGTATCCAGCACGTGTATTGGCAGACCATTTAAGCAAAATTGTCGCAGGTTAACTTGGGGTATCTTGAAATTCTTTGATATCTGGGACCAGTGGCATATGATCTGAAAATGTTGTGCTGTCAACCAAAAAGTTTCAAATCATTTCCAATGCACTGTATGGTGGACAGCAATAGTTGATGACCGGTTATCCTCTATTTGATACAAACGTTGTTTAAGAATGAGTTGTGTTTTTATATATATTTGTACTAAAAATATTTCAAATTAATAATTTGTATCATAATTGATGTGACCAACTGTACATCCATCACGCAAACCCACTAACATTAACATATGGTCGATCTGTCGCAAAATGTAAATACATCTAACAGTATGTAATGTACTTTAACATTCGTACAATTGGAATCTGGTGACACGCACTGAGATCACCCCATTATTGTAATTGTTATTGTTGGTGTTCTTTTTCATTTTTCTTTCGTCGTCTTTCGATTGCATTGCTAAACAAACGTATACTCTCCAGTTTTATCTCCGAGGCCTCTTTAATATAAATGCACCAATGTCTTCTAAGAATTCCTTAAATATAATATATTGTAGTTCTAAAAGTATACTAAAAGTATTCTTAAAGAATGTCGCGTCGACAATATTAAGTGAAAATGTTTGTGCATCAAAGGATCCTTGTGGTCCCATTCTAACATTAAGATCTCCCATAAGAATGAAATGGTTTGATTTGATGAGCTTCTATGAGAGAGACATAATGGAATTACCTTCAAAATGACAATAAGTTATCGAGGCGCATATTTGACTTAGATCGGATTATTTTAGTCATGCCTTTTTTTTAGTACTCCATATATGTACATACATATATATACCATAATATATATATATATATATATAAACCATAATGTTATATATTTATCCGCCAAATAACCCCTTATTTTCAAATCCCTTAGACAAGCATTTCGTTCAAACCCTGTTGCCGTTTTCTTTGAGATGACTTCTTACCAAGTACTCTCTGAAAGGAGAAACATTTTTTTTTTAATAATCAGTCATGGCGCAGGAATGCAATTACGCAAAAGAATCAAGAGGACCGTATGTCCTTTATGCCATGAGGAATGTTCATAATTGTGCCCGAGATCCTCAAGACTAAACATTGACTTGATGTAAACAACTCAAAAAGCAGAAAAAAAATTATTTCAAGAGTCAACTTTTAATAAAGTATCTTGCCATCTTGCTGACTAAAGTATTATCTTCAACATTTCTTTATGAAAATGAAGATGAAAAAAACAACAAAACGTTCCTCATATCGCACATATTTCATTCTCATCTCAATACACTCATGCATCAATCTGCTTCAATAACTTTACTACTTGGTCGGACTTATTTCACGTTCTCGATCGATGGATGCTGTTGAAATGATTTATTAAAAGACAAAGGAAATCGGAAGCCTTCGTCTTGTAACACACAGAACAAAAATTGCACTCAAGGAGAACTCCATTAAAAGCTGCCCATTTAGGCCTACACGTTTGAGTATTTATTGGCTTTTGAATATTGCCATTTAATTGTAAAAAAATTGAACGGTATGTTTGTCGATTAGTACATTCGCCCTAGGGTTCTGAAACTCGCTTCATCGATTCGACAAATAGGCAATGTGCATGCAAATTAGAATTTGAAACGAGGCATTTGAACAAAATCTATACAAACACATCACTTTATCCATATTCACACTAACGTATAAAAAGCAAATAGCGAACAATTCCCAATATTCATTGTTTTGGTCCTACAATGGATGTTGGACAATCCATAGCAAAATAAAATGAAATTGGTAGATATGTAGGTGGAAAAAATAAATCAGAATATGTAATCAATTTATTGAATTCATCATTGATTTTTATGCATCATTTTAAAACAAATCTTCTTTGAGAGGCCTTAAATAAATTGTGCGTGCATCTGCATTGATAAATAGAGGACAACTTACTGAATAGTTATTAAAACCACTTTCTATGTATGTATAGCTAGTATGTACCATATATGGAAAATGGCTAATGATTTTTCTGTATTTCAATAATTTCGCGTGGATTTTTAATATTAATAAAACAAGTTGTATGTAAAATATCAATTCTTTTTTTTTTCTTTAAAAGAACATATTATGGCATTTATCATCGATTGTTTACCTTACGTTTTTGTGTCAATTAGAAACCCAAGTCACCAAGTTAAAATCATAAAAGAGTCTCGCATTTTTCCGTACTTTCTCACGCATAAAACCGTGAGTCCTTGTGTTTTGATGTCGTACGGTTATTTACTTTAAATAAATTTTTATGTTCTTATTCTATCCTTATTAACTAAACAGAAATGTTTAAATTTGACGTAAATATCTTAATATTTAATGCGTCTTAATAGCCCCGTGCGGACAATTTAAATGTAACTATATTTCTAAATAACTAATGCCTTTATCTATAACTTATCTATTCTATTGTCATATACATTTTAAAATTAAATTTTTAGGAAAATGTTATTCAGAAATCTTGATTATTTTTTATCCTATTCTAAAGCTCAACTTACCATAAACTGTATGATCCTAGCCTTAGATTTTATGTGATAAGATTGGCCAGCACTCGCGTCTCTCGTTCTGAGTGGTTACCGTCTTGATTCCGTCTTGCAGCGAATGGGCTTTGCCACTTCGTCTGCATGCGCGAGGCTTCACCACTTCGCTCTGCATGCCCGAGGCTTCACCAAGGCTTAAAGGCCTCAGTTAATAATGTTCTCGCGTTTGCTGATTACACTAGTTTACAGTACATCTGTTGCCGAAGAAATTTTAGCTGTTGCTGACTACATTTGATATGCTATTCTCAAAAATATAATAATAATATAATAAAAAAAAAAAAGATTTTTATCAGCTCTAATTTCTGAGTTTCAGCTATGTAGGTATAAAACAGAAAAAAGCATGTATTTACTGAGAAAAACTTTACTAAAAAAAATAATTAATCATTGAGTTCTAAAAAACTTCGTTTTAATGCCCTTCTCTGATGTGCTGACTTTGGAAAATGACGTGTCAGAGACCAACAATAGTCAGACATCATATTCGTATCCCAGAAATCCTGGTAGCGCTCTTGCATGACGCGTAAGTCCTGATGCATACGTTCTCCCTACTCTTCGCTCATATCTCCTAAATTTTCCGGAAACCTGTCCAGGTGACTGTGGAGGAAGTGGAGTTTTAAGCTCATATTGCACCCCATATTTTTTAATTGTAGTAGAAGGTCTTCTACAAGTTCAATATAATTTTCAGATTTTTTATTTCCGAGAAAATTCTGCATCACAGAGACGAAAGCTGTCCAAGCCTTTAGTTCTAACTCAGTCATAGAATTTCTAAATTGAGTATCTTTCGTAAGTTGTCTAATTTGGGGGCCATCAAAAATACCGGCTTTAATCTTTCCATAGTGAGCTGAGGAAATTTTTGGCAAATGTAAGAAAAGCAGTTTCCGTCTTTATCTAGTGATTTAACAAACTGTTTCATGATGCCCAGTTTTATATGTAATGGTGAAAGGATAATTTTGTCACGAGCTACTAATGAATTCTGGATTATATTTTGTTTTCCAGGCTTCATATTTTCTCTCAAGGGTCAGTTTCTTCTTACCCAATGCACTTGTTTAGCTATGCTATCCCAAAGACATATAAAACGCGGAAACTTACTGTAACCACTATGTTGACCCAGAAGAATGTTCACCATTTTTAAATCGACACAAATTTGCCACTTATGGTCATTGTATTTTATTTTGTTCAAGACTAGCGAAATGTTACAATATTCTTCCTCTAACTTTGTACTGTGGGCAATAGGTACCCCAGCGTATTTATTTCTATTATGTAATAGAATACATTTTAGGCTACGTTTTGAGCTGTCAATGAATAAGCGCCAGTCGTTGGTTCATATTGTTTCAAACCCATTTTTATTAACAAGTTTTTGATATCTGAACAAAAGGTAATACGGTTTTCTTCGGAAAAATAACGCCTTTATCTCTTTCACGATAAAAACTTATTTCAGTATCTGAGGAAAGCAATGTTTTTCTTTCTGTCTTGATGCTGACAATTCCGAAGCTTGTTTAGAAAGATTTAAATATCTTACAAGATCATCTAACTCATTTTGGGAAAAGCATTTTTGCTTATTTGACATACCTTCCAAATCAGCATCATTTTGTGATGAGCTTGGTCCTTCAATGTCTTGTTCTAAGGGTTTAGATATATTTTTAGGCACTGAAGAGTCAGGTGAACGCCGCACTGGACGTTGAACACAAACTGTTTACGTTCACGCTACAAAAATAACAGTCTTCGAGATGATTTCGTGGTTCTCGCCAAATAGTCGGTGTTCCAAATTTAACCAGATTTCCATAATCTTAAATATTTCACACACCATTTACAAACACAATTGGAAGCCCAAGACTTCTCATTTTTATCCAAGAGCATTCCAAAATACTCAAAATAGGTATTTTTCACAAACTCTCATATAACTTCTCTACAATCTTTAAACACATTTTCTGCGCATATATAGCAAAAATGATCTGGATTGTTTAAACAACGTCTCTTTCAACTACTCATGACGCAAAAACTTTAGATACTAATCTTAACACAGTAAAATACGCCTGTTATCGATTAATATATACGCTTAAATGATAAAAATTTGAGGATAGATTTGACAAAAGCAAGTCATAAGTGAACATTATCAACCACAGAATTCGCGGCAACAGATAAAAAGTTAAATTTTGTAAACTAGTGTTATTATTTATCGAATAGTCGTATCAGCGGGACTTTTGCGACGGGAATAAAAAAGCAAATAAGACGTGAAAAGTTCGTCAAACGGATCACTGGCTTTGTTAATAAAACTTACTGATAATTTCCACACCTTGTTCAATGCTATACCCTACCATGATAGTTTTCTACAAAAATTATTTGCATACTTGAAATATCTTTGGCAGATGCCAGGATGGTCGCTGTACACAAACAATGCCATCTCCAGTGAGGGGGCTAATACCCTGTTTATTTTGACGGAAGATCTCCAGATGATCTTTCAGTCATTGAAAAAGAAAAAATCCGCTGGTATCGACTGGTATATCCAATGTTGTGCTTAAGCACCTTCCACCAGTGGCTGTAGAGAGGTACACCATTCTGTTCAACAATGCACTGAATAATGCATATTATCCAATGCATTGGAAGATAGCGGTGGTGCAACCTATCCCCAAGAGGGGTAAAGACACCTCTAACCCGACAAAACTCCGGTCGATAAGTCTCCTTCCGAGTATCAGCAAGGTCTGCGAGAAGGTGGTCCATAGAGCCCTGTCTAAATGGGTTGAGAACAATAAAATCATTCCGGATAACCAATTCGGTTTCAGAGCGGGGCAGGACACTATTCATGCCGCATCGAAACTCGTATTGGATATCCAATGGAATAAATGTAAGAACTAATGCACGGGTGCCTGTCTGATTGACTTGGAAAAAGCCTTCGACACCGTATGGCTAGAAGGTCTTTATTACCATCTCAGTCGGCTGGGCATAAGTAAACCACTGCTATATATGATTTTTAACATGTTAACAGGTAGAAAGTTCGTTGTGAAAATTGCCAACGTAACTTTTACCCAAACATTTGAAATCAAAAATGTACTGCAACAGGGTACGGTAAATTCGCCGATCCTTTTCAGCATTTACCTGAGTGATCTACTTGCTTCCCTTCACCACTCAATAGCGTACGCAGACGACCTAACCACGTACAGATCAGGTCCAACGATCGACGTCATGGTTACTCTCCTGCAGCGTGACTTCGAAAAAAATCAGCAGTATTGTGATGACTGGAAGTTGAAAATCAACTTCCAGAAATCAGAATCTATATTGTTCAGAACGTCTTTGTCTAGGGCCTCTCGGGACACTAGAAAAAATTGGCGCAGGTTCTCTATCTTTGGGCCGGACGGGCGTCCACTGGCGAGACAAAGTGAAGTTAGATACCTTGGGGTCGTGCTGGTTCAGTATCTATATTTTGATTTTGAACATGTAGATGCTGCTCTGGCAAGGACCCGGGGCGCTTTCGCTCTAACAAGATGGCTGTTTCATAGCAGCCGACTTGATTCCAGAGTGAAGGTAATCTGCTACACGGCCTTAATCAGGCCCATGGTTGCCTATGGATGCCCCGTCTGGTACAATGTGAGAGCCAGCTTAATGGAAAGGATTCGGATGTTTGAGAGACAATGTCTTAGGACTTGTCTCGGGCTACATAGGACTCCCGAATCTGAGTACACGAAATTTTACCCGAACGAGGTCCTATTCAATAGGGCCAGGATTGTACGGATAGATAATTTTCTGATCAAACTGATTCGAAGCCACGTTGCTAGAGCAATGACTTCGGTCAATAGCCTGATCTTCGGGGCTTACTACCCCAACGATTTATATCATGAGAGAGTGCGCCTTAACTACTTTGTCCCGCCAGAAGCATTCTTCTATCTAGATAGATGTGGGCTGATCCAGGATAGATTGGCGGTACCGCTAATCTTCCACGTGGGTCGCAATTCCTCTGCGGACCCGATGTCGCGCTCAGTGAGCCCGAGCGCCTCAGGTTCTGTAGATCGGTCTCACGCCGGGATCGAGGAGCTGTAGTCCGCCAATATCAATGCTTTTGGTTGTTACATAGGTTAGGTTTTAGATACAAAGGTTAGGGTAGGGTAGGGTAGGGTAGGTGGTAGTAGTGTGGTATATGGGGAAAAAAAAAAAAAAAAATCACTAAAAACAAAAACAAAAACAAAAAAAATAATACATATAATATATTAAATTTAAACAAAAAAAGATATATATATTAAATGTGTTTTTAATAAAACAAAAACATTTTTGTTAGCTAATGTTAAATTATAACAATGGTAATTGTAAGTTGATATAGTAGTCGAAAGACATAGATTTAAGTTGTTACGTTTATTTTAGTGTCCGTCTAGGGCCAGTAAGATGTCTAAATTGTTAAGATAGTTGCTAGTTTTTAAGCATTTTTGGCTAGGGTAAGATAGATATAAGAAACTTTATAAAAATGAATTAAAATGAAATTAAATGGAAGCATATGAATATATTAATATAATATATATTTCGTTATTTTCAGGTACCGGACTCCCGCCCATCGACATAAGCCGCAGCTCAACAACATGACATATGCTGAAGTAGCCTGCAAGAAAGATATACTCGTACCACATGACATAAAAGAACAATAACTTCACAACATTACTGTAGGTTCATAGTTCGAAATCGGATAAGGGCTAGGATAGAACTCTAAAATGATACCGAATAGAAGAAGGACTGAGAAAGGCAATACGTAATCAGGCTTCTTAAATTTTTCCAAGAAAAAATTAGGAACCTAAAGAATCTTTAAATCAACTTAATCAACTGTTAACAAGGACAAAAAGAAAAACAGAAACTAAACTCACAATACTTGAATACATACGTACGTATTTAAACATAAGTACCGAGTTATCTTCTATATACTAGCCTTAATACCGTACAAATAAAACAAATTTGTAAATATATAGAAATTAAATAATAAATAAGTTATAAATTTAAGTGTTCCCATAATGATAGGGTCGATAGGACTGATGGCGGTGTTGCGATTCTCATCAGAAGATCAATTCAACATTCGCTCTTACCTATTGTGAGAAGGCGTTATGTTGAGAATGTGGGGATAGAAATAAAATTAAGGCATCAAAAGTCAGTTAAAATTTTTTGTGTATATTTTCCGGGTAAAGCTGCATCAGACGAGAAAAGAACTAGTTTTAAAAATGACTTGAGAAGACTTACCTTAACGGTGATTTCCTAATTGGAAGAGATCTAAATTCCAGACATATGAATTGGGGTTTTGTTAGAGCGAACGCATGGGGATATCTACTTGCTGATTTTCTTCTTGTGTTGCCAATCTCTGTTCTGTTTCCTCCTAGTCCAACCTATGCCCAAGCTAGTTCTCGTAGTAGTCCCTCCGTCCTTGATTTATTCGTCACAAATGTGCCCTCTTACGTAACAAACCCAGTGTCTTTAAATGAACTTAGTTCGAGTCACAATCCGGTTTTCTGTTGTCTTCTATGGTCAGGTGAAAGAAATGCAATATGTTCAAGATTAAAAAAATGCCAATTGGACGCGATTTCGATGAATATTGACGGCATATCAACTAAAGAAAATGTCTATTGTCTTGTTAATAGCTTTACAGAACATGTCCTTAGATCGGTCGATGAAAGTATTCCCAAAGTTCCCAAACAGAACTACTCCTTAAAGTCACCTTCTCATATACTGCACTTAATTAAACTGAGTCATATTTGTAGACGCAATTGGCAACGGTATCGACACCTATATTCAGGCACCAAACAACATACCTGAAAAATCAAATACGCATCCAAATTTTAAGATTCCGTAACATAGAGTGGAACAAAGAACTTAACATACTTGATAAAAACAGAAAACCCTTCTGCAACATCGTCAAATTAGTAAAAACCAAAAGCAGACAATTACCTTTTCTAAAAAAAACGCATCGGGCACATACTCTACCGATGTTGAAAAAGCCAATGTACTTTCCATACATTTTTCGAACAATCATACATATTGTCTCACAAAATTTAGGTGGGCACAGGTGCTCACAAATGCGCACACCAACACTCTTGTAAGCAACACCATTCAAACTTTTTTTAAAGAAAGGTCAAATAATTCTTCTTTCACTATTTTTGTTAACGAAAAAGATATACAATTTCTATTAAGTAACCTCCGGCCTAGGAAAACAGGAGGACTTGACATGTTAAGAAACATTTATTTAAAGCGATTGCCCACAGTAGGTATAAAATACATATTATTTATCATACTCGTAAACGTATGTCTTAAAATGGAATACTTTCCTGACATATGGAAACTTGCAAAAGTGGTACCCATATTAAAAGCTGATAAACGTCCAAAAAGTCTGGAAAGTTATGGACCTATCAGTCTACTAAGCAACCTTAGTAAAGTATACGAAAAGGTATTTAAGGAGAAAATCTGAAAGTTCACAGATGTTCATAAAAATTTTCTCCACGCACAATTTGGTTTTATGCGTCACCACAGTACACAGTACATCCCAGCAGGCACTGACGAGCTGTATCAAAAGAAATCGGAAAAAAGAAATCGATCAGAAGGAAATTATACTGGAATAGTTTTATTAGACATTGAAAAGGCATTCTAAATATCTGTTTGGCATGAGGATTTGATATACAAAATGATACATTTAAACTTTCCTCCATATCTTTGTAAAATAGTACAAAGTTTCCTGTCCAATCGTCGTTTTAACGTCCATGCTTATAGTAGTGCCTCTGACTTATTACACTTTCAAATGGGTGTATCATAAAGCTCAGTCCTTGGCCTAAACCTCTATAACATTTACACGTCGTCATGAATTCGCTCTCAATATTGAGAGGAATCAGTAAGAAAAAATGAAATGGAAATATAAATAAAAAATATTACCACAAGATGAAGGAAAAACGCAGGCTATTTTTTCACTCGGAAATGAAAGTCTTGGTTTCTTCCCAGCTCTCCACTTCAACTGAATGGAAGCTATATGAATTGGAAACTGTCTATCAGATATCTAGGCATTTATTTAGATACCAAGCTTACATTTAAGGACCATATCGCTAAAACTATAAAGAAAATAGGAATAGCAATAAAGCATTTATTAATAGAAAATCACTACTTTCCACTGACAATGAAATTGTATTGCACAAGGTAACCTTCCAGGCGATTCTTCTATATGAATGCCAAATATGGGACAACGCTGCAACTTGTCTTAAAAATGGTGCTAGATCTTACTTGACATCACTCATGATCATATTCGAGTATTTTCATGATATTCATGTAAGTTTTTACAAGATGTAGTTTTGCTGATAATCCGCTTGTAAATGAATAATGTACTTATAATTGATATTCATTGTCATTTTCGTTTCATTATTATTTATTTATCTATTTATTGTTTTGATAAACATTTATTTTTTTATTATTTACATACGTATGCATGTTCTGTTTTTTTATTCACACATATTTATGTTTTAATCATTGTTTTACGTACGCACATATCCTTATATGTATTGTATATACATATCCTTCTTTTGTTTTTTTTTGTTTCCCCTTAAATGTTTGCCTTGTTTTTTTTTTGTTCTTCCAAACATTCTTAATAGAATTAAAAACAATGTTCCAGTAGAAAGATAATATATCAAACTATCAGACCTCTGTAATATATCCAATAACAAAACGTCTGTAAAATATTTGTATACGAAATAAAAAAAATATCTACATATCGAAACAATAAACAATAAATGCTTTTGGTATGAAAAAAGTCTACTCCACGATCTTCGTCGAATATGTTTCTACTTTTCTCATATAACTATGTAGATATATTTGATAGCAGGAATAATGCTCTCCTCACCTGTTTGTATGGCGAAAAAGTTGTAGATTGTGCTACGTACTCATAGACCATATAATGAGTTTGTTTTTGGCAGTGTTTTTAGCATGCTTAAATTCTTTTGATATATTTTCCAAGGTTTCGATTGTTTGTGAAAAGAATTATTAGCAGGCATCCCTAAATCACTTCTATAATAAACACTAATCTGCCCTTGGATAGTTGGGTAGATAATTGGATGGATTAACAATAGGATTGAACAGTACTTGCAAAATCAATTTAGCAGTGGCTGTGATTCCGGGATTGATGTGATATAATACCATCAATGGAAAGGAGTCAGAGGAGTCATCCATAGCCTGAATTAACTAAGTCTTAGGACACAGACCGGTTACTCTCCCAACTAACGAAATTTCATTCAATGCGGTTGGCCTGCTATAAAAAAGCTTAGCCTCTGGTCCTTCACGGATTGTAGGAATATCATGGAGTGTGTTCCCGGCTTTTCAACCGAGTTTACTTCAACCAACAGTGTGAACCAAATTTATCCAACATCACTGCAGCATGGTTTGACTTTTGCTTTATACCAGCCTATAGAGCTGTGAAAATTCAGTTACAACACCCTTGCCAACGACTAGCCAATGTAACTTTTTCTAAGCCTATTGGTAAAGGTTTGCCGGCCGACTTGCACATACGTTTACGGTCCATGGGCGAGCAAGTCCTATCGCAACGTAACCTTATCCAATTTAAACAAAAGGAATTTCGAAACCGTCCCTTCACGAGAAAAAAAAAGATTTGAATGCTTTTACGAATAATAGGGTCCCATAGAGCGCAAGGCTATTTAACTACTATTATTCTAGGGACATAATAGTCCACAACGCCATCATGAGAAATGGTTAAATTTAATTTGGTAACCTGGAAGCCTTTAACTCTATCATATACTATAGCTGGGACAAAAAAAAAATCCGTCAGCTCGATTCAGGTCGGCGGAAAATCACTTTGGCTACACTTTTACGCCTTATTTAACTTTTTATTCAATGCCTTTGTTGAAATGCCCGAAAGGGTTCGTTTTTTTCTTTCTGTGAACTTTTTGTTTAACGTTCCCAAATCAAAGCTGAGGTGTTTGGCTTCCAAACAAATTCCATCAAGGTGCCCAAAAGGTACAGTATAATTAGATATTATTATATGCCAGGAAAATCGCCACTCACATTGAAGTCGTTTCGGGGCATTCCACCCCCTCGAAAGTAATTTCCTTTCCTTTGAAAGGGGTAACGCATTTTCATTCCCAGATCCTCGATTCGAGAAGTAAATTGAAAATGCTTGCACCTTTCAAAGGCTCTTATTTACTAAACTCAGTGCGGTTAGGTACAAAAAGTAGTTTGGGATGGGAAGATGAATTGAATACATTTCAAAAAAACTTTTTATGGCATAAGTTTCGGGATAATGGAGTTAGTCTCTGGATGGCATAGACAGAGAACTCGGGGAATACCTCAAGGGCTAACTTACACAGCCCATCAATTAGAATGGCACTTGATGCTATACTACGAGCGATAATGTAAATGCTTTGCTTAACTTATCTTCTTGGCGGTAGTAATTTGTTTTACTTGGGAACTTTATCTAATCCCTTAATCCCCAAGGTTGTTGAAAAAACTAAAGCAATGCATTCCCCTCGGACGATATTGCGTCCGGAACAAGTGTGCTCTTTGTGTGTCCTTTTTACACTCATTTACTATCCTTAACGACAATTTTATACAAATCACCAGGGTATTAGGATCGCAATTAATTCGCAACCTCCAAAACATTTAAGCTTATTTAGAAAAAAGATGAGCGAACCGTCGCCTATGGGTAGAAATGAAGTGCGTATATTCAAAAAACATTGCGTAGAGTTATCCTCTTTATCCAAGGACAGGTTTTAACCTCAGTGACATCACATCGCATATACTCATATGTACGAGTATCATGCATGTCCAAAAATTATGCTAATTAAATGTATGAATATCCCCTTAATCAGGAATGCAATGACTTGCAGTGCCGGCAATAGTTGGACGCTAGTGAGGTATTAAAATTGGGTCGGCTAGGCATTACGAAAGGCTTGGACGGACGTGAGGCAAAATGAATGCAGACCCATCGAGAAAACCTTTTATTAAAACAAATTTAGAAAATGTATTATTCATATGGGGTTAGGGCACATTTCTCACCTGAACGGGTATTTATTTAAAATGCAGGTGATCACACATATGGAAGCTGGTCAATAGCAGTCATTAATAATTAGGGTGTAATTACATTCATTCATATTATGAGGTCTAGTTTGGCACAAGGTGTAAATACGCGGGGCGAGATAAAAGGGGAAACTACACGTGCAAATAGGTTCAATATTATAATTAATTCCAAAGGCTCAAAAAGGTACTTAGATCGCTTTTACTGTGAAAATTATTTTGATATACAGAAGGCATATGAAAAACTATTTCGTCAGGTTACTGTCAAGGTAGGTTTACACCTTTGACTTAATTTGCATAATGATTAATCCCAAAGGATTGTGTATTTTTTTAAGTGAAAACTTCTTTAGCGTGGCTGTGATTTGGAACTTGATGAAACGAAAAAACGACACAAAAAAATATACATCAATAGGATATAGCCTGCGAGAGAATGAGGTAGAATACAGAAATTCAGTGTTTCTTATTATGTACCTTCATCTCTTTTTGTGCTGTCTATATGTCGTACAAGACCTGTTGAGCGTGTGTTTTGCCAAATTCATGTACATACAATCTCGCCAAATATACTCCCCTGGAACTTATGAATTGTTATCGCACACGCAGATATTAGTGGAATATGATTACGTTTTGCAATGACATTTTTATTAGGGACTAGTGGTAAATAGGACGTTCTGCAATTCTACTGGTACTGCCAATGGACAATAATTATGCTTTATAGGTAATACCTAGTGTGGATTTTAGGTCGGCGGTCACCGTCAATGGAGAGCGCTATAGAATGATGATAACCGATTTCTTATTGCCCAAATTGAACCATATCGACCTAGACGACATGTGGTTTTAGCAGGATGGTGCTTAGTGCCACACAGCGGACGGCACGATTATCTCTCACAGAGGTGACGTGAATTGGCCACCAAAGACATGCTAAACTTTTTCTTGCGGCGTTTCCTGAAGTCGCATATCTGTGCGAGTCAACTACAATGCCTTTGACCTTTGAGGTGAACAGGACATCTTTAGCTCAAATTAAGCCACATCTATGCGGAAGATTCATTGAACTGGGATCCGTGTGTTTGTAAGAAGCCGAGGAGGGCACTGATATTCCATATTCCATACCTAATTGTTTTTTTTTTTTTTAGAGGAAGATGAAATCTTCAAAAGACTGATGATCTGAGTAATCAGTATGCCGGATTTTTTACCGACTAAAACCGCCCCCCACATAATTGCAATATAGTCACTTAGACTAATAAGCAATTGTATGCTGATTTAATTTATATTTTGTCATTCCAGGAGTTCCGGCCATCCGCGTCTCCTGACAGATGTTAACATGCATTCTATTTTTTTTTTTTATGATAAGTATACATGTAGGATAGTCATGCAAAGGAAAATCCGCTTTAGTGGGTATTTACAGATTTTATTTTATGATAGAAAAGGGTTTAACAAAAACTAAAATACAGGTAAGCTTTCTGATCGGTGTGTTCACGCTGCCGGTTGTCGTTTCATACTACTCCTTTTTTCCTGTTCACCCTTGCGCTTGCTGTCATTTCGCAATTCGCCGCATTTTCGCCCGCGATGCCATCCACACGGCCATCCTGAGAT
Organism: Merodon equestris; assembly: GCA_958301585.1. Lineage (NCBI taxonomy): Eukaryota > Metazoa > Arthropoda > Insecta > Diptera > Syrphidae > Merodon > Merodon equestris. Next base: position 152,259,616 of record OY284413.1, on the reverse strand, counting down.
TCGACTGCCTCAGTCGAGCAAACCTCTGCCTCAAGATCTTCTTCTTCAGATTCGGAATCAGTCTGGAACGTGCGCCAACGTTTCAAATAGTCAGCGGCCGTCGATGTCTGGTTGGGTCCCTCGTGGTCACCAACTTTCTTGACCAAGTACCTGTCGTTCCCGCACACCTTAACTATCTCGTAGGGCCCAAGATACTTCGGGAAAAGCTTCTGTCCCGTAGCAAACTGCGTTTTTTGAATTGCGACCAACTCGCCCAGATCATAGGTCGGCGCCTTCTTTCTTTTTGAATCGTAGGTTTTCTTGTTTTCTTCTTGAACTTCCTGTATCTACAACTTTGCTTCCGTCCTCATCTGCTGACGCTTCTCCTCGAATTCAGCTGTGACTTGATCTTCAAGTAGCTGCCTCAAATTAAAGTCGTCTTCCATAGCCATCTTAACTCCAAACATCAATTCAAAGGGAGTTCTTCCGGTACTTCGCGATACCGTAGAGTTGATGACAACTTGCACTCTGGGAACAAACCTGTACCATTTCAATGGATCTTCAATGGTAAGGCGCGTTAACACTTGCATAATGGTCCTGTTCATCCTCTCTGCCTGCCCATTGCCTCTAGGGACACCAGTCGTAACAAGATGATGCTCGATGTTTCTCTCCAAGCAGTATGTTTCGAAATCGTTGGCCGTAAACGCTGATCCTTTATCGGATATGATACGTCGAGGGTGACCAAAAACTCGTGATTGTATATCCAAACACTTGATGGCTTCGCTGGACGTTGTGCTTTTTACGGAATACATCCAGATAAACTTGCAGAAAGCATCTACGACTATGAAGATGTGTCGGTAATTCTTTGCCGTGGATGGGAGCGGCCCGAGATGATCCAGATGGTACGTGTGTAACGGTTGATCAACCTTAGCAATTGGATGAAGTAGCGACTCCTTCTTGCCGGTCTTCTTTGCCGCGAGGATACAGGGGACACAATTGCTGATGACGTCAGCGATCTTGCGATCCACCTGTGGAATAAAAAAATCGTCTTTAATTAGCTTTGAAACCTTACCGAGACCAAAATGTCCTCTCTCGTGGGTCATGCGAATGACTTGCTTCTGCAGCGTTTTTGGAACTACCAAAAGATAATCGCCCTCAATGCACTTGTACAGAGCGCCCCCTCTAAGGTAATAGTCTTCGTAGGAGCCTAACTTAGCAAGGAATTCCCTAATGGTGCAACAAAACTCGTCTCTCTCTTGTGCGTTCTTCACGGCTTTCAGTGACCCATCTTCTATTGCATAAACACTTACTGGGTGGCGACTTAGGGCATCCACGTGACGCATCGCAGTACCGGAACGGTGATAAACTTCGCAATTAAACTCCTCTAACTGAAGAGCCCAATGCGCAATGCGGCTGTTTAAATTCTTCTTGGCCATAGTATCTTTAAACGCTTTGCAATCGGTGTAAATTTCGAACCTTAGTCCAAGCAGATAGATCCGGAGTCTCCTTAGGGCCCTGACGATGGCGAGCACTTCGAGGTCGTAACTTGAGTAATTTTTTTCTGTGCTCGTAGTTTTGAAGCTTAAGAAGAATACTGGATGATACAGATCGTCGCCGTGTTTTTGTACAAGTACATCCCCGTACCCATCCTTGGAGGCATCGGTGTGCAGCTGTGTAGGTAGATGCGGATTGAAAAGCTTCAACACCGGTTCTTGACATAGCAGGCTCTTCAACTTAACGTAAGCTTCTTCCTGGCAAGGTCCCCATAGGAACTTGACATCCCGTTTTGTTAGGTCGGATAGTGGCTTTGCAATAGTGGCGTAACTGGAAATGAATTTTCGAAAATAGCCAGACAGCCCGAGAAACTGCATGACCGACTTAACGTTCTTCGGCACAGGAAAATGTCTGATTGCTTGGGTCTTCTCCTCGGATAGTTTGATGCTGCCGTTCCTGATAACGTGTCCCAGAAACTTTACTTGAGTTTGGAGGAAGGCGCATTTTTTCCAATTTATCATTAGCCCGTTCTCCTCGGATACCTCTAAAACTTGTCTCAGCTTTTCGATTCCTTCTTCTTCGGATCTGGCTGGGATGATTAGGTCATCGATGTAGGCTAGAACGACTCCTCGGCGTTTAAGATTTTGAAGGACAAAATTTACGTACCTCTGGAACACGGCGGGGGAGTTGCATAAACCGAATGGGACCTTGTTGAACTCGTAATGGCCATCCGGGGTCACAAATGCGGTGTATTTTTTACTTTTCTCTTCTCTATCCACATGCAAGAACCCATTTTTAAGGTCAAGGGTAGAAAAGACCTTGGCATCGTACAATTGTTCAAGCACCTCCTCAATGATCGGCAACGGATAGCGGTCTTTCAGGACATGTCGATTTAATTGACGGAAATCGACACAAAGTCGTAAGGAACCGTCTTTTTTGCGTGCAAGTACGATGGGTCTGGCAAAGTCAGAATCACTGTTGCGTATAATCCCATCCTGCATCCACTCTGAGATTTGCTTGTCTACGACTTCCTTCTCCAGGGGAGCCAAACGTTTTGCCCTTTGGTAGATCGGCTTCTCTTCATCCAAGATGATTTTCATTTGCACACTGGTCCTTTCAGGGCTCTTCGGAGAGTACTCTGCTATCATATTTTCGACTTGACTGCGCAGTTTTGGTTTTCGGATGTCTCTTAGAATATCTGATACTGCCGACTCGTCACAGGAAATCAAGTTTGTTCGGAATATTTGGTTATCCGCCTCGGCCTTCTTCCTACTAATGATCGGTTGTCCATCTTCAATAATCAGGCACACTTCTGGCAGTAAGTCTTTACCTATTAAAAACTCGTAAGCCAACCAGTTATCGGGTACAAAATGACACATTAAATTGTAATACTCGCCTTCTATGTCTATTTTGATTTTTGCAGCGCCCAATGTTTTAGCCGGCTGGCTGCCGAATGCAATGGTGACGACTCCCGGATACTTGATCTCGTGGATACCCAACTTCTGCCGGAGGCTAACTCGTACTAGCGTTAGATCGCTGCCTGTATCAATAAGAGCGCGGAACTCTTGATCGTGTACCTTGACCGGAATAGTGATATCCGGAACCATTAGTCGATTGATCTTTGGACTTGACGTCGGCTTGTTCTCCGAGCAATTCTTGGCGATGTGCCCGAACTGGCTGCACTTGAAACAACGACTACCTTTCTCCTTGTTGGGGCAATTGTGAGAATTGTGAGAAAGAGCACCACAATTCCGGCACCGAGACTGTGGGCCTGCGTCTTCTCGTCTCTGGAAATTCTTCGTAGACGATCCAGACACATTGGTATTTTTGGAACGAGATTGGTCCGCTTTCATGCGCTCGTACGACTTAAGTTCCGCCTTCAGCTCCTCTAACGTTTTCGCATGATAAAGAATGCTCTTGTTCGAAACATCATCCTGGATACCCGCTATAATGTACGACACGAGATGTACATCCTCTATAATTCCACCCGCTGCTATCTTCTTCATCTTATAAAAGTACTCGAGAAGCGATTCGCCTTCACCTTTTGTTGTCTTTTGGAGTATTTTGTGGACGTTCTCGTGTTCTTGCTTGCCGAATTCTTTTACCAAAAACGTGTTCAACGAAGTCCAATTGTTAACTGCCTTTTCGGACTCTAGTGCTAGCTTGGCCGCCCCGAATAACAGTCGCCTGGCGTACAGAAATTTCTGCACGTCTCCCCATCCGCAAACCGTAGACACACTCTCGAAGTCGGAAATCCATATTTCAACACTTTTCCCATCTTCACCACTAAACTTTTCTAATGCTTCTTCGACATCCTTAAATTGGAAAGTATTATTCACGTTTCCGATTTCAACTTTAGGAGGCGACATCTTCTCGTTGGTCTTTTCTGCTTTTTCTTCACTTTTCCTTAAAAACGTTACTTCACTGTTTGAAACTTTGCTTTCTTCTTCACTTATTCCTCTCGGTGTGTCCTTTTCACTTATTGACTCCTCTTCCCTTTGGTCTTTTCTTTGTTCTTCCCTTTCGTCTCTACTTTTCTATTTTAACACATCACGAACAAGCACAACTAACTCCGTTTTCCTATTGTCGCTGACTCTTAAGTCGTTTCGTCGCAGAATTTCCCGCAATTCTTTTTTTGTAAGTTCTTCTATATCGCGTTCGATCGGCATGTAGGCAACAGACGCAATCCCAAAATTACCGTTTGTTTTCGTCAGCAGACTATTGTGTGAAGTAACCGATCTCTTACTCTTTATCTTTTCCCTTTCGTACTTTTATTATCTTTCCCGCAGAATGAAGGAATAACTATCCCACTTCTGACACCATGTAGGATAGTCATGCAAAGGAAAATCCGCTTTAGTGGGTATTTACAGATTTTATTTTATGATAGAAAAGGGTTTAACAAAAACTAAAATACAGGTAAGCTTTCTGATCGGTGTGTTCACGCTGCCGGTTGTCGTTTCATACTACTCCTTTTTTCCTGTTCACCCTTGCGCTTGCTGTCATTTCGCAATTCGCCGCATTTTCGCCCGCGTTGCCATCCACATACATACGTCCGGGCAAATACATATGTACATACATTTCTTAATGTGAGTGGTCCCTTTTATTTAGACCAGTTCAAATGGATTGTCCTTTTGAGTCTTCTCACTATATTTGCATTGTCTAAAAGTTGCACTGCCTCTGTGTTTGTGTGTACTTGAAGTTTTGATTCGTGCCTTCGTGCATTTTTTTGAACCTAATCCATGACTAGTTCCACTCCCAAGTCCCTGTGAAGGTCCTTATTTCTTATGTACCATGGTGCATTTAGATTTTCCTTAGTACTTTGTTTTGGAATCTCTGTACGATGTCTACATTGCTCTTTTTGGTATTACCCCATAGTTGACTGCCATATGTCCATATTGGCTTCAGTGATTGCTTATACATATAATAAAAGCTTATTATAGACTGAGAGTGAGAAGTTCTTTCCTATCAGTCAATACATTTTTCTGTATTTTATTTCTAATTCCTCTTTCTTCTTTTTAACATGCTCTTTCCATCTTAGTTTTGCATCTAGCGTCATGCCAAGATATTTCGCTGTGTTCGCATACGGTACTATTTTCTGGTTGATAGTAACCGGGATTTATGTTATTGCTTTGTTAGTGAAATTTATGTGAACTGATTTGCTCTCATTAAGCTTGATTCGCCATTTTATTGTCCAATTGCAAATTTGGTCTATAGCTGATTGTAGCTTCTGTGTTGATTCCACATTATCCTTTCCCACTGCAAGGATTGCTGTGTCGTCGGCAAACGTAGCCAATGTGCCATATTCTAGTTCTGGGAGATCACATGTATATAGAAGATACAGAATCGGACCCAGCACACTGCCTTGTGGGACTCCTGCCTTAATTTCCGTTAATTCTGAATACGAGTCGTCCTGTTTTGTTTTAAAATATCTTCCGCTTAGGTATGATTATAAGATAAGCGTATTATTTTGGTAGGATACATCTTAGTTTGTAGTTAAGTCCTTCATGCCAAACTTTATCAAAGGCTTGCGCTACATCTAGAAACACTGCAGAGCATACTTTTTTTTTCTTCGAACGATTTTTCTATAATATTGACTATTCTGTGAAGATGATCATTTGTTGAGTGATGTCTCCGAACTGGTAATTTGGAATCAGATTTTTCCGTTCAATAACACTATTAAGTCGTTTGACAAATATTTTTTTCGAATAGTTTAGATATAACCGGTAGTATAGAGATTGGCCTATATAAAATCACTTCGTTGGGAGGCTTTCCAGGCTTTGATATCATTATTACTTCGGCAACTTTCCATAAATCAGGAACTTATTTCATTCTAAAAGCAGCATTAATTAAATGTGTTAGTTTAACCACAGTTTTTCTTGGTAATTGCTTCAATATTTTAGCGGTTATAAGATCATAGCCGGGGCATTTTTTTCTTAATTTTCTTCTTCCACTGTTTACGCAGGAGTCCATATTTCTTGGTCGGTGTGTTTTTTTAGGTATTCTGCGAATAATCTGCATTTGTGTTCGTTACTTCTACCCCAATTTCCCTCCACCGTTTTAATGGGTGGTATCGGCAAAGGTGGCCTTTTTGCATTCCTCATAGCTTTTTCGTTGGTTAATCCCCGAAGATAATAACTGATGGAGTCTTCTTTTAGCTCCCTTATTTGTCTTAACTTTTGGGTGAGATTGTTCAGTTTCGTTTTGTCTTTGAGGGCTCTAGTCTGTTGCCATACTCTTTTTTCTCTTCTTCTATCTAAAATAAGTTCTCTATTTTCCATGGCGTACTTATTGCCTTTAGATTTCCTTTTTAATTCTGGTGTGTTTATCCACATGATTGTTGAATATCATAGCGAAGTTTTTCCACTTCTCTATTCAGTTGTTCAGTATTACACATTGGCACGCTTAGTTCAATTCTGTCTTCCAGGGTCTTCTTGAAACTTTCCCAGTCAGTGTGTTTGTTCGTTAATGTTGGTTTGCTTTGCTTCTGAATTACACGATCACTCAATATGAGCAGTATTGAATGATCAGAGTTTAGATCGTTGAATTCGTCTATTTCAAGACACTTTAAAGATATGTTTGTAATTATGTAAAAATCTATTAGGTCCGGTATTTTATTTCAGTTAGTTGGCCATTATGTTGGTTTTCCGGTTGACACGACTTCGCATCCATATAGTCTAGTTGCGTTGAGGAATTCTTTTCCTTTTGTTGTCGTCAATCTTGATCCCCAATAAACATGTTTTGTCCCCGCCAATTATAAATCTTATAATTAAGAAAAAAAAAAAAAGCTTTTTTTATTCCATTTCAACATCTACCCGCCTTTATTGAAAAACGCTTTATAAACCAATAATTGAGAGAAAAAAGGAATAGGAATTTTACAATAATATAATTGCAAAAAATTGTATATGCTTTTTGGGTTTCTCAAATTAATTAATTTGTAGCGAAGAGATCAATCGCAGAAGAAGAGATATCAAATCCTACAAAGGGGGGTTAACAATATCCTTCGGCATAAAAAACAAATGAAAAAGGAAAAAGTTTGCCAAAAATCTAGAAAATCTAGAAATCTAGAAAGAAATGCGGCTAAAAACAGCAGAGAATTGAATGTAGGGCTAAACACTGTATGAACAGGATACCAGCCCAGATCAGCAGCGACAATGGAGCACTCGTTTCGGACAAGAAAAGAGTTACAACTCAATGGAGACCCAATGGATCGATAAACCGCTGAGAATATGGAGAGCCAGCAGTAACGGAAAACGTTGTTTCCACACAAGGTAGGTTCAGGTAGAACTCTAACCATTGAGGAAGTAAAAGAAGAAATCCAACGGTTTAAGAATGAGAAGACCATAGGAATCGACCTAATAATATAAGAATCAATAAAATATACAGGGAAAAAATCAACAGAGAAGTTACATGGGCTCATCACAACTATATGGAATAATGAATCCATCTCCGAGGAATGGAAAACATCCGTCATCATTTAAAAAGGGTGACCGAACACATTGCAACAATTACCGAGGAATACGAGTATCTCTGCTATCAAGCCCCTACAATGTGCTGGGAAATATAATGAGTAATGACTGATGTCATAAACAAAGAATTGGAAATTCAATGCGAGTGCTTCTTCGCATTGAAGGAATACGCTTTTGTTTCGCAGTATTAAGATCCGCATTTATTAAACCATCATGCGTCATCATACATCAGCATTTTGCTGTGTATAACTGATTAGAGAAAGTTTGTAATATTATAAACTGTAAAAGGGGAAAAAGAAAGGAAAAGGATCCCGCTCTCAGTTTCTACTATCTGTAAGAAAATCACTACTCATACGGCAGTTATTATACGTACATAACATATCAATGGTCCTGGGAACTAGTCTTTGTGTCTTCCAAGCCGAATTGGCCGAAGAGGTATAACCATCAATGTACTCTCAAACATAGAACGAACTCAAAATACGTAAAGGAATGCTACGATGCCCTACAGACCTAGGCAAAAGAAATAAGGTCTAACTCTGATGGGTACCAGGTCACAAGGATATTAAAGGCAAGAAATCGCCGACCTACTCGGTAGGACAAATGGGTAAAATCGCAACACTTGCGCTTTTGGAACATACGGCCCCTGAACAAACACTTTATTAATATCCTTAAATATAATAAAGCCGATATAAGAAGACTGGTCAGCTACCTTTCGGACACTATAGTCTGAGATATCATCTTAACAAAATTAACCTCTCGTCTGAAACCGAGTGTCGACTCTGTCTAGAGGACGAGGAAACTACAGAATGCATACCATGCGAGTGTGCCGTCGTCTGCCATCTTAGGAAGGGTATCCTGCTCAGAGAAATCATGACTTCTGAGGGGATCAGCTGAGCTCCTACCAGAGACATCCTCAGTTTTATTAAGAGAGTAGAGGAACTCCTCGTCTAATTGGCTAGCAAGCACAATAGTCCTACTCTGGTCGCAGTGCTCTTTGCTATCTGCTAGCACTAGCCCTCATTAAAAAAAAAAATTCCATCCAGAATTTTGTCTTTCCTAATGTAGTAACTTTACTTTTTGACATACCCGTCGAACCAAAAATGAGCCTAATTACTGAATAAAATTCTTGGAAAATGTGAACTGATTTTGGGCCTATTCATCAAAATGTTGACGTAACCGATGCTTATTCGTCTTCAATTCTTACACAAGTTGGTATTTTTGAGCTTTCAAGCTAAGATCGTTGTGTAAAAATTATCATATAGTGGACGTACCACGACCAGGCTATTTCAACATTGTGCTGAATGGATGCAATATTTTTTTCAGAACGCACTTCTGATCTTATGCAATGAGCAATACGTTCAGACGGTGAATTATGCTTAATAAGCATTAATTTGATAATTTTACTCAAAGTAAACGATAAAATTGCGAAGAATGTTGAATAAAAGCATTTGACATATATAACTCTCTAAAATTGGCACTGGCTGAAAAAGCATCCTTTACTTGGGGAGCAGCATTCCGTGCAGGGACGGGTTAAGAATATCCCTGCAGCGATACCTCTCGCTTGTCGTAAAAGGCGACTAAAACAAAGGTAAACAAAAATCACATCTAGGCAATTTAGAAAACACCAAGATGAGCCTAGGAACACATATACCACCATTAAACTGCCCCACAAGTGTACGTGCAAATCAGTGGGTTGACACGACTGGAGATCACCGGTGTTGTAAGAGTAAGATCAAACAAAAAAAATTGGAGCATGCCCGTGTCACAAAAAAAAAAAAAAGGCAGGCCGAAAAACAAATTGTGCAAACAAATGCAAAAACACCAGCATTTGATTGGCCTCGGCGATGAAGTAATCCCAAACCGGGAAGCCTGCCGCTACTTTCTGAGGTCAAACCGGCGGACCCCACAAGCGGACCAGTAGGAATGCAGTTAAGTGGGAAGGTTATGGTCCTACACTTCTGACCATAACAACGCCGGAAAAAGGAAAAGAAGAAGAAGAAGAAGACTTGGGGAGCAGCAGAAACCATATGAAACCAAAGAACAATGTGAAAAGGAAAACATATATCTCATGTATCATAGCAAACTACTGTTTTTTAAGAAAACCCCTTAAATTAGGGCGAAAACTGCAGAACATATTGGAAACCAGTTAAAAATTAAATTTTCACACCGCAACCAGGCATGCACATACGAGTATACATATTGGAGAGGTTTCGAAAAATACCAATTGTCATTTGAAGTAACTATTTTCTATGTTCATATCAAAATTTTCTACTCTGTTAACCGTGAAATTTCAGTCAAATATAAACTTTGTCCGAAGACGTAGTTGTCGGTTTGGGAAGCACAAGTTCTATTCCATGTCTAAACCCTTATTGAAGGAGTTGCAGAACCAGTGCAAGCGTTGTAGACACATTACATTAAGTTTTAGACATTGATCCTTTCCATGAGGATATTTTGTCCTTTCAAATTAAACTTATTTATTTCGCCATTTTGCTCGTATACAAAAGCGCCATTAATACATGAAGGTTGGATTACTCAAACCTTGTGAATCATTTTTAAGGGCTTGTGGGAAAATAAATTCACATTTGCTTCCAAGGTATGAAAGTCTCATTAGAAAACTTGTATCAAGTGGGTGTTAGAAAGATTAATTCCATAACGCAGCATTTGGTAAAAGACGCATTTAAAAAGAAATCAGTGTTGAGTTCAACAGGTAGAAATTTACCATTAAAGCAATCTTAAAACATAGACAATCCCCAGTTCCAAGATAAACTTTAAGCAGATTTCTCTTTAACCTGAATTTTGCACTAAGCATTTCAAAACCCACCCATACTGGTTCCCGCAATTACGTAAATTACTATACTTGTGTTCCGTCATGCAAAATTTTCCGTGTCCGCTGACCAAACTTAAATCAGAAAAGTTAATTAAATTAGTGCGCCCGCTGCTGTGCGTTGGACGCATACCGAAATAGATATACATACGTACATCGCATCGCATGTGTGATGCGTTTTGTGCCTTTCGCATTTGGATATAAGCTCTGTGGAACGCCAAAGTATGTTTGACATGGAAATGCTCCTTTCCGCGGTTGCAGAAGCAGGAACTTTTAATCCTTTTCTCATCACCATGTTGTTGCTGCTTTTTTTTAACTTCAGCAACGAGATTGTTTTCTATAAAAACACAACATCAGGTTACGAATATACGATTTTACATCAGTCCCCAAGCTCCACTGCACACTAGCTTCTCGGCCATCATATCCATCGTCTTTTTTTACACCGACCTAGAGCTCTACCATACAAATGTCACTCAGGAAAAAAATTGCAACATTTGTATCTCTTATCGAGGGTCATAGAGGATACCACTCGGGAATCACTAGATGCGGTGGAGATGGAGCATACTATTCACGTGTAGTGCGAAGCCCAAGTTGGCCAACATGAACTTTTCTTGCGCTAATGCGATGCGGCGTATTCGTTTCGTCCGTATCTATGAACGTTAAAAAAACACGTACAATAAGCAAGTGAACGAGATTTTCTTTTTTGCTTCATGGATAATGGGAAAAAAAAAATGGAAGTTGCCAGCCGGAAATGGATATCTATTGCCATGGAAATGTTTTTCCATCTCATGTCGGGTGGATTAATCGATAATTAATAGAGTTCCTAAAATAGAAAGAATGCTTTCAAGAACAGATCCTAAAATATTTGAATATTATATTTAAAGTTTTGTTCCTTGAATCGGGACTATTGTTTCATTGATAGTCAATTTGACGGACAGCTGTGTTTATTTCTTTAACCTGAAGCAAAATAAAAAACATTCAATCATTTGGCTATATCGCATTCCAAAAATGCAACAGCTCTTTAATTTGTGTCATTGAAGAACAATGGACCAATGACTCCACCAACCCAACGAAACTATTTTTTTGAATATATGTATGTAATGATTTTTCTGTTTTCTGTATTCATCTATTTTCTTCATGTCAGATGGTGAAATATTCTTTGTTATGTAATCAAGCAAATGCGAAATGAACTTAATTAGATACTAAAGATGATATTCCATGAAAGTTTTTTTTATTTAAATAAGCAAAACTAAAACTAATCTAAACTGCCCAACACCCTAGGCTTCCTTGACCCATCCTTACCTATTCTAGCATATGTCGACCTTCTATTGGCGTTTGGCAGGCTTCGCCTTGAAGAAACTGGGCTATCAAAATTTATCACTGGCGCAGTCCGCCATCAAAAGTGCCGTCGGACGATATCTCCCCGATCTCGGCGCGCCATCAATCTACTAAATCTGAACGCGGGTTGACGGAACGCGACATCATGTTGTAGAGAAACTGCCTCTCTAGGGGTACCGCTAAACTATCCTGGATCAACCCACATTTATCTAAATAGAGAAATGCTTCAAAACCATCTACCGCGTATTCTCTTAGCAACAAGCTTTCGTATGAAATACCGTCCACCCGAAGAAGTGATACGACAATACTATATGAGTCTGTCAAATTAACCTCAAACTTTAAGTTTTCTTTAATCCGACACCTACAACGACCCAACTGCTGTTACGAAATTGCTGGCAGATACCAGGAAAACGTTATCCGAAACAGGGTTTAAATAATTTCCATTGAAACCAATTGTTTGGAACGAAGATAATTGTTCCAACATGTGACTATGCTTGTACCTTGTTTGGTCCCTTTTTACTGATTTTTGTTTATTTTTTATTGTCTTTCCCGTCTCGTTTCCTTTGCAGGATATAAAAATCGAATCGAAATATAAAATCGTGTATGACTAGAAAATCAGATTTATAAATAGCTTCAAAGGATTCGGGCTTCCTTTCTGGTTGGATTGTTCCCATTGCATGCCTGTGTAGAGCAAGTAATCAACGATGGATATCAACCCGTTGATTGAAAAATGCCCGTCCAGAGGAGCTGTCGACGTTTTCAAGGGGCAAACATCAACAAGTAGTATCTACATACCTATGTACATAAGCATCGTTAAATCTCGTTACATATTCACAAGTCGTTAAGTAAATTGACAAATAATAGCGGCTGATGCCGGATTTAGTTTCTGTCAGTCATATTGATTTTCTATTCCATTCCATCATTTCGCGGAAAACTGAGAGAGGGGGTGAGACTATCGGCGAGTTAATTGGCATTCGTATTTTCATATTTCTTCAGTATACGTGAAGATGTGAGACGTCCCTTATTTACTCACTTTTCTACGAGTATTAACAAAATGACAAAACAACCCGGCTTACACGTTAATCTGTTGGATATGGAAACAGTCCTTCGTTGTTAAATTGTCAGGGGGCGTGATGAAATATACGTTTAAATCAATACCATAATAGAGCTACTGCATATATTCAACCAGATAATTTGACTACTAGATATTTCTTTGCATTCAAGGACACTACGATGAAAGATTCTTCAGGAGAATAAAGTATACTACTGTAAGTAGTATACAAAAGTATACCGTCAGTTCCACGTACGAAATATTTTCTTACTTTTGCACAAATTTACGCATTTCAGATGCCTCCGTTGCTCTGCCTTATCCCAGCTAGCTTGTAGTTTTATTCTTTACAATGTAAGCCTCATTAAATAAATAAAAAAAAATACGCATTTCTACGTACATAGCATATATGCATTGTTCTGCTTGAAAGAACTGACTTCAATATTATGTTTTGGCAGAAGTGACGATGAAAACAGATGAAAATGGTGAAGTCTCACGGAAATACTTCGGTCGATAAGCCTCTAGTGATTTTCCAAAGAGAATCAAGAAAAGGAATTGCTGTGGTTGCTATTAAAAGCTGAAAGAAAAAAAAAAAGGTTAAGTCGCTAAAGTGGGAAATTGAACCCCAAAATTTAGCTATAAAGTAAAATAAAAAACTAAAAACAAACTTTAGTGGATTCGGCAAAAACCAAATTTTCTCGGACTTAACCTTTGTGTTGTACGCGGAAGCAATTTTTGAGAGAAGCAAATGTTAGACGAAGGAGTGATTTCACCAAAAAGAATGAGACAACATAAGAATGGGCCTAGAAGAGATGGGACGGAATGGTGAAGCATGGAAGGATCACGCTCATGACAGGCTTGGCGAACAGTGGTCAACGAAGCCTTGAACTTCCGAGTTTCATATGGCCGCTAATAATAATCATAAAGCATCCAATTTTATTATTCATTTCTTGGAACTATCTTACGCTAGACAAAAATATTCTAAACTAGCATGAAATCATAACTAAGTTAAAATAACTCTCTGTCGCTATTCGGACATACCAAAGTACGAGGGTGGTCCGATAAGTACTTAGCCTACAAAAGAAAAACAAATTTTTTGGAGAAATGGCGATTTATTTTTCAATATAGTCTCCTTTTAGCTCGATACACTTGACCCAGTGATGCTACGACTTCTTCAATTCGTCTGAAAAATACGTTTTCTCGAGGTCTGCAAAGTAGGCCTCCGTGGCGGCGATGACCTCCTCATTCGACTGAAATTTCTGCCCGGCGAGTGACTTTTTCAAGTTTAGAAATAAAAAGAAGTCGCACGGGGCCAAATCTGGAGAATATGGTGGATGGGGCAGCAGTTAGTAGCCCAATTCGACCAATTTGGCCGTGGCGAAGGCGGAGGTGTGAGCCGGTGCGTTATCATTAGGGCTAGGATTTTCATGCATTTAAAAGCCCAAAATATGCGCTTAAAAAATGCTCTTAAAAATGGGAAATATGCACTTTGAATATGCATTTAAAACCATAACAACGTGGTTTACAACGACCAGTCGCTTTTAACGACCAATTTTCCCCCACGTGATTGGTTTCTGCATAGGTAATCTTTCTATTTTTGTAAAGTCGGATAAATCGACCGTTGGCTATAGTGACCAGTTAAACGGCACCGCTGTAGTTAAATTATTTTTTTAAAAATATTCAGTCTTCCTATTTTAAGAACTAAAAAGCAATAATGTTAATTAAATAGATAAAAAGGTTAAGGCATTTATAGTAAGATATGCAAAAATATGCACAAACGATTGGATGCCAATTTAAAAGAAAATTCATGAATCGGAAAGATAGCTTGTGCTGTTGCTTTTAATGTGCCTCAAAAAAAATATGCAAATGCATCGAAATCCTAACCCTAGTTATCATGGTGGAAGAGCACTTCTTTCTTAGCCACGTGGGGCCGCTTTTTTCTTCAATTCGGCATCGAATCGGCCCAATAATAATTTGGCATAGTACAGCCCTGTGACCGTTTTGCCCTTCTCCAGGTAGTCGATCGATGTGGATCACACCTTGTGAATCCCAGAAAACGGTGGCCATCACCTTTCCGGCCGATGGGACAGTCTTCGCCTTCTTCGGAGTACGTTCGCCGGGTGAAGTCCACTGTTTCGACTGTTCCCTGGTCTCTGGTGTGTACCAGTGGATCCATGTTTCGTCGACTGTCACGAAACGATGCAGAAACTCCTTCGGATTGCGCTTAAACAGCGTCAAACACTACTCTGAAGTGGTCTCACGGTTGCGCTTATTGTCCGGAGTGAGCAAATGCGGCTCCCATCGAGCCGACAGCTTTCTCGTGCCCAAAATTTCATACAGGCCCACGCGATCTTTTGCAATGCCTGCTGTCTCAGCTATCTCGCGCACCTTCAATCGGCGGTCTGCCAATACGAGATCGTGGACATGGCTCATCAAAAACCGACGTGCGACCACTTTGAAACTCGTTAAACCAATTTTTGATGGTCGCCATGGAAGGAGAAGAGTCACCGTACACAGCATCCAAGCGTTTTTTGATTTCGCTGCGCGAATTCCCTTCCAAAAACAAGAACCGAATCACCGACCGACATTGCTCTTTTTCCATTTTTCTAAAATCCGCGGATACTCCCGCTTCCACACGCGGTCAAAACAAAACTACGAGTCCGATCTGGCTGACGACGGTAGCCGTCTACTAGAATGTACTACACGATAGTAAGTTGCTCTTGCGATACTGGTACCATCTGGCGGTGAGGCTTGATACTTATCGGACCACCCTCGTACACAGGACTTACTTAAAACACGGTCTTTTGACCCGATTTGAGCTAAGAAAAATTGTTAAAAAAAAACAGCTTCTGACAGCTTTTTATTTTTATTTTACAACCATCTCTTCAGAGCGAAAAAGCCCCGGCCCTTAATATTTAGCAGATCCCAAGGTATCTGACTACACTTTTTTTCGACAGTGGACATCCGTTCAGTCTAAAAATCAAGAATCTGGGCCAATTTTTCTACTGTCTCAAAAGGCCTTAGACGAAGGCATTACGAATCAAACATTTTCTGATTTCTAGAAGTTGACTTTCGACTTCCAGTGACCACAATACTGCTGTATTTTTTCGAAGTCACGCTTCAGGAGAATTACAATTCTATCAATCGTTGGACCTGAAAAAAAAATGAATTAATGAGGTAAACATGGATCACAAACAATATTTAAGTATTGTACCAGAATTTGGTTACTTTTGCTAAAAAAAAAACAACTGTGCGCAGGATTTATATCCGGATCAAGATAACAATCCTAAGTTTTGGTTGCTTTACAACTTTTCCAATGCTCTTCACAGTCTAGCCCAAATTTCAACCCTGTCGAGCATTTGTGGGATACATGGACAAATTAATATTATTTTTCTTGGTCTTAGTTCTTCAGTTACCTGTAAATATTATAAGTTCTATTGCACATAAACCTGAAAGGCATAGTCTTAAGTTTTCTGTTTGCTTAAGAGCGTATAAGACCAGTTAGGTATTTTATGTTAGCTGTTATTTAATTTTGTTCTAACAGTTAGGATATTTGAGCACTAGGAATTAATGTCGGGTTCCTCATGAACAAACAGTATGATTCTAGACATGCTGCAATGAACCAATTGTTTTGAATCGAAAGAAAGAAAAACTGACTATGGAATCCCAAGTCCATTTCTCACTGCAGAAAAATCTGGAAGTGTTGTTTGGTTAAAGTTTTAGGTATGCACTAGTGACAAGTGACAGATTGACACAAATCAGTTTTGCTTCGCTTTATTTCGAAAAATGTTTCGCTTGGTGATGGATTGCCACCATGCCCCAGGCCATTCCAATAAATTTCGTTTTGCACAGTTGGATTGTGGATAACATTTCGACAAAAATAGTGAGAGAAAATCGGCTGATGGCGGTTAGTGACCCATTTAGTACTATTAGGGGCAAAAATATTATTATGCCTTGTCGTCCGCAAATGCTGTTTAATAGTTCCATGCATGAGTCATGTCGATTTTGTTCGTATGCTTCGTGTAATGGTGTTCAACCACGATCTGGTGGTTGACATTATTATACTTTGGGAAGGGCTTGTAGAGTGATGTTGATTTGTTGTAATATCCTTATAAGTTTATATTGTTAAGAATTACGAGTATATCGAATTTTTATTAATTCCTTTAGCCACAAAATAGTCTGTAATATAGTGAATAATAAACTCAAATGTGGAAGTACTCTTATGATTATTTCCATATTCGCGCGCTCATTTCAGAAAACACGTTTTCGAGAAAATTGTCTATAAATATTTCCAAGGCCCTCCTGCGTTCCCGTTCTCAATCCTTTGCCAATTCGTGCCAATAAGAAAGAGCTGAAAATGGAGGTCCAATTTTGACATTCAACCAAATTTATTTGAGAGGTTATTAGTATTCATGGAATTTTTAATACACGAATGGAAGCAACATTCGCCTGTGGGAAATATGATCAGAAAATATTTTTTTTTTTTATAGGAGTGCTTCTTCTTCTCGAATTTTTGGGCGGCTTCGAAGTACTCATGTGTTTATGAGTTAAGTAATTTATCACGTTGATAATACTTTGGTCTGACATCGGAATTGGAAAGTAAGTCTTTCTCATCTATAAATCCTGACAACAAAGATGACTATAGCCCGCAAAGGAAAAGGAAGAACAATGAAAGGAATTAGCCGCCTCTGTTAGGAAGTTAAAAAATTCAAAGTAAAAATCAATAAAAAAATTATATGTACATATATAACTTATTCATAATAGCCTAGTATACCAGTCACTCATGCATCTGTCGAAATAATCAGTAAACAGAAGGGGCAGGTTGGATATTTTTTGACAGCATTTGCAATTCGAAGTCTGACGTTGTTGTGCAAAAAATAACTTTTCTGCCGTTTTTCTCGTAATGCGCAAACGAATCAATTTTAGCCTATACCGATTGCCCGTTTCTTTTTCGGATTATCGCAGAATATATACTTTGCATCCCCAGTCATAATCTGATGTAACAAATACTTTGCCAGAGCCATCTTTTGAAAACGGACCGATCAAATTAGTACTCCCAATTCCTTTCCTTTCCTTTTTCCTTTTTTCTCCGGCGTTGTTATGGTCAGAAGTGTAGGACCATAACCTTCCCAATTAACTGCATTCCTACTGGTCCGCTTGTGGGGTCCGCCGGTTTGACCTCAGAAAGTAGCGGCAGGCTTCCCGGTTTGGGATTACTTCATCGCTGAGGCCAATCAAATGCTGGTGTTTTTGCAATTGTTTGCACCAATTGTTTTTCGGCCTGCCTTTTTTGCGTGTTGAAATTGATCACGCCTTTTGGACGGGGTTCAAATGATCTCTCCTTTGAACATGGCAATACTAACTGAGTCGGTCGCGCTCTATATTTCTTGTGATGGTTTCTTTTACGTGGAGGCTTCCTCGGATCTTTGAACTTCTAATTCTGTCACGCTTTGTTACTCCCGCTGTCATGCGAAGCATCTTCATCTCAGTTGCCGTTAATTTGCTCTCATACTTTTTGTGCATTGTCCAGCATTGTGAACCGTATGTGAGCGCCGGACGTACAACTGAAGTGTAGAGCCTTCCTTTCAGCTAGGGGGCATTTTTCGATCACAGAAGATGGCGGAGTTTTCCCGCCACTTCATCCACCCTACGCTTGCGCGATGTTTGATGTCGTCATCACAAGTTGCTTCTCTATTAATCATAGATCCCAGATATTTAAACTTTTCACACTTGGGAAGCACTCTTCCATTCAAGTAAATGTCTGGAATAGGCTGATGAGGATCAGAGAACGGGCAGCACAGATACTCTGTCTTCTTTGAACTAATACGATACCCGTGTCCCTCAAAAATGTCCACCCACACATCAAGTGCTCGTTGTAGGGACGCCTGATCATCACTTATAATGGCCCCATCGTCAGCAAAGAATAGCTGGTGCACATTGGGGTCCGTCACTTTTCCTTCAAGCTAGCAATCAAGGACTGCTATAAAAAGCAGTGGGCTGAGGACGCTCCCTTGGTGTACACCGACTTTGATTGCGAACTCTTCGGTGACTCCTGCGGTGCATCTTACTCTTGTCGTTGCTCTCTCGAACATGTCCATAATCACTCGCACGTAGGTTTCTGGAACTCCTTTTTGTCTTAGCGCTACCCATAAAAGATCTCTTGGTTGCCGGTCAAAGGCCTTCTCGAAATCAACCAACACCATATGCAAGTCCTTTGAAGAATCACGATGCTTTTCCATCATGATCCTTATACTTTGGATTGCATCTGTTGTTGATTTACCTGAGACAAACCCGCACTGGTCATCAGATAGTCGTATTATTTTCCGCAGTCGGCTATCTAATACCCGTTCAACGATCTTCATGGTGTGCGACATCAGCTTGACAGAACGGTAGTTATCACAATTTCGCGTATCACCCTTTCCTTTGTGCAATGGAAGAAGATAGCTTTCCCTCCATTGTGTAGGCATAGTGTCGCCTCTCATAAGTTTGGAGATAAGAACCATGAGCCATCTAGACCCGATGTCTCCCATCTTTTTCTTTTTCCAGAACTCAGAGGGTATCCCGTCCGGCCCAACAGCTTTTCTTTTCTTGGAGTTTTTAACCGCGTACCGAACTTGGGCGGCTCTTGGAAAGTACACTCGGGGAAACTGTTCGTTCAGAAGTTCCTCGCAATACTGTCGCCATCTGTGGAGAATTTTTTCGTCTTCCACAAGGAGTTGGCCTTCAGCATTGTTAATAAACTTTGAGAAACGAATCTCCTGAGCATTTCTTCTTCTCTGGGCGGCTATCTTAAAGATATTTGATCCTTTGTTCAAATTGTTCTGTCGAAGCTCCTGGGTAGCCTGGTTCCTGTCAGACGCGGAAGACGATATTTCTTCCAACTCCTGATAGAGGCCTTCCATGCTTTTCGCTTTGAATTCGGCGCATTTTTTCTTCGCGATACCTTTGCAACATCTATATACCTTTTCACGGCGAGCTTTTTCCTCTCTATTAGTAGAAGAGCATCACTTTGCAATCTTTAGCTCGTGGCTTCATGAAACTGGATACCAAATGATAGTCTATTTGAGTTTCATTTCCGCCGCTGCTATAAGTGATCAGGTGCCGGCTTTGTTTGACGAACATGGTATTTAGCACTATAAGACCGTACGACTTGCACATGTTTAGGATATCTTCACTTGAAGAGTTCCTGGTGCCGTATCCCAGCCCTCCGTTTTAGCCTTCATAGTCTTCGCTTGTCTTCCCGACATGTCCGTTTAAATCTCCCCCAACAAACAAAAGCTCTTCCTTTGGGATGATTTTGACTAGGTTGTGGAAATCTAGCCAGAATGCATCTTTTTCTTTTTGTTCGCATCCTACTTGAGGGGCATATGCGCTTACGATGTTCCACACCTGACCATGCATCACCAATTTGAGAGCCATCAAACGGTCACTGGACTTTGAAATGGTTAAGACATTGCCAAGTAACTCTGCCGCAAGGATGATGGCGATTCCGTTTTTTCCTTGTTCCAATATATAGTAAAACATCTTGTGGGCTTTTGTTTTAATGTCCAAGAATCGTGCCCGATTACCGGTGATTCGCCATTTCGTCTCTTATACGCACAGGATGTCTACTCGCCTTCTAACCATCATTTCTTCAAGCTCATAGCTGCGCCCACTCATGCTTCCAACGTTCCAACTCGCGACTCTTAAGAGTGGCTTACGCCGTTGCATTACTTTACTATCCCCCGGAAATCCTATAGCTCTGACCCGAGCATTGATGCTCGTCCCAGGATCACGACCATTAGTAGTGCCTGGCGGGGAAGTGCTTTTCCTTTTAGCGTTTTTTTCCATAATGCTACGGTTTTTCTTTCTTCCCCTCCTTTTTGACACGGCATGCTCCAGATTTTTATTTTATTTTTTGATTGATCTTACTCTTACAACACCGGTGATCTCCAGTCGTGTCAACCCACTGATTTGCATGCACACTTGTGGGGCAGTTTAATGGTGGTATATGTGTCCCTAGGCTCACCTTGGTGTTTTCTAAATTGCCTAGATGTGATTTTTGTTTACCTTTGTTTAGTCGCCTTTTACGACAAGCGATAGGTATCGCTGCAGGGATATTCTTAACTCTGTGACTTCTCGCACAGCTACAGTGAACTTAATAAATGAAACTGCAGGCCTCCGGCAACACAGCTGAATATATCGCTGCCATTTGTGAGAGTGGGATTGAAAACCCAGGTGTGCCAATCATAGGAACAGCGCATATCCGCTACCACTTTTTACCATACCTTGTATAGAGAAGGTCTTAGGCTTATTGAGAGCTATATGAACAATAATTCTTTTACCAAAAATTATTCTGACTGATATATATATAAGGGCTCCGAAAACCCACGAAAAAAATGAAACAACCTCAGCATTCACAATTAGTGGATATTATTCGGCCATATGTGGGGCAACAATTTCACTGAATTGATTGCATTAGCGATTGTATTTACCTAAAGTTGGTAAAATTGGTATGTACCTGGTCGACATTTTTTTTCTTCAGCAGGACAGGGCCGCGTCAGCACAGCTGGTGCAGCACCATAAAAACTATTATGGTATTGCTGGCGTTTTCTAGACGCGTAACCGAAACGATTTAATATGAAAAAGCTGCCGCTTTCTATAATACTCGTAATTCTCCTGTCACTAAATCATATCCGGGGAGCTTTATTAAAAAAAAACTCTGTATTTTTCCTCGCGAATGATTCCATTGTAATCATTTTATTTATAGGGCTACTATTAATTATGTCAACGTTGAATTTGATTAAATGATTTTATTTTCCAGGTTAGAGAATATTTCTCAGAAGTGTTTTGCTTTTTTATTACTGTCCCCGCTCACGTTTCGCTTTATTTTATGGTGGGAATAACATTGTCCAGCCGTTGGATTTTATTTCTGTTTGTCTAGTGAAGGTTCATTTCTGTAGAAGGTGTGCCTTTTTTAGGTACAACTTATGAATTTTTGATTTTGTTATTTTTTCAATAAAGTTTTGTCTAGTGAAATGGGGGTAAATGGGCTTTTTTCTGTATCCCTTTTGTTATTATGCTTCGTATGTTTTGAGGAATTTTTCCGGGAAGACAATTTTAACCAATATTTGGAGTTGATCGGATTGCGTATTCATTTATTATGTCTCTGGGGTGTATTATGGATTTTTCTATTGTATAATATATTTAAAGATTCCCAAGGATACTTCAGAAATCAAATGTTTTTTCGTATATTTGTGGATAACCTCTCAATCCGTTCTTTTTGTTTAATAGTTAAAATTTATCTAGGCTTGCACGCTTACCTACATATATACATATGATTGGTGAGTGGTAATTCTTTTTAATTATTTCTTTTTTTTCTTTTCGTTATATGTTTATAAACTTCCGGTTGATTTTATTAGTTTTTATTAGTTCCAGTATACCTTATATCTATTCTTTACCGATTTTTTGAGAAGTCCTGATAAAATGAAGGAAAACTATAAGAAACAACGTTTTTTTTCCCAAACTTGAACTCAAACTTAAGATAAAATGACACTTCCACTTCTTTTGGTAAGGAATATTATTTATAAGAGAATGCTATCATAGATATACAGGTTTAGATACCTTTTTCAAGAATTTCAAGAATTGAAAAAATATAAGCCGACCCAAGGTTCAGTATTTTTCTTTTATTAACAATTGAAATGTGAGCATAGTACTCTTAGTATTAGTAGTATTACATATCTACTAGTACAAAGCTTTTATTCTGTATCTATGCACATACATGTATACAGTTTTGGCCCGCTAATTTGCACACCTCCATGAAAGATTACACCTGTGCCTATTTTCAAAATATTTTATATCATAGCTATTTTTTGTCATATATTGAAAAAAAAAAGATATATTTTTAGTCAATTTTTGAAAATTTCATATTTTGAAATTTTAGTGGGCTTTGCTTTAGAAGTAACATTTTTTAAAATAACGTCCGTTTCGCTGTGGCATTTTAATTAGTGCATCCAAGGGATAGGTTGAGCTTTATTTGAAATTTTTATTTGATACCCATATTATTGTTGTGAAGAATTGTAAACTAGTGTACTCAAACGATTAAGTGTGCTTAAAAATAATTATGGGACATGACAAGAGTTCTTCGGCAGAACAGAGGAGGCTAATATGGCTAAATGTCCCAGAAGGAACAAAACATCAGCCAAATTGCATTAAATATAAATTGTTCGCGAAAGAAAGTGCAAAATGCCTTAAACCATTATAAAAACTTCGGTACATTTGAGAATAAAAGGCGTTGCAGGCATAAAAAACAGCAAAATGGAGGATTCCATTTTGATTAGATATGCTCTAAAAGAAACTTTTACCACATTCTTTCAAATTCGAGCACGAGCTATTTCCTGGTAACCCTTCACGATCACTCGCAACAAGCACGCCCTATGTATCCACCTTCCCCTATGTTACTCATATCCCATTTCTTTTTCGTCTATTTGTTTACACCTTCTGTAACGAGTGGCGTCTTTTCTTCTATTTGCTTTACCCTTTACGCCCTCTGTTATCAGTGGCGTCCTTTCCTAATGTTGCCGCCTCCTATTTGTTTACCAGAGGTGTTTGTACGATTGTCTCGATGGGAGCATGTGGAAATGCTGAGTGATCGATTCATTCGCCAACGAACCAGTGAGTACTGCAGAGCTTATATTATCCCAATAAAATAAATGTAATAAATATCATTCGGAAGTTTCAATTAGATCGGCACGGATCCCTAACTCACGCATGGAGGATTAATATGGCAATATGGAATAATATGGCGTTAATATGTATATCAGTCAGAACGGTGCGGTTAGAAAACAACCTTCGAAGATGCCAGAGCCTAAAGAAATCGGATATAACAGATGGTAATAATAAGAAGAAGAAACCATCTTGATACTTCCTCATCTTTCTGGAATTAGGTATATTGAGCGATGAATCGAAGTTCAACTTCTCTGATTCTAGTGGAAGAACTTTTATACGACGGCCACCAAACAAACAACTTGCCCACCGGTATGCCAAAAAGACGGTGAAATTTGGTGGAGGTAACGTAATGGTATGGGGTTGTTTTAGCGCTCATGGTGTTGATCCTCTGGTACTCCAAAAAGTCAAATTACAGACGCTAGCATACAAGGATATGTTGTCGGAACACTTCATACCATATCTGGAGGATTTGGGTGTTTTCCTAAATGCAATACTGCCTGCTTTGCGCATCAGCAAACATTCCTAAATGCAAACTCAAAATTGTGACAGAAAGCATCACGTTCCGAAATGCAGTGTGAACGATTAAACTGCGCAAACGAAAGCAACCTGCCTATCGTGAACTAGCTTGATGCGAAACTGCGAACTACATTTCTTTGTTATTATTACTTTTTTTGTGAAATTTGACAGATGGAGAACGCTGAGAAGTGAGTTATTTATATTATAAATTTGAATCCTTTAATAATAAACCATGGACGAAAAGCCAAATTTCATTGCTCATAGCAAAAAGGCTACATTTTGAACAAGTTATTAAATTATTAATTATTTGAGCTGCTTTTAATTTTTTACAAGACATATTTTCAAATTTGCAGAACAAAATGTGACACTCCAAAACGTCATGAGTCAATATGCAACCGGATGCGCAAAGTATCGTGAAAGCCCCGTGTGTTTGCAAAGCTGATGCGAGTCGCAGTCACAATGCTCATTCAGTTTGAATTTAGGAAAGCACTCTTTTGTCTTGTCATAAGGCCAGCATGTAAAATAATGGTTTGAAAAACACCAGTTGTCGGTTATGGGTTGGCTTCCTCAGAGCCGAGATCTGAGCCCAATTGAGAATTTGTGGGCTATTATTAACAGGTGTGTTATGGCCTTAAAACCAAAAAAAATAGAATTGTGGGGCCTCATCTACAAAGAATGTTACAAAATACCGAAGGAAGAGTGCGTACGACTCACGTCTTCCATGAACAAAATAATTGCAGCCGCAATTATCCAAAAGGCATAACCAAATAAATATTGGGTAATTTTACATACATTCATATGTACATTGTTTAATTCTAAATTTAATTCGATATATGTATGTAATTTTTTTTTATATTTTCGCATATTTTTGACCAGACTCTAAAAACATCTATTACTGTTTTTTTGTGTTTTTTTTTAAATATGTGTATTGAATTTTCTTTCATTCATTTTATTGTATCACAACTTTTCGTGATAAGGTCTGCTAATTAGCGTGCCACCACTGTATGTATTATGATAGTCAAGCGCTAGGTTCTGTACAATTTTGTGTTAATCATACACACAATTATGAGTTAAACGAAATTGGTTCGATGGATTCGATCACAATATTATTTATTTGCAGAATCGAGTATATTAACCCAGTAGCAAATTAATAATAAATAAAAGTCTTATGAATTATTGTGACTCATTTTATTTTTAAAATTTCTTCAATTTTTTGTTATTGTTTTTTTGGCTTGTTTTTTTAGACATCCGAGAAACAAACTTGAACACTTCAAAAAGTACTTCTAAGTAACTAAATAAGCTAGGAAAATTTTTACATTTTAGTCAATTAGTATTCGGAATACCCTTGACATTGATTCAACAAAAGAATTTGTCACCATTTTTTTATCAGGGAACTCTTAAATTCGTTTTTATTTGTAGTTGTTCCTTCCAGGGAAATTTTGTTTCCACAAAAATAGTTGGACTTATCACAGGAAGACTGTTTTCATATTATATACATACGTATATATAACAACCATACTCGCAACTTAACACAGAGTACTCGTTATTGTCGTGATTTAATCAAGAAATAACCGACATTGCATTCCAATTTCAAGTGGCTGATTCCGATGATTATTAAAAAAAAATAAATAAAGCATTATTCGTATGGTCATTATTCCACTTACGAAAATTTAATTAAAAACACCTAGTGGCCCAGAACACTTTTCATTAAAACGCTGTTGCCACCATGCTTAATGGTTGTATTTACATATATATTTTCTGCTGTGGGTTGTTTCTTTTTTCTTCAAACAACATGCCATCTGTCAGATCTGAATAAATTAAATTTGGACTCATAGCGAGGCAAACTGTTCCGACAATTCAGGTGAATACGGACACACTTGTATGCATATACTAAATGCCCGTGTATGTTTCGTTCGGACAATAAGGCTTACTTTTGGTTACGTATTTGTTGCACGAGTATGCCTCATATCTACTAAAAGGATGCATATCAACCAATAGAGCTATTTTTCAATCCTTTTGCACTCCAGAAACTTTTGGGTTTTTCATTTTCCATTTTTTCATTTTGCTTGGACCCTACACTGACCGGATTTGCACTAGAAGGGGTACATAATAGGTGATGAATGCAGCTAAAATATTCAGATTCTGGAATGTTTTTTTTTAATTTATTTTGTTTCGACATTTTCTTGATGATTATTACATTATCGCCGCCTTTAAAACATCATCTTTTTTGGTTGCACACAGTTTGTACACATAATAATATAGGATCATGAGGATTTTATTATAAGATAACATTGTAGAAATGTGTTAAAAAAATAAGGTGACTTTTTGAATTTCGCCACCTAAGTACATTCGTTTTTCCATATTTTTTTTTTCTATGTTGGTACACATGTCATCTGTCTCTGACATTGTCTGCCATTTTGAATACTTAGTTTGTTTTTCACAGATAAAAAGGTTAAATGTGTTTCAGTGTATTTGACGTTTTTAGCTATTGGAAAAAAGATGGATCAAAGAATCTGCAGTAATTTGAGTGCGCAAACTGCTCCAACTTACTTGAAATGCTGACTGAGGCTTTAGGGGATTCTACTCTGAAAACATTTTTTTGGGGTGGTACAACCTCTTCACAAAAGGCCGAGAAGATGTTAATGATGTTGTCTGCGCTAAACGTCCCAGCATTTCAACAACGGACCAAAACGCTCAAGTTGTAAAGTTATAGGAAGACGTCGAATCACTATCAGAGAAATTACTGAATATATTGGCACATCGGTTGGCCCATACCATGGATTTTTTTTCAGATATTTGCGGCATGAAAAATGTGTCAGCGAAGTTTGTTCCGAAATTGCTAAATGTTGAGCAAAGGAACTTTTGCATGAGTATCACTCAAGAGCTGTTGAATGAGGAGAATGACGATTCAGATTTGCCGAAAAGGATATGGTGACGAAACATGAGTGTATGATTATAAAATAACCAAAACCCAATCATTCCTGAAGAGCTTAAACCGGAAAAGGCACGCTAAGTTCTGTCAAATGTGAACTATTTTCTTCGATTATAGTTTTATTCTGAAAAGTTATACGATCTTCTTCTTCTTCTTCTTAGATGGCGCTACAGTCTGCTGTGAAACTGGGCCTCAACCAACAAGTGTCTCTGGCTGGGACGATATTTTGCCAGTTGTTTCCAGTGCTGCACTCCTACATAGTTGCTTAAGGAAGTCTAGCCATCTTAGACGTTAGATGTATTTACTTATATCCTCGTTCACCGAAACACCCATTTTAGCTGCTTCTGCTTCAATGGTTCTGAACACTTCATTGACGTCCTGTGCTCGTCCAATTACGTCAATGTCATCCGCGTACGCCATCAATTGCACAGACTTGAAATAGATCGTACCCCAGTGAGACTTATGATCTTTTAAAGCACCATGTTAAAGAAGTTACATGACAGTGCGTCACCTTGCCTAAATACTTATTTAACATCGAAGGTCTCGGTTAATTTGCTACCAACCTTAATGGAGTAGCGAGAATTATCTATTGTCATCCTGTACAATCGGACGAGTTTGACAGGGATGTCAAAACTAGACATGGCACTTTCATATGCGGCATCGATTAAAAAATAAAAAGATACTTCTGCCTGACAGCGGTATCAGTTCTATCATCGGCGTTATACAGTATACAGAAGTGGTTTTTCCATATTCTTAGCATCGACTGTGACTCTACTACTAGTTGTCCCTACAGGCTTCCGCTCTGGCTTTATAGCCGTGGCATGTTCGTTTTACTTTTTCATAAAACTTGCGAGCGTCATTGTTTTGGTAGCATCTTTCCATCTCATCGATCTCACGTTTGTCGTGCTCTCTTTTTTCTCCCTTAAAAGCGTGTATTCCTTTCTCCTCTTCTGCTCGTAAAACTCATGAGCGACTCTGGTCCGTCTATGTAGCATGGTTTTGTAGACGTATTGCTTTGCTACATGGTCTTGTTTGCATCGCTCATCAAACGAGTGGTTTCTAGCTGGCGGCGGCTCATCGTTGTCGGACTTCGCGAGAGGTTAAAGGAAACTCGATTGGCGAAATTCCTAGCGGTCTCCTGGGATTGTAGCTTTCCGACGACAAACTCTTTGATTTTCTCATTCCTTGGTTACAACAAAGTTATGATCCGAGTCGTTGTTGGCTCCTCGGAAGGATCGTACATTTAGGACGCTGGAGGAGTGTTTTACGTGGGTCGTCTGTTGATGGTCTGTCAAATCTGGTTGATGGGCGACTGATCTGGTGATCGCCAGTTTCCTTTATGGATGTTGAGAAACGTGTGCTTGCTGCAAGGAGGCTACGACCCGCTAGGAAATCAATTAGCCTGAATCCGTTGTCGGAAGTTGTGTCAGCTATGTTTTCCTATGGTCGACTCAAATATGTCTTCTTTGCCCAGTTTTGCGTTTAAATCCCAATTACAATTTTGGTGTCCTAACTGGGCACTGGGCGTACGTACGGTTCAGGAGATGGTAGGTGTAGGCCTGAACGCATATTGGGCTTATATTCCCGAGGATGCCATTTTTCTTGTACCAGTTACCGTAATAGATATCACCATTTTTCATCCTTTTATCCTTTAGGTATGCGCCGTTTGCGTGAAACCATACGAAGATACCGTTCGGATTTCTGGGAAAAAAGTGAGTTTTGCCACACGATAATGCACTTGCTCACTCATCGTTGCTTGTGCTTAATTTTTAATCGAAAACAATATTCACTCATCGTAATTAACGGACTCGGCCCCCTATGAATATCTTCCGTTCTCAATACGGAAAAGACCCGTAAAAAGAACAAGCGCAAAAGAGAAGTACTTCGAGGATGGGATAAGGATCTCCTTCAAGTCTATTATATATATTATCATATATGTACATACATAGACATTGCGTTATAATACATATAACTGAGCCTAATTACTTTGAAAAGAACAAAATAGATATTGATAAATAAATAAACATTTTTTTTCGGGAAAATCAAAGTCACTCTATTTTTTGAACAAACCTTATTTTTTCACGCAGAGTGATTTGCATAGTGGAGAACTCGTATGATGATAACTTTTCGATGATAGTTTCGCACAAAGCAAATATAAGGTGTATATTATACTGTAGTCGGAACGAATTCTTTTTTTTTTCTTTTCTTTTGTTTTTTAAATTCCTTTTTTATTTACATTTTTTTTAGAACAAACTTATTAAGGAAATTTACAACAGCTATTTATTACGTCAAAACCAAAATCAACCTAACGTGATGTCAAAAAAATACAGTTGAAACTGTTAAAAAGACCAATCCAAGTAAACATGCAACACAAAACATGACGATAATATTCTACTTAAAAGTACCATTGGTTGCAAATACCAAAATATTTTCGTTTATAGGTTTTATTTGAACTTTAACATGGTGTTAATTTTAAGTACCGGTGGACGACAAAGGGTTAAATACGTTAACTTACTGCCATAAAATATATAACATCTTTATCTGTCTTACTCTACACAGTGGCTTAAACACGAGCTTAAACAAACGAATAAATTTAAATTGATGAAAAAGCTACGAAACTATCACTAAATTATAGTGAAGGTTTTTCTGGTAACTTTTCCTTCAACTCAAATTTGCCAAAATTTATATTAATAAAATAATATTGTGATTTTGTAGTAATAAGGTAGCATATACCATATTTCTGTAAATTGTGCAATAAACCAACAGTTTATTATTTAGCTACAGTAAAGAAACAACAACAACAACATTATCACTGAATTACAAACTCATACTTAACCTTTCGCCCTTATACATATTTTTTTCTAACACGCTCCTCACACATCCCACCCATAAATGTTAAAAAAAAGATGTCATTTTGCATATACATACATATATACATATACATATTGTACAATATATATGTGTATTTTTTTGTTAATTCATATTTTTATTCCATCAAAACAAAATTCAATATGATGAATAACATAAAATATAATAATACTGAAAAAAACATAATTTCAAATGTCACAGTGGTATAAATGTTTGCTTTTTTACAACCAAAAATGCATTGCACTGAGCGATACTCCTTGAACATAAGAAGTCGGCAGGTTACACATTTTTTTGTTTTGCTGTCTTTTTTCCGATTACAGAAGTTACACTGAGCATTTTTTTCCAAGGTGATTGGCTGTTGATTTTCAAGATTAAAAGTTGGTTCATTTTCGGCCTCATCATTGTTTAGTAGATATCTCTTCGACAACTTTTTCATGTCCCATCTCAATGTTGCACCTGGATTCTTCTATTTAATTGTTGCTCATAAGTGGTATAAAAATTCCTGTCTTGGTAGTTTTTTGTCTGGTATTGCATGTGAAGAATTATGGTGTTTATGCCACAGTGATCCAACATACCAAGGAAAACAATATAGGCCATTGACGTGTTGCTCTTGAGGTTGTATAAGTATGACACTATTTGTCAAATGTGTGAGTGCCTTCTTTTTTGTCATTAAAATTAATCTACCGCATCTGAGTAATGGGCCGTGGATAGAAGCAAGACGATTTTTTTTTTTTTTTTTGGAACGAAGGAAACCAAAGTCTTATTCTCGTCAAAAGCGAATTGTGAAGTACCTCCTTCCTTCCCAACTGTGGTGGTATCTCCCTCTTGCTCTTCCGCAGAATGCCAAACATTGTCAGATTAAATTCCGTGAGCATCTTCTGGAGCAGAGGAACAGAAGGGAACCAGTTATCTACTGTTAAATTCCTTTCTGTTTCATGAATACTCGGGGACAATTTTTTAACATAGTAGGAAGACACCGATTCATTTGCTGCAACATTGACCTTGCCGACGTATGGAATAGCATTAATAATGTACCAAGTCTTAGCATTGTTCCTCATTACAACTTTTATTCCATTTTTGTCTGGCTTCGAAAAGATGTAAATACGAAACGGACAATTGCCTCTATAATCCATTAGTTGCTCGTCGGTGATACAGTATTCGAACGGTGTGTAAAGCGATTTGTAATTTGTGCAAATTTTTTACCGAATAGGTGCAAATGTATCGTCGACCTTACGCTAAGCTCTGGTTGTTTTGTCATCGAATCGGAAGCATGTCCGAATAAATTCATAACGATAAAGCGACATTGTTGCTCTGAAAACTGAAACGCCAAATCTTGTAGCCCAAAGCTCGTCTAGAGCAGCTTGGCAGCTTTTCTTACACCAACAAGATAGGATAAACAAATAAAAGCCCTTAGTTCGATGATGTCTATATTTCCATAGTATGTTTGTGGTGTAGTTGTGTTGAAGAACAGCGCGTTATTTACTCATTTGTATGCGCGACTACTTTCTCCAAAATAGTCTGAAAGGAGTAAGCTTTAAGATGGGTTGTGATGTTTCTTGCCTCACCCTTGTGACCAGGCAGACGAGTGATCAAATTTCGCATCTTATGCCTTCCTCGTCTCTCAGTTGCGACTGTGCTTCATTTATAACCGGATTTCCCTTTGAAAATGTGGTTTGTGGTTTTTGACTTTTTTCCTCCTCAGCACTCTACTCTCTCTCAGAATCCGTCTTTTCATCAAGGTAGTCCAGATCGTTGTCAGAATCTTCGCCTGCGAAAAGATGTGATTCGTCTCCGCTTTTTAAAAGCCCTTCAGCATCAATCAAAAGCCTTCCAATGGATTCATCTTGAAGGGTATAGCTGAACAAACCTCACACTTGTTTTATTAATTTTTAGTCCAAAATAACTAAAAGAGAAAATATTTCACTAAAATAATATATCCACAAATTCCAAAAAATCTTAACACGCACTGCATACTGGGGTATATGATACCCAAGTTAAGACTTGGAAGCACGACTGAACATGAAAAAAAATCTAAGAACTTAACACCATCGCCCGTTACTGCAAAGAGTTTAAAATTGAATATATATGGGCATGCTTAAGAAAAACAATTAACGGGACCTGCACAGTTTTGAAATCTGTGTGGGGTATCTCATACCCCAGCGCGTAGTCCGAAGGTTAAATACCTTAGCAAAGAGATGCCAATTCGTTACTTGTCAAGAAGCAGACTTTTCTTTTTCGGAAACCTGCATCAGAGCTTCAGAACATTGACGTAATTAACAATTATTATTATTTAGTAGTAGAACGACAGATTTGTATATAATAAAGAAAATTTGACCAATCCAAGAACCTTGGGGTACCTGAACACAATAGAATAGCTATAAAAAATCAGTTATTTGCAGGCACTTTAATTTTTTGAGTTCGAGTGAAAACGGCGGCGGTGCGGCGACAATCTTGCTCCTATTACAACGTCGACTGTAAAAAGAAATAAAGTGAATTTACTGATTAAACTACTATAGTGTCTTGCCCTCTTAAGATTTAAACAAGTCTTGCTAAGTTTTGCTCCGAAGATTCATGTAAAATCTAAAATAAAAATCTTATATTAAAGGAAAATCTAAAATCACTCAACTTACCTTTAACGGTTTCCCGGTGCCTTTCGCGGGTGTTGTTTTATTAAATTAACTCACACAAATACACTCAACAATGTCAAGTACCAAAAATACGCTTCAGGCTGCCATAAAACTGCAACAAAAACAAACGATGGACACAGTATCAACATCACCATCTGGTTTACACTCACCATCGTTGAAAACAATGACATCTGAATGCTTCTCCAGCCTGTACAAGAAGATCATGGAACAGGGTGAGTTAGTCCGTGGCACCATTACCAGTATGGAGGAGAGGCTCTCCTCCTCTATTGAAAAAAAAAACATACAAGATAAATTCACACAAATCGATTTGGAAGTCGAAAACTTAAAATGTCGCGTTTCTGCTTTTGATGACTGCCGAAACAACATCAACCACTTGCAACTGGAAGTTGTTGATATTAAAAAAACAACTCCAACATGAGCAAGTGCAGCTGATCCGTGCTGGACTTGAAACGTTCGCAGAACTCCCACAAATTAAGGCACATATTGGAGCACTACACATGAAAGAGATCTCTACTGATGCCGTCCTGATAGGAATTCCCTTTCTTCCTGACGAAAATCTCACAAACACTTTCAATAACATCTGTAATGCCACTAAGTGCCAGCCACCTGTCATAAAAGGGATCTTTCGCGTAAAACCGAAGACCGACTCCTTGATAATTATAAGAAAAAATAGCCAGCAGATTAATTGGAAATTCGAATTCAAACGATGGTATCGAGTACCTCTTGCTTGAAATTTTCTGTGGTTTCGAAAAATGTCTAGTTGGAGCCATCTACAAACCCCCAAGTCTAAGGGACACCACAATTGTTACTAACATCATCGAACGCTTCGAGGCTGGCTATGAACATATTATTCTTTCCGGTGATTTCAACATTAATCTGCTAAACCGTAACGATTCACAAGTAAATCGTTTCACAAATTTCCTAAGCTCCGTCAACCTATTTGCTGTCAATGGCTCGACTCCCACTCACTTTAGCCCTACAAGCTCCACGCTCATCGACCTGTTTATAGTCAATAGAACTGATCTCATCAACTTCTATAGCCAACTCGATGTTCCTGGCTTTTCAAAACACGATCTAATTGTCCTCTTCTATGACCTCAGTCTTAGTAGATCTTTCGTACCGACTACAATCAGTTACCGAGATTTTAAATCTATCAATATGGCTAGCCTTATCGATGACTCTCTCAATTTTAATTGGCATAACCTGTACCACATGTCTTCCGTTGATAAGCAAGTCGAATTTTTTACATCTACCATTAATAACCTGTTTGAGAATCATCTCACCATCCATAACACCGAATGCCAATGCTTAACTTAAGATATTGAAAAACTGAATATAAATCGAGACAGGGCCTACAAAATATGGAAGAAGTTTAAACTCCCCGAGTTACTATACGATTTTAAGCGCCTAAGGAAACTTGTTACGAAGGAAATCAGGAGGTCGAAAACCAAGTTTTTTGCATCCAAATTCAAAACCGGTTTAAATGTTAAGCAAACGTGGAAAATTATTAAGACGCTAGGTATGGGTAAACAAATCAAGGCTGAGACTTTAGAAGACATCAATATCGAAAAGCTAAATAGGAAATTCGATTCAGCCACATCTCTCTCTGACAATGGCAATGGGGATCCGAACGAATGCGAATGCGACATTCCACCTAAAGGTAGATGCTACTGCGCGGTTAAATGAGGATCTCCATGCCGTTACACGATGGTCACATAAAAATAAACTTATGTTCAACTCCACCAAGAGCCAAGCTCTTGTCATAGGCCGGACTATCCCAGACTTAAGTAACTTTCCACCAATTCAAGCCAGCGGAAAGTCATCTTTAATCAACAGCTTACGTGGGGAGATCACATCACCAATGTAACAGGTCGAGTCTACGGTGTCTTGCGTATACTATGCTACGCAAGAAATTATCTCCCAATTAGCATTAAATCAATGCTTGTCAAGACGCTACTGATCCCTTTTTTAACTTACGCACTCCCGGTCTTCTGCGATCTCGATAATTATAGCTCATGCAAGCTAACCGTTGCGCTTAACAGCACAGTGCGTTTCATATACAGATTACGGTGGCGGGATCACATCTCGTCATTCGTTAAAACCCTGCTTGGCATGAATTTTCAAAGCCTCCTCAAGTTTAGGATATTAACTTAAGGATATTAAAGCACCACCATATCTTTATCAGAGTCTTCGGTTTGCTACATCTGAGAGAAGTGGAACATTGATATTACCCAATTTTAATTACAGGGTGACAGGAAAACAGTGTTTCATTTACGCCGTAAGACTATGGAATTCACTTCCAGTTAACCTGAGAAGATCTCATAGCATCGGCATCTTCAAAAAAGGCAACTTAGGCAACACTTCAGCACATCGATTTAGGATATAAATATATATGTATGTATTTATTTTTATTTTTATTTTTTTTAGGGGCTGGCTGGTCTAGGTACTTATTTTAGTTTTTTTTTTTTTTTTTCTCTATCTTGTTTTTTTTTTTTGTGCTTAGTTTAGTTTTGTTTTGTTTTTTTTTTTTAATTACACTTATTTGCTTCACAATTTAAAAGATTATACATCTTTTGTGTTAGCTTATGCCTTAAATAAATAAATTCAAATTTAAAATACGGCCCAAAATACATGCTTATGAAACAAGTCCTCTGTCGCCTTGAATATTGAGCATAAGCATACATTTGGTTTTACATAGGCTATGGAAAGAGTTATATGTATGTATGTATATGGTTCACTGATTTACTTTTCACCTTTTTTAAAGCACTTTCCTGACGAAATCAATATACTAATAAGTCTTTAGCCGTAAAACCTAGTAAGGCCTTTATTAAATTTTAAAATAGGAGCAACAATTTGTTATTAATTGTATTGAAGTAAATTATTTTGAACTTGTTCACTTGAATGCAAGCTAAAATCTAAAAGCAACCATTTTTCCCAATCATCACTATTCATCTGCTCCATATGTTCATTTCGAAAATTCATTTTCAACTATGAATAAACACCTGAATGAGCCGAAAGGCTCACTGAACCAAATGTTGTAGCGCCCAATCACTTTACCCTATCGCTATCATGTAGTCAGTGGTGTTCCTTGTCATTATGTTGATTGATGGAATTGTCTGTAAGCATGAAGCATAGTAATCGTACATACAAATTCAAAAGGAATTAAAACGGACGTACGTAAATTAACGTACGGCTTAATTCTCTTTATCTTCACAAACAGTTCCACATGACATGTTACATTCAAAGTTGTTTTCCGATTCCGTTTGTCAGTGTATTTGCTGTCGCTGTTAGTGTCTCGGGGCCAGTAATTTATAGAAACATAGAACTTACATATTTTACCTTGTTTTATATAGAACTCTATGCAGACATAATTAGTGGATTTGTAACCATCCTCAATCTTCCTTCAATATCCCAAAATCATTTATTGCATAAGGCCTATAGTTTGTAAGTAATAATTGAACAAAATAATTTCTAAGTTTTCTAATAATTATTAATTCAACGAAGCTACGGAACTGACATTACTATAAGTATAAAGCGCATTTCACAAAAGCTGACTTTTTGGAGTAATGATCATTTCGTTTATCGTCGAAGCAAAAAGGCATTTCCCGCCCAAGTCCCGTTCTAGACCACAAGAACGGTTCTTAAATAATCTTCTGTCCAAATGCAATTATCGGAAAGAGTAGGTATGTTTATACAAGATATGGACATACAAATCTGAGTTTGACCATTTTGGGATATATCTGCCGTTCTCTGTCTTGAAGGTACGCTGTATTAATCTCTTTTCCAGAGCACTTTAATTTATTTCTGGAACCTGTTATTAGGTTATTGAACTATACAGCCCAATCTTTTTCGAATGTAAACATTTATTTCGTATTAAATGTTAATTCGACTATCTTTTAACTGTTTATTCTAGAGCCATTCAGCCACATGTATGAATATGAGATGTCGATTTTTTGTGATTCAATAACTAAATTCAATTAAGCTATGTACATCTGTTTCCTATCTTCTCATCCAATTTTCCACTTCTTCGTATGAATAAAAGTGCTATTCCGACAGTCCATGTTATATCGATCCAAACAAGTAGTAATCAGAAAGCGCAAAGTCTAGTGGATATACCCAGCATATTGCCGCCCTGGGTATACCCATGATTTTTTTGCGTTGGGATTTCTCGGAATAGATCCACTTTTCATTTTTTGTACTGAGTCAGCAAAATTTCTGAAATGGCTTTTCGCCTTCCGATATGGGTTTCTTTCAATCCATTTTCCCTCTTTTAAAATCTTTCCCAGGACTGTTCAATGCTTTCAACTTTCAATGCTTCATCTAATGTTCGCTATTTTTCATCTCCATTTTTTTTTATCTTCCACCGTGTTCATTGTCGATATCAAAATCATCATTTTTGAAACAAACAAACCAAAATTTACAAGTCATTTAAGTTGGAGCATAAATTCCATAAATCTAACAATTGATGATTTTCAACAGTGATTTTCTTTCAAAAAACAAAATGCAATAAAACTGCCGAATGGTCCTTATTCGGCATAAAATACGAAATTTTCAAGGTGAAAAAGTATTGTTTATTCAATTACAACTTTTGATGTACTGTCATATCATAATACCATATTTGTCACAGACACCAACAATATGTAGTAGTTATGCCATCTTGTAGTCAAATTGTCATTTATTAGTTTATTATGATGCAGAATACGGCCCTCGTCAATGTCTTCACTTTTCTCTTGAAAATGTTTTTATCAAAGACATTATTTATTAGGACTTTGAATAAGTTCTTAGTGCCGGTGCACACGTACGTTTTTTAACGCTGCGGCACCGCTTTTGTGTTTTGTAGTGCTCACAACTATATGGAGTTATGCACACGCGTCACGTTGCCGAACATTTTAATTCGATCTAGAGTACGTTGTTGTATATTGTTGTGTGCACACGTGCAGTTATTTGACGCGAATATTTTAAAAGAAATAACAAAAATAAGTGGCGGAAGAGGATTTTGAATTAAAAATTATAACAAAGACAAAAGAGAAATATTTAAGTACCTAGTTTTATTTAATTTTCAATCAACTTTGTGTTTAGCATAAATATTTACACACTATATATTAATGTTTTGTCACTAACAACATCAGATACGAAATAATCTGCCAATTGATTTCTTGCTTGTATTGACTGACTGGCTCTTAAGGATCTTAAATGGTATTGTTGCTCACTGACATTAAATCTTCGATCCATCCCTGGCTCTTACAAGGTTATGAAGAACATAGCTTTTACCAACAGTATTGCTAAATCCAATTTTCCGTTGATTGATTAATGAAAGATTTTCCATTTATTAGATAGTATTCCAAATTCTTTTTCAATGTGACAAAATGTTGCCGCTGAAAGTTATCGTTATGTTTTGTGAAAGTGCAAATGCCTCGTTATAAATAAATGTGTAGGGCCCACTACTACCTTGTGTCAGGTAGAGCTTGGCCTCTTGGAATATTTAATTCACTATTTTGAAGTTTTCCATAGAAAGTAGTATTTTCGTATATAGCGCTGTTCGAATTTTTTCCAAAGGCACCAACGTCAATATAAATAAAGTTATATTTTCCATCTACAATCACGAGCAATACAATTGAAAAAAAAAAAAAAAGTTTGTATGTAGTTGTAGAAAAGAGACCTATTCATCCTTGGTTTTCGCAAACGCACGTGTTTAATGTCAATAGCACCTGGAAAACAGTAATTTTATAAAAAGATTCCGAAATGTTCTTCCAACGCTGTTCAGCGAGCTCTGGAATAGATTCATCTCGCAAATATTCCCAAACAGCAGAGCAAACTTTTCTTAATATTTTTACTATTATTGTGTGCCCGGTTTCCGTGCAGGGACGGTTTAAGAATATCCCTGCAGCGATACCTCTCGCTTGTCGTAAAAGGCGACATATCTAGGCAATTTAGAAAACACCAAGGTGAGCCTAGGGAAACATATACCACCATTAAACTGCCCCACGAGTGTACATACAAATCAGTGAGTTGATACGACTGGAGATCACCGGTGTTGTGAGCATGCCCGTGTCACAAAAAAAAAAAAAAAAAAAAACCGCAGGCCGAAAAACAATTGGTGCAAACAAATGCAAAAACACCAGCATTTGATTGGCCTCAGCGATGAAGTAATCCCAAACCGGGAAGCCTGCCGCTACTTTCTGAGGTCAAACCGGCGGACCCCACAAGCGGACCAGTAGGAATGCAATTAAGTGGGAAGGTTATGGTCCTACACTTCTGACCATAACAACGCCGGAAAAAGGAAAAGTAGAAGAAGATTGTGTGCCCGGCTCTATACTTCAAATCAATTTGATCACATCCAGAACCCATAATCCTGCAAAAATTAAAAATATAAAATAATTTAGTAAACGCTCGCGAATGTAACAAACATCGAAATTAAACAAAAATATGTATGTTTAGTGATAATTACATTATAATAAAAGTTAAAAGAAAAAGATTAAATCAGGACAGGCTGCTGATTCGGGAAGACGATATTTGTATGCACGGCAATTTTCGTTCCTGCAAGTTGCTGGTGCCACAACAGGAACACAATCAAATTTAAAGAATGATTTACCAGAGGATCTGAAAAAATCAGTTGAGCAACCGGCGTTAGACAATATCGATGGAGGGATCAGCATGCCTATATCGCTACAACCAGAATTCTACGAAGAAAAACAAACGTGACATTGATTGATTTTATAACTGCTCCAATTCCTTCAACTGCACCTATCGTTCCAGAGATCAATCCAGACAGATCATTTTTTGAAAGCATTCTTCCATCTATAAGTGGTTTTACAGAAGACCAAAAGCTTAATACGGTATTGAGGTAAGGCGGATAGGAAATGCACCAACTGTACAGTAATATGGGTGTCTACTAAATATATGTATATGATAAGATATCTTCTCACAACTTCACTTTACTTCAGCTTGATCAATATGCCATACAAGGAACACAAATTCAAACCTTTCGCCTTACTCAATTTTCTCAAACTCCCAACCCGGGAAAAAATTTCCATCCTCGTCGTCTTCCACAACTTTGAATAGCCAGAGGTACAGCGAGAAGACAGTATGGACATTTACGGAAAAGAAATTTAAAACAAATGTAAATTTAAACACAAATGAAAATGTAAAATATAAAAATGTAAAAATAAAATGTTCTGTAATATCTGCATACTTTACTTTACTTTATTTAAAAATTAATTACCTAAGAGTAATAGCAAGCATTTAAAGTGGTGGTATAGACAATCTCATAACTGTATCTTGAGATGTTATTTTAACTGAAACTTTGGCGGCCAACTCATCAAAACATTTAACACTCATTCGGAAATAATTAAAGAATTTTTCCGGACTTTCTCTTAAACTATTAAAAGACGTATAAAATAATCCCTTTGTTAGACGAAGATCGGAAAAGGATGTACCCAATAACGTCGTTTTTTTTTTAAATGTATGTTTCATACACAAGATACGTGAAAAGTATTCGTTTTTTTTTCATAAACATCCATCTCTGTAAACCAAATGCGTACTGAAGGTGATATCAAGTGACAAAATCCCGCAAGTGTGCATTGAACAATAAAAAACGCACGTGTGCATCGGCATTTATGGTTATCCTTTTTTTTTTTTTTTTGTGAAAATGAATATTTTATTTGAAGTTGTGAAAAAGATGTCCCTCAATTAATACTAGCTAGTTATCACTCAAAGTACCTACTATTCCGCTTCTTCCATCCACGTCGGAAAAACAACACGTCTTTCGGGGATATCCGTACATAATCAATCCAATTTTTGACAGCTTCAAAGGAATGGAAGTGCTCCTTTTTTATGGCTGAAAGCCATGTGCCATCGAACGGGAGTGGCAAGTTTGGTGAATACGACTCTCATTTAAACGTTTCCACATAGATTTTCACCGATTCTGAAACGTGTGGGCGAGCCTAGTCGTATAACAAATCGCCTTGTCGTGTCTTTGCTGGTGTAGCAGGCATTTTTCATTCAATGTTTGGCTCAAACGCATCAATTGCACTTGATAACCATCTTCCCTAATGGTTTCGTCCGCTTTGAGCAGCTTATAATAAACGCTTAGGGTTATCGAACAGTATCCACCTTACGTACACGATACAGTATCTAATGTTTCGTCTACAAGCTTTTTCGGTGAACCAAAACGTTCTTTATCTTCGACATCAAATTCATAAAATTTGAAGCGTCGAAGCTTCACTGCATATTGAATCGAGTATGGTGTCTCAACTAAACTCAACGTGCCTGAGCAGAATTTTTTTTTTAATAAAATAGTGCACGCACACACTCTTTTCTTAACAGGAAATCGAAGTTCAAGCATCCCCTCAGAAATTCGCTGTAGATGTGTTACCATCTCAAATTACATGCACGTCGTTCTGGTAACACCATCTATTGCGATTGACATTTCCAAGCTTTTAATTAAATCTAATTAAAATTCTCTGATTATCTATCTTATAAACGAATGAATAATGATAACCATTTGCACCAATCTATGTATATGCAACCTCGTTGCCAGCTGACAGTAGACCTTGCCTACCTTAAAACGGGTTTCTTTTAAACAAATTTACTAACACAACAGATCAACATTTTGAACAAGCTGCGAAATTACGAAATACCCACAGCTCCGAATGACGACTTTTGTAGAGACAGATACTTTTTTCAGGAACCCATTGAGGGGTTTCACAATTTTTATGATTCAGCTGGATCCGTTCCTCGAGTCCTTAAACCTTCAAGCTGAAAATATCGCATAATTTTATCCGCATTTTAATATTTTAAACAGATTGTAGATCCTACTAAGGAGGAGTTTGTAGGAGAAACTTGGAAATTGCGCTTATAAGAATTCGAGGGACTAGGGACTATTCATTACAGTTGACTGATGGTCCTGCATCAAAACAAGTAGGTAAACCATATATGGAACATATAGGAGTATATTAGCGTCTGCAATTTAAGGAAACGTATCTATTTCAGAGAAGTCGTGTCTCCTGAGGTAGTAACCTCCATCTCCGCAGCGTCAATATTCTACTCCAAAGAAAAAAGCAATCAACATCGTTCGGTAAAGCAAACTATTCGCTGAGATGGTCTTAAAAGGCTTATTTGAGTTCATTTATCCCAGTTATCAGATCAAAAACCCCACCAACCAACGTAGAGAGTTGGAAGATATCATATGTCATGTCATATGGACCTTATAGCCACATAAGCCGAGATCTTTATACACATTGTTGTGCAAAGTGGTTATAGAATGGCTAAATTCCTTTGATCCTCTCGAAATGAATAAATTTGAATTTTGAATTACATTCTCAGCTACAACGCCTCGTACTTAAAATTACCTTAACAAATTCTAATAGCTTAAGAAGATATAGGTGTCAGGTGAAGAACGTGCTGTAAGGAAAGATCGGAAGATCAGAAGTATGGGAAATGAGATGAAGACTAAATGAATTGTGTGCAGTAAAGCAGGTATATGAAAGCTGGGGAATGGAATGTGTGTGAAATGTTCTGCAAGCTTAAAATGTGAAGTGAAGTGAGTTTATGTTTTTAAGAAGAAATATACTCGTAAATGAGGGAGTCAAGTTCAACTTCCGCTGTTGGTCTGGATGGCGTGTGCTGTCAGCGTATACACAGAATTTTAACTATTTCGAAGTATTAACTGTTATTTGCGGTAATTTGGGCAAACACACGCAAATTTAGTGTCCCATAGAAGTAGAGTCAAACTCCGACTGTAGATGTTTCCGTTCTCTAACGGTAAAATTTTAACATGTTTTAAAATGCGTAATCCATGTCTGTATGAAAAGCGATGATTTGCTCTCGATCAGTGTCATTGTCAAGATGAAAAGAGGAAAGTCGTTGAGTGAATTCGAAAAATAACAAATAATTCAATTGTTGAA
Source organism: Merodon equestris (assembly GCA_958301585.1). Classification (NCBI taxonomy): domain Eukaryota; kingdom Metazoa; phylum Arthropoda; class Insecta; order Diptera; family Syrphidae; genus Merodon; species Merodon equestris. Next base: position 152,217,391 of record OY284413.1, on the reverse strand, counting down.
AAGTGGCAGCTAAATCCTTCCCAACACCTCATTCAAAATTAAGAAATTGGGGACTCTTTATAGTATGAAAAGGTCATCAGGTCGTCCGCCGGCATTAACCAATCCCCAGAAAAGGCGCATTTTAAGAGAATTGTCTAATTCCACAAACAGTGCTCGATGTGTTGCAGCATATTCTGGAATAGAAACCGCCAAGTCCACCGCTCACAGATTTGTAAAGTCGTCCGATCGGCTGAAATGGAAAAGAAGGAAGCCGCAACCACCTCTCACTATACAGCCTAAGACGATCAGATTGCACCGGGCTCAAAAGCACGTGACCTTTGACGAAAAATAGAGAAAAGTTGTCTGGAGCGATGAAAAAAAAGTTAAATTTAGATGGGCCAGGCGGATGGACACACTACTGCCATGATTTTAAAAACAGATGAAATTTCGTTCTCCAAACGGCAGCATGGAAGAGGTAGTGTAATAGTATGGGGCGCCTTTAGTTGGTATGAAACACCCCGCTTAGCAATTGGAAACCCTTATACGATTTCTCGAAGAGCTGGACCAAAATTTCATGGAATTTCAACAGGATAATGCTCCAATTCACGTGGCGGTTTCTTCTGATAGTTGGTTTTCCGACAGAGATATTTCAATTATGTCATGGCCAGCACGTTCGCCAGACTTGAACCCAATGGAAAACTTATGGGGCATATTAGCAAGACTGGTGTATGTTGGAGACAGAAATTTAGCAACGTTCTTGAGCTTATCAGCGATCTTCTTAAGCGCAATTATGGACAGTTGGCAAAAAATTAAAAAACAAGCAATTCAAAAATTAATAAGCTCAATGCCAAACAGGGTCTACGACACAATTTCCAAAGAGGGAGGGTTCATCGGACGTTAACTGTGCGCAAAATACAGATACAACAATTGGCACTATCATTTTGGGACTCACATTATTTCAGTAGATTGTGCAATGTACATTCATTTATATATTAACGATATCCTAATTTTTTCGTATTAACAGTCACCACAATGATACCTCAGTATAGATAGTTCAAAATATGCGGGCAATATAAAATGCCATCTCTTGTTGAATGACTTCTTATTGTATTACCCTGTTGATTAAACTGGGGTATTACTAGTTGAATCAAGCATTATCTTTGTATGTTCTGATTTTCACTTTACATAGCGTTATATCTTGTGTAGACTAGAACCGAAACTATTCCGTATAATCTATGTTTTAATTATTATTTTTCTTATACGAAAAGGGACCTATTCTTTATTCTTGCATCTGAATAGGTATTCCAAAAAGCATGTACTAGGCGATTTTGTCAGTATTCCGCTGAGCAAAACTGCGCGGAATATTATTTCGGTGACTAAGGTGTTACAGAATCCGTACCCCATATCGTCGGCTTCAGAAGTCACAGAGCTTCGCAGGTAAGCTGATGGTTTACACTTACAAAGAACTCCGTGATTTACATATATACGAGTATCTTCGACTATGGTGATTCCTCTGATTCGAATACTCCCGCGGCACCAATGGAATTGCGGAATAACTGAAGGATGCTTTAATTAAAGAAAGTTGAATGAAGTTCGCCCAAGAAAACAACTCGGCACTAAAGTACTTTTGATGGGCGGACGAAAGTTTGATCAACTTTCACACTCAGAATAAAAACAGTATATCTCTTTTTAATAACGACGATCTTTCATTAAACCTTAAAAGAAAAAAAATATTCGAAGAGAAATAAGACGCTCATAGCTTTTACAATTAATAATGCCCCTTTTCCCAGGCAAAAAAGTCCTAAGTATTGATTTTCATCACCTCCCAGCCTGCTATGACCTCCAAATAATGTTTTTCATTTGCAGGTATAGCAACTTGACGTCTTTACAAACAAGGGTAGATGAAATGAGATCATAGGTTGAAAATAAAAACCAAAAGAAATACGAGTAACAAATAAAACGCAACCCCACATGGCATCGAAGGGCGATGGAATATTTTTCACAATCCTCCACAAAAGTTATTGCAATCAAACGAGGAGAAGTGCAGACATCAATTCGATAGGATTTCATCCGTGGAACGACAAATGCATTATGGGACGCCAGTCAATGATGGTGAGATTTTATTTCATGTTTACGACTTATAATGTTATTGTTTCTGTTCTTGATTTGAGATTCATTCTTAGTGTCGTCCTTTTTATTATAAAAGATTTCTTCAGCCGTAAGGGTGTTTATCTTTTTCTGTAACTTAAATGGGGCATGAGTGCACATTCACGACACTTAATGCCTACGCTGGCTTGTAAATAAGTATTGAGGGAAACCTGGAAGTTACTCGTAAATGGTCTCATTTATCGCATTGGGGTTTTTGCGGGTTTCAAATAAATTTCACGTTCAAATTAAGATTGGTATGATGCGGTAGTTATATTCCCATATTTATGACCGAAAGTCTGTTAAATCGGTGTAATAAAATTTACTTTAAATTTTAATATTTATCCGTTGATTCTGATTTTATGATACGACTTTATGGCGCCATAATAAGAAGGACTCCAAAACACCTGTTCAAGATATTAAAATGTAATGAAGGTGATTGGTAGGGCAGTCAATAAATCGCCTTTACAGAAATCCTTTAATATTTCAAACATATAAAATAGGGAAAATAGGCTCTGACGTTGTTTACCGCCAAAAAGGGAGCGGATGCTGTTCCATAGGTGACCCTACAAAGTTGAAAGTGGCTGATGTCATCTGATAGTTTATTGCGCCAAACTATTCTTTGGAAGTCTCTATGCAACTTGTCGACCCAAATTTGCCGATACATCTTTACTACATCAGCAGTAAATATGTATATACTTGTGTTGTCGAAAACGGAGACAAACTCTAAGTAAGTCACATTGAATAGGCGGTCCTGCCAATAATCGGCTGTTGAGAGAATTACCTACTGAATCTTTTGCAGAACCATCGAAGACAACTCACAGTTTGGTTGACGAATCATCTGACTTCAAGACAGCGTGGTGGGGCAGGTAGAAGCACTGCCTGGGATTAACTGGAATTTCGGAAGGTGGAATTGGAACCATATGATCAAGATTTATGTATTCTTGCATGAATCTGGCGTACATTTCGTGGAAGTTGGAATCCTTTTGGAATTTACGTTCCATTGAAGTAAGGCGACTTACCGCATTGTTTAAAGAACCACCGAAACTAGTCGTGGGGATTGTGAATGGCAATTGTATTACATACCTTCCATCCGCTGCACGTGAAAATGTTTTCCGGAAGTTTGCTTCAGCTTCGTCTTCCAACGAACCGTCAGTTAATGGCGTCACCTCATCCAGCTCCCGAAACCTTTGCAGCAAAACGTCGACGTCTAAAGCGGAATGTAGCGCTGAAACTGAAATTTGCTGCTGTTGTTTCGTATCCAAAATCTGTCTTGATACTAACCATCCAAATGTTGTTTCCTGGGTAACTGGCAGGCGGTCCAAACCCAAAATTTGATTTCATATCAAAATACACCACAATTTGTCTGCTCCAAGTAACATGTCAATAGGGCCACTTGAGTTGAAATTGGGATCAGCGAGATCCAGGTTTTTAAGGTGCGACCAACCAGAGACATCAAACGATTGCGATGGAAGATTAGAGGTTTGCTTGCTAATAACAAAAGCATCAACCAACAAATGAGCTTTGTTAAACCGGGAGCGAAGATTAATAGATATATGTACATCCCCGAGTTTGGCCAGTATCCGTTGATGATAACCCTAGTTTATTGCGCGATACACTCGTACGGTTTAATGATTGGCACGACTCTAGCGCGCCGCATCTGGCTTCTAGGAAACTTATGAGCTCACCGAATGCACAATCATCTCGCAAAAAGACGTGAATAGGTTTTTTAAAGTAAAGTTTTTAAATGAAATAAAGTTTTTTTTTTTTTTAAGAAAAGAGTGCAGTTTAACCTTTCTAGAGATAAAAATTAATTTACGCTATTATCATTGAGTTGACTTTTTCCTTATATAGAAACTGCTTTCACCAACAAATTTAAGGGTAATTTTCCTTTTTAGAAAAATTAATTAGAGAAAAACATGAGCGCAGTCACAGTGACTAAAGAAATTAACGAGGCTTTTAGTTTGGGTACTGTAGTGAGAGAACTATTCGAAACTGGTTTATCAAGTTCAGTGAGGGAGATTTTTCCTCTAGAATTTGCTAAGCCCCTTTAGCAGATCTCATTAATAATGAAGAACTTGCAGCAGCTGTTGAAGAAAATCCAGCTACTACTGTTCTTAGCCTTGCTGCAAGGTTCAAAGTGTCTTTCCGCCATCGGGAAGGTAAAAAGCTAGAGCCATGATTGCTCAACGTCCTAACAGCGAATATGCTACGACGTTTGGAGGTTGCAATATCTTTGACCAATAGACACGGTATGGATCCTTTTATGCAACGGAACTTGCCGGCAGAATGGACAGACATCGGTGAGCCTCCCAGTGGACTTGGCAAGGCAGACTTACACCCCAAAAAGGCAATGGTGACAGTATGGTAAACGTGTGAGGGAGTTGCCTATTATTTCTTTCTTAAACGCGGAGAAACAATCACGTCCGAATCGTACTGTGGAGAAATCGACATAATGCACAACAAATTGTTCTAAAAACAGTCGTCACAGGTAAATAGAATAGACATGGTCCCATACTGCTTCATGACATCGCAAGACCATACGCCGCATAATCGACGTTCCTGAAGCTGGCGAAGTTGAAGTTTTGCCTCATCCGCCTTGCTCACCAGACCGACCGATTACCACCTTTTCCGAAGTTTGGCCAATCACCTCCAAAATAAGCAGTTCATAAACCCAGACGCCATAAAAATAGAACTTTAAGAACTTCTTAGCCCGAAAGGATAAGGACTTTTTCTAAAGAAGCATTTTTGCTTTGGTGGAACGTAGGGAAAATGTCACAGAGGTAAATGCAGAATATTTTTTGAATAAACTTTTTTTAGTTTTTTGAATAGCGTTGTTTAACCTTCCACATAAAAATCGGCAACTTCATATGTAATGACTAAATATCTGGGTTGTAATGGTAATGACCTCTTGTTGGGGCATTAAAAGGTTGTCTGAGGTGGGCATAAGTGTTGTCCAAAGAAGAAAATAACATGAATGACATAATGTTTGGATTTAGAGCAAATTATTAAACGATAGTCGTCAATTGACTATGTCGTTTCAGCTATGCCAAAACATTTTTAATGTTGTTCAAAATGCATAGATTATGCACAAAGTATCATAACATTTATAAAAGTCGGATCAGGGCTTTGTAGCATATTTTTGAAGCAACCTGCCGAATAATTACAGTTAAAGGCACAGGGCTTCTAAATTTTACCTCCCAAGCCATTACCCAGAACAACAAATTTGTCCTACCTTTTGTTTTTAAGTGCTCTTCAAAGTTGGTTAGATATACATACATTCAAAAGAAAATACCATGTGCTTTACATTTTCGCTCACAACATTAGGCTTCTAATAACAGAATTACTAATTAATAAATTACAAAGAACCCAGTAAGAAAAATTATATCCATACTGTGAGCACAGCAGACTTGTGGAAGCAACCTACACGCTGCCATAATTAGGTTATTTTTTTTCTCCAAGGGCGACATGAAACTAATTGTCCTGAAAGGCAAACAACGAGAGCAGAAAATCGATTTCAACACGAGGCAAGCAAGTGTATTACATCCGAGTTGCATACTTTCTAAAATTAATGGAACCAAAAGAACCCCAAAAGATGTAATAATGAAAATTGGACATTAGTCGTGGACATTAGTTGGTTCAGAGTCGGGCAGTATCAATATGGAAAACATTGCTTGGATGGTACGGATGGTGCTTGCATTGAACCTTGCAAAAACCGCAAAACATGCGAGCATATCAAGCACAACGATTGGGGGACGTTTGATATTCTTCGAATAACACAAGCACTTACGATTACATATTGACAATTCAGATAGTGGAAATGTGCGCAATATTGCATTTAATTCTCGATAGTTCCACGCCTAAAGGGGAAGAAACGAATTCGCCCATATCCAAAAGAACACGAAAAGAAATATTGCAACGCAAGGCAGCCGTCTTTAAATATTGTTTTCATAGAATTGATGTGCAACTGGGAGCAATAAAGAGGATGTGTAGTGACGATGTCAAACCCCAAGGGATTGAACCATTGAGAATGGAAATGAAAAAAAACCAAAATCAAGAGGCAAGGTAAGCCTTGAAGAACTGAATAGACCAGCATTGGAAGCAGTAAGGCAAGAACCCATAAAAAATAAGGTAACAACCTCTCAATAATGAAAGTCTGAAGCAGTTCTTAGATATGTAGGTGGTGTAATTGGATCACATTTTATTGACATTAATGATGGTGAGACGATTTTCAGTAATAGATTTTTCTATTTGAAATCCGTGCTATGAAAGTAGACAGAGCTAAATTCAATACAACTGGTGAAACAATGGTTCTGTTAGGTCCAATCCACACATATGGTGTCGGTGGGCTGATGGCATGATGCAGACGTATGTCACTTGCATGTTTAATTATGGGTAAACACAAACTAAATATGGGTAAGTACAAACGCGCACCACGCGGGTTACGTGGGAACGTGTCAACGAGTATGCACCGAAATTTTAGACAAATTATTCACACAGAACTGGTTACACTGCATCAGCAAAATATGTAGAACACAATAGAATAAGAGATAAGAGAAGTAGGAAATATTTGTAAGCTCGATCAAGTCAGTTGCAGTCAAACCGCAGGATCATTAAGTTATAATAAAAATTGTTTTGTCTAATTCATCTATTTGTTTGTAGTTTCCTTTTTCGCAAGAATTCCTTTTCTTTTTTTTTTTATTAAAAAGATCAAACGGGAAAATTTATACGTAAGTCGCGTGACTCCTATATGTATGTGGCACTCCAATATAAATTAACCTTAAAACATTATTTAACATTAAAATTAAGATTAACATAAAGAAGAAGTACAACTTGTTGCAATCTTTTGAAATTATAGACCCTCGGATTACAGCAATAGAACTGCAATACAATGAAAGCACAACCTGAAGAACCCAGTTAATAGTTAAAAGAAAGGACTAAGTAGCCTTCTCGATCTCTACCAGTTCTATCAATTATTTCAAACAGCGGGCTTGTCAGTACATTAAAAAAAAAACATCGATTACTGAAAAATTAAAGTGAGAAGAAATCAATCGATTCTCCCTCCTGACCCTGATCTGACGTTTTCGCGGAAGGTTCCGTCTGACATGAATTCTATGAGAAACAGTCAAAAAATACATTTCAAAATAGAAATTTTCAATTTGACCTAGAAATTACTATCCTCTACTACGCCTCAAGTTCAATAAAATAACGACTATTTGTACCTACAAATGAGGTAAATATTTGATGGATATTGTATACCATCACTAACCTTAGAGCTGGTATTTGCGTAAAAATGTTACATTTTCCTGTTGATTTAAAACGTAACCTCTCATTGAATTATCCTATACCCTTATAGCAGAGAACTAAATAAGACTTTATTGATATTTGAATTGGATTCGTGTGACATCTGCTTGGATATTATTCACATTGCGGTTGTCAAATAAATTTTGCGAGGTTAGGTTTGGTTGTGCTACTTGTATGCTACTAAGATATCATTTCCTTCGTAGCTTGGTATGGGTGAAAACCATCTCCCGCTCTTTATGAATTTCAAAAGATGTATTTTACTTACCTTATAATTTATGTCTTGAGTTTCTGCGAAGAATCTTCGGCCTAGAATGTTAAGCACTGACTCTTGAAAATCTAGACAGGAAAGAGTATATGTTGCATCGTCTCCCCTGTTTCTCTAATGCCAGGAGTTTTTTTTTTCGAGCTACAGGTAATAGGTGTTGCGGTAGTTGTAAGTAACAATGAGTTCGCTTATTGTGGTATTGGCTCAATTTCAGGGATGCCTTTGTCAAACCTCCCCTTTATGGATAACTCCGCTAGCAGCCCAACTTGGCCTATGTTAGCTGATGCACATCAGTGAATCAGGACAATATTTCAGGGCATCGTGTAGTACATTCTAGTAGACGGCTACTGTCGAAATTTAAGCCGGATCGGACTCGTAGTTTTGTTTTGACCGCGTTAGGAAGCGGGAGTGTCCGCGGATTTTAGAAAAATGGAAAAAGAGCAATATCGATCGGTTATTCGATTCTTGTTTTTGGAAGGGAAATCGCGCAGCGAAATCAAACAGCGTTTGGATGCTGTGTACGGTGACTCTTCTCCCTCGATGACGATCATCAAAAATTGGGTTAACGAGTTTCAACGTGGTCGCACGTCGGTTTTTGATGAGCCACGTCCAGGTGCCCCGAAAACGGCTACCACGGAGGATAACGTGACAAAAATTCACGATCTCGTATTAGCAGATCGCCGATTGAAGGTGCGCGAGATAGCTGAGACAGTAGGTATTTGAAAAGATGGCGTGGGTCATACCTGCATGAAATTTTGGGAAAGCTGTCGGCGCGATAGGTGCCGCGTTTTCTCACTCCGGACAACAAGCGCAAGAGATCACTTCAGAGCAGTGTTCGTTTCGTGACAGTCGACAAAACATGGATCCACTGGTACACACCAGAGACCAAGGAACAGTCGAAACAGTGGACTTCACCCGGCGAACGTGCTCCGAAGAAGTCGAAGACTGTCCCATCGGCCGGAAGGTGATGGCCACCGTTTTCTGGGATTCACAAGGTGTGATCCACATCGACTACCTGGAGAAGGGCAAAACGGTCACAGGGCTTGCCAAGTTATTGGGCCGATTCGACGCCGAATTGAGGAAAAAACGGCCCCCTTGGCGAAGAAAAAGTGCTCTTCCACCATGATAACGCACCGGCTCACGCCTCCGCCCTCGTCACGGCCAAATTGGTCGAATTGGGCTACGAACTGCTGCCCCATCCACCGTATTCTCCACATTTGGCCCCGTGCGACTTCTTTTTGTTTCCAAACTTGAAAAAGTCACTCGCCGGGCAGAAATTTCAGTCGAATGAGGAGGTCATCGCCGCCACGGAGGCCTACTATGCAGACCTGGAGAAAACGTATTTCTCAGACGGGTTAAAGAAGTTGTAGCATCGCTGGGTCAAGTGTATCGAGCTAAAAGGAGACTATATTGAAAAATAAACCGCCATTTCTCCAAAATTTTTGTTTTTCTTTTGGCTAAGTACTTATCGTCTAGTTGCTTTCTTCATATCCAGGATTTCTGATCGAAAACGCTACACGTCTCAAGGAGCGTTTACCATTTATGATTGTTCACCGCATCCAGAGCGACTCCCGGACCCACTTCTAATTTTACTCGATAGATCAAAGGGTGATCCCATATTCATTAATTATGACAATCGGAATGGATATTCTTAAATTGAAATCGTTGTAGAGGGACCATTACGCTGCCGGAGGCATATTCTATCTCAAAATAATTTATTGTTTTTATGATTACTGTGCGCCCATTTAAGGACGCTATTACAGAAAGGGTTCTCATAGTCTGAGAGTGGTTTTTGCGGCACCAGTCCAGGAGAAGAAGATCAAGTGTTATGTTCATTCCTGCTTTCGGCGAGCAACCGTCCAATATACTGGCATGTTATGACATATGTACATTACATACGTACAAGACGAATGAGGAATAGTTGCAATCCTCAATATTTGTCGCGGTTAATCTGTTGCAGGACTGAATCCTAGATTCATCAAAAAAGTTCCAATCGAAGGAAGAAATTGTATGTTGATTTGGACTCTTTATTCTAAATCAAGTGGATATTACTACTTGTGGGTTAGGCTGTAAAGGAAATGTAGGGTAGGGTACAAATGTAAAAAAAGGTTTTTAAGCCAAATACAATACGAAACAGGCAAATTATTCTGGGTTTTGTGACTGTCTGAATATATTTCGCTATATAAGCTTACAAGCTAATGCTAGGAGAGCCATAAAGGTCAAAGGTCTAAAAAATATGATTGAAATCACTTGGTTTAAAGATTTAAATAGGCTGATGCACCCGTATATTCCCATATAAAAAAAAAAAAACCTTCAATCCGTTCCTAGTTCTAGACTTGAGAAGAACGTTGTTTGTCATCACGTTGCTCGTGCCAATGTTTTTGAGTTAAAACACGAAAAATGATTTGTTCAGAAGTTGTATGTACGCATAATAAAGTGTTGGTAGCAAGGTGTGAGAGTCATGGTATTAGTAATGTTCGAAAGTTTGAAAAGTATTTGCACGTAACTGACTTCATTTTGATTTTGAACACAAAAATATGTATCTGAGCAAATAGAAAAGATTATCAAAAGGGTGCAAAAAATATGGCGACTTTTGTGTTAGTACACATGCCCCTAGTATATGATGGCTCCAACGTACTTGAAATGTTGGTACTTGGCAAGTCTACTCTGAGCAAAAAAAAAATTATAAATATTTAAAATGTATGTAGAAAATAAGAGCAGTACCGTCCTAAGAGATCAGCAGCGATAGAAGAGTAGTAACAGTAAGAGAGCAGTAAGGGTAAGAGAGCAGCAGCAGTGAAGGAGAGCAATCATCAACATCAACGGACCAGTTGTCGGCAACTTCTCTGTTTTTTGTTATACGCTAATATCTATTCGAAACTATTGTAATACTTACTATATTAAATACAACTTTACATGTATACAACCTCTTCACAGAAGAGAATATATTGATGGCCCTGGATGCTACAGCTCGTCAATCACGGGTGAAAACGTTGAAGCAGTGAAGAAAATTGTTATAGAGAATCGTCGAATCACTATCAGGATATTGCTGAGGATATTGGCATATCGGTTGGCTCGTGCCATGACATTTTTTCAGAAATTTTTGGCTTGAAACGTGTGTTATCGAAGTTTATTCAGAAATTGCAAAATTTTGACGAAAAGATCCGTCGCTCATGAGCTATTGAATGAAGTGAATATCGATCCAGGTTTATTGATTTGCTTGATAGATACATATTGTTATGCCTTGGCATTTATTACAAAAAAAAATGCATTGTCTTTCGCGCTACCGCAGGCTGGTATAATCCGGGTATTCGATTCCAGTGTTACCGTTGGTATTATCCGCGGACAATTAATTTAAGAAAGTAAAAAGAACGACAAAAATAATAAAAAGACAAATTCGATTTTGATATCTTTATTGCTCGACGAACGGAGTGCAAGTGATTATTCTAAAATATCTTAAATCTAACTTAACCCTACACTGCATACGCGGTAGTTTCCATACATTGCATACGCAGCAGTTCTATCGGCGTCGGTTCTCGCGTAACTGTGGGAATCGGCGTCGGTTCTCGCGTAACTGTGGGAATTGGCATTTTTCTTATGTTTGCAATTTGAGGTGCACTTTAAGTGTCTCGGTAACTTGAGGTTTATTCGGGGTACATCCGTAACACCTCCCTCCTTAAGAGAGTTTATGGGTATTTGACCCTTAAACTCGGTTCAGCTCGATGCATGATGATGGTTTCGGACGTCGTCGGGGATGCGCTTCTTATACTAGGTGTTTTACCATTCTGTTGTTTCTTGTTGCGGTTAAAACACTTATGAAAAATTGTAAATGTTGCTTTTCCCCCTGTGCTGCATCCACACTTCCAGGCGAGGAAGAATATTAATGCCAGTATGATTGTTCCGGTAACTCCAGTTAAGATCCCTCTTGTTTTTTCAGGTATTGGGTCTAAGGCATGTTCCCAAAAATGTTTTTGATTCTGGACGACTACAGCTAACTCGTTTAATTCTTCGACGTCTCTTACCTTTATTTTATTTAATATCTTAACTTCTTCTAATTTAACATTTATGCAACAACCTTCTAGGTTATCTGTAATAATTTTATCTTTTACAATAATAGATTTACCCTGACTTACTGTTCTTATGCTAGTTTCTAGAGTTTCGAAAACACAATTCTGTTCTAAAGTTAACATTCCAGTGTTCATTAATATTCCATCTTCCTTATTTTTACTACAGTTACAACGATATTTGGTTTCTTCCGTTACCACAAATATAAACATATTTTCTTTAATTTTATGAAACATTTCGATTTCCTGGTTCACAGTTTTCAAAATACAATTTGTCGCTTTATTTCTCAAGAAAATGTTAATTTCACAATTTTTGAAATCGAGGGTGCTCTTGAACAATTGTGTTTTACATATAAACATTTCATCTATTTCCTTACAATGTTCTAAATTTTTTCTTAAACTATAGTGCTCTTTATCTTTGCTTATTATAAAAAACTTATTCGTAACATCAATTAGAACAATTCCGTTTTTCACTAATTTTGGTATAGATATTATCTCATATAAATCAAAATTTTCTTGTCTTATAATAGGGATTAAAAGAAGTACAATAATGTCCTTATTCTTAATGTATGCTTTAATTTCAATTTCCTTCATAATCTTAGAATAATTTTCTATTACGGGTTCAAAAATAAGAGTATCATCAATGTTTAAGTTTTTTAATTCTTCCAGCAACTGCAAAGGTTCAATTATCCTGGGGTGAAGTACACCATTTTGAATAAACAATAAGCTATCTAGCACCTGTTCAATATCAATTTCCAATAATAAAATTTTGTGATTTATTTTACTGGTTATTTCATTAAAATATGAGTGTATTAAGCTATTTTCCTCAGTCGTTTTCCCTTCCATTTTTATTTGGTTTATTTCATTGACTAACTCATTAATCTTATTTGCTGTACTATTTTGAATGTTTGCTACATCAATTACCTGAGAGCTTAGCCTAGTCATTATTCTAACATTCTCTTCCATTCCATTTTTGATTCTCACTTCGTTGGACTTTAGAGTGCTAACGGCTTCTTCATAAAACGTTGCATCCTGATCGTCCATTGTTCCAAAAAGTGTTTTAAATCCTGAACCTACAATGTTCACAAGACCTCTACGTGACCTTGTTTTCCTACCCATTATATTATAGATTAAGTTAATTTTGTGCTGCAATTTTAGCAAATTATTTCTCGTTGTTCCTTGGTATTGTCTACAGTCGGCTAAGTGGTTTAAACATGCTTCGTCTAAAGTATTTACAGTGTTTTTAAGTATACTTAAACTTTCTCCTAATTCTGCTACATTCACTTTGTTAACTAACGTAAGTGTACTACTTATTTCCTTTACTTGCCCTTTAAAATTGAAGTATAATCCATTATTATCACCAAGCTTTGTTACTGCGACGTTTCCGCATCTTGCCGTGTTCCAGCTTGTAATTCTGAAAAGTAAGGTCTAATATTAGCCTTATTATATTTTAGCTTCTTATTACCAACTTTAGCTATGACGTAGTCCTTATTGACTTCTAAAATCTTATATGGTCCTTTAAATCTGGTTTCTAATTTTCCTTTTACAACATTCCTTACAAGAATTTGTTGTCCTACTTGATAAGCAGTTTGTTTCCCTACATTTTGATCGTATCTAACTTTGGATTTTTGTTTACATCTTAAAATCTTCTCTTTTGCTTTTATACTAATCTCTGCAAGAGTGGTGCTAAGTTGATCGAAATAGTCAAACATGGTTTTTTCGTTTAAATCTTCAATTTCACTTGGTTGGTTTGCGCGTTTACCGTATACTAGCTCGTATGGTGTATATCCAGTTGTGCCGTGTATTGTCGTATTATAACTAAAACTTGCAAAAGGCATTTTTTCGTTCCAGTTGGCCTCATCGCCTATTTCCCTACCTGTGGTTTTGAGATATTCAATTAACCTGCAGTGAACTCTTTCCACTGCTCCATTAGCTTGAGGGTATGCTAAACTTGTAGTTATATGTTTCATGTTAAAAATTTTGCATAACTCATTGAATAGTTCGTTACAAAACTCTTTACCATTGTCTGTTAAAATTATTTTGGGAAGTCCAAAATTTAAAATCCATTCGTTTGTAAATGCCTTTACGACGGCCTGCATTTCTTTTGATTTGAGGGGTATGAATTTAGTGAATTTCGAGAGATCATCCTGAATAGTAAGTCCGAATTTGTATCCTTCTTCTGTTTCCGTTAATGGCCCTATCAAATCCATGGAAATTTTTTCAAATGCCCTATCAGAAGTTGAAACCAATTTCATGGGGTTTCGGGTTGGTTTTCGAAGTACTTTTTCGTGTTGACAGTGTTCACAATTCTTCACATAATTTTCAACGTCTTTTTGCATACCTTTCCAAAAAAATTTATTCCTTATGCTTGCATACGTCGCCTTCTGGCCTCTATGCCCACCTAAGAGCCAATTATGATGTTCCGACATAACTCGTTTCCTTTCTTCTAAGTCAAGAATTTCTCTACGTGTTTCGTTAAATTCCTGAACTTCAAGTTCATTTTCTGCCGTATTTATCTCTTCACTACTAGTATTTTCATCAATATTTCCTGTGGCTGGAGCTAGTAAACCATCCTCCACCGCCATGCTTTTAATCATGTCGTCAATTATTTGGTCGACTTCTTCAATTGATTCCGCTTCTATATTTCTCTCAGTTTCCATCATCCTTACGTTCCTTGACAGTTCGTCCGCGACAACATTTTCGCAACCTTTCTTGTACCTAATCTCGTACTCAAATTCCTCCAGCTTCAATCTCCACCTAACTAATCTTGAACCTGGGTCCCTAACATTGAATAACCAAGTCAATGGTCGATGATCGGTTTGTACGATGAACTTCCTACCATATATGTATGGCCTAAACTGTTTGGTTGCCCAAACTATCGCTAAGCACTCCTTTTCCGTTGTGCTATAATTCCGTTCTGCTTTATTGAGCGTCCTACTCACAAATTGAATCGGGAGATCTCTTCCATTAATTTCCTGGCTAAGCACTGCTCCTATTCCGGTGTTTGATGCATCAGTTGTTATTAAAAAGGTCTTAGTGTAATCTGGGTACTGTAAGACAGGATAATTCGTAATTGCATTTTTTAACTTCTCAAAGGCTTCTTGCTGCTCAGTGCCCCAATGAAATTCTACGTCTTTCTTTAAAAGTTTATTTAACGGGTCTGCTATCTTGCTAAAATCTTGAACAAACTTCCTATAGTACCCTACCATTCCTAGGAAGGATTTAATTTCCTTCGCGTTAATCGGTGCCTGCATTTCGACTATACTTTTTATCTTATTCGGATCCGGCTTAACTCCGTTTTCAGTGATTACGTGTCCCAAGTATTGAACTTCTTTTCGCAGAAATTCACATTTATCTGGTTGCAGTTTTAGGTTTGCGACCCTTATTTGATTTAGAACCTCGAGTAGTTTCTGATTATGCTCTTGTAAACCCTGGCCATAGACAACAATATCGTCAAGATACACAAAGCACTTGATGCCTTGCAATCCAGACAGTACATTATTCATCAATCTTTGGAAACACGCCGGAGCGTTCCTTAGCCCAAATGGCATCCTCGTATATTCGAAGTGCCCATATGGCGTGCTGAACGCCGTTTTCTCAACATCTTTTTCATGCACGGGAATCTGGTGAAAACCTGAGGTCAGGTCAAGGGTTGTAAAATACCTTGCCTTCCCTAACTGATCGAGTATTTCATTGATGTTTGGTAGGGGATAGTTATCAGCTATCGTCAACTCGTTGAGTTTCTTTGGGACGATCCAAAGAGGAGAGCTCCATGGAGAACTACTGTTTTTAATGATACCGTCCTTTCTTAGTTTCTCTACTTGATTCCTGACTTCTTCATCATGTACTTTGGGGTACCGGTATGTTTTGGTGAACAATGGCTGAGCCCCTTCGATTGTTCGAATCTCATGTTTTATCGCGTTGGTACAGGTCAGTTTTTCGTCTTCAATACTGAATACGTCACTATATTCCTTAATTATGGCTAGTATACTTTCTTTTTCCTCCTTATTCATATGGTCGGTCCTGACATTCCCACAGACCTCGACCTCTCCAACAATTCTAACCTGGCTCAAGTCGAAAATACCCTCCGTAGTATTGACCACGGTAGCTACACAGACACCATCCTTGTTTTTAGTTAAGCATTCCGGAATGATTATGCCCTTTGATACTTCCTGTTTAGGAATTACGATGTCTTCATCTAGGCTTTCCCAATTGTCTATTCTAAGTAATCGCATTACTTCAGTCCTACCATTTAACACTTGCTCCTGACTTAAGTATTTTAAAGTAATTTCCTCATCTTTATTTTTTATTACTCCCTCTTTGTAATCGATAGAATAGCCTCCTTCTTTCAAAAAGCGACTGCCTAGTATTCCGTCGTAATCGCCTAGGAGATCATTTTCTATGACCTGAAATTCTACTGTGTTTGTTTTTAATTTCCCCTTATTGTTTGGAAATAGCTCTACTTCTTTGATCACCTTTCCTAAGGTCTCATGTGGCTTTCCGCCTAACCCTTTAAATTTAATTGTACTTTCTGAGTCCACTTCACGATGGAAAATGCACTTCGCAGAAATCATAGAGACCTCGGCTCCTGTATCGACAATTAATTTCCTAACATCCTCATTTATCAGCACGTTGACGTGAGGGCTTTCTGAGTTACACAGATCACTTAGTACTTTTCCTTCCTTGACATGTCTTATAACCTGTTCCGGCTTGAAATCCTTTTTGCCTGGTTTTGTATTGGATTTGGAATTTGAAATTTGTTCTTGAGGTCTTTGAGTATAACCTTCCTGTCGTTTGGGTAAACGGCAATTCTTAGCGATATGACCCATTTTCCCGCAATTAAAACATTTAAATCCTGCAATATTTATTTTGGCTAAGTTTTTATTTGTGTAATCCTTATTTATATTAGTTTTGAAAAGATTTAGTCTCTGTTCCTCCTCCTTAGCACAACGACTTGCCTCGGCTAAGTCCTTTGGCCTCTGGGTAACGACGTATGATGAAAGCCTTTCTAACAATCCATTAATGAAAACGGTAAGTGCTTCATTTCTAATATATTCGATTTGCCCTTGCTGATGTTCTTCCTTCACACCGTGTAATTTAGCCTGCATTAATCGCCTTTCAAGGGTCTCTACTCTCTGCGTATACAGCGAAACTGATTCGTTCCTACCCTGACGTATACTTATAAGCTCCCTATGCAATTGCAAACTACTATGGGGTTCCCTGAATACATTACTTAATTCTGCTTTCAATGTTTCCCAATCCTTTATGTCTTTATTCATAAGGATCGTGGTTGCATTGCCTCTAATTCGAGTCTTAATGAACTTGAATAGGATTCCTTTCTGAACTTGACTAGCCAACTCTATTGCGTCATTACACGCATCTATAAAGCTAAACACCTCTTCACTACTGCTATTAAAAACGGGAATGAAGGATGTTAAAACTGCTATTGGTACTTCAGCCATTGCTAAACGGTCTAGACTATTTTCGATTTCGTCGCTACTTTCCACGTTTTCGCTATCACTTCCACTAACTGACATATAAGCTCTTCTTGTAATCCACCTATGGAGAAAAATCTTATAATTCCCCTCGTTATTCTCTATCCACTCTAAACTTTTAAGCTTAATTTCACCTGAGGAAAACTGCACCTTATACATCTACTAATTGTTCTACTGAAGTATTCTCTTATTTTTGTCACCGTATTACACACAAAATATGTTAACTTAAATTAACTTACAATAATAGTAGAACTGCGGTGATCATCCTTCTTGATGTGGAACTTGGTCCTCGGCTATCTTCAACTTCACAGTCTGCACGGTTCTTGTTTTACACGATATGGAACTTGGTCCTTAGTTATTTGAAACTTCGCGATATATTTTAATTTTGACTGAACTCGCGTTGCGTCATGCGTTTCACTTTCTTTTTGTCTATTTTTTCTTTTTGCTTGTTTTCACTTTCTTTTGTTTATTTTTAGAGGATATCTCGGATCCCACCGCTGCCACCAAAAAATTAATGTTATGCCTTGGCATTTATTACAAAAAAAAAAATGCATTGTCTTTCGCGCTACCGCAGGCTGGTATAATCCGGGTATTCGATTCCAGTGTTACCGTTGGTATTATCCGCGGACAATTAATTTAAGAAAGTAAAAAGAACGACAAAAATAATAAAAAGACAAATTCGATTTTGATATCTTTATTGCTCGACGAACGGAGTGCAAGTGATTATTCTAAAATATCTTAAATCTAACTTAACCCTACACTGCATACGCGGTAGTTTCCATACATTGCATACGCAGCAGTTCTATCGGCGTCGGTTCTCGCGTAACTGTGGGAATCGGCGTCGGTTCTCGCGTAACTGTGGGAATTGGCATTTTTCTTATGTTTGCAATTTGAGGTGCACTTTAAGTGTCTCGGTAACTTGAGGTTTATTCGGGGTACATCCGTAACAATATATCTTATTTAAATAATTCATGGGTATTGCATTTAACCATTTGTTTATTCATTAGATTATCGTTGCATTAATACGTTTTCCTGTTCTTCTTTAATTTTCCTTTTCGAAAACATAGAACTTGAGGCCATTTACTTCGCACTTTACATCCCGTTCTGTAAAAAAAATTATCCTAGAAAAAATCCTTAAACCTGCACACTTACTATTAAGGGAACAAAACAAACGAAACTCAGTCGAAAGGTAATTATCTATAAGTAAATGTCTTTTATTGATTCCTAATTACTTATTTGGGAGCTAGTTCGTTCAATCGATTTTGGGTTGCTGAAACCAAAACCCAAGCATCCCAATGGAAGCAATCAGAAGAGCCAAGACACAGCCAGATGGGCTGTGCGTGCTTTAGTGTATAAATTCAAATTAAGATTTTCACTTTTAACGCACCGTTCGAAACACAACGAGTATTATATCGCAGTCATAAGTGCTTTAGTTTTAATTTAGCCAAATCGATCGATGCCGCGCTGTTCACACAAACTGGAAATCCCTCAAACCAAATTTAGATGAATTTAGCGTACAAATTTGGGTATATACTCTAACAAGGTCAGAAGAACTTGAAGGTTCGAACCTTCTTCGTCTGAACTGAACTCCATTTTCGACGAAAATCATCTTCAGCTATGAAGCTCAGTAACATGCCCATATGTGCTTCAGGAGACTCCATTGCATCCACATAAATTTGCCTTGTGGTGTGAATTTAATACCGGAGGTATGATTGGGTCGTATTTTTGCGTCGATGAATATGATCGTCATGTGATGAGTTACAAATCCAAATTCCCCCACACCCAAAGATAATATAATTTAATTCTGATGATGCAGGTCACACGTCGTACCGGTAATTCCAGGAATAGGTATAGGGTTGCACAGAAGAGTGTTGCAATCCATAGCCCGAATAAATACGCTCACTCAGCGTCCGGCGAACATCCGCGGATCGTGGCCATTCGTGGAATTACCTGTGTTCCCTTTTGCACCTGAATCATCAGAAAAGCAAACAATTGTAAGTAGCATAAGCTATCTGTTAAGTTATAATAGTCAGTTGGTTACATTAAGTCATCGGGTTCGGACATCATCTACTTGCTACTCTCATTATTATTTTTCAGTTGTTTCAGTCCTTTCTCTTTTTCAATAAAGAACATTTAAGAAAGTGAAGAAATTTTTTTTTTATGCATCTAACCTTTGATTAGTAAACTGTTATGGTCAATGGAGTTCGCCACAGCCTTACGTTTTTGGCCAGAAATGATATGTGGTACAAACAAGATGGTGATCTATTAGGTGTGCAACGAAGTTCTTGCTGTTTATCAAGAGATGGCTCCAGTAGTAAGTGCTGAACCAAGCTTAGACATATGGTAGACAAATCGCTTTGACACATTAGTAATGTTGTTTTTGCGTCATACACTTTGGTTGTGTGAAAAAGTCTGAGTTTGTGCCAAATAATCGTCATTTGCGGGAAGTGTTGCTTTTCTTCTTTCATTCGAAGTTTACAGAGTTTTCTCCAAAAAGTTTACAAAGATGCTGCTCTAAGTGAAAGCAACGTTCCGTCGCTTCAAAAACGGTGATTTCGATGTTGACGACCGTTCGCGTGAAGGAAAGCCAAAAACCTTCGAAGACTCTGAATTGGAGGCATTGCTCGATGAGGATCCATGCTAAACCCAAAAAGAGCTTGCTTCAGTATTAGGAGTTACCCGCCAAGCAATTTCCAAGCGATTGCATCCGTTGGTAATGATTCAAAAGAAAGGAACTTGGGTTACTTATGATTTGAAGCCAAGAGACGTTGAGCGTCGCTCAGTTCCGCTCCAGCGGCAAAAAAGCAAGGGTTTTCTTCATCGCATCGTTACGGGTGATAAAAAATTGATTCATTAGAGCAACCCAAAGAGAAAAAAAAATCATGGGGACAGCCCGGTCATGCTTCTAAGTCGTGGGCTCGTTCGAATATCCACGCTGCGAAGGTTATGCTGTGTATTTGGTGGGATCAGGGCGGTGTTATTTATTATGAGCTGTTGAAACCACACGAAACCATCACTGGGGAACGGTATCGAACTCAACTGATGCGATTGAACCGGGCACTGCGCGAAAAGCGGCCACAATACAAGCAGAGGCACGAAAAAGTGGTTCTACAGCATGACAACGCTCGGCCTCACGTTGCCAAACCCGTTAAAACCTACTTAGAAACGTTCAAATGGGAAGTCCTACACCACCCGCCATATACGCCGTTCGATGCCACATAGTCTGGCTGATCAGCAATTCCATTCATATGAAGACATCTCAAAATGCTTAATTCGTGGATAGCCTCAAAAAACGAACACTTCTACCTTGACAGTATGCGGGCTCTGCCAGAAAGATCGGAAAAAGTTATCGCCAGCGATGGGCAATACTTTTAATGATTCATTTGTAACCGTTTTTTCACAATAAAGTTGCATTTTCATAAAAAAACAGCTAGAACTTAGTTGCGCTCCTAATAACACAGCTGATCTAACAATAGATATGTATATTGAAGAGGAAGTTCGGTAAACGTCAAATCTCGAGAAATCATCAGGTCGAATGGCCACCACGCTCGTGCGATTCCTTTTCATAGGTTTACATTAAGTTGTTTGTGCCTGCCAACAAGCCAGCAACGTTAGAAGAGCTCAGGTACGAAATCGAACACGACATTGCAAATTTCCTGGTAAATATTTGCGGAGAAATTTCCTGTTAGAAATGTACTCACGGTGGTCGTATGAACAATGTGTCGATGCACATGTATGTCTTTATTGAAATATCCTATTTTTTTTGTCAATTTATACAGTAATATTTGCCAGTAGGGTAGTTGATTAACTGTGCGAGCATCAAGGATATTATTTTTCATATCAGTTAGCTTTTCAAAGATGGGGCTCGTGCATGATTATCAATATCTAAGCCTTAACAGAATATTAGGGAGAAACTTTTATAATAACTGACAAACCTGTGCCATAGTTTTCTTCAGTTTCTTAATTCATTTTTATTAATCTTATTCTATTCTTATTTGCTACAATACACAAAAAGGTTAAGTCTAGCCTAAAAATATCTTATATTTAATGTGTCTTACTTGTCCTCTGCGGGTACTAAGTCAATGATTTAAACCACGAATCTATTTACCGAATTAACCTATGCTCACAGTCTAGCTGATGACATATTTCTTTATTTTAGTCTTCTACCTTGTAGTAGCTAGGTACCTGTCCTACCTTGGAGTAGCGAAAACGTATGCAAAGGCTTTTATGTACGTCTGTCCGCCCGTATGTATATATCAAACCAAGCTTGCCCAGCAGCTATGAGTCTGGCTGTATTATAGGGTACATGATTCTGAGCTCATAGCGACCGGTTTTAAAACCCCAGCTTCTGTGGTTACTGAGATCCAGGTAAAAGTTTGCAAAATTCAAGGTAGCAGACCTGGAATTGTAGCTTAGCTCCTGGCGAGTTGATCCCATCTTATTTGTATCATACCCACACAAAAATCATAATGCAAACTTAATTTCATTTAAATTCAAATACCTACGTTGGACGTGCCAAAGTTACTCATAAACGGATGAACGTGCGCCAACTAGCTTAATCTTTGTCTAAAAATAGTTCCATATATATTCATATTCACTGCTGCAATTCTTCTTTTACCATGGAAGTGGTTTCACTAAAATCACTTTGAAGTTCTTTTCCTCGAATTTTAGTTTCCTTCATTTGCTTCAGATCATCTCAGTTGCAGTACAGCCTTTTAATCATTTATCGAACCATTAATGCTGCTGGGTTGAGAATATGAGAACTGTAGAATTCAAATCTCCTTTTCCGATCGGTTCCCATGGTAATGCATTGCACACTGCCTACAAGGCACTTTCTGCTCCAATGCTATGAGGAATTCAATATGTTGGGGAACATCACTGATTCAGTTCGAGTCGTCGTTCATTTGCGGTAGGCAGACCATCAAAACTACTCGTAAAGGCATTTCGCACTGACGTCTCTTTGTTCCGTAAGTAAAAAGAGAACTAATATTGAACCAGCATTTTAAAGACAATTTTACTTCCTTTAACTCCTAATCAAATTTGAAGAAATCTCGAAACTAATCCAACATTTATCTTTACAGTCAATTTTGATCATTTTCAAATACTCATAGTGATTGAAAAAGGCAGCTTCGGCAAGATAAGAACTCTTTTAGTCTTTCGAGTTCTCTTTTTAAGGTAAATCAAAGAAAAAGACAAAATAATTCAAATTACATATGTATATCTGAATTCCTTCCGAAACGCGGGCGGATTACGTTGTCAGCACTTTCTCAGTATAACCCAAACCACCATCCACCTTTCATTTTTCATTTTTTTACTCTGTACTTATTCGATAGGCATCCCCACAGCCTACGTATCAGCCACATTATACAAACATTAAAGCCACACCGGATGGAAGTGCTGATAGATAATTCGTTTATCAATAACCACAAGCCGAAAGCTTCCCTCGTGATCACCTTGATGAAATATTTTATTTCCCGCCTATCGGCAACTTTCTTTCCTCTGGCTGCCGAAGAAAATGAACAATATCTATGTTCTCAAAAATTTAGTATTCAACACCAACAGATTGAAGGAACGATGTATCTGGCTTTACTGAAGGTGTACCCGGTGTTCATAGCAAAAAAAATTTAAAGAAGATTAATCGATTCAAGGGAGATATGTTTTCGAAAAACTTGGCTTTTACTTTCGCACGTTTAGACATTTTTTTCGGTTTGAAAAGCTTAAAGTTTTAATGTGAATAATGGAGTTGAAGAGATTCTCTGTTAGAGGAAGTGATGGCTATAATCCCGGGCGCATGTATGAGATACGAGCATTAGGAGGTGTTGGAAAGTTGATGCCCGGAAATTCACTTATGTGTTTCCTTGCGAAATAGCCCTCTTATGACTTTACCGATTAGAGAGCCATAATCGTTTAATAACATTGTGGCATAAGCCTACATTAGTGGTAACATGCCTCACATTTTTGAATGGTGTATTTCATATCTCTTTTAAATCTGTAGAAAATCGTTTCTTCATTCATAATAATAATCGCATTAGGAATGTGGTGTGATATTACGATTTTGGGCATCTGACTTTCTAAGTTTCACTTTACCAAGCCCATCCATCAGGGTAACTTTGAACCACTCGTTCGAAAGATCATGAATCTGATTCAACAATAATGAGTTTCAAGGTCTGGAATCTCAGTAGTCAAGTCACTCAAACATACACTAAGTACACTTTTTTATTGGCTTGGTCGAAAACCTGCCAAAAGTAAGCCATGTAGTGACAGGATTTGTCGGTAAAAGACTATTTTTAAATAAAAGTCAAGGTAAAAAGCCTATTAGCTTGTGGCGTAATAGCCTATGGAGGACCAAAATCGAAACTCTCAATCATCATGAGATTCTCTAATTTGTATAGTTGAAAGGTACTTTGCCATCTACAAGCAACGAATTTTGAGAACATTTTTCTAGGCAAATATTTAAAAGGAAATTTTGTAAATGTTATATTGTATTGAGGAAACACCGTCGAAATAAAATCGACTACTTGTCTGTGCTAGATACTCACACCAGCGTCATTAGTCGATCACTGATTCATGCAGAGAGCTGCTATTTAATTAAACTACCTTCTCTTAATATAAATCACGTTTCAGTCCAGGAAGAACTTAGGACAACCAACAGATTTTCCTAGATAACACGACCTTTGACTTGCAAGTGACAAATTTTTTTTTATAATTGACGCGTGCACAAGGGGTTATGACTAACCTCACATGTCAAGAAGTCAAGACACAGCACAGGCCGAAGGTATAGATGGAGAAAGGGAAAGGAGGTACTGGTCCACATTGGTTTTAAATGTTTGTGGATTGGAATGAGTGTGAAAAATTGAGCTGGGAAAAGTATTCCACATTCGTGTGGTTCGGCTAAAAAACGAGTCTCTAAATTTGACTATGCCTCCGAAGACAGGCTTGAAGGTGAACTGACGAGCATTCCGGATGAGACGTGTATTGCGGTTAAGTTCTTGAAGGGGAGAAATGCAATTGGCTGGCTCACTTGAGCATTATCTGTTGAAATAACTATAAAACATAGAGAGAGAGAGAGAGAGGAGACAAAGGGAGCATCAGACCAGATATGAGCGTTGTACTCAAACTTGGGGCAGATGTAGGCGTTCTAAATTGAAGCCAGATCAGAGGGGTGAAATATTTCTTGCATCGTTTGACATTTCGCAGCGGTCTTCTCGACCTCGAATATGTGGTCATTCCAACTAAGAGTTTAATATTATGACAAGGATGGAAAGTCTTTGGATTTCATCGGTACAACCGCCACTCAAGAGTAATTGATGGTTGGCTTGAGTGACAGTAGACAGCATTATGTTTTGGAAGCATTAAATTCCACCCTATTTAATTATGCTGTCAATGTCGGAATGTAATATGCTTAACATACGCTGCCGTTCCAGTTCTACAGCCGAAAAGCAGGAACCTGAGGAGTATTGTCATCAATAAGGGAGTGTAATGGATTAGAAATAGCAGTTACGAGATCATTTATAAAAATGAGAAAGAGTGTCGGTGACAGAAGCGAGCTCTCTGGAACACCAGCGTTTATTTGGTGAATATCAGAATTGATACCGTTCAAAACTACTTGAAATGAACGGCCCGAAAGGTAATTTCTAATCATTAGAAGAAGAGACTCATCGATACCATAAGCACGCATTTTCGACAAAAGAGCCTGATGCCAAATTCTGTCAAATGCTTCTGAAATATCGAGCGCAACAATATTGCTTTCGCCGAAATGGTGTAAAGATTGGTTCCACTTTTCAGTTAGATATGCCATCAAAGTGGACCAGTGGACCTGTTTCTGCGGAAATCGCACTGTGATCATTAAGAAGTTTCCGCGATTCAAGATATTTCATAAGTTGACGATTTATCAGCTTTTAAACGATCTTAGAAAAAAGAGAGATTAGCGCTATGGGTCGAAAAGAGGTGGGAGACGAAAACTCGCCCTTTTTAGGGACGGGCTGGATAAATGCTGTTTTCCATCTACTCGGACAAAGACCAGAAGGTAAGAAAAGATTAAAGAGCTTACGCAATGGTTTTGCCAGCGTGGGAGAACACCTCTTCTGAAGTATTGGAGGAATACCATCAGGGCCAGCGGACTTGTGTACGTTGATATCCTTAAATAGTTGGTTGAACTAGTTTTTCATCTACTCAAGTATTCGTGTCTTCCCTACTGGGCTAAAGATAATTTTTGAAATCGAAAATTGTTTATGACCAAGCTGTGATAACTATCGCTTATATCGAGGTATTGAGACCGTAGTGCCGCTATACATTCCATATAATTGTGGTTTGAAATCCTTCTTAATTTTTTTGCGAATATAAACGGAACCGAAGATCGCACTCAAAATGTGTGATCTTTATGAACAGATCAATTAGTTCTAACAATATTAGGGGATCTTCTTCCAGCCTCGGACATATGACAAAATCTCATAAAGGTATTCGTAATTCTTTTCCAACTCAGAATTTTCTTAAACTGTTAGGTTCTTCAAATATGGGCCACTATCAAAAAGAAAAACAATAAACGACATTTATCAAAAAAATTGATAATCGGTATTATGAACGTCAATCGTCAATTTATGACTGATAACCATTTTTTCGGTTTTTTGGTTTCCTATGAATGATTTATTTCCCTCTTGTGGGATAGGGGTTCGAATAAGCCCTCGTCTCGGACTGTCAGTCGTAAGAGGCGACTAAATTCCTCATGGATCTTTGCCCCGTGAAAAAAAAAATAGGAGAAGTAAGCGCAGAGTTGATAATTCTGCACTACCCACATTCACATCAGTACACCAACAGTGCAGCATCAAAAATCGTTGATCCAGCCTGGTGTTAAATTTGGTTTTCCTTGGGTAAAAAATTCCGGAGGTAAACTAGTTCCACGATCGGGTCTCCAGGTGGGAACTATCCAAGGGAGAGCATCCACGAAGTGCACGAAAATTAAAAATAGGTTCATGGAACATACCAAGCTTGTACAGATCGGGTGAAAATAGTGGGAAATAACGCGACATCAAACCCTAAGAAAGGAAGTCAGCCATCTCCTTCGGGATAAAAAAGGATAACGGCAAAGAAAAAGTTTGCTAAGAATCAGGTGCGGCTAAACGCGGTACGGAAGGTATACCAGGCTAGATCAGGATTTATCCGCAGCGATAATGGGGAGCTCGTTTCGGACAATGAAAGTTGTAGCCCAATAAAGGGGGTATTTCGATAGATTGCTGAATGTACATGGAAAGCTAGTAGTAGTGGACAACTGCTATCCGGATAGCAGACTTTTAAGGAAGAAAAAGAAGCAATCCATCGGCTTAAGGCCGCAGGAATCGTACCAATACCAACGGAATTAGTATAATATGCAATTAACAGAGAAGTCACATGGGTTCACCACAATTACATGGAATAATGAAACCACCCCCGAGAAGTGAAAAAAACTAGATTATTTCCGTATTTAAACAAGATCGTATCAGCTCTCTGGGAGCCAAGCTACAATTCCAGGTACTCTACATTGAATTTTGTAAACTTTTACCTGGATCTGAGGAACCACAGTAGCTAGGGTTCTAAAACCAGTCGCTATAAGCTCAGAATCATTTACTCTTAACGCAGCCAAGTTTCAGACTCTTAGCTACTCGGCGAGTTTGGTTTTATATACGGACGGACGGACAGACGGACAGACAAGAAAGTTTTTGCATAAGTCTTTCCTACCCCAGCTTTGCAAAGTAGAAGACTGAAAAGCGTATGACTCTATAAAGCAATAGAGAATATATCATGTCCTCGTAAAGCTGGAAAATTTGGTGAAACTAATAATAATGTCTAAAGGGAAATAAAGGACAAGTTAAAGTAGGAGATATTTTATTGGAAACATTCGAGATACGTGAAGGACTACAGAAGATGCTTCGTCACCTGTATATGTATAGGTATTCGCATCCTAGCTTCAATAAGACGCTGTTAGTTGTTAGCTGTTGCGAAACTGTCTGTTGCCTATTATAATGTTGACCTCAGTGAACTATACAATGTCCCCTTTTCGAAACTATAATGCGGTCACAACACTTTTTCAATGCGTCTCAAATTTTAAGCGCCAAGTTCTCTTGCTTGCCAAGTACATTTTTTATGTATCCAGCCCGTACCATCACTATATTTTTAGGCGAAATTTGCGTTATTTGGTAATATGTATAGCTCTAGGCTGACAATTTGAAGGACAAAATTTTTATTAAATCTTTGCGGTGATTGTCTGGGAGATTTGTAAACGTGTGGGGCTCCATTAATGTTTCTATCCTTTAGATTTTCACAAAACATGCTTCAAGGACCTTAAGGAGGTTTGAATGGCCTTGGTTTTGCTAGATTTGTCATTTGGATACATTTTAGGCGCTTGCTGTTAACAGGAACATTTTCATCAATACAGACAAATAATTTTTAAGGATTTCATACTTCCAAATCGTGGAAACGACAAACTCGTGTTATCGCCAGAGATCCAGTACAATGCTTTCATGAAAAAGTAAACAACATGTCAATTTCCTCTCTAAGTCGGCAAACTCCATTGCAAATACTGACCGCTTTTCAGTACAAATGTGACAAAGGATGCACTCGTATGCTCATTTCCGAACTGTCACTTTCATATTTCTTTCTCCTGCGACTACATATTTCTTCCGTGCATGGCTCTCTCAGCTCTTAGAGATACACACCAAAAGCTGATGTGGTAGTGACAGGATGAGTTCTCAATTTTATTTTAGTTGTGCGACTCCCGTCATTTAATAGTTTTTGTACAGATAACTCCTGATGCGGTTAACCATCGGAATGGTTAGTTAACGAGTTCCATTCCAGCAGACTAGAACTTTAATTAAATACAAAAATAAGTTCGACCTTTTGGTGAAGTGAAGGAAGTAACTTTATCCGCGTATACTCAAAGTAACACAACAAGTTACACTTTACGTTATGGTGCACAGTCACGAGAGATCCAACGTGTAGGCAAAGAGCCAAACCTATTGTGTTCGTTTATGATAAGCGAATTGTAATTATCGCATCAAGTCACAAAATGAACATTAACCCAGTTTATGGTTGGCACCAGAATAGCCATTGTTGTAGTGCATTTCCAAGAATAGAGAAGCGTCTATTATGCTTCACTCTCGCGCTTTGTTTTTGGCTTTTACGAAGGCATGCTCGTAAACCCTTTGTTTCGGAATTTATTTGTAAATAAGGAAAATCAGAGCGAACAAATATCTTGGGGGTGGAAAATGCAAAGCAGAAAATTAGAGTTGTGCACTTGCTATACACTTTTTGAATAATGAAAAACAATAGGATCTCTATAGAGATACTGCTGCTTATGCCAGCGATAAATATGGATTTCGATTTTGGAATGTTTATTTGTTTACTTTGAATTTTTTTTTTAAATTTATTCTTTATTGCTCTATTTTTCTATATTTACAATTTACCACACCTTTGGTTCCCATTTTGAAATTACTTCATACTTTCAGGGCTTTGTAGTATGCTTTGATGTGGTTAATAAAAAAATAGAAATAATCTACAAAACTCTGTTTTCGTTTTTCTTCGAATTAAATTTAAGTCCACCGGTTTGCTTCATATTCGATATGCATTGACTGTCAAAAAACTTTTCAACGCCAGCTATAATATGTTTCCATGTTGAAATAAACCCTCTACTCTTCCAGGGCTTAAATCATGATATTGCAACAAATCAACAAGATGAGGTGGTTGCAAAGTTTCCCACTAACACCTCTGGGGACGTTTTTCAACTCAAAAGAAATAAACGCGTATTTTGCACTTTTACTTTTTGGCAAACGTGAACAGAAACGTTAAAGTGCAAGTTACTCTCGAGAATATACTATGTAAACTCAAAAGAGCACTTCAAAATTTGAAAGTTACCTCAGGGATGCATGGTATACCATTCACATTTAGTGAGTCTCTGTAGGAGGATTTCTAAGTGGAAAAGTGTGATAGAGAAAGTTGGCTTTGTTTGTTTCGACAATGACTGATAAGAATAACGTCAAAACAAAAATACTGGCTTAGGAACTCTTTTCGTAAGGCGTTAATTTTAATTTTTTTTTCCTGATACAAAGTATTAAAATACGAGTATTGACGGCAGAAATAAAAACCATGTAGAACAAATCCAAATCTCTACATTGTTGATACCGCATCAAATATAAATATTTAAAACTTATGCAACATAAAAGTATTCTGTAGTAATGCAACCATAAATTTAGCTTGGCGTAGAAGAAAACCGAAGGCAATTTTAAGAACCATTTATTATAGACCAATCTTCCGTCTTAATTAACAGAAGAAGACTGACTTACGAATTTGTTTGAATCAGTTTTATTACTACGACTCACAACTTTTTTTTAATGTTTTAGTTAAAGCAAGTTATAAAGAACATGCCACTTAAAAATGAAATTCACATCGGAAAAACAACACGATATCTTCATAAGAATGGAAATGCTGCTCAACCAGTCCATTTGTCGTTGGACGAATCAATTGATCGGAAGGGGTTTTTCTAGCAAGTTTCCACTGATTTTGAAACATGTGGCGGAAGATTGTCATGTAGCCAAATCACCTCATCGCCGCGGTCTGTTTGTAAAGCGGACGTATTCATTGCTCAGCTAAGACGCATCAATAACAATCGATAGCGATGTCCCAAGATGGATCAGTTCGGATGGGCATTTCTTAATGAATTGTACCCATCAAAAACAGAGCAGAACTTTCGAACCTTCGTTATGTGCCTTTGCCAGCAATGCTTATGCATGGTCGCTCTTATCCCACTATTTTTTACAATACGTACAGTATCCGTTTCGTTTCGTCAGCTATCCATGCTACGATGCAAAAAACCTTTCGTTTTCAGTTCACTTGAGAAAAAACGCCGTTGGTTTCAAACATTTTAAAACTGTTGTGTTGTTTTTGAAATGAATTTGCAAACTCAGCTACCCTGTGATATGAAATCGCATAAAATAAGGCATCCACTTCTTCGTTTTCAGACTTTTTCGCTGCGTTAGAGCGTTTCTTATCTTCACCAATAAAATCATTATTTTTGAATCGTCGGAATCAATCTCTGTATATCGTTTTGGACAGAGCATGCTCACCTTAAGTCTCAACAAGAACTATGTATGCTTCCGCTGTAAAGTTTATCAATGTAGATATTTTTCCAATTTGAATTACATGCACGAAATTCTAATAACGTCTTCTGTTGAAAAACAGGGAGAACTTATTCAAGTTCCCAATAGCTAATTAATCATCGGCAAGGTCCTTCTTAAATAGTAGCATAATTTGGAGTTAATCTCAACAAACA
Organism: Merodon equestris; assembly: GCA_958301585.1. Taxonomy (NCBI): domain Eukaryota; kingdom Metazoa; phylum Arthropoda; class Insecta; order Diptera; family Syrphidae; genus Merodon; species Merodon equestris. The sequence goes on along the minus strand of OY284413.1, from coordinate 152,186,842 downwards.
AGTCTGACATCCTAGAATGATGGTCTAGTTGTTTCCAATGCCACACACCAACTTGTGTCCGCCGTCTTAGTTGCGGAAACTGTAGAGATCATTCGCTCAACATGGTCCAAAATCTGAATCTCCTATCTCTCTGTGAGTGTGATATTCATCCCGTTTTTGATGCAGGTACTTTGTTTAAGCTTCTCTATTTTGCCAAACAGTTTTTAGCCGCTGCACCACACTTGTATGAGTCTATTACGCTTATTCACAAATCCAATCAGACGTTCAGAAAGGTCAGTAGCCAGAATTGAAGAGACATACTCGTACATATCTTCGGATGGATCGGAATGGCGCAGCAATAGCTGACGTCTGTCGAAATGGATCAACCTGATTAATAGTTCATTATTCAGGGATCCGACAAGTCCGTTTTTATACAATATATTAAAATATGGCAGTTGCCTGCTAATAATTAAGAGTTTGCACCAAGAGCCTGGATCCTTTTCGGACGTGGTATTATACTTATACAGGCTGTGTTTGTCCTATAGTCGCTCAATGCCGTTTTCCTTATCGGAGCTGACATTGAAATCGCACAATTTTGAGGTCATAGCTGGTGTTTTTTTCTAAGAGCCTATCTACATATGTATGTATATCTAAGGGAAATCTCGTTTGTTGCGATGGTTGATACACTTTACAATTAGTCTAAGTCTTTTTTTAGTCTTAAGACTTTTGCCTTATGTCCGACTCGGCTTTATGACGTAGCAGTCCATAGTCCACTCAATGCGCTTCTTGAGGTAATGCCTAATTTACAGTCTGTTGCCTTCGCAAGTTATTCGGCTGTAAATGGTAAATTAGGGGACCTGGTAACCTCAATCTAATAAACGTGTATCAGAGCCTCAGTCTTGAATTCATCCATATTTGAGGTTTTCTGCAAGCTTTTGGTGAAAACTCTAAGCTCAAATGAGACTGGGACTATTTAAGGTCTAGGCTCACGGGAGCACTTAATTGGCACGGTGCCATTAATTCCTTCGTCATATTTAACCTTCCTACGGTCCTTGGGTCATTTTGGGAAAGAAATGAAGTTTTCTCTAAGACTAAGAACTTGATGTTTCTTGACTTTTTCTAAGTCTTGCACTGAATTTAATTAGCATAAAATTATATAAAAAATATTTTGAACTTTGCGACGTACAAACTTCTTTACGTCTAAGGGCCTCAGGTTTGATTCTACGTATGAATCGAACGTTATTTGCAGTTTGCTTTTATTTCTAATTAGTGAGTTTTGGTTGTGTGGTTGCAGCGCTGTTTGATAAATTTGCTCCTATACGTGAGTTGTTGAATCAGTGAGTTGAGATATTACCAAAACTTTACAATCCATCTGAAAATGTGGCAATAGATAAAAAGTAAGTAGCTTTCAGAGGAAGGTGTCCTTTTCGGCAGTACATGCAATCAAAACTGGCGAAGTACGGAATCAAGTTTTGGGTTATTTGGAATATTCAAGCTTATACTGGCAATGAATTTGGAAGTACTAGAGAAAAAATCAAGGTATACGTGTTGTTCTTGATTTGATTATGGGGCTAAATGGGCACAATCTCACTACCTATAACTTTTTCACGTCTAATCAATTAACACAAAGATTATTGGAGAAGGGAGACCAATCTTTTAATTTAAATTAGCATTTATCGAAGATGCTACCCTCGTGTCTTACATCCTGAAAAAAAATAAATCTCTTAAATTACTAAGTACTCTACATCATGACTAAAATGTTAGTGATCGCCTGAATAAAAAACCACAGATAATCCTGGACTACAACAAATGTAAAGGAGGTGAAAACATATTGGACAAAGCAGTAAGTGACTGCACTTCCAAAAGAATGACAAAACGTTAGCCTCAAGTGGTATTCAATACTTTTTTCTTATTCAAATCCGCTAACCGTGGCAGAAGTAGGCAAACCTGATGAACGCGTTGGGTTTCAACGGATTCTTTTTGCCTGGGCTTAAAAAGTAAAAAGCATCTAATATTATAATTCATTTTTACAAATTTACAATTCGTTTCGCAATCGTTTGCGATATCAGCCATTATTACCCCTTAGTAGAACTCTCGCCTATCCGTTTAATACTTAAGAACAGAGTTGGAGATGGGATCCAATCCATTTAAACGTAGAAATTATTTAAGTCTACATACTCCTTCCAGTCTTAATTTAGAATTCTTCGCAAACATTCAGAATCACATTGGCGTATCTGTCACACTTCCATACACTCAAGAAACGCATATTTCTCAATCGGAGTGATTAACCACCATTCTTTTTATTTCTAACCTCTGACGCAAAAAGAGGGGTGTTATACGTTTTAAGTTTGACGTGTCTGTTTGGCTGTGTGTCTCTCTGTGGCATCGTAGCTCCTGAACGAATGGACCGATTTTGATGATTTTTTTTTTGTATGAAAGCTACCGTGATCGAGATTGTTCTTAGCTACAACTTATGAAGATATGTTCAGGCGTTTCAAGGTTATTACAAGGTTATTATTATTTTTGTTAGCTGTGGTAGGGATCTTACTAGAGTTGGGTAGTTCAGGACATGTATAGTTCCAGGAACTATGTCTTCAGTTGGAAACATTTCCGATCGTTCCTCAAACTGAACGAGAACATGTCCATAGTTCCATTCAACCTAGAAATTCATCAATAGCGGCGTTCATATTATACAACCCAGCCGAACATCCGAACGACGCGGTCGTAGGACTATGTTGAAGAACAACGTAATCACAGAGAAAACGAAAAGAAAGATATATGCAATCGAACATGTCTTATACTACGTAGTAGCCAACCAAAAACAAAATGTGAATAAATATCGTATACATACTAGTGTTGTTTTTTATAGAGGTATAGAACTTTGAAATGGAATAAAACAAAGATGATTTTTTTAAATTGACATGAAATTGACTTTATTCGAAAGATAATCTTCTAACATTATAATTTAAAAATAATTTCTGGCATATGACCGCCCAAAACAAGATTGCCGTTGATCCCAATTTTCATAAGCGAATTTTGTTTAGCGATGAAGCTCACTTTTGGTTGAATGGATACGTCAATAAACAAAACTGCCGTATTTAGAGTGATGATAATTCTCAATTGTATGTTGAGGCACCGTTACATCCACAAAAACTGACTGTTTGGTGTGCTTTATGAGTTGGTCCGTACTTCTTTTTAAAAGATGCTGGCCAGAACGTTACAGTCAACGGTGACCGCTATAGAGCCATGATTACTGACTGTTTCGTTCATCAATTGAATAACCATGATGTGCAGGAGCTGTGGTTTCAACAAGATGGCGCAACATGTCACACAGCTCGTGCCACACTTGATTTATTGAAGGAAACGTTTGGTAAGCGCATAATTTAACGTTACGGCCTCCAAGATCGTGCGATTTAACGCCGCTTGACTATTTTCTGTGGGGATATGTGAAGTCGCTAGTCTACACCGATAAACCCGAAACGATTGACCACTTGGAGGACAACATTCGCCGCGTTATTGCTGATATACGGCCACAAATGTTGGAAAAAATCATTGAAAATTGGGCCTTCAGATTAGACTACGTCCGAGCCAGCGGTAGCGGTCATATGCCAGAAGTTATATCTAAATTATAATGTTAGAAGATTATCTTTCGAATAAAGTTAATTTCATGTCAATTTAAAAAATCATCTTTGTTTTATTCCATTTCAAAGTTCTATAACTCTATAAAAAACAACCTTTACCTCAAATGAGATAGGACAATGTATCACTTCACTCCCTCAAATGAGTATCTCATACAAACTCAATAAAAATGCGTGTCCTACCCGTGTATACATACATGTATACATACATACATTGATTTAGCGATAAGCTCGAACAGTTTATGCAAACTCACGCACTGGAACTGGAATGGCAGAAGAGTGATCAAACAATAATGCCCGCAATCATACTCGTATCGGATCGGATCTCTCTTATCATACGAGTACTAATAGTTCCCATAGTTCCGACAGTTCCGATGTAGTTCCGAGGAAATAGTTCCAGGAACTAGTTCTCGGAACTAGTTCCGACTGGGAAAGGAAACGTTCCATGTTACTATCGGGGTTGGAACTATTTTGCGGAACTCTAGATCTTAGACACAATGGGTACTTACGTTATTTTCAAACATATCTGCGACCTTACATTTGAAACACCCATGTATGCTGGTACTACTGAGCTGGTACTCTGATGATGGAACTCGAAGGTAGGAGACGATTGCCTATTATCATAGTAAACCTATTAAATATGGGCTCACTATATTCGTCTTAACTAGTTCTGTTTATAGTTAAAGTGCTGTACTTGCTTTAAAAACAATGAGTTTGTTCCGGAATCGCGATATTAATAACAAAAATAGCTTTATTGTAAAAGACTAGACACAGTTCCGTCGTAGATTACATTTTTGACATACATGTGTAATATAACGGGAATAAGTCATGCTGAATATGGTAAATTATTAGGGCTAGGATTTTCATGCACTTAAAAACGCAAAATATGCGCTTAAAATATGGTCTTAAAAATGGAAAATATGCACTTTAAATATGCACTTAAAACCATTGCGAAGTCACCTTTAACGACGTGGTATATAACGACCAGTCGCTTTTAACGACCAATTTTCCCCCTCGTGATTGGTTTTTGCATAAGTAATCTTTCTATTTTTGAAAAGTCAAATAAAACGACCGTGGGCTGTAGCGAACAGTTAAACTGTACGACTGTAATTTAGTCATTTTTATAATGAATAACAAAAAAACATGTTATCTAGTTTTTTTTGGAAAATTCAGTCTTTTTATTTTAAGAACTAGGTGTGCAACTAAGTTCTCGCTGTTTATCAAGACATGGTTCTAATAGTAAGGAAGGGTTTCCTTCTTCGCATCGTTACGGGTGATGAAAAATGGATTTATTACAGAAACCCAAAGAAAAAAAATCATTGGGACAGCCCGGTCATACTTCTATGTCGTCGGCTCGGCCGAATATTCGCGATGCGAAGGTTATGCTGTCTATTTGATGGATCAGGGCGGTGTTATTTATTATGAGCTGTTGAAACCAAACGAAACCATCACTGGGGAACGGTATCGAACTCAATTGATGCGATTGAGCCGAGCACTGAGCTAAAAGTGGCAACAATACGAGCAGAGGCATGAAAAAGCATGGCAACTCTCGGCCTCACTTTGCCAAACCCATTAAGACCTACTTAGAAACGCTCAAATGGAAAGTCCTACCCCGGCCGCCATATTCCCCAGATATTGCGCCGTCCAATTATCACTTGGTCCTTTCGATGACACATGGTCTGGCTGATCAGCAGTTCCATTCATATGAAGACATCTAAAAATGGCTTGATTCGTGGGCAGCCTCAAAAAAACCAACATGACGGTATGCGAGCTCTGCCAGAAAGATGGGAAAAAGTTATTGCTAGCGATGGGCAATATTTTGAATGATTCATTTGTAACCTTTTTTTTCACAATAAAGTTGCATTTTCATAAAAAAAACAGCGAGAACTTAGTTGCGCTCCTAATAAAAAACAGTTATTACAAATTATTTTTTTATTAATTAATAGCTTTATTTCAGGCAAAAGTATTTACATAGATGTAGGATTGACATAATTTGGTTGACACATTTGACTGAAATAGTAAAGATACATTCAATTGTAAAATAACAAGTGGTGAATGTATTTATCTGAACACTATACCAGAAACTGTTGATGGGGACCATATTAAGTAACAAAAATTTACAAAAATAAGTGTTCGTGCAAATAAGGTATGCATAACAAAAGATAAAGTAAACAGGCAAGTAAAAAGATAAGTTAAAATAAAATATAAAGTATAAATTATAAAATGAAGGAGATCATCTAAACAAAGTATTATAATTAGATTAAATATGCAACATTTTTTCAATCTCAGAATAGCTGAGAGACTGGAGCCATTCCACTCTTTCGCATCGTAAATTAATAGGAAGTGAATTGAATAACCGAGGTGCAGTAACACAGAAAAAACATGAAAAGTGACATTTCTTTATTATTGATACAGACGCAAAATTTCTAGTATTGATACGCAAGTTATAGTTATCGTCAAACCTGACTGCATAATAACCAGCATTTTTAAAGAATATTTTTAACACTTTGTAACAATAAGGATGTCTAAGCGGTAGAATTCTAAGGTTTTTAAACAGATCAAAGCTAGGTCTACATCGATTTACTTTGCAAATTATTCTTACAGCAGGTTTTTGCTTAAGTATTAAAGGTTTAATATTAGAAAAGTATGCACCACCCCAACAAGATAGCCCATATTGCAATTTAGATTTTAAAAGACCATTATAAACCAGTTTCAAAACAGATTGATTACAAAAGAGACTAAGGTTTTAATATTAAATTAAATAAATAAAAAGATTGAAAAAAAACATAAAGATCTTCATTTGAAAAATTAAATATTAAAAATTATATATTAAATAAAGTATTGTAGTATTACTTTAAGATTTAACTTAGGTTTTCAAAATGAAAAAAAGAATATAAGAAATTGAATGGTGCGTTTGCATTTTTACGGTTTTTGTTTTTTTTTTAATTTTGACTTAATTCTTCCGAAATATGCACAAAATATGCATTTGTTATTAAAAATATGCAAGAATATGCAAAATATGCATTTATAGTAAAATATGCAAAAATATGCACTAACGATTGGATGCCAATTTAAAGGAAAATTCATGAATCGGAAAGATAACTTATCCTAGTGCTTCTAATGTCTCTCAAAAAAAATATGTACATAAATGCATTGAAATCCTACCCCTATAAATTATATATGGGTTTGTATGCGGTAGAGTGTTACGAAAAATGTAATTAAAGTAGTTACTCGTAGCTATCGGAATTGGGGCGAGTAATTTAAAAAGAATGAAATAAAAATAAAACTAAAATTTTTAAGTAACCCCCGCCAAAAAAAAACTCCAAAAAGTAAAAAAATTATTTTTTTTCTATCGGCCTTTTGACTTCGGTCCCTCGACGCGGCGACATCATCTTAAAAATATTAATAGGTTCTTTTAATGAAGTCAAAAGGCCGAGAGAAAAAAAAATATTTTTTTTACTTTTTGGAGTTTTTTTTGTCGGGGGTTACTTAAAATTTTTAATTTTATTTTTATTAAACTCCTGTCTACCAAGTTGTTAGACATGACTGAGTAGCAATCGCCATTTAAGCATCGTTTGAAATATGTCTCCACACTTCTCCATCGCCCAAAAGCCTCAAAGCCTTTCTTGGAAAAAAATTCCGGTCACAATTCACTGCGTCGACAACAGCTATAAGAAAAAATGCCATAAATCTTGAGAGAGTCCTTTATGCCTTTATCCACTCCCAAACAAAATTAAAAATTCATTTAAATGATTTTCACATTCTTATGGATTGTAAATGCTCATACACAAAATTCCTGACTACCGACACCGAAGGGTGTGAATTTCACAATCTCTTGAGAAGCTTCCCTCAAACTCTAAAGAAGTAGGCTTCTGCCGTCTATGACGACATTTCCTTTCTTCGTCTCATCCTAACGTCACCGAGTTTCAACCAAGTAATATAAAATAAATCGTTTTTCTTCCTCTCCGGAACAATAGGTGTGCGTCGTGCAGAAACGTGATACTGGTATCCTGTATGCAAGGCGCGTTATCAAGGAGGTTGAACTTCTTTCGTCCCTGGAACATTAATTTCTTGTCAATGTATGGTTTTCTTTTCAAGGTAAGTTGAATATGGTATATCCGTCCGTCGAACGTGAAACATGTCCTTAGTAGTTCCTTCCCGAATCGTGTCAATGCCGAGGGGTAAAATCGCTGAGCTATGAGTATAATTATTCTCTGTCCTTCTTTGTATTCGTTTTCTCGGTGCTCTATGGTTTTTGAGAGTTAAACAAACAATCTGCCTATTGCCTTTACAGACGAAGAGGACTTGTTCATGGTGTGTGACTTGCTCACCGAGGAAGATACAATCTACAGCAAAGGTAAGTTGTTCTGTTATTTGCCAACTTCTGTCATTAAAACGATGTTTTTTGGACAAAAAATTCTTTTCGCACTCCGTTGTTCCTGTTTTGGTTTTTGTTCTCCTCGAGTCTAATTTCTCCGTCATACATAATTAGATATTAGCATTAGATGACGTTCGCGGGACGAGGGATAGACGGAAGGAAGTTTAATACATGTGCTCGGGATTTAACGCCAAAGTGTCAAAGTTCCTCGTAATTTTTGAAAAGAAAAACCCAGAAAATTTTGAACAAAATGTTAAAATGTCGTCCGAGTTTTAACAAGGATATAATTATACAGAAATTAGTGAAAGTTGCATGACGTCGTTTCATGGGGTTATAGTCGCGGAATAGAAAGGGCGATATGCATTGGGGAACGAGGTATTAAAATATTATAAGTTCAAAAAGACATTTGTATTTTTATTTGGTATAAAAATATTACAAGTTCAAAGATACATTTGTATTTTTATTTGCAGTTAGCTTGGTTGTTCTTTCTGTATGCACGTCTCGGAGGCTTGGTTTTCTAAACTTTCATTACATGTCACAAAACAAACGGTTTAATGCTTGCAACTTCCTTTGAAACGAATTACAAATTATTTGGAACTTCTTAGTGTGCCGACACCTTGCGTTAATTTTCTTATAAATTGTAAGACAATGTCTAAAATAGACGGGTAAATAGTCTCATGACCTGCATATATGTCCCATAACTGACTTGGCAATTTACCTTATAAATCCTATTTGCACAAATCAGTGAATCAAAATAATGAAAAGGGAATTGTACCAAAAATAGATACCTAATAAAAAACCGAAGCCAGAAGTACAAATTACAGAACCATTTGAAATGATGGTAGTGGTTGGCATTTATTTTGTTATGTCTTATAACCTAGTACCTTAAATGCGAATCACAGAATCCTAGTTTGTGCAATTCAGCTATTCAAAAGGCAATTGGTCGCGATAGATTTCATATGAACTTGGTGAAATTATATTTAAATTATCCTGAAAAACCTTGGGGACCCAGCAAAACATATTATATTGAAGAAATTGTTTTTTGTTTCAAGTACACCTTCAAAAGATATCGCTATGATTTGGTGTGCGAGCCAATTGATGAAGCAATGGCGAAATCTAAAGGTCGATCCACATTGAACGTGGCATCAAAATAGGGGTACAGAGCGACTCAAATACTAGGTACGTAGTACGTACATATACAGGGTGTCCCACGAGCAGTGTGCCAAAAAGCTAGAGCGTGTAGGTCTAGTCAAGACAAGAAAAAAATCGTAAGGGAGGGGGGGTCTATTCCCCCCCGTTTAGCCGGGAGGGGCAATTTTCTAAAAAAATTACTTAATTTGGAAAAAAAATTATTAAAAATCAACAGTTACAGCCACAATGCCGTGATATACTTTTTTGTAAAGCCAGAAACCTCTTCTTTCATCTGGTTTTTAAATGAAGCTGTTTTAACGAACAATTTTTGAGAAATTAATTTTCAAACTCAAAATTTTGAAAAAAAATTGGAAAAAAAAAAGTTTCGAACTACTTTTTTCAAAAATTGTATGTAATTAAGTACTAATTTTTTTTCCAAAATTCAATTCCCTTATTAGTTCTTAGTTAAAACAGAAAACCGGATGTAAAAATGTCTTGTAGTTTTTGAGAAATTAAAAAAAAACCAGAACCACTTTTTTCTAAGAAAAACCTTTTTTTGGTTTCAACCCGGCTGGACTTGTAGGCAAATTGATGTATGAAAGATTGACCTCTTTTTTATTATTTTTTAAATTGGGAGTTTTATTATAAAAAATTTTCAATATGATCCCCATTTTTTAGAAGGCAAAGATTATATCTCCTTCTAATGTCTGCACATAAGTCCATGCTTGACAAATTTTCCTGCAAATTGACTCCAGCGACTTCAATACGTTCTCTCAGTTGTTCCAAAGATACTATTTCCACTTCGTAAACATAATTCTTCATGAATCCCCACACATAAAAATCTAGAGGAGTTAAATCTGGTGATCTAGGTGGCCATTCCGTGGGGCCCTTTCTTCCGATCCAACGGCCACTAAAATGATCATCCAGCCAGTTTCTAACCCGTAAGCTGTAGTGTGCTGGTGCTCCATCTTACTGGTAGATAAAATTATCTGCTATCGCCAAAGGAACGTTGTCCATCAAATTAATAACGGCATTCAAAAACCGGGACCCGATAACAGTTTGTCCAACAATACCAAGCCAAACATTACAGCTAAAGCGGTGTTGTGATTTATTTTGTTTTTTGTTGTGTGGATTGGTGGTACTCCAATGATGCTGCACTCCGTTCTCTCGTAGACGGTGGATTCTTGAAAACATGCTACGACTGGGACACCTCCGATTGGGATATCTTTCTGCGTAGAGTCATTCGGCTTCACGATCTCGACCATTAGCTAAACCGTAGCAGAAGTGCATGTCCGTTAATTCTTCTTGAGAGTATGAGTTTGACATCGTAATGTGTTGATGAGTTAACATCCAATTTGGAAATGGTTTTTTTTTATTAAAAATGCGATACCTTTTATTTACATTTGGGTTGCAAATATTTTATTTTTCAATAAAGAAAAATTGTGGTTTTATTGTCTTAAGGACCTACCGGGTAGAACCCATCGGCGGCGGGCGGACGCAGACGAAATTGGCAGGTCAGTTTTCAGGCGTTATCAACGAAAAAAAGGATTAATCCAGGGTTATTCTAATACTGTGTAATACTAATATTGTATTCTCATAAAACTCCGAATTTTTTTAAAAATAATAAAAAAGAGGTCAATGTTTCATACATTAATTTGCCTACAAGTCCAGCCGCGTTAAAACCAAAAAAAAAGATTTTTCTTAGAAAAAAATGTTTCGGGTTTTTTTTTAATTTCTCGAAAACTACAAAACATTTTTGCATCCGGTTTTCTGTTTTTAACTAAAAACTAATAAGAGAATTGAATTTTGGACAAAAAATTAGTACTTAATCACATACAATTTTGAAAAAAAATAGTTCGAAATTTTTTTTTTCATTTTTTTTCAAAATTTTGAGTTTGAAAATTAATTTCTCAAAAACTATTCCTTAAAACAGCTTTGTTTAAAAACAAGATGAAAGAAGAGGTTTCTGCCTTTACAAAAAAGTATATCACGGCATTGTGGATGTAACTGTTGATTTTTAATAATTTTTTTTCCAAATTAAGTCAATTTTTTAGAAAATTGCCCCTCCCGGCTAAACGGAGGGGAATAGACCCCCCTCTCCCATACGATTTTTTTCTTGTCTTGACCAGACCTACACGCTCTAGCTTTTTGGCACACTGCTCGTGGGACACCCTGTATGATTTCCCTGTGTATTCGGGAGAAGAGTCTGATGAAGTAGAGGGTACGCTTGCAGAAAGTTCTCAAACGTCTCAATTCCTCAGGCAGTTATCTGTTAAGGTCTTTTTTTTCTAAACTGTTGACATGGCTCAGACTCTCAAATATGGACTAGTGGGCGGTCGAGGGTCGAAAATTGGAAAGAGGCCAATACATATTCAAATATAACGACATTTTTGCCATTATCCAATGGTAGGATACTAAAGACGTAATTTTGATTAGCAATTGCTATACCGATGCTGTTATCATTGTAACAAGAAGGAAAAAGAAGGGAGATAGCACCGATGTCCCATGTCCAGAAGCCATTGAATTTTATAATAAATACGTGAGTGATGTGGATTTTTCTACTAATGATAGCTGTATGCTTATATATATTATTTTCAAAGAAACGAAGAGCGAGAAAATTGCTTTGATTGACTTTTTGGTAGCACTAGCCCCACAACTTATAGCATAGGAAAAGAAAAGGCGGATGTAAAAAGAAATATGAAATCTGGAAGACCAAAATAACAATGACTGGTGTCGAGGAACATTTACCTATTGAGGGCGATACACGCCGCCGATGCCGCAATTGTGCTAATACAAAAAAGGAAACTCGCACGAAAACTATTTGCGTATCGTGCAACATTCCATTATGTAAAGCGTGCTTTGCTAATTACCACATGTAACTTTTATAAAAGTAAAATAGATGTACGTAATGTAATATGTATTTTTTATAAAATAAACATTATTTGAATCAACATTTCGTTTCGGCATATTTAGTTACTGGTGGGGCTTATCTGTCCCAATAGTAATAACTGATATGATACACCCTGTCCCAGGGTATTTTTCTGAACAAGGATATCTTATCACCAAACTTGCAATTTCTCATAATATTGTTTTTATAACGATAACAAATCAATCACTATTTCATTAACGTCTCTGAAAAATAAATCCGGACTCCCCCCTCCCACGAATCTGAAGAATTGGTTGAGTAGTGTCTGACAACAGCTTTCTCTGATGGAAAATAGGCTAAAGAATGTGAACTTGGGTCTCGGTTTCTTTTTTGTCATAATTTGAAAGTCACTTTGGTCCATGGGAATACAAAATAAAATGTTTAAATGTCAGCGTGAAACGGTTATTGCCGCAGCTTTAACCAAGTAAATGAGCAATTTAATTTGGGCATTTAAGCACATATTTTCTTATCAAATACGAGTATATTAGTTATATCTCATAACACAAAACCCAATATAATATGATTCATACTACATTACATATTCACTAAGAAGTTGCGACATCAAAAGAAAGCCAGCATTGCAAGAAAACGAAACAAACAAACAAAACATAACTGGAAACTGTTACAACGTCCGCCCAAAAGTAACAAACATAAACAATAACATAAACAAACGGAGCAATAAACTCTGACGAACAAAGAATAGGCAACAGAATACACAAAGTGACATTTAAGCACTTTATACCGAGTGCCGATCACATACGGAACTTAGTACAAAATATACGAAATTACTTAAGCATAAAATATCAAATATGGGCCGATGTCCAGACAAAGGCACTGCCAGTGTGTTCCCGAACTTCTAAACGCGAGTATTTATTTGTATTCCTTAAACTAGTTGCAATAAAAATAAACGTCTAAAAACTTCAAAAAAGTCTTCTCATTTATTACTTATATTCTCATCCAATAAGGGATGTTATTTGAAATCAATAGAGAAGAACACCACATGATCATGAAAGGGAAGAAGGAAAAATACATATGACCTAAATATCTGCCTAAGATCTACCTAAAAACAGTTATTCTGATGATACAATTGTTTATTACGTGTTCGCATACTTCTTTGGCAGCGAATATATAAAAAGATGTTCCCATCCCTTTTCATATTAGCTCTGTGTCCTTAGAGCAATACTTCGGAATCGAGTGTCAATTTCAGATTTTTGAGGAATATTGCTTACAACATATCTTCCCTTCGTGTGTGGTAGACAAACTCGGGGAATGGATAGTATGCTAATTTTAACCCGAACGTAAAGCGGACTTATGGTATTATAGTAACATACCTAATAGGTCAACGGTAACCTATCTTATGGGTGTATATTGGTGGTACCTTCTCTTTCGCTGTACTCGTACGTTTTAACTGTTGGATTTCGGCAATTTTGATTGCAACAGTTTCTGCAGTAGTTGTTGTGGTTGCACTTGTTTTTGTAATTGCAGTTGTGCCTTTACCACGTAAGCCATTTACTAGCTCTGTAGCGGAGTTTGTTTTTGTTTTTCCGTGTTCTTGTTCAGTTCTAATAGCACGCAGTTTTGCCCGCCAAACATGGTGCTGACATCTGAGGCCGAATTCATCAGAGGGTTAACAGAGTTATAATGACGGTGTAACTACCCTCCCTACCGTCAGAGTGGCAGGAACAATTTAATTGATGTTGTTGCTGTACTATTTGTGGTGTTGATGACGGATTTTTTCTAAATTCTCAAACTGAGTCGAGGGGGAAGGTCGAAAGACAAATTGGGTTTCAGATCAACCCATTTTAGACTTTTACTCCGATTGGCTTAAAACTTTAAAAAAATATTTTTGAGATATCAGCTGGATTTGGAATTGATTTGGTCGCGCGAATTATGATAATATTTCCCTCAGGAGCGTAAAAAAAATACAACTTTATTCTTTAAGCTTCAGATTATTATTGACAGACTACAATTTTCATTCTTACATCAAACCTACGCTTTGCGAAGGTGATCCCAAGAAATTGAATGCTCACAGTCGCCGGAAGTTCGCCAGACGCTGACACTTCAATTATTTAGGTCACCTGTGCAATTACATTGCTTATCTAAAATATGACGTTTGCACTTTCCCATGGGTGAGTGCATCCGATCGCTGCTGTCGGTTGATGACCTGTACATGTTGTTGTTGTAGTTGCGGGTGTTGACTTTGTATATGATGTTGTTGTAGGTCGTGTGTTTGTAACTCGCGTTACTCCATTGGGTGATATCCATTTAGCCTTGTGTATACTCTTGCTTGAATGCTGTAATTTTTACGATCATATTTTTTGAGCTGGCCGAAGTTATTGCTCTTAGACCATTATCTTGTGATGAGACATGGAGACTTTCTGCTTATTGTTGACCTACATGCCGCTTGTTTTCCTATTTTCGCGCTGAAGTCACCGAATACGATTTTCACATCGAAGAAGGAGAAAATGTAAAATATGTAATTGTTTCATAAAACGTGTCCTTTACATCTTCTGTAGGACAGTGTACGTTCGGAAGTACATAGTTATAGCGCGATGTCGAATTTTGGCCATCGACAAAATTTTGTTTCTGATAATGAATCCTGTTCCAAGAATGCGGGTATCTCTACTGGCACAAACGAAACTAAGTATATCCGTTCTTTGAAAGTCGAACTTCTTTTACCGCTGCAATGTCCTGTTTATAAAGGGTCCGCCAAATATTTTTTTTTTTTTTTGAAAATGCTATAAAAAAAACTACTGAATATTTTCTCAAATTTCTTTTTTTATTTGAAAGTACAATCCTTCCGGTTAATAATGGAAAATAATTTCATTCAAATGGCTGCCTCGGCTGGCCATGCAGCAGCCTACACGATCGGTCCAATTTTTAAGCACATTATCGATTGTGTGCAGCTGTATTTCACCAATGGCTTCACGAATATTGTCCTTTAAAGCGCCAATTGTCTCTGGCTTGTCGGCGTAATACTTATCTTTGACGGCACCCCACAAATAATAGTCCAACGGTGTCAAATCGCAGCTCCGAGGTGGCCAAACGACATCAGCTCTGCGGCTGATAATGCGATCTTCAAAAACAGGGCGCAAAACATCGAGTGTAGCTTCGGCTGTGTGGCACGTAGCGCCGTCCTGTTGAAACCAAATGTTGCCAATATCCTCCTCTTCAATTTTTGTGAACAAAAATTCGTTCAACATGGCCCGACAACGATCGCCATTGACTGTAACGGCCACTCCTTGCTCATTTTCGAAGAAAAATGGCCCAATTATGCCTCTGGACCAAAATCCGCACCAAACAGTGGCTCGTTTTGGGTGCACCGGCTTTTCAATGTATGCGTGCGGGTTTTCTGTGCCCCAAATGCGACAATTTTGCTTGTTTACATACCCGCCAAGATCAAAATGAGCTTCATCTGAAAAGATGATTTTTTTGGCAAAATCGGCATCTTCTGTAAGTCGATCGCAGGCCCACTTAGCGAAGCGAAAACGCATTGGAAGGTCAGTTGGCTTCAACTCCTTAACCAATTGGACTTTGTATGGCGTCATACCAAGGTCTTTATGCAAAATTCGTCTCAATGATGTCTCCGAAATGTTCAATTGTTGAGAACGACGGTGAATTGATGTTGATGGCGCTTCACGCACACTTTCTGCCGCAGCAGCAATATTCTCGGGTGTACGCACTGTTTTTGGCTTTTCACGCTTTGGTTTATCGATGAGGATGCCAGTTTCTTTCACTTTTTTCACAAGATAACGAACATACGGAGCTGACGGTGCTTCTCTTCTTCCAAAATCCGTACGCAATTTTCGCACACATTCTGCAATATTACCATGATTTTCAAAGTAATGTCGCAATATTTGCCAGCGTTGTTCAAGCGTATACACAACCATATGTATTCGTTCAGCGGAAGGATAAAACTAATTATCTGTCAAATCAGACATGAGCTAAGTGTTACCATTCACGAAATAAGCACTACTTGAAAAAAAAAACGTTAGATGGCGGACCCTTTACTTACTAATTTCATTGCGTGCTGTTTGGAAGGCTCCCAGTCTGTAAAAGCTATGTAAGTTCTACGAGCCTATCCTTCATTTTTGTGATTTTCTTTTCATGGAAGCTCTCGCTTAGATGGTTGTCATTCGAAGATCCACTCGGTAAACTAGTTAACCTCTGGAATATTTTACCCAAGAAAGGTCAGCCATATTTAATAGCTAGGTGGATCAACTATTTTTGATATTGTTTCGAGTATATTGTGTAGGGATATTAATGTGGGCAATGCAAAGTCATCAGTTCTCCGCCTACCTCTGCCATTTTTTTCATTGGGCAGAAATCCAGGAATTTAGTCGCCTCTTAGGACTAACACTCCGAGAGGATATTTTCTAAACCATATTCCGCAAAGGGCCCAATCAATTTCTATATATTTTTATATTATACATATGTATATATTTCTTCATTTCCAAATGTGAATAACCTTATAACCACTACATTCTGATAGATTTCCACTTGAAAATAGGCCACAGAATTGGGTTTCTAGATCATTTTACATATATCTATTTCCTTTACCCTAGATAAATTACTAACATATTTTGCCTCAGAGAATTTGAATGTTAACGTCTTCGACCCAAGTCGTCCAACTAAAAGAGTCATTTTGAATTTCACGCTTTTGTTAAACTGTCGATACTCAACTACTTTTACGATGATCTTTGGTTAGAAAGAACTAGGATGATGTCATACTAACAATGTCTCAGATAGATTAATGATATGTAGTCTCTAAGCTGTGTTTGTCTGAAATGGTCAGTGGAAAATATAATGTGTACATAACGAAACAATCAAAGAAGATAGGCCTATCCGCAATCTCTTTGCACTTCATTTTGCTTATACAGTATTTTTCAATTGGGTTGATGACTTGTGGCAGCTACATATTGTTTTGATGACAGCTGTTAAATCTGTTGTGTATTATTCAGTTGCTGATGCCAAATCTTCATGCCAAATAACTCATAAAACATAAAATGCTGTTCAACATGTCCAAATGATAAAATTTTGTTATCGAAGTGAGAATTCGTTAGTGCAACATGTGTTGCTCCCATTTTACGGTAGACGTGGTGGCCTTTCATAGTCACTTTTCAACTTTTGGTGGCCAAATTTGAGACGACTGGTTTGGTAATCAATCAGCCAACATTCGTACGTCAAAGGAACGCAAGATCGGCGGAGAGCATCGGCGCGGTTCGTGAAAGTGTACAGCAGAACCCAAGGCAGTCGTCGTGCACAAGAACTTGGCCTTTTTCAGACTTCAACTTGACGAATTTTGCTTCGGAATTTGTACCTACACCCGTACAAAACAACTGACTCAGGAGCTCAAAGTTCATGACCATAGACAACACCATTTGTTCCGTGTCATTATATTACTTTTTTTTTTTAAAGGATCCTTGTGCGAGCTTTTCATTGATTAAATTACTTTGTGTAAAATAGGCGTTATAAGCGACGAATAGAATGATTTTTTTTCACTGCTGGTTTTTTCTTTTACGTGACAAGGTCCAGCTCGCGGGATTTCAAAAAATAGAGACCTCAATTATGCACCGAGTTCGTGCAATTCAATACCATTCAACATTTTGCTTCGAAATTAGTCTACGTCATTGCTCCATCCACGATTTATGCACTAATAGAAAACATCAGAGCTGTTCCATCTCCTAACATAATGCATTGTTGGCGCAATTCAATCAGAAATCCCGAGGATCGTACTCATAGTTTCTATCTGACAATATTTGAAACATCCAGTGGAATAAACAGTCTATAATACATTTCCAGAAATGCCGGTTTTATTGGAATCCCCAAATATTGTCGATGACTGCAGTCTCGTTTGCCCTGTGCATTCTTCTAAATTAATACAGCAAAATCCTTTTGTTCAATATTTGTTTTCGCATATTGACTTATTTTGTAAAAAAAAATACTAAAAATACAGAAAAAAGGGTATACGACAGGAGCAATAACCAAATGTTCAAAAACAAAAGGTAACAATAACGTTTTGCCTTCGCTGTGTTTGCTGCATGCATTGCAAACGAACTGTCAACATTAGGTACATTAACAATGTCAATTGAATTATGAAATTTAGGCTGTTCAAGAATGTTAATTCGTCGACTTAAATTGTTTGTTTTTACTTTCTAGTTCATTAGTTTTAATCAAGTATATTTCGTTCACTTGTTTTAGGTCTTTAATTTCATTATAAATCATTTTCAATGTTATGTTGACGTTTAGTTTTTCTTTCTCTATTTAATTTGCATGGGGGAGCGGGAGAGGCATATAATCTACGTAAAGAGAGTTCCTCCGCGAAGTAGTACACTGAGAGCACCTCCAGATTTTGCGATGTTTTTCATAAGCTCGAGATCAGCGACTAACCCATTTACACACTTTGTGTGAAACAGTTTTTTACATTCATTACACTCAACTTTTATATCACAACTTTCTACTTTTTTTTCACAGAGGCAAAACATTTTGTTGTCTCTTTTTTTTGTTTTGACCGAATTCACTTGGCAAAGGCGTTAATAAATGGCTTTTCACTACGCTAATGGATATTTCCCGCTAATTGTCTTTTATTAATTTTTGAATACAATAAAAACAAAAGCAAGTGAAAATTACGGAAATCAAGTACGTGTTTACCCCATAACAGTACATGACTTTAGTTATATTTTTTCCTTGGACCATTTCTTCCACGTACTATTGGCCCCCATATCCTCGAAAATAAATTCAATCAACTTAATGATGAATTCACTCCTGGGCCCGATGGTCACCCCGCTACTAAAAGAATTGTTTTCTTTGAAGAATTCCATTCCTTCCGTCCCGCTCTCAGAAATATTCAACTCATCCCGGTCCCTTGAAGAATTTCCCCAGATATGAGGAACCTTTTAAAACTTATATTCACAAAAAAAGGTCCGAAAAGTGATGTTAACAATTACCGCCCCATCGTCAAATTGTACCCAACATATACCAAAACTTTTTGAAAGTATTTTGTATGACACTCTAAGTTTAGATTGCAGCTCTCTAATCTACTCCAAATAGCATGGCTTCCTCAATGGTAGGTCTACAACCGCAAATTTTGTCGAATTTGTGCCCTTCACCCTTTCAGTATTAGAGAATTGGAATGAAGTCGATATCATTTCAACTGATTTCAGTAAAGCCTTCGATAAAATCTGCCTTGAAATGAATTCTCTTCCAACCGTTGGCTCTCCTTATTTAAAAAAACTGTTACTACAGTGTTCATTTTCGATCTGCCTTTTCTAATCCTCTCTTCTGGCGTTCTCCAAATCAGTCACCTAGGTCCACTTCTTTTCATTCCTACCATTACGATATGGAGTTTGTCATCAAAAACTCCTACCTCTCACTGTACGCCGACGACACCAAGTTCCTCAAGACCATTTCCTCGCAACAACATTCTTCCCTTATTCAATCGGATCTCAACAGCTTTTCCGTCTGAAGCCCCAAAAATTGCTTTCCAAATGCCAATCACTGACTTTTTCACGTGAACGAATCAGATCTCCTCCTCGTCTCTACTTCTCCAATAATCTTCCCATCTCCACTGTTATATTATCCACAATCTTGGTATAGGTACTACAAGTATGTGACCAAGTGCTGAATTTCCGCGCCAATATCAACGATATAATTCTTAAAGCCAACTCAGCTCTCGGTTTCGTGAAACGTTAGTCTAAAGAATTCTCCAATCCCTATGTGACTCGATCCCTTTATATTTCCTTTGATCGCCCACTTCTTGAATATACATCTCAAGTGTGGTCCCCTTATCAACAAACCCACATTTTTAGAATCGAAAGCATCCAACACCAGTTCCTACGTTTCGCTCTTCGAGGTCTGCCCTAGAACAATCCTTTGTTTTTACTGCCCTATCAAGACCATCTTAAACTAATCAATTTGAGTACATTGGATGAAAGAAGAAGGATACATGGCATCCTCTTCATTCATAGACTTCTATCAGGTACCATTGACTGCGCCACCCTTTATAGCTCCATATCTGTTAAGACTAACCTAGTACTAACCGTAATACACGTTATCCTTGTTTCTTCTATCTATCCACCCCCCGCACCTCATACGGCTCCAATGAACCCATTTCCCGTTTGCTGGCAAGAGTTAATTCGAATATAAACTTCGATTTCAACCCCAGCACTCCATGCCTAAAACTCTGTCTTCTCAATAGCCTTCTCTGCTCCCAATCACAGTTTCTAAGAATCGCGCCTCCTTCACCCGTTCTCCTTAGTTATTAAGTAAGATTAAGTTTAGCTTGAATTTAGCTCAATAAATGGGGATGTTTGCCTCCACGAAAATAACATTAAATTATCTATAGTAGAAAAAAAGATTTATCTTCTCCAAATGCAGCCGAGGCTGTTTCGAATATGTTAAACTTAGAGCACAGATATCACTATATTCACTAGCGGTTTTAATTAATGATTTATAATTTATTCAGTAAGACACTGAAGAAATCATGTGATGGCCGAATAATTGTAAAACTCCTGAAAACTACTCATGATGTAGTAAATCACCATCAGATATTCATAAACAGGAATTAATGGATCACGAGAATATATTACTTAAATCATACGAACATACGAAAATCATTTTTTTTTGTTTTTGTTTTTAATTTTTATTTCACATGATTTCAACTAACAATAAAATATTTACAAAGAGATGGTTTTCAAAGAGTAAGAAAATCATAATAAAATAGTTAGGTACATCCGTTGGCCTAAGGACAAGAGTTGGATATACCGCATAAAGTTACAATAAAGTCGTAATTAACGAAATCATTGCCATATAAATCCAAAACTCGTTCTTCTTCTTTTCCTTTTTTTTCCGGCGTCGTTATGGTCAGAAGTGTTAGGTAATTAAATTCCCAACTCTTTGAATAAACTTTTAACCCGGCTCTCTATTTCTATATATCATCCCTATTGGCAGATTTATTCGATTTATTATATATAGTTCCATTAAATGAACTTGTCAAAAGGTTAACCACTCAAGCATTTACAGCTCTTAAATTAGATAACAATCTTCCAATTGAACCCTTTGGAATGTCTTTTGCATGGCCCGCAGAATAAATGCTTGCGGTACCACAGACCAGAAAAAGACTTGCGATTCACTCCTCATCCACAGTAGAATGAGTAGCATTTAAAGTTAGTGTTTGAGGAAGTGTGATACCGATTTAACATTTACCTTAGACAATTTGCCTCGACATTTGTTTGTTGTCGTTGCGACTCGTTAAAGAAAAAGTTTAAAATTCAATTGTACCATCGTTAAATGTGTCATCGAACCAAAATGTTTTTTCAAGCGAAACTTTGGGTGGAATAGACAGGTAGACCAAATAACTGTACTTTTGATACTATATGACTGTGTTTATATTGTATTATAGCATGTTGAGACTTTGAAAAGGAACTGAAATGAAAAGGAACAATCCGTACGCCTAACCGGGGGGGAATTTGTAGTTATTTTTTTTCGAATTTAAATAAAAGGACTTTGCAGCATGTCGTGTTTTGGTTCCCGGTAGGTAATACCAGGGATGTGGATATTAATTGTTCAAGGCGAATATTCGCGGAAAAGTATACCAAGAAGTTAAATTATATCTGAGTTCCATTTATTGTTTCGGAGGGGCACATAAACCGGGCCCTCTAGGTTGGGGTTGAATTTCCCTATCGGAGAAAATAGGAATTTGTTCAGAGACAACAAATAGTCTCGGGTACGGGAGGATATTATGTTTACGACCCTGGGAAACGCCTAAAAGTAAACGTTCCTGCTTTGTACCTATGACTTTCGAACGCTTCACAGTCAGCGTGCAGCCGAACAAATAAAATAAAACCGTAAATCCTCAAATTTATGGCTAGTTTATACCTAAGTTTATACATAATTTTTTTGAGCCTTTTAACAATCGTGTGTGTTAATTTCGGACTTACGAATACATCCACCACTTTTCCACAAATGCTTTTCTTCTTTCTTAACTAATGTCAGCATTTCTTTTCCTTCTTCTCGTCTGCATAATATCATATAACTGAGATTTGAAGACTAATCTTGTGTTTATGGGGAAATTAATTATCACAGCAAACTTGTGGCCGTCGTTTAAATACTAAATTTTTGGAGAACTTAGGCGGTTCAATTTCCAAACCAAAAAGTAACTAAGATGGGGAACTTACATGAAATAGTATTTAACTCTCCAGAGTTTAGCTGCTGGAAATATTCGTTTCATAAAAAGTACTTAAAGAAAGTTTGAAGGAACTAACGACCAATCCCGAAGGATTCACTTCTTAAAAAAGTTAATGGATTTGGCTCGTTTGTCTCAGGGGCAAAATTACATGAACTCTGAAAATTATGAGAAAATTAACTTCTGCTCGGACGAAGAGCTTTCATCGAAAATTACTGAACTACGGTGCGCATAAGACCAAACAAGAACAAAGTGTTGATCCCATAACCAAAGCGTAATTCATTTCTAGGGTGTTCCTCTACTACATTGATGTACGTTTTATCTAACCATTCAACAACTAATTACTGCATCTTTGAATAAGATGTTCATCTTTTTAAATGGCCTTTTCAATTTTCGCTGCTGGATAATATTATATAGAACCGCATTAAAGCAATAAAAACCGTCATCACATTTAAATTATATTACATTCACCCCAAGCACCGGGGCACGGATGCTTAAACTAAATTCACTTCTCTGTAGCTTTTTTTAATACTACAAAAGTCACTGAATACATAATAGAATAAAATTATCTCTTCTGTTTGTCCTCCTCTCTTGAAGTTCACTCTGTCTTTTGTGTGTAATGTAGATATCGAGCTGGCGTACAATGGGAAAGCGTAATTATTTCAGTAGGATGAATTCTTCCTTGTTGAATTTGATCTACTTTGCTTCAAACATCTTAACTGGTCGAGCTGTAAGGGCATATTCATTGTTCCTCACAACGATCCAGAAACGTGCGTTTAATGAGTTAAAGGTTGGGTTAAAGGTTGAAGACCTCATCCAATGGGGGTAAGTAGGGACATTTTTTTTAACAACTGGTATTTTTATGAGTTAGGCTGGGAAATATGTAATGCTGCGGGAAATACGGAGCATATATGTAGGATTAACGTTAGTCCCAGCAGAATGTGTAATGTCGCAACGATTATTCAAGTAGATATACTGCTAATAACAGAAGCGTTTCTCTGGTTCTATATTTTAATGCAAATACCTCATAAATGCCTCAATAATTTGCGGTTTCCGTCCTTGAATGAGACATTTCTTTGACCTAGGTGTTCCGCACTCAAAACGTTTTTGTTCTAGACAAAATTTCTTTCAGTGGAAAGAACTATTTTGTTATTAGGAATTAACTGTAAATATGAGGCAAAAAAAAACGACCAACTTTTCGGCGAATTGTTGAATCGTTTATGAATGGGTGTAGTAACAAGTCAAGACAGTTGCACTTTATATAATCGACTCCTCAAATTAACCGCTAAAAATCAAAATGACCGTCTTAAAGAAAACATATCTTATTTTAGACTGCTGTCCGATGATACAATATGTTTATTTCCCACTAAAAATATGTGTAACCAGTTTAATACTGCAATGTTGGCAAGTATGGAGCAACCAGAAATTAAATTAAATTCGATAGACGAAATAGACTGTCCAGGGTATTTACTCGTAAAAAAACGAGCAAATGAAGTACTCAAAAAGAACGAGGATTATTCGTCGCTAACTGCTGGCTTAGAAAATGTCATCACGATAAAAATAGGTGCACGTGTAATGTCGCAAAAAAAATGGATGTCAGTAAGGGACTAGTAAACGGATCCATTGGAAAAATAGTGAAGATATATTAGGACGTCGACAACAGCAATAGAGCACGTAAAATTACAATACAAGTTTCAAATATTTAGTCTGTTCAATGAGGCTGTTCCGTACTGTTCCGGACAAAAAAGTACACGTTTTGCTGTTCAGTGAGAAAAATTTCTGTCGGAAAGTGTTCTGCTTTGTGTTCAATGACGGTGTTTCGGACACTTTAGAACACGATTTTCTGCACCTACTTTTGAGTCAGAACAGATTCGTGAAAAGTGTTAAATTCAGCTGTGTTTGAAAAAAAACACTTAAGTCCTTGCTAAAACATACATTTCATCACTGAAATGTGTTGTTGACGAGTCACTAATCACACTTATTTCACTATCAGTGTCCCCCACAACTCTTTCAAAGCAATTATATTTGAACTCATTTTAGTTTATTATTTAATTCTAAACCATGTTTAATACAATCTGACAAATAAGATGTTTTTTTTTGTTTTTTGACAACCGAAATACGGCTGTACTTTTCTGTTTTAACTTGATCTGACAGTTTTTACGAATCTGTGCTGTCCTGTCCTGTCCTGTTCTGTTCTGATCTTTTCGTCATTGAACACAGCTTTTAAGTAATGTATATGTTTACAGGAAACAATTTCCTATTTGTTTAGCATGTTCTATAACTATACAAAATCACAAGGCCTTAGTCTTAACAGTGCTCTTCTCGACGTAGGTTCCTCTGTATTTAATAAAGGGCAGGCTTACGTTGGACTCTCCAGAGTTAAAACCTTAGATGGAGTACATCTTATCAATTTAGATCCAAGTCAGATCAAGGCACAAGAGAGTTATATGGTAGAGTACAACCGCCTGCGCACGTTATACCGACCTGACTTGGCCAAATTAAGTATAAACAGAAAACTCGTAAAAAAATGTCGGATACTGAGTGGGCAATTCGCTCGAACATCTCAAAGGTACAACAAAATGTAGAAAATAACACAAAAAAGACAGAACGTAGGAAAATACAATAGACTAACAAAAATCAATGGTATTAATTTTATTATAAATACATAAGTACCTATTAATAATTTCTGTACTTTTCGTGCTCTCTTTTACACGGGCTTGTTTGCATTGCTCATTAAACCAGGGGTTTCTAGCTGGTGGCGGTTTGACACCCAGCACATCAGAAGCAGCGTCTCTGATGGCGCGCTGGCAATGCTTCCACTTGTTCTGTGGATCGTGCCGGTGTCATCGGACTTTGCGAGAGGTTGAGTGAAATTCGATCGGCGAAGATCCAAGCAGTCTCCTACGATTGTAGCTTTCCGACGTCAAAGTCTTGGTGCTCGACTCTTGATCAACTCCATAGCATCTTTGATATCCTCATTCGTACCTTGGCTACAACAAGGTAGTAATTCGAGTCGATATTGGCTCCTCGGAAGGTTCATACATCTAGGATGCTTGAGGAGTGTCTGGCGTCGATCGCAACGTAATCAATCTGGTTGATGACTGATCTGGTGACCGCCAGGTCCCTTTATGGTTGTTAAAATGTGGGAATCGTGTGCTTGCTACAAGGAGGTTACGACCAACTAGTAAGTAAGGTGTTGTGTAGGCTATGTTTTCCTATGGTCGACTCAAATATGTCCTCTAAAATCGCCTAGTACAATTTTGGCGTCATAACTGGGGCATTGGGCGTACATTCGGTCCAAGAGATCATAGAAGTCATCCTTGAGTCGATCCTCTTATTCTTCCGTAGAGGCATGAACGCATAAGCCTTGTTATGTTCCCGAGAATGCCTTTGATGCGGATTTTTATGAGGCGTTCGCTTACATGCCGGAAGCTTAAGACTTTTTGTCGGAGTCTTCTTCGAATAATAAATCTGCATACGAATAGGCGTTGTTTATTTTCCTTGTAGCCGTTACCGTAATAGATATCATCTCTCATTATCCTTTTTTTGCCTGGTCCATTCCATCGCACTTCTTGGATTGCACTTATATCTGCTTTGTAGCAGTCGAGGGTTTTTCCAGTTGATTGTCTGAACGGTCTGTTAAGGCACCGCACATTGAAAGGGCAGACTTGCAGATCGTTTCGTTTATATCGCCAACATTGTATCCGTCTGTATCCGAGGCTTGTTGTTGCTTTTATATGATAAGTTGTGATGAGTTTGTCAAACCTAAGCACAACCCCAAACCTGGAGGGTCAAGTTCATTGCACACATTGGTTCACTACACGGCGGATGCCAGGCCAGCTATCCAGGAGAGGCCGCGTGGAGACTGTGTGTCAGTTTGGATTGAGCAGGGGCAGAGATCTAGTGGTTCCATGTTAAATATGATCAACTTTTTTGCTCTGTTTGCTCGCTCCTTCAATCCTATACGCATAGGTTCCGACTCTATTTGATTGTCAAGAAAATAAAACAATTTAGGAACCATTAAATATAATGTGATACTTGACTGGAACTAGACTGCAATGAAAGAAAATCCACCGATACGAAGGTCAACTTTGAGATATTACTAATTCCTTTCTCAAGTATAATATTAAATCCTAAAAAAGGGGGAAAAAATGTTCAATATCGCTAAGCATGTATTCAATTGCATAACTTTACAATGAACGCCTTTGAGTTAAATATTCAACTCTATCCGTAGATATTTCCCTAGTGTGTCCTATATTGTAGATATTTCCTTGGATTAGTCTAAATTGTAACATTAAAGCGACTAATGGCATTGTCGGAATGAATTTATCCGCTCTAATAATTATATCATTTTTCCATTTCATAAATAAAGTGCTTTAAAGCTTCTAGTGGATCTTTGGGTGTAATAGGAAAAAGTGCATTAGGCTTACGCAGGGGAATGGTCCAAGTATGGCCTTTGGAAACGAAAATGTGCTATCTGCAGGAGCCATCTAAAAGTCATTGTCCATTCTCCTTCAAATCTAATTAAGAGCCAAGATAAATGAGTAAATGAAAAGGATTAAATGTTACCAGGATAAAAGATGTCTTTTTACCCTTTTCCCTTCGACTTATTATTCATCATAAAATCTATAAGCGAAATGATTTATCTGAAATGTGCTTATGTTTTCCTGCTAAGGAGGAATGATGGCAATTTAATCACAAGTGAAATGTTAAGCCTTAAAGGGTACATGGCGAACTAATTAGTAAATATTTCCTTTCTTAAATGGCTGTACAGTCTATTACAGTTTACTATTTATTTACTTTACTATTATTTTTTTTAATTGGCTCGTGCACAAGGGGTTATGACTACCTTTGAATGTCAGGAAGTCAAGACACAGCACGAACCGAAGGTATGGAGGGCGAGAGGTAAAGGAGGTACCGGTGCACATTGGTTTTAAATGTTTGTGGATTGTAATGAGTGGGAAAAGTTGAGCTGTGAAGAGCATTCCTCATTCGTGTAGTTCGGCTAAAAACCGAGTCTCTGTTGGGACAAACCGCAAACAAAGTGAAGCACCAGGAAAGAAACACGTCCGAGTTTACCGAGTATACTTCACAGACTGGTCGAGTTTATTAGTTGCCTACAGATTTGTGTACATATGTATGGTGGTTGCAAATGTATGCTACATAGTTTTGTATGTGTTATTTAAAATAAATATTATGTACCATCAATCCTTCTCTCAAAACTGATTAATAAATTAAAAATATTTGCTTCAACTTAAATAATTTCAAAATACAATTCATTACATCAAAATACATTTTTTTTTTTGTTTAAAGGAAGAGAAGAAGAAGAAAAAATTACATTTGTATTCCTAGCATATGAGCAAATTCATTGTGTTTTATCCTTTTTAGGTTTTTTGTTAAAATATCTGCTACCATTTTATCGGTTGGTATGTATTTAAGGGCAATGAAACCCTTCTCTGCAGTCTCACGAACATAATGTGCCTTAATATCAATGTGCTTGGTGCGATTATGAAAAACTGGGTTCTTCACTAATTTCTGCGCACTTTGGTTATCACTGAAGACTTCCGTGGGACCGTGAACAAGCTCGCCAAATCCAAGTTCATACAGGACACTTCTCAGGTATGTTACCTCTTTTGCGGCAACCGAAAGTGCAATATACTCAGCCTCGGTGCTACTAAGTGCGATTGTACTTTGCTTCTTACTATCCCACGTAACTGCTGCGCCAGCCAAGAAGAATGCAAATCCGGTGTAAGACTTACGGTCCATGCAATTTCCACCCCAGTCAGCATCTACATAACCTTTAAGCCTTGACTTAGTCTGGAAATAATTAAGTTTTAAATTAACTGTTGAACTCAGGTACCTTAGCAAATGCTTGGCTGCATTAAGATGTTCATAGTGTGGATTCTTGTTAAACTGTGCTAGTTTATTCACAGAATGCGTGATATCCGGGCGTGTACATATGCTTAAGTATGTCAGCGAACGAATAAGCGATTGGTATAACTTTTGATCCACTTTTTGACACGCGGAACAATCGACACACTTGTGGAACTTGATCTCCGGTTCTAAAGGCGTTGAATAGCTTTTGCACGCGTTCATACTAAACTGTTTCAACAAATTCCTTATGAACTGCTCCTGGGAGATTTGAATGCATCCTTTACCATTGGTGATTTCCATACCCAAAAAGTAATCTACCTGACCCTTATCAATGGCTTCAAATCGCGAGGAAATCTTACGATTGATATCCTCTAATCTCGCGATGTTAGAGCAAGCAAGTAAGATGTCGTCTACGTAGACTGCTACTATGTTTATTTCGTTGCTTATCTTCCATATACATACACACGCATCACCGTTGCATTTAACAAAACCAATCTCCCGTAATGCCTGATCTAAGTCCTGATTCCAAATACGTCCCGATTGTTTTAGCCCATATATCGATTTTTTGAGTCTGCATACTTTGCCCTCACTACCTTCCTCAATAAAACATTCGGGCTGCTGCATATATATCTCTTCCTCTAACTTTCCGTTTAGATATGCACTCGAAACATCCATCTGATGCACGTGTAAATCATACTCAACAGACAAAGCAAGAATTAATCGTATAGATGAGTATCGTGCAACTGGGGAGAAAACTTCTTTATAATCAAGGCCATACTTTTGGCAACATCCTTTGGCCACTAGCCTTGCTTTATGTCTTACAGGGACCCCTTTCTTATCATGCTTTATGTTGAAAACCCATTTACATCTTATGGGGTGACGACCTTCAGGCATATCTACTAATTCCCACGTTTGGTTTTTAACCAACGATTGATACTCTGACAGCATAGCTGCTTTCCAATTGTCTGCATCTGGCCCTTCTAAAGCCTCCTTTACCGTCATAGGGTTGGGTGCCGACAGCTTACTACTTTTCATAAAATTATTTATATTTTTCGTATGCGGACTTACCAGCTTTCTTGAACGCAACTGCCTTCCATGTCCGAGCCTTGGCATCTGAGCGGAATCACTATCATTTACAACAGCGGCAGCATAACCTCCCGCAACAGCATTGACATTACTCTCACCAGCCGCTGCAGCACTTATTTCCGGCATATCAGAACTATCAGAGTCTATTACATTGTATACAACATCATCAAAGTTAACTTCTTCGGGTTGGTCCATCACAGCAACACTTTCTGGGGAATCTAATTTAGCATCATTAGTTTCTTCAGGTAGACTTTGTTCTTCTTTGGTATCTGCAACTAGACTAAGATGATCGGTTGAAGAAAAGTGTTTAGTATCGTTTAAATTTTCAGAACGTAAAAACCTGACATCTCGTCCTATTACTACCGCTCTTCTAATAGGATCATAGAGCCTATATGCTTTAGACTCTACTGCGTAACCCACCATAAAACATTCTATACCTTTCGCGGAAAATTTAGTTTTCCGTGGTAGTTTATTCAGGATGATTCCCCTGGTGCCGAATACTTCCAGGTGTGATACATTCGGTTTTGTACCTGTCCACTTTTCATGTGGTGTTACCTTTCCGAGGATTTTTGTTGGTGAGCGATTCCTCAGATACGATGCCGTTTGTATTGCTTCCGCCCACAACGATTCAGGTAAAGTTGAATCGAGTAACATACACCTACTCATCTCGACCAATGTACGGTTAACCCGTTCCGCGATGCCGTTTTGTTGTGGGGTGTAGGGTACGGTGAGTTGTCTGCGGATTCCCTCTCGATTTAAGTAGTCGTCGAATTCCTGGTTAAGATATTCTCGGCCGTTGTCTGTATGAAACACTTTAATTTGTTTTCCAGTCTCACGTTCTACACTCGCTTTAAACTGTTTAAAAATATCAAAAGCTTGGCTTTTATTTTTCATAAAATAGACAAAATTTTACGACTAAAATCGTCGACGAACGTGATGAAATATTTTGCACCACCAAGCGACGGAATGTTCATCGGCCCGCACACATCACTATGTACAATGTGCAACACACTTCAACTGGATATTCCCAATTTTTTCTCAAACGGTAAGGCGCTTATTTTACCTTTTAAGCAAATGTCACACTCGAAATTTTTTACTTTGTTTATTTTCATGCCCCGCACCATGTTTTCGTTTGACAATACTTCAATACTGTTTATATTTAAATGGCCATACCGTCTATGCCAGCTGCGTATACTTTCATTGCTTACTGCCATGGCACACTGTTCCGCTTTAGAATAGTATATAAACAAATCGCCAATTTTCTCCGCTCGCATGATCATTGTTCCTGTTGTTGTCTGGACCTTCGCGAAACTTCTGTTGAATTCTACTCTGCATTTGCTCTCCGTTATTTTGCTCATGGACAAAAAATTTGACTTTAACTGTGGAACATAGAGTACATTATGAAGCGTAATCTTACTTGTATGCGTCTCAATACAAACGACACCAACACCTTCAGAAAATATTGAACTGCCGCCTGCTAGCTCTATACGTTCTCTGTGCGTTTGTATGGTTTGGAACTGTGTCTTGTCACAACACATGTGGCAGGTTGAGCCGCTGTCAAGAATCCACGCGAAGTTGTTTAGTTCATTGTATGTGTGAGATGAAATGTTCAGCATGGCACAGCTGACATTTTGTTTGCTTGTGGTGGTTCCCGATCGGCACGAAGCAGCGTAGTGACCCCTCTTGTGACATTTGTAGCACTTTATGTGTGCTTTTTTGTTTGTTTTTTGTTGTATCTTTGCATAGTAAGCTGTTTCTACATGTTGGTTTTTTCTACTGTCAGCTTCTCGCCTTTTTTCCTCCTCCAAGAGTTTCGTTTTTAGTGCAGTTGTACTGGGTAGATCATCCCTGGATTCAATTGCAATTATAAAGTTGTCATAGCTTTTCGGCAAGCTGGAGAGCATTATTATTGCAAGTAACTCATCTTGCAGTTTTATATCCAGCTCTGCTAATTTTTCAAACAGGTCGAAAAATTTGTTTAGATGTTTGCTCATGGATGTATCTTCACTCATCTTTAAATTCACTAGCGCTTTGAAAAGGGTAACTTTTCGCGCTGGCCCACTTGGTGAATGCACTTGCACCAACTTGTCCCAGGCTTCCTTGGAAGTTCTTGAATTTTTTACATGCAACAACTGACTCGGCTTAACACACAAAAGTAGTGTGGCTAATGCCTTCTCGTCCTTTGACTTCCAAGCCGCTAGTTCCGCCCCTGCATTTGGTGCCACTATTGTCCCCGAAACGTATGGCAAACGTGAGGACAAACTAATAAACTCAACCAGTCTGTGAAGTATACTCGGTAAACTCGGACGTGTTTCTTTCCTGGTGCTTCACTTTGTTTCCGGTTTGTCCCAACAATGGTTATGGGCCCAGCCCAGGTTTATTTTAAGCAGAATCGTTTTTTTTTTGTATAAATACTTGTGTTTGCACAGTTATATACACATAATAAGTTAAAATGAGTTCCGCGCTCTATCAAATTGAAAAACTAGATGACACCAACTATGACGGTTGGAAAGTCCTAATGAAATCCGTATTAGTGCATTGTGATCTTTGGGCATACGTTCCCGCAAACAAAGTGAAGCACCAGGAAAGAAACACGTCCGAGTTTACCGAGTATACTTCACAGACTGGTCGAGTTTATTAGTTGCCTACAGATTTGTGTACATATGTATGTTGGTTGCAAATGTATGTTACATAGTTTTGTATGTGTTATTTAAAATAAATATTATGTACCATCAGTCTCTAAATTTGACTGTGCGTCTGCAGACAGGATTGAGAGTGAACTGATGAGCATTCCGGACGAGACGGTTAAATTCTTGAAGGGGGGGAATGCAACTGGCTAGCTCACTTGAACATTGTTTGTTAAAATAACAATAAAGCAGAAAGAGCGAGAAGACATGTTCGAATAAGTCCATCGAACATGTACTCGTATATACAGTGTCCTCCGGAAATTAACAATGAAGAGGTAAAGGGCACGTTTTATGAAACAGTGGATTATATATTTGTCAGTTTCTTATCCTTCGACGTGAAAATCATACTCGGTGACTCCAACGCGAAAATAAGAAAAGAAGCGATATGTATGCCAACAATAGGGCAGAATCTCTATATATGTCATTAAAAGATAATGGTCGTCCGACAATAAGTCTCGCCAGCTCAAAAAAATATGATGGTGAAAACTGCAAAATTCAAACACAAGGGAATACATAAGGTCGTCAAATTTTGGACGAAATCAATAACCGGTTCGCCCTACTAGATG
This sequence comes from Merodon equestris, assembly GCA_958301585.1. NCBI lineage: Eukaryota > Metazoa > Arthropoda > Insecta > Diptera > Syrphidae > Merodon > Merodon equestris. The sequence goes on along the minus strand of OY284413.1, from coordinate 152,154,394 downwards.
GCATAGAAATTAATGACGAAATAAGACAGTTAGAAAGCAGAATGCTCATACATAAAGAGTGTTGTGAAGAAGGCAGGGGAAACAAACTAGATTATTGCAAAGCCCCCAAATGAAAGCCTTGGTTCGACAAAAAATGCGAGAGAAAAGCAAAAGACCGTAATATTCTAAGACTTTAAACTCTGGAAAATAGCGAAGAGAAAAGCGTAAAAGATATCAAATAATACGAAAGGAAGTCAGCCATTTCCTTCTAGATAAAAATGACAATGGCAAGTAAGAAGATTTAAAGTGGGGAATGTCTTATCGGAATCATTTGAGATACGTGAAGGATTAAAACAAGGCGATAACTTTTAACCCATTCTTTTTATTTTGGTGCTGAAAGTCGTAATGAGAACCCTTCAAGAAAGAGAGAGGGAAACAACCTTTAATGAAATTCCATCCGTTCTAGCTTACGCTGGCGATCTAGACCTGTTGGGAGATAGTGAGTAAACAGTTAAAAGAAATGTAGAAAACCTAATAATGGCAGGAGAGTATGTAGACTTAGAAGTAAATGAACAGGAAACCAAATATATGGTCACGATCGACTTGGATCGATCTAAACCTCACTTCTGACTGTACTCGATAATTGCTTTGAGAAAGTGAACGAATTCAAATATCTGGGTTCCATATTGAGTGTCAAAAAATGATACAAGATACTTTGTCTCGCAATGTTAAAATCCGCATTTATAAAACAATAATAATGACAGTGATACTTTACGGATGTGAAACCTGGTCTCTGGCTAAGATGGAGGAAGACTGATTTCGGGTCTTCGAAAATAAGATTTTAAGAAGAATCTATGGCGGAAAACAGGACGAAGAAACAGGCGAATGGAGAGAACTATACAATCAAGAACTCGAGGAACGCTATTCAGACCCAAACAGTATGAATAGACAGTGGACGAACAGTCAAACGAATAATGAGTGGAAGACCCGTAGGAAAATGACCGCCAGGAAGGCACAGCCGTAAATTGGAGGACAATATAAGGATGGATCTAGAGGAAATGGGAAAGAGCACACTCATGATAGGGAGGCTAGATAAAGGATAGTCAACGAGGCTTTGAACTTATAATAATAATATTAATAATGTGATTTTATAAATTGTTTCATTATACGATCTTAAGCAAAGCAATCATTAAAAATTTCAGCAACGATTGATCTGCTTCGCCTTCCAAACAAAAAAGGACTAAAATAAAAACTGGTGACTTTACAGTTTCTTTATCCTATATGTTCTACGTGTATAGGTTCAGAACTTTGCTATTAAAGCTATGTATAACTAGTGGCTCTTTTTTACCTATTGCTCACTCTATACCATATCCAATATTAAAAATCAAATTTAGTGCAAAAAGGCTACAAAAAATGGGGTGGAACAAGTAGCAAATATCTTCCATGTAGCAAAAAATTTGTCGAAGCTACCTCCCATTTGGAGTTCTCGTCCCCTTTGACGACAGAATAAATTTATTTTTTATACGACTTACCAATTCCGTTTCGTTTTAAACCAAACTGAGGATACAAGGCTTTTTTCTCTCTCAGCCCTTATCGTGTGTGGTCACATTTGCTTACCTACGTACGATGTTGGGATGGATGATTTCTCGTATAAACACTTTAGGGGCAAAAAATAAGCTTCTGGTTTAAAGTGTTCTCATTGAAGGGTTACAAAGGGCTGAACACCCCATTACACAGCATTCCTGGAAAAAAAACACCTTCTCAGGATACAGAGTTGATCCCCTGAATTGTATAAAAAAGAGCGGCACTAACGCATTTATTATTCCGGAGTAATCCCTTTGGATCCTTGAAAGTATTTGCTCAATTTCATTTCAACGGGCATTAAACTGGGAAAAGGAGAGACACACAATTTCATCTGCATGGGATCGAGGTTGTGGTTCGTTGTTGGTAGTTTTTATTTATTTTTTCTTTGTTTTACCTAATCTTTACAAATTGCCTTTTTTGTATAATCTCCCGTGACATGACTAATGAGGGCAAATAAATGGAAGTACAACTTAAAAAAGCTACGGGCGAACGAACTATTAAGCATTTGTTGCTTGGTGCCGGATTTTCGAACCGGGAAAAAGGGGATTAACTAAATAATTGGATTTAACATACAAAGTATGCAACAATGTTTTACTCTTGAGTGTAACGTTTGAATATTACACTGATATGTGGAGCTGTCTAAACCAGTGGAGTGAACATATATGCCCTAGTAAAACAGAGGGTGCCGTGGTCGTTTGGATAATGTATAAGGCTCTGATGTTGATCATACGTCGATAGAGTTCCGGCTGCGAAAATATATTTCACTTTTTTTCTCTGCGGAGTGTCGGCAAATCCTTGCAAAAATACAGAATTAATTATATTTTATATTCCACATTCGAACTAGATTTACAAGTACGAAGCGAATTTTCAGCAATTTTAAATTTACTTCAACAAAATTTAAAATATCTCCTTGCTGAGTTCCAATATTCGCTTTGATCTATTGGTCAGCATATGAAAGATGGTTTTACTAAAAGTATAACTAGACGTATATTTGGTTTAAAAGTCTTAATCACTTGACACTGTGTTACCCAACACGCAGGTGAACTGTAACTGAATTTTTAAAATAAAATATTTATGTCATTCTGACTTAATTTGCATATGTGCCCAGAAGAATGACCGCATTTGGCTCGAATGCCTCTTTTTGATATAGAAAAAAAGACAGGGATCAGTTTTGGAGTGAGTGTTATAAGAACTATCAGTACTAATAAACGTCGAATATGCAGTCATAGTAGGCCAATTGAAGAAAGAAAACCACAATTTAATATTGGAAATAGTGCACCACGAAGTTGCGCCACCTGAACTCAAAAGCAACTGTCGAAAAGTTGAACATCGAATCGTTGAATTCGAAAGGTGTTTCATGGCGTCGAAGTCGAACTTCAAGAAAGAAGATGACGTTTTGCGTAATGACTGAAGCACAAAAAGTTATATGTAAGTTAACGGCAGAAAGATTCAAAACATTCTGTCGACGATGCCACCACGCGATCATCACATGAACGATCTTCTGGAAACTGGAACATCTCAAATGTGAAGATCATCGAACATTCCATCATGTATGAGATGCGGTTATCCGGTTACACCTGCCGGAATGCTATACCGCTCCAGGGCCGGCAGTATGGTATTTAAGGTAGAACTAAGATTATTCATTATTCAGTCTGTAAGTTTGTGTAAGGGCAATCTATGCTCAAAACAGAATGAAAATAAAAATTCTTTTTTTAATAAAAGCTTACTAGCTAATAAGTTTTAATTTGTATAAGCCAAAATTATTGCGACGAATGCGCTGAAAGTTGTCTTAACAATATTAAACGCCGAAACTGATAAATGTGAATAGGTTGGTCAAGAGTCAACGTATCTATTCGCCATCAACAGTTTTTTTTTTCCCCAATATTTTTATATTTTTAGTAAAAAGTATTAAAGAAGAAATCTACTTTATGGGGTTTTGGGTTATTGCATTTATTGTAAACTTACTAGGTGTACCATTTTGCTTCCGCCGTTTTCTCCCCAACATTTAGCCCCCCCCCCAACAGGCTTTAATGATACAAATTGGTTACACACGTATCATTAAAAGTATTTTCCATCGCTGGCCACTACTTCCTCCTATCTTTCGGGCAGTGTACGAATCCCGCATCGAAAAAATTGTTCATCTTTTGAAGCAATCCACGAATCGATCCAATTTGTGACTTCTTCATGAGATCGGAAGTGTTGGTCAGCCAGGCCATGCGTCATTGATCGACACAAATGATAGTCAGAGGGAGCAATGTCTGCAGAATACGGCGGGTGGGACTTCCCATTTTAACGTTTCCAAGTACGTTTTGACCTCTTTTACAACGTGGGGTCGAGCGTTGTCGTGTTGCAAAATCACTTTATCGTGCCTCTCGCTGTATTGCGGCCGTTTGTCTTTTAATGCTCTGCTCAAACGCATGAATTGCGTTTGATAACGAGCGCCTGTGATTGTTTCACTTGCTTTTAACTCCTCATAGTACACGATGCCGAGCTGGTCCAACCAAATGCAGAGATTTTTTGCGTTTATGGTTATCTTAATGAACCTATTTTTCGTTCCCGGTCACAATGCGATGCAGAAATCCCTTCCGCTTTTGCCTCTGAAGCAACTGTTCACAAACACAGAAACGTCGTTCAACGTCTCTTGGTTTCAACTCATACGGTACCCAAATTCCTTCTTTCTGAATCATGCACATGGCCTTGAGACGTTTTGAAATGGCTTGCTGTGTCACTCCCACTGATCGTGCCAATTCTTCTTGAGTTTGACGAGAGTCTTCACTCAGCAATGTCTCCAATTCTGCATCTTCGAAAACTTTCTCTCTTCCACCACTACGCCGGTTTACGACGTTCAAATCACCGTTCTTGAAGCGTTGAAACCACTCACGACACGTTCTTTCACTAATACCATCCTGAGCATACGTATCTGAGAGCATTCGATGCGACTCAGCCACTGTTTTCTTCATATTGAAACAAAACAGTAACACCTCCCGCAAATGACGAGAATTTGGCTCGTAAACTGACATTTTTAATCAAGAACAACTTTATGATGCAGACACAAATCGACTAATGTTTGAATGGTGTTCTGTTGACCGAGGTCCAAGCCAACTGCTTGACATCTGCGATCTGTTTTCTCGACCGCTACTTACCGTTATCGGCACATATCGCCAAACGGCGGAAGCAAAATTCTGCACCTTATATATTTTTACAATAATGAAGTTGAAAGGAGACTTGCCAATTTAAACTTTCTGGGTAAATTGATTCCTCATTATAGTCCGTGTCAAATTTCATGTTTTTATCTCCATCCATTTAAGTATGAAATAAATAAATTCGTTTGCATTTGGGAGCAACTAAAAATAAATTTGGGGATTCCTATTATGTCAGCAAAGAATTTCTACTAAATATTGTTTGCGGAGAGAACAAAAATCATTTGGTACTCAAAAATCGTCAAAAGACCTTGCTGATATTGTTGGCACATCGCATGGTTAATACAAACAATTTTGAAAGACTATTGGGACCTCAGATGCATCTCTTCTCATTTGGCCTCAAAGACACTTCAATTTCATTGAAAACGAGCGTCGTAATAACAGCTCTAAGGAAATACTTTCTGACTGTGACTGCACTCATGAAACGCAAATAACTGGAGATAAGACTTGGTACTTGCTTTATGTGACTTTCCGTTGTTAAATAGACTTGAATTATCATTCCGAGGACACTGTTTTGAGTAAAAGAAAGAGATTCAACATTAAGAGCTCCGTGAATTGAAGGCCATTTGGAAAATCAAATTGAGCCGCTTTTTCGAGAACTGAAAAAAACCATGACATACATGTATTCTGGACAGATTATTTTGAAAAAGGCAAAATAGATTGTAAGTTTTAGAAACAAATTCACCTTTCATTTTCACCACAACAGTCCTAACAGGACATTGGGCTTTAGAAAAACATGCCGCAAGATTAGGCCAGTAGTATGAGAAAGAGAAAGAATCTTTATCCCATCTCCTATGCAATTGCCCTGCCCTAGCCTCCTCAAGAAAATGATTGAATCTGAAACAGAGATCAACAAAATATCAAATATAATTCAGCACTTTAAAATGGTCCCAAGAGTAGCGAGTAGCCAACTCGAGTGGAAGCACAATGGAACGATCTTGGTCTAAGTGACCGCCCTTCACGGAAGGAATCCAGCTAATTTCACCTAACTTAACCTTCACATAACTATATATTTGTATGTAGTAAAAGGGTAAATATTATTGAGTTGTCGAAAAAGCATTTATATTTCTATCAGTTACCCGTGGAGTATGGTGTTCCCAACAAGCTGTATACGCTTCTCAATAATGAATTCAGTCTTATTCAGAATTATTTTGCATGAAATCGAATGCTTTATTTAGAATAGAATATTCCGATTTTGACCTAAATATGGATCGCGCCGTTTCATTCTTAACTTGTTGTCATTTTGATTGTAGTTCGATTATATGTATCTCTCTCATAGAAGCCCTCGTCCCTATGGGCAAAAAAAAAACTGGAACAGATTTTTTTCATAATTCTTTCTTGAGTCGAAATTGAGTGAGGCTGTAATGACTTGATGCGAGGTCTAAGCCATAAACTCAAGACCAAACTCCCGGAGTTTCTGGCCAGTCACTATGGATGTACATATGTGGCCTGGCGATGTCCTAATGGATCACAAATATTCTTCTATTCCTACACTTGGTCCTACACTTCTGACCATAACGACGCCGGGATAAAAAGGAAAAGAAGAAGAAGAAGAAGGTTCAATTAATAGTTTTGCCGTAGAGGAGAGCTCATAATAGATGACTCCCTGCCATTACATCCAAACACACAGCAATACCTTCCTGGCCGTCAGTCTTGGCTTGATTCGACCACGAGCATTTTCGCTTTAAGTTGTAGCAAGTGATCCACTTTTCATCACCAGTCATCATCTGTTTCAAAAATAAGTCGGTTTTGTTGAGATTCAACAGCGATTCGCACATGGAAATTCGGTATATGTGTTTTTTTTTTCGTTAACTCGTAGCACCCATTTTTTTTTTTATAATTCAGTCCAGACTCGAGAGTGTACGCTCTTATGGTGTCTGTCACACTACCTGGACGGGGTGCAGGTGGTTTGTGTCGAAGATGTTCGTTCACTACTCTCCGGGGGTGGTTGTCCTACATAGGATTTAAGAGATTCGACTGAATTTGCGTTGGTTGTAGTTCACAGTAATTCTTTTGTTTCCCTGTCATTAAGGTGTTATATTGTAAATCCACACACAGAGTATGAATTTTGAAGTGATTTTATGCTGCGAGTGTTATGCCTTAGTCGCCCATTTTTGATCGTCTCTCATTCAAAACTGATGTTGTTGCACAGTTTTTCCGTATAGGAATTGTTCTTGTCTATGGACGGACTTGAACTGCAGATCTTCGGCTAAACAGTCGGTGATGATTACCATTGCACCACGACCACCCATGCATTGAGCTTTTTGCATCCAGCCTTTTCAAATGGTTCCAAATGGTTTTGCGTGTAATGTTCAGCTCCTGGGCAATCAAGACGGTGCTTGCATGATGACTTAACGATTTCCACTATTTTATCGACATTTTCGACAATTGATTTTTAGAGCGTAGTGCTTTTTTGACATCGATGATTAAAGCCATCTGTTGCAAAAATAATGGATTTCTTTGTACTACATCTAATTTTATCACATTTAACGGTCTGTTTTGACCATCTCAAATTATACTTTCAATTATACATAATTCGAATACTTACCTTTCAGTTATAGTCCATCTTTTTCCATAAGCGCTTGACGGAATTACTGAATTTACATCTCATTTTGATAATTTTTTCAACTGCATCTTTACTTAATTGATCAGCAATTTCATTTGATATTGAAAGGCCATCTTCTTTGCGGATATATTTTTATCTGGAATTTTCTGAAGGCTTATAACTCAGAGAGACTCCGAAATATAGATAACATAATAACATAAAGAGCAGCCTTTTTGATGCTCTAATAAGAAACTCTCATTTATGAAATGATCAGAAGCTTCGGAAAAATGCTGATTTATTATTGACGATCCCGTTGATCTTAGGCTTTGCAATTTGTTTGTGGAAAGGAGGTGCTTCGTTTTATGGATCCGATCTTGGAGGTGCTTGAAGCGTTGTCACGTTCAGTGAATGCTGGAAGGACTTTTTTTTTTTTTTTTTTGAATTAATTTTTATTGTTTTTATCTTAGTTTTTAGTGTGTAGTGCGGGCACTGTAAGACTAACTATATTTTTTCTTCTTAATTGCTAATGTCTTTCGGCTTAAGCCTATCTATTCTATTTTCGTATGACTACATCTCAGAATTAATTCTCTAGGAAAAGTTTCTAATCTTAGAACTGCACCACGCTGCTTAGTTCTAGTCCTGAATATAATCAGGTTAGCTAACACTCGTGTGTTTTGTTCTGAGAGATCACCCTCTTGAGAGGAGTAAGGAGGATCTCACCGGAGAAATGCACCGCTCTGAGACGTGTTTTCACTCGACAACCACCAATTATCGGCTTGCTATTTACCAACATCGGCGAGATCCCAACCCGCCATTGCAGTATTAAAACGATTGAGCTCATCAGCACCGTCAATGTGCCCGTCACAGATGAGCCGTTTGACTCTGGGGCCCCGGACTTGCCGGAACACCACCTCCACTTTGCACTAACCTTTTGGGTTCTATGTGGGGAAATGTTTCTGGAGGGGTGTGTAATTTATCACACCTATGGATATTACATAAAACTAATTTTTCTTAGCTTTAGATATGATAAGGTTCAAATAGTTCATATATATGTAGTTGTCGAAAGACATAGATTTAAATTCTTCCGCTTTTTTCAGGACGCTTTGAAATTCCAGGGCCATTAAGATATCTAGATTTGTTAAGAAGATTTGAAGGAATAAAGCCCGATCTAGTTTCTATAATTGAGTAGTAAGCCGGCTATCAGATTATTTTCGCTGGTCATTACCCTTGCAATGTACTTTCAAATCATTTCAACAAGAAAACTGTCTTTTCTAATTAGGCTCCGTCATACAGAATCTTATTTGGAAAATAATTCATCAACTTTGGAGTTCTGTATATCCGAATACAGACACTAAGGCACTGTTACTCGAACACACGAATCTTTTCCATATAAGATGGCGCTACATTAAACCACTCCGATGATGGGCCTTATTAGCAAATAATTTTATCCTGCGGTCAAGTTGACCGCTGTGAAACAGACCCCTTGTCATACCGAAGGCTTTCTTAGCTCCAGCAAATAAAGCGTTCTTACTTAGATATTACTCCAGACAGATTTTTGCCAAAAAGGCATTAGTTACCCCGGCATTATATCTACCTGGTGTAGATTTTATATATATCATAAATCAAAGGTAAAAGTTGATTTTAGATAAATTGCTCGCTATGGGCGATAAACTCAAGTTTTAATTTCGAGAAATAACACTTTAAGAAACATTGTTGAAGCATTGTTACAATATCCGTATGGCATGTGGATCAGTTCTGTCCAATGAAATCTGTACAGCACGAACTCAGTCAAGCAAAAGTCCGTCAGCCACTGAAATGGTCGCACCAGGTCCTTTAGACCCAAACCCGCACCGAATTGTCATATATTCTAGATGGAGGGGTTATTATACTATTTCTGTTGGGTTTTCGCAGCGACAGTTTGGTTTGTTTACGTTCCCGAACAAATAATTTTTTGTAAAAGATAATTTCATGTAAAAAAACACAGTCTTGTTTATTTACTTTAAGTGCAATCGGAGAAAGTTCATGTTTTGCTAACTTGAATTACTATGTCAATAGGACCTTATGAACTTTGTGCGATTAAAGACAGTGATAGAACCAGTGTCTGTGATTATTCGAATACATCCGGGCGTGCTTAGATATTGATTAAATTCATTATAGCTGTGCATAAAGGTGTCTGGTAATAATTTAAATCAAAACAAATGAGGTTTTTGCAATCATGTTACTTTTTCGTAGTAGGGTAGAGCGGGGCTAGTTGGACCACTTTTTACTCAAAGTCTCATAATTGTCAAACTATTAATAGTACAAGTATGGTATTAATATTAAAAGAAAGATTTGAGATTTGGCTAGTAAATTAAATTTGAAAAAAAATTTAAAATTGAAGAACAATTGTCCATTATATAAATCAAGCCCAAGTGCCCCTACTAAGTTGGGCCAGTGAATGGGGTAAGTTGGACTTAACCCTGAAAAATGGAAAAATGAATAAGGACAACAAATCCAAAATTGTATTTAGAACGGCCAAACAAACTTAATAAAAAATAACGAAAAATACTTCATTCAGCAATAATAAGAGATATGAATTAAAGCTTAAAATAAGTTGAGAACCTTAACCATTGTATACAACAATATGTAACCATATTGTATACAAAGAAGGGCGTATCTCCGGCTACTGTACATTTTCTATGAGCCCATGGCACTGTATCCACTCATCACCTGGTAGACTGTTAGCGAATGACAAAAGTATTCCTGTTCTTCGTCTTCTTCAGAACATGATTTTTTTTTAATTTTCTCTTTTTTTTGAATTTTGGGCTTGGAAACTTTTCGATTTTGTTCTTCTTTTAAGGTTTGTCAGTTAAAATTGCAGCCCGCCTTTTCCTTCTTTTTGTCAGCGTTTGCTCTCTGGCTCCAGCTTTCGGAAATGGTAAAACAACTTCTGGCGAAAATATATTATAAATGTATATGTATAATATGCATAATAATGTATAATGAATGGATCTAGACGGTAAAGAGTCATGAGTGGTATTCTCATTAGGTCGTTCAAGAGCAATGTGAGGAGCAGTTTGCTGAGCAACAGTTTCCTGAACCACTGTGCTAAATGCTGAACCTGATAAAAATGTAGATTACTCTAAGCATTGGCTTTTTTCACCGACTTACCTGGTTCTGGACGATCGGTCACATAGGATTGATCGAAGTTGGAGAGAGTAAAAATCTCCCTGTTGAATATTTCCATTCCAGTCTTTTTGAATCTATTAATTATATTTATTTATTGGAGATGTACATATATAGCTAAAGGAAGAAACTCAGCTACAATTCGAGGAATGTCATAAATTGTTATTGTCCTCCTGGATTGCTACGCAGCCATACATCCTGGGCCCGAATAAATATTTTGTAAAGAGCCCAAATACGGAAACATCTAGCTTATGACTGCAGTGAGATGGAAATGAGAGCAGGATAATCCCATTGCTTTTGGCTTTTTCTAGCGTTTCTATTGAAAGATGAGAGGAATGATTGTCCAGAAGGAGTAATAGGGGGCTTTTTTGGTCAGCCTTACATGCTTTATGAAATGGATCATAAAAGTGAACAATTTCACGTTGCAATGCAATCTGGTGCACCTCCATTAACATAGTTGTTGCGGGGAAAAATAAACATAACTGAGATTGCGACCCCAGAAACTGACACTGCCACTATTAAAGTAACGCTTGTCCGCTTTATCCGCCTGGAGTCATTGATCCTATATTTCTTTCTTCCTTAACAGCAACTATTTTACTCGGCTTGCATACTGATTGGTAACGAACCAATCAACCAATTTGAACCAAAACGACTACTTTCTTTACGTTATAATTTTAATTTATTACTTTTGCTTCTGCTCTCGCTCGTGGTTGAATTCAAAAAGAAAAAGGCGAGAGGAAAGACAACCCCAGAGCCCCAATAGGATCGTTCCAATTCCATTGACGATGAATTCCAGTTGGGGAAGCTCTGGTACGATCTCTCGTCTATTACAAACATAATGCATTCAGTCAATAAATTACAATAATACAATACAATGATAGTTAATAACAAATAGAATAACATTAGTTATTTAAATAAATAAAATAATTCAGTAAGAATAAATGGTTCTTCAACATCCCGCCCCGGCTGAAGGAATTTCAAGGCTGGGTTAAAGCGCTAGTTTCGTAATTGGACGTTTAAAAAATCCTCCCTTTGTTCGTAGGCTGACGACGCGTACGTGCTTGTTGGACCACATCGGCCAACTAGCCCCGCACTTGGTTTGACGAACATATTTCGTAAAAAAAAACTCTCAAAATTGTTAAATTTAACACATATAATATAAAAATACAATATGTTCACTTATAAAAAAACTTTACCTCAGTCCAAAATTCATTTTTTTTGCCTAGCAAAATAAAGAAACTATCTTACACTTTTTTTAACTTACTATATACCCTAAAAAAGACAAAACTTCGTGTAGTTACTCTTCTGAGGACACAATGCGACTGAAACTGGTTTTGCATGTGCTACGAGAGGTTGCTATTTATATTTTGAGCCTGATAATGAAAAGACAGTAAATTATTATCAAAAATGGCTTAATTGTTTTTCGATGACAATAATTGATGATTATTGTTATTCTCCGTGATGAACAATACACTTTTGCATCCGCTCGAACCAATTTTCGTACCACTTTTTCCACTCCGATTGAGGTACTTCCAAAACTTGTGTTTTAAATGCATCAGCGGTTTCTTCAAGCGCTGAAAAACGTTGGCCACGCAATTTATTCTTGATATGTGGGAGTAAAAAGAGGTCATTTGGTGCCAAATCAGGGATATATGGAGGATAACCCATCAATTCGACGTTTTGGCCAGTCAAATAGGTGGTTGTTTCAGTCGATTTCACCAAGCACGTCTGACAAACAAATGGTTGGGTCCCTACCACATGTTCAGTTATTCCGAAGAAACAGGTGATCATTTGTTCCGAAGTGCTTCGCGCAAGTTACATACATAAGCCACGATCAGCACAACTCAACAGGAAATGCTGAATCGAAGGTCACTAGTACCAATGACCTACCGAATGCATACAAAATCGAAGCAAATACAAAACCGCTTGCTTGGTGATTTGTATGCAGTGAGTATCGGTTCATGGTATCAAAAATAATGTTGACTCAACATATTTGTATCGAGTCAACATATTACTAACATACATAGGTCGTACGTTAGAAATAAGAAATTAAAAAGGGAGTCTAGTTCTGACTACCGGTCAATAAAGTTCAATACAATTCAATTAGACGTTGACATTTATTTAAGTGGCGCAGTCGGTTCGGTTCTGTTCAATAGAAGTAGAATCCAGTGATACGAATCAAAAAGTGTTAAAGTAAAAACAAAGTGAGAAACGCAGTGATCTAAAATAAAATTTATTAGACTACGAAGAAACGAACACTAAAACAGAAAACACAGACTGGAGAGAAAAACGTCGCGAAATAGAATTGTGGATAATAACAGAAATATGGCACCAAATATTACGGAGCAATGCTTAGCCATGCTTACAGAAATATTAAATCGCCAAAATCAACCGGTAACACTAAGGAGCAGACTCGAAAAATAACTTCGATATCTTCCTGTCTTTGATGGACGTGTGGGAACCTTGTCAGCATTTATTTCTTCTGTGGACAGAGCATTAGAGGAATATGAAGTGAACCAGAGGAATGATGTACACACCGTCATCTATAACGAAAAAATCATCGGACCAGCAAAGAATAATCTGACAACATCGCCTTCATTGACCTGGGAAAGCTGCAAGAGTAAATTAAAACTTCACTTCAAAGCAACGAAGGACCAAAGGCAAATTATGAATGAGATTAGCTTTTTAAAAGTAAGTACGATCTCTGAATTATGTGACAAAGTAAGAACAATTGTTAGTGATATTGCAGAATGTGCAATTTTTAGTGATTCTCAAACAATGATTGTAAATAATTTAACCCAATTTGAAATGTGCTCAAGTTTTTTTCTTGGTATTTCTGAGTAGCAGCAGTCCATGACTTCTTCAAATATGTTGAGGTGAACACAATGGAACGGTAAACAATACGGTTAGATATATTTTTTAGTGGACAAATTTAATTTTAAACGACTTTCGTGAATCATGCACACATGGGTCTGAGTAGACCCATAGTCGATACGTAGAATTCATAGCAGAGATGATGAACGAGATATGCAACTTTCGTACGTCTGTTCCCGTGACACCCTAAATTTTTCAGGAAATTTTGACAGGAGTTTTGTACCAAGCCGACAACCCCCGTTACAAACAAACTCTAATCGTGAATACGTGTGAACTCATTTCATTGTAGCGCTGTGTACTCCCGACACACACACTCTTTGAATTATAACAATGTGCGTGATTGTTTACATAATTTTGACAGGACTTTATGTACCCACGTGCTCGCACAGCTTGTAGGCAAACGTCGGCGGCCATTTTAAGTTGCAGGTCTCATTGGTTTGTCTATGATTCATAGTGCGAACATCAAAAGTAAATTTGCTGGTGATTTGATATTTGATTTTTTTAAGTGCTATTTAGTTTTCTATCGACAAAATTGCAGGTTAGTGATATTGGTTCACTGAATTTGATCTTTGGATCACTTGTTTTATGATTATTTTGGGAGATATTTTGCTGCCGCTTGTGAATAGTATTTGGCTTGTGTGTCAATTTTTTTCGTATTTTTCGTTTCCAGTAAAATGGAGCGTCAAGGCAGTGAAGGCGATATTCTGACAAGTTTTGTTCGTAAACTAAATGCATCAAATCTGAATCCGGAAGAACGAGAGAGACTTGAGACGCAAATTGGACAAATTATGGGTCCGGAATCCGACCCATTCGAATCACGTGACGACTTGGACGATGAAGACTACGTGCCAGAAGAAGATGGAAATGTGGATGAGGCGTCTGATATTGAACAAGAGATTGAGTTAGAGATCGTTGGGGATGATAACGATGATGATAATGCTGAGGAATTGTACAAAGAAGCACCAACCGCAATTCCATCATCCAGTGCTGTTGCTGTTCAGGAAGAGGCTTACCGTTCGAAAGATGGCAAGATATGGAATGCGAATCCACCACCTTCTGGAAGGCCACATTCGCATAATGTGCCAACTATTAGCCACAAGGGGCCACTACGAGGAACAGTGCCACATCACCGAGCCATCTTCAAATCGTTATTGTCCCCCGAAATCGTGAATATTATCGTGCGGGAAACTAATCGAAAAGCCTCCGAATCTTTTCGAGTATGGAACGATGCGCATCCCAATAAAAAACAGAGAGTTTGGATGATGACCAACGAGGACGAAATGTATGCCTTCTTTGGGATTTTGCTGTTTGCTGGTGTGTTCCAAGCCAATTCGCAGCCAGCAAAAGAATTTTGGGCGAGTTACAAAGCCACCATGTCCTTCAACCGATTCAAGCACTTGGCCACATACATCCGCTTCGATAACGGTAACACTCGTGCGGAGAGGCTTTAACAAAGCAAATCTGCAGCCGTAGATGATATATGGTTCATGCTGATGACTAATTTAGAGAAAGCATACACCCCGGGTTGCCAAGTAACCGTCGATGAGCAATTATTTCCGTATCGCGGACGAACTAGGTTTACTATTCCGAGTAAACCCGCGAAGTACGGGATAAAGGTTTGGTGGATTTGCGATTCCGATTCAAATTATCCCCTGAAAGGAATAATTTATACGGGAAAACCACCAGGTGGCCAACGGGAGACGAACCAAGGTGAGCGGGTTGTTATGAAACTTCTTTTCGACATATAATTTATCAGAGATGTTAATGGATCGAAATGTGGCGTATGTGGGCACCGTTAGAAAAAACAAGACCTTCATCCCTCCTTAATTGCTGAACCAAAACGTGCATTGAATAGTACCATCTTTTGCTTTCACAATAATAATGTCGCCCTGTGTTCCTATATGGCAAAGCCAAAGAAGCCAGTAGTCATATTGTCTACCGTTCATTACCGATGTGACACCGATCCATTGAAAGCATCAAAGCCGAATCAAATATTGGACTACAATCAATTCAAAGCAGGCGTGGACGCAATGGATCAGATGGTGACTGGATATTCTTCTAAGCTTTCGACGAATCGGTGGCCGTTGGCAATGTTTTACAACATGCTTGATGTCGCCGGCTTAGCCTCATTTATCATCTATGACGAGTTGAATCCAGCAAAACACAGCGACAAACGCCGCTCTTTTGTCATTGAATTGGCGCGGCAGCTTGTAATGCCACATATGACGAATCGGGCCACCAACCCATTAGTACGTAGGTTTGTTCACATCAAGCAAGCAACGAATCTTTTCAATGTCATTGTAAGAATACTCGAAATGTACATGAAACATAATAAACCATATATTAATATATATGTATTTCGTTATTTTCAGGTGCCGGACTCCCGCCCATCGGCATTAGCCGCAGCTCAACCACAGCCATATGCTGAGGTAGCCTCCACACGTTCGTCATGCTATCTTTGCACGTCTTCTTCAAAAACTCGACGTAAAACTCGATATCATTGCTCCATATGCAATCGTCCTATATGCCTCAACGAGCATTCTATGCAATTGTATAAAAGCTAACCAGAATGCACTTTATAATGTATTTTTATTAATAAATTTAGGAACCCGCACCTGAAATTATGGTAGCCGCGCCTTTTCAAATGGACTAAAACATTCGCTTTATCATATTTTCACACACCCATACACACATATATACATACTAGCCACATTACTAACACACAACCACATATTTAGTAAATTTCTGGTCATCTCCCGTTCCCAGTCCTAAAATATACGTTTTTAATATGTATGGGTCTGGGCAAACCCTTTACGCTCCACTTACCGCCTAATATGCCTCCGCTCATCGGAGGGTTAAGTAGTTTTTTAGTTTTAAAAATAAAATAAATTACTGCTGGGGCTTTAGCAGCCGAATTACATAACAAATACTCTGTAGAAGATATCCCGATAGTACCTAATAAATTTATTGGCCAAGATCATTTTAATTTGAAAGAACAAAAATCAAATAATATAAACCATTCAATCAAATCAAATAAAATCATATCCGGAACAATACCAAGAAATTGCCCATCACAACGTAGTTATCACAATAATTTTCAGAATAGTAACTTTTCTAATAGTAATAATAACTCAAGACAAACGAGGAGAAATTTCAATAACAATTGTGCAAGTAGACAGAGTAGGGGTTATTTTAGCAATAATCATACTAACCAGCAGCCGATAAACTTTAACAATAGAAATTATAACAATAATTTCACACAACCAATGGAAGTAGATACCATAAGTAATAGAAACGAAGTTAATCAATTGACAGATGGAGAGTTTTTTATAAACTAGCCTCGGAACAAAATAAAATGTATATTATTATTTTTATATTTATGTATAGTATAACTCTTAGATCTTGCTAAGAATATTTATTAAAGAAGTGAAAATGCAACTGGTAATCAGAACAAATGAAACCGTGGAACACCTCAATTACTAGATGTTCGCAGGCCATTTAATGTTTTCTTTCCTAATTCTTAAAGATTTTTTTGAGCCCCAAAATTTTGCCGTTCACCCTCTTTATTGCTTTATTTTGTATATGTATGTAAATCAATTCAGCAAGATGTTTGCTTATATAGGGTCCGCCTAATAACCTTTTTTTTTTTGAAAATGCTATAAAAAAAACTACTGAATATTTTCTCAAATTTCTTTTTTTATTTGAAAGTACAATCCTTCCGGTTAATAATGGAAAATAATTTCATTCAAATGGCTACCTCGGCTGGCCATGCAGGCTACACGATCGGTCCAATTTTTAAGCACATTATCGATTGTGTGCAGCTGTATTTCACCAATGGCTTCACGAATATTGTCCTTTAAAGCGTCAATTGTCTCTAGCTTGTCCTTATCTTTGACGGCACCCCACAAATAATAGTCCAACGGTGTCAAATCGCAGCTCCGAGGTGGCCAAACGACATCAGCTCTGCGGCTGATAATGCGATCTTCAAAAACAGGGCGCAAAACATCGAGTGTAGCTTCGGCTGTGTGGCACGTAGCGCCGTCCTGTTGAAACCAAATGTTGCCAATATCCTCCTCTTCAATTTTTGTGAACAAAAATTCGTTCAACATGGCCCGATAACGATCGCCATTGACTGTAACGGCCACTCCTTGCTCATTTTCGAAGAAAAATGGCCCAATTATGCCTTTGGACCAAAATCCGCACCAAACAGTGGCTCGTTTTGAGTGCACCGGCTTTTCAATGTATGCGTGCGGGTTTTCTGTGCCCCAAATGCGACAATTTTGCTTGTTTACATACCCGCCAAGATCAAAATGAGCTTCATTTGAAAAGATGATTTTTTTGGCAAAATCGGCATCTTCTGTAAGTCGATCGCAGGCCCACTTAGCGAAGCGAAAACGCATTGGATGGTCAGTTGGCTTCAACTCCTGAACCAATTAGACTTTGTATGGCGTCATACCAAGGTCTTTATGCAAAATTCGTCTCAATGATGTCTCCGAAATGTTCAATTGTTGAGAACGACGGTGAATTGATGTTGATGGCGCTTCACGCACACTTTCTGCCGCAGCAGTAATAGTCTCGCACTGTTTTTGGCTTTTCACGCTTTGGTTTATCGATGAGGATGCCAGTTTCTTTCACTTTTTTCACAAGATAACGAACATACGGAGCTGATAGTGCTTCTCTTCTTTCAAAATCCGTACGCAATTTTCGCACACATTCTGCAACATTACCATGATTTTCAAAGTAATGTCGCAATATTTCCCAGCGTTGTTCAAGCGTATACACAACCATATTCGTTCAGCGGAAGGATAAAACTAATTATCTGTCAAATCAGACATGAGCTAAGTGTTACCATTCACTAAATAAGCACTACTTGAAAAAAAAAAGTTAGATGGCGGACCCTTTATATCTTCATTTCACTGAAAAGCATATGTTAACATATGTTATTAAGTTCCGCAATTTCATACGATATCTAATCATGTTATCAAGTCTAAGTGATACGACTTTAATTTATACCCACTAATAAATCTAACCGTATCAATTCCGGGAACCATCATTCCAGTAAATAATTAGTAAATTATACCTACTCCTGATTTGTATTCGACGTAATGAAGAACTTAATTGTGCAAACCACGCGACCAAGTTAATCAATACGATCTTAATTGGATTCATGTTACTAGACTGAAGCTTAAAGCTCGCAATCGTTTTCTAATGAAATCGAAAATCAATGCAATAATTAGTAAGCCTCTGTGACTTGAATGGTAGACACCTTTAGGCGTAATTTCGGATAATGACTCACCAACAATTCCCAGAATAAAGTACTATATTCATTTAAATCTATTTATTTTTACTAAATGATTATTCCCCAATCGATAGTCCATTCTTGCTTAAATGGAAATAAATTCTCAGCACCAATAAATCTGCTCTTCAAGCCATTCGTTGAGAAGGAATTTGGTAGGCAGAAGTATTGCGATATAAAGATGTAAAAAAGAACAAAACCATGTTCTTGAGATTATCAAGATTGATGTTAATATCATCCCATCCTTTGGGATGGTTTTGTTCTTGTTGTAAGAATGGAAAGGCGGGAAGAACAACAAAGAACGAGAACAAGGTGTTAGGATACTTATACATATAATATCAAGTGGCTTGGGTTCAATGTGGCATGTTCCCACGTTGTTCTGAGCTTTTATAGTTAATGCCGTACACGAAAACAATTTGAAAGAACAACTCAGGGAGTCTTTATTCGCCTTGGCATATACCGGCGATTTAGCCGATTGATGGGGTGAAATTGGTCACATCAGATAATAAGCTACAATTGTTGATATTTGATGCTGAATCAGTGTTGTTACCAGATTTCTTTAGGGGATAATCTAGTGTATGTATATACACGCTTAAGAAAGTCATTTTTAGTTTTGCTTAAAATCCCTACTTTCTGATGAAATATAGGCCATCGACAGGGCCCCATTGGAAAGTGTTTATTGCAGTGTTTTCTCACTTGGGAATTGCAGGTAGACGGGGTTAAGTTAAGAGTTCCATTAAGAGACGAATTTGCTTATTACCTAGGGTCCGAATTTTTAATTTTTAATTTTCGTGGGGCAAATACCCCCATTCATCGAGCTTAATTCAAGCTAACATTAATCTTACTTAATCTAACTTAGTTAGAAGATAAGAAGAACGGGATAGGAGCGCGCTTTAAAAAGACGGATTTTTAGGCATGGAGTGCTGAGGTTGAAATTGAAGTAAGGATTCGAATTAACATTTCCGAGCGTACGATGAGCAATGGGTTCATTGAAGCCATAGGCGATACGGGGGTGGGTAGATAAAAGAGACGGGTATTACGTCTGTTGCGAGGGTTAGTATTGATAGAGACAGAGTTGTAGAGGGAGACGATGGATGAAAAGAATGTTAGATACAATTTTTCATATGTGTTCAATTCTTCCAACGTGTTCCTGTTGATTAGTTTAAGATGCTTTTGACAGAGCAAAGGATAGAACTATCCAGCAAAGGATTGCAAAACGTAGGAACCGGCGTTGGATGCTCTCGATTCTAGAAGTGTGGGCTTGTTGGTAAGGGGACCACACTTGTGAGCCGTATACAAGAACGAGCCGGGAAAGGTTGCAGAGAGATCGAGTAACGTATGGGGTTGGGGAATTCTTTAGACTATCACTTCACGAAACCGAGTGCTGAACCAGCTTTAAGGATTATCTCGTCGATATGTGCGTGAAAATTAAGCTCTTGATCACATAATATGCCAAGATCGCGAATAGCCTCAACGGTAGAGATGGGGTGATTATTAAGGAAGTAGAGACGATGAGGAGGTTTAATTCGTTTACGTGAAAGGTGATTGATTGGCATTTGGAAATGTTAAGCTCCAAGCAATTTTTGGAACACCAGGCGGAAAAACTATTCAGATCTTATTGAGTACGGGAAGAGTCATGACTGGAGGAAATGGTCTTGAAAAACTTGGTATCATCGGCATATAGTGAGATGTGCCACAATTTCAGTCTTGATAATAGTAAGATTGAAAAGAAGTAGACCTAAGTGGCTGCCTTGGGGGACGCCGGAGGAAGCTAAAAAAAAGGGTTAGAAAAGGAAGATCTGGAACGAACACTGTAATAGCGATTTTCCGAGTATGAAGATATTCACTTCAAAGAAATGGGATCGAAGATAAAGGAAGGCAATATGAAGAGTATTGATCTGTGCGGAATTTCATCAAAGACTTTGCTGAGATCAGTTGAAATAACGTCGACTTCCTTTCCATTCTCCAAGGTCGAGAGGTCAAAGAGCACAAATTCAACAAGGTTTTTGGTTGTAGATCTACATTTGAGGAAACCGTATTGCCTAGGGGAGATAAAAGACAGCGAAAACTTAGAGTTTCGTACAAAATACTCTCGAAGAGTTTGGGTATGTGTGACAGTTTAGTAATGGGACGGTTATTGTTAATATGGTTCCTCGGACCTTCTTTTTGTATAGGGGTTATAAAAGAGGTTTTCCATGGCTGTGAGAATTCACCTACAGATATGGATAAACTGAGGATTTTTGAGAGAAGGAGAGGGAGGGTTGAGGAAAAATATCGCAGGGGGACCGTGAGGTCCAGGAGTGAATTCCTCTTTAAGTTCATTTAATTTGTTTTCGATGACACGGGGATCGACTGTACGAGGAAAAAATGGTCAAAAGGAGAGATTCGGTAAATAATTGAAGTAAGCGGAGTCCAGAACAAAGAAGCGAAAGATTGTTTAAAAAAGGTGTGCGAAAAAGTCGGCGATAATGTTGGGGTCATTGGAGGTTTGATTATTGAAGGAGAGTGAGGTAGGGTAGCCATCAGATTTTCTCTTGTAGTTAACATACAAAGAAGGGCCTAGGATATAATTTATAGGATTGACAGCTTTTCGATCGCTATTCTCTTCCATCTCATCTATCCCCCTATCCAGGCCGCGGGGTAGCCTTATTGCTTTCGGTTCATATTTCTAATTAGTTCTCCAAAAATCATGAAAAATATCCATAATGTAAGAAACTTAGTTCCATATTAATTGAAAGAACGAAATATGAATGGTGAAAAACCATACTAGAAAAATTTCTTATTTTTTGAAGTTTATCTATTTCGGTGAACCCAAGCGCACAAAACCATAGATAGATTCATGCCAAACACCAACCTCAAAACCAGAGATTTGCCTTAAAAGACAAGTCGTGATATTGGCATATGCTGGTATTGATATATGGTGGTGATGGGGAAAATGTATAGGCCACGATAACTAATGTCTTGATTATTGAATTCTGTTGCTAAAATAAATTAGTGTTATGAGCAACAAAGTCGTTGATATACAATATTGAATATACACCTATTATACAAGATTATGATTACTCCTTTCCTTAATTTAATTTATTACACGCCCACAAAAGTTCAGATCCGGTCTTTGCTTTGGTTGAGGAAGCAAATGTTCCTTCACCAAAGCACTAGATCGCTCATTATGAATGAAGGAAAAACAAGCAAAGGCGATAAAATAGTGATTGCTACTGTATATCCTTAAACGAAAGTCACCACGTTAATAACTTTAGTTCTTAAATTAATTTTTTTATTTAAGTGTCAAAGTCTCTTATTTAATATGGTAATAACATTCGAAGTTAATTCGATGTTAGACTTTCTTATTTTCATCTATTGTATGTAAAATACAAATTCCATGATAGTGATAGCGAATTCTATCGCTTAAACACGGTAAATAATATTATATGTATAACAAACATAAAACTTTGGAATCGAATCCATATTTTGTAATATAATTCAGCATGCTCAACACGTGTAACATAAATAAAAATAGGCTGCGGGAAAATGGTGAGGCAAAGAAAAGAAAAAATTATTTCAAAGCGTCTTAGTATGTACGTTGACCCGACAATTTAAGACTACGTGACTCGAATTAAACTTCCTTCATGAATTTTTCTACTTGCAAAATATGTTTATAATAAACAACCTGTCAATTTTATCAATCCAATAAATAAGCCAGACGAAATTCCTCTCTTTAATGGTTTTTCATCTCATATTTCTTAACAATAATTTCCAAGAATACTATATGCTTAAAGGGTTAGTTTACTATTTGCTCTTGGTTTTTTTTACTTTCCAACTGAATATCGATGATGTCAAGCTTGAAAGGATTTCATTCCATTGAATTTGTTAGGATGCGGGATGAAATTTGTTCACGGGAAAACAATTTCAGAGAGTTAAATGTGTAGTGATAGAGGGTTATCTTTATTTTGCGGAAGAAGGTATTACACATGTTGAATGTTTTTTCTACGCGCAGAAATTAATATACTCTTATTTACGCATAAATGCAAGGCGGTCCAAAATTAACCATCCAATTTTGTTTTCGAATCAGTTTTCTACTAAAAAAAAAAAAATGATTTTGAGTGATAGAAATCTTTACTTGGACCTTTACAATTTTGTTTTATCTGTTAAATGAAAAAGATGATACCCTTCAAAGGCTGCCGTCAGTGTTGATAAGTAATTTGTACCCGTTTTATCGCATTTTCCATGACTTTTCGCAAGATTTCCGGTGATAACTGTTCGCATTCCTGTCAAATATTCTCCCTAAGGGCTGCGATTGCCTGAGGTTTGTTGGCATAAGCTCGCGGCTTCAAATAGGCCCAAAGAAAGAAGTCTGGGATGGTCAAATCGGGCGATCTTGGTGGCCATGACAAATCGCCAAAAAGCGAAATTACGCAAACAGAAACGCTTCCTTCACAATATCCATTGCGGCTCGGGCAGTGTGTGCGGTTGCACCGTCTTGTTGAAACCACATGTTCTCCAAGTCCCTGTAGCGTTCGCCAGTAGCAGTGATCGTATTGCCAATGGCGTCCTCAAAAGATACGGCCCAACCGGTCTGGTGATGCCCGACTGAGCGTGAGAAACTTCTTAAGAACGAAGTTTTTTTGTTTTCTTTGTTTGAGTCTTCTGCTATCTGTTGGAGCGCTCAGACACAAATACTGGTCCATTGCACTTCCAGACAGACACCTTTGTTTATTGTATTTTCCCCGCTGTCCGGAGAAAAGTGAGGAGGAGCTTCAGTGATGTAGAGCTGAGAGATTCGGCACACACCACGTCAGCCACAGTGCGCGAGCTAAGGCGGGACAGTCGCCAAGAAAGTGTCTGCTGTGTCACCCTCCTCGCAACATGCAGCACAGGTAGGCGCCTCCCTGATGCCAAGCACATAGAGATGCTTGGCAAAAGTGTAATGATCCGTAATGACGCCCGTAAATGTTCTACAATCAAGGGTAAGAAGAATGTTGCGGACTTCTAGCAGATATCAGGGCGAGCGGGCTTAGTCATCCTGTATCCGGGATATTCCCTCCATTTACGACTGTGTGCATTAAAGACCTAGTCGTTGATGTCAGATTTCACGGTGGAAGCAGCTCAGCTCTTCTGAGCCCCTTCTAGCGAGTTCATCAGAGATCACATTTCCTGGGATCCCAGAGTGACCTGGGACCCATATAAGCCTAAGTGAATTTAGTCTTCCGACTTTGTTCAAAAATGTCTTTAGCTCATGCACTAATTTCGAGTTGGATAGAGGGTTGGACACAGCTTTGAGTGCAGCTTGGCTGTCACTGCAGACGTCTATGCTTTTTCCCTTCTACCTGTGCTTCACAGCAAAGTGCATGGCCATTAGGATTGCGTAAATCTCTGATTGAAAGACAGAAGCATATTTTCCTAACGAGAAGTGCAGACGAATATTTTCGCGATCAAAAAAAGCTCCAGCGCCGGACCCTTGCCCAGTCCTGGAGCCATCTGTGAAAATGCGAAGACAGTCCATCTCAGATTCAGTGTCAGGCCAAAGCCATGGAAATGTGACTGTGAAATTACAGCACAGTAGGGTGGCAGGGGTTATTGCGTCAAACGGCATATCCTTGAGGCAGGAGTCGTAGGATATTTATCGCGCCAGTACAGTATCACTAAAATGCGAGTCGTACCAAAGACCATTTCTCTTGAGGTGAGACATGGCTTTCAGTGCGCACCCTCTGATATATGTTTGTATGTGAAAGGGGTGGAAGAGGCCACAACGTGTTTGCGTGTTAGCCTGTTCCACCAGACAACCGATGCATATGAGATTATCGGTGTCATCATTGTTACTTAGATCCAGAGGGCCTCTTTCACCTTTGCATTGCCAAAAAGCTTACAGCGCTTTGGTAGTTTTGGACCCAACACGCTTTAACCAAAGAAGCTTACAATCTAAGATGACTCCCGGGTACTTAGCTTCCTCGGATATCGGGATGGGAATGCCTTTTAGAACCAGCTTAGTAATGCCAGTATTTTTCCTCCTTCTCGTGAAGAGAACGACATCAGTCTTAAGAGGATTAACCGACAGCCCATTTCTCGTGCACCAGTCCTCGATCACATGAGCCGACAGAGAGAACAGCAACATCATCATCATAGGGGCATAGATTCCAAAGGCATTGAGAGTATCGAGCAGAGAGTCGACCACCATGCACCATAACAGCGGAGACAAGACGACGCTACCTTGCGGGCAACCCCTGTTTACTCCAGGCTTGACACATTGTTCGAGGCCTGCATCAGCGATCAATGTCCTGTCATTGCTTTGATCCACAAAACCAGTGCTTCATCTACGCTATGCCGTTTAGCAGCATTACACATGCTGTCGAAAGTAGCGTTATCAAAAGCTACCTCAATGTCGACAAACTCTTTTTTTTCGAGAGCGCATTCAATTCTTCCAACTAGATTTAAAAGCGCAGTCTCTCAGGATTTTCCGCATTGATAAACAAGTTGCACCTCCGAGAGAGAATGCATTCGAAGGGCACCTTTGCGCGCGTGCAATTCTACAAGTCTCTCCATGCTTTTTAGCAAGAAGGATGTTGGGCTGATTGGTCAAAAATACTTGGCGAATGAGTAATCTTTTTTCTCTATTTTGGGAATAAAGACCACTTTCACCGCCCGCCAAAGAATAGGTATGTAGGCCAGTGCCAGGCTAGCAGTGAAAATTCTTTTCAGAGTAGGAAGCAGCTGTCTTATACCTTTTTACAGCGTAACAGGGTATATTCCATCAGTGCTCGGCGACGTGAAGCCATCGAAAGATGATACAGCAAATTCAATGGCCTCAGTAGTTCCCACGCGTGACGTAATATACCAGGTACGCCGAGTTTTTTTCATCGTTTCAGCCGCAGTTACCATTGAAAAAGTGTGCAACGAGACGATGACACTCTGATTTCCCGGGAAATGGGTCTGAAGCAGTAAACTAAGAGTTTCCGTTTTAGACTAAGTAAAGGTACCATCACATTTTCTGAGTACATCCAGCTTGGTCGATTTTCCTCGCTTGAGAATATTAACCAACTTGCTGGTCGCGCTCAGGGATTTGATCTGTTCGCAGAGGGACTTATAGGAATCATCCTTCGATTTATGTACGAATAAGATTCTTATAATCCTTTTGCTTTGATCGATATTTATTCCAGTCATCTTCCGCGTTCGATTTAAGAATTTTTTTGGTTATGAACGGCACCCTCCACTAATTGCTTTGTTTTGAGTTTAGGCAGGGCTTGAGTGGCTTTCTCAAGCTCCTTCCTAAATCGCACCCAGTCCGTCTTTCTCGGATGCCGCTTGGGCTGCGAGGGGGAGGTTCCACACTTCAATTGGAATTCGATATATCTATGGTATGACAGCGTAACATCTGGTAAGACTCTCCAGTTAGTGATGGCTTTCACATGCCTATTAGAAAGGGCTAGGTCAATCACTTCCTCTCGTTTCGCCGGTGCAAAGGTTGGTTGGGAGCCAACATTGTTAATGATAAGATCAGACGAAATAATGAAGCTTAAAAGATTGTCACCTCTCCGGTTGCATTTGGTGCTGCCCCAAACAATGCTTTGAGCATTAGCATCGCAACAGACGATGAGTCTTATCCTTCTGGCTTCACAGTACTCTACGGGTTTAGAAACCGCCTTTTGTGGCGGGGGCAGTACCGAGTCGTAGGGGAAGTAAGCAGACGAAGTGTTAAATTTCTCCGTGCACTCTAGCAGCTCCTCCTCCTGCCTCCTTGTAGGAGAGGTGCTTGCCTCGACTCTTTACGGTCACTTGTATCGCCTTTCCAGATGATTTTGTGGTGTGAGGTGCCCGATTCCGAGGAGCAGTCTTTGGTCTTCTCCGTCTTCAGATTTTTGCTTTGATCTTTGTTGATCGCCGCATTTACCTTCGGACTCCGATAACCCGCCACCACGTTGGAGGAAGAAACATCACGTTCTCTGTCTTAGCGAGCGCTCTTTCCTTTTTCGGTTGGGGCTCCTGCTCCCTTTCGACGCCGCTTTCGGCATGACCGCCTTTTTCGGTGGTAGCGCCGGCCATAACAGGACCCTGGACACCTTCAGCTCCGTCAGTTTGGGAACCTGGCACGCTCTTATTGGGGATTTGATCGTCAACAATAAGAGGAGGAATGTTTGAGGCGCATGCCAAAAGTGCTGGCCTTTACTAGCCGCCGAAATGTTCTTCCTTGTGCGCTGCCAAGAAGTGCGGGGACGCAGATGGGATGGTCGGATGGGCTTCGGTAGGGGATGCCTCCGCCGATCTAATCCTCTTGACTGTTTTTAACCGAGTGGTTTGTCTTCATTTTCAGCTGAAGCACGCCCTTATATGCTCCACATGCTCCATGTAAGAAAATCGCGCCCCAGCTTAAGAGGCCTTTAGCCAAAGTACTACCAAAGACGTTAAAGCGTTGGAGTTAAGTCAAATTTCTTATACTGGGGTACGGGAGGCTGCTTACAGCCTTAGCCTCAAGCCTTAGCTAAATTAATTCAAAACGGCCGAATCGTGGTAAGAATTAAAGAGAGCATAGCTTAATTCCTAGTTCAGTTATAAGTGAGACTCTGAAGGAAACAGACCTGTGAAAATAAAGTGATTAAGAAAAAACTACCCCCTTGTATTTCTTACATTTTCAACATCTTATTTAAAACAAGACAACACTCGTATATTTGTATTATGCGACTAATGTTTTTATTCCTATCTTTGATAAATCGAAATTGCAAATAGGAATCCTCAGTTGAATTTTGTATTACCATTGAATGGTTGAAATTGATTCGTTATTGCACAAGTGTGCATTTAAACTGTTCTTTTGAAATTACCTATCGCTATCGATGTAATATATAGTAAATATTTACTATACGTTTGCAATTACTAATTTACATTACGAGTTATGAAAAAAAAGAGATACAATTCACACATGCACTGGTTACATTAAGACATCACCTACTCACGAATCACTCATTTAAAGCTGTTGAGTTCAGATATACATATGTACGTTATGCTAGTATAAAATGTATTTTAACCTTTTGAACTATGTAGTAGAAAAAAAAAACTATTCATAAAACAATTGAATACTTTGCTTTCTGACAGCAATACTCATATTTTGTTATCAATTTTATATCATTTTGTAAAAAAAAATTAATCTCGAATATATTTGTATTTCATAAATCAAGAAATGGCGGGAGATCATCCGGGAAAGGACGTGAGTATATAAATGGCTCCATTAAAAACATTTAAGAGAAAAATTAGGTGTTTTTATTTTTATTTTGCTCTACATCCTGGGTACCAGAACTTTTTTCTATCAAATTAATCTAATTCTTGCATAGGAAAAATATAAACAACTTAATGTATATGTATATTGTTGGCAAAATATTGATTAAACAGATTTTATCTGATATTTGATATGAAAATATGATTTGTATAATCAAACAACAATAAAATATCAGCAGCATTAAAATTATCCTCCTCAGGATAGAAAAAAAGGTAAATCATTGAAATCGTACATTACTTATCGTCACAAAATTAAAAACACTTACCATTAAAAATTATTTAAAATTGAATCGATTTTGGAAGTAATTTGATATAACGTTTCCTTAGCATGGCAGGCTTTCAGAAGGTAAAGCCGTAAGAATAAGCTTACCAACTGCTGGAGGAGCAAAAGTAATTACGAAACCCGATTATATTTTTTTTTCCAAATTTGTGGTGTATTTTTTTTATGTTTTTAGCCAGCTGAAGCACGTTATATGCCTTCCTACCGACTAGAACCACATAATCCATTAAATCGTGAACAGTGTGAAAAGATAATAAAATCTGTAGTGGACAAATCTTTGGAAGAATTTATTTACAGTTCTAAACAAGCACAAGATCTCTGTCAATATATAAGTGAAGAGATCAAAACAAGGATTAAATCGAAAAATTATGACAGGTAATCCCACTTATAATTAGTTACTGCCGTATTATATTGTATAAATATCATAAATAAAAAATGGTATATTTCTTTTTACAGGTATCGCTTTGTAGTCGTGGTTACTATTGGTGAAAGAGTAATGCAAGGTTTTAAATCAGTCGCAACTTTTCTTTGGGATGCTGACCGGGATGGTTATGTTAAGTATTCATATGACCATCCAGAGTTTTTTGCAAATGCAACCCTTTACTACTTATATTATGACTGATAATTGAAAACAATTGCTTGAAACATACGATATTACAAAATGATTTTTAAATAACTCAAAAAATCTCACTTACAATACTGAGTGAATTTTAATGTATATTAATTTCCCTTCAAGCGTCATCCTGAAGACAACATGTTTACGAGTATGTTTTATCATTCGACCACAGGCCACCTGAGTGTGTTCGGACGTGTTTTGACTCTAGTGGAGAATAAGGAAACATTTGAATATTTAAAGTTTACGTTTAGGCGAATTGTACCCGGGATTCGAAGTAGCACCCGTGGAGTGCCCGATCAAGTAGGTGAGACTGAGGCAGATTTGACATCTTTTTTTTAGAAAGCTGTATACTTCGTTTGTGTTTAACAAAACTTTAGATTTTACTGTCTGATTTTACACACGCATCATTGATTTTTAAAATTTAGTAACAATTGAGTTGAAAAAGAATGAGCATTTGCCCTTTTTGGTCTTGTTTCTTAAAAAAGTCATTTTGTCAAATTTGCCCCTTTGACTCCTAAAGCGGCACATTTGACTATTAAAGTTGTGTGGTTTCAAGTGGTTGACTATTAAAGTTGTGTGGTTTCAAGGGATCTTTCTTATGAATGAAAAAGAAAAATATGTTGTAAAAGAAAATAAGGCGGGATTATTTCAACATATAACTCAAAAATATTTTTTCTTCTAAATTAGTGGCAATTAAAACTTTTCTTCGGGCTAGAGATGTGGAAGCTGGATTTGTTGCCTTTGGCAGTTTTTATTCAATTTAACTTCCTACGACCAGCGTGAAGTCTGCTACAAAAATCCAGTTAAACGTTGATGATCTTCGAAAAAATTAAAATTAATGGTGTTGTCACTGAACTTTTTACTTATCTCACCAACGTAGTAAAGTGCTTTTTGTTTTTCTGTACAAACTTTTACCATATCGGAGTCATCCATATCTAACTTATCGTAATCAATTAGTTTTCATTTAAAAAAGACATTGTCTTGGATATCAATATTTCCTTTATCACCAGAAAACAAACCGATAGAATCAAACAATTCAGCATAAAAAACGTTATCTTCGCTTTCATTAGATATCTCAGGATGATTGAATGTCTTTTTTTTCCGAAAAGTCGTTCTCTTTTTCTCTTAAGTAAAATGGTAAAATTTTAAAGATTCCACAATTCTTTGCTTTTTTACAAAATTCTTTAAAACTCTTGATGATCCACTTCTAAGCGTGTTTTTAGAGGCAATCAGACGGGATATTGGCCGTATCATTTCAGGGGTTCAATTTGGTGTTGAACTGTTTATTTGATTTTCTATGTAATTAGCTTTATTTTTCATGTTTTCAATATAAGCCGTGCTTTGTATAATTGGCAGAGAATATTCCGACAAGCTTTCTAAAGCAAATTCAACATCGCTGACGATTTGCGAATTAAAGTGACAAATTCTATTAGCTCTGAACCCGTTTAGTATATTTTCTGGTGAAAACGTCGTAAATTGTTATTTGTTTTCCGTGTTTTACGGTTAAAAAATCATTGAATAACTTTCGACAAAATTGTTTGACTGATCCAAGTATGGACACGTCTAGTGGCTCTAGACGATGTGATGTGTACGGCGGAATCCCATTCTCGCGACAATAGTTAATACTTTCTTAGCTGTAATGCGATGAGTGGTTGTCCAGCAAAATGAGAATTGGTTTATCTTTTGAACAATTGGTCATCCAACCAGATTTAGAGTGTAGAGCTCAATCCATAGGCGGCACGTATAAAATAGCGCCAACAACGAACCTTACCTTAAAAGGGTGCAATTAAAGGGATGTACACATGTCCGATGCGACTTACACACCAGTCATGTGTTTATCTCATTAATTATAGAATAAGAATATTTTAGGCTTAGGTTAAGTTTATTTATTTATCTAGTTAAGGAAGGTTTAAAGTTAAGAAATGAATTATAGTGTCTAAGCTTTTTTTATTAATATTTTCTTAGAAATAAGCCATATGTAAGCCAGACGGCAATAAATAAAAATAAAATCGAAAGACGTTAAAATTAAGCTTTAGATTAGCTTAGAGTGCTCGTTAAGAGCCAATAAGAATTTGAAGTATAATGGTAAATTAGATTTAAGCATTTTGTCTAGTAAGTAAGAATATGAATAATAGAATAAAATGCGATTAGAAAGAAAGAAAGAGAGTGTAGAGCTAATGATCCTGGGAAAAAAATTCACTTGTAAATCTTACGTTGAATCGAATATGAAGGAACATATACACTGGTATTAAATGCCTTCCGCTGGCATTAACAATCCCAACCAGAGTGACTAAGCTTCCACGTTCTGCTGAGAAATAATTCGTTGTGAAATAATTCATTGACCTTTCTCAGCAATTACGTATTTAAACAGATATCGAAATATTAATGCAAAAATATATAAAACTGTTTCCGACCTAACGATTCCAAAACGTTAGTTATTCAAATTTCATCCAAATTTTATCTTTCTTGGGGCTGAACTGAGTATTCTGTGTAAAGAGTCTATTATATTTTGCGTAGTGTTCCTGACGTAATTTCGAGCCATTGCTCTGCAAAAATAATATTTAAGTAAAATTATTTTAAAAATTGCTTGTATTGGGGTATATTTCACAAAAGTCACAATGTTTGCGATTTTGTATCCTTTTTTAACTTCTGAACTCTTCAGAGCTATCACTACTCACCGTTTCTTTTTTATTTCTTACGTTATAAATCAAAGTTTAGAAAAAGCAAACTCAATATAACAATTTCATTAATTCAAAACAAATTCAATGTGACGATGCGCAGCATTACATCAGTCAATTGAATTTCATAAAAACACGTGTTGCTTCGCTGAAGGAAAAAGAAGAACTTCATATACGCTCATATGATTGATTAACCTTTGTGTCTACACCCACATACCCGGGTATGTGTTTCATTTTCAAATTCATACTATATATTTTGAGTTCTAGGTGCCGTATCGACTTGAAATTTTTAAAAGCCTCCTAAAATATTGTTTTTTATCATATTCGAAAAAAAAAATGTATTCACCAAGGCATTTGTCCATATTTTCAACACCTCCTTCGCTTTTGTTGTAATCGATTATTATTTTTGGCTTTCTTTTAGGACCTTCAATTTCGATATTATAATGGGAAGTGGAAAGAAGTACAACTAATTTGTTCTTTTTTTGAAATATATGAACACGTACTTATGTTGCTGCTGAATCCAAAGATGATTCTACTGCTCTTCCTTTTGGATTAGAAAATTCGGCTGGTACAAATTTACGTCTTTTGTTTACAGTGCGCAATATTGACAAATTGTAGTCTATCATCAAAGTAAAAGCCCAATTATAGCTTGTAAAAAAGTTGTCACACACGATATTTCGGCCACTTCCACGGAACCTTGGTTTTTTTCTCTTTCTCCAGAAGGTGCCATACAGTGTGATAGCGACACATACCCACCAAACCTTAATTCCATACTTGGCCGGAAGGTACAATATATATTGAGTGAATCCGGTGCCACCACGATAAGGGTAAAGTTTTTCATCAACAGTGACCTGGAGGTTTCTATTCAACATAAGGAAAATGTCAGATATGGCTGCTGCATTGTCAGTTTGTTTACGTTGCTGGCGCGTACTTCCATTAGCAAATCTGATAAAACGACTTATAGCCCAAAAACGTCGGAGACCCATTGAAGCACGATACAACGGATGTGAGTTAGTTTTCCATATATCAGTTGTATGTACATAATTAGAATGTGCGACATCAGCTAACAAAAGTACGAGTATGCCCAGATAAACGTCAAATTCAGTTGTAGTAATAGGTTTCCATATATGAAGTGGTCTTGCTGGATTTTCTTCATGGTCACGTTCGTAGCACTGGGTTTCTTTTCTGTTGGTTTCTCGAACACATTTCTGCTGACATCAACATTTTGAATGTTTGTATAACGCTAAGATCTTTTGTTCTGCGTGCTGGTCCAGTGTTCGAGCTTCTAAGAATATTATGCGACAAAAATCGGCGAGGTTGTGGTGGTTGGTCTGACCAAATTGTACCATCTCTAGCTGTATAATTATTTGTAGAAGATTCAATTGGAGCTACATCCGTCCTTCGCCCGAATCAGTCTCACTAGCAGGATCATATTCTGGTAACTGCAATCCCTCTGCATCTGAATCTTCTACATACATATATTCACATTACTGTGTTCACCATCGCCCTCTTCGTCTGGCAATGAATGTCCATAAATATCTTGCTCACCTTCACTATCAGTTTCCAAAAGTTCCTCCAATCTTTGGCTTATGTCCTTGAAATTTCCGGGGAGCTAACCATCAGGGAGTAATCATCAGCTACATATAATAATCTATAATTTTATTTTATTTTTATTAATCTGGAGTTACTTCAAAAACCTGTAAATAAATAAAGAAATGAATATAAAATTAATACGTAAATATATATACAAAAATGTATGCGACACACGGGTATGTTTGGTGTATGTTCTGTATAATTTTTTGGCTGTTGACATAAAGGTTAACGGTGCAAACAGTGTTGCTACTTAGTAACTTTTATGTTTTGTTCACACCGAAAACGCCAGAGGTAAATGTGCCCCAATGTCATCTATATTTTGGCAAACATGTAGATGTTGCTTTGGCAATGGCCCGAGGCGCTTTTGTTCTG
The DNA here is from genome assembly GCA_958301585.1 of Merodon equestris. Lineage (NCBI taxonomy): Eukaryota > Metazoa > Arthropoda > Insecta > Diptera > Syrphidae > Merodon > Merodon equestris. The sequence goes on along the minus strand of OY284413.1, from coordinate 152,120,954 downwards.
GCAAGATGGCTGTTTCATAGCAGTCAACTTGATTCAAGAGTGAAGGTAATCTTTTACAAGGCCTTAACCAGCCACAGGCAAACGCCTATGGATGTCTTGTCTGGTTCAATGTGAGAGCCAACTTAATGAAAAGTGGGCTTTTGAGTGACAATGTCTCACAACTCAAAACGATTCCCTGTATAATAGGGCCAGGATAACTTTCTGATTAAGCTGATTCGACGCCACTTCGGTCAATAAACTGATCTCCAGGGCTTACTACCCCAATAACTTATACCAGAAGCATTCCTCTATCTAGATTGATGTGGGTTGATCAAGGATAGATTACCCATACCGCTAATCTTCCACATGGGCCGCAAACGTGGAACGGCGATGTCGCGCTCCGCGAGCCAGAGCGCCTTGGGTTCTATAGGTCGTTTTCGCGCCGGGATAAAGGAGCATCAACGCTTTTGGTTGCTGGAGAGAACTTTGTCAACAGACACTTCAATATGTACAGCTTCTTAAAAACAAAGCCTGCCTGACACCAATGGCATTACATAGGCTTTTTTCTAGGGTAATATAGATCGCCAAAATTTGTGAATAAAAATAAATTAAAGAGAAAAAAAATACAAAAACCGGGTGACCGCTCGAGAACCCGACGTTTTGGCGTTCGAGTTCCAGATTTGGAAGTATTTCTTTTTCCGTTTTCGATTCTCTCGGTGTTCTTCCTGCTACTTCCATAATAAAATAAGAAGTAGCTGAAAGAAATTGCGGAAGACGGCGGATGAAGACCCATATATCTTACGGACTCACGAATAGAGGGACGGATCACACGAATAGATTATTCGAATTCGCCCTTTTTATTTAATTTTCAATAGATGAACACTGGCTGACAAATTCAATTTTACACATGTTACAAGCGCATTAAGGAATCATACAAGTCTACAATAATCGGAATTGTGCAACCGCTATAATACAAAAGAAGAACAAACAAACTTAAAACTGTTGAAGAACAAACAAAAACAACAAGCTTTTTGGAGATTTTTTCGTATTGTACTTCTTGCAAAGCTTATCGCTAGGGCGCACACTGACTGAAGCCAAACACCAACAGTTATGCGGGAGTAACTATGACTCTCTTAAGATGGGAGAACGCAAGTAACTATGAAATCCTTAGTCAGGATCCGGACTAGGGTTTTAACTCGGAAGGAGACTGGCTGTGTACCGATAGGCATCCTGCGGAAAAGTGTCAACAGGAAATCAACAACACATAAGCGTCTCTCCTTTAAGTATTTTAAGTATCTCAGGTCTCTTGGGTCTTAGGTCTTTTTTAGGTCTCGTAGGTATCCCTTACGTTTCCTAAAGTATCTTAAGTATTTATAACAGTTGCATGGCGAACTTCATCATCGGGCTTCGGCCAAGCTGACCTCCTGCCTGTGGGTGATGACGAATTTTATCAGGAGGAAGCGATTATGCTAACCCTGTGAGCTCGTATCAGAAACACGTAGAAAAGTATGTAATCGCCGACAGAGACCTCGTACTGCCGACTTCACAAGTTCTTCGACCTCATCAGCTCCAGCTCAGGCCAGGCTTGGGTCTCCACCTCCACCTCCACCTTTGGAACTGGCTGTTGCTGAACCATTCCCTTGCCCTAATTGCGATCGCGCTTTTAGAACAAGACGTGGCTTTGGCGTGCTCCACTAACAACGCCACCACGATGAACCCCGTCGGCGTCGATAGAGTCAAAAAACGCTAGACACAGGAGGAAAACAGGTTGATGGCCAGATATGAGACCGAGGGTAAGATAGCCAGGGAAAGGTTTATGAACCAATACCTGCTTTCGAAGGTTGGCGAAGGCCCCTCTCTGGAGGCAATCAAAAAGCGTACCAGAACCAACCATACAAAGACCTCGTAGCCCAAATGGTTAATGAACTAGAACACCTCCAAGCAGCGCACGAACAATCAATGCGCCCCGAATTACCTGATTTTTCTGCTATTCAACCAGTTCTGCTCGAAACCATATCTGAAGACCACATATACTGATAGAGGTCGCCGAAAGGTGTCTCGAATGTGAAGATGTGTCCGCCACGCTCGCATCATGGTTTCGTGCGAACTTCAGCAGCTCAAGACGAAGACCTCGCACTTCTCGACGTGAGCGAGAGCTGCCAACCGTCAATATACCCATTTGGAAACGGAGAAGGAGTGAATATGCCAGAATTCGAAACTTGTTCTCTTTTGTTGTCCCCAAAAGAGATTCTGGACGGCAAAAATGAGTCGCAGATCCCAGATCTTAACCATATGGTCGACGTCTGGGGATCCATCTTAGTATATCTTCTGTAGGTATCCGCCACCTTCATAAAATCCTGGCGGCACGCTTTCATGCATCCGGCTTGACCGACGTCCGCCAGAGATGGTTAGATGATGGGTGCGCGGAGAATATTGCGGTAATGGCTTCCTTGCTAGACGACGCCAAACGCAAATCAAGGGAGCGTCATGTTATTTCCATCAACTGCGCAAAGGCATACGACAGTATCAGCCACAGGGCAATTAGTGCCATACAGGGAAAGAGAGGTTTTCCAACAGGGCTAGTTAGCTAGCCGATGTGAATGGGGGAACATCTGAACCCATTGAGGTCTCCAGAAGAGTGCATCAGGGTGACCCTCTGTCCACTTTTGTTTTTTACATCGCCTTGGATGAAGTCACTTGTGCCGAATACTCGGCACGAAATGAACGGTTCGCGGATCAACGCCCTGCTTTACGAAGATGACGCCATCCTTATCTCCAGCACTGAACCAGACATGAAGAAACTGTGCGCACTGCAGAGGTAGAGGCTCAGAAGTGTGGACTCATGTTAAACGCTGCTAAGTGTACCGCTTTGTCCATCGTCCGATCAGGCAGGGACAAGAAAATTAAAGTCCTCAATACTCCTCGATTCCGTCTCCTTGACGACTCAGTTGTCAATATGGGTATGCGGTGGAATGTACATCTCCGGACGGGACTACGTCCAATATCACCATGTCCGTAAAAAAAAAAAAAATGCATACACGTAATGTATATTATTGTTTACATATGTATGTGCTGTAAATGTATTGTAGTTAAGGTAGGTTAGATGGATGTAATTAGTTGGAAGCTTTATAAAAATTAAAATCTCTAACACCAAGTTTTTGCTTCAAAAAATTTTCTTGGCACCAGATGGATGAGTTTTTCTTTTCCTTAATGGCTAGAATAATACAATTGGAAGAATTTTTTCTCTTCAGATTACTTGAAGAAGTTTTGCCTTGATGAAAACAAATTCCCGACATTCCGACTTCTGATTACTGTCATCAATAGCTTATGTGACATCCGTGACAGAACTGACGGATTAGTTGGGATTATTGAGATATCGAGTTTCACGTTATAAGACACTTTTGCTAGTTGGACGCTTTAACTTTAATAATTTAAATGAATTAAAACATAAATCATCAGTTATATCCTGCTGATATTGTCGCATAAAATATTCAAGCCTTGTGAGTCCTTTGAAATATTTGGTACTGAAAGGAGTTGTTTTTTTTTACTTTTTTTTGTTTTGCTTTGTTCTTCTCGTTCTAAACGATTAAGTTTATCTGTTGTAACACAGAGGATAAGAGGTGTATCAGTCCTCCTTTATAAGCAAAGAAAGGGAGGATATTTTGGACACAGGTATCTAGGATACCGGGACAATTTAAACTAATAACTCATGAAATACCTTTTTATGTTCATCCATTCGTTAGACCCGCATGGCATCCTCTTTGTGAATAAAAGTTAGTTGAAAAATACCTTTTGTGGCTTTTCATCATGATTATGTAAATACCTTTAGTACGCGTGTTCATAATATTCTGTGTTATTATTTGTAACTAAGCTTGTAGATACAAATATGTTGACATTTCGAAATGAATATACGAAATATTAAATAAATAAGGATGAGGATTTATTTTTAAGAAGGATATTAGAAAAATACTGAGGCTTTCAAAGGTCAGTCCTAGAGGTGTGAGTTTTTTATATCCTTATACATGGATCTGTATTAATATATATATTTACAAAAATTCAGTCTTAAATATACAATAACAATATCGAAAAGAGTCGTTTTGGTTCCCTCAAGCCCTATTCATTCAATTGCTTCACATTGTGCTAGGTTGAAATTAGAGTGAAAATCCAGAACTTAAAGGCCTTAATAAATTTCACTCGAAAGCCGGTCAGTAGTTATGAGACGTGGATATAGCTAAGAACGTTGACTCTTCGGACACAAAATTCAGGGATTAAGGTCTAAGGTATACAATTTATACTATCCACACACTGACGATAAGTTATGAACATGTATAGTCGCCGAAAAATATCTCAGAATTTCCTAATGGGTACATACAGCAATGGAGATCTCACTGTAGTTACTTGCAAACAACAAGTCAAATCTATTTTGCTCCTATCGTCCGCATACTTGTCATACGATGAGGAGGACCGACCTCCAAACGCAGTCCTTGTGTGGCACGCCAAGTCACGCGATTTGTGTCTATTGATAGGCTGCGACGCCAATGGCCACCACACTCAATGGGGAAGCAACAAGAAAGGTAGTACACCAACGTTTCGGAACCGGTTTAGGGAAGAGGTAATTGACCTAACTCTACTAAGCGAGCGAGTCTAACTCTACTCGACTAGAGAATTGGAGAGAGTCCACTTGCTGTTCCTTTTCAGACCACAAACGAATACTCTTCAACCTTAATGTCAATAAACCAAAACGTTTCAGAAACTCTCAGAAGACAGACTGGAATCTTTTCTCAAATCTAGTTGCCAATAGGTCCAGTTACCACAAGCCATCACTAGCCCCGATCCAACTTATATTTCATTATAAGACCTTGTGAAAATTCTGAAAGCGGCTTTCAACAAATCTTGCCCTTTCCAACGTGCGCGCAAGAAGACCAGCTCAATCTGGTGCACCACAGAGTTAAAGCAACTCGGGACCAGGACCCGGACTCTCTATTCAATAGAGCAAAGATCAGCAAAATATCCGAAGACTGGAATAACTACAAATCCAGCTTCAATGAATACAAGAGCAAAACAAGAGCAGCAAAGTCCAAATCCTGGCGGGAGTTCTGCGAATAAATAGAAGATTTGAACGAAGCCGCAAGGCTCAGGAAGATCCTATCCAAGGACCCCTGCGGGTTTCATCCCTAAACCAGATGGTTCTTGGACAGAATCCAGACTGACTGAAACCCACTTCCAAGTAACCTTCTTCACTTCAGAGTAACCTTCGGGACGACGGTTCCTATGGCTCACACAACCGAAGAAGTAATAAACGAAATTATTACAAAGGATGAAGTATCAGGGGCAATATATTCGTTCAAAACTTTTTAATCCCCGGGGCCGGACGATATTTTGCCAGCGATGTTTCAAAAAGCACAAACCCACACTGTACCCCACCTCGTAATCATTTTTTCCAATTGCTTGCGCGCGGGGTACATCCCAAGACAGTGAACAGAGATAAAGGTACATAGTTTTCATACCTAAGGCAGGTAAACCAAACCATACTGCCGCAAAGGACTGTAGGCAAATTAGTTTCTCGTCATTTCTATTCAAAACCTTCGAAAGACTCCTTGACCTATACATCAGAGGGCTTATCGACTCACACAACTTATGCAACACTTAACAAGCCTACTTTAAGGCAGATCAGTGGAAGGTGCTCTGCATAGTGTTGTTCGTGAAATTGAGAGCCAATTGAATATAAAAGAATTTACAATGGCAGCCTTCCTCGATATAAAGGGGGCCTTCAACAATGAATGAAAGGATGAAAAAAGGATTGAATGCATTTTATGCATGCAAAAAGACCTTCGGCAAAAGATTAGGATTGCAACCTTACATCATTCATTGGATGTACACAGCAATCATCAGACCCATTTTAACTTATGGGGCCCTAGTCTGGTGGACTGCTAGCAGCACGAAAAGCTATATGAGCATGCTCAACAAAATACAAAGGTCAGCCGCTGTTTGTTCAACGGGAGCTATGAGAAGCACGCCGCAAGCAGTGTTGGAGACGATACTGAATCTCCTTCCTCTGGATCTGTTAATAAAAGGCTGCGCCGCAAAATGCGCTCTCAGACCAAGGGAGTCCTCTTTGTGAAAACAAGTCAACTATGGACATGCGGCTATACTCAGAATAATAGATGACCTGGGAAAGAAACATGGTTTTAGTAGCTTCGCAGCTACGACCGACTATATTTCCCCCCAAAATGAATTCTTTCTCAGAATACCAATCTTTTTCCCCGACAGAGAAGAGTGGCTATCAAGTGGCCGTGATCAACGACCATGAGATTACTCTCTTCACCGACGGATCGAAAATGGACACAGGCACTGGGGCCGGGTTCTTCTCTGATACCCTGCACAAACAAGATTCATTTAGACTCCCTGATTTGTGCAGCGTCTTTCAAGCAAAAATCCTAGCAATAGAAAAAGCAGCCAAACACGTACAAGTAACCGATATCCCACCATCGGATGTCACTATCTTCGTAGACAGCCAGGCTGCACTGAAGTCAATAGGATCCTGTACAACAAGATCAAAGGCTGCATTAAATGTTGTAACTCACTGACTTCCATCAGTTACAGCAAGGTCAAACTCTGCTAAGTCCCGGGGCACAGCTCAATTGCAGGGCACGAAAGAGCGGACGAATTGGCCAGGCAAAGGTCTGAAATGGACAACAGCGAAGCGGACATGTCATTGCAACCACCGATCAGCCCATTATACCGGATTATAAATGACACAATAATAAAAAAAGCCAACTCGTCTTGGCTTACAAGAAACGACAGCCACACGACAAGATCATCGTGGCCAGAGCTCGATATCGGGAAAACAAACATTCGTATGCTCGTCGGAGATATCACAGAACACTGTCCCATCGGAGCAATGCTCCGGAAATAGAACTCGGGATCCAGCGATCTCTGCCGGATCTCGGCGGCGACGATCAAGAAACCGAGACGATCCAACATCTGCTTTGCCACTGCCCAACTCTTCAGAATCGGCGCCTAGCTTCGCTGGGCCATAAATTCTTCACAGAAATTGCGGACGTGGCAAATGCAGATATATCGGATGTTCTAAAATTCATAAATGTAGAGCCGATAGTCTTCTGCTGCTAGTGCTCTTAGCATTACTATTAATAATAGATTTTAATGTATTATTAATAGTATTTTAATTAAGTAGTATTTTAATGTATTATTAAATGTAATATAATTGATATGAAAATAAAAATTAAAAATAAAAAAATTCATAAAGAGCACGGGGTGGTTTCAGGTACCACGTGTTAGGACCCTTCGGCTTTCGAGTGGATGTGATGTTCAACCATGACACTCCCCTTCCTTAACCTATCCTAACCTGTGGGACGCTAATGATATTTGGCCAATTTAATTGATTTCATTTATTATCTAAGATTCATGTTCGTAAAATTAAAGTAGTTGATTACTTTCATCTTTTAATTGAAATAAATAACAAATGAGACATTTAATATGTCCAATAAATTGAACTTGAACTTTATACTGCAATTAATGTTTCATTGCGCTCTAAAATACAGCCACTATTCGCATAGGCGGAGACATCAGTAGACAAGTAGTTTTAACATAGAAAATAATGACTAATTTATGTTTTATAACTTTATAGTCTTCTTAGTAGACCACATTGTTACATCATATGGTGCCGCAGTTAATGTAAAGTAAGCAAAATGACCAAGTAGCCATGTATTGGGTTCAACCATGATGATTTGTAAATTTGGATAGCATAATTGGTCGTGGACATTGGACTCAAATAGCGAAATATTCGAAGAAATTGCTGTTATGCTGCCAATTGCAAAACAAAGGTATTGGTCACACACCAAGTCGGTTCGAAAGATGCGGTACCTAACAGACAGGAAAATAGCAGAGAAAAAAGTTCTTCGTGTCGTCGTAATGAAGTCTTCCTCTTCTTCATTCTGCTTAGCTCATCGGATATGATACAATATTCAATGATTTCGGTTCACCACATTTTTAGGAAGATTTCTTTTTTTCTCTTTTTGCTTTCAATTTTTGCATAGTGATGCATAGTGATGCACTCATTCCATATATCACCTCTGAATTTCAGTGAAAAAGGCTATAACGAGTCTGCGTGATAGCCGGATTCAAATCATCGCCAGAAAACTGACAAGGATTCTTGCACCGTAGACCAAGGCAGAGCGTTGAACGAGGAGTATGCTCGTACTTCGCTCTTTTTTTCTATATTTCTTGCAGCTTTCTTACCTCCGTGTTAAGTAACTCTTTTTAAATTCTATTTTTGAATTAAATTTATTCTTCGGAATTAATCTTGTGTTTTTACGTTAACCCATAATTATTACAGTTAGTGCAAAAAGTCTGCGTACATTACTTCTCATTTTAGAAAAAAAGCTGCAACGCTTACATTTATATTCAGAACCAAAATATTTTTATGTAGAAATGATGTCGAGATGTTCTTATCGATTTGTAGCTGTTATTTCATCTTCTACATTCAAGAACTCGACTGGCATCAATTATTGGAAATCACAACAAAAATTCTCGCACAAAAATTCTGCGTACAAACTATTTTGTATGCAGACTTTTTTGCGAGAATTTCCATTACCGTTACTTTTATCACTTCAACTTATTTTTACATATCTGTCTTTCATTCAGTCGATCACTGGGAGTGTGAGAAACAGTATATTATAATTCTTTTCTTCCCTTTGGAGAGTTTTCTGGGAACTGCAAATATGAGCAAGGAATTATCAGTAGATATTCGAAAATTGGTAGTTAAACTGCATTCGGAAGGTAAAACGCTAAGAGAAATTGGTGAAATAATTGGTAAACCACATTCTTCTGTACAAAGAGTTTTAGAAAACTACGCACAAACTGGGAATTTTACTTCTAAGTACAGATCTGGGCGGCCAACACTACTTACAGTCAGAGAAAAACGGTCAGTTTTGGCTGAAGTAAGAACAAATCCCCGAACAAGTGCTCCAAAAATAGTAAAGCTAATTCACGAAAAGTTCAACAAAGCAGTTAGCAGATCTACTGTTAGAAACGTCCTTAGAGAAGAAGGTTATCGTGGACGCTCCGGAAGAAAAAAGCCCTATATTTCGAAAATCAACAGAAGGAAGCGTATTGCTTTTGCCAAGGAGCATATTGACAAGTCGGAAAGCTTTTGGAATACCGTGTTATTTTCAGACGAAAGCAAATTTTGCATATTTGGGCTGAATGGGCGCGGTATTGTGTGGAGAAAGCCAGCAACTGAGTGGAACAAAGAAAACCTTTTACCAACAGTGAAACACGGTGGTGGTGGGATCATGGTTTGGGGGTGTATGGCAGCAAATGGGGTTGGGAATTTGGAGTTTATTGAAAGTACAATGGATAAATTCCAGTATTTGAGTATTATTAAAAAAAACCTCCGTGAAAGCGCCAGCAAACTCGGCTTATCTTTCAACAATATAATGATCCCAAACATACTGCTCACATTGTCAAGCTCTGGCTTCTGTATAATGTTCCAAAACAATTGCATACACCCTCGCAATCACCAGACCTCAACCCCATCGAACATTTGTGTGAGTTGCTGGACCGACGTATCCGTCAACATAGCATATCGTCCAAAAATATGCTCAAGGAAAAGCTGCTTGAGGAATGGCATAAAATTACTCCAGAAGATACGAAACGCTTGGTTGATTCAATGGGAAAACGAATGAGAGAAGTCATATTCAGACGAGGATACCCAACAAAATATTGACATTTCTTGTTTTTGTATTGTTTTGTTGTATTGTTATATGGTGTACGCAGACTTTTTGTGCGTTGTTTATATGCCCTGTTATATAAATCCATTTTTTTTATGAATATTGTATCAGTTATGTTTGTTTTTTGTTTATGAATTAGTTAATGAAAGTAATTTAAGTGAAATCAATAAAAAAATATTTACATTATATGTTCGAATCGTTCGTTTTTTCATACTAAAGAAAGTCAAATAGTTTGTACGCAGACTTTTTGCACTAACTGTACCTGCGTGTCACTCTCGCTTTGAAATTCTGAACGCGTCGATGCTTTAACAACGTGACATACAGCTTCAAATTATTTGTCTCCAGTTCGACCGTATTTCTTTAGCAAATTGCTCAGAATTGGTGGAAGTACGAGAAACTCCTAAAATTCATGGAAAACTTGTAGAAATATCTACAATATCACCCGTGCTGGAATTAGAACTTTGTCCTCCATCATTCGACAACCACAAGGGTTCTATCTATCTTTACTTTAAATGAAATTATGTTTGTGAAACTTGCGGTATGGGATAGAGAGCAAATAAAATCGGTCTGTATATTTTCCTCGTGTTTAGGGGGAAATGGGGAAAAGAGGGGTATCGTAGTTGGATTCTAGTGCTAATGGAACGGGGTTCATACCCTGTGACAACAAAACATCGAAATCGAATCAGTGTGGTATCGACAAGCGCTCCTGTATTATATTTTGTTATTCTTCAGAATTCGCCGACTAGGGTGGAAGGATATGAAGCAAACACAACATAGGCGATTTAGTGAAGAAGCGTCTCTGGGTTTACCCCGGCTTAACGCTAGTTTTAACAATAAAAGTGATGGGGCCTTATCAATACAAAATTCTATAATATATGGATAACGTAGCTTTTGCCTGGAATTTATCATAGTATCAATGGCATCAATGGCCAGTAAATAAATCACTAAGCCACAATGCACTGCCTTAACACTAGAAGTGCCGAAACTTATGAACCCCCTCGAACCGCCGCCGTGACAATTTTGTCCCAGTATATCTTTTACAAAGTTCATTAGCGTAAAGTATGACAAAAAATGTACAACAATATGTAAGCTACTTGAAACCATGTTTATTTATTTATTGAAAACAAATTCTTAATCCTTTTAAAACAAATACGTAACAATTTATGAATTTTTTTTCATCATTTCATCATCGCAACTAAAATAGAAATTCCAGATGTAATAAATTCAAATAAATTCAAATAATCTCCAAACTATTTTTTATCAGAATGGCAAATATTACATAAATAATATTCTTTACCAGTGCATTTATTACATACAGTTTTTTTACACTGGTGGCACTTCACAGACTTATTACTCGTGCATTTTGACTTGACCTGACACCTTGTACGTTTTTCTTGTCTTTCTGGTAGGTTTTCTGGAGTTTCTATAGGAATGGCTGATTTCCTTTTATTCATGTACTGTGATCCCAATTCTTCTCCCAGTTGCAATAAAAAGTCTCTACGTTTAATTTTGCTGTTGTTGATAATTTTATACAATACCCATGCATTTATAGCCGCCAAATCTAACATATTATAAAATGTATGAACTGGCCAACGTCTAGAAGCCGCCTTTACTGTATATTTCCTGCTCATCGAATCTGCAATATCTACTCCATACTTCGTGCTGTTGTAGAAAAGCACCGTTTCCGGTTTTCTCTTTGAACTCGAACTTATTGTTATATCTGGATGCATAGTGCTGAGCATTAGAACATTTTTATTTGGCTTAGCCTGATAAACAGTCAACGTTGTGTCACCACTTTTTAGGAGAGACGTCTTGTATAATTCTTCTTTAGCGGTTTTTATAGAAATAGGTATTTCTCTTCGAACTCTGTTTACAGTGCCTACTATACCAGTGTTTTTAGACTTCAAATATCCCGCTAGTAAAAGTGAAGTAAAAAAGTTGTCACATGTAACATTCCTACCTTTGTTAATGTAAGGTTCCATCAATTTCTTTACCACCCAGTCACCTAAACGCTCGTCATTAGGTTTGTGACCTTCCTCCACCGGCGCAACTAACCAGAACAATGATATTCGTCACATTAATACTCAGAATCTTAGCGGGACAAAAACGACCCGGCGGCAGTTCTAGGTAAATAGCATTTTATTTTATTCGCTATACTTTTTATTAAATGGAAAACATATTGAATTTGATAAATACAATAAATTATGAAAAGTCAAAAAGTTTCACGGTCTTGAGTAGAAAAAATTAAAAGTTAGTGACGAAGAAACTTCCGGGTGGGACAAAAATGGAACGATGGCCTTTCTAGTGTTAAGCAATATTATTTGGCAAAATTCCATATACCGGACGCCCTTTGTACAGATTCATGATTAAAATCGTTTTTATTATAATTTGGTTGTATATTTTGTAAGCTTGGATAGTATTTGCTGAGAAAAGATCTGACACTTATTTTTTTTTGTTTTTTAATGCGCCAAACGGATGTGGAATTTTCATAGACACTAGTGGTCCGTACCACTGCCATGCGCGATTCATAAACCCCACCCAGTTGTTTCGAGTCTGCACCTACGCACTAAACCTCACCCTGCACTCTTCTGCCACACTCCCCGCGGGACTGTTGCTAGGTATTACTTCGCGGGGCTGGCAAGCAATTCATGCTACTCCTGGTAAGGTTCCTTCTGCTCTTGTTGTCTCTGCTACTTTTGTTGCAGTTTCTACTCTCCTCAACTCGGTCTGATAATCAGCCAGTATTCCTCCGACTCCACGATTCATTGAATTATATTTAGAGTAGAGTACCCCTCCATTCTGCGAAGCGTCTACATTCGAAGATCACGTGGCCCACATCTTCCACATCTTGGTTTGGACAGTCTGGACAAAGAGGAGAAGTATCGTGTCCGAATCTATAGAGGTATTCACGGTAGCCATCGTGACCGAAAAGAAACTGGGTGAGATGGTAGTTGCAGTTTCCTTTTGTTCGATGCAATATGTATGTATCAATTGATGGAATCAGGGTATGAGTCCATTTTCTCTTTGTGGTGCTATCCCACCGAGATTACCATTGGGCCATCGAGCGCGACCTTTCTTCCTCCTTGATTTTCCTTATCTCCCCGGCTTCGGTTGGCCTTGGCGGTTTTCTCCGATATATCCTTTTCATCTCCTCGGCGAGAATATCAATGGGGATCATCCCAGCAATGACAAATCCGGCTTCATGCAAAACCGTCCGGTAACCGCTTATTGTACTCAGGGCACAGGGCCTTTTCTTCCTCTTAAGCGCTTCTGCCCAGACTGGTGCAGCATACACCATGACTGAGCTCACCACTCTACTCAGCAGAATCCTGTCCCAACCCACCAACGTGTTGCAGTATTCTGGAGAATGTCATTTGCAGCGTAGATGCCTTTTTGCTCATACATATACGAGTAGTCTGCGTGTGATTTGAATGGCAGTCTATTGTCATCACTCCTAGTGTTTAATCATTTTTATTCATATATAGCTTTTATGGTTGACTCTACTTCGTGCATAAAGCATATGCAACAACGACGATAGCTAGGTCATCTGCAAATCCGATGATGTTAGTTCCTTGGGGAAACCATAGTCCCCATATTTTAGGTTCCAAAGGAGAAGGCCCAGCATCGATCCCTAAGGAACCCCGGTTAAACCAGTAAATCTATCGATGTATCACGACAATCATTCTGTCGGACAACTGAAGGGTTCTAAATATGAGTAAGCACGTAATTATGATAGAACCTTATGATATTTCTATACGCATAAATACAATCATCTTGAACAACCTCTGTCACGATACCTGTGAGCATTTCGCAGTATTACTCTTCAACATAATGTTATCACAACACTGTGATGATTAGGACTCGAGGGTACAACGGTAAGGTGAAAAGTTCTCAGTCTGATAAGGAAATTCTGCGATTTTCAGTCTGAGGGTAGGAGCAAGGGGTTATAGGGGAAGAATAGGGGGATGGCTGCTAAAATCGTACCCCAAATCCGGCATTTTTCCCGTCTTGTGTGTTGCTTCTTCTTCGGGCTAGGCCTCTTCTCGCGAATTCTATTATGTTGTTCTGCTTAACAGGATCCCTTCAGAGGCCAAAACACGCTGGCCATAACCTTTCCGACAGATGCTATCGATTTCGCTGTCTATGGCGCTAAACAATCGGCCTTCACCTACTGCTTGGGCTGATGTTTCGTTTCTGGCGTGTAGTGGGGGACCAAGTTTCATCCAAGGTGTAAATCCCCGCACATATCACTCAGATCCCTATTGAATCGGTCCAAAGATTGCTGCGAAATTCGTTTATACATTTGCTTTTGATCGACATTCAGTAAATGCAGCGCCGATCTTGCGCAGATCTATCACATCCCTTATTGTTTGTATGTATGTATGTACATATGTATGTATGTATTTATTGTGGCGGAATTTTTACAATTTTATGTTATGACATTTATATTGCAGAGATTTGCCGTTTTTACCTTATTACTGGAATATTAGTATAATTTCTTAAATAATATATCACAGGTACTTAATAAATTCGAAGGAAAAGCCACTAAAAAAAGCAAAAAAAAAACAGGACTCGGCCTAGCATCGTTGGAGGGAAAAGAGAAGTGGTTTGGAACTTGATTTCAAATTTCAAATAATTAACGATATAATGAATTTACTCGTATATATCCAGTATGAAAACCAATTAATGAATTATGCAATCGAACAAGAAGTGAAGTGTATACTAAATAAATAAATATATAGATATATAGGTAAGTAAATAATAGTAAATAAATAAATAAATAGATAAATAAATAAATAGTTAGTTAAATAAATAAATAAATATACATTTAAGCAGATAAATAAAAGAATAAATAAGTTTGTAAATAATTAGATAAATAAATAAATAAATAAGTGAATATATAAATAAATAAACAAGTATGAAGCGAAAATATTAAACAATTAATATATTGCAAGCAATGTGTTGCACTCATTATGAAGCTAAATTAGAAATCAAGTCATTATCAGATGATAGGCAAGAGATATTATACTGATGGTTAAGTTTTTCAAGTCTAGTTTTAACCATTTCTATGTTAGCTATTTGGTATAGTTCTTTAGTTGAGAAAAATCAGGGTAAATTAAGAATAATTTTTAACAATTTATTTTGGGTTATTTGGAGCTTACGCAAATGAGTTTTAGCACATTTACCCCACACAGGAGACCCATAGAATATAATGGCTTGAAAGATGGCCTTAAAAATTAGTAGTTTGTTGGTGATGTCCAATTGTGAGTCTCTACATATAAACCGGTATAGTATCCTTATCGTGACATTCACTTTTTTAATTATTTCTTTTACGTGTTGGTTGTACGTTAAGCGTTTATCCAAGTAGATGCCAAGATACTTCGCATACGATTTCCACTCAATCTGGACACCATTGAGAAGAAGGTTGTTGCTTGGTAGTTAACAAGCTTTTCTTTTACGGGTAAAAAAGATAGCTTGAGTT
The DNA here is from genome assembly GCA_958301585.1 of Merodon equestris. Taxonomy (NCBI): domain Eukaryota; kingdom Metazoa; phylum Arthropoda; class Insecta; order Diptera; family Syrphidae; genus Merodon; species Merodon equestris. Next base: position 152,105,741 of record OY284413.1, on the reverse strand, counting down.
TTGGAAGCACTGATTTTAATTTTCAAGTTATTACAATAGGTTTCGATAGTATTTAAAGCAGATTGCAGATTAGTTTCGATGGTGGAACCAATTGAATCCGATAAATAAATACATGCATCGTCAGCAAATAAGCTAATATCACAGTGTATCAATTTTTGGAAATTGGATGCATACATGTTAAATAAAACAGGGCCAAGGACAGATCCCTGAGGAACGCCTGCAGTAATCATTTTGTCCTCGGAGAAACTTCGGGAAGACAGAAAAGACTGTATGATTTTGATAAGATACAGTGGCATATTAACACATAGTAGCTTGTGTTACAAACCATCATGCCATATGGTATCAAATGCTTTTTCTATGCCTAAAATGATCATGCCAGTGCTTTTACCTCCTGAAAGATTGTTTTTTATGTCTTTTGTAATACCGTGCACTTGGTGGGTAGTGCTATGAAAAGCTCTAAATCCAAATTGTTCGGGAGGAAGATTTGGATTGTTGTCAATAAAGGGAACGACTCTGTTCTTAATAACCCTTTCTAGGCACTTGCTGAGAGAATCAAGAAGACTGATTGGTCTATAACTACAGGGCAGATTAGGAGCTTTCCCGGTTTTAAAATTGGTATTATTTTAGCGGTTTCCCAATTTTTGGGAAAGTATCCCAGTTTGAGACAACTATTGAAGATGTCGGTTAAGTATACAAGAGCAGAGCCTGGAAGGTCCCTAAGTCATATATTTTTGATTCCGCTGAAACCTTTTCAAATTACGGATAATGTCTTTCAGTTCCCGAGGTGTTGTTAAAATTATGTTACTGAATACAGTGTGGCAGTTAAGAAGGTTAACTGATAGCTCTACGGATGTTTGAATGTTCATAGCTGGAATTATATTACTAGGGTCGAATGATTTGCTAGGAAGTTGTTTGCTAATTCGTTAGATTTTTCGGAACATGAAAGCATTACAGAGTTCCCAACCTTAAGGGGAGGAATGTGGGTGGGTTTTTTTTATTATTTTAATTATATTCCAGAATGGTTTGCTACCCTTTTCTAGACTTTCGTTCCACGATTGGTTTCCAAAATTTGTTATTGCAAATTTTATTAGATCATTCATTTTGTTAAATTCTGTCAGATAGAACTCATTTCTCACCGCCCGGAAAATACGAGTATGCAGTATAGATTTTTATTGAAAGACCATTTACAAAAAGAACTTCAACACCAATAGTTTCCATTAATTTCGTACTTATGATAGGAAGTACTTTATGGTTAATTGAATGTTTTACTACTATAGCAACACCTTAGAAAGACGGTCAGTTGAATTTAGCCAAGTTTCTGATACTAGTGCTATGTCAATACTATGTGTCCTAAGGAAGGAATAAAATTCTAATTATTTTCCTCGAATGCTTCTAGCATTCCAACATATTATGTTTAAATTACTTATGTTCATTACTTAGTGTTATAAAGGCTGTTTTTTATAGAGGTATAAAACTTTGAAATGGAATAAAACAAAGATGATTTTTTTAAATTGACATGAAATTGACTTTATTCGAAAGATAATATTCTAACATTATAATTTATTTGTTAACTTCTTCGAACAAATAATTTCTGCCATATGACCGCCCAAAACAAGCTCACTTTTGGTTGAATGGATACGACAATAAACAAAACTGCCGTATTTGGAGTGATGATAATGCTCAAGTGTATTTTGAGGCACCGTTTACATCCACAAAAACTGACTGTTTGGTGTGCTTTATGGGTTGGCCCGTACTTCTTTAAAAACGATGCTGGCCAGAACATTACAGTCAATGGTGACCGCTACAGAGCCATGATTACTAACTTTTTCGTTCATCATCAATTGAACAACCAAGATGTGCAGGAGCTGTGGTTTCAACAAGACGGCGCAACATGTCACATAGCTCGTGCCACAATTGATTTATTGAAGGAAACGTTTGGTAACCGCACAATTTCACGTTACGGACCCGTGAATTGGCCTACAAGATCGTGCAATTTATCGCCGCTTGACCATTTTCTGTGGGGATATGTGAAGTCGATAGTATACGCCGATAAACCCGAAATGACCACTTGGAGGACAACATTCGCCGCGTTATTGCCGATATACGGCCACAAATGTTGGAAAAAATCATCGAAAATTGGACCTCCAGATTAGACTACGTCCGAGCCAGCCGTGGCGGTCATAGTTAGTTATAGTTTATTAATTCATTTTAAAATTATTACAATGATAATAGTTATCACACAATATATAATACAGAGATTTGATACATTACATATCAGACTTCTGAAAAACAAAAAAAATTTCGGTTTTGAAAAGTGGAATGACTAGAAAAAAAAAACATTTTTGAAAGAAAATATGAGAAAAAACCTTCAATTTAAAAAAAAAAAATATATATATGTATAATAATAATACATAATAAATAAATAAATAAATAAGTAAAAATAGATAAAAAATAATAAATAAATAAAATATTAAATAGTAATAGATGTATAGAAACACAGACAAGTAAATAGATATATAAATAATAATAAGATAAATAAAATAAATACAGATATACATGTAAATTAATAGATAAATAGATAAAAAAATAAATATAAAAAAAACAAAGATATATAAATATAGAAATAAATAAATAAATAGGATAAATAGATAAATAAATAAATAATTGAAATAAATAAATAAATAGATATAATCAACACAAAAATATATAGAAATAAATAAATAAATAGATAAATATGTAGATAAATGTATATGTATGTTTTATTAAATACATGTATATATTAACTAAGTGCCAAATAAGTAGTTAATCAAGGGATTGTCACCAAAAGCGCAAGAATTGACAAACTTGTTTATAAATTTTGATATTCTTGGAGCTATCAGTTCAACACCCGCTCTTTTATGTAGTCTTATTGTAGAATAATCACGAGCTACATTTAACATCATTTTTAAGACTTTATTTTGAGCTACTTGTAACTTTTTGATGTGGCACTGTGCGGACTTTAAGAATGATGCTTTTATTTGAAGAGGATAATAATGATTTCCTATTGATGAATGGGTAAAGAATTTTTATGGCAATGTTGACTTTGTTAATAGTTTGCATAATATGTTCGTGAAACGTCAATTTGGGGTCAAGATATATACCCAGATTTTTAACGGAGTTTAGCCATTCCGCATTATTTTGATTTATTTGCAAGCTAGTTGAAGGGAGAAAACAAGCTTTTCTTCTTCGACTGAAAAAGATTGCTTGCAATTTGTCTTCATTTAGCTTGATTTTCCATTTGTTGTAGAAATTATGAGCAATTTTCACCGCATTTTTAAGATTGTTCTCAATATTAAGAGCAAACTCATGAGATGAAAATATCGCTGTATCATCAGCATATATAGCTGCTTCACATTCCGGTAGCTCTGGGAAATCCGAGGTATATAGATTATATGTATAATATTGGGCCTAGGACAGAGCCCTGTGGTACTCCTGTTCTATAAGAAATTAAATTTGACACACAAGAATTAACATGTACATGTGGCGGTCATATGCCAGAAATTATATTTAAATTATAATGTTGGAAGATTATCTTTCGAATAAAGTCAATTTCATGTCAATTTGAAAAAAATCATCTTTGTTTTATTCCATTTCAAAGTTCTATAACTCTATAAAAAACACCCTTTACAAATACTTGATTGCAAGCTGGGTAATGGTATTAAATTGTTCCGCCTTAGTGGTACAGTTGCCCAACAAGGTGATCATCTCTGCAGTGAGTGCATTGATTTCTTCCAACGAAAAAAGCTCTTCTTTTCTCTCTGCACTATTGTTGTTGGTAGACTTTGATCATGCATTCGATGAGTTGTGGATGTTTGCAGCTGTGGGTGAAGCAGAAGCTGGAGCATTGCGATCTAAAGGGAGTGAAGGAAAATCCGCGAAATTGGATTCGAAAATTGGTTGCACCTTTCTAACACGCTTAGTTTTATTTTTAGTAGATAGCTTTTCTCTCATTTCGAGAAAGTTTTGACGACTAAGACATGCCCGATCGGTTGATTTGTGTGTTCCATTGTAGTTGCCGCATTTTATGTTTTTGGAAGTGCATTCGCTAGTTCTGTGACACTCTGAAGAGATAGCACAATGAGTCTTAATATGACAATTTTTCTCCCCGTGACCATACATTTGGCAGTTATAACACTGCGTAACTCGGTTTAATTGCCTTCTTGCGAAGTCCCATTTTACTTGCGTTTTAAAAACAGATCTAATATTTTTTTTTAAGATCTCCGAGTCGTATAGATCCGATTTCAAGAAACACTATGTTAAATAGAAAATATCAACGAAGCGCTCATATTGTTTTTTAATAAGTTTAATATTTTGACATTTTAAACCGAGTGACACTAGCTCATTCTTTAGTTCATCGGTAGATAGTTCTTCCAGCCCGTAAAGAATATCTTTAAATGACCTTGACGTTGGAAGGTCATGGGTGAAAACTTGAAAGTTTCTCGATTTCAAAAGGCTGCACAAATTTTGATGAGAGTCAACGCTTTCACAATTGATTTTAATCCCGATGCTTATTTTTTCCACCGAGTAATTATCGATCTTATTTTCCCGTAGCAGGGCATGAATTTCACTAATGGTTTTTTGCAGAACACACATCGACTTAACACTTCATCACACTCAATGTCTTCATTATCCGAATCCGGTAGGCACTGTAACGGCGTGAAGTAATTTGTTCTAGAGTTATTATCTCTTTATACTATTTTTTGATGTTTTATGTTAGAAGACCTATGGTCTTCAACATTAGGTGAACGATTACGTCTGGGAATTTTGGTAGATTTGTTATGTCGATCGCTTAAGAGAGAAGGAATTTCTCGGTCAAAGCTCCGAACAGAACTCCCTTATTGTTTTTTCTGCATGTTTCGCACTCTTTCTCCGATATTCCCACAGCCTCAACTGTCTCATTCACTTTCATTTGCCTATCGTTCATTACTATAGCATGCAATTTTTCGATGGTGTCCCGTGTGGTTGCGGTTTTTGCCGTCCTTCATGTGAGTCATCGTCAAGGGATGTGCGACCACGTTTAAATTGCGCTACCCACTTTTTAATGGTTGACATTGAAGGAACAGAGTCCTCGCAAGCTTTTATCAATTTCACCATTCTCACCAAAAACAGTAAGACGTCTACTTCGAATTTTTGAAGAAACAAACTACTTGAAAGAATAAATTAAAACTTGTCATACCCACTAATGACAAGTGTTCCATAAATTTTTTGCTGATTGGAATGCTACCTCTGCGTCAGGCCGACAGCTTAGCACCTTATACATATACATATATACCTCTGATCAACCAACGAATGATCACAGGTGCTCCTTAATTGTAAAGGAGTTTTCTTTCAGCGTCATTCAAATTCTAGAATTGTTTTGAAATTTTCAAAATCTGAAAATTTAAGATAAAACTTAATGCATGAAATCATGTAGTTGTTAAGATTAACTTAAGAAAGAACTTTTTAATAAATTCCCAGCATCAGTAAATGGTAAATACTCACTGTCGAAGTCAGAATACTAAGGATGTCGACGGCTTAATAAGAGGCTTTGACCCCGTTTTTGGTTTTTAGGTACACTTAACATTTCTTAGTCGCTTAAACACGCATATTGTAATCTCCTCGGAATAATGACCTATTTCAAACTACATCAGTTTCTACTAATTGAGTCATTTATTTAAGGGTGAGTCTCATTTTCTTAACGTTGATACATTTTTGTTGGCGAAATTAGATTATATTTGCCTTGACTGTGGGTGGATATGGGATTGAGCCTATTCATTGAAATCAATTCAGTATCGTAAAAGTTAAAGAATTTAAAGCAAAATTCTCCAAAATACTCGTAAGACTATGGTTGATTTAGTTCTTTTGGTTGCAGCAAACATTTAGCAAGAAACACCGTATTTTGCTCTTAAACAGTTACTCTTACCAGCTACGTTGTCAAAAAAGCATGAAGTTAATACCACATTACGAATTTGAGATGTGCACAGCAATAAATAAGCTGGAAGTCGAGCAGTTTCTCGGTTTCGTGGGATTATCTGTTAATGTTTTCGAAACTGGTTGTCATAAAGTTGGGGTAAATTGTGTAATCGTATTACGGAAATCCTGGATAAACGAATGATGTAGGAATGATGTAAGGAAATTCAGAAATCATGGAAGATTCCTATTAATAGTAGATAATATTGATTTTATAGCGAATTGAGATTGTACTCCTGGGTTATGCTTAATATGCTGAGATTTATTTTTTCATCGAAACGTGCACGTCCTCTTACAAATATTATACACAACATCAGTATTTTGCTCAATAGTTAGAGCAGAAAGTTAAAAGAAGTTAAAGGAAATAAATATACCAGTATATCTGGAAAAATTATTGTAGTTGAGTCCGAAATTCAGATAAAATTCAAATAAAATTCAGATAATACAGTGGTTGCAGTAGGGTATAATTATACTCGAATAATCTTTTTAAACGTTCGAACTTGTTTTTTTTTAATTACATTTCTGAAGTAAGTAAAGTTTATAAGGCCCTCTCCAAAGTCAACTACGACTCAATTGATCATTTTGAACAAAGGTCCCAACCTAAGCAAATACATAACGTGTGAAAAAGTTTACTGGGCTATTACCAGCTTCAAACTATTCAAAGCTCCTGGATTGTATTTCTCCTGCGCTTTTAATACGAGTATACTGCCCCAACAAGCTTACACCTTCCCATTTCCTTATAGGTGAACCGTACACAGCAATTCCAAAACCAAGCTACTTAGATATGCCCCACAATCGGCTGGCACATTGGAGACATTTGCAAAGCATGGTTCAAGATTTTTGGAAACGTTGCCATATGGAGTACATCACCAGTCTTCAGGAGCGTCCTAAGTGGCATACACCGCAACGTAATCTAGAAGTAGGAGATGTAGGCATCGTAAAAGAACCAAATCTCCCTTCATCAAAGTGGATATTGGGTAGAGTAGAAGCTATGCACCATTGTGCGCCCAATAACAAGGCTAGAAGTTCTTCCTTGTTCCTGAAACTCGTTCCAGGGGGGATGGTATGTTCGTGATCGTAAAAAAAAAAAAAAAAAAACCTCTGTGTTATAATGTTATGTATCATCCAATGTCGAACCATCGTCGCCGACCAGTGACGTCACAGTTCCGCATACTATGGTCCGTCGATCACGTGATGTGAGGGCTGATGGTAAGTCAAAATTGATGGGTTCGACACTTCCATCTTGTGTAACAAAGTGTGCAGGCGACTTTCTTTCTTTATTGATTGGTTCAAACCCCTTTTCACATCGACCCTTCGTTCGAATCATCTCTTGGTCGTTTCGCGTACTGCTATTCTGGTTAAAATAATCCGAGCAAGCCTTATACCTAACCAATTATATATCACTTAAGTTTAGAATGGTTAGAGTAATATTTATACCGAAAGGTGGCAACAAATCGGCCGAAAATTCCAAATCCTGATTGGTCGAATCAGTCTCTCCTCATTTTTACTGACAGAAAAACTGATAGAACTGATCATAAGATAAGATAACTACAGTTTACATACCAAAAAGGTAACTTTACAATAACCGCCCTTCATACAGTCATGGACAGTGTAGAAAAATTACTGAAGGCAAAGCAGGTCGCTACTGGCACTTTATGGATATAGGAGAATCATTTGATAATGTAAATGTAAAAGTGCACTTTGTAGAAGAAAGGTAGACTATTTAATTATCAAATGTAAAAGAAAGGCATGTAACAGCCACATTAGGCACATCAGAGGTAGTGATCAAAACTATTAGAGTTTGCCCGCAGGGGTATCTTACCCCCACTTCTAGTCTTTGGATCTACAATCAAATGATTAAACTAACCATACTTTATAGCGCTGACGTTTCGTGGACAAAATTTGAATAAAAAGGCGCCATGAATAAAATACAAAGACTAGCGTGTATTTGCACTAGTGGAGCAATAAGAACGACCCCGACTACAGGGATGGAAGCAATTTTAAACGCCCCAAAATTACATACTGCCATACAGGTTGAAGCTGCCAAACAAGCCTTAACCTTACAGAGAACCTATAAATACAAAAAAAGGAGATCTTGTTGGACATTTAGAAGTTCTTAAAAAAGTGGATAATATCTGGGAACTCACCCGAGTGAGTGATCCCCTGAGTTAAACTTTAAAAAATACTACGAAGTACTCATACGAAGTAGAGAGGAATGAAACAACAAGGAATGGATGAGGGATGGAACCCAGAAATGGTATACAGATGGGTCGAAATCTGGAAACATTGTAGGGGCTGGTGAAATAGGACCAACATGTAGCCATGTAGCCATGCCCTCTGCAATGAGTCAACTATATTTCAGGAGGACCTATTTGCAATCAATGAAGCAGAGCATAGCTTCAGCGACCGGATCCCCGCTAATACAAGGATAACTACATATATCCTTCGACAGCTAAGCGGTTCTAAAAGCGCTAAAGAGGCACACCATTAACTCTAAAAGTGTCTGGGAATATCACAATACTCTAAACAAACTGGCTGTAAACAACATATTAAAGTTGATCTGGGTGCCAGGTCATGAAAATCATGAAAGCAATGAAAATCATACAAGCCAAGAAACGTGCTCAGATACTTTTTACGGGGCCATCCGCCTTTATGGATTTGACAATTCAGACATAAACCAATACTTACACAAATGGATCATAAAACAAACGAACCAATTATGGAGCAGACAGAAGGGTATTAAATACTCAAGAATGTTCATGGAACAGAATCACAATACCAAACGTGTCAAAGAGGCTCTAGAACTAAATAAGGCCGACCTAAGAGTGCTATCTGAGGCACTAACAGGAAACGAGGCATATAACCTTTATAAAATGGGTTTTAGCAGAACAAAAATCTGCATGCAAATATTGATTAGGGCGATTATTGCAACCACAAGCGGTACATTGCCCGTAAATTCTTAAGCTTTTGTGTTTGCTCAACATATTTAGATTATATTAATGGTGAAAGTGAGAGTACAGGCATCCGACGTTGTTAGGTGCTTGTTACTGATACATGGCTTGAGGGGTTTGTTAGATGTATTCAATTTTGCCCTTGCATTTTTTGTAATTAAAAACTGTTTTTTGGAGCTGGTCATATATTCCAATTGACAAAAGGTTGAAGCAGTCGTCAAGGGAATGCCATCGTTCCAAAATGCATTTGTTAAGGTAAGACTTACCCGTTGCTCTATCCTTTAGCCTGCATATGCAGATGTCTTCGAGAAGCTACGGGAAACGGTATAATTTCAGGGCCTGCAAACATTGACTTGACTCACACGATTTTCGTCGCATTGCTCACAAGGATCCTGAAACATGCTGGCAAATACATATATCTGGAACATGCTACTATACATGTAAAATATTTTCAATTTGCAAAGAAGTTACATGTCACTTGATGTGATCGTTTTTAAGAATAGGTACCTATGTGGGTGTACTCCTATTATCCGGGAACTTTAAATTAATACCGCGTACATTGGGAATAAGCTAAGATATGAATCACGTGTACTGAAGTGTTGACTGAGTTGTCATTCACACGTGAAGTCTCTTCACGTGGTCTCTAATCTTAATCAGTACCAAATGGAATATTGAAATTTGCAGTTTTTAATTCATTTCATTAATATTGCTTATGGTGTTATGCTTAAAATTAGTTTTAATATCTTAACTAACTTAAAAATAACTTACTGGCCTTATGCAGGAACCCTAAGTAAGCAGCATAATCTTAAAGCTTTGCCTTTCGACATCATGATTGACTTAATTTGTACGAGCCCTTTTTATTTTTTTTATAAGAAAACATTTTTATATTATTACCAATAATTCGTCTACTTTCCCCACTATTTTTTATATGGTTCAAAAGCAGGCCAGAATATAGAAGTTTTCTACCGAGTTTAAGCACGGAGATCGTAAAAGTGTCTCGAGCTCTGCTTTAAAAACATTGAGTTGAGGTGCTTACGCGGATACATTTAATGTACATTTTCTTTCCATTTCGGGGAGAAATGCACAGAACATAGACCATTAGCACTATATGTAATTTTATGTTCTAAATTGATTATAATGAAAAACGTAACTCCTCTGCCTCATGTGGGGTTGAGTCTGTCTCTTAGAATAACCTTATAAGAACAGTGCCGGATTTTGTGCTTCTGGTTTACACTTGCTCGTTTAACATAAGTACATCTAGGCTTTCGTTCTGCAACAGATTGAAAAGTACAGCTCGCCGCTCAATCCTAGTCAGTGAATTCACATTCACGGACAGGACTCTTAAGTGACTCGCAATCCATTACGTTTGTAGTTGATCTGGTCGCCTGCTCATGGATCTGCCCTTGGATGGCGACCAGAGTCGGACGCATTTCCACCTTGGCCACCGGTGCCTTGGAAACAGACACTGTAGTCTTTGGACCGTGTGCTATTTGGGTATTGGTTATCAAGGGTGTGACGGCTGGCATTCGTTAGCGACTTTAGGGACGCTTTTCTTCATTCTTCTGATTACTTAGGACATTCCCCTTAGTCTGCTGGGTGTCCTGGGTTTTTACACACATCTCCGCCAAACTCATCAGACTATTCGGCACAATAGGGTGTCATAGCTGCTCATTAAGGTCACAAGATGCAAAATGAAGGTTTCGGCCATTTTAGTAGAAGCATCTAAAAATGATCTGAGGGAACTGAGGCAAAACTAAAACTATGACTGCACCACAGAAAGACGCGCAATATTAAAATATTTGCCAGAAAGTCATCTTTGACAGTTTAAACCTTAAAATAATCAGACATTTTTTTCCACGCCGACAATTAGTGGCAGGCATAACATAACTGAGATTAGAAGTTACAATCCAAAACCTTCCCACGGCGAAAACGAACATAATTTAACATCGCTGGCACAGATGTTCCAGTCGGGTGCAAATTCTCAAAACCAAGTGTAAGGTTTCACACTGCAGGTAGTGTGCAACCTGCAATTCTAAGAACAGAATCTGTTGCCCCACACTATTCGGGGAATTGCTTCCACTGACTTGCACATCTGGTCCAGTGAATCAAACTAGCACGTAGGTTACTTAATAAGAAAATGTCACACTAAACATCAGTCTTAAGAAAGATTCCAAATTGTAAAGGTCAATTAAAAAGACCAATTAAAGTAGCTAATAAATAAAAATTTGTTTTTTTTAACAACACCTTTTACTGGCGCAGTCGGTAGGATTGTGTCAATAAAATCCGTTTATTTAAACAATTGGACACAATCCGCATACGATACGTTCGCACACGTTCGCATACGTTTCAAAAAGTACGAAGTAACGACGCGTAAGATCGCGAAGTGAAAAGAAGGAAAATATCGAAGAAGAAGTAACGACGCGTAATTTCGCAAAGTGAAATAATTCGAAACAATAGTAGAATAAAATTTCAACAAATAAAGTGTATAAATAAATAAATAAAGTAGAAAAATAGAAATTAGTGAATACCACAGTTGAACAGTGAACATTTTCAAACATTTTGAAAAATAAAACTCCGACCCAAGAAAGCAGGAAAATAGAAATGAGTGAATGCTGAATACTAAATACTAGTGGAACAGTGAACATCTCGAGAAATTTTAATTAAAAATAAAAAAGAAAAAAATACACTTAGACGCAAGATACTTAAAGTGAAACAGTGACATCTTCACAAGGAAAGAAAAGAAAAAAATAATAACAACGCATAAAACAGCAACATTTCAAGGCAGCAAGATCTGTAAGAAATAGTATATAGTATTATTCATACGTATATGTATTAAACAACATATGAATGTTTCTAAATTAATCTCTAGTGTCACTATTTCACCAATATTTTTTTTTTGTTTTTTTGTTGTTTTGTTTTTGTTTCGTGCGCGTCTTTGATACTGTCATTTTTGTTTTTCTACAGCAACCCTTATGCCAACCCTAGAAGACCAGTTAGGGATCGTTAGAGAACAATCAAGGCAATTGTCAGAAATAGTCAGGATTTTCTATACCCAAGAAACTTCATCAACAATGTTATCCCTTACTATTGATCCGATAAAATACCTCTCGAAATTACCAGAATTTCACGGTGATTTCAGTGAACTGCAGAATTTTGTCGATTTGGTCGACAAAATCCACACCCTGATGACCCAATACGATCCCCTTGCCCAAAGTATATTTTCAGACATTCTGAAATCGAAATTGAAGGGCAAAGCACGCGAAAATATAGAAATAAATAGTCACGTCACGAGCTGGGCGGAAATGAGGTTGATTTTGTTTAACAATTTCGTTGATAGGCAAACGCCGGAAGAACTTTTCGACGAATTACGTTCCATACCATTCCGAACAAACGCAGTCGAGTTCTATAACCGCATCAAATTAATCCTTAGAAGATTAAACCTAAAACAAAAGCAAATGATGAACGGCAATGACGAAAGCGTCGAGGCCAATATTAAACAAAATGAAGCTTCTGCATTAGTTATCTTCCGAAATGAGCGCTCTTTATTTCACTGTAGGAACCCAGATAGCCTCGAAGCTGCTATCAATATTCTGCATGAGTCAGGATATGCGTATATGGGTACATCTACGAACAATTCACACATCGGCAAACCTACGAACGAAATATGTCAAAAACAAAGTAACAGAGACTACAGACACAACAATAGAGATAGTAACAATCCCCATAAAAATTACGGCATATGACATTTACAAATGCAATTAAGCATCAAATCAGGACGACTAATGACATCCCGATTTATACAAGAAACTATAGATATCCTCAAATTCATAAACAGGAAGTCGAAAACCAGATTCAGGAGATGCTTAAAAACAAAATTATACAACATAGCAACTCCCCATATTCGGCTCCAATCTGGATCGTTCCTAAGAAGGAAGACGCCAGTGGCAAGGCCAAATGGAGATTGGTCGTAGACTATAGAAAGTTAAACGAGGTGACTGTCGACGGCAAATACCCAATACCGAATATCGATGAGATACTCGACAAATTGGGTAGATGTCAATACTTTTCAACACTTGACCTCGCAAAGGGATTTTATCAGATTGAAATCCACGCGGAAGATGTTCATAAAACCGCCTTCAGTGTCGAAGGAGGACATTATGAATTTCTCGCATGCCCTTCGGTTTAAAAACAGCCCCAGCAACTTTCCAACGATTAATGAATCACGTGCTTCAAGATTATATTAACAAAATATGTCTAGTGTACATAGTCTCACTGTCGAAGATTTTCGAGCGGTTGAAATCTGTTAACCTCAAAGTGCAACTAGATAAATCGGAGTTCCTTAAAAAGGAAACCGAATTTCTGGGACATATAGTGACGCCTGACGGCATATAAGCCAACCCAAGGAAACTAGAGTGTGTAAAGACTTACCCTATCCCAAAAACGAGGAAAGAAATAAAGCAATTCCTAGGCCTCACAGGTTATTACAGAAAGTTCATTAAGGACTATTCGAAGATAGCCAAACCAATGACAATCTACCTTAAGAAGGACGCTAAAATAAATGTCTCTGATCAAGACTATTTAAAAGCCTTCGAAACTCTTAAAACATTATTAATAAATTATCCCATTTTAGCATACCCTGATTTTGATAAGACATTACACTTACCACGGACGCTAGCCAGTACGCTCTGGGCGCCGTTTTATCCCAAGACAACCGTGTCTTTCACAAGTCGCACTCTTAATGCCCACGAAACAAATTATAGCACTATTGAAAACGAATTACTTGCAATCGTTTGGGCAACTAAATATTATCGCCCTTACCTATTTGGCAGAAAATTCGTAATAGAAACCGACCATAAACCCCTCACTTGGCTGTTTTCCTTAAAAGAACCCAACTCAAAACTGGTAAGGTGGAGGCTAAAACTGTCAGAATTTGGTTTCGATATTAAGTATAAAAGGGGCTCTAGCAACGGGAACGCGGATTCCCTTTCCCGAATACCAATCAGTGAAGTAAATTTAATTGAAAGCGATAATATCCCAACAAGTACTTCATGCTTGAACGTCTTCAAAAACCAAATCGTTATTACAAAATCTCATTCAGGATCTCTAAGAATTCGGAAACTAAAAGTATTTAACCGACTACGGACAGTGGTACACACAAAATCTTTAGACGAAGAAACCACAATAACTCTATTCAAAAACCATTTTAATCCCAACAGGCTAAACGCTATATTAGTAGAAGACGAACATTTCTTCAATGTCTTACAAGAAGCGAAGAGGAAATATTTCTCAAATAACAAATATTTTAAATTAATTCGTTGCTCTAAGTTGTTAGAAGACATTATGGATGAAACCAAATTAACAGAGATAATAGAGAAACAACATTTAAAAAATAATCATAGGGGTATAACAGAAGTTTTCCAAGAGCTAGTCACAATCTACTACCACCCGAAGCTAAAAATAAGAATTACCCAATTTATAAACAATTGTGATGTGTGTAACGTGGAAAAATACGTACGAAATCCTCGGAAACCAGTATTTAAACTAACTGAAACGCCCTCAAAACCTCGCGAAATAATTCATGTCGACGTCTTTTACACCCTAGAGAATACGCTCTTCCTAACCATAATTGATAAATTCTCAAAGCACGCTTGTGCAATTAAGATAACAAGTAGAACATGGGTCGAATTTAAACGAGCCCTTTCCTTTTACTTTAGTCAATTTGGCATAGTACAAAAAATTGTAGTAGATAATGAATTAGGCTTTAAGGCACTGCCCTTGCAACAATTCTTAACAGAACTTAACGTTGAACTCCATTTTACCTCCAACAACTACCATACGTCTAACGCGGACATTGAGAGACTACACAACACCTTAAATGAACACATACGACTTTTGAAACACGACGACTCAAACAATGAAGATACGGTAGAGGACAAACTTTCAAAAATAATAATATTCTATAACCAAACAATACATTCAACTACTAAACACAAACCCATAGACTTCGTAACAGGTAAGATTCATGAAAATGAATATGAAAAGATTCGCAATCTTATTCTAGAAAAGAAACATAAGACAATCGACAAACTTAACAAAAACCTTAGGGATTATACATTAACTGAAGGACAGAACTTTATCAAAGAAACCAGAGGAGGCAAAAACCACTCAAAATTTAGGAAATTAGAAACAAAAAAATTAGATGAAGACCACCTTATAGATGTAAAAAACGGAAACAAATACTACAAAGCCCACGTTAAGGAAATTAAGAAATTCCAAAATATTAATAATCCTACAATTAAAGCGAAAAGTAAACCATTGAAAACTAAACAATAAAATGCAAAACTCTTTTTCAGGAACCAACGACAAACATGACGATGTTGATCACTATACCAGTACTATTGACAATGACAAGACTACTCATACTATTCGTAAAGACACAAGAAATACTTCTTCACGACTTTAATAACAATAACGGATACGTGACGATTAAGCTAGATAGAATTAGAATTATCAAAAATTATACAAAAGTCCTACACATCATAAACGTAACATCTCTAGAAACAAGCAAAAACCAGATAAAAGAGAACCTCCTTGTCTTTAAGAATAAATCGAACTTAATTGAACCTATGTACCACACAGTCAACCAAAAATTTGATACTATTGGAAGCTAAATTGGGAAACCTTAAGCCCCACTCTAGAACAAAAAGAGCATTGATCGACATACTAGGGACAGGAATGAAACTGATAGCAGGAACAATGGACCACGAAGACGAAGTTTACATAAAAAATAAATTAGACCAACTTTTCGACCAGGAGCAATAACTTACAAAAGGAAATAACAAACAAGTAGTAATTAACGAACAAATAATACAACAAATACAGAATATTACAGCCCACATTAGGAAACAACAAGGTGTTATAGAAAAATATTTAAACAATCAGATGAGATAGAACAGGTAATCTTTTCAAGCAAGCTAGGGGTGCTTACCAGAAATATTCTAGGCGAACAAGAACTGTCCATCATCAATGATCTGATGAGTTTTAATGAAATCAAAATCGCAGTGTCAATTTACAGAGACCAGATAATTATAATTCTCTTGATACCACACTTCTCTGACAATATTTACACAAAAGTCCTCATAGAACCCATTCCCGATAGTAATAATAAATCACTCTTTATTAGCGGTAAAGAAATTTTAATCGATCAAGACAACAGCATATACGAATTCCCAGTTAAAGATAATCTTAAACGTAATTTGGCTGCAGTTAAAGACACCTACATCCAAAATATCAGGCATTCTAAAACGGCGTATTGCACTAAAATAATAACAGGTGAAACAGAAACACTAGAGGTAGCGAAAGGAATTATCATTCTAAAAAATGTCAAAGAAACCCGAATAGAACATAACTGCGATAGAAGTAACCTTTTAGTAAAGGGTAATTATGTTATGTTGTGAAGTTACAATTAATAATAAAACCTATGAAAATTTTGTGAAGAACGTATACGACAATATTATATTACCGAATTTTGTAACACAGGTCAATGAAACAAATATGATTCCTATCATAAAACTTGACGAATTATACATCCAACATATTAACAATAGAGAATTAATAAAACAAATGTCAATTAAAAGTAATTCATTCGACATATCGCTATTAAACATAAATATTGTATCGATTATCATTTTCATTGTTATTTTTGATATTGGTAGAAAGTTAAAATATAGAGCTAAGTTATTCGTTTCGTCGGAGCCTCAAGCTAACGGGGGGGAGGGAGTTACAATCCAAAACCTTCCCACGGCGAAAACGAACATAATTTAACATCGCTGGCACAGATGTTCCAGTCGGGTGCAAATTCCCAAAACCAAGTGTAAGGTTTCCCACTGCAGGTAGTGTGCAACCTGCAATTCTAAGAACAGAATCTGTTGCCCCACACTATTCGGGGAATTGCTTCCACCGACTTTCACATCTGGTCCAGTGAATCAAACTAGCACGTAGGTTACTTAATAAGAAAATACTTAATAAGAAAAGTAGCTTATAAATAAAAATTTGTTTTTTTTTATTTTTGCTACCAACAACACCTTTTACTATTAGACACAAAATAATGCTGACAATTCTGCGAGCTATGAGATTGGCGGACAACGACATCACTGTCTACGGACACAACGTCTAAGTCGAGCGATTGAACACTACTTTTTTAGCTCGAAGAATACTTGAATATCGAGGAACGACGCAACAGAAAAAGGTGAAGAAATGGGGTAGAAAGAGACCCCAATTAACTGAACCTGCCCCACTAGAAGTAGCTGGCTAAAGAACGAGCCGGCTGGAGAGGTTATTATAGATGAAGTTTATTTTCAGTGGCTAGAAGAAGCTCGTAATAGATGTTTCGGATGAATAAAATATCCGCTTCAACAAAAAAATCCAGAACGGAAAAGTAATAGTTAAGACATAGTTCTGCTATTAAATACGAAACTAATCCCCAATAAAATGGAAGACAAAACCAAACTTACAATACTTCAATTGTCATAGAAAATTCCAAGGCAGCACGGTTAAGGCGTCATTTTAAATTAATTTAATGAGTTTGAAATTATATTGTCTTCTTCTTTTCCTTTTTTCCGGCGTCGTTATGGTCAGAAGTGTAGGACCATAACCTTCCCACTTAACCGCATTCCTACTGGTCCGCTTGTGGGGTCCGCCGGTTTGACCTCAGAAAGTAGCGGCAGGCTTCCCGGTTTGGGATTACTTCATCGCTGAGGCCAATCAAATGCTGGTGTTTTTGCATTTGTTTGCACCAATTGTTTTTCGGCCTGCCTTTTTTGCGTGTTGAAATTTGAACGTTGATCGATATCGCCTTTTGGACGGGGTTTAAAGGATCTCTCCTTTGAACATGGCAATACCAACTGAGTCTGTCGCGCTCTATCATTCTTGTGATGGTTTCTTTTACGTGAAGGCTTCCTCGGATCTTTGAACTTCTAATTCTGTCACGCTGTCATGCGAAGCATCTTCATCTCAGCTGCCGTTAATTTCCTCTCATACTTTTTGTGTATTGTCCAGCATTGTGAACCGTATGTGAGCGCCGGACGTACAACTGAAGTGTAGAGCCTTCCTTTCAGCTTAGGGGGCATTTTTCGATCACAGAAGATGGAGGAGTTTTCCCGCCACTTCATCCACCCTACGCTTACGCGATGGTTGATGTCGTCATCACAAGTTGCCTCTTTATTAATCATAGATCCCAGATATTTCAACTTTTCACACTTGGGAAGTACTCTTCCATTCAAGTAAATGTCTGGAATAGGCTGATGAGGGTCAGAGAACGGGCAACACAGATACTCTGTCTTCTTTGAACTAATACGATACCCGTGTCCCTCAAAAATGTCCACCCACACATCAAGTGCTCGTTGTAGAGACGCCTGATCATCACTTATAATGGCTCCATCGTCAGCAAAGAATAGCTGGTGCACAATGGGGTCCGTCACTTTTCCTTCAAGCAAGCAATCAAGGACTGCTATAAAGAGCAGTGGACTGAGGACGCTCCCTTGGTGTTCACCGACTTTGATTGCGAACTCTTCGGTGACCCTGCGATGCATCTTACTCTTGTCGTTGCTCTTTTGTACATGTCCATGATCACTCGCACGTAGGTTTCTGGAACTCCTTTTTGTCTTAGCGCTATCCATAAAAGATCTCTTGGTTGCTGGTCAAAGGCCTTCTCGAAATCAACCAACACCATATGCAAGTCCTTTGACGAATCACGATGCTTTTCTATCATGACCCTTATACTTTGGATTGTATCTGTTGTTGATTTACCGGAGACAAACCCGCACTGGTCATCTGATAGTCGTATTATTTTCCGCAGTCGGCTATCTAATACCCGTTCAACGATCTTCATGGTGTGCGACATCAGCTTGACAGAACGGTAGTTATCACAATATCGCGTATCACCCTTTCCTTTGTGCAAAGGAAGAAGATAGCTTTCCCTCCATTGATTAGGCATAGTGTCGCCTCTCATAAGTTTGGAGATAAGAACCATGAGCCATCTAGACCCGATGTCACCCATCTTTTTTCAGAACTCAGAGGGTATCCCGTCCGGCCCAACAGCTTTTCTTTTCTTGGAGTTTTTAACCGCGTACCGAACTTCTTCGACTGCGATGTCGGATATTTCGGCATGATTCGGGGCGGCTCTTGGAAAGTACACTCGGGGAAACTGCTCGATCAGAAGTTCCTCGCAATACTGTCGCCATCTGTGGAGAATTTTTTCGTCTTCCACAAGGAGTTGGCCTTCAGCATTGTTAATAAACTTTGGGAAACGAATCTCCTGAGCATTTCTTCTTCTCTGGGCGGCTATCTTAAAGATATTTGCTCCTTTGTTCAAATTGCTTTGTCGAAGCTCCTGGGTAGCCTGGTTCCTGTCAGACGCGGAAGACGATATTTCTTCCAACTCCCGATAGAGGCCTTCCATGCTTTTCGCTTTGAATTCGGCGCACTTTTTCTTCGCAATATCTACCCATATACCTTTTCACGGCGAGCTTTTTCCTCTATATTAGTAGAAGAGCATTTGACCAAGCTTGGAAAGCCATTTTCTTTTCGTGTATCACTGCTTTGGCTTCGTCTGTCCACCACCAGGTTTCTTTTGCGTGTTGGCAGGGGCCTTTAGATGTTCCGAGCAGTGATTTGGCTTTCTCCAGGCCAGATTGTTGTAGGGAATCCCACATGTTTTGTGCTCTGCACTCCTCATTACCGACCTCATCGATAACGGAAGCGAGGTAGTTTTTCATGCTAGTAATAAAAGCTTCGCCTTTTCTTTTATCCAGCTTATACCACTTTATTCTCTCAGACACCTTCGTTTGCTGCTTTGACTTCTTACTCGCCTCCATAAAAAAATCAGTCAGGAGGAGACGGTGTTTGCAATCTTTAACTCGTGGCTTCATGAAACTGGATACCAAATGATAGTCTATTTGAGTTTCATTTCCGCCGCTGCTATAAGTGATCAGGTGCCGGCTTTGTTTGACGAACATGGTATTTAGCACTATAAGACCGTACGACTTGCACATGTTTAGGATATCTTCACCTGAAGAGTTCCTGGTGCCGTATCCCAGCCCTCCGTGGTAGTCTTCATAGTCTTCGCTTGCCTTCCCGACATGTCCGTTTAAATCTCCCCCAACAAACAAAAGCACTTCCTTTGGGATGATTTTGACAAGGTTGTGGAAATCTAGCCAGAATGCATCTTTTTCTTTTTGTTCGCATCCTACTTGGGGGGCATATGCGCTTACGATGTTCCACACCTCACCATGCATCACCAATTTGAGTGCCATCAAACCGTCACTGGACTTTGAAATCGTTAAGACATTGCCAAGTAGCTCTGCCGCAAGGATGATGGCGATTCCGTTTTTTCCTTGTTCCAATCCATAGTAAAATATCTTGTAGGCTTTTGTATTAACGTCCAAGAAACGTGCCCGATTACCGGTGTTTCGCCATTTCGTCTCTTATAGGCACAGGATGTCTACTCGCCTTCTAACCATCATTTCTTCAAGCTCATAGCTGCGCCACTCATGCTTCCAACGTTCCAACTCGCGACTCTAAAGTGTGGCTTACGCCGTTGCATTACTTTGCTATCCCCCGGAAATCCTATAGCTCTGACCCGAGCATTGCTGCTCGTCCCAGGATCACGACCATTAGTAGTGCCTGGCGGGGTAGTGCTTTTCCTTTTAGCGTTTTTTATTTCCATAATGCTACGGTTTGACCGTTTTCTTTCTTCTACTCCTTTTTTTTGACACGGGCATACTCCAGATTTTTTTTTTGTTTGATCTTACTCTTACAACACCGGTGATATCCAGTCGTGTCAACCAACTGATTTGCATGTACACTTGTGGGGCAGTTTAATGGTGGTATATGTGTCCCTAGGCTCACTTTGGTGTTTTCTAAATTGCCTAGATGTGATTTTTGTTTACCTTTGTTTTAGTCGTCTTTTACGACAAGCGAGAGGTATCGCTGCAGGGATATTCTTAACCCGTCCCTGCACGGAAAATTATGTATAATGTCTTTATTATAGTTTGATTGTAAAAATTTCGCAAAAAAGTTACAAGTAGATTGACTATCATAAGAACATTCACCGTTAAGCTCCATAGAGTTGGGAAAAATTGAACTCTGACGTTTTGAATTTAAAAAAAACCCAGAAAGATCTTGAATTATATTTAATATTTCTTTCGACAGTACTAATGTATTGTGAGTGAAGAAAACGATTTAAAAAATCAAATCCCTACGCAGTTGTATGAAACGAGTTCTATCTTCAGATCTACCCGATGCTTTACTTTTCTTTAAAGCCTTGTTGCTGGCATTCTCTAAATTTTTAAGTGGCTTATTAAACCAAGAGGATTTAAAGAACTTTCTCTTTTTTGCCAAAGGAACAAATTGTTGGACGCCCTCAAATAAAATTGTTTTGAATATAGTGTACATCTGTTCCACAGTTTCATCAGAAAGTACTTGTTCTCAATTAACGGAGGAAAGGAAGGGATTTAAAGACATAAAGTCAGCCTTCTTAAAGTTAAAACAATAAGAGTTATTTATACTAAAAGATTGAAAATCATAAAATTCAAATATTACATCAATAGCTTTGTGATGAACTTGATTCTTTACTAAAGGAAAGACTAACTCTGAGACCATATATTTAAGATCTTTAAGAATAAAAATAAAATCAAGAATCCTATTCAAAACATTTTTTATATTATTGATTTGAATCAATCCTAAGGATGAAAAACTATCAATCAATTAAATTTCCGTAGCCTTAGATACGTTAAATGGGACAAGGATCTGGTCATCATCTAGATAGCGCCAATCAATGTCTCCAATAGTGAAATCACCAAAGATACATGGAAATTGATTAGGCAATAAATTTCTCACTAAAGTATTGACGTTCGCGATAAGCTGAACATACAATTCTATGCTAGATTTAGGTCTAGTATAATTTACAATAAAACAATATTCACAACTGTTGTTTGAAATATGCTCTGGGCGCACAAGAATGCATAATTGCTCGAAATGAGAAGAAATCGTTGGCAAATCCACTTGTTGACTATCAAGTGAACTATGAACTGCTATCAACACTCCCCTGCCTCGCTCCATACCAGATTCCTGAGACCGATCCATACGACGACATATGATGAATCGAACAGCTCAGACGAGTAGATGTCATGTTTCAGCCAGGTTATGATGTCATAGTCGTGTGCAGAAGAACTGGTAAAGATTTCATTTATTTTCGTTCGCAAACCACCAGTATTTTGATAGTAAATACGCAACTGTGACGGATGTAAAGAAGATGGTAAAGCGCTTTTCAATCTGTTTGTACTTCGTTTGCGGGACTCCCGTTTTTTGACTTTAAATGTCGATTAAATTTCTTAATTTGAATACCCAATGGCCAAATAGAAGCGTTTAAAGCCTTCTCAATTGCATAATCTGGAATTCCAAGTTTAAAGTTAACAAAATGAAGAACTTTCAGCATTGCTTTTCACTAATTTCTTGCAAACAAGCACATTTCTTGGAAGATTAAGTTTTTGTGCTGCAAATGAAATTATGTTCTCCTCAGTGACGTTCATATTCAATTGAGAAAGATGAAGAAACCTCAAACTAGGTACTGATGACAATACATCAGCTGCATCATCCGTAGCTGTACCAACCAGTTTGAAGGTGCGTTGACCTTGCCTCCTTTTTTGCTGCTGCACTTGCATCCAGTCAGCGGAATTATCAAAAACGTTGCTGGGTCTATAACCTTGGGATGGTGTCATTTGGGATAGGACAGATGAAGAGTCCGTAAACGTTGAATGTGTTGCTGTAGGTGCAGCGGGAGATTGCAAAACAACTGGTTCACTGGGCTGATGAGTTGTTGTTATTATTTCGACTACTTGCCAAATTTCTCCCTTGGACCATTTCTCCCACGTACTATTGACCCCCATATCATTGAAAACAAACTGAATCAACTGCATGATGAATTTACTCCTGGGCCCGATGGTCTCCCTGCCATATTACTAAAAAAATGTTCCTTCTTTATTTCTGTCCCGCTCTCAAAAAAATTAAACTCATCCCTGTCCCTTGGAGAATTTCCCCAGATATGGAGAACCGCTTTTATAACTCCTGTTCACAAAAAAGTTCCGAAGAATGTCGTTAACAACTACCGGCCCATCGCCAAACTGTCACACATACCCAAACTTTTCGAAAGTACATATCTTGTGTGACATTCTAAATTTCCACTGCAAATCTCTAATCTCCTCCAAGCAACATGGCTTCCTTAAATACAGGACTACAACCACAAACCTTGTCGAGTTTTCTACAAAATCTCCCACAAACTAATCCTCTTCAAAATGTCTTCCCTTGGCTTTGAACCCACTGCGTTGAAGTGGATATCTTCTTATTTATAAAACCCTTACTACAGTGCTTGTTTCAGATCTGCCTTTTCCAACCTCTTCTTAGCTTCTCCGGCGTTCCCCAAGGCAGCCACCTAGATCTACTTCTTTTTATTCTGACCATAAACGACATTGAGTTTCTCATCAAACATTCCCATCTCTCACTGTACGCTGACGACATCAAGTTCTTCAAGACCATTTCCTCGCAACAAGATTCTTCCCTTATTCAATCGAACCTCAACAGCTTTTCCGTTTGGTGCTCCAAAAATTGTTTCGAACTTAACATTTCCAAATGTCAATCAATTACCTTCTTACGTAAACGAATCAAGCCTCCCTCTCGTCTCTACTTCCTCAATAATCAACCCATCTCCACCGTTCAGGTTATCCGCGATCGTGGCATACTATGTGACCAAGAGCTCAATTTTCGCGCACATATCAACGATATAATGAATAAAGCCAACTCTGCACTCGGTTTTGTGAAACGTTGGTCTAAGGAATTCTCCAGTCCCTACGTGATTCGATCCCTCTATATTACCTTTGTTCGCCCCCTTCTCGAATACGCATCTCAAGTGTAGTCCCCTTATCAACAAACCCACATATCTAGAATCAAAAGCATCCAACGTCGGTTCCTACGTTTCGCTCTTCGATGTCTGCCCTGGAGCAATCGCTGGTTCTTACCGCATTATCAAGACCGTCTTAAACTAATCAACTTGAGTACTTTGAGGAAAGAAGAAGAGTATCCGATATCATCTTCATTCATAGACTTCTTACAGGTACCATTGACTGCGCCACCCTTTATAAATCCATATCTCTTAACACTAACCCCCGTAATACACGCAATCGTCGTCTCTTCTATCTATCCACCCCCCCCCCCCGCAGCTCATACGGCTCCAATGAACCCATTTCCCGTATGCTGGCAAGTGTTAATTCGAATATTACCTTCGACTTCAACCTCAGCACTCCATGCCTAAAACTCCGTCTTCTCAATAACCGTCCCTCCTTCTAGTCTTAGTTTCTAAGGATCGCGCCCCCTCACCCGTTCTCATTAGTTATTAAGTTAGATCAACTTAAGCTTGAATTAAGCTTAATAAGTGGGGGTGTTTGTCCCCACGAAAATTAAAAATAAATAAACTATATATATCATGTCCACATACTCATGTCCATTTGAACCCTATATACAAATGTTGGCCTAAAAAATGTCTATCAATAATACATATGTATGTTATTTTAATGACATTGCATTCTACGCCAGAACAACAAGCCTTGTCCGCCGTTTAAATTGTTTGGATTTTTTTTTCTTCTGCTATCAAATGTTTATTCTGAACTAAAAGGGTGGCATGCTCCGAATGAAAAAAAGGAAAAGGAATTCAGAGTGGTATTTAAGATAAAAAAGAAACTCGAACCCTGACAACGCAAGATCTGCTCTGAACTAAAAAAGAAAAAGGTCTCTTAAAAACTAAAATTCATCGGGATTTTCATTCGTCACCTTATCTTCCTTAAAGCTCGTGAGATCCAACAATAAAATGGTACCCAGTTTAATGAACCTGTACGTCTTACACAGGAAAGAAACAAGTCGAGTCCCTTTCAGGAGGTATTTGGTAAAAAAAATGTAAAATACTACGTCATTCCACACAACCCTTTAGTCATGCCTTGCGCAATTTATCAATTTCACAAAATCTAAAAACATGCCTTTCTATATCCATTAGCTTACAGAAGTATCGACATTTGTGAAGCACCTGCATCCTCTCACAACATAAATCTCCCGACGTATCCGTGTGCAAACAAATAACACTCCTAAAGTGCTTTCATTCATACTCACGCATCATTCAAATGTCTATCCGCACTTCATGTGCTCCATTTCGGCATAAAATCATATACCGACGAGTATACTCGTATATGGTACACGTATGTCGATCTTTCACCCTGTGAGCAACATTGGTGCTAGAGCTGGTGTACGTGATTACATCTGTAGGTTTGCAATTAATCGTTTTACCCTGGGTATGGTAAATGGATTAGGTTGTGAGCTTTCACAGAAAGGTATGCCATAGTAACAGCATTATGATTTTCCAAGTTCGGAATATCACATGGGGCGAAGCTATTTTTGGGCCCCAGGAAAATTTAAAGGGAGTGCAACAGGAACTTTAATTCTACGGTTAAGTGCATAGATACTTTGAGTTATAACCACCATTAATATCACTGTGCTTTCATTTCCGCTAGTATTGGAAATTGTTAAGACGAATAAAGTACAGCGCCAGCAGCCGAGATTTTGTTCAGAAAAGTTCGCTTCTCGTTTAATTCCCGATGTATCCAAGGTCGTTAAATTTTATTTTACCCTTAAACAGCTATATTAATATCCGTTTATAGCCCAAGCTTAAATTCTTCCACATATCAATTACAACCTCAAAATATCAATTTGCGGAGCACGTACCTATTTATTTCCTTCATAACAAAGATATACTTGTGGCGTGAAGTTAATGTGCAGTCATAAGTGCCGACATAAAACGTGAATTAACTACAATCATTCTGAATTGCTTAATTGCTCTTATTTTATCGGTTGTTAATGTTTTCCTTCAAACACATGAACCAATATACTCGTACATAAAAGTGCTTCAATCTTAATCGTATAAAAAATTAAGAATGTGATTGCTATATATTTTTTTCTTATACCAGAACAATATACCAGAATAATGTGTTCAATCGCACCTTCATTATATCACAAATTAAAAGTTTCATAATATTTTTTCTTTATAGTTCTACCAAAACATCTAAAGGGTCCGCCATCTAACGTTTTTTTTTCAAGTAGTGCTTATTTCGTGAATGGTAACACTTAGCACATGTCTGATTTGACAGATAATTAGTTTTATCCTTCCACTGAACGAATATGGTTGTGTATACGCTTGAACAACGCTGGCAAATATTGCGACATTACTTTGAAAATCATGGTAATGTTGCAGAATGTGTGCGAAAATTGCGTACGGATTTTGGAAGAAGAGAAGCACCGTCTGCTCCGTATGTTCGTTATCTTGTGAAAAAAGTGAAAGAAACTGGCATCCTCATCGATAAACCAAAGCGTAAAAAGCCAAAAACAGTGCGTACACCCGAGAATATTGCTGCTGCGGCAGAAAGTGTGCGTGAAGCGCCATCAACATCAATTCACCGTCGTTCTCAACAATTGAACATTTCGGAGACATCATTGAGACGAATTTTGCATAAAGACCTTGGTATGACGCCATACAAAGTCCAATTGGTTAAGGAGTTGAAGCCAACTGACCATCCAATGCGTTTTCGCTTCGCTAAGTGGGCCTGCGATCGACTTACAGAAGATGCCGATTTTGCCAAAAAAATCATCTTTTCAGATGAAGCTCATTTTGATCTTGGCGGGTATGTAAACAAGCAAAATTGTCGCATTTGGGGCACAGAAAACCCGCACGCATACATTGAAAAGCCGGTGCACCCAAAACGAGCCACTGTTTGGTGCGGATTTTGGTCCAGAGGCATAATTGGGCCATTTTTCTTCGAAAATGAGCAAGGAGTGGCCGTTACAGTCAATGGCGATCGTTATCGGGCCATGTTGAACGAATTTTTGTTCACAAAAATTGAAGAGGAGGATATTGGCAACATTTGGTTTCAACAGGACGGCGCTACGTGCCACACAGCCGAAGCTACACTCGATGTTTTGCGCCCTGTTTTTGAAGATCGCATTATCAGCCGCAGAGCTGATGTCGTTTGGCCACCTCGGAGCTGCGATTTGACACCGTTGGACTATTATTTGTGGGGTGCCGTCAAAGATAAGTATTACGCCGACAAGCCAGAGACAATTGGCGCTTTAAAGGACAATATTCGTGAAGCCATTGGTGAAATACAGCTGCACACAATCGATAATGTGCTTAAAAATTGGACCGATCGTGTAGGCTGCTGCATGGCCAGCCGAGGCAGCCATTTGAATGAAATTATTTTCCATTATTAACCGGAAGGATTGTACTTTCAAATAAAAAAAGAAATTTGAGAAAATATTCAGTAGTTTTTTTTATAGCATTTTCAAACAAAAAAAAATTATTTGGCGGACCCTTTATAACTCAATATCATAGTAATAAAAAATCTAACAGCGTTGCCGGATGTTTTAAGGAATAAAAGAATCAATTTTGGCACGTTTAATTTGGGAGTTAGACCTGACGAAATAGTTCCGATTGAATGCGGAAGGTTGATTAACAGGCGAAATACTCGTAAGAATATACAGTAGAAATTACGGAATTCAATGTTGCCGGCAAAGGCAGCAGTTACCATATTCAAAGAATTATAAGGTAAAGAATAATTGGAAAATAGATACAAATTGAGATTACCAGACTTCAAGATGATAGTTTGGACGCTTTATAACAATTCAAATGACGAAGAAGGAATTACTTCGGATATAGAAAAAAAAACTAAGATATCTAGCAAGTGTTCTGCATATCTTTCTTTAAATTTGTTTCTGCAGTAATAGTAATCTACATTTGGCTACATTTTGGATAAGGAACAAACAGTGGCAGGCCTACCTTAAATCCCCCACTGTTTCCGACCTTTCTACTTACGACTGCAGGTATGAAATTTGCAACTCTATGCAAATCTCTCTTCCTCCACTGCTTCAACCGAATGCAATCCTTTCTGTACAAATGCTGAACCTATGACTGACAATTATCCCTCCAATTTTGATTTTCTCAATACTTCTATGAATGATCCGAAAATACAATAGTTGCCAAATTTTTTGCCCCTTTTTTTTTAAAAGGTCGTGCACCGAACAAGTCCTTCAAACCGATCATGACTAGTTTCATTATATAAAAGAATGCCATCGGATTTCTTTAGGGTCAGTGACAATAGCTCCTGCCTCAGTCATCGAGAAAAAATAACTTAAAGGACGACAACTAGTCCCAGCCCGCCTGCCTTCCTGCCATAATTTAAAAAAAATGAGCCAATCGTCTGCTTCTAACTATTTCTCACCTTTGGGAAACTGCTTTTATTATACATTATATTAAATAAGAATCAGGTTTCCAATTATCGCTCCATCGCTAAACTTTCTTGCATTCCTAAACTCTTTATTAGTATCGTCGACGATACAATATTTTTTCACTGCCAGCCTATCTTCTCCTTAAATCAAAATTGGTTCACAAAAGGTCGACCGACAACCTCTACTCTAATTGAGTACGTTTTGCATGCACTTAGGGATGGCAAAAAAATAGAAGTTGTTACCACGGACTTCACCAAGGCCTTCGACAAAATCTCGCATTATATTATATTTCTTAAATTCACTGTTCTTTTTAAATTCCCCTAAAAACCTCATTTTCGTTTTGAGGCTAATTACCGAATTGTGATTCGCAAATCAATTAGTAAGCCCGAGTCATAATTAATATAAACAACGGGACCTAGGAGACTACTCATACCATAAGTAAAACCTATGTCATCAGCGAAGCAATAGGAGAGCCAGCAGAGAGTTTTTTTTTTTTTTTTGTTGGAGGCTTCTACTATCTGTTGGAGCACCTAGACACAAATACTGGTCCATTGTACTACCAGGCAGACACCTTGTCTTTATTGTATTTTTCCCGTTGTCCGGAGAAAAGTGAGGAGGGGCTTCAGTGATGTAGAGCTAAGAGATTCGGCACCCACCACGTCGGCCCCAAGGGTGCGCCACCGTGCGCGAGCGGGTGGGACATTCGCAGGGAAAGTGTTCTGCTGTGTCATCCTCCTCGTAACATGCAGCACAGGTAGGCGTCTCACTGATAACAAGCACGTAGAGATGCTTGGCAAAAGTGTAATGGCCGTGAAAGCAGGTAGACATAAGGCGGGTTCAGGTCCTGAGAAACTCTTCTCTCAGCCCCTTTTAGCGAGTTCATCGGAGATCTCGTTTCCTGGGATCCCAGAGTGACCTGGGACCCATACAAGCCTAAGTGAATTTAGTCTTCCCACTTTGTTCAAAAATGTCTTGAGTTCATGCACTAATTTCGAGTTGGATAGAGAGTTTAAATACAGCTTTGAGTGCAGCTTGGCTGTCACTGCAGACGCATATGCTTTTTCCCCAACATAGTGCATGGCCATTAGGATTGCGTAAATTTCCGATTGAAAGACAGACGCATATTTTCCTAACGAGAAGTGCAGTCGAATGTTTTCGCGCTCAAAGAAAACTCCAGCGCCGGATCCCTGCCCGGTCCTGGAGCCATCTGTGAAAATGGGAGGACATTCCATTCCAGGTTCAGTGCCTGGCCAAAGCCAGTTCTAACGCCATGGAAATGTGACTGTGAAATTACAGCTCAGT
This sequence comes from Merodon equestris, assembly GCA_958301585.1. Taxonomy (NCBI): domain Eukaryota; kingdom Metazoa; phylum Arthropoda; class Insecta; order Diptera; family Syrphidae; genus Merodon; species Merodon equestris. The sequence continues at coordinate 152,076,126 of OY284413.1, read as the reverse complement.
AGCATGGCAGGTGTCATTGCGTCAGAAAGCATATCCATGAGACAGGGGTAGTAGGATATTTCTCACGCAAGTACACTTTTACTCCAATGCGAGTTGTACCAAACACCATTTCTCTTTAGGCGAGAAATGGCTTTCAATGCACACCCTCTGATATATATGTATGTCAAGGGGTGTACGTTTCATCATAGCATCTAGAGCAGCTCCCGGTGTGCTGGGAAAAACCCCCGTGCAGCTGAGACAGATCGCTCTTTGGAGTTTGGTGAGTGAGGCCACAGCGTGTTTGCGTGTTAGCCTGCTCCACCAAACAACCGATGCATATGAGATTATCGGTCTTATCATTGCCGTGTAGATCCAAAGGAACTTTTTTCGGCAATAGGATCCATATTTTGCCAAAGGCACCTTTCCATTGCCAAAAAGCTGTCAGCGCTTTGGTGGTTTTGGACTCAACATGCTTTGACCAAAGAAGCTTGCTATCTAGGATGACTCCCAGATACTTAGCTTCCTTGGATATCGGGATGGGAATCCCTTTTAGCACCTGCTGAGTAATGCCAGTTGTTCTGAGTATCAGATTGTTGGGATATCAGATTCCTCAGACCATTAGCAGTGTTATATAAAAAATGAAACACGATTCACTGTACGTTATAATGTAACTCTACTTTACTTGTAATTGAATCACGACGCGCACAATCGAAGTACAAATGATAAAAGAAGTTCAGTATTTGGCAATTGCCTTCTTATATAGGCTCTTTAGTTACAGCTGATCGATTTAGTTGCTTCAGCTGTAACTGCCCTGGGTCAATGTCCTCCCTTTCGCAACATGTTGCGGAGGGGAACAATGCCCCAGGTGCGAAGATGACAATTGCCATTCTTGCATGCAATTTGTCTCACTCTACCATGAGTTGTTATTGTAGAATTCATTTATGCGATAGGCTATCGCCTCTATGGATTTGATTGATGGCAGAGGGAGACAAATTGCTTGCTCACATGTACATAGCTTTAACTTGACATTTCATTTGTGTTTATTTACATTTACAATTATGGTGTTTTGGTTATTTTACAATAAGTTTAATTTTAAGTTTAGTTAATATCGTTTTTAAATTGTTTTGTTGGGGCTGAAGCCCAACACCAGTAATTTTCCTCCTTCTCGTGAACAGAACGACATCAGTCTTAAGAGGGTTAACCGACAGCCCATTTCTCGTGCACCAGTCTTCGATCACATCTAGCGCCGCCTGCGCTTTAAAACAGACATTCGCTAAACATGAGCCGACAGAAAGAACAGCAACATCATCCGCATAGGCTTGGGCATAGATTCCAGAGGCATTGAGAGCATCGAGCAGAGAGAGTGCACAAGCATTGCCTTGATCCACAAAACCATTGCTTCATCTACGCCATGCCGCCTAGCAGCGTTACACATGCTGTCGAAAGTAGCGTTATCAAAAGCTCCCTCAATGTCGACGAAAATGCCCAGTAGGTACTCTTTCCTTACGAGAGCGCATTCAGCAGGGAGTTAATGTACACAAGAAGTGTAATTGGTCCTAAGACACACCCTTGTTGTACAGGACCTCCTTATCTCATCTAACTTAACCGTTAGACCTATTTTGAAGGTAGAACCAACTACACATAAAGGCACGAAATCTAATTTCTGTAATAAAATATTATGGTTAACCCTGCCAAAAGTTCTGGTAATACCGACGAACTAAGCCGTTATTCTACCCTTTTCTGTTCAGGTTTGCATTGTTTGAGCACAGAATTCAGGTTGAAAGTCTAAAGTAGATTAACCTGTTCGAAAGTCAAATTGATCAGGACTTAAATTGTTGTTATTTAGGAATCTCAACATTTTAACTTTTATAAATTTTTCGAAGATCTTATTTATTATAGGAGGCAGAAAAATGTGCGAATAGTCTCCAGCTAGACCTGTATTGACAACGGTATCATTTCAGGATAAATTTCAGAAAAAATGCAAATGTTAAAAATATAAGTCCGTAAGTAGGCTTGTAATGTCATCTGCTCGACAGGAATTGCACTTCTGTCCGGACGTGGTTGACCGCGCTTGCCGGCGATATGTGATTTGTCAGAAACAATACAACTATTAAGACGAGTATGAGTTGGTTTGTTAGTAAGCCTTAATTCATTTTTTAACGTAAAATTCACAGGATAACTTTGGCATTTCATTTTAAGTTTGTTTATAACGTTTACGTTGTTCCGTAGCATCTTAAAAATCCAGGGCTTGGAGTTAATTTTAATTAGTCTATTTATTGAACTTAAATTAACGTTTTTTCTTTAAGTATGAAGTTTAAGAAGTAGTCTTTTCATGTAATGACAATTTCTTCCAGTTGACACATGGGTGAAGATTGTATTGGCTATAAATGTGGTTCAAACAACTACTTGACATAATTCTAATAAGTTAATTTACGTATAATGTAATGCATAGACAATAATACAAATCAACTCAGTTTCACTACTTTCTAGATTGTTTATATCTAAATATATATGTAAATCTCCTACAACAAATAAATTTATATAATTTTATTTTAGTTTCTTGGTTCAGGGTGACTGACATGAGACGAAAAGTTTTCTCGCAACCTTTCCTTTTTTTGTTTTGTTTTTAATTTCTTTTTTATTTCACAATTCTTAGAACTATCTTATGCTAGATAAAAATCCAAGTTCCAAACTCAAAATCCATGAAGTGGAACATATGGAAAAACAATAAAAGTAAGTAAAACAATCAAAAGGATAAGACGTGGTTTGACTTGAGCTGCAAAGAAGTTATTAGGCTGAGGGAACTAAGCTTTCGGGCATATACGGCCAACAGCTCTGAGAAAACCCAAAAACAGTACATACGAGCCTAGAATGACTGCAACACCCACATTAAATTCTAATCCGGCCGAAAACTGAGGCATAAAATTCTTCAACGTCCCAAAGATAGCAAACGTTTCTGGTCGTTTGTAAAGAAAAAGCTCAATTGCGTCGTCTAGAGGGTGGTCTGAAAAGTTTCCGACTTCAACGTGAAGATAGCAGCACTTGTCAATAAAAGCTAATAAATATAGTTGTGCATCTTTTGACAGTTACTCACCAAAATTTCAGCAATTTTGGACGCGTAGTTTTTATTTGAAAGTCATTTGAGTGAGTCGATGTAAATGTTTTGGTGAAATTGCCTTTTTGAAAGGCAATACGGCTAAACAAATCAAAGATGAGTTGGCTCTGTGTATGGGGACTTTTCACCATCATCTACCACAGTGAAATTTTGGGCAGCTCTATTTAAACGTGGCCATGAGAGCTTGGGGGACGATGAACGTTCGGGACGCCTAAAAACTGCAACAACTAACAATAACATTGCTGAAATTCACAAAATGATACTAGGCGACCGCCGAATTAAAGTGAGAGAGAGCAGAGGCTATGAAAATGTCCAAAGAAGGTGTTTGTCACATATTAAATCTTATGAAAATAAGATTTAGGCATGAAATAAGTATAGGCAAAAAAATCCTGGTCACCTACAATTCCTTTGCTGGTCTTTTAATGCAACTCATCACACCCTAAAGGGGAGAAATAAGCTATCAAAATTGTTCAAACTTAGTTCTAGATTTATAACTGTAGTAGGTACTCATTGTATTATTATGCAAATAAGACTGGATTAAATTCATCAGGCAAATCAGTGGAATAGTACTTTTTACTATCATACCATTAGCCCATTAAAACCGGGCAAAAATTTATATCAAAATACAGACCATTTCCTTCCCGCCCATTAAATGAAATCAAATCTCGAAGAGAATTCGCACCTGCGGTTAGGTTTTATTGCACGTTCTTATGCGTTCTTAAGATAAGCGAAAGAAATTGCTGTGTCAATTGTCACGCCACCACATTAAGGAACTAAAGAATTATGCACAGATCTACCAAAACCAACCAACAACTCCCCCTTCGGCTACCTGTTTCGCCCTTCAGTCTGATGTCATTCTTCTTACGAGTAAGTCTTCTAAAATCGATGGACAGTGTTCATATAGTATTGAGAAAAAAGCCTCCTGCATCCTTATCATTATGTTTGCCGAAAAGGACGGAAATCAACAACTTGCTATTTCTATTTATGCGCGTAGTCGTAGTACGCTCTCGTTGTGTCTATATGCTCAGTTTCACAAATTCCTAATTCAGAGACTAGTTCGTCATGTTTAAAAATATATAATAATCAGTGAATAAAGTAGTGATTTAAAAATATGTATAAGGGTAATGTCTGGGAAATGTAATAATGTGGCTGTATGTTGCGGAAAACGAAAGAAAATATTGCTAACCCATTATGAAGTGCATACATACTCGTACAACGTTCCTCAAATGAAAGTTGGAGATGATCTCTGTCAAATGCTGATTGATTCCGTACATTATAACATCGGTTACTGACGAGATAGGGGTGGTCGTGGTGCAATAGTAATCATCACCGACTGTTGAGCCGAAGGTCAAGAACTTCCATAGGAATAACTGTGCAACAACATTAGTTGTGAATGAGAGATGATCAAAAAATGCTGACAAAGGCATAACACTCGCAGCATATAAGATCACTTCAAAAGTCATACTCTGTGTGTGCATTTCCAATATACCACCTTAATGACATGGAAACAAAAGAGTTACTGTGAACTACAACCAACGCAAATTCAGTCGAATCTCTCAAATCCTATCTAGGATAACCAACCCCGGAGAGTAATGAACGAGCGTCTTCGACACAAACCATTTACACCCCGTCCAGGTTGTGTGACAAAAACTATAAGATAAGATATGCGCGAATTATAAAAAAAAAAAAGAAAAAAACAAAAGGCGAAGTTTCTCAACTTGAATTTGTAATTTAAAAAGCATATCAATAGAGGCTTAACAATTCAGTCTCAAGACCACAGCTAATTGAAAATCATACGATCAGAATATGGACGGCTTTATTAAACAGTACTGATGAGCAGTTGGGTATTTATTTGTAATGTCGCATTATATAATATTCATATAAAGAGCACAAACAACGAATATCAATGACTAAAAGTAGTTATGCGAGTGGCAATCGTTCTACACATAGCTATTTCATTAACTTCTAAGTTTCTTTCTTTTCAATTATAGTCAACCCAATATTATGTAGATGTTGACTGAAAATATATTTTGCTGGGTAATTTTTTAATTTGTATATTTTCCTTGCTGTTGATTCTCATTAACGTTGCGTCAATATGTGAGAAGTGGCTGACATTTTTCTCTATTGTCCCAGCGAATGTAGCTGAGTGAAATCAAACCCTAGGATTGCAGATTAATCGTGGCTATTTCTGTAATTACAGCTAATGCGATCGCACTTCAGTTCGCCTCGGTACTTATGGTTCCAGTGTTGTTTCATATTTTATTTCTATATAATTATACATTTATATTTAAATTCAACTTTATGGAATAATACTGATAATACTGACTTTCCACCAGCTCAAGTTTAAGAATTTGAACATAATTTAATGTTTATTCTCACTCACGTTTTGTTTTTCTGTTGGGACTTTTATTTGATTTGCTGCCACTAGTGCCTACACAGATATAATCATTGTTAGCGCGGCGGGTAATTTTTCCCGACATTTGTTACTCCCACACGTACTCTCATTTTCTTTTCGCTTTCTGCGTAACCTCTTTATTTCTATTTCCAGAGCTCATTCATTTTTCTGGATTTCTCGAAACAAACTGTCGGTAGCAAATTAGCAGACACACAGTCGACAGAATCGCATACATATGTATGTACAATATATTGAATTATTCTGCTATTCAGTCTTTCTGCCAGTCAACCCTTCGGCTTGGTAGAGTTAGGCTTATAAATACGAGTACTTAATGACCACTTAATACCACCCCTTGTGTTGTGTCAATGGAAATCCTTCGCTTTCATTGGGAGAGGGTAAGGTGAAGTAATATATCCCCAATTTGACTTATGTAAGCCTGTTCCTTAGATTAATTATTGTACATTAAAGCTAAGTTCATTGGTGAGGACAAATGAAAACCGCGGCGACGTAGACGTTCTTCTACGTGTATCCATCAACAAATGAAGTTGGTGATGCTACACATTGCAATATGATATCAAACGACGAAATCTTCTTCTTCTTCTTTTCCTTTTTATCCCGGCGTCGTTATGGTCAGAAGTGTAGGACCATAACCTTCCCACTTAACTGCATTCCTACTGGTCCGCTTGTGGGGTCCGCCGGTTTGACCTCAGAAAGTAGCGGCAGGCTTCCCGGTTTGGGATTACTTCATCGCTGAGGCCAGTCAAATGCTGGTGTTTTTGCATTTGTTTGCACCAATTGTTTTTCGGCCTGCCTTTTTTGCGTGTTGAAATTGGAATGTTGATTGATAACGCCTTTTGGACGGGGTTCAAAGGATCTCTCCTTTGAACATGGCAATACCAACTGAGTCGGTCGCGCTCTATATTTCTTGTGATGGTTTCTTGGTTACGTGGAGGCTTCCTCGGATCTTTGAACTTCTAATTCTGTCACGCTTTGTTACTCCCGCTGTCATGCGAAGCATCTTCATCTCAGTTGCCGTTAATTTGCTCTCATACTTTTTGTGCATTGTCCAGCATTGTGAACCGTATGTGAGCGCCGGACGTACAACTGAAGTGTAGAGCCTTCCTTTCAGCTTAGGGGGCATTTTTCGATCACAGAAGATGGCGGAGTTTTCCCGCCACTTCATCCACCCTACGCTTACGCGATGTTTGATGTCGTCATCACAAGTTGCTTCTCTATTAATCATAGATCCCAGATATTTAAACTTTTCACACTTGGGAAGCACTCTTCCATTCAAGTAAATGTCTGGAATAGGCTGATGAGGGTCAGAGAACGGGCAGCACAGATACTCTGTCTTCTTTGAACTAATACGATACCCGTGTCCCTCAAAAATGTCCACCCACACATCAAGTGCTCGTTGTAGGGACGCCTGATCATCACTTATAATGGCCCCATCGTCAGCAAAGAATAGCTGGTGCACATTGGGGTCCGTCACTTTTCCTTCAAGCAAGCAATCAAGGACTGCTATAAAAAGCAGTGGGCTGAGGACGCTCCCTTGGTGTACACCGACTTTGATTGCGAACTCTTCGGTGACTCCTGCGGTGCATCTTACTCTTGTCGTTGCTCTCTCGTACATGTCCATAATCACTCGCACGTAGGTTTCTGGAACTCCTTTTTGTCTTAGCGCTACCCATAAAAGATCTCTTGGTTGCCGGTCAAAGGCCTTCTCGAAATCAACCAACACCATATGCAAGTCCTTTGAAGAATCACGATGCTTTTCCATCATGATCCTTATACTTTGGATTGCATCTGTTGTTGATTTACCCGAGACAAACCCGCACTGGTCATCAGATAGTCGTATTATTTTCCGCAGTCGGCTATCTAATACCCGTTCAACGATCTTCATGGTGTGCGACATCAGCTTGACAGAACGGTAGTTATCACAATTTCGCGTATCACCCTTTCCTTTGTGCAATGGAAGAAGATAGCTTTCCCTCCATTGATTAGGCATAGTGTCGCCTCTCATAAGTTTGGAGATAAGAACCATGAGCCATCTAGACCCGATGTCTCCCATCTTTTTCCAGAACTCAGAGGATATCCCGTCCGGCCCAACAGCTTTTCTTTTCTTGGAGTTTTTAACCGCGTACCGAACTTCTTCGACTGTGATGTCGGGTATTTCGGCATGATTCGGGGCGGCTCTTGGAAAGTACACTCGGGGAAACTGTTCGTTCAGAAGTTCCTCGCAATACTGTCGCCATCTGTGGAGAATTTTTTCGTCTTCCACAAGGAGTTGGCCTTCAGCATTGTTAATAAACTTTGGGAAACGAATCTCTCTCAAACGATGAAATATGATATCAAAAAGCTGGGTCCCTTAATCTGTCCCAAAATTCTGCACCGCTTGCATAAATAATAGACCACAAGGAGTATATTGTTAGAGCTTCATCAGAAACAAAGTACATATCTGTGGTATTTGAGGCTTAGAGGAAACATATCTAAAAGTAAACTAGGAGACGATTTCGGGCAAAACCAATGATTTTAGTGACTCAGACTCTTTCGAGATAAATTTTAACTTTAGACACGTACGAGCAATGTCGGCCGAGGATAGATTAAGATAGAAGTAGGTACATAGCTTTAAATAAAACGTACATCAGAGAACAACAAAAAAAATAAGAACACAAAAATGCTGTTGCATGAAAAATACATACACACAACCTAAACCTCTTAATTTAGCCATTCTCAATTTCACTCTTCTACTTTTTATCCTATTGTTCAGAGAACGACAAAAGGAAGGATGTTCAATTCAAAGAATTGGGAACGTTAGACAGATAATGGTCGTCGGAGAACAGGAAAACCTAAGAGACATAAAACATACAAACAAAATTCAAGGGCTAAATACAGAGCCCTACTTACCTATACACATAGTAGATACTCGACAAAAGCGACGAGCGTACCGTTAACTGTCTGACGACACCACCACCGAACAGGAAACCGGATGGGAAGTATCAATAGACTTTGTTGTTACTATTGCTTTTGTTTCAGTTAACGTCAACGGTCGAAGTAAGTTAAATACCTCCGTGTTATCCAAAGCCCCTTGATTACTCAATGGTCCGAAATGAACACTGGGCAACCAATCCTCCCCAAGACAACAACTTTTATTTATATTTTCTCTTTTAGGAGGAGAAGATTGATTTTTGGTTTTTTTTTTTTTTTTATAACATAAAATTACACGGAAACCTAAACACATTGTTCATGTTCGTCCTGAACCACCTTAATCTAACCGACTAGCAGCATGCTTTTTTGTTCACACTGTTAAGATTAAAGCTGTTCAGCTATGGATGAAATGTCAACTGGTTAAAATCTTAACCTTGCCAGCATACGTTTATTGCATACATGGTATGGCCTTAATAAGACTTTCCCTATTTTCAAAATGTCTTCTCTCTGCGCAAACTTTCCGCGATAGCCATCCCCAAACATTCAAAACTCAAATTCCAATTCCAAACTTCCATATCGTTGCTTGTAAACATGCTGCGTTATCTTCTTCTTTTCCTTTTTCCGGCGTTGTTATGGTCAGAAGTGTAGGACCATAACTTTCCCACTTAACTGCATTCCTACTGGTCCGCTTGTGGGGTCCGCCGGTTTGACCTCAGAAAGTAGCGGCAGGCTTCCCGGGTTGGGATTACTTCATCGCTGAGGCCAATCAAATGCTGGTGTTTTTGAATTTGTTTGCACCAATTGTTTTTCGGCCTGCCTTTTTATTTTTTTTGTGACACGGGCATGCTCCAGATTTTTTTGTTTGATCTTACTCTTACAACACCGGTGATCTCCAGTCGTGTCAACCCACTGATTTGCATGTACACTTGTGGGGCAGTTTAATGGTGGTATATGTGTCCCTAGGCTCACCTTGGTGTTTTCTAAATTGCCTAGATGTGATTTTTGTTTACCTTTGTTTTAGTCGCCTTTTACGACAAGCGAGAGGTATCGCTGCAGAGATATTCTTAACCCGTCCCTGCACTAAACATGCTGCGTTATCCTGCTGGAAAATCTAACGTTGACGATTAAATATTTTCGTGGAAATTCATTGTTTCAAAAAGCTGGATGTAATCCTCTGAACCCTGTCGACCATCTAAGACAACCAGATCTATTTGCCCATGAAATGAAATTATAGCCTATACCATGAAGAAACCAACCAAATACTGAAAGCCATCGTCTGGTTGTCAATGTACGCTATATTGCTGTGATCATCTGGTTTCTTCCAGCTTATATTTTTTTACTTTAAATATAAATTTTCCAATTTCTTTGATTTTGTTATTTTCGATTTTTACGTTTTTTTCGTTATAAACCCCAATACTCATTGGGCCCTATTTTTCAACTATGATTAGACTTGTGGATTGCTCTACCGAATGTATTTGATTGACTTTTTTTTTGCCTGAAATCAGTGCTAGCGAAGTCAATGACATTTGTTTTTAGCAGGAGAGCCCCACATGCCACACAGCTGGTGGAATTATGGGTATATACGAGACAAATTATGTGAACATGTGATATGAAAAAAAAAATCCAAAAATTATTCACAATTTTCCAGAACGTGATGATAAATTTCATCTATAGAATGCCTTTTTGTAAGTATAGGCAAGGAGGATATTTCGTAGACTTTTTATTTTGTTACAAGCATCAGTTCATGTACTTTAGATTAAAATAAAAATATTGCATGATGAGTCTGTTTTCAGCTTATGTGATAACTAATTAACCTAACCACGCTACATATTATTATCATTAATACTATGTTCTTCAGCAACGGCGATATTATGGAAGTTTCGCTCTTGACTTCTAGGCCTCCAAGAGTAAATCACAATCTTTCTATCTTCTATTTGACCGAACCGTCATCTGCACAAGACTTAGAAATAATAGATAACTCTTGAGGTCATGAACATTTACGAAATATGCATACAGTGGTGACTCGCTAATTAAAACATCCTGTCGAACAAAGTTGTGATACAATAAAACTATTGTAATATGTTTAAAAAAAAAAAAATCAGAAAGCAGAAAATAAATGTTTTTAGAGTCTGGTCAAAAACATCTGAAAATATGAAAATAAAAAAAAATATCAAATTAAATTTGAAAGTAAACTATGTAAAATTACATAGTATTTAGTTAGGTTTCCCCTTTTGGGTAAGACGTGAGTCGCGCACACTGTTTCGTCGGTATTTGGTGCCATTCTTGGTGGATGATTCCGCAAAATTCATCTAATTTTTTTTCGGTTTTAGAGATATGACACGCCTTTTAATAATCGCCCACAAATTCTCAATTGGACTAAGATCTGGGCTCTGAGAAGGCCAATCCATTAACGATATCTGGTGAATTATTATTAAGTACTACTAAAACAGTCATGGAAGAGCCCTATGTTCGATGGCTAGTTTCTACCAGCAAGCCAATTTTTCGGAAGAATAAAATGAGAACTTACAGCCTTAGAACTTGCGAAGGCCATTATATAATTCGTATATGAAAACTAGCCAAGTCAGACCTTAGGCTTCAATATATTATCATAAGTTATAAGAATAAATGATATTTTAAGTTGTTATAAAATATTTTATGTTGTTATAAATAAATTTGAGGTCTGACCTTGGAACTTGGCACCCATTTAGATCTCACTTCTTTTGTCGTTGAAGACAATAACCAAAGCATATATCATTATATTGAACTTGGCTCTCATTTCACATTTATGTTTTTGATTGGATATCATTACTTTTTGTACAGAAATTATTAGTAGGTACTTATTTATAATAAAATAATATTTATATAAAATGAATCTACTGTATTTTCCTACGTTTTGTCTTTTTTGTGTTATTTTCTACATTTTGTTGTACCTTTGAGATGTTCGAGCGAATTGCCCACTCAGTATCCGACATTTTTTTACGCGTTTTCTGTTTATACTTAATTTGGCCAAGTCAGGTCGGTATAACGTGCGCAGGCGGTTGTACTCTACCATATAACTCTCTTGTGCCTTGATCTGACTTGGATCTAAATTGATAAGATGTACTCCATCTAAGTTTTAATTCTGGAGAGTCCAACATAAGCCTACCCTTTAATAAATATAGAGGAGCCTTGTGATTTGTGGATAGTAATAGCATATGCTAAACAAATATAGGAAATTTATCTCTGTGAACATATTATTACTTAATATCTGAAACTTGGTCTTGACTCGTTCTAGTTCGTAAATTAAATTATATTATAAATAATTGTATTGTAGTTTTACGTGCTCTATTGCTGTTGTCGACGTCCCAATGTACCTTCTCTATTTTTCCAATGGATCCGTTTACTAGTCTCTTACTGACATCTACATATGTATGTTTCTTCGCAACATTACACGTCCACATATTTTTATCGTGATGACATTTTCTAAGCCAGCAGTTAGCGACGAATCATCCTCGTTCTTTTTGAATACTTCATTTGCTCGTTTTTTTTAAATACCGTGGACAGTCTGTTTCGTCTATCGAATTTAATTTAATTTCAGGTTGCTTCATACTTGCCAACATTGCAGTATTAAACTGGTTACACATATTTTTAGTGGGAAATAAACATACTGTATCATCGGACAGCAGTCTAAAATAAGATATGATTTCTTTATTCGTTTTGATTTTTAGCGGTTAATTTGAGGAGTCGATTAGATAAAGTGCTACTGTCTTGGCTTGTTACTACACCCATTCTTAAACGATTCAACATTTCGCCGAAGAGTTGGTCGTTTTTTTCATATTTACAGTTAATCATACCAAAATATTTCTTTCCATAAATTTCGAGCACACAAGATCCTAAACATTTAAGGATCTCCTACAACAATCAGGCAAGAAATATTACCATTGCGGTTGTTTTCTACAGCAATATTGGTTAGACATCGTGGTGACATATGTATAAACAACAATCAATCGGATGTTAAACATCACAAAATGTATATACACACAGTGTCCGTACTCAGCGCCTGGATTATTCAAACAGTATCTATTATATTACATGATCCATCTGATACAGAGTTCTTAAGTTCGTGACATTCATATGTATGTGATGAAATCCCCAATCTGGATTTGCATTAGCTAGAGATGGACCATCTACCTGCACACCTCATCAAATCCACCAGACTTTTCCTCCACTTGTAGTGTAAGGTATCCCCCTCCCCTTCTCACTTTCCCCTCAATCTCATTCATTGTTTATTTTTTTTTCTTTCATCCAAGATCCTTGAGCGATCCTCCATTATTGTACGCATTCAATTTACTCAAGGATGTATGTAATTATCTCGTACATTCATCTTTACATTCATACATACATATATGTACATATGTATATACATATACACATAATTGTGTTGTGATCCCATGGTACTATTTTTTCTTTATCTTCTTTCTTCTTCTTCTCCTTCTTCTTCTTCTTCTTTCAATTTCAATATATAAGTTACGTGTTCGTGGATACGACACGTTAAAAAAAGACAATCGTTCGGCAGGCGGTTGATCACAACTGAACAACCAAACTTTTATTTCCAATCTTTTTATACATACAATTCGCTTACTTAACCTATATTAGTTTTACACATTATTTATCGGAAATGAGGTTGGTGGAAATGGAAAAGGTGTTGGGTCAGTGTTGTAACGTGTGCGCGTAATAATGGGAACAAAAGGAGCTTGCACTTTTAATGGGAGCACGGTTGACCGGGTCATGGGTAATAAACATATTTGCATTGCATAATATGTACATAATTTCGTAATGGGTAGTGCAGTGAATATTGGTGTGTTAACTCCCCCCTTCTTAAGCATCTGCGTCCCGCAGATTAGAGGTTTATTTTTATTGGTTCAAAGGAAGGGATTTGGGTAGCAGTTTCGACAGCCATCTTTTTCTTTTCCCGTCTTAGACAGAAAAGTAAGACTAAATTAAAGGTGAAGCTTATTACAAGAATAGTTATATCTGAACCGATGGAGAGTTCAGTATTAGAGGAAAGGTCGGATAGTTTTTGTACATTATCTAGGTGGAGCTTGTGGAGGTACTGAAGATCTGGGGTTATGTCTCCTTCGGTCAGGTTGCCTTGCATTAGGGCTGGTAAAATATGGTAACTTTTGCTTTCCCAGTTCGTGTACTTAACATTATCTATTTCTATTGAGTCGTTATGGAAATTTATGATAAATGTGCCATTGAGGCTTTTATTAGTTCTGGCATAGGTTATGTTGCCAAGGAAATTGGTGACGAATAATGTACCTTCGTTCAGAAGTTCTATTATAGGCTTACTGTGATATTCATAACTGCAAATTGCTTCTTCGCTATTAAGGAGTTTAAGGGCACAGTCATTGGATGGAAGTTTTTGTAGTTGATTTCTATGACAGAATGTCGTATCTTGGATTTCCATGCAATCGCCTTTAATACCATATTTAACAGATTGTGAGGTGAATAGATTAAAAAAATTCAGGTGTATTCTCTTATTATTTTGTATGGTTGATCGGATCATTATATTGTTAAAAGTCGTTGTATCTGTTTGGGGTATACAAATCACATACAATAAAATTGGATCTTTAATTAACATCATGGGTTCAGAGTATTCGATTGCCTGCAACTCGTTTTTGAATGGCAAGGTCTCTGTTTTTGAGAGTATATTGGCTATGTCCGCTTTATTTAGTAAATTTGAGTTTACAATACCCTTTTTGGCAAGCTGTCCCGCTAGAACAATTTCCGCAATCTCATCTTTTAGTAGACCTAACTTGTTAAAAATTATCTGCTCGAGTTTCTCTGTGTGGTGTGTATCTACTTCTTCAATGATTCTATTGTATTTATCAATTAAGGTATTACTTAGTTTACTGAAATGTTGGTTAAGTTCATATTGTTTGTTATTATTTTTGACTAATTCATTGTTTTTTGCTACAATGGCATCCCAATCCATCGCGTCCGGATTTCCCGCTAGCCACTTCCAAGCTGATCCTATCCAGTTTATTGCTCGTTTGGTCCTATTTTGTTGTTTTCCTTGGAGTTGATCCATTAAGTTTTCTATTTTAAGAAGTTGAAGCTCTAGCTGGGGTAAATAAGCACTTGTTTTTGAAACATTGCGGTGTATGTCCAATTTTACGTTGTCTATTGCTTGTTGATAGTCGGTGAGATTAATTAAATGTATTATCTTGAAGTTACCGTTAATTATTTGGCCTGTTCCTTGCTTTATTGTGATCAGGGGGCTGTTGTACTGGTAGATGTCGACTGTTGCCTCTGCCCATGAGCAGATTTCGATCCTGAAATTAAGAAGAGTTGTTTTTGAGATGTGATTTGTGGATTCGCCTTCCGTTAGTAGTGGTTATTGTAACATTGTTGTCTAAACCAATGGTTTCCTTGCGGAAAATGGGTTTTTCTTTGCTTTTGATCTGTTTGTCACGCTTGTAGATTGTGTCACCGGGATTATAAATTCTTGGTGCGACCCTACGTTGATTATGCCTCCTTAGTTGGTTTCTTTGATTACGCATGATTTCATATTTTAAATCAGTATTCACAATATCTTTAAATTCCGTTAGGTTTTGATAATTTATTCTTTGAGTTCTCCCAAAGAAAATATCAGTAGGTTTTCGTTTGGTTACCGAATGGATGGTATTATTGTACCTGTCAACAGCTATATTGACTATTTCCTTAATTTTGAAATCCGGGTATTCCTGGCGAAGGCATCTTATAATTTCGATAATGGTGGAGTGAACTCTTTCGATGGCTCCATTCACTTCACTTTTTTGTGGTGGTGCTAGATAGACTGTTACTCCGAGACCTTCGATGTAATTTAAAATAATAGGACTTATAAAGCTGCTTTCATTATCCATTACTAGCATCTTAGGTACCGAAAAATAATGAAGTATTTTTATTATTTTGTCTCGAATATGTGGTACTGATTTATTTTTTATACGAAAAAACTTTGTAAATTTGGAAAACTTGTCTATACAAGTGATGAATTTTTCTTTTTGGATTTCAATTATATCAATATGCAAGATTTCGGTCGGATAGGAGGGTATGGGTGTGGGCTGGAGTTCAGGCTTCTGTGGGTGGCGGTCATATTTGTTGGTACAACAAACTTCACATGAATTTGCAATTTTTTTTACCAGTTTTGTCATTTGAGGAAAATAATACTTTTCTAATATTTGGTCCTTATTTTCCTTAAAATTTCGATGTGCTCTTCGATGTTCCTTCTGGACTATTTCGAATTTACTTGCATCGTTAGCAATGTCGGTAACTAATCTTTGGGTTATTCTTATCTTGTATCGACTAAAGGTTGTTTTGTAAATTTCTTGTAAAATTGGAATATATTTTTCGGGTATTTTAATGCCGTTAAGGATGTTGGGGTTGAGTTTCTCTTTTAGTATTGCTGTTAAGTTGTTAATGTCAAAGTTGGGTAACCTGATGTAATATCTGTGGTATTTCGGATGAGGTTCTTCGTAGCAATTCATTTCTTTTCCTTCGGAGAAGACTAGCTGGTTCTTAAAAACGTTCAGAGGGGCTTCACAATGTGGAATAAGATCGCTGCTGTCCTCATTGGCACTATGTTGTGTTCCTGATGATGATGTTAGAACATTAAGTTCGACCGGTAGTCGAGAAAGGGCGTCAGCAACCAGATTTGTTTTGCCTGGCTTGTAAATTAAGGTATAATTAAATTCTTCGATTTTCGCTTTCCACCTTTTGAGCTTAGCGTTGTTGTTCCGATTGCTCAACGCGAAAGTGAGAGGCTGGTGGTCGGTAAGGATCTTAATACACTTGGCACCGTATAGGTATGTTCTAAGTTTGTCTAAGGACCAAACTATTGCCAGCATTTCTTTTTCAATAGTTGAGTAGCTCTCTTCCGTTTTGGTTAGGGATCTTGATATGAATGTGACAGGTTTATCTTTTCCGATATCCCCCTGAGACAAGACAGCTCCAATCGCGACATTCGAAGCATCTGCCGTCAGAATGAATGGTTGGTTGAAATCGGGGAAAATTAGTATATCCGAAGATATAAGCATTTCCTTGATATCTTGAAATGCTTTTAAGGCTTTCTCATCTAGATGGATTTCGGTTTTTTTCGACTGGTTAGCTTTTATTTGCGCTAAATGACCTCTGGTCAAATTTGTTAGTGGTTTTGCAATCTTCGCGAAGTCTTTAATGAATTTCCTGTAATAAGAAGCAAAGCCTAAAAAGCTTTTCAGATCTTTAAGATTACGTGGTGGTGGAATTTTTTGTATTGCGGCAATTTTTTTTGGGTCCGTCCGAATACCTTCTTGTGTTATGACGTATCCTAGAAAATCTACCTCAGTTTGTAAAAACTTAGACTTTTCCATATTTACGCGGAGATTTGCACGTTCTAGAAACGAAAAGACCTCATCAAGGTTTCGAATATGTTCTTGCTTAGTTTTGCCAAAGACGATAATATCGTCAATGTAAACATAGCATGTTTTGCCTATTATGGGTCTTAATACATCATTGATCATTCGTTGGAAGATCGCTGGCGCGTTTTTCAATCCAAATGGTAATCGAGTGAATTCGAATTTACCATTGGCCGTTGAAAACGCTGTTTTAGGGATGTCGCTTTCTTTCATTTTTATTTGATGAAAGCCGGATGTCAGATCAAGCGTTGAGAAGTATTTACTTTCTCCTAGGCTTGCTAATGTGTTCGTTATGTCCGGTATAGGGTAAGCGTCGGGGACCGTGATCGCATTTAGTCGTTTAAAATCGATTACCAATCTGTATTGCTTTTCACCTGCTGCGTTCGGCTTTTTTGGCACAATCCACAGCGGTGAATTGTATGGACTTCTGGATGGCCTTATTATTCCATCTGCAAGCATTTTTTCTATTTGTTTTTCGACTTCTCCTCTAAGATTTGCAGGATATGGATACGATTTCGTATAAATGGGTTCGGATGACGTTGTCCTAATTTCCGCGCGGACGGTGGTGTCAATGAGTCCACTATCAGAAATAGGTCCAAATAATACTTTGTGTTTAGCAAGAATATACCTTATCTCGTCATCTAGGTCAGAATTGATTTGTATATTGTTTACCTGTTTATATTCTTTTTCTTTGAGTTTAATTTTAATGTTGGGGCTGATATGGAGAACATTATTTTTTCTATCGATGACAGCTTCGAGTTTCTTAAGCGTATCGTCGCCTATGATACCGTCAAATGAGAGTAGTCCTGGTAGGACAAAAAAGTCAAAAATAGTGTTATTGCCTATGCTTTTGAAAAATGGGCCGGAAATTTTTTGAGTAATTTCTATCTGTCCTGCTGCAGATTGAACTTTAAATGGAGAATTGACAGGTTTACTATTGTGAATTATTCGGTTGGAAACGAAATTTTTGTTGGCTCCTGTATCGATTAGGAATTTTAGAGTATTGCCATCTCGAGTACTATACTCTAGGTATGGTACGCTAGAGAGGCTTCCATCATAAAATTTAGTTCATCAGAAGTTTCTTCAAAGTTTTCTTCGTAGTCTTGATTTTGGTAAGACTCGAAGTATTTTTCGTTTAGCTCTTCTGAATTTTCCTCGACGGTGTCTATGACATTGGTCGCGAAGAGACGTTGTTGTTTCCGCGGTAAATTTCTGGAGTCATTAGATCTTCGATTTTCATTTCTATCTGCAGGTCTATTCATATAATTGATAAGGCGAGTTTGCATTGATGGGTCAACTTCCATTGGTTGAGGAGGTTTTGCGTTTGTCGGTCTGGGGGGTGGACTATGGGGAAGATTGTAAATTTGATTTCTTTCGTAGGCTGAAATTTGTCTGTGTGGCATTATTCTCTTAGAATAATTCCTTGGAGGAAACATTTGATTTATTGGAGCAGTTATTGTATTTTGTACATCCCTTCGGTGGATAGAAACGTTTCTAAAATTCAAATTTTGAAACTCTAGACAGGATGTATAGGCTTCAGGAAGGCTTAGGGGCTTTTGTATTATTAACATTTTGGAAAGGTCTCCGTTAAGACCTCTAATGAAGATGTCTAAGGCTCTATTTCTGTAGTTTTCTGTCAAGGCATCTACAGTTTCCTGAGAATAGTCCTCAGTCTTTATCTTATTAATAAGCAAGGATAGTTGATGATTGACCTTTGCGTAGAACTCATCGACAGTTAGTTTTAACTGGGAAATGGAATTTAGTTCGTATTCTAATGTGCGAATATCGCGTTTGTCCGCATAGTGCAAGGACAAACATTTTTTTATTGCACTCCAGTCATCATCAAAAAGGTTGTAGGAAATAAGAGCGGCGTCAGCCGGGCCTCTTATTTTTTGGCGAATGTGCTGGACAATAGCTCTATAGATAGGTTTGTGTTTTACAATATCGTAGTCCTTTAAAATGGACTCGACATTGTGGATCCATGAGACATATTGTGCAGGATTGCCATCGAATACTTGTAGATCTCTAACGCAGTCAGGTAATTTCCTGATCTCCGCGAGATCTTGTTCAGTTCTGGGAGTTACGAGTGTTTGTGGGTCTGATGAGGGGGGGCTAACTCTCCTCTCAATTTCTTGAATTCTATTATTGAGAAGTTTTACTTGTTCGATTTGTGAATTAAGTGCACCAGTGAGTTGTCTAAGGGCTTCTTGTATTTGCTCCATCGTTTAAGGAAGTGTTGGGGTTTTAGGGATTACAATAATAATAAGGTTAGTAAGTTTACAAAAAGGGTTGTTTCACAAATTCGCTTGTTTTTTGTTTTAAATATATAGTACAATAGAAAATGAATTTTGCTTACAATAGAAATAAAAGCATTCTTCGGGAGGTCCGTGTGGTCCTTTTTCGCGGGTTGATTCGCCTACTCAGGCACGGATTGCGCCACAGTTGAATGATTGGTTGGTCCAGTTGGTCTTTGTCGATCCTTCGCCTAGCACAATGTTAAGGTCTTGCTGTTTGCACTTTTGCACAGTTTGGTTTGCACTTGTTTGCACTGAATGGTATTACAATTTTGACTGCTGGATTGGTACTTTCTGGGTTTAGCCAGCTGTTTTACACTTTTATCCAGTTGTTTGTCAGTTATGCGTTTGCTTTGTTCGGGTTTTAACCGTTTTTGAGTGTTCGGAATTTAGCCGATTGAACTATTCGGTTTTTTAACCGATTTAACTATTAACGGACTTTTAGCCGATTTAGCTTTTAACGGACTTTTAACCGATTTAACTTTTGACGGACTTTTAACCGATTTAATTTTTGACGGACTTTTAACCGATTTAATTGCTCGGGTTTTTAACCGATTTAACTTTCGACGGACTTTTAACCGATTTAATTGCTCGGGCGCCAGTTACGTGTTCGTGGATACGACACGTTAAAAAAAGACAATCGTTCGGCAGGCGGTTGATCACAACTGAACAACCAAACTTTTATTTCCAATCTTTTTATACATACAATTCGCTTACTTAACCTATATTAGTTTTACACATTATTTATCGGAAATGAGGTTGGTGGAAATGGAAAAGGTGTTGGGTCAGTGTTGTAACGTGTGCGCGTAATAATGGGAACAAAAGGAGCTTGCACTTTTAATGGGAGCACGGTTGACCGGGTCATGGGTAATAAACATATTTGCATTGCATAATATGTACATAATTTCGTAATGGGTAGTGCAGTGAATATTGGTGTGTTAACTTATATGTGACCATCCTTTTATTGATAATAGTGACGAATACAATTGAAGCGCATCACCATGGTGCATGGCTGCAGCCCAATAAACGTGCAGACTCGACCAATAAAGAGTTGTGCATGTGTTACTCCGTTTCATACTTCAGCTCCCTCCCCCATAAAATCAGTTTTAAATAAAGACTATTTTTCTTATGATTTAATTGCAAATGTATAGTTTTCAGATTTTTTCCTGTACTTATAGTATATGACGATATTACTTGCTACATTTCATAGTTCTAGGTCATCTGGAAGTGGGTTAGAGTTTTAATTTATAGATCAGTGATAAAAATTACGATTTTTGGACGTTAATATCTAAATAACCGTTTAAGGTGTGTTTATGAAATTTGGAGTACATATCTATTTCGCAAGTCTCAATATATGTATGTGCCAAATGTGACATGTTTAGATGAAATAGTTTTGGAGTTATGAGGGGGTCAAAAGTGGCTTCAAATGGTTCGTGTAATATTACACACGGTGCTGCTCGCCAGTTCTGTTCGCTTGAACTTGGCTTACGTCTAGATTACATCACGGAGATCCCAGAGTTGTGTTGGTTTCTTCTAATATGCAATGACCATAAAACTGTACCGACGTTACCTAACCCTTGACTCAATAGTATGCGTATCAGATTTGTAAGTACATTTATGTATGTATACGGAACAAATAAATACCTTGAGAAAGTGTCTGCGTTTTGCTGAGCTGAGAGCTGGAATGATAGAGCAAGTCTGGAACTGCGCTCATGCGTAGTTCGCGCACTAGCTCTATCTCTCTTACTCTCATGCAAAGGATCCCAAAGAAATTCATGAACCCTGGCGAGCCTAATCAAGATAGTCGGATATTTTGATCCAATTATTGTATTGTCCTCGGCCTTTGACAAGTGTGCAAAGTTTTAACCAAATCTGATCACTTGAAGTATGGCAAAATCGTACCCCAAAGAGTCAGTTACAAACAAACAAACATACAGGTGAAACTAATAAAAGCGTATCAAAAAAGCCACCAAGGCACTATGGTAATATCGCTATATGGCCACCGGATTATTTCGCGGCATTACTCAATATAAATTTTACTTATGTACATATTTTTAGACAAGTGATAAAACTGAGTGTTGATACAGCTGTTCGCATTGGGAATATACAATGTGTCTAGCTAAATATTAAAAGCCTAAGGAAAATGAAGAAGCAAATAAATGTTTAGGTAGGGAGAGAACAACCTTGAAGTTCTCTTAATTTTAAGTTCCAGCATTTAACAGTACTTACTCACTGAAGAATAGAAAAATTACTTGGAACTAAGACAAGAGGATTAGTTAACTAATCTTTGTACTCTTAAAGCCCCACAAAAGGATTGGAAGCTACACGTTCGGGAACGAAATATTGGAACTTTTCCTTGTCATGGCATCAATAAGACAGTAAGGCAAAAATTCGAGGTCTTTGTTCTATGGTTAATATTCATTAGACACATACTAAAGTACCCTCACCTCCACTCTATAGGAAATGTGATCCAACAAAAAAATGTAATTTTAAATCCATAGAAATAGAATAGAAAGCTACAATATATGATGAAATACAATATCTGCTAATTGCCCAGACTCTGTCTATAAATAGTCGACCTTTCAGTAATAGTTTGACAATGTATTTCAAGAGTGAACGCCCTGTCTCTTAGTGAATGAGGCTTTGGTGGAAATGTGGTGTAATTAATGATGACCAACGCAGTACAAATTTAAAAAAAAATATTTCCGCAATATTTTTTTCACTGCTTAGTAGTGAATTTTCGCTATTTCAGTATATCGTACGAGTATGCATCGATCCATATTTAAAAGTTTCTTAGTTCATATTTACAAGTCATCAAAATGATTTAAAATGACACCTCTTGGTATCTTGCAGGTACTACCAAAAAATATTATTAGAGGGTCTGTTGGTATTTTAGAAAATTTTTAATTTTTAAAATTTATTTTAAGGGGTTAATCATATAAGCATTTGTAAAAAAATTATTGTAGATAAATGTCTGCCATAGAAAAATACCACGTTCATTCTTTTCGCATCTAATGCTGATAAAGTTTCTCTTTTTTTGTACAAGGACTTGGTCTTGAATAGCACTGAATAAATCAATGCCAATCAACTTTTTCTTTCATTAGCGTTGGAAATTTCTTATGAAATCAATCAGGCTTACCACTTTAAAATCCTAGTGAATGGCAGAAAAAAATAAAATGCACCATTAGGGTTATGAAGTTGGAATTGTTAGAGAACTCGACTTAGTTTTAGCATTTTCAATGTCAATAAGTTAACATGGTGGTTGAGGGTGCAGTGTTTTAAGTGAGCAATATTGAAAAATGAATGGTATTTATAGTCTCATAAACGATGTGAAAAAAATTATTTTTAATGCGTCAAAAATTATGGATGAAAGCAGTTTTGATCCCCCACCTACACCATCTACAAGTACATTGACGTGCTTAAGAAATAGTACCTCCACCAGGTTGGTTTTTATTATTATATTTTTTTAATTTTTCAATTCGGGATTATTTTTAGCATGCATTTCTGTAGTAATCATATCGAAAATCAATCAAGTGCAGATTGCCATTGATCCATTGATCTCGCCTCCTAAGTACTTTTTTTAACGTAAGCATGGTCAGTGTATAATATGCAATAAGTGGAAGTACAATAAAATACGGCTATTGATGGTGTTATTGTTAGAGTTAAGGTCGTGATCATTTATATTAATTACTTTCAAAGGTTTTATTACATTTCAGCGAATAGATACTCATTACCAACAATTATTTAATAATGTGTTTGTTTCATGCAAGGTTAGGGACTCAACAAAGGTATCCCCTAATTTCTTGCTGTACTTTAAAAAAAAAAATAGCTAAGAATGACAAAAATATACTTATTGTGCGGTAAAAGGTACAAGTCATTGAATTGGTTGCACCAGGAGAAAGCAAAACACAACGCTTTATTAGCTGTTTGGTTGATCAAAAATATATAGAAATGGCTTTAGGAGTGAAGTAAAACCTAAGTAAGTAAGATACCCAAGAAGACATAATGAGAAAATAAAAATAAAAATTCTCTGCTGCACAGCAGATTTTTGGTTTCGGTTATATCTTTCACAGCAATCTCAAAAGAAATGTAAGTTCATTAGCATGTCGTCATATAGTGGACCATAACCATATCTCAGAATTGCTTGCATAATTTGTGAAATAAATTCGCAGTTCAAGATTACCGATACAGATAACGGTAGCAATTCTGTGAAAGCTTTAAAAAATAAGCAAGGTGCCAAGTTTTTGTTTTATAAAATTTTCTTGGCACAATATGGGTCATTTATTTATTCTATTAATTTTTAGTTCGAAAGAAATAGTTTTAAGTTCATATTTTCTGATTTACTTTAGAGTTGTCCGTTTAGGGCCAGTTGGGTATTTTACGTAAGTTATAATATGTTATTATATTTAACCATTTAGTTTTAAGCATTTTTGCCTAACATAACATAAACGAGCTATATCGAGTCTGGATACAATCTGAAAATTCTCGACGCTTTGAAAAGGAAAATGTTTAAATTCGGAATGTGTGTTGAAGGAGAAGTTTTCTTAAGTTGTACCATAACTTTCGATGCTTATGCGATATTCTAGTCACACCGAAGATGATATGTGAAGTAAATCTGACTCCAATTTATAGGTGACCCACATATGGGGCAAATACGGTTGATCAAAAGCAGTGGAGAAGTTACCAAAAATCTTTCAGCTTCACTTAAAACACTAGGTGTATAGCTATAGAATGACGCAATAGCACATCTCTTGTCATTTTCGTGAAAGCTGACCGAAAAAACTATAAAAAAAAAATTACCGAAAAAATTATAAAGTGTAAATGGCTAAAAAAGTTAAAAATAAACAGCGCTAAATTTTTCCACTAAATTAACACAAGACTGGGGTGTTCGTAGCTCTTCCTGTTTTTTTTTTTTAATATTATGATGAAGACGGTAACTTATTAATTTATTTTGTTCTTTGATAATAGTTGATCATTCATTTTATAGTTGGATCAACTAGCAACTGAAGACATGAGCAGGGGTCCAGAATTAATTAAAGAGTGAAGAAACTTCTTCCAATCTCAAATATCGACAAAGAATATCTAATTATAAAACAAAATGTTTCATATGTTCAATACTACCGTACTGACAACAATTAATGCGTTTAAGCCCTGCATAGATAAGAATCCTGCCGGAATATTTCGAATGTCACGATAAAGTTCTTTTTTCACCACACGTTGCAAGGAAATCCTGCTGATGACTGATGGCCTGGCCGGGTCGACTGGTGGATTGCATCTAAAGACCAGGTGTTTTTCCGACCAAGTTTTCGTATAGTTTTATTTATTTCCTTCTTTATGTCGTTTTTGGCAGTCAGCTTTGATATTTGAATTCATCCACTTTCTCAAAGCATTTATCGAGTACTCTCAGGTGCGGTCAGTGCCAACTTTGAATCGATCCAAGTCGGTCAGTGATTTGACTTTCTGCACCCAAATTCCATTTCATTTTAGACATTTCGTATTGCGGTAAATAAATTAATGCTTCTTCATCCGAACTTCTTGATATATTGAACGGAAATAAAAGTCAAATGTGCTTGACATTAAAAGTGCACTCTCTTTGATTAAGCTTTTACTCGTCCGACGTAAAAAGTTAAGAAGGAAGCGCAGGGCAATCAAACAAGAAGCATAAACCTTTGATTAAACCTTTGGTTTAACTAGCGTAAGTAATATAGTTTACACTGCCAGGAATAACATTTGGGAGCAAAATAAAAAACTCTTTCTTTTTCATTTAATAATTGTTGGTCTGTATTCGATGAAGCCCAAATTTAAAAAGAACACATTTAGGATAGCTGGGTATTCTATTTGAACAAACAAGCTTGGGTTAACCGAAAATTAAAGTGCATAAAAACAACAGATACCCAATCTTTTAACTCAATACATAAACTTAAGATGTAAACCGAACAGAGCTATGTATATAAAAGGTTTGACACTCGGTTAGTAACACAATCGCACATTGATTTTTATATCCGGTTTCCTGTGATAAGCTTTCCTTATCGTATTATACGATATATATAAAACTAGTTGCTGTCCAAAGTGTACATACATATATTGTAAGTAGGGTTTGGATATTAGTATATCACTCAGGGTGTGCACCCGAAACTATGGAACGACCTAAACGTAAATTATACAGTGTGTTTTAGAGTGTCCGCCTAAGGCCAGTAAAATTCCTAAATTTGTAAGGATAGTTAAGCTAGTTTTAAGCATTTTTGTCTAGGATAAGATAGATCTAAGAAACTATAATTAAAAATGAATTTACAAAAAAAAAAAAAAAAACGGCCTAAACGTGGTAGGTTTACTTTAGTTTCAATTAACGTAAACTGATGAATTCTATTCAGCCCCAAGTTTTGTCCGAGAAATAAGACCGGTAAGGCTTAGATGGGCAGGATACGTAGAACTAATAGTCAGTGGGCGAACACTCCAAAGAATAATGAGTGGAAAATCCAAACGATTGACCTAAAAGAAATGGAACAGAACAGCGAATCATTGAAGGAACTCATGATAGGAAAGATTGGCTTTCGATTTTTAATTTTTTTGTTGTATTTTTTCTAATGCGGCTTAATCGATTTTAATTTATCCTTGACCTTATCAATTGAGCACAGCTTAACTAACAATGCAAAATTGAATATAGATTCTCCCTCATCTGCTTCTAGCACTAAAGTTAAAGTTGCGGATCTGCTCGAAATATAGACTCATTAAATTTCACAGCAGCAAGAATAGTGTTTATCTGGGTATAACGAAGATTGAATACCTGTCTCTTAGATACTAATGCGCATAGATTCTCGTCTAAATACCGACGTCCATTGGTCATTATTCTTCCTTTACCTCAGTCAAAATACAATCACATATCTTGAAAACATTAGGAGTAAATCAAAAGACATGAGGACCTAAAATCTAATTCAATTATTTCGCATGACTGAATACCCGCTCAATCTACTTCACGGCTTTTCTTAAAGCATATGCCCCAAAGTGACGCATTTTCTATTCAATCGCCGGATTACTGTGATAATGTATGTTAATTTAATTCGTCTTAGAGGATACAATTGTGCTAAGCTTGTAGTTTAGAAGGTTTATTTTTGGCATTGCCTTTCCGCATCAACTCGTTTGTATGGCACTCTTGCCACTTTAACCCTGTCTAGCTCGAAATAAATGGCGTACAAATAGAACTTATCTTTTGCTAGCAATTACAAAAATCTATTATGTGTGTTCTATTTAAAGATAAACGCAGAAGGAGCAATTTAATTCAATTTATATCTATTTAAGAGAGGTATCTTACCAGGGTACACAGCATTTATTTTTGTCTTTTTGAAAACTGAATTAAATTCTGTCTATAGAATAACTGTTAATGGGTGTTAGTTAAAATTTGTAGTTTGTTGTTATTACACTCATGCAAATTAATTTATTTAACCAGCTATGTTCCACTATTATTGGAATAGTTTTGCTCAATGGCGGATTGAACTGATTTTCAAGGCCTATCTTGAAGCCTTTTACTTCCTCAATGGTTCAAGACCATTATTTATTTTATTGTCAATGCTTAACTTTATAATAATATCGACACTGCAGAGAAGACTGCGCATTTTAAAGCAGTTTGTTTGCTTTTAAGGACATCAAAATAACCACAATAAAAGAGAGCTATGGATTCTGAGAAATACTACAATTTTTTTAGAAGTCTACGTTCTTGCCCTTAACGTAGCAGTACCGTGAATGTAGAAACATTTTTTATGCATACTCAATTAACAATAACTGTCCACCGACAGTCCTCCTTTTTGGTGTTCTTGAGTTTTTGGGGGAGGACTTGATTAGCAACGTCTGGATTTGTCCATTTCCATTTGACCCCGAAGGTACGTGCGAGGTTTTGGTGTTACTCTCAACTTCTCCAAGTATCTAGACAATAGATGACATGTACATTTTATTATTGAGACGTATTGGAATGTGCTGTGGTGTACGTTGACCTAGAAGTTGTGTTTCAAACTTTCTTTAAATTACTTGGTATATTGAGTCCAGGAAGTGGGCTGTGGCCGTTGCTTCAATCCAACAAATGTCTTGTGCATAGTCCTTGTTTGCGAAAAACATTCGGGAGTTCGAGTATGAAAACAGGAAATAATTCCTAATGTATCGTGATATCGGACTGCTTCTTTAAAAGTTCAATTCAATCAGATCATTTAAGGCACCGTTTTCATGTTTTAATAGCGAGAAAAGCAGTCGATCATGGTTCCAGACAATCAACTGCATGATTACGAATTCTATTGTGATGCACTGATAAAGAAAGACGCAATTCAACAAACCTATTACTCTTTCTTTTATTAACCCCCGACGCAAAAAGAGGGGTGTTATAAATTTAACGTGTCCGTTTGTCTGTTTGTCTTTTTGTCTGTTTGGCTGTGTGACTGTCTGTGGCATCGTAGCTCCTGTACGAATAGACCGATTTTGATGATTTTTTTTTTTGTTTGAAAGCTACCGTGATCGAGATGGTTCTTAGCAACAATTTATGAAGATCTGTGCAGGCGTTTCCAGGTTATTACCACTTTTTGTTAGCTGTTTTAGGGATCTTAGACACAATGTGTATTTACATTACTTTCAAACATATCTGCGACCTGACATTTGAAACACCCATGTATGCTGGTACTACAGAGCTGGTACTCCGATGATGGAACTCGAAGGTAGGAGACGATTGCCTATTAGTAAACCTATTAGTAAGTATGGGCTCATTACATTCGTCTTAACTAGTTCGATTTAAAGTTAAGGTGCTGCACTTGCTTTAAAAACAATGAGTTTATTCCGGAATCGCGATAATAATAACAAAAATCGCTTTACTATAAAAAAATAGACACAATTCCGTCGTAGATTACATTTCTGACACACATGTGTAATATAACGGGAATAGGTCATGCTGAATATGGTAAATTATATATGTGTTTGTATGCGGTAGAGTGTTACGAAAAATTTATATTAAGTAGTTACTCGTACCTATCGGAATTAGGGCGAGTAATTTAAAAAGAATGAAATAAAAATAATATTAAAAATTTTAAGTAACGCCCGACAAAAAAAAATTCCAAAAAGTAAAAAAATATTTTGACTTCATTAAAAGAACCTATTAATATTTTTTAAAATGATGTCGTCGCGTTTATTATTCCATATGAAAGGTTATTCAATATTTAAATTGTGTACGGTAAGTACTCATCTATCATTGTGGTGACTTTTGATAAATATGAACAAGGAGGTTATATGGATAGATATACATTCACACAACTTGCTGAAAACGGGAAAATTCATCACAGACACAGTAAAAATATAGCGGTAACATCATTAACACCTGTTGAAATAATTTAATCAACGTGTTCATCCGGCAAGCCATTCCGACACGAACACAGGCCTTATCGCAACCGCTTTACAACACACTTTACATAAAGATCTTGTCAGGAATGGATTGCGTTACTTGTTTTGCTTGAAATTTGTGTTATGGAGTGAAGGACATTTATTTCCAACATAAAGGCACCCTATGCCACAAAGCTACTACTGCCCTATTTCGTGACAAATTCCCTCGACGTGTAATTATTCGAAATGGAGACTTCAGTTGACTGCGACTTGACTCACAAGACTTTCTCCTTTGTGGCTATGTTGAAAATAAAGTACACACAAATGTTTCACCAAAGATTTATGAACTCACAAAAAACAAGAAGGCTCTTATTCCCGAAACACAATCGCAATTATGCATAAACGTTTTCACCCCATCAGAAGAATGACTTATTGTTTGCAGAGTTAAGAACGATATTTGCCTTACGTTGTATTTCATTGTTAGTGTTTTTATTTTAGACATAACCCTTTGCGGACCAAATTAATTTTTCTTAACAAAAATCATTTATTTTGTGAAATTTTACTTAATTAATTTTGTCTCTAATGACATATTCCGAATAACAATTATTTCTGTTTTTTTTAGTTGGGTCTTTAGCAGGTGGTTCCACTATGGTACCACTGGGAATATAAACGCGTACGTTTTAGCAAAATTATTAATTCCTATAAAATGAAAGAAAACAATTTCTATTTCGTTGAAAGCGGAGACCTATGTACATTGCAGGAAGAGCAGTGCCATCTAGTGGGATGGGGTTGAGCTTTTGTGCTGCAATTAGCACAACGTACCTTGTTGCCATGATTGACTTATGTGCTGCCTTATCGACACGTTCCGGGAAAACCCGGAAACAAGCTGAAAGTGCTGACGCGACTACGTGCGCAGAACCCGGGACACGAGGGCCTGGACTGTCTACTCCTACAAAAAGAAAAAGAGCTCTCTGAAAAATTAGGGCTTCACTCGGGTTGTGGGATTGGACAACGGCTTTGTCGAGACCCTGAAATCCACGTACGACTCACGTCCTTACTTCGGCCTTGGTAGGATTTCATTACATTTTTATGTCACGTAGTCGAAGAATGGAACGTACTCCGCAGTCTAAATCTATGATTTTCACTCAGATTAATCTACAGGATTTCAAGGCTGCTACCGCTCTTCTCAGTAGCAGACTTGCATGCAGTAGTACAAATCATCAAATTGTATCCATTCAGGAACCATGGGTGTGGAACAAACGCCTATGTGGTCTTGGTGGTATATCTGATGCTACGATCCTTTATGATAAGCGATCCGAAAGGCAGACCCTGGCCTCATCATATCGAACACGCTATCTGCAACCAAACTTGGTAAATTCTGTGCTCAAGATCTGATGGCTGCGAAAGTTAGCTACAAAGCGCACGGAGAAATTGAACACTTCGTCGTGGCGTCTGCTTACTTCCCCTATGACTCGGTACTGCCCCCGCCACCTAAGGCGGTTCCTGAACTCGTAGAGTACTGTGAAGCCAAAAGGATTGGACTCATCATCTGTTAGGATGCTAACGCTCAAAATACTGTTTGGGGCAGCAGTAAATGCAACCGCAGAGGAGACCATCTTTTAAACTACATTCTTTCGTCTGACTTATAATAAACAATGTTGGCTCTCAACCAACCTTTGCGACGGCGAGACAACAAGAATCATTTACCTAACCCTGTCTAATAGCCATGTGAAGGCCATCACTAACTGGAGAGTCTTACCAGATGTTACGCTGTCAGACCATACGAGAGTGGTCCGATAAGTACTTAGCCTACAAAGCCGGAAGTGTAGTCGGTGCGTTATCATGGTGGAAGAGCACTTTTTTCTTCGCTAAATGGGGCCGTTTTTTCTTCGATTCGGCGTCGAATGTGACCGTTCTGCGCTTCTCCAGGTAGTCGATGTGGATCACACCTTGTGAATCCCAGAAAACGGTGGCCATCACTTCTCCGGCCGATGGGACAGTCTTCGCCTTCTTCGGAGCACGTTCGTCGGGTAAAGTCCACTGTTTCGACTGTTCCCTGGTCTCTGGTGTGTACCAGTAGATCCATGTTTCGTCGACTGTCACGAAACGATGCAGAAACTCCTTCGGATTGCGCTTAAACAGCGTCAAACACTACTCTGAAGTGGTCTCACGGTTGCGCTTGTTGTCCGGAGTGAGCAAACGCGGCACCCATCGCGCCGACAGCTTTCTCGTACCTAAAATTTCATGCAGGATATGACCCACGCGATCTTTTGAAATGCCTACTGTCTCAGCTATCTCGCGCACCTTCAATCGGCGGTCTGCCAATTAGAGATCGTGGATTTTTGTCACGTTATCCTCCGTAGTAGGAAGCCGGGACACCTTAACGTTGAAACTCGTTAAGCTCGTTTTGATGGTCGCCATGGAAGGAGAAGAGTCACCGTACACAGCACCCAAACGCTCTTTGATTTCGCTGCGCGAATCACCGACCGATATTGCTCTTTTTAAATTTTTCTAAAATCCGCGGACACTCCCGTTTCCACACGCGGTCAAAACAAAACCACGAGACCGTCCACTAGAATGTACAACACGATAGCTCTTGCGATACTGGCGGTATCTGGCGGTGAGGCTAAGTACTTATCGGATCACCCTCGTAGATACATCGAATTCCAATTGATGTGTGGGATCTTCCCCTCGCAGCCCAAGCGGAATCCGAGAAAGACGGACGGACGGACTTTAGGGAAGATCTTGAGAAATCCACTCCAGCCCTGCCTAAACTCAGAACAAAGCAATTGGTGGAGGATGCCGTTCATAACCTGAGCAGCGCCATCAGCAACTGTTTCGAACTCGTATGTCCTGTCAAAAAACCTCCCAGCAGGAAGCCGGTTCCCTGGTGGAACGCTGAGCTCCAATGTTTTCGCAGGGAAGCCAGAAGTCTGCTGAATAAATCGCTTAAATCGAACTCTGAAGATGACTGGAATAAATATCGATCGAAGAAGAAGGAATATAAGAAGCTTATTCGTAAATCGAAGAATTATTCCTATAAGTCCTTCTGCGAAGAGATCAAATCCTTGAGCGCGACCAGCAAGTTGGTAAACTTTCTCAAACTAGGAAAATCAACAAAGTTGGATGTACTCAGAAAGTCTGATGTCTGAGCCTAAAGCAGAAACTCTTAGTTTACTGTGGCAGACCCATTTCCCGGGAAATCAGACTGTCATCGGCTCGTTGCACACTTCCTCATTGGGAACTGCGACTGAAACGATGAAAACAACGTAGCTGGTATGTTGCGTCACGCGTGGCAACTACTGAGGCCATTGAATTTGCTATGGCATCTTTCGATGGCTTTAAGTCGCCAAGCACTGATGGGATATACCCTGTTATGCTGCAAAAAGGTATGAGATAGCTGCTTCCTACTCTGAAAAGAATTTTCACTGCTAGCCTGGCACTTGCCGACATACCTATTCCTTGGCGCGGGGTGAAAGTGGTCTTTACTCCCAAAATAGGGAAAAAAGATTACTCACTCGCCAAGAGTTTTTGACCAATCAGCCCAACATTCTTCTTGCTGAAAAGCATGGGGAGACTTGTAGAATTGCACAAAGTTGCCCTTCGAATGTATCCTCTCTCGGACATGCTTATCAGCGCGGAAAATCCTGGGAAACTGCGCTTCAAAACCTAGTTGGGAGAATTGAATGCGCTCTCGAAAGGAAAGAGTGCGTACTAGGCATTTTCGTCGACATTGTGGGATAACGCCACTTTCGACAGCATGTGTAACGCTACTAGACGGCATGGTGCAGATTAAGCACTGGTTTTGTGGATCAAAATAATGCTTGTGCACAGGACATTGATCGCTGATGCAGGCCTCGAACAATGTGTCAAGTCTGGAGTAAAAAGGGGCTACCCGCAAGGTGGCGTCCTGTCTCTGCTGTTATGGTGCATGGTGGTCGACTCTCTGCTCGATGCTCTCAATGCCTCTGAAATCTATGCCCAGGCCTATGCGGATGATGTTGCTGTTCACTCTGTCGGCTCAAGTTTAGCGACTGTCGGTCCCAAAGCGCAGGCGGCGCTAGATGTGATCGAGCGCTGGTGCACGAGTATGGGCTATCGGTTAATCCTCTTAAGACTGATGTGATTCTCTTCACGAGAAGGAGGAAAAATACAGGCATTACTTAGCTGGTGCAAAAAGGATTCCCATCCTGATATCCAAGGAAGCTAAGTACCTGGGAGACATCCTAGATAGCAAGCTTCATTGGTCAAAGCATGTTGAGTCCAAAACCACTACAGCTTTTTGGCAATGAAAAATTGCCTTTGGCAAAACATGGGGCCACGGCAATGATAAGACCGATAATCTCATATGCATCGGTTGTTTGGTGGAGCAGGCTAACACGCAAACAAGCTGTGGCTTTACTCACCAAACTCCAAAGAGCGGTCTGTCTCAGCTGTACGGGGGCTTTCCCCATCACACCGGGAGCTGCTCTAGATGCTATGATGAATCTTCCACCCCTTCTTCTTCTTTTCCTTTTTTCCGGCGTCGTTATGGTCAGAAGTGTAGGACCATAACTTTCCCACTTAACTGCATTCCTACTGGTCCGCTTGTGGGGTCCGCCGGTTTGACCTCAGAAAGTAGCGGCAGGCTTCTCGGTTTGGGATTACTTCATCGCTGAGGCCAATCAAATGCTGGTGTTTTTGCATTTGTTTGCACCAATTCTTTTTCGGCCTGCCTTTTTTGCGTGTTGAAATTGGAACGTTGATTGATATTGTCTTTTGGACGGGGTTCAAAGGATCTCTCCTTTGAACATGGCAATACCAACTGAGTCGGTCGCGCTCTATGTTTCTTGTGATGGTTTCTTTTACGTGGAGGCTTCCTCGGATCTTTGAACTTCTAATTCTGTCACGCTTTGTTACTCCCGCTGTCATGCGAAGCATCTTCATCTCAGCTGCCGTTAATTTGCTCTCATACTTTTTGTGCATTGTCCAGCATTGTGAACCGTATGTGAGCCTTCCTTTCAGCTTAGGGGGCATTTTTCGATCACAGAAGATGGCGGAGTTTTCCCGCCACTTCATCCACCCTACGCTTACGCGTTGGTTGATGTCGTCATCACAAGTTGCTTCTTCATAGATCCCAGATATTTAAACTTTTCACACTTGGGAAGCACACTTCCATTCAAGTAAATGTCTGGAATAGGCTGATGAGGGTCAGAGAACGGGCAGCACAGATACTCTGTCTTCTTTGAACTAATACAATACCCGTGTCCCTCAAAAATGTCCACCCACACATCAAGTGCTCGTTGTAGGGACGCCTGATCATCACTTATAATGGCTCCATCGTCAGCAAAGAATAGCTGGTGCACATTGGGGTCCGTCACTTTTCCTTCAAGCAAGCAATCAAGGACTGCTATAAAGAGCAGTGGGCTGAGGACGCTCCCTTGGTGTACACCGACTTTGATTGCGAACTCTTCGGTGACTCCTGCGGTGCATCTTACTCTTGTCGTTGCTCTATTGTACATGTCCATGATCACTCGCACGTAGGTTTCTGGAACTCCTTTTTGTCTTAGCGCTACCCATAAAAGATCTCTTGGTTGCCGGTCAAAGGCCTTCTCGAAATCAACCAACACCATATGCAAGTCCTTTGACGAATCACGATGCTTTTCCATCATGACCCTTATACTTTGGATTGTATCTGTTGTTGATTTACCGGAGACAAACCCGCACTGGTCATCAGATAGTCGTATTATTTGCCGCAGTCGGCTATCTAATACCCGTTCAACGATCTTCATGGTGTGCGACATGAGCTTGACGGAACGGTAGTTATCACAATTTCGCGTATCACCCTTTCCTTTGTGCAAAGGAAGAAGATAGCTTTCCCTCCATTGATTAGGCATAGTGTCGCCTCTTATAAGTTTGGAGATAAGAACCATGAGCCATCTAGACCCGATGTCTCCCATCTTTTTCCAGAACTCAGAGGGTATCCCGTCCGGCCCAACAGCTTTTCTTTTGTTGTAGTTTTTAACCGCGTACCGAACTTCTTCGACTGTGATGTCAGATATTTCGGCATAATTCGGGGCGGCTCTTGGAAAGTACACTTGGGGAAACTGTTCATTCAGAAGTTCCTCGCAATACTGTCGCCATCTGTGGAGAATTTTTTCGTCTTCCACAAGGAGTTGGCCTTCAGCATTGTTAATAAACTTTGGGAAACGAATCTCCTCAGCATTTCTTTTTCTCTGGGCGGCTATCTTAAAGATATTTGCTCCTTTGTTCAAATTGCTTTGTCGAAGCTCCTGGGTAGCCTGGTTCCTGTCAGACGCGGAAGACGATATTTCTTCCAACTCCCGATAGAGGCCTTCCATGCTTTTCGCTTTGAATTCGGCGCACTTTTTCTTCGCAATATCTATATACCTTTTCACGGCGAGCTTTTTCCTCTCTATTAGTAGAAGAGCACTTTGACCAAGCTTGGAAAGCCATTTTCTTTTCGTGTATCACTGCTTTGGCTTCGTCTGTCCACCACCAGGTTTCTTCTGCCTGTTGGCAGGTGCCTTTAGATGTTCCGAGCAGTGATTTGGCTTTCTCCAGGCCAGATTGTTGTAGGGAATCCCACATGTCTTGTGCTCTGCACTCCTCATTACCGACCTCATCGATAATGGAAGCGAGGTAGTTTTTCATGCTAGTAATAAAAGCTTCGCCTTTTCTTTTATCCAGCTTATACCACTTTATTCTCTCAGACACCTTCGTTTGCTGCTTTGACTTCTTACTCGCCTCCATAAAAAATTCAGTCAGGAGGAGACGGTGTTTGCAATCTTTAACTCGTGGCTTCATGAAACTGGATACCAAATGATAGTCTATTTGAGTTTCATTTCCGTCTGTGCTATAAGTGATCAGGTGCCGGCTTTGTTTGACGAACATGGTATTTAGCACTATAAGACCGTACGACTTGCACATGTTTAGGATATCTTCACCTGAAGAGTTCCTGGTGCCGTATCCCAGCCCTCCGTGGTAGTCTTCATAGTCTTCGCTTGTCTTCCCGACATGTCCGTTTAAATCTCCCCCAACAAACAAAAGCTCTTCCTTTGGGATGATTTTGACAAGGTTGTGGAAATCTAGCCAGAATGCATCTTTTTCTTTTTGTTCGCATCCTACTTGAGGGGCATATGCGCTTACGATGTTCCACACCTCACCATGCATCACCAATTTGAGTGCCATCAAACGGTCACTGGACTTTGAAATGGTTAAGACATTGCCAAGTAGCTCTGCCGCAAGGATGATGGCGATTCCGTTTTTTCCTTGTTCCAATCCATAGTAAAACATCTTGTAGGCTTTTGTTTTAACGTCCAAGAAACGTGCCCGATTACCGGTGTTTCGCCATTTCGTCTCTTATACGCACAGGATGTCTACTCGCCTTCTAACCATCATTTCTTCAAGCACATAGCTGCGACCACTCATGCTTCCAACGTTCCAACTCGCGACTCTAAAGTGTGGCTTACGCCGTTGCATTACTTTGCTATCCCCCGGAAATCCTATAGCTCTGACCCGAGCATTGCTGCTCGTCCCAGGATCACGACCATTAGTAGTGCCTGGCGGGGTAGTGCTTTTCCTTTTAGCGTTTTTTTCCATAATGCTACGGTTTGACCGTTTTCTTTCTTTTCCTCCTTTTTTTTTGACACGGGCATACTCCAGATTTTTTTTGTTTGATCTTACCCTTACAACACCGGTGATCTCCAGTCGTGTCAACCCACTGATTTGCATGTACACTTGTGGGGCAGTTTAATGGTGGTATATGTGTCCCTAGGCTCACCTTGGTGTTTTCTAAATTGCCTAGATGTGATTTTTGTTTACCTTTGTTTTAGTCGCCTTTTACGACAAGCGAGAGGTATCGCTGCAGGGATATTCTTAACCCGTTCCTGCACAGGTGAATCTTCCACCCCTTAACATGTGTATCAGAGGGTGTGCACTGAAAGCCATTTCTCGCCTAAGCCTTTGGTACAACTCGCATTGGAGCGAAAGTGTACTTGCGCGAGAAATATCCTACGACCCCTGTCCCATGGGTTCTACCACGAAAAGTCAAATCTCAAAATGTCAAATCTCGAAAAGTCAAATTTCAAAATATCAAATCTTTTTTCGCCTAAATAATATAAATCAATCTCAAAAAGTCAAATAAAAGTTTATTCAAAGTTTGGAATAGATTGTTGAACGAAATCACCTTCGAGTGCTCCTTCATTTTGCGAAATTTGAATCCTTTTGTTGTAATGAATCTGAAACATCTTTTTTAAATACTAACCACTATAATACCGAGGATTACCTTTGGGATAGATTCCAATGGGTTCGATCTGATTTCATTCTTCATTTCGTTCACAATTTCTTTACTTCTGATCTTCATTTCATCGTTGGGATGTTGATGTTCCTGACCATTGGATGAATAATATTCACCATCCAATGTTATCAGAGTTACTTTGCAGTCTTTCTTAAAACAACTCCAATAGATTTTCCCATTATTCATCTTTCGTCTCACACGAAATAGAAATTTATCCACAGTGGGCACTTTATTTCCTTTGTTGGAATCTACCCATACTATAGGTGACTCCATACTAACCACTATAATACCGAGGAAATAAATGATTGTTCACTTGGAATAATTGCCATTTAAATACCAAAATACTTGCCACTGACCACATGATATATGTACAACATTCCTGAGGATTTAGATTTTTTGAGATTATTTTTGAGATTTTGAGATTAGATTTTCTGAGTATTAGACTTTTAGATTTACTGGAATTAGAGCTTTTGGAATTTGACTTTTCGTGATAACACCGTCCCATGGATATGCCTTCTGACACAATGACACCTGCCATCCTTCTGCGCTGTAATTTCACAGTCATATTTACATGGCGTCAGGACTGGCTTTGGCCAGACACTGAACCTGGAATGGAATGTCTTCGCATTTTCACAGATGGTTCCAGGACTGGGCAGGGATCCGGCGCTGGAGTTTTCTTTGAGCGCGAAAACATTCGACTGCACTTCTCGTTAGGAAAATATGCGCCTGTCTTTCAATCGGAGACTTACGCAATCCAAATGGCCATGCACTATGTTGTGAAACACATGTGGAGGGGAAAAAGCATATCCGTCTGCAGTGAAAGCCAAGCTCCAACTCCAAATTAGTGCATGAACTCAAGACCTTTTTGAACAAAGTCGGAAGACTAAATTCACCTAGGCCTGTATGGGTCCCAGGTCACTCTGGGATCGCAGGAAACGAGATTTCCGAAGAACTCGCTAGAAGGGGCTCAGAAGAGAGTTTCTCAGGACCTGAACCCGCCTTAGGTCTACCTGCTTCCACGGTCAAATCTGACATCAATGACTGGTTCTTTAATGTACACAGTCACAGATGGAGGGAATATCCAGGATGCAGGATGACTAAGCGCGCACGGGCTGATGTCTGCAAGAAGTCCGCAACATTCTTCTTATCCTTAAGGAGAAATGATTGCAGAGGGCTTACGGGCCATTACACTTTTGCCAAGCATCTCTACGTGCTTCGCATCAGTGAGACGCCTAACTATGCTGCATGTTGCGAGTAGGATGACACAGCAGAACACTTTCTCTGCGACTGTCCAGCTTTCGCTCGCGCACGATGGCGCACCCTTGGGGCCGATGTGGTGGGTGCCGAAATTCTTAGCTCTACATCATTGAAGCCCCTCCTCACTTTTCTCCGGACAACGGGGAAAATACAATAAAGACAAGGTGTCTGTCTGATAGTACAATGGACCAGTATTTGCTGCAACAGATAGTCGAAGCCTCCAACAAAAAAAAAATACGTGTGGCACTCGGGGACTGCCGCGGTAAAGCTATTGCATAGCTTATGCACTTATAATATTTATGCAATATTTTTGGGCGTGGTGAGCGATAAGAAAATTTTTTTTTTCTTTTATTGAATAAATGAGAAGTTAATATTGTTTAAAATATTTTTATTATCTTACAATACATATGGGTTATTCAGGAATTTTTATCATTGAAACTATAGGTTTATGGTAACTAAAATAAGAAACATAAGTTTGAGACTTGATATCCTCTAAATATCTGGAAAATACCGCGTCAATGGTGGTCCCATATTTTGTTGTGGATTCTTGTGGATCATTATTCATTTTCAAATTGAATTTTTCCGAAAGAAAAGTTGTCAACCGCTCTGATTTTTTATCAGCGAAGTTGATGTTGAAATCGCCAGCCAAGATAAGTGGAAATTTATTACCATTTGTACCAAGTATTTTCGACCCTTCTTCAGTGTACTCCAGTAAAGTGCGATGAATAAAATGCTCTACCTCGTCCAATTTTGGATTTGGAGAAATGTAAATTGCTACCATGACTATGCGTAGGCCATTTCTAAGTTTGCATAAGCACGCACAAATATCTCCAAGAAATGAGTGCCTAACATTAACGTCGCTAACGTGTGCAATATTTATTTCAATATTCGGAGTCGTAATATTAGTAACATTATTATTATTTTGGTAAATAGCTACCCCACCTTTTGGAACAGTATCTCGTTTGAATTGAATAACACAATTGAAATTAGGTATTTCAATCGGATTATCACGCGTCATGCAAGTTTCGGTAAGAAGTAACACATTTGTTTGTCTCGTAACTGAATCTTGTAAATCGTATTTGTGACTATTTAGACTTTGGCAATTGAAATGCCATTTCTATTACTAATGAAATCTAAGACACTTTGAGCTATCGTCTGAACACTATTTAAAGACAGTCTTTTGAAATCTTGCAACAAAGATGCAGTCGATGCAGCTTGCCTTCGATTATGATAAAACTTGAATGTAGAATTATCGTTTTTTGTCGTGATATACAATTTTTCAATATTAGCCACCCGAGAAAGCGCAACATAAACGAGTTCCTGAGAATGTGCTTTACTATATTTATATACTATTTCGTCAAAAGTTCCACCATGCGATTTATGTATAGTTAGAGCAAGAGCTGAAGTTAATGGAAAATGTTTGCGTTTGGCTATACATTTTCTATCCGATGTTAATGAAATATTTGCTGTTCGTAATTCAATGGGAACAGCGAGATTGCCGACTCTATTTTGCACTGCTAGAGTGGCTGCTTTTTGCCTTTTTTTTCGACCCACTTTATCTGAACCACAAAATTCCAGCCAAACTCTAATCAATGTGTTACTTCCATCAAATTCTAGATGTACCAATTTCCCAAAAGCACCATTGCATAAACCATCAGTAACGTCGATGTTGGTTGTAATAACATAATGCTTTCCAACAACAAAAGTAATGTGATAAGGCAGTCCTCCAGTGTCAATAACAGATTCTTTATGTAATTTAAGTCTAAAATTAGCTTCTTGCTCAGTACTTTTAGCGCCAATAATGACGTTTACGGACTTTGAAAGAACTTTGTTTTCACATTGGCTCAATATCAAATTGTTATAGGCGCCAACATCTTCATTTTTGAAAAATAAACGAACTCCATGAGGACATAATGTAGCAACATCCTCTTTTTTGAAAAATCTCGATTCAATAAGTTGAAACTCATGCTCATCTAGTACATCTCCATTACCTATTTTTGTCAAAACTTGTGAAAATGCAACAGCTTGTCTCATTATTGTGGTAAGTTGATAAAATTTTAATTTTCTCCATAAATGCGGTCCAATCATGCTCGTTCTGATTGTCTTGTAAATTGGTGTCGATCTTACTGGTGGCAATTGCCGTAAATCTCCGATCAAAATAACATCTATACTTCCGAAATCTGTGTTTTTTCCTGTTATTTGTTTTAGACGATTATCAATTTTATGTAGAAGTTCTGCACTAACCATGCTAATTTCATCAATGATCAGTACTCTGACATATCTGAAAAGAGATCTATACAATTGCAACGTTACTGATGACAGAGGCAAAAGTTTTGAAAGAGAAATTTTGAGAGCTGTATGAACAGTTGTACCATCAATAGCCACGGCAGCTTTGCCGGTTGAAGCACATGTAATATAGGCATTGCAGTAACCATCATTATCAGTGAACCTGTTGTAAATATCCATAATCAGTTTGATAACGAATAATTTTCCCGTACCAGCTGGTCCCGTAAAAAAAAATTGAAATGGTGCTTGAATTGAAGTTTGTAAATGATGAATTATAGTCATAAGAATATCTCTTTGTTGATCATTGGCCATTCGCATTAAATCATAGAACTGTTGATAATCCATTAAATTTTGTCTTTTTCTAGCTACAGCGCCAAGTTTATGCAGAGATGCATTTTGTAAATCAACGTTAGCAGTTGAGTTTGGATCACGTAGCAATAAGTCATAAGGATCTCTTTCATGCAATATATCAACCGCTCTTAATAATTCTTCGTCTTCTTGTTCTTCATCGTTTTCTCGGCACAACTGTCTACAAATTTCTAAAGTTTTCTCTATGTCCAAATTTGATTCAAATTATTATCAAACATAGATGATAGATACCTATACACCTATATTATACTTTCTCACAAATAGCTGCTTACGTA
Organism: Merodon equestris; assembly: GCA_958301585.1. Classification (NCBI taxonomy): domain Eukaryota; kingdom Metazoa; phylum Arthropoda; class Insecta; order Diptera; family Syrphidae; genus Merodon; species Merodon equestris. The sequence continues at coordinate 152,035,164 of OY284413.1, read as the reverse complement.
TTCGTCCGATTTCGGAGCAGCTCGTCTCGATCCGTGCGAGCTTCGTATAGTCTACACGCATACGTCTAGTGGCACGCACACAAACACCGTGCCGAAGTCTGCCGAACTGAAACGACGTTAGACGATGCACGGCTTTCAACGCCGTACCGCTGTGCCGGTGGGGGGTGTTAGGTTTATTTTCGTTACGGAATTTCCTGATTCGGTCGTCGCGCTCAAAGCCCGCGATAAAAGCTATGCAATAGCTTAAAAATGCATTTAAAGATGATGTGGTAAAAATCACAAAACGAGTATGACCGTTTTTCATCTGCTGTTGACTCGATCCATCCAATCATAGTTCTTATAGTTGTAGTTCACCATGTGATTGTCCTTACTCGAGCCGTGGGCATGACTGTTGACTCTGCCATAACACCCTTACAGAGAAATCGGCCCGATATACAGTTGAGGTACCAGGCACCCAAGAATCACCGTGTAGTGGTAAGAGTTGTAGGTAGACAGAGGTTTTAGTGTTGACTGTAGTGTCTTCATGTATATATTCGCGTTCGCGTATTCTACAACTCTAGCATACTGATTTTCTTCCTGTGGCGGCCATGTTGGTTTGGTCACATTTGTCAAATCTGTTTATTATTCAGTTACTGATCCCAAAGCATTTAATTTACGATGCACGTAGTGGCCCTTACAGTCGATCGCTCAGTGTTTGGTGGCCAAATTTGAGACCACCGGTTCGGGGATCAATCAGTCAACATTCGTACGTCAAGAGAACGCCGAAAACATCGCTGCGGTCCGTGAAAATATAGTCAATTTCTCGCCGTACACAAGAATTCCTTTCGTGCATTTCAACCTGGCGAATTTTGCATCGGGACGTGGGTCTATACCCGTATAATATCGAACTGACTTAGTAGCTCAAAGTTCTTGCCCATAAACAGAGCCGTTTGTTAGCTAACTGGGCTTCGGAGCGTTTGGAAGATGAACCCAATTTTTTCCAAAAAACATCTTTAGCGACGAGGTGAATTTTTGGATGAATAAAAACAACAACCCGCACGATGTTCAACAAGTGACAATGCATTCTCAAAACGTTACCGTTTAGTGTGGATTTTAGACCGGCCGGCGGCGTAATTTTTCATAAATGACGTTGGTGACGCGGTCAATGTTAATGGCAAGCGCTACTAAACGGTGATAACCAATTTCTAACCGCTCAAATTCAGTCGGATGTATCCCACAGTCACTGAAAATTGGACCACTCAGATCCGTGCCACCAGTAAGAAGCCGAGGTGGGCATTTAAAAGATGTCATATTCCATACATAATGGCATGAGCCTTTCAAAAAATAACAGAATTTTGTTAATACCTCACACAGCTTGTTTTATTTCATTTCAACATCTACCCGTTCTTATTGAAAAAGCCTTTATATACTAAAAGACATCCTGAGAAGTAAATTACTTCGGGAACTGGATAAGACTTGTAACTTGGAAAAGTACACTAGCGGCCACGTCATTATTTGAGCGGTGGTAAAACCTCGTAATTCAACATAGTTGATCCCATGGCTGAATTTGTCATGAAGTAACCCCAATGGATATATAATAATAAATAAGTCCTGTGGAACTATTTACACATAAGCGGAAATATCCCTGAGATGTCAGCATCGTATCATCATTGTAGTTGCGAGTAACAATGACAACTCACACTTCGATTCAGACAACGTCGAGACTATAGAGAGTAGATATTTTTAAAATATATCGACGAAGAAAATCCGTCAGCATCACCAAATATTAAGAGAATTTGCAATATATAATTTCCTTTTGTTTTTCTTTGCTTATTTTCTCTACCCGGTCAAGAAAAATTGTCAGTTGATACTGTTGTACATCAAATAACTATGCTTCAGCAAACGCAATGGAACGATTAGGAGACGCCTTTATCCCTTCCCTTTTAGCAACAATATGTTCCTAATCACATCCTGCAGAATCTATTGGTTCCACTGGGAGTACACGAATAAAAACCTACCCACATGAATTTGCATAATAAAAATATTTAAATCCATGAAAGTAACGCATATTGGGACGTCGACAAAACATTTGCATGACATAAATGAGAAATAATTACACCCAAGGGTATATTTATTAGGAGCAATTTCGGACACCACGTAGTATGCTGCGACATTTCGGATTCCAAAATCAATACCCTTCCCAAAGAGAAATTTAATTTTCCCTAACATTCCGATTTAGTCACACTTACCCCACTTAGCTTGCAGGATTGCGGGAAAGTCTCATAATAAGGTCTAATAAATATCATAAGTGCTTTAAGGGTTTTCACTTATTTTATACTTGTATGTACATTCATTAATATTATAAAATACATGCGGTGTATTACATAAACTCAATGAAAATTCATATTATTATAAGTTCAAACAGAATACTATGGATAGAGTGTGACTTTTTGTCATTATGCCAAGGTAACGCTGTTACGCCTTGCTCTTAACCCCCTATGACACAATGCACCGACGGGTAAGCGGTACGAAATAGTTTCCTTTTAATTCGAAATATTTTATGTCCTTGACAGTATCGTCGTAAAAAATATTGACTACATCACACATGTCTCAATCTTAACCTTTCAGTGAAATACTCACATAATTCACAAATAGATTTATGGATTTTCCGAAGACCCCAACATACGACAGAATCATCTGATGTGCTGCAGATTCCAAATAAGAGTTGGGAATAAAATAAATGACATCTATTCCAACTTAATGAAAACCCCACCGCAGCAGTAGCGAAAAACATTTCACAATGAGTAAAGAAAAACGAGCTTAGATACATTGTGTCTATGTGGAAACATGAACGAAAGTGTGTAGAAAATCAATTTTTAGGAAGCAAGCATCACGGGGAATTGCAAATATTTGTATTCGTCTCTCAAGAAGTCAAACGCGATAAGGTGAGGTTGATGAAAGTTATTTATCCTTCGCCGTGACAAGTTTATTGCGGTCTTCTCCCGTGGTGGAACATTTTCGTAACAAAATGTGTCTAACGTGGATTGGAACCATAGTCACGGGGGTAGAGGTTTGGATGTGACTTTGGATGTGATGTCAACATGCACCTGCTCGTTTGCTAAATTGTGGAAAGTAAATGATAAACTGAAGATCTCGGTTATAGCCGTTGTACTCTGTGAAATGAGGATTCCTAGAACTTACTCAAACCAAAAAGTTGACAATTTAGCGAAAAAGATGAAAAAAATGTGGATAACATTGGCAAGGCAAGCAGAACTGGGAAAAGATATATTACCTCACGGCTCACGGTCTAAGTGGCCCACCCTTGATCAAATTCGGTTTGTCACATAAATTCAAGTAAATTCGAAAACATAAAAATATTTAATATTCTTTATAAGAGTTAATTTCACTTAATAAAATTACAATTAAATGAAAGAAGAAGAAAAAAAATTTGGCAGTGAAAATGGAAACCAATGTTTCCCAAAAAATATATTTTTAATTTATTTTTATTTGGTTTTTTTCTTTTATCTTTTTTTTGATAGAGCATCACTTCACGGCTTTGCTTAGTCGGTGTTGTGTCTTTATATGTTTTGTAGGTTGTACCGATTAGGGATTTCATTGACATTTGATGCATTCGACGCAATGTCTGACTCCATCCAATGAATTGTTTCCCTAGTCTCTCGCACTGAAATCGTTTCAGCGGCGATTTAAATTTACACAATTCTTGGTGGCTTCGACATCCTGGACACACAAGACCCGAAGGAAGGTATGTTAAAATTTTTGGAGAGTTAAATCAATTAACTCAACTTGTGAATGAGCCGTAACCCCGATGTTGCTGGTCATGCCTCCAACACACTGGACTTGTTTCTTTTCTCTCAGCCTAACAAATACACGATTGATGTATTGTCGCCTCTAGGCTCGTCCGACCACTACGTAATTTCAGCTAAATTCTCAAAATCCCACCACCACAGTTAAAGAAAAAACTCCTAAAAGAACAGTATGGCTATACGAGAAAGCCAACTGATGCGGCCTTAACAACCTTTTTTCGAATCTTTAACTGGTCGTTGTGCTTCCCCGATAACGACGTAAACGCCGCAGCTGAAATTATCGCAAATATTATCTGAATTGGCATATCCGATGGAACGTGGTTTGACTTGAGCTGCAAAGAGGCTTTCGGGCCTATAAGGCAATTAGTTCTGAGGAAAACCGAAAAGAGTACATACGAGTCAAATTGACTGCAACACCCACATTCGACGGATTGAATTTCAATCTACCATAAATTGACAGTTCACACTGGAAGTACTTGTACTTGATGTCGGCCTGTACTATCTACTTCTCAAAAATATCGACACACACAGATCTGCTGGTCTGGACGGTATTGCCCCAATAGTTCTGGCGACACCACTACGTAAGCTTTTTCATCTTTCCTACTCTTCTGGGCTCTTTCCGAGTAAGTGGAAAACAGCATTTGTCCAGCCTTTACCCAAAAAAGGCGAATCTTTTTTTCCTTCCAACTACTGACTCATTGCACTAACATCCTTTCTTTCCAAGGTCATGGAAACGTTGATTAGCCATCAGCTTATGAAATATCTTGAATCATGGAAACACCTCAATGACCGACAGTATAGTTACCATAACAGATCGACTGGTGATTTGATGGTATATCTCACCGAAAGGTGAAATCGCTCGCTTCACCAACCAGGTGAAAGCAATACTTGGACTGGATATTTTGAAACCTTTTGTCGAAAATGCTTGCTTTCGGGATCGATGACTCTCTTCCTCAACGGATTAGAAACTGCCTCTTGATTCGTTCAAATCCCGTTGTTTTGGGCGGATTCAAGTCTGACATAGAATAGAGTGGAATTTAATGCCTCAAAAACACAGGTCTGTCTCCTGTTGTTAAAGGGTATCACTAACCCGCAGCCATTATCCATGAATGGTACTCGCAGCTCTGAAACTGAAGGCTTTCCATGTTGCTAACATTCTTAATTGGAACTACCACATATTCAGTGTCGTCAAGAATGCTGCGAAATGCCTAGGCTTCTTATACAGATGCAAGAAATATTTCTCACCCTTAGATCTGGCGTTCATTCGCTCTAAATTACCGCATCCTCTTGATCCCATCTTTTAGCAACTGGACTTCGCCATCTCGCTCACAGTGCATGTCTAACGCCTCACCGAGGCTAACAGGTTTCGGTCAGTTCTCAGGTTCATCTAAGCACGATGATGCAGAGTATGTCCAAACACACCGCTAAGATTATAGTAGGGCGCATTGGCTGCTCTTTATAGTTTTCCCGACGAGAATGCTCACATTGAGTGCCTCCTTCCCACCGTCCAATAGGAACATGCCAAACGACAAGATTGATTAAACAAATGGACGATATCATTAAACAGACAATGAACATCGGCAAAATTCTAGTCCGCCATTGCGGTACTATAACGCGTGAACTCATGAGCCCTGTCAACATACTCGTCGTTCGATGAGACGTTTGTCTCTGGCGTCTCTAGTGATAAATTACCGGTATACCATATATATTTTGCACTTATATACCTGTGGAATCAATATGTAAAAATGTTTTTTGAGGAATAAAGCCCCATGGAAATATGTTCCTGTGGTATTTTTAATCGGTTTAGTAGGCCCCGGAAATCAGGTTTTTGCAACCACATATCCCTTACAATGTGCTTTCGGGTCATTTTAACCAGAAAATTGTCGATTCTGCTTAAGGTAATATTAAATGAACGTTCCTTACATTCTAAGATAGCCTCTAAGGCACTACCTCTCAAATACACAAATCTTTTCCACTACATTAAACCTCACAAGACAATCGGTGGTGGTCGTGGTGCAATGGTAATCATCATCGACTGTTGAGGGGAAGGTTTGTAGTTCAAGTCTGTCCACAGGCAAGAACAATTCCTATACGGAAAAATTGTGCAACAATATCAGTTGTGAATGAGAGATGATCAAAAAATGCTGACGAAGGCACATCACTCGCAGATCACTTCGAATTTCATACTCTGTGTGGGCATTTCCAATATAATATCTGAACTACAACCTACGCGACAAATTCAGTCGAATCTCTCAAAAAATCCTATCTATGACAACCTACCCCGGATAGTAGGGAACGAACATCTTCGACATAAACCATCTGCACCCCGTCCAGGTTGTGTGACAAACAAAAGTCAACATTGCCATAAAAATTCTTTACCCATTCATCAATAGGAAATCATTATTATCCCCTTCAAATAAAAGCATCATTCTTAAATCATATTCCAGGCAATAGTTCTTTATGGTTGCCCGGTGTGAGGAAATTCCGCACAGTGCCACAACAAAAAGTTACAAAGTTAGATTTACCTCGAGATTATTCTACAATAAGACTACATAAAAGAGCGGGTGTTGAACTGATAGCTCCAAGTATATCAAAACTTACAAACAAGTTTTTTTTTTTTGCTGACAATCCCTTGATTAACTACTTATTTGCCATTTAGTTAATATATACATATATTTAATAAAACGTACATATAAATTTATCTATTTATTTATTTATTTCAATTATTTATTTATTTATCTATTTATTTATTTAAATATTTATCTATTAATTTACATGTATATTTGTATTTATTTTATTTATCTTATTATTATTTATATATCTATTTACTTGTCTGTGTATCTATACATCTTATTTAATAATTAATTTATTTATTTATTTATTATTTTTTATCTATTTTTACTTATTTATTTATTTATTTATTACAATTATTATTGTTATTATTTTTTTTTTTATATTGAAGGTTTTTTCTCACATTTTCCTTCAAAAATGCTTTTTTATTCTAGTCATTCCACTTTTCAAAACCGTAATTTTTTTTGTTTTCCAGAAGTAAGATATGTAATGTATCCAATCTCTGTATTATATATTGTGCGATAACTATAATCATTGTAATAATTTTAAAATGAATTAATAAACTGTAAATGTAACTGCAAAAACTGCATATGGGCAATGCGAGGTTTTTCACAAGTGGATTCAAGAAAACTCTCTTCCCTGAAATTTTTAAAATCATAAATTATGGAACCATAATAATGCCAGTGATACGTAACGGATGTGAAACCTGGTCTCTGATTAAGAAGGAAGAAAATAGACTTCAGGTCTTTGAAAAAAAAAGTACTTACGGAGAATCTATGGCGTAATTAAATCGTGAACGCTAAGATGGGCAATGGACAAACAGTCAAACGAATAATGAGTGGAAAACCCATAGGAAGGGCGCACCGTAGATGAGCATGGATCTAGAAGGAACACACTCATGACAGGGAGGCTTGGCGAAGGTTGATCAACGAGGCTCTGAACTTCCGAGTTCTCAATGGCCGGTCATAATCATTCATCTCAAAAACATTATTTTTATACATTCCAATTTTTGATTAATATCTAATTGAAAAATAAATCAATCAGAAATATTATTTACACGAGAAAATAATTTCAAATTGTCCGCGAATGCAGAATTAAAATATATCGAGGATGTCGTTAATCGGCCACTCTCTTTTGTTTTGTAATTGATTAGAAGGACAACTTTTTCAAATTAAATAATAGAAATCCTTCGAATTTTTTTTAATTTTGAAAAGCAGTTTTGTTTTGAAAAGCATAAACAAACTCAATGAAAGCGCTGCATTGGCAATTTCTAATTCGACCTTGTATTACAATGACTACCAATAATGCACAACGGCAGCAGCTATTTTTTTTACATAATGACTGCCAATTCAGCTTATTTATCGATTCAATAAAAAACCTTGTGCATATAACATGTAAAAAGCCCCAATTGAAAAGTCGGTATTCTTCAATACAGTTGAATTGGCGTCAACAAGCGTTTTCTTACATTTATAAAATCAGGGTTTAGCTTCTTGAGGTTTTGCTGCCCTCTGCTATTCAATCGCATTGAAAACAACAAAACCGGGAAAATATAGAAAAACAGGAGACAATATAGGTATACAGTATTGTATCCATTTATGATCAAAGAACAAAAGACAGTCATTTGCTGTTCTCTCAATTTGTAAGATGTGATCATAGTTTTGAGCTTACGACCGTTGCTTCATCCTTTGTTATATTTTCTATGTGTGTAATAAAAAAGGAAATTCATATGAAGTAAATTACTTTGTCGAAATTGGATGCCGACTTCTACCTACAGTGAATATAAGGACGCGCTATAATATTGTACAATATTCCTTTGTTCCATTTCTCTGCCTATGAATAGGAACACATGTCCCGTAAATATGGAAACTCAATTTTCTGACATTGAATTGATACAAGAACCTTTGTTTCGAAAGATACTCGTATATTGTATGTAGGCACGGGTTATTAAGTGCTAGAACGTGGGTGCTGAATAGAACAAAGAACAAATTGAGTTTTTCGCACAAATGAAGGACTAAGCATTACTCGAAAATTACGAAACACAATATTATGAATTGTTCTGAATCTTTTTCAAAATTATTTATGAGACATGGGAAGTTTTCTTTTTAATAGGGTGTGCGCAAATGGTAACACATAACCGCTTTGGACTTACATAATAAAACATCAGTATTCAAACAGGCAAACGTATTAGAGATAAGAGTCAATATTTTGCGAGAATACTTTTCAAAAGTTGCTAAACTGTAAAACTTTCGGTCATAGTTACCACCATAATGGTGCAGTATAACTATATGCATATACGAGTATGCAAAATGTACTGGATTATTTTACTCAAACTCAATGTTTGATGTTTGAACGATGTTTAATAATTAGTGTTGGGTAGGACACGCATTTTTATTGAGTTTGTATGAGGTACTCATTTGGGGGAGTGAAGTGGTACATTGTCCCACCTCATTTGAGGTAGAGGATGTTTCTTATAGAGGTATAGAACTTTGAAATGGAATAAAACAAAGATGATTTTTTTAAATTGACATGAAATTGACTTTATTCGAAAGATAATCTTCTACCATTATAATTTAAATATAATTTCTGGCATATGAGCGCCACGGCTGGTTCGAACGTAGTCTAATCTGGAGGTCCAATTTTCAATGATTTTTTCCAACATTTGTGGACCTATATCGGCAATAACGCGGCGAATGTTGTCCTCCAAGTGGTCAATCGTTTCGGATTTATCGGCGTAGACTAGCGACTTCACATATCCTCAGAGAAAAAAGTCAAGCGGCGTTAAATCGCAGGATCTTGGAGGCCAATTCACGGGTCCGTTGCGCCGTCTTGTTGAAACCTCAGCTCCTGCACATCATGGTTGTTCAATTGATGAACGGATAAGTCAGTAATCATCGCTCTATAGCGGTCACCATTGATTGTAACGTTCTGGCCAGCATCGTTTATAAAGAAGTACGGACCAGCCCATAAAGCACACCAAAAAGTCAGTTTTTGTGGATGTAACGGTGCCTCAACATACACTTGAGGATTATCATCACTCCAAATACGGCAGTTTTGTTTATTGACGTATCCATTCAATCAAAAGTGAGCTTCATCGCTAAACAAAAATCGCTTATGAAAATTGGGATCAACGGCAATCTTGTTTTGGGCAGTTATATGCCAGAAATTATATTTAAATTATAATGTCAGAAGATTATCTTTCGAATAAAGTCAATTTCATGTCAATTTAAAAAATCATCTTTGTTTTATTCCATTTCAAAGTTCTATAGCTCTATAAAATACACCCTTTACATCTTGTCACATGCCCCATTGATAGCTTGCAATTATGTACTAATGCAAAAGTCGTGAGGTGCCTCTGACTATAACAAAATTGAAGTGGGAAAAATATTTTTTTTGTTGGTATATTGGGATATTTTTGTACTGGTGTATGGGACATGAGTATGTTAGGTGCTCCGACTATGACAAGAATTGAAGTGGGACAAATTATTTTTTTGAGGTGTTGGGATATTTTTGTACTGGTGTATGGGACATGAGGATGTGAGGTGCTCTGACTATGACAAGAATTGAGGTGGGAAAAATATTTTTTTTGAGGTATTGGGATATTTTTGTACTGGGGTATGGGACATGAGGATTTGAGGTGCTCTGACTATGACAAGAATTGAAGTGGGAAAAATATTTTTTTTGAGGTATTGGGATATTTTTGTACTGGTGTATGGGACATGAGGATGTGAGGTGCTCTGACTATGACAAGAATTGAAGTGGGACAAATTATTTTTTTGTGGTGTTGGGATATTTTTGTACTGGTGTATGGGACTTGAGGACGTGAGGTGCTCTGACTATGACAAGAATTGAAGTGGGACAAATAATTTTTTTGAGGTGTTGGGACATGTTTGTAGTAATGTATGGGACATGAGGATGTGAGGTGCTCTGACTATGACAAGAATTGAAGTGGGAAAAATATTTTTTTTGAGGTATTGGGATATTTTTGTACTGGTGTATGGGACATGAGGATGTGAGGTGCTCTGACTATGACAAGAATTGAAGTGGGACAAATAATTTTTTTGTGGTGTTGGGATATTTTTGTACTGGTGTATGGGACATGAGGACGTGAGGTGCTCTGACTATGACAAGAATTGAAGTGGGACAAATAATTTTTTTGAGGTGTTGGGACATTTTTGTAGTGATGTATGGGACATGAGGATGTGAGGTGCTCTGACTATGACAAGAATTGAAGTGGGAAAAATATTTTTTTTGAGGTATTGGGATATTTTTGTACTGGTGTATGGGACATGAGGATGTGAGGTGCTCTGACTATGACAAGAATTGAAGTGGGAAAAATATTTTTTTTGAGGTATGGGGATATTTTTGTACTGGTGTATGGGACATGAGGATGTGAGGTGCTCTGACTATGACAAGAATTGAAGAGGGACAAATTATTTTTTTGAGGTGTTGGGATATTTTTGTACTGGTGTATGGGACATGAGGATGTGAGGTACTCTGACTATGACAAGAATTGAAGTGGGACAAATTATTTTTTTGAGGTGTTGGGATATTTTTGTACTATGACAAGAATTGAAGTGGGACAAATAATTTTTTTGAGGTGTTGGGATGTAGTGATGTATGGGACGTTTTTAGTGCATCTTGTATGAGTAACGCAACACTATTAATAATACCAGGGTGGTCCGATAAGTACTTAGCCTACAAAAGAAAAACAAACATTTTGGGGAAATGGCGATTTATTTTTCAATATAGTCTCCTTTTAGCTCGATACATTTGACCCGGCGATGCTCCAACTTCTTCAACCCGTCTGAAAAATACGTTTTCTCGAGGTCCGCAAAGTAGGCCTCCGTGGCGACGATGACCTCCTCATTCGACTGAAATTTCTGCCCGGTGAGTGACTTTTTCAAGTTTGAAAACAAAAAGAAGTCGCACGGGGCCAAATCTGGAGAATACGATGGATGGGGCAGCAGTTTGTAGCCAAATTCGACCAATTTGGCCGTGGCGAGGGCGGAGGTGTGAGCCGGTGCATTGTCATGTTGGAAGAGCACTTTTTTCTTCGCCAAGTGGGGCCGTTTTTTCTTCAATTCGGCGTCGAATCGGCCCAATAATTTGGCATAGTACAGCCCTGTGACCGTTTTGCCCTTCTCTAGGTAGTCGATGTGGATCACACCTTGTGAATCCCAGAAAACGATGGCCATCACCTTTCCGGCCGATGGGACAGTCTTTGCCTTCTTCGGAGCACGTTCGCCGGGTGAAGTTCACTGTTTCGCCTGTTCCTTGGTCTCTGGTGTGTACCAGTGGATCCCTGTTTCGTCGACTGTTACGAAACGACGCAGAAACTCCTTCGGATTGCGCTTAAACAGCGTCAAACACTGCTCTGGAGTGAGCAAACGCGGCACCCATCGCGCCGACAGCTTCCTCATGCCCAAAATTTCATGCAGGATATGACCCACACGATCTTCTGAAATGCCTACTGTCTCAGCTATCTCGCACACCTTCAATCGGCGGTCTTCCAAAACGAGATCGTGGATTTTTGTCACGTTATCCTCCGTGGTAGCCGTTTTCGGTGCACCGGAACGTGGCTCATCAAAAACCGACGTGCGACCACGTTGAAACTCGTTAAACCAATTTTTGATGGTCGCCATCGAAGGAGAAGAGTCACCGTACACAGCACCCAAACGCTCTTTGATTTCGCTGCGCGGTTTCCCTTCCATAAACGAGAATCGAATCACCGACCGATATTGCTTTTTTCCATTTTTCTAAGATCCGCGGGCACTCCTGCTTCCACAGCGGTCAAAACAAAACTACGAGTCCGATCCGGCTGAAATTTGGACAGTAGCCGTTTACTAGAATGTACTACACGATAGTAAGTCACTCTTGCGATGCTCGGTGATGCTAAGTACTTATCGGACCACCCCCATAATTATAAAACAAAATGTTTCATACGTTCAATACTACTGTACTGACAACAATTAATGCGATTAAGCCATGCATAGATAATAATCCTGCCGGAATATTTCGTAAGTCACGATAAAGTTATTTTTTCTCCACACGTTGCAAGGAAATCCTACTGCACCTGCTGTATCTGCCCAACATTGTGCCATCTAATAATAACTTATTCCGATCGATGACTGATGGCCGGGTCGATTGCATCTAAAGACCAGGCGTTTTTCCGACATAGTTTTCGTATCCCTTTATTTATTTCGTTTTTTATGTCGTTTTTGGCAGTCAGCTTAATACCCAGATATTTGAATTCATCCACTTTCTCAAAACATTTATCGAGTATTCTCAGGTGCGGTTAGTGCCAGTTTTGAATCGGTTCAAGTCGGTCAGTGATTTGACTTTCTGCACCCAAATTTAATTTCTTTTTAGAAATTTCGTATTGCGGAAATTGAATTAATGACTCTTCATCCGAACTTCTTGAAATTGAGTGGAAATAAAAATCAAATGTGCTCGACGTTCACTAAGGCGTTAAAAATGCACTCTCTTTGATTTACTTGTCTGACATAAAAAGTTAAGAAGGAAGAGCAGAGCAGTCAAACAAGAAGCAGAAAACTTTGGTTGAACATTTGGTTTACCTCACGCAACTAATATAGTTTACGTTGACATTGTTTACACCGCCAGGAATAACATTTGGGAGCAAAATAAAAAACACTTTCTTTTTCGTTTAATTGTTTTAATTGTTGATCTTTATTCGACGACGCTCGCGCCAAGAGCGAGTACAATTTTACAAAAACACATTTAGGGGAACTGGGTATTCTATTTGGACAAACAAGCTTGGGTTAACCGAAAATTAAAGTACATAAAAACAACAGAGACGCAATCTTTTAACTCAATACATAAACTTAACATGTAGACTGAACAGAGATACATAAAAGCTTTGACACGCGGTTAGTAACACGATCGCACATTGATTTCTATATTGGCTTTCCTGTGGTAAGTTTTTCTTATCGTATTAGACGATATATATAAAAATAGTCTTTGTCTGAAAGTGTACATACATCGTAAGTAGAGTTTGGATATTAGTAATTTAGAGCCCTCTATTACACGTGTAATTAAAAGGTTCGCGTAGGAACACGTGTATTTATATTTACCCGTGTATTTAATATTACACGTGTAATTAAAGGAAATATGTATGCGGCGAACCAGTTTAGTTCATATTTTTTTCTTCAATAGTATGGTCCGAAGGAGAACTTTCTATTAGGATCATCTTTAGTTTGTCTCTTATGGGAGCTCTTACATGAAAATTTTCATGCTCAAGGTTTTTGTATCGCGGGTCAAGTACAGATGCTACTTGCCTTACATATTCCGTTTCGGTTTTTTTTCTAAAAAGGATACTTTAATTTTTTATCTTTATCTCTATAAAATACACATTTACAGTGAATTATTTTCATTTCATTACAGAAATAAATCAGATCGACATCAGTTGGTGAAGATTTAAACGGTTTTAGGGTGTATTTTCGCACGTCGTTAAGTGGTTAACGAAGTTGAGTACATGAATTGTAGGAATTGATACGTACTACATATGAAATGAAGTCGTCGTCCTCAACCCGTCCTTTTATTATTCAATACCCGTACCCCTTTTATGTGTGTCAATACATTGTGTATGTTTATATGCATGAAATAATATCAATATAGTGCCATCTTTATGACTGCCCATGTTACGTGCTCAAGGCGAACTATTAAATACAGTTTTTACCGTGAGGCTATCTCCTCTTCATGACATAGCAAGGACATTTCACTTAGCTGACTCAATGGAGATTGCTTGCGGGCTTCATTGCTGTTTATCAAGGAGCCGTATCCCTTATAGTTGCTGGAAATAAATAAAATATTGTAATTTTTTTATGCAAATCAAGAATGATGGGCTGCCTGAGGAGTCTCTATAAAAATAATTGAGTTGCAGAGCAGGAAATACGGAAATAAAGAGAAAGTTCAAATTGGATAATATTAAATTAAATTCAAAAAAAATTGCATCTAACATATTCTTTTGTGTTCGCGCAATTACGTCAAGGTCATCCGCGTATGCAAGCAATTGCGCATTGAAATAGATCGCACCTCTTTTGTTGGCCTTATCGCGGTGTTAAGAAGACTTATACCTCTGTAGTTGGCGCAATAATAGGGGTCTCCTTTCTCATGGACTGAATTCGTCGGGTTGCTTTCATCGTACCATATTTTACAGATGATCTGGTGCATGCGTCCTACAAACTCATCTCCAGCTGCTTTAAATATCTCAGCAGACAGTCTGCGCCCTGTTTTGAGCTTCGAAATTAAAAGCTTAATTGGACGGAATTGTAGCATGGCTTTGTAGGCTTTGTAGGCAGTTTGCTTTGCCCCATGGGTTTGTTTGCATTGTTCATCAAACCAGGGGTTTGTCAAACCCTCGTTGCCCTGCTCGACTCCCTAGCATCGTTGATATCCTCATTCGTACCTACAACAAGCTACATCTAGGAGACTGGGGGAGTGTCTGGCGTCGATCGCAACGTGATCAATCTAGTTGATGGTCGACTAGTCTGGTGACCGCCAGGTTCCTTTATGGATGTTGAGATGTGGGAATAGTGTGCTTGCTACAGTGCTTGAGTCGATCATCGTTGTACGCTTGCCTCGAAAAAGCTTCTCGGCTCTAGCTGTTCGGAATCGGAATTAAGCTGTAGGTCCCGTTCAATTGTGTAAAAAACAAATTGCACACAATATACTCGTAAATAAATAAGAGAAGCTTGACTCTGGCTCTTTATGAGCAGTAACGCCATCTAAGGATTGAACAATTAGGATCGCTTAAAAATGTATATTCTGACTTGAAGCAAACAAGATAACGTGTTTTCGACTTTTTTCTTGTCAAAATAATCTAGTTAAAGATTATTTGCAAATTTGTGTTTAAAAGATCGAGTAAAACAAGCATATCACCACGGTCGATATTGATATGTCTTTTTTGGACTACTTAAATTTAGCTGGGTACAAAACGAAGCCCTTTTTGAATTGAACGCATAGAGTATGATAGACAAAGCTATCACATTACTAAAATGCCACGATCTCGAACAGAACTCCATCGGCAAGCTTCCTTGTTCTTAATGATACGAGAAATATTTGACAAAGTAAAAAAATGGACCGAATTAATTTGTACTTCCAACAATAAAAGCTGCCAATTAATATTTTTTGCGACCGTGCAATAATACAAGCTTTTGACAAGAGCGTCCATGCCATATGATGAGGCTGGGTATGTGATGATACAGAGGTATAATATTTTCGATTACTTTTCAACGCGTATTCGTCCGTATATTGACGATTATTTATTTTCAAAGAGTCAGAATTTCATAGATAGTGTGAATAAAGATCTTTTGCATAGTCCCACAAAACGAAATCCAACGGTGATCAATCACACTAAATTTTCGACCAGTTGACTTCTTCAATAAAATAAAAACGAGGTCTGGACCACAAATTGAATGACCCTGGTCTTTCTAGTGGTCGCTTGATTCATTCTCAACTTTGATATTAATATTTTTAAAGACAAAGTCGTTGATAAAGAACAAAATTGATAAAGAAAAAAACAGAAAAAAATTTAAAATCGAATGCACTCACTACGACACGCATTTAAAAATTCCTTGGTCCAATTCATTAGCCAATCATCGCTGAATTTATTCTTCATGAGATGCGAGATAGATGGTTTTAAAGTGGAAAGTCGCGACTTTTTGACAGGACATACACACTTACGTAGGTCTCCTAGTTTACTTATTACTCATACAAATCTGGTGAAGAAAGTGCTCGTACTTACTCATTTCAATTAGATCCAGAAATATTAACAAAAAAAAAATCAAAATACTCGTAATAAATATTATTACCTAAATGAAGTGTTACCGGATACAACAAAAGAAAAATCGTATGTGTATCCATTAGATACAATAAAAAGTGAAGAGCTTGCTAGTTGAGAGGCAGTCAGTAAGTGGCAACATCACAGCATGGAGCAATTACTACTGTTTAACACTTATTCAAGTTAACTCATAAACACCGGATAACTGATCGTTTTTGGTTATTATATAAATATTATATAATATTATATTATTATAGGGCCATATGATTCAATTTTTTTATTGCTATTCAAAACGATTTTGTTTATGGCAGTTAACATTCTTTTTTTATTCAGCTGAAGATTCATGGGCATATTCACAATCTCATACTTATCATCGGTTTTTTACTCCTAGGTGTCAGTAGTTTTGTTTTGTTACTGAATCCGTATAAAGACGTTCGAGCAACTTTCGTTCTCCACTGTTTTCTGCTCAAATTTCAACAGCCTTGGAACAAATTTTGCTGTCACATGTTTTATTAATCCCCGACGCAAAAAGAGGGGTGTTATAAGTTTGACGTGTCTGTTTGTCTGTGTGTCTGTCTGTGGCATCGTAGCTCCTGAACGAATGGACCGATTTTGATGATTTTTTTTTTTGTTTAAAAGCTACCGTGATCCAGATGGTTCTTAGCTACAATTTATAAAGATTTGTTCATGCGTTTCAAGGTTATTACCACTTTTTGTTAGCTGCGTTAGGGATCTTAGACACAATGGGTATTTACATTGGTTTCAAACATATCTGCGACCGAACATTTGAAACACCCATGTACCATGTGCTGGTACTACTGATGATGTAAGTCGAAGGTAGGAGACGACTGGCTAATTGGTAAACCTATTAAATATGGGCTCTTTACATTCGTCTTAACTAGTTCTGTTAATTTCTATTATTTGTCGATGACCGTCGAGTATGGGTCTATATATGTACATTGTTAGTTAAGAATTACGTTATTGTAACATTACACAAACCAAAAAAATTTAATTAATTTTTATAAGTTTAAATATATTAATGGTGTATTTGATCACAATGATGCCTAGTCAGTTACATGTTTTAATGTATTTTTTAAGTGAAGTTTTTGTTATGATTTGTTCTTAGTTTTTCTCTAAATGAATTGTTATATTTTATATTATAGTAATGAATTGTACTCGTATATTTATTTTTGCTGTATAAAGTTTACTTCGCTATTTTATTTCCCTGGAATTAAATCTACCGCACATTTTTCAAATCTACCATCCTTTTTTTCTGGATCTACTACACTTCGAAAATTTTAAGTCCCAACACTGGTCGTGAACGAATTAGGTATGAAGGATCGGATCTCTAGCTCTCGGAACTAGTTCCGACTGGGAAAGGAAACGTTCCATGTTCGTTCCGGGGTTGGAACTATTTTGCGCAACTCTAGATCTTAGACACAATGGGTATTTATACAATATTACTTTCAAATATATCTGCGACCTAACATTTGAAACACCCATGTATGCTGGTACTACTAAGTTGGTACTCTGGTGATGGAACTCGAATGTAGGAGACAATTGCCTATTAGTAACCCTATTAAGTGTGGGCTCATTACATTCATCTTAACTAGTTCTGTTTATAGTTAAGGTGCTGTACTTGCTTTAATAATAATGAATTTAAATTTTTTTTTTTCTCTCCGCCTTTTGACTTCATTAAAAAAACCTATTCATATTTTTAAGATGACGTCGCCGCGTCGAGGGACCGCTAAGTGAAGAAGGGTAATTAGTTATATCTACATATGTAGGTGGAATGAAAAAACAAAAAAAAATTATAGCTTCAAATTGTACTTATGAACTTATAATAGTTTTGTACATCAATCTATCTGACTAGGTCTACTAAGTTCCTACAGTGTTTCGATATTGTACCACTTCTGTAGGAGGCGTTCGCGATTTTTTGGGATTAAATTATTAACACTGAACACTAATAAAATATTGGATATAGTTGTTTCGGTACTTACTTACGTTGTTTACAAAGGGTAGGTCTTTATATAATCCATACTTTATCATTCTCAATATTCTTTTTATTTGTATCCTGGTTTAATTTTATTTATTTAGCGGATTCCCCGACGCGACGACATCATCTTAAAAAAAAATATTAATAGGTTCTTTTAATGAAGTCAAAAGGCCGAGAGAAAAAAAAATATTTTTTTTACTTTTTGGAGTTTTTTTTTTAGTGGGGGTTAATTAAAATTTTTAATTTTATTTTTTTAGGAGTATGCCGAACATATTCCTGCGAATATAGTTTGAGTTAGTTGTTAGCCGCATCGGTGTTACTTTTCCAGAAATTCAGCGGATGTAAGTACTCTATATACCTATTTTGAATTCGTTTACTTTGATATGTTCTCTAATTGTAATACCAAAGTTGCCTACGTTATGTTATAGGGAACAAAGTTATAGTTTAGTCCACACAACTAGAGCAAGCATATTTGCATAAATATATATCTATATGTGGATGTGTCCCTCTACATAAATTAATTACGCACCTGGCAAAGCTCTGATGTCTTCTCGAAAAACTATCTATATGATATATGAATATCATGCCACACAAACAAAAAAATAAACCAATCAGATTTTACACCATTGTAAAGTTAACTTCTTACCCTTACTTCGAAGCACAGCGTCCCTATAAAGACTCTATAATACCTGGCTTTTCAAAAATTAATTCCGTGAATGATAAAGAGACAAAAAAGTATTTGTGTCATGGAGTGAACAAAAAACATCAAGCCGTTATCCTTGGCAGGTTAATAGCGGACTTTACAGCTTTAGGCACTTTAGTAATATTTAGTGAGCGTGAAATTGGTTTAGTGCAGCTTTTATCAACTTTTCATTAATTTGAATGAATTTTGTTTTCAATCTGACAGATGCCCTCGTACATTGAACGATTCATACTCATACTCATACGGAACTAATATTTGATTGAGTTTTTAATCATTAGTGGCGCTAAATGAGCATTGTAAGAACCCGTTCTGGAAGTGTCATTTGGCAATGTATTTTGGTTCGCTATATAGCCTAGGAGGAGGAAACACTCAAAAAGGGAACTCTGCACTTACCAAAGTATATTTCCTCCTTACAAGAAGTAAACGTTATCTATTAAGCGTGAGTTTATTATCCGAAGGCGGCCAAAAAATGTTAGCTTCGGGTGTATGTAGTTCGTCCTATTCCATACATCGTTTAGAGGACTTTGTTATTCAAGTAAAGTTGATTTCAACCAGACATACATATGTAGATAGTACAATCCTCGACAAACGATATACACGACCTACCCTTTATCTTGATTTCACAAAAAAAAATTTAAGTAAACAGATCAATAATTTTTTTGATGTCCAAACCTTCGGAGCAGGCAAACCGCATTGGACATCTCTGATTCACTGACAGGTAGAATAGTGCATACACCGATTGATAAAGAGAAGCTTCAGCTCTGCTCCTCTAGAGATTGTACATTCAATTTAAATAATAATTACTTAGAGGAAACATTATCGAGACAAAAAAGATACTCATAGGACCACAAAGATGCTGGTATAAGCGGTCTATCTACTGATCTCCTCAACGCAGCTGGAAATGACCTAGTTGGGAGTGCCTAACAACACATGTTCAGTGTCACATGCAAGGGATGCGATCTTTACTGCTTATGCATAACAATTCCACAGAAATACAAGTTGTTTGTTCCTTTCATTAATTCTGTCGATTTGGCACTCGTCAATAAATGTTGGTATGCCCGGTTCAGTAGTATTACACTTTTAATTTATGACTGCATATTTTTTTTTTAATACACCTCTTTTCGTTGGTCTATATATTATATTTTCAATCTAAGTGTTACAACTGGAAGCTTTCCCGAGAAAAAATGTGCTTACGTGGTACTACTTTTCAAAAAGGGTAACATACAGGATAAAAATATTATAATTACAGACCGACTTCCCTACTACCTTCAAATTCGAACATTTTTGAAAAAGGCTGTAAAAAAGAAAATACATATGTGGTTTCCTGAATAGTTTAAATCTTATTTTTTCCTGTACAGTTTGAATTTAGAGAGGACCTTCCACTGAGGATGCTCTTCTGGCGTTTTGTTATTTTATAAATAAAGGACTGGATGACAAAAAATGCTGCGCTGGTCTCTTCGTTCGATGCGGTAAACCACAACATTCTTTGAACAAGCTTTATGGCGCCGGTTTTCGAGGATTTATGTACAACTGGTTTGATTCTTACCTCAAAGACAGAGTACAAAAAGTAAGAGATTGTCTTAGTTTTTTGATGAAAATGCAACTTTATTGTGAAAAAACGATGTGAAATAACAAACAAATAGATCATTCAAGGTATTGCCCATCGCTAGCGATAACTTTTTCCCATCTTTCTGGCAGAGCTCGCATACCGCCACGATGGAAATGTTCGTCTTTTGAAACTATCCACGAATCAAGCCATTTTGAGATGTCTTCATATTAATGGAACTGCTGATCAGCCAGACCATTTGCCATCGAACGGAAAAAGCGATAATCGAACGGCGCAATATTTGGGAAATATGGCGGGTGGGATAAGACTTCTTATTTGAGCGTTTCTAAATAAGTTTCAACGGGTTTGGCAACGTGAAGCCGAGCGTTCACTAATGTGTCAAAGAGGTTTGTTTACCATATTATGTCTAAGCTTGGTTCATGACGTTTTGGATACGTCACAATCGACCAGCACTTTCTATTGGAGCCATCTCTTGATAAACAGCGAGAACTTAGTTGCACACCTTTACACATTAATAGTAGCTTTCGAGTAGTAATAAAAAATATGGTAGACTCTGTCAAAGGCCTTAAATAGTATGTTAATAAGACACTGAACTGCATTCCGCTTTCTATAAGCTATAAATAAAAATGGAAAAGAAGCACAAATAAATCGTAATTTAACAGCCACTGACAAGCTCATTTTGTTTTATCGAATCGATTCTTTGAAGGAAAAATAAGCCTCTAAGTAAATAACTTTTCAACCAGCTTTGTTCTGGAATACCATGGTACCTGCAGAGTTTGGCTGTTCCCTGTAATTTTTTACTTAGAGCTTAAGGTAATTTTTGTAAAATCAACGTATGAAAGATGTTTTCCAATCGTCTATAAAAATAACATTTGATAATGATTTAATAAAAATATTATAAATACTTTGCAAAGTGACAAGGCACATTTACACAATAGTGTGAGGGAATTGAATTCATTCCAGCAAGAGTGTCTTTATTAGATCCAATAATAATAAAATCGGTGATGTGTGCTATTGTGAATACAACATTTTACATATACATATATATCGGTGAAATATTTAGATTGAAATTATTTTGCGAATAGATTGTATCATAATTTTATATCACTTGATTTTTTGTCACAATGTTCCAGCATTTACTGTTCTTCTTAATATTCCTTCCTGCAGCACTTGCCATATGTACTTATGATATAAAAATCCATATCCGAAATTAAAGGACGCGAGAACGATTACCATTAGGATAACCCGTTTTTCTCAAACGCAGTTCTCCACAGTTTTTAATCTTTTAATAAACCATGGAACTTGAAAGATACTCTCTTGTTAAATGAAGAAGAAGCATTAAGCCGGCCTCTTCGGCTCTTCGAATTCAAAATTCAAGCAATTTTTAGTAAAGCTTTTTCATCTAAATATATACATAAAATTCTAAAATAACATACGAGTTTTTTTTTTAAAAAATAAGGTGACTTTTTAAAATTCGCGATTCAATTTTCCGATTTTTTCTGTGTTGGTAAACACATGTTCCCTAACATATGTTGACATTGGCAGTCATTTTGAAAAACGGATCAATGTATTAAATTTTTTTGAAGAATAAAATTAAGTACTGCAACATAGTTGAAATATTGACTGTAGCATTTGGGGAATCTACTCTGAACAAAAAAAAAAAGTTTTTAAGTGGTACAAGCTCTTAATCGAAGGCCGAAACGACGTCAGTGACAATGCCCTTCGAAGAAAGCGTTCGAATTTGTCGGAAAAAAATATGACTGTTGGATCGCAATAATGCACCTGCTCACTCATCGTTGGTTGCGCGAAGATCGCATCGCTAGAAGTCTATACCAAGAAACTCATATCAGAAATGCTTCGAGGATTAGAAAAAGCCCAGGTGCAAATATATTATATCTAATAGATATTAATGAATAAAAAATAATTATTTTGGGAGAAAAATAAAAAGTAAATAAAAAAATTTTACTTTTTTACGTCGTCTCCCAGTAGTAATCGCGATACACGATATCGAAAAAGGATTTATCGAGCAGGAAACTAACGAGATTTTTCGCATTTATTTTCATGTTTAACATGTGCTAACTAAATAATGTTGTTCGAAAGAGTGAAATGTGTCAAGCCATTAATAAAAGTAGACACATTTCCAAAGTCAGTGGTAGAATTTAAACATTTAAGGAAAAAATATCGTTTACATAATATGGAATATATTCAAACTATAATTGAATCCAAGTAAAAATAATAATATTTAACGAACCGCTTTTAGTAAGCTGATACTTCCTACAACACCGACCAACGTGCTCTTTTTGTTAATTTCGGGATTAGCACCATTCCTCCGGTTTCAATTACATGCAGCAGCGACAGTAATGCTTCACATTTCGTGTTTTCAATCAATTTACGCTTGCCTTCCAATCGACGTGTGAAAGACGAATATCGTTTAGTATGTTTGTTTTTAGGTGCGATTCGAATTAGCCATGTTACTGGATAAAGGTGCAAAGTATTTTGTGCTATGGGAATCGATGTGCAATAAAATTGGATTTCACCTAGCATACGTTCTAGATTTGATTGACATTTTCACAGAATTATTACTTTGATTGCTCTAGTCAGGCCGAACAGAAAAACCCTCATGATTCGAGTTTTCTAGAAAAACTTAAGCTCCATCCGTTTCGACACAGATGATTTTGGCATATGCCTAGCGACTTTTATAGCCGTATGAACATAGACATGTTTCACATATATCCACATGGAAGGAAAAAACTGATATATTTCAGTGGCATATGGAATACAAATAAGGTCATTAAGGGTGTTGCGCAGAAACGAGCAGAGGCCGAATAATAAAACGTGAGCAGAAATATTTACACAAATTTATAGAACCAGTAACTTTCTTAGGCTGGAGAGAAACGAGTCTGCATCACACATAAAAGTTAAATATATACAGAGGTAAACCATTTGAAGGATTTATTGAGATTTGATATTTCATATTTCTATCGACTTTCTGCTATGTGAGCTTTAATAGAATTAAGGAAAAGGGTGGTATCAAAATGTAATGAGCTTATTCATTTAGATTATTATGAAAGATAATATAGGAACATGAACAAGCAATGTACTGTTTTTTTGAAGAACACGTTGTTGTGGAAATTAAACGTTCGATTTTCATCACATCGCTAAACGTAGTTAATCGACGTAGTTACGTGTGTTTAAGAGATTTGTTCAAAAAATGAGGAGACTTTTTGAATTTCGTGACTTTGTTATGTTGGTACACATGTCCCCTAAATGTGTTGACATTGTCATATGCTAAGTTTTTTTCATAACAAATTTTTCTTATTTTAAGTTAGTTATCTATAATAATGTTAGTTAAGTTTAAATGTTTATAGTTGTCGAAAGACATAGATTTAACTAATACTGTTTGTTTTAGCGTCCGCTTAGGGCCAGTAAGATATTTCAATTTGTAAGAATAATTGAGCTAGTTTTAAACATTTTTGTCTATGATAAGGTAGATCTAAGAAACTATGAATAAAAAATGGATTAAAAACTGAACTGAACTGACATTGTCAGACATTTTGGATATCCAAATATAAAGGTTAGACGTGTTTTGAGGTACTTGGCGATTTTATGCTATTAAAAAATTAATTATGGTACATGTGGATTGTGGCATTTGGCGAATCTATTCTGTGCAAAACAAATATGTATATAAGTGCTACAAACTTTTCACTGAAGGCCGAGAAGATATTAATGATAATGCCCCTGGACGCCCCAGCATGTCAATTGAAAACGTTGAAGCAGTGAAGAAAATTGTTATTCAGAATCGTCGAAACACTCTCATTAGCTCATGCCATGAAATTGTTTCAAATGTTTTGGGCATGGCTTTTACATCAAGATAATGCAATTGCTTACTCACTGGTGCTTGTGCTTAATTTTTTGGCCAAAAACAATACCCTAATCATCCCTAAATCAACGTATTTACCGGACTTTTCTTCCAAAAACTAAAATGACTCTCGAAAGGACGGTAATTTGCCACGATTGAGGAGATAAAGACCGCATTGCTGGAAGAGCTCAAGCAAAAAGCGCATATTAGAAGTGCTTCGCTTCTGGAAAAAGCGCTGGCATTATATGTGGAAGGGTTACTTTTAAGGGGATAAAATAAATATTGATGAATAAATAAATATTTTCGAAACAAATAAAGGTAAACTTTATTTTTTGAGCAAATCGAGGGTCTACTTATGCAACATTCGTTTTTAACAGCGAGTAAGTATGCGGCACACATTTACACTTTCAAATTGAATCTAGCAACTCTGGAGCATTGTTGAACACAATTGGAAAAGAATTTGAGTATTTCAGATATTGTCCTCCATAAAAATAATTTCTCAAATCTTTTACGTCTGTTGGATTAGTATTTATATCTGTGCCTTCAAGATAAAACATCTTATGTCAATTTTGTACATGTAGTAATGCTTTTTTTGACCTAAGTCGTTTTACAAATTTAATATGAGTACATTTTTAATCTTAAGTCACTTAAGATATTTTTCCACTTTAACATCTAATTGTTTCAATAATTAAGTCGAATTAATTTTTTTACCAGAACATGGTAGAAAGAATTCGCGAATACAAACTAAACTTGAATAGACTTTAACACCGTTTTATTTATAATAAGAAACACACATAATGCCATTAAGTCGTTTGCAATTCATTATTATAAAAAATAAAACTCAGTCCCTATTGCTTGTGTTGAAAAGAGAAGTAAAAGTAGATACACAAATTCATTCAAAATACCTTAGAAAATTAGAGTATAGTACTTATGTACATATGTATAACTAAAAATTATAGACGTAGTTTTCTTTTAAAATTGAAAGCTTATAATATTTTATTTTCTCGGTTAGGTCAGGATGATAACTTTTTATGTTGTCTGCAGGAACATTTTTATAAGATCTGTGAAAAGAGGTATCGTTTAGCGGCATTAGATCTATCTAATCTAAAGGTTCCAAATAGCTCAATGGAACATTAGATGGTAGTTCGATTAAAACACCGCGACGCTTCAAATTTTTAGAGTTCTTCTTCGGAGAGGGAAGTTTAATACATAATAATTCTTGCCATATGAACTTATTTCTATTTTCATGAACTTTTCGCCAGAGAAATTTTTCTTTCGAAGATCCGGCAAAGCCCAGAAATGTTAGCCATTTCATTTACAATGAAGGGCTTTTTAGCTCCCTGTTCTTTTCTTCTTCTCTCTATAGCTGTAGGGTCTGTATCACTCCCACATAAGTATGACCTTGTACCGAAAATTCAATACTTTGAATGCTTGATTCTGTCTGCATGAGCACTAGGAACGTCGTCGAAACAAAAGAACTTGTTTTGACCTCCACAGCAATCGCTATAAAACACAACCCCATAACAGGTTCCGGTAAGCCTTTAAGATGCTCAAAAAGACATGAGGCAATTTCGTTGCCACCACGACGTCCATCATGCCACATTTAACAGAGAGGCTGGTTCGTAGCGCTTGTGGTGGGAAGGCACTTTTGCATGTCGAAAATAAACGCGTTGATCATTTTCGAATTTTCTGTTTTTTTTTTTTTAATGTCGTAAGCCACGTCAAAAACCTCCCAACAGGAAGCCGGTTCCCTGGTGGAATGCTGAGCTCCAACGGCTTCGTAGGGAAGCCAGAAGTCTTCTGAACAGATCGCTTAAATCGAACTCGGAAGATGACTGGAATAAATATCGATCGAAGCAGAAGGAATATAAGAAGCTTATTCGAAAATCGAAGAATAATTCCTATAAGTCCTTCTGCGAAGAGATCAAATCCCTGAGCGCGACCAGCAAGTTGGTTAAAGTCCTCAAACGAGGAAAATCGACAAAGCTGGATGTACTCAGAAAGTCTGATGGTACCTTTACCGAGTCTAAAGCAGAAACTCTTAGTTTACTGTTTCAGACCCATTTTCCGGGAAATCAGACTGTCATCGGCTCGTTGCACACTCCCTCATTGGATACTGCGGCTGTAGCGATGAAAACAACTCGGCGTAGCTGGTATGTTGCGTCACGCGTGGCAACTACTGAGGCCATTGAATTTGCTGTGGCATCCTTCGATGGCTTTAAGTCGCCGGGCACTGATGGGATATACCCCGTTATGCTGCAAAAAGGTATAAGACAGCTGCTTCCTACACTGAAAAGAATTTTCACTGCTAGCCTGGCACTTGCCTACATACCTATCCCTTGGCGCGCGGTGAAAGTGGTCTTTATTCCCAAAATAGGGAAAGAGGATTACTCACTAGCCAAGAGTTTCAGACCAATAAGTCTAACATCATTCCTGCTGAAAAGCATGGAAAGACTAGTAGAGTTGCACGTGCGCAAAGTTGCCCTTCGAATGCATCCTCTGTCGGACATGCAACATGCTTATCAGCGCGGAAAATCCTGCGAGACTGCGCTTCAAAACCTAGTTGGGAGAATTGAATGCGCTCTCGAAAGGAAAGAGTACGTACTAGGCATTTTCGTCGACATTGAGGGAGCTTTTGATAACGCTACCTTCGACAGCATGTGCAACGCTGCTAGACGGCATGGCGTAGATGAAGCACTGGTTTTGTGGATCAAAGCAATGCTTGTGCACAGGACATTGATCGCTGATACAGGCCTCGAACAATGTGTCAAATCTGGAGTAAACAGGGGCTGCCCGCAAGGTGGCGTCTTGTCTCCGCTGTTATGGTGCATGGTGGTCGACTCTCTGCTAGATGCTCTCAATGCCTCTGGAATCTATGCCCAGGCCTATGCGGATGATGTTGCTGTTCTCTCTGTCGGCTCATGTTTAGCGAATGTCTGTCTCAAAGCGCAGGCGGCGCTAAACGTGATCGATGACTGGTGCACGAGAAATGGGCTGTCGGTTAATCCTCTTAAGACCGATGTCGTTCTCTTCACGAGAAGGAGGAAAACAACTGGCATTGCTCAGCTGGTGCTAAAAGGCATTCCCATCCCTATATCCAAGGAAGCTAAGTATCTGGGAGTCATTCTAAATAACAAACTTCTCTGGTCAAAACATGTTGAGTCCAAAACCACCAAAGCGCTGTCAGCTTTCTGGCAATGCAAAGGTGCCTTTGGCAAAACATGGGGCTTATCGTCGAAAAAGGTCCTTTGGATCTGCACGGCAATGGTAAGACCGATAATCTCATATGCATCGGTTGTTTGGTGGAGCAGGCTGACACGAAAACACGTTGTGGCTTCACTCACCAAACTCCAAAGAGCGGTCTGCCTCAGTTGCACGGGGGCTTTCCCCAGCACACCGGGAGCTGCTTTGGATGCTATGATGAACCTTCCACCCCTTGACATATATATCAGAGGGTGTGCACTGAAAACTATTTCTCGCTTAAAGAGGAATGGTCTTTGGTACAACTCGCAGTGGAGTGAAAGTGTACTTGAGAGAGAAATATCCTACGATCACTGTCTCATGGATATGCCCTCTGACGCAATGACACCTGCCATCCTACTGCGCTGTAACTACACAGTCACATTTCCTTGGCGTCAGGACTGGCTTTGGCCAGACACTGAACCTGGAATAGAATGTCTTCGCATCTTCACAGATGGCTCCAGGACTGATCAGGGATCCGGCGCCGGAGTTTTCTTCGAGCGCGAAAACATTCGACTGCACTTCTCGTTAGGAAAATATGCGTCTGTCTTCCAGGCGGAGATTTACGCAATCCTAATGGCCATGCACTACACTAAGCGAAATTAATATAGGGGCATAATATATGACTAATAAAACAATACAGCTGAATGAAGTAATTTATTATATTTGTAATGTACCAGTCATGAATGTATTACAGCACTGTAAATAATGCTTTTGCAATGCAAGTATTTTTAAAAAAAAACTTGGTTTTAGAAAAATTGGTGCGAAATTAAAATAGAGGCAGTACTGTTAGTATTTACTATTTAATTATTACTATTTTATTTTCAGTTTTTTTTTAAGTTGAATTCTAATAGTTAGTACTTCCCCCTTTATTGGTAATAACCTCAAAAAATCGCTTTGGCATTGAATTTATAAGGTCGTGAAGATATTCGGCATCCAAATTCCTCCAAACGTCTTGAATAGCTTGTTTCAGTTCTTTAACGGTGTCGTACTGCCTGCCATTTTTGTATACTCTCCTTGCCATTAATCCCCATAGATTTTCGATTGGGTTTATGTCCGGGGACCTCGATGGCCATTCCAAAATGGGTGTATTTGTCTTATTGAAATAATTTTTCACCACTTTGGCAGAGTGGACTGCAGCATTATCGTGCTGAAAGATAAAATTTAGTCCTCCGACGTCATCTGCGAATTCATCTAAAACATATTCCAACATGTCTAAATATTTTTGGGAATTAATTTAAGGTGGAACGAGGAGGAGAGGCATTTTTCCTTGGTAGCCGAAAGCACCCTAGACCATCATATTACCTCCTCCAAAGTTCCGGCTCATTCTTACTTCCGGCTTATCCCGCAAATCATGCCAATAATAATGGAATCCATCCGGACCATCTAAATTAATTTTTTTTTCATCGCTAAATATGACTTTTCTCCAATCTGTGGTCCAGGACATGTGATTTTTAGCAAATGGAAGCCGACATTCTTTGTGTCCGGAAGTAAGCGCTGGTTTTTTTATTTTCTTTTTAAAGACCAATGTTTGAGTAGCATGTAAAATTTGTTGGACACGTCGTACTCCAATTTGAAGGTCTAATTTCGCTTTGATTTGGGAGGCAAATAGCTTGTTCTTGCGAGCTTCTGTGACTATTTGATTTTTTTTTACGGTTTGTCACCTTTTTTGGAGCTCCTTTTGCCTTCCTCACTCCATATTCCTCACCCAAATTGGCGAAATGATCGACAACATTTGCAGATCGTGATATTTTCGCAGCAATTTGTCGGTTAGAGTAGCCATTTTCCTTAAGAACATTTATTTTAATTTTCTCTTCCGCAGTAAGTTTTCTTCCACGTCCCATTGTTTATAAACTAAAAAAATCAACTTGTACTGTAATATACATAACACCACAGCTAAGGTCCACTCAAAATAAAATAGGAAACCTTACCAAGAAATCTACTTTTAAAAAAAAAAAACAGTTGCCTCTATATTAATTTCGCTGTAAAAGCTAAGAAATTTGTATCTTCACAAAATGTAACACGTGTCTGTCCAACGCAGCAACTGATATCAGAGTGACGGTGTTGCATACCGCATCAGGGAAGCATATACAAATGTACAAAAATACCGTTGCGTTGAGTACCGTTCAATTCAGAGAAAGATCGTGCTATTTGTCACAGCTGTTGCGTTGCCTCTATCTTAATTTCGCTTAGTGTATGTTGTGAAACACAGATGGAGGGGAAAGAGCATATGTGTCTGCAGTGACAGCCAAGCTGCACTCAAAGCTGTATCCAGTCCTCTGTCCAACTCCAAACTAGTGCATGAACTCAAGACCTTCTTGAACAAAGTCGGAAGACTTAATTCACTTAGGCTTGTATGGGTTCCAGGTCACTCTGGAATCCCAGGAAACGAGATCTCCGATGAACTCGCTAGAAAAGGCTCAGAGGAGAGTTTCTCAGGGCCTGAACCCGCCTTAGGTCTACCAGCTTCAACGGTTAAATCTGACATCAATGACTGGGTATTTAACGTACACAGTCGCAGATGGAAGGAATATCCAGGATGCAGGATGACTAAGCGCGTACGCCCTGACGTCTGTAAAAAGTCCGCAACATTCTTCTTATCCTTAAGAAGAAATGAGTGCAGAAGGCTAACGGGCGTCATTACGGGCCATTACACTTTTGCCAGGCATCTTTACGTACTTGGCATCAGTGAGACGCCTACCTGTGCTGCTTGTTGCGAGGAGGACGACACAGCGGAACACTTTCTCTGCGACTGTCCCGCCTTCGCTCGTGCACGGTGGCGCACCCTTGGGGCCGACGTGGTGGGTGCCGAATCTCTTAGCTCAACATCACTGAAGCCCCTCCTCATTTTTCTCCGGATAACGGGGAAAATACAATAAAGACAAGGTGTCTGTCTGGTAGTACAATGGACCAGTACTTGTGTCTGAGTGCTCCAGCAGATAGTAGAAGCCTCCAACAAAAAAAAAAAAAAACAAAAAAGCCACGTCAACATCTTCTTGCTGCTCTTGCAATTCTCTTTCTTCTGGTGAAATTTTTTTTTGAAGTTCAGGCGAAAGTTTACAATTTCTTTTATGTTCTTCTTTGCCAAATATTTGCCTTATTAATGTGTCCTTGACCAGTTTTCCTTTCAGCTTTCTTGCCTTTTTCACCCATTATATTAGCTCCTAAAAGTTTCTGCACCGAAACCACTAAGATAAAAGTCAGGACCAGTTAAGGTATCATCCGAATCAAAATCATTTCGTCACTCATGATAGTATCAGCATTTAATAAATTTTCCAACTGCCTTTTAAATTAATTGCTTGTGTCTAGTAGATCAGCTTCCTGGATTCCAACTAATATTTTCACATTAGTTAACTTCTTTGGTTCATCTAGAAGCAAATAAATTTGATTGTTTTAATTTATCACATTATGCTATTAATTAATTCAATAATGCAGTAACCTATAACTCGACTCAACAAATTCATGTTCCCCAAATCTTCGAAAAATTCGATCTCATCACAGCCTTCAATACTTATTTCCATGACCGTTTTGTGTATTTTTTTTATTTTGTGATGTTAAAACTAGCATCAACATTTGATATGCCTTACTAAACAATTTTTCAATAATATAATCACTTCACTTTGCTTTCTTTCAATTTAAAGTTTATGTTTCAATATAACCCACACTTGTACACGGTAAAATATTTTATGTATGCCTAAGTCCGAAGCAACTACGATTCTGTAAAACCGCTTAGGTAACACAAGTTTTGTTTATGACTTTGAAAATTATTTCGATATTTGAAAAATAAATTTGGTAAATCAACTTAAGTCGACCAACAAACTCATTACTTTTTTCGCAGTAAGGAATTTTAAGTGCGCCAAAGTTTTTTTGCCGTAAAGTTATGCCATCAAAACATAGCTTGTAAAAAAAACCAAGTCTCGCAACTCAATTCTTCTACTGTAAAAAGTTGTGATATCTATGTAATACCAAGTCCGTTAATTTATTCAGTCCCTACTTAAGGGACCTTCTGTCTTAAGTTATTACGTAATTAGCTAACCTAACAACATCTTATAGTATAGTGACCATATCAATATTAAAAATCTTTTATGTTTTAAATAAATAGATTATATTTAATACTTTTCTCTTTTTATGCATTAACGAGCTCTTTTTGTTAGGTATTGCTGGGCAATCTATGCTATCTACAGCTGTAAATTTTATTTCGGGATGTGGGAGAGATCTAAGCATTGCAGTATTTAATTGTTGACACATGTTTTTTGTAAGTAATAAGCAAACGGTATCATCAGGAAGTTTCGAGAGGTGTTCAATTATTTCAATTAATCTGTTTTCATTTGAATCGGATTTAAGAGTTATTAATCTACTCGAGAGTAAGTCGCGGTCTTTTTGTGTAGTCACACCTAATCTTATTCTATTTAACATTTCAACAAAGTCAGAATCATTGAGTTGTCGCATGTTAATAGTAAGTTCATCGTATATGAACATTTCAATCCACAGATTCGGCATACTGAGGGAACCTAACAACTTGTTAGTTTCAGCAGTTTAGAGTTTTTCAAAAGGGTGACTTTTCTTTTACCGGCGGAAGCTGTAAGAGATCCCCGAAAACTGCAAGATGTTTTCTTCCAAACCACCCATTCTGATCGTCGCTTGTGTCAAATATCTCAGACAAGCGTAAATGAATATATGTTAAAGTAACATTGGATATCATCGACACTTCGTTTATGATAAACAACAGTACTTCTTTCAAATCTGATCTCAGAACTTGGAGCACTTCATCAGAAAGTGGCTTGTACTTCGGTGTTTGCTTGTGTTC
Source organism: Merodon equestris (assembly GCA_958301585.1). NCBI lineage: Eukaryota > Metazoa > Arthropoda > Insecta > Diptera > Syrphidae > Merodon > Merodon equestris. The sequence continues at coordinate 152,002,819 of OY284413.1, read as the reverse complement.
CACAGGCAACGGCAATAGTCTGTGTATAGTTAATCCATTCGCATTGAATGCAGCTATTCCTGTTGGAGCACTAACTGCCACTTTTTTTGTTTAAATACGTCTTAACCCAAACTTTCAGGGTTTTTATTAAAAAGCTCTTTCCAGTGCCACCAGTTCCACTCAGAAAACAGCGTAAAACGTCAGCGTTATTATCAGTTGTGTCCATTTTATATCGAAGACTCTTTTTTGATCGTCATTAAGTTTTGCGATATACGTACTTACTTTACATACTTCGAAGATCAGTCTGCTCTTCTTCTACCAGATTGATTCTCTGAAAGTCAACCATTGCGTTTGCTGCTTCCACAGCTTCAAAGTCTAAAGGGTTTTCAGGACCATCGTCATCATCAACAATTTCCCTTCCTTCGTTTATCTCAGCAACTTTAGATTCTATCATTTCAAATGCTTTTTGTATCTTATATTTTGACTCTATCATTGAATTACTATAATCGACTCCTTCTTTTAAATATTCTTTCGCCAAATTAAAGGCTTCCGTGTAAGTAACACACCCCATTCTGAGTTCATCTAAGGAACGCCATGGCTTGAATAAAAGAAGTAAGGTGAAGAAGTATTTCTCTGGTACCTGTTCTCCGTCGTAGAAATAGTGATTGGGTTAGCTCTTCTTTTTAGGAACTTTTTACCGTCATTTATCTCGTAGCACTCGACTTTAGAGGAGACTTTAACAATATCGTAATTTTGAACGAAACTGGACAAGTTAGTAGTCTCCAACTCTTTAGGCCGTTTAGGATAGTGGTCATCAATCCAAGACTCGTAATTAATATCGGTGGACTCCGGTTCCAGCATCATCATATCAGATTTAGATTTAACGCACCGGTTACGAAAGATGTTGACGTCCAGCCATCGGATTGTTGTGGTAGGATCTGTACCGTACAAAGGAATACCAAGTAGAGTGTCACTGGCTTCCAAAGAGCCGCACTTTCTATTAGATAAAACTCAAAGGCCAATGTTAAACAGGCGGCTTCTTAAGGGTTTTGCTGGGTTTATGTCTTGAAACATATCAGCAACATGAGTTTTCTCGCTTTTGGTGGTATATTTAGTGACGTAATAATTTAAAATAGCTGTTTTTTTGCCTACATATTTAATGTCTGTATTGCCATTCCATGCTAGCAAAATCGCGGGATTATAATCATAAACTTTAACCCTTCCTTTTTGCGTACAATATAGTAAAGCCTACTGTCAGGCGAAAATGTTTTTCTTGCAGCTATTGATTCTATTATATCTCTAATAGTAAGTACTTCTGTGACCGGGCGGGGGAATCCGAAACGACAAACTTTTACGAAATCTCTTCTTGTTTTCTTTCAGCGCATGCAATACTTATTATGTTTATGGGTCTGATATGACGTAACTCGTTGATAGAGTGTTGGTGAAACATTCTTGTCAGGTATAGTACAAGTTACGTACTTTGAAATGAATGATGCAACCTCATCAAGCGAGGACTTGTAAAGTGTGGGGGCGTCGTTTACCCATAACATTAAATGAAAGTCTTGCGCTCCCCGCGATTGATATTGTCGTCTCCAAAAGTAATGTATTACTTTTCCAAGCGGCTCATCGGATGACATAATGAAGCCTAACATAGCTTTAAACTTGTTATCAATAAATCGAGAAATGGAGACAGGTTCTTCTTCTTCTTCTTCTTCTTTTCCTTTTTCCGGCGTTGTTATGGTCAGAAGTGTAGGGCCATAATCTTCCCACTTAACTGCATTCCTACTGGTCCGCTTGTGGGGTCCGTCGGTTTGACCTCAGAAAGTAGCGACAGGCTTCCCGGTTTGGGATTACTTCATCGCTGAGGCCAATGCTGGTGTTTTTGCATTTGTTTGCACCAATTGTTTTTCGGCCTGTCTTTTTTTTTTTTGTGACACGGGCATGCTCCAGATTTTTTTTGTTTGATCTTACTCTTACAACACCGGTGATCTCCAGTCGTGTCAACCCACTGATTTGCTTGTACACTTGTGGGGCAGTTTAATGGTGGTATATGTGTCCCTAGGCTCACCTTGATGTTTTCTAAATTGCCTAGATGTGATTTTTGTTTACCTTTGTTTTAGTCGCCTTTTACGACAAGCGAGAGGTATCGCTGCAGGGATATTCTTAACCCGTCCCTACACGGAACAATGGAGACAGGATCTAGTGCAACTAATTCACTTGTTGTTCTTGTTTTTATTTGCCAATTGAGGACCATTAACTTCCTTAAGGTACTCGCCTAAATCATCCCACATCCATTCTGAAGGACTCATGGTGAGAAACCAGGTTGCTGGCCCGTAGTGTTGTGTCATACAGTTGACATCATATCTCGTTTTTTTCCAAAACTGTTCCGTATTTCTTAATCTACCAAATATCGCTGTTAAGTCACCTTCTATCTCATCTTTATTAAGCATCTTAAAATACTGTTCAGCTGTAATTTTCTTCTTTTTGATTAACGCAATTCATTTTATAGAATATGCCTGAATTTATTTCAGACGCATTCATTAAGTAGAAAAAATAAATATTGTTGATTTAGGCGGAATTGAGAGTGTTTTGACATCAGTCTTGCTTTAATATGTTCACTATACATGTTAACTTTTGCTGCCGAACATAAAACTGCCCATATTTATATATTCAACATAAAGATCAGGAAAGCACTTAACATCTAAATCTTTATCTCTAGAATCAATTGGAGCAGCGTTGACTTTGAGCATTTGGTAGAGTTCTGAAATAAGAGCGTTTCTCCTCCTTTCATGCAAGGGGTAAGTAGTGTATTGTTCATAGTCAGCCTCTTTTTCTGATGTAACTTGTGTTAGTAGCCCATCGTTTCCTTCTACAACGTTATCTACTTGAGATTCTAATTGGTCTACTATATGATGGACAGATGATGGATATTGTCCTCTTCGTTAATATAACCAATCAATTGTTGAGGTGAATGTGGAAGTTGTATCTGAGAGTAAAGAGCATTTACAACTTTTAAATATTATAAGGCTTGGTAAACCTTATTGACATCCCATTATTTTTCTATAGAATTAAATTTATATAAAGATTATTTAAATTTTTATACCCATACCGACTGATACAATTTGCGTAAGTTAAATAAATCGTGGTTTGTGTGTATACCTGCAATATCGCAGTGAGACCCAAAGATTGCCTGGAATAAATTGGTTGCCTTTCTGTGACGGACGGGAAGCATGGAAGCCGCGGCGCGGGCAAGTCATCTCCGGCGGCCGCGGTTATGATTATAAGTGTTCTTTCTTTCATGGCAATTTCGGGCAATTTAGTCTACTTAGTTCGTTGCCGAATTTTGGTACAACCTCATAAGACATGTCCCATTATTGCTTTTTCATTCCGTTGATTGATCATTTTACAAATTACCTTTGAACATAATTATATTTAGGCACCTATCTATTATACACCTATGTACACTGATTCATTCACTGCAAATGTAACTTTGTTACATTCACATTATTAAATATACGTAATAAAGATATTTATTTTATATTCCGTCAAATACATGAACCATATTGACCACTAAACCCAATTCCCCAACCGCCAGTTGATTGTGGCATATTTTTAGGAGTTATTTTTTTAAATCCGCTATCTAGATAAATTGAAAAAGGATATATGTATACAGACACTATCATATTAATAATAATATTTGGTGTATCTAGAAAACTGGACCGGAATAACATAAACATAAACACTAGCTGTATTCTAAATTTGAAGTTTCTATGGCTGCTAGAAGAGCCTTAGAGTTTTGATGGTCGGTCAGTGAGTGAGTGACAAAATTAAGAAACTTTGACGAGTTATAATTCTTAAACTACTAGTTCAAATTGAATGAAATTTGAAATATACCGTGTTTATACGATGCCTGCTTGGTTACATTTAATTTAGTTAAATTTAGGCTTTTAGGTTTGTCGAACAACAAACTTATAGGGGGGTCAAAAATGGCCTGAACTGTTTTTTTTTCTTTTGTAATTCATTTTTATTTATACAATAGTTTCTTAGATCTATCTTATCCTAGACAAAAATGCTTAAAACTAGCTTAACTATCCTTACAAATTTAGGAATCTTACTGGCCCTAGGCGGACACTCTAAAAAAAAAAGGAATAATTTTAACATATGCCTTTCGATAACTAAATAAATAACTTACAATTAACATTATTATAATTAACTTAAGCTAAGAAATTTTTTTTTTTTTTTCAAAAAACTTAGCATATGATCATTCTTTTATATATTTTTATAAGGCCTGAACTGTTTCGAGAAAAGGATGGTACGGCCGTGCATCTTTTTTGCTCGACTTGGCGGGTGCACTGCCTTGCCCCCAAATCAGGGAATTAATGCGGACATAAAATGTTTTCCTGCAATAGTTTCCGCAATATCTTTTGAATCAGTTGGACTATTGATACATAAGCTGCTTTACCTTTTGTAATAATAAACATAATACATAATGCAAGGCAATACACTGATGATTTAAGCTATTTTACAAACTATTACAACTTCCCAATTTTTCAATTTTTTTTTTTTATCTGGATTGGCTAAAAAAATAGAGCAATGCGAATATATTTCAAATGACGTTATACAGCTAAAACAACTTATGTCGACTTACGATGTTTTACCTTTACCTCTACTGCTTCACCAGCCCAACCTCACTTAATTAAAATAAAATAAGCCAACAATTTATTATTGTTGTTTATTGTTGTTAAATTTACAGAAGAAAAACTTTAAACAACAATTCACTCAGAATAAGCTATATTCGCTATTTGACTTCATCTCGAAAATTGTCTCGACCTATCGTCCACTCAAATGCAACGCTCAGTGACCTTGTTTAGAAAGGAAACTAGTTCTTATTATTTTTCCATCTACATAGGAGTTTTATCTCGCCGAAATAATATTCATGACTTTTACCATACATCAATATCACGTATAATATCACGCAATTATCTTTACCCAATAGCCTAATTTAGATGACCTTAAGTATCAATACCTTAGGCCAAATATCCCAATTTCTTGGTGTAGCCTTCACAAAACTTCTCCAAAAGTACACTTCGAAAAAGAATAAATTAAATAGTAATAGCCGTGATGGTAGTATTTCCGTGCAGGGACGGGTTAAGAATATCCCTGCAGCGATACCTCTCGCTTGTCGTAAAAGGCGACTAAAACAAAGGTAAACAAAAATCACATCTAGGCAATTTTGAAAACACCAAGGTGAGCCTAGGGACACATATACCACCATTAAACTGCCCCACAAGTATGCATGCAAATCAGTGGGCTGACACGACTGGAGATCACCGGTGTTGTAAGAGTAAGATCAAACAAAAAAATCTGGAGCATGCCCGTGTCACAAAAAAAAAAAAAAAAAAAAAAACGGCAGGCCGAAAAACAATTGATGCTAACAAATGCAAAAACACCAGCATTTGATTGGCCTCAGCGATGAAGTAATCCCAAACCGGGAAGCCTGCCGCTACTTTCTGAGGTCAAACCGGCAGACCCCACAAGCGGACCTGTAGGAATGCAGTTAAGTGGGAAGGTTATGGTCCTACACTTCTGACCATAACAACGCCGGAAAAAGGAAAAGAAGAAGAAGAAGAAGAAGCCGTGATGGTAGTAATGGAAAGTGGCACCTCTTAAGAAGTTTTAGTAAACCATGGGAAGCCGAAAGTTCTAGAAGAAGGGAGGAGTAAAAAAGTTTATTTTCCTTTCGTGACCAATGCCGATAGATGGTTTCAAGAATCCATCAATCATGTGTTAATCCCAAGGTATAAAGGATGATATGTTCTAAATAATTCAGAGCACCTAATTCGACATTCAGGGACCAGACGTGCTTTGAAAAATTGTGATAAATATATTATAGAAAGAAATGTGATATAAGCGATGGAAGAAAAAAGGTTTACGAACCTTTTTGTACTCGCGCTTCTAACCTGATACAGAGATATTTTGTACTTTTTTATTTAATTTACTTGAGCTCACCCTTAATTTCATTGATTACCAAAGTGAACTCAATTTTCTTATTGGAACATTTAAGTAGACAATAGATAGTAATAAATGTCTGCAAAAATAATTTGGACTTGAACTTTGTTTTCGATGTAAAACCATAAAAAGCGGAAAATCAAAAATTGAAAAAAATAGTAGTGGAAATAATAAACATTACATGCCATTACGTATTTAATGTAATTAAGTAAATGACACTGCAGGTGCAGAGTTGAGTTTCCTCATCTCAATTTTTTCCTCGAATTAAAAACACTCATGGAAATGAGGATAATTCAAGAGTGGGTTTTCAAAATGGAGACAATCCTTGCACATGTTATTAAAGTGATGAACTTTTGAGTGCTATAGTTAAAAATATAGTAAAAAATTGAAAATTTAAAATCATCATCATCTGGTCTGTCCGATAAAGGATGAATAAATTTTCAGTATATTGGAAAGACGGCTTTGAGAAGCTCGAAGTTTTATAAGCAAATACAATAAATAAAAAAATGGAAAGCCTACAAAGAAGTCGTTATCCAATGGAATAAGATACAATATCACCAAAAATGGTCAAATTCAAATGAAGTGGAATTATTTTGCACGTAGAGCGGAAGCGAAGTTAAGTAGAAAGAGTCATTTCTACGATTTAACCAGTCAGAGACGGCAGATCTAACATTGTGCAAGAAATCCGAAATGTAGTGCTGTGAAGGAGCTCAAGAACCTCGAGCACAGAATAATTTTCTCCACAGTCTAGCCGTAGGAAAATATCTCATTTTAATTCACTGGATGAAACGAATGTACGGGTAAATATGTGATCTTCCCAATAGCTGCTACTGCTCATGTTCCATACACAGAATTATTTGGTATTTTCTATCATCTGTGATACTTCTCATCCATCACTTCTGCCCGTCCGTGTGGATGGAGAAACCGTTTCGTATGGCCAGGTTCATATAATTGAGAAGCTTGTTCGTGACGTTAACTCACTTCAACCAGATGAGTTGCATCAGCCGTTAGCACGGGATGGTCCTTTTCGTCATGTCTTTGGTTGCCAGGTCTGCCACGGCACGGCAATAGGAAATTAGTTGTTAATCCTATGTTTGGATGAATGGTTCGAAATATTCTTTTCTATAACTTGATGATGGGTGTGCATTACGATTGACATTCGGAGAAGCGGGACGCAGTTAAATATTTCGTCCAAATACTTGTAAGCACCATATGTATGTACATACGGTTCATAGAAGCGCCAAGCATCCAACATTCCGGCGGTGTTCCTGGTTGTAGGTAGACTAAACATCAATAAATGTACACGTTTTACACTGAAAACGATAAAGCAAGCTCAGGCATTTGACGGAGGCTTCCGTCCGACTATATACATAGTAGGCCAGTGACCTGTACTGAGAGCCACGATTCTGGTGACCTCTGAGCGGTGCTTGCATTAAAGTAGTCTTGATTTACTTTTCATATAGTTGGGTAAGGATTTGCTCGATATATTATACTCCATTGATTTCGCCCAATTAGCCGTGGTTAGGTTCTAATTGAGGATGTTTGTTTTGAATTGTTTCATGGGCAATCCACAGTTTCGATATTGGTATTGGATGTGACCTATGTCTGCCTAACTCGTCGCCTCGTTGTTTCTTTCAAATTTGCTTTGGCCTGGAGAGGAGGAGAGGAGGAGATTGATGGGGACGTTACGTTTCTGAAACCATGCCGACGGTCATCGAGGAGCTAATTTCTTTAGAAATATCTCATAAGATGGGAATCAATGATGCTCTCCATGATCTTAGAAAGCATTAATGGTTAAAGTTTTGGTTCCTTACTTAGAGTAGAATACCTTACCACTTTTTGGAAATTTGTCGAACGTGTACTGGTTTCGATATGAGGAATAAAATAAGTAAAAGATCCAGCTTAAAGGGCTTAACCAAGGGACGAGAAAGAGTGTTATCTGGTAAGGTAAAATTTGCTGTGACAAGATCTTCATCAACAATCTCGTTGGCGTCTTTGATATTTTTATTGTTGCAGACTCAGCGAAGATCTCAGTGTAACCGGCTTCGAGTGCTGTTGGTCCATAGTGGTAATGCCGACTAGTCTTATGAACATTAACATATCCTGCAACAACCATTTTAGTCGTGGGGTGGCTGAAATATTATTATATTCTGTACAGGTGGCCCAAAATGTATCACTTGAGAATGGCAGTAACTGTGAGTTATCTTCTAATATTTGTAAAATAAGCAGATGGAATGCTATATTTTTCAAGATCGCGTATTATTCGTGACAATTTTTTTGCGGAATAACTTGTCATTTACAATATTTTGGCACAACGAGAGTTTCGGTTCGAATTTTCCGACCGTCCTACGACAATTGTTTGAATAGCAAGGTGTATAGCCGCTCGCATCGAAGAAGCTGAAATAACACGTGTAGAAGAGAGGCCAACAATTCTCACTGTGCTAGTTAACGACAAGAACATTCATTGCTGACACGCGCATTCTAAGTGACGGCAAATCCCACGGCAATCCAAACATCATCCTCAAGGTTGCTGACTGTGCGCCCGCATTCCAGCAGGTATCAGTGAACGGGAGAAATACGAAACACCACTTCCACCAGCCAGAGCATAGTTCCCGACGGCTTGCTATTCGATCCCTCCCATCCACCTTCCGCACGATTAGTAATTAAGGTAGTCTAAGAAAGTATTGTAGTAATTAAGGTAGTCTAAGAAAATATTGTAGTTAATCTTAAGTAAGAAGTGTAAGAGGCCACGCTGCCCGATTGAAAGCAAATAAATATTTTTTTTTTAAAAGAAAATAATTAAAAATTAATTAATTTGCTTTTCGATAGCTTCCGACGAGAATATCGCCACTGTGGTCGTAAAGCGCATTTTGGTGGAAAGCTTGAAGATGTTCCCTCTCAAAGTGCAGACAGTCGATGCTGCCTGAAGACCATCAACCGCGTCTAAACTATATTCGCGCTTTCCTGAAACTCAATATTCAAATTAAAGATTTTCGGTCGAAATTTATCATGAGGGACGAGGCGCATTTCCTTCTGTAAGTTAACAAAATTTGTCCTTCTTAGGCAAGGACACATATAATTTACGAAGACCCACTTATAGTCATTGCATTTTTTTGAGGACATCATGAGTAGCACGGTTACTGTGACTGTTGGGCGACACAGGACTGAAGGACATGTTATTCGAACCGGACAATGCAATAGCACATACATCACGCTCAATTGTCGAACGAGGCCTAGTGCCTCGTTTTTGGTGACTAGCATTGGTGATCGTTTAGTTATTTTTTGCAGTTTTTCAAAGACGCGGGTCTATCAAAACAAGCCACAATCTGTGGGGGCTTTCAGAGAGAATATTCACCCCAAATACGGTAAATCAATAACCTTAAATGGTCAAAATAATCTGATGCCAAGTTTTGTTTTATAAAATTTTGAGAAAGACATAGTTTAATATATTTTCTGACCGATTTATTTTTGAGTGTCCGTATAGGGCCAGTAAGGTCTACGTGACGTAACGAAAGAAAAAAACGTTTAGGTCCAAAAAAATAATCGTTGTAGCACATCCCTACAAAATGATCCACGATTCAATACATACGTCAATACATACGTCACCATGTGATCGACACCATGTCGATGTTTGACGGCCAAAGAAAGCGAAGTCAATCGCATCTCCTGGAGTGGTCATCGCCAGCATGTTTAGGGATGCGAAAGTAATTTTGATTGATTACTTTACAAAAGGCAGAACACAATGGTGCGGGGGTAATGGGAAAACTATGGAATTTCCACCATCTGGCTTCTTCCTATTCCCAAACTACTAGAAATCTGTTTCTTGGAAGCGTTTCGAATCCAATAAAAAGTTGAAAGGGCCGTAGACGAATAAATATACAGCCTTCCACACTCTAACTTCCGGGAAAGTTTGGGAAACGCTTTGTTGAAGTCAAGGCAGATTATGAAGGAAAATAAAATAATTTCTTGACTTAGAATCGCAGTCTTTCATTGTCAGGACGAGAACTTTTTCCTCCTATATAGCGATACAACTTCGAGTGAGTGACTATGTATAGGCCTGCAATTTTCCTTTCTGAACACGGGCCTCAATAAAACAGGCGGTCTTGTGTATGGTGAATGGTTTAACTTCTAGTCTAATATAAGAGTTGCCCAAAAAAATTAAAAAGATGGGTCATCGAAGTGTCCAAATTGGAGCACATATTAATGGTTCCATAACTTAGCTTAATCTCACCTAATGCCAATACTGCTGGTTTGTGCTTGAAAATGTGTTTAGCAAAAATAAAGAAATTGCTTGTCAACCTGCAAATATAAGCTAATGTAACATCAAATATTTCCATCATTTATAATACTATAAGAAAAAAAAACTTTAAATTTGTTTTCAGCAATTTAAATGAACCAAAGCTTATAACATCAAAAATCTATAAATACGCTTTACTGCTTACAAGTGCACATCTTGGTAAAATGTTAGATATTAATTCGATAGCATGAATAAAATCAAATATTAAATATGGAAACGTGAATAACATGGTGGATTAATTGCTATTTATTCTACCTAAAGATAGGAACAACCCATACTATAAATTTCATTGCAATGATATTCTTATACTCATATGTATATGAAAAGCAAGTAATGTACTTAACCACAGTGTTAGAATTGACCTCCATAAAATTGAGTTTTCTTCAGAAAGTAGACCAGAAAGGACCATTTCCCGAAGAGCAAGAAAGCAAGATTTCGAAAACTACACAAGTGGCCGCATAAATATTATCATCTTTTTCACTTTCAGAATTGACATGTTCTAGCCTTAGCTTACAAAATGTTTGAACACATGAAAATTTAAAAGCAACATTGAAAAAATTAAAGCAAAACATTATGAAATTTATCTAGAAATATTAGCTGTGAATTAAAAAGTCTTCACGCAAAGGTGGGTGGTCTATTGCAGCTAACTGCAAGGCCATGTTAACTGGAGAGACATAAAGGTTAAGAACGTTGACTAAGAAAGTATTATTATTTCGAAAAACAAGTGTTCGGCGAACGGATATTTATTTAATTTGGACTCATGTGTTAGAACTATATTTTTCCATGTCGGTGGTTGAATTTCATTACGCTTACCTCAAGTGCGAAGTCCATATATTTTCGTATTCTACGAACAGTTATCTCACAATATTAAGTATAAAAATATTAGCAGGATCTTTGATTATTTTTGCAGATGACAGAAATACATAATATTTTCTTGGCACTTCTTTGAAGAAATGCGCCTAATTTCGTACATAATTAATGTAAAGGGTCCCATTTTCCGAATTGAAAAATCTGGCATATCCCCATGTTTTCAGGTCGCTAGGAGTCAAATTAATAATTTTTAGGAAAATATCTGTGTGTGAATGTATACGTACTTCCATGAACTTTTTATCGCTGCGTATACTTGGAGAACAAATAATGACATCGACTTCGGACCAATTGCCTTCCGCGCACTTGTTAAGGTCTTGTTAAGGTTAAGAAAAAAAATTGGTGGTGTTTGTTACTACGAAAAAAAAATTGAAATTGGAAAATGATTGCAAAACGTTTGTTTTTCTTGGGAAGAAATGAGAATGAGAATGAAACTTTTCTGTTCACAATGTTTTGTTTTTTTGTTTTGTGGGTTTTTTTTGCTTATGTTTTTTTTTTGCCTATTGCTAAACTCAAACTACCTATCACCCCGCCCTATCTTCCTAACCTATCCTAGCCTACCCTAACTTATGCAAGTCTGCCACTGGTGTGAAAGAAAGGCGGCCTTTGCCTTGGAAAGGTTATATGAATTAGGGGTACCACTGACCAATTTCACTCCAGCCACCAAAACGTTGATGCTGATCTGACGGAGCGAGATGTAGAGAAATGCCTCTGATGGAACAAAGTTGTTAAGGCGCATACTTTCATGGTACAAGCAGTTAGGGTAGTAAGCCCCGGGGATTAAGTTATTGGCCGCAGTTTGCTGTTCCAACATGGCTTCGAGTCAACCTTATCAGAAAATTGTCCACCCGTACAATCCTGGCCCTATTGTTTAAGACCTCGTTCGGGTAAAATTTCGTGTACTCAGATTCGGGTGTCCTATGTAACCCGAGACAAATCCTGCGACATTGTCTCTCAAACACCTGAATCCTTTCCATTAAGCTGGCTCTCCCATTGTACGCGACATCCATAGGCAACCATGAGCATGATTAAGGCCATGTAGCAAATTACCTTCACTCTGGAATCAAATTGGCTGCTTAGAAACATCTTGTCAAAGCGATAGCACCACGGACTCTTGTCAGAGCAGCATCTACATATTCGTCAAAATATAGATACTGATCTAGCACGATCTCAAGGTATCTGACTACACTTTGTCCCACCAGTGGGAGCCCGTCCGGTCCAAAAATTGAAAACCTGCGCCGATTTTTCTTGTGTCCAGAGAGGCCCTAGACAAAGGCGTTCCGAATAAAATAGATTCTGATTTTTGGAAGTTGATTTCCAACAAAGGCGTTCTGGATAAAATAGATTCTGATTTTTGGAAGTTGATTTTCAACTTCCAGTCATCACAATACTGCTGATTTTTTTCGAAGTCACGCCGCAGAATAAATATACGACGGTGGTCCGATAAGTACTTAGCATACAAAAGAAAAACAAGAATTTTGAAGAAATAGCGATTTATTTTTCAATATAGTCTCCTTTTAGCTCGATACATTTGACCCAGCAATGCTCCAACTTCAATAAGCCGTCTGAAAAATACGTTTTCTCGAGGTCTGCAAAGTAGGCCTCCGTGGCGGCGATGACGTCCCCATTCAACTGAAATTTCTGCCCGGCGAGTGACTTTTTCAAGTTTGGAAACAAAAAGAAGTCGCACGGGGCCAAATCTGGAGAATAGGGTGGATGGGGCAGCAGTTCGTAGCCCAATTCGACCAATTTGGCCGTGACGAGGGCGGAGGTGTGAGCCGGTGCGTTATCATGGTGGAAGAGCACTTTTTTCTTCGCCAAGTGGGGCCGGTTTTTCTTCAATTCGGCGTCGAATCGGCCCAATAATTTGGCATAGTACAGCCCTGTGACCGTGTTGCCCTTCTTCAGGTAGTCGATGTGGATCACACCTGGCCGATGGGACAGTCTTCGTCTTCTTCTGAGCACGTTCGCCGGGTGAAGTCCACTGTTTCGACTGTTGCCTGGTCTCTGGTGTGTACCAGTGGATCCCTGTTTCGTCGACTGTCTCGAAACGACGCAGAAACTCCTTCGGATTGTGCATAAACAGCGTCAAACATTGCTCTGAAGTGGTCTCACGGTTGCGCTTGTTGTCCGGAGTGAGCAAGCGCGGCACCCATCGCGCCGACAGCTTCCTCATGCCGAAAATTTCATGCAGGATATGACCCATACGATCTTCTGAAATGCCTACTGTCTCAGCTATCTCGCGCACCATCAATCGGCGGTCTGCCAATACGAGATCGTGGATTATTGTCATTTTACCCTCCTTGGTAGCCGTTTTCGGGGCACCTGGACGTGGCTCATCGAAAACCGACGTGCGACCACGTTGAAACCCGTTAAACCAATTTTTGATGGTCGCCATCGAAGGAGAAGAGTCACCGTACACAGCATCCAAACGCTCTTTGATTTCGCTGCGCGATTTCCCTTCCAAAAACAAGAATCGTATCACCGACCGATATTGCTGTTTTCCATTTTTTTTTAAATCCGCGGACACTCCCGCTTCCGCACGCGGTCAAAACAAAACTACGATCCGGCGACAGTAGCCGTCTACCAGAGTATACTACACGATAGTAAGTTGCTATTGCGATACTGGCGCCATCTGGCGGTAATGCTAAGTACTTATCGGACCACCCTCCTATAATGACAGTCTTTCATCTCAGTCGTTCACAGACCAGTGTGGAAGAAGAAAGTGTTTCGGCTAGAGTAATTAAAGAAAATAAAAATAAAAATGATAAGTACCCGTTTAGACAAAGTACTCGCGGAACCCGAGTCAGCGCGGTCGTATAGTGCACGGCCGAGGAGCGGAAACTTTTTGCAATGTATCCGCTGCCAAAGGTTCGGGCACGCCGCGTCGAACTGCGAAATGCAGCCTCGATGCGTTAAGTGTGCAAGGAACCGCAAGAACGAGGAATGCGACCTTGGGAAAGACAAGGTGGCGGATAGAGAGCAGCTCGAGTGTGTCTTGTGTAGGAACCGAGGGCACCCTGCAAACTATCGGGGATGTCCTAAGTTCCAGGAAATCAAGAAAGAACCTGGCCCGTAAGCAGAAGGTCGAGGAGAGGCGTCCCTCGGGTCGCTTCCAAACACCAGCCGTCACATCCCAGTTGACCTACGCCCAAATGGCACCAGGTTCGGGAAAGACGGTACAAAAGCCCATGGCTGTTCCTAAAGCCCCAGTGCCTGTCTCTAAGTCACCGGTGGCCGAGGTGGATGTCTGTACGATCTTGCTCGCAACCCAAGGGCAGATTGGGCAGCTCCAACAACAGATCCTGGAGACGGCGACCCGAGTAGATAGTATCTGCTCGCTTCTGCCGGGCCCTTGAATCAAACTACGAGATTGACAGATACCTCAAACAAATGGATGATATAATTAAGCAGACGATGAACAGTACGATACCACACCAACGACAGCACGATACCACGAACGTGTACCGAAACGGGACAATCGACGCACTGCATAGACAAAAAAGTAGACTCCTAACAAGACTCAAACTCTTGTACAGGCGGTTTACCGACAGGCAAAACTCGGAGGTCAGGACACTGAAGTCACTGATTAAAAATCTCCAACAGTTGATCAAGGAAAATTACAGAATATCTGTAATTAATTAAAACCTTTCGGAGAAACAAAATGAATGACATTCAGGATCTGAAGCTTCCGAGAACGTCAGACAATGAACGCTTGCTACGGACAGTTAGCATCGATCCAGATGGCGCCATCCTGGATGACGACTTTTTCGTGATTGAGGATCCTCAGGAGAAGGTGGCGACAGTGGGAGCTGTTTTCCAGGAAGTGTACAAGGTGAATGATAGCATTCGCCCGAACCATGACCTGGAGAACAGAGCCCTGCTTCATCACTTCTACCTTAGAAATGATTTCGATCATTGGCGATCTGAGAATCTTGGTTTTACCAGGTTCAATGAAGATTTCATGGCAAGCAATGCCATCGCCAGTGAGGGGGCTAACACCCTGTTCATTTCGACGGAAGATCTCCAGATGATCTTTCAGTCATTGAAAAGGAAAAAATCCGCGGGTATCGACGGCATATCCAATGTTGTGCTAAGGCAACTTCCACCAATGGCTGTAGAGAGGTACGCCATCCTGTTCAACAATGCATTGAATAATGCATATTATCCAGTGCATTGGAAGACAGCGGTGGTTCAACCAATCCCCAAGAAGGGGAAAGACACCTCTAACCCGGCAAATCTCCGGTCGATCAGTCTCCTTCCGAGTATCAGCAAGGTCTTCGAGAAGGTGATCCATAGAGCCCTGTCTAAATGGGTTGAGGACAATAAAATCATTCCGGATAACCAATTCGGTTTCAGAGCGAGGCATGACACTATTCATGCCGCGTCGAAACTTGTATCGGATATCCAATGGAATAAATGCAAGAACCAATGCACGGGTGCCTGTTTGATTGACTTGGAAAAAGCCTTCGACACTGTATGGTTAGAAGGCCTTTATTACAAGCTCAGTCGGCTGGGCATAAGTAAACCACTGCTATATATGATTTTTGACATGTTAACCGGTAGAAAGTTCGTTGTGAAAATTGCCAATGTAACTACTACCCAAATATTTGAAATCAAAAACGGACTGCAGCAGGGTACGGTAAATTCGCCGATCCTTTTCAGCATTTACCTGAGTGATCTACTTGTTTCTCTACACCACTCAATAGCGTACGCAGATGACCTAATCGCGTACAGATCAGGTCCAACGATCGACGTCATTGTTACTCTTCTGCAGCGTGACTTCGAAAAAATTCAGCAGTATTGTGATGACTGGAAGTTGAAAATCAACTTCCAGAAATCAGAATCTATATTGTTCAGAACGCCTTTGTCTAGAAAAAATTGGCGCAGGTTCTCTATCTTTGGGCCGGACGGGCGTCCACTGGCGAGACAAAGTGTAGTCAGGTACCTTGGGATCGTGCTGGACCAGTATCTATATATTGACAAACATGTAGATGCTGCTCTGGCAAGGGCCCGGGGCGCTTTCGCTCTGACAAGATGGCTGTTTCATAGCAGCCAACTTGATTCCAGGGTGAAAGTAATCTGCTACATGGCCTTAATCAGGCCCATGGTTGCCTATGGATGCCCCGTCTGGTTCAATGTGAGAGCCAGCTTGATGGAAAGGATTCGGGTGTTTGAGAGACAATGTCTTAGGACTTGTCTCGGGCTACATAGGACTCCCGAATCTGAGTACACGAAATTTTACCCGAACGAGGTCCTATACAATAGGGCCAGGATTGTACGGATAGATAATTTTCTGATCAAACTGATTCGAAGCCACGTTGCAAGAGCAATGACTTCGGTCAATAGCCTGATCTTCGGGGCTTACTACCCCAATGATCTATATCATGAGAGAGTGCGCCTTAACGGCTTTGTCCCGCCAGAAGCATTCCTCTATCTAGATAGATGTGGGCTGATCCAGGACAGATTGGCGTTACCGCTAATCTTCCACGTGGGTCGCAATTCCGTGGAGCGGCGATTCCTCTACGAACCCGATGTCGCGCTCCGTGAGCCCGAGCGCCTCAGGTTCTGTAGATCGGTCTCACGCCGGGATCGAGGAGACGTAGTCCGCCAGCATCAACGCTTTTGGTGGCTGGAGAGAACTCCGTCAACGGACACCTTGATAGGAGCAGCCTCTTCAAGGCAAGGCCTGCCTAACACCAATGGCAGGCTTACATAGGCTAGGGTAGGGTAAGGTAGGGTAGGGTAGGTTAGGGTAGGCTAGGGCAAAAACGACAAAAAAAAAAAAATACAAAATGAAAAATCACAAAAAAAGAAGAAAACTTAAAACAAAAAAAAATTAAAAATAAAAACATAAAAAAAAAGATATATATATAAAATATATATAATGTATATATTTGTGTATATATATTTTAGTTAAGTTAGAATAAGATAGGTTTAGTTAGGTTTAATTAGTTTAAGGTAGTTTTAAGTTTTATATAAAATATTTAAAAAACAAATGATCATATGCTAAGTTTTTTTAATAAAAAAAAACATTTTTCTTAGCTTAAGTTAGTTAGTTATAATAATGTTAATAGTAAATTCATGTAGACGTCGAAAGACATAAGTATGTTTCAATTGTTCTGTTTGTTTTAGAGTGTCCGCCTAGGGCCAGTAAGATAGTTACATTTGTTAAGATAGTTAAGCTAGTTTTAAGCATTTTTGACTAGGGTAAGATAGATATAAGTTAATATGAAATAAAAATGAATTGAAAAAAAAAAAAAAAAAAAAAAATCGACGCACTACATAGACGGAAAAGTAGACTCCTGACAAGACTCAAACTCTTGTAGAGGCGGCTTACCGACAGGCAAAACTCGGAGGTCAGGACACTGAAGTCACTGATTAAAAATCTCCAACAGTTGATCAAGGAAAATTACAGAATATCTGTAATTAATTAAAACCTTTCGGAGAAACAAAATGAATGACATTCAGGATCTGAAGCTTCCGAGAACGTCAGACAATGAACGCTTGCTACGAACAGTCAGCATCGATCCAGAGAGCGCCGTCTTGGATGATGATTTCTTCGTGATCGAGGATCACCAGGAGAAGGTGGCGACAGTGGGAGCTGTATTCCAGGAAGTGTATACGGTGAATGACAGCATTCGCCCAAACCGCGACCTGTAAAACAGAGTCCTACCTCATCACTTCTACCTTAAAAATGATATTGATCATTGGCGATCAGAGAACCTTGATTTTACCAGGTTCAATGATGACTTTGTGGCAAACAATGCTGTCGCCGGTGAAGAGGCTAACACCCTGTTCATTTCGACGGAGGATCTTCGAGTCACTGAAAAGAAAAAAATCCACAGGAACCGACGGAATAGTTAATGTTGTGCTCAGGCACCTCCCACCAGTGGCTGTAGAGATGTACCTATACACCATCCTGTTCAACAATGCACTGAATAATTCATATTATTGCGGTGGTGCAACCAATCCCCAAGAGGGGTAAAGACGCCTTTAACCCGCAAATCTCCGGTTGATAAGTCTACTTCCGAGTGTCAGCAAGATCTTCGAGAGGGTGGTCCATAAAGCCCTGTCTAAATGGGTTGAGGACAATAAAATCATCCCGGATAACCAATTCGGTCTCAGAGCGGGGCATGACACTATTCATGCCGCATCGAAGCTTGTATCGGATATCCAATGGAATAAATGCAAGAACCAATGCACGTGTGCCTGTCTGATTGACTTGGAAAAAGCCTTCGACACCGTATGGTTAGAAGGGCTGTATTACAAGCTTAGTCGGCTGGGCATAAGTAAACCACTGCTATATGTTAACAGGTAAATAATTCGTTGTGAAAATTGCCAACGTGACTTCTACTCAAACATTTGATATTAACAATAGACTGCCACAGGGTACGGTGAACTCGCCGATACTTTTCAGTATTTACTTCAGTGATCTGATAGCTTCTCTTCACCATTCAATAGCGTACGCTGACGATTTAATTGCGTACAGATCAGGTCCAACGATCGACATCATTGTTACTCTTCTGCAACGGGACTTCGAAAAAATTCAGCAGTATTGTGATGACTGGAAGAATCAGAATCTATTTTATTCAGAACGCCTTTGTCTAGGGCCTCTCGGGATACTAAAAAAAATTGGCGCAGGTTCTCTATCTTTGGGACGGACGGGCGTCCACTGGCGAGACAAAGTGTAGTCAAATACTTTGGGACCGTGCTAGATCAGTATCTATATTTTGAAAAACATGTAGATGCTGCTCTGGCAAGGGCCCGGGGCGCTTTTGTCTCGGGTTACATAGGACACCTGAATCTGTGTACACGAAATTTTACCCGAACGAGGTCCTATACAATAGGGCCAGGATTGTACGGGTGGATAACTTTCTGATAAAACTGATTCGAAGCGACGTTGCATGAGCAATGACTTCGGTCAATAACTTGATCTCCGGGGCTTACTACCCCAACTACCTGTACTATGAGAGGGTGCGCCTTAACGGCTTTGTCCCACCAGAGGCATTCCTCTACTGAGACCATTGTGGGCTGATCCAAGATAGATTGGCGGTGCCGCTAATCTTCTACGTAGTCCGCAATTCCGTGGAACGACGGTTCCTCTACGAACGTGACGTCGCGCTCCGCGAGCCCGAGCGCCTCAGGTTCAGTAAGTCGAATTCATCAATGTTTTTGGTGGTTGGAACAGACTACGTCAGTGTAAATCTTAATAGGCTAGCCTCTTCAAGGCTAAGCCCGCCAAACACCAATGGCAGGCTATTGTAGTTTAGGGTAGGTTAGTGTAGATTAGGGTACGCTAAGGTAGGCTAGGGTGGTGGGTGGTTTAGTTATCTCTAGTTTAAAAGCAAAAATAATATAATATAAAGATAAAACTAAAAAAAAAAAATAATAAATAAAAAAAAAAATAAAAAATTAAAAAATATTAAAAAAAAAAAAATATATACATATATCATGTATTATATTTTTCTATATATATATTTTAGTTAAGGTAGGTTAAGCTAATTTTTATTTAGGTGTAAGTTTTAAATGTAAAAAAAAAACTTCAGATGTTAAGTTTTTCTTAACAAATATTTTCTAGCTTAAGTTTAAAATTATTTTAATTGTTATAATTTTTTGCCGCAAGGTAAAATTTAATCAGTTCTACTTACTTTAGAGTATCCGTACAGGGCCAGTAATGTAGTTATAAATTATTTAAGCTAGTTTAATCATTTTTGTCTAGCGCATAAGATAGTTGTAAGAAATTAATATCAAAAATGAATTAAACAAAAAAAAAAAAAAACAGTCTTACATCTGAATAATTCTATACTATGAACCCCAAGAATTAAGATGAAGCGAAATCTTATACCGAGAGAATATTGATTAAGAATAACTTCTCATTTGTTAAAAAAAAATTATATATACAATATATGTATGTATTTGTTAATAACATACAATAATAAATAAAAAAAAAAAAATGAATAAAATACAGCTATGGACAGAGAAATAGCGCACTTCCCGACAATAAAATAAACTCCTTAATATTTTGACATGTGAATATTTTGAAACAATTATATGTGTATAAATCTTCTCTTTTATTTCATTCTTAACAAATAAACATAAAATAAATAAGAATTTAAAATTAATTACTTTTTTTTTTTTTTTATTATTTCTATATTTTATTACTTCAATGACTTCATAATAGTTTGAATATTACGAGTTGAGGCTGGACCCAAAATAGCGCATTTTTTTCTAAACCGAAACAAAATATATGTACATATATCAATAATAAAATGAGAATTTGGTTGTGAAATTACTTACTTAATGAGTATTTAGTAGAATAATCATTATTTTTTAGAACTGCTTCACATCTACGAGGTAAACTTTCTATTAACTTTCGGCATCTCTCCAAAGGAATAGAGTTCCACGCTTCCTGTACGCCTTTCCAAAGTTCAACGCAATTCTTAAATTTTTTTTGACCAACATAAGCCTTGACGTCATTCCACAAATTCTCTATTGGATTAAGGTCGGGACTTTGTGCCGGCCAATCAAGAATTGAAATTTTTTCGTTGGGAAGCCAATCTTTCACGACTTTTGCTGTATGTTTGGAGTCGTTATCATGCATAAAAATCCAGTTCAATGGCACGAACTCAAAGCAATACGGCTCCAATGTATTCTTAAGTATTTGAAGATAAGAAAACTTATCCATATTGCAATTTATCCTTACAATTGGTCCAACCCCATTCCAAGAAAATGATCAACACATTTTTAAATTTTTTCCACCGTGTTTAACAGTTTTTCTAGTACCCCGTGGGTTAAATTCTCGTTTTTTTTTCCGGGGAACAAAAGTTTTCCCATCAGGGCCAATCAAATGAATTTTTGTTTCGTCGGTAAAAAGTACTTGCGAAAGACAAACGCGATTTAATATTCTTTTTGGATAGTAGTGTTTTTTTTTCTACTAACTCGCCCATAAAGTTTATTTTCATCAAGGCGTCTTCGCAGAAGTCTACTTGACACATTCTGTCCATATTCCTCATTTATTTCCCTCATTATTGTTCGAGAGGATTTGAAAGGGTCAAGCTTACTCTTCCTGACGATTGCCTTGTCCATGCAGGTTGTTGTCTTTCGTGCCGGCGTCTTTCTTTCTTTCTTTTTACAAAGCATATTGATATCTGCACTTACACATTTGATCACATTGTAAACCCAGCGACAAAAAAACCCTCGCAATACATTTTTTAAGTACAAAACTGATTTTCTTAAAGATTTAATAGTTGAATTTTATTTATCCTCTTTCTTTTCATAATTTGATATTTATACTACACAAAAACAGTAGACTTTACATTTTTAACTAAAACATATTTCAAATATTAACAAAAAGCAAAAAAATGACGATTTCAACATTATAAAAAAATTGTTTTCTTACTAAAAATAATTAAAAATATTTGTTTTAGGAACTCAAAAGTCATAGTTTTTATAAATATATTTAATAATGTATATATATGTATGTATATGTATGTATATAATTTTTCGGGAACAACCTACTATTTCCGTGATTTTTATCTGTTTTGTACCTTTTTGGTAATGGTCCCAAATTATCTTTTTTTTTTCAAGTGAGCAGTGAGGTCCTCTACCCATCTTATTCACACTATCGATTATTTTGTTTCAAAACAATATTTTTATTAAAATAAACAGAAATCTACCACAAAAAATTACACTAAATGCCTCAGGTGATCGAAACAAAACTGCGCTGATTTGTTGTCCAACGAAATAATCTGCATTTTGAAAGGAAAAGGATAAAAGTCCCGTTAGGTAAAGGGTTATCAGCTCATTTGCTAGGAATTTGAGGATAAGCAAAAAAACAGCATAAGAACTTCATCAGAGTAAATGTGAAATGCATTTTATTTGTTTAGGAACAACCATTCACATTGTGTAAACTAGAAGTGCACTATTTCTCTGTCCATAGCTGTATATGAATATATAAATAATAAACAAAAAATAATTAATAAATAAATAATGTTCAATAAAAAAAAATAATAAGCAATAAATAAAGGAAGTAAATAAATAAGTAATAAATAAATAACGAAGTATATAAGAGTGAGCTCCAATAAATAGAGAAATTGCAATTTCAGAAAGTATTGTCTAGATATTGACTAGATTATTTATAAGGACGTTGTCTGACATCTCAGAACCGATTTTGTACTTCGCATTTAATCTATTTATTCTAGTAGAAACAAGAAAAATGCCATGGAAGTTTAAGCATAATTTTGTTTGTTTTGAGCTACCTGCATTCTTTAATGTACATATGTTATTGCCCATTTTAACCAGATTGGGCAGCCAGAAAACGTAAAGGAACAAAAAATTGTTTTAAATATTATCAGTTTGTTTTCCTGTCTTAACATCGATTTCCTGTCAATAAGGGAATACATCACTTTAATTGTAAGTTATTTATATAGTAGTCGCAAGGCATAGGCTAAAATTAGAGTTTGTTTTGAGTGTCCGCATAGGGCCAGTAAGATTCCTAAATTTGTAAGGATAGTCACGCTAGTTGTAAGCATTTTTGTCTAGGATAAGATAGATCTAAGAAACTATAAATAAAAATGAATTTACAAAAAAAAAAAAACAAAAAAAAAAAAATAGCAATTGGGATTGACTAGGTGGAAGAATTTATGCAAGGATCTTGGTTTAAAATACAGCTGGTGCAAGAACTAAAGCCAAACGACCTGCTTATTTCTGTGAGTAGACCTTAGTAAGGCTAGGGGAAAATTCGCTTTTATATCTGTTGGTTGGGTTTATAGTCCGGCGGAATCACTGCCCGTATTTATTACCGTCAATGGTGCCCGCTATCTTCTTATCATTTCGATTCTTGCTTGCCCAAAATGCACGATCTGAATCTGTGGTTCCACCAAGATGGTGCTACCACGTATACGTCCCACGAGCAGTGTGCCAAAAAGCTATAGCGTGTAGGTCTGGTCAAGACAAGAAAAAAATCGTATGGGAGGGGGGGGGTCTATTCCCCCCCGTTTAGCCGGGAGGGGCAATTTTCTAAAAAACTGACTTAATTTGGAAAAAAAAATATTAAAAATCAACAGTTACATCCACAATACCGTGGTATATTTTTTTGTAAAGCCAGAAACCTCTTCTTTCATCCTGTTTTTAAGCAAAGCTGCTTTAAGGAATAGTTTTTGAGAAATTAATTTTCAAACTCAAAATTTTGCAAAAAAAAAAAAAAAAAAAATTTCGAACTATTTTTTTTCGAAATTGTATGTAATTAAGTACAAATTTTTTTTCAAAAATTCAATACTCTTATTAGTTTTTAGTTAAAAACAGAAAACCGGATGCAAAAATGTCTTGTAGTTTTTGAGAAATTTAAAAAAAACCCGAACCATTTTTTTCTAAGAAGAACCTTTTTTTTGGTTTTGACGCGGCTGGACTTGTAGACAAATTAATGTATGAAACATTGACCTCTTTTTTATTATTTTTAAAAACTTCGGAGTTTTATTATAATAAATTTTCAATATGATCCCCATTTTTTAGAAGGCAAAGATTATATCTCCTTCTTCTCCTAATGGCTGCACATATCTATGCTTGACAAATTTTCCTGCAATTTGACTCCAGCGACTTCAATCCGTTCTTTCAGTTGTTCCAAAGATACTATTTCCACTTCGTAAACATAATTCTTCATGAATCCCCACACATAAAAATCTAGAGGAGTTAAATCTGGTGATCTAGGTGGCCATTTCGTGGGGCCCCTTCTTCCGATCCAACGGTCACTAAAATGATCATCCAGCCAGTTTCTAACCCGTAAGCTATAGTGTGCTGGTGCTCCATCTTGCTGGTAGATTAAATTGTCTGCTATGGCCAAAGGAACGTTGTCCATCAAATCGGGCAAAAGGTCTCGTAGAAACTGCAAGTATGATTCTCCATTAATAACGGCATTCAAAAACCGGGGCCCGATTACAGTTTGTCCAACAATACCAAGCCAAAGATTACAGTGTTGTGGTTTATTTTGTTTTTTGTTGTGTGGATTGGTGCTACTTCAATGATGCAAATTGTGGAAGTTAGTAACCCCATCTCTGGTAAACTGTGCTTCATCCGTCCAGAATATCCTTGCAAAATAGTTTCGTTCAGTTTTATCTCGAAGCAGTAATGATCGACAAAATTCTGCTCTCAAAAACTTGTCGTTTGAGGTGAGTTCCTGAACTGGCCTAAAATGGTACGGATGTACGTTTTCTCCATACTCTAGATTTGGGCACTCAAAGCATAATAGCCATCCTCCTTGTACTAAGGGTGGGATTGCGTCGGACCAAATCCAAAATTCGGGTAGAACCCATCGGCGGCGGGCGGACCCAGACGAAATTCGCAGGTCAGTTTTCAGGCGTTATCAATGAAAAAAAAAAATTAATCTAGGGTTATTCCAATACTGTATCACTTTATTGTATCCTCATAAGACTCCGAATTTTTTAAAAATAATAAAAAAGAGGTCAATGTTTCATACATTAATTTGTCTACAAGTCCAGCCGCGTCAAAACCAAAAAAAAGGTTCTTCTTAGAAAAAAATGGTTCGGGTTTTTTTCTAATTTCTCAAAAACTACAAGACATTTTTGCATCCGGTTTTCTGCTTTTAACTAAAAACTAATGAGAGCATTGAATTTTTGAAAAAAAAAATACTACTTAATTACATACAATTTTGAAAAAAAATAGTTTGAAATTTTTTTTTTTCAATTTTTTTTCAAAATTTTAAGTTTGAAAATTAATTTCTCAAAAACTACTCCTTAAAACAGCTTCATTTAAAATAAATATGAAAGAAGAGGTTTCTGGCTTTACAAAAAGGTATATCGTGGCATTGTGGATGTAACTGTTGATTTTTAATAATTTTTTTTCCAAATTAAGTCAATTTTTTAGAAAATTGCCCCATCGATCGGCCAACTTATTTTATTTCTCGTTTTGGATTGGTGAATTGCTCGGTTAGGTCGGGCGATTTGCCTTCTTAAGACTTTTTTATGGAGATACCTTAAATCACTGTTTATACCGATAAGCTAGAGTCAATTGCAGCTGTAGAAGATAAAATTGCACTTGTTACTATTGTTATTATCGATACCAGCTAGTATACTTAATAATATGAATTACTGTACTCTCCCAATTGACCGCCCACGTAGTCTTCTTCAACAATTACACAAAACCAACCACACACAAATGTAGATGACTGAGAAAAAAAACTTAAAGGAAAAGTAATTCGTTCTTCTTTTCTGCATCAAGAACACAACAAAAGTTAATCTTTTTTAAAAACGTTTACTGTACTCGAAGAGACTAATACAACTCATAAAAATGGTAATCACTTCTGAAAGCATATTTTATTATTACCCAGAGTAGTATTGCTCTTCCTCCTTTGTTCTTTTCATTGTCTTTCTGTGTCATTTCAGAATGGTACTTTAATTTTACTCGTTGATGAGATACACGACGTCGTAGGGCGTTTATAATGCGCTTTCAATAGCTGTATTTAAGGATTATTGTCGTCGGTCGAAATTCACAACTTCAATGAAATGACAGTACTTGTTTGAGAGTTGGGACATTATATTTTGTATGTCGTTACTGGAAACAGAACGAATTCGGTTGACAAAATCCTGTTGACAAAAGTAATTTTTATTATCTCGTGTCTGGAGTATTTCATGACACAAGTTAATACTTTGTTTCTCTACAGAGAGATATGTTTATTTGAAGTACATAACTTCAAAGTTGAAGCTCTGTAAAATTAGTTTATATTTTTAAAAAGCGATATTTTACATTATAATATGATAGTAGACAGAAGTAACCAGTGTGATGATCCTGTTATTCCAAAACTGTTAAGCAAACACAGCCAATAGGTTTCGTGTAGCATAGAAGCAGGTTACATTTGGGTTAAAAAGTAAATGGGATACAGTCCTTTTTCTGAAGTAACCTGCACATATAGTACATATCTGAGTTACTGAAACGAGCCCTTCTGTTTTTGCCTTAACACATTTTTGCCTTTGAAGTGGCGGAAGTTGAAATATCACATAAGAACCAAAAAAAAGATTGTCAATTCGATAGTTAATTCAGTATGTTTACACGGCATGGGCACTAACTCCGCGAATGGCCATCTGTCCGATCGGCCTCGACAAAGTAGAAAGGATTGTCACAATCAACAATTAAAATTTTGGCTGGCGGTGTATCCTCTTTTAGCAGAATTTGTTTTCAACCACTAATGATCATTTATCAATGGCATATATGGTGTATTTCTCGGTGTATTTGTACCGATGTTTCTGCGTTAATCCCGATAATCAATTTCCTTTTTTCTTGTCGAACCTTGTGTACAGATGGTGTTACTTATTTTAATAGTTGGCAACTTAGAATATGAACCCATACATATATTATGCCCAGTGGGTCGAAAACGACCCACTTACCTTTTTTTTGCTAATTATGACATAAACACAATATTACGATGAGAGATTCTAAAAAATTAAGTTTATTCGCAATATAAAAGAGTGTGCTATGATTTGAAACAGTAGACGTTGAATTTGTTGCGCAAGCAACTACAAAAAAATCATTTTCAAAAGTGAGTATCAGAGATGAAGAACGAGATATGCAACTTTCGTACGTCTGTTCCCGTGACACCCTAAATTTTTCAGGAAATTTTGACAGGAGTTTGTGTACCAAGCCGACAACCCCCGTTATAAACGACTCTATCCGTGAATACGTGTGAGCTCATTTCATTTTACCGCAGTGTACTCCCGCCACACACACTCATGGAATTATAACAATGTGCGCGATTGTTTACATAATTTTGACAGGACTTTATGTACCCACGTGCTCGCACAGCTTGTAGGCAAACGTCGGCGGCCATTTTAAGTTGCATATCTCGTTCATCATCTCTGGTGAGTATTCTGTGGCAGTGCAAGGTTATTGATTTGGAGTTTCTAAAATGTAAGTATTTTCTGGTGTTTTTTATATTTTCGCCGTAAAATGTATTTATCACAAAAATACATATTAGCTTGATATATACATATGTACATATATAAAGGGATGGCATTTACATGAGAATTTTACGGTGGAAATTGCATGGGTCGAAATCGACCCCATGGGCATTTGAGTACTGAAATTTTCAGGTATCGCCGCGGTCTACCTACCCACGAAATATTAGATATTATCGATGAGCTGGAAGATGATAATAATACTCGGGAAGTTAATGTTTATATTGATCCTCCTGCAGACGGTGCAATATTCGACGGTGATTCAGGTGATGAGGAATATGCCGATGCCGACAGATTCAACAGGGCGCAGTTACTTGCTCCGGCTGAATTGATTGTAAATTCGCACTGCGATGAAGAGCCTGAGTCTGGTGAACTAAATTCCGTCCCATCTACAAGCAAACATCATGTAATAAAGAAAAGGCCTCGGAAGTGGATCAGTTCATATTTACCAGCAATGAAGGATGAATGGCGAAATCCGCTGCGCCGCTCTTTAATAACAATTTCACGTTATAGCGAGCCTCTTTTTCGAACTTTTCATGGGTGAAGACATACATAATTACGCACATCGTCAGCAATAGCGTCAAATCTCCCGTAAGTAAACAGACTAATACTAATTGCTCTATAAAATCCTGCGAAAGACATACACATAGCAGAAAAAGTCTGCGTTCACCTACTAAAACAATTGTTTTTTGTATTAAAACAAACAGAATAATGGAAGTTTTTGAATTTTAATTATGCACATTCAGAAACAATAACAAAAAGAACATAAAACAGAAATTTCATTGAATATCTATGAACACGTGTCCAATTAACGGCACTTTTTTTTGCTGAAACACTTAAAAAGAGAACAGAAAAAGTCTGCGTTCACATACAATTATATGTATGTTAATATCAAACGAAGAAATGAAAATACCTTAAAGTTTAATAGCTCGTAGGGTATCCACGTCTTTTTAAGACTTCTTGCAGGCGTTTTTGCATGGAACTTACTAATTTGGCAGATTCTTCATGGGTAATTTTTTCCCATTCCTCCTTAAACACAGTTTTTAGCATAGTTTTGCTTGTTATTGTGTGTTGGCGAATTTTCCTTTCAAGTAAATCCCACAGATGTTCAATGGGATTTAAATCAGGAGATTGTGGGGGTGTACGCAGTTGTCTAGGCACATTATAAAACAACCAGAGGCGAACGATCTCAGCTGTATGCTTTGGATCGTTATCTTGTTGGAACCAAAACTCAGAATCTAGTTGAAGTTTATTCGCACTTTTCCTTAGATTTCTTTTCAAAATGTCCAGGTATGTATACTTATTCATTGTAGACTCAATAAATTCCATTTCTCCAACTCCTCCACTTGCCATGCACCCCCATACCATCACACCTCCACCACCATGCTTAACTGTAGGATATAGATTTTGCTTATCATAAGCTGTGCCTTGCTTTCGCCACACGATCTTGCGTCCTTTAATTCCAAATATGCAAAATTTGCTTTCATCGGAAAAAAATCACCTTTTCCCAGAACTCAGGTGATTTATTTACGTACTCATTTGCAAAAGCTATTCGCTTTAAACGATTCACTCTTGAAATGAATGGTTTCTTTCGCGAAACTCTACCATGGTACCCTGCCTTTTTTAGGATTTTTCTAACAGCATCGACAGAAATGGTTTTGTCGAATTTTACCATTATGTTTTTTGACAACTGAGATGCTGTTAGTCGAGGATTTACCTGCACCTGCTTTATTAAATCCCGTCTTTCTCGAGATGACAGCTTTGGTGGTCGTCCGCAACGAGGCTTTGATGTATAAATGCCTGTTGTTTTAAAATTATTAATCACCTTTTGAATCGATGAATACTGTCGACCAACATCTTTAGCTATGTTTCTTAAGCTTTTTCCCTCTTTCCAAAATTTTACAATAATTTTTCTCTCGTCTACGCTTATTTCTTTTCTGTTATTCCTCATTTTACAAAATAATAACAAGATCACAAAACTATTTCCAAATTTCACAGAACACTCTGAACAATCACATTAGCTGCGCAAAAGTGATGTAAAAATTCATGAGTGTGCCTTCAATTTCAATAAATGTAACGGTAAACGGCAGTTGTATGGAGTGAACGCAGACTTTTTCTGTTTAATTTTTTGGGTATTTCAGCAAAAAGGTGTCGTTAACTGGACACGTGTTCATCGAAATTCAATGAAATTTTTGTTTTATGTTCTTTTTGTTATTGGTTCTGAATGTGCATAATTAAAATTCAAAAACTTCCATTAATCTGTTTGTTTCAAAGCAAAAAACAATTGTGTTAGTAGGTGAACGCAGACTTTTTCTGCTATGTGTATATTGTTTTATTGGAATTCTGATCTTGAATGGATATGTGCCACTTCCAAGACGTCGAATGTATTGGGAAGTTAACACAACGTCCTCCTGTCCAAGTCGATGAGGCGCAATCGATTTGAGGAGATATTTCGGTATTTGCATGTCGCAGACAATGAAAACCTACCTCAGAGTGATAAAATGGCCAAGATTCGTTCAATATTTAATCTAATGAATGAACAATTTCTGTTGTATGCTCCAATTGAAAATATTATTAGCATTGATGAGTCCAAGGTTTCTTATTATGGGAAACATGGATATAAGCAACATATTCGAGGTTAGCCCATTCGCTTTGGCTTCTAAGCTTGGGTTGCAACCACACGCCTAGGATACTGTCTACAAGTATATATGTATGTATGTATCAGGGACGCTCTGAAAGAACAGATACAGGAATGGGGTTAGGTGAACACCTTATTACAAAGCTTACTGGGATCATACAGAAAGCGTTTCCAGATACTCAGTTTTCAGTTTCTTGCAATAAATTTTTTACATCCCCAATGCTTGTTAGCAACTTGAGTCAACAAAATATAAAAGTCACTGGAACAGTTCGCCGACATCGCGTTGATAATTGCCCTCTTTTTGACGTTAAACTTTGCAAAAAGAAACAAAGAAATTTTTATGATTTAAAGCTTGACGCTATTAGGTGGAATGATAATAGTTTGGTGACATTGTTGTCACATGAGTATGGTATTCATCCTATACAAAAGGCCAAAAAATATTCGGATATTGATCAACCAAATGTAATCAACCAATATAATAAGTTTATGGGCGGAGTAGACAGACTTCATGCCAATGTAGGAGCATATCGCATTGGTATAAGGGGAAAAAATGCCACATGCCTATATCATTTTGGCTAATTGACGTTACGATTAATAAATCAGCTCTTGTCGCCAAATCACATGGGGCAAACATCAACACTCTGGAGTTCCGTTACAGTATTGCCAGATCCTTACTCCTAAGACACGGAACAATAAGATCGCAACCAGGACCCGTGCAAAATGTTGCAAGAACCATTTCTACCATAATATGTATTAAGTATATTATTATATAGAAGTACCTTCTACAAAGTTAACCTACTTTTAATACTTTACTTAAATGCACTTCTACTACAAGGAAGGGAGTTGAGCGAGATTGTCAATTAGACATCTCGCTCTCTTCTATTACTAAATGGAGAGTTGAGACCAGACAAGCTCTCTTTGGTTTTGGTCGTTGAAAGTAGCGGTCGTGTTTTTTTGTTCCGTTACTGAATAAAAAATAAATTGGTTAATTATAATAAAAGAAAGTTTAAGAAGTTTTATTTAACTTATATACGTAATTGGCGCAGTCGGAAACTCGGCAAACGTTTGCAACATAAGAAAAGAAAAGAAGAACAATCAGATATAAAAATATAAATAAACATATTTGAAAGTTGCTACGTATGCTACCAACTTAACTGTTAATATATTTAAATAAAACACATATAAACTAAAAAAATATTAAAAACAAATCATCATATGTGCAACAACTATAAAATTTGTTAATCATAGTGAAAAAAAAAAAACTTAAATTTGAATGCATCAAAAAGCAATGCCACAATGCCATAGTTACTGTTACATTGCCTGTTTGTTACTGTTATAAACAAAAATATAAATAAACAATTTGAATTTGAAAGTTGCTACGTATAATATCAACTAAACTGTTAATATATTTCAACAAAACACATATACTAAAATAATATTAAAAACAAATCACCAAATGTGCAACAATAATAAACAGTGAAATCTGTTAATCAACAAAAAAAAACAAACAAAAAAAAAAAACAAAAAAAAAAAAAAACACTTAAATTTGAATGCATCAAAAAGCAAGGCCATAGTTACTGTTACCTTGCCACTTCGATAAAGAAAAAAGAGCAAGAAAAGAAGAGATTGAAAGAAGAAGTAAACGCTTGTTATTTTCTTTCCCCTTCATCCCTTAATCACGTGAGTACAATTGGATACAACACCCACTGACAGGAAGGCGAATTCAAAATGGATATCTTTAATGCGGCTGATAGACTTAAGTTAGTACTAGATTTAATAAGCAAAATTTCGGATTTCAATGGGAGTGAAAATTCTATTATAAATTTTCTAGAAAGGGTAGTTTTTTTGTTGCCATCTATTGGGGTTTTTGACGAAAACAGTCAAATCATACTAACGGGGTATATACGAGATAAGATAGTTGGGAACGCTAGGTGTGAACTGCAAAAATACAGTCAACTGCGAACATGGCCGGAAATTAGAGAAGTACTAAAAAAATGTTTTGGGGAAAAATTATCATTAGAAAAATTAATTGACCAAATTAGAATTTCTAGAGTAAAAACAACAATTGAGGAATATTATAGTAGAATAAATAATTTGTTAAGTAGAGCTAATAATGTATTATTACTTCAGAACGATCAAAACTGCCAATTTCTAATCGATTCTAATAATATAATAGCTTTAGAAGCGCATAAAAATAACCTTCCCGAGCCAACAAAAACAATATTGCTATGTCGAAATCCTCCCACGCTATGTGAAGCTTACAAAATAATAATAGAAATCAACCATCAGTTATACAGACCCAGTCCAATTTTTTATACAGCTAACCAAAGAAACCTTAATATCCCAAGGCCACAGTATTCAAATTACAACAATTAAATTAGAAACTATACACAAAGTAGCCCAAATTTTAACTCAAATCTGCAAATTAACGGAAATAGTTACAACAATCAATCAAGACACATTACTAACTACAATAGACAAGGTAATAAACGCCTTACTAACAATAATTACTTACATGGTGACAGCTCTAATTCATATGACGTACCAATGCAAAGCATGCAAACTAGACAAACAAATACATACGGGCAAAATTATAACAGAAACAATACTAATTGGCCAGGAAATCGACAGCAAAATGACGAACAAATGAGCGTTAACTTTAACGAAAGTAACCCTCAAAACTATGACATTTATTCAAGCCGGCAAAATTTTCCAATGGAGCATGTAAACGACTACCCTATATAGTAATACAGACTAGAGTTCGGCAGCTTAAATTTATTATCGACACTGGAGCCGAATTCAGTATGATTAATAACAATGTTTGTAATCCAAAATGGCGTATTTATTCTAATTATTATGCTATTAAAGTTCTAGGTAGAATAATAAGAACTAACGTCAAATACAAAATCCCTTTTTTTGAAGAATTCAAGGAGAAAAATTTATTTGTTGAGTTCCTAGAATTCCCATCTCATGATAAATTTGATGGAATTATAGGTAATAACATTTTAGTGCCCATAGGTTCAATAATTGACTTTGAAAATCGTTGCCTTAAAACGAAAAATGCCTTATTACATATTTATTCAAACGAAGAAGAACAAACTTATCATTCTTTATGTACGCAAGATAATTATTTAAATATATTTTCCAATGAATTACAGAAATCTAAAACAATCGAAAGTTCCTTTTCTAGTCATTTAAACCCGCAGGATTTATCAAAATTAAAGTCAGTTATTAATAGTTACAAAGATGTATTCTATAAGGAAGGCGATAATTTATCATTTACGCACGAAGTAAAACATAAAATTATTACTAGGACAGAAACTCCAGTCTATGCAAAGCTTTATAGGTATCCTGAAATCCATCACGCAGAAGTAAATAGGCAAATCCAGGAAATGTTAGACCAAAATGTTATAAGGCACAGCAATAGCCCCTACAATGCACCTATATGGGTTGTTCCCAAAAAGGCAGACAAAACCGACGAAAAACGATGGCGGATCGTAGTTGACTACCGGAAACTCAACGACCAGACGATTGATGACAGATTTCCCTTACCAAGTATCGATGAGCTACTCGACAAACATGGTAAATGCAATTACTTTACCACAATCGATTTAGCAAAAGGGTTTCATCAAGTTGAAGTTACTCGGGAAGACCAGCCTAAAACTGCTTTTTCCACAAAAACTGGTCATTATGAGTTTCTCCGTATGCCATTTGGGCTTAAAAATGCGCCGTCGACGTTTCAACGTCTTATCAACACTGTTCTTAAGCACTACATTAACAAAATTTGTATCGTTTATTTAGACGATGTGTTAATATTTTCAACGAGTTTTCAAGAGCATTTAGACTCGATAAAGAAAATTTTGCAATCCCTAAGGAAAGCTAACTTAAAAATACAGTGTGATAAATGTCATTTCGCTGACTCGAGTTCAAAGTTTTTAGGACACATCGTTACGAGGAATGGTATTAAACCTGATCTTGATAAAATTAATTCTATAACGAAAATGAAATTGCCCACTTCTGTAAAAGGCATTAAGCAATTTTTAGGGATCACCGGATTCTACCGTAAATTTATGAAGGATTATGCAAAAATTGCTTATCCGCTCATCAAGTATCTAAAGAAAGATATGAAAATTAATGTCTTAGATTCTTCTTATATTGATGCATTTAACAAAATGAAAATTCTCCTTACATCTGACCCTGTCCTGAAAGCTCCCGACTTCACAAAAACATTCATTTTAACGACCGATGCGTCAAAGTACGCATTAGGAGCAGTGCTAAGTCAAAACAGCCATCCCATGTGTTTCGCTTCGCGCACTTTAAATAACCACGAACTGCAATATTCCACAATCGAAAAAGAGCTTCTTGCCATAGTTTGGGCTGTGAAATACTTTAGAACGTATCTCTATGGAAGAAAATTCAAAATTCGAACTGATCATAAGCCACTTGTGTGCCTGAATAACATGAAAGAGCCAAATATGAAATTGCAAAGGTGGAAGTTAAAGTTGAATGAATACGATTTTAGTATAGAACATCTAAAGGGAAGTGAAAATAAAGTCGCTGATGGACTAAGTAGGTTTATCATTGAATCGAATGATGCCGACGAAAAGGAAGATAATTTATTCGGAAATTTATTTATTAGTGAAATAAGTATGATAGATAGATCTTCGTGTAAACAAACCGAAGAAATTCAAGAACTATTATCTACAGATGCTACCATCCACAGCGCATCCCAAGACCAATCTGACCACATTTTTATTACAGAAAAGCCAATTAACTTGTACAAAAACCAAATCCACTTATTTCACGGGCCAAAAACTAAAACCACGATTAAAATTATTCATAAAAAAGTACACAACTATATTCAGATAAAAAAAGATAGTCGAGATTTATTAGCTAATATGAAGAATATTATAGCGGACAAGGGACTATTTTGTGTATATTGTGAGGACAATTCTTTGTACGTAACTTTTCAAGATCTGTTTGTTAAATATTTCTCTGGTAACAAAAATATTAGAATTCTAAAATCCTCGAAGAAATTAACCGATATTATTGACAAAAACCAAATTATCGATATTATAAAAAAAGAACACCTAAGCAAGAATCACAGAGGGATTAGCGAGGTATTTTTAGAACTTAAAACACTTTATTACTATCCAAATTTACAGCTCGAAATTCAAAGATTTATAAATAACTGCGAAGTATGTGACTTAGCCAAACACGATAGAAATCCTTTACATTATCCCTTAAATATAACGGAATCTTCAAATTTTTTTAATGATATTGTACATATTGATATTTGGTTTCCAGTACGAAATATATTTTATCTCACAACAATAGACAAATTTTCAAAATACGCGACTATACACAAATTAACTGACAGAAACTGGATCGCTATCCTCAGTGCAATAAAACAAAGGATACAATTTTTAGGACAACCAAATAAAATTATTTCGGACGGAGAAACATGTATCCAACACTCTGCAGTGAAAGAGTTTTTAAAAGAAAAAGGCATTCAATTTCATAGAACTACAGCTGCACTAAAAACTGGAAATTCTGATATTGAGCGCCTTCACGGTACTTTAAATGAACATCTTAGAATTATGAACGTAAAAAAAGATAATACCGAGTTAGATGACAAACTATTTGAAATCTGAACACTATATAATGAAACGATACATTCGACTACAAAATTAAGGCCAATTGATTTTATACAAAAGAATTTTACCAAACAGGACATTGATGAACTTTCTAAAAAATTTCACCAAGAAAAGATAAAACGAAATAAGAAACAAAATATTAGGGTTAATCAGTGTACAAACATTGTTAGGAATAGAACCATCGTAAAAACAAGGCCTAAATACAAGATTCTTAATAAATTTGAGAGAGATGGAGGCTACCTTATTGATCAGAGTACAAAACGAAATACAAGATATCATAAAAAACAAATTAAACGTAGATACTTGCATCAGGATAGTAACTAATATGAATACATATGTTTGGGTTGTTACTCTAATTTTTATTTTTTCTTTACCTTTTTTCTTTGAAAATTGAAGTAAAATTGTCTAAATTATAAAATATAATATGTATAATGTAGTCTGTTATCTAAACTTTATCTATAAACAATATTGAAAGAATTAAGTTTTTGTATTGCAAACAAGAATTATTCATCTAATGATTGTAACTAACCAGGTTATTGAATTATGACCTTTCTCGGTTTTCTAACATACTTTGTAAAAATAATCTTGAACATTAACATTAATATTACTTGATTGTATTTTGGGAACCAAAATCTAGAGGGCGGAGGTATTATATAGAAGTACCTTCTACAAAGTGAACCTACTTTTAATACTTTACTTACAGGGAAGGGAGTTGAGCGAGATTGTCAATTAGACATCTCGCTCTCTTCTATTACTAAATGGAGAGTTGAGACCAGACAAGCTCTCTTTGGTTTTGGTCGTTGAAAGTAGCGGTCGTGTTTTTTTGTTCCGTTACTGAATAAATAATAAATTGGTTAATTATAATAAAAGAAAGTTTAAGAAGTTTTATTTAACTTATATACGTAATTATATGTAATATGTAATATTTGTAATACAATACTTGTATACATTGCCTTCTGTAATATCACAGGAGATTGTGGAAAGGATTTCCTTTTGGCTATCAAATAAGTCATGGCAAATTGCTCGAATTTACAAACCTATGTGTTTGTCAGAGGCCGAGGCTGTCACTTATGTCTGCCACTTTCTCGATTATTGAGTTGATTTTTCTACTTTACAGAAGTCTTTTAATGAATAATAATTTATGATGAGTTCAAGAACTTTAAATCAAACTGATGGATTATCAGAATCTATCTGGATTTTGTGATTCTGATAATTCGAGAATTGAGAAGACGAAAACATTTCAGATTTGATTGAGTACATGCTCGTAGAAGAAGAACTCTATGACCAGCAAAATTTGTCAGATAACGATGAAAACAACAATAGATCGCAGTGGAGAGATTACGACTTTCTAATTTGTTCGCAAACACGGTCTCCAATTTGAAGTTTCCAATCAAGCTTCACCAAATGAAATTTACTCAAGAATAGTTGACGACTTATAAAATTTATTGCTGCTGAAACCAATAGCTTTGCCGAGCAGACTATGCCAGCTAAATGTAGATTTTGAGAAAAATTAAAAGATTTCTTGGATTATTGATTATTGGGACGGGTTTGGTATTTCCTGGACGTATGGAGCCCAATAGTTGCTTACGAAAGTTGTACATGGCGCTACATAAGTCGGTTATGACAAAAAATAGTTCTCAAATAATCCCTTCTATATTACATTTTGAAAATAATAAAACAACAAATCAAAACAATCGACTTTCAGAAACTGAGAAACTTATTGACATCTTCCAAACCAAGTTTAAAAAAATTGTTTTGCTAAGGAGAAAGGTTTATTATTGATTACATCATCATAGAAAGGCCGTCTTGTATTTCCGCAGTAAATTCTAAATAAAACTCATCGATATTGAATGAAACTTTTCAAACTATGTTCCATTAATGTGTATTCCTGTACTAAGAGTTTATGTTGAACGATTTGCTACGGATAAAAGAGAAATTGGACTAGCAAAAAATTTCTGCGCGGAACAATCTCAGAGGCTTATAAATGAAGGAAGTTTGTCATTACAGTTATTAGCACAGTATTTTTGCAACAAAATACTCATGTTGTAGGCACACTCAGAACAAATAAACGAAGTCGACCGAAAGAAGTACAGGGTGTCCAGAAATTTTAAGTGCTATTTATTATTGAAATTACCGAAAGACCCACTGGCGGACGGGTGCGATACTAAGCAGCTAGATTCATTGAAATTTAGTAGCGATGGATGCCATTTAGCATACATATTGTGTACAAGCATATTATCAGAACAATAGTTCTACCATTACTGGACAGCGTTCGTTTCGTGCTCATTATGATATCCGAAATCTGTCTCACCGGTCGCCCACGTGCCATCAGAGTCGAAGAAGTGATCGAACGTATCCGACAATCTATAAGTGGAGATCCAACATAATTTGTTCCTAACATACATAATTTGTGAAGCACTAAACTTAAAAGAATCGTACGATATTAAAGCCCGCCTTACTTTTTATGGCATAAGAAATACAACTGGTGCAGGAATTGAAGGAGACTGACTACGTTCACAGGTTGCATTTCGCTAGAATCATTCTTCCTCAATTTCACAGGCGAATTTCCATTTTAAAGGCCATGTAAACAAAAAAAATTGCTGTTACTGATGGCCCTAATTATTGTTTCGGCCGCGATGTCTTCCAAAGGAATAATCGGCTCTTACTTGTTTGAAAATCGTAGAGGTCAAACATAAGCTGGGAGATGAGCTCGAACTTCTTAGCTCCGACTTTGCAACAGTACAATACAATAACAAGATGATTCCGCTTGTCACACATCTAACGATTGGATTGAAACTCTAAGAGAATTATTTTCCAATAGGCTTATTTCTCGAAGGGGTGATGTTAACTGGCCACCACCCACGCCAGCCCTGAGTCCTTCGGACTTTTTCCTATGGCGATTTCTTAAAGAGAGAGTGTGCGAAAATAAGCCAACCACATTAACTCAAATAAGGCAGAATATCATCAGCTTTGTGTCAACGTTTAGTAAGAAATCTTTCCTCAAGATTAGAAGAGGGCAAGCAGCGTGACGGACGTCATTCAGAACATTATTTTCACAAAATATTTTTTCAATATCTGTAAGTTGAAAATTAAAACAATACTTACTTTAAACAATTTTAATTTTTTTTTATTTCACTTTTGTATTCCACTTACTCTTTTTGGACAGCCTGTACTTCTCCCAAAGAGAAACGAAGTTGTTTTTGGTGAAGATGATTAAGAAATCGTTGTTTCGTAATAATAATATACCAGGCAATGCCGAAAGTGTAGTGTTTGCTATATTCGGATCATGCAAGTCGGATAAAAACGTTTTCCCGAGCGATGCGTTACTCCGGAGAGATCTTCCTCACTACATCCTCCTTTCGTACATTATATTAGGGTTAGATAGGGAATCTTGGGCGCATCATCATGCTTAGAAGTCTCGGGCATGTACAGTGAGGAAGATGGCGAAGCACAGTTACTGAAAGATGCAATGAGGAGCATGAATAAAATTGTTTAATAAATTTCCCTAGAAAGCCTAGTTTTTGAAGGTTACTCGTAGGTATATATAAAAATAAAATAGAAAAATTTAATCCGAAAAGTATAATTAATTAGAAAATATAGTTAGACTAAGAGTGTCCACCAGGCCAGTAGAGGCCAGTAAGATACATTATATTAAGTTACTTTTAAGGTTGATTTAAACATTTGTGTCTAATAAATAGAATAGAATAAGGACATGCATTGAAATCTAAAAAAAGGAATTAAAAAGTAATAAAACAAAAAACTCCACAGTCCTGTCATCCGGATACCAGTTAAAATCGAAAGAATCTAAAATTGCTATTCACGTTACAGAGCTTTAAAAAAGATTTTAAAGATTTTATTTTTTTTTCCAGCTCGGCCCACAAATGTTCAATAGGGTTAATGACTGTGAAGGCGCTTTGAGCTGCATCTTTTTGAAATTTGATCAGTGTGTTCTAGGTCGCTGCCTTGTCGAAATACATATGTAATTAGACCCAAAAACCCATCTAGACGTTGCGCTTGGGTAGAGATTTCTTTTTAAGTTATTGCTTTAGTCAAATTGGTTCATTTGTTAATAAAACCCTTTAGACCAACCCGGCCTGCAGACATACGCACCCACATCATGACATCGCTATAATGTTTCACTGTTGCTTGAAGCTTGTTAGCTTCTTTCAGCTTAGCATTTAATTTTCGCCAAACCCTTTGCTTCTCGTTATTGGCAAACCGGATAAACTTGTTTTCGTCTGTAAAAACAATGGTGCCCCCAAAGTTTAAATTATTGTATGTATTGCAAACATATTCTTTGGCCAATGCGAGTGTTTTTTCTCTGTTAATTTTGGAAATACGTAAACCGTTTGCGACGGGCAAC
The DNA here is from genome assembly GCA_958301585.1 of Merodon equestris. Lineage (NCBI taxonomy): Eukaryota > Metazoa > Arthropoda > Insecta > Diptera > Syrphidae > Merodon > Merodon equestris. The sequence goes on along the minus strand of OY284413.1, from coordinate 151,963,044 downwards.
TCTGCCGTTAAGATTATTTAACTCTGAATCCGCCTTACTGTTTTGATAGAGTATTTGTTTAATGATTCATGACATTTCTGTGGTGGATTATTTTAGTGTTGTCTTGGGACCTTGCTTGATTTTCTGGATAATATGCCTCTCATTTACCTTAGATAATATTTATTTTCGACCCCTACCTATTTTAATTTTCAAATCTCATTTCAAAACTTCTATTCGCAACAATAACAAGTTCACCAGCCTCATGATAGGTTTTGCCATCGTGAACTAACTTCAACATAAGCTTTTGCTCTTTTAAAGAAGTTTCTGACTTTCGTCATTCCCTTTTTCTCTTTTTCGTTTTCTTTATTTTATTTTTTTCAGAAATATCCTCTATCCTTCTGCTTGCTGCCACTCAAGAGAATGAGCAGATATTATAACACAATGTTTTGAGATATTTTGTGTCTGCTTTCAAAGAAATCGAAAAAAACTTTCCTTAGGGATGATTGCATCTGTTTGAACCATGACTATTACTACTGAATATAGAGGAAATGTACAACACGAAAAAACTATTACTTTTAAGGTTGTCCATAGAAGATAATAATAAAATTCGGCTGTAAAGTTTTTGTGCGAATAATTTTGTGTGGACGTTTATTTCACTGAGTTAAAGATGAATGGAAATTGTGATCGATGAAGCAGCAGAGGCCGTAATATATATACTGCAATTTTATTTAATTGATTTCGACGCTGGTTCGACGCTGGTCCGGATTTTTATTTTTTTTTACAGAGAAGCAATGACAACTCTACGGAGTTACTCGGTAGGAGTTACTAAATATTTATAATACAAACTAATTGGAAAACTGATTCAATTGAAGAATCCAAATAACATCTTCGATGACTACGTGAATACTACAATGGCTATTGAATCCGTTCAAAACAATGGCACAATCTATTATACTTTCTTCATAACTCAACAAAATTAATTGCAGAACCCACTGATATCGTCTTCAAAAAATTAAGCCTCCAGAATCAGACTTAATTTAATTTTTTTTTGATTTAACTTCCCCACAGGGGCACTTCATTAGCTTCATCAATGGTTATAATAAAAATCAATGGACCGAGATGACTACCTTGTGGGAGACCGGAGGTAGCATTAATTGGACCAGAGATAGAAGATCTGAAGATAACGTTATATTGACGATCTTCAAGATAAGAGATAAGATATATATAATAAGATAAGATAAGATTTGATCCGTAAGATGAAGCCGGGAAAGAAATCAAGGGCAATGAGCTTGAGGAGAATAATTTGGTAAGACATTTTGCCAAAGGCTTTGCTGAAGTAAGTGGCGACAACGTCTACTTCTTTGCCAGCTTCGAGTACACACAAACATTGTGAAGGAAACTCGGCTAGACTAGTGGTTGTTAACAAACAGCGCGTAACGAACTCAAACTTGTATACGTTCAAACAGCTAAAAAAGTTGTGATGAGCGGGTTAAGAACTTCATAACTTGTCCAAGACCCAAATGCTGAATCAAGCAACGAAGAAAACATAGATGAAACATAAGACGTACTCCCGGAGGAATGGAGGAAACCAGAAAAAAAATATGCTAGAACTAACTCTTAATAAATTAACAATTTTAAAATATTTAATTTTCCAAAGTTTTATGACTGTGAAATTTGACACGGGTGTGGCAGTATCATCGTTTCACATCATGGTTTTAAAAGTACATGATATTCATTTCTAAATTTGCATTAGTTTTATTTTAGGTTTCAAGTTAACAAGAAGCTAGTTAAGAAGAATCCGAAAAAAAGAGTCTTGCAGTAAAAAGGGAGAAAACGAGTTAGTTATAATTTATATGAACTTTTTCTTGTGATGTTTGTACAGCAATTCTCATTTTTTATTAAATGCAACTAAGTTATGGAATATGTTTCTAAAATCATAAAACGCATCAAATTATTTAATTAATATCAAAATTACCTTCAAATCGGAACTATCATTAATCACAAATCCATTAACTGTTACCCTACGTTGAAATTCAAAATGTAAATGTTACTTATCACAAAGAAGAGAAAATACAGGGTGACTTAAGAATCAATTTCAATAATGTTTTTCAATCTGGGATGGGAAAAAATTAAGAATTATAAAGCCACACCTTTTGTGGATAATAACGTCGAGCTAAGTTACATTGCCGCTGGCAAGGTACCGTATATTCCGGGTAGGTAGAGATAAAATGACAGTGAAGATTGATCGATAAGGAAAGGCAGGCAGTATCACAGAAATGAAATACAATGAGTGGGGAGCACTTGTGTTACCAACCGTTAGGAAAGGGTCGATTAGATTATGTACCGACTATCAAATTACATTAAACAAAAAAGGGACACGTCTTTAGTTGATAAGCGCAGCTTATGAAAACTACGTTAATAATTACAGGGACTATGGCATAAATCGGATTATTTAAGGCACAAATGTCAATCATTTGGCATTCACTTAGCGAAAGTCGAAAAATGTGTATTTTTTTTTCCCGACGACATTAAAATTCAAGCGTCCACTATTATTTGGCTCATTGAGCGATTACGATAGGTTCTCGCAAAATCTGTCTTACTACTCCTGACATTCAGTTTATTGTAAAGGAATATGAATTTGGACAGGGAGTAAAAAAGTGTTGAACTCTCGAGAGGGTGTCCAGGGTTTCTTCGATCGGAGCAAAGAGTAGCTCACCACACAGAATCGGGATCTGCAATATTTATTCTTTACTAATACCATCAATCTGAAAGCTTCCAATAAATCCTATTCATTCAACTATTGTCTACTTTGCTTCAGGTAAATGGGACAGCGACTGCACCGCTCGTTATTCACGTGAACCAATCAAGCGTGAACTTTAAAGAAAAGTAAAAGTTGGGGCTAGGTTATTGATGTGATCACCGGTTAATATCGTGTTAATATATGGTTTATGCTGCAGATAGCAAAGAGAAGACAAAGAACTGTTTGTGTCCTGTATGACGTTTATACTCAACCTCCCAATAAATTTGATGATTTACTTTAAAACTACAGGAGAAAGAGTGAGACCAATATCACTGACTTACTAGCTAGAGAGGTACCTCTAAAATTAATCTATGAAACGAAAATATTGATAAAAAATTCCCAAATCTTTAGTTATACCTTCATATAATTAAGAAAAATAGCATGTCAATAAGTTCCATTGGAACAGAGCTCAAGAACCAAGTCAATCAGAGACAAGCACTTCACATTTGAACAAATACTCTAAAAATGTTCTAAACTTCTATGGAAATAATATCAGGAAGTCGGCCTCAGGTTAACAGATATACACTTTTTATAAAACAACAGTCAAAAATAAATAGGAACAAGTTTTTGCGTCACATGTCAAAGCAGAGGATTAGTAATACAACCCTGTTAAATAACTAGGGGTATTAATCAATTATCACAATTCCATTGAAATCGATTAAAAAACTGTGTTTCAAGGTAACTAAAAATAATTAAAAACTATAATAATAATAAAAAAAAATTAATATTGAAGTAAAAGCTGCTGGGGCCCAACCATCAATCCGATCTCGTATGGAATGCAACTCTCAAAAAAACAAACACAAGGTTTCAGCCTTGAAATGCTTTTTGAACAATATCGATTTTTTTAGTTTCTCCTGAAACATTCTTTGTTGCCTTTACCAGCCCAAACAATAGAAAAGGTATTCAGATATATGTATACACACAGGTACACATATAACTTTTTGTGTTGATAATTTAGAGCTCTCGATTTTGGTCGTGTATTTAATTACACGTGTATTCGTGTCACGTGTACACGTGTACAAAATATCTATTTGCACGTGTACACGTGTATACATTAAATACACGTGTAAATATAAATACACGTGTTCCTACACGAACCTTTTAATTACACGTGTAACACGTGTACACGATTACACGTGGAACAGAGGGCTCTAAATTACTAATATCCAAACTGTACTTGCGATGTATGTACACTTTCAGACAAAGACTATTTTTATATATATCGTCTAATACGATAAGAAAAACTTACGACAGGAAAGCCAATATAAAAATCAATGTGCTATAAGTTTATGTATTGAGTTAAAAGATTGGGTCTCTGTTGTTTTTATGTACTTTAATTTTCGGTTAACCCAAGCTTGTTTGTCCAAATAGAATACCCAGTTTCCCTAAATGTGTTTTTGTAAAATTGTACTCGCTCTTGGCGCGAGCGTCGTCGAATAAAGATTAACAATTAAAACAATTAAACGAAAAAGAAAGTGTTTTTTATTTTGCTCCCAAATGTTATTCCTGGCGGTGTAAACAATGTCGACTTGATATCCTTATTTCTGAGTAGGTTATTGTTCACATGTTTATAAATGAATTTGATACTTTCTTCTTTAAAAGCTTAAAGCCTGTTGGGAATAGAAAACAAGGTTAGCGATAATGTATGTATGTATGAGAATTGTGGTGGCACATATGAAACAGCATTTGTCTCCTTGACATTGGGAAATAATATTAAAGACATGACTATTAGCTTTAAATTACAAAGAATATGTTGATGGCAGACTAGATTGAACGGAAATTAAATGGAAATGAGATGAGGTATATTTGATATGCAGTGGTTGCAACGGAAATTGATTGGTCTCGCTGGGGTTAAAACACTCGGTATAACATGAAAACTGCTTCACAGTAGCCAACTTGTGTGTAAGGGAATTTACGCTACATTTAGTTACACTTCGTCGTTCTACCAACTCTTGTGGTTGTACCGTATGGCATAATCTTGCTTTCGAGGCTACCACAATCCCAGTACAAGATGGAGTATGCCATCAAGATACTGAACGACGGGCATGAACTAAATAGAATAAAAAATGTCCTTATTTATATGAGTTCATGGCACATATCAAGGTCATCGACTCGTGATAGCGGCTTTCTTTTTCAACTCCAACTAAACTTATTGATTTATAAGGTGTATAGTAGTGTCACTCTGGAGGGTGAGTCAATTGGCTCTTTCGACTAGCAAGCCGACAATGCTCGGAAGCTGGTCTGTTTCAGTAGCTAACAGGGGTTTGCCGTTGTTCTTAAACAGCAAATTCCATTTGAGTTAGTAAACGCACATCCCAGAACGGTGCGTTTCTTCATCCTTCCTATACTTGCAGTAAGATCAGGGTAGTTTAAGAGCGATGCATTTCAGTGTTGGTGAAGTCTCAGATGAGCAAAGTAAGCGCGATAGCACAGCGTGGTCTCTGATTGATGAAATATGGAGGGTAACCATAGTCCGAATTTGTCATCCTTGTTTCAAAATATGTATCATATATGTAAAGTGGCAACACAATCACAACAGCTTGAGATGGCAACCCGGTATACTTAGCACTGGGAAAGCAGTCAGTCGTCACCAAGGTGTCGTCAGCAGCAGTCCATCAGAAACCAGAATGAGACGTGCGTCTTTCGTACAATGGTACCGGGCGTACGTCGAAAAACTGCTCGACTATGAAGAAGAACATTAATATCGTCACAAAACGTAGCCGTGCCAAAAAGGTAAAAATAAATAACGAAACTGTATTGTGTTTGATAGATACCGGAGATGATGTCCCCTCCAGCCAATTATCAGAACCTGAACGAGAAGTTGTACGAAAGCAAGTAGAGAAGTGGCTAAAGCAGGGTATAGTACACAAATCATGTTCCGATGTCGCTAGTAAAGTTGTGCTAGCGAGAAAGAAAGATGGCAGTTACAGGCTGTGTGTTCGATGGTGCTAAAAGATAGATTCCCAATCCCAGGCTAGTACTTGAAAAAATGCAGAGTGCCAGATATTTTACCGTGATGGACCTCAAAAATGGATTCTTCTGCGAAGAAAGAGACGAACAAAGCCGAAAGTATACAGCGTTCATGACGAAATAAAACATTTCTGAGGCTTACTGGATATTTCAGAAGGTTAATTGAAGGTTATGCTTTGCTGGCCAATCCGTTGACACAGATGCTAAAAAAAGTCACAGCTTTTAAGATAAATAGCATCCAGATACAAGCAATTGAAAAATTAAAATCCGCGCTTGCTGAAGAACCGTTATTGAAGATCTTTAAACAATATGCTAAAACACAGCTGCACGTAGACATGTCTAAAGATGGCTTTGGTGCAAAACGTTTACAACAGCATGACAATGAGTGGCACCCAATTTGCTATTGAAGTATGAAAACAACGCCTCAAGAAGAGAGATTACCCAGCATATTTGGTTACAAAAAAGTTACGTCAGTATCTGACGGGTATCGAATTCTATTTCGTTACTGACTGCGCAGCTTTCAAACAAACAACCACAAAAACAGATGTTCCAAGAGAGATGGTGCAATGGCTCATGTATCTACAGGACTTGTCTTTCACCGTAGAGCACCGAGCTGGTCAGAGAATGAGACATGTTGACAGCCTAAGTCGGTTTCCGGTCATGGTAATTACGTCGAAGGTCCATGCCCAAGTTCTACGAGCGCAACAACAAAATGACCATCTGGCGGCAGTTGCAGTACTAAAGCAAAAACAATATGCCGACTACAAGGTAAAAAATAAGCTTATTTATAAACAAGTGGACGGTCAAGACTTACTGGCAGTACCCAAGAGCATGGAGGGAGAAATTATAAGAAGTGTGCATAACTTTGGTCACATAAGTGCTCCAAGAACAATGCACGCAATCCGGCAAGAGTATTACGTACCACGCATAGAGATAAAGGTAAACCAAGTTATTGCAAACTATATTCATTGCATCACGCATAACAGGAAGCTGGGCAAGCAAGAAGGATTTATTCAGTGTATTGATAAACTAGATACACCACTTTCAACACTCCACATCGATCATCTAGGCACGCTAGATTCAACAGCGAAAAGCTACAAATACATATTCACCATGATAGACGAGTTCTCCAAATACATTTGGTTATACCCTACAAAGACAACAAATGCTCAAGAAGTAATCAGGCACATGAATTTCTGGGTCACAATCTTCGGTAACATACAGAGAATCAAATGATCATATGCTAAGTTTTTAATAAAAAAAAACATTTTTCTTAGCTAGATATAGTAATGTTAGTAGTAAGTTGATATAGTAGTCGAAAGACATAGATTTAGGTTGTTACGTCTATTTTAGAGTGTCCGCCTAGGGCCAGTAAGATATCTAGATTGTTAAGGTAGTTAAGCTAGTTTTTAAGCATTTTGGTCTAGGGTAAGATAGATCTAAGAAGTTATGAATAAAAATGAATTAAAAACTAAAAAAAAAAAAAAAAACATACAGAGAATCATCAGTGACAAAGGAGCTGCATTTTCGTGGAAAATATTTAAAGATTTCTGTGCAACTCATAATATCGAACACAGCGAAACAACAACAGGCGTACCCAGGGGCAATAGCCAAGTCGAGAGGGTCAACAGAGTGATTCTATCGGTTTTTGCAAAATTGTCAGCAGCAGAGCCTTCGAAATGGCACAAATACACATCTCAGGTGCAAAGAGCGGTCAATGCAAGTGTCCACTCATCAACAAAATTTACACTGTTTGAAATTATGTTTGGTGTCAAAATGCGGAACGAATCAAATATCGAGCTGTTAAAAATCATACAAGAGGAGTTGATGCTAGGCGTACAAGGTGAATATGACAAAATGCGAGGGGAAGCCAAAAAAATATCCTAAAGGCGCTGGAGATTTATAAAACTAATTATGACAAAAAGCGGAAGGGTCAGCATGGTTATCAGTTGTCCGATTTAGTTGCCACCAAAGTCACCCAGTTTGTAACCGGAAAAAAAACTGGCCAGTAAATACATTGGTCCCTATGAAATCATCAAGGTAAAACGGTAGGTATGACGTCGAAAAAGCTGCAGAATTCCAAGGTCCGCAACAAACGTCAACCACCGCGGAGCATATGAAACTCTGGCGTTATATGGAGTGTGCAGATGAAGACCACCACGAAGAAAAGTCATTTGAGCCAGATGACGTGCAGGATGGCCGAGAGTAAAGTGGCAACACAACCACAACAGCTTGAGATGGCAACCCGGTATACTCAGCAGTGGGAAAGCAGTAAGTCATCATCAAGGAATCGTCAGCAGCGATCGATCAGCAGCAGTCCATCAGCAGCGAACAAAATACACTCTTTATTTTGAATTTCTTTGTAATACGTTTTATTTACTTTATCCCAATATAATTGTTTCTTTATACTTTGAATTCTCACTTCAACTTACATATATGTCAACCCGAACTATTAAGATTGTCTGTGCTTAGTTTAAGCTTTGTCAAAATAAAGGTGTCGACATAATCGTATAACCGAACATACTGTAGACAAAACTGTAAAAAATTTGAAGAGAATGGCTCTGTAACATCATCGAACACTCTGCAGAAAATATTGCTGCCCATGTTAAAAAAGTTCCAAATCTGTCGATTTTATAGGGAGCCCGAAATTTGAATTTGCATATACATTTTACAAGTATTTACAAAGTCCAACTCACTCAGGTGACCACGGAATGCGTAAAACAAACGTCGATTGACATACTAGGTCTAACGATCGACGTCACTGTTAACCTTCGGCAGCGTGACTTCGAAAAAATTCAGCAGTATTGTGACGACTAGAAGTTGAAAATCAACTTTCTGTAAAGAATTCCCAGAATAATGTAGAACGCACTTTTTTTTTATGATATTTATTTTCTCGCGACAGATCATGTCCGATACTTCTAACAGACTGACTTAACTTAAATTAATCTACTCTATGCCTACCGGCAGTTCTCTCTTTATATGGGTTCTCTTCTTTTTATTTGTTGTCTATTTCCCAAAATTCTACTACATTTCAGAAATCTGAATTTACTTTATTCAAAACACCTTTGTCTCTCGGGACACTGGTGTCTACTGGCGAGACGAAATGTAGTCAGATACCTTGGGATCTGGCACCAGTGTCTGCATTTTGACAAATATATAGATGGCTGCCTTATAAGTGACTACATGGCTTCAATCAGGCCCATGATGGCCTATGGATGCCTCGTGTGGTTCAATGTGAGAGCTAGCTTAATGGAAAGATTTCGGGTTAAATTCCTTCCGTTGAACAAAGGTTTATAGGAAGGACACATTTTTTTTTGGAAGCAAATCGTTCAAGGTAAGAGCGTTGTCCTTATTGGTTTTCATAATTAAGTCGTGAAATGCCTGTTACAAGAAATCAAGCTGCAGAGCTTGGCCCTGTCGGTATGCCAGCCGCTCATCCAAACCCCATTCCCAGCAACCCAAACCCTAACCCTGTTACACATATAGCCGACCAGCCAGCAACCTCCCAACCACCTACTTCTCCCGACCCAAATTGTTCTTATAGATCGAGCACATCCCACACAGAACATAACAAATAGAATGAAAACACAATCGGCTCAACTACAAGTGAGAAATTATTGCAATTAGATATGACTAAACCACCAACCCATACATCTGGCCTAAGAGAAGAGGATAACGACGATTGCATTATGATAAGCAGTTCAGAGGAAGAGTACGATGACGACGTAGATGATTCCTGTCGCCACAAATGATTCTCGAGTTAGATAATTGTTTTCACTCGCAAGAGTCACATCTATCCTATCCACCACCTAATACAACAGGCACTACACCTCTGCCTGAAGCTCGAAAACCAAAGCTTCAGAGAAAATGTCATACACGCCGGTCAAAGCGCCGTAAGAAAGCCACATGCCCTACAACCTAATCCTCCATTTCGTGGGCAAAACGCCACTCCTCCACATAAACCGGAAATACAAGCTACACCAATCCCTCAATATCCGGGGCAAATTGTCCACCTGGATATATTCTCTACCGAGAATAACTTGGTCCTCACTTCCACAGATAGCTTAACCAAATATGCACAAGTAAAAATTCTCAAATACAAAGCTATAGGGACGTGCGTCAACCTCTCCGAGAAATCCTTTTTCCTTTTGGCTTACCCAAATTAGTTGTAATAGACAATGAAAAGTCCTTCAATTCTGCTTCCATAAGATTCATGATTGAGGACGAACTTAGGATAAAAATCTTCACAACACCTCCTTACTGCAGTTCCTCCAACGGACAAATTGAGCGGTTCCACTCAACACTCATTGAGATCATGAGATGTTTGAAATCAGAGGGCCCCGATCGACCCCTTACAGAACTTCTGGAACGCGCCGTCTACGAATATAACTTTTCCATCCACTCTACTACGACTAAACGTCCAGTAGAAACATTTTTTGGTAGAAGGATAAGTTCCAACCCCTTATTATGAGAGAAAGCACGAGAGGAGGATCACGCACGTAAGGAAGATCCAGGAAAAACAGATAGCCGATCTTGAACACCATAACAAAAAAAGACAACTGGTAAAATAGCCCAGTCATTTTAGATTTATCTGCGGAAAAATTCCTAGTGAGCTGAATTTTTGTATACACCTTTATTACGGCGTTGTAATGTGAAAAATCGACATTAATATCGTGCCGGCTAAAAAAGTTCTCAAGGTCAAAAGGTCGCGAAAATCAGTTTTTTGCAAATATCTCGCGACCTATTGCTCGGAGGTCAATACAGGTCATTATAAAAATTGTTTGTCGTGAAATTATCTACAAAAAATGTTTCTTGCATTTTTCTGTAAAATTAACCGTTTTTGGTTGGTTACGGTAGAGCGCTGAGAAAGCGACTACATTATGACGATGCACTCGTTTCCTCACCACCTTCGAGGTAGATTTACTTTTCGTGGTAATTACAATATTACTCCCATATCGAGCAATCAATTTTCTTATTATTGTTTTATCATCTGGAACGTAATCTTTCGTCACATCTTTCAACTCAGCCAATGTGAATTGACAATCGGCATTATTTTCTATGTAATGACATATTCTCCATATATTCCAATATTTTCATCCAATGGACGGCCTGCGTCACCCTTTCCACTGACTAACAAAAAATTGGAGAAACATTTATCATGATACTTAGCTTCGACAGATACTAAGTCATACTCAAAATTCACACGCTCCTTTACACTTCTTCCATATTTATCACTGCGCGCCTCTGCAGCTTTTAATACTGTGTCTTTAAATGTAAGAGTACTCACTTCTCTAATAACGCGTCTGTATTTTTTTTCTGTTTTTCTCTCAATTCCTTCACTCGCTTCTTCTCCACAAAATAAACATAATTTTTTGAAATCAAAAGAGCTGATTCTTTTCTTCCGCGGATATTTTGATGTACTCGGTTCTTCTTGGCGTCGTTTAAAAGCCGCAATACTCAAATTGTTCGTATAATTTTAACATTCACAAAAGTCACAGTATTTAAATATTCAATATTACCATCACCTCTAGCGACACTAGCATTTTTTAATGTTTGTAGACCACGCCTAACTTCTACTACATCACCATCCGATAACAATTCATTGCATATAAAACATGTATCACTCATTGTGAAAAATGTTCAAGAGCATGAAACTACTGAAATAACGTCTTTAACACTCAAGAAATATTTTTCAACTGAGCTAAACACAGTCCGACAGACAGTAGCAGGTATAAAGGGACGGGTCTCGGAACAATAAAATACAGAACATCTGCCAGTGGAGGTCGTTTGTATAATATATAGTAGATTTTACTAAGTTCCAAAACCTCTATAATATAAGTATATTTTTCACAAAATGCCCAAATATCAGATAGAAGTTTTTAAGACACTTAAAAACATAAATAAAAAACAATAGAGTTTACGCCTTGGTGTACGGTATACAATACCGTATGTGAGTGCATTCTAGTCGCTTTCTCAGCGCTCTACTCCAAAAACGGTAAATTTTACAGAAAAATGCAAGAAACATTTTTTGTAGATAATTTCACGACAAACAATTTTTATAATGACCTGTACTGACCTCCGAGCAATAGGTCGCGAGATATTTGCAAAAAACTGATTTTCGCGACCTTTTGACCTTGATAACTTTTTTAGCCGGCACGATATTAATGTCGATTTTTCACATCTTCATTACAACGCCGTAATAAAGGTGTGTATAAAAATTCAGCTCACTAGGAATTTTTCCGCAGATTGGGGTTTAAAATGCCTTAAATGACTGGGCTAAAATAATTTAGAATAGTTTGTCAGACAAAATGGACCAGTAGGGTCCAAGTTAAATCGCCGTTATAAGAAGGAAATAGTCGCTGAAAACAAAACTACAATCCTAACTAAATCCGGAAAACAGTACTTAAATCCCTAATAAAAAATTAAAAATCCCTTTTAGGTCTTGGCTCACAATTGCGACCTGTGACGTAAAGATGCTCGACTACACGAATGCGCAACTTATACAATCGGGCAAGGCAAAAATACAAACGGGAACCTTTAAGTTAATTCATGTGATCGGCATGCAGCAGTATCGGAGGGCCCTTAAACAGATAGAACAGATAGTACAACCGATCATAAACACATCCCATCCTATGCTTCCTTCCTCCTCAACGAAATCCAACTACTCAAATTACATTTTCAGAGATAAAAATAGCATCAAATAATACATACCTTTTATATTAATATACATTGAAGCCCCCTATATGTGGCTAGCATAACTAGCTATCACACTTGGCATGTTTGGTTCCGCAAACGCGCCAAGTGTGAATTTCCGTCGCATGCGAGGATCGACATCGTTTTGCTCCAATCTCTTCTTCTCAGAAGATGAAGTGGAGCACTCAGCCTCTTTCTTTGCCGGACCGTCGTGTAGTATAGACGTGAGTAGAAAACAAAGCTTCCGCGGTGAAATAATAATAGTTAAAATTAAGTAAAGTTAATGTGAACGCAAACAATGTTAATGTGAATGAAATTTAAATAAAGACTAGAGAAAAAAAAACGAAAAGGAAACTGTTTAATTCAGAGCGACGAAGCTCTAGAAAACTATATATATTAAGTTTACCAACCACAAAGAAAGAAACATGTAATAAATTAGTTGTCAAGCCAGTAAAAAGGGGCAGAGTTATTAATCAACTGGAGTATAAAGAAATACTAAAATGTAAAGCAGGTACATATGGACTAACGGATACATGTAAGACATTTAATTTACTATCTATATGTAAGCAAATTAATGTTAGAGAGTAATTATCTACGTAATGATAAGTGCGTTAACAATCTACTATCAAGCCGACCTCCAGTATGTACTCAGATCAACAATCAACATATTCCGGCAGTAGAGGAACTATTTCCTGGTCTACTGATATTAAACCAATATGAAGACGTGATCGATATAAATGGAAAGCAGATCCCGCTAAATAGCACATTCGTGATAAAATTCAACAATGCAAGTATTAAAGCTCAGCGATACACTTTTTACCGCAGCCGAAGTAACAAAATACAAGCCACTTCCGGCCTTACTACAGTCACCCCAGAACAACTCCAAATTTGAGGAAATTCTTTCGCTGGAAATGATTAAGGAAATTGAGGCCAATAACACCAGGTACATTCGGACCTATGTTAGGACTAGCAGCCAAATGAAAAACATCTTCATATCAGCACTAATGCCTGTAATACTAGTGAGCGCGACATTCGCCGGCTGCAAAATCCTTAGAAAAACGAAAAATTCCGACACCAAGCCGAAAGAAGAATCATCCTCGGAGGAGCGTCACATGAAAGAACTTATGTATGTAAGGTATGTATAACAAAAAAGAAACAAGTGTATGCACGACGACCGCTTTATTGCAACTGACCATACAACGTTTCATTAGTACTGCGTATATGTAAGCGAATTTTCATACTTAATGTTAACTTAACTAAGCTTGACATCATTCGATAGTAACGTTACATAATTACATAAAAACCAACAGAATATGATTATATGTGTGTACGTGGTGAGTAAAGGGTGACACCTAAAAAATATATTTATGTTTTTTTTTTTATTTATACCTCGATCATATTAAAACTCCTACAACTCGATCATCCTGACCGTAAATCGTCCCTGATTTATCACCGAGTACACTCACATGAATCATTACAATATATAACTTCGATAAGTTGACAAACTTTCAAATGTAAAAAACGCGTAGTTCAAATTCTTTCCAAATTAATTAACGAAATGTTTCTTAAGCTAGCTTTATATACATAACTTGTATAAAACAGATTGTAATGCACAAAAATAACTTCGTTCCATACGATGATAACAAAATACGATTCGTGGCGTGTGATCAGAAAATTAAAAAATATATGGTTTCATGTTTTCAGGAGATGCTACTCCTTCGTAAGGAATTCTTGAAATCTGAAGGTTTTCAAGATCTTTTATTAGATATCTGTCATTTGGCAGTATTTTTACTATTTCAAACGGTCCTTTATATTTAGCAATAAGTTTCTTATTAATGCCTGGAGTATTTACGATATTTTTTATCATCACGTAATCACCGACGGAATACGAATAAGGTTTTTTGTGATGTTTATCAAAGTAAATTTTATTAGACTCTTGACTTCGAGCAGTCCTCTCATTTGCTTCTTTCCTCTTTGCATTCAAATCTCTTGCCTCTTCAACTATAACATTCTCTTCCAAATACTCTCGGATTTTATCACATACCTCTCCTTTCTGTGCAACACCGAAGAGCAACATACTCGGACTAAAGCCTGTACTCTTGTGTGCGACATTATTTAGAGCAAATTCTACTTTAGGCAAATGTTGCGTCCAACCACCTGGTTCTGTTTCACTTTCTTTAGCCAACATAGCTGTGAGACTACGATTTACACGTTCTACCTGTCCATTGGATTGAGGTGAACTAGTCGCAATTTTAACGTGTTGTATATTGTATTTGCAACAAAAGGTTGCGAAATCTTCAGAGGTGAAACAGCTTCCTCTGTCAGAGATTATGCGGTTTGGTTTGCTATAAGAACGGAAGTAAGATTCAAGACATGCAATAACCTCCTTCGTGCTTGTACTTCTCACAGCGAAAAGTTTGGTGAATTTTGAAAAACCATCGACTACTAGAAAAATGTATTTTTTGGTACTTCGTATATTATGTGGTAAAGGGCCATAATGGTCAATATGAACTGTCTCAAAAGGTTTGTCACCTTTGGGGATGTTATGCAAAATGCCTTCTTTTCGACCAGACGGGGCGGAGAAGTGTACGCATTTCAAACAACTACCAATATAGCTCTTGATCTTTGCCTTCATGGAAGGAAACCAATATGTTCTTCTTAGAAAGTCGTAACACTTCTCAACGCCAAGGTGACACAAAGACTCATGATGCGTTTGAATAACACTTCTTTCTATCAGGGATGGCACATAGAAGAAAACCTTATTTTTTATTTTCCTGTACACAAGGCCATTGATCAACTCGTACGATGGACTTTCTCTTCTCTCTAACATCTCAGCCAACTGTTTCACTATTGGATCTGACTGCTGGGATGCAGCTAATGCGTGCTCGAAAGAATCGGACTCAATGACTAAAATGTTGTGACACCTGCTCAGTGCGTCAACATGATTCATTCTCTTGCCACCTCTATGTTCAATGACGTAGTCATAATCTTGTAGTTCAAGTGCCCAACGTGAAATTCTGGGATTTAATAGTTTCTTATTAAGAGTGAGGGTCAGCGACTTACAGTCTGTAACAATTTTAAATTTTAGACCTGTGAGGTAAATACGGAAACGTCTCAGTGCGTAAATAATTGCTAAAGTCTCTAACTCATACGAGTGGTACTTGGATTCTTGAGAAGTGACACGTTTTGAAAAAAAGAAAATTGGGTGGAGAGTCTTATCTTCCTGGCGCTGGAGCAGGACTGCACCAAACCCCAGACTACTCGCGTCGCAGTGCAATTCTGTGTCTGTTCTTGGGTTATAAATGCTTAGCAACGGCGCTCTCACTAATTTGTTTTTCAACTCTTCAAAAACGGATAGTTCCTTCTCACCAAAGGTAAACACAGCATCCTTTTTTAAAAGATCATATAAAGGCTTGGATATAATTGAAAAGTCTTTTATAAACTTACGAAAATATGAACATAAGCCCAAAAATGAGTGAACATGTTTAGTGCTTATGGGTATAGGAAAATTCTTCACTGCGTTAATACCATTCTCACTAGGACCTATTCCATCTGCAGAAACCTCATATCCTAAGTAAGTGATTTTTTCGTACATAAACACACATTTGTCCAAACGCAGTTCTAAATTATTCTTTATCACTATATCCATCACTTCATTCAATATCAAAAAATGTTCTTGCTTCGTCTCTGATGCAATTAGCAAATCGTCAATGTATACTAACAACTTTCCTGAACTTATTAGATCTTTGAAAACGGAGTTCACGTAGCGCTGAAACACGGAAGGGGCGTTTTTTAGCCCGAAAGGCATGCGCAAGTACTCAAATTGCCCTAGCGGCGTAACAAAGGATGTATATGGTATTGATTCTTTTGACATCTTTACGTGGTGAAATCCACTTCTTAAATCTAACATTGAAAAATACTTTTTCCCGCGTAATCTGTCTAGGTGATCCTCAATTAGGGGAATAGGAAAATTATCCTTCACCGTGATCTTGTTTAATTCACGAAAATCTATACATAATCGCAATTCTCCAGTTTTTTTTCTCACTAAAACAACAAGTGATGCATAAGGTGAGTTGCTCTCGCGAATAATATTCTTTTTAAGAAGGTCATCTAATATTTTTTGTAACTCTAGCTTATGGGCATACGGCAGTCGTCGCGGCGCGCAATTAAAAGTACTTTTCGGATTAGTAAGAACTATCTTCATTTCATAATCACAAATTCCGTCAGATAAACTATTACTCGTAATACTCCGGCAAACTAAATTACGTAGTTCAAATTTTTCATGGTAACTTAATTTGTCATTTATATTTAAATCTAGGTCATTATCGCGGTCGTCACACGTATCGATGTTTAAAATATAATTTGTCTCATCATTACCGTGATCACAATCATCATGCTCATTAACCAAATCGTTTAACTGTTTCTTTTCTTCTAATGTTAATTGTATATTTGTCTTTTGAAGGAAATCTCTTCCTAAAACTATTACATTTCTCATTGTTTCGTTTTTTACTACATGCAAACACAAACTAACATAATCATTACATATCTTAACATTACAATACACTTTTCCAAACACAACAAGTTTACTATTATTAATACCTACGAATTCATCCGTTGAAGATCTAGAAGACGTCATCAAGTAGGAGGGGATGTACTTCTGTTGTACAAAACTGATCGGGCTGCCGGTGTCAATCATGGTTTTCGCAGTCATAGTTGTACGAACAGCTCCAAGTTGATCGTTGTTGAAATAAAATTCAAATTCTCCATGAAAATCTCGTAGAAATGTGGTTTTCGCTGGCTCAGCTTCTTGCAACACCATCACTGCAGTCGATTGTGGACAATTCTTCACCAAGTGACCTTTTTGTCCGCACCGAAAACATGTCCCTCGTTCTTTCCTTGGTTTTGGGCACTGACTGGCAATGTGACCTTCAACATCACAATTGAAGCACTTCAAACTAGACTTTCTATTACTTGATTGTTGTACCGTACTCTTTTGTTGGAACACATTTCGACTTGATTGATGGGACTCCGATTTCATTTTTTCGTATTTGCGCAGAACACACTTCAATTCAGATATATTATTTGCGGTGAACAAAATCTGCTTGTTGAAGCTGGAGTCAGGAATACCTCTGATTATATAGGTTACCAAATCAGTTTCTTCAATGTCGGCGGCGATCGCAATCTCCTGCATACTTAGCACGTACTGCTGAAGATTCTCGTCCTTATGCTTTTTCCGGTTTCGAAGAGAATTATGGACATCCGTTGCTGTAGCGTGTTGATGAAACTCCTTGAGCAGGGCTGCTTTCAACTCGTCCCAGGATTTGCACGAGGTTGATCGTAAAAATAACTTTGCGGTACCCTTTAACACACGTTGCGCGTAAATAAAGCACCGGTGTTCATCCAGATTATATAATGTTTTGGAATCTTCAATACATTTAATCCATCTTGAAACGGGGTAGTTATCATCACCAGAAAAGGTATGTAACGATTCCTCTATGTCTTTGAACGAATACCTCGACTCAGTTGCTTCCCCAGAATTGTTTAACTCCACCAATTTCTTCTGCAAAGATCGTATTTCTTCTTTCATCTTAACAACTGCTCGCAAACGTTCCAGCTCCTGTGATGCGATTCTATTCTCCGCTTCGAGATCAGAATTATTTTCGCTTTCACTAACTTCTTCCAGAACACTCGGAGGAAAATACTGCTCCATCTGCTGATCACTAAATTGAGAAACGACTTCCTCCAAGCGAATCTTCAACGCTGACTTCGCTCCACTTGTTGGTAAACCGATTTCAGTCAATTTTTCTTTTAATTGCGGCACAGTTGCAATTTCAATAAAATTCTTAGCACTTGTAGTCATTTTAATCGAATTGAATATGAACACACGCGATCCCACTTCTGATAAGATGTAAGGTATGTATAACAAAAAAGAAACAAGTGTATGCACGACGACCGCTTTATTGCAACTGACCATACAACGTTTCATTAGTACTGCGTATATGTAAGCGAATTTTCATACTTAATGTTAACTTAACTAAGCTTGACATCATTCGATAGTAACGTTACATAATTACATAAAAACCAACAGAATATGATTATATGTGTGTACGTGGTGAGTAAAGGGTGACACCTAAAAAATATATTTATGTTTTTTTTTTTATTTATACCTCGATCATATTAAAACTCCTACACTTACAACAGAGATTTCGGCATCAACCTCATCATCAATTGAGAAGCCCCAACCTCAAGTAGGGTAGGGCGGGGCTAGTTGGGCCACGGGGCAAGTTGGGCCACACGAATTACTCAAGAACCGTTACCTACTGAACGAACAAGATCACACACGAATGAAACGTACACACTAAGCAACCCGCAAAACCGATCTCAGTTGCATTGTATCAGTTGATGGTGAACCACGTGCAATTTTTTAAAGTAGCTCTCAAGCCGAGAAACGGGATCGACCATAAGCACAAATGTGAAATTACATACAAATTTCAAATTTCTTGTACTTGCTAACTTTGCGACCTCGGGCAGCTATGTTACCATGGAGGAACCACACAAGATTTGACTTTAGAGGCTAGAACTGAAGTCGCGCCAACTGCTTAACTCAAAATACAGTCAAGAAAGTAGCTCTCAAGCCGAGAAACGGGATCGACCATAAGCACTACCGTGAAATTACATACAATTTTGAAATTTCTTGTACTTGCTAATTTTGCGACCTCGGGCAGCTATGTTACCATGGGGGAACTACACAAGATTTGACTTTATAGGCTAGAACTGAAGTCGCGCCAACTGTTTAACTCAAAATACAGTCAAGAAAGTAGCTCTCAAGCCGAGAAACGGGATCGACCATAAGCACTAATGTGAAATTATATACAATTTTCAAATTTCTTGTACTTGCTAACTTTGCGACCTCGGGCAGCTATGTTACCATAGAGGAACCACACAGGATTTGACTTTATCGGCTAGAACTTAAGTCGCGCCAACTGCTTAACTCAAAATACAGTCAAGAAAGTAGCTCTCAAGCCGAGAAACGGTGTCGACCATAAGCACTACCGTGAAATTACGTACAATTTTCAAATTTCTTGTACTTGCCAACTTTGCGACCTCGGGCAGCTATGTTACCATGGAGGAACCACATAAGATTTGACTTTATAGGCTAGAACTGAAGTCGCGCCAACTGCTTAACTCAAAATACAGTCAAGAAAGTAGCTCTCAAGCCGAGAAACGGGATCGACCATAAGCACTAATATGAAATTACATACAATTTTCAAATTTCTTGTACTTGCTAACTTTGCGACCTCGGGCAGCTATGTTACCATGGAGGAACCACACAAGATTTGACTTTATAGGCTAGAACTGAAGTCGCGCCAACCGCTTAACTCAAAATACAGTCAAGAAAGTAGCTCTCAAGCCGAGAAACGGGATCGACCATAAGCACTAATATGAAATTACATACAATTTTCAAATTTCTTGTACTTGCTAACTTTGCGACCTCGGGCAGCTATGTTACGATGGAGGAACCACACAAGATTTCACTTTATAGGCTAGAACTGAAGTCGCGTCAACTGCTTAACTCAAAATACAGTCAAGAAAGTAGCTCTCAAGCCGAGAAACGGGATCGACCATAAGCACTACCGTGAAATTGCGTACAATTTTCAAATTTCTTTTACTTGCTAACTTTGCGACCTCGGGCAGCTATGTTACGATGGAGGAACCACACAAGATTTCACTTTATAGGCTAGAACTGAAGTCGCGCCAACTGCTTAACTCAAAATACAGTCAAGAAAGTAGCTCTCAAGCCGAGAAACGGGATCGACCATAAGCACTAATATGAAATTACATACAATTTTCAAATATCTTGTACTTGCTAACTTTGCGACCTCGGGCAGCTATGTTACCATGGGGGAACTACACAAGATTTGACTTTATAGGCTAGAACTGAAGTCGCGCCAACTGTTTAACTCAAAATACAGTCAAGAAAGTAGCTCTCAAGCCGAGAAACGGGATCGACCATAAGCACTAATGTGAAATTATATACAATTTTCAAATTTCTTGTACTTGCTAACTTTGCGACCTCGGGCAGCTATGTTACCATAGAGGAACCACACAGGATTTGACTTTATCGGCTAGAACTTAAGTCGCGCCAACTGCTTAACTCAAAATACAGTCAAGAAAGTAGCTCTCAAGCCGAGAAACGGTGTCGACCATAAGCACTACCGTGAAATTACGTACAATTTTCAAATTTCTTGTACTTGCCAACTTTGCGACCTCGGGCAGCTATGTTACCATGGAGGAACCACATAAGATTTGACTTTATAGGCTAGAACTGAAGTCGCGCCAACTGCTTAACTCAAAATACAGTCAAGAAAGTAGCTCTCAAGCCGAGAAACGGGATCGACCATAAGCACTAATATGAAATTACATACAATTTTCAAATTTCTTGTACTTGCTAACTTTGCGACCTCGGGCAGCTATGTTACCATGGAGGAACCACACAAGATTTGACTTTATAGGCTAGAACTGAAGTCGCGCCAACCGCTTAACTCAAAATACAGTCAAGAAAGTAGCTCTCAAGCCGAGAAACGGGATCGACCATAAGCACTACCGTGAAATTACGTACAATTTTCAAATTTCTTTTACTTGCTAACTTTGCGACCTCGGGCAGCTATGTTACGATGGAGGAACCACACAAGATTTCACTTTATAGGCTAGAACTGAAGTCGCGCCAACTGCTTAACTCAAAATACAGTCAAGAAAGTAGCTCTCAAGCCGAGAAACGGGATCGACCATAAGCACTAATATGAAATTACATACAATTTTCAAATATCTTGTACTTGCTAACTTTGCGACCTCGGGCAGCTATGTTACCAAGGAGGAACCACACAAGATTTGACTTTATAGGCTAGAACTGAAGTCGCGCCAACTGCTTAACTCAAAATACAGTCAAGAAAGTAGCTCTCAAGCCGAGAAACGGTGTCGACCATAAGCACTACCGTGAAATTACGTACAATTTTCAAATTTCTTGTACTTGCCAACTTTGCGACCTCGGGCAGCTATGTTACCATGGAGGAACCACATAAGATTTGACTTTATAGGCTAGAACTGAAGTCGCGCCAACTGCTTAACTCAAAATACAGTCAAGAAAGTAGCTCTCAAGCCGAGAAACGGTGTCGACCATAAGCACTACCGTGAAATTACGTACAATTTTCAAATTTCTTTTACTTGCTAACTATGCGACCTCGGGCAGCTATGTTACGATGGAGGAACCACACAAGATTTCACTTTATAGGCTAGAACTGAAGTCGCGTCAACTGCTTAACTCAAAATACAGTCAAGAAAGTAGCTCTCAAGCCGAGAAACGGGATCGACCATAAGCACTACCGTGAAATTGCGTACAATTTTCAAATTTCTTTTACTTGCTAACTTTGCGACCTCGGGCAGCTATGTTACGATGGAGGAACCACACAAGATTTCACTTTATAGGCTAGAACTGAAGTCGCGTCAACTGCTTAACTCAAAATACAGTCAAGAAAGTAGCTCTCAAGCCGAGAAACGGGATCGACCATAAGCACTACCGTGAAATTACGTACAATTTTCAAATTTCTTTTACTTGCTAACTTTGCGACCTCGGGCAGCTATGTTACGATGGAGGAACCACACAAGATTTCACTTTATAGGCTAGAACTGAAGTCGCGTCAACTGCTTAACTCAAAATACAGTCAAGAAAGTAGCTCTCAAGCCGAGAAACGGGATCGACCATAAGCACTACCGTGAAATTACGTACAATTTTCCAATTTCTTGTACTTGCTAATTTTGCGACCTCGGGCAGCTATGTTACCATGGAGGAACCACACAAGATTTGACTTTTATAGGCTAGAAGTGAAGTCGCGCGAACTGCTTAACTCAAAATACAGTCAAGAAAGTAGCTCTCAAGCCGAGAAACGGGATCGACAATAAGCACTAATATGAAATTACATACAATTTTCAAATTCCTTGTACTTGCTAATTTTGTGACCTCGGGCAGCTATGTTACCAAGGAGGAACCACACAATATTTGACTTTATAGGCTAGAACTGAAGCCGCGCCAACTGCTTAACTCAAAATACAGTCAAGAAAGTAGCTCTCAAGACGAGAAACGGGATCGACCATAAGCACTACCGTGAAATTACGTACAATTTTCAAATTTCTTGTACTTGCTAACTTTGCGACCTCGGGCAGCTATGTTACCATGGAGGAACCACACAAGATTTGACTTTATAGGCTAGAACTGAAGTCGCGCCAACTGCTTAACTCAAAATACAGTCAAGAAAGTAGCTCTCAAGCCGAGAAACGGGATCGACCATAAGCACTACCGTGAAATTACGTACAATTTTCAAATTTCTTGTACTTGCTAACTTTGCGACCTCGGGCAGCTATGTTACGATGGAGGAACCACACAAGATTTCACTTTATAGGCTAGAACTGAAGTCGCGTCAACTGCTTAACTCAAAATACAGTCAAGAAAGTAGCTCTCAAGCCGAGAAACGGGATCGACCATAAGCACTACCGTGAAATTACGTACAATTTTCCAATTTCTTGTACTTGCTAACTTTGCGACCTCGGGCAGCTATGTTACCATGGAGGAACCACACAAGATTTGACTTTATAGGCTAGAAGTGAAGTCGCGCCAACTGCTTAACTCAAAATACAGTCAAGAAAGTAGCTCTCAAGCCGAGAAGCGGGATCGACCATAAGCACTAATATGAAATTACATACAATTTTCAAATGTCTTGTACTTGCTTACTTTGCGAGCTCGGGCAGCTATGTTACCATGGAGGAACCACACAAGATTTGACTTTATAGGCTAGAACTGAAGTCGCGCCAACTGCTTAACTCAAAATACAGTCAAGAAAGTAGCTCTCAAGCCGAGAAACGGGATCGACCATAAGCACTAATATGAAATTACATACAATTTTCAAATATCTTGTACTTGCTAACTTTGCGACCTCGGGCAGCTATGT
This sequence comes from Merodon equestris, assembly GCA_958301585.1. NCBI lineage: Eukaryota > Metazoa > Arthropoda > Insecta > Diptera > Syrphidae > Merodon > Merodon equestris. Next base: position 151,939,602 of record OY284413.1, on the reverse strand, counting down.
TACCAAGGAGGAACCACACAAGATTTGACTTTATAGGCTAGAACTGAAGTCGCGCCAACTGCTTAACTCAAAATACAGTCAAGAAAGTAGCTCTCAAGCCGAGAAGCGGGATCGACCATAAGCACTAATATGAAATTACATACAATTTTCAAATTTCTTGTACTTGCTTACTTTGCGAGCTCGGGCAGCTATGTTACCATGGAGGAACCACACAAGATTTGACTTTATAGGCTAGAACTGAAGTCGCGCCAACCGCTTAACTCAAAATACAGTCAAGAAAGTAGCTCTCAAGCCGAGAAACGAGATCGACCATAAGCACTAATATGAAATTACATACAATTTTCAAATTCCTTGTACTTGCTAATTTTGTGACCTCGGGCAGCTATGTTACCAAGGAGGAACCACACAATATTTGACTTTATAGGCTAGAACTGAAGCCGCGCCAACTGCTTAACTCAAAATACAGTCAAGAAAGTAGCTCTCAAGCCGAGAAACGGGATCGACCATAAGCACTACCGTGAAATTACGTACAATTTTCAAATTTCTTGTACTTGCTAACTTTGCGACCTCGGGCAGCTATGTTACCATGGAGGAACCACACAAGATTTGACTTTATAGGCTAGAACTGAAGTCGCGCCAACTGCTTAACTCAAAATACAGTCAAGAAAGTAGCTCTCAAGCCGAGAAACGGGATCGACCATAAGCACTAATATGAAATTACATACAATTTTCAAATTTCTTGTACTTGCTAACTTTGCGACCTCGGGCAGCTATGTTACCATGGAGGAACCACACAAGATTTGACTTTATAGGCTAGAACTGAAGTCGCGCCAACCGCTTAACTCAAAATACAGTCAAGAAAGTAGCTCTCAAGCCGAGAAACGGGATCGATCATAAGCACTAATATGAAATTACATACAATTTTCAAATTTCTTGTACTTGCTAACTTTGCGACCTCGGGCAGCTATGTTACCATGGAGGAACCACACAAGATTTGACTTTATAGGCTAGAACTGAAGTCGCGCCAACTGCTTAACTCAAAATACAGTCAAGAAAGTAGCTCTCAAGCCGAGAAACGGGATCGACCTTAAGCACTAATATGAAATTACATACAATTTTCAAATTTCTTGTACTTGCTAACTTTGCGAGCTGGGGCAGCTATGTTACCATGGAGGAACCACACAAGATTGGACTTCATAGGCTAGAACTGAAGTCGCGCCAACTGCTTAACTCAAAATACAGTCAAGAAAGTAGCTCTCAAGCCGAGAAACGGGATCGACCATAAGCACTACCGTGAAATTACGTACAATTTTCAAATTTCTTGCACTTGCTAACTTTGCGACCTCGGGCAGCTATGTTACCATGGAGGAACCACACAAGATTTTACTTTATAGGCTAGAATTGAAGTCGCGCCAACTGCTTAACTCAAAATACAGTCAAGAAAGTAGCTCTCAAGCCGAGAAACGGGATCGACCATAAGCACTACCGTGAAATTACATACAATTTTCAAATTTCTTGTACTTGCTAATTTTGCGACCTCGGGCAGCTATGTTACCATGGAGGAACCACACAAGATTTGACTTTATAGGCTAGAACTGAAGTCGCGCCAACTGCTTAAGTCAAAATACAGTCAAGAAAGTAGCTCTCAAGCCGAGAAACGGGATCGACCATAAGCACTACCGTGAAATTACATACAATTTTCAAATTTCTTCTACTTGCTAACTTTGCGACCTCGGGCAGCTATGTTACCATGGAGGAACCACACAACATTTGACTTTATAGGCTAGAACTAAGTCGCGCCAACTGCTTAACTCGAAATACAGTCAAGAAAGTAGCTCTCAAGCCGAGAAACGGGATCGACCATAAGCACTACCGTGAAATTACATACAATTTTCAAATTTCTTGTACTTGCTAACTTTGCGACCTCGGGCAGCTATGTTACCATGGAGGAACCACACAAGATTTGACTTTATAGGCTAGAACTGAAGTCGCGCCAACTGCTTAACTCAAAATACAGTCAAGAAAGTAGCTCTCAAGCCGAGAAACGGGATCGACCATAAGCACTAATATGAAATTACATACAATTTTCAAATTTCTGGTACTTGCTAACTTTGCGACCTCGGGCAGCTATGTTACCATAGAGGAACCACACAGGATTTGACTTTATCGGCTAGAACTTAAGTCGCGCCAACTGCTTAACTGAAAATACAGTCAAGAAAGTAGCTCTCAAGCCGAGAAACGGTGTCGACCATAAGCACTACCGTGAAATTACGTACAATTTTCAAATTTCTTGTACTTGCCAACTTTGCGACCTCGGGCAGCTATGTTACCATGGAGGAACCACACAAGATTTGACTTTATAGGCTAGAACTGAAGTCGCGCCAACTGCTTAACTCAAAATACAGTCAAGAAAGTAGCTCTCAAGCCGAGAAACGGGATCGACCAGAAGCACTAATATGAGATTACATACAATTTTCAAATTTCTTGTACTTGCTAACTTTGCGACCTCGGGCAGCTATGTTACCATGGAGGAACCACACAAGATTTGACTTTATAGGCTAGAACTGAAGTCGCGCCAACCGCTTAACTCAAAATACAGTCAAGAAAGTAGCTCTCAAGCCGAGAAACGGGATCGACCATAAGCACTAATATGAAATTACATACAATTTTCAAATTTCTTGTACTTGCTAACTTTGCGACCTCGGGCAGCTATGTTACCATGGAGGAACCACACAAGATTTGACTTTATGGGCTAGAACTGAAGTCGCGCCTACTGCTTAACTCAAAATGCAGTCAAGAAAGTAGCTCTCAATCCGAGAAACGGGATCGACCATAAGCACTACCGTGAAATTACGTACAATTTTCAAATTTCTTGTACTTGCTAATTTTGCGACCGCGGGCAGCTATGTTACCATGGGGGAACTACACAAGATTTGACTTTATAGGCTAGAACTGAAGTCGCGCCAACTGTTTAACTCAAAATACAGTCAAGAAAGTAGCTCTCAAGCCGAGAAACGGGATCGACCATAAGCACTAATGTGAAATTATATACAATTTTCAAATTTCTTGTACTTGCTAACTTTGCGACCTCGGGCAGCTATGTTACCATAGAGGAACCACACAGGATTTGACTTTATCGGCTAGAACTTAAGTCGCGCCAACTGCTTAACTGAAAATACAGTCAAGAAAGTAGCTCTCAAGCCGAGAAACGGTGTCGACCATAAGCACTACCGTGAAATTACGTACAATTTTCAAATTTCTTGTACTTGCCAACTTTGCGACCTCGGGCAGCTATGTTACCATGGAGGAACCACACAAGATTTGACTTTATAGGCTAGAACTGAAGTCGCGCCAACTGCTTAACTCAAAATACAGTCAAGAAAGTAGCTCTCAAGCCGAGAAACGGGATCGACCAGAAGCACTAATATGAGATTACATACAATTTTCAAATTTCTTGTACTTGCTAACTTTGCGACCTCGGGCAGCTATGTTACCATGGAGGAACCACACAAGATTTGACTTTATAGGCTAGAACTGAAGTCGCGCCAACCGCTTAACTCAAAATACAGTCAAGAAAGTAGCTCTCAAGCCGAGAAACGGGATCGACCATAAGCACTAATATGAAATTACATACAATTTTCAAATTTCTTGTACTTGCTAACTTTGCGACCTCGGGCAGCTATGTTACCATGGAGGAACCACACAAGATTTGACTTTATGGGCTAGAACTGAAGTCGCGCCTACTGCTTAACTCAAAATGCAGTCAAGAAAGTAGCTCTCAATCCGAGAAACGGGATCGACCATAAGCACTACCGTGAAATTACGTACAATTTTCAAATTTCTTTTACTTGCTAACTTTGCGACCTCGGGCAGCTATGTTACGATGGAGGAACCACACAAGATTTCACTTTATAGGCTAGAACTGAAGTCGCGTCAACTGCTTAACTCAAAATACAGTCAAAAAAGTAGCTCTCAAGCCGAGAAACGGGATCGACCATAAGCACTACCGTGAAATTACGTACAATTTTCAAATTTCTTGTACCTGCTAACTTTGCGACCTCGGGCAGCTATGTTACCATGGAGGAACCACACAAGTTTTTTCTTTATAGGCTAGAACTGAGGTCGCGTCAACCGCTTAACTCAAAAAACAGTCAAGAAAGTAGCTCTCAAGCCGAGAAACGGGATCGACCATAAGCACTAATATGAAATTACATACAATTTTCAAATTTCTTGTACTTGCTAACTTTGCGAGCTCGGGCAGCTATGTTACCATGGAGGAACCACACAAGTTTTTTCTTTATAGGCTAGAACTGAGGTCGCGTCAACCGCTTAACTCAAAAAACAGTCAAGAAAGTAGCTCTCAAGCCGAGAAACGGGATCGACCATAAGCACTAATATGAAATTACATACAATTTTCAAATTTCTTGTACTTGCTAACTTTGCGAGCTCGGGCAGCTATGTTACCATGGAGGAACCACACAAGATTTCACTTTATAGGCTAGAACTGAAGTCGCGTCAACTGCTTAACTCAAAATACAGTCAAAAAAGTAGCTCTCAAGCCGAGAAACGGGATCGACCATAAGCACTACCGTGAAATTACGTACAATTTTCAAATTTCTTGTACCTGCTAACTTTGCGACCTCGGGCAGCTATGTTACCATGGAGGAACCACACAAGTTTTTTCTTTATAGGCTAGAACTGAGGTCGCGTCAACCGCTTAACTCAAAAAACAGTCAAGAAAGTAGCTCTCAAGCCGAGAAACGGGATCGACCATAAGCACTAATATGAAATTACATACAATTTTCAAATTTCTTGTACTTGCTAACTTTGCGAGCTCGGGCAGCTATGTTACCATGGAGGAACCACACAAGATTTCGCTTTATAGGCTAGAACTGAAGTCGCGTCAACTGCTTAACTCAAAATACAGTCAAAAAAGTAGCTCTCAAGCCGAGAAACGGGATCGACCATAAGCACTACCGTGAAATTACGTACAATTTTCAAATTTCTTGTACCTGCTAACTTTGCGACCTCGGGCAGCTATGTTACCATGGAGGAACCACACAAGTTTTTTCTTTATAGGCTAGAACTGAGGTCGCGTCAACCGCTTAACTCAAAAAACAGTCAAGAAAGTAGCTCTCAAGCCGAGAAACGGGATCGACCATAAGCACTAATATGAAATTACATACAATTTTCAAATATCTTGTACTTGCTAACTTTGCGACCTCGGGCAGCTATGTTACCATGGAGGAACCACACAAGATTTGACTTTATAGGCTAGAACTGAAGTCGCGCCAACCGCTTAACTCAAAACACAGTCAAGAAAGTAGCTCTCAAGCCGAGAAACGGGATCGACCATAAGCACTAATATGAAATTACATACAATTTTCAAATTCCTTGTACTTGCTAATTTTGTGACCTCGGGCAGCTATGTTACCAAGGAGGAACCACACAATATTTGACTTTATAGGCTAGAACTGAAGCCGCGCCAACTGCTTAACTCAAAATACAGTCAAGAAAGTAGCTCTCAAGCCGAGAAACGGGATCGACCATAAGCACTACCGTGAAATTACGTACAATTTTCAAATTTCTTGTACTTGCTAACTTTGCGACCTCGGGCAGCTATGTTACCATGGAGGAACCACACAAGATTTGACTTTATAGGCTAGAACTGAAGTCGCGCCAGCTGCTTAACTCAAAATACAGTCAAGAAAGTAGCTCTCAAGCCGAGAAACGGGATCGACCATAAGCACTAATATGAAATTACATACAATTTTCAAATTTCTTGTACTTGCTAACTTTGCGACCTCGGGCAGCTATGTTACCATGGAGGAACCACACAAGTTTTCACTTTATAGGCTAGAACTGAAGTCGCGCCAACCGCTTAACTCAAAATACAGTCAAGAAAGTAGCTCTCAAGCCGAGAAACGGGATCGATCATAAGCACTAATATGAAATTAAATACAATTTTCAAATTTCTTGTACTTGCTAACTTTGCGACCTCGGGCAGCTATGTTACCATGGAGGAACCACACAAGATTTGACTTTATAGGCTAGAACTGAAGTCGCGCCAACTGCTTAACTCAAAATACAGTCAAGAAAGTAGCTCTCAAGCCGAGAAACGGGATCGACCTTAAGCACTAATATGAAATTACATACAATTTTCAAATTTCTTGTACTTGCTAACTTTGCGACCTCGGGCAGCTATGTTACCATGGAGGAACCACACAAGATTTGACTTTATGGGCTAGAACTGAAGTCGCGCCTACTGCTTAACTCAAAATGCAGTCAAGAAAGTAGCTCTCAATCCGAGAAACGGGATCGACCATAAGCACTACCGTGAAATTACGTACAATTTTCAAATTTCTTTTACTTGCTAACTTTGCGACCTCGGGCAGCTATGTTACGATGGAGGAACCACACAAGATTTCACTTTATAGGCTAGAACTGAAGCCGCGTCAACTGCTTAACTCAAAATACAGTCAAGAAAGTAGCTCTCAAGCCGAGAAACGGGATCGACCATAAGCACTACCGTGAAATTACGTACAATTTTCAAATTTCTTTTACTTGCTAAATTTGCGACCTCGGGCAGCTATGTTACGATGGAGGAACCACACAAGATTTCACTTTATAGGCTAGAACTGAAGTCGCGTCAACTGCTTAACTTAAAATACAGTCAAGAAAGTAGCTCTCAAGCCGAGAAACGGGATCGACCATAAGCACTACCGTGAAATTACGTACAATTTTCAAATTTCTTTTACTTGCTAACTTTGCGACCTCGGGCAGCTATGTTACGATGGAGGAACCACACAAGATTTCACTTTATAGGCTAGAACTGAAGTCGCGTCAACTGCTTAACTCAGAATACAGTCAAGATAGTAGCTCTCAAGCCGAGAAACGGGATCGACCATAAGCAATACCGTGAAATTACGTACAATTTTCAAATTTCTTTTACTTGCTAACTTTGCGACCTCGGGCAGCTATGTTACGATGGAGGAACCACACAAGATTTCACTTTATAGGCTAGAAGTGAAGTCGCGCCAACTGTTATTATATTTTAGTATTCCGTTTGAAAAATTGAACTGTTTTGAGTATTTTTTTAATTATGACGCATATGTTCTTAAAACTAGATGTGGGGTAAGTTGGGCCAGGTGGACCAACTTGCCCCCCTGAATTAAATAAAACACGTGTTTTCTGTATTGTATTGTTATTGCTTGTTTAGGAATGCGTACATACAAGCGAAAAACTGAGAGAGCTGCTGCTTGTCAAGAACAGCTAAATACAGCTGCGAGATCTGCCTTGGCTAAAGAAAAATCTATAAGAGCAGCAGCGTCTGAATTTGGAATACCAAGAACAACACTAAAAAAAAAAAAAAGACTCGCAAGAAAATCCTCGTATGGGTTATGTTGCCCTAAGGCGAGTTTTCGATGCGCAACAAGAAATGTTGTTGAAGGAATATTTGCTAAAAGCATCTTCTATATTTTATGGCTTAACGCCAAAGAATGTTCGCACGCTTGCCTACAAATGTGCAACCAAATTCAAAATACGATTTCCTGATACCTGGAATGAAAACAAAATCGCTGGTAAAGATTGGCTTACGGGGTTTCTTAAAAGGAACCACCAACTGTCATGCTTTTAAGTTTCAAAAATGTACACTTGGACTTGGCGCATTTGAGACAATATTATTCTTCTGCAATTACATATTTCCAATTTTTCAGAATTTCATAAAGAACTCAGATGTCCATTCTTTCCATTGATCCCGGCCTCATAGTTCTGTTGTGAATGGGTTGATATTTATGAGACTTCAAGTAGAAAGTGGCCCAACTAGCCCCGCCCTACCCTACCCACGAGATCGGGTAGGGTCAGCCAAATTCCTTTTTTCTAACAATCGAACGAGGACGTCCGAATTAAAAGGGGAAGGAGTTAACGACAGATAAGTTTCATCCCACGGTCTACGGCAAAAACATTGGTACATCGCTACGTGATGGAATTTGCCTAGTATGCACCAAGACGCCAACATCAGTCCAAGGTTGCACACGCTGACACCCGAGCCGTGCATCCCAACTCCAAGCAGGCAAGAAATCACCTGGCACATTCGTGACAATTATGCCGACACCTGAGCCGCGACATCCGCTGAACACCTTATCGCATCCGCTAGGAGGTCACCTGATTCTCTTCGTCGCATCAACATCTCGCCGATAATTTAGTATTTAAGGTAGTGTAAGAATTCGTTGTATTTAGAATTAAGTCACAAATGTAAGAGGCCACGCTGCCAATTCGGAAAGAAATAAATAATTTTTTTTAAAGTAAAATAAGTAATAATTAATTAATTTATATGTACATATTATATAAATATGCATAAACATAATTGTGTTGTGATCATATGGTACAATTTTTCTTTATCTTCTTTCTTCTCCTTCTTTTACTTTCATTTCAATTGTATAAATTAAACTATTTTACTCGTATATTATAGTTTCTTAAAAAATATATTTATTTTGACTGTATGCCTTCACGGCTGACTTAAGACTAAACTAACAATCGAAATAAAAACTTAAAACTAGGTGCATGCCCATGCAGCCAGACGCCTCGTCAGCAGCGGATGTTTGTCGATATCTCAGGTGTCTTGCAGGCTGGTATGTTGCGTCCGTTGCCTCAAATGTCCGACAGAAATTTGACCCGATGTAATCACGACTGTTGTGGATGTTTTTGGTCGTGGGAAAGGTATTATGTATTGTTTGCATGATCCAATGTTTCTGGCGTTAACTCCTCCTAATGTTGTTTCTGTCACGAGATGGGGGGTGTCTTGGAATCCCATAGTCTGCGGTGAATTACTGATGTTAGGATATTTCTCCCTAAGCGTAACACTATTTCTATTTCTTGACATTTTGTATGCGAAGACGGCGATAGCCACGACGGTAACCATTAACATGGTGTTCGTGGATAAGTTGATGTTGTGTTTGGTTTCCAGCAGCTCGATTTCTTCGGTGCGATTGACGTAGAGTTCCTTGATCATTTCGAGGGACAATACCTCTTCTATCTTATCAGGTTTGTATGATGGTTGTAGTATTGCCGGTAGGGGTTGGTGACTTGTGGCTTCTTTGGACATAACAGTTTTTCCTTGGAATTCAATGGTTTTGTTGAAATGCTTGATGATGAATGTTCCTTTGAGGATAACGGTATCGTTGTTGATGTTAACTGGGCCATTAAACTGGTTCAGCAGCAAGATCCCTGGTGAAACTTCTTCTACCTCTGGTACTTGTTCGTTGTTGATGATGGTACATGATGCCTTTTGGCTTTTTAGGAGCTTTGGGATGCACGTTGAATTTCTTAGGTTAACAATATTTTGATTATTACAGATTGAAAGGCTATTTGATGTTTTACATTTAGTTGAAATACCGTAAATGTCTTTATTACATTCTAATATTGAATTATAGCTAATTTTATTAATTATTTTATTTCTTTTAACAGATCCCAATAGAAATTGATTACGTGTTCTTTTAGTTGTCATTGGAATACTTAAGATGTATACATACTAAATTTTTGTCATTTGAGGCGATTTTTACTTCGGCAAATTCTACATTACATCCTCTTCTACATTAATATATGGAATATTTTCGTTCTTTAAAATGGTTTCAGTAATATTTAATTCTTTTCAGTATAGTTTCAGTAATTTTAAACCCAGAACTTTACAAGGCATATTTCAAGTATACGCAGGAATATCTAGCTCTAGGCCACATGAGGCTAATACCTCTGGAGGAATTAGACACCACTACTGGAAAACATTTCTATTTACCTCACCATGCAGTGCTTAAACCGGATAGTTCTTCAACGAAATTGCGCGTGGTCTTCAACGGTTCAGCTAAGGACTCCTTGGGACAGTCGCTAAACAGCCTATTATTAGTCGGTTCTCCACTTCAGCGCGATTTATTAAGTGTCTGTTTGCGTTTCGTCAACATCGCTATGTCTTTACCGCAAAGATGTTCCGTCAAATATGGGTCCACGATCAGGATATTGACTATCAACGCATTAGTTGGCGTGAAACTCCCACTGATGAAATAAAACACTATCGATTGTGTACTGTCACATATGGCACTGCTCCTGCTCCATTTCTGTCCATTCGGGTGTTAAACCAACTTGCTAAGGATTACCAGACTGAATACCCTAGCGCATCTCGGGTTCTTTTACGCGACGTGTATGTAGATGACGTGATGACTGGCAACAGCTCGGTTGAAGGACTAATTGATCTGCAGCGAGAATTGGTTGAGCTCTTATCTAAGGCTAAGTTAGAACTCCGGAAGTGGGCATCGAATTGTTGGCCTTTACTGTCCCATCTGCCCCCAAGACGCGTGTGAATTCTTGTGGACTGATCCTGAACAATCGAAAAAGATAAATATTTTGGGAATATTCTGGAGTCCTGCTCGTGATGAATTCTCATTCCACATGGAGAAATTGGGACATTATCCTTCACCGACCAGACGCACCTTACTCTCCGAAATATTGCAAATCTTCGATCCATTATGGTTTTTAGCTCCTGTGGTAGTGCTGTTTAAAATCCTGTTCCAAGAGCTCTGGACATCTGAATATAAGCTGTGTTGGGATGACCCATTACCTCTCCACTTAGGTCACAAAGTGAAGAATTACCGTGATGAACTTTTCTTATTCGAGTTCCGAGAAACATTTCCTCTTTAGAATCTGAAGGAATTCAGCTTAACGGCTTCTGTGATGCCTCGTCGGTAGCGTACGCTGCCGTTATATACGCTCATCTAAAAACTAATTCAGGTAAAATTAAAACAACTATAATCGGTGCAAAGAAAAAGGTTGCTCCTCTCAAGCCAGTCACAATCCCGTCTGGAGCTATGTGGTGCTCTGTTATTAGCCCGATTATATACTAGAGTCAATTAATCAACCAATATCTCTAAGGTCTTCGCGTGGTGCGATTCAGATATCGTGCTACATTGGCTCTCATCGCCACCTCGTCGATGGAATACATTTGTTTCTAATCGCACAGCTGCTATTCTCGAATCGATTCCGCGACACTCTTCGCAACACATCACATCGGAATCTAATCCCGCCGACTGTGCTTGGCGTGGTATTCTAACGTCAAATTTAGTTAACCACAATCTTTGGTGGAGAGGTCCATCTTGGCTATCCGCACCAGAAGACCATTGGCATATATCACCATTTACTTTACAGAAATCTACCCAGGAGTACGCTATCGTAGAAGAAAGAACCCCGCCGAAGATAACACTCGCAGTAACAGTTGAAAACGACACATTAAAAAAACTCATCGTTAAGCTTTCCTCGTGGAATCGATTGCAAAGGATCGTCGCATACTGCCTCCGGTTTTCATCGAATTGTAAAACACGTAAAATCGATCGGCATGTCTTCGGGCTCACCTTTAATGCAATCCAAAAGGCCAGAAAAATTATTTTAAAACATGCTCAACAACAAGCGTTTGTAGATAAACTTCATGATCTTACCAGAAACTAAACTCTCCAAACGAAATCCACTGATCAGATTGTCTCCATTTGTTGACCAGGACGGACTTCTTCTTGTAGGGGGAAGAATAAAACAAGCATCTGTGTCCTATAATATTAAACATCCTATTATTCTTCCTAATAATAATCATGTTTCGTTTATTATAGTGAAAGATCTTCATATTAAATATCTGCATACAGGGGGGAGTCGGAATCTTATTCGAAAGATAGTCCACGGCTGCAAATCTTCTTTTATGCAAAGGAAGCACACTAATACACAGCTAATGAGAGACCTACCAGATTCAAGGATTCAGCAAAGTCGACCATTTTCCAATACCGGATGTAATTGCGCTGGCCCAATCACAATAAAACTTTCTCGTGGTCGTAATCCAAAGATGTCTAAAGCATACATAGCCCTTGTTCGATAATAAGGGACAAAATTGTACAAAATCACGACAACACAGTTTATTATTTTGAGTCCACTCTGACCGATAGTTCACTTAAGACTAATGTGACAAATTTTAATTTTTAGCAACGGAACGGAGCTCACGAATAAATTCAAATTCGTAAACACTCGAATTTCACTAATGAATTGAATTCGAGTGTGGGAACAGACAGTACCGTCGCTCGGAATCTGATATTCGTGAGCGACCTAGTAATGACCGTTCGCACACTTACAATTAGTGTCAACGCAGTAGAATGCGTGAGATTTCCAATTTATACCATTTTCCAAACACATACGATTGATAACCGTTTGGTGGCTTTCGGATTCAAACGCTTTTTTTAAGTCTATAAGTTCGGCTTTTGCGCCCACAAAATTGGTGGCGTTGTCACAAAATATGGTATGGCATATATGTACCTCTTCTACCGACAAATCTTTTCAAAGCGTGGATAAATGCCTCCGCAGAGAGATCGCCCACCACTTCTATGTGAACTGCCTTTGTCGAAAAGCATACAAACATCGCTAGGTATGACTTTGTAGAAGTCTTACCTCTGACCTTATAGTGCGTTTTTATAGGACCACATAAATCCACTCCACAGTAATAAAAGGGGCGAGAGGGATGACTCTCTCCTTCGGCAAGTTGCCCATCATTTGTGCGACAGGCCTGGGATTTGAACGAAAGCATTTTATGCAGCTGGAGGCTATTTGTCGCGCCATTCTTCCTACACTTAGAATCCAATATTTCTGCCTTATAATTGCAATCAACGCTCGAGGTGCTGCGTGCATGTGTGATTGATGCACATTTGCATTCCTCTGCAAAGAGCGATAGTCATCCGGAAATTCTCTTCTTTGCACGCATACCCAAATAAAATTAGTCCCACGATGAAGTTCGTCCACTGTTAACTGTCCTATATTTCTCAGTGACTTGTTCTTTCTGCAATTACTATAAAATCGAAAACAGTATGCAAATATCTTTTGTAATGTAAAAAAGGAATTTTTACGATTAACTTCTTCGACGTTCTGGAGCATCTTCTGGAATAACATGCTGCATTGCTTCCCATAAACTCCCATCTTCGGAAAGAAAGTCAGGACCATTGAACCAGGCGGGCGTTTTAAGAAGCGTTTGTAATCCCATCCCTCTAGAGACCATATCAGCCGGATTGACGCTTCCCTTTATGTAGTTCCATTGTTATATATCCGTGTTTGCTTGGATTTTAGCCACCCTATTTGCGACGTAGGTCTCCCATGTGTAAGAAGGTGATCTAATCCATGCTAGTACTGTCGTGGAGTCGGTGTAATAACGCACTTTGTTTATTTTAACAGTTAGCAATTGCAGTAGTCTTGTTACCAGTTCCACCATGAGCACAGCGCCCTGCAATTCCAATCGTGCTATGGATGTTGCTTTGAGGGGTCCAATTCTCGACTTCGAACATAGCAATTGTGAGTAGATGCATCCACTGTCATCAACAGATCTAAGATATACGCATGCCCCAAAGGCACTCAGGCTACTGTCCGAAAATGCGTGCAGTTCAATATCGCTGCAAGGACGGGAAGCATATCGTGGGATGCTTAGCTCGTTCAACGTGGAGAATTCTTTCATTCCATTTATTAGCTTGCTCTTCCGGAAGTTGATCATTCCAGGATAACTTTGTTTTCCAAAGTTCTTGCAGAAAAAGCTTCCCGAGGACTATTGCAGGTCCAAGTAATCCCAACGGATCAAATAACCGGGCAAGATCGGCGAGTACAGTTCGTTTGCACACAGGTCCGTACACTCTCTCATAATCAAACTTAAACTTAAATGCATCAGAAGACGGGTCCCAAATTAGTCCCAACGTTTTAATCACTTCGGATTGATGAAACCCAACAAGTTGTTCTTTATATTCTTCCGGGATTTTTTCTAGTATTCTAGGGTGGTTGGCGCAAAACTTTCTTAACTCGAAGCCTCCCAGTTTCAAAAGATGACGGATTTCAGTCAACAATTTTTCGGCATCTTCTACACTCTCTGCGCCCGTAAGGCAATCATCCACGTAAAAACACGATTTTAATGCCTCGGCAGCACGGGGGTATTCACCTTTGTTATCATCTGCCAACTTCATCAAACATTTCGGAGCTAGATATGATGCGGATGCTGTGCCATACGTTACAGTATTAAGCTGATATGTTTACAATGGGTGGTCATGTTGTGATCTCCACAAAATTAATTGCATCCTTCTATCCTTAGAATCTACTAATATTTGTCGGTACATCTTGCTTATGTCTCCAGTAAAAACATACCTATGTGATCGAAAGTTAGTTATAATGGAAAATAGATCTGGTTGGACTGTTGGACCAACCATTAATAAATCATTGAGCGAGTGCCCGGAAGTGCTTTTGGCAGATGCATCAAACACCACTCGAAGCTTGGTGGACGAACTTTCTGGCTTGACAATACAATGATGAGGGATAAAGTAGTGTGTTTTTGGAATTTCTTCGGCAGATACTCGGCTCATATGACCCAAAGATTCGTACTCATCCATGAACCTTACATATGATTCTTTCAATAGCGCATTTTTTTCCAATCTTTTTTCTAAGGAGAAGAATCGCCTTTTTGCTGACTCCCATGATTCCCCAAGTAGGAGATCTGGTTCACGTTTGAAAGGCAATCTTACTGAAAACCGTCCACCTGGTAAGATCTTAGTATGCGTTGTGAAATGTCTCTCGCATTGGTGTTCCTCTTCACTTAGGACATTAGTGGGGTTGTCATGCGATTCCGTCTCCCAGAACTTGCGCACTAATCTGTCCAGTGATGCGAATGAGGGCCTTGTCGCTAGGTGACAATGAGCTGGGGTATTTTTCGGTGAGGCACTTCCAGCCACAATCCAACCCAATTTCGTGTTGCGTAGGACTGGTAGATTATTTGATATTTGGATATCTCCTGGTATGAACAAGTCGAAAAATACTTCTGCTCCCAAGAGCATATCAATGCGTTGGACCTTGAAACACATGGGATCCGCAAGATGCACATGCGGCGGTAAATTCCAATGCATTATGTCTATTTCTTGAGTAGGTTGGTATTCACTGATACGAGGCATGATGCTTGCCTCAATTATTGACCTATATGATGAGGTCCTGGATTCAATTGTCACACTAGTGACGTATTCAGCCTTGCATTCCCTACCTCCTATACCACTGATTGGTATATCCATTCGACGCTTCCTATGGCCTAACTCGTGAGCAAACCTTGTCGTTATGAAATTTAGTTATGAGCCAGAATCTAATAGGGCACGGCAAGGAGTACGGGACCCACACGCAGAAATGACATTGACGATTGCTGTGGCGAGATAAACTTCACGGTTTCTCGGCTGGCGACCTATTGCTGCATTGGCAGAATAGCTCGACGACTGACTTGCATAAACCTTAACATTATTAGGCTTACCAGGCTGATGTTCTTGGTCATCCTTTTTGTTGAGTTGATGTTGCCGCATCTGACTTGACTCTTGAACTTGTTGATGATGACTTGCTTGCTGAGTGAGTTCTTGCTGTCGGTTGGATTTTGTCTTCTGATGATGCTGCTTTTGATGAAGAAGTGTGTTATGTTTGCTGCCACAATTTTGGCATCCTCGGGACTGGCATGATTGGGAGAAGTGGCCCGGTTTCAGGCAGTTCCTGCATAGCTCTAGTCGTCGCACCGCTTTTTCACGATCTTCACCTGAAAGATTAAGAAAGTTTGAGCAACTGAAAATCTTGTGCTTACCTGAGTTGCACATGTAGCAATTGATGCAATCTGGGCGTGTTGCAACAGTGGCCGTCTTTCTGCCCTCGCCTGGTCTACTGATGGCCTCCAGGGTTTGGAATCTGAGCTCTACGAATTTTAGGAACTCTCCTAGGCAGGGGCTGCTCCTTGGGTCACTTAGAGACTGTTCGAAGAGCATTCTGCTGTCTTTGTCCATTCTCTGCAGCATTAAGTGAACCACCAGTGGGTCCCAGCTGCTGACGTTGAAACCCAAACTAGTAATCGCCTGCATACTTTCCTTTGTGGTGTCGTGTAACTTTCTGAGGCTAGCTGCGGTGCCAGTTGTTATAGGTTGCGAAAGAAGCCGGTTAAGTTGAGCAGTAAGCAACAGCCTGTTATTATCGTATCGCTCCACTAGGGTTTTCCAAGCAATGTCGTAGTTACTGTTGGTAGCTTGGAAATGCTGGATAAGGTTGTGCGCCTCTCCAGTAACATTGGCTCTCAGAAAGTATAGCTTTTGAGCGGCTGGTATCGGCTGGTCATGAATTAATTGCTTGAACAGGTCGTAGAATTGGCGCCAGTTAAGATAGCTGCCGTCAAACTTGGGGAGTTCTATTTTTGGTAGTCTCATTGTGGAATTAACCGATGCTTCCGTCTGCTGTGGACGATGTGCATGAGCCCCACCTTCAAATAAGATTAGTAGAACTTCTTCCACTCGCTCTTGTGTTCTGAAATAACACTCGAGTTCTTCAACGGTTAACTGCTCTTCAACCTTTCTGTAGAGACACGTTATCTCATCCCAGTTCTGTTGAATGGTTCTTAATTTTATTTGGTAAAAATGCTCTGTACGCACCTCCGCCGCCTCCACTACGCACTTGTCCAATGATCTTTTTAGGATGTTCATCAGCAATTGGAACCTATCCTTATGCTTCATTAGACCTTCTGTCAAACACTGTGTTGGAAGCGGGTTAGCGGTTGGTAATGCATGTTTCTGCTTGGAAACAGTACCCTGCTGCTTGGCTTCGCCCATTGTGGTTGAATCACTTGCTGCACCAGATACTTCCCGATCTTCCTCGAATGTTGACCGATCCTTCGATTGCGGTGTGAGTCGCCGCTCGATATCGCTTCGCATGCGATCCGTTACCTTTCGCACTGCTTCATAATAGTCCTTCTTGAAGTACGGGTGCTCCAATTCAGCAGGAAATTCTTCCCGAATCTTACTATCAGTGTCATCAAATTCTTTCCAGAGATTTTCCAACGCTGTCAAGGGCTCTGCCAAGTATAATGGAGTCTTTCTCAGATCTAAATCCTTCCCATAGTTGCGCGCCAGTCGACAGAGTTCCTCACCGACCCTTTTTTGTTGGCTTGCGTACTCTTCAATTGATGACATTTTTTATTTTTATCTTTATCTCACTGTACTATTTTCACAGGTATTGCCAAACGTTAGCAAAAGAAGTCCTGTCACGGTCGCCAATTTTTGTTCGATAATAAGGGACAAAATTGTACAAAATCACGACAACACAGTATATTATTTTGAGTCCACTCTGACCGATAGTTCACTTAAGGCTAATGTGACAAATTTTAATTTTTAGCAACGGAACTCGAGTGCTCACGAATAAATTCAAATTCGTAAACACTCGAATTTCACAAATGAATTGAATTCGAGTGTGGGAACAGACAGTACCGTCGCGTCGCTCGGAATCTGATATTCGTGAGCGACCTAGTAATGACCGTTCGCACACTTACAATTAGTGTCAACGCAGTAGAATGCGTGAGAATATAAATCTTAACAGCCCTATTTGTATGTATGTCAACGAAGGCCATTCATCTGGAGGTGTTTAGTGACCTGACCACCGATGCCTTTCTGGCTGCTTTACGGAGATTTGTTTCTCGGCATGGGGGGTGTTCAAACATCTACACCGCTAACGGAAGTAACTTTCTTGGTGCCCGTCGCTGTCTGGATGGGATGCACAAGATATTATAGGTAATGTCTCAAACTCACAACGATGAAATCACAGCAAATCTCGCAGAGGATGGTATCTCATGGCACTTCATCCCTCCGTCGGCACCACACTTTGGTGGGCTGTGGGAAGTTAATGTGCGATCGGTCAAGCTTAAGGTGACCAGACGTCGGGACAGTCCCGATTTTTCACAATTTGTCCCGCGTCCCGCGACGTTTTTCAAAAGTCCCGACTTTTAGAATTAAGTTAAATTTTATATTTATGAAAATCATTGTTTTGCGTTCTAAGAATCCTTCAATTTGTTTTGCGTTCTAAGAATCCTACGGGCTACGGCGACTAACATATTGCTTTTGCTACCCAGTTACATTGTATTTGTCTCTCAGATGATACACTTCGTGTTCGTACTGCGTGCTAGCAAGCTAATTAAACAAATAAATATTACAAATCTGCTACTTACCATATGAAATTAAGGTAAGTAATTTATTTATATATTTCATAAATACATAAATTTTCTTAAACTTAGCTTAAAATACTCGTAGTCTTCATATTTTATATTGATGACAAAAAGTATATCACCGACCTTAACCTTAAAAGAAATTTTAGAAAGAAATATACAGTTAGTGCAAAAAGTCTGCGTACAAACTATTTGACTTTCTTTAATATGAAAAAACGAACGATTCGAACATATAATGTAAATATTTTTTTATTGATTTCACTTAAATTACTTTCATTAACTAATTCATAAACAAAAAACAAACATAACTGATACAATATTCATAAAAAAAATGGATTTATATAACAGGGCACATAAACAACGCACAAAAAGTCTGCGTACACCATATAACAATACAACAAAACAATACAAAAACAAGAAATGTCAATATTTTGTTGGGTATCCTCGTCTGAATATGACTTCTCTCATTCGTTTTCCCATTGAATCAACCAAGCGTTTCGTATCTTCTGGAGTAATTTTATGCCATTCCTCAAGCAGCTTTTCCTTGAGCATATTTTTGGACGATATGATATGTTGACGAATACGTCGGTCCAGCAACTCCCACAAATGTTCGATGGGGTTGAGGTCTGGTGATTGCGGGGGTGTATGCAATTGTTTTGGAACATTATACAGAACCCAGAGCTTGACAATGTGAGCAGTATGTTTGGGATCATTATCTTGTTGATAGATAAAATGATCTCCCAAGCCGAGTTTGCTGGCGCTTTCACGGAGGTTTTTTTTAATAATACTCAAATACTGGAATTTATCCATTGTACTTTCAATAAACTCCAAATTCCCAACCCCATTTGCTGCCATACACCCCCAAACCATGATCCCACCACCACCGTGTTTCACTGTTGGGAAAAGGTTTTCTTTGTTCCACTCAGTTGCTGGCTTTCTCCACACAATACCGCGCCCATTCAGCCCAAATATGCAAAATTTGCTTTCGTCTGAAAATAACACGGTATTCCAAAAGCTTTCCGACTTGTCAATATGCTCCTTGGCAAAAGCAATACGCTTCCTTCTGTTGATTTTCGAAATATAGGGCTTTTTTCTTCCGGAGCGTCCACGATAACCTTCTTCTCTAAGGACGTTTCTAACAGTAGATCTGCTAACTGCTTTGTTGAACTTTTCGTGAATTAGCTTTACTATTTTTGGAGCACTTGTTCGGGGATTTGTTCTTACTTCAGCCAAAACTGACCGTTTTTCTCTGACTGTAAGTAGTGTTGGCCGCCCAGATCTGTACTTAGAAGTAAAATTCCCAGTTTGTGCGTAGTTTTCTAAAACTCTTTGTACAGAAGAATGTGGTTTACCAATTATTTCACCAATTTCTCTTAGCGTTTTACCTTCCGAATGCAGTTTAACTACCAATTTTCGAATATCTACTGATAATTCCTTGCTCATATTTGCAGTTCCCAGAAAACTCTCCAAAGGGAAGAAAAGAATTATAATATACTGTTTCTCACACTCCCAGTGATCGACTGAATGAAAGACAGATATGTAAAAATAAGTTGAAGTGAGAAAAGTAACGGTAATGGAAATTCTCGCAAAAAAGTCTGCATACAAAATAGTTTGTACGCAGAATTTTTGTGCGAGAATTTTTGTTGTGATTTCCAATAATTGATGCCAGTCGAGTTCTTGAATGTAGAAGATGAAATAACAGCTACAAATCGATAAGAAGAACATCTCGACATCATTTCTACATACAAATATTTTGGTTCTGAATATAAATGTAAGCGTTGCTTTTTTTCTAAAATGAGAAGTAATGTACGCAGACTTTTTGCACTAACTGTACGAATAAAATTTTGCAAATATTTTAAGTCAATCAAACTAATTTCGTTATAAACAACAATAAAATATGTTCATGTAAATTATGTGTAGTGCAAATTAATTCGGCGAAATTTTGCCGATGTGAAACGAATATTTGTACTGTATGTGTTTATAACATTTTAGTAATTTTTTTAATTCTCATAGACATATAATATTATTGTTTACTAAAGAACCGATAGATAATCACAAAATAATTTAAAATTTGAAATTATCTTTAAGAATCAAAACATACAATTATACGCCTGACGATTTAAAAAATCGAATTGTTACTTGCGTGTTTTTGTGTATACAGGGTGTCCCACGAGCAGTGTGCCAAAAAGCTAGAGCGTGTAGGTCTGGTCAAGACAAGAAAAAAATCGTATGGGAGGGGGGGTCTATTCCCCCCCGTTTAGCCGGGAGGGGCAATTTTCTAAAAAATTGACTTAATTTGGAAAAAAAATTATTAAAAATCAACAGTTACATCCACAATGCCGTGATATACTTTTTTGTAAAGGCAGAAACCTATTCTTTCATCTTGTTTCTAAACGAAGCTGTTTTAAGGAATAGTTTTTGAGAAATTAATTTTCAAACTCAAAATTTTGAAAAAAAAAATGAAAAAAAAAAATTTCGAACTATTTTTTTTCAAAATTGTATGTAATTAAGTACTAATTTTTTGTCAAAAATTCAATTCTCTTATTAGTTTTTAGTTAAAAACAGAAAACCGGATGCAAAAATGTTTTGTAGTTTTTGAGAAATTAAAAAAAAAACCCGAACCATTTTTTTCTAAGAAAAACCTTTTTTTTGGTTTTAACGCGGCTGGACTTGTAGGCAAATTAATGTATGAAAGATTGACCTCTTTTTTATTATTTTTAGAAAATTCGGAGTTTTATGAGGATACAATAAAGTGATACACTATTGGAATAACCCTGGATTAATTCTTTTTTTTCATTGATAACGCCTGAAAACTGACCTGCGAATTTCGGCTGGGTCCGCCCGCCGCCGATGGGTTTTACCCGAATTTTGAATTTGGTCCGACGCAATCCCTCCCTTAGTACAAGGAGGATGGCTATTATGCTTGGAGTGCCCAAATCTAGAGTATGGAGAGTGCTTCATACCGAAAACTTACACCCGTACCATTTTAGGCCAGTTCAGGGACTCACCTCAAACGACAAGTTTTTGAGAGCAGAGTTTTGTCGATCATTACTGCTTCGAGATGAAACTGAACGAAACTATTTTGCAAGGATATTCTGGACGGATGAAGCACAGTTTACCAGAGATGGGGTTACTAACTTCCACAATTTGCATCATTGGAGTAGCACCAATCCACACAACAAAAAAACAAAATAAATCACAACACCGCTTTAGCTGTAATGTTTGGCTTGGTATTGTTGGACAAACAGTAATCGGGGCCCGGTTTTTGAATGCCGTTATTAAGGGAGAATCATACCTGCAGTTCCTACGAGACATTTTGCCCGATTTGATGGACAACGTTCCTTTGGCCATAGCAGATAATTTAATCTACCAGCAAGATGGAGCACCAGCACACTACAGCTTACGGGTTAGACACTGGCTGGATGATCATTTTAGTGACCGTTGAATCGGAAGAAGAGGCCCCACGAAATGGCCACCTAGATCACCAGATTTAACTCCTCTAGATTTTTATGTGTGGGGATTCATGAAAAATTATGTTTACGAAGTGGAAATAGTATCTTTGGAACAACGGATTGAAGTCGCTGGAGTCAAATTGCAGGAAAATTTGTCAAACATAGACTAATGTGCAGCCATTAGAAGAAGATATAATCTTTGCCTTCTAAAAAATGGGGATCATATTGAAAATTTATTATAATAAAACTCCGAATTTTTTAAAAATAATAAAAAAGAGGTCAATCTTTCATACATTAATTTTCCTACAAGTCCAGCCGCGTTAAAACAAAAAAAAAAGGTTTTTCTTAGAAAAAAAATGGTTCGGGTTTTTTTTTAATTTCTCAAAAACTACAAGACATTTTTGCATCCGGTTTTCTGTTTTTAACTAAAAACTAATAAGGGAATTGAATTTTGGAAAAAAAATAGTACTTAATTACATACAATTTTGGAAAAAAGTAGTTCGAAATTTTTTTTTTTAATTTTTTTTTTCAAAATTTTGAGTTTGAAAATTAATTTCTCAAAAACTATTCCTTACAACAGCTTCGTTTAGAAACAAGATGAAAGAATAGGTTTCTGCCTTTACAAAAAAGTATATCACGGCATTGTGGATGTAACTGTTGATTTTTAATAATTTTTTTTCCAAATTAAGTCAATTTTTTAGAAAATTGCCCCTCCCGGCTAAACGGGGGGGAATAGACCCCCCCCTCCCATACGATTTTTTTCTTGTCTTGACTAGACCTACACGCTGTAGCTTTTTGGCACACTGCTCGTGGGGCACCCTGTATAATAAATTTATAATTTGATTTAATTTTTTAGATTTTAAACAAAATGAGTAAGAAAAGAGGATGTAAATTCAACGATGATTTAAGAAGTGAATTTTCTTATATTAAAAAATCTAAAAACGATTACATAGTAAAATGTGAGACATGTAATGGCGAATTTAGTATTTTGCACGGCGGGAAGAATGATATTTCAAAGCATTTGGAGACACAAAAACATAAAAATGTTTAAATACTGTTGCATCATCTTCCAAAATGTTGGATTTTTTCGAAAAACAACTTATGGAGATGAAGAAAAGAATTTAGCATTAGCAGAAGGACTTATGTCTTTTCATGCTGTTAATCACAATCATTCCTTTAGATCTATGGATTGTACATCACAAGTTGTCAGAAAGCTATTTAATCAAAAATTTACCTGTGCTAGAACAAATGCCGAGGCAATTGTATGTAATGTGCTTTCCCCATATGCATTTTCAGAACTAAACAAAAATTTACAAAAAAATAG
This sequence comes from Merodon equestris, assembly GCA_958301585.1. NCBI lineage: Eukaryota > Metazoa > Arthropoda > Insecta > Diptera > Syrphidae > Merodon > Merodon equestris. The sequence continues at coordinate 151,916,783 of OY284413.1, read as the reverse complement.
TTTCGTATCCATATATTCTGACGCATCTAATCATAAAGAAATAAAATTATTCCCAACCAATATAAGATATTTTGATTCAGAAACTGGAATAAAAATTAGAAACTTCTGAAATAATTTTCAGTTCCATTATTGATATTTTGGAAAAAAATAATTTAAAACAAAAAATTATTGCATATTGTGCAGACAACACGAATACAAATTTCGGAGGAAAAGCGAGGAGAGGTACAAATAATATTTTTTATAAATTAACGAAAGATCTGAATCCAAATATTATTGGTGTTGGGTGTGCAGCGCATATAATACATAACGCTATTCAAACAGCTACTGAATTGTTACCCGTAGATGTGGAAAATATTGTTGTTAAAATATATTCTTATTTCTAAATATACACTGTACGCGTTGAAATGCTTAAAGAATTTTGTGAAACTGCGGAAGTTGAATATCAGAAAATACTTGGATACAGTAAAACGCGTTGGTTAGCTCTTCTGCCAGCTATCGAAAGAATTTTGAAAATATATGATCCTTTAAAATCCTACTTTCTATCACTGGACAAATGTCCTAGAATTTTAGAAAAGTTTTTTAAAAGAGAATCTTCAAAAATTTGACAAAATCAAGCTTTGGAATATTTTTTTTTTCATGCAAGTGGCAACTCTGAAATTTGACAGCTGTCACCTCTGTTTATTCCGATTATTAAAAATGGAGCGCTTTTTGAAAGAACAAGGCGTTATAATTGTGAAAACTCATTACAAAAATGGGGAAAGTTAAGCTGAAACCGCTGGCAAACTTCGCCAAATTTTCAGCCGAGAAAGTGCACCTAATGTGTCAACCATTCGAAGAGTGGTCAAAAAATTTGAAGAAACTGGGTCAATTATGGATAATAAGAATCCTTTGCGTCAACGTACCGGTCGGTCTCTTGAAAACATTGCTGCTGTAAACGAGAGTGTCGCCGAAAATCCGAAAACATCAATTCGACATCGTTCTCAACAACTGCAAATTTCACGAAGCACTACGCAGCGAATTTTGACTAAAGACCTCCACCTTCATGCGTACAAGATTCAGCATGAAGAGCTTCACAAGAGCTCAAACCAGCAGACCACGGAAAGCGCCGGCAATTCGTTCAATGGGTAATGGAGCATAGTGAAGTCGATGCCAATTTTTCGAAAAAAATCATTTTCTCCGATGAAGCGCATTTCCATATGAATAGCTTCGTGAATACACAAAATTGTCGAATTTGGGACTCAGAAAATCCTCATGCAATCCATGAGAAACAAATGCACCCACGACGAGTAACTGTGTGGTGCGGATTTTGGCCAGGCGGCGTGATTGGACCTTACTTTCTTGAAAATGAGGCCGAAATTGCAGTGACTGTGAACGGCATTCGTTACAGGAATATGATAACTTCTTGTGGCCTCAACTGGACGGCATGAATCTGGACAACATGTGGTTTCAGCAGGACGGCGCAACCTGCCACAGCGCGGATGAAACAATCGACTTATTGTAGCAACGATTTCCAGAACACATTATCTCACGAAATTCTGATGTCAACTGGCCAACAAGATCGTGCGATTTAACGCCGTGCGATTTTTTCTTTGGGGTTTTGTGAAATCTTTATGCGAATAAACCCGAAACAATTCCTGAGCTCAAATCGGAAATCCAACGCGTCATCGGTGAGATACAGCCACATCTCTGTGCAAAAGTCATCGAAAATTTCATGAAAAGAGTAATGGCCTGTCATCGGAGCCGTGGGGGTCATTTGCCGGATATTTTATTCAATACTTAATCGGAACATGTCTTCTTTACAATACAATAAAAATATCACAACTCTGTCATAAAATACTTGTTTTTACTTTAAAATGAAAAGGTGCACTCTTACTGAGACACCCTTTATTTATAAATTGTACTTATGTTAAAAATAAAAAAATATTACGATATTATTTTTATTCTGTATGAAAATACTCCTTCAGAGTTGTCCCGCTTTGCCCATCTAAAAATCTGGTCACCTTAGTCAAGCTACACTTACGTTGGATTATTGGAAGCTCCATTTTTACGTTTGATGAGTTATATACGCTTTTAACACGTCCATTGTGTTCTCTGTCAGATAATGATATAAACCCATTAACCCCAGCACATTTTCTTATATGTAGGTGAGCCATTAACTGCTGTTCCAAAACCAGGTCTCGTTGGAATCCCGCCCAACCGCCTAACCCACTGGAAGCATATACAAAGCATGGTCCAAGGCTTTTGGAAGCGATGGCAGGTGGAATACATCACCACTCTCCAAGAGCGTTCAAAATGCCAACATATCAAAACCGATGTCAAGCCAATCAACCTAGTTGTTATAAAGGAGCCCAATCTACCACCCAGTAAATGGCTTCTGGGACGAATTCAAGATGTTGCTACTGGTCCGGATAAACTCACACGGGAAGCTATCATTACCACTAAGAAGAGCGCCTGCATACGTCCTATTACAAAACTGGCGGTGTTCCCGACGTCCTGAAAACTAGTTCCATGGGGGCCGGACGTTTTGTTATGATTTATGTTATGATATTATATTTGGTATTCGTTCCTTCCTATTTATTGTTATTTATTACTAAATATTTTTGTTATTATAATTTGTAAAGTGATTTTTGTGATCATTGTATTTCTTTCTTTTTTCTACCATTTGTAAATTGCCTCATTGTTGCTTCCATCGAACCACTTTCTGTAGTTTCCATCGAACCATTTTCTGCATTCATACACACACACAGACGAGTAGGGACCCGCATTGCGCATATTCACAGAATCGCACGCACACGCACGAGTTATAAATTCTATTTTATGTTTAAAACAAAACTCGATTTTATTAAAGTTTCACTTTTATATTTCAATTCCATAAAGTTTAATAATAATATTCAATAAAGTTTAAGTTAACACGCCGCACACGGGCCACGGGGTAGGAGCATGATATACTTTTGCTGATCTAGCAAGATTGGATTGTTCAGGTGCAATCATGCTCCCACGGTTGTTCGCGAACATCACGAACGCATCAGGTTGCCTCTTGGCTGCACCGGATATACGCGCCGCCGTTTAGGACTGACTCAGCGATATGGATGCAGGAACGTTGGTCGCCAGCGATGGGCAGGGACTTAGATAAGTTAGTCTTTAGAGAACCGTTCGAGAGATAAGTCGTCTTTCAAAAGCATTGTAATAAACGGATATTTCATAAGAAAAGTACGCGTTTGATTTAACCAGTATGAACCGTCGGGCCAACCTCTTGGTTGGCGTTCATATTTTTTTGATGTCCTCGCGAAGGACATCGTTAACTTTTAACAATAATAATAATATTTAAATTTCTTATAAAAACTTTAAGGATCATTTTCCACTTTAGATTGTGATCTCCAACTGACTTGGCTGATCACCCACCAACCAAAGCATCACTCGCTTTTCTTCTCACCCAAACGCATAAAGAAACAAGGGGTTTAACAAATGAAAAAGACGCCACACATCACATAGCGTAAACAAATAGAAAAACAAAATGTGAAAAGACGCTAACCATCACTAACGTATAAACAAATGGAGGATCTGGCAATTGAACAAGAAGCTATCAAGCCAATGCCGATAGCGACAAGAACACAGAGTGGGGATTAAATTTGGATAGGTGATGGTTGCTGGGTGATGTACATATGTACATATATTTATACATGCTTGAGGGTTACCAACGTAACTCACGCACGGGCGGCGTGACTACGCGGGTGTAAGCCAAAGCAGATGCAATCCATGCTCGGACACTTGAATTTGGTCAGAGCTCTCAGCAGGTGGTTCGTATTACAAGTCTAATCTAATATATGTATGTATCGTAATAAATTATAACGGTTTAAATCGCTCATTCACTAACACTATGTTAGCTCATACTTTCTTTGGCATTGTAAAAGACACTGCAAAACGACATCGAATTGTTTTTACAATCACTTGTACCTGAACCAAATCTGTCGAAATCACCCTATTATTCTTCACAGAGAGCTTAGAGCCCAGAGTCCAGTCCGAAGTGTTTGAGCCCAACCGCACGGTGTGAATAATTGAACCAAAAACATGTAATGCATGGCGCAGCTGTCAAACAATAGATTTCGAAGTGGTTGTATAAATAATGCCCATTATCGAAATACAATTCTCATTGGTGGTGATAAGTATGAAAATTCCCAGACAAAACGCAAATCTATTTTTGTCCAACTTTCCGACACATGAGGGTTTTGTTATGGGCGATATTCTTGACGGAACAAGCGAGGAGGACACCGAAGAGGTGGAAAAAAGCAGAACTTAGACAACGAAGCTGAGGGAATAGATTCAGCAGATGAAGCAATTGCTTGAAAAGCTGACGATGGAGAAAGCTCAGTGGTCAGAAGCAAAGGGCTGGGTGTAGTTATGCTGTACGCGATGTGACTGGCATCATACCCGTATTCAGTCCCAGAAACAAGATGGGTGTGTCATCAACTTCATTGTGCAGGAGGGTTAGAGAGATGCTGGACATCGACGAACGCTTGGTGATGATGAAATCTATGAGGAGTTGAGAGGGAGCAGCGAGGACATAGAGCAACGGCGTTATTCACAAAACTCTTGGCAAACTTCTGATGATTGGAGCGATGGACGTTCTGGAGAAGCGGAACTTGAGAGATTTAGTCAACACATACAGGTACTGTTTCGCCATGACAGCGCAAAAATTGGGGGATTAGGACGAGTGTCACATCGATCTTGAGACTAAGAGGCCTGTGTTTGTGCAGCCATATCGGTTACTAATTGCGAAGCCAATGGGGGAGAGCGTCCTTACAAAAAAGAAAGATGGAACAGAATGTTTTTGTTTTGTATTGCTCATTTTTTTAAGACCAAGGTTTCTAGGACACAAGGTGACAAGCAACCATTGACGAGTTCTCTCTATCAAAGACCAAGCACCATCTCAGGCAGTTTTTGGGGCTAACTGGGTACTTTCGGAAATTTGTACCGAAGTACTGCACAGCTAAGGGATTTTTAAAAGGAAGAATCTAAATCAATTTGGACGGCCAAGCCAATATTAGCTAGAAATAAATAAATAAATATAACCCGGAGTCTATGCACGAGGTGCACACAGATGCATCAATATCCGGATTAGCAGGCATTCTTATACAAAAAGGCAATTAAGGCGGGGTCGAGAAACCGCGGCCAGTTGGTTCTACAGTTGCAAACTCACAGTGGCCGAATTGGAGGTGTTGACGATTGTAGAAATGGACAGGTTTCGTGTCTACCTGCTGGGCAAACACTTGCGATTGACTCGCTACAAAAAAGTTCAAAATAATTTCGCGAATAGCAAGATGGTAGCTCATGCTCCTCTAGTTCGACTTTTCAATCGTTCACCAGCCGGGGTGTCAGGCAGGTTATGTGGACGCATAAAGTCGGTCCCCTGTGGAAGCGGCCCTCTAATTAGAAGATGTCATGAACATCAACATTAGTGATGAATATTGGCTTACCACAGTGCAGATGTAAGACCCGGAGCTTTGAAAGCTCGTAAGAAAGACGACAAAGCATCGCCGGCAGCCCAGCAGTTGCATAAAGGATATGTGCTAAAGGTTCCAAGACGTTCCTTTTCGAAAGGAGAACGGAGAATATAAATGGGTAGTGCCGAAGGGTATTCGCTCGAGAATTTTGCGCAGATGCCATGATGAAGCGGGGCATATGGCGAAGAATAAAACGCTAGAACGAAAACATTTCGTTCAAATCCTAACATTCACCCTTCTTCTTTTAGAAAAGTTTTCGTTGTTTGCAGCCCGAGCGACCCTATGACAGGTTTTCCTTCCGATTAAATAACTGTAGGTCCTTCGCCACACACCGACCTTTTTCTTCCGCTGACGTCAGCTGATTCATAGATCCATGGGGAGACTCTTCTTACCACCTCGAATGGCCCCACGTATTTTCGGACGAGTTTGGCTGTAAAATAGTTAGCCGCATTTGACAATATGAAGTTTTTCCTCAAAACTAATTCCTTAGCGAAGAACTGAACATTCCTTCTTATCAAGTCTTACCGACCTACGGATTTTCTTGTCGACGCCTGTAACCTAGCCGTAATATCTTCCTCTACCACGCCTACTGCTCTCGACCAAGCTTGAACGTCAAAGGACCTATCGACCATGACACCCTCGGCAGGAAATTGAGATCCCTCTCCCCTGACGTGCGTCTCTCTTCCGAACAACACAAAATACGGTGTAGCCATAAGGACCTCGTGCGTTGAATTCCGGAAAGCACATGGGACTTTAGGTAAAAGCTCATCCCATCTCCGATGGTTTTCGGAAACGTAAGTCCGAAGCTTTGTCCTGAGTGTCTGGTTGCAACACTCCGCCGGGTTGGCTTGTGGATGGTAAAAAGCCGTGAAATTGAGGGTAGCACCATATGATTCCACTAAGGCGGCGAGTTCCTTGCCCTTGAATTGAACATCATTGTCACACACAATCCATTTGGGGACCCCATGCACCAAGAAGATTTGCTCTTCCAGAATAGTTTGAAAGGATTTAGCTGTAGCTGTTCTTACTGGGAAAAATAAGGGAAATTTTGAAAATAGTCTACTACAATCAAGATATAACAATATCCCCGAGTTCACCTTGGTCGAAGTTGATACGAGGGAGTCGTGAGCAGCGATAAATTAAAGCGATGGCGAAGCGGATGAAGACGATGTCGATGACTGAAGGGCAGATCGCGAGGCCGCGATTGTTGTCAGTGAGGCCGAGCTGTAAACACTCCCGATCGACGCCAGAAAGTCCAAGGCCCCATTGTGCTCCAATCGTTTTGGCTTAGAGAAGTGGTGCTGTTGCGCCGATCGTTCGACGGATAACGGGTTGAGGCGAATGCATTTTTTTTTTTTTCTAATCGCATTTTATTCCATTATTCATAATCTTACTTACTAGACAAAATGCTTAAATCTAATTTAACTTCATTTTCTTACTGGCTCTTAACGAGCAGCTTATCTGAATCTTAATTTTAACGCCTTTCGACTTCATTTTCATTTATTGCCGTCTAGCTTACATACATATGGCTTATTTCTAAGAAAATATTAGTAAAAAACTTAGATACTATAATTCATTTCTTAACTTTAAACTTAACCTACCTTAACTAGATAAATAAATAAACTTAACCTAAGCCTAAAATATTCTTAAACTATAATTAATGAGATGAACACATGTCCAGTGTGTAAGTCGCATCGGACATGTGTTCATCCCTTTAATTGCACCCTTTTAAGGTAAGGTTCGTTGTTGGCGCTATTATATACGTGCCGCCTATGGATTGATTTCACTTCCATGAGTGGATTGTGAATGCAACCACCAGAACAAACTTTTTTGTCTGATCGCGTCTTCTTTATCCCGAATTGAAGCCGGGGTGCTGTACCGAAAGAACTCAGACCGAGCGACAACATCCGGGTTGTATAAGAGTCGCCTGTCCCTCGCATGGCGTCGGAAGTGGTATATCAGAGGGATACCATTATCAACCTGTATGTAGCCCTTAGTATCTAAATAGATAAATGCTTCGGGTGGAATAAAGCCAGACAGTTTTGTCTTCTCGTGGTATAACTGGTTGGGGTAATAAGCCCCAAAGATCAAGCTGTTATCGCTCATAACTCAACAATTTAATAAGATAGTTATCAATTCTAATCAACCCAGCCTTATCGTACAGAACCTTGTTAGGATAGTATTTGACATACTGTGACTCTGGTGTTCGATATAAGCCCAGGCAACATCGAAGACATTGCCTTTCGTATAAGCGAAGCTTTTCCATATCAAATGGAGCCACATTGAACCACACAGGACAGCCATAGGCGACAATTGGCCTTATGAGAGCCGTGTAGCATCTGACTTTTACCCTAGCGTCAAGTAGACTGCTTTGAAACAATCTTCTCGTAAGAGCAAAAGCCTTCTTGGCTTTGTCAAGAACAACATCTATATGTCTATTGAAATATAAATATTGATCAAGCCAAATTCCAAGATATCTCACTACATTTCGTGTCGCCAATGGCTGCCCTTGTTGTCCAATGATGGTCAATTTGCGCCAGTTTCGCCTAGTATCCCTAGAGGCCCTGTTCAATGGTGTTTTGAAAAGAATTGTTTCTGATTTTTGAGAATTGATTTTTAATTTCCAATCATCACAGTATCTTTTAATTTTATCGAAGTCATATTGCAAGAGCGAATTGATGATTTAAATTTTTTTACCCGATCGGTATGCCACTAGGTCATCTGCATACGCCAAAGCATGACTAAGAGAACCAACTAGATCACTTGTGTAAATGTTAAAAAGCAGAGGAGAATTGACTGCTCCTTGTTGTAAACCGTTTTTGATTTGGTAAGTCCTGCTTGAAGTAACGTTGCTATATTTTACAACGAACTTCTTGTCTATTAACATGTCATATATCATATATAACAGCGGTTTGTTCATATTCAGCCTGGCTAATTTTAAGAAAAGTCCATCCAGCTACACGGTGTCGAAGGCCTTCTCAAAGTCAACCAGACAGGCCCCTGTGCATTGGTTTTTGCTTTTGTTCCATTGGATGTCGGACACCAGTTTCGACGCAGCATGAATAGTGTCATGTCCCGCCCTAAAACCAAACTGGTTTTCGGGAAGAACCTTATTATGCTCAACCCATTTTAGTAACGCTTTCTTGATTATCTTCTCAAAAACCTTGCTAATATTCGGAAGTAAACTTATTGACCGAAGATTTGCTGGGTTGCTCTTATTCTTCCCCTTTTTGGGAATAGGGGAATGCATAAAAACGGCTGGCAAGACGATATTAGGGGGTTTTCCTTTTTGTCGGTTACAGGCGTCTGAGGGTGTGTCCACGTAACTATATATTTACAAATAAAAAAGATTGAAATTACTAAGAGTGTGCGTTTGTTTTCAATACCGTTTCCTTGACATTGCAAACACCAGAGAGGTTTACATATACATAGATAGATAGACAGAGAGATTATATGTTTGTGTATATAATATATTTATAATAGTTTAATCAAAATAAAAAGGTCATAATCGATATATAGCGTGGACACATTTTTTCTAAAATATTATATTAATTGACGACCAAGTCTGTACTCTTTAACAAGTTCCATTCCATGTCCATTAGCCAAAACCGCAAAAAACATTCGTTCCAATAAGGCCGCCTTCCGGAATGTACAGCAATAATTAAATTTGAAATTTTAAGAAATAGGCTCCAAGTTTATACATACTTCAAAGCAACTACCTAGTATAAAAATAATTGAAAATTTATTAAAGGAAGCCTTCGCATATTAGTGTGCACATTATGCCCGACTTTACACTGTTGCAATCTCCACTGATGCAAGTTCGTCGTTGACTTATTAATCATTGACCATATGTACATGCAATACATTTTGTGTCTAGGCCTCCACTCTATATCCAGAAGCTTTGGGCGTGACATAATTCTATCACACAATGTACATGCTTAAGTGGTCTCAGAAAGAAATTCAATTTAGCACTGCAATTCCAGGTCATGATGGGTACATTTAAATTAATTAAAAACCATGAGAGAACACCTACGACAGCTATGTTTTTCCCTTGGGACGTGGAAAATTTAGAACGTAGACCATAAAATAAGGCTTTGTGGGCCGTAGATCTGAAATTCAAAATTCAAACTTATGTTCCAATGCATGGTAGACATGTTGAAAACATCGCGTGCATAGTGTTTGGAAACTAGGGTAATAAGAATGCAGTGAAATCACTTTATCGGCACAGGTGCTTACGAGTTTGTATCATAATTGCAGGTAATAGGTATGTAATCACTGGAAATGCTCCTTTCACACAATTTGATAGCATTTGGGATCATTTTTCCCCCTCTTATACTCGTACCGTCACGACCATTCATCCTTAAATAGGTTTCCACTATCGGTAACTTACATACTGGAACAGTTAAGTGCAATGAACATGGTTTAACCATGGGGCATATTAGAGACTTGATATTTAAGACTAACGGCCATCTCACAATGTAACGTTCTAACGCTCCGGCTTTTGACGGCATGAGTAGGAACTAGACATCTGCATGAATGCATTCAAAATGACTTTTGGGTAATTCACGGCTAAACTGAATGACTGAGTTCGCACCACTCTCTCTAAAGAATAGAATGAATATGAGTGTTGTTATGAGAGAGACATTCACACCATTCAATCGAATAAGGTATGAATTGAATGAATATGAATATGAATTATGATGCACGAAACAACGTGTTTGATTCATTGTATTCACTTGTCCCATCCATTTATTCAGTGTATTCAGTGTATTCAGTATATTTTGATAGATTTGAACTTTCTTGTATACACTACACTGCCACTATTTCTAAGGAGATTTTCTCTTACAATCGTAGGTGTTAAAATTTAAAAGGCAAATGTTTTTTTTTTTTTTTATTATTTATTTAAATTATCAATGTTTGAATGGAGGAACATAATTTTGTTGATTTTGTCGGAAGTTGTAGCGAGAGCACAACGTTTTTCTGTTATAAGATTTCTCGCGTCTGAAAATGCTCTTTCAGAAGCAGAGGTACTTGCTGGTATACATAATATTTTGCAACTGGTTTTAAATAAAAAAGGAAAATAATTTTTGTGCAAATTCCACCATTGAATGCAATCAAATTCGTCGGTATAAACAACATTCAGGTTACAATACTTGTTAATTTCACCCTCAATTTTATCGTCGATACTATTGCCTTCATTTTGTATTTCAATGAAATCTGCAAAAACGTTGTCCTTTTTAGCAGCCGAATTTTCAATTGGTTCATTGCTCATATCTGTGAAGTCCGAAAGGCTTGTCATAATTTCTTTGCACGCTTTTATAACATCATGTTTTTCAAGTTCCGAGAATTGGAGTAGTTTGTTTGTAGGTGGGAATATAAAAAGTGCAATCTTATGAAATATTGTCAAATTTTGTAAAATAGTAGATGCCAGAAGTTCATTTAAAACTGATTTTAACTGCATGATGATTATATTGTCGTTTGTGTCGGAAACGCATGTTTTCTTTAGTTTATTTATATATGGAATAACTAAATGAATTGTCGGTAATTTGCTGGTTTCAAGTTTTTTTGAAGCATCTTCAAACGCAGCTAATAGTTGCACAATTGAGTTAATATAAGTAATATTTATGCCTTCTATTCTATTAAGTTCATTTCTTTCTATTAATATGTTGGTTATATCAATCCAATTTTGCTCAATGGATTTCAGCAAATAGAATACTGTATTCCAGCGTGTTGTGCAATGGCTTTTTAATGATACGCGTAAATTGCATACGCCCGATTTTTTAAAATATTTCACTAGTTTGCTGCATTTGCTAACAATTTCGGCGAGTTCCGATACTCTCTTGACAGCTTTTTCAATTGTAACCGAGTAACCGAAACATTTATATTTTATTAGTTCCTCCTTAATTGGACCGAAATGTGACTCATACAATAAAGTAATGTTACGCGAAATCGTTGTGGGATGTGGTAACAGGTTTTCAATTTTTACGTTGGATCCAAACTTTACTCCAACTTTAATTAAAAACTTGGCAAAATTTTGAGACCTGAGTCATCGATCAGTTTAAAAGAGCGGCAATTTTTTACCGCCCACTCCGTAACCAATCTTGTGCCCTCTTGTTTCGTTTCAGTGTCCACACTTACCTCCTTAATATTTTTTGTATCGCAGCTGGCACTTATGTAGCATTTGTGCTTCACCAAGTTGGATGTACTTCCTGTGAACTTATATATATTGTAGCATGTTCTACAAGCTACAATATTTTCCACCTCTTTTCCGTGAGCATCGTTAATTTTGGAAAAGGTATCCCACACTTTACTGCGTCCTCTTTTTAAAATAAAATTATATTGCCCATTGAGAAGCATCTCTTTAATTTTTGAGCTTCTCGAAACTCTAGTTTCCGTAACATCAGATCTCGAAATCTACCGTTTAATAAAATTTCATTCAAATAATTAGGATTTTTCTCACTTGGTAACAAACATACAGAAACACAAAGCAACGACGCAAAACCAAACACTTTTAACGGACAAATATAAAAATTAACATTAGAGATTTCTAAAACAATTGTGAATACAAAAAGCAATTGTACCTACATATCTGCACATATATGGTATATTCAACTAATTATATGAATATACAGTACGTTCTCGATTAACGCAACTCTCGATTCACGCAACTCCTCGATTTTCGCAACAACCGAATTTACATCATTGTTGACGCAGTAATCGCAACTTTTCAAATAATTATGACTCGATAACTGCAACTTTTGTTTTTATATACTTATACATACTCGTATCTTTGCTTAAGGGGAGGCCAGGATCTTTTAATGCTAGCAATGGCTGGGTGACACATTTGAAGAAAAGAAAAGGAATTCGTCTGTTAAAAATTTGTGGAGAAAAACTTTCAAACAAACCGCAGCTTGTAGATCCTTTCTTGATTAAATTTAAGGAAAAAGTCAGAGAGCTCGAGCCGATAAGTCCGAGTTATTCTACCGACTTATGCCCAACAATCCCCTTGTAGGATTTAAGGAATCGTCAGCTCCTGACCAAAAGACAAGCAAAGAAAGAATCACGTTTGCACAAAGTTAAGTTATTCGTCATTGGCAAATCTAAAGGGCCCGCCAAATAATTTTTTTTTTTTTGAAAATGCTATAAAAAAAACTACTGAATATTTTCTCAAATTTCTTTTTTTATTTGAAAGTACAATCCTTCCGGTTAATAATGGAAAATAATTTCATTCAAATGGCTGCCTCGGCTGGCCATGCAGTAGCCTACACGATCGGTCCAATTTTTAAGCACATTATCGATTTTGTGCAGCTGTATTTCACCAATGGCTTCACGAATATTGTCCTTTAAAGCGTCAATTGTCTCTGGCTTGTCGGCGTAACACTTATCTTTGATCGCACCCCACAAATAATAGTCCAACGGTGTCAAATCGCAGCTCCGAGGTGGCCAAACGACATCAGCTCTACGGCTGATAATGCGATCTTCAAAAACAGGGCGCAAAACATCGAGTGTAGCTTCGGCTGTGTGGCACGTAGCGCCGTCCTGTTGAAACCAAATGTTGCCAATATCCTCCTCTTCAATTTTTGTGAACAAAAATTCGTTCAACATGGCCCGATAACGATCGCCATTGACTGTAACGGCCACTCCTTGCTCATTTTCGAAGAAAAATGGCCCAATTATGCCTCTGGACCAAAATCCGCTCCAAACCGTGGCTCGTTTTGGGTGCACCGGCTTTTCAATGTATGCGTGCGGGTTTTCTGTGCCCCAAATGCGACAATTTTGCTTGTTTACATACCCGCCAAGATCAAAATGAGCTTCAACTGAAAAGATGATTTTTTTGGCAAAATCGGCATCTTCTGTTTCAAAGTAATGTCGCAATATTTCCCAGCGTTGTTCAAGCATATACACAACCATATTCGTTCAGCGGAAGGATAAAACTAATTATTTGTCAAATCAGATATGAGCTAAGTGTTACCATTCACGAAATAAGCACTACTTGAAAAAAAAAACGTTAGATGGCGGACCCTTTATAAACCCATGATCTTTTAAAAATGTTAACCACATGCCCGTTGTATACAAGGCAAATAAAAATGCTTGGATGACGTTAGCATTCTTTGAACAATGGTTCCACTCGACTGTGCCTGAGGTAACAAAATTTTACCGGCCACAAGTAGGTCTTTTTGTCTTTTAGGTAAGACTCTTTCTAAGTTCGAAAGGACAAATGATCAATGAACAAACGGTCGTAGAATCCATATCAACTCTCTTCAATGATATTTCCGGCAGCGAATCCGTTTCGAATGAAAAAATAATTGATTGGGTACGCGAAACCATTTATAACAATGACGAAAACTATGAAGAAAATGAATCAGTTGAAAGATCCAGTGAAAGCGGGGCCGAGGTTGAGATTCATGCTTCCAAAATAAAGGCTGAGACTGCAATACAAGCTTTCAACACAACAATTCGATGGGCTGGACAAAATTCAGCCCCCATAGAACAAATTTTTAGTCTTCAAAAACTGCGAGAAATGGCGATTTTAAAAAATGTAACAAACCAAAAAAGCCAAATAAAAATGTCTAATTTTTTCAAAAGAAAATAATAGCACATGTAGGAATAGAGAACTATACATATGTATTTATTTACTTAAATGAAATGTATATCTAAATGAATCAACTTCCTTTTGTTTTGTTTCTTATTAGAATTATATATTGAATATAAATTTGTTGCAGTTAAATACATATGTATGTGCTGGTTTTCTGATTTTCAGTTTACATCTTGAATTGAGCCTAAAAAAATTTACTCGATTATTGCAACAACCTCGGTCATTGCAACTACCCTCGTTTTAATTGGTTGCGATAATCGAGAATGCACTGTATATATGTATGTATATAAATATCAAGTACTTACACGCTCGGAGGAACTTTGGGGATCCATTGCTTACAAAAGTGTTTTAAACAATGACAACAATTTAAATGTTATTTAGCAAGCACACATACTTAGTACAATGAGTACACAGAATGTTAGTTAGTGGTTTCTAAAAAACTCATTCATTCAAACTGATCGCCACATTCACTCACATTCATTCATTTCTCTTTGAATGTTCAAAACATTCATACACTGTTCACTTAAAATAAAGTGTACTCAATATTCATTGCACTCGATATTCGAATTTTCATGTAACACTATTGAGTATACTGAGAGCCGAAATATTTGAGTGCATTCATGCAGCTCTCTAGTAGGAACAATGAATTCATATGGAGTAACACAGAATGCAACCTCAAGCGTTGTCTCGGCTAATATCGTAAATATCGTAAGCTCCAGCTCAACGTCAGAGTAGAGCTACTGGCTATTCGTCGTGCGTTTTGACAGCTGACAATGCTTGTATAGGTGCGTTGAATGTGTGTATGGGTTACTTGAGGAAACATTGCTTGCATTCTATCATATTCCCGATCTGTGAACCGTCGAGCGTCCGCCGAAGCCACACTTCATTATAGAAATTCCTAGATCGCGCGTTTGACATATGATTATCGTAAGTCGGTACACCGCCTGTCAAAAGCCCGAGTACTCGAACGCCACGTTGTGATACGACCATAAATGTCGCGTCATTCACTTTAGTATTAAGATTAAATTTACTTTAAATTAAATCACTCTTTCATTACGGAGGAAAGACCGTACTTTAGCACTACGTTGATTCGTATTTTACTTTTCGAGGGATGGTTGTTTGTAAGTTTATGGCTTAAGCCAATAGAAAATAATTTTGGAATTATATTAGAATTATTTCCGTTATTATCTCCGGCTATTGGAGTTTATGCCGAGAGCTATATTTAATATAACCTCGGTATTTATTACTGAATATCCACTAAGCCGAAGAAATCTTTGCTTGATTGCTTCTATCAGAGGACTTCGCTTTATCTCCATATTGCCGATAAAATAGTTTTACTGAAATACGATTCATAAATACGATTAAAATGAATGCTCCATTTATATAAAATGCGAACTATTGTTACAGTTTTTTCTTATGAAGATTCGATGGTAAAAAATACGGAAAACCTGAACATATGGAAACCAACGACGAAGGGGCTTAATTCTAGTCGCTATTGGAAATTTTTCGAAGTGACATCGGCAACATAGATATATTAGGTTGTGCCACATAAAATGTCCGATTCAAATGTACGAAATTAAAAAGCAATCAAATTATACATAAATATAATGTGGAATAAGAAGTCCCGCATAATTATGCAATAGGATCTGAACGTGCCCGTTTGCCAATGTTCGTGACTTCAAGTTGAGAAAATGAAAAGTGGATTGGTCTCTTCTATGCCCACCAGATGGTAACCAAAACCTTTAATTAGTTAAAATTGAGTATAGGGTGCATTCAAATGCTCTTACGGTTGTATGTAGTTTCATATCATGGGAGAGAGGGAGCGAACAAACAGAGGAAAAAAGTTGATCGTGTTTTACATGGCAAGCACCAGCTTCGATCTCTTTCTCTGCTCAATTCAAGTTGACACACAGCCTCCACGTGGCCTCTGGGTAGCTGGAGTGGCATCCGCTTGGTAGTAAACCAATGTGTGCAGCGAACCTGGCTCTACAGGTTAAGGGTTGTGCTTAGGGTTAACATACCTATAGCGGAAATTTTGTTACGAAGCAACAACAGGCCTCGGACACGGACGGATACAATATTGATGGCCCATATAAACATATAAACGGAAAAACAATCCGCATCAAAGATATCATCTTCGGGAATGTAAGCCATACATATATGCGTAGAGCCTCTATAATACCAAATCCGATAACGGACTCAGGCCAATTGACTTTCTAGAGGGCCCATTTCTCAGAATCCATAAAGGAACCTGGCGGTCGACCTATAAGTCGACCATCAACCAGATGACCACGTTGCGATCGACGTCAAACACTCCTCCAGCATGCCAGATGTACGAATCTTATTGTAGTCAA
Source organism: Merodon equestris (assembly GCA_958301585.1). Lineage (NCBI taxonomy): Eukaryota > Metazoa > Arthropoda > Insecta > Diptera > Syrphidae > Merodon > Merodon equestris. The sequence continues at coordinate 151,900,332 of OY284413.1, read as the reverse complement.
GGTACGAATGAGGATATCGAGGATGCTAAGGAGTTGAACCAGACAACCAGAGTTTGACGTCGGAAAGCTATAATCGCAGAAGACCGCTAGGATCTTCGCCGCTCGAGTTTCCCTTAACCTCTCGCAAAGTCCGATGACACCGGCACAATCCGCTCGCAAGTTTCACTAAAAAATAAAACGAACATGCCAGGGCTATAAAGCTAGAGCCGAAGTCTGTGGTAGTAGAGTCATAGTCGATTTTGCAAATATAGAAAAACCACTTCTGTAGACTGTATAACGGTAATGATTGAAGATGCAAGAGAATTCCGCCCACCTGACCTAGATAAAATTAAACTTGTTACTTCGAAACTTAAAACTGTATAGCTATTTAAAGCGGCTGGAGATGAGTTGGTAATACGCATACACCAGAAGTGTTCAAAAGCATTGAAGCAGAAGCGGCTAAAATGGGTCTTTCGGTGAAAGAGGGTAAAACCAAATATACATATGTTGTCCTCCAAAAAAAGATGCACAACATCGACGTCTTGACCAGAACGTCACAACTGACGGCTAAAAATTCGAAGTGGTCAAGGTCAAGTGACCAACAACAACACCACTGCTGAGATCAAACGCAGAATTACTCTTGCCAACAGCTGCTTCTTTGGGCTCAAGAGGCGATTGAGAAGTAGACACCTCTCTCGAACAACCAAGGCAGCACTGTATAAATCACTAATAATCACTAATATCGGTCCTCCTTTACGGCGCAGAGGCCTGGTCGCTTCGTGAGGAAAATTTTGCGTTCAGTCGATGGTCCCGTTTGTATAAACCGAGAGTGGAGGAGAAGATAAAACGACGAACGAACAGCGACGTCGGCCGGGTACGACATCTCCGGATCCAACGTCTAAGGTAGCTAGGCCATGTAGAGCGAATGGACAACACAGCTCCGGCCCAAAGAATTCTTAACCAACTGGAACATTTTTAACCAAGTGGAACATCTGGCAAAAGATCGTGCCAGTTGGAGACGCTTATTGGTTGAGGCCCAGGTTCACCCCGCACAGTAACGCCATATAAGAAGAACAAGAAGTAGTTTCATATCTCAGTCGGTTAGTGGAGCACCCACTTCTCCAACAGTTTTTACCTTCCCTAATATTGTTATGGGGGAACACTCCCGCGTTCTCTTCAATATCTTGCACCGATTTTGTGAATTTTTATCTACTATTGCTATTCAATTGTCGTCAATTCTCTAGTTTTCAGCTGATTTTCGATGCAAGCGTCGCCAATATTCAAAAATTCATCTTTGATATTTTTCGTTGCCAGAAACACTTTAACTCCCCGTTTAAGTTCATAAATAATAATTATTGTTATATACATTTCGGGTATGTAATTATTATGAAACTCGTCGTTGCCGCTTTCCGTTTAATGCTAAAGAACGATTCGTAAAAATGTACGAACTTGAATCGTGCTCTTGCATTGTTCGAAGAGATTTCACAAAATTACTTGGTAGCGACGTCAGAACATGGTCATTCATTAATCAAGGCGATTGCAACACTTGTCCTTTCGGTGAAACTGAATACTGTATTGGTGTATTCAGTGACCAATTTACAAGAGAACATTTTTCGTAGGTGTATCCATCGTCTTCCTTGAATTTGAAGAGCTCCCGCCCCTGTTCCTTTCCTTTCTCCAAGTTATTTTTTTTGATGATGTAGAATTCCAACAATTTATTTGAAGAGAACAATGGAAGAAACAAGTGAGAAAAACAATAAAGTCAGCCAGCGCTCGACCTGACAAATCTTATTTTATACAACTTTACTTACTGTGAATCTCGCCAGGAGTTATCGACTTCAAAATTATTATTAAATGTGATATTTTGCACAATTTACGTAAGTTCGTCATTCGTAATGTCGCAAGCATTAATTTTTAAACATAGTTAGTACATTATTAGGAACATTATTATACATTAGAAGTAAACATGGTTTTAGTAGCCTCGCAGCTACGACCGACTATATTCCCCCCCAAAATGACCTCTCTCAGTATACCTACCCTTTTCCCCGACAGAGAAGAGTGGCTATCAAACGCCGTAATCAACGACCATGAGATCACCCTCTACACCGACGGATCGAAAATGGACACAGGCACTGGGGCCGGGTTTTACTCTGATACTCTACACAAACAGGAATCATTCAGACTCCCTGATATGTGTAGCGTGTTCCAAGCAGCAGCCAAACACCTACAGGTAGCCGATATCCCACCATCTGATATCACCATCTTCGTAGACAGCCAGGCTGCACTGAAGTCAATAGAATCCTGTATAATGAGATAAAAGGCTGTCAAGAAATGTCGCGACTCACTGAAGTCCATCAGGCACCATAAAGTTAAACTCTGCTGGGTACCGGGCCACAGCTCAATCGCAGGGAACGAAAGAGCAGACGAGCTGGCCAGGCAAGGTTCTGAATTGGACATCAGCGAAGCGGACACGTCACTGCAACCACCGATCAGCGCATTATACAGGATCATAAACGACACAATCATCAAAGAGGCCAACTCGTCTTGGCTTTCAAGAAACGACAGCTACACGACAAGATCATCGTGGCCAGAGCTCAACGTCGGAAAAACAAAGAAGCTCCTGGCGCTGGACCGTCACTCGATCCGTATGCTCGTCGGAGTGATCACAGGACACTGTCCCATTGGAGCAATGCTCCGGAAATGGGACTCGGGATCCAGCGATCTCTGCCGGAGCTGCGGCGATGAGGAAGAAACTGAGACGATCCAACCTCTGCTCTGCCACTGTCCAGCTCTCCAGAATCGACGCCTAGTGTCGCTGGGCCAAAGATTCTTTAGAGAGATTGCGGACGTGGCTAACGCAGATATATCGGATCTTTTAATATTCATTAAGAGCACATGGTGGTTTCAGCCACCACGTGATAGGACAGGTTAATTTTATGTGTACCCACACAAACGAAGGGAATCACAATGGGCCTCTTGGCCTCCGAGTGGAAGTGATGTCCAACCATCACACTCCCCTTCTTTAACCTAACCTAACCTAACCTAGTACATTATACGAAGAGGAAGAGTTGAAAGTATCAGATGTAATTTTAGTTTTTTATTTTTTTTTGAGTGCAGTGTCTGCTCATTTATAGCAATTATGCTAATAAGGTTGAAAGGTATGGCTTTAATTACATATGTGCTATTTACTTTAGAGTGCCCACATAGGGCCAGTAAGATTGTTGTAGTTAGTTTAAAAAAATTGAGTAGACTTAAGCATTTTTACATGGATAAAGGTAGATATAAGAATAACAAAAATAAAAATGCCTTAAAAAAACTTATAATTATTTAGTTTGTAATGAGTTGGGCTAGGATTTCGATGCATTTGCATATTTTTCTTGAGAAAACTTAGAAGCAATTGAATAAGTTATCTTTCCGAATCATGAATTTTCCTTTAAATTGGCATATAACCGTTAGTGCATATTTTACTATTAATGCATATTTAGCATAATCTTGCATATTTTTAATAATAAATGTATATTTTGTGCATATTTCCGAGAAAATTAACTAAAAATAAAAAAAAAAACAAAATCATAAAATCCACACGCACCATTAAACTTCTTATATTCTTTTTTCATTTTGAAAACCTAAATTAAACGTTAAAATAATGCTACTTCTATTACTTAATTTTTCAAATTTTTGTTTTTTTAACCTTTTTATTTACTTAATTAACATTAATGTTTTTTAGTTCTTAAAAAATTCTTCATTATAAAAATTAAAAGTTTAATTATAGTCGTACAGTTTAACTGGTCGCTATAGCCAACGGTTTTATTCGACTTTTCAAAAATAGGACGATTACTTGTGCAAAAACCAATCATGTGGGGGAAAATTGGTCGTTGAAAACGACTGTTCATTATAAGCCACGTCGTTATAGGCGACATCGCCATGGTTTTAAATGCATATTTAAAGTGCATATTGCCCATTTTTAAGAGCGTTTTTAAATGCATGAAAATCCTAGCCCTAGTTATGAGGAATTATTTTTGTTCCCGCCTCAGAGAAATTCTCTTCAATAACATCAGTTCCTTTTTGACAATTCTTTTCGGCGTCACTTTCATTACAGCTAAATCTTATGCGGTTCCCGTTGGACCGAATGCTTACCAAGTCCTTTCCAAGCTCTTACTTATAAGCCGAATCAGTCCGCGTATCCCTAGCTGCTCACTCTACTCTCGAAGAAATACCAAAAAGAAGAGCATCTGCGTGTCTTAAGCTAAAGGTCATCCTATCCGAGTTACGAATATTGTTACGATGCTCCTTAATACGTATACTTAGCTCCCATAAACTTAATGAGAATAATAGAAAAATCAAAATGGCAAACTAGAACTAAAAACAACAATCTTTCACACATCAATCTGTAACAAACATTGAAGGTATAATGGATTTGGAAATGGCAAAGTCCAAAATATACAGTAACTCACAGGTTCGATCAAATGATATGAACGCATTTGCATTTTTCTAAATTGTATTGTTAATTGTTAATTTTTAATTTTTTGTGATTGTATTTGAAGTAAAAGAGTCGATAACTTTTTTTAAAAAAACTTCATAAGATCTGAAAAAAAGGAAAATAACATTATGTACTTATTTGATCAGTTGTGTGAGTTAGAGATTTTCTTGCCATTAATATTTGGTGTCGCCTCCTTTGGCTTTTAGAACGGCTCCTATTCGACGTGTCATACTGCTTACTAAATTTTCGCAGTTTTCTTGTGAAATATTTTGCCATTTTACTTCCACTCGGCTGTAGAGTTTGTCTAGATTTTTGGCGGGCGTACGATAACTAGCTAGCCTCTGTTTGAGGTGGTGCCATAGATACTTTATGGAATTGAGGTCAGGAGATTCTTTAATATTACTGCTCAATGATGACGAAAAAACACTGTTAGTTTTAACACTCACAAACATTCTTAAAGATACTTGAAGAACAGTACTTATGTAGCTAGTTTGTAGAAAGAAAGCTTCTAACTACTTCAATTGAGAAACGGTTGACCGTCAAAACATTCAAACCGTCAAACCGAACACCACATCCACAACATAGTAAGCTAAATTGACGACAACTAACTGAGTAAAACACAGTATCAACCTCTTGAGTTTCGGTGGCGATTAGGCTGTGCAGCGTAAGCTGAGTTTAACTTCCTGTAATTAATTTGTGTTGTGCGAACCAGACTCCTAACAGATGAAGGTCATGTTTGATGGTCCGCAAGTGAATTAAACAAATTATCGGAACTATACGTAAACGCGAAATCATCAGCGAAAGCTGTGAGCTTACCTAAAAAGGGAAGACTAATTTGAATTTGGTGGGGGCTATACCCCCATTTTATTGTGCTTAATTCAAGCTACATACTTAATTTATCTTAAGAAACAGGGCGTTTGAGACGGAGTTTTAGACAAGGAGTGCTGGTGTTAAAGTCGAAACAGTTTTTCGCATTAACATTCCGCAGCATACGGGAGATAGATTCATTGGAGCCATAGGAGGTACGAGAAGAGACGTGGATTTCGTGTATTACGAGGGTTAGTGTTAAAAAAATAGAGTTATAAAGGGTCGCGCAGTTGATGGTACCTGAGAGGAGTCGATGGATGAAAAGGATGTCGGATATCCTTCTTCGTTCTTCCAGCGAGTTCAGATTGATAAGTTTTAGGCGGTCTTGATAGGGAGGTAGGATCAGAGGATTGTCCCAGGGTAAGCCACGAAGAGCAAAACGGAGAAAACGACGTTGGATACTCCAGATTCTGGAAATGTGTGAATGATAGTAAGGAGACCACACTTGAGAGGTTGTAGACTTGAGAGAATGTAGAGAGACCGAGTGACGTAGGGATTCAAAACTCTTTAGACCATCGTTTCACGAAGCCGAGTGCAGAATTGGTCTTAAGAATTATATCGCTGATATGTGCAAGGAAATTGAGTTCCTGGTCGCATAATACAGCAAGATCGCGGATCACCTGAACGGTAGAAAGGGATTGATTATGAAGAAAGTAGAGCCGGGGAGGAGGTTTGTTACTTTTGCGGGAGAAAGTAATAGATTGACACTTCGAAATGTTAAGGTGGAGGCAGTTCTTGGAGCACCAGGTGGAAAAGCTGTTGAGGTGCGATTGAATAAGGAAAATGTTCATGTTCTGAGGAAATGATCTTAAAGATCGTCGGTATATAGAGAGATGTGGGAATGTTTGATAACCTAAAGACCTAAAGACTAAAAGACTGCCTTGGGGGACACCGGAGGTGGCAAGGAAGGGGCTAGGGAGGGCAGATCTAAAAAGGACGCTGTAGTAGCGATTTTCCAATAACAGGATATTCACTCTTAATCAGCTTTAATAAGGCCATTCTTAAAGGCCAAGGGAAGACAGTTTGAAGAGTGTGAAATCTTATCAAAAGCTTTACTGAAGTCAGTTGAGATAGCATCGACTTTCGAAGATTTTAGGTATATGAGACAGTTTGACAATGGGATGAGAGATAGAGAAAGGGAGGAGGAATATTTTTTAAAAATATAGGAGGGAGGCCGTCGGGACCAGGAGTGAATTCATCATTTAGTTGCTTTAATCTTTTTCCATGGTATCGGGGTCGACGCTACGAGGGAGAAATTGAATTTGAAATAAGTAGGATCCGATGCAAAGGAATCATGGGTGAAAGATTGATTGAAGAAGATGGCAAAAAGGTTGGCGATGTTATCATTGAAAGTTTCATTATTGATGGAGACGGAAGTTTGGGCAGCCATCAGATTTTCTTTTGTAATCAACAAACTGAAAGAAGGACTTGGGATTATTTATAAAGTTGGTTTGCATCTCGACTAAGTAGTGTTGATAGAAAGAGTTATAAAGCTCTACAAAATGCAGGTAAGTACCAAAATAGTTAGAGAAGCCAATGACTTCGACTGAGTACGAAGAAAAGTTATCCAGAGCTTGTTGTCGACGGTTGATAGGAACAGCGGACAAACTGAAACTGAGGAGTTAAAGGGGTCACTTGTGAAAATGAGGTCTAGTTGTCTGCCCATGTAATTTAAAATGCCGCTGACTTGGTTAAGGCTGGAATCAGCTAGGCGATCAGAGAAGAGACATTCTTTGGCTGCAGTGGGACTAGAGGCAATGTAAAACGATTGGTCGTCTGAAGAGATCCATTTAAGGATCCAAGGAAGGTTGAAGTCACCGAAAACTAGGATCTCGTCTTGGGGATCTCGTAAATCAATTAAATTATCGATTGTATCAATGCATAATCTTAATAGAAACAAAGTCGAGACATGGCGAAGATGAAGTTGCTATGAGGGAGGAGTCGATTCAATTTCGGGCGGCTAGAAGAACACCGCGGCACGGACAACCATCAGTAGATCGGTTATTATCAGCGTCCCGATAAACGTTAAAATTGGATGGGAATAGTTCAAGGTTATTTATACTAGGGTTTGGGTTCGTTTCGGTTAAGGCAAAGGACTGCCTGAGTTGTAAAGCGCGGTCCTCTTACGTTCTGATAATAAAAGGTAAGAGGAAGGTTTTCGGGGAGAGTTAGAGTGGCAGAGAGGGAGAGACTTTTAGTAACGAAAAAACCTATCATGGTCAGCTTTACTACGCTGAAGGTGTGATATACGCTTTGAGTGTATATATAATCTGAAGATATCAAAATCGTTTGAAATTTTTTTGGGTGAGATATTGAAAAACTCGTGATATTTAATGAAAAGGTTATTGAGGATAGTGAAATCGGTGGAGACACCTTCCTGTTGTATTGAGACCATTACGCTGATGTTTGTTTTACCTTCATAGCAAACCGAGTCTGATTATATGAAGATAAGCCAGGAAGAGACGAATGTTCTCATATATCTTTTTATCTCTTAACCTGGAGAGAACGTATCGACATTCGTTGGGGTTATTAGATTGCTAGGCAAGTTTTACTGAAGGTGGCAGTGGGGGATCAACGAAAGATATGGAGGGGACAGATGTTGAAGAAAATTGGTTTGTAGATGGTGGGAGATATAAGGATCTGGCTGTAGCTGAGAAATTAGATAGGGCAGGTATTGAGGGATTAAGGATGTGGGAGCTTCGAAAATTAGGATACTTGGCTCCGGACTTAATGTCGAAATTTGGAAATGAGTTTGGATCCGGGTCGTGTGCTAGGATTGGGGGTGATAAGGTTGTATTGGCAGAAGAACTAGTTAGGTTCAGATTAAAGCTGACCCTTTGGCGTTGTGGTTTTAGTGGAACTAACTAAAAATTAAGTTGACAAATATTAAGAACAATAATCGCATAAGGACAGATCTTTGGGGAACGCAGAGCTTGAGAATCCTAGATCCGCCAAGTGTTTCGGCAATTTTTACCTCTTACTACCGATTTTTAAATAAGAAGTAAACCAATCGAATACAAAGTCTCGAATTATAAGGCTTTTTTTCATTTTCTAATGTAATTTTTTTACTTTCTTTTGTGGTTAAAATACTGTCTTTATAAATTCTCTATGTTAATGAAAAGCTTTTACAAATAACTTCAGAATTTAATCTGACTTTATTTGTGACTTGCTTCACTGTTGTTTCCCTTTACTTCGTCAAATTGTGGGCATTGTGTGTACACATGTGTTTCAGATAATCGATTACACAATTGACCGGAAATAATAAACGGCTTGAAACCATCGTTCGTTTTTCTAACAATTGCTCGAAAAGTTTTCGAAAGTTGTTTCTTAATGTAGCCAACTGCCGCACTCGTTTGCCCAAATATAATATATTCATTGATTTATAGTAGTATGAAATTGCCCTTCCAATAAACACAATTCCATTGTTACTCCCATGGCATTTATTTATGACTCAAAAACCAGTGTTCAGTTTACATTTAACGCTGCTGTAGACTGTCGATTTCAACTCCGATGGTTGATGCGGTTAGAATTTAATCCGACTTTATTTCTGACTTGCAATTGCTTCACTGTTGTTTCCCTTTACTTCGTTAAATTGTGGGCTACTGTACACATGTGTTTCGGATAATCGATTACACAATTGACCGGAAATAATAAACGGCTCGAAACCATCGTCCGTCTTTCCAACAATTGCTCGAAAAGTTGTCGAAAGTTGTTTCGTAATGTAGCCAACTGCCGCACTCGTATGCCCAAATATAATATATTCATTGATTTATAATAGTATGAAATTGCCCTTCCAATAAACACAATTCCATTGTTACTCCCATGTCATTTACGTATTTATGCATTTATTTATGACTCAAAAAAACAGTGTTTAGTTTACTTTTAACGCTGTTGTAGACTATCGATTTCAACTCCGATGGTTGATGCGGTTATATGTTAATATAATATCTCAGCCAAGGATGTATTCTCACATCATATTTCTTTGCCTCAAACGATAAAAATATTGTATGCACCTAGTCATCCTTTATTTCCCCCCTTCCTAAAATGAGAGACCAGGTACCACAAAAAAACCGTTTTCGACTATTCTTGTGTCAATTAAGGCAAATTTAAGAACAATAAGATTTCTCTTGAAACATGATAAAAATGGTCATCTGCAATGAAAGACGCTGACAGTTTATGTCACTTAACCATTTTGTTTTCACTCATGAGGTATCCTTTGCAGCCAGGGCTGCTGTCGGAATAGATGAGTGAAATTCCAAAAGAAAATGTCAGCGAAAATTCCTGAAATCTCATTCCAAGTTCCTTTTATTGTTCTCGAGAGTTTTTATGACTTGCACGTTCGAAAACGAGTTTGTCCCTGGTTTTACTATTGTTACAAATGGAGGAAATTTATTTACGCTTGCTTGACGATTGTTGAGTAAATGGGAACTAAATTGCTGACGACAGGTTTGTCCAAAATTAAGTAAAAGAAAGAGAAAAAATTAATTAAAACCATTTCTGTAGTTTACTGTGAATATCATTTGGCTTGGACTTGACTTTAGTAAAGAACTTTGCTATAATTCGACTAAGCCTTACAATTGATGATTTAATCATCCTTTTTCAAATATAACATTTGTCTAACAAGAGATGTTAAATCAATTTCCACAAAAACAACTTTTGTAATAGTATTTTGCTATTTACATTTGGCAATTATGTTATTTTCTTTTTAATGGTTTATTTGATTCCAGATTACGCAAAAAAAAGAGAAGACAGTATTTATCTATGGAAGGCAGTTCGGTTGAAGTCAACTATTAAAGACTGAAGTGGGGATATTTCTTAGCAAAGTCTTTGTAAACTGAAGCATAATGTAATCATGGTGTGAATATTGTTCTTGAATTGAAAGAAAGCAAAGTAAAATCCTTGGGAAAATATGTATATATCCTTGCGTAAATATATATATATATATATATGTGAGGTAGTATAATAAAATAAAATAAGAGGCAAACCAAATACCACGTTACAAATGCTTTATTTTAACCTTCCTTCCTCTGGGGTGTCCAAGATTCAAGTGGACGAGGCAAGATCTCAGCGGCAATCATCAACCTTCGCCATCACACAATCAACACCGTAGTTTTCTCGCTTATCATGAGCATAGGCAAATGTTTAAAAAAATGCTTATATTAAAATTGTATGTACAAGGTGCCGCAAGATTTATAACCCAATTCTTTTTTTTAATAACTTTTTCACTAAATAAAAAAAAAGAGTCTGAGTGATGGAATCTTTATTTTGACCCTTACAATTTTTCCGTTATGTGAAAAAGATGATATCCTTCAAGTGGCTACCGCCAGTGTTGATATACATTTGTATCCTTTTATCGCATTTTCCATGACTTTCCGCAAGATTTCCGGTGATAAATGTTTATATTTCTGTCGAATATTATTCTTAAGTGGTGCGAACGCGAACGTCCGAGGTTTGTTGGCATAAGTCTGCGACTTCAAGTAGCCCTAAAGAAGGAAGTCTGGGATCTTGCTGGCCATGCCAAATCGCCAAAACAGGAGATTACGTGACCAGAAACAGCTTACTTCACAATATCCATTGTGGCTCGGGCTGTGTGTGTGGTTGCATCGTCTTGTTGAAACCAAATGTTTACCAAGCCCCGCTCATCCAATTCCGGCAGTCAGAAGTCATTTTTCATGGCCCTGTGGCACTCACCAGTAACGATGGTGTCGTCAAAAAAATGCGGTCCAATCACTCCTCCCGCGTGAACGCCGCACCACATAGTGGCTTTGAGTGGATGTAATAACTGTTCGTGTATCATACGCAGATTTTCAATGCCCCAGAAACGAAGATTTTGCTTATTGACGTAGCCGCTTGAGTGGAAATGTGCCTCATCGCTCACGATGATTATCGACACAAAATTATTCTCTTCTTTGTTGAGATTGAGAACTGATGCACTGTTTGTATTTTGTACGGGAGGATGTGTAAGTTTTTCACTAAAATTCACTTTAGGGTCCGTCTGGCTATGCCTAATTGCCTGGCCCGTCGTCTGGTTGATGTTTCTTCGTTCTCAGCGACATCGGTAGCCACAGCCGTGATATTCTCGGCCGAACGACCAGTCCGGTGGCGGCCACGCCCTGCATGTTCTCCTATGGTTCCAGTCTGTTCGAGTCAAGTAGCTAAGCACCGGAATGTTTGTTCAGTTGGCGCAACAAGATTAGAAAATCGACGTCAAAATTAACGGTGTGTTAACGCACCGACCGATTATTGGTCAAATAAATCGAAACAATTATTCCACGCTCTTGCGGAGTATAGTACTCTATTGCTTATCTGTTTGTATACTACAGCTGTCTTGTTCACAAATGTCAAATATGATAGAGGTACGACGCAATTTGCAAAAATTATAACATCTTCCGATAGGGTGAATCATTTTGGGTCATCTAAAATAGCTAATGGCCTTGAAAGGTCTAAACGGATCTTCATAAATTGTAGCTAAAAACCATGTCGATGATGTTAGCTTTCAAACACACGGACACACAAACATGGGAAAATAACCTATGAATTTTATCATGTATTGAAAGTTGTTGACACTGGAATCAACTTTAACGTGAACATGTCTGAAGCTATGACCTTTTTCCAAAACGGCCTTGTACATTGGAAGGAATGATACAGAGCCAAACCTTGCGAATAAATTAAATTAGATTTTTTTCGGAATTATTGCAGTGGGGAGCACAGATATGCGGCACCCACCGCACAGAAAGAAACACTGAAGAGTCTTTTAAGCGCAAAAGGTTATTACAAAAAGTTCTTAATTTATCTCACACTATAAAAACAAAACATATATGAAAATTAATCACCCAAAATGAGAATTGAGAATTTTTTCTGGAAATTCTTAATCCATTTGGAACAGGTTCTGCACGTAAGTGAGGCCAGCCGAAAGCTAAAAGAGTGCCAGATGACTTAGAAATCTTCTTTGACAACCAGGCCGCATTAGCTGACTTGGACTTGCCTACAGTTCATACTGTGTAAAGATGTGCTAAAAAGTCAGGCAGATTGGCTGAGCATCGAATTCTGCTGGACTCCGTGCCATAAGGGTATGGTGGAAATGGAGAAAGCGGATGAATTATCAGCTCCTATAGTCAAAGCTCTCCTTTAAAAGCTATATCTACATTCATTTGGGCTTCTAGCTACAAAATTTCAGATTATGCAGGGTGCCAGTTTGGACAAAGTATGATATTGTAAAAATACAAGCTTGCCGTCGATGAAACATCGAAAGTTGCCGAATAGATTACAGTCATCACGGGGTATTGGTATCCATGCGGCATAGATTCAAATCCTCCACAACAAACACTGCAGCAGAGGAATCTCAGTCCAGTATAAAGAAATAACCTTTTACCCACATTACGAATGTCGCGACCTTTCGAAAGGAAATTTAGCAACCTAGGTCAACCAATCATCGATGGATTGAATACCACAGCTGATCGAATTCAAGAATTTGGTCTGTCCGACAATTTAGAAAATTTTCGAAAAATTTAGCTTGGAATGCAATTTCTACTTTTTAGGAAAAAACGCCAAGTGATTATTATTCAAGGTTGATATGCGGCAAATGTGTATAGGTATGTATAGACAAAATTGGCGTATAAAAGACGAAACTTCCCTGTGGAGAGTTGTTATTGAATCGACGAGTATGGCCACTATGTGATAATCCTCAACATGGTCAAATGGATTCAATTCCATTCGGTTTTTGCTAAGTTAACACAAAATTTGACATATACAACACATTAAATTACAAGGCTTCTATGAAGCTCAAAGTGATATAGACTGAATGTAATTGAAAGACGTCAGTATGAAACAGACAGAATTATATTTTGAAAACGGGTCAAACTACGAGTAATTCGTACTCCAAATATTTTCACGAATTCCTGCGTTGATGTTATCTGTGTAAGTGGCTCAAACCAAGCATGCATGATTCGATCTATCTTCTTCTTCTTTTCCCTTTTCCGGCGTTGTTATGGTCAGAAATGTAGGACCATAACCTCCCCACTTAACTGCATTCCGGCACTGCCGGTTTGACCTCAGAAAGTAGCGGCAGGCTTTGGGATTACTTCATCGCTGAGGCCAATCAAATGCTGCTGTTTTTGCATTTGTTTGCACCAATTGTTTTTCGGCCTGCCTTTGTTTTTTTTTTTTTTTTTTTGTGACACCATGCTCCAGATTTTTTTGTTTGATCTTACTCTTACAACACCGGTGATCTCCAGTCGTGTCAACCAACTGATTTGCATGTACACTTGTGTGTCCCTAGGCTCACCTTGGTGTTTTCTAAATTGCCTAGATGTAATTTTTGTTTACCTTTGTTTTAGTCGCCTTTTACGACAAGCGAGAGGTATCGCTGCACGAATATTCTTAACCCGTCCCTGCACGGAGGATGCATGATTCGATCTATAGTATACCAAATTATTAGAGAGCGCCGTGGCGCAGTGGGTAGTGCGTCTGCCGCTGACGCGTGATGAGCGAGTTAGGATTTCGATAACATCAACGCCATCGAATGTTTATTTCGCGGCTTCTCTCCTCGGCGGGGTACTAGCAAAACCCCCGTTGTAGATTTGCCTTGAAAAAGCTCCTCGGCTCTTGCCGTTCGGAATCGGCATTAAGCTTTAGGTTACCTTCACTTCTGTGAAAAACCAAATCGCACACAACATGAGTGAATAAACAGAAGCTTGGCTCTGGCTCTTCATGAGGTCTAACGCCGTCTAAGGTGTCTGTCTGGCAGTACAGTTAAGACCTCTATTTGTGTCTGAGTGCTCCAACAGATAGCAAAAACTTCCAACAAACAAAAAAAAAAAAAACCAAATTATCTAGGAACGATCGGACTTCTAATACTATGGGGAGAGGGGTAGCTACTTTATTGTAATTTCAAAACCAATAACAAATTAGTTGAATTTCTTATTAACCAGCTCTGCGACTGCAATACCAAATGCATGGTTGCGTGCGAATATGACAACAATAGAAGTAGCTCTAACTCTAACTCCAACTTTAAATGTGTTCTCTATGCTGATAAACTAAACCCTGTTTTTTCGGGGAAAGATTTATGCTTAAACGTATTTGATCTTAATTAAACTATGCCTCCTGGAATGGCCGATTTTCAAGTAACCACTTAAAACGAAATTATTAGAGGCATTACCGCTATCAAATCCGACTATTGGTGAATATAACCCATCAAAACGTATCATTAAGCTGATTCTCCCATACATTTTCTCCATTTTACGCATGTATTAAATAGGTGTGTAACTATATCAACTTTTTGTTGATAATCGCTGAAGATAATCGCTGTGGATAATCGCTGAAGTCATCGCTAAGAACACCCACCCAGCATTCATGCCGATGTTAGACCAATCAGCAATCTGCATTGGTTGTCCAAGGCCTTCGTAGAGATAACAGCTAAGCAGATTATAGCACACATATCTCTCAAAAATCTTTTGTGTATCCATCAAACCGGTTTCAGACCTAATCACTGTTGCTAGTCAACCATAATAAATGTTCACGAAGAAATAAGACATTCTTTTGATAAGAACTTTGTCTCTTTCTCTGTCTGCTTATGATGTGAGATATAGAAACTTCGGAAGCTAACGAACAATTTCGGCTTTGTTTATTTTTAATGTAACACTATGCCATAAGCTCAGAGCTTTCTAAAGGGTCCGCCAAATAATTTTTTTTTTTTTTGAAAATGCTATAAAAAAAACTAATGAATATTTTTTCAAATTTCTTTTTTTATTTGAAAGTACAATCCTTCCGGTTAATAATGAAAAATAATTTCATTCAAATGGCTGCCTCGGCTGGCCATGCAGTAGCCTACACGATCGGTCCAATTTTTAAGCACATTATCGATTGTGTGCAGCTGTATTTCACCAATGGCTTCACGAATATTGTCCTTTAAAGCGTCAATTGTCTCTGGCTTGTCGGCGTAACACTTATCTTTGACGGCACCCCACAAATAATAGTCCAAATCGCAGCTCCGAGGTGGCCAAACGACATCAGCTCTGCGGCTGATAATGCGATCTTCAAAAACGGGGCGCAAAACATCGAGTGTAGCTTCGGCTGTGTGGCACGTAGCGCCGTCCTGTTGAAACCAAATGTTGCCAATATCCTCCTCTTCAATGTTTGTGAACCAAAATTCCTTCAACATGGCCCGATAACGATCGCCATTGACTGTAACGGCCACTCCTTGCTCATTTTCGAAGAAAAATGGCCCAGTTATGCCTCTGGACCAAAATCCGCACCAAACAGTGGCTCGTTTTGGGTGCACCGGCTTTTCAATGTATGCGTGCGGGTTTTCTGTGCCCCAAATGCGACAATTTTGCTTGTTTACATACCCGCCACGATCAAAATGCGCTTCATCTGAAAAGATGATTTTTTTGGCAAAATCGGCATCTTCTGTAAGTCGATCGCAGGCCCACTTAGCGAAGCGAAAACGCATCAGTTGGCTTCAACTCCTGAACCAATTGGACTTTGTATGGCGTCATACCAAGGTCTTTATGCAAAATTCGTCTCAATGATGTCTCCGAAATGTTCAATTGTTGAGAACGACGGTGAATTGATGTTGATGGCGCTTCACGCACACTTTCTGCCGCAGCAGCAATATTCTCGGGTGTACGCACTGTTTTTGGCTTTTCACGCTGGTTTATCGATGAGGATGCCAGTTTCTTTCACTTTTTTCACAAGATAACGAACATACGGAGCTGACGGTGCTTCTCTTCTTCCAAAATCCGTACGCAATTTTCGCACACATTCTGCAACATTACCATGATTTTCAAAGTAATGTCGCAATATTTCCCAGCGTTGTTCAAGCGCATACACAACCATATTCGTTCAGCGGAAGGATAAAACTAATTATCTGTCAAATCAGACATGAGCTAAGTGTTACCATTCAGGAAATAAGCACTACTTGAAAAAAAAAGTTAGATGGCGGACCCTTTACTTACATAGGTAAATATACAATAATAATAGAACGGGGAAGACGATTCCACAGGAGAATAGCATGTACGAAGAATTGTCGCGAGCGCACGAATTGAATTTTAGAATATAAGTACATAGTACGGGAATTGGCTTTTTGTAATCGTAAATAAAGTGAGGAGTATTCTGTAATTTAAAAAGGATTGTAAGGAACAACCAAGTATTTCTTTCATATATGCAGAAATGTGGTCGAATCTGTTTAAATTGATGATATACCTCGCACAACAATTTAACGCTACAGTAAGTTTTCTCATTGAGTCTGAGTCCAATTTTGAAAAGATTTCGCAACCATATATTACTAAAGGTACAACGGACGACTAAATGAGCTTCGTCTAGGCTTCAAGTGGCAAGTATCGTCTAGTTGGGCTTAAACCACGAAGAATACCATAGATTTTTGAAGTAATACATATAGTTGACGTGGCCGTTCCAGCTAAGTCGCTCATCAAAGTAAATCCCTAAGTTCTTCAATTTTTTAACATATCCAACTGAGATGTTATTTATATATATTTGTGTTTGTGAAGTGTTATCTACTGGTTGTCTATTAAATTGCATTGCTTTGGTGTTTGTGGAAATTAGTTTTAATTGATTTTGTTGCGACCATTGATAAAATTTCTTTCTGGTAGGCCACCAAAGGTTTTTCTAGGTCAATGCTGTTCATCAATACTAGTCTGTATGTCTGTATGTTCATTAACGATCTTTGAACAAGCATTCCTGAATGCACATGCATGCTGATCAGTCGCTAGTGGATTACAATTTAACCCAACGAAATTCCAAGGAAGGAAATTTAACCTCGACTTCTTACCCTACCTTGGTCTGAATTAAAACTATACTAAGGATACATCACAAGTAGAGATATATCTGTTTAAAACATGGTCGTCGGTCGCATGTATGGATGTTTTCGCAGCTGTAGTTTAGTGAATAAGGTAACGCCGAACACGCGAATTACTCCAACATCCACATAACAACCCACAACAATAGTATCTTTTCACCGGATACACCTTCACGCGCAAGTGCATTCAGACGGGAGCCATCCTCAGTATTTCGTCAACTGAGATACTTGTTTGTCTCTCCATCTACACATCCCATCCAAACTGCACCACCTTGTCACCCGAGATATTTGTTTGTCTCTACCTAATCCCACATTCCTTCACGTATCCCAGCTGCACTGTAGATCAAGCTAGATTAAGCTTAGATTTAGTGCATTAAAAATAAGTCAGTTGTATTTCGAAGGCTAATAAAAACGGACTTTAGTCCGAACAATATTTTTAAAAGAATTAAATAAGCTTAACTTGACTTATATCCTACTTAACTGAAAACAATTCGAAAGCTCGAAATGTTCTTAATCTTGTGTCTTATTACATAATCTGAAGTAGTTATCCCTTGTTATGCCAGCGTAAGCTATATTAAAAATGGCCTTCACGAATGCAGTATGCTATTTCAATTGTATTCGTAGATGTGAGAATATTTCCGTATATACTATGGACTTAGACTATACCGTACATAAACGTTGGTAGTTGTATATTTCTTCACAAATTATTTTATTAAATATACATATACAGGGTGTCCCACGAGCAGTGTGCCAAAAAGCTAGAGCGTGTAGGTCTGGTCAAAACAAGAAAAAAATCGTACAGGAGGGGGGGTCTATTCCCCCCCGTTTGGCCGGGAGGGGCAATTTTCTAAAAAAATTGACTTAATTTGGAAAAAAAAATATTAAAAATCAACAGTTACATCCACAATGCCGTGATATACTTTTTTGTAAAGGCAGAAACCTCTTCTTTCATCTTGTTTCTAAACGAAGCTGTTTTAAGGAATAGTTTTTGAGAAATTAATTTTCAAAATCAAAATTTTGAAAAAAAAATTTCGAACTATTTTTTTTCAAAATTGTATGTAATTAAGTACTAATTTTTTGTCCAAAATTCAATTCTCTTATTAGTTTTTAGTTAAAAACAGAAAACCAGATGCAAAAATGTTTCGTAGTTTTTGAGAAATTAAAAAAAACCCGAACCATTTTTTTCTAAGAAAAATCTTTTTTTTGGTTTTAACGCGGCTGGACTTGTAGGCAAATTAATGTATGAAACATTGACATCTTTTTTATTATTTTTAAAAAAATTAGAGTTTTATTATGTTGGTTCAAAGAAAAACGACTCGAGAGACTTATCAAATTCGAAAAAGGAAGTTTATTCAACTTACATCTGGTATTTATACACTGTATTATGTAATACTTCTGGGTTAACAATGCATAAGTATAAGTGCATACGTATTTGACATATATGAGTGTACAAATTTAATCGTTAAGTTTTGTGCATTCAGTGCAATATTCAACATATTATAATCAATTTTCAATATGATCCCCATTTTTTAGAAGGCAAAGATTATATCTCCTTCTAATGGCTGCACATAAGTCAAGCAATTTGACTCCAGCGACTTCAATCCGTTCTTTCAGTCGTTCCAAAGATACTATTTCCACTTCGTAAACATAATTCTTCATGTAAACCCACACATAAAAATTTAGAGGAGTTAAATCTGGTGATCTAGGTGGCCATTCCGTGGGGCCCTTTCTTCCGATCCAACGGTCACTAAAATGATCATCCAGCCAGTTTCTAACCCGTAAGCTGTAGTGTGCTGGTGCTCCATCTTGCTGGTAGATTACATTATCTGCTATGGCCAAAGGAACGTTGTCCATCAAATCGGGCAAAAGGTCTCGTAGGAACTGCAAGTATGATTCTCCATTAATAACGGCATTCAAAAACCGGGGCCCGATTACAGTTTGTCCAACAATACCAAGCCAAACATTTCAGCTAAAGCGGTGTTGTGATTTATTTTGTTTTTTGTTGTGTAGATTGGTGCTACTCCAATGATGCAAATTGTGGAAGTTAGTAACCCCATCTCTGGTAAACTGTGCTTCATCCGTCCAGAATATCCTTCCAAAATTGTTTCGTTCAGTTTCATTTCGAAGCAGTAATGATCGACAAAATTCTGCTCTCAAAAACTTGTCGTTTGAGGTGAGTTCCTGAACTGTCCTAAAATGGTACGGGTGTAAGTTTTCGGTATGAAGCACTCTCCGTACTCTAGATTTGGGCACTCCAAGCATAATAGCTATCCGCCTTGTACTAAGGGAGGGATTACGTCAGACCAAATCCAAAAATTGCGGTTTTATTGTCTTAAGGTCATAGCCGGTTGAACCCATTGGCGGCGGGCGGACCCAGACGAAATTGGCAGGTCAGTTTTCAGGCGTTATCAATGAAAAAAAAAGATTAATCCAGGGTTATTCCAATACTGTGTCAGTTTATTGAATCCTCATAAAACTCCAATTTTTTTAAAAATAATAAAAAAGATGTCAATGTTTCATACATTAATTTGCCTACAAGTTCAGCCGCGTTAAAACCAAAAAAAAGATTTTTCTTAGAAAAAAATGGTTCGGGTTTTTTTTTAATTTCTCAAAAACTACAAAACATTTTTGCATCCGGTTTTCTGTTTTTAACTAAAAACTAATAAGAAAATTGAATTTTGGACAAAAAATTAGTACTTAATTACATACAATTTTGAAAAAAAAATAGTTCGAATTTTTTTTTTCATGTTTTTTTCAAAATTTTGAGTTTGAAAATTAATTTCTCAAAAACTATTCCTTAAAACAGCTTCGTTTAGAAACAAGATGAAAGAAGAGGTTTCTGCCTTTATAAAAAATTATATCACGGCATTGTGGATGTAACTGTTGATTTTTAATATTTTTTTTTCCAAATTAAGTCAATTTTTTAGAAAATTGCCCCTCCCGGCTAAACGGGGGGGAATAGAGCCCCCCCTCCCATACGATTGTTTTCTTGTCTTGACCAGACCTACACGCTCTAGCTTTTTGGCACACTGCTCGTGGGACACCCTGTATATTATAATTCCTCCTCTAGGACAATCAACTTCATTCTTTTTCGCAGTAATTTTCAAAACTAATCACGTTTATTTTTTATCGATATTTTCAGATTGTGGAATTCGTTACCAATTTGTATTATATCCATATCTTAATAGTAAGATTTTGTAAGTGCAATCTTCAGTTGCTTTTCCACACACCCTGAAAAACACATTTTATCCTTTCAAGTCCTTTTCAGCTCATCAATTTATTATTACATTGAACGTACGATTATACGAGTCTTAAGTTTAAACAAAATAAATACAGTGATTATTAAGTTCTAAAAAAGATTTATATACATTATCGAAATAAATGAAATGAAATGAGATGAAATGAAATGAGATGAAATGAAACTATACTAGTAGTATTGTAGCAGCAGTAAATGATGAAATAGTCACACTTCGATGGCTTCAAAATTAATCACCTTATGGGAAGATAATTTTTTGCAAATGGCGTCGTACGTCAATCATATTTGACATTTGTGAACAAGACAGCTGTAGTATACAAACAGATAAGCAATAGAGTACTATACTCCGCAAGAGCGTGGAATAATTGTGTCGATTTTTTTGACCAATAATCGGTCGGTGGTGTTAACGCACCGTGAATTTTGACGTCGATTTTCTAATCTTGTTGCGCCAACTGAACAAACTTTCCGGTGCTTAGCTACTTGACTCGAACAGACTGGAACCATAGGAGAACATGCAGGGCGGCTGTGGCTGCCGATGTTGCTGAGGACGAAGAAACATCAAACAGACGACAGGCCACGCACTACAGCGAATTTAAGTGAAGGATTTTTACATTTCCCGTACAAAGTGCATCAGAAACATCTTCGTTTCTGGAGCACTGAAAATCCGCGTGTGGTGCACAAAGAAGAGCAATTACATCCCCTCAAAGCCACTGTGTGGTGAGCGTTCACGTGGGTGGAGTGACTGTGCCGTATTTTTTTGAAGACGCCATCGGCAATACGGTCACTGCTACTGGCGAACGCTACAGGGCCATAATAAACAAGTACTCACTGTCGGAATCGGATAAGTGGGGCATGGCGAAGATGTGGTTTGAACAAGACGGTGCAACCGCACACATAGCTCGAGCCACAATGGATATTGTGAACGAAGCGTTTCCTGGTCGCGCAATCTCCCGTTTTGGCGACTTCGCATTGGCAAGGATGATCGCCTGATTTAACCATCCCAGACTTCTTTCTTTGGGGCTACTAAAAGTCGCGGGCTTATGCCAACAAGCGTCAGACAATCGCGGTCCTTAAGGACCAAGTCATGCGTTAATGCGTAAAACGGGTACAAATGTGTGTCAAAATTGGCGACAACCGTTTGACGGATATCATCTTCTCCACTTAACAAAAAAAATGTAGAGGTCCAAATAAAGATTTCCATCACTCAAAATCATTTTTTTATTTAGTATAAAAGTAATTCAAAAACAAAATTGGATGATTAATTTCACTAGCATGTGTGCCTAGTTTTGGATTTTCTCAAATATTTCGACAATCTCTCGTTTAAAACTGTAATATTTATAGTTTGATTGGTTGTATTTATACCTGTATCGATAGGTACATTCTCGATTATTTCGATAAAAATGAAACTGATGAAATCAATCTTGGGAAAGAAATCAACAAACCTCGATGAATCACTTAAAAAAAACTTTCCGAACGAGACTAGGCTAAACACCCTGACAAACAAATTCGCCAGAGCATTGACCTCCGAAATAATAAACACCGTACACGAATGTGACCAACGAACGTATCAGCATGCAGGTAATAGCATTGACAGGTCAATATATGTAGAACAAGCAACCACTACATAAGTGATGAATATCCTCAATTCATTGAAAATTGACAAATCAGCTGGAATAGATGGAATAAGACCTAAAGAACTTAAAATCAACTCTGAAATACTGGACCCTGTGATAACAAATTTTATTAATATGAGCATAGATCAGGCGTTGGTACCAACAAATCTGAAGACATTGATTGTGCGTCCCATATACAAGAGTGGGAAGAAGGACGATGTTTTGAACTATAGGCCGATTTCAATTCTTTCAGTGGTTGACAAGGTACTTGAGGAGGTGGTAGCTAAGAGACTATCAAATTGTATTGAAAAGTACTCAATTCTACAAAAGAACCAATATGGTTTCAGGAAAAACAAAAGTATAAACCGATTACTTGGGGATTTTGCAAACACACTTCACACCAATTTAGATAAAAACCACAACACTATTGTCTTATTTATTGATTTTAAGAAAGCGTTCGACACATTAAATCACCAACAAATTCTAAGGCAACTAGAGAAAATAGGGGTGCGTGGGCATTTTTTAACCTGGTTCGAACATTACCTTTATAACAGGAAATTTAAAGTCAAGATAGCTGACCATATGAGCGACGAAGAAGTTATTGAATACGGCGTCCCACAAGGCTCAAAACTGGGCCCACTACTATTTATAATATATGAATGATCTACTATCAGTTCTGAAGCAGAGTACAGGTTATGCATATGCGGACGACACAGCAATTGTAGTCAGTCATAGAAAAGTAGAAGAAGCCATAGCTACAACGCAAAAGGAATTCAATGCGGTAATAGCATGGTGTCACGACCATGGGTCAATTATAAATGCACAAAAAACTAAGGTCATGCATATTCGACCGCCACACATCCAGAAATCCAAAATAAAAATAAAGATACACGACGTACCATGCTTGCACCGTACTAGATGCCATGAACTCTGGAGAGACGAAGATAGTTGCTCAATATACATTGAAAACGTGTCGGCGTAAAAATATCTGGGTGTAACGTTGGATTATAATCTTAAATGGGATACCACATAGACGCGCTATGCAAAAAGCTAAGACAAGCGACATTTGCTCTTGCACATTTAAGATACCATTGCCCACCAACGGTTCTCCGATAATGCTACTTTGGTTTGGTTGAAGCACATCTAAGGTATGGAATATTAGCCTGGGGAAGAGCAAAACAAATGCAACCTCTACAAAGACTGCAAACACGAATTCACAAAATGCTACATCAAGTGACATGGGTACAACAACACGAGGGACAACAGATCACGAAAGACAAGAAAATGCTAAATATCTCATAAATTTATAAATTAGAGATATTAACTAATTTTTACAACGATAACACCGGACTAACACCAACACAACAGGCGTTTAACACTAGAAGGCGAGAACAGCTGCGATATACCATCCCGAGATCATGGAACGACTTCGGCAGAAGAAGATACATCGTAACGATACCGACGACATTAAATGAACTTCCGAATGAAATTCGCAACCTAAATAAATCGCAACTATTAAAAAAAGCAAAAGATTTTTATTTAAGTTCAGAACAATGAGTGATTGTGGAATAAATTAAATTAATAACAATTGTGATTATAACAATATGTCTAATTAATTCAAAAAACTCAACAATAATTGT
The DNA here is from genome assembly GCA_958301585.1 of Merodon equestris. Lineage (NCBI taxonomy): Eukaryota > Metazoa > Arthropoda > Insecta > Diptera > Syrphidae > Merodon > Merodon equestris. The sequence goes on along the minus strand of OY284413.1, from coordinate 151,876,682 downwards.
AACTCAATTTTGTAACTAGTCTTCTGCAGACAAGCCTTTGAGGCTTTGCGGATGACACAAACAAAAAAATTGTAAACTTATTTATGAATATCAATAATAAAATATCAATATCAATCAATGTCGATGTATGATTGTAACTTTGTTACAGTATTTGTAGGATGACAGTGCAAAGGTGTTGGACATAATATCATATTGCTTCCTTTCCGGAATATAAACCCTTTCCTTGAATTTTCATAATTTCCACCACAATGCCTACGTAAGTTATAATAAATGTTCGGCCTTATCTGAAGCTTATTAGATGTTTTGATTCGTTCCGTTTCCATCCGAGAACATTTACCCTTTCTAGGATGTCTCACGTTATGAGCTACAGTATCTGAGCTAGCTGCTGACTACTTTGCTGCTACATATATTTGATTTTTTAATTTTTGATTTCAAATTAGGTTTGCATTTTCATTCTTTGCTTATAATAAACAAAACAAAAAATATTATTTTATGAGGAATATTAAAAAAATGCTAACCTTTACATATTTGCCTGTTGCTCATCCTTATACAGCGATCAAAAAAAATATTCGACAAGGAGAGAAACCCTTGTTTGGGTATGAAGTTTCTTGGAAAAAAACCGTTAAAGCTGATGCTTGTTTTTGGGAATGTATGTACATATAGCTACCCAATACTGGCTAAATCGCGATTACTGCTAAAGCAGTAACACGTGTTCTTTAAAATCAGTCAAAAGGGCAACGAAACTTCAAATGGAATATGTGAGGAACCTCATAATCCATCACTTTAAACAATCCTTGTCAGAATGTAATATTGCGAAAATTGTTAAAAGATCATGAACTTCTTTTCACTATACAGTTAGTGCAAAAAGTCTGCGTACATTACTTCTCATTTTAGAAAAAAAGCTGCAACGCTTACATTTATATTCAGAACCAAAATATTTTTATGTAGAAATGATGTCGAGATGTTCTTCTTATCGATTTGTAGCTGTTATTTCATCTTCTACATTCAAGAACTCGACTGGCATCAATTATTGGAAATCACAACAAAAATTCTCGCACAAAAATTCTGCGTACAAACTATTTTGTATGCAGACTTTTTTGCGAGAATTTCCATTACCGTTACTTTTCTCACTTCAACTTATTTTTACATATCTGTCTTTCATTCAGTCGATCACTGGGAGTGTGAGAAACAGTATATTATAATTCTTTTCTTCCCTTTGGAGAGTTTTCTGGGAACTGCAAATATGAGCAAGGAATTATCAGTAGATATTCGAAAATTGGTAGTTAAACTGCATTCGGAAGGTAAAACGCTAAGAGAAATTGGTGAAATAATTGGTAAACCACATTCTTCTGTACAAAGAGTTTTAGAAAACTACGCACAAACTGGGAATTTTACTTCTAAGTACAGATCTGGGCGGCCAACACTACTTACAGTCAGAGAAAAACGGTCAGTTTTGGCTGAAGTAAGAACAAATCCCCGAACAAGTGCTCCAAAAATAGTAAAGCTGATTCACGAAAAGTTCAACAAAGCAGTTAGCAGATCTACTGTTAGAAACGTCCTTAGAGAAGAAGGTTATCGTGGACGCTCCGGAAGAAAAAAGCCCTATATTTCGAAAATCAACAGAAGGAAGCGTATTGCTTTTGCCAAGGAGCATATTGACAAGTCGGAAAGCTTTTGGAATACCGTGTTATTTTCAGACGAAAGCAAATTTTGCATATTTGGGCTGAATGGGCGCGGTATTGTGTGGAGAAAGCCAGCAACTGAGTGGAACAAAGAAAACCTTTTCCCAACAGTGAAACACGGTGGTGGTGGGATCATGGTTTGGGGGTGTATGGCAGCAAATGGGGTTGGGAATTTGGAGTTTATTGAAAGTACAATGGATAAATTCCAGTATTTGAGTATTATTAAAAAAAACCTCCGTGAAAGCGCCAGCAAACTCGGCTTGGGAGATCATTTTATCTATCAACAAGATAATGATCCCAAACATACTGCTCACATTGTCAAGCTCTGGGTTCTGTATAATGTTCCAAAACAATTGCATACACCCCCGCAATCACCAGACCTCAACCCCATCGAACATTTGTGGGAGTTGCTGGACCGACGTATTCGTCAACATATCATATCGTCCAAAAATATGCTCAAGGAAAAGCTGCTTGAGGAATGGCATAAAATTACTCCAGAAGATACGAAACGCTTGGTTGATTCAATGGGAAAACGAATGAGAGAAGTCATATTCAGACGAGGATACCCAACAAAATATTGACATTTCTTGTTTTTGTATTGTTTTGTTGTATTGTTATATGGTGTACGCAGACTTTTTGTGCGTTGTTTATGTGCCCTGTTATATAAATCCATTTTTTTTATGAATATTGTATCAGTTATGTTTGTTTTTTGTTTATGAATTAGTTAATGAAAGTAATTTAAGTGAAATCAATAAAAAAATATTTACATTATATGTTCGAATCGTTCGTTTTTTCATATTAAAGAAAGTCAAATAGTTTGTACGCAGACTTTTTGCACTAACTGTATAACAAAAAAAATTAAAGAGAAAAAATCGGTTGAAAATAAGAATAGAACGGAGCGCCAAAGGAAGTTGACCGACAGTAATGAAAGATGTTCGTGAAGTTCAGAAAAATCCGAAGACAAATGTTTCGATATTGGCCAAAAGCCCAGAAGAGCATCTTAGTGTGAGAGTAACACTTCAAACCATCAGAAACATTCCCAGAAGTAACGATTTTCATGCAAGATCAGCAAGAAGAAAAGCCATTAATCTCAAAGAAAAACAAGCAACAAGGATTGGAGCTTGCAAAATCTTAGTTCTGGTTAAAAGTAATTTTTACAGATGAGACCAAGTTCAATCTGTTTGGGTGCGATGGCAAGGTTTTGATCTGAAACCCGAAAATAATAAAGTGCCTACAATAGAACACGGTGGAGGAGGAGCGATGGTGTGGGGGTGTATGGCAGCGTCAGGTGAAGGAAATTCGACGTTTATTGATGGAATTACGGACCACGTGCAATATAACAATTTACTTAAGCAAAATTTGCGGCCGAGTACAGAAAAATCGGGTTTGGGCGAGCATTATCACTTCTATCAAGATAATGACCCCAAACATACTGCGCATAACACAAGGCTTTGGCTACACCGGAATTTAATCTGATTGGGCATATGTAGCACCATTTAGAGACAAAGTTGCGACAGCATATTTTTACCAACAAAAACCAGTTAAATAAAGCTTTAGAGGAGGAATGGTTAAAGAATGATCTTGAGAACATGAAGACTGTCGAAAATGTCGAATACTTTTTTGGCTCATTAATTTTTCATTTTAATTGTTTTTTCTCTTTTTTTTGTTTAAATTGTTCTTTGTTAAATAATATTGTATTATAATAAACTGAATTTATTGGTAAACTAGTCATACTTAATAATTGCATTCTCATTGCAATCATTCTACTGCTTGTAGATAGAATAAATCTGGGGGCACGGCAGTGCCCCCGCCAAGTCGAGCAAAAAAGCGGCACGGCCGTACCATCCTTTTCTCGAAGCAGTTCGGGCCATTTTCGACCCCCTATAACTTCGTTGTGGATTAAACTAGAAGCCTGAATTTTCAGTAACCAAGCAGGCATCGCGTAGACACCGTATATTTCAAATTTCATTAAATTTGAACCAGTAGTTTAAGAATTATAACTAGTCAAAGTTTCTTAATTCTGTCACTCACTCACTCACTGACCGATCATCAAAACTCTAGGGCACTTCTAGCAGACATAGAAGCTTGAAATTTAGAATACAATTAGTGTTTAGTGTATAAATCAAGGAAAAACTAAAATATTTTGCAATTTCGGTCCAGTTTTCTAGATACACCAAATATTATTATTAATAGGATAGTGTATATATATGTGTATACATATATATATATATCCTTTCTCAATTTATCTAGATAGCGAATTTAAAAATGAACTCCTAAAAATATGCAACAAACAATTGGCGGTTGGGGAATTGGGTTTAGTGGTCAATATGGTTCATGGCGAATTTAAAAAATTAACTCCTAAAAATAAGCAACCAGCAACTGGCGGTTGGAGAATTGGTTTGGTTGTCATTATGGTTCATGTATTTGACGGAATATAAAATAAATATCTTTATTATGTACATATATTTAGTAACCATTTGACGAACTTATAATTAAATCAATTTTAAAACAAATTGTATGTTCGGTGTCCGGCCACGGGTTTTCTAGTACATAGGATTACAAAGTTACATTTGCAGTGAATGAATCAGTGTACCTGTATATGTATAATATAAAAGAATAATAGGTGTATAATAGATAGGTACCTAAATATAATTACATATGTTCAAAGTTAATTTGTAAAATGGTCATGTCTTATGAAGTTCTACCAAAATACGGCAAAGTATTAAGTAGACTAAATTGCCCGAAATTGCCATGAAAGAAAGAACACTTATAATCATAACCGCGGCCGGCGGAGGTGGCTTGACCGCGCCGCGGCTTCCATGCTTCCCGTCCGTCATAGAAAGGCGACCACTTTCTTCCAGGCAATCTTTGGGTCTTACTGCGATATCGCAGGTATACACACAAACCATGTTTTACTTAACTTACGCAAATTGTATCAGTCAGTATGGGTATAAAAATTTAAATAATCTTTATATAAATCTAATTCTGTAGAAAAATAATGGGATGTCTTATGAAGTTCTACCAAAATACGGCAAAGTATTAAGTAGACTAAATTGCCCGAAATTGCCATGAAAGAAAGAACACTTATAATCATAACCGCGGCCGGCGGAGGTGGCTTGACCGCGCCGCGGCTTCCATGCTTCCCGTCCGTCATAGAAAGGCGACCACTTTCTTCCAGGCAATCTTTGGGTCTTACTGCGATATCGCAGGTATACACACAAACCATGTTTTACTTAATTTACGCAAATTGTATCAGTCAGTATGGGTATAAAAATTTAAATAATCTTTATATAAATCTAATTCTGTAGAAAAATAATGGGATGTCAATAAGGTTTACCAAGCCTTACAATATTTAAAAGTTGTAAATGCTCTTTACTCTCAGATACAACTTCCACATTCACTTTAACAATTGATTGGTTATGTTAACGAAGAGGACAATGTCCATCATATAGTAGACCAATTATAATCTCAAGTAGATAACGTTGTAGAAGGAAATGAACTCTAAAGTCGAGTGCTAAGAGAAAAATGACGGTAAAAAGTTCCTGAAAAGAAGAGATAACCCATATTTGATCAATCACTATTTCTACGACGGAGAACAAGTACCAGAGAAATACTTCTTCTCTTTACTTCTTTTATTCAAGCCATGGCGATCCTTAGATGAACTCAAAATGGGGTGTGATACTTACACGGAGGCCTTTAATTTGGCGAAAGAAGATTTAAAAGAAGGAGTCGATTATGGTAATTCAATGATAGAGTCAAGATATAAGATACAAAAAGCATGTGAAATGATAGAATCTAAAGTTGCTGAGATAAACGAAGAAAGGGAAATTGTTAATGATGACGATGGTCCTGAAAACCCTTTAGACTTTGAAGCTGTGGAAGCTGCAAACGCAATGGATGACTTTCAGAGAATCAATCTGGTAGAAGAAGAGCAGACTGATCTTCAAAGTATGATCGCGAAACTTAATGCCGATAAAAAAAGAGTCTTCGATATGATCACAAATAAAATGGACACAACTGATAATAACGCTGACGTTTTACGCTGTTTTGTGAGTGGAACTGGTGGCACTGGAAAGAGCTTTTTAATAAAAACTCTAAAAGTTTGGGTTAAGACGTATTTAAACAACAAAGTGGCAGTTAGTGCTCCAACAGGCATAGCTGCATTCAATGTGAATGGATTGACTATACACACACTATTGCAGCTGCCTGTGAAACATAAGCAAACACCGAAGTACAAGCCACTTTCTGATGAAGTGCTCCAAGTTCTGAGATCAGATTTGAAAGAAGTACTGTTGTTTATCATAGACGAAGTGTCGATGATATCCAATGTTACTTTAACATATATTCATTTACGCTTGTCTGAGATATTTGACACAAGCGACGATCAGAATGGGTGGTTTGGAAAAAAAACATCTTGTAGTTTTCGGAGATCTCTTACAGTTTCCGCCGGTAAGAGAAAAGTCACCTTTTGAAAAACTCTCAGCTGCTGAAACTAACAAGTTGTTAGGCTCCCTCAGTATGCCGAATCTGTGTATGATTCATATACGATTAACTTACTATTAACATGCGACAGCTCAATGATTCTGACTTTGTTGAAATGCTAAATAGAATAAGATTAGGTGTAACTGCACAAAAACACCGCGACTTACTCTCGACTAGATTAATAACTCTAAAATCCGATTCAAATGAAAACAGATTAATTGATTTCAATTGAACACTTCTCGGAACTTCCTGATGATACCATTTGCTTATTACTTACAAAAAACATGTGTCAACAATTAAATACTGCAATGCTTAGATCTCTCCCACATCCCGAAATAAAACTTACAGCTGTAGATAGCATAGATTGCCTAGATACCTAACAAAAAGAGCTCGTGAATGCATAACTAGGCAGATCAGTATGCGCGGGCTTAACTCCGCTACTGAAAAATTTTGATCGAGCGAGCAAATTTGTTGTTTTATCAACCTTGCTCTCGCTTCGCATGGCACTTTTCTAAACTTTACTTCGTTATTTCTCACTATTTTTCAATCAATCAATTTCATTTGATAATTTATGGCTCATCTACAGACCTAGATCTATCGAATGACATGCTGCACACATGTGTGGTTATAGCCGATATCTACATTTAGTGCGTACAAGATTAGTCCGAAATAGTTTTCGGACCACTATATTCCCCGTACATGCACGCGCTAGGCCAAAAAGTGGGTGATTACTCTCGCTCCGCTACGCTCCGCTCGATCAAAAAATTATGAAGACGATGCTTCTATGACTGTGGGCCTGGAAGAAAACATAATTATAAAAATAGGAGCAAAAGTCATGTTAAGGCGAAATATTGACGTGAGTCTTGGTTTATTTAATGGTTCTATTGGTATAGTGCAAAGAGTAAAGGTTGATAAATACAAAAATAATTAAGAAAATATACATTACATTTAATAAAGAACATGTTTACGAGCTTGGTTTGGTCCAAACTAAATTTGAAATTATTAATAGAGCTTATGTTCATCGCGAACAGTTTCCTATATGTACCATATAGCCTATGCTATAACTATACACAAAAGTCAGGGCCTAAGTCTAAATAATGCGCTGATGGATATCGGTTTTGCAGTATTCACATCCGGTCAAGCTTACGTGGCACTTTCGAGATTTACAAGTCTGGGCGGCTTACATACATATAATTAATGTCGACTTTGGAAATATTAAAGCGCAGGAATCCTCAATTTGTGAATACAATAGATTAAGAAACATTTACCGTCCAGACTTGACAAAAATTGTAACATGAAAGCCTCCGAGAAAAACCCATAGAGACAGGGAGTGGGCTTTGAGAAAAACTTTAGCTAAAGCTCAAGGAGTAGTACCGGAAAAGAAAAAGAGGAAAACTATCTACAATAAGAAAAGCTCATAAGTGGGCTTTAAGAAAATCCGTTGTTGGTATTGAAGAAATAGAAGGTACCGGAAAGGAAAAAAAGTAGAACTATCTACTATCTATTACTGTTAACTAAATGCAAACCCCTAGGCAAGCCACACGGCTTTAAACCATGGGTGTAATAACAGGTACATTTTAAGCACACCTTCAGAGGATAGAGAACTTGAAAAACCGTTCTCCTTCCAATTGCTTTGAAAGGTGAGGCAAATAAAAAAAATGCTTCGAAGTAATCCATTTTGATCCTTGAAAGTTTGTTTTTTGTTTTTTTTTTTCATTTTCATTGAAATGCTAAGCTTTCGAATGGAGAAAAATGAATACCTATGCTCGTTGGCTGACGTGAATCCATGATATTGCTTTGTCATTTAATTTATATTCAAGGAAATCCTTTTTGGAAAACTTTTATTCATTTTCGTTTGTTAGTTAAGTAGAGTCAGTTTGGGTTCAGGTGGACATTAGTTTAATACCACTTCTGAAATAGGAGTCACCCATTTAGGACAAAAACGTTCATAAATATAAGGGATTTACAAGCTTATTACGTAATTGTCTACGCATTGTTACCTCATCGTTGACAACGGTACATTTATGTAAACAAAGAAAACTTGTTTTAAACTTGTTATGTAATGAAAAAGCTTGAACCAAAATTGACTCCCAAAACAAGAAGACCGGGCACATTTTTTTGTTATTTTATTCCTTAAAGTAGATTTTAGTTTAAATTATAAACAGCATATTCGACTTAAATAAGTGTGGTTAAAAAAAACATAAGCAAAAAAAATGGGTCGCGCATCACAGAAACGGGGGAGTTCGTTTTAAAGCTCACATCAGAAGGGAAATAATAGTGGGATGTGTTTAAAGTCATTAGCAGATGGCAGAATACTTTTCTCTACAATGCATTAAGACCGCAAAAAATTGGTGAAAAATTTGGCAGACTTCGAAGAATAACAAGAAGAAACGAGCTAAAAATTAAACGCTTGCCACATATAGACCCTTTTAAGTCATCAATGAATATAAAATTGGAACTTAACTGGCCTATCTGTAACAGAACAGTCTGACGAAGGCTTGACCAAAATCTGTCGGAAATTGTCCAAGAGAAGTCCCACCAAAGTGCCCATAAGCACCTTGGTTAGGTAGGAGCAGAAAATGGAAAAAAAAATGGCAAATTTGGTGGGATCAGATGGTAAGGGGTGGGTCAGACGCCCGGAGAAAGCAGCCTTCATGCCAGAGTACATCACAAAAACGATCAAGCTTGGAGGTGGAAGCATAATGGTTTGGGGATGTTTTTCATGCTATGGAGAAGTCCAATTTTCTGGATCAAGGAAAATATAGACCAATATTCCTTTGCCAAGATACTTAAAATACTTAAAGAAGTTATGCAAATTATGCATAGCAATGACCCTTAACACACGTCACGTTTAGTGAAAAGGACATAGAATTGACGTCTTGTCTTGGCCCGCCCATTCGCCAGACCTCAACCCAATTGAGAACCTGTGGGCATTTGTTAAAAAATCTTTGGGAGCCCAAAAATCGGAAAACAAGGACGAATTGTGGGAAAAAATGCAATCGTCGCCATTCCGCCATCCATCTGCCGGAAATTAATGGCTATCCAACTATATACTAATTTTTTTCTTGGAAAGAAGTCAAACAAATTATAATTTAAAAAATATTAGGGATTAGTTCTAATCGTTTGTCCGTACTCAAACCCTATATTTTTTAAATTGACAACTTAATTTAGTACTATTTTACTAGTAATTTCCTTGTGAATTTGGAATCAATTTAAGTTACCGTTACATACGAAAATTATTTTATAAAAACTATTTGTTAAAATTATCTGTAACACTTGAGTTTCTGTAATGAAATCTGTAGCTATGGTGTGGACCACACATTATTTTATCCGTAACTATATATTTAAGACTCGTAAAAATATTTGAGTTTGAAATAAAGAATGAACTTCATAAGTATCTTATTCTAGATAAAAGTTCACGGGTTTAACAGCGATCCAAAAAGCAAACGCCAAATTGAAGAATGGTAGTACTGACCCAAGAAGAAAAAATATTATGCAAAATATGCGTGCCCCATTAAAGAGCAGCTTAATATTTAGAATGATTAATTGACTGCATTTATGTTGTAAAAGCCGATTATCTGATGAGGTCAAAAAACAGAATTCGCCAGTGTATTTATGTACCAATCATGTATAAATACACTAGCCTTATGGAATACTACGAAGGGAGGAAAAATCTAGTCGTCTCAGGCACTGTACTAGATAAAACGTTCGCTCAGTGTGTGTCTGTGAGATAAAATACAATACATATACTATACATTGGATATAAAGTGTATTTAAAGTGTAATTACAACCATTTTATCTTCCATTTTATATTCCGATTGCACCGTCTAAAATTGCTGTACAGGAAGACTGATGGCGTTTCTTCATCTTACCTTTCCGACTCATCTACAAAATCCGAAAATCCTAAAGAGGACTCGAAATTTGAAAGGTTTTCTCTCAACCTACTGTAAAAATACTTGGTATCTCACAGCGTAAGTACTCGAACAAGTTATACTATTCATCTCCGAGAGGAATCCTTAAGATAAATTCCATTGATCGCATAAAAATAACGAGAAAAAAATTTCACATTTTTGACGATTGTTTAAGGCAAAGATGATTCGAAAAGAAATGCGAATTCCTAAGCTCTCTAGGAATGAATTTGAATTTCAAAGAAAAGGAAAGTTGAGACGTATTTTATAGGATCCTTGAAAAACTTTAACTTCATAACTATGGCATTTTTGAGACCGAAAATTTATTGGAAATATTCTGCTCCTTGAAGTTAGTTGATTTGAATGGCGCATTTTGGCATCCATACTAACAGCTTCAATTACTGTCCAGACAGTACCATCGGAAGAAACAAGTGCTGATGTCGTTTCAAAACGAATGTTTGTCAATGCAGACGGCCGACCGCAACGGCCTCGAACTCCTCGACCTCGAACTCCTCGACCTCGAACTCCTCGACCTCGAACTCCTCGACCTCGAACTCCTCGACCTCGAACTCCTCGACCTCGAACTCCTCGACCTCGAACTCCTCGACCTCGAACTCCTCGACCTCGAACTCCTCGACCTCGAACTCCTCGACCTCGAACTCCTCGACCTCGAACTCCTCGACCTCGAACTCCTCGACCTCGAACTCCTCGACCTCGAACTCCTCGACCTCGAACTCCTCGACCTCGAACTCCTCGACCTCGAACTCCTCGACCTTGAACTCCTCGACCTCAAACTCTTCGACCTCGTCCTTGTCTTTGACATGGCATTTGATGTTGGGCTTCAGTCACGACGCTCATCAAACTTGTTGCTTCTAAAATATAAAAATAATATAAAACAACAGTTAACAACACAACAAACTCATATAATAAACTAACAACACAAAACATAAATAAAGAAACAACAAATAAATAGCGATGTATTCTAATAGAGTAAAAAAAATACATATCTTGAGGTATTTCTCTCTGAATAGTGTCATCAGATTCGTCAGAAGAAGAAATGGAACTGTTTTCTAACTCGTAGTCGGCGTCAGAATATTCCAAAGGCTCGCCATCCGATTCGTCCTCTAAAATATCATTCAAACTGGACACAATGTCTTGCGGTTTCAATATTCTGCGACGTTGACTAGACCGACGTTGATTAGACATAACTATGCCATCAAAAACATAACTTGTAAAAAAAACCAAGTCTCGCAACTCAGTTCTTCTACCGTAAAAAGTTGTGAGATCTATGTAATACCAAGTCGGTTAATTTATTCAGCCCCTACTTAAGAGACCTTCTGTCTTAAGTTATTACGTAATTAGCTAACCTAACAACATCTTATAGTGACCATATTAAATATTAAAAATCTTTTATGTCTTTTTGTGTAGTCACACCTAATCTTATTCTATTTAGCATTTCAACAAAGTCAGAATCATTGAGCTGTCGCATGTTAATAGTAAGTTCATCGTATACGAACAGTTCAATCCACAGATTCGGCATACTGAGGGAACCTAACAACTTGTTAGTTTCAGCAGTTGAGAGTTTTTCAAAAGGTGACTTTTCTCTTACCGGCGGAAGCTGTAAAAGATCCCCGAAAACTACAAGATGTTTTTTTCCAAACCACCCATTCTGATCATCGCTTGTGTCAAATATCTCAGACAAGCGTAAATGAATATATGTTAAAGTAACATTGGATATCATCGACACTTCGTCTATGATAAACAACAGTACTTCTTTCAAATCTGATCTCAGAACTTGGAGCACTTCATCAGAAAGTGGCTTGTACTTCGGTGTTTGCTTATGTTTCACAGGCAGCTGCAATAGTCTGTGTATAGTCAATCCATTCACATTGAATGCAGCTATGCCTGTTGGAGCACTAACTGCCACTTTGTTGTTTAAATACGTCTTAACCCAAACTTTTAGAGTTTTTATTAAAAAGCTCTTTCCAGTGCCACCAGTTCCACTCACAAAACAGCGTAAAACGTCAGCGTTATTATCAGTTGTGTCCATTTTATTTGTGATCATATCGAAGACTCTTTTTTTATCGGCATTAAGTTTCGCGATCATACTTTGAAGATCAGTCTGCTCTTCTTCTACCAGATTGATTCTCTGAAAGTCATCCATTGCGTTTGCAGCTTCCACAGCTTCAAAGTCTAAAGGGTTTTCAGGACCATCGTCATCATTAACAATTTCCCTTTCTTCGTTTATCTCAGCAACTTTAGATTCTATCATTTCACATGCTTTTTGTATCTTATATCTTGACTCTATCATTGAATTACCATAATCGACTCCTTCTTTTAAATCTTCTTTCGCCAAATTAAAGGCCTCCGTGTAAGTATCACACCCCATTTTGAGTTCATCTAAGGAACGCCATGGCTTGAATAAAAGAAGTAAAGAGAAGAAGTATTTCTCTGGTACTTGTTCTCCGTCATAGAAATAGTGATTGATCAAATATGGGTTATCTCTTCTTTTCAGGAACTTTTTACCGTCATTTATCTCGTAGCACTCGACTTTAGAGGAGACTGGGCGTGTTTTAACAATATCGTAATTTTGAGCGAAACTGTACAAGTTAGTAGTCTCCAACTCTTTAGGCCGTTTGGGATAGTGGTCATCAATCCAAGACTCGTAATAAATATCGGTGGACTCCGGTTCCAGCATCATCATATCAGATTTAGATTTAACGCGCCGGTTACGAAAGATGTTGACGTCCAGCCATCGAATTGTTGTGGTAGGATCTGTACCGTACAAAGGAATACCAAGTAGAGTGTCACTGGCTTCCAAAGAGCACTCTCTATTAGATAAAACTCTAAGGCCAATGTTAAACAGGCGGCTTCTTAAAGGTTTTGTAGAGTTTATGTCTTGAAAGATATCAGCAACATGAGTTTTCTCGCTTTTGGTGGTATATTTAGTGACGTAATAATATAAAATAGCTGTTTTTTCGCCTACATATTGAATGTCTGTATTGCCATTCCATGCTAGCAAAATTGCGGGATTATAATCATTAACCATAACCCATTCTTTTTTGCGTACAATATAGTAAAGTCTACTGTTAGGCGACAATGTTTTTCTTGCAGCTATTGATTCTATTATATCTCTAATAGTAAGTACTTCTCTGACCGGGCGGGGGAATCCGAAACGACAAACTTTTACGAAATCTCTTCTTGTTTTCTTTTGGCGCATGCAATACTTATTATGTTTATGGGTCTGATATGACGTAACTCGTTGATAGAGTGTTGGTGAAACATTCTTGTCAGGTATAGCACAAGTTACGTACTTTGAAATGAATGATGCAACCTCATCAAGCGAGGACTCGTGAAGTATGGGGGCGTCTTTTACCCATAACATTAAATGAAAGTGTTGCGCTCCACGCGATTGATATTCTCGTCTCCAAAAGTAATGTATTACTTTTCCAAGCGGCTCATCGGATGACATAATGAAGTCTAACATAGCTTTAAACTTGTTATCAATAAATCGAGAAGTGGAGACAGGATCTAGTGCAACTAATTCACTAATGCTCTTGTTCGCCATTTCAGGACCATTAACTTCTTTAAGGTACTCGCCTAAATCATCCCACATCCATTCTGAAGGACTCATGGTGAGAAACCAGGTTGCTGGCCCGTAGTGTTGTGTCATACAGTTGACATCATTTCTCGGTTTTTTCCAAAACTGTTCCGTATTTCTTAATCTACCAAATATCGCTGTTAAGTCACCTTCTAACTCATCTTTATTAAGCATCTCAAAATACTGTTCAGCTGTAATTTTTTCTTTTTGATTAACGCAATTCATTTTATAGAATATGCCTGAATTTATTTGACGTATATTAGCATCATTAAGTAGAAAAAATAAATATTGTTGATTTAGGCGGAATTGAGAGTGTTTTGACATTAGTCTTGCTTTAATATATTCACTAGATGTTAACTTTTGCTGCCGAACATAAAACTGCCCATATTTACCTTCAACATAAAGATCAGGAAAGCACTTTACATCTAAATCTTTATCTCTAGAATCAATTGGAGCAGCGTTGACTTTGAGCATTTGGTAGAGTTCTGAAATAGGAGCGTTTCTCCTCCTTTCATGCAAGGGGTAAATAGTGTATTGTTCATAGTCAGCCTCTTTTTCTGATGTAACTTGTGTTAGTAGCCCATCGTTTCCTTCTACAACGTTATCTACTTGAGATTCTAATTGGTCTACTATATGATGGATATTGTCCTCTTCGTTAATATAACCAATAAATTGTTGAGGTGAATGTGGAAGTTGTATCTGAGAGTAAAGAGCATTTATAAATATTGTAAGGCTTGGTAAACCTTATTGACATCTACAATATCCTCCCACACTATTTTTGATTTTGTTGGCATACCTCGTACTATAATATACATTTCAGGGTTAGTAATCGGGTGTTCTGGTCTAGGCAGCTTTTTCAAAGTTTCTTCAAGAGGTAAAGGAAGATGGAAAGTTCTGCCTTTTACTTTTTTCACCATATGCCTATTAGGTAAATGTTTGTTTGCAACGGGATTCATTAGCATTACTACCTGAAATGCTTTGGCGCGTTGAATTAATATCTTTTCATAGTCATTTAACTGGGTTATCTGTGGTGGAACAGCACTAACGTGTAGATCATTTAGAACACAGGCTGCTGGCAGCTGATTTGCTCTAATTTTTTGTAAACACGAGTGACAAATATATGGGCTGTGATTTAGATTGTTGGTTTTGTAATAATTGAGAAGATTATTCCAAATACTGGTGTCTATAGCTTTTCTTAATTTGTTCAGAGATGAAATATCTCTTGAATAACAAAGTTTTATACACGACATGCACTCCAGCTTTGGAGTATCAAGACACTTTAGTTTTAAAGATTTAAACGCAGCCTTGTGTTTATCTATGACCTCATCCTCTACAATTTCATGTGACTCTTCACTTTCCACAACAATACTGCCAACTTTTTGTTGTTTTCCGTGTTCTTTTATTCTTTCTACGTCAGATTTTTCTAATGATTCATCAATATCTTTCAAAATGTTAAAAATACCCTGTACTTGATATATTTCTCTTGAAATTGTCCTTAGTCGAGGAAAATGCGCTTTGAGAGTGTTAATATAATTTAAATACTCTAATATTTTTTCTTTTTCAATTAATGTGTAATACTGAGCTGCACTTTTGTTCACCAAGCTTTCGAAAATGTTCGTTAATTGTATGATTACGTTTTCATCTAGTTCACACAGATCATTACAAGACCAAACTAAACTATGGCCATGCTTTTTTACATTGCCAAAGATCGCTTTTCCTGTATCGTCAATTTCGATGGCTTTGTCCTTGTTTTCAAATAAATTGTAAGCTTCTTCTGCGTAATATGGCTCCTGGTTACTTCTATGCTCTGATTTTCCAAGAAAACATTCTAACTTGTCATTTAAAGAACTATCTGGAGGGCACGAACTTAGTTTTTCTAACGATACTTTAAATTTATCTTTCAATTTATCAATAGTTTTATTAAAGTTTCCTAATGTTTGCTGCCTGCTATGAACTGCCCATTTAATTAGTTTCTCCGCTTCTAATCTGTTCTTAATTCTATTTGTTAGCGCTTGAGTAATTTTTTCTATTTTTTTTAGTCGAAATTGTAATTTTTCCTTTGATCTTTTCCTTTGGACAGATTCAAGATTTAGCTCAGGGTGTACATCTTTATAACGTGCCACAGCTTCCCGGTTAACTTCGGGGTGAAAAGCAGTGTAACGTGCTACAGCTTTCCTGTTAACTTCGGGGTGAAAAGCAGTGTAACGTGCCACAGCTTCCCTGTTAACTTCGGGGTGAAAAGCAGTGTAACGTGCCACAGCTTCCCGGTTAACTTCGGGGTGAAAAGCAGTGTAACGTGCCACAGCTTCCCTGTTAACTTCGGGGTGAAAAGCAGTGTAACGTGCCACAGCTTCCCGGTTAACTTCGGGGTGAAAAGCAGTGTAACGTGCCACAGCTTCCCGGTTAACTTCGGGGTGAAAAGCAGTGTAACGTGCCACAGCTTCCCGGTTAACTTCGGGGTGAAAAGCAGTGTAACGTGTCACTGCTTCCCGGTTAACTTCGGGGTGAAAAGCAGTGTAACGTGCCACAGCTTCCCGGTTAACTTCGGGGTGAGAAGCAGTGTAACGTGACACTGCTTCACGGTTAACTTCGGGGTGAGACGCAGTGTAACGCGCTACAGCTGCTCTGTTAACTTCCGGACATGAAGAACTGTAACGAGTTAATGTCTCCTTACGTTTTTCGGGGTTGTTCTGGCGATAACGAGCCGCTGCTTCTCTGATTTGTTGAGAACGGGATAGCGCCGAAGTTTTAGGTCTTCCTTTATTGACCTTTTTAGGTCTTCCGCCCTTTTTAGGTAAGTTTTTATTATTTTTATTCACATTATCATCATTCGGAGGCACTCCTGGAAGGAGCACTTCATAATGACCGCCTAAGAAACTTCGAGAAAATCGTAAACGTTTCACCGGATTACCAGAATCACCACCGAATGATCCTCTCAAAAGGCCGTTTTCGTAAACCTCGAAAGCATACGGATACAAAGCGGCGGCCGCCATAAGTTCAGACGTGGCACCATAGGTAGTTGATTTTACCATTGCCGTCGTGTACAAATCAGCGTTAACGTAGGGATCTCCGCGCTCGTCATAAGTATAAAATTGTAACTCATCCCAATGCGCTACCACATACTCGACTATAGCAAGTCTAATCTCATACGACGACTCAATATTCCCATACATAGAGAATGACAAAGAATGAAATAAACACGAACCATCGCCAGGTATAGGGACAACCCTGTGTGGGCAAGGATGGTCATTTACATACAGTATTTCTGAATCCATTGCGACTACTAGTACTGGTACGCAAGAGTTCTTTTGTGAAGGAATACGATTAATAGATAAACGTGATTTTAAAATACTTAAAACGTATTAATATATTTTAAAATTATCCAAACAACAAACAGCAAATTTAATGTACGATTACAACGTATTAATATACATACCTCAAAATTATCCAAACAACGTCCAAATTGTTGGCAAATAATAAAGGTAATCCAAGGAGTAAGCCTTCCAATCGTCAAACAAAGTAATAACCGAAGTTATAAACGAAAATCGCATTCTAGGCACATCCAAACAGCTAGAGGACACTCGCGATTGATGTTCTCAAGTAGAACGTGTTAAATTTAAAAGAAAAGAAACGAATGTCAAAGTTTTTTATTATTTCACTATTTTATATTATTTTGTTTTAAAAGAAACCGAACACGAGGAGGTTCGAAGTTGCGTTCTGAAAAACGTTCTTGCGTTCTAAGAAACGAATGTCAAAGTTATTATTATTCACTATTTTATATTATTTTGTTTTAAAAGAAACCGAACACGAGGAGGTTCGAAGTTGCGTTCTGAAAAACGTTCTTGCGTTCTAAGAAACGAATGTCAAAGTTATTATTATTCACTATTTTATATTATTTTGTTTTAAAAGAAACCGAACACGAGGAGGTTCGAAGTTGCGTTCTGAAAAACGTTCTTGCGTTCTAAGAAACGAATGTCAAAGTTATTATTATTCACTATTTTATATTATTTTGTTTTAAAAGAAACCGAACACGAGGAGGTTCGAAGTTGCGTTCTGAAAAACGTTTTGCGTTCTAAGAAACGAATGTCAAAGTTATTATTATTCACTACTTTATATTATTTTGTTTTAAAAGAAACCGAACACGAGGAGATTCGAAGTTGCGTTCTTAAAAATTATCAAGAGACTGATCCCCGATCGTCTTCAACTACTCTTTAAATATGCTATAAAATGCAAGGATATTGTGTTACAAATGTTTTATTATCGAAAATTCCCAATATCCTAACTTAGTTTAATGACAGAAAGCGACCGAAGGGTCTTTGGATAATTAGTGTTCCTACTTCCTCGTTTTCTTTCGGAAATATTCCTATGGTCGAACGGTCCAACATTTGTTACCAGGGTTTAGGGAAACCCAAATAAAACCAAATAAAACCTAATCAGACCGTATGATAATAAACTTGGACCGGATCCTTTTATTGGTATGGTGCTGGGCAATGTGTAATTCGCGCGTATTAGCGCGGCTGCCGCTCGCTCGGGGGCATTCATCTCGCTTACACCGCGAGCGCGGTTATTTACAACCTTACTTACGCACATATGAATACGCACGTACGTGGGTGGCATGGCAACAGTCATCATACGAGACGAGAGCGGCCGCGTCGTGTTCTTTATTTTAAAATAACTTTTTTTTTTGCATTAGTTAGTAATATTTAGGGCCGCACTCGTCAAACGTCAGTTAAAGTTAATTCTTATGTAAAATTGTTATCTCTCATTCACTATAAATACTGTCAATGTACCTCAGAGAAAATTACAACATCAAGCTTAATAGAGGATTAACTTGAACTAATGTACGGCACTCCCTGCCGCACTCAACGTTTTTTCAAATTAATAAATTACTTAACCCATTATTTTTCTATAGAATTAGATTTATATAAAGATTATTTAAATTATACCCATACTGACTGATACAATTTGCGTAAGTTAAATAAAAAGTAGTTTGTGTGTATATGTACCTGTGATATCGCAGTAAGACTCAAAGATTGCCTGGAAGAAAGTGGTCGCCTTTCTGTGATGGACAGGAAGCGTGGAAGCCGCGCGGTTATGATTATGAGTGATCTTTATTTTATCGCAATTTCGGGCAATTTTGTCTACTTAATAGTTTGCCGGATTTTGGTACAATTTCCTAAGACATGTCCCATTATTGCTTTTTCATTCCGTTGATTGACCATTTTACAAATTACCTTTGAACATAATTATATTTAGGTACCTATCTATTATACACCATTATTCTTTTATATTATACATATACAGGTACACTGATTCATTCACTGCAAATGTAACTTTGTAATCCTATGTACTAGAAAACCCGTGGCCGGACACCGAACATACAATTTGTTTTAAAATTGATTTAATTATAAGTTCATCAAATGGGTATTAAATATATGTACATAATAAAGATATTTATTTTATATTCCGTCAAATACATGAATCACATTGACCACTAAACCCAATTCCCCAACCGCCAATTGATTGTTGCATTGTATATTTTTAGGCGTTAATCGCCATCTAGATAAATTGAAAAAGGATACATACAGACACTATCCTATTAGTAATAATATTTGGTGTATCTAGAAAACTGGACCGAAATTGCAAAATATTTTAGTTTTTCCTTGATTTATACACTAAACACTAATTGTATTCTAAATTTCAAGCTTCTATGTCTGCTAGAAGTGCCCTAAAGTTTTGATGATCGGTGAGTGAGTGAGTGAGTGAGTGAGTGAGTGAGTGAGTGAGTGAGTGACAGAATTAGAAACTTTGACTAGTTATAATTCTTAAACTACTGGTTCAAATTTAATGAAATTTGAAATATACCGTGTCTATGGGATGCCTGCTTGGTTACTGAAAATTCAGGCTTCTAGTTTTATCCACAACGAAGTTATAGGGGGTCGAAAATGGCCCGAACTGCTTCGAGAAAAGGATGGTACGGCCGTGCCGCTTTTTTGCTCGACTTGGCGGGGGCACTGCCGTGCCCCCAGATAATACGTGAGGTATGCGCTTGTAAAAACAAAAACACGCACTCTTTACGTGAAGCGATGAGGAAGTAAATTGAAGCAATCACTGCTCAACTGTTTAGTCGACCCTCCACGCGCGAGTTACGGCGGCTACCTCTATTCCCGTCGCCCCCTAACCAACCAATAAGGATAGTTCCGGTCCAGAGTGGACCGAGTATCTACCATAAGTTGTTTTAAAGTATCTGGATTTCCCTAATCCTTAGCCGGTACTTTCCTATTGTAATAAAATTTACGACCGGAACGGACAAAAAGGATATTGGGAATTTTCCACCATAAAATATCGGAGGGTCACTTCCTGTATCTTTTTGTATATTTAAGCTATAGTGTAAGAGAATAAAAAGGCAGTCTGTTGTGGATTTTCGGAGGAACGACGTTCACGATCCCTTACTGAATGTTCCGAAATTTAGAACGAATAAATTATAACGTTTTTTCAAAACTCGTCTTTTAAATTTTTAAATACATATAACTGGCGCAGTCGGTAGGATCGGTGACGGTTTCTTTTTTTAATTAAAGTAGTGAATAAATTGTGAATTCTTAAACCGTGGGTTTCTACCCTTTATCACCGCCGAACCATATACATACAAATACAGTGTCGTGTCCAACAAAATCAAGGAAAAAACAGAAGTGATCAATAAAGAAAATCAATACAGTGAAGAAAAACTAAAAAAAAAAAAAAAAAAAAAAAAAAAAAAAAAAAAAAAAAAAAAAAAAAAAAAAAAAAAAAAAAAAAATTGTTTTTTTATATATACATATATATAAAGTGATCAAACACCAACAAAGCAAAACAGTGAATGAAAAAGCAGTGAAGAAAGAAACGAATTAATAAATTAAAGTGAATACTAACAAAACAGTGCATGGAAAAGAAAATATCAGTGGAAACATCAGAAATCATCAGAGAGCATCAGAAATCAGCAGGAATCGACAAGAACACAACACCATCCTCCTAGTTTTGGGTGCATGTAAGTTGTATAATAGTGTAAAATATTGATCATTACGTAATGCATAATTACAATACAAACCTGAACATAAGATTTGCCTAGTGTCCTAGTGCCATATATATACGTGTAAAATTAGAGTTTAAATGACAAAAGATAAAAAGGCAAAAGAGACGAAATCATTTCTGCCTTATAATTTAAGACGACTATCTAAGAGACTACATCCTTTAGCAGAAGAAAGCGAGTTGAACGAAACCTTTGATTCCTCCTCTTCCAGTTCTTATTCAGACAACATGAACCCTGACCAGACAAATATTTCGGGTTTACAAAACCTTCCCCCCACACAACACATAACCACCCCGGCACTTTCAAACCATATCGATATTTTTAATTCTCTGAGAATCCCCGATGCCATCAAAGACCTGCCGAAATTTGATGGCAATCCACGCCTTCTATATGAATTCCTAAACAATGTAGAGGAAATTCTTTTGTATATCAGAGGGACGGATAACACCCCATACGGTCAAATTTTACTCAGGGCGATTCGAAATAAAATCGAAGGCCAAGCGAATGAGACTTTAAACATGTATGGGACCCCCTTAGTCTGGGATAATATAAAGGCAAATCTGATTCTCCACTATTCCGATAAGAGGACAGAGACTTCTCTTATCAGAGACCTACACATCATTAGGCAACAAAACAAGACCGTGGAGGCATTGTACGGCGAGATAATTGAAGTACAATCAGCATTATGCAACAATATTCTTATTCACGAAACTGACCGTAATGTAATAAAAGCAAAAAAGGACCTCTATTCGGAAATGTGTCTGAATTCGTTTTTAAGTGGCCTTAACGAGCCTCTCGGTTCTAGAGTTAGGGCTATGCAACCCAACTCCTTGGCCACAGCACTTACCCATTGTATCAAGGAGCAAAACATCTCATACCAGAGAATGGCTCAAACAGCGGAGATAAAAAAACCTGACAACACCATCTCCTACCAACCACGAAAGAATTTCCCCCAGCCTTACCACCGCCAGGAACCTAACTCTTTCAGATACCAAAGGCCTCTGTCTTACAGAGAAAACCGATTCCGACCTCAATATACCAATTTCCCCAGAACATACAACCCCCAACCACAACCCACTAACTTCTCCAGAACATATAACTCTCAACCGCAATCTACTAACCTCCCTAGAACATATAATCCACAACCACAATCGACTAACTTCAGGAATAGGCAGTTCTTCCCTAACCCTTACCCCCAGATAAAACAGAGCCCAAGTCAACAAGTAAGGAATACAAACGTCAATGTACACGAAGTGTCCGGCCTACCTAAAGACTTTCCACAAAAACCAGAAACTAATACACATCCTTTCCAACAATTAGATCATTATTTTGACGTCGACCCCACCAACATTGTCGAAGATGGAAATTTTTCCAGTGCAGCCTCAACGAGTCAACCGGGTACATAACTCCTCAAAATTACCCACCGTCGTTACCTTTTATCAATATCTCTTCCCCTTTTGGTAGACCCCTACGATTTCTTCTCGACACAGGAGCATCAACCTCCTTCATAAACCCCGAATACGTACCCCCTGAGGACGTTCTGACTTGTGAACCCGTTACTATTACAACAGTTTTCAAGAAATATAAATTAAAAACACAAGCTAACATCCCAGTATTCACAGAATTCAAACAGGATGGCCTCTTCAAATTCCTTATCTTTAAGTTCCATAATTACTTTGACGGCCTCCTCGGCCTAGACGCATTGTTGCAAATCAATGCAAAGATCGACCTTGAAAACAGAACACTTATAACAAAAAACTCTACCCTCGATATCAATCTAAAATCAAATAACTCCATTAACCCGATAACAGTCCCAGCTCATTCGAAAATCCTTACAAAAATCCCTGTAAATAAAATAAACGGTGACGTGCTCATAAACGCCACAGAAATAAAACCAGGTGTCTCTATAACAAAAGGGCTATATAAAGTCAAGGATGGACTTAGCATTGTAGAAATCACAAACTATTCAGAACAGGACGAAGTCGTTTCCTTAGAAGAAGCATTGCAAGCGAATGAATACCACCCCGAAGAGTTCATCGAACTCAATAACATATACGAAACAGTTGACGGGAATGAACACAAGAAAAAGGACATAGCACAATTGATCCGCACTGACCACCTAAATTCAGAAGAGCGCGAGCAACTCCTAAGGCTGTGTAAACGGTACACCGACATCATGCACATAGAAAACGAAAACTTGACCTTCACGAATCAAGTCAAACATAGGATCAACACCACCGACGAGGTACCCATTTATACGAAGTCGTATAGATACCCCTACATCCACAAGCAGGAAGTCCAAGATCAGATATCAAAAATGTTAGAGCAAGGGGTGATCCGCCAAAGCTACTCACCATGGAGCTCCCCCGTCTGGATAGTTCCGAAGAAAATGGATGCTAGCGGAAAGCATAAATGGAGACTCGTCATTGACTACAGAAAAGTCAACGAAAAAACTATCTCTGACAGGTATCCGATTCCTAACATCAGCGAGATATTAGATAAACTAGGGAGATGCGTTTACTTTACCACTCTAGATTTGGCTAGCGGGTTCCACCAAATCGAAATGCATCCCGAGCATATCCCAAAAACAGCGTTCACAGTAGAAGGAGGGCACTACGAATACCTCAGGATGCCCTTCGGGCTTAAAAATGCGCCATCTACCTTCCAACGGGTGATGGACAACGTCCTTAAAGAACTAGTGGGCAAAATCTGCCTAGTCTATCTGGATGATATTATCATCTACTCCACCTCTCTCCAAGAACACCTGGAGAGCATAAAATTAGTCTTCGACAAATTACGGAAGTCCAATTTTAAAATCCAGATGGACAAGTGCGAGTTTTTGAAACGGGAAATCGAATTCTTAGGTCATGTTATCACTCCTGAAGGCATTAAGCCTAACCCCCGTAAAGTACAAGCTATCAAAAACTTCCCCCTTCCTAAGACTAGCAAAGAAATCAAATCCTTTCTAGGTCTTATAAATTATTACAGGAAGTTTATTAAAGACCTCGCAAAATTAACTAAACCCCTCACGAACCGGCTTAAAAAAGGAGCAGATACGACTATAGATGAGAACTACATAAAGGCCTTCGAAATTTGCAAGAATTTGCTAACAAACGACCCGATCCTCATACACCCGGACTTTACAAGACCTTTTGTCCTAACAACGGATGCCAGCAACTATGCACTGGGTGCGGTTCTATCCCAGGGTAGAATCGGAAGCGACAAACCCATCTGTTTCGCAAGCCGAACCCTCTCCTCCTCCGAGTGTAACTACTCAACCATCGAGAAGGAACTGCTGGCCATTGTTTGGGCGACAAAGTATTTCCGGCCGTACCTTTTCGGAAGGAAATTCCAAATTGTCACGGATCACAAACCACTAACATGGCTCATGAACTTGCGAGAACCCAATTCGAAACTCGTAAGATGGCGTCTGAAACTGGCCGAATATGAATTCGAGATTGTGTACAAGAAAGGCAGGGCCAACACGAACGCAGACGCTCTAAGCCGTATCAAATTGACCAATCCGAGTAAAGAACATCACGAGATATTCAATAACAGTGAAGAGCTGGAAACCATACATAGTGCCCAGGAGAATTTGAACGATGGGATCCCCATTTCGGAAAAACCCCTAAACGAGTTCAACATTCAGGTTATATTGGAAGTCAACATCAAAGGTTCCCCAATGACAGTAGAAACAATCTTTAAAAACAGACAGCGACGAACTATACGACGGACGCATTTTGACGAAGACACAATGATAAACGTACTAAAAAAATTCTTTCCGCCTAACAAACAAATCGCCGTATACACTACGGACGAAATATTTTCAGTGCTCCAAACAACATTTTCCAAATACTTTTCCAGGAACAGGGCATTTCGCCTAATCAGATGCACTGAAATACTAAGGGACATCCGACAACCAGATGACCAAGAACAAATCATTAGAGACTATCATGAACGATCAAACCACAGGGGCATTAACGAATCTTATCTTCATCTTAAACGAGAGTATTATTTTCCTAATATGAAGGATAAGATTACTAAGACCATAAATTATTGCGAGCAGTGTAAGCAACTCAAGTACGACCGAAACCCCCCCAAAATTAAATACATTCAACCTGAAATTCCCCTTAAACCCCTAGAAATCCTACATATAGACATCTACAGCATAAATAACAACCAGATCCTTACAATCATCGACAAATTCTCCAGGTTTGCTTATGGTTTCACGCTCAGCTGCCGAAGTAGCATTACTATCCTCAAACACATAAAACAGTACGTAAGCCTATACGGCATCCCGAAGAAGATAGTGTGTGACCAAGGATCAGAGTTCGTTGCAAATATATTTCAAGATTTCTGCAAACAGCATGGAATTACCTTGCACTTCACATCCTACCAACAAACGTCCAGCAATTCGACTGTAGAAAGACTGCACTCAACCCTAACCGAAATATATAGAATCATATTCTCAAAGAAAAAAGAAGATAAATTAGCAACAGACCATGAAGAAACGTTAGCAGAAACCTTCATAACATATAATAATGCCATACACTCTATCACAAAGCACACCCCATATGAACTATTCTTCGGTAGGCCGTTCAAATTTTCCAAAACAATTAATCCCTCCAACGAACACGAATATTTGAATAAACTAAACCAATTCCTAGACAACCTTTACCCGAAAATACAAGAAGAAGTCAAAGCCATCACCACACGAAGGATCGTAAATCTGAATAAGCACAGGGAAGAGCCGGAGGAGACAAAGGTTGACGATACAGTATTTCGAAGAGAAGCTAGGCGCAATAAATTGACACCTAGGTTTTCAAAACAAATAGTAAAAGAAAATAACAAATTTACAATAATTACGCGAAACAACAAAAAGCTTCATAAAAGCAAAATTAGAAAGAAAATTACTAACACCCACTAACACCCTCGCCCACTAACTTACACAACCTAACTATCAAATTCACTTTCTATTCTTATCTACATACAGTATATCTATCTATATCTATATTTAAAATATTTAAAATACACACAATCAGAGCATAGCGTGATTGTGGCATCTCAAGAAAACATATTTTACCAAATACATACCTACATATAAGTATTCAATCGAACAAAATATTAATAATTACAAAAACGGAAATCATACAAAAAAAAAAAAAAAAAAAAAAAAAAAAAAAAAAAAAAAAAAAATTTTTTATCCTTAAAACAAATGGCATGATCAGAGCATAGCGTGATCGTAGCTAATCGATATGATTATCATAAAAATGATTATCAGAAAAATAATAATAACAATAATAATAATAATTTAAAATAAAAACATGGTGTGATTGTGAACAATCACTACCTCGAGAATATGTGACCAGGGCATATGGTTAACATTACTCGAAATGGACATGTAACCAAGGCATATGGTTAACATGATCCAAATAATACTTAATGAACGTGTAACCAGGGAATATGGTTAGCACGATTCTAATAATAAAAAAAAAAAAAAAAATAAAAAAAAAAAAAAAAAAAAAAAAAAAAAAAAAAAAAACAAAACAAAAAAAAATATGAACATGTACAAAACCAGTAAACAGAAAAATAATAATAATAATAATAATAATAATTTAAAATAAAAACATGGTGTGATTGTGAACAATCACTACCTCGAGAATATGTGACCAGGGCATATGGTTAACATTACTCGAAATGGACATGTAACCAAGGCATATGGTTAACATGATCCAAATAATACTTAACGAACGTGTAACCAGGGAATATGGTTAGCACGATTCTAATAAAAAAAAAAAAAAAAAAATAAAAAAAAAAAAAAAAAAAAAAAAAAAAAAAAAGAAAAAAAAAAAAAAAAAAAAAAAAAAAAAATATTAAGAAAAGAAATAGCATAAGTCGAAAAGAAAACAAAGAATACCCATTCTTCTCTTCCTCACTATAGCTAATTAACTTTCCAATTTAACTTTAACACTAACTTCACCCTTCCTACACTTTTAGCATACCACTCATTTCCTTCCAACTAATAAAAGTTCACAATATCAAAAAAAAAAAAAAAAAAAAAAAAAAAAAAAACCGCGACGTACTTCTGCTCCGGCTAGGAACCGGATCATATTATTAACCTGGACGATTATGAAACCAATATAGGGAAAATAAGAAAATAACTAACACTTTAAATACCTTTCAACAGAATACAGCAACAAAATAAAGAGAGAACAAGACATACTGACTAAAAATCAATACCTTAACCAAATTAAGTTTAATATATATCGACTTACGATATGATACGATAATAACGAGACAAAACTCATGATAACAAAACCATTTATTGCATACAATGATCAATATGCACAACACTTTAATACAGCTTGCCCCAAAACTGGAGAGACCTACGTTTGTATGCAACCCGAACTGGTCGAGAAAATGCCAAAATCCAGATGCTTAGGGAGACTGTTGGAGAACCAAGTCGCTCATTGTGGATTCGACAATGTGGGCAAAATCAAGTCGATAACTCAGCTTCAACCTAATTACATACTTTTCACTAATGCACCACAAGTCCTTTTTTGTTTTCTCCTCTTGCAGCCCGAAAACCGGTACAATACAGGATACAGCTTTGCTACACTTCCGAAATTACAAAGTGCAGATCAACGGCATCACATATGAAAACGACCCAAACACCTACTGGGACGAAATACACACCCCACCACCACCAAACAGCATCATTAAACCAACCTATACCAAGGAAGTCCTTAGTCTAGAGAAGCTGAAGAAATACAATTTCAAGACGGATGTCAATCTTACCAACGTAGGCATCAAAACTGAAGTCTTACACTATATAACCGCACCAACTACCACCACATTCACCATCATCATAATCATCATTGTAGTCATCATCATGATCACCAAAAAAAAAAAAACTCCACGTCACTTCAACTTTAACCCCAACACTTCAATCCTTCGCTTCAGCCCCAACGACTTCATTGCGGCCTTCGCTCCATTCTAAGGGGGGAGGAGTTACGGCGGCTACCTCTATTCCCGTCGCCCCCTAACCAACCAATAAGGATAGTTCCGGTCCAGAGTGGACCGAGTATCTACCATAAGTTGTTTTAAAGTATCTGGATTTCCCTAATCCTTAGCCGGTACTTTCCTATTGTAATAAAATTTACGACCGGAAAGGACAAAAAGGATATTGGGAATTTTCCACCATAAAATATCGGAGGGTCACTTCCTGTATCTTTTTGTATATTTAAGCTATAGTGTAAGAGAATAAAAAGGCAGTCTGTTGTGGATTTTCGGAGGAACGACAAGTTCACGATCCCTTACTGAATGTTCCGAAATTTAGAACGAATAAATTATAACGTTTTTTCAAAACTCGTCTTTTAAATTTTTAAATACATATAACTCGCGCAACTAACCAGAGCAATGACCTTTCGTCGCATTACTGCTTATAATCTTGGCGGGACCAAAACGACCCGGAGGCAATTCTAGGTAAATAGCATATTATTTTATTTGCTATTGTTTTTATTAAATAGAAAACATATTGAATTTGATAAATACAATAAATTATGAAAAGTCAAAAAGTCTCACGGTCAGTAGAAAAAATAAAAAGTTAGTGACGATGAAACTTGCGGGTGGGACAAAAATGGAACGATGCCGCTCTAAAGGGTTGCTGCACGTACTAACGAAATGAACCTTTCTGCCTGAAAACAATATTAATTTCAAAAGTTTAAAATCATACTCGAAGTTGACGTGATGTGTATCGAGTATGTTATTACGAAGTCTATTAAGAATTCGATGTATACATTATCTATGTTGCCGTTAACTTCTTTCACGTATCATTTTTTAAATTGTGATGTGACGCATTATCTTTTTTGCAGTGTAAATTTTGTCGTTGCTTTAATGTTTAAAATAAAAATATTCGATTTTCACTTGTTTATATTTTATAATTTTTTCGTTTTATTTTATAAAATGAAGTGTAGTAAATACATAAGTATGTTATCGGGGTAAATTGAGGCAGTGTAAATACAAGCGAAGAATAACTTAATTTTTGACGACCCATAGAAACAACAAATCGATCGACTTCTACACTATCTAATAAATTAGTTTGTGATTCTATAATCAATCGATTAACAAATCGATTATATCAAAATGACACGAGTACTAGCCTATTTGGGACTTGAACCTTTCAATATGCAAATATTGACAACAATTGTAACTGTTTTACTTTATCAACGAAAAGAGTAGGATTGAATAAATTTGGAGACTAAAAGCTATAATATCGAGAGATATATACAATACATAGATCAAAATGTTAGTGAGATAGTCATTTAATAATAAATTAATACATATTTTTGACTAACTTTAAGGCAACCCATGTCAGTATTGCAGAGACAAAACCTAGAAAGTTGTGTCAATTTAAAATGTCCCGTCTAAGTTCACCCAGCTGTATGAGTATATAGTTTTCTAGAGCTTCGTCGCTCTGAATTAAACAATACTTTTGGGTTTTTTTTCTACTCTTTATTTTATATTTCAGTTCAATGCGTTTTGTTTTTACATTAACTTCGGGTTTAACTTTAACTTCTTTAATTTATTTTTATTACGCTATTCTATTTTACCGTGGAAGCTTTGCTTGTGTCTCTGCACATTACGATGGTCTGAAAAGAAAAGAGGCAGACTGCTCCACTTCATCTTCTAAGAAGAAGAGATCGGAGCAAAACGAGGTCGATCCTCGCATGCGACGGAAATTCACACTTGGCGTGTTTGCGGAACCAAACATGCCAAGTGTGATAACTAAATAGTTGTGCTAGCTACACACACGCTTGAATGTATAACAATATAAATAACATCGAAGGTGGGGAAGATTAGATGATATGCTGGAATTTACAAGTCGATTTAAAAAAACTGAAAGTCGCTTTCACAATATGACCCACCAAGTACTCAGAATCTGCAACCATATTATACTTAACATCTCCGTCGGAAAATCAATGGGTATGATCCTGTTAGTTATTGAAAAAATGTCGACTCTAGGTAGCATGACGGTCTTATTATTAAAATGATAGAAACCTCTATGACTCTAAATAGCATCAATATTGCAACTAAAATGTTATACCGATTCATAAGTTGAAAGTCGATGCTTTCATGCGAAAACAAAATAATAATATTTAAAATTATTTTTCAGGCGATATTGCTCTACGGCTTTCCAGCATGTTGGAACTGCGCTAAATATTAAATCAAGAAGCTGCAAGTGTCACAAAATAAGATGATAAACCTACCATGGTATCACGCATATCCACTGTAGAGAGGGTGTTGAATGAATCTCCGACAGAATTCAAAAGCTTAAATCCATTTTTATGGAACATTGCACTCGATAATTGCCGATAATATACTGATCAAACAATTAACCGACTAGACATTTTGTTAATCTCTCAAACTTCAAATTATCGTATTTGTTCAATCTCACATATTTATTTATCTCCTTATTTTATTTTATTTTTATTTTTACTTTTTTGTTGCTCTTATATTGAAGGTTTGTGGTATTTCCCATCAGAAAACCTCTTTCTCAAAATCTATTGTAATCCGCAAAAAAAAAAATTTTTTTTCGAAAGATATCTAAGTGATTTCATATCTTTGTATGTAAAATCTGCAGTAACATGCCAATGTATACTTTTCTTATATCAAAATAAATAAAATCTAAAAAACAAAATTATTGTTTTTAATCACTAGAAACACCCACATACCAGGTTGATCAATAACATCTGTCGTTTGATAAAAAAAAAGCATGATTTTATATAATCGCAGTACACTCCAGTATATTTAGATACTTGTTCCAGTGACCTTCCATGGGTGGATCTAATCCCTGGAGTGAGACTCCGGAAGACTGTAAAAAAACGCCTCCTATTACTACTTTGTTTGATGAAAATCGTTTTGCATGCATGTTATTTTGAAATGTGAGAACAGCCGTTCCGTCTATGGGAGCCAAGTCTGGCAAAGAAGGTGGATGTTGCAGCAGTTCACATAATTTTTTTTTTTTTTTTTAATTAATATAGCTTTATTTCAGACAAAGTGGTGAATGTATTTATCTGAACACTATACCAGAAACTGTTGATGGGGGCCATATTAAGTAACAAAAATTTACAAAAATAAGTGTTCGTACAAATAAGGTATTCATAACAAAAGATATAGTAAACAGGCAAGCAAAAAGATAAGTTAAAATAAAATATAAAGTATAAAATATGAAATGAAGGAAATCATCCAAACGAAGTATTATAATTAGATTAAATATGCAAAAAATTTTCAATCTCAGAATAGCTGAGAGACAGGAGCCATTCATAAATATCTCTCAAGAAAGCTGTTTCCATTCTTTCGCATCGTAAATTAATAGGAAGTGAATTGAATAACCGAGGTGCAGTGACACAGAAAAAACATGAGAAGTGACATTTCTTTATTATTGGTACAGACGCAAAATTTCTAGTATTGACACGCAAATTATAGTTATCATCAAACCTGACTGCATAATAACCAGCATTTTTAAAGAATATTTTTAGCACTTTGTAACAATAAAGATGTCTAAGCGGTAGAATTCTAAGGTTTTTAAACAGATCAAAGCTAGGTGTACATCGCTTTACTTTGCAAATTATTCTTATAGCATGTTTTTGTTTTAGTAATAAAGGTTTAATTTTAAAAAAAATATTCACCACCCCAACAAGATAGCCTATATTGCAATTTAGATTTTGAAAGACCATTATAAACCAGTTTCAAAACAGATTGATTACAAAAGAGACAAAGGTGGTAGAGCTGCTTGACTACATTATTGACACACTTAGCTTAAGATACGAAATGTGATTCTTCCAATTCATTTTTTGATCCAAAATAATACCCAAATACTTGTAACTATCGACACATTCAATTATAAAGCATTCGTCAGTACAACATAGATTACCATTATAATACGTGGAATATTTTTGGCATTTGTTTATTGGAATTCTGCTGCAACTTGTTGAATGAAAATATAAAGGAAAGTCACTTAAGATTGTACCTTAAACGTTGAAGAACATAAACTTAGTTTTGGTGCTGATTAAGAGCTTGAACCAATTCCTCAGTAACTCTACATCATAATTTACATCCACAAAGGTATCAAAATAATTTGAATTTGAGTACGAGAGGGCTGTATCATCAGCGAAGGCTGTAATTTTTCCTTTGAAAGGTTGCAAAAATAAAGAATTTACATAGACTAAGAATAGGATCGGGCCCAAAACGGAGCCCTGTGGAACACCCATATTTATAGATTTAGGGGAACTTAAACAATTTTTTATCTTAACCACTTGTGTTCTGTTCTGAAGATATGAAACGAACCACTCATAAACAAATCCTCTAAAACCGGCTAAATAAAGTGTTCTTGTATTGAAGAAAAAGCAAAACAAAAATCCCTTGGAAAAAAATAGATACTCGTAAATGTAATATAATAAAATGAATAAAGAGGCAAACCAGATACCACGTTACAAACTGTTTTTATTGTTAACCTTCCTTCTTCTGTGGTGTCCAAAATCCAAGTGGCCGAGACAAGATCTCAGCGGCAATCACACATTCAAAGCCGTAGTTCTCTCGTTATCACGAGAATAGGCAAAGAAAAGCAAAAACAACTTCCGCAGAAGTGCGGGTAATCGAAGCAACATATGTTATGTGTGAAAGCCTAGGCTGATGAGTACCGGTGAGAGCACTTTCGGGAGAGATATTGCACACGCACCGGCTAACCAAAAATACAATGGGAGTAAAATCTGATATGTTATAATACAATAAAGAGCAAGTTAACAAGTTGGATGATAACTACGCATGATGTGCAAGAAACGAAAGCTGACCAATGCAATTGTGCGTGTGCAGTGACTCACAACAGAGTTATAACAATTATTTACAGGGTAAAGGAAATTCATTAACTACATACATATGTATATTGTAAATCATTAATATTTTGTCTAGAACAAAAACGTTTTAAATCCGGAACATAAAGTTTATTTAACCCTTAAATGCATGATTTTTTATTTTCTAAAAAAAAAAAATTTTGGGTTTGGATATGTAAATTAATGACAGAAAAAAATATTTCAAAAATCTTGAGTGAGAAAAAACGGGTGTATGCGGAAAAAACTAGTCGTATCATTTTTGATACAACATGCATTTAGAGCTTCATTGAGTCATCGGTCAATGAAATCAATGAAATAAAAAAAATATTGTAAGAATTTAATTTATATCATTTATTCAATTATTAAGAAAATTTAAGAATGGAATTTATTAAAACAATCTGAATTTCTTTTCGAACATAAGTAAACTTTGCATTTTTCACACATAACGCTACTAAGAAGCTTGCATCCTGACATCATACACCGCTTCCGGTTGCTCTGCCGTATTTGCTTATGATCTATACCATCACGTATTACATCTCTTGATGGCATAAATTGTAGAGCATTTCTTCGTTTTGGAACTGGTTCCTCCCAAAAACTACTGCTGCTGGGCCGACCTCTTGTTGGTTGATTATGCGATTTATATTTACAAAGCGTGTCGGCAAGTTCGCTTCTAAAATCAACCAGGTTCATTATTTTTCATCATCATATTCCAGAGATTTTTTTTTCCATCTTAGCCGTTGCATGTCTAAGGCCTTATGAGATTGACGAGAGCTACTTGGGCCTGGATCATCGTTCATTTCTGGCAGAGCGTCCTCATCTTTTTTCAGAGCAGACTCTACGTTCTCGATATCAGTGCCAATCTCCTCATTTTCGTGTTCATCATCCAGAAGTTCCTCCAGCTGCTTACGAGTCAACGATTCTCCAAGGTCGTCTTCATCTATCTCGTCACCATCCTCTGATAAGTACCCATTTTCAAGCTCCTCTAGATAGCTTGCAATATGGCAGTCAGAAATATGTCTTCGAGCCATTCTGTATCAATAAAAAGCAAAATGTTCAAACCCGCAACCAAGCTAAAAGCAAAATTAAAATAATTGCTCACCCACCCGCTTGAGATTTACTTTCGATTATGATAAATTTTGATCTTTTACTCATCATTTTATATAAGTTTTTCTAAACAGATCCTAACTTTCCCTTGCATACATTTATACCTGAATATGTAGAATATCTAAGGGTTCAGCACACCCTAAATGTTCAATTTGCCTGTTTTTGTCTGTTTATATGGGTGTTTATGATCTTTTTTATGGACTGCGTATATATTTATTTCTGGTGGATGGATTTATCAAATCATAAACGATTTTGTAAACCAAAATATTTATTATATGAAGTAAATAAAGTTTAACTAATTAACTGCATATTTATTTGCCGTTTCTTGTTTCCCTTTTATGTGTATTGATAACACATAGATGCATATATGTAAGTCTTGTCCATGTAGTAACAATTTGAAAGGAGTATAAATGCTTGGAGTATCATTTTTGATACAAACAAAAAACCACTTATTTTTCACGACAACAATCACAAACTAAAAAAAATCCTATGTATTTAGACGGAGAAAATACTAACCTTTGTTGATTTAATTTTTTGAGCACAAATTTCCCAAAAATGTATTTTATAACAAAAAAAGAAAACTTTTGATTTCACTCTATTTCACAATTGTTGGCTATAGATCAACGAAATCAAAGAAACTACTGACAACGGGTCCATCATCCATTTTTTTTTACTTTGATTTGGTTAAGGAAATATTGTTCTATCGTATAATAAATACGGATTGTTGTTAATCAAAACAAAAACACTTTTAGAGCTAATAAAAAGTATTGTATCATTTTTGATACAAGATGCATTTAAGGGTTAATAGGAGATTGTGGTCTACCATATCAAAAGCTTTTGTTATATCGATAAAAAGTGCAGCAGAAATCTTTGAATCATTTAAACTATTGTATAATTCACCAATGAATTTTATTAAGGCACTTTCTGTAGATCTTCTACTCCTGAAACCGAACTGAAAGTCACTGAGGTAATTTATTCTCTTTAAAAACGAAAGAATTCTAGACTTCATTCCTTTTTCGAATTTTTTTTAGAACACAGACAAAAGAGATATAGGACGATAGTTGTTTAACAATGTGGTGTCCCCTTTTTTATGTAAAGGTATCACAACCGCTGTTTTTAAGACTTCCGGAAAAATTCCTCGCGAAACGGAGAAATTAAAAATAAAGCTCAAGACATCAGAGATTTGAAAAGATATTTGTTTTAAGATGGAGCTTGTGATTTCGTCCTGATCGCTTGTGATCGCTCCAGTCATAAATTGTGCTCAGGTTAGAAAAAAAGTCATTGAACAAGTTTGCGACTTGCAACGGTTCCGTTACATTAGCATTATCAAGATTAAGTATAATGTCGTCATTTTTCTTGGATCTATTCAAAATTTCATTTACCACTCCCCATTCCTTCTTGGAATTGCCAGTATTTTGAGCTAATTTATTCCTGAAATATATATCCCTGCAATTTGGAATATCAGATTTTAGTTCTAAACAAATCTTTTCATAATATCTTCTAAGTCTCACATTATTAGGATGTTTTTAACTTCTGAATAGAGCCGATGTTTTTTCTTAATTTTTAATAAAAGAAATAGATTCATCCACTGCTTAAGACATTTTGATTTATTATTATTGTGGTTAATTTGCTGGCTACAATTTGATAAGTGAAATTGCAGTTTTTTGAGAAAGAAGTCATAAGCCAGAGATGGATCATGCGAGTTGAATACATCGTCCCAAAGTTCAAAATTTAGTTCAGCCTTAAGTTTAATTGAGTCAATTTTCCTACACTTTCTGCTTAGTAATTGCTGGGTACGGGATACATTGTAGTCTAATTGAATAGTTGCAAGCAATGGTCAGTTATTTTTAAGTCAAATACAGCTGTTTTATAATTGACAAAGTTGTTTCTATGAGTCCTTATGAATATATTAATTCACTGATTCAATGGTTTGATTATGCGATGGTATTTTGATCAACTTTTTATTTTTTTAAAATTCAATTAGTCCAAAGTTTATAATAATAATCTGCATTTATTGTTTTGGGCCACTCTCATTGTAGGAGGGCCACTCTACATCCATTAGATCCGTTGAGCAATTTAGTACATTTGTACTTACTGGAGCCCCAAAACTTTTTGTTTTAGGAACTCTCATAGCACAATCTTTTAAGCACACGAGCTCTATTATTTCCTCCTCCAAGGGGGTAAAGAAAATTTCGTTATTTGCCGCCATCTGTAGCTTTTCTTTCCCGATTGTTGTGAGTCAGCTTTTGTCGCAAGGCCGATTTATGATCTGACCAAAGCTAAATTTAGATAGTCGGAATTAATACTGCTATTTTAAGAATGTAAGCACCTTTTTCCATTTGGCTATTTCCTTAATTGGAGGCGACAAACTATTAACCTGCCCTTTCAATTCTTCCTAAAACCTCTGCACAAATTCAGAGTCTTTTTTAGTGGAATTCTTGGCAATGTCGGGATTTTTTTTTCACGGCACTGAACATTGTTTCGAACTGCAACCGTGTTGTTTATTTTATAACAATAAAAGTAAACGTTATTACCTTAATTTAAAATCTGAAACTTACGTGCTATTGCACAAACTCATGTTTCTTGCTTGACCAAAATGATTCGGATTGAAAACGTCCAAAAATGTATGCAGCGTGGATGAGTTGCGTTTTCTATAATACAATTTTTTACACTACTTTACCGACATCCGCTCACTTTCTCGATTGCGTTTTCATTAACCCATATACGGCCAAAGGTACATATACGCACCTTTTAATTTCACCTTTACTATTATTCCTATTTGCCTACTTTTCCTAGAATCTTAGCTTCCACACTGTTAAGCTATACTTTTTGAAGAATTGACAGGTTAAATTTTCAATTTATCGGAATAATCAACAAAATTACAGTTATTTTAATATGCCAACATTTCCACATTTTTTAATATCATTACTTGCTTTGATCCTGGACATTTCCAGAAAATAATTTTTATGGCCAACGTGGTTTTTACGAAAGCTTAAATATCGTAGTCCATAGTATTTTTAACAAAAAAAAGTAAGTTTTATATGTAGTAGTAGTTACTGACGGTAGAAAATAAAGTTGCGTATACGCACCTTTGGCATGATATGTAAAGATTTAAATTAGTAGGCCGAGATTTTAATTTTGAATAAAATTACGTGTGTTTTTGTTTTATATGACAGCTTTCAATCGTTCAGTTGATCTACTGTTAGCTGCTGAGAGAAAGTGTTGTTTTGCAATTTAATTTTGATAAATTCACCTCTATTACCGAAGTCGTCTCGTTTTTTCGACAACACTCGTTTTCTCTGTCGTGTCGATTTTTAAACGGTATTCCATATCTTCTTCGATACGCCTAATTTGTAATAGATTTCTAAACGATAAAAACGTAATAAACATCTGTCAGAATTAAAAGAAATTCATTCCATTATTCTTTATTAATAAGCAAGACGCAAAACATAGTCAAAATGATAAGTGTAGAAATGTATTTTAACACAAGCAGTGAAAGTGACCAGGATGAAGAAGAAGAAATGCGGAATAAACAATTAATAATTAAAAGAAAACAAATTAGACAAAAATCAAATCCGTTTGATTTGCCTGATTCAAAGTGAGTTCATTATATATCTGCACAAGTTCCTATAAAACTATTAATTTTACAGATTCCACCAATACTTTAGATTATCAAAAGAAGGATTTAAGTATTTGTTGGATGAAATCAGTGACAAAATAACGATTCCGCAACGTTCATCATCGATTCAATAATATTACGACTTGCAGTTACTTTAAGAATTCTTGCTGAAGGAAGTTACCAACACGGCGCAGGTAACGACTTCAATTTAGGATTGGCTCAACCAACAGTTAGCAAGTTTTTTAAAGAAATGATTAATGCTATGGAAATGGAGTTTCAACTACAAATGTAGAAAATGTAATTATTTTATAGAAAAAAAATGTATTTAACAAAATTACTTACTGTTTTGCGGCCTTCCATTCTTGTCGTCACCAAAATTCTCAATGAGAGATATCGTCGTTTTTTTTCAGCGTTTTCGCTTTGTTTCGACTAACGGAATGCAAAATAAACGTAGTCAGCGACGTTTGAAGTTTACACACGACATCAAAACGAGATAAGACATTTAAAAACGACTTATAGAATGCAAATTGTGTCATGTCGTTTCGTTTGCTGTCGTTTTCGACTTCGGTAATAGGGGTAATTATAAATCGTACGTACACAGTATTTCAAGAGATAAGTTATAAATAGTAGTATTATATAATGGTAAAGCTTGAAACTTTTAATATTTCTCCTGAAGAAATATACATATC
The DNA here is from genome assembly GCA_958301585.1 of Merodon equestris. NCBI lineage: Eukaryota > Metazoa > Arthropoda > Insecta > Diptera > Syrphidae > Merodon > Merodon equestris. The sequence goes on along the minus strand of OY284413.1, from coordinate 151,838,640 downwards.
ATGACGTGGAACAACAAAAGGGCACTTACTCTTCAAGAACTGACGGCATTGTTGGAAGAAGGCGATGACATACGGGAAGCTGAGAGTGTAGACGCTGTGTATATTCCACCACCTGTTGATGACATTACCGATGAAGAAGATTTGGATGGAAACAATTTGGGAGACGACAAACTTCCAAGTGAGCAGGTACTTTTGAGGTTCAAATGCGGTGTAATAAAAGTGATGTATATCGGCAACAAGAAACAGAAGAGGAACCATTATTAAAAAAAAAACAAAATATCCAAGAAAACAAATGATCAATTTGAACCACGCATTGATCGAAAAACACCCAGAATGGGCTCGAAGACACGGCAAAGTCATTCTGCAGTATGACAATGCTCCTGCACATTCAGCATTCAGCTAAAGTGGTCAAAGAAACGATTTCTTCGCTTGGTTGGGAACTCCTACCCCACCCGCCGTATTCACCAGACCTGGCGCCTTCTGATTATCATCTCTTCTCATCGATGGGACACGCACTCTCTGAACAACACTTCAAGACTTTCAAGGATGTACGAAAATGGCTCGATGAATGGATATCAATGAAAGATGAAGCTTTCTTTTGGAATGGTATCCAAAAATTGCCCGAGAGATGGATATAATGTGTAGAAAGCGAGGGCCAATACTTTGAATAAAAAATTGTTTGCCATTGTTCTTAAATAATTGCGTATTTTTCATGAAAAAAACGACATTTTAAACTTGCGCACCTGGTAGCAAGTAACAACCAGATCAGTCAAATTGATTTCAGGTCCCACCTGATAAACCTGATAAACAGCGAAGAAATAATGAGTAAGGAACCAGAACATGAAGGAAACAATGAATATCGTATAATATAATATAATATAATAATATCCAGTTCAAAAAAATGTCGCCCATCGCTCAACAGTTTACCTGAAGATGTCCGCTTCGACAATACTATTGGCGAACATGACCAGAAAGTACGAAGAAAATGCAGATATTGTAAATCCCATACGATTTACATGTGTACTAAATGCAAAATTAATTTGCATTCAAAATGCTTTGCAAGTTTTCATAGGAAAAAATAAAATAATATTTCTCAAATGTATACGCATTTGGCCAAAGGTGCGTAAACGCACCTTTTTGTTGTCTTTTAGCACCAGCTGAGCCATGCCAGTATTTTTCCTCCTTCTCGTGAAGAGAACGACATCAGTCTTAAGAGGATTAACCGACAACCCAATACTCGTGCACCAGTCATCGATCACATTTAGCGCCGCTTGTGCTTTGAGACAGATAGTCGCTAAACATGAGCCGACAGAGTGAGCACCCAGCAGACAGTCACCCATCATGCACCTTAATGGCGGAGACAGGACGCCACCTTGCGGGCAGCCTCTGTTTACGTCAGATTTGCCACATTGTTCGAGGCCTGCATCATCGATCAATGTGTTATAATAATAATACGAGTAATATGTCTATTGATCCACTACCTTGCAAAGTTGGGGTAGTGAAGACTTATGCAAAGACTTTCCTGTCTGTCCGTCCGTAGGCATATATCCAGCCGAGTAGCTATGAGTGAAACTTGGCTGTGTTATAGGGTAAATGATTCTGAGCTCAAAGTGACCGGTTTTATAATCCTAGCTACTGTGGTTCCTGAGATCCAGGTAAAAGTTTGCACAATTCAAGGATGAAGACCTGGATCTGTAGCTTGGTTCCCAGGGAGTGGATCCCATCTTGTTTAATAATATCGAGATTGATCCCAGGAATAAATGAATGTAAATAGTTCAAAGCTAATATTCTCTAATTTGATAAACCTTATAATATGCAGACATATCCAACAATTGGTTTTGGCCCCGCTGTCAGCGATTAAACAAACTGCAGTAAGCAATTCCAACAAAATACCTACAGATTATAGTTTGTTCGGATTCTGCGAAACTTTCTTAATAAAAAGAAATTTACATAAAAAAAAGACTGTGAAAATGAGTAGTCTCTGGTCTCTGTGCTTTCGCCGAAGTTCAACGTTAATGAAATTATGGAACTGTCCACAAGATGATAAAATAACATACATAATAGTGGCTAATATATGTCTACTTAAATAAAATAAATTTTGAATAAAAGGGAGATATAATCAAGAAATTCTAAAGAAATTTTCCCCAAACTTATGCTTGAACCTATAGGCATAAGACAGTTGTGGTCAGTTGTTTTTTTTTTAACTTTACATTTGTAATTTTTCACAATATGACATCACGACCTTTGTACTGACATATTGGAAGGAAGTAATCTTAAGACCCTTAACTCGGCATTACATTTTTTAAGTGGTGCTCATGTAAAATACATTTGTACTTAATGTCTTGAATACATACACTTATACCTTGTTATAACAAAGTCAACACCATTTACGTAAAATAACATCCTAAGCTGTAGGGGGTGTATTTCGCAATTGGCATATGCTGCCATGTGCAAAATTCACAACAAATTGCCTTAAGCCTTTTATTAAACATTTATCCAAACCGTTTTTATCTGTGCTCATGTACATAGATTTGTTTAGGCTTATCCTTTCCCGTGAACGTTCGTTGAGAAATATTGACGTCAAAAGTGAAGGATTATGTAATATAATATTTAGGGGAACGTCCAAAATACACCGGAAGTGTAACATTTGCACATGAAGCGCCTTTAACTGACGAGGGTAAATTGCAATAACGAATTAAGAGAATTAACCCAGTCAATGTATGCATATATTCACACTTATACTTACGTGTGAATATATAACGTGTCCGGTTCATAATTTTCCTCTAAGGAACAAGTATGTGATTTGAATTATTCAGGTTAAACAGACGATTTAACATACATATATGTATAAGTAAAAGCATTATTATTACTCATTCAGGTAGCTATCTACTAATGCAATAAGGCTCCCTCGTGACTTTAAGTTGTAGTACATCTTCTTCGCCAAGTCCGAAGAAAAACCTTAATCCGAACGTATATGACAGGCAAATGTGGGCAATTTGCAAAGTCTTTATTCTTATTCAGTGAAAAGCTATAGCGGCCTTATCTATTGCAATTAATTATAGCCAGGGAGGAAAATGAACTTTGTGTTTGCGATAGTTCTTCTCTTATGCGATAGACTCGATTTTGTCGATGTAGTCGAATATGTCTTAAATGGAATAAATGCAATATATGTGGGATATGTGCAATATTTACGCATTTGATATTTTACGTTTGGTACCTTTCAATCAGAATATTAAATCAATAATTAAATTTTGTTCATCAAGAAAAATTCCTTTTTTTTTCAATTATATAATAAAATATATTTTATTGCGCGTGCCGAAAGTGAAAAAAGTTTGTCGAATATCTGTAAGTAATACTAACGGAGGAACTCCGAAACAAGAAGTTCTACATTTGTGTGGTCCGGTTGTTGTAAAGCATGGTTAGTGCGTCAGAATATTTTTTTATAGAAATAACCATAAAATAAGGAAAGTTAAAAATATTTCTGCGACGTTCCAGCTAATCAATTGATTTTATAATACTGGACTCTCCTACGAATTTTATAGAGTGATTCTAAATTGTAATCAGCAAGTCTTCGATGCAACAATCAAAACGTGACCATCGGACGCTAATCAAGGTCGGACATATGCCGTATAAATTATAGCCAAATTGGTGTAAGAAATTTTTTTTTGTCATCTATCCAAAATGTAAAAATCCTATCCTAGCAGTATTTTTGGTGACACCAGTTATGTGGCCGTTTCAATTGAAGTTCTCACTAACACACTAACCCGGAATGGACAGCTTTTTAGTCTTAGAGATGCCTTTGCCATCTGTGGATAACGGCTACAGGCCGGAGTTACAATTTAACGAAAGGGGACAACCTTATATTAAAAAAGCATTAAATGTCTTTCTATTAATATTGCTGTCAATATCGAAATTCAAAGAGTTGGATCATTCCAGCCCCGCTACGGAAGGTAGAGTTTTCAAGTTTTTGGAAAAAATGTACATATAAAACTTAGAATACTGCCCCTGGGCTAAGAAAATTGTTTAGAACAAATAAACGGGAGATCATTTATTGAAATGAGAAAAGATGTTAGAAACAGTACGAGGCCAGCAGGAATAACTAACATGGGGCACTTTCAGACGAGAGGTTAATTTTGTTGAGACCCAGACTACAGTGTTCCGAAAGGAGCTGATCAGTCTTCTGATTTCGACTCTGTTATACTTAAGAATATCATAGTATGTTTGTTCAGGAACTGTATAAATCTTTTCGATTGTCGGAGTCCTTAAACGCTATTCCAAAAGTGCTACGATTTTTCCCACTTGTCTAAGAGAAAATTAATCTTCGGCTTAGGGATTCCGCAGAAAGGTTCGGAAACTATGTACCTTTCGCTGGAACCTTTCCTAGCGAGTTGGTCGGTGATTTCGTTGCACTTTATGCCCTGAGCCCTGGCATCCATCAGAGTTTGACGTTTTCTTTTGGCTCGGTCCTGTACAGAAATTATATTAGCGGTCATAAGGAACATTAGTGCCCTTTTAATTGAAACGGGTTATAGGACATATATTGTAGGAAAGCCAAGTAGTGGTTTTGCTTACACCATTTCCAAACTGTGAAGATATACCATGAACCAACTTATTTGTATTGAATTCATTTATTAATAGATAACTTCTCATTGATTCAATAACCCGCAAGTCAAATATCTCTGCAATATCTATGTCCTATGTTGATACAAGTACATAAGTACTCGGTAGTATATAGCACTAATGGGTCTGTATAAAACAATATTATATATTGTATTGCGGTCAAGTGAAATTAGTCTTGAACTGTCAATAACTTTTAGTAATTTCAACACTAAAGTTAAGCAAATATTACGGAATTTCGACGTCTTAAATAAAAAAAAACAAATGCAGACAGACCTTATGTAAACAGTTTGACAGGTAATTTTACTTTTCGTTAAGAGTTAAATGGGACTTTCCTTTGGTTTTGATATAAGATTAGGCCCATATATTTTTGATTTAAGAGTGTTATTAGAAGGAAAATTCATGTTCTGATTTCACAAGGACTCTCAAGGTCAAATAATGATGGTGGTACTCAAAAGTACACCGTTGGGCTGTCGGAACACATTTTTTTGAGAAAATTTATTTATACTCTTTTGCTGACGAAGTTGTTATAAATTTAGGAAAATAGTTTTATATGTTTATTTTGTTTAATTTTTAGGTGCCTTATGAAAGATACTTAATTGTAGATTTTTAAAGCACATCTTAGGACGAAAAGAAAAATTAAAAATACGGTCTAACGATAAAAAAAAATCCACCTTAACAAATTCCAGTTATTATTTTTTTTGTATATTGAACTTGTAATATTACAAATAGCTGACCCCTCATTCGTTGCCCTGCGTCATTTCAAATTGCAAAAAATCTGTTGTCAATTGTTCATTGCAATTGATGCTTTGCGTTGAAATATTTGCTTGGTGGATTGCGGTCGGGTCGATTTTGAATTGAATTTCCCCTCATTGAAGCATTCTGTGATAAACGATATTTTTCGTCTTGTTGTCAGGTGAGAGAACGATCAAAGCGGATGGTTTTCCGACACGGGAACATGCGACATACAGTTGATCGTATGAAAAACATCTGGGGGCACGGCAGTGCCCCCGCCAAGTCGAGCAAAAAAGCGGCACGGCCGTACCATCCTTTTCTCGAAGCAGTTCGGGCCATTTTCGACCCCCTATAACTTCGTTGTGGATAAAACTAGAAGCCTGAATTTTCAGTAACCAAGCAGGCATCGCATAGACACGGTATATTTCAAATTTCATTAAATTTGAACCAGTAGTTTAAGAATTATAACTAGTCAAAGTTTCTTAATTCTGTCACTCACTCACTCACTCACTCACTCACTCACTCACTCACTCACTCACTGACCGATCATCAAAACTCTAGGGCACTTCTAGCAGACATAGAAGCTTGAAATTTAGAATACAATTAGTGTTTAGTGTATAAATCAAGGAAAAACTAAAATATTTTGCAATTTTGGTCCAGTTTTCTAGATACACCAAATATTATTACTAATGCATGTCTGCATGTATCCTTTTTCAATTTATCTAGATAGCGATTAACTCCTAAAAATATGCAATGCAACAATCAATTGGCGGTTGGGGAATTGGGTTTAGTGGTCAATGTGGTTCATGTATTTGACGGAATATAAAATAAATATCTTTATTATGTACATATATTTAATAACCATTTGATGAACTTATAATTAAATCAATTTTGAAACAAATTGTATGTTCGGTGTCAGAGTTGGAGACTACTAACTTGTACAGTTTCGCTCAAAATTACGATATTGTTAAAACACGCCCAGTCTCCTCTAAATTCGAGTGCTACGAGATAAATGACGGTAAAAAGTTCCTGAAAAGAAGAGATAACCCATATTTGATCAATCACTATTTCTACGACGGAGAACAAGTACCAGAGAAATATTTCTTCTCTTTTCTTCTTTTATTCAAGCCATGGCGTTCCTTAGATGAACTCAAAATGGGGTGTGATACTTACACGGAGGCCTTTAATTTGGCGAAAGAAGATTTAAAAGAAGGAGTCAATTATGGTAATTCAATGATAGAGTCAAGATATAAGATACAAAAAGTATGTGAAATGATAGAATCTAAAGTTGCTGAGATAAACGAAGAAAGGGAAATTGTTGATGATGACGATGGTCCTGAAAACCCTTTAGACTTTGAAGCTGTGGAAGCTGCAAACGCAATGGATGACTTTCACAGAATCAATCTGGTAGAAGAAGAGCAGACTGATCTTCAAAGTATGATCGCAAAACTTAATGCCGATCAAAAAAGAGTCTTCGATATGATCACACATAAAATGGACACAACTGATAATAACGCTGACGTTTTACGTTGTTTTGTGAGTGGAACTGGTGGCACTGAAAAGAGCTTTTTAATAAAAACTCTGAAAGTTTGGGTTAAGATGTATTTAAACAAAAAAGTGGCAGTTAGTGATCCAACAGGCATAGCTGCATTCAATGTGAATGGATTGACTATACACAGCCTATTGCAGCTGCCTGTTGAACACAAGCAAACACCGAGGTACAAGCCACATTCCGATGAAGTGCTCCAAGTTCTGAGATCAGATTTGAAAGAAGTAGTGTTGTTTATCATAGACGAAGTGTCGATGATATCCAATGTTACTTTAACATATATTCATTTACGCTTGTCTGAGATATTTGACACAAGCGATGATCAGAATGGGTGGTTTGGAAAAAAATATCTTGTACTTTTCGGGGATCTTTTACAGCTTCCGCCGGTAAGAGAAAAGTCACCTTTTGAAAAACTCTCAACTGCTGAAACTAACAAGTTGTTAGGTTCCCTCAGTATGCCGAATCTGTGGATTGAACTGTTCGTATACGATGAACTTACTATTAACATGCGACAGCTTAATGATTCTAACTTTGTTGAAATGCTAAATAGAATAAGATTAGGTGTGACCGCGACTTACTCTCGACTAGACTAATAACTCTAAAAACCAATTCAAATGAAAACAGATTGATTGAAATAATTGAACACCTCTCGAAACTTCCTGATGATACCGTTTGCTTATTACCTACAAAAAACATGTGTCAACAATTAAATACTGCAATGCTTAGATCTCTCCCACATCCCGAAATAAAACTTACAGCTGTAGATAGCATAGATTGCCCCAGATACCTAACAAAAAGAGCTCGTGAATGCATAAAAAATTATGAAGACGATGCTTCTATGACTGCGGGCCTAGAAGAGAACATAATTATAAAAATAGGAGCAAGAATCATGTTAAGGCGAAATATTGACGTGAGTCTTGGTTTAGTTAACGGTTCTATCGGTATAGTGCAAAGAGTAAAGGTTGATTCGGAAAATACAAAAATAATTAAGAAAATATACATTACATTTGATAAAGAACAGGTTTACGAGCTTGGTCCGGTCAAAACTAAATTTGAAATTATTAATAGAGCTTATGTTCATCGCGAACAGTTTCCAATCGCACTAAACAATCTAATTTAATATAATATGTATTACTTGTGAGATGCATGCGATGGACAAGTCAATCTATTTATTTAAAACATAAAAGATTTTTAATATTAATATGGTCACTATAAGATGTTGTTAGGTTAGCTAATTACGTAATAACTTAAGACAGCAGGTCCCTTAAGTAGGGGCTGAATAAATTAACCGACTTGGTATTACATAGATCTCACAACTTTTTACGATAGAAGAACTGAGTTGCGAGACTTGGTTTTTTTTACAAGTTATGTTTTTGATGGCATTCATTTTACAGATTCAGGCCACAAATATTCAATGATTAGCCTTGTGATATTGATTGTCATGGCGAATGCGTTTATCCGCTCCGATCACGACTGATAGTCATCACTTGGAATGCGATCCAACGCAGTTATGAATAACCGAACCAATGGATGATGTTCATGAAGTACATACACAGCTGCTGCAGATTTCGAAAAATTCTCCTTCTCATTGCCGTATTGATTGTTTGGCGCTGATCAAGTTGATTTTCCACATTGCCCATGAAGTAGATTTAGAGGAATTTATGTTGTGCGTCTTCAAGCGGTAGCAATGATCCAATTTAATGGTGAATTTGGCCTTGGATGTGTAGAGTCGATGACGAAATTAGAATCAATGATTTTCTTTAATTTGTATACTCTTAGTTTCTTTAATCTTTTATTACCTTGAATGTCGGATTGAATCCGCATTCATCAATAATATCTGCTCCAAATGAAGTCATCTGAAAGCATCCATTATATTTCTGAGTGTTCGATAGAAAATTACGTTATTCTGGTGTTTCACCACGAAGCAAACAATGCAATAGCTCTGGTCGCAAGGGCAATGGTGGTAGTTTAAGGGGGTATTCTAGTGTAGAGGAGTGAATTTTAGGAGATTTTTGAAGTGCTGTAGAAAAAAGACAATCGATATTTTTACATCCATTTTTTTATGGGTTATTTATTAACATTACAAAAATACAGAAAAAAATTAAAAAAAAAAAAAGTTAAAAATTCAAAAAATGAGCAGCTGATGAAGTGGGTTGTCTCAAAAAAATTGGCACGTGGTCATACCCACGATTCCAACCCTCCTAGCAATCTGAAAGAAAAAAAGAAAAAAAGATTATTAATCTAAAGTAATGTCGCAATGGCTGGAACTACGGAAAAGAAATTTGAGGGTGCGGATAGTTCCAGCCGAAGACAAGTGTATAAAGAAGACTCTCAAAAAATTTCAAGTTAATCGGTCCAGTAGAACTTGAGAAATCATGGGTATCGTTTTGAAAAAGACAGTTCCGAGAAAAACGCGTTTAAAGTTTCGCGTCAAGTATTTCGCAGTCTAAGTCATGAAATGATATTTTAGACTTCATTTATTTAATCTGCCATTCCTGCTTCATACATACATATACAGGGTGTCCCACGAGCAGTGTGCCAAAAAGCTACAGCGTGTAAGTCTAGTCAAGACAAGAAAAAAATCGTATGGGAGGGGGGGTCTATTTCCCCCCGTTTAGCCGGGAGGGGCAATTTTCTTAAAAATCGACTTATTTTGGAAAAATAATTATTAAAAATCAACAGTTACATCCACAATGCCACGATATACCTTCTTGTAAAGTCAGAAACCTCTCCTTTCATACTGATTTTAAATGAAGCTGTTTTAGGGAGTAGTTTTTGAGAAATTAATTTTCAAACTCAAAATTTTGAAAAAAAATTGAAAAAAAAAAATTTCGAACTATTTTTTTTCAAAATTGTATGTAATTAAGTAGTAATTTTTTTTCAAAAATTCAATGCTCTCATTAGTTTTTAGTTAAAAAAAGAAAACCGAATGGAAAAATGTCTTGTAGACATTCGGGTAAAACCCGAACCATTTTTTTCTAAGAAAAACCTTTTTTTTTGGTTTTAACGCGGCTGGACTTGTAGGCAAATTAATATATGAAAGATTGACCTCTTTTTTATTATTTTTAAAAAATTCGTCTTGACCAGACCTACACGCTCTAGCTTTTTGGCACACTGCTCGTGGGACACCCTGTATATATAACATATGTAGGAGCCAGTATATAGGACGCCGAACCAAAGACACAACACATACGAAGAATGCGTTACGCTACAAACAACGACAACAGCGAGGGTAACAAGCAAACGAAACGAACAGTAAACCACAAGACGTCGAACGATCGTCAACCGCACGATTTACGGGAAAACCCAACGGTCCCGGAGTCATTCGATTTGCCTGGTTATTCTCGGCACTGCATTCAGGCACTCACTCTGGTAGTAACAGGCAAGGGGAGCAGACGCCATCTAAGGAGTTCACACACATATATCGAAGTTTTGTATTGAAGTTGAATTAAAATAAATAAAGAAATAAAAAGAAGTACAGTGCGTTGTGAAGGAAATCCTACATACATGTTATATATATATATGTATATATTTATATATATATAAAGGAACAAAAAGGTTTACTGAGAAATATGGATTCAGGTAGACCCTACCTGGTAAACTCCACTCTACCTACATTACGGTCTAATGTCTATTGTTCGATTAGTTCCGGCCGAGCCAGTTTGGATGCCGCGTCAGCAAAATACCTACATATGTCTCTAAAAATAATTTGAATTTGGGAAAATCCTTTTATAGGCATATTCTTAAATAGTTAAACTTTGAGAATATGAAAAAAAAAATAATCGATTTTTTTAAATTTCTACACTAGAATACCCCCTTAACTTTGCCACTGATACAGCACAATCCAGGCGTTTCTCCAGCGAGCTTCAATGCACTGCAATGGTTACACACAACTTCCATTGGACCAATTTGAAGGGAAGGATGCGAGCTGTAGTCAATTGTGCAGCGAAACGCTACTCGATTCAAATCAACACTTCAAGCACTTCTTCTTACGCGTTGATGTCGATTTTCTCGTTGTTGAGTTGTTTGATTTGCTCGACGATTTCTCATTGTGAACTGAGTCGTTTCATTTGCCGCCTGTCTTTCTTCTTGTGTTTGTGATGCATGTCGGGGCTTACTAACACGAGGCTGTTTTCGTGCGATTTCTTGCTCATCCGTATTCAATTGATTGGCGATATTCCGAACTCTACTTGCATTACGGGTCTGATGCGAAAGATTAGATCTTCTAGTTCGCAGCATTGTGAATAAAACTGAGAAATGAATGTCACAAAAGCAATTAAGGAATTATCGATACATACATGTGCACAAATATCATAACCTCACAAAATAAACATCTTCGTTGGCAACTTACCGTTTGAAAATATAATTCCACACCAAAATTATCAATCAGAATGAAATGAACAGCGAAATCGAATTGATTTTCAAAGTAATCCACCTAAAAATTAATTGCACACTTTATTGGCAAAAACACTAACTACATACATGATAAAAAGGAAGTAAGAGTAAATTACGCTCTCAGCATACTTAAATGGATTTCAATGCCTTTTTAAGTAATGCAGTTTTTATAAGACATTCCTGCTAAAGATTATTAAGTAAAACAATTACTGACACCTATGAACCCAACATAGATTTACACAAGTGGTGGAATGCACAGCTCGAAACTTTCAGGAGACAGGTGAAATCTTGGATTAACAGTGATAAAAGAACGAAGATTTGGACTGATTATAGATCAGACGGCAATTTCACTGTCAATCGCAAGGAAACTCTGGAGACTTTGCTTAAGGTACCTTTCCCTGTTCTTACTACCTTTTTATTAAAAATGTGCTATACGAAACAGACCAGCCATGTACGTAGACCATTGCTAAATGTCATACAGATGGCTCCAAGGCGATTCCGGCGTTGGCGCTGGCATCTATGGAACAAATCGGAAGATATAGAAGGCCCTGGGAACTAGTCCTACTACCTTCCAAGCCGAACTATACGCCATCCTAATGTGCGTCAATATAAACTTAGAAAATAGTTAAGAGGTATAACAATCAATATTCTCTCAGATATTCAGGTAGCGCTCAAAACGTTGGGCTCGTATAGTACGAACTCAAAATTCGTCGAGGAATGTCACGATGCCCTGCAAGAACTAAGCAAAAGAAATAAGGTCAAACTATGGTGGGTGCCAGGTGAAAAAGGCACAAAAGTCAATGAAATCGCCGACCAACTCACTAGGAAAGGTTCCAGCGAAAGGTACATAGTTGCCGAACCTTCCTGCGGAATCCCCAAGTCAAAGATAAATTTTCTCTTAGACAAGTAGAAAAATCGCAACACCTGCACTTTTGGAAGAGATTCATACGGCCCCTGAACAAACACTCTATCAATATTCTCAAACATAATAGTCTGTAGTCTGAGACCTCATCTCAACAAAATTAACCGCTCGTCTGAAATCGAGTGTCAATTCGGTCTAGAGGAGAGGGAAACTGCAGAGCACAGAGTGTGCTGCTCTCTGCCATCTTAGGAAGCGTATCCTCCTCAGAGAAATCATGACCCCGAGGGGATCAGCTCAGCTTAAGAGGATTGATGTCCTACGAGGGACATCCTCAGCTATATTAAAATAGGGCACAATAGACTTTCACTGGTCGTAGTGCCCTTAGCAGTAACCCCCCCTTCAAAAAAAAAAAAAAAAAGTAATGAAATTCTTGTTTACATTATTGCTTGTTTTGTTTTAAGCCAAAAAAACCGAATGTAATGACCATCTCTTCCGTCATTCTTCTACAAAAGGGATAGATAATATTGAAATAGTCGTTATAGATAATAGAAAATAATATTCAACATTTTAACCCTATCCAATTGATTAGCCTTATTTGTCAAATGGTTTTATTCCTTTCTAAGTCATCTCAGTCTATAGAATATTCACAAAAGCACATACCAGTCGTCGCCCGAATCTCATGATTATAACTGAGAGGCGACGAAAAAAAAAAAGTTAATAGAAAGGAGGTTAATAGATGTTCGTAGAATCTGAAATACATTCTCGCATCTCCTTTTGGAGCTAAGTAAGTTAAGTAAGTGAAAGGTTAATCGATTTTCAAGTCAATACCATCCACGTTTCCCAGTATTTTGAAAGGAATACCATACTTAACCTGTTGTATTGCTGTATATTTTAACTATAACCTTTCAAAAGAAAACTGGCGAATGTTTGATTGTGGCTTTAAATCCTCATTGCTTTGTTGAACTCGTGCAGTTGGAAAGGAATGATATTTCCTCTAAAGAATTCTCAGATTCTTTTGAGTTGTGTACCGAGAAAGGAGCAAATTAAAATCCCCCAATCCTATTAACATCCTTCTCGATGTTCCATATGCAAAGAAGGTAATCACTATTTAGTGATAATGAGCTTAGGTGCATTCGTATGAAGTACATTTCTTGACTCGTTTAATGAACACTTATTTAACAGAGATTATTTTTTCACTTTGTATGGCATCCAATTTAATAATGCATGATGAATATTATACGAATGTAGCATTCAATGGGGGCAATTTCATTGCCCCTTATAAGATGAGCTTTCTGATGAAATACGTACGGGCGATTTGTGGTGAATGTACGACCTCAAGATTTCTATTTGTTTTTAGTCTTCTTCTAGTCTAATTCCATAGTATGAATATGGTCTAAAAATACCATTAGATGTTCTTCTAACGTCTATCAGAGTTCTGTGTATTTGTAAGATATCTATTCGAGTTCTTTGTTTGCAAGGAGCGCTTACCGTTTCTGTGATAAGTTTAATTTCGAGATATTTTTTTTTATGTGCGCTATTCGATTTTTTTTTTTTTTTTTTTTTAAAGTACATTTTTTAGTTGGAGAATTTTGATAAGCTGTGTCAATACCCTGTTGAAAATAAATAGCGTGCAAAAGTTTCGATAACTGACTGCTGCCGAGATTCCTACCTTAAGTCACGGGCCTACAAACTACACTGTGAATAATGCTACCTTCCATGTTAGTCACTTGGAATCGTTAAATATTTGTTATTGACTGAAGGGCTTGCGGTTAAATTCACTTGTTCAGTCTATTCATTGCTCCAATATCGATAAACGGAGTACGCATTTTATATTTGCACCTACCATTAGTTGTGCAATGGTAATCATCACCGACTGTTGATTAGAAGGTCTGTAGTTCAAGCCTGTCCATAGCCAAGAACACCAGTTGTGAATGAGAGATAATCAAAAAAATGCTGACGAAGGCATAACACTCGCAGTATAAGATCACTTCAAAATTCATACTCTGCGTGTACATTTCCAATATAACATCTTAATGGCATGGAAACAAAAAAGTTACTGTTAACTACAAACAACGCGACAAATTCAGTCGAATCTCTCGAATCCCAAGATAACCACCCCCGGAGAGTAGTGAACGAACATCTGCACCCCGTCCAGGTTGGAACCTGCATGAATTATAAAAAAACAAAAAAAGCGCCAGTTTAAATAACAACAAACAGTTTAATAAACAATTCTCACAATTGATGACTTCACGGGTTAAAGGACCCAACTTTCTAATGTACGCAGGTACGTACTTTGTAATGTAGGTACGCAGGTGACATGATATTTTTTATCTTATGTGTAATTATAATGTGTATGAATCTTAACTTTATGTGTACTTATAAGATAATTGGCTCACATGCTCTTCCTTTCTTCCGGAGGTGGAGTTGTCCAATCTTATGGCAGGCGTCTCCAGTGCCGTGTTCTACCTTAGATGCGGTTTTCATCTTCCGCCTTTGTATACATAAGTAGGTGTGTAAATTAAGGTCAAATGCCTAAGGTAGTGATGAACTTCAGTATCTAGATTACGTTTCACACACACACATCCTTTCACACATTGACAAGTTTATTCTGCTACAACACATTTTCCATATTACCGAAAAATACATTTATCGGCCATTATTGTTAATATAGGTTTAGGGAAGACTACGAATAAAGAGTCAGTCATAGACTAAAAAAACAAGGTCGTGCCTTGTAAAATAATTTGTATACCATATATGTATAAGCAGTACATTAAATCGCCTACATAGCCGAAGTTGGCCCAAAACGTCAGTCTCTAAATACACTGACGTCTCCCGCTTTGAAATCAGCAAATAGATGCTAAGTGACGATCTGAAAAGGGTTGACTGTCCTTGCCTGGGCTCACACTGATATGGGCCGATCTGTTTACTTACCATTTGGAAGTTATTGTAATTTGCGAATTTAGAAAATTGAGCCTCGCACCTACATATTAGAATATATCAAGAAGTGATGATATCGACTTTGGACCAATGTCGTTTAGTGATTCAATGGTTACAATGAAAAGGTTTGAAAAAGGTTGGAATTGGCAGATTGTTCTTCTTTAACGAAAAAATCCTGTAAAGTGTTCCGCGTCTGGCGGGAAAGCAAATAATCGAAAACTAGTAGTTTGAGTAAAATGGTCGCATGAACCTAATTTTTCGGTTTGAAATGTTACACGATTTACGTAACAATGGATTTAGGTGATTGTTGCCAACAAAAGCAATAAATTGATCCTCAACTCTAAAACCCTGGCGTATAGATATCATACTTAAATAATACTGCGAGTGAACGTAGGGCGATGGGTACCCCAGTTTGGGCTAGGTACTTGCCACTACTGCATAGCTATAATGAATAGCAGAGACAAGTACCACTTAGTTCTTTTCTAATATCATAAAAAAAACATTTTGAATGATAAACTCACCCTTTTTCCTATTCACTGAGATTTACTCAGCCAACGTACACGTCTCTGTAAGTGCGCTCAAAAAGTAGCGAGAATTGCATGATTTCTCGAGTTGTATTAATATAATTCAACTGATTTTGGTAAACATGTTTGAGGCATGCTAGTTAAAATCTATCCACTTGTTTGGAATGTTGTCAGCATTTAAAGGTGTCACTCGTTGTTACGATGGTTGATTTTAATTCAATGAATTATGAATGCAATTGTTTCCGATATATCGTTTCCCAAGTTTTAAAGTCACTAGAGGTTCAAATCAGTAAAGTGAATAACGGATGAGCAAGACACGATTCCAGTTTTCCGAATTCAGATGTTGGCAGTCTGAAACATTTTGGCTGCAACAAGATGTGCTCAGTTTGATTGAAGGTTGCCCTTTTTTTGGTATTGAGGTGCAAAGATAGTGCTGCATGTTACCCTCGAGTCGAAGTTAGTAGCTTAAATCCATAAACCAATTTTCGGATGTCTTGAATGTTCTCTAGGCTTTTGTTTGTTATTCCATTTACGGTTTGCTAGGTCGGGGCGCAACCTCCTAAGCCCGTTTTATTACGCAAGGGGAAAGTCCTTTTCTGTTTGCAATTTCCTGAAAAAGTCTTCAGAGGGAACTACGTGGAGGTTTTCGTTTGCAGAGACATTTATTTGCTCTTTTGTATAATAATCTGGCACCCGTCGGTACATGCCACCCTACAAGGTCATTGTTAAACATATGTTCAACCAAGAGAAAATAAAATGAGAGCTAGTCGTTGAATTACAATTAGGTACATATGTATTTGTCTTAAAATATCGGGCATTTCACACATCGTCGTTACATCATCGTTCGTCGAGTTTATTGGACTTAATGCATAAATTCACAGGGAGAATATGTCCGGACAAGCATACATTAGTATCCCGACTTCATGGCTGGCACATTAAGAACTTATTCCAAGAACGAGAAATGCTTTCACGTTATTATTATTCCATAGCTTCTCAAATATCTGAGGACATACTGAAAGTGCGAATTGCAAATATGTATATTATTTTACTAAGGACAAGAATTTTTTTTGTCGAGTCATAAATCCAATATCTCAAAGAGACGCATTTGTAGGGCTGATAGATTAAATTATATGGAAGTTTTGTCTTTTTTTCAGATAGCATTTTCCTTTCCTTACATTTTCTGAAATCACTTTCGATATCCGTCTTCCTTAAAAGTTTGTCCCATACACGTGGGTATTTATATGACAATAAAGCATTAGATTCTCCAACGATGTCGAACAGTGTGGTGAATCAAAACAAAATTTGCCATTGACAAGAAAAAAACAGAAATGAATCACACACAATAATAATGAATGAGAGAATTCTCAGCTTTCTTTTTTCACGTGGCTATAACACCAATAATAAATATGATAATAATTTTTAAATATTTAATTCTTAGGTTAATTTTTAATTTAGCAACATTTTTTTTTTGTAGATTTTTTATAGATTTTCCGTCTTGCCAGTGCTTAACAATTATTTCCCAGACTTCCGGTATCAAATGCTGTCCTTGTCCCAAACTTCGATATCTTTCGATTCAAACGGCAAGCTTTCGAATTTGGCATGACTTACAATAAGTAATGACTTAAGTAAAATGAAATGAATGCTAATGGAGTTGTTACACATTCCACATAATCTGGACCAGGCTGACGAAGAACATCCAAGAACTCCACTTGCTCTAGATCTTGCTCCCTTCGGTCCATGCAACGACCCACTCTCTGTCGTATAACTGTTTCCATTTTTAAATGCTTGATAATTTAGGTAAGGTTTTTTTTTGTTCTGGCCGTGCCCAAAAATCTGCTAAATGTTTCGCACGTTAAGCAAATATTGCTGGGTTAATGCCCTAAGAACTCTTGTAAGGTACGTAAAACCCGGGCCGAAGCAAAAAAGAAAAGACGGCTCAAGGAAAAAATCGAAATAAGTGAATTGTTATTTTGTGTTTTATTTTTTTTCAAGACTTAATTTTAGTATTTACAAATGGATAATACATACATATGTTTAAGTTAGCTAAGTACAAGTTAACGTTATCCTTCTCGAGGATAATAAAAAAAACCGCGAACGGGGAGGCAGAGCCTCCCCCCAACTGTTCGACTTACAACGCAATCCCGTTTATTCGAGTTTTAAATATGACTTTATTCGCAGACGTACAGAACTAGAATGAATTTACAAATCTAACTTAAACATAATCTAACTCCTATGCCGGTGTCCGTTGGGCAGCCTGCATGTGCAAGGGCAGCAGTGTCAGCATTTCACTCGTGTGCTCGTGGGAACGTATGCACGCTCGATCATGTTCTTTCATGCATCTGGCAAATGCATGGTGTCTTGTTGCATATGCGAATTGTTGCGAAGTTCAAGGTGACATCTCCCCTTTCCTCTTATCAGGAGAGCGTGGTGTTAACTGCCCTCCCTCTAAAAATCTGCGTCCCGCAGATCTCATGGCTGGTTAGTGATGCTGGTAGGCGCCATAGGTTGTACAACTGGCAAATCCGCCCTTTTGTTGATTTTCCTCCAGATGAGAAAGGATGATGCTACAATAAGCAGGAAAATGATGGCGTCGACGGCTGCTGTTGATTTCGTCTTCTTGGCAAGGTCCGCTAAGAGTCTGATGTTCCTCATGCTGATGTTGTGTACGTATTCCACATTGATTTTGTCTCCGGCTGAAATGATGCTTGAGAGAACAGGTGGTAATGCTTGGAGGGATGTGACTGAAGAGCTCGAAAATGTCCTATTGGCGAGTTGGATCGTCTCGTTACGGATTCGAATTAGAAAGGTACCGGACAGGTTTTTCGATGTGTTGAGAGTGGTTAGCTGGCCATGGAAATTTGTGATGAAAATGGTGTCTTCCTCGATAAGCTCGATGATTTCCGCGCTGTTCAGACGGAAGGTGCAGGCGGCGTCCCCGCCTTTCAGCAACCGGGCAATGCAATGATCTTCGTCTAGTTTCTCTAAGGACCTTCCTTCACATACTGTGGCGTTTCCTATCATAAGACAGTCTGACAGAATTCCGAGGGTTTCTTCGTGGTTCACTAACATCCTGTTGAATTGTAGATCAACTTGCTTCCCGTTTGTGATGGAGGCTCTTGTCAGCAGAAGGTTGTACTCCGTCTTACTTATTTTTGGGACTGAAAGAACGTACAGGAGCATGGTGTCATTAGTAAAAACCGACGGGGTTCCGAATTCCAATGCTTCTACTACGTTGGCATAGGGCAGTGTTTCGATTTCGGCCAGAACCCTGTTGATTTCTTCACGGTCAAGAAGGTTGGTGTTGACTATACCGCTTCTAGCCATTTGACAAGCCAGAACGATCTCGTTGATCTCTTCCTTGATCAGCATGATCTCGTTGATGATGTTTTGCTCGAACGTAGATTTGTCGGATTGAGCTACTTGATTTTTTGCGCTGTCAATAACCCAGTTTATTTTTCGGACGATGTCATCGGTTATTTTAAGGACTCTTTCGTTGATTTTATACTGTTGGTTATTGTTTTCAATTATGCCTCGTTCGTTCCTTAGGATATCATCCCAGTCCGCTGCGTCGGGGTTACCCGCTAGCCACTTCCACGCTGAGCCTATCCAGTTGATAGATCTGGTCTGCCTATGGTCTTTCCCCCTCAGAGAATCGAATCGCACACTGATTTGCGCTAGATGATGTTCCGCGATGACCTTCCTATCGTAGTTCTTAATCTCAGCATCCACGGTTTTGTTCATTTTTTCCAGAAGCGACTCGAGTTTCTGCAGGTCGATGAGGTGTATCAGTTTGAAGTGTCCATCTACGATCCATCCCTTGCCTTCCTTCACTGTGACAATTGGTGACTGATACTCGATGATGTCGTACCCTTGCACAGCAACTGATGTTACCACTAAAAGCCTAATTAGAATTTGTGTTATAAAATAACTTGGGCTTAGGTGAAATAATTTTTACAGGGATTATAAAAACAATGATAAGGCAATACATTTAATTCTAACTGATCAATCCAATTGATTAGGGACTAATATGCTAATATGTATACAAACTTAAGGATTAAAATTAATTAAATTAATTAAGTAATTAGAGACAGAAATACAAATTTAAAAATTGTGATTAGCTTAAGGGAGAATTTGTTAAGAAATAATTTGTTAACTTATAGTACGATTTCTTAAGCTATGAGTGCCATAAAAATAGAAAAATATGAGTGCCGTGCCTTATTCTTTGTGCCTTTGTGCCTTTAACTCGTGGAATGCCCTAAGAGCTTCTTCATTAAGTTCTATTGCAATCCGGCTCGACTGGTTGGCTTTAACTTGGGCGTTTTCACCTCTGCTCAGGTTTGTCAAGGGCTTCGCAACCTTGGCATAGTCCCGAATAAATCTCCTATAATATGATGTTAAGCCTAGGAATGATTTAAGTTCTTTTAAGTTTTCAGGGGGTCTAATGTTCTGGATGGCCTTGACCTTCTTTGCATCAGGACGTATGCCATCGGGGGTGATGACGTAGCCCAGAAATTCTACTTCCGTCTGCATGAAGTGAGTTTTTTCTAGATTAACCTTGAGCTTAGCAGTATCCAATCGTGCCAGGATGGTGTCTAGATTCTTTAAATGATCTTCCGCACTACTACCAAAAACGATTATGTCGTCTATATAGACATAACAGATTTTGGCGATGTAGGGCTTTAGAACATCGTCTATCATGCGTTGGAATATTGCAGGGGCATTTTTCAGCCCAAAGGGTAGTCTGAGAAACTCGAACTTACCATTCATTGTCGAGAATGCAGTTTTCGGAACGTCTGAGGGTTTCATACGTATCTGATGGAATCCGGAAGTCAGATCAAGGGTTGAGAAATACTTAGCGTTGCCAAGGCTGGCAAGCGTTGAGTTTATGTCGGGAATAGGATAGGTGTCCGCTATGGTCACATTGTTTAGCCTCTTGTAGTCGATTACCATCCTGTATTGTTTTTCGCCATTTGGTTTTGGCTTCTTGGGTACAACCCAGATGGGCGAGTTGTAAGGGCTCCTGGATGGTCGGATTATATTCTCCTCAAGCCGCTTCGCTATCTCCCTTTCAACCTCTCCTCTCAGGCAGGCTGGATAGGGATAGCTCTTCGTGTAGATTGGTTGGTCGGTGCTGGTTTTTATTTCGGCGAGAATGGATGTATCGACTACTTCTTTTGCACAAATGGGACCAAAGAGGGAGCTATATTTTTTGGTTAGTATCAATAATTTGGATTTTATACTTTCAGGGAGTTTTGGATCTATTATTAGGTTAACATTCATGGAAAGGTTTTCTTTAAGGGGGATCGCGATATTTGGTTTTATCTTAAGTACATTCTCTTTCCTATCCACTACGGCCTCGAGCTCCTTCAATGTGTCATCCCCGATGATACCATCGAAGGAACTGAGACCAGGCAGCAAATAGAATTTGATTAATGTTTTGTTACCGAGGCGCTCAAAGAACTTCCCTTCGACAGACTCGGAAATGAGGATACTACCGCCAGCTGAATGAACTTTGAATGGTTTGTTAAGACGGACTGTGGGTTGTTTGATTTTAGCGCTGATAAAGTTCTTGTTAGCACCCGTATCGACAAGAAACTTTAGCACAGTCCCGTCTTTTGTAACGTACTCTACGTATGGTACGCTGGATGGCCGCCCGTCATAAAATTCAGCTCGTCGCCTGCAGCCTCCTCCGCGACTTCGTTATATTCCTCATGATCTTCATTATCATCCTGCAAGTGGTATAACCTTTGCTGTTTCATGGGGATGTTTGCAGACATTGCCTTCCGTTTGAAAGGATTAAGAGAACCTGAAATCCTGGGGCGGTTCATATAGTTCACTTGCCTTGATTGAACGCTGTTATCCACTTCCATTCTTTCTAGGGGCTTTGGTCCTAGTTTAGGCGGTGAACCGTTATCCCGGGAGGGGGACTGCGCATAGGACCGGGGTTGGAAGTTTGGCGCGAACGGCTTGCCTCCGCTCGGTGCATTATAGGAAGGTCTCCGAGGTGGAAGATTACGTCGTTCTCCACCTTTAAATATTTGATTAACGGGAGCAGTGATCGTATTCTGCCCAGACGTATTATGAATGGAATGATTCCTGAAGTTGAGGTTCTGAATCTCAAGGCAGGCTGAATATGCTTCGGGAAGATTTTTCGGTCTCTGGATGATCAACATCCGCGAAAGGTCGCCGTTAAGGCCACGGACAAAAACGTCTAGAGCTCTATTTCGATATGACTCCATCAGAGCCTTGACCGTTTCTTCGCTGTATGCTTCTGTCTTTAGTTTGTTGACCATCAGGGATAGCTGATGGTTAACAGCGGCATAGAACTCATCAAGCTTACTACCCTTTTGCGTAAGCTGGTTAAGTTGGTGTTCCAGCGTACGCATATCGCGCTTGTCTGCGTAATGTAATGACAGACACTGCTTCATCTCCCGCCAGTCGCAATCAAAGATGTTATATGAGATGAGGGCGGCGTCTGCCGGCCCTCTGATCTTGCCCCGAACATGTTGCAAGATCGCTCGGTATATTGGTTTCGATCTGACGATATCAAAATCTTTTAGTATTCCCTCTACAGCATGCACCCAGGATACATACTGCGTAGGGTTTCCGTCAAACACTTGTAATTCTTTTACGGAATCAGGGAGACGACTAATGTCTCTGAGTTCGGCTTCGTTTCGCGGAGAGCTGAGTTCGACGGCTTGATTGACGTTAGAGCCTTCCGCAGTGGGCGGAATTGCTTCCGTCGTCCTGCGTTCTACGGATACAAGGCGAGCCTCTATCGCCTTCAATTGGCTAATGATGGTATTGACAGCTCCGGTCAAGTTCGTAACTGAACATTGTAACTCATCCATTATAAATAAAAATTAAAAAATAATTCGCTCACCTGTTCGATTTAAGCTTATATATTGGCACACTCTGGCACAATGACTTATTGTCTGCCTCGCAACTCTTTAATATAATTTTGTTATATAATTCTTTTATTCTTCACGTTTGGCACACTGACACAATAGATCGGCACTTAAACAATTTTATCTTCACTTAAACAGAACTTTTATAAAACTATAATATATTTTTCTTATCACAATAACTTATAAACTATTTCACAATTTCCTTCTTATACTATTGGCACGTTATTACTAATTTTTCTTTTGGCACTTATGATTATAATTTCTTTTCAAATGATTTTCTAGTAATTTTTCTCTTCCACTCACTTAAGGATAGTGTTCATGTTAGAATGAGTTAGGATGATGATAAAACGATTTTCGTATTTTCTTTTTTGGTTTATATTCCTAAAAGGGAGAGAAGGGAAACAAGACCGATTAGCTACCGACTCTATCGAAACCGAACCGAATTAATTTTGAAGGAACCCGGTCTCGGAAGGTTCGTGTTAGTCCCTTTTAGTCGCAAATGTTGATTATTGTAAGCGACCTACTCGTGGCACGAATCACTTCACCATCAATCCATTTATCTAGTCGATCTCCGAGCATGTTCCCATGGGTATGCCGGAAAACGTTACAGGTCAGAATAGTTGCAGTGTTCTCATGGGTACTGCTCCTTGCGCTCAAATAGAACGTACTGATCCTGCGTCATTGATAAGTGACTGCACGTCTATCGACCAATGAAAGAAATGGATCGATTGACCGGTCCCTGCTCGGGCGCCAGTTAACGTTATCCTTCTCGAGGATAATAAAAAAAACCGCGAACGGGGAGGCAGAGCCTCCCCCCAACTGTTCGACTTACAACGCAATCCCGTTTATTCGAGTTTTAAATATGACTTTATTCGCAGACGTACAGAACTAGAATGAATTTACAAATCTAACTTAAACATAATCTAACTCCTATGCCGGTGTCCGTTGGGCAGCCTGCATGTGCAAGGGCAGCAGTGTCAGCATTTCACTCGTGTGCTCGTGGGAACGTATGCACGCTCGATCATGTTCTTTCATGCATCTGGCAAATGCATGGTGTCTTGTTGCATATGCGAATTGTTGCGAAGTTCAAGGTGACATCTCCCCTAGTTAACGTTATCCTTCTCGAGGATAATAAAAAAAACCGCGAACGGGGAGGCAGAGCCTCCCCCCAACTGTTCGACTTACAACGCAATCCCGTTTATTCGAGTTTTAAATATGACTTTATTCGCAGACGTACAGAACTAGAATGAATTTACAAATCTAACTTAAACATAATCTAACTCCTATGCCGGTGTCCGTTGGGCAGCCTGCATGTGCAAGGGCAGCAGTGTCAGCATTTCACTCGTGTGCTCGTGGGAACGTATGCACGCTCGATCATGTTCTTTCATGCATCTGGCAAATGCATGGTGTCTTGTTGCATATGCGAATTGTTGCGAAGTTCAAGGTGACATCTCCCCTTTCCTCTTATCAGGAGAGCGTGGTGTTAACTTACACGTTACAAAAAAGTATTAATAAGAAAAAAACAATAAAAACAAATAAATACTTTTTATAAATGATTCGATATGTTATTCCTAATGCGTTCGCCTTCTACAGTAGCGTTGTTGCTTGGATGTTCAATTTCTTCCGTGGTTGTTACTTCTGCTAGTGGTTCCATCCCCCTTTCCTGGGCATGTACTCAAATTGTTTGCTCTTGTTTTTATTTTTATTTTATTTTCGTGCCTAATTCAAGCTTTCTTAATCTAATCTTAACCTAATCTAATTTATTAGCTAGGCATAGAGTGGTGAGATTGAAATCGAAGTAAGGATTCGAATTAACACTTCCCAGCATACGAGAAATGAATTCATTGGAGCCATATGAAGTACGAAGAGGCGGGGATTTCGTACATTGCGGGGGTTAGTGTTGATAGAGACAGAGTTGTACAGGGTCGCGCAGTCAATGGTACCTGAAAGGAGCCGATGGATGAAAATATTGTCAGATACAGTTCTTCTTTCTTCCAACGTGTTCATGTTGATTAGTTTAAGGCGGTCTTGGTAAGGTGGTAAAATCAAAGGATTGCACCAGGGGAGACCTCGAAGAGCAAAACGTAGGAACCGGCGTTGGATGCTTTCGATTCTAGAAATGTGGGTTTGTTGGTAAGGAGACCAAACTTCAGAGGCGTATTCAAGAAGGGGCCGGACAAAGACTATATAAAAAGATAGGATGATATAGGGTGCGAGAATTCTTTAGACCAACGCTTCACGAAACCGAGTGCAGAACTAGCTTTAAGGATTATCTCATCGATGTGTGCGCGAAAATTTAGCTCCTGGTCACATAATATGCCAAGATCGCGAACAGCCTTAACGGTAGAGATGGGGTGATTATTAAGGAAGTAGAGACGAGGAGGAGGTTTGATTCGTTTACGTGAAAAGGTAATTGATTGGCATTTGGAAATGTTAAGTTCCAAGCAATTTTTGGAACACCAGATGGGAAAACTATTGAGATCAGATTGAATAAGGGAAGAGTCATGACTGGAGGAAATGGCCTTGAAGAACTTGGTGTCGTCGGCATGTAGTGAGATGTGGGAATGTTTGATTACCACAGATCAAAGATCGTTTATGGTAAAAACGAAAAAAAAGTGGACCTAAGTGGCTGCCTTGGAGCACGCCGGAGAAAGCTAAGAAGGGGTTGGAGAAGGCAGATCTAAAACGAACGCTGCAATAGCGATTTTCCAGGTAAGAAGATATCCACTTCAAGGAAATGGGGTCGAAGCCAACGGCGGACAATTTGAAGAATATCAGTTGGTGGGAGATTTTATCGAAAGCTTTACTGACATCAGTTGAAATAACGTCGACTTCTATGCCGTTCTCTAAGGCTGATATGGTAAAGGACACAAACTCAACAAGGTTAGTGGTTGTAGATCTGCATTTAAAGGAACCGTGCTGTCTAGGGGAGATTAAAGACTTGAGTTTCGTACAAAATACTCTCGAAGACTTTGGGTAAATGTGACAGTTTGGCAATGGGACGATCATTATTAACAACGTTCTTCGGACCTTTTGTGTGTATAGGGGTGATAAATAAAGTTTTCCATAAGCGGGGGAATTCACCTAGGGACTTTTTTTTTTTTTTGTTTTGGAGGCTTCTACTATCTGCTGGAGCACTCAGACACAAGTACTGGTCCATTGTACTACCAGACAGACACCTTGTCTTTATTGTATTTTCCCCGTTTTCCGGAGAAAAGTGAGGAGGGGCTTCAGTGATGGAAAGCTAAGAGATTCGGCACCCACCACATCGGCCCCAAGGGTGCGCCACCGTGCACGAACGAAGGCGGGACAGTCGCAGAGAAAGTGTTCCGCTGTGTCATCCTCCTCGCAACATGCAGCACAGGTAGGCGTCTCACTGATGCCAAGCACGTAGAGATGCTTGGCAAAAGTGTAATGGCCCGTAATGACGCCCGTTAGCCTTCTGCAGTCATTTCTCCTTAAGGATAAGAAGAATGTTGCGGACTTTTTGCAGACGTCAGGGCGTACGCGCTTAGTCATCCTGCATCCTGGATATTCCCTCCTACTGCGACTGTGTACGCTACAGACCCAGTCATTGATGTCAGATTTGACCGTGGAAGCAGGTAGACCTAAGGCGGGTTCAGGTCCTGAGAAACTCTCCTCTGAGCCTCTTTTAGCGAGTTCATCGGAGATCTCGTTTCCTGGGATTCCAGAGTGACCTGGAACCCATACAAGCCTAAGTGAATTAAGTCTTCCGATTTTGTTCAAAAAGGTCTTGAGTTCATGCACTAGTTTGGAGTTGGATAGAGGATTGGACACAGCTTTGAGTGCAGGTTCAGTGTCTGACGCCACGGAAATGTGACTGTGTAGTTACAGCGCAGTAGGATGGCAGGTGTCATTGCGTCAGAAGGCATATCCATGAGACAGGGGTCGTAGGATATTTCGCCCGCAAGTACACTTTCACTCCAATGCGAGTTGTACCGAAGACCATTCCTCTTTAGGCGAGAAATAGTTTTCAGTGCACACCCTCTGATATATATGTCAAGGGGTGGAAGATTCATCATAGCATCTAGAGCAGCTTCCGGTGTGCTGGGGAAAGCCCCCGTGCAGCTGAGACAGACCGCTCTTTGGAGTTTGGTGAGTGAAGCCACAGCGTGTTTGCGTGTTAACCTGCTCCACCAAATAACCGATACATATGAGATTATCGGTCTTTCCATTGCCGTGTAGATCCAAAGGACCTTTTTCGGCGATAAGCCCCATGTTTTGCTAAAGGCACCTTTGCATTGCCAGAAAGCTGACAGCGCTTTGGTGGTTTTGGACTCAACATGTTTTGACCAAAGAAGTTTGTTATCTAGAATGACTCCCAGATACATAGCTTCCTTGGATATCGGGATGGGAATGCCTTTTAGCACCAGCTGAGTAATGCCAGTTGTTTTCCTCCTTCTCGTGAAGAGAACGACATCGGTCTTAAGAGGATTAACCGACAGCCCATTTCTCATGCACCAGTCTTCGATCACGTCTAGCGCCGCCTGCGCTTTGAGACAGACATTCGCTAAACATGAGCCGACAGAGAGAACAGCAACATCATCCGCATAGGCCTGATCATAGATTCCAGAGGCATTGAGAGCATCTAGCAGAGAGTCGACCACTATGCACCATAACAGCGGAGATAAGACGCCACCTTGCGGGCAGCCCCTGTTTACTCCAGACTTGACACATTGTTCGAGGCCTGTATCAGCGATCAATGTCCTGTGCACAAGCATTGCTGTGATCCACAAAACCAGTGCTTTATCTACGCCATGCCGTCTGGCAGCGTTACACATGCTGTCGAAAGTAGCGTTATCAAAAGCTCCCTCAATGTCGACGAAAATGCCTAGAACGTACTCTTTCCTTTCGAGAGCGCATTCAATTCTCCCAACTAGGTTTTGAAACGCAGTCTTGCAGGATTTTCCACTCTGATAAGCATGTTGCATGTCCGACACAGGATGCATTCGAAGGGCAACTTTGCGCACGTGCAACTCTACTAATCTTTCCATGCTTTTCAGCAGGAATGATGTTAGACTTATTGGTCTAAATCTCTTGACTAGCGAGTAATCTTCTTTCCCTATTTTGGGAATAAAGACCACTTTCACCGCGCGCCAAGGAATAGGTATATAGGCAAGTGCCAGGCTAGCAGTGAAAATTCTTTTCAGAGTAGGAAGCAGTTGTCTTATACCTTTTTGCAGCATTACGGGGTATACCCCATCAGTGCCCGGCGACTTAAAGCCATCGAAGGATGCCACAGCAAATTCAATGGCCTCAGTAGTTGCCACGCGTGACGCAACATACCAGCTACGCCGAGTTGTTTTCATCGTTTCAGTCGCAGTTTCCAATGAAGGAGTGTGCAACGAGCCAATGACAGTCTGATTTCCCGGAAAATGGGTCTGAAACAGTAAATTGAGAGTTTCTGCTTCAGACTCGGTGAAGGTACCATCAGACTTTTTGAGTACATCCAGCTTTGTCGATTTTCCTCGTTTGAGGACTTTAACCAATTTGCTGGTCGCGCTCAGGGATTTGATCTCTTCGCAGAAGGACTTATAGGAGTCATTCTTCGATTTTCGAATAAGCTTCTTATATTACTTCTGCTTCGATCGATATTTATTCCAGTCACCTTCCGAGTTCGATTTAAGCGATCTGTTCAGGAGACTTCTGGCTTCCCTACGAAGACATTGGAGCTCAGCGTTCCACCAGGGAACCGGCTTCCTGTTGGGAGGTTTTTTGAAAGGACATGCGAGTTCAAAACATTTGGTGATGGCGCTGTTCAGGTTATGAACGGCATCCTCCACCGATTGATTTGTTTTGAGTTAAGGCCGGGCTTGAGTGGATTTCTCAAGCTCCTCCATAAATCGCACCCAGTCTGTTTTTTCTCGGATTCCTTGGGCTGCGAGGGTGAGATCCCGCACTTCAATTGGAATTCGATGTATCTATGGTCTTACAGCGTAACATCTGGTGAGATTCTCCAGTTAGTGATGGCCTTCACATGCCTGTTAGATAGGGTTAGGTCAATCACTTCCTGTCGTCTCGCCGTCACAAAGGTTGGTTGAGAGCCAACATTGTTGATGAAAAGGTCAGACGAAAGAATGAAGTTTAAAAGATGGTCTCCTTTCCGGTTGCATTTGCTGCTGCCCCAAACTGTATTTTGAGCGTTAGCATCGCAGCATCGGGAGTTTGACCGTCACCAATAAGAGGAGAAGTGTTTGAGACGCATGCCGAAAGTGCTGGCATGCTTGTGCCTCCAGCAGCAGCCTTTACTAGCCGCCGACGTTTTCTGCGCTGCGCGTCGGCAAGAAGTGCGGGATCTGCAGGTGAGAGGGTCGGATGGGTTTCGGTAGGGGATACCTCCGCCGATCTAATCCTCTTACCTGCCTTTCCCAGAGGTTCGCCTTCAATCTTCGTGCCTTCGGCTGTGCCAGCCTCTTTGCACGATTTTCGGGCACGCCTCTTTCTCCTTCTTTTTGGGCACTTAGCAGTGCAATCTACAGTACGTCCCAATTCTTGGGCTCGTTCAACCTTGGCGGTTTCCCGTAGGGATAGGGATAGGGATAGACTGAAGATTTTCGAAAGAAAATCCTTCCTTGTGCCTTTTATATTTTCAAATGCACAATATTTTTTGACACTTGATACAACCAATGAATTGACAGTCAGTCAATTGTCAGCGAGTGAATTTCGATGAATTTCAGGTGAATTAAGAGATTCGTGAGATTCCGTGAGCAGTTTTGCTCGTGTCGCTGCGATTAACAAACGTTTACAAATTTATCTATGTCTGCTGTTCCCCATGAGTTACCGCATGTAAAAATAGTTCGTTTGGTGAATTAAAAAAAATGTAGAAAGGCTTTTTAATATGTTAAGTAATAAACATATATAATTTCAGTGATTAAATCTTGGGAAGTTAAATTATCAACGTAAAAAAATTCCTTAAAGCTCTGGGAATAATCTGAAAGCAAGAAAGCTGAATCCCATACATATTGAAAGCTTCAATGGCAGACTACGATCCATCCTCTGTTTTTAATGGCATCAGAAGGGTGTAGTCTTCTATGAGCTGCACAAACCTAATGAAGCCATCACTAGAGATGGCCACCATCCGCAATTAATGCCGTGCATTGAAAATAAAGTTGCTTATATACTTCGAGAGTGTAGAGTGTAACAGATTTCCTCCCAAAACAAACAACATACTACTTAAGGGAATGTTTCCGTTGTCTAGAAAAATTCACCTATGCCAACATCTGATCCAGCACGCCGACGTTGCAGCATGACATGATGGTATAGTATTTAAGGTAGTTTTAAGAACAATGTAGTTGAGAACTAAGTTAGGATTGTAAGGAGCTACGCTGCTCGATTGAAAGTTAAAATAATATTTTTTTTTTCTTAATTAAATGAACATATAATTATTTGATTACTCGCAAACCTTATCGAAAATTTAATATATTGTATATTATAGATCTTAAAATCCTTTATAAAAGAATTCATTTCCACCAGCCGTATTGTCCGGGCATTGCTTCTTCTAATTAAATTTTTTTCCGTTCGATGCTCACGGCCTGTCCGAACAGAAGCCTACGAGTACTTCTTAAGTATGCAAAAAATTGGTTCATAAGTGGATTGACGAATCCATCTGCCAACACGGTATTCACACCCTCCCCGAAAGATGATAAAATGTAGTGTCGAGCGATGGCAATTTTTTTAAATAATAAAGTTTTCCAATTTCATTTCAAATAAGCAATCAAAAAAGAATCGCTATGACTCAATTTCAACTCCAAGAACTTTTGTCGCAATTGGGTACTAAACGATAAATCAATTTCATTTTATTTGTTCATATTTATAAAACTAAACCAGAATCGTATCCCTTTTTACTTGCACTGAAATTGCTATTGCGGTCGATTTCAATGTACACAACTCTAATTGGCTCCGAGTTTCGGGTCAGACAACACCCATAGGAAGGTATGTAGGGATCTTTGTTCGGGTAAACCATCTAACCCAGCTAGTAAATGAGCCAACACGAATACCTGACGCTGCTGATCATTACGCTAACATCCTGGACTTGTTCCTTGCCCCTCATCTGTCGTTTCAGCCAATTTCTAGTATTCAAACCACACAGTTAGAGATGGAATTCCTAAAACAACAGTGTGGCCTTACGAGAAAGCCAATTGGAACGAACTCAACAACGTCTATAGGAATTTTAACTGGTGACTATGCTTCCTCGATAGTGACATGGATGTACTCGTAGCTGCTGATGCTGGGTATGAGATCCTTCATTCCACATAAAGTGAAGGGTATCAAACCTTAAGCAAATGCGTGGTATGAGGCGATCTTAAAAGAGGCTATTAGATTGAAAGAGCTATGTTTCCGGACTTACAAAGCCAACCCCTCCGAGGTAAACCGAAATAGGTATCAAGGACGCAAAAATGAATGTAATTCATTGATTCGACGTGTCAAATTCTCCCATGACCAGCATTTTAGGCGAAAAGTGCTGAATTGTCCCAAAGGCAGCAATAACTTTTGGTCATTTGTGAAAATATAAAGAATTCTGCCTCGTCTTCAATCCCTACGCTCATTTACAAAGACATTCCAACTCTCAGGTCTTTAGACAAAGCAAATCTGCTAGCCGCACATTTTGCTGCCAGCTCAACGCTCCTAGATTGCACTTTGTCTCCGCCTGTACTTCAGAACGTAGAAACTTCCATGGGAACCTTTCTTTCCTAGGTCATGGAAACGCCAATTAATTGTCAGCTTATGAAATATCTTGAATTCCGGAAACTGCTTAATGACTGACAGTACGGTTTCCGCAGCAACAGGTCCATTGGTGATTTGATAGGATATCTTAATGAAAAGTGGAACCAATCTTTGCACCATTTCGGCGAAAGCATGTTGCGCTCGATATTTCAAAAGCATTGGACAGAGTTTGGCATCAGGCTCTTTTTTCGAAAATGTGTGCTTATGGTATCGATAGGTATTTCTTTCTATGGATTAGAAATTACTTTTCGGGCCGTTCAGCTTAAGTTGTTTTGGACGGTTTCAAGTGCTACTGCTACTTCTAATCCAATGCACTCCTTTGCTGATGGCACTACTCCTAGCACACAGGACACACACCCTGTTCTTAGGCCGTAGAACTGGAACGGCAGCGTATGTTAAGTACATTAAATTCCAACCTTGACAGTATAATTAAATGGGGTATAAGCAATAGAGTAGAATTTAATGCTTCCAAAACATAATGCTGTCTACTGTCACTCAAGCCAACCATTAGTAATCAGCCATTATCCTTGAATAGACATAGACTTACCATCCTTGGTATGTGTGTTAGTAAAACTCTTAGTTGGAATGACCACAAATTCGAGGTCGCAAAAAAACACTGCGAAATGTCTAGGTTTCCTCAAACGATTGCAAGAAATATTTCACCCCCTCTGATCTGGCTTCAATTTACAAGGCCTACATCCGCCCCAAACTTGAGTACAACGCTCATATCTGGTCTGGTGCTCCCAAGACCTTTTTGCACCTGCTAGAAAGAATACAAAAGCGAGCGACAAACTTATAAATAGGATATCGTGAAGTCGATCGAATGACTCGAACATCGACGTAAGGTCTCCTCTCTCTCTCTGTTTTATTGTTATTTTAACAAACAATGCTCAAGTGACTTCCTTAATTCGCTTATTCTATGTACATACCTTCAAAGTTTCTACGAGACCTACAACAATAGGTCTGGAACCATCAGAGGTAAACGCAGACCAGTTGCCGATGATTTTCCATTGTATTCATTTCTTTTCATTTCATGTTGGATTTGTAAGGAGGTTTTCCTAGTAAGGCAAACGTAGATATAGGTAAGTAAAGAGATTTGTTGAGATTCGGTGTTATAATCAGATGTATTAAGGTAAAGGTGAATACTTTATTATTCTCCAACAATATAGGAGAAAGCCAAATAATTTCAGAGAACTTTAGCATGAAATGACTGTTTAAGAACAGGTGGTTCAGTCGGTTAGCATAAACGCAGTCTACGTGATTTATCATGTTGTGTGACTTTCTGGAGATCATCTGTTGCTCAAACATCTCAACCATTTGTCACAGGTAACATATACATAGTTTATTAAAATTATAAAGATTGTGCATATGTAAATAAAAGTTATGCATAATTTTATGTCGAATTGATAAGGTGCTTGTACAGCCAGCCAATTTTGAAACATTATCCATTTTTTTTTCATAAACATAAAAAACATGAAATCATTACCACAGATGCGAGTAGTAGGTACAACAGCCTGAGCTTCCTAAGAGTACAAAACTGGTGCCTTCTGAGAGATTCCGTGATACTTTTAACTTCCTAGAATTTCGAGGTTTGGTCTATTTCGCCTTTTAATTAGGTGTCCTAGGGTACTTGAATTACCACTCACAGTACATAAGATCCATACAACCTCACCCACTTAATTATAACTAATAAAATATCGGCGTTCCTTGCATTGTTTACGAAATCACAAAAGGAGTCAAGTGGTTGGGTTTTGGTTGGGAAAAGAACACCCCCGTTGAAAATGCTTTTCAGATAATGACAATGTGGTTTCCATGCTAACGTGGAACGAGGTACCACGCAGTGATGGTACCTGGTGAAAAGTTTTGTATGGTAGCGATGCTTTGTAATATGGTGCACTTCTCAATAAAATATGCATTATATGAGCACACTTTTGCGTAGTAGTTGCTAAACTCATAAATAAGAAATAATGAGGATATTTATTCAAATATCATATGACTGCTTGTTTTGTAGAGAGAATAATTGATAACTACAATATCTTTCATACTTTTGCCTCAACGCTGTTATACTTTTGTGGAACCCATTTTCTAGGAAAAATATGTTCGATTCAATAAAATTAATTCCATATTTCACAATTCAGCGAAAGATATTCACCTTTACCGCATAAGTGTCTGCAGAGAGCTGTCGACACACAATTGACATGAGTATCGTTTCAAATGCAACTGCTGTCAATAGAAAATTCAAATAAAAAAAACTCGAATGAAGAACAGACTCCCAAAATATATATGTAAGTACATACTGCTCATTTACTTGAAGATTGTCACAACTCGAAAACTAGGTTTTGCAGAAAACGTGTTTTGAAGTTTTCAATTGACTACCACCTTGCAGAAAAAAGAAGAATTCTTAATTACGAAATAGACTAGTGAATTATTATATCCTTCCGAAGGCAAGTGGGGTTGCTCATCACCCCACTACGCGAGAAAAGCCCTAATATAACTTGTTTCTGTTGTTGTCTTTATTTATTTGTCGATGTATTCTCTATATATAGTAGGCAGTTAGTTGCTTGTATTGGCGTGTCGAGGTAAGTTGTTATTTTGGTTACATTAAATAACTAATTTTGTTGTTGGGTTACCAGTCACCCCCTTTGGTATTTATATAGACATTATTTGTTCGTGGTACTACCTTTGGTTTTTGGGTTTGAGACAAAAATTACCGCTTTAGGATGTTCCAACTGAAAATTACTTTCTAAGAATAGCTGATGGTTCTGTGATGGGCGCTATTCAGATGATGAGGACATGCAACAGAAAACAATATATGCGAGACAATGATGATTATGATACTCGAGCAAAAGCGCTGAGAGGTAAGAATAAACATATTTGGTTTTCTGTGCCACCAGCTTCGAGCCGAATACCTGGAGAAACATTGTGACTATTCGCCGACTAGGGCGAGGTTAACATCGAAAAACTGAAAATACATAATGCATTCATATCCTTATTCGGCAAGCCAATCATTGACTCGATTGTGTTATAAAAGGTGCCCCTAAATACAAAGATCAATACTTCATTCACCACCTAACAACATAGAACTTGAAACCTTACGAGGTCTTTTATTTTTTTTGGTAATAATCAAAGACAATCATAAAAGCGTCAAAGATATGGGGTTTCAATTTAGTGCTACAATTTAAAGGCTTTTATGAACGCCAATAGTTTTCGATTTCTGCTAATTTGCTTGCGATTCGATGATAAGGATAACAAGGTAAAGAAGACCCATTTGCCCCGGTCAAAGGCGGACAATAGTGTCCATATTTATTACTAACTGCAAAACACCACCTCAACAACAATCACAACAACAATGACAACAACTACGACTACCACGGTCAACAACAAGTAATAACTACACCTATTCAATTACAACCGCACCAACGACATCAATTATATACTCAAGAACCAGTATAAAGATATTTAACACTCTAGAAGAAGCAAGAACTGATACATCTAACCACAACTCCAAAACTGGACCATCAAAAAGAAACAGATCATCCCCAGAGGAAAAAAACGTAACCCATAACATCAACAAAAAAACCAAAGCCCAAGTCCAAACAAAGCAACGTACTGGTTAAATGAACCTATTAACAAGACCACGAGTAACCGCTTGGCATATTATCAGAAGAAGAAGGAAACGTTTGTAACTTCAAACAATAAAATCGACGAAAAAGAAGAAAATAACAACAAAAATTCAAATAGCAATAACGAAAAAATACATAAACCTCCTCCAGTATATGTATGTACAAAACGTTTCTTATCTGGGAAGGCTATCGAAAGCGCTAAATGAATTAACAACCAACAACTACTCCCTTAAAGTACTGCCTAATAATGATATAAAAATACAATTAGCTGACTCGCCATCATATAAAACAATTGTCAAGATGCTACTACAGAAAAACACTCAATACTATACCTATAATTCGAAAGAACAACGCGGCTTTTGAGTAACCATTCGAAACATGCACCACTCAGCAGATATGGACGAAATCAAAAGGGAGCTATCCAAACTGGGACATCCATAATGTTCTACAACGGGGAACCAAAAGACCTCTACCGATTTTTACCGTAGAGATCGAAAACCAAGAAAACAATAAAGACATATACAACATAAGACAATTACTACGATGCAATATAATCTTCGAACCACCTCGCTCAAGGAAAGACATTGCCCTGTGCCTAAATTGTCAAAAATATGAACTGGACAAATTATTGCACTATCAATCCTGTATGTGTTAAATGTGCTGGTAGCCATAAAACCGTAGATTGCAGTATTACAAGTCCAAGTGACAAAATAAAATGCGCACTGTGCTGCATAGGATATACAGCCAGCTACAGGGGATGTGAAATCTACAAGGCTCTCAAGATTCAGCGTTCTCCTAATCTTAGGATTAAGGAAATAATAAGAGATGATGGGACAAGAAACCATGTTCAAGACATACCCACAACCCAAGAACAGACATACGCTAAAGTCCTACGCAACAAATCTAAGGAGGACCAACAGATAATATACCAAAACAACAGAATATAAAACCTGGCAACCC
Organism: Merodon equestris; assembly: GCA_958301585.1. Taxonomy (NCBI): domain Eukaryota; kingdom Metazoa; phylum Arthropoda; class Insecta; order Diptera; family Syrphidae; genus Merodon; species Merodon equestris. The sequence continues at coordinate 151,802,785 of OY284413.1, read as the reverse complement.
AGTTCCACACTTAGAAAATCCAGAACCAAACAAAAAACAACAACAACAGTCTACCTCGCAACCCAACAATGACATAGCTGAACTTAAGGAACTTACGGACATGAGAGAGCAGCTCGTCACGCAAATAAGTAACGCTATAACGCAAATAAGTCACGCTATTATTAACTGAATTCAATTGACCGTTTTAACAAAATTACGATAGTAGCATAGAACACAAATGGACTTATGTTACACAGCACCGATTACAGCTTAGACAATTTATAAAAACCAACAAAGTAGACATAATGCTAATTTCCGAAACACACTTTACAAACAAAAGTTATATCAATATCCCAGATTATAACATATTTCACACCAACCACCCAGACGAAAAAGCACATGGTGATTCAGCGATCATAATCAGCCGAAATATTAAATGTACTGAACTTAACAAACATGAAAAAGACTACATTCAAGCGACCACATTGCAAATAGAAGACACTATTGGGGCCTTAGTAGTTTCGGCGCTCTACTGCCCACCTAAATACGTAATAAACATGGACCAATTCCAACAATATTTCAAGACACTAAGACCAAGATTTCTAGCAGGAAGAGACTTTAATTCCAAGATCACGCCTGGGGATCACGCCTTACAAACAAGAAAGGAACAATATTATTAGATACCCTAAATGAATGTAAAATCAACTTTCTAAGCACAGGAGAGCCAACCTCCTGCCCAAGTGATAAAAACAAGATGCCCGACCTTATAGACTTCTGAATTTACAAAAACATTAGACTGGAGGACCTAGCAATTAAATACTGGCTGGAACCATCATCTGACCATTCGCCAGTAATAGTCTACTACAAAACCAACACTGAATCAACAAAGAAGTCGACAATATTATGCAACAAATACACAGACTGGGATAAATATAGAGAAACCATAAACCTTCATCTGCGAACTCGGCCTCGTCTAAGAGTGCCAAACGACCTAGAAGAAACCATAATTCACCTCACTGATGTGATCCTCGAAGCTGCCGAAGTATCAACACCGAGCATTATCGCAAATAAAAAACACCATTCCACGCCCATGCAAATTAAGAAGAAAATCAAAGAAAAAAGAAAACTTAGAAAAAATGGCAAATAACTAGAACTCGTGAACACAAAACTGGACTTAATAAATCCATAAAAGAGGTAAAGGAACTACTAAAAGCTAACCAGAATAACAAGATTAACAACTTCCTAAGGAAAGGATTATCAACTAAAGCGACAAAGTACTCACTATGGAAAGCCACAAAAGATATCAAAAACTCTAAAACACACTTTCCCCCATTAAGAACAATTAAAACACAAAACAACTCAGACGTAAGCTTCCCTACGATTTCAAATAACCTAACAACAATCTTCAGAAAGGTAACAATAAAAGAAATAAAGTACTGCATTCAACACAAAATTAACATGAAAAAAAGAATATTACCTTATCACTGGGCAAATAGTAAAAGAACTACCCCAAAGCGCCCTTTTATACCTCCGGAAACTTTTTAATGCAATTTTTACTTTAAAGTACTTCCCAAAAGTTTGGAAAGTAGCCAAAGTGACAGCAGTTCCAAAACCTGGAAAAGACGCAACACAAGTCGCTAACTACAGGTCAATTAGCTTACTACCGATAGTATTAAAGCTATTCGGAAAAATCCTAATAAGCAGACTACAACCAATAATAGAATCAAAAAACATAGTTCCCAGCCATTAGTTTTGATTTAAACGCAAGCACTCAACAGTACAACAAATACACCGAATAACTAACAAGATATCGAGAGATTTAGACGAGTTGAGTTATAGCATGGGCTTTGACAAAGTGTGGCGCAAGTGACTTTTATCCAAACTACAAGGCCTACTTCCCACTCATTTCTTCCTAGTCATTAAAAGCTATATTACAGACCGGTACTTTTATGTACCTATACAATACAAAGACGAGCCTTCAAACCTACTTAAGGCAGAAGCCGGAGCTCCTCAAGGAAGCGTCCCAGGACCTTTATTATACCTCATATACACATCCGAAATTCCCACACCTCAGACAAGAAGCGCAATGATCGCTACCTTCGCAGATTGCTCATATATGTACAAGCACAGAATAAATGGTATACAGAAGTTGCATCTCATACAAAGCAAATTTTGTTCTAGGGTTCCAATATTGGCACCCTATTGAACAGAGAGTACAAGCATGAGAACATGCAAGAAAGTATACAAAAAATTGAGAAGCTGGTGCGAGCGAAAGAGAGTAGCATGTGCGTTTTCGGTGGTTTTGTTTTTACGAGAGCAAAGCAGCTTACGATGTGTATGCAAGTGTGTGTGCGTGTGTATGCATTGATAGCTTCTTCTATCGTAAGCTTGCATGGTGTTGTATTGCTTCTCTTGTTTTCGATTGTATTGGATTGATTGGATTCGAAATCACTTGGGAATTGTACTTTCATGCGAATGGTTGTGTTTTCCTGCGCTTATATATCGACTCCATTTTTACTTTGTATTTTGATATTTAACTCTATTTTTGATTTTGAATTGTTGCTTTTATAATTGTTGACAACTTTGCATACGATTTGGATTATTCTTTGGACTTATTATTATAAAGGGTCCGCCATCTAACGTTTTTTTTTTCAAGTAGTGCTTATTTCGTGAATGGTAACACTTAGCTCATGTCTGATTTGACAAATAATTAGTTTTATCCTTCCGCTGAACGAATATGGTTGTGTATACGCTTGAACAACGCTGGGAAATATTGCGACATTACTTTGAAAATCATGGTAATGTTGCAGAATGTGTGCGAAAATTGCGTACGGATTTTGGAAGAAGAGAAGCACCGTCAGCTCCGTATGTTCGTTATCTTGTGAAAAAAGTGTAAGAAACTGGCATCCTCATCGATAAACCAAAGCGTGAAAAGCCAAAAACAGTGCGTACACCCGAGAATATTGCTGCTGCGGCAGAAAGTGTGCGTGAAGCGCCATCAACATCAATTCACCGTCGTTCTCAACAATTGAACATTTCGGAGACATCATTGAGACGAATTTTGCATAAAGACCTTGGTATGACGCCATACAAAGTCCAATTGGTTCAGGAGTTGAAGCCAACTGACCATCCAATGCGTTTTCGCTTCGCTAAGTGGGCCTGCGATCGACTTACAGAAGATGCCGATTTTGCCAAAAAAAATCATCTTTTTAGATGAAGCTCATTTTGATCTTGGCGGGTATGTAAACAAGCAAAATTGTCGCATTTGGGGCACAGAAAACTCGCACGCATACATTGAAAAGCCGGTGCACCCAAAACGAGCCACTGTTTGTTGCGGATTTTGGTCCAGAGGCATAATTGGGCCATTTTTCGTCGAAAATGAGCAAGGAGTGGCCGTTACAGTCAATGGCGATCGTTATCGGGCCATGTTGAACGAATTTTTGTTCACAAAAATTGAAGAGGAGGATATTGGCAACATTTGGTTTCAACAGGACGGCGCTACGTGCCACACAGCCGAAGCTACACTCGATGTTTTGCGCCCTGTTTTTGAAGATCGCATTATCAGCCGCAGAGCTGATGTCGTTTGGCCACCTCGGAGCTGCGATTTGACACCGTTGGACTATTATTTGTGGGGTGCCGTCAAAGATAAGTGTTACGCCGACAAGCCAGAGACAATTGACGCTTTAAAGGACAATATTCGTGAAGCCATTGGTGAAATACAGCTGCACACAATCGATAATGTGCTTAAAAATTGGACCGATCGTGTAGGCTACTGCATGGCCAGCCGAGGCAGCCATTTGAATAAAATTATTTTCCATTATTAACCGAAAGGATTGTACTTTCAAATAAAAAAAGAAATTTGAGAAAATATTCAGTAGTTTTTTTTATAGCATTTTCAAAAAAAAAAAATTATTTGGCGGACTCTTTCGAAAAAATTAAAGTAAAACTAGCCACCCAAATTTTTAGTAGGACTGTTCAAGCAGCAATTAAAACTGTTATTGAGACAGTAGGCTTTAAAAGTTGCTCAAAAGAAGTTTGTTTATCTACGGCATGCTTCATAGGAAATGTTGACAAAATATTTGACTGCCTAAATAGTGGTTCGCTATCTTCAAAGAATTGTTATAAGTCTGCAATTCAACTTAACAGTCCATCACACGAATATATAAAATTCTTCTGAGGTATTCAACTCAATGAAATCTCATTTGATGACAAAAAGAAAAAAGTATTTTTTTTTAGATGGAATGAAATTTACCTTAAACGCTGATTACAATTTTTTTTTTTTGTGGCAAGAGCATTAAACCAAGATAAGCTCGAAAATATGTTCTCGGTTCTAAGACAAAAGGGTGGAAATAATATTAACCCCTCAGTTGCTGATATAAACACTTTATTAGCACGCTTAATGTCTGCAAATATAGTGCAGTTGAGTTCTTATAGTAACTGTGAAGAGCTGAGTGATACCACATTTGAAACGCTTTCAAATATTTTGTCAAATATGGACTTAGCTGATACAAATAATGAAGAACTCAGTCGAAACGAAAACTCTAAAAACCACCGAAAACGCACATGCTACTCTCTTTCGCTCGCACCAGCTTCTCAATTTTTTGTATACTCTCTTGCATGTTCTCATGCTTGTACTCTCTGTTCAATAGGGTGCCAAAATGGGAACCCTAGAACAAAATTTGCTTTGTATGAGATGCAACTTCTGTATAATATTTATTCTGTGGTTATATCGTCTACAAAATGATACCGAAAATTAACTGCGATATTTGTGTTTCTATATTGAGAAAAGAAGACGAAGTATTAACAGTTCCTAGTGAACTTTTCATATTTCATAAAAATTACAATTCTCTTAAAGATATTGGTAACCTCGTTGCTCCTTCACAAATTTTCTTGGAAATTAGCAAGAAACATATTACAGAGTTTAGCAATATTTTTGACACACAACCACAAACTGTTGGTATAAAAAACCTGATAAAATCCAAATGCAAAAATGCCACACCGCAATGGTTTTCCATATGTTCTGATCCTAAGGAAATAATATTGGACTTCATGATCTTACAATTAGTACTCTTGAGGAAGCATTGCTCGTGGGCTTCAGAGAAAAAAAAATTTACTAAAGCCCGCAAACTTAAAATCCTGTCGCACTAAAGTTTTTGGGTTATTCTTCCCTACATATATCAGATTGAAATTTGCACAAAAATCCCAAATAATGGAATAACGTTAATTGGTGTTGCCCGGCCCTTTTAGTTTACATCGAAAAAGTACGCGTACGAATACCAAGCGCAACTTTCAACTGAAGAAAACTAAATATAGAAATCTAAAACATGAAACAAAATTTTGTCAACACCACGTGCATTCACGCCGTTGGATAGCAACACAATACACACACACACATAAACATTTTAAGATTGCTCTCTCGTTGATTCTCTCTGATCGTGGTTGCTCTCTGGTTGTTACTCTCTGATCATGCTTGCTCTCTCGTTGCTTGATCTTCCCTTCAGTTATTCCGCCCGCACCATAAGTGAAAAATCATCGCAGGCCGAGATGCGACTTCTGTATACTATTTATTCTGTGGTACAAGGCAATTATTAAACCATTATGGACATGCGGACTTCATATAAATATAATCCAAAGGCAGCAATCAAAAATATTTAGGACGATATTAGATGCACCATGGTATATCTCCAACGACGACATCCACAATGACCTCAAAGTACCCACAGTAATGGAAGAAATAAAAAAGTCAAGCACAATACACCAAGTACGACTATTAGCCCACGACAACAAGGAACTCAACTCCATCCATCCATAAATTAAATTAAATTTTAAGTTTCCGCGGAAAGTGTCCATTTCGAGTGTACATATCCTCAAAGCCAGATTAGTAAGAACCAACTAGGGATGCAAGGCGATGCGTGGCTTGCAAATAATTGAGCTGGACGAACATATATTAAACCGTTTTATTGAAACTCATTACTTTCATTCCTCCGTGGTACAAATTTTCCTAATTTTATTAGCCTGTAACAATCACCACCTTAGACTCTAGCTATGTGCTCTAGCTAATTTCATCCTCATCAGTCCAACAGGGACAGAGGAGTTGGTTTTGAAAGAAGTTGCAATCTCGTGTATTAGAACTTCGCTTCACTCAACTCAAAAATAGTCGAAATTTGTGATACTAAGACAATCTACACGTTTGATGTTATTCTTTATATTGGCAAGGGAACCGAGAATAAAACACCGGCCAATTATGTCAAAAAGCTAGTCGAAAGCAACAAGGGTTCATGGCGCAATGTCGCATATGATAATTGGTTTTCAACTTGCTGATGAATTACAGAAGGATTATTAGCTTACAAACATCGGTGCACCTCGAAAAAACAAACGGGAAATTCTTTCTTGCCTAGCAAACAAGCACTCACTTCTCAGTTTGCTTTCGATAAACAAGTCTGTTTCGCTTTTAAATGCCTTATAAGGCCGAAATAAACCAGCAAACCGGTGATAGTACATGACTGTAATTCGACGGGAAAGGCGAGACGGAAATGTTCGATAAAATGATGCATTCATATAGTTCGGCACAAGACGTTAGCCACTTCGATATTTCTTCGGAATGATTGATCAAGCTGAAGCTGTACGGAATGATTGATCAAAGCAATTTTTTTTAAAGCAATTGGCATTAATACCAGGAGAACCCCATATAAAGCGTCGATTGATTAAAAATTTGCCGGGAGAATTGGCAAGCATTTTCGGAATATTCTAAATATGAACCAAGAACCTCCTGAAGGTGAACCCCCGGCAAAGTTGCAAAAATAGGCAAGGTGTGCAATGTGTCCAAGAAAATGGGACAAAAAAGTTAAAACTTCTTGCGTGAAATGCCAAGCGCCCGTATTCCCCGAACACCGCAATGATATTTGCCTTCAATGTACATAATGTTAATGTAAAAGAATATCTAAGAAAAATACTTTTCTGACTTTGGTATTCGTATAAACATGTCATGTACGAGGAAATGGGCTCAGACATACAGGGTAAAGTTGTTGATTGCTCTCAACCTAGCTAGATGCCAGCAACGATCCCTGTTTCAATGTCTGGGTCAAGTTGATATACAGCCTCCTCGGAGCGCCCTCTGGATAGCCTCTTCAACAACTGTTGTATGCAGCTTCAAAACTCCGACCAGACGGGCGGTTGTGCGGCGGGCCAACAATTGGCCCATGTAAAAAAAAAAAAGTTATGAATGATCTAAATGCGTCATATCAATGGACGGATACGCGACGACGACACTGCATGAAAAAGAACACGATTTGCGAGTATACTCCTGGAATGTCAGAACTCTGTACACCCCCGGAGCTGCTCATAAACTGGGAAGAATCCTCACGCAGTACAAGGCGGATATTACTGCGGTCCAGGAAATACACTGGATAGGAAAGGGTATGATGAGGAAAAAAGACTGCGATATTTATTACATCTGTCACAAAAGATTGCACATATTGGGATGCGGATTTGTCGTGGGAAAGTGGTTAAGGTGGAAGGTCATCGACTTTAAACCTATAAGTGATCGCCTGGTCGTGATCCGCATCAAAGGCAGATTTTATAACATCAGTCCCATCCAGGACATCTATGACCTCCTGGACAATGCTTACGGGGTTTGTCCGGACTACGATGTTAAAATCCTACTCGGGAACTTTAACGCCAAAATCGGTAAATCGGAAAACTCTTGGTGAAGTGATCGGAAAACATCGAAAACAGATAACGGCTTCCGACTCACGGACTTTGCGACAGCTGGTAATGCGATGATAAGTAGCATAAGATTTCCTCGTAAGCGAATCCACACAGCAACCTGGCGATCTCCGAATGGTCGAACCGCGGTATGCCTACATTCGTCGAACACAAATACAGTATGTGGCTGCATTGTCACTCAGCCATTCAGAAAGTAGCCGAGACCACCTTAAGCTACCTACCACCCCCGACAAGAAACCCGTGGTACGATGGAGAGTGTGAGCAGAAAAAGCAGCAACCGACGAGGCGTATCAAAAGACGCTACAGCAAAAAACCAGGGCAGTGCAGGAGGAGTACTGGGCCAGAAGAAGAGAGGAGAAAAAACTACTACGACAAAAGAAAATAATCTTCGCGGCCTCCCAGCTCCCAGAGGAGTCTAGGGATACGAGCCTTTTATAAGAAAACCAAAAACCTTGCAGGAGGCTTCCAGAAAGGCACCCAGGCTCTTCGAAACTGCGAGGGTAATCTTGTCACCGACCCGTAGTGAATGTATTTAGGAAATCCCAACTCCAGCCGCTGAAGTAGTCTTCCCACCCTGCATCGAAGAAGTCCGCACAGCTATTCACAAGCTGAAGAACAACAAGGCCTATGACCTCTGAAGCGTTTGAAACATGCACCGGATTTCGGCAAGGAGATGCGCTGTCGTGTGACTTCTTTAACCTGGTGCTGGAGCAGATAGTGCGAAGGGCAGGTACTATCTTCTACAAGTCTGCCCAACTGCTAGGATACGCGGATGATATTGGCATTTTATTTTCAGTCTTTCGAACTTAAAATATGATTTAAACTTTTTGAACTTAATATAGGTATTTCAAGTAGAAAATTAATAAACATAATAATTCAATAACAACCATATATTGTGAGCTTAACTATGATAAAAATGCTATTTTGCAATTGTCATAAAATGGTTTGTAAAAACGATGACATTGATGTAATCTCTCTTAGTTTTTGGTATACCTGGTTGGGTGTGAAAAGGTTTGCTTAAAGTAATCGCTTCTGCTTGTTTCTTTTTATCAATCATAGTAATCTCCTTGAATTGCTCTTCAGTGTATGCAGATTTGTAAAAAAAAAAAAAATTTGGTGATTCTCGTTGGATTTAAAGTATTTCTACTTGTGGCAGTATCATCTCTGCCAAATTGACTGATGTCCATAAATCTGCATGATCAAAAAAATATTCAAATTAAAGTTCTTTTACAATAAATGGATCTCCTTTCCTTCGTCGATTGGATTATTGAAATAAATGATTCCATAGTATAAATGGGACCACTTTTAAATATTAGCATACCTTTTATTTCCCTCTCAATTAAAGAATGTGTTGAATCGCCTTCGTTTTGCGTATCGCCTTTTATAAGATATTTGTGCGTGATTGATTTTACACTGATTTTACACCGTACAGTACATGGCCACCATCAATTTATTTTTTTGCTGTCCAGCACAATTATTCGAATAAAATATTAGTTCAGCTTCATGAGTGGTCAACAAGTTTTGTATATATTGAAGTACGCATGTCCCCAATTCATTCATTCCGCAGTGAACTAGGGCTTCGTCCCGAACAAAACATTGGCATTATTTCCTTTTTATGTCATATATAGTGAATTTAAAACAAATCAATTTTGACTTGTATATATTAGCCATCAAAAACATAACTTGTAAAAAAAACCAAGTCTCGCAACTCAGTTCTTCTACCGTAAAAAGTTGTGAGATCTATGTAATACCAAGTCGGTTGATTTATTCAGCCCCTACTTAAGGGACCTTCTGTCTTAAGTTATTATGTAATTAGCTAACCTAACAACATCTTATAGTGACCATATTAATATTAAAAATCTTTTATGTTTTAAATAAATAGATTGACTTGTCCATCGCATTAAAATACAATGTATCTCACAAGTTATACATATTATATTAAATTAGATTGTTTAGTGCGATTGCCAAGTCAATTTATTTATTCAAAACATAAAAGATTTTTAATATTAATATGGTCACTATAAGATGTTGTTAGGTTAGCTAATTACGTAATAACTTACGACAGAAGGTCCCTTAAATAGCGACTGAATAAATTAACCGACTTGGTATTACATAGATCTCACAACTTTTTACGGTAGAAGAACTGAGTTGCGAGACTTGGTTTTTTTTTACAAGTTATGTTTTTGATGGCATCTCATTTCTTTTTGTAGATAGTTCTACTTTTTTTCCTTTCCGGTACCTTCTATTTCTTGAATACCAACAACGGATTTTCTTAAAGCCCACTCTGTGTCTTATGAGCTTTTCTTATTGTAGATAGTTTTCCTCTTTTTCTTTTCCGGTACTACTCCTTGAGCTTTAACTACAGTTTTTCTCAAAGCCCACTCCCTGTCTCTATGGGTTTTTCTCGGAGGCTTTCATGTTACAATTTTTGTCAAGTCTGGACGGTAAATGTTTCTTAATCTATTGTATTCACAAATTGAGGATTCCTGCGCTTTAATATTTCCAAAGTCGACATTAATTATATGTATGTAAGCCGCCCAGACTTGTAAATCTCGAAAGTGCCACGTAAGCTTGACCGGATGTGAATACTGCACAACCCATATCCATCAGCGCATTATTTAGACTTAGGCCCTGACTTTTGTGTATAGTTATAGCATAGGCTATATGGTACATATAGGAAACTGTTCGCGATGAACATAAGCTCTATTAATAATTTCAAATTTAGTTTTGACCAAACCAAGCTCGTAAACATGTTCTTTATTAAATGTAATGTATATTTTCTTAATTATTTTTGTATTTATCAACCTTTACTCTTTGCACTATACCAATAGAACCATTAAATAAACCAAGACTCACGTCAATATTTCGCCTTAACATGACTTTTGCTCCTATTTTTATAATTATGTTCTCTTCCAGGCCCACAGTCATAGAAGCATCGTCTTCATAATTTTTTATGCATTCACGAGCTCTTTTTGTTAGGTATCTAGGCAATCTATGCTATCTACAGCTGTAAGTTTTATTTCGGGATGTGGGAGAGATCTAAGCATTGCAGTATTTAATTGTTGACACATGTTTTTTGTTGGTAATAAGCAAACGGTATCATCAGTAAGTGTCGAGAGGTGTTCAATTATTTCAATCAATCTGTTTTCATTTGAATTGGTTTTTAGAGTTATTAATCTAGTCGAGAGTAAGTCGCGGTCTTTTTGTGTAGTCACACCTAATCTTATTCTATTTAGCATTTCAACAAAGTCAGAATCATTGAGCTGTCGCATGTTAATAGTAAGTTCATCGTATACGAACAGTTCAATCCACAGATTCGGCATACTGAGGGAACCTTTCAGCAGTTGAGTTTTTCAAAAGGTGACTTTTCTCTTACCGGCGGAAGCTGTAAAAGATCCCCGAAAACTACAAGATGTTTTTTTTCCAAACCACCCATTCTGATCACCGCTTGTGTCAAATATCTCAGACAAGCGTAAATGAATATATGTTAAAGTAACATTGGATATCATCGACACTTCGTCTATGATAAACAACACTACTTCTTTCAAATCTGATCTCAGAACTTGGAGCACTTCATCGGAATGTGGCTTGTACCTCGGTGTTTGCTTGTGTTCAACAGGCAGCTGCAATAGTCTGTGTATAGTCAATCCATTCACATTGAATGCAGCTATGCCTGTTGGATTACTAACTGCCACTTTTTTGTTTAAATACATCTTAACCCAAACTTTCAGAGTTTTTATTAAAAAGCTCTTTTCAGTGCCACCAGTTCCACTCACAAAACAACGTAAAACGTCAGCGTTATTATCAGTTGTGTCCATTTTATTTGTGATCATATCGAAGACTCTTTTTTGATCGGCATTAAGTTTCGCGATCATACTTTGAAGATCAGTCTGCTCTTCTTCTACCAGATTGATTCTCTGAAAGTCATCCATTGCGTTTGCAGCTTCCACAGCTTCAAAGTCTAAAGGGTTTTCAGGACCATCGTCATCATTAACAATTTCCCTTTCTTCGTTTATCTCAGCAACTTTAGATTCTATCATTTCACATGCTTTTTGTATCTTATATCTTGACTCTATCATTGAATTACCATAATCGACTCCTTCTTTTAAATCTTCTTTCGCCAAATTAAAGGCCTCCGTGTAAGTATCACACCCCATTTTGAGTTCATCTAAGGATCGCCATGGCTTGAATAAAAGAAGTAAAGAGAAGAAGTATTTCTCTGGTACTTGTTCTCCGTCGTAGAAATAGTGATTGATCAAATATGGGTTATCTCTTCTTTTCAGGAACTTTTTACCGTCATTTTTCTCTTAGCACTCGACTTTAGAGTTCATTTCCTTCTACAACGTTATCTACTTGAGATTATAATTGGTCTACTATATGATGGACATTGTCCTCTTCGTTAACATAACCAATCAATTGTTGAAGTGAATGTGGAAGTTGTATCTGAGAGTAAAGAGCATTTACAACTTTTAAATATTGTAAGGCTTGGTAAACCTTATTGACATCCCATTATTTTTCTACAGAATTAGATTTATATAAAGATTATTTAAATTTTTATACCCATACTGACTGATACAATTTGCGTAAGTTAAGTAAAACATGGTTTGTGTGTATACCTGCGATATCGCAGTAAGACCCAAAGATTGCCTGGAAGAAAGTGGTCGCCTTTCTATGACGGACGGGAAGCATGGAAGCCGCGGCGCGGTCAAGCCACCTCCGCCGGCCGCGGTTATGATTATAAGTGTTCTTTCTTTCATGGCAATTTCGGGCAATTTAGTCTACTTAATACTTTGCCGTATTTTGGTAGAACTTCATAAGACATGACCATTTTACAAATTAACTTTGAACATATGTAATTATATTTAGGTACCTATCTATTATACACCTATTATTCTTTTATATTATACATATACAGGTACACTGATTCATTCACTGCAAATGTAACTTTGTAATCCTATGTACTAGAAAACCCGTGGCCGGACACCGAACATACAATTTGTTTTAAAATTGATTTAATTATAAGTTCGTCAAATGGTTATTAAATATATGTACATAATAAAGATATTTATTTTATATTCCGTCAAATACATGAACCATAATGACAACCAAACCAATTCTCCAACCGCCAGTTGCTGGTTGCTTATTTTTAGGAGTTAATTTTTTAAATTCGCCATGAACCATATTGACCACTAAACCCAATTCCCCAACCGCCAATTGTTTGTTGCATATTTTTAGGAGTTCATTTTTAAATTCGCTATCTAGATAAATTGAAAAAGGATATATATATGTATACACATATATATACACTATCCTATTAATAATAATATTTGGTGTATCTAGAAAACTGGACCGAAATTGCAAAATATTTTAGTTTTTCCTTGATTTATACACTAAACACTAATTGTATTCTAAATTTCAAGCTTCTATGTCTGCTAGAAGTGCCCTAGAGTTTTGATGATCGGTCAGTGAGTGAGTGAGTGACAGAATTAAGAAATTTTGACTAGTTATAATTCTTAAACTACTGGTTCAAATTTAATGAAATTTGAAATATACGGTGTCTATGCGATGCCTGCTTGGTTACTGAAAATTCAGGCTTCTAGTTTAATCCACAACGAAGTAATAGGGGGTCGAAAATAGCCCGAACTGCTTCGAGAAAAGGATGGTACGGCCGTGCCGCTTTTTTGCTCGACTTGGCGGGGGCACTACCGTGCCCCCAGATTTAAAAAAAATCAATTTTGACTTGTATATATTATAATAAAATGCAGAGACCTTACCAGTAGGTATTTGCATGACTGCTTGTAAATCGCAGACTGCTAAAAACGTGTTTATAAAGGGTGTTTTTTTTAGAGGTATAGATCTTTGAAATAGAATAAAACAAAGATGTTTTTTTTTAAATTGACATGAAAATGACTTCATTCGAAAGATAATCTTCTGATATTATGATGATAATCCTCAAGTTTATGTTGAGGCACCGTTACATCCACAAAAACTGACTGTTTGGTGTGCTTTATGGGTTGGTGGAATAATTGGTCCGTATTTCTTTAAAAACGATGCTGGCCAGAACGTTACAGTCAATGGTGACCGCTATAGAGCCATGATTACTGACTTTTTCGTCCATCAATTGAAACAACAGCAGGAGCTGTGATTTCAACAAGACGGCGCAACATGTCACACAGCTCGTGCCACAATTGATTTATTGAAGGAAACGTTTGGTAACCGCATAATTTCACGTTACGGACTGACCTCCAAGATCATGCGATTAAACGCCGCTTGACTATTTTCTGTGGGGATATGTGAAGTCGCTAGTCTACGCCGATAAACCCGAAACGATTGGAGGACAACATTCGCCGCGTTATTGCCGATATACGGCCACAAATGTTGGAAAAAATCATCGAAAATTGGACCTCCAGATTAGACTACGTCCGAGCCAGCCATGGCTCTATTTAAATTATAATGTCAAATGTTAGAAGATTATCTTTCGAATAAAGTCAGTTCCATGTCAATTTAAAAAAACCGTCTTTGCTTTATTCTATTTCAAAGTTCCGTAGCGCTATAAAAAACACCCTTTACTTTCTTTATCTTTTTGTCCTCATCTCTTGTTAATTTTTTTTTATCCAAGTGTATTCCATATATGTACAAAGTGGCGCAAAATTAACCATCCAATTTTGTTTTTGAATTACTTTTTTACTAAATAAAAATATATCATTCTGAGTAACGGAAATCTGTATTGGTTCTCTACGAGTACCAGCTGCCGCTAGTACCAGTTTTATCGCATTTTCCATGACTTTTCGCAAGATTTCCAATGATAACACTTCGTATTCGAATATTCTCCTTAAGGGCTGCGATTGTCTGGGGCTTGTAAGCATAAGCCCGAGACTTTAAGTAGCCCCAAAGAAAAAGGTCTGCCATGGTTAAATCGGGCGATCTTGCTGGCCATGCCAAATCGCCGAAACGGGAAATTAACGCGACCTGGAAACGCTTCCTTTACAATATCTATTGTGGCTCGTGCTGAAACCACATGTTCACCAAGCCCCGCTCATCCAATTGTGGCAGTAAGTAGTCGTTTATCATGACCCTGTGGAGTTCACCAGTAACAGTGGCCCTATTGCCGATGGTGTCCTTAAAAAAATACGGGCCAAACACTCCTCTACAGCGTGCATCACACGAGGATTTAAAGTGTCCCAGAAACAACGACCTTACTTCTTCGAAGTGTCCCAGAAACAACGACCTTCTTACTGACCTAATCGCGTGGAAATCATTCATGATGATCTTCGTCACTCATGTCACTCATGTCACTCATGATGATCTTCGACACAAAATCCTCCTCTTTGTTATTGATTAAGGATGGCTTCCCAGTAATTCACAGACGACTGACGGTCAGCATTTTTTACTGATGCACTATTTGCACTTTGTAGGGGAACATGCTTAAGTCTTTAACCGAAATTCGCTATAGGGTCCGTCTGATGATGGCAAATTGCGTGGTCCGTTGTCTGGCGACATCCGCAACCACGGCCGCAATATTCTCGGCCGGACGACCAGCCCGGTGGCGGCCCCGTCCTGCATGGTCCCCTGTGGTTTCAACCTGTTCGAGTCGAGTAGTTAAGCGCCGGGGTGTTTGCCCAGTTGGCGTGACACGATTAGGAATCGATGTCGGAATTCACGCTGCGCTAACACCACCGACCGATTATTGGTCAAAAAAATTGGCACAATTATTCCCTTAACGCTTAATGTACTCTATTGCTTATCTGTTTGTATACTGCAGCTGCCACAAATGTCAGATATGATTGACGTACGACGCCATTTGCAAACATTATATCATTTTTCGATAATGTAATCAATTTTGCGCCATCTTGTAGTGCAAACTTTTCACTTGAAGGCTGAGAAGATGTGAAAGACGATGCCCGCCCTGGGCGCCCCGGCAAGTAGACAACGAGTGAAAACCTTAAAGCAGTGAAGACAATTGATATGGAAAATAGTCGAATTCATGTCAGAGAAGTTGCTAAAGATATTGGCTTATCGGTTGTCTCATGCCATGAATTTTTTTCAGATTTTTTGGGCATGAAACGCGTGTCAGCAAAGTTTGTTTCGAAATTGCTAAATTTTGACCTGTTGAATAACGTGAATTGTGTCTGAACAAGGGGTTACGATGTCGAAACTAAAGCAGAATCATTTCAATGAAAGCGAGCGAAAAAAGCACGCCAAGTTCGATTACAATGAGCCACACCATCATAAGTTCTTGCCGGAAGATCGTACAGGACAATGCATATTTAAAATTATGTATAACTTCGGGTTTTCCAGACACCTCGTTTATTACTGGTCTGTAGCTACAAAATTATTGAGTTAGTCTTTTTTGGAGTAAAATAAAGCCATGTCTTCTTGCAATCAAAGGCTAACTAAGACGCTAACTTATCGCGAGTTATGTTTTGCCAGGAACCGAGAATACAATTTGCGTGAATTTCACATAATCAAATGCACTTTTACTCTTACTTCCTTCTCTTTCAACGTGGGGTATAACATCAATCATTTATTATGTAACTGCATCACACAATATAACTATGTTAAACAATGTTCATAGTTATCTGGTTTCGATGCAATGTAAACTTTGAAAGGACATTCTCCACTAAAAATCTAGAGTTAATCGATAGTTATGTAGAAATGGGAATCATAAGACTATCGGCAGTTCTTAATAAAATTGGACCATATAATCCCTACTGGCGCGAGTTTATTATTATAGTCGCTAAGATTTCTATAATCAAAATGAAGAATATCTTTTGATATTACTAGAAAATGAAAACTACATCTCCGTAGCACCTTTGCTGTCGCCTTTATTAATGCAATAGATAAGAAGTAGCCCAAATAAACCTTCCATTCAATTTCGCACAGGGAAAGCACAGCACAGAACAGCTTAGACAAAATTTGATGTTTAAATTAATTATTCTTTGCATAAAGTTGCTGTTTTCAATATAATTCAAGGTTAATTTTTTATTCAAATACAAGTAAGCATACCACTGAAGATCTGAGGTTCCTAGTACTTTTCCATCGAAAGGAAGAGGAATCATCAGACAAAATTGACAAAATATTACGGCTATCGAAGTCAAGCGGTACCTTGAGGAAGGAAGGATATCAAGTTTGTGTAGTATCAACAAGAAATACCATAAAATTTATTTTGTGTGAAATACAAGTCCATCCAAAGATGACTTGGGATTGGGTAAAATACTGACAGATATTGACGGCACTAACATGAAACCAATCACCATTTTAGCTACACTAAAGAAAAATGGTTACTCTTCACGAATACTTGTAAGCATATGTATATGTCATAGAAAACTTTCAACAGAAGGGAAAGAACTCAATTTCGCCAAAGCACACAAAGATAAGCCTTTGGATTATTGGAAAAAATATCATAGTCAGTGATGAGAGTGAATTTGCACTCTTTCAAATGAAGGAAAGCAAGAAAAAATCTACCAAAAGAGTAACTGTTTTCCTTTTTTTTGAGAAACTTATCAGCCCCTTTAAAACACTGTTAGGAAAGTGACATCATTTGGTGTGCTATAGTTTGGAGAAGTGTTTGAACTTTAAGTGTATGTTAATATACTCAGGCAAAGTTCAAAAGATTACACTGACGAACTGGGCAATAAGAATAAATTTACTTTTTAGCAGGACAATGTTCA
This sequence comes from Merodon equestris, assembly GCA_958301585.1. Lineage (NCBI taxonomy): Eukaryota > Metazoa > Arthropoda > Insecta > Diptera > Syrphidae > Merodon > Merodon equestris. The sequence continues at coordinate 151,785,410 of OY284413.1, read as the reverse complement.
AAACCGGAAGTTCAGAGGCTCGTCCCGTTCGATGTTATGAGGTAATATGGTTAATCACTACCAAGTATTTTTGCAGCAATTTTCAAGCAAGCAATAAATCATACTCCGTTTTGTGTTTCTCGTTTTTTGTCTTTTATTCAGAAACAGAATTCCAAAATTTTGATTAATTATTGGGTTATTATTTCCTTTTTTATATGCTTCAGAAGTTTGTTCGGCTCTGTGATAAATACAATAGTTAAAACGAAAAAAAAGTTTCCAAAAAATAACGAACAATTTAATGGACAACGCCCGCAATACCCCAGCAGTTGTTCATTGATGGAATTCGTTAGGAACTGAGCAATTAAGTAAGGTACTCCTGAAACTTGTCAAACAATTCTTGTCCCTTTTGGGGCTAGTTTTATTTTCTTAACCCTAATGTGAGTGACATATAAAACACCTTTAACAGAGTGACGAGGTATCCGGGTACCTTCATACTGTTTTAACAGAAAAACCATGACGAGCCATGATTCTTCGACGAAAAAACGGTATTTCGCGCAAAGCGAAGTCGCGCAAATTGAATTTGGGTAGGTATGTATGTACATATATGAAAATCGCACAGAACGAAACCGCGCAAAGCGAGGGATGAGTGCATTTGACTGTATACGTTTGTTTCTATTGTACGTTTATAATTATTTCATTATGAATATTGGAGCGAGTACTTCTCAACAAAGATCACGTGTTCGAAGATATAATTCAACAGAATTAGCAGAATCTTCTAGTGACGAAAGTGAGTTTGTTGCTTCTGATAATGAACATGATTATATTCCTTTAGTTGAAGAGGGTAGATTTGAAATTTCGGATGTTAAGCCAGAAGCTGAAGTCGAAAATGAGGTTGATTCTTACGATTCCGGTGCAAGTTTTGAAGACGAATCGCTTGAAAATATTCTTATTGCAAAAGATGGAACGCGGTGGCAGTCTGAACCACTTCCCAGATCACAAACTAGTAGCCGAAATATTATTCGTCAACAGGGCGGGGCTGCATCTTTCAGCAAACTTTACAATCAAATGGAAATATTCAAAAATATATTGTCCAATGAAATGTGTGACAAAATCTTAAGGGAAACTAATCGGAAAGGGACTAAGATTACTAAATCATACAATAATAAACTGATGGAAAATTACCCTGATATTAGCAAGCGACCGAAACAAAAAATATTCAAACCATTCACAGAACAAGAATTGGATGCATTTTTTGACATTATAATCTTTAGTGGGGTGCACAGATCTAATAAAGAGCATTTGACTGAACTGTGGAAATCCAGTCACTTACCATTATTTCGGGCTGCGATGTCCCATGATAGATTCAAAATGCTGCTACGCTTCATAAGGTTTGATAATGATGTAACGCGCCCTGAAAGTTTGTTAGCTGATAAAGCCGCCGCTATACGAGATATTTGGACTATGTTCATTTCAAATTTGAATAAAATCTACAAGCCTCGTGAATGTATTACCGTTGACGAACAGCTATATGGATATCGTGGGCGGACTCGCCTTATTCAATACATGCCATCAAAACCTGAAAAGTATGGCATAAAAATATTCTGGGCTTGTGATGCAAATAATTCCTACCCCCTAAATGGACAAATATATACAGGAAAGTCAAGTGATGGCATACGTCAAATAAATATAGGAGAATGCACTGTATTAGATCTCGTGGCTAAATATAAAAATTCAGGGCTGAATGTAACTACGGATAATTTTTTTACATCGCTTCAACTGGCCCGCCCATTCCTTGAATTCGTGGAATATGACACTAGTTGGAACTGTAAGAAAAAATAAACGGTTGCTTCCTGCAAATATGCAAGCACACAATGAGAGAGCGATTTATTCTTCTAACTTCGCATTTAGCACAGAAGCAACTGTGCCCTTACGTACCTAAAAAGAATAAAGCAGTAATAATGTTGTCATCAATGCACATGTCACTAGTTATAGAAAGTAATAAGGAAACTGCCAAGCCAGAAATAATTTTATATTATAATAAAACCAGAAGTGGAGTGGAAAACATGGATAAGCTGTTAGCAGAATATACCGTAAAACGCAGAAAAAATCGGTGGCCTTTAGCACTTTTTTACAATATAATTGACATTGCAGCTTTGGCAGCATATATCATTTACATGGAACATAACCCACAATTGGTCTCGAGTGACAGACGTAGAAAACTTATGAAATCATTGAGTCTACAACTGTGTGGTAAAAATATAGATGAGAGATGAAAAAATTGCATTGGGACATCAAAATTACATGTGAGATCTGCAATGCAGGACGTACTTGGCCGAGAACTTAGGCCGTCAAATTCTTCTGGATCTACAACTTCTATAAGTCAGACTAGACGAGAATCTACAGGGTGTGTTGCAGTCGTCGGAAGTTGTTACCTATGCAGAGAACTCAAACGCAAGCAAAGAAAAACTCGAAAAGCTTGCACTAATTGCAGAAAACCAGTTTGTGATGAACATGCTGTAACTCGTCCAACATGTAACACCTGCTTCGAGAGCTGTACTAATTCTGTGTGAACAAAGAATTTGTAATTTTTATAGAAATAAAACACTTTAACAAATGTTTATTATATAATTTTTGTACGAAATCATAAATACTTTCTTCATAGTCACACAAAACACAAAGAGGTACCCGGGTACCTCGTCACTCGATTGTGAGTTTAAAATATGTTTTGGTTTTCATAAAACATTGTAAATAGTAGACTTGGTCAAAACATTAAAAAATATGTAATTTATAAATAGCTAAGAGCTCTCAGGAAGTCACAGCTACCTACAGGGCGTAAAACATACTTTATTTTGAAACTTGAAAATGCCAAAGGTACCCGGGTACCTCGTCACTCACATTAGGGTTAAACAGTTGGCGCGACTTCAGTTCTAGCCTATAAAGTCCAATGTTGAGTGATTCCTCCATGGTAACATAGCTGTCCGAGGTCGCAAAATTAGCAAGTACAAGAAATTTGAAAATTGTACGTAATTTCACATTAGTGCTTATGGTCGATCCCGTTTCTCGGCTTCAGAGCTACTTTCTTGACTGTATTTTGAGTTAAGCAGTTGGCGCGACTTCAGTTCTAGCCTATAAAGTCAAATGTTGCTTGGTTCCTCCATGGTAACGTAGCTGCCCGAGGTCGCAAAGTTAGCAAGTACAAGAAATTTGAAAATTGTACGTAATTGCACGGTAGTGCTTCTGGTCGACTTCAGAGCTACTTACTTGACTGTATTTTGAGTTAAACAGTTGGTGCGACTTCAGTTCTAGCCTATAAAGTCAAATCTTGTGTGATTCCTGCATGGTAACATAGCTGCCCGAGGTCGCAAAGTTAGCAAGTACAAGAAATTTGAAAATTGTACGTAATTGCACAGTAGTGCTTCTGGTCGATCCCGTTTCTCGACTTCAGATCTACTTACTTGACTGTATTTTGAGTTAAACAGTTGGCGCGACTTCAGTTCTAGAATATAAAGTCAAATCTTGTGTGATTCCTGCGTGGTAACATAGCTGCCCGAGGTCGCAAAGTTAGCAAGTACAAGAAATTTGAAAATTGTACGTTATTTAACGGTAGTGCTTATGGTCGATCCCGTTTCTCTGCTTCAGAGCTACTTTCTTGACTGTGTTTTGAGTTAAGCAGTTGGCGCGACTCCAGTTCTAGCCTATAATGTCAAATCTTGTGTGATTCCTCCATGGTAACATAGCTGCCCGAGGTCGCAAAGTTAGCAAGTACAAGAAATTTGAAAATTGTACGTCATTTCACGGTAGTGCTTATGGTCGATGCCGTTTCTCGGCGTCAGAGCTACTTTCTTGACTGTATTTTGAGTTAAGCAGTTGGCACGACTTCAGTTCTAGCCTATAAAGTCAAATCTTGCAGGGTTCCTCCATGGTAACATAGCTGCCCGAGGCCGCAAAGTTAGCAAGTACAAGAAATTTGAATATTGTTCGTAATTTCATGGTAGTGCTTAGGGTCGATCCCGTTTCTCGGCTTCAGAGCTACTTTCTTGACTGTATTTTGAGTTAAGCAACTGGCGCGACTTCAGTTCTAGAATATAAGCCTAAAGCCTAAAGTCAAATCTTGTGTGATTCCTCCATGGTAACATAGCTGCCCGAGGTCGCAAAGTTAGCAAGTACAAGAAATTTGAATATTGTATGTAATTTCATGGTAGTGCTTAGGGTCGATCCCGTTTCTCGGCTTCAGAGCTACTTTCTTGACTGTATTTTGAGTTAAGCAGTTGGCGCGACTTCAGTTCTAGCATATAATGTCAAATCTTGTGTGATTCCCCCATGGTAACATAGCTGCCCGAGGTCGCAAAGTTAGCAAGTACAAGAAATTTGAAAATTGTACGTAATTTCACGGTAGTGCTTATGGTCGATCCCGTTTCTCGGCTTCAGAGCTGCTTTCTTGACTGTATTTTGAGTTAAACAGTTGGCGCGTCTTCAGTTCTAGCCTATAAAGTCAAATCTTGTGTGATTCCTCCATGGTAACATAGCTGCCCGAGGTCGCAAAGTTAGCAAGTACAAGAAATTTGAAAATTGTACGTAATTTCACATTAGTGCTTATGGTCGATCCCGTTTCTCGGCTTCAGAGCTACTTTCTTGACTGTATTTTGAGTTAAGCAGTTGGCGCGACTTCAGTTCTAGCCTATAATGTCAAATCATGTGTGATTCCCCCATGGTAACATAGCTGCCCGAGGTCGCAAAGTTAGCAAGTACAAGAAATTTGAAAATTGTACGTAATTTCACGGTAGTGCTTATGGTCGATCCCGTGTCTCGGCTTCAGAGCTACTTTCTTGACTGTATTTTGATTTAAGCAGTTGGCACGACTTCAGTTCTAGCCTATAAAGTCAAATCTTGTAGGGTTCCTCCATTGTAACATAGCTGCCCGAGGCCGCAAAGTTAGCAAGTACAAGAAATATGAAAATTGTACGTAATTGCACAGTAGTGCTTATGGTCGATCCCGTTTCTCGGCTTCAGAGCTACTTTCTTGACTGTATTTTGAGTTAAGCAGTTGGCGCGACTTCAGTTCTAGCATATAAGCCTAAAGCCTAAAGTCAAATCTTGTGTGATTCCTGCATGGTAACATAGCTGCCCGAGGTCGCAAAGTTAGCAAGTACAAGAAATTTGAATATTGTACGTAGTTTCATGGTAGTGCTTAGGGTCGATCCCGTTTCTCGGCTTCAGAACTACTTTCTTGACTGTATTTTGAGTTAAGCAGTTGGCGCGACTTCAGTTCTAGCCTATAATGTCAAATCTTGCGTGATTCCTCCATGGTAACATAGCTGCCCGAGGTCGCAAAGTTAGCAAGTACAAGAAATTTGAAAATTGTACGTCATTTCACGGTAGTGCTTATGGTCGATGCCGTTTCTCGGCGTCAGAGCTACTTTCTTGACTGTATTTTGAGTTAAGCAGTTGGCGCGACTTCAGTTCTAGCCTATAAAGTCAAATCTTGCAGGGTTCCTCCATGGTAACATAGCTGCCCGAGGCCACAAAGTTAGCAAGTACAAGAAATTTGAATATTGTACGTAATTTCATGGTAGTGCTTAGGGTCGATCCCGTTTCTCGGCTTCAGAGCTACTTTCTTGACTGTATTTTGAGTTAAGCAACTGGCGCGACTTCAGTTCTAGCCTATAAGCCTAAAGCCTAAAGTCAAATCTTGTGTGATTCCTCCATGGTAACATAGCTGCCCGAGGTCGCAAAGTTAGCAAGTACAAGAAATTTGAATATTGTATGTAATTTCATGGTAGTGCTTAGGGTCGATCCCGTTTCTCGGCTTCAGAGCTACTTTCTTGACTGTATTTTGAGTTAAGCAGTTGGCGCGACTTCAGTTCTAGCCTATAATGTCAAATCTTGTGTGATTCCCCCATGGTAACATAGCTGCACGAGGTCGCAAATTTAGCAAGTACAAGAAATTTGAAAATTGTACGTAATTACACGGTAGTGCTTATGGTCGATCCCGTTTCTCGGCTTCAGAGCTGCTTTCTTGACTGTATTTTGAGTTAACAGTTGGCGCGTCTTCAGTTCTAGCCTATAAAGTCAAATCTTGTGTGATTCCTCCATGGTAACATAGCTGCCCGAGGTCGCAAAGTTAGCAAGGACAAGAAATTTGAAAATTGTACGTAATTTCACATTAGTGCTTATGGTCGATCCCGTTTCTCGGCTTCAGAGCTACTTTCTTGACTGTATTTTGAGTTAAGCAGTTGGCGCGACTTCAGTTCTAGCCTATAATGTCAAATCATGTGTGATTCCCCCATGGTAACATAGCTGCCCGAGGTCGCAAAGTTAGCAAGTACAAGAAATTTGAAAATTGTACGTAATTTCACGGTAGTGCTTATGGTCGATCCCGTGTCTCGGCTTCAGAGCTACTTTCTTGACTGTATTTTGAGTTAAGCAGTTGGCACGACTTCAGTTCTAGCCTATAATGTCAAATTTTGTGTGATTCCTCCATGGTAACATAGCTGCCCGAGGTTGCAAAGTTAGCAAGTACAAGAAATTTGAAAATTGTACGTCATTTCACGGTAGTGCTTATGGTCGATGCCGTTTCTCGGCTTCAGAGCTACTTTCTTGACTGTATTTTGATTTAAGCAGTTGGCACGACTTCAGTTCTAGCCTATAAAGTCAAATCTTGTAGGGTTCCTCCATTGTAACATAGCTGCCCGAGGCCGCAAAGTTAGCAAGTACAAGAAATATGAAAATTGTACGTAATTGCACAGTAGTGCTTATGGTCGATCCCGTTTCTCGGCTTCAGAGCTACTTTCTTGACTGTATTTTGAGTTAAGCAGTTGGCGCGATTTCAGTTCTAGCATATAAGCCTAAAGCCTAAAGTCAAATCTTGTGTGATTCCTGCATGGTAACATAGCTGCCCGAGGTCGCAAAGTTAGCAAGTACAAGAAATTTGAATATTGTACGTAATTTCATGGTAGTGCTTAGGGTCGATCCCGTTTCTCGGCTTCAGAACTACTTTCTTGACTGTATTTTGAGTTAAGCAGTTGGCGCGACTTCAGTTCTAGCCTATAAAGTCAAATCTTGTAGGGTTCCTCCATGGTAACATAGCTGCCCGAGGTCGCAAAGTTGGCAAGTACAAGAAATTTGAAAATTGTACGTAATTTCACGGTAGTGCGTATGGTCGATCCCGTTTCTCGGCTTCAGAGCCACTTTCTTGACTGTATTTTGAGTTAATCAGTTGGCACGACTCCAGTTCTAGCCTATAAAGTCAAATCTTGTAGGGTTCCTCCATGGTAACATAGCTGCCCGAGGTCGCAAAGTTAGCAAGTACAAGAAATTTGAAAATTGTACGTCATTTCACGGTAGTGCTTATGGTCGATGCCGTTTCTCGGCGTCAGAGCTACTTTCTTGACTGTATTTTGAGTTAAGCAGTTGGCACGACTTCAGTTCTAGCCTATAAAGTAAAATCTTGTAGGGTTCCTCCATGGTAACATAGCTGCCCGAGGCCGCAAAGTTAGCAAGTACAAGAAATATGAAAATTGTACGTAATTGCACAGTAGTGCTTATGGTCGATCCCGTTTCTGGGCTTCAGAGCTACTTTCTTGACTGTATTTTGAGTTATACAGTTGGCGCGACTTCAGTTCTAGCATATAAAGTCAAATCCTGTGTGATTCCGCCATGGTAACATAGCTGCCCGAAGTCGCAAAGTTAGCAAGTACAAGAAATTTGAAAATTGTACGTAATTTCACGGTAGTGTTTATGGTCGATGCCGTTTCTCGGCTTCAGAGCCACTTTCTTGACTGTATTTTGAGTTAATCAGTTGGCACGACTTCAGTTTTAGCCTATAAAGTCAAATCTTGTAGGGTTCCTCCATGGTAACATAGCTGCCCGAGGTCGCAAAGTTAGCAAGTACAAGAAATTTGAAAATTGTACGTAATTGCACAGTAGTGCTTATGGTCGATCCCGTTTCTCGGCTTCAGAGCTACTTTCTTGACTGTATTTTGAGTTAAGCAGTTGGCGCGACTTCAGTTCTAGCCTATAAAGTCAAATCTTGTGTGATTCCTCTATGGTAACATAGCTGCCCGAGGTCGCAAAGTTAGCAAGTACAAGAAATTTGAAAATTGTACGTAATTTAACGGTAGTGCTTATGGTCGATCCCGTTTCTCTGCTTCAGAGCTACTTTCTTGACTTTTGAGTTAAGCAGTTGGCGCGACTCCAGTTCTAGCCTATAATGTCAAATCTTGTGTGATTCCCCCATGGTAACATAGCTGCCCGAGGTCGCAAAGTTAGCAAGTACAAGAAATTTGATAATTGTACGTCATTTCACGGTAGTGTTTATGGTCGATGCCGTTTCTCGGCTTCAGAGCCACTTTCTTGACTGTATTTTGAGTTAATCAGTTGGCACGACTTCAGTTCTAGCCTATAATGTCAAATCTTGTGTGATTCCTCCATGGTAACATAGCTGCCCGAGGTCGCAAAGTTAGCAAGTACAAGAAATTTGAAAATTGTACGTCATTTCACGGTAGTGCTTATGGTCGATGCCGTTTCTCGGCGTCAGAGCTACTTTCTTGACTGTGTTTTGAGTTAAGCAGTTGGCACGACTTCAGTTCTAGCCTATAAAGTCAAATCTTGTATGGTTCCTCCATGGTAACATAGCTCCCCGAGGTCGCAAAGTTAGCAAGTACAAGAAATTTGAAAATTGTACGTAATTTCACGGTAGTGCTTATGGTCGATCCCGTTTCTCGGCTTCAGAGGTATTTTCTTGACTGTATTTTGAGCTAATCAGTTGGCACGACTTCAGTTCTAGCCTATAAAGTCAAATCTTGTAGGGTTCCTCCATGGTAACATAGCTCCCCGAGGTCGCAAAGTTAGCAAGTACAAGAAATTTGAAAATTGTACGTAATTTCACGGTAGTGCTTATGGTCGATCCCGTTTCTCGGCTTCAGAGCTACTTTCTTGACTGTATTTTGAGTTAAGCAGTTGGCGCGACTTCAGTTCTAGCCTATAAAGTCAAATCTCGTAGGGTTCCTCCATGGTAACATAGCTGCCCGAGGTCGCAAAGTTAGCAAGTACAAGAAATTTGAAAATTGCACGTAATTTCACATTAGTGCTTATGGTCGATCCCGTTTCTCGGCTTCAGAGCTACTTTCTTGACTGTATTTTGAGTTAAGCAGTTGGCGCGACTTCAGTTCTAGCCTATAATGTCAAATCTTGTTTGATTCCCCCATGGTAACATAGCTGCCCGAGGTCGCAAAATTAGCAAGTACAAGAAATTTGAAAATTGTACGTAATTTCACAGTAGTGTTTATGGTCGATGCCGTTTCTCGGCTTCAGAGCTACTTTCTTGACTGTATTTTGAGTTAATCAGTTGGCACTACTTCAGTTCTAGCCTATAAAGTCAAATCTTGTAGGTTTCCTCCATGGTAACATAGCTGCCCGAGGTCGCAAAGTTAGCAAGTACAAGAAATTTGAAAATTGTACGTAATTTCACATTAGTGCTTATGGTCGATTCCGTTTCTCGGCTTCAGAGCTACTTTCTTGACTGTATTTTGAGTTAAGCAGTTGGCGCGACTTCAGTTCTAGCCTATAAAGTCAAATCTTGTAGGGTTCCTCCATGGTAATATAGCTGCCCGAGGTCGCAAAGTTAGCAAGTACAAGAAATTTGAAAATTGTACGTAATTTCACGGTAGTGCTTATGGTCGATGCCGTTTCTCGGCGTCAGAGCTACTTTCTTGACTGTGTTTTGAGTTAAGCAGTTGGCACAACTTCAGTTCTAGCATATAAAGTCAAATCTTGTATGGTTCGTCCATGGTAACATAGCTGCCCGAGGTCGCAAAGTTAGCAAGTACAAGAAATTTGAAAATTGTACGTAATTTCACGGTAGTGCTTATGGTCGATCCCGTTTCTCGGCTTCAGAGGTATTTTCTTGACTGTATTTTGAGCTAATCAGTTGGCACGACTTCAGTTCTAGCCTATAAAGTCAAATCTTGTAGGGTTCCTCCATGGTAACATAGCTGCCCGAGGTCGCAAAGTTAGCAAGTACAAGAAATTTGAAAATTGTACGTAATTTCACATTAGTGCTTATGGTCGATCCCGTTTCTCGGCTTCAGAGCTACTTTCTTGACTGTATTTTGAGTTAATCAGTTGGCATGACTTCAGTTCTAGCCTATAAAGTCAAATCTTGTAGGGTTCCTCCATGGTAACATAGTTGCCCGAGGTCGCAAAGTTAGCAAGTACAAGAAATTTGAAAATTGTACGTAATTTCACATTAGTGCTTATGGTCGATCCCGTTTCTCGGCTTCAGAGCCACTTTCTTGACTGTATTTTGAGTTAAGCAGTTGGCGCGACTTCAGTTCTAACCTATAATGTCAAATCTTGTGTGATTCCCCCATGGTAACATAGCTGCCCGAGAGCGCAAAGTTAGCAAGTACAAGAAATTTGAAAATTGTACGTAATTTCACGGTAGAGCTTATGGTCGATGCCGTTTCTCGGCTTCAGAACCACTTTCTTGACTGTATTTTGAGTTAATCAGTTGGCACGACTTCAGTTCTAGCCTATAAAGTCAAATCTTGTAGGTTTCCTCCATGGTAACATAGCTGCCCGAGGTCGCAAAATTAGCAAGTACAAGAAATTTGAAAATTGTACGTAATTTCACGGTAGTGCTTATGGTCGATGCCGTTTCTCGGCTTCAGAGCCACTTTCTTGACTGTATTTTGAGTTAATCAGTTGGCACGACTTCAGTTCTAGCATATAAAGTCAAATCTTGTAGGGTTCCTCCATGGTAACATAGTTGCCCGAGGTCGCAAAGTTAGCAAATACAAGAAATTTGAAAATTGTACGTAATTGCACAGTAATGCTTATGGTCGATCCCGTTTCTCGGCTTCAGAGCTACTTTCTTGACTGTATTTTGAGTTAAGCAGTTGGCGCGACTTCAGTTCTAGCCTATAATGTCAAATCTTGTGTGATTCCTCCATGGTAACATAGCTGCCCGAGGTCGCAAAGTTAGCAAGTACAAGAAATTTTAAAATTGTACGTCATTTCACGGTAGTGCTTATGGTCGATGCCGTTTCTCGGCGTCAGAGCTACTTTCTTGACTGTGTTTTGAGTTAAGCAGTTGGCACGACTTCAGCTCTAGCCTATAAAGTCAAATCCTGTATGGTTCCTCCATGGTAACATAGCTCCCCGAGGCCGCAAAGTTAGCAAGTACAAGAAATATGAAAATTGTACGTAATTGCACAGTAGTGCTTATGGTCGATCCCGTTTCTCGGCTTCAGAGCTACTTTCTTGACTGTATTTTGAGTTAAGCAGTTGGCGCGACTTCAGTTCTAGCCTATAGGCCTAAAGCCTAAAGTCAAATCTTGTGTGATTCCTCCATGGTAACATAGCTGCCCGAGGTCGCATAGTTAGCAAGTACAAGAATTTTGAATATTGTACGTAATTTCATGGTAGTGCTTATGGTCGATCCCGTTTCTCGGCGTCAGAGCTACTTTCTTGACTGTGTTTTGAGTTAAGCAGTTGGCACGACTTCAGTTCTAGCCTATAAAGTCAAATCTTGTATGGTTCCTCCATGGTAACATAGCTCCGCGAGGCCGCAAAGTTAGCAAGTACAAGAAATATGAAAATTGTACGTAATTGCACAGTAGTGATTATGGTCGATCCCGTTGCTCGGCTTCAGAGCTAGTTTCTTGACTGTATTTTGAGTTAAGCAGTTGGCGCGACTTCAGTTCTAGCCTATAAGCCTAAAGCCTAAAGTCAAATCTTGTGTGATTCCTCCATGGTAACATAGCTGCCCGAGGTCGCATAGTTAGCAAGTACAAGAATTTTGAATATTGTACGTAATTTCATGGTAGTGCTTATGGTCGATGCCGTTTCTCGGCGTCAGAGCTACTTTCTTGACTGTGTTTTGAGTTAAGCAGTTGGCACGACTTCAGTTCTAGCCTATAAAGTCAAATCTTGTATGGTTCCTCCATGGTAACATAGCTCCCCGAGGCCGCAAAGTTAGCAAGTACAAGAAATATGAAAATTGTACGTAATTGCACAGTAGTGCTTATGGTCGATCCCGTTGCTCGGCTTCAGAGCTACTTTCTTGACTGTATTTTGAGTTAATCAGTTGGCACGACTTCAGTTCTAGCCTATAAAGTCAAATCTTGTAGGGTTCCTCCATGGTAACATAGCTGCCCGAGGTCGCAAAGTTAGCAAGTACAAGAAATTTGAAAATTGTACGTAATTTCACGGTAGTGCTTATATTCGATGCCGTTTCTCGGCGTCAGAGCTACTTTCTTGACTGTGTTTTGAGTTAAGCAGTTGGCACGACTTCAGTTCTAGCCTATAAAGTCAAATCTTGTATGGTTCGTCCATGGTAACATAGCTGCCCGAGGTCGCAAAGTTAGCAAGTACAAGAAATTTGAAAATTGTACGTAATTTCACGGTAGTGCTTATGGTCGATCCCGTTTCTCGGCTTCAGAGGTATTTTCTTGACTGTATTTTGAGCTAATCAGTTGGCACGACTTCAGTTCTAGCCTATAAAGTCAAATCTTGTAGGGTTCCTCCATGGTAACATAGCTGCCCAAGGTCGCAAAGTTAGCAAGTACAAGAAATTTGAAAATTGTACGTAATTTCACGGTAGTGCTTATGGTCGATCCCGTTGCTCGGCTTCAGAGCTACTTTCTTGACTGTATTTTGAGTTAATCAGTTGGCACGACTTCAGTTCTAGCCTATAAAGTCAAATCTTGTAGGGTTCCTCCATGGTAACATAGCTGCCCAAGGTCGCAAAGTTAGCAAGTACAAGAAATTTGAAAATTGTACGTAATTTCACGGTAGTGCTTATGGTCGATCCCGTTTCTCGGCTTCAGAGGTATTTTCTTGACTGTATTTTGAGCTAATCAGTTGGCACGACTTCAGTTCTAGCCTATAAAGTCAAATCTTGTAGGGTTCCTCCATGGTAACATAGTTGCCCGAGGTCGCAAAGTTAGCAAATACAAGAAATTTGAAAATTGTACGTAATTGCACAGTAGTGCTTATGGTCGATCCCGTTTCTCGGCTTCAGAGCTACTTTCTTGACTGTATTTTGAGTTAAGCAGTTGGCGCGACTTCAGTTCTAGCCTATAAGCCTAAAGCCTAAAGTCAAATCTTGTGTGATTCCTCCATGGTAACATAGCTGCCCGAGGTCGCATAGTTAGCAAGTACAAGAATTTTGAATATTGTACGTAATTTCATGGTAGTGCTTATGGTCGATCCCGTTTCTCGGCGTCAGAGCTACTTTCTTGACTGTGTTTTGAGTTAAGCAGTTGGCACGACTTCAGTTCTAGCCTATAAAGTCAAATCTTGTATGGTTCCTCCATGGTAACATAGCTCCGCGAGGCCGCAAAGTTAGCAAGTACAAGAAATATGAAAATTGTACGTAATTGCACAGTAGTGATTATGGTCGATCCCGTTGCTCGGCTTCAGAGCTAGTTTCTTGACTGTATTTTGAGTTAAGCAGTTGGCGCGACTTCAGTTCTAGCCTATAAGCCTAAAGCCTAAAGTCAAATCTTGTGTGATTCCTCCATGGTAACATAGCTGCCCGAGGTCGCATAGTTAGCAAGTACAAGAATTTTGAATATTGTACGTAATTTCATGGTAGTGCTTATGGTCGATGCCGTTTCTCGGCGTCAGAGCTACTTTCTTGACTGTGTTTTGAGTTAAGCAGTTGGCACGACTTCAGTTCTAGCCTATAAAGTCAAATCTTGTATGGTTCCTCCATGGTAACATAGCTCCCCGAGGCCGCAAAGTTAGCAAGTACAAGAAATATGAAAATTGTACGTAATTGCACAGTAGTGCTTATGGTCGATCCCGTTGCACGGCTTCAGAGCTACTTTCTTGACTGTATTTTGAGTTAATCAGTTGGCACGACTTCAGTTCTAGCCTATAAAGTCAAATCTTGTAGGGTTCCTCCATGGTAACATAGCTGCCCGAGGTCGCAAAGTTAGCAAGTACAAGAAATTTGAAAATTGTACGTAATTTCACGGTAGTGCTTATATTCGATGCCGTTTCTCGGCGTCAGAGCTACTTTCTTGACTGTGTTTTGAGTTAAGCAGTTGGCACGACTTCAGTTCTAGCCTATAAAGTCAAATCTTGTATGGTTCGTCCATGGTAACATAGCTGCCCGAGGTCGCAAAGTTAGCAAGTACAAGAAATTTGAAAATTGTACGTAATTTCACGGTAGTGCTTATGGTCGATCCCGTTTCTCGGCTTCAGAGGTATTTTCTTGACTGTATTTTGAGCTAATCAGTTGGCACGACTTCAGTTCTAGCCTATAAAGTCAAATCTTGTAGGGTTCCTCCATGGTAACATAGCTGCCCAAGGTCGCAAAGTTAGCAAGTACAAGAAATTTGAAAATTGTACGTAATTTCACGGTAGTGCTTATGGTCGATCCCGTTGCTCGGCTTCAGAGCTACTTTCTTGACTGTATTTTGAGTTAATCAGTTGGCACGACTTCAGTTCTAGCCTATAAAGTCAAATCTTGTAGGGTTCCTCCATGGTAACATAGCTGCCCAAGGTCGCAAAGTTAGCAAGTACAAGAAATTTGAAAATTGTACGTAATTTCACGGTAGTGCTTATGGTCGATCCCGTTTCTCGGCTTCAGAGGTATTTTCTTGACTGTATTTTGAGCTAATCAGTTGGCACGACTTCAGTTCTAGCCTATAAAGTCAAATCTTGTAGGGTTCCCCCATGGTAATATAGTTGCCCGAGGTCGCAAAGTTAGCAAATACAAGAAATTTGAAAATTGTACGTAATTGCACAGTAGTGCTTATGGTCGATCCCGTTTCTCGGCTTCAGAGCTACTTTCTTGACTGTGTTTTGAGTTAAGCAGTTGGCACGACTTCAGTTCTAGCCTATAAAGTCAAATCTTGTATGGTTCCTCCATGGTAACATAGCTCCCCGAGGCCGCAAAGTTAGCAAGTACAAGAAATATGAAAATTGTACGTAATTGCACAGTAGTGCTTATGGTCGATCCCGTTGCTCGGCTTCAGAGCTACTTTCTTGACTGTATTTTGAGTTAATCAGTTGGCACGACTTCAGTTCTAGCCTATAAAGTCAAATCTTGTAGGGTTCCTCCATGGTAACATAGCTGCCCGAGGTCGCAAAGTTAGCAAGTACAAGAAATTTGAAAATTGTACGTAATTTCACGGTAGTGCTTATATTCGATGCCGTTTCTCGGCGTCAGAGCTACTTTCTTGACTGTGTTTTGAGTTAAGCAGTTGGCACGACTTCAGTTCTAGCCTATAAAGTCAAATCTTGTATGGTTCGTCCATGGTAACATAGCTGCCCGAGGTCGCAAAGTTAGCAAGTACAAGAAATTTGAAAATTGTACGTCATTTCACGGTAGTGCTTATGGTCGATGCCGTTTCTCGGCGTCAGAGCTACTTTCTTGACTGTGTTTTGAGTTAGGCAGTTGGCACGACTTCAGTTCTAGCCTATAAAGTCAAATCTTGTATGGTTCCTCCATGGTAACATAGCTCCCCGAGGCCGCAAAGTTAGCAAGTACAAGAAATATGAAAATTGTACGTAATTTCACGGTAGTGCTTATGGTCGATCCCGTTTCTCGGCTTCAGAGCTACTTTCTTGACTGTATTTTGAGTTAATCAGTTGGCACGACTTCAGTTCTAGCCTATAAAGTCAAATCTTGTAGGGTTCCTCCATGGTAACATAGTTGCCCGAGGTCGCAAAGTTAGCAAGTACAAGAAATTTGAAAATTGTACGTAATTTCACATTAGTGCTTATGGTCGATCCCGTTTCTCGGCTTCAGAGCCACTTTCTTGACTGTATTTTGAGTTAAGCAGTTGGCGCGACTTCAGTTCTAACCTATAATGTCAAATCTTGTGTGATTCCCCCATGGTAACATAGCTGCCCGAGAGCGCAAAGTTAGCAAGTACAAGAAATTTGAAAATTGTACGTAATTTCACGGTAGTGCTTTTGGTCGATGCCGTTTCTCGGCTTCGGAACCACTTTCTTGACTGTATTTTGAGTAAATCAGTTGGCACGACTTCAGTTCTAGCCTATAAAGTCAAATCTTGTAGGTTTCCTCCATGGTAACATAGCTGCCCGAGGTCGCAAAGTTAGCAAGTACAAGAAATTTGAAAATTGTACGTAATTTCACGGTAGTGCTTATGGTCGATGCCGTTTCTCGGCTTCAGAGCCACTTTCTTGACTGTATTTTGAGTTAATCAGTTGGCACGACTTCAGTTCTAGCCTATAAGGTCAAATCTTGTAGGGTTCCTCCATGGTAACATAGCTGCCCGAAGTCGGAAAGTTAGCAAGTACAAGAAATTTGAAAATTGTACGTAATTTCACATTAGTGCTTATGGTCGATCCCGTTTCTCGGCTTCAGAGCTACTTTCTTGACTGTATTTTGAGTTAAGCAGTTGGCGCGACTTCAGTTCTAGCCTATAAAGTCAAATCTCGTAGGGTTCCTCCATGGTAACATAGCTGCCCGAAGTCGCAAAATTAGCAAGTACAAGAAATTTGAAAATTGTACGTAATTTCACATTAGTGCTTATGGTCGATCCCGTTTCTCGGCTTCAGAGCTACTTTCTTGACTGTATTTTGAGTTAAGCAGTTGGCGCGACTTCAGTTCTAGCCTATAATGTCAAATCTTGTGTGATTCCCCCATTGTAACATAGCTGCCCGAGGTCGCAAAGTTAGCAAGTACAAGAAATTTGAAAATTGTACGTAATTTCACAGTAGTGTTTATGGTGGATGCCGTTTCTCGGCTTCAGAGCTACTTTCTTGACTGTATTTTGAGTTAATCAGTTGGCACGACTTCAGTTCTAGCCTATTAAGTCAAATCTTGTAGGTTTCCTCCATGGTAACATAGCTGCCCGAGGTCGCAAATTTAGCAAGTACAAGAAATTTGAAAATTGTACGTAATTTCACATTAGTGCTTATGGTCGATCCCGTTTCTCGGCTTCAGAGCTACTTTCTTGACTGTATTTTGAGTTAAGCAGTTGGCGCGACTTCAGTTCTAGCCTATAAAGTCAAATCTTGTAGGGTTCTTCCATGGTAACATAGCTGCCCGAGGTCGCATAGTTAGCAAGTACAAGAAATTTGAAAATTGTACGTAATTTCACGGTAGTGCTTATGGTCGATCCCGTTTCTCGGCTTCAGAGCTACTTTCTTGACTGTATTTTTAGTTAAGCAGTTGGCGCGACTTCAGTTCTAGCCTATAAAGTCAAATCTTGTATGGTTCGTCCATGGTAACATAGCTGCCCGAGGTCGCAAAGTTAGCAAGTACAAGAAATTTGAAAATTGTACGTAATTTCACGGTAGTGCTTATGGTCGATCCCGTTTCTCGGCTTCAGAGGTATTTTCTTGACTGTATTTTGAGCTAATCAGTTGGCACGACTTCAGTTCTAGCCTATAAAGTCAAATCTTGTAGGGTTCCTCCATGGTAACATAGCTGCCCGAGGTCGCAAATTTAGCAAGTACAAGAAATTTGAAAATTGTACGTAATTTCACATTAGTGCTTATGGTCGATCCCGTTTCTCGGCTTCAGAGCTACTTTCTTGACTGTATTTTGAGTTAAGCAGTTGGCGCGACTTTAGTTCTAGCCTATAATGTCAAATCTTGTGTGATTCCCCCATGGTAACATAGCTGCCCGAGGTCGCAAAGTTAGCAAGTACAAGAAATTTGAAAATTGTACGTAATTTCACATTAGTGCTTATGGTCGATCCGGTTTCTCGGCTTCAGAGCTACTTTCTTGACTGTATTTTGAGTTAAGCAGTTGGCGCGACTTTAGTTCTAGCCTATAATGTCAAATCTTGTGTGATTCCCCCATGGTAACATAGCTCCCCGAGGTCGCAAAGTTAGCAAGTACAAGAAATTTGAAAATTGTACGTAATTTCACGGTAGTGCTTATGGTCGATCCCGTTTCTCCGCTTCAGAGCTACTCTCTTGACTGTATTTTGATTTAAGCAGTTGCCGCGACTTCAGTTCTAGCCTATAAAGTCAAATCTTGTGTGGTTCCTCCATGCTAACATAGCTGCCCGAGGCCGCAAAGTTAGCAAGTACAAGAAACTTGAAAATTGTACGTAATTTCACGGTAGTGCTTATGGTCGATGCCGTTTCTCGGCTTTAGAGCCACTTTCTTGACTGTATTTTGAGTTAGGCAGTTGCCGCGACTTCAGTTCTAGCCTATAAAGTCAAATCTTGTGTGGTTCCTCCATGCTAACATAGCTGCCCGAGGCCGCAAAGTTAGCAAGTTCAAGAAATTTGAAAATTGTACGTAATTTCATGGTAGTGCTTATGGTCGATCCCGTTTCTCGGCTTCAGAGCTACTTTCTTGACTGTATTTTGAGTTAAGCGGTTGCCGCGACCTCAGTTCTAGCCTATAAAGTCAAATCCTGTGTGGTTCCTCCATGGTAACATAGCTGCCCGAGGTCGCAAAGTTAGCAAGAACAAGAAATTTGAAAATTGTACGTAATTTCACATTAGTGCTTATGGTCGATCCCGTTTCTCGGCTTCAGAGCTACTTTCTTGACTGTATTTTGATTTAAGCAGTTGGCGCGACTTCAGTTCTAGCCTATAATGTCAAATCTTGTGTGATTCCCCCATGGTAACATAGCTGCCCGCGTCGCAAAATTAGCAAGATCAAGAAATTTGAAAATTGTACGTAATTTCACGGTAGTGCTTATGGTCGATCCCGTTTCTCGGCTTCAGAGCTACTTTCTTGACTGTATTTTGAGTTAAGCAGTTGGCGCGACTTCAGTTCTAGCCTATAATGTCAAATCTTGTGTGATTCCTCCATGGTAACATAGCCTCCCGAGGTCGCAAAGTTAGCAAGTACAAGAAATTTGAAAATTGTACGTAATTTCACATTAGTGCTTATGGTCGATCCCGTTTCTCGGCTTCAGAGCTACTTTCTTGACTGTATTTTGAGTTAAGCAGTTGGCGCGACTTCAGTTCTAGCCTATAAAGTCAAATCTTGTAGGGTTCCTCTATGGTAACATAGCTGCCCGAGGTCGCAAAGTTAGCAAGTACAAGAAATTTGAAAATTGTACGTAATTTCACATTAGTGCTTATGGTCGATCCCGTTTCTCGGCTTCAGAGCTACTTTCTTGACTGTATTTTGAGTTAGGCAGTTGGCGCGACTTCAGTTCTAGCCTATAATGTCAAATCTTGTGTGATTCCCCCATGGTAACATAGCCTCCCGAGGTCGCAAATTTAGCAAGTACAAGAAATTTGAAAATTGTACGTAATTTCACGGTAGTGCTTATGGTCGATCCCGTTTCTCGGCTTCAGAGCTACTTTCTTGACTGTATTTTGAGTTAAACAGTTGGCGCGACTTCAGTTCTAGCATATAAAGTCAAATCCTGTGTGATTCCGCCATGGTAACATAGCTGACCGAGGTCGCAAAATTAGCAAGTACAAGAAATTTGAAAATTGTACGTAATTTCACGGTAGTGCTTATGGTCGATGCCGTTTCTCGGCGTCAGAGCTACTTTCTTGACTGTATTTTGAGTTAAGCAGTTGGCACGACTTCAGTTCTAGCCTATAAAGTCAAATCTTGTATGGTTCCTCCATGGTAACATAGCTGCCCGAGGTCGCAAAGTTAGCAAGTACAAGAAATTTGAAAATTGTACGTAATTTCACATTAGTGCTTATGGTCGATCCCGTTTCTCGGCTTCAGAGCTCCTTTCTTGACTGTATTTTGAGTTAAGCAGTTGGCGCGACTTCAGTTCTAGCCTATAATGTCAAATCTTGTGTGATTCCCCCATGGTAACATAGCCTCCCGAGGTCGCAAAGTTAGCAAGTACAAGAAATTTGAAAATTGTACGTAATTTCACGGTAGTGCTTATGCTCGATCCCGTTTCTCGGCTTCAGAGGTATTTTCTTGACTGTATTTTGAGTTAATCAGTTGGCACGACTTCAGTTCTAGCCTGTAAAGTCAAATCTTGTAGGGTTCCTCCATGGTAACATAGCTGCCAAGGTCGCAAAGTTAGCAAGTACAAGAAATTTGAAAATTGTACGTAATTTCACATTAATGCTTATGGTCGATCCCGTTTCTCGGCTTCAGAGCTACTTTCTTGACTGTATTTTGAGTTAAGCAGTTGGCGCGACTTCAGTTCTAGCCTATAATGTCAAATATTGTGTGATTCCCCCATGGTAACATAGCTGCCCGAGGTCGCAAAGTTAGCAAGTTCAAGAAATTTGAAAATTGTACGTAATTTCACGGTAGTGCTTATGGTCGATCCCGTTTCTCGGCTTCAGAGCTACTTTCTTGACTGTATTTTGAGTTAAGCAGTTGGCGCGACTTCAGTTCTAGCCTATAATGTCAAATCTTGTGTGATTCCTCCATTGTAACATAGCTGCCCGAGGTCGCAAAGTTAGCAAGTACAAGATATTTGAAAATTGTACGTCATTTCACGGTAGTGCTTATGGTCGATGCCGTTTCTCGGCGTCAGAGCTACTTTCTTGACTGTGTTTTGAGTTAAACAGTTGGCACGACTTCAGTTCTAGCCTATAAAATCAAATCTTGTATGGTTCCTCCATGGTAACATAGATCCCCGAGGCCGCAAAGTTAGCAAGTACAAGAAATATGAAAATTGTACGTAATTGCACAGTAGTGCTTATGGTCGATCTCGTTTCTCGGCTTCAGAGCTACTTTCTTGACTGTATTTTGAGTTAAGCAGTTGGCGCGGCTTCAGTTCTAGCCTATAAGCCTAAAGCCTAAAGTCAAATCTTGTGTGATTCCTCCATGGTAACATAGCTGCCCGAGGTCGCATAGTTAGCAAGTACAAGAATTTTGAATATTGTACGTAATTTCATGGTAGTGCTTAGGGTCGATCCCGTTTCTCGGCTTCAGAGCTATTTTCTTGACTGTATTTTGAGTTAAGCAGTTGGCGCGACTTCAGTTCTAGCCTATAATGTCAAATCTTGTGTGATTCCCCCATGGTAACATAGCTGCCCGAGGTCGCAAAGTTAGCAAGTACAAGAAATTTGAAAATTGTACGTAATTTCACATTAGTGCTTATGGTCGATCCCGTTTCTCGGCTTCAGAGCTACTTTCTTGACTGTATTTTGAGTTAAGCAGTTGGCGCGACTTCAGTTCTAGCCTATAAAGTCAAATCTTTGTAGGGTTCCTCTATGGTAACATAGCTGATCGAGGTCGCAAAGTTAGCAAGTACAAGAAATTTGAAAATTGTAAGTAATTTCACATTAGTGCTTATGGTCGATCCCGTTTCTCGGCTTCAGAGCTACTTTCTTGATTGTATTTTGAGTTAAGCAGTTGGCGCGACTTCAGTTCTAGCCTATAATGTCAAATCTTGTGTGATTCCCCCATGGTAACATAGCCTCCCGAGGTCGCAAAGTTAGCAAGTACAAGAAATTTGAAAATTGTACGTAATTTCACGGTAGTGCTTATGGTCGATCCCGTTTCTCGGCTTCAGAGCTACTTTCTTGACTGTATTTTGAGTTAAACAGTTGGCGCGACTTCAGTTCTAGCATATAAAGTCAAATCCTGTGTGATTCCGCCATGGTAACATAGCTGCCCGAGGTCGCAAATTTAGCAAGTACAAGAAATTTGAAAATTGTACCTAATTTCACGGTAGTGCTTATGGTCGATGCCGTTTCTCGGCGTCAGAGCTACTTTCTTGACTGTGTTTTGAGTTAAGCAGTTGGCACGACTTCAGTTCTAGCCTATAAAGTCAAATCTTGTATGGTTCCTCCATGGTAACATAGCTGCCCGAGGTCGCAAAGTTAGCAAGTACAAGAAATTTGAAAATTGTACGTAATTTCACATTAGTGCTTATGGTCGATCCCGTTTCTCGGCTTCAGAGCTCCTTTCTTGACTGTATTTTGAGTTAAGCAGTTGGCGCGACTTTAGTTCTAGCCTATAATGTCAAATCTTGTGTGATTCCCCCATGGTAACATAGCCTCCCGAGGTCGCAAAGTTAGCAAGTACAAGAAATTTGAAAATTGTACGTAATTTCACGGTAGTGCTTATGCTCGATCCCGTTTCTCGGCTTCAGAGGTATTTTCTTGACTGTATTTTGAGTTAATCAGTTGGCGCGACTTCAGTTCTAGCCTATAATGTCAAATCTTGTGTGATTCCTCCATTGTAACATAGCTGCCCGAGGTCGCAAAGTTAGCAAGTACAAGATATTTGAAAATTGTACGTCATTTCACGGTAGTGCTTATGGTCGATGCCGTTTCTCGGCGTCAGAGCTACTTTCTTGACTGTGTTTTGAGTTAAGCAGTTGGCACGACTTCAGTTCTAGCCTATAAAGTCAAATGTTGTGTGGTTCCTCCATGGTAACATAGCTGCCCGAGGTCGCAAAGTTAGCAAGTACAAGAAATATGAAAATTGTACGTAATTGCACAGTAGTGCTTATGGTCGATCTCGGTTCTCGGCTTCAGAGCTACTTTCTTGACTGTATTTTGAGTTAAGCAGTTGGCGCGACTTCAGCTCTAGCCTATAAGCCTAAAGCCTAAAGTCAAATCTTGTGTGATTCCTCCATGGTAACATAGCTGCCCGAGGTCGCATAGTTAGCAAGTACAAGAAATTTGAAAATTGTACGTAATTTCACGGTAGTGCTTATGGTCGATCCCGTTTCTCGGCTTCAGAGCTACTTTCTTGACTGTATTTTGAGTTAAACAGTTGGCGCGACTTCAGTTCTAGCCTACAAAGTCAAGGCCGCAAAGTTAGCAAGTACAAGAAATTTGAAAATTGTACGTAATTTCACGGTAGTGCTTATGGTCGATCCCGTTTCTCCGCTTCAGAGCTTCTTTCTTGACTGTATTTTGATTTAAGCAGTTGGCGCGACTTCAGTTCTAGCCTATAAAGTAAAATCTTGTGTGGTTCCTCCATGCTAACATAGCTGCCCGAGGCCGCAAAGTTAGCAAGTACAAGAAATTTGAAAATTGTACGTAATTTCACGGTAGTGCTTATGGTCGATCCCGTTTCTCCGCTTCAGAGCTACTCTCTTGACTGTATTTTGAGTCAAGCAGTTGCCGCGACTTCAGTTCTAGCCTATAAAGTCAAATCTTGTGTGGTTCCTTCATGCTAACATAGCTGCCCGAGGCCGCAAAGTTAGCAAGTACAAGAAATTTTAAAATTGTACGTAATTTCACGGTAGTGCTTATGGTCGATCCCGTTTCTCCGCTTCAGAGCTACTCTCTTGACTGTATTTTGATTTAAGCAGTTGGCGCGACTTCAGTCCTAGCCTATAAAGTCAAATCTTGTATGGTTCCTCCATGGTAACATAGCTGCCCGAGGTCGCAAAGTTAGCAAGTACAAGAAATTTGAAAATTGTACGTAATTTCACATTAGTGCTAATGGTCGATCCCGTTTCTCGGCTTCAGAGCTCCTTTCTTGACTGTATTTTGAGTTAAGCAGTTGGCGCGACTTCAGTTCTAGCCTATAATGTCAAATCTTGTGTGATTCCCCCATGGTAACATAGCCTCCCGAGGTCGCAAAGTTAGCAAGTACAAGAAATTTGAAAATTGTACGTAATTTCACGGTAGTGCTTATGCTCGATCCCGTTTCTCGGCTTCAGAATTATTTTCTTGACTGTATTTTGAGTTAATCAGTTGGCGCGACTTCAGTTCTAGCCTATAATGTCAAATCTTGTGTGATTCCTCCATTGTAACATAGCTGCCCGAGGTCGCAAAGTTAGCAAGTACAAGATATTTGAAAATTGTACGTCATTTCACGGTAGTGCTTATGGTCGATGCCGTTTCTCGGCGTCAGAGCTACTTTCTTGACTGTGTTTTGAGTTAAGCAGTTGGCACGACTTCAGTTCTAGCCTATAAAGTCAAATCTTGTATGGTTCCTCCATGGTAACATAGCTCCCCGAGGCCGCAAAGTTAGCAAGTACAAGAAATATGAAAATTGTACGTCATTTCACGGTAGTGCTTATGGTCGATGCCGTTTCTCGGCGTCAGAGCTACTTTCTTGACTGTGTTTTGAGTTAGGCAGTTGGCACGACTTCAGTTCTAGCCTATAAAGTCAAATCTTGTATGGTTCCTCCATGGTAACATAGCTCCCCGAGGCCGCAAAGTTAGCAAGTACAAGAAATATGAAAATTGTACGTAATTTCACGGTAGTGCTTATGGTCGATCCCGTTTCTCGGCTTCAGAGCTACGTTCTTGACTGTATTTTGAGTTAAACAGTTGGCGCGACTTCAGTTCTAGCCTATAATGTCAAATCTTGTGTGATTCCCCCATGGTAACATACCCTCCCGAGGTCGCAAAGTTAGCAATGTGTATCTGTATTTTGAGTTAAGCAGTTGGCGCGACTTCAGTTCTAGCCTATAAAGTCAAATCTTGTAGGGTTCCTCCATGCTAACATAGCTGCCCGAGGTCGCATAGTTAGCAAGTACAAGAAATTTGAAAATTGTACGTAATTTCACGGTAGTGCTTATGGTCGATCCCGTTTCTCGGCTTCAGAGCTACTTTCTTGACTGTATTTTTAGTTAAGCAGTTGGCGCGACTTCAGTTCTAGCCTATAAAGTCAAATCTTGTAGGGTTCCTCCATGGTAACATAGCTGCCCGAGGTCGCAAAGTTAGCAAGTACAAGAAATTTGAAAATTGTACGTAATTTCACATTAGTGCTTATGGTCGATCCCGTTTCTCGGCTTCAGAGCTACTTTCTTGACTGTATTTTGAGTTAAGCAGTTGGCGCGACTTCAGTTCTAGCCTATAAAGTCAAATCTTGTAGGGTTCCTCCATGGTAACATAGCTGCCCGAGGTCGCAAAGTTAGCAAGTACAAGAAATTTGAAAATTGTACGTAATTTCACATTAGTGCTTATGGTCGATCCCGTTTCTCGGCTTCAGAGCTACGTTCTTGACTGTATTTTGAGTTAAACAGTTGGCGCGACTTCAGTTCTAGCCTATAATGTCAAATCTTGTGTGATTCCCCCATGGTAACATACCCTCCCGAGGTCGCAAAGTTAGCAAGTACAAGAAATTTGAAAATTGTACGTAATTTCACGGTAGTGCTTATGGTCGATCCCGTTTCTCGGCTTCAGAGCTACTTTCTTGACTGTATTTTGAGTTAAGCAGTTGGCGCGACTCCAGTTCTAGCCTATAAAGTCAAATCTCGTAGGGTTCCTCCATGGTAGCATAGCTGCCCGAGGTCGCAAAGTTAGCAAGTACAAGAAATTTGAAAATTGTACGTAATTTCACGGTAGTGCTTATCCCGTTTCTCGGCTTCAGAGCTACTTTCTTGACTGTATTTTGAGTTAAGCAGTTGGCGCGACTTCAGTTCTAGCCTATAAGGTCAAATCTTGTGTGATTCCTCCATGGTAGCATAGCTGCCCGAGGTCGCAAAGTTAGCAAGTACAAGAAATTTGAAAATTGTACGTAATTTCACGGTAGTGCTTATCCCGTTTCTCGGCTTCAGAGCTACTTTCTTGACTGTATTTTGAGTTAAGCAGTTGGCGCGACTTCAGTTCTAGCCTATAAGGTCAAATCTTGTGTGATTCCTCCATGGTAACATAGCTGCCCGAGGTCGCAAAGTTAGCAAGTACAAGAAATTTGAAAATTGTACGTCATTTCACGGTAGTGCTTATGGTCGATGCCGTTTCTCGGCGTCAGAGCTACTTTCTTGACTGTGTTTTGAGTTAGGCAGTTGGCACGACTTCAGTTCTAGCCTATAAAGTCAAATCTTGTATGGTTCCTCCATGGTAACATAGCTCCCCGAGGCCGCAAAGTTAGCAAGTACAAGAAATATGAAAATTGTACGTAATTTCACGGTAGTGCTTATGGTCGATCCCGTTTCTCGGCTTCAGAGCTACTTTCTTGACTGTATTTTGAGTTAATCAGTTGGCACGACTTCAGTTCTAGCCTATAAAGTCAAATCTTGTAGGGTTCCTCCATGGTAACATAGTTGCCCGAGGTCGCAAAATTAGCAAGTACAAGAAATTTGAAAATTGTACGTAATTTCACATTAGTGCTTATGGTCGATCCCGTTTCTCGGCTTCAGAGCTACTTTCTTGACTGTATTTTGAGTTAAGCAGTTGGCGCGACTTCAGTTCTAGCCTATAATGTCAAATCTTGTGTGATTCCCCCATTGTAACATAGCTGCCCGAGGTCGCAAAGTTAGCAAGTACAAGAAATTTGAAAATTGTACGTAATTTCACAGTAGTGTTTATGGTGGATGCCGTTTCTCGGCTTCAGAGCTACTTTCTTGACTGTATTTTGAGTTAATCAGTTGGCACGACTTCAGTTCTAGCCTATTAAGTCAAATCTTGTAGGTTTCCTCCATGGTAACATAGCTGCCCGAGGTCGCAAAGTTAGCAAGTACAAGAAATTTGAAAATTGTACGTAATTTCACATTAGTGCTTATGGTCGATCCCGTTTCTCGGCTTCAGAGCTACTTTCTTGACTGTATTTTGAGTTAGGCAGTTGGCGCGACTTCAGTTCTAGCCTATAAAGTCAAATCTTGTAGGGTTCCTCCATGGTAACATAGCTGCCAGAGGTCGCATAGTTAGCAAGTACAAGAAATTTGAAAATTGTACGTAATTTCACGGTAGTGCTTATGGTCGATCCCGTTTCTCGGCTTCAGAGCTACTTTCTTGACTGTATTTTTAGTTAAGCAGTTGGCGCGACTTCAGTTCTAGCCTATAAAGTCAAATCTTGTATGGTTCGTCCATGGTAACATAGCTGCCCGAGGTCGCAAAGTTAGCAAGTACAAGAAATTTGAAAATTGTACGTAATTTCACGGTAGTGCTTATGGTCGATCCCGTTTCTCGGCTTCAGAGGTATTTTCTTGACTGTATTTTGAGCTAATCAGTTGGCACGACTTCAGTTCTAGCCTATAAAGTCAAATCTTGTAGGGTTCCTCCATGGTAACATAGCTGCCCGAGGTCGCAAATTTAGCAAGTACAAGAAATTTGAAAATTGTACGTAATTTCACATTAGTGCTTATGGTCGATCCCGTTTCTCGGCTTCAGAGCTACTTTCTTGACTGTATTTTGAGTTAAGCAGTTGGCGCGACTTTAGTTCTAGCCTATAATGTCAAATCTTGTGTGATTCCCCCATGGTAACATAGCTGCCCGAGGTCGCAAAGTTAGCAAGTACAAGAAATTTGAAAATTGTACGTAATGTCACATTAGTGCTTATGGTCGATCCCGTTTCTCGGCTTCAGAGCTACTTTCTTGACTGTATTTTGAGTTAAGCAGTTGGCGCGACTTTAGTTCTAGCCTATAATGTCAAATCTTGTGTGATTCCCCCATGGTAACATAGCTCCCCGAGGTCGCAAAGTTAGCAAGTACAAGAAATTTGAAAATTGTACGTAATTTCACGGTAGTGCTTATGGTCGATCCCGTTTCTCCGCTTCAGAGCTACTCTCTTGACTGTATTTTGATTTAAGCAGTTGCCGCGACTTCAGTTCTAGCCTATAAAGTCAAATCTTGTGTGGTTCCTCCATGCTAACATAGCTGCCCGAGGCCGCAAAGTTAGCAAGTACAAGAAACTTGAAAATTGTACGTAATTTCACGGTAGTGCTTATGGTCGATGCCGTTTCTCGGCTTTAGAGCCACTTTCTTGACTGTATTTTGAGTTAGGCAGTTGCCGCGACTTCAGTTCTAGCCTATAAAGTCAAATCTTGTGTGGTTCCTCCATGCTAACATAGCTGCCCGAGGCCGCAAAGTTAGCAAGTTCAAGAAATTTGAAAATTGTACGTAATTTCACGGTAGTGCTTATGGTCGATCCCGTTTCTCGGCTTCAGAGCTACTTTCTTGACTGTATTTTGAGTTAAGCAGTTGCCGCGACCTCAGTTCTAGCCTATAAAGTCAAATCCTGTGTGGTTCCTCCATGGTAACATAGCTGCCCGAGGTCGCAAAGTTAGCAAGAACAAGAAATTTGAAAATTGTACGTAATTTCACATTAGTGCTTATGGTCGATCCCGTTTCTCGGCTTCAGAGCTACTTTCTTGACTGTATTTTGATTTAAGCAGTTGGCGCGACTTCAGTTCTAGCCTATAATGTCAAATCTTGTGTGATTCCCCCATGGTAACATAGCTGCCCGCGGTCGCAAAATTAGCAAGATCAAGAAATTTGAAAATTGTACGTAATTTCACGGTAGTGCTTATGGTCGATCCCGTTTCTCGGCTTCAGAGCTACTTTCTTGACTGTATTTTGAGTTAAGCAGTTGGCGCGACTTCAGTTCTAGCCTATAATGTCAAATCTTGTGTGATTCCTCCATGGTAACATAGCCTCCCGGGGTCGCAAAGTTAGCAAGTACAAGAAATTTGAAAATTGTACGTAATTTCACATTAGTGCTTATGGTCGATCCCGTTTCTCGGCTTCAGAGCTACTTTCTTGACTGTATTTTGAGTTAAGCAGTTGGCGCGACTTCAGTTCTAGCCTATAAAGTCAAATCTTGTAGGGTTCCTCTATGGTAACATAGCTGCCCGAGGTCGCAAAGTTAGCAAGTACAAGAAATTTGAAAATTGTACGTAATTTCACATTAGTGCTTATGGTCGATCCCGTTTCTCGGCTTCAGAGCTACTTTCTTGACTGTATTTTGAGTAAGGCAGTTGGCGCGACTTCAGTTCTAGCCTATAATGTCAAATCTTGTGTGATTCCCCCATGGTAACATAGCCTCCCGAGGTCGCAAATTTAGCAAGTACAAGAAATTTGAAAATTGTACGTAATTTCACGGTAGTGCTTATGGTCGATCCCGTTTCTCGGCTTCAGAGCTACTTTCTTGACTGTATTTTGAGTTAAACAGTTGGCGCGACTTCAGTTCTAGCATATAAAGTCAAATCCTGTGTGATTC
Source organism: Merodon equestris (assembly GCA_958301585.1). Taxonomy (NCBI): domain Eukaryota; kingdom Metazoa; phylum Arthropoda; class Insecta; order Diptera; family Syrphidae; genus Merodon; species Merodon equestris. Next base: position 151,756,690 of record OY284413.1, on the reverse strand, counting down.
CGCCATGGTAACATAGCTGACCGAGGTCGCAAAATTAGCAAGTACAAGAAATTTGAAAATTGTACGTAATTTCACGGTAGTGCTTATGGTCGATGCCGTTTCTCGGCGTCAGAGCTACTTTCTTGACTGTGTTTTGAGTTAAGCAGTTGGCACGACTTCAGTTCTAGCCTATAAAGTCAAATCTTGTATGGTTCCTCCATGGTAACATAGCTGCCCGAGGTCGCAAAGTTAGCAAGTACAAGAAATTTGAAAATTGTACGTAATTTCACATTAGTGCTTATGGTCGATCCCGTTTCTCGGCTTCAGAGCTCCTTTCTTGACTGTATTTTGAGTTAAGCAGTTGGCGCGACTTCAGTTCTAGCCTATAATGTCAAATCGTGTGTGATTCCCCCTTGGTAACATAGCCTCCCGAGGTCGCAAAGTTAGCAAGTACAAGAAATTTGAAAATTGTACGTAATTTCACGGTAGTGCTTATGCTCGATCCCGTTTCTCGGCTTCAGAGGTATTTTCTTGACTGTGTTTTGAGTTAATCAGTTGGCACGACTTCAGTTCTAGCCTGTGAAGTCAAATCTTGTAGGGTTCCTCCATGGTAACATAGCTGCCCAAGGTCGCAAAGTTAGCAAGTACAAGAAATTTGAAAATTGTACGTAATTTCACATTAATGCTTATGGTCGATCCCGTTTCTCGGCTTCAGAGCTACTTTCTTGACTGTATTTTGAGTTAAGCAGTTGGCGCGACTTCAGTTCTAGCCTATAATGTCAAATATTGTGTGATTCCCCCATGGTAACATAGCTGCCCGAGGTCGCAAAGTTAGCAAGTTCAAGAAATTTGAAAATTGTACGTAATTTCACGGTAGTGCTTATGGTCGATCCCGTTTCTCGGCTTCAGAGCTACTTTCTTGACTGTATTTTGAGTTAAGCAGTTGGCGCGACTTCAGTTCTAGCCTATAATGTCAAATCTTGTGTGATTCCTCCATTGTAACATAGCTGCCCGAGGTCGCAAAGTTAGCAAGTACAAGATATTTGAAAATTGTACGTAATTTCACGGTAGTGCTTATGGTCGATCCCGTTTCTCGGCGTCAGAGCTACTTTCTTGACTGTGTTTTGAGTTAAACAGTTGGCACGACTTCAGTTCTAGCCTATAAAATCAAATCTTGTATGGTTCCTCCATGGTAACATAGATCCCCGAGGCCGCAAAGTTAGCAAGTACAAGAAATATGAAAATTGTACGTAATTGCACAGTAGTGCTTATGGTCGATCTCGTTTCTCGGCTTCAGAGCTACTTTCTTGACTGTATTTTGAGTTAAGCAGTTGGCGCGGCTTCAGTTCTAGCCTATAAGCCTAAAGCCTAAAGTCAAATCTTGTGTGATTCCTCCATGGTAACATAGCTGCCCGAGGTCGCATAGTTAGCAAGTACAAGAATTTTGAATATTGTACGTAATTTCATGGTAGTGCTTAGGGTCGATCCCGTTTCTCGGCTTCAGAGCTATTTTCTTGACTGTATTTTGAGTTAAGCAGTTGGCGCGACTTCAGTTCTAGCCTATAATGTCAAATCTTGTGTGATTCCCCCATGGTAACATAGCTGCCCGAGGTCGCAAAGTTAGCAAGTACAAGAAATTTGAAAATTGTACGTAATTTCACATTAGTGCTTATGGTCGATCCCGTTTCTCGGCTTCAGAGCTACTTTCTTGACTGTATTTTGAGTTAAGCAGTTGGCGCGACTTCAGTTCTAGCCTATAAAGTCAAATCTTTGTAGGGTTCCTCTATGGTAACATAGCTGCCCGAGGTCGCAAAGTTAGCAAGTACAAGAAATTTGAAAATTGTTCGTAATTTCACATTAGTGCTTATGGTCGATCCCGTTTCTCGGCTTCAGAGCTACTTTCTTGATTGTATTTTGAGTTAAGCAGTTGGCGCGACTTCAGTTCTAGCCTATAAAGTCAAATCTTGTAGGGTTCCTCTATGGTAACATAGCTGCCCGAGGTCGCAAAGTTAGCAAGTACAAGAAATTTGAAAATTGTACGTAATTTCACATTAGTGCTTATGGTCGATCCCGTTTCTCGGCTTCAGAGCTACTTTCTTGACTGTATTTTGGGTTAGGCAGTTGGCGCGACTTCAGTTCTAGCCTATAATGTCAAATCTTGTGTGATTCCCCCATGGTAACATAGCCTCCCGAGGTCGCAAAGTTAGCAAGTACAAGAAATTTGAAAATTGTACGTAATTTCACGGTAGTGCTTATGGTCGATCCCGTTTCTCGGCTTCAGAGCTACTTTCTTGACTGTATTTTGAGTTAAACAGTTGGCGCGACTTCAGTTCTAGCATATAAAGTCAAATCCTGTGTGATTCCGCCATGGTAACATAGCTGCCCGAGGTCGCAAATTTAGCAAGTACAAGAAATGTGAAAATTGTACCTAATTTCACGGTAGTGCTTATGGTCGATGCCGTTTCTCGGCGTCAGAGCTACTTTCTTGACTGTGTTTTGAGTTAAGCAGTTGGCACGACTTCAGTTCTAGCCTATAAAGTCAAATCTTGTATGGTTCCTCCATGGTAACATAGCTGCCCGAGGTCGCAAAGTTAGCAAGTACAAGAAATTTGAAAATTGTACGTAATTTCACATTAGTGCTTATGGTCGATCCCGTTTCTCGGCTTCAGAGCTCCTTTCTTGACTGTATTTTGAGTTAAGCAGTTGGCGCGACTTTAGTTCTAGCCTATAATGTCAAATCTTGTGTGATTCCCCCATGGTAACATAGCCTCCCGAGGTCGCAAAGTTAGCAAGTACAAGAAATTTGAAAATTGTACGTAATTTCACGGTAGTGCTTATGCTCGATCCCGTTTCTCGGCTTCAGAGGTATTTTCTTGACTGTATTTTGAGTTAATCAGTTGGCGCGACTTCAGTTCTAGCCTATAATGTCAAATCTTGTGTGATTCCTCCATTGTAACATAGCTGCCCGAGGTCGCAAAGTTAGCAAGTACAAGATATTTGAAAATTGTACGTCATTTCACGGTAGTGCTTATGGTCGATGCCGTTTCTCGGCGTCAGAGCTACTTTCTTGACTGTGTTTTGAGTTAAGCAGTTGGCACGACTTCAGTTCTAGCCTATAAAGTCAAATCTTGTATGGTTCCTCCATGGTAACATAGCTCCCCGAGGCCGCAAAGTTAGCAAGTACAAGAAATATGAAAATTGTACGTAATTGCACAGTAGTGCTTATGGTCGATCTCGTTTCTCGGCTTCAGAGCTACTTTCTTGACTGTATTTTGAGTTAAGCAGTTGGCGCGACTTCAGCTCTAGCCTATAAGCCTAAAGCCTAAAGTCAAATCTTGTGTGATTCCTCCATGGTAACATAGCTGCCCGAGGTCGCATAGTTAGCAAGTACAAGAAATTTGAAAATTGTACGTAATTTCACGGTAGTGCTTATGGTCGATCCCGTTTCTCGGCTTCAGAGCTACTTTCTTGACTGTATTTTGAGTTAAACAGTTGGCGCGACTTCAGTTCTAGCCTACAAAGTCAAGGCCGCAAAGTTAGCAAGTACAAGAAATTTGAAAATTGTACGTAATTTCACGGTAGTGCTTATGGTCGATCCCGTTTCTCCGCTTCAGAGCTTCTTTCTTGACTGTATTTTGATTTAAGCAGTTGGCGCGACTTCAGTTCTAGCCTATAAAGTAAAATCTTGTGTGGTTCCTCCATGCTAACATAGCTGCCCGAGGCCGCAAAGTTAGCAAGTACAAGAAATTTGAAAATTGTACGTAATTTCACGGTAGTGCTTATGGTCGATCCCGTTTCTCCGCTTCAGAGCTACTCTCTTGACTGTATTTTGAGTCAAGCAGTTGCCGCGACTTCAGTTCTAGCCTATAAAGTCAAATCTTGTGTGGTTCCTTCATGCTAACATAGCTGCCCGAGGCCGCAAAGTTAGCAAGTACAAGAAATTTTAAAATTGTACGTAATTTCACGGTAGTGCTTATGGTCGATCCCGTTTCTCCGCTTCAGAGCTACTCTCTTGACTGTATTTTGATTTAAGCAGTTGGCGCGACTTCAGTTCTAGCCTATAAAGTCAAATCTTGTATGGTTCCTCCATGGTAACATAGCTGCCCGAGGTCGCAAAGTTAGCAAGTACAAGAAATTTGAAAATTGTACGTAATTTCACATTAGTGCTAATGGTCGATCCCGTTTCTCGGCTTCAGAGCTCCTTTCTTGACTGTATTTTGAGTTAAGCAGTTGGCGCGACTTCAGTTCTAGCCTATAATGTCAAATCTTGTGTGATTCCCCCATGGTAACATAGCCTCCCGAGGTCGCAAAGTTAGCAAGTACAAGAAATTTGAAAATTGTACGTAATTTCACGGTAGTGCTTATGCTCGATCCCGTTTCTCGGCTTCAGAGGTATTTTCTTGACTGTATTTTGAGTTAATCAGTTGGCGCGACTTCAGTTCTAGCCTATAATGTCAAATCTTGTGTGATTCCTCCATTGTAACATAGCTGCCCGAGGTCGCAAAGTTAGCAAGTACAAGATATTTGAAAATTGTACGTCATTTCACGGTAGTGCTTATGGTCGATGCCGTTTCTCGGCGTCAGAGCTACTTTCTTGACTGTGTTTTGAGTTAAGCAGTTGGCACGACTTCAGTTCTAGCCTATAAAGTCAAATCTTGTATGGTTCCTCCATGGTAACATAGCTCCCCGAGGCCGCAAAGTTAGCAAGTACAAGAAATATGAAAATTGTACGTAATTGCACAGTAGTGCTTATGGTCGATCTCGTTTCTCGGCTTCAGAGCTACTTTCTTGACTGTATTTTGAGTTAAGCAGTTGGCGCGACTTCAGCCCTAGCCTATAAGCCTAAAGCCTAAAGTCAAATCTTGTGTGATTCCTCCATGGTAACATAGCTGCCCGAGGTCGCATAGTTAGCAAGTACAAGAATTTTGAATATTGTACGTAATTTCATGGTAGTGCTTAGGGTCGATCCCGTTTCTCGACTTCAGAGCTATTTTCTTGACTGTATTTTGAGTTAAGCAGTTGGCGCGACTTCAGTTCTAGCCTATAATGTTAAATCTTGTGTGATTCCCCCATGGTAACATAGCTGCCCGAGGTCGCAAAGTTAGCAAGTACAAGAAATTTGAAAATTGTACGTAATTTCACGGTAGTGCTTATGGTCGATCCCGTTTCTCGGCTTCAGAGCTACTTTCTTGACTGTATTTTGAGTTAAACAGTTGGCGCGACTTCAGTTCTAGCCTACAAAGTCAAGGCCGCAAAGTTAGCAAGTACAAGAAATTTGAAAATTGTACGTAATTTCACGGTAGTGCTTATGGTCGATCCCGTTTCTCCGCTTCAGAGCTTCTTTCTTGACTGTATTTTGATTTAAGCAGTTGGCGCGACTTCAGTTCTAGCCTATAAAGTAAAATCTTGTGTGGTTCCTCCATGCTAACATAGCTGCCCGAGGCCGCCAAGTTAGCAAGTACAAGAAATTTGAAAATTGTACGTAATTTCACGGTAGTGCTTATGGTCGATCCCGTTTCTCCGCTTCAGAGCTACTCTCTTGACTGTATTTTGAGTCAAGCAGTTGCCGCGACTTCAGTTCTAGCCTATAAAGTCAAATCTTGTGTGGTTCCTTCATGCTAACATAGCTGCCCGAGGCCGCAAAGTTAGCAAGTACAAGAAATTTTAAAATTGTACGTAATTTCACGGTAGTGCTTATGGTCGATCCCGTTTCTCCGCTTCAGAGCTACTCTCTTGACTGTATTTTGATTTAAGCAGTTGGCGCGACTTCAGTTCTAGCCTATAAAGCCAAATCTTGTGTGGTTCCTCCATGCTAATATAGCTGCCCGAGGCCGCAAATTTAGCAAGTACAAGAAATTTGAAAATTGTACGTAATTTCACGGTAGTGCTTATGGTCGATCCCGTTTCTCCGCTTCAGAGCTACTCTCTTGACTGTATTTTGATTTAAGCAGTTGGCGCGACTTCAGTTCTAGCCTATAAAGTCAAATCCTGTGTGGTTCCTCCATGGTAACATAGCTGCCCGAGGTCGCAAAGTTAGCAAGTACAAGAAATTTGAAAATTGTACGTAATTTCACATTAGTGCTTATGGTCGATCCCGTTTCTCGGCTTCAGAGGTATTTTCTTGACTGTATTTTGAGCTAATCAGTTGGCACGACTTCAGTTCTAGCCTATAAAGTCAAATCTTGTAGGGTTCCTCCATGGTAACATAGCTGCCCGAGGTCGCAAAGTTAGCAAGGACAAGAAATTTGAAAATTGTACGTAATTTCACATTAGTGCTTATGGTCGATCCCGTTTCTCGGCTTCAGAGCTACTTTCTTGACTGTATTTTGAGTTAAGCAGTTGGCGCGACTTTAGTTCTAGCCTATAATGTCAAATCTTGTGTGATTCCCCCATGGTAACATAGCTCCCCGAGGTCGCAAAGTTAGCAAGTACAAGAAATTTGAAAATTGTACGTAATTTCACGGTAGTGCTTATGGTCGATCCCGTTTCTCCGCTTCAGAGCTACTCTCTTGACTGTATTTTGATTTAAGCAGTTGCCGCGACTTCAGTTCTAGCCTATAAAGTCAAATCTTGTGTGGTTCCTCCATGCTAACATAGCTGCCCGAGGCCGCAAAGTTAGCAAGTACAAGAAACTTGAAAATTGTACGTAATTTCACGGTAGTGCTTATGGTCGATGCCGTTTCTCGGCTTTAGAGCCACTTTCTTGACTGTATTTTGAGTTAGGCAGTTGCCGCGACTTCAGTTCTAGCCTATAAAGTCAAATCTTGTGTGGTTCCTCCATGCTAACATAGCTGCCCGAGGCCGCAAAGTTAGCAAGTTCAAGAAATTTGAAAATTGTACGTAATTTCACGGTAGTGCTTATGGTCGATCCCGTTTCTCGGCTTCAGAGCTACTTTCTTGACTTTATTTTGAGTTAAGCAGTTGCCGCGACCTCAGTTCTAGCCTATAAAGTCAAATCCTGTGTGGTTCCTCCATGGTAACATAGCTGCCCGAGGTCGCAAAGTTAGCAAGAACAAGAAATTTGAAAATTGTACGTAATTTCACATTAGTGCTTATGGTCGATCCCGTTTCTCGGCTTCAGAGCTACTTTCTTGACTGTATTTTGATTTAAGCAGTTGGCGCGACTTCAGTTCTAGCCTATAATGTCAAATCTTGTGTGATTCCCCCATGGTAACATAGCTGCCCGCGGTCGCAAAATTAGCAAGATCAAGAAATTTGAAAATTGTACGTAATTTCACGGTAGTGCTTATGGTCGATCCCGTTTCTCGGCTTCAGAGCTACTTTCTTGACTGTATTTTGAGTTAAGCAGTTGGCGCGACTTCAGTTCTAGCCTATAATGTCAAATCTTGTGTGATTCCTCCATGGTAACATAGCCTCCCGAGGTCGCAAAGTTAGCAAGTACAAGAAATTTGAAAATTGTACGTAATTTCACATTAGTGCTTATGGTCGATCCCGTTTCTCGGCTTCAGAGCTACTTTCTTGACTGTATTTTGAGTTAAGCAGTTGGTGCGACTTCAGTTCTAGCCTATAAAGTCAAATCTTGTAGGGTTCCTCTATGGTAACATAGCTGCCCGAGGTCGCAAAGTTAGCAAGTACAAGAAATTTGAAAATTGTACGTAATTTCACATTAGTGCTTATGGTCGATCCCGTTTCTCGGCTTCAGAGCTACTTTCTTGACTGTATTTTGAGTTAGGCAGTTGGCGCGACTTCAGTTCTAGCCTATAATGTCAAATCTTGTGTGATTCCCCCATGGTAACATAGCCTCCCGAGGTCGCAAATTTAGCAAGTACAAGAAATTTGAAAATTGTACGTAATTTCACGGTAGTGCTTATGGTCGATCCCGTTTCTCGGCTTCAGAGGTATTTTCTTGACTGTATTTTGAGTTAAACAGTTGGCGCGACTTCAGTTCTAGCATATAAAGTCAAATCCTGTGTGATTCCGCCATGGTAACATAGCTGACCGAGGTCGCAAAATTAGCAAGTACAAGAAATTTGAAAATTGTACGTAATTTCACGGTAGTGCTTATGGTCGATGCCGTTTCTCGGCGTCAGAGCTACTTTCTTGACTGTGTTTTGAGTTAAGCAGTTGGCACGACTTCAGTTCTAGCCTATAAAGTCAAATCTTGTATGGTTCCTCCATGGTAACATAGCTGCCCGAGGTCGCAAAGTTAGCAAGTACAAGAAATTTGAAAATTGTACGTAATTTCACATTAGTGCTTATGGTCGATCCCGTTTCTCGGCTTCAGAGCTCCTTTCTTGATTGTATTTTGAGTTAAGCAGTTGGCGCGACTTCAGTTCTAGCCTATAATGTCAAATCTTGTGTGATTCCCCCATGGTAACATAGCCTCCCGAGGTCGCAAAGTTAGCAAGTACAAGAAATTTGAAAATTGTACGTAATTTCACGGTAGTGCTTATGCTCGATCCCGTTTCTCGGCTTCAGAGGTATTTTCTTGACTGTATTTTGAGTTAATCAGTTGGCACGACTTCAGTTCTAGCCTGTAAAGTCAAATCTTGTAGGGTTCCTCCATGGTAACATAGCTGCCCAAGGTCGCAAAGTTAGCAAGTACAAGAAATTTGAAAATTGTACGTAATTTCACATTAATGCTTATGGTCGATCCCGTTTCTCGGCTTCAGAGCTACTTTCTTGACTGTATTTTGAGTTAAGCAGTTGGCGCGACTTCAGTTCTAGCCTATAATGTCAAATATTGTGTGATTCCCCCATGGTAACATAGCTGCCCGAGGTCGCAAAGTTAGCAAGTTCAAGAAATTTGAAAATTGTACGTAATTTCACGGTAGTGCTTATGGTCGATCCCGTTTCTCGGCTTCAGAGCTACTTTCTTGACTGTATTTTGAGTTAAGCAGTTGGCGCGACTTCAGTTCTAGCCTATAATGTCAAATCTTGTGTGATTCCTCCATTGTAACATAGCTGCCCGAGGTCGCAAAGTTAGCAAGTACAAGATATTTGAAAATTGTACGTCATTTCACGGTAGTGCTTATGGTCGATGCCGTTTCTCGGCGTCAGAGCTACTTTCTTGACTGTGTTTTGAGTTAAACAGTTGGCACGACTTCAGTTCTAGCCTATAAAATCAAATCTTGTATGGTTCCTCCATGGTAACATAGATCCCCGAGGCCGCAAAGTTAGCAAGTACAAGAAATATGAAAATTGTACGTAATTGCACAGTAGTGCTTATGGTCGATCTCGTTTCTCGGCTTCAGAGCTACTTTCTTGACTGTATTTTGAGTTAAACAGTTGGCGCGGCTTCAGTTCTAGCCTATAAGCCTAAAGCCTAAAGTCAAATCTTGTGTGATTCCTCCATGGTAACATAGCTGCCCGAGGTCGCATAGTTAGCAAGTACAAGAATTTTGAATATTGTACGTAATTTCATGGTAGTGCTTAGGGTCGATCCCGTTTCTCGGCTTCAGAGCTATTTTCTTGACTGTATTTTGAGTTAAGCAGTTGGCGCGACTTCAGTTCTAGCCTATAATGTCAAATCTTGTGTGATTCCCCCATGGTAACATAGCTGCCCGAGGTCGCAAAGTTAGCAAGTACAAGAAATTTGAAAATTGTACGTAATTTCACTTTAGTGCTTATGGTCGATCCCGTTTCTCGGCTTCAGAGCTACTTTCTTGACTGTATTTTGAGTTAAGCAGTTGGCGCGACTTCAGTTCTAGCCTATAAAGTCAAATCTTTGTAGGGTTCCTCTATGGTAACATAGCTGCCCGAGGTCGCAAAGTTAGCAAGTACAAGAAATTTGAAAATTGTACGTAATTTCACATTAGTGCTTATGGTCGATCCCGTTTCTCGGCTTCAGAGCTACTTTCTTGATTGTATTTTGAGTTAAGCAGTTGGCGCGACTTCAGTTCTAGCCTATAAAGTCAAATCTTGTAGGGTTCCTCTATGGTAACATAGCTGCCCGAGGTCGCAAAGTTAGCAAGTACAAGAAATTTGAAAATTGTACGTAATTTCACATTAGTGCTTATGGTCGATCCCGTTTCTCGGCTTCAGAGCTACTTTCTTGACTGTATTTTGAGTTAGGCAGTTGGCGCGACTTCAGTTCTAGCCTATAATGTCAAATCTTGTGTGATTCCCCCATGGTAACATAGCCTCCCGAGGTCGCAAAGTTAGCAAGTACAAGAAATTTGAAAATTGTACGTAATTTCACGGTAGTGCTTATGGTCGATCCCGTTTCTCGGCTTCAGAGCTACTTTCTTGACTGTATTTTGAGTTAAACAGTTGGCGCGACTTCAGCTCTAGCATATAAAGTCAAATCCTGTGTGATTCCGCCATGGTAACATAGCTGCCCGAGGTCGCAAATTTAGCAAGTACAAGAAATTTGAAAATTGTACCTAATTTCACGGTAGTGCTTATGGTCGATGCCGTTTCTCGGCGTCAGAGCTACTTTCTTGACTGTGTTTTGAGTTAAGCAGTTGGCACGACTTCAGTTCTAGCCTATAAAGTCAAATCTTGTATGGTTCCTCCATGGTAACATAGCTGCCCGAGGTCGCAAATTTAGCAAGTACAAGAAATTTGAAAATTGTACGTAATTTCACATTAGTGCTTATGGTCGATCCCGTTTCTCGGCTTCAGAGCTCCTTTCTTGACTGTATTTTGAGTTAAGCAGTTGGCGCGACTTTAGTTCTAGCCTATAATGTCAAATCTTGTGTGATTCCCCCATGGTAACATAGCCTCCCGAGGTCGCAAAGTTAGCAAGTACAAGAAATTTGAAAATTGTACGTAATTTCACGGTAGTGCTTATGCTCGATCCCGTTTCTCGGCTTCAGAGGTATTTTCTTGACTGTATTTTGAGTTAATCAGTTGGCGCGACTTCAGTTCTAGCCTATAATGTCAAATCTTGTGTGATTCCTCCATTGTAACATAGCTGCCCGAGGTCGCAAAGTTAGCAAGTACAAGATATTTGAAAATTGTACGTCATTTCACGGTAGTGCTTATGGTCGATGCCGTTTCTCGGCGTCAGAGCTACTTTCTTGACTGTGTTTTGAGTTAAGCAGTTGGCACGACTTCAGTTCTAGCCTATAAAGTCAAATCTTGTATGGTTCCTCCATGGTAACATAGCTCCCCGAGGCCGCAAAGTTAGCAAGTACAAGAAATATGAAAATTGTACGTAATTGCACAGTAGTGCTTATGGTCGATCTCGTTTCTCGGCTTCAGAGCTACTTTCTTGACTGTATTTTGAATTAAGCAGTTGGCGCGACTTCAGCTCTAGCCTATAAGCCTAAAGCCTAAAGTCAAATCTTGTGTGATTCCTCCATGGTAACATAGCTGCCCGAGGTCGCATAGTTAGCAAGTACAAGAAATTTGAAAATTGTACGTAATTTCACGGTAGTGCTTATGGTCGATCCCGTTTCTCGGCTTCAGAGCTACTTTCTTGACTGTATTTTGAGTTAAACAGTTGGCGCGACTTCAGTTCTAGCCTACAAAGTCAAGGCCGCAAAGTTAGCAAGTACAAGAAATTTGAAAATTGTACGTAATTTCACGGTAGTGCTTATGGTCGATCCCGTTTCTCCGCTTCAGAGCTTCTTTCTTGACTGTATTTTGATTTAAGCAGTTGGCGCGACTTCAGTTCTAGCCTATAAAGTAAAATCTTGTGTGGTTCCTCCATGCTAACATAGCTGCCCGAGGCCGCAAAGTTAGCAAGTACAAGAAATTTGAAAATTGTACGTAATTTCACGGTAGTGCTTATGGTCGATCCCGTTTCTCCGCTTCAGAGCTACTCTCTTGACTGTATTTTGAGTCAAGCAGTTGCCGCGACTTCAGTTCTAGCCTATAAAGTCAAATCTTGTGTGGTTCCTTCATGCTAACATAGCTGCCCGAGGCCGCAAAGTTAGCAAGTACAAGAAATTTTAAAATTGTACGTAATTTCACGGTAGTGCTTATGGTCGATCCCGTTTCTCCGCTTCAGAGCTACTCTCTTGACTGTATTTTGATTTAAGCAGTTGGCGCGACTTCAGTTCTAGCCTATAAAGTCAAATCTTGTATGGTTCCTCCATGGTAACATAGCTGCCCGAGGTCGCAAAGTTAGCAAGTACAAGAAATTTGAAAATTGTACGTAATTTCACATTAGTGCTAATGGTCGATCCCGTTTCTCGGCTTCAGAGCTCCTTTCTGGACTGTATTTTGAGTTAAGCAGTTGGCGCGACTTCAGTTCTAGCCTATAATGTCAAATCTTGTGTGATTCCCCCATGGTAACATAGCCTCCCGAGGTCGCAAAGTTAGCAAGTACAAGAAATTTGAAAATTGTACGTAATTTCACGGTAGTGCTTATGCTCGATCCCGTTTCTCGGCTTCAGAGGTATTTTCTTGACTGTATTTTGAGTTAATCAGTTGGCGCGACTTCAGTTCTAGCCTATAATGTCAAATCTTGTGTGATTCCTCCATTGTAACATAGCTGCCCGAGGTCGCAAAGTTAGCAAGTACAAGATATTTGAAAATTGTACGTCATTTCACGGTAGTGCTTATGGTCGATGCCGTTTCTCGGCGTCAGAGCTACTTTCTTGACTGTGTTTTGAGTTAAGCAGTTGGCACGACTTCAGTTCTAGCCTATAAAGTCAAATCTTGTATGGTTCCTCCATGGTAACATAGCTCCCCGAGGCCGCAAAGTTAGCAAGTACAAGAAATATGAAAATTGTACGTAATTGCACAGTAGTGCTTATGGTCGATCTCGTTTCTCGGCTTCAGAGCTACTTTCTTGACTGTATTTTGAGTTAAGCAGTTGGCGCGACTTCAGCCCTAGCCTATAAGCCTAAAGCCTAAAGTCAAATCTTGTGTGATTCCTCCATGGTAACATAGCTGCCCGAGGTCGCATAGTTAGCAAGTACAAGAATTTTGAATATTGTACGTAATTTCATGGTAGTGCTTAGGGTCGATCCCGTTTCTCGACTTCAGAGCTATTTTCTTGACTGTATTTTGAGTTAAGCAGTTGGCGCGACTTCAGTTCTAGCCTATAATGTCAAATCTTGTGTGATTCCCCCATGGTAACATAGCTGCCCGAGGTCGCAAAGTTAGCAAGTACAAGAAATTTGAAAATTGTACGTAATTTCACGGTAGTGCTTATGGTCGATCCCGTTTCTCGGCTTCAGAGCTACTTTCTTGACTGTATTTTGAGTTAAACAGTTGGCGCGACTTCAGTTCTAGCCTACAAAGTCAAGGCCGCAAAGTTAGCAAGTACAAGAAATTTGAAAATTGTACGTAATTTCACGGTAGTGCTTATGGTCGATCCCGTTTCTCCGCTTCAGAGCTTCTTTCTTGACTGTATTTTGATTTAAGCAGTTGGCGCGACTTCAGTTCTAGCCTATAAAGTAAAATCTTGTGTGGTTCCTCCATGCTAACATAGCTGCCCGAGGCCGCAAAGTTAGCAAGTACAAGAAATTTGAAAATTGTACGTAATTTCACGGTAGTGCTTATGGTCGATCCCGTTTCTCCGCTTCAGAGCTACTCTCTTGACTGTATTTTGAGTCAAGCAGTTGCCGCGACTTCAGTTCTAGCCTATAAAGTCAAATCTTGTGTGGTTCCTTCATGCTAACATAGCTGCCCGAGGCCGCAAAGTTAGCAAGTACAAGAAATTTTAAAATTGTACGTAATTTCACGGTAGTGCTTATGGTCGATCCCGTTTCTCCGCTTCAGAGCTACTCTCTTGACTGTATTTTGATTTAAGCAGTTGGCGCGACTTCAGTTCTAGCCTATAAAGCCAAATCTTGTGTGGTTCCTCCATGCTAATATAGCTGCCCGAGGCCGCAAAGTTAGCAAGTACAAGAAATTTTAAAATTGTACGTAATTTCACGGTAGTGCTTATGGTCGATCCCGTTTCTCCGCTTCAGAGCTACTCTCTTGACTGTATTTTGATTTAAGCAGTTGGCGCGACTTCAGTTCTAGCCTATAAAGCCAAATCTTGTGTGGTTCCTCCATGCTAATATAGCTGCCCGAGGCCGCAAATTTAGCAAGTACAAGAAATTTGAAAATTGTACGTAATTTCACGGTAGTGCTTATGGTCGATCCCGTTTCTCCGCTTCAGAGCTACTCTCTTGACTGTATTTTGATTTAAGCAGTTGGCGCGACTTCAGTTCTAGCCTATAAAGTCAAATCCTGTGTGGTTCCTCCATGGTATCATAGCTGCCCGAGGTCGCAAAGTTAGCAAGTACAAGAAATTTGAAAATTGTACGTAATTTCACATTAGTGCTTATGGTCGATCCCGTTTCTCGGCTTCAGAGGTATTTTCTTGACTGTATTTTGAGCTAATCAGTTGGCACGACTTCAGTTCTAGCCTATAAAGTCAAATCTTGTAGGGTTCCTCCATGGTAACATAGCTGCCCGAGGTCGCAAAGTTAGCAAGGACAAGAAATTTGAAAATTGTACGTAATTTCACATTAGTGCTTATGGTCGATCCCGTTTCTCGGCTTCAGAGCTACTTTCTTGACTGTATTTTGAGTTAAGCAGTTGGCGCGACTTTAGTTCTAGCCTATAATGTCAAATCTTGTGTGATTCCCCCATGGTAACATAGCTGCCCGAGGTCGCAAAGTTAGCAAGTACAAGAAATTTGAAAATTGTACGTAATTTCACATTAATGCTTATGGTCGATCCCGTTTCTCGGCTTCAGAGCTACTTTCTTGACTGTATTTTGAGTTAAGCAGTTGGCGCGACTTCAGTTCTAGCCTATAATGTCAAATCTTGTGTGATTCCCCCATGGTAACATAGCTGCCCGAGGTCGCAATGTTAGCAAGTTCAAGAAATTTGAAAATTGTACGTAATTTCACGGTAGTGCTTATGGTCGATCTCGTTTCTCGGCTTCAGAGCTACTTTCTTGACTGTATTTTGAGTTAAGCAGTTGGCGCGACTTCAGTTCTAGCCTATAAGCCTAAAGCCTAAAGTCAAATCTTGTGTGATTCCTCCATGGTAACATAGCTGCCCGAGGTCGCATAGTTAGCAAGTACAAGAATTTTGAATATTGTACGTAATTTCATGGTAGTGCTTATGGTCGATGCCGTTTCTCGGCGTCAGAGCTACTTTCTTGACTGTGTTTTGAGTTAAACAGTTGGCACGACTTCAGTTCTAGCCTGTAAAGTCAAATCTTGTAGGGTTCCTCCATGGTAACATAGCTGCCCAAGGTCGCAAAGTTAGCAAGTACAAGAAATTTGAAAATTGTACGTAATTTCACATTAATGCTTATGGTCGATCCCGTTTCTCGGCTTCAGAGCTACTTTCTTGACTGTATTTTGAGTTAAGCAGTTGGCGCGACTTCAGTTCTAGCCTATAATGTCAAATCTTGTGTGATTCCCCCATGGTAACATAGCTGCCCGAGGTCGCAAAGTTAGCAAGTTCAAGAAATTTGAAAATTGTACGTAATTTCACGGTAGTGCTTATGGTCGATCCCGTTTCTCGGCTTCAGAGCTACTTTCTTGACTGTATATTTAGTTAAGCAGTTGGCGCGACTTCAGTTCTAGCCTATAATGTCAAATCTTGTGTGATTCCCCCATGGTAACATAGCTGCCCGAGGTCGCAAATTTAGCAAGTACAAGAAATTTGAAAATTGTACGTAATGTCACGGTAGTGCTTATGGTCGATCCCGTTTCTCGGCTTCAGAGCTACTTTCTTGACTGTATTTTGAGTTAAACAGTTGGCGCGACTTCAGTTCTAGCCTATAAAGTCAAGGCCGCAAAGTTAGCAAGTACAAGAAATTTGAAAATTGTACGTAATTTCACGGTAGTGCTTATGGTCGATCCCGTTTCTCCGCTTCAGAGCTTCCTTCTTGACTGTATTTTGATTTAAGCAGTTGGCGCGACTTCAGTTCTAGCCTATAAAGTCAAATCTTGTGTGGTTCCTTCATGCTAACATAGCTGCCCGATGCCGCAAAGTTAGCAAGTACAAGAAATTTTAAAATTGTACGTAATTTCACGGTAGTGCTTATGGTCGATCCCGTTTCTCCGCTTCAGAGCTACTCTCTTGACTGTATTTTGAGTCAAGCAGTTGCCGCGACTTCAGTTCTAGCCTATAATGTCAAATCTTGTGTGATTCCTCCATTGTAACATAGCTGCCCGAGGTCGCAAAGTTAGCAAGTACAAGATATTTGAAAATTGTACGTCATTTCACGGTAGTGCTTATGGTCGATCCCGTTTCTCGGCTTCAGAGCTACTTTCTTGACTGTATTTTGAGTTAAGCAGTTGGCGCGACTTCAGTTCTAGCCTATAATGTCAAATCTTGTGTGATTCCTCCATTGTAACATAGCTGCCCGAGGTCGCAAAGTTAGCAAGTACAAGATATTTGAAAATTGTACGTCATTTCACGGTAGTGCTTATGGTCGATGCCGTTTCTCGGCGTCAGAGCTACTTTCTTGACTGTGTTTTGAGTTAAACAGTTGGCACGACTTCAGTTCTAGCCTATAAAATCAAATCTTGTATGGTTCCTCCATGGTAACATAGATCCCCGAGGCCGCAAAGTTAGCAAGTACAAGAAATATGAAAATTGTACGTAATTGCACAGTAGTGCTTATGGTCGATCTCGTTTCTCGGCTTCAGAGCTACTTTCTTGACTGTATTTTGAGTTAAGCAGTTGGCGCGGCTTCAGTTCTAGCCTATAAGCCTAAAGCCTAAAGTCAAATCTTGTGTGATTCCTCCATGGTAACATAGCTGCCCGAGGTCGCATAGTTAGCAAGTACAAGAATTTTGAATATTGTACGTAATTTCATGGTAGTGCTTAGGGTCGATCCCGTTTCTCGGCTTCAGAGCTATTTTCTTGACTGTATTTTGAGTTAAGCAGTTGGCGCGACTTCAGTTCTAGCCTATAATGTCAAATCTTGTGTGATTCCCCCATGGTAACATAGCTGCCCGAGGTCGCAAAGTTAGCAAGTACAAGAAATTTGAAAATTGTACGTAATTTCACATTAGTGCTTATGGTCGATCCCGTTTCTCGGCTTCAGAGCTACTTTCTTGACTGTATTTTGAGTTAAGCAGTTGGCGCGACTTCAGTTCTAGCCTATAAAGTCAAATCTTTGTAGGGTTCCTCTATGGTAACATAGCTGCCCGAGGTCGCAAAGTTAGCAAGTACAAGAAATTTGAAAATTGTACGTAATTTCACATTAGTGCTTATGGTCGATCCCGTTTCTCGGCTTCAGAGCTACTTTCTTGATTGTATTTTGAGTTAAGCAGTTGGCGCGACTTCAGTTCTAGCCTATAAAGTCAAATCTTGTAGGGTTCCTCTATGGTAACATAGCTGCCCGAGGTCGCAAAGTTAGCAAGTACAAGAAATTTGAAAATTGTACGTAATTTCACATTAGTGCTTATGGTCGATCCCGTTTCTCGGCTTCAGAGCTACTTTCTTGACTGTATTTTGAGTTAGGCAGTTGGCGCGACTTCAGTTCTAGCCTATAATGTCAAATCTTGTGTGATTCCCCCATGGTAACATAGCCTCCCGAGGTCGCAAAGTTAGCAAGTACAAGAAATTTGAAAATTGTACGTAATTTCACGGTAGTGCTTATGGTCGATCCCGTTTCTCGGCTTCAGAGCTACTTTCTTGACTGTATTTTGAGTTAAACAGTTGGCGCGACTTCAGCTCTAGCATATAAAGTCAAATCCTGTGTGATTCCGCCATGGTAACATAGCTGCCCGAGGTCGCAAATTTAGCAAGTACAAGAAATTTGAAAATTGTACCTAATTTCACGGTAGTGCTTATGGTCGATGCCGTTTCTCGGCGTCAGAGCTACTTTCTTGACTGTGTTTTGAGTTAAGCAGTTGGCACGACTTCAGTTCTAGCCTATAAAGTCAAATCTTGTATGGTTCCTCCATGGTAACATAGCTGCCCGAGGTCGCAAATTTAGCAAGTACAAGAAATTTGAAAATTGTACGTAATTTCACATTAGTGCTTATGGTCGATCCCGTTTCTCGGCTTCAGAGCTCCTTTCTTGACTGTATTTTGAGTTAAGCAGTTGGCGCGACTTTAGTTCTAGCCTATAATGTCAAATCTTGTGTGATTCCCCCATGGTAACATAGCCTCCCGAGGTCGCAAAGTTAGCAAGTACAAGAAATTTGAAAATTGTACGTAATTTCACGGTAGTGCTTATGCTCGATCCCGTTTCTCGGCTTCAGAGGTATTTTCTTGACTGTATTTTGAGTTAATCAGTTGGCGCGACTTCAGTTCTAGCCTATAATGTCAAATCTTGTGTGATTCCTCCATTGTAACATAGCTGCCCGAGGTCGCAAAGTTAGCAAGTACAAGATATTTGAAAATTGTACGTCATTTCACGGTAGTGCTTATGGTCGATGCCGTTTCTCGGCGTCAGAGCTACTTTCTTGACTGTGTTTTGAGTTAAGCAGTTGGCACGACTTCAGTTCTAGCCTATAAAGTCAAATCTTGTATGGTTCCTCCATGGTAACATAGCTCCCCGAGGCCGCAAAGTTAGCAAGTACAAGAAATATGAAAATTGTACGTAATTGCACAGTAGTGCTTATGGTCGATCTCGTTTCTCGGCTTCAGAGCTACTTTCTTGACTGTATTTTGAGTTAAGCAGTTGGCGCGACTTCAGCTCTAGCCTATAAGCCTAAAGCCTAAAGTCAAATCTTGTGTGATTCCTCCATGGTAACATAGCTGCCCGAGGTCGCATAGTTAGCAAGTACAAGAAATTTGAAAATTGTACGTAATTTCACGGTAGTGCTTATGGTCGATCCCGTTTCTCGGCTTCAGAGCTACTTTCTTGACTGTATTTTGAGTTAAACAGTTGGCGCGACTTCAGTTCTAGCCTACAAAGTCAAGGCCGCAAAGTTAGCAAGTACAAGAAATTTGAAAATTGTACGTAATTTCACGGTAGTGCTTATGGTCGATCCCGTTTCTCCGCTTCAGAGCTTCTTTCTTGACTGTATTTTGATTTAAGCAGTTGGCGCGACTTCAGTTCTAGCCTATAAAGTAAAATCTTGTGTGGTTCCTCCATGCTAACATAGCTGCCCGAGGCCGCAAAGTTAGCAAGTACAAGAAATTTGAAAATTGTACGTAATTTCACGGTAGTGCTTATGGTCGATCCCGTTTCTCCGCTTCAGAGCTACTCTCTTGACTGTATTTTGAGTCAAGCAGTTGCCGCGACTTCAGTTCTAGCCTATAAAGTCAAATCTTGTGTGGTTCCTTCATGCTAACATAGCTGCCCGAGGCCGCAAAGTTAGCAAGTACAAGAAATTTTAAAATTGTACGTAATTTCACGGTAGTGCTTATGGTCGATCCCGTTTCTCCGCTTCAGAGCTACTCTCTTGACTGTATTTTGATTTAAGCAGTTGGCGCGACTTCAGTTCTAGCCTATAAAGTCAAATCTTGTATGGTTCCTCCATGGTAACATAGCTGCCCGAGGTCGCAAAGTTAGCAAGTACAAGAAATTTGAAAATTGTACGTAATTTCACATTAGTGCTAATGGTCGATCCCGTTTCTCGGCTTCAGAGCTCCTTTCTGGACTGTATTTTGAGTTAAGCAGTTGGCGCGACTTCAGTTCTAGCCTATAATGTCAAATCTTGTGTGATTCCCCCATGGTAACATAGCCTCCCGAGGTCGCAAAGTTAGCAAGTACAAGAAATTTGAAAATTGTACGTAATTTCACGGTAGTGCTTATGCTCGATCCCGTTTCTCGGCTTCAGAGGTATTTTCTTGACTGTATTTTGAGTTAATCAGTTGGCGCGACTTCAGTTCTAGCCTATAATGTCAAATCTTGTGTGATTCCTCCATTGTAACATAGCTGCCCGAGGTCGCAAAGTTAGCAAGTACAAGATATTTGAAAATTGTACGTCATTTCACGGTAGTGCTTATGGTCGATGCCGTTTCTCGGCGTCAGAGCTACTTTCTTGATTGTGTTTTGAGTTAAGCAGTTGGCACGACTTCAGTTCTAGCCTATAAAGTCAAATCTTGTATGGTTCCTCCATGGTAACATAGCTCCCCGAGGCCGCAAAGTTAGCAAGTACAAGAAATATGAAAATTGTACGTAATTGCACAGTAGTGCTTATGGTCGATCTCGTTTCTCGGCTTCAGAGCTACTTTCTTGACTGTATTTTGAGTTAAGCAGTTGGCGCGACTTCAGCCCTAGCCTATAAGCCTAAAGCCTAAAGTCAAATCTTGTGTGATTCCTCCATGGTAACATAGCTGCCCGAGGTCGCATAGTTAGCAAGTACAAGAATTTTGAATATTGTACGTAATTTCATGGTAGTGCTTAGGGTCGATCCCGTTTCTCGACTTCAGAGCTATTTTCTTGACTGTATTTTGAGTTAAGCAGTTGGCGCGACTTCAGTTCTAGCCTATAATGTCAAATCTTGTGTGATTCCCCCATGGTAACATAGCTGCCCGAGGTCGCAAAGTTAGCAAGTACAAGAAATTTGAAAATTGTACGTAATTTCACGGTAGTGCTTATGGTCGATCCCGTTTCTCGGCTTCAGAGCTACTTTCTTGACTGTATTTTGAGTTAAACAGTTGGCGCGACTTCAGTTCTAGCCTACAAAGTCAAGGCCGCAAAGTTAGCAAGTACAAGAAATTTGAAAATTGTACGTAATTTCACGGTAGTGCTTATGGTCGATCCCGTTTCTCCGCTTCAGAGCTTCTTTCTTGACTGTATTTTGATTTAAGCAGTTGGCGCGACTTCAGTTCTAGCCTATAAAGTAAAATCTTGTGTGGTTCCTCCATGCTAACATAGCTGCCCGAGGCCGCAAAGTTAGCAAGTACAAGAAATTTGAAAATTGTACGTAATTTCACGGTAGTGCTTATGGTCGATCCCGTTTCTCCGCTTCAGAGCTACTCTCTTGACTGTATTTTGAGTCAAGCAGTTGCCGCGACTTCAGTTCTAGCCTATAAAGTCAAATCTTGTGTGGTTCCTTCATGCTAACATAGCTGCCCGAGGCCGCAAAGTTAGCAAGTACAAGAAATTTTAAAATTGTACGTAATTTCACGGTAGTGCTTATGGTCGATCCCGTTTCTCCGCTTCAGAGCTACTCTCTTGACTGTATTTTGATTTAAGCAATTGGCGCGACTTCAGTTCTAGCCTATAAAGCCAAATCTTGTGTGGTTCCTCCATGCTAATATAGCTGCCCGAGGCCGCAAAGTTAGCAAGTACAAGAAATTTTAAAATTGTACGTAATTTCACGGTAGTGCTTATGGTCGATCCCGTTTCTCCGCTTCAGAGCTACTCTCTTGACTGTATTTTGATTTAAGCAGTTGGCGCGACTTCAGTTCTAGCCTATAAAGCCAAATCTTGTGTGGTTCCTCCATGCTAATATAGCTGCCCGAGGCCGCAAATTTAGCAAGTACAAGAAATTTGAAAATTGTACGTAATTTCACGGTAGTGCTTATGGTCGATCCCGTTTCTCCGCTTCAGAGCTACTCTCTTGACTGTATTTTGATTTAAGCAGTTGGCGCGACTTCAGTTCTAGCCTATAAAGTCAAATCCTGTGTGGTTCCTCCATGGTATCATAGCTGCCCGAGGTCGCAAAGTTAGCAAGTACAAGAAATTTGAAAATTGTACGTAATTTCACATTAGTGCTTATGGTCGATCCCGTTTCTCGGCTTCAGAGGTATTTTCTTGACTGTATTTTGAGCTAATCAGTTGGCACGACTTCAGTTCTAGCCTATAAAGTCAAATCTTGTAGGGTTCCTCCATGGTAACATAGCTGCCCGAGGTCGCAAAGTTAGCAAGGACAAGAAATTTGAAAATTGTACGTAATTTCACATTAGTGCTTATGGTCGATCCCGTTTCTCGGCTTCAGAGCTACTTTCTTGACTGTATTTTGAGTTAAGCAGTTGGCGCGACTTTAGTTCTAGCCTATAATGTCAAATCTTGTGTGATTCCCCCATGGTAACATAGCTGCCCGAGGTCGCAAAGTTAGCAAGTACAAGAAATTTGAAAATTGTACGTAATTTCACATTAATGCTTATGGTCGATCCCGTTTCTCGGCTTCAGAGCTACTTTCTTGACTGTATTTTGAGTTAAGCAGTTGGCGCGACTTCAGTTCTAGCCTATAATGTCAAATCTTGTGTGATTCCCCCATGGTAACATAGCTGCCCGAGGTCGCAAAGTTAGCAAGTTCAAGAAATTTGAAAATTGTACGTAATTTCACGGTAGTGCTTATGGTCGATCTCGTTTCTCGGCTTCAGAGCTACTTTCTTGACTGTATTTTGAGTTAAGCAGTTGGCGCGACTTCAGTTCTAGCCTATAAGCCTAAAGCCTAAAGTCAAATCTTGTGTGATTCCTCCATGGTAACATAGCTGCCCGAGGTCGCATAGTTAGCAAGTACAAGAATTTTGAATATTGTACGTAATTTCATGGTAGTGCTTATGGTCGATGCCGTTTCTCGGCGTCAGAGCTACTTTCTTGACTGTGTTTTGAGTTAAACAGTTGGCACGACTTCAGTTCTAGCCTGTAAAGTCAAATCTTGTAGGGTTCCTCCATGGTAACATAGCTGCCCAAGGTCGCAAAGTTAGCAAGTACAAGAAATTTGAAAATTGTACGTAATTTCACATTAATGCTTATGGTCGATCCCGTTTCTCGGCTTCAGAGCTACTTTCTTGACTGTATTTTGAGTTAAGCAGTTGGCGCGACTTCAGTTCTAGCCTATAATGTCAAATCTTGTGTGATTCCCCCATGGTAACATAGCTGCCCGAGGTCGCAAAGTTAGCAAGTTCAAGAAATTTGAAAATTGTACGTAATTTCACGGTAGTGCTTATGGTCGATCCCGTTTCTCGGCTTCAGAGCTACTTTCTTGACTGTATATTTAGTTAAGCAGTTGGCGCGACTTCAGTTCTAGCCTATAATGTCAAATCTTGTGTGATTCCCCCATGGTAACATAGCTGCCCGAGGTCGCAAATTTAGCAAGTACAAGAAATTTGAAAATTGTACGTAATGTCACGGTAGTGCTTATGGTCGATCCCGTTTCTCGGCTTCAGAGCTACTTTCTTGACTGTATTTTGAGTTAAACAGTTGGCGCGACTTCAGTTCTAGCCTATAAAGTCAAGGCCGCAAAGTTAGCAAGTACAAGAAATTTGAAAATTGTACGTAATTTCACGGTAGTGCTTATGGTCGATCCCGTTTCTCCGCTTCAGAGCTTCCTTCTTGACTGTATTTTGATTTAAGCAGTTGGCGCGACTTCAGTTCTAGCCTATAAAGTCAAATCTTGTGTGGTTCCTTCATGCTAACATAGCTGCCCGATGCCGCAAAGTTAGCAAGTACAAGAAATTTTAAAATTGTACGTAATTTCACGGTAGTGCTTATGGTCGATCCCGTTTCTCCGCTTCAGAGCTACTCTCTTGACTGTATTTTGATTTAAGCAGCTGGCGCGACTTCAGTTCTAGCCTATAAAGTCAAATCTTGTGTGGTTCCTCCATGCTAATATAGCTGCCCGAGGCCGCAAATTTAGCAAGTACAAGAAATTTGAAAATTGTACGTAATTTCACGGTAGTGCTTATGGTCGATGCCGTTTCTCGCCTTCAGAGCCACTTTCTTGACTGTATTTTGAGTTAAGCAGTTGCCGCGACTTCAGTTCTAGCCTATAAAGTCAAATCTTGTGTGGTTCCTCCATGCTAACATAGCTGCCCGAGGCCGCAAAGTTAGCAAGTACAAGAAATTTGAAAATTGTACGTAATTTCACGGTAGTGCTTATGGTCGATCCCGTTTCTCCGCTTCAGAGCTACTTTCTTGACTGTATTTTGATTTAAGCAGTTGGCGCGACTTCAGTTCTAGCCTATAAAGTCAAATCTTGTGTGGTTCCTCCATGCTAACATAGCTGCCCGAGGCCGCAAAGTTAGCAAGTACAAGAAATTTGAAAATTGTACGTAGTTTCATATTAGTGCTTATGGTCGATCCCGTTTCTCGGCTTCAGAGCTACTTTCCTGACTGTATTTTGAGTTAAGCAGTTGCCGCGACTTCAGTTCTAGCCTATAAAGTCAAATCTTGTGTGGTTCCTCCATGCTTACATAGCTGCCCGAAGCCGCAAAGTTAGCAAGTACAAGAAATTTGAAAATTGTACGTAATTTCACGGTAGTGCTTATGGTCGATCTCGTTTCTCGGCTTCAGAGCTACTTTCTTGACTGTATTTTAAGTTAAGCAGTTGCCGCGTTTTCAGTTCTAGCCTATAAAGTCAAATGTTGTGTGGTTCCTCCATGGTAACGTAGCTGCCCGAGGCCGCAAAGTTAGCAAGTACAAGAAATTTGAAAATTGTACGTAATTTCACGGTAGTGCTTATGGTCGATCCCGTTTCTCCGCTTCAGAGCTACTCTCTTGACTGTATTTTGAGTCAAGCAGTTGCCGCGACTTCAGTTCTAGCCTATAAAGTCAAATCTTGTGTGGTTCCTCCATGCTAACATAGCTGCCCGAGGCCGCAATGTTAGCTTGTACAAGAAATTTGAAAATTGTACGTAATTTCACGGTAGTGCTTATGGTCGATCCCGTTTCTCCGCTCCAGAGCTACTCTCTTGACTGTATTTTGAGTCAAGCAGTTGCCGCGACTTCAGTTCTAGCCTATAAAGTCAAATCTTGTGTGGTTCCTCCATGCTAACATAGCTGCCCGAGGCCGGAAAATTAGCAAGTACAAGACATTTGAAAATTGTACGTAATTTCACGGTAGTGCTTATGGTCGATCTCGTTTCTCGGCTTCAGAGCTACTTTCTTGACTGTATTTTAAGTTAAGCAGTTGCCGCGTTTTCAGTTCTAGCCTATAAAGTCAAATGTTGTGTGGTTCCTCCATGGTAACGTAGCTGCCCGAGGCCGCAAAGTTAGCAAGTACAAGAAATTTGAAAATTGTACGTAATTTCACGGTAGTGCTTATGGTCGATCCCGTTTCTCCGCTTCAGAGCTACTCTCTTGACTGTATTTTGAGTCAAGCAGTTGCCGCGACTTCAGTTCTAGCCTATAAAGTCAAATCTTGTGTGGTTCCTCCATGCTAACATAGCTGCCCGAGGCCGCAATGTTAGCTTGTACAAGAAATTTGAAAATTGTACGTAATTTCACGGTAGTGCTTATGGTCGATCCCGTTTCTCCGCTTCAGAGCTACTCTCTTGACTGTATTTTGATTTAAGAAGTTGGCGCGACTTCAGTTCTAGCCTATAAAGTCAAATCTTGTGTGGTTCCTCCATGCTAACATAGCTGCCCGAGGCCGCAAATTTAGCAAGTACAAGAAATTTGAAAATTGTACGTAATTTCACGGTAGTGCTTATGGTCGATCCCGTTTCTCGGCTTCAGAGCTACTTTCTTGAGTGTATTTTGAGTTAAACAGTTGCCGCGACTTCAGTTCTAGCCTATAAAGTCAAATCTTGTGTGGTTCCTCCATGCTAACATAGCTGCCCGAGGCCGCAAAGTTAGCAAGTACAAGAAATTTGAAAATTGTACGTAATTTCACGGTAGTGCTTATGGTCGATCCCGTTTCTCCGCTTCAGAGCTACTTTCTTGACTGTATTTTGATTTAAGCAGTTGGCGCGACTTCAGTTCTAGCCTATAAAGTCAAATCTTGTGTGGTTCCTCCATGCTAACATAGCTGCCCGAGGCCGCAAAGTTAGCAAGTACAAGAAATTTGAAAATTGTACGTAGTTTCATATTAGTGCTTATGGTCGATCCCGTTTCTCGGCTTCAGAGCTACTTTCTTGACTGTATTTTGAGTTAAGCAGTTGCCGCGACTTCAGTTCTAGCCTATAAAGTCAAATCTTGTGTGGTTCCTCCATGCTTACATAGCTGCCCGAAGCCGCAAAGTTAGCAAGTACAAGAAATTTGAAAATTGTACGTAATTTCACGGTAGTGCTTATGGTCAATCACGTTTCTCCGCTTCAGAGCTACGTTCTTGACTGTGTTTTGATTTAAGCAGTTGGCGCGACTTCAGTTCTAGCCTATAAAGTCAAATCTTGTGTGGTTCCTCCATGCTAACATAGCTGCCCGAGGCCGCAAAGTTAGCAAGTACAAGAAATTTGAAAATTGTACGTAATTTCACGGTAGTGCTTATGGTCGATCCCGTTTCTCCGCTTCAGAGCTACTTTCTTGACTGTATTTTGATTTAAGCAGTTGGCGCGACTTCAGTTCTAGCCTATACGTAATTGCACAGTAGTGCTTTTGGTCGATCCCGTTTCTCCGCTTCAGAGCTACTTTCTTGACTGTATTTTGATTTAAGCAGTTGGCGCGACTTCAGTTCTAGCCTATAAAGTGAAATGTTGTGTGGTTCCTCCATGTTAACGTAGCTGCCCGATTCCGCAAAGTTAGCAAGTACAAGAAATTTGAAAATTGTACGTAATTTCACATTAGTGCTTATGGTCGATCCCGTTTCTCCGCTTCAGAGCTTCTTTCTTGACTGTATTTTGATTTAAGCAGTTGGCGCGACTTCAGTTCTAGCCTATACGTAATTGCACAGTAGTGCTTATGGTCGATCCCGTTTCTCCGCTTCAGAGCTACTTTCTTGACTGTATTTTGATTTAAGCAGTTGGCGCGACTTCAGTTCTAGCCTATAAAGTCAAATGTTGTGTGGTTCCTCCATGGTAGCGTAGCTGCCCGAGGCCGCAAAGTTAGCAAGTACAAGAAATTTGAAAATTGTACGTAGTTTCACATTAGTGTTTATGGTCGATCCCGTTTCTCCGCTTCAGAGCTACTTTCTTGACTGTATTTTGACTTAAGCAGTTGGCGCGACTTCAGTTCTAGCCTATAAAGTCAAATCTTGTGTGGTTCCTCCATGCTAACATAGCTGCCCGAGGCCGCAAAGTTAGCAAGTACAAGAAATTTGAAAATTGTACGAAGTTTCATATTAGTGCTTATGGTCGATCCCGTTTCTCGGCTTCAGAGCTACTTTCTTGACTGTATTTCGAGTTAAGCAGTTGCCGCGACTTCAGTTCTAGCCTATAAAGTCAAATCTTGTAGGGTTCCTCTATGGTAACATAGCTGCCCGAGGTCGCAAAGTTAGCAAGTACAAGAAATTTGCAAATTGTACGTAATTTCATGGTAGTGATTATGGTCGATCCCGTTTCTCGGCTTCAGAGCTACTTTCTTGACTGTATTTTAAGTTAGGCAGTTGCCGCGTTTTCAGTTCTAGCCTATAAAGTCAAATCTTGTGTGGTTCCTCTATGCTAACATAGCTGCCCGAGGCCGCAAAGTTAGCAAGTACAAGAAATTTGAAAATTGTACGTAGTTTCACATTAGTGCTTATGGTCGATCCCGTTTCTCCGCTTCAGAGCTACTTTCTTGACTGTATTTTAAGTTAAGCAGTTGCCGCGTTTTCAGTTCTAGCCTATAAAGTCTATAAATGTTGTGTGGTTCCTCCATGGTAACGTAGCTACCCGAGGCCGCAAAGTTAGCAAGTACAAGAAATTTGAAAATTGTACGTAGTTTCACATTAATGCTTATGGTCGATCCCGTTTCTCGGCTTCAGAGCTACTTTCTTGACTGTATTTTGAGTTAAGCAGTTGCCGCGACTTTAGTTCTAGCCTATAAAGTCAAATCTTGTGTTGTTCCTCCATGCTAACATAGCTGCCCGAGGCCGCAAAGTTAGCAAGTACAAGAAATTTGAAAATTGTACGTAATTTCACGGTGGTGCTTATGGTCGATCCCGTTTCTCGGCTTCAGAGCTACTTTCTTGACTGTATTTTGAGTTAAACAGTTGGCGCGACTTCAGTTCTAGCCTATAAAGTCTAATCTTGTGTGGTTCCTCCATGCTAACATAGCTGCCCGAGGCCACAAATTTAGCAAGTACAAGAAATTTGAAAATTGTACCTAATTTCACGGTAGTGCTTATGGTCGATCCCGTTTCTCCGCTTCAGAGCTACTTTCTTGACTGTATTTTGATTTAAGCAGTTGGCGCGACTTCAGTTCTAGCCTATAAAGTCAAATGTTGTGTGGTTCCTCCATGCTAACATAGCTGCCCGAGGCCGCAAAGTTAGCAAGTACAAGAAATTTGAAAATTGTACGTAATTTCACGGTAGTGCTTATGGTCGATCCCGTTTCTCCGCTTCAGAGCTACTTTCTTGACAGTATTTTGAGTTAAGCAGTTGCCGCGACTTTAGTTCTAGCCTATAAAGTCTAATCTTGTGTGGTTCCTCCATGCTAACATAGCTGCCCGAGGCCACAAATTTAGCAAGTACAAGAAATTTGAAAATTGTACGTAATTGCACAGTAGTGCTTATGGTCCATCCCGTTTCTCGGCTTCAGAGCTACTTTCTTGACTGTATTTTGACTTAAGCAGTTGCCGCGACTTCAGTTCTAGCCTATAAAGTCAAATATTGTGTGGTTCCTCCATGCTAACATAGCTGCCCGAGGCCGCAAAGTTAGCAAGTACAAGAAATTTGAAAATTGTACGTAATTTCACGGTAGTGCTTATGGTCGATCCCGTTTCTCCGCTTCAGAGCTACTTTCTTGACTGTATTTTGACTTGAGCAGTTGGCGCGACTTCAGTTCTAGCTTATAAAGTCAAATGTTGTGTGGTTCCTCCATGCTAACATAGCTGCCCGAGGCCGCAAAGTTAGCAAGTACAAGAAATTTGAAAATTGTACGTAATTTCACGGTAGTGCTTATGGTCGATCCCGTTTCTCCGCTTCAGAGCTACTTTCTGGATTGTATTTTGATTTAAGCAGTTGGCGCGACTTTGGTTCTAGCCTATAAAGTCAAATGTTGTGTGGTTCCTCCATGGTAACGTAGCTGCCCGAGGCCGCAAAGTTAGCAAGTACAAGAAATTTGAAAATTGTACGTAATTGCACAGTAGTGCTTATGGTCCATCCCGTTTCTCGGCTTCAGAGCTACTTTCTTGACTGTATTTTGACTTAAGCAGTTGCCGCGACTTCAGTTCTAGCCTATAAAGTCTAATCTTGTGTGGTTCCTCCATGCTAACATAGCTGCCCGAGGCCACAAAGTTAGCAAGTACAAGAAATTTGAAAATTGTACGTAATTTCACGGTAGTGCTTATGGTCGATCCCGTTTCTCGGCTTCAGAGCTACTTTCTTGACTGTATTTTGATTTAAGCAGTTGCCGCGACTTTAGTTCTAGCCTATAAAGTCAAATCTTGTGTGGTTCCTCCATGCTAACATAGCTGCCCGAGGCCGCAAAGTTAGCAAGTACAAGAAATTTGAAAATTGTACGTAATTGCACAGTAGTGCTTATGGTCGATCCCGTTTCTCCGCTTCAGAGCTACTTTCTTGACTGTATTTTGATTTAAGCAGTTGGCGCGACTTCAGTTCTAGCCTATAAAGTCAAATGTTGTGTGGTTCCTCCATGCTAACATAGCTGCCCGAGGCCGCAAAGTTAGCAAGTACAAGAAATTTGAAAATTGTACGTAATTTCACGGTAGTGCTTATGGTCGATCCCGTTTCTCCGCTTCAGAGCTACTTTCTTGACTGTATTTCGATTTAAGCGGTTGCCGCGACTTTAGTTCTAGCCTATAAAGTCAAATCTTGTGTGGTTCCTCCATGCTAACATAGCTGCCCGAGGCCGCAAAGTTAGCAAGTACAAGAAATTTGAAAATTGTACGTAATTTCACGGTAGTGCTTATGGTCGATCCCGTTTCTCGGCTTCAGAGCTACTTTCTTGAGTGTATTTTGAGTTAAGCAGTTGCCGCGACTTCAGTTATAGCCTATAAAGTCAAATATTGTGTGGTTCCTCCATGCTAACATAGCTGCCCGAGGCCGCAAAATTAGCAAGTACAAGAAATTTGAAAATTGTACGTAATTTCACGGTAGTGCTTATGGTCGGTCCCGTTTCTCCGCTTCAGAGCTACTTTCTGGATTGTATTTTGATTTAAGCAGTTGGCGCGACTTTGGTTCTAGCCTATAAAGTCAAATGTTGTGTGGTTCCTCCATGGTAACGTAGCTGCCCGAGGCCGCAAAGTTAGCAAGTACAAGAAATTTGAAAATTGTACGTAATTTCACGGTAGTGCTTATGGTCGATCCCGTTTCTCCGCTTCAGAGCTACTTTCTGGATTGTATTTTGATTTAAGCAGTTGGCGCGACTTTGGTTCTAGCCTATAAAGTCAAAAGTTGTGTGGTTCCTCCATGGTAACGTAGCTGCCCGAGGCCGCAAAGTTAGCAAGTACAAGAAATTTGAAAATTGTACGTAATTGCACAGTAGTGCTTATGGTCGATCCCGTTTCTCGGCTTCAAAGCTACTTTCTTGACTGTATTTTGAGTTAAGCAGTTGCCGCGACTTCAGTTCTAGCCTATAAAGTCAAATATTGTGTGGTTCCTCCATGCTAACATAGCTGCCCGAGGCCGCAAAGTTAGCAAGTACAAGAAATTTGAAAATTGTACGTAATTTCACGGTAGTGCTTATGGTCGATCCCGTTTCTCCGCTTCAGAGCTACTTTCTTGACTGTATTTTGACTTGAGCAGTTGGCGCGACTTCAGTTCTAGCTTATAAAGTCAAATGTTGTGTGGTTCCTCCATGCTAACATAGCTGCCCGAGGCCGCAAAGTTAGCAAGTACAAGAAATTTGAAAATTGTACGTAATTTCACGGTAGTGCTTATGGTCGATCCCGTTTCTCCGCTTCAGAGCTACTTTCTGGATTGTATTTTGATTTAAGCAGTTGGCGCGACTTTGGTTCTAGCCTATAAAGTCAAATGTTGTGTGGTTCCTCCATGGTAACGTAGCTGCCCGAGGCCGCAAAGTTAGCAAGTACAAGAAATTTGAAAATTGTACGTAATTGCACAGTAGTGCTTATGGTCCATCCCGTTTCTCGGCTTCAGAGCTACTTTCTTGACTGTATTTTGACTTAAGCAGTTGCCGCGACTTCAGTTCTAGCCTATAAAGTCAAATATTGTGTGGTTCCTCCATGCTAACATAGCTGCCCGAGGCCGCAAAGTTAGCAAGTACAAGAAATTTGAAAATTGTACGTAATTTCACGGTAGTGCTTATGGTCGATCCCGTTTCTCCGCTTCAGAGCTACTTTCTTGACTGTATTTTGACTTAAGCAGTTGGCGCGACTTCAGTTCTAGCCTATAAAGTCAAATGTTGTGTGGTTCCTCCATGCTAACATAGCTGCCCGAGGCCGCAAAGTTAGCAAGTACAAGAAATTTGAAAATTGTACGTAATTTCACGGTAGTGCTTATGGTCGATCCCGTTTCTTCGCTTCAGAGCTACTTTCTGGATTGTATTTTGATTTAAGCAGTTGGCGCGACTTTGGTTCTAGCCTATAAAGTCAAATGTTGTGTGGTTCCTCCATGGTAACGTAGCTGCCCGAGGCCGCAAAGTTAGCAAGTACAAGAAATTTGAAAATTGTACGTAATTTCACGGTAGTGCTTATGGTCGATCCCGTTTCTCGGCTTCAGAGCTGCTTTCTTGACTGTATATGGATTTGAGCAGTTGGCGCGACTTCAGTTCTAGCCTATAAAGTCAAATGTTGTGTGGTTCCTCCATGGTAACGTAGCTGCCCGAGGCCGCAAAGTTAGCAAGTACAAGAAATTTGAAAATTGTACGTAATTTCACGGTAGTGCTTATGGTCGATCCCGTTTCTCGGCTTCAGAGCTACTTTCTTGAATGTGTTTTGAGTTAAGCTGTTGCCGCGTTTTCAGTTCTAGCCTATAAAGTCAAATGTTGTGTGGTTCCTCCATGGTAACGTAGCTGCCCGAGGCCGCAAAGTTAGCAAGTACAAGAAATTTGAAAATTGTACGTAATTGCACAGTAGTGCTTATGGTCGATCCCGTTTCTCGGCTTCAAAGCTACTTTCTTGACTGTATTTTGAGTTAAGCAGTTGCCGCGACTTCAGTTCTAGCCTATAAAGTCTAATCTTGTGTGGTTCCTCCATGCTAACATAGCTGCCCGAGGCCACAAATTTAGCAAGTACAAGAAATTTGAAAATTGTACCTAATTTCACGGTAGTGCTTATGGTCGATCCCGTTTCTCGGCTTCAGAGCTACTTTCTTGACAGTATTTTGAGTTAAGCAGTTGCCGCGACTTTAGTTCTAGCCTATAAAGTCAAATGTTGTGTGGTTCCTCCATAGCTGCCCGAGGCCGCAAAGTTAGCAAGTACAAGAAATTTGAAAATTGTACGTAATTTCACGGTAGTGCTTATGGTCGATCCCGTTTCTCGGCTTCAGAGCTACTTTCTTGACTGTATATGGATTTAAGCAGTTGGCGCGACTTCAGTTCTAGCCTATAAAGTCAAATGTTGTGTGGTTCCTCCATGCTAACATAGCTGCCCGAGGCCGCAAAGTTAGCAAATACAAGAAATTTGAAAATTGTACGTAATTTCACGGCAGTGCTTATGGTCGATCCCGTTTCTCGGCTTCAGAGCTACTTTCTTGACAGTATTTTGAGTTAAGCAGTTGCCGCGACTTTAGTTCTAGCCTATAAAGTCAAATCTTGTGTGGTTCCTCCATGCTAACATAGCTGCCCGAGGCCGCAAAGTTAGCAAGTACAAGAAATTTGAAAATTGTACGTAATTTCACGGTAGTGCTTATGGTCGATCCCGTTTCTCCGCTTCAGAGCTGCTTTCTTGACTGTATATGGATTTAAGCAGTTGGCGCGACTTTAGTTCGAGGACATAAAGTCAAATCTTGTGTGGTTCCTCTATGCTAACATAGCTGCCCGAGGCCGCAAAGTTAGCAAGTACAAGAAATTTGAAAATTGTACGTAATTTCACGGTAGTGCTTATGGTCGATCCCGTTTCTCGGCTTCAGAGCTGCTTTCTTGACTGTATATGGATTTGAGCAGTTGGCGCGACTTCAGTTCTAGCCTATAAAGTCAAATGTTGTGTGGTTCCTCCATGGTAACGTAGCTGCCCGAGGCCGCAAAGTTAGCAAGTACAAGAAATTTGAAAATTGTACGTAATTTCACGGTAGTGCTTATGGTCGATCCCGTTTCTCGGCTTCAGAGCTACTTTCTTGAATGTGTTTTGAGTTAAGCTGTTGCCGCGTTTTCAGTTCTAGCCTATAAAGTCAAATGTTGTGTGGTTCCTCCATGGTAACGTAGCTGCCCGAGGCCGCAAAGTTAGCAAGTACAAGAAATTTGAAAATTGTACGTAATTGCACAGTAGTGCTTATGGTCGATCCCGTTTCTCGGCTTCAAAGCTACTTTCTTGACTGTATTTTGAGTTAAGCAGTTGCCGCGACTTCAGTTCTAGCCTATAAAGTCTAATCTTGTGTGGTTCCTCCATGCTAACATAGCTGCCCGAGGCCACAAATTTAGCAAGTACAAGAAATTTGAAAATTGTACCTAATTTCACGGTAGTGCTTATGGTCGATCCCGTTTCTCCGCTTCAGAGCTACTTTCTTGACTGTATTTTGATTTAAGCAGTTGGCGCGACTTCAGTTCTAGCCTATAAAGTCAAATGTTGTGTGGTTCCTCCATGCTAACATAGCTGCCCGAGGCCGCAAAGTTAGCAAGTACAAGAAATTTGAAAATTGTACGTAATTTCACGGTAGTGCTTATGGTCGATCCCGTTTCTCCGCTTCAGAGCTACTTTCTTGACAGTATTTTGAGTTAAGCAGTTGCCGCGACTTTAGTTCTAGCCTATAAAGTCTAATCTTGTGTGGTTCCTCCATGCTAACATAGCTGCCCGAGGCCACAAATTTAGCAAGTACAAGAAATTTGAAAATTGTACCTAATTTCACGGTAGTGCTTATGGTCGATCCCGTTTCTCCGCTTCAGAGCTACTTTCTTGACTGTATTTTGATTTAAGCAGTTGGCGCGACTTCAGTTCTAGCCTATAAAGTCAAATGTTGTGTGGTTCCTCCATGCTAACATAGCTGCCCGAGGCCGCAAAGTTAGCAAGTACAAGAAATTTGAAAATTGTACGTAATTGCACAGTAGTGCTTATGGTCGATCCCGTTTCTCGGCTTCAAAGCTACTTTCTTGACTGTATTTTGAGTTAAGCAGTTGCCGCGACTTCAGTTCTAGCCTATAAAGTCTAATCTTGTGTGGTTCCTCCATGCTAACATAGCTGCCCGAGGCCACAAATTTAGCAAGTACAAGAAATTTGAAAATTGTACCTAATTTCACGGTAGTGCTTATGGTCGATCCCGTTTCTCCGCTTCAGAGCTACTTTCTTGACTGTATTTTGATTTAAGCAGTTGGCGCGACTTCAGTTCTAGCCTATAAAGTCAAATGTTGTGTGGTTCCTCCATGCTAACATAGCTGCCCGAGGCCGCAAAGTTAGCAAGTACAAGAAATTTGAAAATTGTACGTAATTTCACGGTAGTGCTTATGGTCGATCCCGTTTCTCCGCTTCAGAGCTGCTTTCTTGACTGTATATGGATTTAAGCAGTTGGCGCGACTTTAGTTCGAGGACATAAAGTCAAATCTTGTGTGGTTCCTCTATGCTAACATAGCTGCCCGAGGCCGCAAAGTTAGCAAGTACAAGAAATTTGAAAATTGTACGTAATTTCACGGTAGTGCTTATGGTCGATCCCGTTTCTCCGCTTCAGAGCTGCTTTCTTGACTGTATATGGATTTAAGCAGTTGGCGCGACTTCAGTTCTAGCCTATAAAGTCAAATGTTGTGTGGTTCCTCCATGGTAACGTAGCTGCCCGAGGCCGCAAAGTTAGCAAGTACAAGAAATTTGAAAATTGTACGTAATTTCACGGTAGTGCTTATGGTCGATCCCGTTTCTCCGCTTCAGATCTGCTTTCTTGACTGTATATGGATTTAAGCAGTTGACGCGACTTTAGTTCGAGGACATAAAGTCAAATCTTGTGTGGTTTCTCTATGCTAACATAGCTGCCCGAGGCCGCAAAGTTAGCAAGTACAAGAAATTTGAAAATTGTACGTAATTTCACGGTAGTGTTTATGGTCGATCCCGTTTCTCCGCTTCAGAGCTACTTTCTTGACTGTATTTTGATTTAAGCAGTTGGCGCGACTTTAGTTCTAGCCTATAAAGTCAAATGTTGTGTGGTTCCTCCATGGTAACGTAGCTGCACGAGGCCGCAAAGTTAGCAAGTACAAGAAATTTGAAAATTGTACCTAATTGCACAGTAGTGCTTATGGTCGATCCCGTTTCTCCGCTTCAGAGCTACTTTCTTGACTGTATTTTGATTCAAGCAGTTGGCGCGACTTCAGTTCTAGCCTATAAAGTCAAATGTTGTGTGGTTCCTCCATGCTAACATAGCTGCCCGAGGCCGCAAAGTTAGCAAGTACAAGAAATTTGAAAATTGTACGTAATTTCACGGTAGTGCTTATGGTCGATCCCGTTTCTCGGCTTCAGAGCTACTTTCTTGACTGTATTTTGAGTTAAACAGTTGCCGCGTTTTCAGTTCTAGCCTATAAAGTCAAATCTTGTGTGGTTCCTCTATGCTAACATAGCTGCCCGAGGCCGCAAATTTAGCAAGTACAAGAAATTTGAAAATTGTACGTAATTTCACGGTAGTGCTTATGGTCGATCCCGTTTCTCGGCTTCAGAGCTACTTTCTTGACTGTATTTTGATTTAAGCAGTTGCCGCGACTTTAGTTCTAGCCTATAAAGTCAAATCTTGTGTGGTTCCTCCATGCTAACATAGCTGCCCGAGGCCGCAAAGTTAGCAAGTACAAGAAATTTGAAAATTGTACGTAATTTCACGGTAGTGCTTATGGTCGATCCCGTTTCTCCGCTTCAGAGCTACTTTCTTGACTGTATTTCGATTTAAGCAGTTGCCGCGACTTTAGTTCTAGCCTATAAAGTCAAATCTTGTGTGGTTCCTTCATGCTAACATAGCTGCCCGAGGCCGCAAAGTTAGCAAGTACAAGAAATTTGAAAATTGTACGTAGTTTCACATTAGTGCTTATGGTCGATCCCGTTTCTCGGCTTCAGAGCTACTTTCTTGACTGAATTTTGATTTAAGCAGTTGGCGCGACTTTAGTTCTAGCCTGTAAAGTCAAATGTTGTGAGGTTCCTCCATGGTAACGTAGCTGCCCGAGGCCGCAAAGTTAGCAAGTACAAGAAATTTGAAAATTGTACGTAATTGCACAGTAGTGCTTATGGTCGATCCCGTTTCTCGGCTTCAGAGTTACTTTCTTGACTGTGTTTTGAGTTAAACAGTTGCCGCGACTTCAGTTCTAGCCTATAAAGTCAAATATTGTGTGGTTCATCCATGCTAACATAGCTGGCCGAGGCCGCAAAGTTAGCAAGTACAAGAAATTTGAAAATTGTACGTAATTTCACGGTAGTGCTTATGGTCGATCCCGGCTCTCCGCTTCAGAGCTACTTTCTTGACTGTATATGGATTTAAGCAGTTGGCGCGACTTTAGTTCTAGCCTATAAAGTCAAATGTTGTGTGGTTCCTCCATGCTAACATAGCTGCCCGAGGCCGCAAAGTTAGAAGTACAAGAAATTTGAAAATTGTACGTAATTTCACGGTAGTGCTTATATTCGATCAAGTTTCTCCGCTTCAGAGCTACTTTCTTGACTGTATTTTGATTTAAGCAGTTGGCGCGACTTTGGTTCTAGCCTATAAAGTCAAATGTTGTGTGGTTCCTCCATGGTAACGTAGCTGCCCGAGGCCGCAAAGTTAGCAAGTACAAGAAATTTGAAAATTGTACGTAATTGCACAGTAGTGCTTATGGTCGATCCCGTTTCTCGGCTTCAAAGCTACTTTCTTGACTGTATTTTGAGTTAGGCAGTTGCCGCGACTTCAGTTCTAGCCTATAAAGTCTAATTTTGTGTGGTTCCTCCATGCTAACATAGCTGCCCGAGGCCACAAAGTTAGCAAGTACAAGAAATTTGAAAATTGTACGTAATTTCACGGTAGTGCTTATGGTCGATCCCGTTTCTCGGCTTCAGAGCTATTTTCTTGAATGTGTTTTGAGTTAGGCAGTTGCCGCGTTTTCAGTTCTAGCCTATAAAGTCAAATGTTGTGTGGTTCCTCCATGGTAACGTAGCTGCCCGAGGCCGCAAAGTTAGCAAGTTCAAGAAATTTGAAAATTGTACGTAGTTTCACATTAGTGCTTATGGTCGATCCCGTTTCTCGGCTTCAGAGCTACTTTCTTGACTGTATTTTGATTTAAGCAGTTGGCGCGACTTCAGTTCTAGCCTATAAAGTCAAATCTTGTGTGGTTCCTCCATGCTAACATAGCTGCGCGAGGCCGCAAAGTTAGCAAGTACAAGAAATTTGAAAATTGTACGTAATTTCACGGTAGTGCTTATGGTCGACCCCGTTTCTCCGCTTCAGAGCTATTTTCTTGACTGTATTTTGAGTTAAGCAGTTGGCGCGACTTTAGTTCTAGCCTATAAAGTCAAATGTTGTGTGGTTCCTCCATGCTAACATAGCTGCCCGAGGCCGCAAAGTTAGAAGTACAAGAAATTTGAAAATTGTACGTAATTTCACGGTAGTGCTTATATTCGATCAAGTTTCTCCGCTTCAGAGCTACTTTCTTGACTGTATTTTGATTTAAGCAGTTGCCGCGACTTTAGTTCTAGCCTATAAAGTCAAATCTTGTGTGGTTCCTCCATGCTAACATAGCTGCCCGAGGCCGCAAAGTTAGCAAGTACAAGAAATTTGAAAATTGTACGTAATTTCACGGTAGTGCTTATGGTCGATCCCGTTTCTCCGCTTCAGAGCTACTTTCTTGACTGTATTTCGATTTAAGCAGTTGCCGCGACTTTAGTTCTAGCCTATAAAGTCAAATCTTGTGTGGTTCCTTCATGCTAACATAGCTGCCCGAGGCCGCAAAGTTAGCAAGTACAAGAAATTTGAAAATTGTACGTAGTTTCACATTAGTGCTTATGGTCGATCCCGTTTCTCGGCTTCAGAGCTACTTTCTTGACTGAATTTTGATTTAAGCAGTTGGCGCGACTTTAGTTCTAGCCTGTAAAGTCAAATGTTGTGAGGTTCCTCCATGGTAACGTAGCTGCCCGAGGCCGCAAAGTTAGCAAGTACAAGAAATTTGAAAATTGTACGTAATTGCACAGTAGTGCTTATGGTCGATCCCGTTTCTCGGCTTCAGAGTTACTTTCTTGACTGTGTTTTGAGTTAAACAGTTGCCGCGACTTCAGTTCTAGCCTATAAAGTCAAATATTGTGTGGTTCATCCATGCTAACATAGCTGGCCGAGGCCGCAAAGTTAGCAAGTACAAGAAATTTGAAAATTGTACGTAATTTCACGGTAGTGCTTATGGTCGATCCCGGCTCTCCGCTTCAGAGCTACTTTCTTGACTGTATATGGATTTAAGCAGTTGGCGCGACTTTAGTTCTAGCCTATAAAGTCAAATGTTGTGTGGTTCCTCCATGCTAACATAGCTGCCCGAGGCCGCAAAGTTAGAAGTACAAGAAATTTGAAAATTGTACGTAATTTCACGGTAGTGCTTATATTCGATCAAGTTTCTCCGCTTCAGAGCTACTTTCTTGACTGTATTTTGATTTAAGCAGTTGGCGCGACTTTGGTTCTAGCCTATAAAGTCAAATGTTGTGTGGTTCCTCCATGGTAACGTAGCTGCCCGAGGCCGCAAAGTTAGCAAGTACAAGAAATTTGAAAATTGTACGTAATTGCACAGTAGTGCTTATGGTCGATCCCGTTTCTCGGCTTCAAAGCTACTTTCTTGACTGTATTTTGAGTTAGGCAGTTGCCGCGACTTCAGTTCTAGCCTATAAAGTCTAATTTTGTGTGGTTCCTCCATGCTAACATAGCTGCCCGAGGCCACAAAGTTAGCAAGTACAAGAAATTTGAAAATTGTACGTAATTTCACGGTAGTGCTTATGGTCGATCCCGTTTCTCGGCTTCAGAGCTATTTTCTTGAATGTGTTTTGAGTTAGGCAGTTGCCGCGTTTTCAGTTCTAGCCTATAAAGTCAAATGTTGTGTGGTTCCTCCATGGTAACGTAGCTGCCCGAGGCCGCAAAGTTAGCAAGTTCAAGAAATTTGAAAATTGTACGTAGTTTCACATTAGTGCTTATGGTCGATCCCGTTTCTCGGCTTCAGAGCTACTTTCTTGACTGTATTTTGATTTAAGCAGTTGGCGCGACTTCAGTTCTAGCCTATAAAGTCAAATCTTGTGTGGTTCCTCCATGCTAACATAGCTGCGCGAGGCCGCAAAGTTAGCAAGTACAAGAAATTTGAAAATTGTACGTAATTTCACGGTAGTGCTTATGGTCGACCCCGTTTCTCCGCTTCAGAGCTATTTTCTTGACTGTATTTTGAGTTAAGCAGTTGGCGCGACTTTAGCTCTAGCCAATAAAGTCAAATCTTGTGTGGCTCCTCCATGCTAACATAGCTGCCCGAGGCCGCAAAGTTAGCAAGTACAAG
Source organism: Merodon equestris (assembly GCA_958301585.1). Lineage (NCBI taxonomy): Eukaryota > Metazoa > Arthropoda > Insecta > Diptera > Syrphidae > Merodon > Merodon equestris. The sequence continues at coordinate 151,717,596 of OY284413.1, read as the reverse complement.
AAATTTGAAAATTGTATGTAATTGCACAGTAGTGCTTATGGTCGATCCCGTTTCTCGGCTTCAGAGCTACTTTCTTGACTGTATTTTGAGTTAAGCAGTTGCCGCGACTTCAGTTCTAGCCTATAAAGTCAAATATTGTGTGGTTCATCCATGCTAACATAGCTGCCCGAGGCCGCAAAGTTAGCAAGTACAAGAAATTTGAAAATTGTACGTAATTTCACGGTAGTGCTTATGGTCGATCCCGTTTCTCCGCTTCAGAGCTGCTTTCTTGACTGTATATGGATTTAAGCAGTTGGCGCGACTTCAGTTCTAGCCTATAAAGTCAAATCTTGTGTGGTTCCTCCATGCTAACATACCTGCCCGAGGCCGCAAAGTTAGCAAGTACAAGAAATTTGAAAATTGTACGTAATTTCACGGTAGTGCTTATGGTCGATCCCGTTTCTCCGCTTCAGAGCTACTTTCTTGACTGTATTTTGATTTAAGCAGTTGGCGCGACTTCAGTTCTAGCCTATAAAGTCAAATGTTGTGTGGTTCCTCCATGCTAACATAGCTGCCGGAGGCCGCAAAGTTAGCAAGTACAAGCAATGTGAAAATTTTACGTAATTTCACGGTAGTGCTTATGGTCGATCCCGTTTCTCCGCTTCAGAGCTACTTTTTTGACTGTTTTTTGATTTAAGCAGTTGGCGCGACTTTAGTTCTAGCCTATAAAGTCAAATGTTGTGTGGTTCCTCCATGGTAACGTAGCTGCCCGAGGCCGCAAAGTTAGCAAGTACAAGAAATTTGAAAATTGTACGTAATTGCACAGTAGTGCTTATGGTCGATCCCGTTTCTCGGCTTCAGAGCTACTTTCTTGACTGTATTTTGAGTTAAGCGGTTGCCGCGACTTCAGTTCTAGCCTATAAAGTCAAATCTTGTGTGGTTCCTCCATGCTAACATAGCTGCCCGAGGCCGCAAAGTTAGCAAGTACAAGAAATTTGAAAATTGTACGTAATTTCACGGTAGTGCTTATGGTCGATCCCGTTTCTCGGCTTCAGAGCTATTTTCTTGACTGTATTTTGAGTTAAGCAGTTGCCGCGTTTTCAGTTCTAGCCTATAAAGTCAAATGTTATGTGGTTCCTCCATGCTAACATAGCTGCCCGAGGCCGCAGACTTAGCAAGTACAAGAAATGTGAAAATTGTACGTAATTTCACGGTAGTGCTTATGGTTGATCCCGTTTCTCGGCTTCAGAGCTACTTTCTTGACTGTATTTTGATTTAAGCAGTTGCCGCGACTTTAGTTCTAGCCTATAAAGTCAAATCTTGTGTGGTTCCTCCATGCTAACATAGCTGCCCGAGGCCGCAAAGTTAGCAAGTACAAGAAATTTGAAAATTGTACGTAATTTCACGGTAGTGCTTATGGTCGATCCCGTTTCTCCGCTTCAGAGCTGCTTTCTTGACTGTATATGGATTTAAGCAGTTGGCGCGACTTCAGTTCTAGCCAATAAAGTCAAATCTTGTGTGGCTCCTCCATGCTAACATAGCTGCCCGAGGCCGCAAAGTTAGCAAGTACAAGAAATTTGAAAATTGTACGTAATTTCACGGTAGTGCTTATGGTCGATCCCGTTTCTCCGCTTCAGAGCTATTTTCTTGACTGTATTTTGAGTTAAGCAGTTGGCGCGACTTTAGTTCTAGCCAATAAAGTCAAATCTTGTGTGGCTCCTCCATGCTAACATAGCTGCCCGAGGCCGCAAAGTTAGCAAGTACAAGAAATTTGAAAATTGTATGTAATTGCACAGTAGTGCTTATGGTCGATCCCGTTTCTCGGCTTCAGAGCTACTTTCTTGACTGTATTTTGAGTTAAGCAGTTGCCGCGACTTCAGTTCTAGCCTATAAAGTCAAATATTGTGTGGTTCATCCATGCTAACATAGCTGCCCGAGGCCGCAAAGTTAGCAAGTACAAGAAATTTGAAAATTGTACGTAATTTCACGGTAGTGCTTATGGTCGATCCCGTTTCTCCGCTTCAGAGCTGCTTTCTTGACTGTATATGGATTTAAGCAGTTGGCGCGACTTCAGTTCTAGCCTATAAAGTCAAATCTTGTGTGGTTCCTCCATGGTAACGTAGCTGCCCGAGGCCGCAAAGTTAGCAAGTACAAGAAATTTGAAAATTGTACGTAGTTTCACATTAGTGCTTATGGTCGATCCCGTTTCTCCGCTTCAGAGCTGCTTTCTTGACTGTATATGGATTTAGGCAGTTGGCGCGACTTCAGTTCTAGCCTATAAAGTCAAATCTTGTGTGGTTCCTCCATGGTAACGTAGCTGCCCGAGGCCGCAAAGTTAGCAAGTACAAGAAATTTGAAAATTGTACGTAGTTTCACATTAGTGCTTATGGTCGATCCCGTTCCTCCGCTTCAGAGCTATTTTCTTGACTGTATTTTGAGTTAAGCAGTTGCCGCGACTTCAGTTCTAGCCTATAAAGTCAAATATTGTGTGGTTCATCCATGCTAACATAGCTGCCCGAGGCCGCAAAGTTAGCAAGTACAAGAAATTTGAAAATTGTACGTAATTTCACGGTAGTGCTTATGGTCGATCCCGTTTCTCCGCTTCAGAGCTGCTTTCTTGACTGTATATGGATTTAAGCAGTTGGCGCGACTTCAGTTCTAGCCTATAAAGTCAAATCTTGTGTGGTTCCTCCATGCTAACATAGCTGCCCGAGGCCGCAAAGTTAGCAAGTACAAGAAATTTGAAAATTGTATGTAATTGCACAGTACTGCTTATGGTCGATCCTGTTTCTCCGCTTCAGAGCTACTTTCTTGACTGTATTTTGATTTAGGCAGTTGGCGCGACTTCAGTTCTAGTCTATAAAGTCAAATGTTGTGTGGTTCCTCCATGGTAACGTAGCTGCCCGAGGCCGCAAAGTTAGCAAGTACAAGAAATTTGAAAATTGTACGTAGTTTCACATTAGTGCTTATGGTCGATCCCGTTCCTCCGCTTCAGAGCTATTTTCTTGACTGTATTTTGAGTTAAAATGTTGGCGCGACTTTAGTTCTAGCCTATAAAGTCAAATGTTGTGTGGTTCCTCCATGGTAACGTAGCTGCCCGAGGCCGCAAAGTTAGCAAGTACAAGAAATTTGAAAATTGTTCGTAATTGCACAGTAGTGCTTATGGTCGATCCCGTTTCTCGGCTTCAGAGCTACTTTCTTGACTGTATTTTGATTTAGGCAGTTGGCGCGACTTCAGCTCTAGCCTATAAAGTCAAATGTTGTGTGGTTCCTCCATGCTAACATAGCTGCCCGAGGCCGCAAAGTTAGCAGGTACAAGAAATTTGAAAATTGTACGTAATTTCACGGTAGTGCTTATGGTCGATCCCGTTTCTCGGCTTCAGAGCTACTTTCTTGACTGTATTTTGATTTAAGCAGTTGCCGCGACTTTAGTTCTAGCCTATAAAGTCAAATGTTGTGTGGTTCCTCCATGGTAACGTAGCTGCCCGAGGCCGCAAAGTTAGCAAGTACAAGAAATTTGAAAATTGTACGTAATTTCACGGTAGTGCTTATGGTCGATCCCGTTTCTCCGCTTCAGAGCTGCTTTCTTGACTGTATTTTGATTTAAGCAGTTGGCGCGACTTCAGTTCTATAAAGTCAAATCTTGTGTGGTTCCTTCATGCTAACATAGCTGCCCGAGGCCGCAAAGTTAGCAAGTACAAGAAATTTGAAAATTGTACGTAATTTCACGGTTGTGCTTATGGTCGATCCCGTTTCTCCCCTTCAGAGCTACTTTCTTGACTGTATTTTGAGTTAAGCAGTTGGCGCGACTTTAGTTCTAGCCTATAAAGTCAAATGTTGTGTGGTTCCTCCATGGTAACGTAGCTGCCCGAGGCCGCAAAGTTAGCAAGTACAAGAAATTTGAAAATTGTACGTAATTTCACGGTAGTGCTTATGGTCGATCCCGTTTCTCGGCTTCAGAGCTACTTTCTTGACAGTATTTTGAGTTAAGCAGTTGCCGCGACTTTAGTTCTAGCCTATAAAGTCAAATCTTGTGTGGTTCCTCCATGCTAACATAGCTGCCCGAGGCCGCAAAGTTAGCAAGTACAAGAAATTTGAAAATTGTACGTAATTTCACGGTAGTGCTTATGGTCGATCCCGTTTCTCCGCTTCAGAGCTACTTTTTTGACTGTATTTTGATTTAAGCAGTTGGCGCGACTTTAGTTCTAGCCTATAAAGTCAAATGTTGTGTGGTTCCTCCATGGTAACGTAGCTGCCCGAGGCCGCAAAGTTAGCAAGTACAAGAAATTTGAAAATTGTACCTAATTGCACAGTAGTGCTTATGGTCGATCCCGTTTCTCGGCTTCAGAGCTACTTTCTTGACTGTATTTTGAGTTAAGCAGTTGCCGCGACTTCAGTTCTAGCCTATAAAGTCAAATCTTGTGTGGTTCCTCCATGCTAACATAGCTGCCCGAGGCCGCAAAGTTAGCAAGTACAAGAAATTTGAAAATTGTACGTAATTTCACGGTAGTGCTTATGGTCGATCCCGTTTCTCCGCTTCAGAGCTACTTTCTTGAGTGTCTTTTGATTTAAGCAGTTGGCGCGACTTCAGTTCTAGCCTATAAAGTCAAATGTTGTGTGGTTCCTCCATGCTAACATAGCTGCCCGAGGCCGCAAAGTTAGCAAGTACAAGAAATTTGAAAATTGTACGTAATTTCACGGTAGTGCTTATGGTCGATCCCGTTTCTCGGCTTCAGAGCTATTTTCTTGACTGTATTTTGAGTTAAGCAGTTGCCGCGTTTTCAGTTCTAGCCTATAAAGTCAAATGTTATGTGGTTCCTCCATGCTAACATAGCTGCCCGAGGCCGCAGAGTTAGCAAGTACAAGAAATGTGAAAATTGTACGTAATTGCACAGTAGTGCTTATGGTCGATCCCGTTTCTCGGCTTCAGAGCTACTTTCTTGACTGTATTTTGAGTTAAGCAGTTGCCGCGATTTCAGTTCTAGTCTATAAAGTCAAATATTGTGTGGTTCATCCATGCTAACATAGCTACCCGAGGCCGTAAATTTAGCAAGTACAAGAAATTTGAAAATTGTACGTAATTTCACGGTAGTGCTTATGGTCGATCCCGTTTCTCCGCTTCAGAGCTACTTTCTTGACTGTATTTTGATTTAAGCAGTTGGCGCGACTTCAGTTCTAGCCTATGAAGTCAAATGTTGTGTGGTTCCTCCATGCTAACATAGCTGCCCGAGGCCGCAAAGTTAGCAAGTACAAGAAATTTGAAAATTGTACCTAATTGCACAGTAGTGCTTATGGTCGATCCCGTTTCTCGGCTTCAGAGCTACTTTCTTGACTGTATTTTGAGTTAAGCAGTTGGCGCGACTTCAGTTCTAGCCTATAAAGTGAAATGTTGTGTGGTTCCTCCATGCTAACATAGCTGCCCGAGGCCGCAAAGTTAGCAAGTACAAGAAATTCGAAAATTGTACGTAATTTCACGGTAGTGCTTATGGTCGATCCCGTTTCTCGGCTTCAGAGCTATTTTCTTGACTGTATTTTGAGTCAAGCTGTTGCCGCGTTTTCAGTTCTAGCCTATAAAGTCAAATGTTATGTGGTTCCTCCATGCTAACATAGCAGCCCGAGGCCGCAAAGTTAGCAAGTACAAGAAATTTGAAAATTGTACGTAATTTCACGGTATTGCTTATGGTCGATCCCGTTTCTCGGCTTCAGAGCTACTTTGTTGACTGTATTTTGAGTTAAACAGCTGCCGCGTTTTCAGTTCTAGCCTATAAAGTCAAATCTTGTGTGGTTCCTCTATGCTAACATAGCTGCCCGAGGCCGCAAATTTAGCAAGTACAAGAAATTTGAAAATTCTACGTAATTTCACGGTAGTGCTTATGGTCGATCCCGTTTCTCGGCTTCAGAGCTACTTTCTTGACTGTATTTTGATTTAAGCAGTTGCCGCGACTTTAGTTCTAGCCTATAAAGTCAAATCTTGTGTGGTTCCTCCATGCTAACATAGCTGCCCGAGGCCGCAAAGTTAGCAAGTACAAGAAATTTGAAAATTGTACGTAATTTCACGGTAGTGTTTATGGTCGATCCCGTTTCTCGGCTTCAGAGCTACTTTCTTGACTGTATTTCGATTTAAGCAGTTGCCGCGACTTTAGTTCTAGCCTATAAAGTCAAATCTTGTGTGGTTCCTCCATGCTAACATAGCTGCCCGAGGCCGCAAAGTTAGCAAGTACAAGAAATTTGAAAATTGTACGTAGTTTCACAATAGTGCTTATGGTCGATCCCGTTTCTCGGCTTCAGAGCTACTTTCTTGACTGTATTTTGATTTAAGCAGTTGGCGCGACTTTAGTTCTAGCCTGTAAAGTCAAATGTTGTGAGGTTCCTCCATGGTAACGTAGCTGCCCGAGGCCGCAAAGTTAGCAAGTACAAGAAATTTGAAAATTGTACGTAATTGCGCTGTAGTGCTTATGGTCGATCCCGTTTCTCGGCTTCAGAGCTACTTTCTTGACTGTATTTTGAGTTAAGCAGTTGCCGCGACTTCAGTTCTAGCCTATAAAGTCAAATATTGTGTGGTTCATCCATGCTAACATAGCTGCCCGAGGCCGCAAAGTTAGCAAGTACAAGAAATTTGAAAATTGTACGTAATTTCACGGTAGTGCTTATGGTCGATCCCGTTTCTCCGCTTCAGAGCTACTTTCTTGACTGTATTTTGATTTAAGCAGTTGGCGCGACTTCAGTTCTAGCCTATAAAGTCAAATGTTGTGTGGTTCCTCCATGCTAACATAGCTGCCCGAGGCCGCAAAGTTAGCAAGTACAAGAAATTTGAAAATTGTACGTAATTGCACGGTAGTGCTTATGGTCGATCCCGTTTCTCCGCTTCAGAGCTACTTTCTTGACTGTATTTTGATTTAAGCAGTTGGCGCGATTTCAGTTCTAGTCTATAAAGTCAAATATTGTGTGGTTCATCCATAGCTGCCCGAGGCCGTAAATTTAGCAAGTACAAGAAATTTGAAAATTGTACGTAATTTCACGGTAGTGCTTATGGTCGATCCCGTTTCTCCGCTTCAGAGCTACTTTCTTGACTGTATTTTGATTTAAGCAGTTGGCGCGACTTCAGTTCTAGCCTATGAAGTCAAATGTTGTGTGGTTCCTCCATGCTAACATAGCTGCCCGAGGCCGCAAAGTTAGCAAGTACAAGAAATTTGAAAATTGTACCTAATTGCACAGTAGTGCTTATGGTCGATCCCGTTTCTCGGCTTCAGAGCTACTTTCTTGACTGTATTTTGAGTTAAGCAGTTGCCGCGACTTCAGTTCTAGCCTATAAAGTCAAATCTTGTGTGGTTCTTCCATGCTAACATAGCTGCCCGAGGCCGCAAAGTTAGCAAGTACAAGAAATTTGAAAATTGTACGTAATTTCACGGTAGTGCTTATGGTCGATCCCGTTTCTCCGCTTCAGAGCTACTTTCTTGACTGTATTTTGATTTAAGCAGTTGGCGCGACTTCAGTTCTAGCCTATAAAGTCAAATGTTGTGTGGTTCCTCCATGCTAACATAGCTGCCCGAGGCCGCAAAGTTAGCAAGTACAAGAAATTCGAAAATTGTACGTAATTTCACGGTAGTGCTTATGGTCGATCCCGTTTCTCGGCTTCAGAGCTATTTTCTTGACTGTATTTTGAGTCAAGCTGTTGCCGCGTTTTCAGTTCTAGCCTATAAAGTCAAATGTTATGTGGTTCCTCCATGCTAACATAGCAGCCCGAGGCCGCAAAGTTAGCAAGTACAAGAAATTTGAAAATTGTACGTAATTTCACGGTATTGCTTATGGTCGATCCCGTTTCTCGGCTTCAGAGCTACTTTGTTGACTGTATTTTGAGTTAAACAGCTGCCGCGTTTTCAGTTCTAGCCTATAAAGTCAAATCTTGTGTGGTTCCTCTATGCTAACATAGCTGCCCGAGGCCGCAAATTTAGCAAGTACAAGAAATTTGAAAATTCTACGTAATTTCACGGTAGTGCTTATGGTCGATCCCGTTTCTCGGCTTCAGAGCTACTTTCTTGACTGTATTTTGATTTAAGCAGTTGCCGCGACTTTAGTTCTAGCCTATAAAGTCAAATCTTGTGTGGTTCCTCCATGCTAACATAGCTGCCCGAGGCCGCAAAGTTAGCAAGTACAAGAAATTTGAAAATTGTACGTAATTTCACGGTAGTGTTTATGGTCGATCCCGTTTCTCGGCTTCAGAGCTACTTTCTTGACTGTATTTCGATTTAAGCAGTTGCCGCGACTTTAGTTCTAGCCTATAAAGTCAAATCTTGTGTGGTTCCTCCATGCTAACATAGCTGCCCGAGGCCGCAAAGTTAGCAAGTACAAGAAATTTGAAAATTGTACGTAGTTTCACAATAGTGCTTATGGTCGATCCCGTTTCTCGGCTTCAGAGCTACTTTCTTGACTGTATTTTGATTTAAGCAGTTGGCGTGACTTCAGTTCTAGCCTATAAAGTCAAATGTTGTGTGGTTCCTCCATGCTAACATAGCTGCCCGAGGCCGCAAAGTTAGCAAGTACAAGAAATTCGAAAATTGTACGTAATTTCACGGTAGTGCTTATGGTCGATCCCGTTTCTCGGCTTCAGAGCTACTTTCTTGACTGTATTTTGAGTTAAGCAGTTGCCGCGATTTCAGTTCTAGTCTATAAAGTCAAATATTGTGTGGTTCATCCATGCTAACATAGCTGCCCGAGGCCGTAAATTTAGCAAGTACAAGAAATTTGAAAATTGTACGTAATTTCACGGTAGTGCTTATGGTCGATCCCGTTTCTCCGCTTCAGAGCTACTTTCTTGACTGTATTTTGATTAAAGCAGTTGGCGCGACTTCAGTTCTAGCCTATGAAGTCAAATGTTGTGTGGTTCCTCCATGCTAACATAGCTGCCCGAGGCCGCAAAGTTAGCAAGTACAAGAAATTTGAAAATTGTACCTAATTGCACAGTAGTGCTTATGGTCGATCCCGTTTCTCGGCTTCAGAGCTACTTTCTTGACTGTATTTTGAGTTAAGCAGTTGCCGCGACTTCAGTTCTAGCCTATAAAGTCAAATCTTGTGTGGTTCTTCCATGCTAACATAGCTGCCCGAGGCCGCAAAGTTAGCAAGTACAAGAAATTTGAAAATTGTACGTAATTTCACGGTAGTGCTTATGGTCGATCCCGTTTCTCCGCTTCAGAGCTACTTTCTTGACTGTATTTTGATTTAAGCAGTTGGCGCGACTTCAGTTCTAGCCTATAAAGTCAAATGTTGTGTGGTTCCTCCATGCTAACATAGCTGCCCGAGGCCGCAAAGTTAGCAAGTACAAGAAATTCGAAAATTGTACGTAATTTCACGGTAGTGCTTATGGTCGATCCCGTTTCTCGGCTTCAGAGCTATTTTCTTGACTGTATTTTGAGTCAAGCTGTTGCCGCGTTTTCAGTTCTAGCCTATAAAGTCAAATGTTATGTGGTTCCTCCATGCTAACATAGCAGCCCGAGGCCGCAAAGTTAGCAAGTACAAGAAATTTGAAAATTGTACGTAATTTCACGGTATTGCTTATGGTCGATCCCGTTTCTCGGCTTCAGAGCTACTTTGTTGACTGTATTTTGAGTTAAACAGCTGCCGCGTTTTCAGTTCTAGCCTATAAAGTCAAATCTTGTGTGGTTCCTCTATGCTAACATAGCTGCCCGAGGCCGCAAATTTAGCAAGTACAAGAAATTTGAAAATTCTACGTAATTTCACGGTAGTGCTTATGGTCGATCCCGTTTCTCGGCTTCAGAGCTACTTTCTTGACTGTATTTTGATTTAAGCAGTTGCCGCGACTTTAGTTCTAGCCTATAAAGTCAAATCTTGTGTGGTTCCTCCATGCTAACATAGCTGCCCGAGGCCGCAAAGTTAGCAAGTACAAGAAATTTGAAAATTGTACGTAATTTCACGGTAGTGTTTATGGTCGATCCCGTTTCTCGGCTTCAGAGCTACTTTCTTGACTGTATTTCGATTTAAGCAGTTGCCGCGACTTTAGTTCTAGCCTATAAAGTCAAATCTTGTGTGGTTCCTCCATGCTAACATAGCTGCCCGAGGCCGCAAAGTTAGCAAGTACAAGAAATTTGAAAATTGTACGTAGTTTCACAATAGTGCTTATGGTCGATCCCGTTTCTCGGCTTCAGAGCTACTTTCTTGACTGTATTTTGATTTAAGCAGTTGGCGCGACTTTAGTTCTAGCCTGTAAAGTCAAATGTTGTGAGGTTCCTCCATGGTAACGTAGCTGCCCGAGGCCGCAAAGTTAGCAAGTACAAGAAATTTGAAAATTGTACGTAATTGCGCTGTAGTGCTTATGGTCGATCCCGTTTCTCGGCTTCAGAGCTACTTTCTTGACTGTATTTTGAGTTAAGCAGTTGCCGCGACTTCAGTTCTAGCCTATAAAGTCAAATATTGTGTGGTTCATCCATGCTAACATAGCTGCCCGAGGCCGCAAAGTTAGCAAGTACAAGAAATTTGAAAATTGTACGTAATTTCACGGTAGTGCTTATGGTCGATCCCGTTTCTCCGCTTCAGAGCTACTTTCTTGACTGTATTTTGATTTAAGCAGTTGGCGCGACTTCAGTTCTAGCCTATAAAGTCAAATGTTGTGTGGTTCCTCCATGCTAACATAGCTGCCCGAGGCCGCAAAGTTAGCAAGTACAAGAAATTTGAAAATTGTACGTAATTTCACGGTAGTGCTTATGGTCGATCTCGTTTCTCCGCTTCAGAGCTACTTTCTTGACTGTATTTTGATTTAAGCAGTTGGCGCGATTTCAGTTCTAGTCTATAAAGTCAAATATTGTGTGGTTCATCCATAGCTGCCCGAGGCCGTAAATTTAGCAAGTACAAGAAATTTGAAAATTGTACGTAATTTCACGGTAGTGCTTATGGTCGATCCCGTTTCTCCGCTTCAGAGCTACTTTCTTGACTGTATTTTGATTTAAGCAGTTGGCGCGACTTCAGTTCTAGCCTATGAAGTCAAATGTTGTGTGGTTCCTCCATGCTAACATAGCTGCCCGAGGCCGCAAAGTTAGCAAGTACAAGAAATTTGAAAATTGTACCTAATTGCACAGTAGTGCTTATGGTCGATCCCGTTTCTCGGCTTCAGAGCTACTTTCTTGACTGTATTTTGAGTTAAGCAGTTGCCGCGACTTCAGTTCTAGCCTATAAAGTCAAATCTTGTGTGGTTCTTCCATGCTAACATAGCTGCCCGAGGCCGCAAAGTTAGCAAGTACAAGAAATTTGAAAATTGTACGTAATTTCACGGTAGTGCTTATGGTCGATCCCGTTTCTCCGCTTCAGAGCTACTTTCTTGACTGTATTTTGATTTATGCAGTTGGCGTGACTTCAGTTCTAGCCTATAAAGTCAAATGTTGTGTGGTTCCTCCATGCTAACATAGCTGCCCGAGGCCGCAAAGTTAGCAAGTACAAGAAATTCGAAAAATGTACGTAATTTCACGGTAGTGCTTATGGTCGATCCCGTTTCTCGGCTTCAGAGCTACTTTCTTGACTGTATTTTGAGTTAAGCAGTTGCCGCGATTTCAGTTCTAGTCTATAAAGTCAAATATTGTGTGGTTCATCCATGCTAACATAGCTGCCCGAGGCCGTAAATTTAGCAAGTACAAGAAATTTGAAAATTGTACGTAATTTCACGGTAGTGCTTATGGTCGATCCCGTTTCTCCGCTTCAGAGCTACTTTCTTGACTGTATTTTGATTAAAGCAGTTGGCGCGACTTCAGTTCTAGCCTATGAAGTCAAATGTTGTGTGGTTCCTCCATGCTAACATAGCTGCCCGAGGCCGCAAAGTTAGCAAGTACAAGAAATTTGAAAATTGTACCTAATTGCACAGTAGTGCTTATGGTCGATCCCGTTTCTCGGCTTCAGAGCTACTTTCTTGACTGTATTTTGAGTTAAGCAGTTGCCGCGACTTCAGTTCTAGCCTATAAAGTCAAATCTTGTGTGGTTCTTCCATGCTAACATAGCTGCCCGAGGCCGCAAAGTTAGCAAGTACAAGAAATTTGAAAATTGTACGTAATTTCACGGTAGTGCTTATGGTCGATCCCGTTTCTCCGCTTCAGAGCTACTTTCTTGACTGTATTTTGATTTAAGCAGTTGGCGCGACTTCAGTTCTAGCCTATAAAGTCAAATGTTGTGTGGTTCCTCCATGCTAACATAGCTGCCCGAGGCCGCAAAGTTAGCAAGTACAAGAAATTCGAAAATTGTACGTAATTTCACGGTAGTGCTTATGGTCGATCCCGTTTCTCGGCTTCAGAGCTATTTTCTTGACTGTATTTTGAGTCAAGCTGTTGCCGCGTTTTCAGTTCTAGCCTATAAAGTCAAATGTTATGTGGTTCCTCCATGCTAACATAGCAGCCCGAGGCCGCAAAGTTAGCAAGTACAAGAAATTTGAAAATTGTACGTAATTTCACGGTATTGCTTATGGTCGATCCCGTTTCTCGGCTTCAGAGCTACTTTGTTGACTGTATTTTGAGTTAAACAGCTGCCGCGTTTTCAGTTCTAGCCTATAAAGTCAAATCTTGTGTGGTTCCTCTATGCTAACATAGCTGCCCGAGGCCGCAAATTTAGCAAGTACAAGAAATTTGAAAATTCTACGTAATTTCACGGTAGTGCTTATGGTCGATCCCGTTTCTCGGCTTCAGAGCTACTTTCTTGACTGTATTTTGATTTAAGCAGTTGCCGCGACTTTAGTTCTAGCCTATAAAGTCAAATCTTGTGTGGTTCCTCCATGCTAACATAGCTGCCCGAGGCCGCAAAGTTAGCAAGTACAAGAAATTTGAAAATTGTACGTAATTTCACGGTAGTGTTTATGGTCGATCCCGTTTCTCGGCTTCAGAGCTACTTTCTTGACTGTATTTCGATTTAAGCAGTTGCCGCGACTTTAGTTCTAGCCTATAAAGTCAAATCTTGTGTGGTTCCTCCATGCTAACATAGCTGCCCGAGGCCGCAAAGTTAGCAAGTACAAGAAATTTGAAAATTGTACGTAGTTTCACAATAGTGCTTATGGTCGATCCCGTTTCTCGGCTTCAGAGCTACTTTCTTGACTGTATTTTGATTTAAGCAGTTGGCGCGACTTTAGTTCTAGCCTGTAAAGTCAAATGTTGTGAGGTTCCTCCATGGTAACGTAGCTGCCCGAGGCCGCAAAGTTAGCAAGTACAAGAAATTTGAAAATTGTACGTAATTGCGCTGTAGTGCTTATGGTCGATCCCGTTTCTCGGCTTCAGAGCTACTTTCTTGACTGTATTTTGAGTTAAGCAGTTGCCGCGACTTCAGTTCTAGCCTATAAAGTCAAATATTGTGTGGTTCATCCATGCTAACATAGCTGCCCGAGGCCGCAAACTTAGCAAGTACAAGAAATTTGAAAATTGTACGTAATTTCACGGTAGTGCTTATGGTCGATCCCGTTTCTCCGCTTCAGAGCTACTTTCTTGACTGTATTTTGATTTAAGCAGTTGGCGCGACTTCAGTTCTAGCCTATAAAGTCAAATGTTGTGTGGTTCCTCCATGCTAACATAGCTGCCCGAGGCCGCAAAGTTAGCAAGTACAAGAAATTTGAAAATTGTACGTAATTTCACGGTAGTGCTTATGGTCGATCCCGTTTCTCCGCTTCAGAGCTACTTTCTTGACTGTATTTTGATTTAAGCAGTTGGCGCGACTTTGGTTCTAGCCTATAACGTCAAATGTTGTGTGGTTCCTCCATGGTAACGTAGCTGCCCGAGGCCGCAAAGTTAGCAAGTACAAGAAATTTGAAAATTGTACGTAATTTCACGGTAGTGCTTATGGTCGATCCCGTTTCTCGGCTTCAGAGCTACTTTCTTGACAGTATTTTGAGTTAAGCAGTTGCCGCGACTTTAGTTCTAGCCTATAAAGTCAAATCTTGTGTGGTTCCTCCATGCTAACATAGCTGCCCGAGGCCGCAAAGTTAGCAAGTACAAGAAATTTGAAAATTGTACGTAATTTCACGGTAGTGCTTATGGTCGATCCCGTTTCTCCGCTTCAGAGCTGCTTTCTTGACTGTATTTTGATTTAAGCAAATGGCGCGACTTCGGTTCTAGCCTATAAAGTCAAATCTTGTGTGGTTCCTCTATGCTAACATAGCTGCCCGAGGCCGCAAAGTTAGCAAGTACAAGAAATTTGAAAATTGTACGTAGTTTCACATTAGTGCTTATGGTCGATCCCGTTCCTCCGCTTCAGAGCTATTTTCTTGACTGTATTTTAAGTTAAGCAGTTGGCGCGACTTTAGTTCTAGCCTATAAAGTCAAATCTTGTGTGGTTCCTCCATGCTAACATAGCTGCCCGAGGCCGCAAAGTTAGCAAGTACAAGAAATTTGAAAATTGTACGTAATTTCACGGTAGTGCTTATGGTCGATCCCGTTTCTCGGCTTCAGAGCTGCTTTCTTGACTGTATTTTGATTTAAGCAGTTGCCGCGACTTTAGTTCTAGCCTATAAAGTCAAATCTTGTGTGGTTCCTCCATGCTAACATAGCTGCCCGAGGCCGCAAAGTTAGCAAGTACAAGAAATTTGAAAATTGTACGTAATTTCACGGTAGTGCTTATGGTCGATCCCGTTTCTCCGCTTCAGAGCTGCTTTCTTGACTGTATTTTGATTTAAGCAGTTGGCGCGACTTCGGTTCTAGCCTATAAAGTCAAATCTTGTGTGGTTCCTCCATGCTAACATAGCTGCCCGAGGCCGCAAATTTAGCAAGTACAAGAAATTTGAAAATTGTACGTAATTTCACGGTAGTGCTTATGGTCGATCCCATTTCTCCGCTTCAGAGCTATTTTCTTGACTGCATTTTGAGTTAAGCAGTTGGCGCGACTTTAGTTCTAGCCTATAAAGTCAAATCTTGTGTGGTTCCTCCATGCTAACATAGCTGCCCGAGGCCGCAAAGTTAGCAAGTACAAGAAATTTGAAAATTGTACGTAATTTCACGGTAGTGCTTATGGTCGATCCCGTTTCTCCGCTTCAGAGCTGCTTTCTTGACTGTATTTTGATTTAAGCAGTTGGCGCGACTTCGGTTCTAGCCTATAAAGTCAAATCTTGTGTGGTTCCTCCATGCTAACATACCTGCCCGAGGCCGCAAAGTTAGCAAGTACAAGAAATTTGAAAATTGTACGTAATTTCACGGTAGTGCTTATGGTCGATCCCGTTTCTCGGCTTCAGAGCTGCTTTCTTGACTGTATTTTGATTTAAGCAGTTGGCGCGACTTTAGTTCTGGCCTATAAAGTCAAATCTTGTGTGATTCCTCCATGCTAACATAGCTGCCCGAGGCCGCAAAGTTGGCAAGTACAAGAAATTTGAAAATTGTACGTAATTTCACGGTAGTGCTTATGGTCGATCCCGTTTCTCGGCTTCAGAGCTGCTTTCTTGACTGTATTTTGATTTAAGCAGTTGCCGCGACTTTAGTTCTAGCCTATAAAGTCAAATCTTGTGTGGTTCCTCCATGCTAACATAGCTGCCCGAGGCCGCAAAGTTAGCAAGTACAAGAAATTTGAAAATTGTACGTAATTTCACGGTAGTGCTTATGGTCGATCCCGTTTCTCGGCTTCAGAGCTGCTTTCTTGACTGTATTTTGATTTAAGCAGTTGCCGCGACTTTAGTTCTAGCCTATAAAGTCAAATCTAGTGTGGTTCCTCCATGCTAACATAGCTGCCCGAGGCCGCAAAGTTAGCAAGTACAAGAAATTTGAAAATTGTACGTAATTTCACGGTAGTGCTTATGGTCGATCCCGTTTCTCCGCTTCAGAGCTGCTTTCTTGACTGTATTTTGATTTAAGCAGTTGGCGCGACTTCGGTTCTAGCCTATAAAGTCAAATCTTGTGTGGTTCCTCCATGCTAACATAGCTGCCCGAGGCCGCAAAGTTAGCAAGTACAAGAAATTTGAAAATTGTACGTAATTTCACATTAGTGCTTATGGTCGATCCCGTTCCTCCGCTTCAGAGCTATTTTCTTGACTGTATTTTGAGTTAAAATGTTGGCGCGACTTTAGTTCTAGCCTATAAAGTCAAATGTTGTGTGGTTCCTCCATGGTAACGTAGCTGCCCGACGCCGCAAAGTTAGCAAGTACAAGAAATTTGAAAATTGTACGTAATTTCACGGTAGTGCTTATGGTCGATCCCGTTTCTCCGCTTCAGAGCTGCTTTCTTGACTGTATTTTGATTTAAGCAGTTGGCGCGACTTCGGTTCTAGCCTATAAAGTCAAATCTTGTGTGGTTCCTCCATGCTAACATAGCTGCCCGAGGCCGCAAATTTAGCAAGTACAAGAAATATGAAAATTGTACGTAATTTCACGGTAGTGCTTATGGTCGATCCCATTTCTCCGCTTCAGAGCTATTTTCTTGACTGCATTTTGAGTTAAGCAGTTGGCGCGACTTTAGTTCTAGCCTATAAAGTCAAATCTTGTGTGGTTCCTCCATGCTAACATAGCTGCCCGAGGCCGCAAAGTTAGCAAGTACAAGAAATTTGAAAATTGTACGTAATTTCACGGTAGTGCTTATGGTCGATCCCGTTTCTCCGCTTCAGAGCTGCTTTCTTGACTGTATTTTGATTTAAGCAGTTGGCGCGACTTCGGTTCTAGCCTATAAAGTCAAATCTTGTGTGGTTCCTCCATGCTAACATACCTGCCCGAGGCCGCAAAGTTAGCAAGTACAAGAAATTTGAAAATTGTACGTAGTTTCACATTAGTGCTTATGGTCGATCCCGTTCCTCCGCTTCAGAGCTATTTTCTTGACTGTATTTTGAGTTAAGCAGTTGGCGCGACTTTAGTTCTGGCCTATAAAGTCAAATCTTGTGTGATTCCTCCATGCTAACATAGCTGCCCGAGGCCGCAAAGTTAGCAAGTACAAGAAATTTGAAAATTGTACGTAATTTCACGGTAGTGCTTATGGTCGATCCCGTTTCTCGGCTTCAGAGCTGCTTTCTTGACTGTATTTTGATTTAAGCAGTTGCCGCGACTTTAGTTCTAGCCTATAAAGTCAAATCTTGTGTGGTTCCTCCATGCTAACATAGCTGCCCGAGGCCGCAAAGTTAGCAAGTACAAGAAATTTGAAAATTGTACGTAATTTCACGGTAGTGCTTATGGTCGATCCCGTTTCTCCGCTTCAGAGCTGCTTTCTTGACTGTATTTTGATTTAAGCAGTTGGCGCGACTTCGGTTCTAGCCTATAAAGTCAAATCTTGTGTGGTTCCTCCATGCTAACATAGCTGCCCGAGGCCGCAAAGTTAGCAAGTACAAAAAATTTGAAAATTGTACGTAATTTCACATTAGTGCTTATGGTCGATCCCGTTCCTCCGCTTCAGAGCTATTTTCTTGACTGTATTTTGAGTTAAAATGTTGGCGCGACTTTAGTTCTAGCCTATAAAGTCAAATGTTGTGTGGTTCCTCCATGGTAACGTAGCTGCCCGAGGCCGCAAAGTTAGCAAGTACAAGAAATTTGAAAATTGTACGTAATTTCACGGTAGTGCTTATGGTCGATCCCGTTTCTCCGCTTCAGAGCTGCTTTCTTGACTGTATTTTGATTTAAGCAGTTGGCGCGACTTCGGTTCTAGCCTATAAAGTCAAATCTTGTGTGGTTCCTCCATGCTAACATAGCTGCCCGAGGCCGCAAATTTAGCAAGTACAAGAAATTTGAAAATTGTACGTAATTTCACGGTAGTGCTTATGGTCGATCCCGTTTCTCCGCTTCAGAGCTATTTTCTTGACTGCATTTTGAGTTAAGCAGTTGGCGCGACTTTAGTTCTAGCCTATAAAGTCAAATCTTGTGTGGTTCCTCCATGCTAACATAGCTGCCCGAGGCCGCAAAGTTAGCAAGTACAAGAAATTTGAAAATTGTATGTAATTTCACGGTAGTGCTTATGGTCGATCCCGTTTCTCCGCTTCAGAGCTGCTTTCTTGACTGTATTTTGATTTAAGCAGTTGGCGCGACTTCGGTTCTAGCCTATAAAGTCAAATCTTGTGTGGTTCCTCCATGCTAACATACCTGCCCGAGGCCGCAAAGTTAGCAAGTACAAGAAATTTGAAAATTGTACGTAGTTTCACATTAGTGCTTATGGTCGATCCCGTTCCTCCGCTTCAGAGCTATTTTCTTGACTGTATTTTGAGTTAAGCAGTTGGCGCGACTTTAGTTCTGGCCTATAAAGTCAAATCTTGTGTGGTTCCTCCATGCTAACATAGCTGCCCGAGGCCGCAAAGTTAGCAAGTACAAGAAATTTGAAAATTGTACGTAATTTCACGGTAGTGCTTATGGTCGATCCCGTTTCTCGGCTTCAGAGCTGCTTTCTTGACTGTATTTTGATTTAAGCAGTTGCCGCGACTTTAGTTCTAGCCTATAAAGTCAAATCTTGTGTGGTTCCTCCATGCTAACATAGCTGCCCGAGGCCGCAAAGTTAGCAAGTACAAGAAATTTGAAAATTGTACGTAATTTCACGGTAGTGCTTATGGTCGATCCCGTTTCTCCGCTTCAGAGCTGCTTTCTTGACTGTATTTTGATTTAAGCAGTTGGCGCGACTTCGGTTCTAGATTATAAAGTCAAATGTTGTGTGGTTCCTCCATGCTAACATAGCTGCCCGAGGCCGCAAAGTTAGCAAGTACAAGAAATTTTAAAATTGTACGTAATTTCACGGTAGTGCTTATGGTCGATCCCGTTTCTCCGCTTCAGAGCTATTTTCTTGACTGCATTTTGAGTTAAGCAGTTAGCGCGACTTTAGTTCTAGCCAATAAAGTCAAATCTTGTGTGGCTCCTCCATGCTAACATAGCTGCCCGAGGCCGCAAAGTTAGCAAGTACAAGAAATTTGAAAATTGTATGTAATTGCACAGTAGTGCTTATGGTCGATCCCGTTTCTCCGCTTCAGAGCTACTTTCTTGACTGTATTTTGATTTAGGCAGTTGGCGCGACTTCAGTTCTAGCCTATAAAGTCAAATGTTGTGTGGTTCCTCCATGGTAACGTAGCTGCCCGAGGCCGCAAAGTTAGCAAGTACAAGAAATTTGAAAATTGTACGTAGTTTCACATTAGTGCTTATGGTCGATCCCGTTCCTCCGCTTCAGAGCTATTTTCTTGACTGTATTTTGAGTTAAAATGTTGGCGCGACTTTAGTTCTAGCCTATAAAGTCAAATGTTGTGTGGTTCCTCCATGGTAACGTAGCTGCCCGAGGCCGCAAAGTTAGCAAGTACAAGAAATTTGAAAATTGTTCGTAATTGCACAGTAGTGCTTATGGTCGATCCCGTTTCTCGGCGTCAGAGCTACTTTCTTGACTGTATTTTGAGTTAAGCAGTTGCTGCGACTTCAGTTCTAGCCTATAAAGTCAAATCTTGTGTGGTTCCTCCATGGTAACATAGCTGCCCGAGGCCGCAAAGTTAGAAAGTACAAGAAATTTGAAAATTGTACGTAATTGCGCAGTAGTGCTTATGGTCGATCCCGTTTCTCCGCTTCAGAGCTACTTTATTGACTGTATTTTGAGTTAAGCAGTTGGCGCGACTTTAGTTCTAGTCTATAAAGTCAAATGTTGTGTGGTTCCTCCATGGTAACGTAGCTGCCCGAGGCCGCAAAGTTAGCAAGTACAAGAAATATGAAAATTGTACGTAATTTCACGGTAGTGCTTATGGTCGATCCCGTTTCTCGGCTTCAGAGCTACTTTCTTGACTGTATTTTGAGTTAAGCAGTTGGCGCGACTTCAGTTCTAGCCTATAATGTCAAATCTTGTGTGATTCCCCCATGGTAACATAGCTGCCCGAGGTCGCAAAGTTAGCAAGTACAAGAAATTTGAAAATTGTACGTAATTGCGCAGTAGTGCTTATGGTCGATCCCGTTTCTCCGCTTCAGAGCTACTTTATTGACTGTATTTTGAGTTAAGCAGTTGGCGCGACTTTAGCTCTAGCCTATAAAGTCAAATCTTGTGTTGTTCCTCCATGCTAACATAGCTGCCCGAGGCCGCAAATTTAGCAAGTACAAGAAATTTGAAAATTGTACGTAATTTCACGGTAGTGCTTATGGTCGATCCCGTTTCTCCGCTTCAGAGCTACTTTCTTGACTGTATTTTGATTAAAGCAGTTGGCGCGACTTTAGTTCTAGCCTATAAAGTTAAATCTTGTGTGGTTCCTCCATGCTAACATAGCTGCCCGAGGCCGCAAAGTTAGCAAGTACAAGAAATTTGAAAATTGTACGTAATTTCACGGTAGTGCTTATGGTCGATCCCGTTTCTCCGCTTCAGAGCTGCTTTCTTGACTATATTTTGATTTAAGCAGTTGCCGCGTTTTCAGTTCTAACCTATAAAGTCAAATCTTGTGTGGTTCCTCCATGCTAACATAGCTGCCCGAGGCCGCAAAGTTAGCAAGTACAAGAAATTTGAAAATTGTACGTAATTTCACGGTAGTGCTTATGGTCGATCCCGTTTCTCGGCTTCAGAGCTACTTTCTTGACTGTATTTTGAGTTAAGCAGTTGGCGCGACTTCAGTTCTAGCCTATAATGTCAAATCTTGTGTGATTCCCCCATGGTAACATAGCTGCCCGAGGTCGCAAAGTTAGCAAGTACAAGAAATTTGAAAATTGTACGTAATTGCGCAGTAGTGCTTATGGTCGATCCCGTTTCTCCGCTTCAGAGCTACTTTATTGACTGTATTTTGAGTTAAGCAGTTGGCGCGACTTTAGTTCTAGCCTATAAAGTCAAATCTTGTGTTGTTCCTCCATGCTAACATAGCTGCCCGAGGCCGCAAAGTTAGCAAGTACAAGAAATTTGAAAATTGTACGTAATTTCACGGTAGTGCTTATGGTCGATCCCGTTTCTCCGCTTCAGAGCTACTTTCTTGATTGTATTTTGATTAAAGCAGTTGGCGCGACTTTAGTCCTAGCCTATAAAGTTAAATCTTGTGTGGTTCCTCCATGCTAACATAGCTACCCGAGGCCGCAAAGTTAGCAAGTACAAGAAATTTGAAAATTGTACGTAATTTCACGGTAGTGCTTATGGTCATTCCGTTTCTTCGCTTCAGAGCTGCTTTCTTGACTATATTTTGATTTAAGCAGTTGGCGCGACTTTAGTTCTAGCCTATAAAGTCAAATGTTGTGTGGTTCCTCCATGGTAACGTAGCTGCCCGAGGCCGCAAAGTTAGCAAGTACAAGAAATTTGAAAATTGTACGTAATTTCACGGTAGTGCTTATGGTCGATCCCGTTTCTCCGCTTCAGAGCTACTTTCTTGACTGTATTTTGATTTAAGCAGTTGGCGCGTTTTCAGTTCTAGCCTATAAAGTCAAATGTTGTGTGGTTCCTCCATGCTAACATAGCTGCCCGAGGCCGCAAAGTTAGCAAGTACAAGAAATTTGAAAATTGTACGTAATTTCACGGTAGTGCTTATGGTCGATCCCGTTTCTCGGCTTCAGAGCTACTTTCTTGACTGTATTTTGATTTAAGCAGTTGCCGCGACTTTAGTTCTAGCCTATAAAGTCAAATGTTGTGTGGTTCCTCCATGGTAACGTAGCTGCCCGAGGCCGCAAAGTTAGCAAGTACAAGAAATTTGAAAATTGTACGTA
This sequence comes from Merodon equestris, assembly GCA_958301585.1. Lineage (NCBI taxonomy): Eukaryota > Metazoa > Arthropoda > Insecta > Diptera > Syrphidae > Merodon > Merodon equestris. Next base: position 151,696,064 of record OY284413.1, on the reverse strand, counting down.
ATTTCACGGTAGTGCTTATGGTCGATCCCGTTTCTCCGCTTCAGAGCTGCTTTCTTGACTGTATTTTGATTTAAGCAGTTGGCGCGACTTCAGTTCTATAAAGTCAAATCTTGTGTGGTTCCTTCATGCTAACATAGCTGGCCGAGGCCGCAAAGTTAGCAAGTACAAGAAATTTGAAAATTGTACGTAATTTCACGGTAGTGCTAATGGTCGATCCCGTTTCTCGGCTTCAGAGCTACTTTCTTGACTGTATTTTGAGTTAAGCAGTTGCCGCGACTTTAGTTCTAGCCTATAAAGTCAAATCTTGTGTGGTTCCTCCATGCTAACATAGCTGCCCGAGGCCGTAAAGTTAGCAAGTACAAGAAATTTGAAAATTGTACGTAATTTCAAGGTAGTGCTTATGGTCATTCCGTTTCTTCGCTTCAGAGCTGCTTTCTTGACTATATTTTGATTTAAGCAGTTGGCGCGACTTTAGTTCTAGCCTATAAAGTCAAATGTTGTGTGGTTCCTCCATGGTAACGTAGCTGCCCGAGGCCGCAAAGTTAGCAAGTACAAGAAATTTGAAAATTGTACGTAATTTCACGGTAGTGCTTATGGTCGATCCCGTTTCTCCGCTTCAGAGCTACTTTCTTGACTGTATTTTGATTTAAGCAGTTGGCGCGTTTTCAGTTCTAGCCTATAAAGTCAAATGTTGTGTGGTTCCTCCATGCTAACATAGCTGCCCGAGGCCGCAAAGTTAGCAAGTACAAGAAATTTGAAAATTGTACGTAATTTCACGGTAGTGCTTATGGTCGATCCCGTTTCTCGGCTTCAGAGCTACTTTCTTGACTGTATTTTGATTTAAGCAGTTGCCGCGACTTTAGTTCTAGCCTATAAAGTCAAATGTTGTGTGGTTCCTCCATGGTAACGTAGCTGCCCGAGGCCGCAAAGTTAGCAAGTACAAGAAATTTGAAAATTGTACGTAATTTCACGGTAGTGCTTATGGTCGATCCCGTTTCTCGGCTTCAGAGCTACTTTCTTGACTGTATTTTGATTTAAGCAGTTGGCGCGACTTCAGTTCTATAAAGTCAAATCTTGTGTGGTTCCTTCATGCTAACATAGCTGGCCGAGGCCGCAAAGTTAGCAAGTACAAGAAATTTGAAAATTGTACGTAATTTCACGGTAGTGCTAATGGTCGATCCCGTTTCTCGGCTTCAGAGCTACTTTCTTGACTGTATTTTGAGTTAAGCAGTTGCCGCGACTTTAGTTCTAGCCTATAAAGTCAAATCTTGTGTGGTTCCTCCATGCTAACATAGCTGCCCGAGGCCGTAAAGTTAGCAAGTACAAGAAATTTGAAAATTGTACGTAATTTCAAGGTAGTGCTTATGGTCGATCCCGTTTCTCGGCTTCAGAGCTACTTTCTTGACTGTATTTTGATTTAAGCAGTTGCCGCGACTTTAGTTCTAGCCTATAAAGTTAAATGTGTGGTTCCTCCATGGTAACGTAGCTGCCCGAGGCCGCAAAGTTAGCAAGTACAAGAAATTTGAAAATTGTACGTAATTTCACGGTAGTGCTTATGGTCCATCCCGTTTCTCGGCTTCAGAGCTACTTTCTTGACTGTATTTTGAGTTAAGCAGTTGGCGCGTCTTTAGTTCTAGCCTATAAAGTCAAATGTTGTGTGGTTTCTCCATGCTAACATAGCTGCCCGAGGCCGCAAAGTTAGCAAGTACAAGAAATTTGAAAATTTTACGTAATTTCACGGTATTGCTTATGGTCGATCCCGTTTCTCCGCTTCAGAGCTACTTTCTTGACTGTATTTTGATTTAAGCAGTTGGTGCGACTTCAGTTCTAGCCTATAAAGTCAAATGTGTGGTTCCTCCATGGTAACGTAGCTGCCCGAGGCCGCAAAGTTAGCAAGTACAAGAAATTTGAAAATTGTACGTAATTTCAAGGTAGTGCTTATGGTCGATCCCGTTTCTCGGCTTCAGAGCTACTTTCTTGACTGTATTTTGATTTAAGCAGTTGCCGCGACTTTAGTTCTAGCCTATAAAGTCAAATGTGTGGTTCCTCCATGGTAACGTAGCTGCCCGAGGCCGCAAAGTTAGCAAGTACAAGAAATTTGAAAATTGTACGTAATTTCACGGTAGTGCTTATGGTCCATCCCGTTTCTCGGCTTCAGAGCTACTTTCTTGACTGTATTTTGAGTTAAGCAGTTGGCGCGACTTCAGTTCTAGCCTATAAAGTCAAATGTTGTGTGGTTCCTCCATGCTAACATAGCTGTTTGAAAATTGTACGTAATTTCACGGTAGTGCTTATGGTCGATCCCGTTTCTCCGCTTCAGAGCTACTTTCTTGACTGTATTTTGATTTAAGCAGTTGGCGCGACTTCAGTTCTAGCCTATAAAGTCAAATGTTTTGTGGTTCCTCCATGCTAACATAGCTGCCCGAGGCCGCAAAGCTAGCAAGTACAAGAAATTTGAAAATTGAACGTAATTTCACGGTAGTGCTTATGGTCGATCCCGTTTCTCCGCTTCAGAGCTGCTTTCTTGACTGTATATTGATTTAAGCAGTTGGCGCGACTTCAGTTCTAGCCTATAAAGTCAAATCTTGTGTGGTTCCTCCATGCTAACATAGCTGCCCGAGGCCGCAAAATTAGCAAGTTAGCAAGTACAAGAAATTTGAAAATTGTACGTAATTTCACGGTAGTGCTTATGGTCGATCCCGTTTCTCCGCTTCAGAGCTACTTTCTTGACTGTATTTTGATTTAAGCAGTTGGCGCGACTTCAGTTCTAGCCTATAAAGTCAAATGTTGTGTGGTTCCTCCATGCTAACATAGCTGCCCGAGGCCGCAAAGTTAGCAAGTACAAGAAATTTGAAAATTGTACGTAATTTCACGGTAGTGCTTATGGTCGATCCCGTTTCTCCGCTTCAGAGCTACTTTCTTGACTGTATTTTGATTTAAGCAGTTGGCGCGACTTCAGTTCTATAAAGTCAAATCTTGTGTGGTTCCTTCATGCTAACGTAGCTGCCCGAGGCCGCAAAGTTAGCAAGTACAAGAAATTTGAAAATTGTACGTAATTTCACGGTAGTGCTTATGGTCGATCCCGTTTCTCCGCTTCAGAGCTGCTTTATTGACTGTATTTTGATTTAAGCAGTTGCCGCGACTTTAGTTCTAGCCTATAAAGTCAAATGTTGTGTGGTTCCTCCATGGTAACGTAGCTGCCCGAGGCCGCAAAGTTAGCAAGTACAAGAAATTTGAAAATTGTACGTAATTTCACGGTAGTGCTTATGGTCGATCCCGTTTCTCCGCTTCAGAGCTACTTTCTTGACTGTATTTTGATTTAAGCAGTTGGCGCGACTTTAGTTCTAGCCTATAAAGTCAAATGTTGTGTGGTGCCTCCATGGTAACGTAGCTGCCCGAGGCCGCAAAGTTAGCAAGTACAAGAAATTTGAAAATTGTACGTAATTTCACGGTAGTGCTTATGATCGATCCCGTTTCTCCGCTTCAGAGCTACTTTATTGACTGTATTTTGAGTTAAGCAGTTGGCGCGACTTTAGTTCTAGCCTATAAAGTCAAATCTTGTGTTGTTCCTCCATGCTAACATAGCTGCCCGAGGCCGCAAAGTTAGCAAGTACAAGAAATTTGAAAATTGTACGTAATTTCACGGTAGTGCTTATGGTCGATCCCGTTTCTCCGCTTCAGAGCTACTTTCTTGACTGTATTTTGATTTAAGCAGTTGGCGCGACTTTAGTTCTAGCCTATAAAGTCAAATCTTGTGTTGTTCCTCCATGCTAACATAGCTGCCCGAGGCCGCAAAGTTAGCAAGTACAAGAAATTTGAAAATTGTACGTAATTTCACGGTAGTGCTTATGGTCGATCCCGTTTCTCCGCTTCAGAGCTGCTTTCTTGACTATATTTTGATTTAAGCAGTTGGCGCGACTTTAGTTCTAGCCTATAAAGTCAAATGTTGTGTGGTTCCTCCATGGTAACGTAGCTGCCCGAGGCCGCAAAGTTAGCAAGTACAAGAAATATGAAAATTGTACGTAATTTCACGGTAGTGCTTATGGTCGATCCCGTTTCTCGGCTTCAGAGCTACTTTCTTGACTGTATTTTGAGTTAAGCAGTTGGCGCTACTTCAGTTCTAGCCTATAATGTCAAATCTTGTGTGATTCCCCCATGGTAACATAGCTGCCCGAGGTCGCAAAGTTAGCAAGTACAAGAAATTTGAAAATTGTACGTAATTGCGCAGTAGTGCTTATGGTCGATCCCGTTTCTCCGCTTCAGAGCTACTTTATTGACTGTATTTTGAGTTAAGCAGTTGGCGCGACTTTAGTTCTAGCCTATAAAGTCAAATCTTGTGTTGTTCCTCCATGCTAACATAGCTGCCCGAGGCCGCAAAGTTAGCAAGTACAAGAAATTTGAAAATTGTACGTAATTTCACGGTAGTGCTTATGGTCGATCCCGTTTCTCCGCTTCAGAGCTACTTTCTTGATTGTATTTGGATTTAAGCAGTTGGCGCGACTTTAGTCCTAGCCTATAAAGTTAAATCTTGTGTGGTTCCTCCATGCTAACATAGCTGCCCGAGGCCGCAAAGTTAGCAAGTACAAGAAATTTGAAAATTGTACGTAATTTCACGGTAGTGCTTATGGTCCATCCCGTTTCTCGGCTTCAGAGCTAATTTCTTGACTGTATTTTGAGTTAAGCAGTTGGCGCGTCTTTAGTTCTAGCCTATAAAGTCAAATGTTGTGTGGTTCCTCCATGCTAACATAGCTGCCCGAGGCCGCAAAGTTAGCAAGTACAAGAAATTTGAAAATTGTACGTAATTTCACGGTAGTGCTCATGGTCGATCCCGTTTCTCGGCTTCAGAGCTACTTTCTTGACAGTATTTTGAGTTAAGCAGTTGCCGCGACTTTAGTTCTAGCCTATAAAGTCAAATCTTGTGTGGTTCCTCCATGCTAACATAGCTGCCCGAGGCCGCAAAGTTAGCAAGTACAAAAAATTTGAAAATTGTACGTAATTTCACGGTAGTGCTTATGGTCCATCCCGTTTCTCGGCTTCAGAGCTAATTTCTTGACTGTATTTTGAGTTAAGCAGTTGGCGCGTCTTTAGTTCTAGTATATAAAGTCAAATGTTGTGTGGTTCCTCCATGCTAACATAGCTGCCCGAGGCCGCAAAGTTAGCAAGTACAAGTAATTTGAAAATTGTACGTAATTTCACGGTAGTGCTTATGGTCGATCCCGTTTCTCGGCTTCAGAGCTACTTTCTTGACTGTATTTTGAGTTAAGCAGTTGCCGCGTTTTCAGTTCTAGCCTATAAAGTCAAATGTTATGTGGTTCCTCCATGCTAACATAGCTGTTTGAAAATTGTACGTAATTTCACGGTAGTGCTTATGGTCGATCCCGTTTCTCCGCTTCAGAGCTACTTTCTTGACTGTATTTTGATTTAAGCAGTTGGCGCGACTTCAGTTCTAGCCTATAAAGTCAAATGTTGTGTGGTTCCTCCATGGTAACGTAGCTGCCCGAGGCCGCAAATTTAGCAAGTACAAGAAATTTGAAAATTGTACGTAATTTCAAGGTAGTGCTTATGGTCGATCCCGTTTCTCGGCTTCAGAGCTACTTTCTTGACTGTATTTTGATTTAAGCAGTTGCCGCGACTTTAGTTCTAGCCTATAAAGTCAAATGTGTGGTTCCTCCATGGTAACGTAGCTGCCCGAGGCCGCAAAGTTAGCAAGTACAAGAAATTTGAAAATTGTACGTAATTTCACGGTAGTGCTTATGGTCCATCCCGTTTCTCGGCTTCAGAGCTACTTTATTGACTGTATTTTGAATTAAGCAGTTGGCGCGTCTTTAGTTCTAGCCTATAAAGTCAAATGTTGTGTGGTTCCTCCATGCTAACATAGCTGCCCGAGGCCGCAAAGTTAGCAAGTACAAGAAATTTGAAAATTGTACGTAATTTCACGGTATTGCTTATGGTCGATCCCGTTTCTCCGCTTCAGAGCTACTTTCTGGACTGTATTTTGATTTAAGCAGTTGGCGCGACTTCAGTTCTAGCCTATAAAGTCAAATGTTGTGTGGTTCCTCCATGCTAACATAGCTGTTTGAAAATTGTACGTAATTTCACGGTAGTGCTTATGGTCGATCCCGTTTCTCCGCTTCAGAGCTACTTTCTTGACTGTATTTTGATTTAAGCAGTTGGCGCGACTTCAGTTCTAGCCTATAAAGTCAAATGTTGTGTGGTTCCTCCATGCTAACATAGCTGCCCGAGGCCGCAAAGCTAGCAAGTACAAGAAATTTGAAAATTGTACGTAATTTCACGGTAGTGCTTATGGTCGATCCCGTTTCTCCGCTTCAGAGCTGCTTTCTTGACTGTATATTGATTTAAGCAGTTGGCGCGACTTCAGTTCTAGCCTATAAAACCAAATCTTGTGTGGTTCCTCCATGCTAACATAGCTGCCCGAGGCCGCAAAATTAGCAAGTTAGCAAGTACAAGAAATTTGAAAATTGTACGTAATTTCACGGTAGTGCTTATGGTCGATCCCGTTTCTCCGCTTCAGAGCTACTTTCTTGACTGTATTTTGATTTAGGCAGTTGCCGCGACTTTAGTTCTAGCCTATAAAGTCAAATGTTGTGTGGTTCCTCCATGTTAACATAGCTGCCCGAGGCCGCAAAATTAGCAAGTACAAGAAATTTGAAAATTGTACGTAATTTCACGGTAGTGCTTATGGTCGATCCCGTTTCTCCGCTTCAGAGCTGCTTTCTTGACTGTATTTTGATTTAAGCAGTTGGCGCGACTTCAGTTCTATAAAGTCAAATCTTTTGTGGTTCCTTCATGCTAACATAGCTGCCCGAGGCCGCAAAGTTAGCAAGTACAAGAAATTTGAAAATTGTACGTAATTTCACGGTTGTGCTTATGGTCGATCCCGTTTCTCCGCTTCAGAGCTATTTTCTTGACTGTATTTTGAGTTAAGCAGTTTGCGCGACTTTAGTTCTAGCCTATAAAGTCAAATGTTGTGTGGTTCCTCCATGGTAACGTAGCTGCCCGAGGCCGCAAAGTTAGCAAGTACAAGAAATTTGAAAATTGTACGTAATTTCACGGTAGTGCTTATGATCGATCCCGTTTCTCCGCTTCAGAGCTGCTTTCTTGACTGTATTTTGATTTAAGCAGTTGGCGCGACTTCAGTTCTAGCCTATAAAGTCAAATGTTGTGTGGTTCCTCCATGTTAACATAGCTGCCCGAGGCCGCAAAATTAGCAAGTACAAGAAATTTGAAAATTGTACGTAATTTCACGGTAGTGCTTATGGTCGATCCCGTTTCTCCGCTTCAGAGCTACTTTCTTGACTGTATTTTGATTTAAGCAGTTGGCGCGACTTCAGTTCTAGCCTATAATGTCAAATCTTGTGTGATTCCCCCATGGTAACATAGCTGCCCGAGGTCGCAAAGTTAGCAAGTACAAGAAATTTGAAAATTGTACGTAATTGCGCAGTAGTGCTTATGGTCGATCCCGTTTCTCCGCTTCAGAGCTACTTTATTGACTGTATTTTGAGTTAAGCAGTTGGCGCGACTTTAGTTCTAGCCTATAAAGTCAAATCTTGTGTTGTTCCTCCATGCTAACATAGCTGCCCGAGGCCGCAAAGTTAGCAAGTACAAGAAATTTGAAAATTGTACGTAATTTCACGGTAGTGCTTATGGTCGATCCCGTTTCTCCGCTTCAGAGCTACTTTCTTGACTGTATTTTGAATTAAGCAGTTGGCGCGACTTTAGTCCTAGCCTATAAAGTCAAATGTTGTGTGGTTCCTCCATGGTAACGTAGCTGCCCGAGGCCGCAAAGTTAGCAAGTACAAGAAATTTGAAAATTGTACGTAATTTCACGGTAGTGCTTATGGTCGATCCCGTTTCTCCGCTTCAGAGCTACTTTCTTGACTGTATTTTGATTTAAGCAGCTGGCGCGTTTTCAGTTCTAGCCTATAAAGTCAAATGTTGTGTGGTTCCTCCATGCTAACATAGCTGCCCGAGGCCGCAAAGTTAGCAAGTACAAGAAATTTGAAAATTGTACGTAATTTCACGGTAGTGCTTATGGTCGATCCCGTTTCTCGGTTTCAGAGCTACTTTCTTGACTGTATTTTGATTTAAGCAGTTGCCGCGACTTTAGTTCTAGCCTATAAAGTCAAATGTTGTGTGGTTCCTCCATGGTAACGTAGCTGCCCGAGGCCGCAAATTTAGCAAGTACAAGAAATTTGAAAATTGTACGTAATTTCACGGTAGTGCTTATGGTCGATCCCGTTTCTCGGCTTCAGAGCTACTTTCTTGACAGTATTTTGAGTTAAGCAGTTGCCGCGACTTTAGTTCTAGCCTATAAAGTCAAATCTTGTGTGGTTCCTCCATGGTAACGTAGCTGCCCGAGGCCGCAAAGTTAGCAAGTACAAGAAATTTGAAAATTGTACGTAATTTCACGGTAGTGCTTATGATCGATCCCGTTTCTCCGCTTCAGAGCTGCTTTCTTGACTGTATTTTGATTTAAGCAGTTGGCGCGACTTCAGTTCTATAAAGTCAAATCTTGTGTGGTTCCTTCATGCTAACATAGGTGGCCGAGGCCGCAAAGTTAGCAAGTACAAGAAATTTGAAAATTGTACGTAATTTCACGGTTGTGCTTATGGTCGATCCCGTTTCTCCGCTTCAGAGCTATTTTCTTGACTGTATTTTGAGTTAAGCAGTTTGCGCGACTTTAGTTCTAGCCTATAAAGTCAAATGTTGTGTGGTTCCTCCATGGTAACGTAGCTGCCCGAGGCCGCAAATTTAGCAAGTACAAGAAATTTGAAAATTGTACGTAATTTCACGGTAGTGCTTATGGTCGATCCCGTTTCTCGGCTTCAGAGCTACTTTCTTGACAGTATTTTGAGTTAAGCAGTTGCCGCGACTTTAGTTCTAGCCTATAAAGTCAAATCTTGTGTGGTTCCTCCATGCTAACATAGCTGCCCGAGGCCGTAAAGTTAGCAAGTACAAGAAATTTGAAAATTGTACGTAATTTCAAGGTAGTGCTTATGGTCGATCCCGTTTCTCGGGTTCAGAGCTACTTTCTTGACTGTATTTTGATTTAAGCAGTTGCCGCGACTTTAGTTCTAGCCTATAAAGTCAAATGTGTGGTTCCTCCATGGTAACGTAGCTGCCCGAGGCCGCAAAGTTAGCAAGTACAAGAAATTTGAAAATTGTACGTAATTTCACGGTAGTGCTTAGGGTCCATCCCGTTTCTCGGCTTCAGAGCTACTTTATTGACTGTATTTTGAATTAAGCAGTTGGCGCGTCTTTAGTTCTAGCCTATAAAGTCAAATGTTGTGTGGTTCCTCCATGCTAACATAGCTGCCCGAGGCCGCAAAGTTAGCAAGTACAAGAAATTTGAAAATTGTACGTAATTTCACGGTATTGCTTATGGTCGATCCCGTTTCTCCGCTTCAGAGCTACTTTCTTGACTGTATTTTGATTTAAGCAGTTGGCGCGACTTCAGTTCTAGCCTATAAAGTCAAATGTTGTGTGGTTCCTCCATGCTAACATAGCTGTTTGAAAATTGTACGTAATTTCACGGTAGTGCTTATGGTCGATCCCGTTTCTCCGCTTCAGAGCTACTTTCTTGACTGTATTTTGATTTAAGCAGTTGGCGCGACTTCAGTTCTAGCCTATAAAGTCAAATGTTGTGTGGTTCCTCCATGCTAACATAGCTGCCCGAGGCCGCAAAGCTAGCAAGTACAAGAAATTTGAAAATTGTACGTAATTTCACGGTAGTGCTTATGGTCGATCCCGTTTCTCCGCTTCAGAGCTGCTTTCTTGACTGTATATTGATTTAAGCAGTTGGCGCGACTTCAGTTCTAGCCTATAAAGTCAAATCTTGTGTGGTTCCTCCATGCTAACATAGCTGCCCGAGGCCGCAAAATTAGCAAGTTAGCAAGTACAAGAAATTTGAAAATTGTACGTAATTTCACGGTAGTGCTTATGGTCGATCCCGTTTCTCCGCTTCAGAGCTACTTTCTTGACTGTATTTTGATTTAAGCAGTTGGCGCGACTTCAGTTCTAGCCTATAAAGTCAAATGTTGTGTGGTTCCTCCATGTTAACATAGCTGCCCGAGGCCGCAAAATTAGCAAGTACAAGAAATTTGAAAATTGTACGTAATTTCACGGTAGTGCTTATGGTCGATCCCGTTTCTCCGCTTCAGAGCTGCTTTCTTGACCGTATTTTGATTTAAGCAGTTGGCGCGACTTCAGTTCTATAAAGTCAAATCTTGTGTGGTTCCTTCATACTAACATAGCTGCCCGAGGCCGCAAAGTTAGCAAGTACAAGAAATTTGAAAATTGTACGTAATTTCACGGTTGTGCTTATGGTCGATCCCGTTTCTCCGCTTCAGAGCTATTTTCTTGACTGTATTTTGAGTTAAGCAGTTGGCGCTACTTTAGTTCTAGCCTATAAAGTCAAATGTTGTGTATTTCCTCCATGGTAACGTAGCTGCCCGAGGCCGCAAAGTTAGCAAGTACAAGAAATTTGAAAATTGTACGTAATTTCACGGTAGTGCTCATGGTCGATCCCGTTTCTCGGCTTCAGAGCTACTTTCTTGACAGTATTTTGAGTTAAGCAGTTGCCGCGACTTTAGTTCTAGCCTATAAAGTCAAATCTTGTGTGGTTCCTCCATGCTAACATAGCTGCCCGAGGCCGCAAAGTTAGCAAGTACAAGAAATTTGAAAATTGTACGTAATTTCAAGGTAGTGCTTATGGTCGATCCCGTTTCTCGGCTTCAGAGCTACTTTCTTGACTGTATTTTGATTTAAGCAGTTGCCGCGACTTTAGTTCTAGCCTATAAAGTCAAATGTTGTGTGGTTCCTCCATGGTAACGTAGCTGCCCGAGGCCGCAAAGTTAGCAAGTACAAGAAATTTGAAAATTGTACGTAATTTCACGGTAGTGCTTATGGTCCATCCCGTTTCTCGGCTTCAGAGCTAATTTCTTGACTGTATTTTGAGTTAAGCAGTTGGCGCGTCTTTAGTTCTAGCCTATAAAGTCAAATGTTGTGTGGTTCCTCCATGCTAACATAGCTGCCCGAGGCCGCAAAGTTAGCAAGTACAAGAAATTTGAAAATTGTACGTAATTTCACGGTAGTGCTTATGGTCGATCCCGTTTCTCCGCTTCAGAGCTACTTTCTTGACTGTATTTTGAATTAAGCAGTTGGCGCGACTTTAGTCCTAGCCTATAAAGTCAAATGTTGTGTGGTTCCTCCATGGTAACGTAGCTGCCCGAGGCCGCAAAGTTAGCAAGTACAAGAAATTTGAAAATTGTACGTAATTTCACGGTAGTGCTTATGGTCGATCCCGTTTCTCCGCTTCAGAGCTACTTTCTTGACTGTATTTTGATTTAAGCAGCTGGCGCGTTTTCAGTTCTAGCCTATAAAGTCAAATGTTGTGTGGTTCCTCCATGCTAACATAGCTGCCCGAGGCCGCAAAGTTAGCAAGTACAAGAAATTTGAAAATTGTACGTAATTTCACGGTAGTGCTTATGGTCGATCCCGTTTCTCGGTTTCAGAGCTACTTTCTTGACTGTATTTTGATTTAAGCAGTTGCCGCGACTTTAGTTCTAGCCTATAAAGTCAAATGTTGTGTGGTTCCTCCATGGTAACGTAGCTGCCCGAGGCCGCAAAGTTAGCAAGTACAAGAAATTTGAAAATTGTACGTAATTTCACGGTAGTGCTTATGATCGATCCCGTTTCTCCGCTTCAGAGCTGCTTTCTTGACTGTATTTTGATTTAAGCAGTTGGCGCGACTTCAGTTCTATAAAGTCAAATCTTGTGTGGTTCCTTCATGCTAACATAGGTGGCCGAGGCCGCAAAGTTAGCAAGTACAAGAAATTTGAAAATTGTACGTAATTTCACGGTTGTGCTTATGGTCGATCCCGTTTCTCCGCTTCAGAGCTATTTTCTTGACTGTATTTTGAGTTAAGCAGTTTGCGCGACTTTAGTTCTAGCCTATAAAGTCAAATGTTGTGTGGTTCCTCCATGGTAACGTAGCTGCCCGAGGCCGCAAATTTAGCAAGTACAAGAAATTTGAAAATTGTACGTAATTTCACGGTAGTGCTTATGGTCGATCCCGTTTCTCGGCTTCAGAGCTACTTTCTTGACAGTATTTTGAGTTAAGCAGTTGCCGCGACTTTAGTTCTAGCCTATAAAGTCAAATCTTGTGTGGTTCCTCCATGCTAACATAGCTGCCCGAGGCCGTAAAGTTAGCAAGTACAAGAAATTTGAAAATTGTACGTAATTTCAAGGTAGTGCTTATGGTCGATCCCGTTTCTCGGGTTCAGAGCTACTTTCTTGACTGTATTTTGATTTAAGCAGTTGCCGCGACTTTAGTTCTAGCCTATAAAGTCAAATGTGTGGTTCCTCCATGGTAACGTAGCTGCCCGAGGCCGCAAAGTTAGCAAGTACAAGAAATTTGAAAATTGTACGTAATTTCACGGTAGTGCTTAGGGTCCATCCCGTTTCTCGGCTTCAGAGCTACTTTATTGACTGTATTTTGAATTAAGCAGTTGGCGCGTCTTTAGTTCTAGCCTATAAAGTCAAATGTTGTGTGGTTCCTCCATGCTAACATAGCTGCCCGAGGCCGCAAAGTTAGCAAGTACAAGAAATTTGAAAATTGTACGTAATTTCACGGTATTGCTTATGGTCGATCCCGTTTCTCCGCTTCAGAGCTACTTTCTTGACTGTATTTTGATTTAAGCAGTTGGCGCGACTTCAGTTCTAGCCTATAAAGTCAAATGTTGTGTGGTTCCTCCATGCTAACATAGCTGTTTGAAAATTGTACGTAATTTCACGGTAGTGCTTATGGTCGATCCCGTTTCTCCGCTTCAGAGCTACTTTCTTGACTGTATTTTGATTTAAGCAGTTGGCGCGACTTCAGTTCTAGCCTATAAAGTCAAATGTTGTGTGGTTCCTAAATGCTAACATAGCTGCCCGAGGCCGCAAAGCTAGCAAGTACAAGAAATTTGAAAATTGTACGTAATTTCACGGTAGTGCTTATGGTCGATCCCGTTTCTCCGCTTCAGAGCTGCTTTCTTGACTGTATATTGATTTAAGCAGTTGGCGCGACTTCAGTTCTAGCCTATAAAGTCAAATCTTGTGTGGTTCCTCCATGCTAACATAGCTGCCCGAGGCCGCAAAATTAGCAAGTTAGCAAGTACAAGAAATTTGAAAATTGTACGTAATTTCACGGTAGTGCTTATGGTCGATCCCGTTTCTCCGCTTCAGAGCTACTTTCTTGACTGTATTTTGATTTAAGCAGTTGGCGCGACTTCAGTTCTAGCCTATAAAGTCAAATGTTGTGTGGTTCCTCCATGTTAACATAGCTGCCCGAGGCCGCAAAATTAGCAAGTACAAGAAATTTGAAAATTGTACGTAATTTCACGGTAGTGCTTATGGTCGATCCCGTTTCTCCGCTTCAGAGCTGCTTTCTTGACCGTATTTTGATTTAAGCAGTTGGCGCGACTTCAGTTCTATAAAGTCAAATCTTGTGTGGTTCCTTCATACTAACATAGCTGCCCGAGGCCGCAAAGTTAGCAAGTACAAGAAATTTGAAAATTGTACGTAATTTCACGGTTGTGCTTATGGTCGATCCCGTTTCTCCGCTTCAGAGCTATTTTCTTGACTGTATTTTGAGTTAAGCAGTTGGCGCTACTTTAGTTCTAGCCTATAAAGTCAAATGTTGTGTATTTCCTCCATGGTAACGTAGCTGCCCGAGGCCGCAAAGTTAGCAAGTACAAGAAATTTGAAAATTGTACGTAATTTCACGGTAGTGCTCATGGTCGATCCCGTTTCTCGGCTTCAGAGCTACTTTCTTGACAGTATTTTGAGTTAAGCAGTTGCCGCGACTTTAGTTCTAGCCTATAAAGTCAAATCTTGTGTGGTTCCTCCATGCTAACATAGCTGCCCGAGGCCGCAAAGTTAGCAAGTACAAGAAATTTGAAAATTGTACGTAATTTCAAGGTAGTGCTTATGGTCGATCCCGTTTCTCGGCTTCAGAGCTACTTTCTTGACTGTATTTTGATTTAAGCAGTAGCCGCGACTTTAGTTCTAGCCTATAAAGTCAAATGTTGTGTGGTTCCTCCATGGTAACGTAGCTGCCCGAGGCCGCAAAGTTAGCAAGTACAAGAAATTTGAAAATTGTACGTAATTTCACGGTAGTGCTTATGGTCCATCCCGTTTCTCGGCTTCAGAGCTAATTTCTTGACTGTATTTTGAGTTAAGCAGTTGGCGCGTCTTTAGTTCTAGCCTATAAAGTCAAATGTTGTGTGGTTCCTCCATGCTAACATAGCTGCCCGAGGCCGCAAAGTTAGCAAGTACAAGAAATTTGAAAATTGTACGTAATTTCACGGTAGTGCTCATGGTCGATCCCGTTTCTCGGCTTCAGAGCTACTTTCTTGACAGTATTTTGAGTTAAGCAGTTGCCGCGACTTTAGTTCTAGCCTATAAAGTCAAATCTTGTGTGGTTCCTCCATGCTAACATAGCTGCCCGAGGCCGCAAAGTTAGCAAGTACAAGAAATTTGAAAATTGTACGTAATTTCAAGGTAGTGCTTATGGTCGATCCCGTTTCTCGGCTTCAGAGCTACTTTCTTGACTGTATTTTGATTTAAGCAGTTGCCGCGACTTTAGTTCTAGCCTATAAAGTCAAATGTTGTGTGGTTCCTCCATGGTAACGTAGCTGCCCGAGGCCGAAAGTTAGCAAGTACAAGAAATTTGAAAATTGTACGTAATTTCACGGTAGTGCTTATGGTCCATCCCGTTTCTCGGCTTCAGAGCTAATTTCTTGACTGTATTTTGAGTTAAGCAGTTGGCGCGTCTTTAGTTCTAGTATATAAAGTCAAATGTTGTGTGGTTCCTCCATGCTAACATAGCTGCCCGAGGCCGCAAAGTTAGCAAGTACAAGTAATTTGAAAATTGTACGTAATTTCACGGTAGTGCTTATGGTCGATCCCGTTTCTCGGCTTCAGAGCTACTTTCTTGACTGTATTTTGAGTTAAGCAGTTGCCGCGTTTTCAGTTCTAGCCTATAAAGTCAAATGTTATGTGGTTCCTCCATGCTAACATAGCTGTTTGAAAATTGTACGTAATTTCACGGTAGTGCTTATGGTCGATCCCGTTTCTCCGCTTCAGAGCTACTTTCTTGACTGTATTTTGATTTAAGCAGTTGGCGCGACTTCAGTTCTAGCCTATAAAGTCAAATGTTGTGTGGTTCCTCCATGGTAACGTAGCTGCCCGAGGCCGCAAATTTAGCAAGTACAAGAAATTTGAAAATTGTACGTAATTTCACGGTAGTGCTTATGGTCGATCCCGTTTCTCGGCTTCAGAGCTACTTTCTTGACAGTATTTTGAGTTAAGCAGTTGCCGCGACTTTAGTTCTAGCCTATAAAGTCAAATCTTGTGTGGTTCCTCCATGCTAACATAGCTGCCCGAGGCCGTAAAGTTAGCAAGTACAAGAAATTTGAAAATTGTACGTAATTTCAAGGTAGTGCTTATGGTCGATCCCGTTTCTCGGCTTCAGAGCTACTTTCTTGACTGTATTTTGATTTAAGCAGTTGCCGCGACTTTAGTTCTAGCCTATAAAGTCAAATGTGTGGTTCCTCCATGGTAACGTAGCTGCCCGAGGCCGCAAAGTTAGCAAGTACAAGAAATTTGAAAATTGTACGTAATTTCACGGTAGTGCTTATGGTCCATCCCGTTTCTCGGCTTCAGAGCTACTTTATTGACTGTATTTTGAATTAAGCAGTTGGCGCGTCTTTAGTTCTAGCCTATAAAGTCAAATGTTGTGTGGTTCCTCCATGCTAACATAGCTGCCCGAGGCCGCAAAGTTAGCAAGTACAAGAAATTTGAAAATTGTACGTAATTTCACGGTATTGCTTATGGTCGATCCCGTTTCTCGGCTTCAGAGCTAATTTCTTGACTGTATTTTGAGTTAAGCAGTTGGCGCGACTTTAGTTCTAGCCTATAAAGTCAAATGTTGTGTATTTCCTCCATGGTAACGTAGATGCCCGAGGCCGCAAAGTTAGCAAGTACAAGAAATTTGAAAATTGTACGTAATTTCACGGTATTGCTTATGGTCGATCCCGTTTCTCCGCTTCAGAGCTATTTTCTTGACTGTATTTTGATTTAAGCAGTTGGCGCGACTTTAGTTCTAGCCTATAAAGTCAAATGTTGTGTATTTCCTCCATGGTAACGTAGCTGCCCGAGGCCGCAAAGTTAGCAAGTACAAGAAATTTGAAAATTGTACGTAATTTCACGGTAGTGCTTATGGTCGATCCCGTTTCTCGGCTTCAGAGCTAATTTCTTGACTGTATTTTGAGTTAAGCAGTTGGCGCGACTTTAGTTCTAGCCTATAAAGCCAAATGTTGTGTGGTTCCTCCATGGTAACGTAGCTGCCCGAGGCCGCAAAATTAGCAAGTACAAGAAATTTGAAAATTGTACGTAATTTCACGGTTGTGCTTATGGTCGATCCCGTTTCTCCGCTTCAGAGCTATTTTCTTGACTGTATTTTGAGTTGAGCAGTTGGCGCGACTTTAGTTCTAGCCTATAAAGTCAAATGTTGTGTATTTCCTCCATGGTAACGTAGCTGCCCGAGGCCGCAAAGTTAGCAAGTACAAGAAATTTGAAAATTGTACGTAATTTCACGGTAGTGCTCATGGTCGATCCCGTTTCTCGGCTTCAGAGCTAATTTCTTGACTGTATTTTGATTTAAGCAGTTGCCGCGACTTTAGTTCTAGCCTATAAAGTCAAATGTTGTGTGGTTCCTCCATGGTAACGTAGCTGCCCGAGGCCGCAAAATTAGCAAGTACAAGAAATTTGAAAATTGTACGTAATTTCACGGTAGTGCTTATGGTCCATCCCGTTTCTCGGCTTCAGAGCTACTTTATTGACTGTATTTTGATTTAAGCAGTTGCCGCGACTTTAGTTCTAGCCTATAGAGTCAAATGTTGTGTGGTTACTCCATGGTAACGTAGCTGCCCGAGGCCGCAAAATTAGCAAGTACAAGAAATTTGAAAATTGTACGTAATTTCACGGTTGTGCTTATGGTCGATCCCGTTTCTCCGCTTCAGAGCTATTTTCTTGACTGTATTTTGAGTTAAGCAGTTGGCGCGACTTTAGTTCTAGCCTATAAAGTCAAATGTTGTGTATTTCCTCCATGGTAACGTAGCTGCCCGAGGCCGCAAAGTTAGCAAGTACAAGAAATTTGAAAATTGTACGTAATTTCACGGTAGTGCTCATGGTCGATCCCGTTTCTCGGCTTCAGAGCTAATTTCTTGACTGTATTTTGAGTTAGGCAGTTGGCGCGTCTTTAGTTCTAGCCTATAAAGTCAAATGTTGTGTGGTTCCTCCATGCTAACATAGCTGCCCGAGGCCGCAAAGTTAGCAAGTACAAGAAATTTGAAAATTGTACGTAATTTCACGGTAGTGCTCATGGTCGATCCCGTTTCTCGGCTTCAGAGCTACTTTCTTGACAGTATTTTGAGTTAAGCAGTTGCCGCGACTTTAGTTCTAGCCTATAAAGTCAAATCTTGTGTGGTTCCTCCATGCTAACATAGCTGCCCGAGGCCGCAAAGTTAGCAAGTACAAGAAATTTGAAAATTGTACGTAATTTCAAGGTAGTGCTTATGGTCGATCCCGTTTCTCGGCTTCAGAGCTACTTTCTTGACTGTATTTTGATTTAAGCAGTTGCCGCGACTTTAGTTCTAGCCTATAAAGTCAAATGTTGTGTGGTTCCTCCATGGTAACGTAGCTGCCCGAGGCCGCAAAGTTAGCAAGTACAAGAAATTTGAAAATTGTACGTAATTTCACGGTAGTGCGTATGGTCCATCCCGTTTCTCGGCTTCAGAGCTAATTTCTTGACTGTATTTTGAGTTAAGCAGTTGGCGCGTCTTTAGTTCTAGCCTATAAAGTCAAATGTTGTGTGGTTCCTCCATGCTAACATAGCTGCCCGAGGCCGCAAAGTTAGCAAGTACAAGTAATTTGAAAATTGTACGTAATTTCACGGTAGTGCTTATGGTCGATCCCGTTTCTCGGCTTCAGAGCTACTTTCTTGACTGTATTTTGAGTTAAGCAGTTGCCGCGTTTTCAGTTCTAGCCTATAAAGTCAAATGTTATGTGGTTCCTCCATGCTAACATAGCTGTTTGAAAATTGTACGTAATTTCACGGTAGTGCTTATGGTCGATCCCGTTTCTCCGCTTCAGAGCTACTTTCTTGACTGTATTTTGATTTAAACCGTTGGCGCGACTTCAGTTCTAGCCTATAAAGTCAAATGTTGTGTGGTTCCTCCATGCTAACATAGCTGCCCGAGGCCGCAAAGTTAGCAAGTACAAGAAATTTGAAAATTGTACGTAATTTCACGGTAGTGCTTATGGTCGATCCCGTTTCTCCGCTTCAGAGCTGCTTTCTTGACTGTATATTGATTTAAGCAGTTGGCGCGACTTCAGTTCTAGCCTATAAAGTCAAATCTTGTGTGGTTCCTCCATGCTAACATAGCTGCCCGAGGCCGCAAAGTTAGCAAGTACAAGAAATTTGAAAATTGTACGTAATTTCACGGTAGTGCTTATGGTCGATCCCGTTTCTCCGCTTCAGAGCTATTTTCTTGACTGTATTTTGAGTTAAGCAGTTGGCGCGACTTTAGTTCTAGCCAATAAAGTCAAATCTTGTGTGGCTCCTCCATGCTAACATAGCTGCCCGAGGCCGCAAAGTTAGCAAGTACAAGAAATTTGAAAATTGTACGTAATTTCACGGTAGTGCTTATGGTCGATCCCGTTTCTCGGCTTCAGAGCTACTTTCTTGACTGTATTTTGATTTAAGCAGTTGGCGCGACTTCAGTTCTAGCCTATAAAGTCAAATCTTGTGTTGTTCCTCCATGCTAACATAGCTGCCCGAGGCCGCAAAGTTAGCAAGTACAAGAAATTTGAAAATTGTACGTAATTTCACGGTAGTGCTTATGGTCGATCCCGTTTCTCCGCTTCAGAGCTACTTTCTTGACTGTATTTTGATTTAAGCAGTTGGCGCGACTTCAGTTCTAGCCTATAAAGTCAAATGTTGTGTGGTTCCTTCATGGTAACGTAGCTGCCCGAGGCCGCAAAGTTAGCAAGTACAAGAAATTTGAAAATTGTACGTAATTTCACGGTAGTGCTTATGGTCGATCCCGTTTCTCCGCTTCAGACCTACTTTCTTGACTGTATTTTGATTTAAGCAGTTGGCGCGACTTCAGTTCTAGCCTATATAGTCAAATGTTGTGTGGTTCCTCCATGCTAACATAGCTGCCCGAGGCCGCAAAGTTAGCAAGTACAAGAAATTTGAAAATTGTACGTAATTTCACGGTAGTGCTTATGGTCGATCCCGTTTCTCCGCTTCAGAGCTGCTTTCTTGACTGTATTTTGATTTAAGCAGTTGATGCGACTTCAGTTCTAGTCTATAAAGTCTAATCTTGTGTGGTTCCTCCATGCTAACATAGCTGCCCGAGGCCACAAAGTTAGCAAGTACAAGAAATTTGAAAATTGTACCTAATTTCACGGTAGTGCTTATGGTCGATCCCGTTTCTCGGCTTCAGAGCTACTTTCTTGAATGTGTTTTGAGTTAAGCAGTTGCCGCGTTTTCAGTTCTAGCCTATAAAGTCAAATGTTGTGTGGTTCCTCCATGGTAACGTAGCTGCCCGAGGCCGCAAATTTAGCAAGTTCAAGAAATTTGAAAATTGTACGTAGTTTCACATTAGTGCTTATGGTCGATCCCGTTTCTCGGCAAGTTACGTTAGCAAGTACAAGAAATTTGAAAATTGTACGTAATTGCACAGTAGTGCTTATGGTCGATCCCGTTTCTCGGCTTCAAACTACTTTCTTGACTGTATTTTGAGTTAAGCAGTTGCCGCGACTTCAGTTCTAGCCTTTAAAGTCTAATCTTGTGTGGTTCCTCCATGCTAACATAGCTGCCCGAGGCCACAAAGTTAGCAAGTACAAGAAATTTGAAAATTGTACCTAATTTCACGGTAGTGCTTATGGTCGATCCCGTTTCTCCGCTTCAGAGCTACTTTCTTGACTGTATTTTGATTTAAGCAGTTGGCGCGACTTCAGTTCTAGCCTATAAAGTTAAATGTTGTGTGGTTCCTCCATGCTAACATAGCTGCCCGAGGCCGCAAAGTTAGCAAGTACAAGAAATTTGAAAATTGTACGTAATTTCACGGTAGTGCTTATGGTCGATCCCGTTTCTCGGCTTCAGAGCTACTTTCTTGAATGTGTTTTGAGTTAAGCAGTTGCCGCGCTTTCAGTTCTAGCCTATAAAGTCAAATGTTGTGTGGTTCCTCCATGGTAACGTAGCTGCCCGAGGCCGCAAAATTAGCAAGTTCAAGAAATTTGAAAATTGTACGTAGTTTCACATTAGTGCTTATGGTCGATCCCGTTTCTCGGCTTCAGAGCTACTTTCTTGACTGTATTTTGATTTAAGCAGTTGGCGCGAGTTTAGTTCTAGCCTATAAAGTCAAATCTTGTTTGGTTCCTCCATGCTAACATAGCTGCCCGAGGCCGCAAAGTTAGCAAATACAAGAAATTTGAAAATTATACGTAATTTCACGGTAGTGCTTATGGTCGATCCCGTTTCTCGGCTTCAGAGCTACTTTCTTGACAGTATTTTGAGTTAAGCAGTTGCCGCGACTTTAGTTCTAGCCTATAAAGTCAAATCTTGTGTGGTTCCTCCATGCTAACATAGCTGCCCGAGGCCGCAAAGTTAGCAAGTACAAGAAATTTGAAAATTGTACGTAATTTCACGGTAGTGCTTATGGTCGATCCCGTTTCTCCGCTTCAGAGCTGCTTTCTTGACTGTATATGGATTTAGGCAGATGGCGCGACTTCAGTTCTAGCCTATAAAGTCAAATCTTGTGTGGTTCCTCCATGCTAACATAGCTGCCCGAGGCCGCAAGTTAGCAAGTACAAGAAATTTGAAAATTGTACGTAATTTCACGGTAGTGCTTATGGTCGATCCCGTTTCTCCGCTTCAGACCTACTTTCTTGACTGTATTTTGATTTAAGCAGTTGGCGCGACTTCAGTTCTAGCCTATATAGTCAAATGTTGTGTGGTTCCTCCATGCTAACATAGCTGCCCGAGGCCGCAAAGTTAGCAAGTACAAGAAATTTGAAAATTGTACGTAATTTCACGGTAGTGCTTATGGTCGATCCCGTTTCTCCGCTTCAGAGCTGCTTTCTTGACTGTATTTTGATTTAAGCAGTTGATGCGACTTCAGTTCTAGTCTATAAAGTCTAATCTTGTGTGGTTCCTCCATGCTAACATAGCTGCCCGAGGCCACAAAGTTAGCAAGTACAAGAAATTTGAAAATTGTACCTAATTTCACGGTAGTGCTTATGGTCGATCCCGTTTCTCGGCTTCAGAGCTACTTTCTTGAATGTGTTTTGAGTTAAGCAGTTGCCGCGTTTTCAGTTCTAGCCTATAAAGTCAAATGTTGTGTGGTTCCTCCATGGTAACGTAGCTGCCCGAGGCCGCAAATTTAGCAAGTTCAAGAAATTTGAAAATTGTACGTAGTTTCACATTAGTGCTTATGGTCGATCCCGTTTCTCGGCAAGTTACGTTAGCAAGTACAAGAAATTTGAAAATTGTACGTAATTGCACAGTAGTGCTTATGGTCGATCCCGTTTCTCGGCTTCAAACTACTTTCTTGACTGTATTTTGAGTTAAGCAGTTGCCGCGACTTCAGTTCTAGCCTTTAAAGTCTAATCTTGTGTGGTTCCTCCATGCTAACATAGCTGCCCGAGGCCACAAAGTTAGCAAGTACAAGAAATTTGAAAATTGTACCTAATTTCACGGTAGTGCTTATGGTCGATCCCGTTTCTCCGCTTCAGAGCTACTTTCTTGACTGTATTTTGATTTAAGCAGTTGGCGCGACTTCAGTTCTAGCCTATAAAGTTAAATGTTGTGTGGTTCCTCCATGCTAACATAGCTGCCCGAGGCCGCAAAGTTAGCAAGTACAAGAAATTTGAAAATTGTACGTAATTTCACGGTAGTGCTTATGGTCGATCCCGTTTCTCGGCTTCAGAGCTACTTTCTTGAATGTGTTTTGAGTTAAGCAGTTGCCGCGCTTTCAGTTCTAGCCTATAAAGTCAAATGTTGTGTGGTTCCTCCATGGTAACGTAGCTGCCCGAGGCCGCAAAATTAGCAAGTTCAAGAAATTTGAAAATTGTACGTAGTTTCACATTAGTGCTTATGGTCGATCCCGTTTCTCGGCTTCAGAGCTACTTTCTTGACTGTATTTTGATTTAAGCAGTTGGCGCGAGTTTAGTTCTAGCCTATAAAGTCAAATCTTGTTTGGTTCCTCCATGCTAACATAGCTGCCCGAGGCCGCAAAGTTAGCAAATACAAGAAATTTGAAAATTATACGTAATTTCACGGTAGTGCTTATGGTCGATCCCGTTTCTCGGCTTCAGAGCTACTTTCTTGACAGTATTTTGAGTTAAGCAGTTGCCGCGACTTTAGTTCTAGCCTATAAAGTCAAATCTTGTGTGGTTCCTCCATGCTAACATAGCTGCCCGAGGCCGCAAAGTTAGCAAGTACAAGAAATTTGAAAATTGTACGTAATTTCACGGTAGTGCTTATGGTCGATCCCGTTTCTCCGCTTCAGAGCTGCTTTCTTGACTGTATATGGATTTAGGCAGATGGCGCGACTTCAGTTCTAGCCTATAAAGTCAAATCTTGTGTGGTTCCTCCATGCTAACATAGCTGCCCGAGGCCGCAAGTTAGCAAGTACAAGAAATTTGAAAATTGTACGTAATTTCACGGTAGTGCTTAGGGTCGATCCCGTTTCTCCGCTTCAGAGCTATTTTCTTGACTGTATTTTGAGTTAAGCAGTTGGCGCGACTTTAGTTCTAGCCAATAAAGTCAAATCTTGTGTGGCTCCTCCATGCTAACATAGCTGCCCGAGGCCGCAAAGTTAGCAAGTACAAGAAATTTGAAAATTGTATGTAATTGCACAGTAGTGCTTATGGTCGATCCCGTTTCGCCGCTTCAGAGCTACTTTCTTGACTGTATTTTGATTTAGGCAGTTGGCGCGACTGTAGTTGTAGCCCATAAAGTCAAATCTTGCGTGGTTCCTCCATGCTAACATAGCTGCCCGAGGCCGCAAAGTTAGCAACTACAAGAAATTTGAAAATTGTACGTAATTTCACGGTAGTGCTTATGGTCGATCCCGTTTAGACATCTGCATGAATGCATTCAAAATGACTTTTGGGTAATTCACGGCTAAACTGAATGACTGAGTTCGCACCACTCTCTCTAAAGAATAAAATGAATATGAGTGTTGTTATGAGAGAGACATTCACACCATTCAATCGAATAAGGTATGAATTGAATGAATATGAATATGAATTATGATGCACGAAACAACGTGTTTGATTCATTGTATTCACTTGTCCCATCCAATTATTCAGTGTATTCAGTATATTTTAAGAGATTTGAACTTTCTTGTACACTGCCACTATTTCTAAGGAGATTTTCTCTTACAATCGTAGGTGTTAAAATTTAAAAGGCAAATGTTTTTTTTTTTTTTTATTATTTATTTAAATTATCAATGTTTGAATGGAGGAACATAATTTTGTTGATTTTGTCGGAAGTTGTAGCGAGAGCAAAACGTTTTTCTGTTATAAGATTTCTCGCGTCTGAAAATGCTCTTTCAGAAGCAGAGGTACTTGCTGGTATACATAATATTTTGCAACTGGTTTTAAATAAAAAAGGAAAATAATTTTTGTGCAAATTCCACCATTGAATGCAATCAAATTCGTCGTTAAAACAACATTCAGGTTACAATACTTGTTAATTTCACTGTCAATTTTATCGTCGATACTATTGCCTTCATTTTGTATTTCAATGAAATCTGCAAAAACGTTGTCCTTTTTACCAGCCGAATTTTCAATTGGTTCATTGCTCATATCTGTGAAGTCCGAATGCCTTGCCATAATTTCTTTGCACGCTTTTATAACATCATGTTTTTCAAGTTCCGAGAATTGGAGTAGTTTGTTTGTGGGTGGGAATATAAAAAGTGCAATCTTATGAAATGTTGTCAAATTTTGTAAAATAGTAGATGCCAGAAGTTCATTTAAAACGGATTTTAACTGCATGATGATTATATTGTCGTTTGTGTCGGAAACGCATGTTTTCTTTAGTTTATTTATATATGGAATAACTAAATGAATTGTCGGTAATTTGCTGGTTTCAAGTTTTTTTGAAGCATCTTCAAACACAGCTAATAGATGCACAATTGAGTTAATATAAGTAATATTTATGCCTTCTATTCTATTAAGTTCATTTCTTTCTATTAATATGTTGGTTATATCAACCCAATTTTGCTCAATTGATTTCAGCAAATAGAATACTGTATTCCAGCGTGTTGTGCAATGACTTTTTAATGATACGCGTAAATTCCAGTTTACGCCCGATTTTTTAAAATATTTCACTAGTTTGCTGCATTTGCTAACAATTTCGGCGAGTTCCGATACTCTCTTGACAGCTTTTTCAATTGTATTATGCAGCAAATGATTAATACAATAAATGTTATGGCCTTCTCGAAAGGCCGCAATCATGTTTGACCCTCTGTCAGTCACAATAACTGGCTTATCTCCTTCCAGATAGCATCCAAACTGACTTAAAATTTGCGTCATTTTCTCCTTAATCTTGGCCCCTAAAAATAATTTTGAAAATGCCTATAGCACATACTTAGAATTAAAGTAAATGCATGTTTACCGGTGCAGGCGTCCCCTTCCATTGATTTTATGGACAAAAGACGATGTATGAGCACACCCTCTTTTATATAGTGAGCAGTGCAAGAGACATAGGATGATCTCAAGAAATTATTCGTCCATATGTCGCTAGTTATCGAGTAACCGAAACATTTATATTTTATTAGTTCCTCCTTAATTGGACCGAAATGTGACTCATACAATAAAGTAATGTTACGCGAAATCGTTGTGGGATGTGGTAACAGGTTTTCAATATTTACGTTGGATCCAAACTTTGCTCTTTATTTAAAACTTTATTTAAAAACTTGGCAACATTTTTGAGACCTGAGTCATCGACCAGTTTAAAAGAGCGGCAATTTTTTACCGCCCACTCCGTAACCAATCTTGTGCCCTCTTGTTTCGTTTCAGTGTCCACACTTACCTCCTTAATATTTTTTGTATCGCAGCTGGCACTTATGTAGCATTTGTGCTTCACCAAGTTGGATGTACTTCCTGTGAACTTATATATATTGTAGCATATTCTACAAGCTACAATATTTTCCACCTCTTTTCCGTGAGCATCGTTAATTTTGGAAAAGGGTTCCCACACTTTACTACGTCCTCTTTTTAAAATAAAATTATACTCCCCATTGAGAAGCATCTCTTTAATTTTTGAGCTTCTCGAAACTGTAGTTTCCGTAACATCAGATCTCGAAATCTACCGTTTAATAAAATTTCATTCAAATAATTAGGATTTTTCTCACTTGGTAACAAACATACAGAAACACAAAGCAACGACGCAAAACCAAACACTTTTAACGGACAAATATAAAAATTAACATTAGAGATTTCTAAAACAATTGTGAATACAACAAGCAATTGTACCTACATATCTGCACATATATGGTATATTCAACTAATTATATGAATATATATATGTATATAAATATCAAGTACTTACACGCTCGGAGGAACTTTGGGGATCCATTGCTTACAAAAGTGTTTTAAACAATGACAACAATTTAAATGTTATTTAGCAAGCACACATACTTAGTACAATGAGTACACAGAATGTTAGTTAGTGGTTTCTAAAAAACTCATTCATTCAAACCGATCGCCACATTCACTCACATTCATTCATTTCTCTTTGAATGTTCAAAACATTCATACACTGTTCACTTAAAATAAAGTGTACTCAATATTTATTGCACTCGATATTCGAATTTTCATGTAACACTATTGAGTATACTGAGAGCCGAAGTATTTGAGTGCATTCATGCAGCTCTCTAATCCCGTTTCTCGGCTTCAGAGCTACTTTCTTGACAGTATTTTGAGTTAAGCAGTTGCCGCGACTTTAGTTCTAGCCTATAAAGTCAAATCTTGTGTGGTTCCTCCATGCTAACATAGCTGCCCGAGGCCGCAAAGTTAGCAAGTACAAGAAATTTGAAAATTGTACGTAATTTCACGGTAGTGCTTATGGTCGATCCCGTTTCTCCCCTTCAGAGCTGCTTTCTTGACTGTATTTTGATTTAAGCAGTTGGCGCGACTTCGGTTCTAGCCTATAAAGTCAAATCTTGTGTGGTTCCTCCATGCTAACATAGCTGCCCGAGGCCGCAAAATTAGCAAGTAAAAGAAATATGAAAATTGTACGTAATTTCACGGTAGTGCTTATGGTCGATCCCGTTTCTCCGCTTCAGAGCTATTTTCTTGACTGTATTTTGAGTTAAGCAGTTGGCGCGACTTCAGTTCTAGCCAATAAAGTCAAATCTTGTTTGGCTCCTCCATGCTAACATAGATGTCCGAGGATGCAAAGTTAGCAAGTACAAGAAATTTGAAAATTGTATGTAATTGCACAGTAGTGCTTATGGTCGATCCCGTTTCTCCGCTTCAGAGCTACTTTCTTGACTGTATTTTGATTTAAGCAGTTGGCGCGACTTTAGTTCTAGCCTATAAAGTCAAATGTTGTGTGGTTCCTCCATGCTAACGTCGCTGCCCGAGGCCGCAAAGTTAGCAAGTACAAGAAATTTGAAAATTGTACGTAGTTTCACATTAGTGCTTATGGTCGATCCCGTTTCTCGGCGTCAGAGCTACTTTCTTGACTGTATTTTGATTTAAGCAGTTGGCGCGACTTTAGTTCTAGCCTGCAAAGTCAAATGTTGTGTGGTTTCTCCATGGTAACGTTGCTGCCCGAGGCCGCAAAGTTAGCAAGTACAAGAAATTTGAAAATTGTACGTAATTAAACAGTAGTGCTTATGGTCGATCCCGTTTCTCGGCTTCAGAGCTAATTTCTTGACTGTATTTTGAGTTAAGCAGTTGCCGCGATTTCAGTTCTAGCCTATAAAGTCAAATCCTGTGTGGTTTCTCCATGCTAACATAGCTGCCCGAGGCCGCAAAGTTAGCAAGTACAAGAAATTTGAAAATTGTACGTAATTTCACGGTAGTGCTTATGGTCGATCCCGTTTCTCCGCTTCAGAGCTACTTTCTTGACTGTAATTTGATTTAAGCAGTTGGCGCGACTTCAGTTCTAGCCTATAAAGTCAAATGTTGTGTGGTTCCTCCATGGTAACGTAGCTGCCCGAGGCCGCAAAGTTAGCAAGTACAAGAAATTTGAAAATTGTACGTAATTTCACGGTAGTGCTTATGGTCGATCCCGTTTCTCCGCTTCAGACCTACTTTCTTAACTGTATTTTGATTTAAGCAGTTGGCGCGACTTCAGTTCTAGCCTATATAGTCAAATGTTGTGTGGTTCCTCCATGCTAACATAGCTGCCCGAGGCCGCAAAGTTAGCAAGTACAAGAAATTTGAAAATTGTACGTAATTTCACGGTAGTGCTTATGGTCGATCCCGTTTCTCGGCTTCAGAGCTACTTTCTTGAATGTGTTTTGAGTTAAGCAGTTGCCGCGTTTTCAGTTCTAGCCTATAAAGTCAAATGTTGTGTGGTTCCTCCATGGTAACGTAGCTGCCCAAGGCCGCAAAGTTAGCAAGTACAAGAAATTTGAAAATTGTACGTAGTTTCACATTAGTGCTTATGGTCGATCCCGTTTCTCGGCTTCAGAGCTACTTTCTTGACTGTATTTTGATTTAAGCAGTTGGCGCGACTTTAGTTCTAGCCTATAAAGTCAAATCTTGTGTGGTTCCTCCATGCTAACATAGCTGCCCGAGGCCGCAAAGTTAGCAAGTACAAGAAATTTGAAAATTGTACGTAATTTCACGGTAGTGCTTATGGTCGATCCCGTTTCTCGGCTTCAGAGCTACTTTCTTGACAGTATTTTGAGTTAAGCAGTTGCCGCGACTTTGTTTCTAGCCTATAAAGTCAAATCTTGTGTGGTTCCTCCATGCTAACATAGCTGCCCGAGGCCGCAAAGTTAGCAAGTACAAGAAATTTGAAAATTGTACGTAATTTCACGGTAGTGCTTATGGTCGATCCCGTTTCTCCGCTTCAGAGCTGCTTTCTTGACTGTATTTTGATTTAAGCAGTTGGCGCGACTTCGGTTCTAGCCTATAAAGTCAAATCTTGTGTGGTTCCTCCATGCTAACATAGCTGCCCGAGGCCGCAAAGTTAGCAAGTACAAGAAATTTGAAAATTGTATGTAATTGCACAGTAATGCTTATGGTCGATCCCGTTTCTCCGCTTCAGAGCTACTTTCTTGACTGTATTTTGATTTAGGCAGGGATTCGTGCAGGGATGGGTTAGGAATATTCCTGCAGCGATACCTATCGCTTGTCGTAAAAGGCGACTAAACAAAGGTAAACAAAACTCACATCTAGGCAATTTAGAAAACACCAAGGTGAGCCTAGGGACACATATACCACCATTAAACTGCCCCACAAGTGTGCATGCAATTCAGTGGGTTGACACGACTGGAGATCACCGGTGTTGTAAGAGTAAGATCAATCAAAAAATAAAAAAATAAAAAATCTGGAGCATGCCCGTGTCAAAAAGGAAGGGAAGAATGAAAACGGTCAAACCGTAGCATTATGGAAAAGAACGCTAAAAGGAAAAGCACTACTCCGCCAGGTACTACTAATGGTCGTGATCCTGGGACGAGCAGCAATGCTCGGGTCAGAGCTATAGGATTTCCGGGGGATAGCAAAGTAATGCAACGGCGTAAGCCACATTTAAGAGTCGCGAGTTTTAACGTTGGAAGCATGAGTGGGCGCAGCTATGAGCTTGAAGAAATGATGGTTAGAAGGCGAGTAGACATCCTGTGCGTACAAGAGACGAAATGGCGAAACACCGGTAATCGGGCACGTTTCTTGGACGTTAAAACAAAAGCCTACAAGATGTTTTACTATGGATTGGAACAAGGAAAAAACGGAATCGCCATCATTCTTGCGGCAGAGTTACTTGGCAACGTCTTAACCATTTCAAAGTCCAGTGACCGTTTGATGGCTCTCAAATTGGTGATGCATGGTGAGGTGTGGAACATCGTAAGCGCATATGCCCCTCAAGTAGGATGCGAACAAAAAGAAAAAGATGCATTCTGGCTAGATTTCCACAACCTTGTCAAAATCATCCCAAAGGAAGAGCTTTTGTTTGTTGGGGGAGATTTAAACGGACATGTCGGGAAGACAAGCGAAGACTATGAAGGCTACCACGGAGGGCTGGGATACGGCACCAGGAACTCTTCAGGTGAAGATATCCTAAACATGTGCAAGTCGTACGGTCTTATAGTGCTAAATACCATGTTCGTCAAACAAAGCCGGCACCTGATCACTTATAGCAGCGGCGGAAATGAAACTCAAATAGACTATCATTTGGTATCCAGTTTCATGAAGCCACGAGCTAAAGATTGCAAAGTGATCCTGGGAGACGCGATCGCCCCTCAACACCGTCTCCTCCTGACTGATTTTTTTATGGATGCGAGAAAGAAGTCAAAGCAGCAAACGAAGGTGTCTGAGAGAATCAAGTGGTATAAGCTGGATAAAGGAAAAGGCGAAGCTTTTATTACCATCATGGAAAACTACATACCTCTCTTCCATTATCGATGAGGTCGGTAATGAGGAGTGCAGAGCACAAGACATGTGGGATTCCCTACAACAATCTGGCCTGGAGAAAGCCAAATCACTGCTCGGAACATCTAAAGGCCCCTGCCAACACGCAAAAGAAACCTGGTGGTGGACAGACGAAGCCAAAGCAGTGATACACGAAAAGAAAATGGCTTTGCAAGCTTGGTCAAAGTGCTCTTCTACTAATAGAGAGGAAAAAGCTCGCCGTGAAAAGGTATATAGATGTTGCAAAGGTATCGCGAAGAAAAAATGCGCCGAATTCAAAGCGAAAAGCATGGAAGGCCTCTATCAGCAGTTGGAAGAAATATCGTCTTCCGCGTCTGACAGGAACCAGGCTACCCAGGAGCTTCGACAAAACAATTTGAACAAAGGAGCAAATATCTTTAAGATAGCCGCCCAGAGAAGAAGAAATGCTCAGGAGATTCGTTTCCCAAAGTTTATTAACAATGCTGAAGGCCAACTCCTTGTGGAAGACGAAAAAATTCTCCACAGATGGCGACAGTATTGCGAGGAACTTCTGAACGAACAGTTTCCCCGAGTGTACTTTCCAAGAGCCGCCCCGAATCATGCCGAAATACCCGACATCACAGTCGAAGAAGTTCGGTACGCGGTTAAAAACTCCAAGAAAAGAAAAGCTGTTGGGCCGGACGGGATACCCTCTGAGTTCTGGAAAAAGATGGGAGACATCGGGTCTAGATGGCTCATGGTTCTTATCTCTAAACTTATGAGAGGCGACACTATGCCTAATCAATGGAGGGAAAGCTATCTTCTTCCATTGCACAAAGGAAAGGGTGATACGCGAAATTGTGATAACTACCGTTCTGTCAAGCTGATGTCGCACACCATGAAGATCGTTGAACGGGTATTAGATAGCCGACTGCGGAAAATATTACGACTATCTGATGACAGTGCGGGTTTGTCTCGGGTAAATCAACAACAGATGCAATCCAAAGTATAAGGATCATGATGGAAAAGCATCGTGATTCTTCAAAGGACTTGCATATGGTGTTGGTTGATTTCGAGAGGGCCTTTGACCGGCAACCAAGAGATCTTTTATGGGTAGCGCTAAGACAAAAAGGAGTTCCAGAAACCTACGTGCGAGTAATTATGGACATGTACGAGAGAGCAACGACAAGAGTAAGATGCACCGCAGGAGTCACCGAAGAGTTCGCAATCAAAGTCGGTGTACACCAAGGGAGCGTCCTCAGCCCACTGCTTTTTATAGCAGTCCTTGATTGCTTGCTTGAAGGAAAAGTGACGGACCCCAATGTGCACCAGCTATTCTTTGCTGACGATGGGGCCATTATAAGTGATGATCAGGCGTCCCTACAACGAGCACTTGATGTGTGGGTGGACATTTTTGAGGGACACGGGTATCGTATTAGTTCAAAGAAGACAGATTATCTGTGCTGCCCGTTCTCTGACTCTCATCAGCCTATTCCAGACATTTACTTGAATGGAAGAGTGCTTCCCAAGTGTGAAAAGTTTAAATATCTGGGATCTATGATTAATAGAGAAGCAACTTGTGATGACGACATCAAACATCGCGTAAGCGTAGGGTGGATGAAGTGGCGGGAAAACTCCGCCACCTTCTGTGATCGAAAAATGCCCCCTAAGCTGAAAGGAAGGCTCTACACTTCAGTTGTACGTCCGGCGCTCACATACGGTTCACAATGCTGGACAATGCACAAAAAGTATGAGAGCAAATTAACGGCAACTGAGATGAAGATGCTTCGCATGACAGCGGGAGTAACAAAGCGTGACAGAATTAGAAGTTCAAAGATCCGAGGAAGCCTCCACGTAAAAGAAACCATCCCAAGAAATATAGAGCGCGACCGACTCAGTTGGTATTGCCATGTTCAAAGGAGAGATCCTTTGAACCCCGTCCAAAAGGCGTTATCAATCAACATTCCAATTTCAACACGCAAAAAAGATAGGCCGAAAAACAATTGGTGCAAACAAATGCAAAAACACCAGCATTTGATTGGCCTCAGCGATGAAGTAATCCCAAACCGGGAAGCCTGCCGCTACTTTCTGAGGTCAAACCGGCGGACCCCACAAGCGGACCAGTAGGAATGCAGTTAAGTGGGAAGGTTATGGTCCTACACTTCTGACCATAACGACGCCGGGATAAAAAGGAAAAGAAGAAGAAGAAGAAGATTTTGATTTAGGCAGTTGGCGCGACTTCAGTTCTAGCCTATAAAGTCAAATGTTGTGTGGTTCCTCCATGGTAACGTAGCTGCCCGAGGCCGCAAAGTTAGCAAGTACAAGAAATTTGAAAATTGTACGTAGTTTCACATTAGTGCTTATGGTCGATCCCGTTCCTCCGCTTCAGAGCTATTTTCTTGACTGTATTTTGAGTTAAAATGTTGGTGCGACTTTAGTTCTAGCCTATAAAGTCAAATCTTGTGTGGTTCCTCCATGGTAACATAGCTGCCCGAGGCCGCAAAGTTAGAAAGTACAAGAAATTTGAAAATTGTACGTAATTGCGCAGTAGTGCTTATGGTCGATCCCGTTTCTCCGCTTCAGAGCTACTTTATTGACTGTATTTTGAGTTAAGCAGTTGGCGCGACTTTAGTTCTAGCCTATAAAGTCAAATCTTGTGTTGTTCCTCCATGCTAACATAGCTGCCCGAGGCCGCAAAGTTAGCAAGTACAAGAAATTTGAAAATTGTACGTAATTTCACGGTAGTGCTTATGGTCGATCCCGTTTCTCCGCTTCAGAGCTACTTTCTTGACTGTATTTTGATTTAAGCCGTCGGCGCGACTTTAGTTCTAGCCTATAAAGTTAAATCTTGTGTGGTTCCTCCATGCTAACATAGCTGCCCGAGGCCGCAAAGTTAGCAAGTACAAGAAATTTGAAAATTGTACGTAATTTCACGGTAGTGCTTATGGTCGATCCCGTTCCTCCGCTTCAGAGCTATTTTCTTGACTGTATTTTGAGTTAAAATGTTGGCGCGACTTTAGTTCTAGCCTATAAAGTCAAATGTTGTGTGGTTCCTCCATGGTAACGTAGCTGCCCGAGGCCGCAAAGTTAGCAAGTACAAGAAATTTGAAAATTGTTCGTAATTGCACAATAGTGCTTAAGGTCGATCCCGTTTCTCGGCTTCAGAGCTACTTTCTTGACTGTATTTTGAGATAAGCAGTTGCCGCGTTTTCAGTTCTAGCCTATAAAGTCAAATCTTGTGTGGTTCCTCCATGCTAACATAGCTGCCCGAGGCCGCAAAGTTAGCAAGTACAAGAAATTTGAAAATTGTACGTAATTTCACGGTAGTGCTTATGGTCGATCCCGTTTCTCGGCTTCAGAGCTACTTTCTTGACTGTATTTTGAGTTAAGCAGTTGGCGCGACTTCAGTTCTAGCCTATAATGTCAAATCTTGTGTGATTCCCCCATGGTAACATAGCTGCCCGAGGTCGCAAAGTTAGCAAGTATAAGAAATTTGAAAATTGTACGTAATTTCACGGTAGTGCTTATGGTCGATCCCGTTTCTCCGCTTCAGAGCTATTTTCTTGACTGTATTTTGAGTTAAGCAGTTGGCGCGACTCTAGTTCTAGCCAATAAAGTCAAATCTTGTGTGGCTCCTCCATGCTAACATAGCTGCCCGAGGCCGCAAAGTTAGCAAGTACAAGAAATTTGAAAATTGTATGTAATTGCACAGTAGTGCTTATGGTCGATCCTGTTTCTCCGCTTCAGAGCTACTTTCTTGACTGTATTTTGATTTAGGCAGTTGGCGCGACTTCAGTTCTAGCCTATAAAGTCAAATGTTGTGTGGTTCCTCCATGGTAACGTAGCTGCCCGAGGCCGCAAAGTTAGCTAGTACAAGAAATTTGAAAATTGTACGTAGTTTCACATTAGTGCTTATGGTCGATCCCGTTCCTCCGCTTCAGAGCTATTTTCTTGACTGTATTTTGAGTTAAAATGTTGGCGCGACTTTAGTTCTAGCCTATAAAGTCAAATGTTGTGTGGTTCCTCCATGGTAACGTAGCTGCCCGAGGCCGCAAAGTTAGCAAGTACAAGAAATTTGAAAATTGTTCGTAATTGCACAATAGTGCTTAAGGTCGATCCCGTTTCTCGGCTTCAGAGCTACTTTCTTGACTGTATTTTGAGTTAAGCAGTTGGCGCGACTTCAGTTCTAGCCTATAATGTCAAATCTTGTGTGATTCCCCCATGGTAACATAGCTGCCCGAGGTCGCAAAGTTAGCAAGTATAAGAAATTTGAAAATTGTACGTAATTTCACGGTAGTGCTTATGGTCGATCCCGTTTCTCCGCTTCAGAGCTATTTTCTTGACTGTATTTTGAGTTAAGCAGTTGGCGCGACTTTAGTTCTAGCCAATAAAGTCAAATCTTGTGTGGCTCCTCCATGCTAACATAGCTGCCCGAGGCCGCAAAGTTAGCAAGTACAAGAAATTTGAAAATTGTATGTAATTGCACAGTAGTGCTTATGGTCGATCATGTTTCTCCGCTTCAGAGCTACTTTCTTGACTGTATTTTGATTTAGGCAGTTGGCGCGACTTCAGTTCTAGCCTATAAAGTCAAATGTTGTGTGGTTCCTCCATGCTAACATAGCTGCCCGAGGCCGCAAAGTTAGCAGGTACAAGAAATTTGAAAATTGTACGTAATTTCACGGTAGTGCTTATGGTCGATCCCGTTTCTCGGCTTCAGAGCTACTTTCTTGACTGTATTTTGATTTAAGCAGTTGCCGCGACTTTAGTTCTAGCCTATAAAGTCAAATGTTGTGTGGTTCCTCCATGGTAACGTAGCTGCCCGAGGCCGCAAAGTTAGCAAGTACAAGAAATTTGAAAATTGTACGTAATTTCACGGTAGTGCTTATGGTCGATCCCGTTTCTCCGCTTCAGAGCTGCTTTCTTGACTGTATTTTGATTTAAGCAGTTGGCGCGACTTCAGTTCTATAAAGTCAAATCTTGTGTGGTTCCTTCATGCTAACATAGCTGCCCGAGGCCGCAAAGTTAGCAAGTACAAGAAATTTGAAAATTGTACGTAATTTCACGGTTGTGCTTATGGTCGATACCGTTTCTCCCCTTCAGAGCTATTTTCTTGACTGTATTTTGAGTTAAGCAGTTGGCGCGACTTTAGTTCTAGCCTATAAAGTCAAATGTTGTGTGGTTCCTCCATGGTAACGTAGCTGCCCGAGGCCGCAAAGTTAGCAAGTACAAGAAGTTTGAAAATTGTACGTAATTTCACGGTAGTGCTTATGGTCGATCCCGTTTCTCGGCTTCAGAGCTACTTTCTTGACAGTATTTTGAGTTAAGCAGTTGCCGCGACTTTAGTTCTAGCCTATAAAGTCAAATCTTGTGTGGTTCCTCCATGCTAACATAGCTGCCCGAGGCCGTAAAGTTAGCAAGTACAAGAAATTTGAAAATTGTACGTAATTTCAAGGTAGTGCTTATGGTCGATCCCGTTTCTCGGCTTCAGAGCTACTTTCTTGACTGTATTTTGATTTAAGCAGTTGCCGCGACTTTAGTTCTAGCCTATAAAGTCAAATGTTGTGTGGTTCCTCCATGGTAACGTAGCTGCCCGAGGCCGCAAAGTTAGCAAGTACAAGAAATATGAAAATTGTACGTAATTTCACGGTAGTGCTTATGGTCGATCCCGTTTCTCGGCTTCAGAGCTACTTTCTTGACTGTATTTTGACATAAGCAGTTGCCGCGTTTTCAGTTCTAGCCTATAAAGTCAAATCTTGTGCGGTTCCTCCATGCTAACATAGCTGCCCGAGGCCGCAAAGTTAGCAAGTACAAGAAATTTGAAAATTGTATGTAATTGCACAGTAGTGCTTATGGTCGATCATGTTTCTCCGCTTCAGAGCTACTTTCTTGACTGTATTTTGATTTAGGCAGTTGGCGCGACTTCAGTTCTAGCCTATAAAGTCAAATGTTGTGTGGTTCCTCCATGCTAACATAGCTGCCCGAGGCCGCAAAGTTAGCAGGTACAAGAAATTTGAAAATTGTACGTAATTTCACGGTAGTGCTTATGGTCGATCCCGTTTCTCGGCTTCAGAGCTACTTTCTTGACTGTATTTTGATTTAAGCAGTTGCCGCGACTTTAGTTCTAGCCTATAAAGTCAAATGTTGTGTGGTTCCTCCATGGTAACGTAGCTGCCCGAGGCCGCAAAGTTAGCAAGTACAAGAAATTTGAAAATTGTACGTAATTTCACGGTAGTGCTTATGGTCGATCCCGTTTCTCCGCTTCAGAGCTGCTTTCTTGACTGTATTTTGATTTAAGCAGTTGGCGCGACTTCAGTTCTATAAAGTCAAATCTTGTGTGGTTCCTTCATGCTAACATAGCTGCCCGAGGCCGCAAAGTTAGCAAGTACAAGAAATTTGAAAATTGTATGTAATTGCACAGTACTGCTTATGGTCGATCCGGTTTCTCGGCTTCAGAGCTACTTTCTTGACTGTATTTTGATTTAAGCAGTTGCCGCGACTTTAGTTCTAGCCTATAAAGTCAAATGTTGTGTGGTTCCTCCATGCTAACATAGCTGCCCGAGGCCGCAAAGTTAGCAGGTACAAGAAATTTGAAAATTGTACGTAATTTCACGGTAGTGCTTATGGTCGATCCCGTTTCTCGGCTTCAGAGCTACTTTCTTGACTGTATTTTGATTTAAGCAGTTGCCGCGACTTTAGTTCTAGCCTATAAAGTCAAATGTTGTGTGGTTCCTCCATGGTAACGTAGCTGCCCGAGGCCGCAAAGTTAGCAAGTACAAGAAATTTGAAAATTGTACGTAATTTCACGGTTGTGCTTATGGTCGATCCCGATTCTCCCCTTCAGAGCTATTTTCTTGACTGTATTTTGAGTTAAGCAGTTGGCGCGACTTCAGTTCTAGCCTATAAAGTCAAATGTTGTGTGGTTCCTCCATGCTAACATAGCTGCCCGAGGCCGCAAAGTTAGCAGGTACAAGAAATTTGAAAATTGTACGTAATTTCACGGTAGTGCTTATGGTCGATCCCGTTTCTCGGCTTCAGAGCTACTTTCTTGACTGTATTTTGATTTAAGCAGTTGCCGCGACTTTAGTTCTAGCCTATAAAGTCAAATGTTGTGTGGTTCCTCCATGCTAACATAGCTGCCCGAGGCCGCAAAGTTAGCAGGTACAAGAAATTTGAAAATTGTACGTAATTTCACGGTAGTGCTTATGGTCGATCCCGTTTCTCGGCTTCAGAGCTACTTTCTTGACTGTATTTTGATTTAAGCAGTTGCCGCGACTTTAGTCCTAGCCTATAAAGTCAAATGTTGTGTGGTTCCTCCATGGTAACGTAGCTGCCCGAGGCCGCAAAGTTAGCAAGTACAAGAAATATGAAAATTGTACGTAATTTCACGGTAGTGCTTATGGTCGATCCCGTTTCTCGGCTTCAGAGCTACTTTCTTGACTGTATTTTGATTTAAGCAGTTGCCGCGACTTTAGTTCTAGCCTATAAAGTCAAATGTTGTGTGGTTCCTCCATGGTAACGTAGCTGCCCGAGGCCGCAAAGTTAGCAAGTACAAGAAATTTGAAAATTGTACGTAATTTCACGGTTGTGCTTATGGTCGATCCCGATTCTCCCCTTCAGAGCTATTTTCTTGACTGTATTTTGAGTTAAGCAGTTGGCGCGACTTCAGTTCTAGCCTATAAAGTCAAATGTTATGTGGTTCCTCCATGGTAACGTAGCTGCCCGAGGCCGCAAAGTTAGCAAGTACAAGAAATTTGAAAATTGTACGTAATTTCACGGTAGTGCTTATGGTCGATCCCGTTTCTCGGCTTCAGAGCTACTTTCTTGACAGTATTTTGAGTTAAGCAGTTGCCGCGACTTTAGTTCTAGCCTATAAAGTCAAATCTTGTGTGGTTCCTCCATGCTAACATAGCTGCCCAAGGCCGTAAAGTTAGCAAGTACAAGAAATTTGAAAATTGTACGTAATTTCAAGGTAGTGCTTATGGTCGATCCCGTTTCTCGGCTTCAGAGCTACTTTCTTGACTGTATTTTGATTTAAGCAGTTGCCGCGACTTTAGTTCTAGCCTATAAAGTCAAATGTTGTGTGGTTCCTCCATGCTAACATAGCTGCCCGAGTCCGCAAAGTTAGCAAGTACAAGTAATTTGAAAATTGTACGTAATTTCACGGTAGTGCTTATGGTCGATCCCGTTTCTCGGCTTCAGAGCTATTTTCTTGACTGTATTTTGAGTTAAAATGTTGGCGCGACTTTAGTTCTAGCCTATAAAGTCAAATGTTGTGTAGTTCCTCCATGGTAACGTAGCTGCCCGAGGCCGCAAAGTTAGCAAGTACAAGAAATTTGAAAATTGTTCGTAATTGCACAGTAGTGCTTATGGTCGATCCCGTTTCTCGGCTTCAGAGCTACTTTCTTGACTGTATTTTGATTTAGGCAGTTGGCGCGACTTCAGCTCTAGCCTATAAAGTCAAATGTTGTGTGGTTCCTCCATGCTAACATAGCTGCCCGAGGCCGCAAAGTTAGCAGGTACAAGAAATTTGAAAATTGTACGTAATTTCACGGTAGCGCTTATGGTCGATCCCGTTTCTCGGCTTCAGAGCTACTTTCTTGACTGTATTTTGATTTAAGCAGTTGCTGCGACTTTAGTTCTAGCCTATAAAGTCAAATGTTGTGTGGTTCCTCCATGGTAACGTAGCTGCCCGAGGCCGCAAAGTTAGCAAGTACAAGAAATTTGAAAATTGTACGTAATTTCACGGTAGTGCTTATGGTCGATCCCGTTTCTCCGCTTCAGAGCTGCTTTCTTGACTGTATTTTGATTTAAGCAGTTGGCGCGACTTCAGTTCTATAAAGTCAAATCTTGTGTGGTTCCTTCATGCTAACATAGCTGCCCGAGGCCGCAAAGTTAGCAAGTACAAGAAATTTGAAAATTGTACGTAATTTCACGGTTGTGCTTATGGTCGATCCCGTTTCTCCCCTTCAGAGCTACTTTCTTGACTGTATTTTGAGTTAAGCAGTTGGCGCGACTTTAGTTCTAGCCTATAAAGTCAAATGTTGTGTGGTTCCTCCATGGTAACGTAGCTGCCCGAGGCCGCAAAGTTAGCAAGTACAAGAAATTTGAAAATTGTACGTAATTTCACGGTAGTGCTTATGGTCGATCCCGTTTCTCGGCTTCAGAGCTACTTTCTTGACAGTATTTTGAGTTAAGCAGTTGCCGCGACTTTAGTTCTAGCCCATAAAGTCAAATCTTGTGTGGTTCCTCCATGCTAACATAGCTGCCCGAGGCCGCAAAGTTAGCAAGTACAAGAAATTTGAAAATTGTACGTAATTTCACGGTAGTGCTTATGGTCGATCCCGTTTCTCCGCTTCAGAGCTGCTTTCTTGACTGTATATTGATTTAAGCAGTTGGCGCGACTTCAGTTCTAGCCTATAAAGTCAAATCTTGTGTGGTTCCTCCATGCTAACATAGCTGCCCGAGGCCGCAAAGTTAGCAAGTACAAGAAATTTGAAAATTGTACGTAATTTCACGGTAGTGCTTATGGTCGATCCTGTTTCTCCGCTTCAGAGCTACTTTCTTGACTGTATTTTGATTTAGGCAGTTGGCGCGACTTCAGTTCTAGCCTATAAAGTCAAATGTTGTGTGGTTCCTCCATGGTAACGTAGCTGCCCGAGGCCGCAAAGTTAGCAAGTACAAGAAATTTGAAAATTGTACGTAGTTTCACATTAGTGCTTATGGTCGATCCCGTTCCTCCGCTTCAGAGCTATTTTCTTGACTGTATTTTGAGTTAAAATGTTGGCGCGACTTTAGTTCTAGCCTATAAAGTCAAATGTTGTGTGGTTCCTCCATGGTAATGTAGCTGCCCGAGGCCGCAAAGTTAGCAAGTACAAGAAATTTGAAAATTGTTCGTAATTGCACAGTAGTGCTTATGGTCGATCCCGTTTCTAGGCTTCAGAGCTACTTTCTTGACTGTATTTTGAGTTAAGCAGTTGCTGCGACTTCAGTTCTAGCCTATAAAGTCAAATCTTGTGTGGTTCCTCCATGGTAACATAGCTGCCCGAGGCCGCAAAATTAGAAAGTACAAGAAATTTGAAAATTGTACGTAATTGCGCAGTAGTGCTTATGGTCGATCCCGTTTCTCCGCTTCAGAGCTACTTTATTGACTGTATTTTGAGTTAATCAGTTGGGGCGACTTTAGTTCTAGCCTATAAAGTCAAATCTTGTGTTGTTCCTCCATGGTAACATAGCTGCCCGAGGCCGCAAAGTTAGCAAGTACAAGAAATTTGAAAATTGTACGTAATTTCACGATAGTGCTTATGGTCGATCCCGTTTCTCCGCTTCAGAGCTACTTTCTTGACTGTATTTTGATTTAAGCAGTTGGCGCGACTTTAGTTCTAGCCTATAAAGTTAAATCTTGTGTGGTTCCTCCATTCTAACATAGCTGCCCGAGGCCGCAAAGTTAGCAAGTACAAGAAATTTGAAAATTGTACGTAATTTCACGGTAGTGCTTATGGTCGATCCCGTTTCTCCGCTTCAGAGCTGCTTTCTTGACTATATTTTGATTTAAGCAGTTGGCGCGACTTTAGTTCTAGCCTATAAAGTCAAATGTTGTGTGGTTCCTCCATGGTAACGTAGCTGCCCGAGGCCGCAAAGTTAGCAAGTACAAGAAATATGAAAATTGTACGTAATTTCACGGTAGTGCTTATGGTCGATCCCGTTTCTCGGCTTCAGAGCTACTTTCTTGACTGTATTTTGAGATAAGCTGTTGCCGCGTTTTCAGTTCTAGCCTATAAAGTCAAATCTCGTGTGGTTCCTCCATGCTACCATAGCTGCCCGAGGCCGCAAAGTTAGCAAGTACAAGAAATTTGAAAATTATACGTAATTTCACGGTAGTGCTTATGGTCGGTCCCGTTTCTCGGCTTCAGAGCTACTTTCTTGACTGTATTTTGAGTTAAGCAGTTGGCGCGACTTCAGTTCTAGCCTATAATGTCAAATCTTGTGTGATTCCCCCATGGTAACCTAGCTGCCCGAGGTCGCAAAGTTAGCAAGTACAGGAAATTTGAAAATTGTACGTAATTGCGCAGTAGTGCTTATGGTCGATCCCGTTTCTCCGCTTCAGAGCTACTTTCTTGACTGTATTTTGATTTAAGCAGTTGCCGCGACTTTAGTTCTAGCCTATAAAGTCAAATGTTGCGTGGTTCTTCCATGGTCACGTAGCTGCCCGAGGCCGCAAAGTTAGCAAGTACAAGAAATTTGAAAATTGTACGTAATTTCACGGTAGTGCTTATGGTCGATCCCGTTTCTCCGCTTCAGAGCTACTTTCTTGACTGTATTTTGATTTAGGCAGTTGGCGCGACTTCAGTTCTAGCCTATAAAGTCAAATGTTGTGTAGTTCCTCCATGCTAACATAGCTACCCGAGGCCGCAAAGTTAGCAAGTACAAGAAATTTGAAAATTGTACGTAATTTCACGGTAGTGCTTATGGTCGATCCCGTTTCTCGGCTTCAGAGCTACTTTCTTGACTGTATTTTGATTTAAGCAGTTGCCGCGGCTTTAGTTCTAGCCTATAAGGTCAAATGTTGTGTGGTTCCTCCATGGTAACGTAGCTGCCCGAGGCCGCAAAGTTAGCAAGTACAGGAAATTTGAAAATTGTACGTAATTTCACGGTAGTGCTTATGGTCGATCCCGTTTCTCCGCTTCAGAGCTGCTTTCTTGACTGTATTTTGATTTAAGCAGTTGGCGCGACTTCAGTTCTATAAAGTCAAATCTTGTGTGGTTCCTTCATGCTAACATAGCTGCCCGAGGCCGCAAAGTTAGCAAGTACAAGAAATTTGAAAATTGTACGTAATTTCACGGTTGTGCTTATGGTCGATCCCGTTTCTCCGCTTCAGAGCTATTTTCTTGACTGTATTTTGAGTTAAGCAGTTGGCGCGACTTTAGTTCTAGCCTATAAAGTTAAATGTTGTGTGGTTCCTCCATGGTAACGTAGCTGCCCGAGGCCGCAAAGTTAGCAAGTACAAGAAATTTGAAAATTGTACGTAATTTCACGGTAGTGCTTATGGTCGATCCCGTTTCTCGGCTTCAGAGCTACTTTCTTGACAGTTTTTTGAGTTAAGCAGTTGCCGCGACTTTAGTTCTAGCCTATAAAGTCAAATCTTGTGTGGTTCCTCCATGCTAACATAGCTGCCCGAGGCCGTAAAGTTAGCAAGTACAAGAAATTTGAAAATTGTACGTAATTTCAAGGTAGTGCTTATCAGGTAGGCTTCAGAGCTACTTTCTTGACTGTATTTTGATTTAAGCAGTTGCCGCGACTTAAGTTCTAGCCTATAAAGTCAAATGTTGTGTGGTTCCTCCATGGTAACGTAGCTGCCCGAGGCCGCAAAGTTAGCAAGTACAAGAAATTTGAAAATTGTACGTAATTTCACGGTAGTGCTTATGGTCCATCCCGTTTCTCGGCTTCAGAGCTACTTTCTTGACTGTATTTTGAGTTAAGCAGTTGGCGCGTCTTTAGTTCTAGCCTATAAAGTCAAATGTTGTGTGGTTCCTCCATGCTAACATAGCTGCCCGAGGCCGCAAAGTTAGCAAGTACAAGAAATTTGAAAATTGTACGTAATTTCACGGTAGTGCATATTGTCGATCCCGTTTCTCCGCTTCAGAGCTACTTTCTTGACTGTATTTTGATTTAAGCAGTTGGCGCGACTTCAGTTCTAGCCTATAAAGTCAAATGTTGTGTGGTTCCTCCATGCTAACATAGCTGCCCGAGTCCGCAAAGTTAGCAAGTACAAGTAATTTGAAAACTGTACGTAATTTCACGGTAGTGCTTATGGTCGATCCCGTTTCTCGGCTTCAGAGCTACTTTCTTGTATTGTATTCTGTATTTTGAGTTAAGCAGTTGCCGCGTTTTCAGTTCTAGCCTATAAAGTCAAATGTTATGTGGTTCCTCCATGCTAACATAGCTGTTTGAAAATTGTACGTAATTTCACGGTAGTGCTTATGGTCGATCCCGTTTCTCCGCTTCAGAGCTGCTTTCTTGACTGTATATTGATTTAAGCAGTTGGCGCGACTTCAGTTCTAGCCTATAAAGTCAAATCTTGTGTGGTTCCTAAATGCTAACATAGCTGCCCGAGGCCGCAAAGTTAGCAAGTACAAGAAATTTGAAAATTGTACGTAATTTCACGGTAGTGCTTATGGTCGATCCCGTTTCTCCGCTTCAGAGCTACTTTCTTGACTGTATATTGATTTAAGCAGTTGGCGCGACTTCAGTTCTAGCCTATAAAGTCAAATCTTGTGTGGTTCCTCCATGCTAACATAGCTGCCCGAGGCCGCAAATTTAGCAAGTACAAGAAATTTGAAAATTGTACGTAATTTCACGGTAGTGCTTATGGTCGATCCCGTTTCTCCGCTTCAGAGCTACTTTCTTGACTGTATTTTGATTTAAGCAGTTGGCGCGACTTCAGTTCTAGTCTATAAAGTCAAATGTTGTGTGGTTCCTCTATGCTAACATAGCTGCCCGAGGCCGCAAAGTTAGCAAGTACAAGAAATTTGAAAATTGTACGTAATTTCACGGCAGTGCTTATGGTCGATCCCGTTTCTCCGCTTCAGAGCTGCTTTCTTGACTGCATTTTGATTTAAGCAGTTGGCGCGACTTCAGTTCTATAAAGTCAAATCTTGTGTGGTTCCTTCATGCTAACATAGCTGCCCGAGGCCGCAAAGTTAGCAAGTACAAGAAATTTGAAAATTGTACGTAATTTCACGGTAGTGCTTATGGTCGATCCCGTTTCTCCGCTTCAGAGCTACTTTCTTGACTGTATTTTGATTTAAACAGTTGGCGCGACTTCAGTTCTAGCCTATAAAGTCAAATCTTGTGTGGTTCCTCCATGCTAACATAGCTGCCCGAGGCCGCAAATTTAGCAAGTACAAGAAATTTGAAAATTGTACGTAATTTCACGGTAGTGCTTATGGTCGATCCCGTTTCTCCGCTTCAGAGCTACTTTCTTGACTGTATTTTGATTTAAGCAGTTGGCGCGACTTCAGTTCTAGCCTATAAAGTCAAATCTTGTGTTGTTCCTCTATGCTAACATAGCTGCCCGAGGCCGCAAAGTTAGGAAGTACAAGAAATTTGAAAATTGTACGTAATTTCACGGTAGTGCTTATGGTCGATCCCGTTTCTCGGCTTCAGAGCTACTTTCTTGACTGTATTTTGATTTAAGCAGTTGGCGCGACTTCAGTTCTAGCTTATAAAGTCAAATGTTG
Source organism: Merodon equestris (assembly GCA_958301585.1). Taxonomy (NCBI): domain Eukaryota; kingdom Metazoa; phylum Arthropoda; class Insecta; order Diptera; family Syrphidae; genus Merodon; species Merodon equestris. The sequence continues at coordinate 151,652,136 of OY284413.1, read as the reverse complement.
TGTGGTTCCTCCATGCTAACATAGCTGCCCGAGGCCGCAAAGTTAGCAAGTACAAGAAATTTGAAAATTGTACGTAATTTCACGGTAGTGCTTATGGTCGATCCCGTTTCTCGGCTTCAGAGCTACTTTCTTGACTGTATTTTGATTTAAGCAGTTGGCGCGTTTTCAGTTCTAGCCTATAAACTCAAATGTTATGTGGTTCCTCCATGCTAACATAGCTGTTTGAAAATTGTACGTAATTTCACGGTAGTGCTTATGGTCGATCCCGTTTCTCCGCTTCAGAGCTACTTTCTTGAATGTATTTTGATTTAAGCAGTTGGCGCGACTTCAGTTCTAGCCTATAAAGTCAAATGTAGTGTGGTTCCTCCATGCTAACATAGCTGCCCGAGGCCGCAAAGTTAGCAAGTACAAGAAATTTGAAAATTGTACGTAATTTCACGGTAGTGCTTATGGTCGATCCCGTTTCTCCGCTTCAGAGCTGCTTTCTTGACTGTATATTGATTTAAGCAGTGGGCGCGACTTCAGTTCTAGCCTATAAAGTCAAATGTTGTGTGGTTCCTCCATGGTAACGTAGCTGCCCGAGGCCGCAAATTTAGCAAGTACAAGAAATTTGAAAATTGTACGTAATTTCACGGTAGTGCTTATGGTCCATCCCGTTTCTCGGCTTCAGAGCTACTTTCTTGACTGTATTTTGAGTTAAGCAGTTGGCGCGTCTTTAGTTCTAGCCTATAAAGTCAAATGTTGTGTGGTTCCTCCATGCTAACATAGCTGCCCGAGGCCGCAAAGTTAGCAAGTACAAGAAATTTGAAAATTGTACGTAATTTCACGGTAGTGCTTATGGTCGATCCCGTTTCTCGGCTTCAGAGCTACTTTCTTGACTGTATTTTGATTTAAGCAGTTGGCGCGACTTCAGTTCTAGCCTATAAAGTCAAATCTTGTGTTGTTCCTCCATGCTAACATAGCTGCCCGAGGCCGCAAAGTTAGCAAGTACAAGAAATTTGAAAATTGTACGTAATTTCACGGTAGTGCTTATGGTCGATCCCGTTTCTCCGCTTCAGAGCTACTTTCTTGACTGTATTTTGATTTAAGCAGTTGGCGCGACTTCAGTTCTAGCCTATAAAGTCAAATGTTGTGTGGTTCCTCCATGCTAACATAGCTGCCCGAGGCCGCAAAGTTAGCAAGTACAAGAAATTTGAAAATTGTACGTAATTTCACGGTAGTGCTTATGGTCGATCCCGTTTCTCCGCTTCAGAGCTGCTTTCTTGACTGTATATTGATTTAAGCAGTTGGCGCGACTTCAGTTCTAGCCTATAAAGTCAAATCTTGTGTGGTTCCTTCATGGTAACGTAGCTGCCCGAGGCCGCAAAGTTAGCAAGTACAAGAAATTTGAAAATTGTACGTAATTTCAGGGTAGTGCTTATGGTCGATCCCGTTTCTCGGCTTCAGAGCTACTTTCTTGACTGTATTTTGATTTAAGCAGTTGCCGCGACTTTAGTTCTAGCCTATAAAGTCAAATGTTGTGTGGTTCCTCCATGGTAACGTAGCTGTTTGAAAATTGTACGTAATTTCACGGTAGTGCTTATGGTCGATCCCGTTTCTCGGCTTCAGAGCTACTTTCTTGACTGTATTTTGATTTAAGCAGTTGCCGCGTTTTCAGTTCTAGCCTATAAACTCAAATGTTATGTGGTTCCTCCATGCTAACATAGCTGTTTGAAAATTGTACGTAATTCCACGGTAGTGCTTATTGTCGATCCCGTTTCTCCGCTTCAGAGCTACTTTCTTGAATGTATTTTGATTTAAGCAGTTGGCGCGACTTCAGTTCTAGCCTATAAAGTCAAATGTAGTGTGGTTCCTCCATGCTAACATAGCTGCCCGAGGCCGCAAAGTTAGCAAGTACAAGAAATTTGAAAATTGTACGTAATTTCACGGTTGTGCTTATGGTCGATCCCGTTTCTCCGCTTCAGAGCTACTTTCTTGACTGTATTTTGATTTAAGCAGTTGGCGCGACTTCAGTTCTAGCCTATAAAGTCAAATCTTGTGTTGTTCCTCTATGCTAACATAGCTGCCCGAGGCCGCAAAGTTAGGAAGTACAAGAAATTTGAAAATTGTACGTAATTTCACGGTAGTGCTTATGGTCGATCCCGTTTCTCGGCTTCAGAGCTACTTTCTTGACTGTATTTTGATTTAAGCAGTTGGCGCGACTTCAGTTCTAGCTTATAAAGTCAAATGTTGTGTGGTTCCTCCATGCTAACATAGCTGCCCGAGGCCGCAAAGTTAGCAAGTACAAGAAATTTGAAAATTGTACGTAATTTCACGGTAGTGCTTATGGTCGATCCCGTTTCTCGGCTTCAGAGCTACTTTCTTGACTGTATTTTGATTTAAGCAGTTGGCGCGTTTTCAGTTCTAGCCTATAAACTCAAATGTTATGTGGTTCCTCCATGCTAACATAGCTGTTTGAAAATTGTACGTAATTTCACGGTAGTGCTTATGGTCGATCCCGTTTCTCCGCTTCAGAGCTACTTTCTTGAATGTATTTTGATTTAAGCAGTTGGCGCGACTTCAGTTCTAGCCTATAAAGTCAAATGTAGTGTGGTTCCTCCATGCTAACATAGCTGCCCGAGGCCGCAAAGTTAGCAAGTACAAGAAATTTGAAAATTGTACGTAATTTCACGGTAGTGCTTATGGTCGATCCCGTTTCTCCGCTTCAGAGCTGCTTTCTTGACTGTATATTGATTTAAGCAGTGGGCGCGACTTCAGTTCTAGCCTATAAAGTCAAATGTTGTGTGGTTCCTCCATGGTAACGTAGCTGCCCGAGGCCGCAAATTTAGCAAGTACAAGAAATTTGAAAATTGTACGTAATTTCACGGTAGTGCTTATGGTCGATCCCGTTTCTCGGCTTCAGAGCTACTTTCTTGACTGTATTTTGATTTAAGCAGTTGGCGCGACTTCAGTTCTAGCTTATAAAGTCAAATGTTGTGTGGTTCCTCCATGCTAACATAGCTGCCCGAGGCCGCAAAGTTAGCAAGTACAAGAAATTTGAAAATTGTACGTAATTTCACGGTAGTGCTTATGGTCGATCCCGTTTCTCGGCTTCAGAGCTACTTTCTTGACTGTATTTTGATTTAAGCAGTTGGCGCGTTTTCAGTTCTAGCCTATAAACTCAAATGTTATGTGGTTCCTCCATGCTAACATAGCTGTTTGAAAATTGTACGTAATTTCACGGTAGTGCTTATGGTCGATCCCGTTTCTCCGCTTCAGAGCTACTTTCTTGACTGTATTTTGATTTAAGCAGTTGCCGCGTTTTCAGTTCTAGCCTATAAACTCAAATGTTATGTGGTTCCTCCATGCTAACATAGCTGTTTGAAAATTGTACGTAATTCCACGGTAGTGCTTATGGTCGATCCCGTTTCTCCGCTTCAGAGCTACTTTCTTGACTGCATTTTGATTTAAGCAGTTGGCGCGGCTTCAGTTCTATAAAGTCAAATCTTGTGTGGTTCCTTCATGCTAACATAGCTGCCCGAGGCCGCAAAGTTAGCAAGTACAAGAAATTTGAAAATTGTACGTAATTTCACGGTTGTGCTTATGGTCGATCCCGTTTCTCCGCTTCAGAGCTATTTTCTTGACTGTATTTTGAGTTAAGCAGTTGGCGCGACTTTAGTTCTAGCCTATAAAGTTAAATGTTGTGTGGTTCCTCCATGGTAACGTAGCTGCCCGAGGCCGCAAAGTTAGCAAGTACAAGAAATTTGAAAATTGTACGTAATTTCACGGTAGTGCTTATGGTCGATCCCGTTTCTCGGCTTCAGAGCTACTTTCTTGACAGTATTTTGAGTTAAGCAGTTGCCGCGACTTTAGTTCTAGCCTATAAAGTCAAATCTTGTGTGGTTCCTCCATGCTAACATAGCTGCCCGAGGCCGTAAAGTTAGCAAGTACAAGAAATTTGAAAATTGTACGTAATTTCAAGGTAGTGCTTATCAGGTAGGCTTCAGAGCTACTTTCTTGACTGTATTTTGATTTAAGCAGTTGCCGCGACTTAAGTTCTAGCCTATAAAGTCATATGTTGTGTGGTTCCTCCATGGTAACGTAGCTGCCCGAGGCCGCAAAGTTAGCAAGTACAAGAAATTTGAAAATTGTACGTAATTTCACGGTAGTGCTTATGGTCCATCCCGTTTCTCGGCTTCAGAGCTACTTTCTTGACTGTATTTTGAGTCAAGCAGTTGGCGCGTCTTTAGTTCTAGCCTATAAAGTCAAATGTTGTGTGGTTCCTCCATGCTAACATAGCTGCCCGAGGCCGCAAAGTTAGCAAGTACAAGAAATTTGAAAATTGTACGTAATTTCACGGTAGTGCATATTGTCGATCCCGTTTCTCCGCTTCAGAGCTACTTTCTTGACTGTATTTTGATTTAAGCAGTTGGCGCGACTTCAGTTCTAGCCTATAAAGTCAAATGTTGTGTGGTTCCTCCATGCTAACATAGCTGCCCGAGTCCGCAAAGTTAGCAAGTACAAGTAATTTGAAAACTGTACGTAATTTCACGGTAGTGCTTATGGTCGATCCCGTTTCTCGGCTTCAGAGCTACTTTCTTGTATTGTATTCTGTATTTTGAGTTAAGCAGTTGCCGCGTTTTCAGTTCTAGCCTATAAAGTCAAATGTTATGTGGTTCCTCCATGCTAACATAGCTGTTTGAAAATTGTACGTAATTTCACGGTAGTGCTTATGGTCGATCCCGTTTCTCCGCTTCAGAGCTGCTTTCTTGACTGTATATTGATTTAAGCAGTTGGCGCGACTTCAGTTCTAGCCTATAAAGTCAAATCTTCTGTGGTTCCTCCATGCTAACATAGCTGCCCGAGGCCGCAAAGTTAGCAAGTACAAGAAATTTGAAAATTGTACGTAATTTCACGGTAGTGCTTATGGTCGATCCCGTTTCTCCGCTTCAGAGCTACTTTCTTGACTGTATATTGATTTAAGCAGTTGGCGCGACTTCAGTTCTAGCCTATAAAGTCAAATCTTGTGTGGTTCCTCCATGCTAACATAGCTGCCCGAGGCCGCAAATTTAGCAAGTACAAGAAATTTGAAAATTGTACGTAATTTCACGGTAGTGCTTATGGTCGATCCCGTTTCTCCGCTTCAGAGCTACTTTCTTGACTGTATTTTGATTTAAGCAGTTGGCGCGACTTCAGTTCTAGTCTATAAAGTCAAATGTTGTGTGGTTCCTCTATGCTAACATAGCTGCCCGAGGCCGCAAATTTAGCAAGTACAAGAAATTTGAAAATTGTACGTAATTTCACGGCAGTGCTTATGGTCGATCCCGTTTCTCCGCTTCAGAGCTGCTTTCTTGACTGCATTTTGATTTAAGCAGTTGGCGCGACTTCAGTTCTATAAAGTCAAATCTTGTGTGGTTCCTTCATGCTAACATAGCTGCCCGAGGCCGCAAAGTTAGCAAGTACAAGAAATTTGAAAATTGTACGTAATTTCACGGTAGTGCTTATGGTCGATCCCGTTTCTCTGCTTCAGAGCTACTTTCTTGACTGTATTTTGATTTAAACAGTTGGCGCGACTTCAGTTCTAGCCTATAAAGTCAAATCTTGTGTGGTTCCTCCATGCTAACATAGCTGCCCGAGGCCGCAAATTTAGCAAGTACAAGAAATTTGAAAATTGTACGTAATTTCACGGTAGTGCTTATGGTCGATCCCGTTTCTCCGCTTCAGAGCTACTTTCTTGACTGTATTTTGATTTAAGCAGTTGGCGCGACTTCAGTTCTAGCCTATAAAGTCAAATCTTGTGTTGTTCCTCTATGCTAACATAGCTGCCCGAGGCCGCAAAGTTAGGAAGTACAAGAAATTTGAAAATTGTACGTAATTTCACGGTAGTGCTTATGGTCGATCCCGTTTCTCGGCTTCAGAGCTACTTTCTTGACTGTATTTTGATTTAAGCAGTTGGCGCGACTTCAGTTCTATAAAGTCAAATCTTGTGTGGTTCCTTCATGCTAACATAGCTGCCCGAGGCCGCAAAGTTAGCAAGTACAAGAAATTTGAAAATTGTACGTAATTTCACGGTAGTGCTTATGGTCGATCCCGTTTCTCTGCTTCAGAGCTACTTTCTTGACTGTATTTTGATTTAAACAGTTGGCGCGACTTCAGTTCTAGCCTATAAAGTCAAATCTTGTGTGGTTCCTCCATGCTAACATAGCTGCCCGAGGCCGCAAATTTAGCAAGTACAAGAAATTTGAAAATTGTACGTAATTTCACGGTAGTGCTTATGGTCGATCCCGTTTCTCCGCTTCAGAGCTACTTTCTTGACTGTATTTTGATTTAAGCAGTTGGCGCGACTTCAGTTCTAGCCTATAAAGTCAAATCTTGTGTTGTTCCTCTATGCTAACATAGCTGCCCGAGGCCGCAAAGTTAGGAAGTACAAGAAATTTGAAAATTGTACGTAATTTCACGGTAGTGCTTATGGTCGATCCCGTTTCTCGGCTTCAGAGCTACTTTCTTGACTGTATTTTGATTTAAGCAGTTGGCGCGACTTCAGTTCTAGCTTATAAAGTCAAATGTTGTGTGGTTCCTCCATGCTAACATAGCTGCCCGAGGCCGCAAAGTTAGCAAGTACAAGAAATTTGAAAATTGTACGTAATTTCACGGTAGTGCTTATGGTCGATCCCGTTTCTCGGCTTCAGAGCTACTTTCTTGACTGTATTTTGATTTAAGCAGTTGGCGCGTTTTCAGTTCTAGCCTATAAACTCAAATGTTATGTGGTTCCTCCATGCTAACATAGCTGTTTGAAAATTGTACGTAATTTCACGGTAGTGCTTATGGTCGATCCCGTTTCTCCGCTTCAGAGCTACTTTCTTGAATGTATTTTGATTTAAGCAGTTGGCGCGACTTCAGTTCTAGCCTATAAAGTCAAATGTAGTGTGGTTCCTCCATGCTAACATAGCTGCCCGAGGCCGCAAAGTTAGCAAGTACAAGAAATTTGAAAATTGTACGTAATTTCACGGTAGTGCTTATGGTCGATCCCGTTTCTCCGCTTCAGAGCTGCTTTCTTGACTGTATATTGATTTAAGCAGTGGGCGCGACTTCAGTTCTAGCCTATAAAGTCAAATGTTGTGTGGTTCCTCCATGGTAACGTAGCTGCCCGAGGCCGCAAATTTAGCAAGTACAAGAAATTTGAAAATTGTACGTAATTTCACGGTAGTGCTTATGGTCCATCCCGTTTCTCGGCTTCAGAGCTACTTTCTTGACTGTATTTTGAGTTAAGCAGTTGGCGCGTCTTTAGTTCTAGCCTATAAAGTCAAATGTTGTGTGGTTCCTCCATGCTAACATAGCTGCCCGAGGCCGCAAAGTTAGCAAGTACAAGAAATTTGAAAATTGTACGTAATTTCACGGTAGTGCTTATGGTCGATCCCGTTTCTCGGCTTCAGAGCTACTTTCTTGACTGTATTTTGATTTAAGCAGTTGGCGCGACTTCAGTTCTAGTCTATAAAGTCAAATCTTGTGTTGTTCCTCCATGCTAACATAGCTGCCCGAGGCCGCAAAGTTAGCAAGTACAAGAAATTTGAAAATTGTACGTAATTTCACGGTAGTGCTTATGGTCGATCCCGTTTCTCCGCTTCAGAGCTACTTTCTTGACTGTATTTTGATTTAAGCAGTTGGCGCGACTTCAGTTCTAGCCTATAAAGTCAAATGTTGTGTGGTTCCTCCATGCTAACATAGCTGCCCGAGGCCGCAAAGTTAGCAAGTACAAGAAATTTGAAAATTGTACGTAATTTCACGGTAGTGCTTATGGTCGATCCCGTTTCTCCGCTTCAGAGCTGCTTTCTTGACTGTATATTGATTTAAGCAGTTGGCGCGACTTCAGTTCTAGCCTATAAAGTCAAATCTTGTGTGGTTCCTTCATGGTAACGTAGCTGCCCGAGGCCGCAAAGTTAGCAAGTACAAGAAATTTGAAAATTGTACGTAATTTCAGGGTAGTGCTTATGGTCGATCCCGTTTCTCGGCTTCAGAGCTACTTTCTTGACTGTATTTTGATTTAAGCAGTTGCCGCGACTTTAGTTCTAGCCTATAAAGTCAAATGTTGTGTGGTTCCTCCATGGTAACGTAGCTGTTTGAAAATTGTACGTAATTTCACGGTAGTGCTTATGGTCGATCCCGTTTCTCGGCTTCAGAGCTACTTTCTTGACTGTATTTTGATTTAAGCAGTTGCCGCGTTTTCAGTTCTAGCCTATAAACTCAAATGTTATGTGGTTCCTCCATGCTAACATAGCTGTTTGAAAATTGTACGTAATTCCACGGTAGTGCTTATGGTCGATCCCGTTTCTCCGCTTCAGAGCTACTTTCTTGAATGTATTTTGATTTAAGCAGTTGGCGCGACTTCAGTTCTAGCCTATAAAGTCAAATGTAGTGTGGTTCCTCCATGCTAACATAGCTGCCCGAGGCCGCAAAGTTAGCAAGTACAAGAAATTTGAAAATTGTACGTAATTTCACGGTAGTGCTTATGGTCGATCCTGTTTCTCCGCTTCAGAGCTGCTTTCTTGACTGTATATTGATTTAAGCAGTTGGCGCGACTTCAGTTCTAGCCTATAAATTCAAATGTTGTGTGGTTCCTCCATGGTAACGTAGCTGCCCGAGGCCGCAAAGTTAGCAAGTACAAGAAATTTGAAAATTGTACGTAATTTCACGGTAGTGCTTATGGTCCATCCCGTTTCTCGGCTTCAGAGCTACTTTCTTGACTGTATTTTGAGTTAAGCAGTTGGCGCGTCTTTAGTTCTAGCCTATAAAGTCAAATGTTGTGTGGTTCCTCCATGCTAACATAGCTGCCCGAGGCCGCAAAGTTAGCAAGTACAAGAAATTTGAAAATTGTACGTAATTTCACGGTAGTGCTTATGGTCGATCCCGTTTCTCGGCTTCAGAGCTACTTTCTTGACTGTATTTTGATTTAAGCAGTTGGCGCGACTTCAGTTCTAGCCTATAAAGTCAAATCTTGTGTTGTTCCTCCATGCTAACATAGCTGCCCGAGGCCGCAAAGTTAGCAAGTACAAGAAATTTGAAAATTGTACGTAATTTCACGGTAGTGCTTATGGTCGATCCCGTTTCTCCGCTTCAGAGCTACTTTCTTGACTGTATTTTGATTTAAGCAGTTGGCGCGACTTCAGTTCTAGCCTATAAAGTCAAATGTTGTGTGGTTCCTCCATGCTAACATAGCTGCCCGAGGCCGCAAAGTTAGCAAGTACAAGAAATTTGAAAATTGTACGTAATTTCACGGTAGTGCTTATGGTCGATCCCGTTTCTCCGCTTCAGAGCTGCTTTCTTGACTGTATATTGATTTAAGCAGTTGGCGCGACTTCAGTTCTAGCCTATAAAGTCAAATGTTGTGTGGTTCCTCCATGGTAACGTAGCTGCCCGAGGCCGCAAAGTTAGCAAGTACAAGAAATTTGAAAATTGTACGTAATTTCACGGTAGTGCTTATGGTCCATCCCGTTTCTCGGCTTCAGAGCTACTTTCTTGACTGTATTTTGAGTTAAGCAGTTGGCGCGTCTTTAGTTCTAGCCTATAAAGTCAAATGTTGTGTGGTTCCTCCATGCTAACATAGCTGCCCGAGGCCGCAAAGTTAGCAAGTACAAGAAATTTGAAAATTGTACGTAATTTCACGGTAGTGCTTATGGTCGATCCCGTTTCTCCGCTTCAGAGCTACTTTCTTGACTGTATTTTGATTTAAGCAGTTGGCGCGACCTCAGTTCTAGCCTATAAAGTCAAATGTTGTGTGGTTCCTCCATGCTAACATAGCTGCCCGAGGCCGCAAAGTTAGCAAGTACAAGTAATTTGAAAATTGTACGTAATTTCACTGTAGTGCTTATGGTCGATCCCGTTTCTCGACTTCAGAGCTACTTTCTTGACTGTATTTTGATTTAAGCAGTTGCCGCGACTTTAGTTCTAGCCTATAAAGTCAAATGTTGTGTGGTTCCTCCATGCTAACATAGCTGCCCGAGGCCGCAAAGTTAGCAGGTACAAGAAATTTGAAAATTGTACGTAATTTCACGGTAGTGCTTATGGTCGATCCCGTTTCTCGGCTTCAGAGCTACTTTCTTGACTGTATTTTGATTTAAGCAGTTGCCGCGACTTTAGTCCTAGCCTATAAAGTCAAATGTTGTGTGGTTCCTCCATGGTAACGTAGCTGCCCGAGGCCGCAAAGTTAGCAAGTACAAGAAATATGAAAATTGTACGTAATTTCACGGTAGTGCTTATGGTCGATCCCGTTTCTCGGCTTCAGAGCTACTTTCTTGACTGTATTTTGATTTAAGCAGTTGCCGCGACTTTAGTTCTAGCCTATAAAGTCAAATGTTGTGTGGTTCCTCCATGGTAACGTAGCTGCCCGAGGCCGCAAAGTTAGCAAGTACAAGAAATTTGAAAATTGTACGTAATTTCACGGTTGTGCTTATGGTCGATCCCGATTCTCCCCTTCAGAGCTATTTTCTTGACTGTATTTTGAGTTAAGCAGTTGGCGCGACTTCAGTTCTAGCCTATAAAGTCAAATGTTATGTGGTTCCTCCATGGTAACGTAGCTGCCCGAGGCCGCAAAGTTAGCAAGTACAAGAAATTTGAAAATTGTACGTAATTTCACGGTAGTGCTTATGGTCGATCCCGTTTCTCGGCTTCAGAGCTACTTTCTTGACAGTATTTTGAGTTAAGCAGTTGCCGCGACTTTAGTTCTAGCCTATAAAGTCAAATCTTATGTGGTTCCTCCATGCTAACATAGCTGCCCAAGGCCGTAAAGTTAGCAAGTACAAGAAATTTGAAAATTGTACGTAATTTCAAGGTAGTGCTTATGGTCGATCCCGTTTCTCGGCTTCAGAGCTACTTTCTTGACTGTATTTTGATTTAAGCAGTTGCCGCGACTTTAGTTCTAGCCTATAAAGTCAAATGTTGTGTGGTTCCTCCATGCTAACATAGCTGCCCGAGTCCGCAAAGTTAGCAAGTACAAGTAATTTGAAAATTGTACGTAATTTCACGGTAGTGCTTATGGTCGATCCCGTTTCTCGGCTTCAGAGCTATTTTCTTGACTGTATTTTGAGTTAAAATGTTGGCGCGACTTTAGTTCTAGCCTATAAAGTCAAATGTTGTGTAGTTCCTCCATGGTAACGTAGCTGCCCGAGGCCGCAAAGTTAGCAAGTACAAGAAATTTGAAAATTGTTCGTAATTGCACAGTAGTGCTTATGGTCGATCCCGTTTCTCGGCTTCAGAGCTACTTTCTTGACTGTATTTTGATTTAGGCAGTTGGCGCGACTTCAGCTCTAGCCTATAAAGTCAAATGTTGTGTGGTTCCTCCATGCTAACATAGCTGCCCGAGGCCGCAAAGTTAGCAGGTACAAGAAATTTGAAAATTGTACGTAATTTCACGGTAGCGCTTATGGTCGATCCCGTTTCTCGGCTTCAGAGCTACTTTCTTGACTGTATTTTGATTTAAGCAGTTGCTGCGACTTTAGTTCTAGCCTATAAAGTCAAATGTTGTGTGGTTCCTCCATGGTAACGTAGCTGCCCGAGGCCGCAAAGTTAGCAAGTACAAGAAATTTGAAAATTGTACGTAATTTCACGGTAGTGCTTATGGTCGATCCCGTTTCTCCGCTTCAGAGCTGCTTTCTTGACTGTATTTTGATTTAAGCAGTTGGCGCGACTTCAGTTCTATAAAGTCAAATCTTGTGTGGTTCCTTCATGCTAACATAGCTGCCCGAGGCCGCAAAGTTAGCAAGTACAAGAAATTTGAAAATTGTACGTAATTTCACGGTTGTGCTTATGGTCGATCCCGTTTCTCCCCTTCAGAGCTACTTTCTTGACTGTATTTTGAGTTAAGCAGTTGGCGCGACTTTAGTTCTAGCCTATAAAGTCAAATGTTGTGTGGTTCCTCCATGGTAACGTAGCTGCCCGAGGCCGCAAAGTTAGCAAGTACAAGAAATTTGAAAATTGTACGTAATTTCACGGTAGTGCTTATGGTCGATCCCGTTTCTCGGCTTCAGAGCTACTTTCTTGACAGTATTTTGAGTTAAGCAGTTGCCGCGACTTTAGTTCTAGCCCATAAAGTCAAATCTTGTGTGGTTCCTCCATGCTAACATAGCTGCCCGAGGCCGCAAAGTTAGCAAGTACAAGAAATTTGAAAATTGTACGTAATTTCACGGTAGTGCTTATGGTCGATCCCGTTTCTCCGCTTCAGAGCTGCTTTCTTGACTGTATATTGATTTAAGCAGTTGGCGCGACTTCAGTTCTAGCCTATAAAGTCAAATCTTGTGTGGTTCCTCCATGCTAACATAGCTGCCCGAGGCCGCAAAGTTAGCAAGTACAAGAAATTTGAAAATTGTACGTAATTTCACGGTAGTGCTTATGGTCGATCCTGTTTCTCCGCTTCAGAGCTACTTTCTTGACTGTATTTTGATTTAGGCAGTTGGCGCGACTTCAGTTCTAGCCTATAAAGTCAAATGTTGTGTGGTTCCTCCATGGTAACGTAGCTGCCCGAGGCCGCAAAGTTAGCAAGTACAAGAAATTTGAAAATTGTACGTAGTTTCACATTAGTGCTTATGGTCGATCCCGTTCCTCCGCTTCAGAGCTATTTTCTTGACTGTATTTTGAGTTAAAATGTTGGCGCGACTTTAGTTCTAGCCTATAAAGTCAAATGTTGTGTGGTTCCTCCATGGTAATGTAGCTGCCCGAGGCCGCAAAGTTAGCAAGTACAAGAAATTTGAAAATTGTTCGTAATTGCACAGTAGTGCTTATGGTCGATCCCGTTTCTAGGCTTCAGAGCTACTTTCTTGACTGTATTTTGAGTTAAGCAGTTGCTGCGACTTCAGTTCTAGCCTATAAAGTCAAATCTTGTGTGGTTCCTCCATGGTAACATAGCTGCCCGAGGCCGCAAAATTAGAAAGTACAAGAAATTTGAAAATTGTACGTAATTGCGCAGTAGTGCTTATGGTCGATCCCGTTTCTCCGCTTCAGAGCTACTTTATTGACTGTATTTTGAGTTAATCAGTTGGGGCGACTTTAGTTCTAGCCTATAAAGTCAAATCTTGTGTTGTTCCTCCATGGTAACATAGCTGCCCGAGGCCGCAAAGTTAGCAAGTACAAGAAATTTGAAAATTGTACGTAATTTCACGATAGTGCTTATGGTCGATCCCGTTTCTCCGCTTCAGAGCTACTTTCTTGACTGTATTTTGATTTAAGCAGTTGGCGCGACTTTAGTTCTAGCCTATAAAGTTAAATCTTGTGTGGTTCCTCCATTCTAACATAGCTGCCCGAGGCCGCAAAGTTAGCAAGTACAAGAAATTTGAAAATTGTACGTAATTTCACGGTAGTGCTTATGGTCGATCCCGTTTCTCCGCTTCAGAGCTGCTTTCTTGACTATATTTTGATTTAAGCAGTTGGCGCGACTTTAGTTCTAGCCTATAAAGTCAAATGTTGTGTGGTTCCTCCATGGTAACGTAGCTGCCCGAGGCCGCAAAGTTAGCAAGTACAAGAAATATGAAAATTGTACGTAATTTCACGGTAGTGCTTATGGTCGATCCCGTTTCTCGGCTTCAGAGCTACTTTCTTGACTGTATTTTGAGATAAGCTGTTGCCGCGTTTTCAGTTCTAGCCTATAAAGTCAAATCTCGTGTGGTTCCTCCATGCTACCATAGCTGCCCGAGGCCGCAAAGTTAGCAAGTACAAGAAATTTGAAAATTATACGTAATTTCACGGTAGTGCTTATGGTCGGTCCCGTTTCTCGGCTTCAGAGCTACTTTCTTGACTGTATTTTGAGTTAAGCAGTTGGCGCGACTTCAGTTCTAGCCTATAATGTCAAATCTTGTGTGATTCCCCCATGGTAACCTAGCTGCCCGAGGTCGCAAAGTTAGCAAGTACAGGAAATTTGAAAATTGTACGTAATTGCGCAGTAGTGCTTATGGTCGATCCCGTTTCTCCGCTTCAGAGCTACTTTCTTGACTGTATTTTGATTTAAGCAGTTGCCGCGACTTTAGTTCTAGCCTATAAAGTCAAATGTTGCGTGGTTCTTCCATGGTCACGTAGCTGCCCGAGGCCGCAAAGTTAGCAAGTACAAGAAATTTGAAAATTGTACGTAATTTCACGGTAGTGCTTATGGTCGATCCCGTTTCTCCGCTTCAGAGCTACTTTCTTGACTGTATTTTGATTTAGGCAGTTGGCGCGACTTCAGTTCTAGCCTATAAAGTCAAATGTTGTGTAGTTCCTCCATGCTAACATAGCTACCCGAGGCCGCAAAGTTAGCAAGTACAAGAAATTTGAAAATTGTACGTAATTTCACGGTAGTGCTTATGGTCGATCCCGTTTCTCGGCTTCAGAGCTACTTTCTTGACTGTATTTTGATTTAAGCAGTTGCCGCGGCTTTAGTTCTAGCCTATAAGGTCAAATGTTGTGTGGTTCCTCCATGGTAACGTAGCTGCCCGAGGCCGCAAAGTTAGCAAGTACAGGAAATTTGAAAATTGTACGTAATTTCACGGTAGTGCTTATGGTCGATCCCGTTTCTCCGCTTCAGAGCTGCTTTCTTGACTGTATTTTGATTTAAGCAGTTGGCGCGACTTCAGTTCTATAAAGTCAAATCTTGTGTGGTTCCTTCATGCTAACATAGCTGCCCGAGGCCGCAAAGTTAGCAAGTACAAGAAATTTGAAAATTGTACGTAATTTCACGGTTGTGCTTATGGTCGATCCCGTTTCTCCGCTTCAGAGCTATTTTCTTGACTGTATTTTGAGTTAAGCAGTTGGCGCGACTTTAGTTCTAGCCTATAAAGTTAAATGTTGTGTGGTTCCTCCATGGTAACGTAGCTGCCCGAGGCCGCAAAGTTAGCAAGTACAAGAAATTTGAAAATTGTACGTAATTTCACGGTAGTGCTTATGGTCGATCCCGTTTCTCGGCTTCAGAGCTACTTTCTTGACAGTTTTTTGAGTTAAGCAGTTGCCGCGACTTTAGTTCTAGCCTATAAAGTCAAATCTTGTGTGGTTCCTCCATGCTAACATAGCTGCCCGAGGCCGTAAAGTTAGCAAGTACAAGAAATTTGAAAATTGTACGTAATTTCAAGGTAGTGCTTATCAGGTAGGCTTCAGAGCTACTTTCTTGACTGTATTTTGATTTAAGCAGTTGCCGCGACTTAAGTTCTAGCCTATAAAGTCAAATGTTGTGTGGTTCCTCCATGGTAACGTAGCTGCCCGAGGCCGCAAAGTTAGCAAGTACAAGAAATTTGAAAATTGTACGTAATTTCACGGTAGTGCTTATGGTCCATCCCGTTTCTCGGCTTCAGAGCTACTTTCTTGACTGTATTTTGAGTTAAGCAGTTGGCGCGTCTTTAGTTCTAGCCTATAAAGTCAAATGTTGTGTGGTTCCTCCATGCTAACATAGCTGCCCGAGGCCGCAAAGTTAGCAAGTACAAGAAATTTGAAAATTGTACGTAATTTCACGGTAGTGCATATTGTCGATCCCGTTTCTCCGCTTCAGAGCTACTTTCTTGACTGTATTTTGATTTAAGCAGTTGGCGCGACTTCAGTTCTAGCCTATAAAGTCAAATGTTGTGTGGTTCCTCCATGCTAACATAGCTGCCCGAGTCCGCAAAGTTAGCAAGTACAAGTAATTTGAAAACTGTACGTAATTTCACGGTAGTGCTTATGGTCGATCCCGTTTCTCGGCTTCAGAGCTACTTTCTTGTATTGTATTCTGTATTTTGAGTTAAGCAGTTGCCGCGTTTTCAGTTCTAGCCTATAAAGTCAAATGTTATGTGGTTCCTCCATGCTAACATAGCTGTTTGAAAATTGTACGTAATTTCACGGTAGTGCTTATGGTCGATCCCGTTTCTCCGCTTCAGAGCTGCTTTCTTGACTGTATATTGATTTAAGCAGTTGGCGCGACTTCAGTTCTAGCCTATAAAGTCAAATCTTGTGTGGTTCCTAAATGCTAACATAGCTGCCCGAGGCCGCAAAGTTAGCAAGTACAAGAAATTTGAAAATTGTACGTAATTTCACGGTAGTGCTTATGGTCGATCCCGTTTCTCCGCTTCAGAGCTACTTTCTTGACTGTATATTGATTTAAGCAGTTGGCGCGACTTCAGTTCTAGCCTATAAAGTCAAATCTTGTGTGGTTCCTCCATGCTAACATAGCTGCCCGAGGCCGCAAATTTAGCAAGTACAAGAAATTTGAAAATTGTACGTAATTTCACGGTAGTGCTTATGGTCGATCCCGTTTCTCCGCTTCAGAGCTACTTTCTTGACTGTATTTTGATTTAAGCAGTTGGCGCGACTTCAGTTCTAGTCTATAAAGTCAAATGTTGTGTGGTTCCTCTATGCTAACATAGCTGCCCGAGGCCGCAAAGTTAGCAAGTACAAGAAATTTGAAAATTGTACGTAATTTCACGGCAGTGCTTATGGTCGATCCCGTTTCTCCGCTTCAGAGCTGCTTTCTTGACTGCATTTTGATTTAAGCAGTTGGCGCGACTTCAGTTCTATAAAGTCAAATCTTGTGTGGTTCCTTCATGCTAACATAGCTGCCCGAGGCCGCAAAGTTAGCAAGTACAAGAAATTTGAAAATTGTACGTAATTTCACGGTAGTGCTTATGGTCGATCCCGTTTCTCCGCTTCAGAGCTACTTTCTTGACTGTATTTTGATTTAAACAGTTGGCGCGACTTCAGTTCTAGCCTATAAAGTCAAATCTTGTGTGGTTCCTCCATGCTAACATAGCTGCCCGAGGCCGCAAATTTAGCAAGTACAAGAAATTTGAAAATTGTACGTAATTTCACGGTAGTGCTTATGGTCGATCCCGTTTCTCCGCTTCAGAGCTACTTTCTTGACTGTATTTTGATTTAAGCAGTTGGCGCGACTTCAGTTCTAGCCTATAAAGTCAAATCTTGTGTTGTTCCTCTATGCTAACATAGCTGCCCGAGGCCGCAAAGTTAGGAAGTACAAGAAATTTGAAAATTGTACGTAATTTCACGGTAGTGCTTATGGTCGATCCCGTTTCTCGGCTTCAGAGCTACTTTCTTGACTGTATTTTGATTTAAGCAGTTGGCGCGACTTCAGTTCTAGCTTATAAAGTCAAATGTTGTGTGGTTCCTCCATGCTAACATAGCTGCCCGAGGCCGCAAAGTTAGCAAGTACAAGAAATTTGAAAATTGTACGTAATTTCACGGTAGTGCTTATGGTCGATCCCGTTTCTCGGCTTCAGAGCTACTTTCTTGACTGTATTTTGATTTAAGCAGTTGGCGCGTTTTCAGTTCTAGCCTATAAACTCAAATGTTATGTGGTTCCTCCATGCTAACATAGCTGTTTGAAAATTGTACGTAATTTCACGGTAGTGCTTATGGTCGATCCCGTTTCTCCGCTTCAGAGCTACTTTCTTGAATGTATTTTGATTTAAGCAGTTGGCGCGACTTCAGTTCTAGCCTATAAAGTCAAATGTAGTGTGGTTCCTCCATGCTAACATAGCTGCCCGAGGCCGCAAAGTTAGCAAGTACAAGAAATTTGAAAATTGTACGTAATTTCACGGTAGTGCTTATGGTCGATCCCGTTTCTCCGCTTCAGAGCTGCTTTCTTGACTGTATATTGATTTAAGCAGTGGGCGCGACTTCAGTTCTAGCCTATAAAGTCAAATGTTGTGTGGTTCCTCCATGGTAACGTAGCTGCCCGAGGCCGCAAATTTAGCAAGTACAAGAAATTTGAAAATTGTACGTAATTTCACGGTAGTGCTTATGGTCCATCCCGTTTCTCGGCTTCAGAGCTACTTTCTTGACTGTATTTTGAGTTAAGCAGTTGGCGCGTCTTTAGTTCTAGCCTATAAAGTCAAATGTTGTGTGGTTCCTCCATGCTAACATAGCTGCCCGAGGCCGCAAAGTTAGCAAGTACAAGAAATTTGAAAATTGTACGTAATTTCACGGTAGTGCTTATGGTCGATCCCGTTTCTCGGCTTCAGAGCTACTTTCTTGACTGTATTTTGATTTAAGCAGTTGGCGCGACTTCAGTTCTAGCCTATAAAGTCAAATCTTGTGTTGTTCCTCCATGCTAACATAGCTGCCCGAGGCCGCAAAGTTAGCAAGTACAAGAAATTTGAAAATTGTACGTAATTTCACGGTAGTGCTTATGGTCGATCCCGTTTCTCCGCTTCAGAGCTACTTTCTTGACTGTATTTTGATTTAAGCAGTTGGCGCGACTTCAGTTCTAGCCTATAAAGTCAAATGTTGTGTGGTTCCTCCATGCTAACATAGCTGCCCGAGGCCGCAAAGTTAGCAAGTACAAGAAATTTGAAAATTGTACGTAATTTCACGGTAGTGCTTATGGTCGATCCCGTTTCTCCGCTTCAGAGCTGCTTTCTTGACTGTATATTGATTTAAGCAGTTGGCGCGACTTCAGTTCTAGCCTATAAAGTCAAATCTTGTGTGGTTCCTTCATGGTAACGTAGCTGCCCGAGGCCGCAAAGTTAGCAAGTACAAGAAATTTGAAAATTGTACGTAATTTCAGGGTAGTGCTTATGGTCGATCCCGTTTCTCGGCTTCAGAGCTACTTTCTTGACTGTATTTTGATTTAAGCAGTTGCCGCGACTTTAGTTCTAGCCTATAAAGTCAAATGTTGTGTGGTTCCTCCATGGTAACGTAGCTGTTTGAAAATTGTACGTAATTTCACGGTAGTGCTTATGGTCGATCCCGTTTCTCGGCTTCAGAGCTACTTTCTTGACTGTATTTTGATTTAAGCAGTTGCCGCGTTTTCAGTTCTAGCCTATAAACTCAAATGTTATGTGGTTCCTCCATGCTAACATAGCTGTTTGAAAATTGTACGTAATTCCACGGTAGTGCTTATTGTCGATCCCGTTTCTCCGCTTCAGAGCTACTTTCTTGAATGTATTTTGATTTAAGCAGTTGGCGCGACTTCAGTTCTAGCCTATAAAGTCAAATGTAGTGTGGTTCCTCCATGCTAACATAGCTGCCCGAGGCCGCAAAGTTAGCAAGTACAAGAAATTTGAAAATTGTACGTAATTTCACGGTTGTGCTTATGGTCGATCCCGTTTCTCCGCTTCAGAGCTACTTTCTTGACTGTATTTTGATTTAAGCAGTTGGCGCGACTTCAGTTCTAGCCTATAAAGTCAAATCTTGTGTTGTTCCTCTATGCTAACATAGCTGCCCGAGGCCGCAAAGTTAGGAAGTACAAGAAATTTGAAAATTGTACGTAATTTCACGGTAGTGCTTATGGTCGATCCCGTTTCTCGGCTTCAGAGCTACTTTCTTGACTGTATTTTGATTTAAGCAGTTGGCGCGACTTCAGTTCTAGCTTATAAAGTCAAATGTTGTGTGGTTCCTCCATGCTAACATAGCTGCCCGAGGCCGCAAAGTTAGCAAGTACAAGAAATTTGAAAATTGTACGTAATTTCACGGTAGTGCTTATGGTCGATCCCGTTTCTCGGCTTCAGAGCTACTTTCTTGACTGTATTTTGATTTAAGCAGTTGGCGCGTTTTCAGTTCTAGCCTATAAACTCAAATGTTATGTGGTTCCTCCATGCTAACATAGCTGTTTGAAAATTGTACGTAATTTCACGGTAGTGCTTATGGTCGATCCCGTTTCTCCGCTTCAGAGCTACTTTCTTGAATGTATTTTGATTTAAGCAGTTGGCGCGACTTCAGTTCTAGCCTATAAAGTCAAATGTAGTGTGGTTCCTCCATGCTAACATAGCTGCCCGAGGCCGCAAAGTTAGCAAGTACAAGAAATTTGAAAATTGTACGTAATTTCACGGTAGTGCTTATGGTCGATCCCGTTTCTCCGCTTCAGAGCTGCTTTCTTGACTGTATATTGATTTAAGCAGTGGGCGCGACTTCAGTTCTAGCCTATAAAGTCAAATGTTGTGTGGTTCCTCCATGGTAACGTAGCTGCCCGAGGCCGCAAATTTAGCAAGTACAAGAAATTTGAAAATTGTACGTAATTTCACGGTAGTGCTTATGGTCGATCCCGTTTCTCGGCTTCAGAGCTACTTTCTTGACTGTATTTTGATTTAAGCAGTTGGCGCGACTTCAGTTCTAGCTTATAAAGTCAAATGTTGTGTGGTTCCTCCATGCTAACATAGCTGCCCGAGGCCGCAAAGTTAGCAAGTACAAGAAATTTGAAAATTGTACGTAATTTCACGGTAGTGCTTATGGTCGATCCCGTTTCTCGGCTTCAGAGCTACTTTCTTGACTGTATTTTGATTTAAGCAGTTGGCGCGTTTTCAGTTCTAGCCTATAAACTCAAATGTTATGTGGTTCCTCCATGCTAACATAGCTGTTTGAAAATTGTACGTAATTTCACGGTAGTGCTTATGGTCGATCCCGTTTCTCCGCTTCAGAGCTACTTTCTTGACTGTATTTTGATTTAAGCAGTTGCCGCGTTTTCAGTTCTAGCCTATAAACTCAAATGTTATGTGGTTCCTCCATGCTAACATAGCTGTTTGAAAATTGTACGTAATTCCACGGTAGTGCTTATGGTCGATCCCGTTTCTCCGCTTCAGAGCTACTTTCTTGACTGCATTTTGATTTAAGCAGTTGGCGCGGCTTCAGTTCTATAAAGTCAAATCTTGTGTGGTTCCTTCATGCTAACATAGCTGCCCGAGGCCGCAAAGTTAGCAAGTACAAGAAATTTGAAAATTGTACGTAATTTCACGGTTGTGCTTATGGTCGATCCCGTTTCTCCGCTTCAGAGCTATTTTCTTGACTGTATTTTGAGTTAAGCAGTTGGCGCGACTTTAGTTCTAGCCTATAAAGTTAAATGTTGTGTGGTTCCTCCATGGTAACGTAGCTGCCCGAGGCCGCAAAGTTAGCAAGTACAAGAAATTTGAAAATTGTACGTAATTTCACGGTAGTGCTTATGGTCGATCCCGTTTCTCGGCTTCAGAGCTACTTTCTTGACAGTATTTTGAGTTAAGCAGTTGCCGCGACTTTAGTTCTAGCCTATAAAGTCAAATCTTGTGTGGTTCCTCCATGCTAACATAGCTGCCCGAGGCCGTAAAGTTAGCAAGTACAAGAAATTTGAAAATTGTACGTAATTTCAAGGTAGTGCTTATCAGGTAGGCTTCAGAGCTACTTTCTTGACTGTATTTTGATTTAAGCAGTTGCCGCGACTTAAGTTCTAGCCTATAAAGTCATATGTTGTGTGGTTCCTCCATGGTAACGTAGCTGCCCGAGGCCGCAAAGTTAGCAAGTACAAGAAATTTGAAAATTGTACGTAATTTCACGGTAGTGCTTATGGTCCATCCCGTTTCTCGGCTTCAGAGCTACTTTCTTGACTGTATTTTGAGTCAAGCAGTTGGCGCGTCTTTAGTTCTAGCCTATAAAGTCAAATGTTGTGTGGTTCCTCCATGCTAACATAGCTGCCCGAGGCCGCAAAGTTAGCAAGTACAAGAAATTTGAAAATTGTACGTAATTTCACGGTAGTGCATATTGTCGATCCCGTTTCTCCGCTTCAGAGCTACTTTCTTGACTGTATTTTGATTTAAGCAGTTGGCGCGACTTCAGTTCTAGCCTATAAAGTCAAATGTTGTGTGGTTCCTCCATGCTAACATAGCTGCCCGAGTCCGCAAAGTTAGCAAGTACAAGTAATTTGAAAACTGTACGTAATTTCACGGTAGTGCTTATGGTCGATCCCGTTTCTCGGCTTCAGAGCTACTTTCTTGTATTGTATTCTGTATTTTGAGTTAAGCAGTTGCCGCGTTTTCAGTTCTAGCCTATAAAGTCAAATGTTATGTGGTTCCTCCATGCTAACATAGCTGTTTGAAAATTGTACGTAATTTCACGGTAGTGCTTATGGTCGATCCCGTTTCTCCGCTTCAGAGCTGCTTTCTTGACTGTATATTGATTTAAGCAGTTGGCGCGACTTCAGTTCTAGCCTATAAAGTCAAATCTTCTGTGGTTCCTCCATGCTAACATAGCTGCCCGAGGCCGCAAAGTTAGCAAGTACAAGAAATTTGAAAATTGTACGTAATTTCACGGTAGTGCTTATGGTCGATCCCGTTTCTCCGCTTCAGAGCTACTTTCTTGACTGTATATTGATTTAAGCAGTTGGCGCGACTTCAGTTCTAGCCTATAAAGTCAAATCTTGTGTGGTTCCTCCATGCTAACATAGCTGCCCGAGGCCGCAAATTTAGCAAGTACAAGAAATTTGAAAATTGTACGTAATTTCACGGTAGTGCTTATGGTCGATCCCGTTTCTCCGCTTCAGAGCTACTTTCTTGACTGTATTTTGATTTAAGCAGTTGGCGCGACTTCAGTTCTAGTCTATAAAGTCAAATGTTGTGTGGTTCCTCTATGCTAACATAGCTGCCCGAGGCCGCAAATTTAGCAAGTACAAGAAATTTGAAAATTGTACGTAATTTCACGGCAGTGCTTATGGTCGATCCCGTTTCTCCGCTTCAGAGCTGCTTTCTTGACTGCATTTTGATTTAAGCAGTTGGCGCGACTTCAGTTCTATAAAGTCAAATCTTGTGTGGTTCCTTCATGCTAACATAGCTGCCCGAGGCCGCAAAGTTAGCAAGTACAAGAAATTTGAAAATTGTACGTAATTTCACGGTAGTGCTTATGGTCGATCCCGTTTCTCTGCTTCAGAGCTACTTTCTTGACTGTATTTTGATTTAAACAGTTGGCGCGACTTCAGTTCTAGCCTATAAAGTCAAATCTTGTGTGGTTCCTCCATGCTAACATAGCTGCCCGAGGCCGCAAATTTAGCAAGTACAAGAAATTTGAAAATTGTACGTAATTTCACGGTAGTGCTTATGGTCGATCCCGTTTCTCCGCTTCAGAGCTACTTTCTTGACTGTATTTTGATTTAAGCAGTTGGCGCGACTTCAGTTCTAGCCTATAAAGTCAAATCTTGTGTTGTTCCTCTATGCTAACATAGCTGCCCGAGGCCGCAAAGTTAGGAAGTACAAGAAATTTGAAAATTGTACGTAATTTCACGGTAGTGCTTATGGTCGATCCCGTTTCTCGGCTTCAGAGCTACTTTCTTGACTGTATTTTGATTTAAGCAGTTGGCGCGACTTCAGTTCTATAAAGTCAAATCTTGTGTGGTTCCTTCATGCTAACATAGCTGCCCGAGGCCGCAAAGTTAGCAAGTACAAGAAATTTGAAAATTGTACGTAATTTCACGGTAGTGCTTATGGTCGATCCCGTTTCTCTGCTTCAGAGCTACTTTCTTGACTGTATTTTGATTTAAACAGTTGGCGCGACTTCAGTTCTAGCCTATAAAGTCAAATCTTGTGTGGTTCCTCCATGCTAACATAGCTGCCCGAGGCCGCAAATTTAGCAAGTACAAGAAATTTGAAAATTGTACGTAATTTCACGGTAGTGCTTATGGTCGATCCCGTTTCTCCGCTTCAGAGCTACTTTCTTGACTGTATTTTGATTTAAGCAGTTGGCGCGACTTCAGTTCTAGCCTATAAAGTCAAATCTTGTGTTGTTCCTCTATGCTAACATAGCTGCCCGAGGCCGCAAAGTTAGGAAGTACAAGAAATTTGAAAATTGTACGTAATTTCACGGTAGTGCTTATGGTCGATCCCGTTTCTCGGCTTCAGAGCTACTTTCTTGACTGTATTTTGATTTAAGCAGTTGGCGCGACTTCAGTTCTAGCTTATAAAGTCAAATGTTGTGTGGTTCCTCCATGCTAACATAGCTGCCCGAGGCCGCAAAGTTAGCAAGTACAAGAAATTTGAAAATTGTACGTAATTTCACGGTAGTGCTTATGGTCGATCCCGTTTCTCGGCTTCAGAGCTACTTTCTTGACTGTATTTTGATTTAAGCAGTTGGCGCGTTTTCAGTTCTAGCCTATAAACTCAAATGTTATGTGGTTCCTCCATGCTAACATAGCTGTTTGAAAATTGTACGTAATTTCACGGTAGTGCTTATGGTCGATCCCGTTTCTCCGCTTCAGAGCTACTTTCTTGAATGTATTTTGATTTAAGCAGTTGGCGCGACTTCAGTTCTAGCCTATAAAGTCAAATGTAGTGTGGTTCCTCCATGCTAACATAGCTGCCCGAGGCCGCAAAGTTAGCAAGTACAAGAAATTTGAAAATTGTACGTAATTTCACGGTAGTGCTTATGGTCGATCCCGTTTCTCCGCTTCAGAGCTGCTTTCTTGACTGTATATTGATTTAAGCAGTGGGCGCGACTTCAGTTCTAGCCTATAAAGTCAAATGTTGTGTGGTTCCTCCATGGTAACGTAGCTGCCCGAGGCCGCAAATTTAGCAAGTACAAGAAATTTGAAAATTGTACGTAATTTCACGGTAGTGCTTATGGTCCATCCCGTTTCTCGGCTTCAGAGCTACTTTCTTGACTGTATTTTGAGTTAAGCAGTTGGCGCGTCTTTAGTTCTAGCCTATAAAGTCAAATGTTGTGTGGTTCCTCCATGCTAACATAGCTGCCCGAGGCCGCAAAGTTAGCAAGTACAAGAAATTTGAAAATTGTACGTAATTTCACGGTAGTGCTTATGGTCGATCCCGTTTCTCGGCTTCAGAGCTACTTTCTTGACTGTATTTTGATTTAAGCAGTTGGCGCGACTTCAGTTCTAGTCTATAAAGTCAAATCTTGTGTTGTTCCTCCATGCTAACATAGCTGCCCGAGGCCGCAAAGTTAGCAAGTACAAGAAATTTGAAAATTGTACGTAATTTCACGGTAGTGCTTATGGTCGATCCCGTTTCTCCGCTTCAGAGCTACTTTCTTGACTGTATTTTGATTTAAGCAGTTGGCGCGACTTCAGTTCTAGCCTATAAAGTCAAATGTTGTGTGGTTCCTCCATGCTAACATAGCTGCCCGAGGCCGCAAAGTTAGCAAGTACAAGAAATTTGAAAATTGTACGTAATTTCACGGTAGTGCTTATGGTCGATCCCGTTTCTCCGCTTCAGAGCTGCTTTCTTGACTGTATATTGATTTAAGCAGTTGGCGCGACTTCAGTTCTAGCCTATAAAGTCAAATCTTGTGTGGTTCCTTCATGGTAACGTAGCTGCCCGAGGCCGCAAAGTTAGCAAGTACAAGAAATTTGAAAATTGTACGTAATTTCAGGGTAGTGCTTATGGTCGATCCCGTTTCTCGGCTTCAGAGCTACTTTCTTGACTGTATTTTGATTTAAGCAGTTGCCGCGACTTTAGTTCTAGCCTATAAAGTCAAATGTTGTGTGGTTCCTCCATGGTAACGTAGCTGTTTGAAAATTGTACGTAATTTCACGGTAGTGCTTATGGTCGATCCCGTTTCTCGGCTTCAGAGCTACTTTCTTGACTGTATTTTGATTTAAGCAGTTGCCGCGTTTTCAGTTCTAGCCTATAAACTCAAATGTTATGTGGTTCCTCCATGCTAACATAGCTGTTTGAAAATTGTACGTAATTCCACGGTAGTGCTTATGGTCGATCCCGTTTCTCCGCTTCAGAGCTACTTTCTTGAATGTATTTTGATTTAAGCAGTTGGCGCGACTTCAGTTCTAGCCTATAAAGTCAAATGTAGTGTGGTTCCTCCATGCTAACATAGCTGCCCGAGGCCGCAAAGTTAGCAAGTACAAGAAATTTGAAAATTGTACGTAATTTCACGGTAGTGCTTATGGTCGATCCTGTTTCTCCGCTTCAGAGCTGCTTTCTTGACTGTATATTGATTTAAGCAGTTGGCGCGACTTCAGTTCTAGCCTATAAATTCAAATGTTGTGTGGTTCCTCCATGGTAACGTAGCTGCCCGAGGCCGCAAAGTTAGCAAGTACAAGAAATTTGAAAATTGTACGTAATTTCACGGTAGTGCTTATGGTCCATCCCGTTTCTCGGCTTCAGAGCTACTTTCTTGACTGTATTTTGAGTTAAGCAGTTGGCGCGTCTTTAGTTCTAGCCTATAAAGTCAAATGTTGTGTGGTTCCTCCATGCTAACATAGCTGCCCGAGGCCGCAAAGTTAGCAAGTACAAGAAATTTGAAAATTGTACGTAATTTCACGGTAGTGCTTATGGTCGATCCCGTTTCTCGGCTTCAGAGCTACTTTCTTGACTGTATTTTGATTTAAGCAGTTGGCGCGACTTCAGTTCTAGCCTATAAAGTCAAATCTTGTGTTGTTCCTCCATGCTAACATAGCTGCCCGAGGCCGCAAAGTTAGCAAGTACAAGAAATTTGAAAATTGTACGTAATTTCACGGTAGTGCTTATGGTCGATCCCGTTTCTCCGCTTCAGAGCTACTTTCTTGACTGTATTTTGATTTAAGCAGTTGGCGCGACTTCAGTTCTAGCCTATAAAGTCAAATGTTGTGTGGTTCCTCCATGCTAACATAGCTGCCCGAGGCCGCAAAGTTAGCAAGTACAAGAAATTTGAAAATTGTACGTAATTTCACGGTAGTGCTTATGGTCGATCCCGTTTCTCCGCTTCAGAGCTGCTTTCTTGACTGTATATTGATTTAAGCAGTTGGCGCGACTTCAGTTCTAGCCTATAAAGTCAAATGTTGTGTGGTTCCTCCATGGTAACGTAGCTGCCCGAGGCCGCAAAGTTAGCAAGTACAAGAAATTTGAAAATTGTACGTAATTTCACGGTAGTGCTTATGGTCCATCCCGTTTCTCGGCTTCAGAGCTACTTTCTTGACTGTATTTTGAGTTAAGCAGTTGGCGCGTCTTTAGTTCTAGCCTATAAAGTCAAATGTTGTGTGGTTCCTCCATGCTAACATAGCTGCCCGAGGCCGCAAAGTTAGCAAGTACAAGAAATTTGAAAATTGTACGTAATTTCACGGTAGTGCTTATGGTCGATCCCGTTTCTCCGCTTCAGAGCTACTTTCTTGACTGTATTTTGATTTAAGCAGTTGGCGCGACCTCAGTTCTAGCCTATAAAGTCAAATGTTGTGTGGTTCCTCCATGCTAACATAGCTGCCCGAGGCCGCAAAGTTAGCAAGTACAAGTAATTTGAAAATTGTACGTAATTTCACTGTAGTGCTTATGGTCGATCCCGTTTCTCGACTTCAGAGCTACTTTCTTGACTGTATTTTGATTTAAGCAGTTGCCGCGACTTTAGTTCTAGCCTATAAAGTCAAATGTTGTGTGGTTCCTCCATGGTAACGTAGCTGCCCGAGGCCGCAAAGTTAGCAAGTACAAGAAATTTGAAAATTGTACGTAATTTCACGGTAGTGCTTATGGTCCATCCCGTTTCTCGGCTTCAGAGCTACTTTCTTGACTGTATTTTGAGTTAAGCAGTTGGCGCGTCTTTAGTTCTAGCCTATAAAGTCAAATGTTGTGTGGTTCCTCCATGCTAACATAGCTGCCCGAGGCCGCAAAGTTAGCAAGTACAAGAAATTTGAAAATTGTACGTAATTTCACGGTAGTGCTTATGGTCGATCCCGTTTCTCCGCTTCAGAGCTACTTTCTTGACTGTATTTTGATTTAAGCAGTTGGCGCGACCTCAGTTCTAGCCTATAAAGTCAAATGTTGTGTGGTTCCTCCATGCTAACATAGCTGCCCGAGGCCGCAAAGTTAGCAAGTACAAGTAATTTGAAAATTGTACGTAATTTCACTGTAGTGCTTATGGTCGATCCCGTTTCTCGGCTTCAGAGCCACTTTCTTGACTGTATTTTGAGTTAAGCAGTTGCCGCGTTTTCAGTTCTAGCCTATAAAGTCAAATGTTATGTGGTTCCTCCATGCTAACATAGCTGTTTGAAAATTGTACGTAATTTCACGGTAGTGCTTATGGTCGATCCCGTTTCTCCGCTTCAGAGCTACTTTCTTGACTGTATTTTGATTTAAGCAGTTGGCTCGACTTCAGTTCTAGCCTATAAAGTCAAATGTTGTGTGGTTCCTCCATGCTAACATAGCTGCCCGAGGCCGCAAAGTTAGCAAGTACAAGAAATTTGAAAATTGTACGTAATTTCACGGTAGTGCTTATGGTCGATCCCGTTTCTCGGCTTCAGAGCTACTTTCTTGACTGTATTTTGATTTAAGCAGTTGGCGCGACTTCAGTTCTAGCCTATAAAGTCAAATCTTGTGTTTTTCCTCCATGCTAACATAGCTGCCCGAGGCCGCAAAGTTAGCAAGTACAAGAAATTTGAAAATTGTACGTAATTTCACGGTAGTGCTTATGGTCGATCCCGTTTCTCCGCTTCAGAGCTACTTTCTTGACTGTATTTTGATTTAAGCAGTTGGCGCGACTTCAGTTCTATAAAGTCAAATCTTGTGTGGTTCCTTCATGCTAACATAGATGCAGGCCGCAAAGTTAGCAAGTACAAGAAATTTGAAAATTGTACGTAATTTCACGGTTGTGCTTATGGTCGATCCCGTTTCTCCACTTCAGAGCTATTTTCTTGACTGTATTTTGAGTTAAGCAGTTGGCGCGACTTTAGTTCTAGCCTATAAAGTCAAATGTTGTATGGTTCCTCCATGGTAACGTAGCTGCCCGAGGCCGCAAAGTTAGCAAGTACAAGAAATTTGAAAATTGTACGTAATTTCACGGTAGTGCTCATGGTCGATCCCGTTTCTCGGCTTCAGAGCTACTTTCTTGACAGTATTTTGAGTTAAGCAGTTGCCGCGACTTTAGTTCTAGCCTATAAAGTCAAATCTTGTGTGGTTCCTCCATGCTAACATAGCTGCCCGAGGCCGCAAAGTTAGCAAGTACAAGAAATTTGAAAATTGTACGTAATTTCAAGGTAGTGCTTATGGTCGATCCCGTTTCTCGGCTTCAGAGCTACTTTCTTGACTGTATTTTGATTTAAGCAGTTGCCGCGACTTTAGTTTAAGCCTATAAAGTCAAATGTTGTGTGGTTCCTCCATGGTAACGTAGCTGCCCGAGGCCGCAAAGTTAGCAAGTACAAGAAATTTGAAAATTGTACGTAATTTCACGGTAGTGCTTATGGTCCATCCCGTTTCTCGGCTTCAGAGCTACTTTCTTGACTGTATTTTGAGTTAAGCAGTTGGCGCGTCTTTAGTTCTAGCCTATAAAGTCAAATGTTGTGTGGTTCCTCCATGCTAACATAGCTGCCCGAGGCCGCAAAGTTAGCAAGTACAAGAAATTTGAAAATTGTACGTAATTTCACGGTAGTGCTTATGGTCGATCCCGTTTCTCCGCTTCAGAGCTACTTTCTTGACTGTATTTTGATTTAAGCAGTTGGCGCGACTTCAGTTCTAGCCTATAAAGTCAAATGTTGTGTGGTTCCTCCATGCTAACATAGCTGCCCGAGGCCGCAAAGTTAGCAAGTACAAGTAATTTGAAAATTGTACGTAATTTCACTGTAGTGCTTATGGTCGATCCCGTTTCTCGGCTTCAGAGCCACTTTCTTGACTGTATTTTGAGTTAAGCAGTTGCCGCGTTTTCAGTTCTAGCCTATAAAGTCAAATGTTATGTGGTTCCTCCATGCTAACATAGCTGTTTGAAAATTGTACGTAATTTCACGGTAGTGCTTATGGTCGATCCCGTTTCTCCGCTTCAGAGCTACTTTGTTGACTGTATTTTGATTTAAGCAGTTGGCGCGACTTCAGTTCTAGCCTATAAAGTCAAATGTTGTGTGGTTCCTCCATGCTAACATAGCTGCCCGAGGCCGCAAAGTTAGCAAGTACAAGAAATTTGAAAATTGTACGTAATTTCACGGTAGTGCTTATGGTCGATCCCGTTTCTCCGCTTCAGATCTGCTTTCTTGACTGTATATTGATTTAAGCAGTTGGCGCGACTTCAGTTCTAGCCTATAAAGTCAAATCTTGTGTGGTTCCTCCATGCTAACATAGCTGCCCGAGGCCGCAAATTTAGCAAGTACAAGAAATTTGAAAATTGTACGTAATTTCACGGTAGTGCTTATGGTCGATCCCGTTTCTCCGCTTCAGAGCTATTTTCTTGACTGTATTTTGAGATAAGCAGTTGGCGCGTCTTTAGTTCTAGCCTATAAAGTCAAATCTTATGTGGTTCCTCCATGCTAACATAGCTGCCCGAGGCCGCAAAATTAGCAAGTACAAGAAATTTGAAAATTGTACGTAATTTCACGGTAGTGCTTATGGTCGATCCCGTTTCTCCGCTTCAGAGCTACTTTCTTGACTGTATTTTGATTTAAGCAGTTGGCGCGACTTCAGTTCTAGCCTATAAAGTCAAATGTTGTGTGGTTCCTCCATGCTAACATAGCTGCCCGAGGCCGCAAAGTTAGCAAGTACAAGAAATTTGAAAATTGTACGTAATTTCACGGTAGTGCTTATGGTCGATCCCGTTTCTCGGCTTCAGAGCTACTTTCTTGACTGTATTTTGAGTTAAGCAGTTGCCGCGTTTTCAGTTCTAGCCTATAAAGTCAAATGTTATGTGGTTTCTCCATGCTAACATAGCTGCCCGAGGCCGCAAAGTTAGCAAGTACAAGAAATTTGAAAATTGTACGTAATTTCACGGTAGTGTTTATGGTCGATCCCGTTTCTCGGCTTCAGAGCTACTTTCTTGACTGTATTTTGATTTAAGCAGTTGGCGCGACTTCAGTTCTAGCCTATAAAGTCAAATCTTGTGTGGTTCCTCCATGCTAACATAGCTGCCCGAGGCCGCAAAGTTAGCAAGTACAAGAAATTTGAAAATTGTACGTAATTTCACGGTAGTGCTTATGGTCGATCCCGTTTCTCCGCTTCAGAGCTGCTTTCTTGACTGTATTTTGAGATAAGCAGTTGGCGCGACTTCAGTTCTAGCCTATAAAGTCAAATCTTGTGTGGTTCCTCCATGCTAACATAGCTGCCCGAGGCCGCAAAGTTAGCAAGTACAAGAAATTTGAAAATTGTACGTAATTTCACGGTAGTGCTTATGGTCGATCCCGTTTCTCCGCTTCAGAGCTGCTTTCTTGACTGTATTTTGAGTTAAGCAGTTGCCGCGACTTCAGTTCTAACCTATAAAATCAAATCTTGTGTGGTTCCTCCATGCTAACATAGCTGCCCGAGGCCGCAAAGTTAGCAAGTACAAGAAATTTGAAAATTGTACGTAATTTCACGGTAGTGCATATTGTCGATCCCGTTTCTCCGCTTCAGAGCTACTTTCTTGACTGTATTTTGATTTAAGCAGTTGGCGCGACTTCAGTTCTAGCCTATAAAGTCAAATGTTGTGTGGTTCCTCCATGCTAACATAGCTGCCCGAGTCCGCAAAGTTAGCAAGTACAAGTAATTTGAAAACTGTACGTAATTTCACGGTAGTGCTTATGGTCGATCCCGTTTCTCGGCTTCAGAGCTACTTTCTTGACTGTATTTTGAGTTAAGCAGTTGCCGCGACTTCAGTTCTAACCTATAAAATCAAATCTTGTGTGGTTCCTCCATGCTAGCATAGCTGCCCGAGGCCGCAAAGTTAGCAAGTACAGGAAATTTGAAAATTGTACGTAATTGCGCAGTAGTGCTTATGGTCGATCCCGTTTCTCCGCTTCAGAGCTACTTTCTTGACTGTATTTTGATTTAAGCAGTTGCCGCGACTTTAGTTCTAGCCTATAAAGTCAAATGTTGCGTGGTTCTTCCATGGTCACGTAGCTGCCCGAGGCCGCAAAGTTAGCAAGTACAAGAAATTTGAAAATTGTACGTAATTTCACGGTAGTGCTTATGGTCGATCCCGTTTTTCCGCTTCAGAGCTACTTTCTTGACTGTATTTTGATTTAGGCAGTTGGCGCGACTTCAGTTCTAGCCTATAAAGTCAAATGTTGTGTAGTTCCTCCATGCTAACATAGCTACCCGAGGCCGCAAAGTTAGCAAGTACAAGAAATTTGAAAATTGTACGTAATTTCACGGTAGTGCTTATGGTCGATCCCGTTTCTCGGCTTCAGAGCTACTTTCTTGACTGTATTTTGATCTAAGCAGTTGCCGCGACTTTAGTTCTAGCCTATAAAGTCAAATGTTGTGTGGTTCCTCCATGGTAACGTAGCTGCCCGAGGCCGCAAAGTTAGCAAGTACAGGAAATTTGAAAATTGTACGTAATTTCACGGTAGTGCTTATGGTCGATCCCGTTTCTCCGCTTCAGAGCTGCTTTCTTCACTGTATTTTGATTTAAGCATTTGGCGCGACTTCAGTTCTATAAAGTCAAATCTTGTGTGGTTCCTTCATGCTAACATAGCTGCCCGAGGCCGCAAAGTTAGCAAGTACAAGAAATTTGAAAATTGTACGTAATTTCACGGTTGTGCTTATGGTCGATCCCGTTTCTCCGCTTCAGAGCTACTTTCTTGACTGTATTTTGAGTTAAGCAGTTGGCGCGGCTTCAGTTCTAGCCTATAAGCCTAAAGCCTAAAGTCAAATCTTGTGTGGTTCCTTCATGCTAACATAGCTGCCCGAGGCCGCAAAGTTAGCAAGTACAAGAAATTTGAAAATTGTACGTAATTTCACGGTTGTGCTTATGGTCGATCCCGTTTCTCCGCTTCAGAGCTACTTTCTTGACTGTATTTTGATTTAAGCAGTTGGCGCGACTTCAGTTCTAGCCTATAAAGTCAAATCTTGTGTTGTTCCTCTATGCTAACACAGCTGCCCGAGGCCGCAAAGTTAGCAAGTACAAGAAATTTGAAAATTGTACGTAATTTCACGGTAGTGCTTATGGTCGATCCCGTTTCTCGGCTTCAGAGCTACTTTCTTGACTGTATTTTGATTTAAGCAGTTGGCGCGACTTCAGTTCTAGCTTATAAAGTCAAATGTTGTGTGGTTCCTCCATGCTAACATAGCTGCCCGAGGCCGCAAAGTTAGCAAGTACAAGAAATTTGAAAATTGTACGTAATTTCACGGTAGTGCTTATGGTCGATCCCGTTTCTCGGCTTCAGAGCTACTTTCTTGACTGTATTTTGATTTAAGCAGTTGGCGCGACTTCAGTTCTAGCCTATAAAGTCAAATGTTGTGTGGTTCCTCCATGCTAACATAGCTGCCCGAGGCCGCAAAGTTAGCAAGTACAAGTAATTTGAAAATTGTACGTAATTTCACTGTAGTGCTTATGGTCGATCCCGTTTCTCGGCTTCAGAGCCACTTTCTTGACTGTATTTTGAGTTAAGCAGTTGCCGCGTTTTCAGTTCTAGCCTATAAACTCAAATGTTATGTGGTTCCTCCATGCTAACATAGCTGTTTGAAAATTGTACGTAATTTCACGGTAGTGCTTATGGTCGATCCCGTTTCTCCGCTTCAGAGCTACTTTCTTGAATGTATTTTGATTTAAGCAGTTGGCGCGACTTCAGTTCTAGCCTATAAAGTCAAATGTAGTGTGGTTCCTCCATGCTAACATAGCTGCCCGAGGCCGCAAAGTTAGCAAGTACAAGAAATTTGAAAATTGTACGTAATTTCACGGTAGTGCTTATGGTCGATCCCGTTTCTCCGCTTCAGAGCTGCTTTCTTGACTGTATATTGATTTAAGCAGTTGGCGCGACTTCAGTTCTAGCCTATAAAGTCAAATGTTGTGTGGTTCCTCCATGGTAACGTAGCTGCCCGAGGCCGCAAAGTTAGCAAGTACAAGAAATTTGAAAATTGTACGTAATTTCACGGTAGTGCTTATGGTCCATCCCGTTTCTCGGCTTCAGAGCTACTTTCTTGACTGTATTTTGATTTAAGCAGTTGGCGCGACTTCAGTTCTAGCCTATAAAGTCAAATGTTGTGTGGTTCCTCCATGCTAACATAGCTGCCCGAGGCCGCAAAGTTAGCAAGTACAAGAAATTTGAAAATTGTACGTAATTTCACGGTAGTGCTTATGGTCGATCCCGTTTCTCGGCTTCAGAGCTACTTTCTTGACTGTATTTTGATTTAAGCAGTTGGCGCGGCTTCAGTTCTAGCCTATAAAGTCAAATCTTGTGTTGTTCCTCCATGCTAACATAGCTGCCCGAGGCCGCAAAGTTAGCAAGTACAAGAAATTTGAAAATTGTACGTAATTTCACGGTAGTGTTTATGGTCGATCCCGTTTCTCGGCTTCAGAGCTACTTTCTTGACTGTATTTTGATTTAAGCATTTGGCGCGACTTCAGTTCTAGCCTATAAAGTCAAATCTTGTGTGGTTCCTCCATGCTAACATAGCTGCCCGAGGCCGCAAAGTTAGCAAGTACAAGAAATTTGAAAATTGTACGTAATTTCACGGTAGTGCTTATGGTCGATCCCGTTTCTCCGCTTCAGAGCTGCTTTCTTGACTGTATATTGATTTAAGCAGTTGGCGCGACTTCAGTTCTAGCCTATAAAGTCAAATCTTGTGTGGTTCCTTCATGGTAACGTAGCTGCCCGAGGCCGCAAAGTTAGCAAGTACAAGAAATTTGAAAATTGTACGTAATTTCAGGGTAGTGCTTATGGTCGATCCCGTTTCTCGGCTTCAGAGCTACTTTCTTGACTGTATTTTGATTTAAGCAGTTGCCGCGACTTTAGTTCTAGCCTATAAAGTCAAATGTTGTGTGGTTCCTCCATGGTAACGTAGCTGCCCGAGGCCGCAAAATTAGCAAGTACAAGAAATTTGAAAATTGTACGTAATTTCACGGTAGTGCTTATGGTCCATCCCGTTTCTCGGCTTCAGAGCTACTTTCTTGACTGTATATTGATTTAAGCAGTTGGCGCGACTTCAGTTCTAGCCTATAAAGTCAAATCTTGTGTGGTTCCTCCATGCTAACATAGCTGCCCGAGGCCGCAAATTTAGCAAGTACAAGAAATTTGAAAATTGTACGTAATTTCACGGTAGTGCTTATGGTCGATCCCGTTTCTCCGCTTCAGAGCTACTTTCTTGACTGTATTTTGATTTAAGCAGTTGGCGCGACTTCAGTTCTAGTCTATAAAGTCAAATGTTGTGTGGTTCCTCTATGCTAACATAGCTGCCCGAGGCCGCAAAGTTAGCAAGTACAAGAAATTTGAAAATTGTACGTAATTTCACGGCAGTGCTTATGGTCGATCCCGTTTCTCCGCTTCAGAGCTGCTTTCTTGACTGCATTTTGATTTAAGCAGTTGGCGCGACTTCAGTTCTATAAAGTCAAATCTTGTGTGGTTCCTTCATGCTAACATAGCTGCCCGAGGCCGCAAAGTTAGCAAGTACAAGAAATTTGAAAATTGTACGTAATTTCACGGTAGTGCTTATGGTCGATCCCGTTTCTCCGCTTCAGAGCTACTTTCTTGACTGTATTTTGATTTAAGCAGTTGGCGCGACTTCAGTTCTAGCCTATAAAGTCAAATCTTGTGTGGTTCCTCCATGCTAACATAGCTGCCCGAGGCCGCAAATTTAGCAAGTACAAGAAATTTGAAAATTGTACGTAATTTCACGGTAGTGCTTATGGTCGATCCCGTTTCTCCGCTTCAGAGCTACTTTCTTGACTGTATTTTGATTTAAGCAGTTGGCGCGACTTCAGTTCTAGCCTATAAAGTCAAATCTTGTGTTGTTCCTCTATGCTAACACAGCTGCCCGAGGCCGCAAAGTTAGCAAGTACAAGAAATTTGAAAATTGTACGTAATTTCACGGTAGTGCTTATGGTCGATCCCGTTTCTCGGCTTCAGAGCTACTTTCTTGACTGTATTTTGATTTAAGCAGTTGGCGCGACTTCAGTTCTAGCTTATAAAGTCAAATGTTGTGTGGTTCCTCCATGCTAACATAGCTGCCCGAGGCCGCAAAGTTAGCAAGTACAAGAAATTTGAAAATTGTACGTAATTTCACGGTAGTGCTTATGGTCGATCCCGTTTCTCGGCTTCAGAGCTACTTTCTTGACTGTATTTTGATTTAAGCAGTTGGCGCGACTTCAGTTCTAGCCTATAAAGTCAAATGTTGTGTGGTTCCTCCATGCTAACATAGCTGCCCGAGGCCGCAAAGTTAGCAAGTACAAGTAATTTGAAAATTGTACGTAATTTCACTGTAGTGCTTATGGTCGATCCCGTTTCTCGGCTTCAGAGCCACTTTCTTGACTGTATTTTGAGTTAAGCAGTTGCCGCGTTTTCAGTTCTAGCCTATAAACTCAAATGTTATGTGGTTCCTCCATGCTAACATAGCTGTTTGAAAATTGTACGTAATTTCACGGTAGTGCTTATGGTCGATCCCGTTTCTCCGCTTCAGAGCTACTTTCTTGAATGTATTTTGATTTAAGCAGTTGGCGCGACTTCAGTTCTAGCCTATAAAGTCAAATGTAGTGTGGTTCCTCCATGCTAACATAGCTGCCCGAGGCCGCAAAGTTAGCAAGTACAAGAAATTTGAAAATTGTACGTAATTTCACGGTAGTGCTTATGGTCGATCCCGTTTCTCCGCTTCAGAGCTGCTTTCTTGACTGTATATTGATTTAAGCAGTTGGCGCGACTTCAGTTCTAGCCTATAAAGTCAAATGTTGTGTGGTTCCTCCATGGTAACGTAGCTGCCCGAGGCCGCAAAGTTAGCAAGTACAAGAAATTTGAAAATTGTACGTAATTTCACGGTAGTGCTTATGGTCCATCCCGTTTCTCGGCTTCAGAGCTACTTTCTTGACTGTATTTTGAGTTAAGCAGTTGGCGCGTCTTTAGTTCTAGCCTATAAAGTCAAATGTTGTGTGGTTCCTCCATGCTAACATAGCTGCCCGAGGCCGCAAAGTTAGCAAGTACAAGAAATTTGAAAATTGTACGTAATTTCACGGTAGTGCTTATGGTCGATCCCGTTTCTCGGCTTCAGAGCTACTTTCTTGACTGTATTTTGATTTAAGCAGTTGGCGCGACTTCAGTTCTAGCCTATAAAGTCAAATCTTGTGTTGTTCCTCCATGCTAACATAGCTGCCCGAGGCCGCAAAGTTAGCAAGTACAAGAAATTTGAAAATTGTACGTAATTTCACGGTAGTGCTTATGGTCGATCCCGTTTCTCCGCTTCAGAGCTGCTTTCTTGACTGTATATTGATTTAAGCAGTTGGCGCGACTTCAGTTCTAGCCTATAAAGTCAAATCTTGTGTGGTTCCTTCATGGTAACGTAGCTGCCCGAGGCCGCAAAGTTAGCAAGTACAAGAAATTTGAAAATTGTACGTAATTTCAGGGTAGTGCTTATGGTCGATCCCGTTTCTCGGCTTCAGAGCTACTTTCTTGACTGTATTTTGATTTAAGCAGTTGCCGCGACTTTAGTTCTAGCCTATAAAGTCAAATGTTGTGTGGTTCCTCCATGGTAACGTAGCTGCCCGAGGCCGCAAAGTTAGCAAGTACAAGAAATTTGAAAATTGTACGTAATTTCACGGTAGTGCTTATGGTCCATCCCGTTTCTCGGCTTCAGAGCTACTTTCTTGACTGTATTTTGAGTTAAGCAGTTGGCGCGTCTTTAGTTCTAGCCTATAAAGTCAAATGTTGTGTGGTTCCTCCATGCTAACATAGCTGCCCGAGGCCGCAAAGTTAGCAAGTACAAGAAATTTGAAAATTGTACGTAATTTCACGGTAGTGCTTATGGTCGATCCCGTTTCTCCGCTTCAGAGCTACTTTCTTGACTGTATTTTGATTTAAGCAGTTGGCGCGACCTCAGTTCTAGCCTATAAAGTCAAATGTTGTGTGGTTCCTCCATGCTAACATAGCTGCCCGAGGCCGCAAAGTTAGCAAGTACAAGTAATTTGAAAATTGTACGTAATTTCACTGTAGTGCTTATGGTCGATCCCGTTTCTCGGCTTCAGAGCCACTTTCTTGACTGTATTTTGAGTTAAGCAGTTGCCGCGTTTTCAGTTCTAGCCTATAAAGTCAAATGTTATGTGGTTCCTCCATGCTAACATAGCTGTTTGAAAATTGTACGTAATTTCACGGTAGTGCTTATGGTCGATCCCATTTCTCCGCTTCAGAGCTACTTTCTTGACTGTATTTTGATTTAAGCAGTTGGCTCGACTTCAGTTCTAGCCTATAAAGTCAAATGTTGTGTGGTTCCTCCATGCTAACATAGCTGCCCGAGGCCGCAAAGTTAGCAAGTACAAGAAATTTGAAAATTGTACGTAATTTCACGGTAGTGCTTATGGTCGATCCCGTTTCTCCGCTTCAGAGCTGCTTTCTTGACTGTATATTGATTTAAGCAGTTGGCGCGACTTCAGTTCTAGCCTATAAAGTCAAATCTTGTGTGGTTCCTCCATGCTAACATAGCTGCCCGAGGCCGCAAATTTAGCAAGTACAAGAAATTTGAAAATTGTACGTAATTTCACGGTAGTGCTTATGGTCGATCCCGTTTCTCGGCTTCAGAGCTACTTTCTTGACTGTATTTTGATTTAAGCAGTTGGCGCGACTTCAGTTCTAGCCTATAAAGTCAAATCTTGTGTTGTTCCTCCATGCTAACATAGCTGCCCGAGGCCGCAAAGTTAGCAAGTACAAGAAATTTGAAAATTGTACGTAATTTCACGGTAGTGCTTATGGTCGATCCCGTTTCTCCGCTTCAGAGCTACTTTCTTGACTGTATTTTGATTTAAGCAGTTGGCGCGACTTCAGTTCTATAAAGTCAAATCTTGTGTGGTTCCTTCATGCTAACATAGATGCAGGCCGCAAAGTTAGCAAGTACAAGAAATTTGAAAATTGTACGTAATTTCACGGTTGTGCTTATGGTCGATCCCGTTTCTCCACTTCAGAGCTATTTTCTTGACTGTATTTTGAGTTAAGCAGTTGGCGCGACTTTAGTTCTAGCCTATAAAGTCAAATGTTGTGTGGTTCCTCCATGGTAACGTAGCTGCCCGAGGCCGCAAAGTTAGCAAGTACAAGAAATTTGAAAATTGTACGTAATTTCACGGTAGTGCTCATGGTCGATCCCGTTTCTCGGCTTCAGAGCTACTTTCTTGACTGTATTTTGAGTTAAGCAGTTGCCGCGACTTTAGTTCTAGCCTATAAAGTCAAATCTTGTGTGGTTCCTACATGCTAACATAGCTGCCCGAGGCCGCAAAGTTAGCAAGTACAAGAAATTTGAAAATTGTACGTAATTTCAAGGTAGTGCTTATGGTCGATCCCGTTTCTCGGCTTCAGAGCTACTTTCTTGACTGTATTTTGATTTAAGCAGTTGCCGCGACTTTAGTTTAAGCCTATAAAGTCAAATGTTGTGTGGTTCCTCCATGGTAACGTAGCTGCCCGAGGCCGGAAAGTTAGCAAGTACAAGAAATTTGAAAATTGTACGTAATTTCACGGTAGTGCTTATGGTCCATCCCGTTTCTCGGCTTCAGAGCTACTTTCTTGACTGTATTTTGAGTTAAGCAGTTGGCGCGTCTTTAGTTCTAGCCTATAAAGTCAAATGTTGTGTGGTTCCTCCATGCTAACATAGCTGCCCGAGGCCGCAAAGTTAGCAAGTACAAGAAATTTGAAAATTGTACGTAATTTCACGGTAGTGCTTATGGTCGATCCCGTTTCTCCGCTTCAGAGCTACTTTCTTGACTGTATTTTGATTTAAGCAGTTGGCGCGACTTCAGTTCTAGCCTATAAAGTCAAATGTTGTGTGGTTCCTCCATGCTAACATAGCTGCCCGAGGCCGCAAAGTTAGCAAGTACAAGTAATTTGAAAATTGTACGTAATTTCATTGTAGTGCTTATGGTCGATCCCGTTTCTCGGCTTCAGAGCCACTTTCTTGACTGTATTTTGAGTTAAGCAGTTGCCGCGTTTTCAGTTCTAGCCTATAAAGTCAAATGTTATGTGGTTCCTCCATGCTAACATAGCTGTTTGAAAATTGTACGTAATTTCACGGTAGTGCTTATGGTCGATCCCGTTTCTCCGCTTCAGAGCTATTTTCTTGACTGTATTTTGAGTTAAGCAGTTGGCGCGACTTTAGTTCTAGCCTATAACGTCAAATGTTGTGTGGTTCCTCCATGGTAACGTAGCTACCCGAGGCCGCAAAGTTAGCAAGTACAAGAAATTTGAAAATTGTACGTAATTTCACGGTAGTGTTTATGGTCGATCCCGTTTTTCGGTTTCAAAGCTACTTTCTTGACTGTATTTTGATTTAGGCAGTTGGCGCGACTTTAGTTCTAGCCTATAAAGTCAAATGTTGTGTGGTTCCTCCATGGTAACGTAGCTGCCCGAGGCCGCAAAGTTAGCAAGTACAAGAAATTTGAAAATTGTACGTAATTTCACGGTAGTGCTTATGGTCGATCCCGTTTCTCGGCTTCAGAGCTACTTTCTTGACTGTATTTTGATTTAAGCAGTTGGCGCGACTTCAGTTCTAGCCTATAAAGTCAAATCTTGTGTTGTTCCTCCATGCTAACATAGCTGCCCGAGGCCGCAAAGTTAGCAAGTACAAGAAATTTGAAAATTGTACGTAATTTCACGGTAGTGCTTATGGTCGATCCCGTTTCTCCGCTTCAGAGCTGCTTTCTTGACTGTATATTGATTTAAGCAGTTGGCGCGACTTCAGTTCTAGCCTATAAAGTCAAATCTTGTGTGGTTCCTTCATGGTAACGTAGCTGCCCGAGGCCGCAAAGTTAGCAAGTACAAGAAATTTGAAAATTGTACGTAATTTCAGGGTAGTGCTTATGGTCGATCCCGTTTCTCGGCTTCAGAGCTACTTTCTTGACTGTATTTTGAGATAAGCAGTTGGCGCGTCTTTAGTTCTAGCCTATAAAGTCAAATCTTATGTGGTTCCTCCATGCTAACATAGCTGCCCGAGGCCGCAAAGTTAGCAAGTACAAGAAATTTGAAAATTGTACGTAATTTCAGGGTAGTGCTTATGGTCGATCCCGTTTCTCGGCTTCAGAGCTACTTTCTTGACTGTATTTTGATTTAAGCAGTTGCCGCGACTTTAGTTCTAGCCTATAAAGTCAAATGTTGTGTGGTTCCTCCATGGTAACGTAG
The DNA here is from genome assembly GCA_958301585.1 of Merodon equestris. Classification (NCBI taxonomy): domain Eukaryota; kingdom Metazoa; phylum Arthropoda; class Insecta; order Diptera; family Syrphidae; genus Merodon; species Merodon equestris. Next base: position 151,611,527 of record OY284413.1, on the reverse strand, counting down.
CTGCCCGAGGCCGCAAAGTTAGCAAGTACAAGAAATTTGAAAATTGTACGTAATTTCACGGTAGTGCTTATGGTCGATCCCGTTTCTCGGCTTCAGAGCTACTTTCTTGACTGTATTTTGATTTAAGCAGTTGGCGCGACTTCAGTTCTAGCCTATAAAGTCAAATCTTGTGTTGTTCCTCCATGCTAACATAGCTGCCCGAGGCCGCAAAGTTAGCAAGTACAAGAAATTTGAAAATTGTACGTAATTTCACGGTAGTGCTTATGGTCGATCCCGTTTCTCCGCTTCAGAGCTGCTTTCTTGACTGTATATTGATTTAAGCAGTTGGCGCGACTTCAGTTCTAGCCTATAAAGTCAAATCTTGTGTGGTTCCTTCATGGTAACGTAGCTGCCCGAGGCCGCAAAGTTAGCAAGTACAAGAAATTTGAAAATTGTACGTAATTTCAGGGTAGTGCTTATGGTCGATCCCGTTTCTCGGCTTCAGAGCTACTTTCTTGACTGTATTTTGATTTAAGCAGTTGCCGCGACTTTAGTTCTAGCCTATAAAGTCAAATGTTGTGTGGTTCCTCCATGGTAACGTAGCTGCCCGAGGCCGCAAAGTTAGCAAGTACAAGAAATTTGAAAATTGTACGTAATTTCACGGTAGTGCTTATGGTCCATCCCGTTTCTCGGCTTCAGAGCTACTTTCTTGACTGTATTTTGAGTTAAGCAGTTGGCGCGTCTTTAGTTCTAGCCTATAAAGTCAAATGTTGTGTGGTTCCTCCATGCTAACATAGCTGCCCGAGGCCGCAAAGTTAGCAAGTACAAGAAATTTGAAAATTGTACGTAATTTCACGGTAGTGCTTATGGTCGATCCCGTTTCTCCGCTTCAGAGCTACTTTCTTGACTGTATTTTGATTTAAGCAGTTGGCGCGACCTCAGTTCTAGCCTATAAAGTCAAATGTTGTGTGGTTCCTCCATGCTAACATAGCTGCCCGAGGCCGCAAAGTTAGCAAGTACAAGTAATTTGAAAATTGTACGTAATTTCACTGTAGTGCTTATGGTCGATCCCGTTTCTCGGCTTCAGAGCCACTTTCTTGACTGTATTTTGAGTTAAGCAGTTGCCGCGTTTTCAGTTCTAGCCTATAAAGTCAAATGTTATGTGGTTCCTCCATGCTAACATAGCTGTTTGAAAATTGTACGTAATTTCACGGTAGTGCTTATGGTCGATCCCATTTCTCCGCTTCAGAGCTACTTTCTTGACTGTATTTTGATTTAAGCAGTTGGCTCGACTTCAGTTCTAGCCTATAAAGTCAAATGTTGTGTGGTTCCTCCATGCTAACATAGCTGCCCGAGGCCGCAAAGTTAGCAAGTACAAGAAATTTGAAAATTGTACGTAATTTCACGGTAGTGCTTATGGTCGATCCCGTTTCTCCGCTTCAGAGCTGCTTTCTTGACTGTATATTGATTTAAGCAGTTGGCGCGACTTCAGTTCTAGCCTATAAAGTCAAATCTTGTGTGGTTCCTCCATGCTAACATAGCTGCCCGAGGCCGCAAATTTAGCAAGTACAAGAAATTTGAAAATTGTACGTAATTTCACGGTAGTGCTTATGGTCGATCCCGTTTCTCGGCTTCAGAGCTACTTTCTTGACTGTATTTTGATTTAAGCAGTTGGCGCGACTTCAGTTCTAGCCTATAAAGTCAAATCTTGTGTTGTTCCTCCATGCTAACATAGCTGCCCGAGGCCGCAAAGTTAGCAAGTACAAGAAATTTGAAAATTGTACGTAATTTCACGGTAGTGCTTATGGTCGATCCCGTTTCTCCGCTTCAGAGCTACTTTCTTGACTGTATTTTGATTTAAGCAGTTGGCGCGACTTCAGTTCTATAAAGTCAAATCTTGTGTGGTTCCTTCATGCTAACATAGATGCAGGCCGCAAAGTTAGCAAGTACAAGAAATTTGAAAATTGTACGTAATTTCACGGTTGTGCTTATGGTCGATCCCGTTTCTCCACTTCAGAGCTATTTTCTTGACTGTATTTTGAGTTAAGCAGTTGGCGCGACTTTAGTTCTAGCCTATAAAGTCAAATGTTGTGTGGTTCCTCCATGGTAACGTAGCTGCCCGAGGCCGCAAAGTTAGCAAGTACAAGAAATTTGAAAATTGTACGTAATTTCACGGTAGTGCTCATGGTCGATCCCGTTTCTCGGCTTCAGAGCTACTTTCTTGACTGTATTTTGAGTTAAGCAGTTGCCGCGACTTTAGTTCTAGCCTATAAAGTCAAATCTTGTGTGGTTCCTACATGCTAACATAGCTGCCCGAGGCCGCAAAGTTAGCAAGTACAAGAAATTTGAAAATTGTACGTAATTTCAAGGTAGTGCTTATGGTCGATCCCGTTTCTCGGCTTCAGAGCTTGACTGTATTTTGAGATAAGCAGTTGCCGCGTTTTCAGTTCTAGCCTATAAAGTCAAATCTTGTGTGGTTCCTCCATGCTAACATAGCTGCCCGAGGCCGCAAAGTTAGCAAGTACAAGAAATTTGAAAATTGTACGTAATTTCACGGTAGTGTTTATGGTCGATCCCGTTTCTCGGCTTCAGAGCTACTTTCTTGACTGTATTTTGATTTAAGCAGTTGGCGCGACTTCAGTTCTAGCCTATAAAGTCAAATCTTGTGTTGTTCCTCCATGCTAACATAGCTGCCCGAGGCCGCAAAGTTAGCAAGTACAAGAAATTTGAAAATTGTACGTAATTTCACGGTAGTGCTTATGGTCGATCCCGTTTCTCCGCTTCAGAGCTGCTTTCTTGACTGTATATTGATTTAAGCAGTTGGCGCGACTTCAGTTCTAGCCTATAAAGTCAAATCTTGTGTGGTTCCTTCATGGTAACGTAGCTGCCCGAGGCCGCAAAGTTAGCAAGTACAAGAAATTTGAAAATTGTACGTAATTTCAGGGTAGTGCTTATGGTCGATCCCGTTTCTCGGCTTCAGAGCTACTTTCTTGACTGTATTTTGAGATAAGCAGTTGGCGCGTCTTTAGTTCTAGCCTATAAAGTCAAATCTTATGTGGTTCCTCCATGCTAACATAGCTGCCCGAGGCCGCAAAGTTAGCAAGTACAAGAAATTTGAAAATTGTACGTAATTTCAGGGTAGTGCTTATGGTCGATCCCGTTTCTCGGCTTCAGAGCTACTTTCTTGACTGTATTTTGATTTAAGCAGTTGCCGCGACTTTAGTTCTAGCCTATAAAGTCAAATGTTGTGTGGTTCCTCCATGGTAACGTAGCTGCCCGAGGCCGCAAAGTTAGCAAGTACAAGAAATTTGAAAATTGTACGTAATTTCACGGTAGTGCTTATGGTCGATCCCGTTTCTCGGCTTCAGAGCTACTTTCTTGACTGTATTTTGATTTAAGCAGTTGGCGCGACTTCAGTTCTAGCCTATAAAGTCAAATCTTGTGTTGTTCCTCCATGCTAACATAGCTGCCCGAGGCCGCAAAGTTAGCAAGTACAAGAAATTTGAAAATTGTACGTAATTTCACGGTAGTGCTTATGGTCGATCCCGTTTCTCCGCTTCAGAGCTGCTTTCTTGACTGTATATTGATTTAAGCAGTTGGCGCGACTTCAGTTCTAGCCTATAAAGTCAAATCTTGTGTGGTTCCTTCATGGTAACGTAGCTGCCCGAGGCCGCAAAGTTAGCAAGTACAAGAAATTTGAAAATTGTACGTAATTTCAGGGTAGTGCTTATGGTCGATCCCGTTTCTCGGCTTCAGAGCTACTTTCTTGACTGTATTTTGATTTAAGCAGTTGCCGCGACTTTAGTTCTAGCCTATAAAGTCAAATGTTGTGTGGTTCCTCCATGGTAACGTAGCTGCCCGAGGCCGCAAAGTTAGCAAGTACAAGAAATTTGAAAATTGTACGTAATTTCACGGTAGTGCTTATGGTCCATCCCGTTTCTCGGCTTCAGAGCTACTTTCTTGACTGTATTTTGAGTTAAGCAGTTGGCGCGTCTTTAGTTCTAGCCTATAAAGTCAAATGTTGTGTGGTTCCTCCATGCTAACATAGCTGCCCGAGGCCGCAAAGTTAGCAAGTACAAGAAATTTGAAAATTGTACGTAATTTCACGGTAGTGCTTATGGTCGATCCCGTTTCTCCGCTTCAGAGCTACTTTCTTGACTGTATTTTGATTTAAGCAGTTGGCGCGACCTCAGTTCTAGCCTATAAAGTCAAATGTTGTGTGGTTCCTCCATGCTAACATAGCTGCCCGAGGCCGCAAAGTTAGCAAGTACAAGTAATTTGAAAATTGTACGTAATTTCACTGTAGTGCTTATGGTCGATCCCGTTTCTCGGCTTCAGAGCCACTTTCTTGACTGTATTTTGAGTTAAGCAGTTGCCGCGTTTTCAGTTCTAGCCTATAAAGTCAAATGTTATGTGGTTCCTCCATGCTAACATAGCTGTTTGAAAATTGTACGTAATTTCACGGTAGTGCTTATGGTCGATCCCATTTCTCCGCTTCAGAGCTACTTTCTTGACTGTATTTTGATTTAAGCAGTTGGCTCGACTTCAGTTCTAGCCTATAAAGTCAAATGTTGTGTGGTTCCTCCATGCTAACATAGCTGCCCGAGGCCGCAAAGTTAGCAAGTACAAGAAATTTGAAAATTGTACGTAATTTCACGGTAGTGCTTATGGTCGATCCCGTTTCTCCGCTTCAGAGCTGCTTTCTTGACTGTATATTGATTTAAGCAGTTGGCGCGACTTCAGTTCTAGCCTATAAAGTCAAATCTTGTGTGGTTCCTCCATGCTAACATAGCTGCCCGAGGCCGCAAATTTAGCAAGTACAAGAAATTTGAAAATTGTACGTAATTTCACGGTAGTGCTTATGGTCGATCCCGTTTCTCGGCTTCAGAGCTACTTTCTTGACTGTATTTTGATTTAAGCAGTTGGCGCGACTTCAGTTCTAGCCTATAAAGTCAAATCTTGTGTTGTTCCTCCATGCTAACATAGCTGCCCGAGGCCGCAAAGTTAGCAAGTACAAGAAATTTGAAAATTGTACGTAATTTCACGGTAGTGCTTATGGTCGATCCCGTTTCTCCGCTTCAGAGCTACTTTCTTGACTGTATTTTGATTTAAGCAGTTGGCGCGACTTCAGTTCTATAAAGTCAAATCTTGTGTGGTTCCTTCATGCTAACATAGATGCAGGCCGCAAAGTTAGCAAGTACAAGAAATTTGAAAATTGTACGTAATTTCACGGTTGTGCTTATGGTCGATCCCGTTTCTCCACTTCAGAGCTATTTTCTTGACTGTATTTTGAGTTAAGCAGTTGGCGCGACTTTAGTTCTAGCCTATAAAGTCAAATGTTGTGTGGTTCCTCCATGGTAACGTAGCTGCCCGAGGCCGCAAAGTTAGCAAGTACAAGAAATTTGAAAATTGTACGTAATTTCACGGTAGTGCTCATGGTCGATCCCGTTTCTCGGCTTCAGAGCTACTTTCTTGACTGTATTTTGAGTTAAGCAGTTGCCGCGACTTTAGTTCTAGCCTATAAAGTCAAATCTTGTGTGGTTCCTACATGCTAACATAGCTGCCCGAGGCCGCAAAGTTAGCAAGTACAAGAAATTTGAAAATTGTACGTAATTTCAAGGTAGTGCTTATGGTCGATCCCGTTTCTCGGCTTCAGAGCTACTTTCTTGACTGTATTTTGATTTAAGCAGTTGCCGCGACTTTAGTTTAAGCCTATAAAGTCAAATGTTGTGTGGTTCCTCCATGGTAACGTAGCTGCCCGAGGCCGGAAAGTTAGCAAGTACAAGAAATTTGAAAATTGTACGTAATTTCACGGTAGTGCTTATGGTCCATCCCGTTTCTCGGCTTCAGAGCTACTTTCTTGACTGTATTTTGAGTTAAGCAGTTGGCGCGTCTTTAGTTCTAGCCTATAAAGTCAAATGTTGTGTGGTTCCTCCATGCTAACATAGCTGCCCGAGGCCGCAAAGTTAGCAAGTACAAGAAATTTGAAAATTGTACGTAATTTCACGGTAGTGCTTATGGTCGATCCCGTTTCTCCGCTTCAGAGCTACTTTCTTGACTGTATTTTGATTTAAGCAGTTGGCGCGACTTCAGTTCTAGCCTATAAAGTCAAATGTTGTGTGGTTCCTCCATGCTAACATAGCTGCCCGAGGCCGCAAAGTTAGCAAGTACAAGTAATTTGAAAATTGTACGTAATTTCATTGTAGTGCTTATGGTCGATCCCGTTTCTCGGCTTCAGAGCCACTTTCTTGACTGTATTTTGAGTTAAGCAGTTGCCGCGTTTTCAGTTCTAGCCTATAAAGTCAAATGTTATGTGGTTCCTCCATGCTAACATAGCTGTTTGAAAATTGTACGTAATTTCACGGTAGTGCTTATGGTCGATCCCGTTTCTCCGCTTCAGAGCTACTTTGTTGACTGTATTTTGATTTAAGCAGTTGGCGCGACTTCAGTTCTAGCCTATAAAGTCAAATGTTGTGTGGTTCCTCCATGCTAACATAGCTGCCCGAGGCCGCAAAGTTAGCAAGTACAAGAAATTTGAAAATTGTACGTAATTTCACGGTAGTGCTTATGGTCGATCCCGTTTCTCCGCTTCAGAGCTATTTTCTTGACTGTATTTTGAGTTAAGCAGTTGGCGCGACTTTAGTTCTAGCCAATAAAGTCAAATCTTGTGTGTCTCCTCCATGCTAACATAGCTGCCCGAGGCCGCAAAGTTAGCAAGTACAAGAAATTTGAAAATTGTACGTAATTTCACGGTAGTGCTTATGGTCGATCCCGTTTCTCCGCTTCAGAGCTACTTTCTTGACTGTATTTTGATTTAAGCAGATGGCGCGACTTCAGTTCTAGCCTATAAAGTCAAATGTTGTGTGGTTCCTCCATGCTAACATAGCTGCCCGAGGCCGCAAAGTTAGCAAGTACAAGAAATTTGAAAATTGTACGTAATTTCACGGTAGTGCTTATGGTCGATCCCGTTTCTCCGCTTCAGAGCTATTTTCTTGACTGTATTTTGAGTTAAGCAGTTGGCGCGACTTTAGTTCTAGCCTATAACGTCAAATGTTGTGTGGTTCCTCCATGGTAACGTAGCTACCCGAGGCCGCAAAGTTAGCAAGTACAAGAAATTTGAAAATTGTACGTAATTTCACGGTAGTGTTTATGGTCGATCCCGTTTTTCGGTTTCAAAGCTACTTTCTTGACTGTATTTTGATTTAGGCAGTTGGCGCGACTTTAGTTCTAGCCTATAAAGTCAAATGTTGTGTGGTTCCTCCATGGTAACGTAGCTGCCCGAGGCCGCAAAGTTAGCAAGTACAAGAAATTTGAAAATTGTACGTAATTGCACAGTAGTGCTTATGGTCGATCCCGTTTCTCGGCTTCAGAGCTACTTTCTTGACTGTATTTTGAGTTAAGCAGTTGCCGCGACTTCAGTTCTAACCTATAAAATCAAATCTTGTGTGGTTCCTCCATGCTAGCATAGCTGCCCGAGGCCGCAAAGTTAGCATGTACAAGAAATTTGAAAATTGTACGTAATTTCACGGTAGTGTTTATGGTCGATCCCGTTTTTCGGTTTCAAAGCTACTTTCTTGACTGTATTTTGAGATAGACAGTTGCCGCGTTTTCAGTTCTAGCCTATAAAGTCAAATCTTGTGTGGTTCCTCCATGCTAACATAGCTGCCCGAGGCCGCAAATTTAGCAAGTACAAGAAATTTGAAAATTGTACGTAATTTCACGGTAGTGTTTATGGTCGATCCCGTTTCTCGGCTTCAGAGCTACTTTCTTGACTGTATTTTGATTTAAGCAGTTGGCGCGACTTCAGTTCTAGCCTATAAAGTCAAATCTTGTATGGTTCCTAGATGGTAACATAGCTGCCCGAGGTCGCAAAGTTAGCAAGTACAAGAAATTTGAAAATTGTACGTAATTTCACATTAGTGCTTATGGTCGATCCCGTTTCTCGGCTTCAGAGCTACTTTCTTGACTGTATTTTGAGTTAAGCAGTTGCCGCGACTTCAGTTCTAACCTATAAAATCAAATCTTGTGTGGTTCCTCCATGCTAGCATAGCTGCCCGAGGCCGCAAATTTAGCAAGTACAAGAAATTTGAAAATTGTACGTAATTTCACGGTAGTGCCTATGGTCGATCCCGTTTCTCCGCTTCAGAGCTACTTTCTTGACTTTATTTTGATTTAGGCAGTTGGCGCGACTTTAGTTCTAGCCTATAAAGTCAAATGTTGTGTGGTTCCTCCATGGTAACGTAGCTGCCCGAGGCCGCAAAGTTAGCAAGTACAAGAAATTTGAAAATTGTACGTAATTTCACAGTAATGCTTATGGTCCATCCCGTTTCTCGGCTTCAGAGCTACTTTCTTGACTGTATTTTGAGTTAAGCAGTTGGCGCGTCTTTAGTTCTAGCCTATAAAGTCAAATGTTGTGTGGTTCCTCCATGCTAACATAGCTGCCCGAGGCCGCAAAGTTAGCAAGTACAAGAAATTTGAAAATTGTACGTAATTTCACGGTAGTGCTTATGGTCGATCCCGTTTCTCCGCTTCAGAGCTACTTTCTTGACTGTATTTTGATTTAAGCAGTTGGCGCGACTTCAGTTCTAGCCTATAAAGTCAAATGTTGTGTGGTTCCTCCATGCTAACATAGCTGCCCGAGGCCGCAAAGTTAGCAAGTACAAGTAATTTGAAAATTGTACGTAATTTCACTGTAGTGCTTATGGTCGATCCCGTTTCTCGGCTTCAGAGCCACTTTCTTGACTGTATTTTGAGTTAAGCAGTTGCCGCGTTTTCAGTTCTAGCCTATAAAGTCAAATGTTATGTGGTTCCTCCATGCTAACATAGCTGTTTGAAAATTGTACGTAATTTCACGGTAGTGCTTATGGTCGATCCCGTTTCTCCGCTTCAGAGCTATTTTCTTGACTGTATTTTGAGTTAAGCAGTTGGCGCGACTTTAGTTCTAGCCTATAACGTCAAATGTTGTGTGGTTCCTCCATGGTAACGTAGCTGCCCGAGGCCGCAAAGTTAGCAAGTACAAGAAATTTGAAAATTGTACGTAATTTCACGGTAGTGTTTATGGTCGATCCCGTTTTTCGGTTTCAAAGCTACTTTCTTGACTGTATTTTGAGATAGACAGTTGCCGCGTTTTCAGTTCTAGCCTATAAAGTCAAATCTTGTGTGGTTCCTCCATGCTAACATAGCTGCCCGAGGCCGCAAATTTAGCAAGTACAAGAAATTTGAAAATTGTACGTAATTTCACGGTAGTGTTTATGGTCGATCCCGTTTCTCGGCTTCAGAGCTACTTTCTTGACTGTATTTTGATTTAAGCAGTTGGCGCGACTTCAGTTCTAGCCTATAAAGTCAAATCTTGTGTTGTTCCTCCATGCTAACACAGCTGCCCGAGGCCGCAAAGTTAGCAAGTACAAGAAATTTGAAAATTGTACGTAATTTCACGGTAGTGCTTATGGTCGATCCCGTTTCTCCGCTTCAGAGCTACTTTCTTGACTGTATTTTGATTTAGGCAGTTGGCGCGACTTTAGTTCTAGCCTATAAAGTCAAATGTTGTGTGGTTCCTCCATGGTAACGTAGCTGCCCGAGGCCGCAAAGTTAGCAAGTACAAGAAATTTGAAAATTGTACGTAATTGCACAGTAGTGCTTATGGTCGATCCCGTTTCTCGGCTTCAGAGCTACTTTCTTGACTGTATTTTGAGTTAAGCAGTTGCCGCGACTTCAGTTCTAACCTATAAAATCAAATCTTGTGTGGTTCCTCCATGCTAGCATAGCTGCCCGAGGCCGCAAAGTTAGCATGTACAAGAAATTTGAAAATTGTACGTAATTTCACGGTAGTGCTTATGGTCGATCCCGTTTCTCGGCTTCAGAGCTACTTACTTGACTGTATTTTGAGTTAAGCAGTTGCCGCGACTTTAGTTCTAGCCTATAAAGTCAAATGTTGTGTGGTTCCTCCATGGTAACGTAGCTGCCCGAGGCCGCAAAGTTGGCAAGTACAAGAAATTTGAAAATTGTACGTAATTTCACGGTAGTGCTTATGGTCGATCCCGTTTCTCCGCTTCAGAGCTACTTTCTTGACTTTATTTTGATTTAGGCAGTTGGCGCGACTTTAGTTCTAGCCTATAAAGTCAAATGTTGTGTGGTTCCTCCATGGTAACGTAGCTGCCCGAGGCCGCAAAGTTAGCAAGTACAAGAAATTTGAAAATTGTACGTAATTGCACAGTAGTGCTTATGGTCGATCCCGTTTCTCGGCTTCAGAGCTACTTTCTTGACTGTATTTTGAGTTAAGCAGTTGCCGCGACTTCAGTTCTAACCTATAAAATCAAATCTTGTGTGGTTCCTCCATGCTAGCATAGCTGCCCGAGGCCGCAAAGTTAGCAAGTACAAGAAATTTGAAAATTGTACGTAATTTCACGGTAGTGCTTATGGTCGATCCCGTTTCTCGGCTTCAGAGCTACTTTCTTGACTGTATTTTGAGATAAGCAGTTGGCGCGTCTTTAGTTCTAGCCTATAAAGTCAAATCTTGTGTGGTTCCTCCATGCTAACATAGCTGCCCGAGGCCGCAACGTTAGCAAGTACAAGAAATTTGAAAATTGTACGTAATTTCACGGTAGTGCTTATGGTTGATCCCGTTTCTCGGCTTCAGAGCTACTTTCTTGACTGTATTTTGAGATAAGCAGTTGGCGCGTCTTTAGTTCTAGCCTATAAAGTCAAATCTTATGTGGTTCCTCCATGCTAACATAGCTGCCCGAGGCCGCAAAGTTAGCAAGTACAAGAAATTTGAAAATTGTACGTAATTTCACGGTAGTGCTTATGGTCGATCCCGTTTCTCCGCTTCAGAGCTACTTTCTTGACTGTATTTTGATTTAAGCAGTTGGCGCGACTTCAGTTCTAGCCTATAAAGTCAAATGTTGTGTGGTTCCTCCATGCTAACATAGCTGCCCGAGGCCGCAAAGTTAGCAAGTACAAGAAATTTGAAAATTGTACGTAATTGCACAGTAGTGCTTATGGTCGATCCCGTTTCTCGGCTTCAGAGCTACTTTCTTGACTGTATTTTGAGTTAAGCAGTTGCCGCGACTTCAGTTCTAACCTATAAAATCAAATCTTGTGTGGTTCCCCCATGCTAGCATAGCTGCCCGAGGCCGCAAAGTTAGCAAGTACAAGTAATTTGAAAATTGTACGTAATTTCACTGTAGTGCTTATGGTCGATCCCGTTTCTCGGCTTCAGAGCCACTTTCTTGACTGTATTTTGAGTTAAGCAGTTGCCGCGTTTTCAGTTCTAGCCTATAAAGTCAAATGTTATGTGGTTCCTCCATGCTAACATAGCTGTTTGAAAATTGTACGTAATTTCACGGTAGTGCTTATGGTCGATCCCGTTTCTCCGCTTCAGAGCTACTTTCTTGACTGTATTTTGATTTAAGCAGTTGGCGCGACTTCAGTTCTAGCCTATAAAGTCAAATGTTGTGTGGTTCCTCCATGCTAACATAGCTGCCCGAGGCCGCAAAGTTAGCAAGTACAAGAAATTTGAAAATTGTACGTAATTTCATGGTAGTGCTTATGGTCGATCCCGTTTCTCCGCTTCAGAGCTGCTTTCTTGACTGTATATTGATTTAAGCAGTTGGCGCGACTTCAGTTCTAGCCTATAAAGTCAAATCTTGTGTGGTTCCTCCATGCTAACATAGCTGCCCGAGGCCGCAAAGTTAGCATGTACAAGAAATTTGAAAATTGTACGTGATTTCACGGTAGTGCTTATGGTCGATCCCGTTTCTCGGCTTCAGAGCTACTTACTTGACTGTATTTTGAGTTAAGCAGTTGCCGCGACTTTAGTTCTAGCCTATAAAGTCAAATGTTGTGTGGTTCCTCCATGGTAACGTAGCTGCCCGAGGCCGCAAAGTTGGCAAGTACAAGAAATTTGAAAATTGTACGTAATTTCACGGTAGTGCTTATGGTCGATCCCGTTTCTCCGCTTCAGAGCTACTTTCTTGACTTTATTTTGATTTAGGCAGTTGGCGCGACTTTAGTTCTAGCCTATAAAGTCAAATGTTGTGTGGTTCCTCCATGGTAACGTAGCTGCCCGAGGCCGCAAAATTAGCAAGTACAAGAAATTTGAAAATTGTACGTAATTGCACAGTAGTGCTTATGGTCGATCCCGTTTCTCGGCTTCAGAGCTACTTTCTTGACTGTATTTTGAGTTAAGCAGTTGCCGCGACTTCAGTTCTAACCTATAAAATCAAATCTTGTGTGGTTCCTCCATGCTAGCATAGCTGCCCGAGGCCGCAAAGTTAGCAAGTACAAGAAATTTGAAAATTGTACGTAATTTCACGGTAGTGCTTATGGTCGATCCCGTTTCTCGGCTTCAGAGCTACTTTCTTGACTGTATTTTGATTTAAGCGGTTGGCGCGACTTCAGTTCTAGCCTATAAAGTCAAATCTTGTGTTGTTCCTCCATGCTAACATAGCTGCCCGAGGCCGCAAAGTTAGCAAGTACAAGAAATTTGAAAATTGTACGTAATTTCACGGTAGTGCTTATGGTCGATCCCGTTTCTCCGCTTCAGAGCTACTTTCTTGACTGTATTTTGATTTAAGCAGATGGAGCGACTTCAGTTCTAGCCTATAAAGTCAAATGTTGTGTGGTTCCGCCATGCTAACATAGCGTCCCGAGGCCGCAAAGTTAGCAAGTACAAGAAATTTGAAAATTGTACGTAATTTCACGGTAGTGCTTATGGTCGATCCCGTTTCTCCGCTTCAGAGCTATTTTCTTGACTGTATTTTGAGTTAAGCAGTTGGCGCGACTTTAGTTCTAGCCTATAACGTCAAATGTTGTGTGGTTCCTCCATGGTAACGTAGCTGCCCGAGGCCGCAAAGTTAGCAAATACAAGAAATTTGAAAATTGTACGTAATTTCACGGTAGTGTTTATGGTCGATCCCGTTTTTCGGCTTCAAAGCTACTTTCTTGACTGTATTTTGAGATAGACAGTTGCCGCGTTTTCAGTTCTAGCCTATAAAGTCAAACCTTGTGTGGTTCCTCCATGCTAACATAGCTGCCCGAGGCCGCAAATTTAGCAAGTACAAGAAATTTGAAAATTGTACGTAATTTCACGGTAGTGCTTATGGTCGATCCCGTTTCTCGGCTTCAGACCTACTTTCTTGACTGTATTTTGAGATAAGCAGTTGGCGCGTCTTTAGTTCTAGCCTATAAAATCAAATCTTGTGTGGTTCCTCCATGCTAGCATAGCTGCCCGAGGCCGCAAAGTTAGCAAGTACAAGAAATTTGAAAATTGTACGTAATTTCACGGTAGTGCTTATGGTCGATCCCGTTTCTCGGCTTCAGACCTACTTTCTTGACTGTATTTTGAGATAAGCAGTTGGCGCGTCTTTAGTTCTAGCCTATAAAGTCAAATCTTATGTGGTTCCTCCATGCTAACATAGCTGCCCGAGGACGCAAAGTTAGCAAGTACAAGAAATTTGAAAATTGTACGTAATTTCACGGTAGTGCTTATGGTCGATCCCGTTTCTCGGCTTCAGACCTACTTTCTTGACTGTATTTTGAGATAAGCAGTTGGCGCGTCTTTAGTTCTAGCCTATAAAATCAAATCTTGTGTGGTTCCTCCATGCTAGCATAGCTGCCCGAGGCCGCAAAGTTAGCAAGTACAAGAAATTTGAAAATTGTACGTAATTTCACGGTAGTGCTTATGGTCGATCCCGTTTCTCGGCTTCAGAGCTACTTTCTTTACTGTATTTTGATTTAAGCAGTTGGCGCGACTTCAGTTCTAGCCTATAAAGTCAAATCTTGTGTTGTTCCTCCATGCTAACATAGCTGCCCGAGGACGCAAAGTTAGCAAGTACAAGAAATTTGAAAATTGTACGTAATTTCACGGTAGTGCTTATGGTCGATCCCGTTTCTCCGCTTCAGAGCTACTTTCTTGACTGTATTTTGATTGAAGCAGTTGGCGCGACTTCAGTTCTAGCCTATAAAGTCAAATGTTGTGTGGTTGCTCCATGCTAACATAGCTGCCCGAGGCCGCAAAGTTAGCAAGTACAAGAAATTTGAAAATTGTACGTAATTTCACGGTATTGCTTATGGTCGATCCCGTTTCTCCGCTTCAGAGCTACTTTCTTGACTGTATTTTGATTTAGGCAGCTGGCGCGACTTTAGTTCTAGCCTATAAAGTCAAATGTTGTGTGGTTCCTCCATGGTAACGTAGCTGCCCGAGGCCGCAAAGTTAGCAAGTACAAGAAATTTGAAAATTGTACGTAATTGCACAGTAGTGCTTATGGTCGATCCCGTTTCTCGGCTTCAGAGCTACTTTCTTGACTGTATTTTGAGTTAAGCAGTTGCCGCGACTTCAGTTCTAACCTATAAAATCAAATCTTGTGTGGTTCCTCCATGCTAGCATAGCTGCCCGAGGCCGCAAAGTTAGCAAGTACAAGAAATTTGAAAATTGTACGTAATTTCACGGTAGTGCTTATGGTCGATCCCGTTTCTCCGCTTCAGAGCTACTTTCTTGACTGTATTTTGATTTAAGCAGTTGGCGCGACTTCAGTTCTAGCCTATAAAGTCAAATGTTGTGTGGTTCCTCCATGCTAACATAGCTGCCCGAGGCCGCAAAGTTAGCAAGTACAAGAAATTTGAAAATTGTACGTAATTTCACGGTAGTGCTTATGGTCGATCCCGTTTCTCGGCTTCAGAGCTACTTTCTTGACTGTATTTTGAGTTAAGCAGTTGCCGCGTTTTCAGTTCTAGCCTATAAAGTCAAATGTTATGTGGTTTCTCCATGCTAACATAGCTGCCCGAGGCCGCAAAGTTAGCAAGTACAAGAAATTTGAAAATTGTACGTAATTTCACGGTAGTGCTTATGGTCGATCCCGTTTCTCCGCTTCAGAGCTGCTTTCTTGACTGTATTTTGAGTTAAGCAGTTGCCGCGTTTTCAGTTCTAGCCTATAAAGTCAAATGTTATGTGGTTCCTCCATGCTAACATAGCTGCCCGAGGCCGCAAAGTTAGCAAGTACAAGAAATTTGAAAATTGTACGTAATTTCACGGTAGTGCTTATGGTCGATCCCGTTTCTCGGCTTCAGAGCTACTTTCTTGACTGTATTTTGAGTTAAGCAGTTGCCGCGTTTTCAGTTCTAGCCTATAAAGTCAAATGTTATGTGGTTTCTCCATGCTAACATAGCTGCCCGAGGCCGCAAAGTTAGCAAGTACAAGAAATTTGAAAATTGTACGTAATTTCACGGTAGTGTTTATGGTCGATCCCGTTTCTCGGCTTCAGAGCTACTTTCTTGACTGTATTTTGATTTAAGCAGTTGGCGCGACTTCAGTTCTAGCCTATAAAGTCAAATCTTGTGTGGTTCCTCCATGCTAACATAGCTGCCCGAGGCCGCAAAGTTAGCAGGTACAAGAAATTTGAAAATTGTACGTAATTTCACGGTAGTGCTTATGGTCGATCCCGTTTCTCCGCTTCAGAGCTGCTTTCTTGACTGTATTTTGAGATAAGCAGTTGCCGCGTTTTCAGTTCTAGCCAATAAAGTCAAATCTTGTGTGGCTCCTCCATGCTAACATAGCTGCCCGAGGCCGCAAAGTTAGCAAGTACAAGAAATTTGAAAATTGTACGTAATTTCACGGTAGTGCTTATGGTCGATCCCGTTTCTCCGCTTCAGAGCTGCTTTCTTGACTGTATTTTGAGATAAACAGTTGCCGCGTTTTCAGTTCTAGCCTATAAAGTCAAATCTTGTGTGGTTCCTCCATGCTAACATAGCTGCCCGAGGCCGCAAAGTTAGCAAGTACAAGAAATTTGAAAATTGTACGTAATTTCACGGTAGTGTTTATGGTCGATCCCGTTTCTCGGCTTCAGAGCGACTTTCTTGACTGTATTTTGAGATAAGCAGTTGCCGCGTTTTCAGTTCTAGCCAATAAAGTCAAATCTTGTGTGGCTCCTCCATGCTAACATAGCTGCCCGAGGCCGCAAAGTTAGCAAGTACAAGAAATTTGAAAATTGTACGTGATTTCACGGTAGTGCTTATGGTCGATCCCGTTTCTCCGCTTCAGAGCTACTTTCTTGACTGTATTTTGAGATAAGCAGTTGCCACGACTTCAGTTCTAACCTATAAAGTCAAAACTTGTGTGGTTCCTCCATGCTAACATCTAGCCAATAAAGTCAAATCTTGTGTGGCTCCTCCATGCTAACATAGCTGCCCGAGGCCGCAAAGTTAGCAAGTACAAGAAATTTGAAAATTGTACGTAATTTCACGGTAGTGCTTATGGTCGATCCCGTTTCTCCGCTTCAGAGCTGCTTTCTTGACTGTATTTTGAGATAAACAGTTGCCGCGTTTTCAGTTCTAGCCTATAAAGTCAAATCTTGTGTGGTTCCTCCATGCTAACATAGCTGCCCGAGGCCGCAAAGTTAGCAAGTACAAGAAATTTGAAAATTGTACGTAATTTCACGGTAGTGTTTATGGTCGATCCCGTTTCTCGGCTTCAGAGCTACTTTCTTGACTGTATTCTGAGATAAGCAGTTTCCGCGTTTTCAGTTCTAGCCAATAAAGTCAAATCTTGTGTGGCTCCTCCATGCTAACATAGCTGCCCGAGGCCGCAAAGTTAGCAAGTACAAGAAATTTGAAAATTGTACGTAATTTCACGGTAGTGCTTATGGTCGATCCCGTTTCTCCGCTTCAGAGCTACTTTCTTGACTGTATTTTGAGATAAGCAGTTGCCACGACTTCAGTTCTAACCTATAAAGTCAAAACTTGTGTGGTTCCTCCATGCTAACATAGCTGCCCGAGGCCGCAAAGTTAGCAAGTACAAGAAATTTGAAAATTGTACGTAATTTCACGGTAGTGTTTATGGTCGATCCCGTTTCTCGGCTTCAGAGCTACTTTCTTGACTGTATTTTGAGATAAGCAGTTGCCGCGTTTTCAGTTCTAGCCAATAAAGTCAAATCTTGTGTGGCTCCTCCATGCTAACATAGCTGCCCGAGGCCGCAAAGTTAGCAAGTACAAGAAATTTGAAAATTGTACGTAATTTCACGGTAGTGCTTATGGTCGATCCCGTTTCTCCGCTTCAGAGCTACTTTCTTGACTGTATTTTGAGATAAGCAGTTGCCGCGTTTTCAGTTCTAGCCAATAAAGTCAAATCTTGTGTGGCTCCTCCATGCTAACATAGCTGCCCGAGGCCGCAAAGTTAGCAAGTACAAGAAATTTGAAAATTGTACGTAATTTCACGGTAGTGCTTATGGTCGATCCCGTTTCTCGGCTTCAGAGCTACTTTCTTGACTGTATTTTAATTTAAGCAGTTGCCGCGACTTTAGTTCTAGCCTATAAAGTCAAATGTTGTGTGGTTCCTCCATGGTAACGTAGCTGCCCGAGGCCGCAAAGTTGGCAAGTACAAGAAATTTGAAAATTGTACGTAATTTCACGGTAGTGCTTATGGTCGATCCCGTTTCTCCGCTTCAGAGCTACTTTCTTGACTGTATTTTGATTTAAGCAGTTGGCGCGTTTTCAGTTCTAGCCTATAAAGTCAAATGTTGTGTGGTTCCTCCATGCTAACATAGCTGCCCGAGGCCGCAAAGTTAGCAAGTACAAGAAATTTGAAAATTGGACGTAATTTCACGGTAGTGCTTATGGTCGATCCCGTTTCTCCGCTTCAGAGCTACTTTCTTGACTGTATTTTGATTTAAGCAGTTGGCGCATTTTCAGTTCTAGCCTATAAAGCCAAATGTTGTGTGGTTCCTCCATGCTAACATAGCTGCCCGAGGCCGCAAATTTAGCAAGTACAAGAAATTTGAAAATTGTACGTAATTTCACGGTAGTGTTTATGGTCGATCCCGTTTCTCGGCTTCAGAGCTACTTTCTAGACTGTATTTTGATTTAAGCAGTTGGCGCGACTTCAGTTCTAGCCTATAAAGTCAAATCTTGTGTTGTTCCTCCATGCTAACATAGCTGCCCGAGGCCGCAAAGTTAGCAAGTACAAGAAATTTGAAAATTGTACGTAATTTCACGGTAGTGCTTATGGTCGATCCCGTTTCTCCGCTTCAGAGCTACTTTCTTGACTGTATTTTGATTGAAGCAGTTGGCGCGTTTTCAGTTCTAGCCAATAAAGTCAAATCTTGTGTGGCTCCTCCATGCTAACATAGCTGCCCGAGGCCGCAAAGTTAGCAAGTACAAGAAATTTGAAAATTGTACGTAATTTCACGGTAGTGCTTATGGTCGATCCCGTTTCTCCGCTTCAGAGCTACTTTCTTGACTGTATTTTGAGATAAGCAGTTGCCGCGTTTTCAGTTCTAGCCAATAAAGTCAAACCTTGTGTGGTTCCTCCATGCTAACATAGCTGCCCGAGGCCGCAAATTTAGCAAGTACAAGAAATTTGAAAATTGTACGTAATTTCACGGTAGTGTTTATGGTCGATCCCGTTTCTCGGCTTAGAGCTACTTTCTTGACTGTATTTTGATTTAAGCAGTTGGCGCGACTTCAGTTCTAGCCTATAAAGTCAAATCTTGTGTTGTTCCTCCATGCTAACATAGCTGCCCGAGGACGCAAAGTTAGCAAGTACAAGAAATTTGAAAATTGTACGTAATTTCACGGTAGTGCTTATGGTCGATCCCGTTTCTCCGCTTCAGAGCTACTTTCTTGACTGTATTTTGATTGAAGCAGTTGGCGCGACTTCAGTTCTAGCCTATAAAGTCAAATGTTGTGTGGTTGCTCCATGCTAACATAGCTGCCCGAGGCCGCAAAGTTAGCAAGTACAAGAAATTTGAAAATTGTACGTAATTTCACGGTATTGCTTATGGTCGATCCCGTTTCTCCGCTTCAGAGCTACTTTCTTGACTGTATTTTGATTTAGGCAGTTGGCGCGACTTTAGTTCTAGCCTATAAAGTCAAAACTTGTGTGGTTCCTCCATGCTAACATAGCTGCCCGAGGCCGCAAAGTTAGCAAGTACAAGAAATTTGAAAATTGTACGTAATTTCACGGTAGTGCTTATGGTCGATCCCGTTTCTCGGCTTCAGAGCTACTTTCTTGACTGTATTTTGAGATAAGCAGTTGGCGCGTCTTTAGTTCTAGCCTATAAAGTCAAATCTTGTGTGGTTCCTCCATGCTAACATCTAGCCAATAAAGTCAAATCTTGTGTGGCTCCTCCATGCTAACATAGCTGCCCGAGGCCGCAAAGTTAGCAAGTACAAGAAATTTGAAAATTGTACGTAATTTCACGGTAGTGCTTATGGTCGATCCCGTTTCTCCGCTTCAGAGCTGCTTTCTTGACTGTATTTTGAGATAAACAGTTGCCGCGTTTTCAGTTCTAGCCTATAAAGTCAAATCTTGTGTGGTTCCTCCATGCTAACATAGCTGCCCGAGGCCGCAAAGTTAGCAAGTACAAGAAATTTGAAAATTGTACGTAATTTCACGGTAGTGTTTATGGTCGATCCCGTTTCTCGGCTTCAGAGCTACTTTCTTGACTGTATTTTGAGTTAAGCAGTTGCCGCGTTTTCAGTTCTAGCCTATAAAGTCAAATGTTATGTGGTTTCTCCATGCTAACATAGCTGCCCGAGGCCGCAAAGTTAGCAAGTACAAGAAATTTGAAAATTGTACGTAATTTCACGGTAGTGTTTATGGTCGATCCCGTTTCTCGGCTTCAGAGCTACTTTCTTGACTGTATTTTGATTTAAGCAGTTGGCGCGACTTCAGTTCTAGCCTATAAAGTCAAATCTTGTGTGGTTCCTCCATGCTAACATAGCTGCCCGAGGCCGCAAAGTTAGCAGGTACAAGAAATTTGAAAATTGTACGTAATTTCACGGTAGTGCTTATGGTCGATCCCGTTTCTCCGCTTCAGAGCTGCTTTCTTGACTGTATTTTGAGATAAGCAGTTGCCGCGTTTTCAGTTCTAGCCAATAAAGTCAAATCTTGTGTGGCTCCTCCATGCTAACATAGCTGCCCGAGGCCGCAAAGTTAGCAAGTACAAGAAATTTGAAAATTGTACGTAATTTCACGGTAGTGCTTATGGTCGATCCCGTTTCTCCGCTTCAGAGCTGCTTTCTTGACTGTATTTTGAGATAAACAGTTGCCGCGTTTTCAGTTCTAGCCTATAAAGTCAAATCTTGTGTGGTTCCTCCATGCTAACATAGCTGCCCGAGGCCGCAAAGTTAGCAAGTACAAGAAATTTGAAAATTGTACGTAATTTCACGGTAGTGTTTATGGTCGATCCCGTTTCTCGGCTTCAGAGCGACTTTCTTGACTGTATTTTGAGATAAGCAGTTGCCGCGTTTTCAGTTCTAGCCAATAAAGTCAAATCTTGTGTGGCTCCTCCATGCTAACATAGCTGCCCGAGGCCGCAAAGTTAGCAAGTACAAGAAATTTGAAAATTGTACGTAATTTCACGGTAGTGCTTATGGTCGATCCCGTTTCTCCGCTTCAGAGCTACTTTCTTGACTGTATTTTGAGATAAGCAGTTGCCACGACTTCAGTTCTAACCTATAAAGTCAAAACTTGTGTGGTTCCTCCATGCTAACATCTAGCCAATAAAGTCAAATCTTGTGTGGCTCCTCCATGCTAACATAGCTGCCCGAGGCCGCAAAGTTAGCAAGTACAAGAAATTTGAAAATTGTACGTAATTTCACGGTAGTGCTTATGGTCGATCCCGTTTCTCCGCTTCAGAGCTGCTTTCTTGACTGTATTTTGAGATAAACAGTTGCCGCGTTTTCAGTTCTAGCCTATAAAGTCAAATCTTGTGTGGTTCCTCCATGCTAACATAGCTGCCCGAGGCCGCAAAGTTAGCAAGTACAAGAAATTTGAAAATTGTACGTAATTTCACGGTAGTGTTTATGGTCGATCCCGTTTCTCGGCTTCAGAGCTACTTTCTTGACTGTATTCTGAGATAAGCAGTTGCCGCGTTTTCAGTTCTAGCCAATAAAGTCAAATCTTGTGTGGCTCCTCCATGCTAACATAGCTGCCCGAGGCCGCAAAGTTAGCAAGTACAAGAAATTTGAAAATTGTACGTAATTTCACGGTAGTGCTTATGGTCGATCCCGTTTCTCCGCTTCAGAGCTACTTTCTTGACTGTATTTTGAGATAAGCAGTTGCCACGACTTCAGTTCTAACCTATAAAGTCAAAACTTGTGTGGTTCCTCCATGCTAACATAGCTGCCCGAGGCCGCAAAGTTAGCAAGTACAAGAAATTTGAAAATTGTACGTAATTTCACGGTAGTGTTTATGGTCGATCCCGTTTCTCGGCTTCAGAGCTACTTTCTTGACTGTATTTTGAGATAAGCAGTTGCCGCGTTTTCAGTTCTAGCCAATAAAGTCAAATCTTGTGTGGCTCCTCCATGCTAACATAGCTGCCCGAGGCCGCAAAGTTAGCAAGTACAAGAAATTTGAAAATTGTACGTAATTTCACGGTAGTGCTTATGGTCGATCCCGTTTCTCCGCTTCAGAGCTACTTTCTTGACTGTATTTTGAGATAAGCAGTTGCCGCGTTTTCAGTTCTAGCCAATAAAGTCAAATCTTGTGTGGCTCCTCCATGCTAACATAGCTGCCCGAGGCCGCAAAGTTAGCAAGTACAAGAAATTTGAAAATTGTACGTAATTTCACGGTAGTGCTTATGGTCGATCCCGTTTCTCGGCTTCAGAGCTACTTTCTTGACTGTATTTTAATTTAAGCAGTTGCCGCGACTTTAGTTCTAGCCTATAAAGTCAAATGTTGTGTGGTTCCTCCATGGTAACGTAGCTGCCCGAGGCCGCAAAGTTGGCAAGTACAAGAAATTTGAAAATTGTACGTAATTTCACGGTAGTGCTTATGGTCGATCCCGTTTCTCCGCTTCAGAGCTACTTTCTTGACTGTATTTTGATTTAAGCAGTTGGCGCGTTTTCAGTTCTAGCCTATAAAGTCAAATGTTGTGTGGTTCCTCCATGCTAACATAGCTGCCCGAGGCCGCAAAGTTAGCAAGTACAAGAAATTTGAAAATTGGACGTAATTTCACGGTAGTGCTTATGGTCGATCCCGTTTCTCCGCTTCAGAGCTACTTTCTTGACTGTATTTTGATTTAAGCAGTTGGCGCATTTTCAGTTCTAGCCTATAAAGCCAAATGTTGTGTGGTTCCTCCATGCTAACATAGCTGCCCGAGGCCGCAAATTTAGCAAGTACAAGAAATTTGAAAATTGTACGTAATTTCACGGTAGTGTTTATGGTCGATCCCGTTTCTCGGCTTCAGAGCTACTTTCTAGACTGTATTTTGATTTAAGCAGTTGGCGCGACTTCAGTTCTAGCCTATAAAGTCAAATCTTGTGTTGTTCCTCCATGCTAACATAGCTGCCCGAGGCCGCAAAGTTAGCAAGTACAAGAAATTTGAAAATTGTACGTAATTTCACGGTAGTGCTTATGGTCGATCCCGTTTCTCCGCTTCAGAGCTACTTTCTTGACTGTATTTTGATTGAAGCAGTTGGCGCGACTTCAGTTCTAGCCTATAAAGTCAAACCTTGTGTGGTTCCTCCATGCTAACATAGCTGCCCGAGGCCGCAAATTTAGCAAGTACAAGAAATTTGAAAATTGTACGTAATTTCACGGTAGTGTTTATGGTCGATCCCGTTTCTCGGCTTAGAGCTACTTTCTTGACTGTATTTTGATTTAAGCAGTTGGCGCGACTTCAGTTCTAGCCTATAAAGTCAAATCTTGTGTTGTTCCTCCATGCTAACATAGCTGCCCGAGGACGCAAAGTTAGCAAGTACAAGAAATTTGAAAATTGTACGTAATTTCACGGTAGTGCTTATGGTCGATCCCGTTTCTCCGCTTCAGAGCTACTTTCTTGACTGTATTTTGATTGAAGCAGTTGGCGCGACTTCAGTTCTAGCCTATAAAGTCAAATGTTGTGTGGTTGCTCCATGCTAACATAGCTGCCCGAGGCCGCAAAGTTAGCAAGTACAAGAAATTTGAAAATTGTACGTAATTTCACGGTATTGCTTATGGTCGATCCCGTTTCTCCGCTTCAGAGCTACTTTCTTGACTGTATTTTGATTTAGGCAGTTGGCGCGACTTTAGTTCTAGCCTATAAAGTCAAAACTTGTGTGGTTCCTCCATGCTAACATAGCTGCCCGAGGCCGCAAAGTTAGCAAGTACAAGAAATTTGAAAATTGTACGTAATTTCACGGTAGTGCTTATGGTCGATCCCGTTTCTCGGCTTCAGAGCTACTTTCTTGACTGTATTTTGAGATAAGCAGTTGGCGCGTCTTTAGTTCTAGCCTATAAACTCAAATCTTGTGTGGTTCCTCCATGCTAACATAGCTGCCCGAGGCCGCAAAGTTAGCAAGTACAAGAAATTTGAAAATTGTACGTAATTTCACGGTAGTGCTTATGGTCGATCCCGTTTCTCGGCTTCAGAGCTACTTTCTTGACTGTATTTTGAGATAAGCAGTTGGCGCGTCTTTAGTTCTAGCCTATAAAGTCAAATCTTATGTGGTTCCTCCATGCTAACATAGCTGACCGAGGCCGCAAAGTTAGCAAGTACAAGAAATTTGAAAATTGTACGTAATTTCACGGTAGTGCTTATGGTCGATTGCGTTTCTCCGCTTCAGAGCTACTTTCTTGACTGTATTTTGATTTAAGCAGTTGGCGCGACTTCAGTTCTAGCCTATAAAGTCAAATGTTGTGTGGTTCCTCCATGCTAACATAGCTGCCCGAGGCCGCAAAGTTAGCAAGTAAAAGAAATTTGAAAATTGTACGTAATTTCACGGTAGTGTTTATGGTCGATCCCGTTTCTCGGCTTCAGAGCTACTTTCTTGACTGTATTTTGAGATAAGCAGTTGGCGCGTTTTCAGTTCTAGCCAATAAAGTCAAATCTTGTGTGGCTCCTCCATGCTAACATAGCTGCCCGAGGCCGCAAGGTTAGCAAGTACAAGAAATTTGAAAATTGTACGTAATTTCACGGTAGTGCTTATGGTCGATCCCGTTTCTCGGCTTCAGAGCTACTTTCTTGACTGTATTTTGAGTTAAGCAGTTGCCGCGTTTTCAGTTCTAGCCTATAAAGTCAAATGTTATGTGGTTTCTCCATGCTAACATAGCTGCCCGAGGCCGCAAAGTTAGCAAGTACAAGAAATTTGAAAATTGTACGTAATTTCACGGTAGTGTTTATGGTCGATCCCGTTTCTCGGCTTCAGAGCTACTTTCTTGACTGTATTTTGATTTAAGCAGTTGGCGCGACTTCAGTTCTAGCCTATAAAGTCAAATCTTGTGTGGTTCCTCCATCCTAACATAGCTGCCCGAGGCCGCAAAGTTAGCAAGTACAAGAAATTTGAAAATTGTACGTAATTTCACGGTAGTGCTTATGGTCGATCCCGTTTCTCCGCTTCAGAGCTGCTTTCTTGACTGTATTTTGAGATAAGAGTTGCCGCGTTTTCAGTTCTAGCCTATAAAGTCAAATGTTGTGTGGTTCCTCCATGCTAACATAGCTGCCCGAGGCCGCAAAGTTAGCAAGTAAAAGAAATTTGAAAATTGTACGTAATTTCACGGTAGTGTTTATGGTCGATCCCGTTTCTCGGCTTCAGAGCTACTTTCTTGACTGTATTTTGAGATAAGCAGTTGGCGCGTTTTCAGTTCTAGCCAATAAAGTCAAATCTTGTGTGGCTCCTCCATGCTAACATAGCTGCCCGAGGCCGCAAGGTTAGCAAGTACAAGAAATTTGAAAATTGTACGTAATTTCATGGTAGTGCTTATGGTCGATCCCGTTTCTCCGCTTCAGAGCTACTTTCTTGACTGTATTTTGAGATAAGCAGTTGCCACGACTTCAGTTCTAACCTATAAAGTCAAAACTTGTGTGGTTCCTCCATGCTAACATAGCTGCCCGAGGCCGCAAAGTTAGCAAGTACAAGAAATTTGAAAATTGTACGTAATTTCACGGTAGTGTTTATGGTCGATCCCGTTTCTCGGCTTCAGAGCTACTTTCTTGACTGTATTTTGAGATAAGCAGTTGCCGCGTTTTCAGTTCTAGCCAATAAAGTCAAATCTTGTGTGGCCCTTCCATGCTAACATAGCTGCCCGAGGCCGCAAGGTTAGCAAGTACAAGAAATTTGAAAATTGTACGTAATTTCATGGTAGTGCTTATGGTCGATCCCGTTTCTCCGCTTCAGAGCTTGACTGTATTTTGAGATAAGCAGTTGCCGCGTTTTCAGTTCTAGCCTATAAAGTCAAATCTTGTGTGGTTCCTCCATGCTAACATAGCTGCCCGAGGCCGCAAAGTTAGCAAGTACAAGAAATTTGAAAATTGTACGTAATTTCACGGTAGTGTTTATGGTCGATCCCGTTTCTCGGCTTCAGAGCTACTTTCTTGACTGTATTTTGAGTTAAGCAGTTGCCGCGTTTTCAGTTCTAGCCTATAAAGTCAAATGTTATGTGGTTTCTCCATGCTAACATAGCTGCCCGAGGCCGCAAAGTTAGCAAGTACAAGAAATTTGAAAATTGTACGTAATTTCACGGTAGTGTTTATGGTCGATCCCGTTTCTCGGCTTCAGAGCTACTTTCTTGACTGTATTTTGATTTAAGCAGTTGGCGCGACTTCAGTTCTAGCCTATAAAGTCAAATCTTGTGTGGTTCCTCAATCCTAACATAGCTGCCCGAGGCCGCAAAGTTAGCAAGTACAAGAAATTTGAAAATTGTACGTAATTTCACGGTAGTGCTTATGGTCGATCCCGTTTCTCCGCTTCAGAGCTGCTTTCTTGACTGTATTTTGAGATAAGAGTTGCCGCGTTTTCAGTTCTAGCCTATAAAGTCAAATGTTGTGTGGTTCCTCCATGCTAACATAGCTGCCCGAGGCCGCAAAGTTAGCAAGTAAAAGAAATTTGAAAATTGTACGTAATTTCACGGTAGTGTTTATGGTCGATCCCGTTTCTCGGCTTCAGAGCTACTTTCTTGACTGTATTTTGAGATAAGCAGTTGGCGCGTTTTCAGTTCTAGCCAATAAAGTCAAATCTTGCGTGGCTCCTCCATGCTAACATAGCTGCCCGAGGCCGCAAGGTTAGCAAGTACAAGAAATTTGAAAATTGTACGTAATTTCATGGTAGTGCTTATGGTCGATCCCGTTTCTCCGCTTCAGAGCTACTTTCTTGGCTGTATTTTGAGATAAGCAGTTGCCACGACTTCAGTTCTAACCTATAAAGTCAAAACTTGTGTGGTTCCTCCATGCTAACATAGCTGCCCGAGGCCGCAAAGTTAGCAAGTACAAGAAATTTGAAAATTGTACGTAATTTCACGGTAGTGTTTATGGTCGATCCCGTTTCTCGGCTTCAGAGCTACTTTCTTGACTGTATTTTGAGATAAGCAGTTGCCGCGTTTTCAGTTCTAGCCAATAAAGTCAAATCTTGTGTGGCCCTTCCATGCTAACATAGCTGCCCGAGGCCGCAAGGTTAGCAAGTACAAGAAATTTGAAAATTGTACGTAATTTCATGGTAGTGCTTATGGTCGATCCCGTTTCTCCGCTTCAGAGCTACTTTCTTGACTGTATTTTGAGATAAGCAGTTGCCGCGTTTTCAGTTCTAGCCTATAAAGTCAAATCTTGTGTGGTTCCTCCATGCTAACATAGCTGCCCGAGGCCGCAAAGTTAGCAAGTACAAGAAATTTGAAAATTGTACGTAATTTCACGGTAGTGTTTATGGTCGATCCCGTTTCTCGGCTTCAGAGCTACTTTCTTGACTGTATTTTGAGATAAGCAGTTGCCGCGTTTTCAGTTCTAGCCAATAAAGTCAAATCTTGTGTGGCCCCTCCATGCTAACATAGCTGCCCGAGGCCGCAAAGTTAGCAAGTACAAGAAATTTGAAAATTGTACGTAATTTCACGGTAGTGCTTATGGTCGATCCCGTTTCTCCGCTTCAGAGCTACTTTCTTGACTGTATTTTGAGATAAGCCACGACTTCAGTTCTAACCTATAAAGTCAAAACTTGTGTGGTTCCTCCATGCTAACATAGCTGCCCGAGGCCGCAAAGTTGGCAAGTACAAGAAATTTGAAAATTGTACGTAATTTTACGGTAGTGCTTATGGTCGATCCCGTTTCTCCGCTTCAGAGCTACTTTCTTGACTGTATTTTGAGTTAAGCAGTTGCCGCGACTTCAGTTCTAACCTATAAAATCAAATCTTGTGTGGTTCCTCCATGCTAGCATAGCTGCCCGAGGCCGCAAAGTTAGCAAGTACAAGAAATTTGAAAATTGTACGTAATTTCACGGTAGTGCTTATGGTCGATCCCGTTTCTCGGCTTCAGAGCTACTTTCTTGACTGTATTTTGAGATAAGCAGTTGGCGCGTCTTTAGTTCTAGCCTATAAAGTCAAATCTTGTGTGGTTCCTCCATGCTAACATAGCTGCCCGAGGCCGCAACGTTAGCAAGTACAAGAAATTTGAAAATTGTACGTAATTTCACGGTAGTGCTTATGGTCGATCCCGTTTCTCGGCTTCAGAGCTACTTTCTTGACTGTATTTTGAGATAAGCAGTTGGCGCGTCTTTAGTTCTAGCCTATAAAGTCAAATCTTGTGTGGTTCCTCCATGCTAACATAGCTGCCCGAGGCCGCAACGTTAGCAAGTACAAGAAATTTGAAAATTGTACGTAATTTCACGGTAGTGCTTATGGTCGATCCCGTTTCTCGGCTTCAGAGCTACTTTCTTGACTGTATTTTGAGATAAGCAGTTGGCGCGTCTTTAGTTCTAGCCTATAAAGTCAAATCTTATGTGGTTCCTCCATGCTAACATAGCTGCCCGAGGCCGCAAAGTTAGCAAGTACAAGAAATTTGAAAATTGTACGTAATTTCACGGTAGTGCTTATGGTCGATCCCGTTTCTCCGCTTCAGAGCTACTTTCTTGACTGTATTTTGATTTAAGCAGTTGGCGCGACTTCAGTTCTAGCCTATAAAGTCAAATGTTGTGTGGTTCCTCCATGCTAACATAGCTGCCCGAGGCCGCAAAGTTAGCAAGTACAAGAAATTTGAAAATTGTACGTAATTGCACAGTAGTGCTTATGGTCGATCCCGTTTCTCGGCTTCAGAGCTACTTTCTTGACTGTATTTTGAGTTAAGCAGTTGCCGCGACTTCAGTTCTAACCTATAAAATCAAATCTTGTGTGGTTCCTCCATGCTAGCATAGCTGCCCGAGGCCGCAAAGTTAGCAAGTACAAGTAATTTGAAAATTGTACGTAATTTCACTGTAGTGCTTATGGTCGATCCCGTTTCTCGGCTTCAGAGCCACTTTCTTGACTGTATTTTGAGTTAAGCAGTTGCCGCGTTTTCAGTTCTAGCCTATAAAGTCAAATGTTATGTGGTTCCTCCATGCTAACATAGCTGTTTGAAAATTGTACGTAATTTCACGGTAGTGCTTATGGTCGATCCCGTTTCTCCGCTTCAGAGCTACTTTCTTGACTGTATTTTGATTTAAGCAGTTGGCGCAACTTCAGTTCTAGCCTATAAAGTCAAATGTTGTGTGGTTCCTCCATGCTAACATAGCTGCCCGAGGCCGCAAAGTTAGCAAGTACAAGAAATTTGAAAATTGTACGTAATTTCACGGTAGTGCTTATGGTCGATCCCGTTTCTCCGCTTCAGAGCTGCTTTCTTGACTGTATATTGATTTAAGCTGTTGGCGCGACTTCAGTTCTAGCCTATAAAGTCAAATGTTGTGTGGTTCCTCCATGCTAACATAGCTGCCCGAGGCCGCAAATTTATCAAGTACAAGAAATTTGAAAATTGTACGTAATTTCACGGTAGTGCTTATGGTCGATCCCGTTTCTCCGCTTCAGAGCTATTTTCTTGACTGTATTTTGAGTTAAGCAGTTGGCGCGACTTTAGTTCTAGCCAATAAAGTCAAATCTTGTGTGGCTCCTCCATGCTAACATAGCTGCCCGAGGAAGCAAAGTTAGCAAGTACAAGAAATTTGAAAATTGTACGTAATTTCACGGTAGTGCTTATGGTCGATCCCGTTTCTCGGCTTCAGAGCTACTTTCTTGACTGTATTTTGATTTAAGCGGTTGGCGCGACTTCAGTTCTAGCCTATAAAGTCAAGTGTTGTGTGGTTCCGCCATGCTAACATAGCTGCCCGAGGCCGCAAAGTTAGCAAGTACAAGAAATTTGAAAATTGTACGTAATTTCACGGTAGTGCTTATGGTCGATCCCGTTTCTCCGCTTCAGAGCTATTTTCTTGACTGTATTTTGAGTTAAGCAGTTGGCGCGACTTTAGTTCTAGCCTATAACGTCAAATGTTGTGTGGTTCCTCCATGGTAACGTAGCTGCCCGAGGCCGCAAAGTTAGCAAATACAAGAAATTTGAAAATTGTACGTAATTTCACGGTAGTGTTTATGGTCGATCCCGTTTTTCGGCTTCAAAGCTACTTTCTTGACTGTATTTTGAGATAGACAGTTGCCGCGTTTTCGGTTCTAGCCTATAAAGTCAAACCTTGTGTGGTTCCTCCATGCTAACATAGCTGCCCGAGGCCGCAAATTTAGCAAGTACAAGAAATTTGAAAATTGTACGTAATTTCACGGTAGTGTTTATGGTCGATCCCGTTTCTCGGCTTCAGAGCTACTTTCTTGACTGTATTTTGATTTAAGCAGTTGGCGCGACTTCAGTTCTAGCCTATAAAGTCAAATCTTGTGTTGTTCCTCCATGCTAACATAGCTGCCCGAGGACGCAAAGTTAGCAAGTACAAGAAATTTGAAAATTGTACGTAATTTCACGGTAGTGCTTATGGTCGATCCCGTTTCTCCGCTTCAGAGCTACTTTCTTGACTGTATTTTGATTGAAGCAGTTGGCGCGACTTCAGTTCTAGCCTATAAAGTCAAATGTTGTGTGGTTGCTCCATGCTAACATAGCTGCCCGAGGCCGCAAAGTTAGCAAGTACAAGAAATTTGAAAATTGTACGTAATTTCACGGTATTGCTTATGGTCGATCCCGTTTCTCCGCTTCAGAGCTACTTTCTTGACTGTATTTTGATTTAGGCAGTTTTCGCGACTTTAGTTCTAGCCTATAAAGTCAAATGTTGTGTGGTTCCTCCATGGTAACGTAGCTGCCCGAGGCCGCAAAGTTAGCAAGTACAAGAAATTTGAAAATTGTACGTAATTGCACAGTAGTGCTTATGGTCGATCCCGTTTCTCGGCTTCAGAGCTACTTTCTTGACTGTATTTTGAGTTAAGCAGTTGCCGCGACTTCAGTTCTAACCTATAAAATCAAATCTTGTGTGGTTCCTCCATGCTAGCATAGCTGCCCGAGGCCGCAAAGTTAGCAAGTACAAGAAATTTGAAAATTGTACGTAATTTCACGGTAGTGCTTATGGTCGATCCCGTTTCTCCGCTTCAGAGCTGCTTTCTTGACTGTATATTGATTTAAGCAGTTGGCGCGACTTCAGTTCTAGCCTATAAAGTCAAATCTTGTGTGGTTCCTCCATGCTAACATAGCTGCCCGAGGCCGCAAATTTATCAAGTACAAGAAATTTGAAAATTGTACGTAATTTCACGGTAGTGTTTATGGTCGATCCCGTTTCTCCGCTTCAGAGCTTGACTGTATTTTGAGATAAGCAGTTGCCGCGTTTTCAGTTCTAGCCTATAAAGTCAAATCTTGTGTGGTTCCTCCATGCTAACATAGCTGCCCGAGGCCGCAAAGTTAGCAAGTACAAGAAATTTGAAAATTGTACGTAATTTCACGGTAGTGTTTATGGTCGATCCCGTTTCTCGGCTTCAGAGCTACTTTCTTGACTGTATTTTGAGTTAAGCAGTTGCCGCGTTTTCAGTTCTAGCCTATAAAGTCAAATGTTATGTGGTTTCTCCATGCTAACATAGCTGCCCGAGGCCGCAAACTTAGCAAGTACAAGAAATTTGAAAATTGTACGTAATTTCACGGTAGTGTTTATGGTCGATCCCGTTTCTCCGCTTCAGAGCTTGACTGTATTTTGAGATAAGCAGTTGCCGCGTTTTCAGTTCTAGCCTATAAAGTCAAATCTTGTGTGGTTCCTCCATGCTAACATAGCTGCCCGAGGCCGCAAAGTTAGCAAGTACAAGAAATTTGAAAATTGTACGTAATTTCACGGTAGTGTTTATGGTCGATCCCGTTTCTCGGCTTCAGAGCTACTTTCTTGACTGTATTTTGAGTTAAGCAGTTGCCGCGTTTTCAGTTCTAGCCTATAAAGTCAAATGTTGTGTGGTTGCTCCATGCTAACATAGCTGCCCGAGGCCGCAAAGTTAGCAAGTACAAGAAATTTGAAAATTGTACGTAATTTCACGGTAGTGTTTATGGTCGATCCCGTTTCTCGGCTTCAGAGCTACTTTCTTGACTGTATTTTGATTTAAGCAGTTGGCGCGACTTCAGTTCTAGCCTATAAAGTCAAATCTTGTGTGGTTCCTCCATCCTAACATAGCTGCCCGAGGCCGCAAAGTTAGCAAGTACAAGAAATTTGAAAATTGTACGTAATTTCACGTTAGTGCTTATGGTCGATCCCGTTTCTCCGCTTCAGAGCTGCTTTCTTGACTGTATTTTGAGATAAGAGTTGCCGCGTTTTCAGTTCTAGCCTATAAAGTCAAATGTTGTGTGGTTCCTCCATGCTAACATAGCTGCCCGAGGCCGCAAAGTTAGCAAGTAAAAGAAATTTGAAAATTGTACGTAATTTCACGGTAGTGTTTATGGTCGATCCCGTTTCTCGGCTTCAGAGCTACTTTCTTGACTGTATTTTGAGATAAGCAGTTGGCGCGTTTTCAGTTCTAGCCAATAAAGTCAAATCTTGTGTGGCTCCTCCATGCTAACATAGCTGCCCGAGGCCGCAAGGTTAGCAAGTACAAGAAATTTGAAAATTGTACGTAATTTCATGGTAGTGCTTATGGTCGATCCCGTTTCTCCGCTTCAGAGCTACTTTCTTGGCTGTATTTTGAGATAAGCAGTTGCCACGACTTCAGTTCTAACCTATAAAGTCAAAACTTGTGTGGTTCCTCCATGCTAACATAGCTGCCCGAGGCCGCAAAGTTAGCAAGTACAAGAAATTTGAAAATTGTACGTAATTTCACGGTAGTGTTTATGGTCGATCCCGTTTCTCGGCTTCAGAGCTACTTTCTTGACTGTATTTTGAGATAAGCAGTTGCCGCGTTTTCAGTTCTAGCCAATAAAGTCAAATCTTGTGTGGCCCTTCCATGCTAACATAGCTGCCCGAGGCCGCAAAGTTGGCAAGTACAAGAAATTTGAAAATTGTACGTAATTTCACGGTAGTGCTTATGGTCGATCCCGTTTCTCCGCTTCAGAGCTACTTTCTTGACTGTATTTTGAGTTAAGCAGTTGCCGCGACTTCAGTTCTAACCTATAAAATCAAATCTTGTGTGGTTCCTCCATGCTAGCATAGCTGCCCGAGGCCGCAAAGTTAGCAAGTACAAGAAATTTGAAAATTGTACGTAATTTCACGGTAGTGCTTATGGTCGATCCCGTTTCTCGGCTTCAGAGCTACTTTCTTGACTGTATTTTGAGATAAGCAGTTGGCGCGTCTTTAGTTCTAGCCTATAAAGTCAAATCTTGTGTGGTTCCTCCATGCTAACATAGCTGCCCGAAGCCGCAACGTTAGCAAGTACAAGAAATTTGAAAATTGTACGTAATTTCACGGTAGTGCTTATGGTCGATCCCGTTTCTCGGCTTCAGAGCTACTTTCTTGACTGTATTTTGAGATAAGCAGTTGGCGCGTCTTTAGTTCTAGCCTATAAAGTCAAATCTTGTGTGGTTCCTCCATGCTAACATAGCTGCCCGAGGCCGCAACGTTAGCAAGTACAAGAAATTTGAAAATTGTACGTAATTTCACGGTAGTGCTTATGGTCGATCCCGTTTCTCGGCTTCAGAGCTACTTTCTTGACTGTATTTTGAGATAAGCAGTTGGCGCGTCTTTAGTTCTAGCCTATAAAGTCAAATCTTATGTGGTTCCTCCATGCTAACATAGCTGCCCGAGGCCGCAAAGTTAGCAAGTACAAGAAATTTGAAAATTGTACGTAATTTCACGGTAGTGCTTATGGTCGATCCCGTTTCTCCGCTTCAGAGCTACTTTCTTGACTGTATTTTGATTGAAGCAGTTGGCGCGACTTCAGTTCTAGCCTATAAAGTCAAATGTTGTGTGGTTCCTCCATGCTAACATAGCTGCCCGAGGCCGCAAAGTTAGCAAGTACAAGAAATTTGAAAATTGTACGTAATTGCACAGTAGTGCTTATGGTCGATCCCGTTTCTCGGCTTCAGAGCTACTTTCTTGACTGTATTTTGAGTTAAGCAGTTGCCGCGACTTCAGTTCTAACCTATAAAATCAAATCTTGTGTGGTTCCTCCATGCTAGCATAGCTGCCCGAGGCCGCAAAGTTAGCAAGTACAAGTAATTTGAAAATTGTACGTAATTTCACTGTAGTGCTTATGGTCGATCCCGTTTCTCGGCTTCAGAGCCACTTTCTTGACTGTATTTTGAGTTAAGCAGTTGCCGCGTTTTCAGTTCTAGCCTATAAAGTCAAATGTTATGTGGTTCCTCCATGCTAACATAGCTGTTTGAAAATTGTACGTAATTTCACGGTAGTGCTTATGGTCGATCCCGTTTCTCCGCTTCAGAGCTACTTTCTTGACTGTATTTTGATTTAAGCAGTTGGCGCAACTTCAGTTCTAGCCTATAAAGTCAAATGTTGTGTGGTTCCTCCATGCTAACATAGCTGCCCGAGGCCGCAAAGTTAGCAAGTACAAGAAATTTGAAAATTGTACGTAATTTCACGGTAGTGCTTATGGTCGATCCCGTTTCTCCGCTTCAGAGCTGCTTTCTTGACTGTATATTGATTTAAGCTGTTGGCGCGACTTCAGTTCTAGCCTATAAAGTCAAATCTTGTGTGGTTCCTCCATGCTAACATAGCTGCCCGAGGCCGCAAATTTATCAAGTACAAGAAATTTGAAAATTGTACGTAATTTCACGGTAGTGCTTATGGTCGATCCCGTTTCTCCGCTTCAGAGCTATTTTCTTGACTGTATTTTGAGTTAAGCAGTTGGCGCGACTTTAGTTCTAGCCAATAAAGTCAAATCTTGTGTGGCTCCTCCATGCTAACATAGCTGCCCGAGGAAGCAAAGTTAGCAAGTACAAGAAATTTGAAAATTGTACGTAATTTCACGGTAGTGCTTATGGTCGATCCCGTTTCTCGGCTTCAGAGCTACTTTCTTGACTGTATTTTGATTTAAGCGGTTGGCGCGACTTCAGTTCTAGCCTATAAAGTCAAATGTTGTGTGGTTCCGCCATGCTAACATAGCTGCCCGAGGCCGCAAAGTTAGCAAGTACAAGAAATTTGAAAATTGTACGTAATTTCACGGTAGTGCTTATGGTCGATCCCGTTTCTCCGCTTCAGAGCTATTTTCTTGACTGTATTTTGAGTTAAGCAGTTGGCGCGACTTTAGTTCTAGCCTATAACGTCAAATGTTGTGTGGTTCCTCCATGGTAACGTAGCTGCCCGAGGCCGCAAAGTTAGCAAATACAAGAAATTTGAAAATTGTACGTAATTTCACGGTAGTGTTTATGGTCGATCCCGTTTTTCGGCTTCAAAGCTACTTTCTTGACTGTATTTTGAGATAGACAGTTGCCGCGTTTTCGGTTCTAGCCTATAAAGTCAAACCTTGTGTGGTTCCTCCATGCTAACATAGCTGCCCGAGGCCGCAAATTTAGCAAGTACAAGAAATTTGAAAATTGTACGTAATTTCACGGTAGTGTTTATGGTCGATCCCGTTTCTCGGCTTCAGAGCTACTTTCTTGACTGTATTTTGATTTAAGCAGTTGGCGCGACTTCAGTTCTAGCCTATAAAGTCAAATCTTGTGTTGTTCCTCCATGCTAACATAGCTGCCCGAGGACGCAAAGTTAGCAAGTAAAAGAAATTTGAAAATTGTACGTAATTTCACGGTAGTGCTTATGGTCGATCCCGTTTCTCCGCTTCAGAGCTACTTTCTTGACTGTATTTTGATTGAAGCAGTTGGCGCGACTTCAGTTCTAGCCTATAAAGTCAAATGTTGTGTGGTTGCTCCATGCTAACATAGCTGCCCGAGGCCGCAAAGTTAGCAAGTACAAGAAATTTGAAAATTGTACGTAATTTCACGGTATTGCTTATGGTCGATCCCGTTTCTCCGCTTCAGAGCTACTTTCTTGACTGTATTTTGATTTAGGCAGTTTTCGCGACTTTAGTTCTAGCCTATAAAGTCAAATGTTGTGTGGTTCCTCCATGGTAACGTAGCTGCCCGAGGCCGCAAAGTTAGCAAGTACAAGAAATTTGAAAATTGTACGTAATTGCACAGTAGTGCTTATGGTCGATCCCGTTTCTCGGCTTCAGAGCTACTTTCTTGACTGTATTTTGAGTTAAGCAGTTGCCGCGACTTCAGTTCTAACCTATAAAATCAAATCTTGTGTGGTTCCTCCATGCTAGCATAGCTGCCCGAGGCCGCAAAGTTAGCAAGTACAAGAAATTTGAAAATTGTACGTAATTTCACGGTAGTGCTTATGGTCGATCCCGTTTCTCCGCTTCAGAGCTGCTTTCTTGACTGTATATTGATTTAAGCAGTTGGCGCGACTTCAGTTCTAGCCTATAAAGTCAAATCTTGTGTGGTTCCTCCATGCTAACATAGCTGCCCGAGGCCGCAAATTTATCAAGTACAAGAAATTTGAAAATTGTACGTAATTTCACGGTAGTGCTTATGGTCGATCCCGTTTCTCCGCTTCAGAGCTATTTTCTTGACTGTATTTTGAGTTAAGCAGTTGGCGCGACTTTAGTTCTAGCCAATAAAGTCAAATCTTGTGTGGCTCCTCCATGCTAACATAGCTGCCCGAGGCCGCAAATTTAGCAAGTACAAGAAATTTGAAAATTGTACGTAATTTCACGGTAGTGCTTATGGTCGATCCCGTTTCTCCGCTTCAGAGCTATTTTCTTGACTGTATTTTGAGTTAAGCAGTTGCCGCGACTTCAGTTCTAACCTATAAAATCAAATCTTGTGTGGTTCCTCCATGCTAGCATAGCTGCCCGAGGCCGCAAAGTTAGCAAGTACAAGAAATTTGAAAATTGTACGTAATTTCACGGTAGTGCTTATGGTCGATCCCGTTTCTCGGCTTCAGAGCTACTTACTTGACTGTATTTTGAGTTAAGCAGTTGCCGCGACTTTAGTTCTAGCCTATAAAGTCAAATGTTGTGTGGTTCCTCCATGGTAACGTAGCTGCCCGAGGCCGCAAAGTTGGCAGGTACAAGAAATTTGAAAATTGTACGTAATTTCACGGTAGTGCTTATGGTCGATCCCGTTTCTCCGCTTCAGAGCTACTTTCTTGACTGTATTTTGATTTAAGCAGATGGGGCGACTTCAGTTCTAGCCTATAAAGTCAAATGTTGTGTGGTTCCGCCATGCTAACATAGCTGCCCGAGGCCGCAAAGTTAGCAAGTACAAGTAATTTGAAAATTGTACGTAATTTCACTGTAGTGCTTATGGTCGATCCCGTTTCTCGGCTTCAGAGCCACTTTCTTGACTGTATTTTGAGTTAAGCAGTTGCCGCGTTTTCAGTTCTAGCCTATAAAGTCAAATGTTATGTGGTTCCTCCATGCTAACATAGCTGTTTGAAAATTGTACGTAATTTCACGGTAGTGCTTATGGTCGATCCCGTTTCTCCGCTTCAGAGCTACTTTCTTGACTGTATTTTGATTTAAGCAGTTGGCGCAACTTCAGTTCTAGCCTATAAAGTCAAATGTTGTGTGGTTCCTCCATGCTAACATAGCTGCCCGAGGCCGCAAAGTTAGCAAGTACAAGAAATTTGAAAATTGTACGTAATTTCACGGTAGTGCTTATGGTCGATCCCGTTTCTCCGCTTCAGAGCTGCTTTCTTGACTGTATATTGATTTAAGCAGTTGGCGCGACTTCAGTTCTAGCCTATAAAGTCAAATCTTGTGTGGTTCCTCCATGCTAACATAGCTGCCCGAGGCCGCAAATTTATCAAGTACAAGAAATTTGAAAATTGTACGTAATTTCACGGTAGTGCTTATGGTCGATCCCGTTTCTCCGCTTCAGAGCTATTTTCTTGACTGTATTTTGAGTTAAGCAGTTGGCGCGACTTTAGTTCTAGCCAATAAAGTCAAATCTTGTGTGGCTCCTCCATGCTAACATAGCTGCCCGAGGAAGCAAAGTTAGCAAGTACAAGAAATTTGAAAATTGTACGTAATTTCACGGTAGTGCTTATGGTCGATCCCGTTTCTCGGCTTCAGAGCTACTTTCTTGACTGTATTTTGATTTAAGCGGTTGGCGCGACTTCAGTTCTAGCCTATAAAGTCAAATCTTGTGTTGTCCCTCCATGCTAACATAGCTGCCCGAGGCCGCAAAGTTAGCAAGTACAAGAAATTTGAAAATTGTACGTAATTTCACGGTAGTGCTTATGGTCGATCCCGTTTCTCCGCTTCAGAGCTACTTTCTTGACTGTATTTTGATTTAAGCAGATGGGGCGACTTCAGTTCTAGCCTATAAAGTCAAATGTTGTGTGGTTCCGCCATGCTAACATAGCTGCCCGAGGCCGCAAAGTTAGCAAGTACAAGAAATTTGAAAATTGTACGTAATTTCACGGTAGTGCTTATGGTCGATCCCGTTTCTCCGCTTCAGAGCTATTTTCTTGACTGTATTTTGAGTTAAGCAGTTGGCGCGACTTTAGTTCTAGCCTATAAAGTCAAATGTTGTGTGGTTCCTCCATGGTAACGTAGCTGCCCGAGGCCGCAAAGTTGGCAGGTACAAGAAATTTGAAAATTGTACGTAATTTCACGGTAGTGCTTATGGTCGATCCCGTTTCTCCGCTTCAGAGCTATTTTCTTGACTGTATTTTGAGTTAAGCAGTTGGCGCGACTTTAGTTCTAGCCAATAAAGTCAAATCTTGTGTGGCTCCTTCATGCTAACATAGCTGCCCGAGGCCGCAAATTTAGCAAGTACAAGAAATTTGAAAATTGTACGTAATTTCACGGTAGTGCTTATGGTCGATCCCGTTTCTCCGCTTCAGAGCTATTTTCTTGACTGTATTTTGAGTTAAGCAGTTGCCGCGACTTCAGTTCTAACCT
Organism: Merodon equestris; assembly: GCA_958301585.1. Taxonomy (NCBI): domain Eukaryota; kingdom Metazoa; phylum Arthropoda; class Insecta; order Diptera; family Syrphidae; genus Merodon; species Merodon equestris. Next base: position 151,573,525 of record OY284413.1, on the reverse strand, counting down.
ATAAAATCAAATCTTGTGTGGTTCCTCCATGCTAGCATAGCTGCCCGAGGCCGCAAAGTTAGCAAGTACAAGAAATTTGAAAATTGTACGTAATTTCACGGTAGTGCTTATGGTCGATCCCGTTTCTCGGCTTCAGAGCTACTTACTTGACTGTATTTTGAGTTAAGCAGTTGCCGCGACTTTAGTTCTAGCCTATAAAGTCAAATGTTGTGTGGTTCCTCCATGGTAACGTAGCTGCCCGAGGCCGCAAAGTTGGCAGGTACAAGAAATTTGAAAATTGTACGTAATTTCACGGTAGTGCTTATGGTCGATCCCGTTTCTCCGCTTCAGAGCTACTTTCTTGACTGTATTTTGATTTAAGCAGATGGGGCGACTTCAGTTCTAGCCTATAAAGTCAAATGTTGTGTGGTTCCGCCATGCTAACATAGCTGCCCGAGGCCGCAAAGTTAGCAAGTACAAGTAATTTGAAAATTGTACGTAATTTCACTGTAGTGCTTATGGTCGATCCCGTTTCTCGGCTTCAGAGCCACTTTCTTGACTGTATTTTGAGTTAAGCAGTTGCCGCGTTTTCAGTTCTAGCCTATAAAGTCAAATGTTATGTGGTTCCTCCATGCTAACATAGCTGTTTGAAAATTGTACGTAATTTCACGGTAGTGCTTATGGTCGATCCCGTTTCTCCGCTTCAGAGCTACTTTCTTGACTGTATTTTGATTTAAGCAGTTGGCGCAACTTCAGTTCTAGCCTATAAAGTCAAATGTTGTGTGGTTCCTCCATGCTAACATAGCTGCCCGAGGCCGCAAAGTTAGCAAGTACAAGAAATTTGAAAATTGTACGTAATTTCACGGTAGTGCTTATGGTCGATCCCGTTTCTCCGCTTCAGAGCTGCTTTCTTGACTGTATATTGATTTAAGCAGTTGGCGCGACTTCAGTTCTAGCCTATAAAGTCAAATCTTGTGTGGTTCCTCCATGCTAACATAGCTGCCCGAGGCCGCAAATTTATCAAGTACAAGAAATTTGAAAATTGTACGTAATTTCACGGTAGTGCTTATGGTCGATCCCGTTTCTCCGCTTCAGAGCTATTTTCTTGACTGTATTTTGAGTTAAGCAGTTGGCGCGACTTTAGTTCTAGCCAATAAAGTCAAATCTTGTGTGGCTCCTCCATGCTAACATAGCTGCCCGAGGAAGCAAAGTTAGCAAGTACAAGAAATTTGAAAATTGTACGTAATTTCACGGTAGTGCTTATGGTCGATCCCGTTTCTCGGCTTCAGAGCTACTTTCTTGACTGTATTTTGATTTAAGCGGTTGGCGCGACTTCAGTTCTAGCCTATAAAGTCAAATCTTGTGTTGTCCCTCCATGCTAACATAGCTGCCCGAGGCCGCAAAGTTAGCAAGTACAAGAAATTTGAAAATTGTACATAATTTCACGGTAGTGCTTATGGTCGATCCCGTTTCTCCGCTTCAGAGCTACTTTCTTGACTGTATTTTGATTTAAGCAGATGGGGCGACTTCAGTTCTAGCCTATAAAGTCAAATATTGTGTGGTTCCGCCATGCTAACATAGCTGCCCGAGGCCGCAAAGTTAGCAAGTACAAGAAATTTGAAAATTGTACGTAATTTCACGGTAGTGCTTATGGTCGATCCCGTTTCTCCGCTTCAGAGCTATTTTCTTGACTGTATTTTGAGTTAAGCAGTTGGCGCGACTTTAGTTCTAGCCTATAACGTCAAATGTTGTGTGGTTCCTCCATGGTAACGTAGCTGCCCGAGGCCGCAAAGTTAGCAAATACAAGAAATTTGAAAATTGTACGTAATTTCACGGTAGTGTTTATGGTCGATCCCGTTTTTCGGCTTCAAAGCTACTTTCTTGACTGTATTTTGAGATAGACAGTTGCCGCGTTTTCAGTTCTAGCCTATAAAGTCAAACCTTGTGTGGTTCCTCCATGCTAACATAGCTGCCCGAGGCCGCAAAGTTAGCAAGTACAAGAAATTTGAAAATTGTACGTAATTTCACGGTAGTGCTTATGGTCGATCCCGTTTCTCCGCTTCAGAGCTACTTTCTTGACTGTATTTTGATTGAAGCAGTTGGCGCGACTTCAGTTCTAGCCTATAAAGTCAAATGTTGTGTGGTTGCTCCATGCTAACATAGCTGCCCGAGGCCGCAAAGTTAGCAAGTACAAGAAATTTGAAAATTGTACGTAATTTCACGGTATTGCTTATGGTCGATCCCGTTTCTCCGCTTCAGAGCTACTTTCTTGACTGTATTTTGATTTAGGCAGTTGCCACGACTTCAGTTCTAACCTATAAAGTCAAACCTTGTGTGGTTCCTCCATGCTAACATAGCTGCCCGAGGCCGCAAAGTTAGCAAGTACAAGAAATTTGAAAATTGTACGTAATTTCACGGTAGTGCTTATGGTCGATCCCGTTTCTCCGCTTCAGAGCTACTTTCTTGACTGTATTTTGAGATAAGCAGTTGCCACGACTTCAGTTCTAACCTATAAAGTCAAAACTTGTGTGGTTCCTCCATGCTAACATAGCTGCCCGAGGCCGCAAAGTTAGCAAGTACAAGAAATTTGAAAATTGTACGTAATTTCACGGTAGTGCTTATGGTCGATCCCGTTTCTCCGCTTCAGAGCTACTTTCTTGACTGTATTTTGATTGAAGCAGTTGGCGCGACTTCAGTTCTAGCCTATAAAGTCAAATGTTGTGTGGTTGCTCCATGCTAACATAGCTGCCCGAGGCCGCAAAGTTAGCAAGTACAAGAAATTTGAAAATTGTACGTAATTTCACGGTATTGCTTATGGTCGATCCCGTTTCTCCGCTTCAGAGCTACTTTCTTGACTGTATTTTGATTTAGGCAGTTGGCGCGACTTTAGTTCTAGCCTATAAAGTCAAATGTTGTGTGGTTCCTCCATGGTAACGTAGCTGCCCGAGGCCGCAAAGTTAGCAAGTACAAGAAATTTGAAAATTGTACGTAATTGCACAGTAGTGCTTATGGTCGATCCCGTTTCTCCGCTTCAGAGCTATTTTCTTGACTGTATTTTGAGTTAAGCAGTTGGCGCGACTTTAGTTCTAGCCTATAAAGTCAAATGTTGTGTGGTTCCTCCATGGTAACGTAGCTGCCCGAGGCCGCAAAGTTGGCAGGTACAAGAAATTTGAAAATTGTACGTAATTTCACGGTAGTGCTTATGGTCGATCCCGTTTCTCCGCTTCAGAGCTATTTTCTTGACTGTATTTTGAGTTAAGCAGTTGGCGCGACTTTAGTTCTAGCCAATAAAGTCAAATCTTGTGTGGCTCCTCCATGCTAACATAGCTGCCCGAGGCCGCAAATTTAGCAAGTACAAGAAATTTGAAAATTGTACGTAATTTCACGGTAGTGCTTATGGTCGATCCCGTTTCTCCGCTTCAGAGCTATTTTCTTGACTGTATTTTGAGTTAAGCAGTTGCCGCGACTTCAGTTCTAACCTATAAAATCAAATCTTGTGTGGTTCCTCCATGCTAGCATAGCTGCCCGAGGCCGCAAAGTTAGCAAGTACAAGAAATTTGAAAATTGTACGTAATTGCACAGTAGTGCTTATGGTCGATCCCGTTTCTCGGCTTCAGAGCTACTTTCTTGACTGTATTTTGAGTTAAGCAGTTGCCGCGACTTCAGTTCTAACCTATAAAATCAAATCTTGTGTGGTTCCTCCATGCTAGCATAGCTGCCCGAGGCCGCAAAGTTAGCAAGTACAAGAAATTTGAAAATTGTACGTAATTTCACGGTAGTGCTTATGGTCGATCCCGTTTCTCCGCTTCAGAGCTGCTTTCTTGACTGTATATTGATTTAAGCAGTTGGCGCGACTTCAGTTCTAGCCTATAAAGTCAAATCTTGTGTGGTTCCTCCATGCTAACATAGCTGCCCGAGGCCGCAAATTTATCAAGTACAAGAAATTTGAAAATTGTACGTAATTTCACGGTAGTGTTTATGGTCGATCCCGTTTCTCCGCTTCAGAGCTTGACTGTATTTTGAGATAAGCAGTTGCCGCGTTTTCAGTTCTAGCCTATAAAGTCAAATCTTGTGTGGTTCCTCCATGCTAACATAGCTGCCCGAGGCCGCAAAGTTAGCAAGTACAAGAAATTTGAAAATTGTACGTAATTTCACGGTAGTGTTTATGGTCGATCCCGTTTCTCGGCTTCAGAGCTACTTTCTTGACTGTATTTTGAGTTAAGCAGTTGCCGCGTTTTCAGTTCTAGCCTATAAAGTCAAATGTTATGTGGTTTCTCCATGCTAACATAGCTGCCCGAGGCCGCAAACTTAGCAAGTACAAGAAATTTGAAAATTGTACGTAATTTCACGGTAGTGTTTATGGTCGATCCCGTTTCTCCGCTTCAGAGCTTGACTGTATTTTGAGATAAGCAGTTGCCGCGTTTTCAGTTCTAGCCTATAAAGTCAAATCTTGTGTGGTTCCTCCATGCTAACATAGCTGCCCGAGGCCGCAAAGTTAGCAAGTACAAGAAATTTGAAAATTGTACGTAATTTCACGGTAGTGTTTATGGTCGATCCCGTTTCTCGGCTTCAGAGCTACTTTCTTGACTGTATTTTGAGTTAAGCAGTTGCCGCGTTTTCAGTTCTAGCCTATAAAGTCAAATGTTGTGTGGTTGCTCCATGCTAACATAGCTGCCCGAGGCCGCAAAGTTAGCAAGTACAAGAAATTTGAAAATTGTACGTAATTTCACGGTAGTGTTTATGGTCGATCCCGTTTCTCGGCTTCAGAGCTACTTTCTTGACTGTATTTTGATTTAAGCAGTTGGCGCGACTTCAGTTCTAGCCTATAAAGTAAAATCTTGTGTGGTTCCTCCATCCTAACATAGCTGCCCGAGGCCGCAAAGTTAGCAAGTACAAGAAATTTGAAAATTGTACGTAATTTCACGGTAGTGCTTATGGTCGATCCCGTTTCTCCGCTTCAGAGCTGCTTTCTTGACTGTATTTTGAGATAAGAGTTGCCGCGTTTTCAGTTCTAGCCTATAAAGTCAAATGTTGTGTGGTTCCTCCATGCTAACATAGCTGCCCGAGGCCGCAAAGTTAGCAAGTAAAAGAAATTTGAAAATTGTACGTAATTTCACGGTAGTGTTTATGGTCGATCCCGTTTCTCCGCTTCAGAGCTATTTTCTTGACTGTATTTTGAGATAAGCAGTTGCCGCGTTTTCAGTTCTAGCCAATAAAGTCAAATCTTGTGTGGCCCTTCCATGCTAACATAGCTGCCCGAGGCCGCAAGGTTAGCAAGTACAAGAAATTTGAAAATTGTACGTAATTTCATGGTAGTGCTTATGGTCGATCCCGTTTCTCCGCTTCAGAGCTACTTTCTTGACTGTATTTTGAGATAAGCAGTTGCCGCGTTTTCAGTTCTAGCCTATAAAGTCAAATCTTGTGTGGTTCCTCCATGCTAACATAGCTGCCCGAGGCCGCAAAGTTAGCAAGTACAAGAAATTTGAAAATTGTACGTAATTTCACGGTAGTGTTTATGGTCGATCCCGTTTCTCGGCTTCAGAGCTACTTTCTTGACTGTATTTTGAGATAAGCAGTTGCCGCGTTTTCAGTTCTAGCCAATAAAGTCAAATCTTGTGTGGCCCCTCCATGCTAACATAGCTGCCCGAGGCCGCAAAGTTAGCAAGTACAAGAAATTTGAAAATTGTACGTAATTTCACGGTAGTGCTTATGGTCGATCCCGTTTCTCCGCTTCAGAGCTACTTTCTTGACTGTATTTTGAGATAAGCAGTTGCCACGACTTCAGTTCTAACCTATAAAGTCAAAACTTGTGTGGTTCCTCCATGCTAACATAGCTGCCCGAGGCCGCAAAGTTGGCAAGTACAAGAAATTTGAAAATTGTACGTAATTTCACGGTAGTGCTTATGGTCGATCCCGTTTCTCCGCTTCAGAGCTACTTTCTTGACTGTATTTTGAGTTAAGCAGTTGCCGCGACTTCAGTTCTAACCTATAAAATCAAATCTTGTGTGGTTCCTCCATGCTAGCATAGCTGCCCGAGGCCGCAAAGTTAGCAAGTACAAAAAATTTGAAAATTGTACGTAATTTCACGGTAGTGCTTATGGTCGATCCCGTTTCTCGGCTTCAGAGCTACTTTCTTGACTGTATTTTGAGATAAGCAGTTGGCGCGTCTTTAGTTCTAGCCTATAAAGTCAAATCTTGTGTGGTTCCTCCATGCTAACATAGCTGCCCGAGGCCGCAACGTTAGCAAGTACAAGAAATTTGAAAATTGTACGTAATTTCACGGTAGTGCTTATGGTCGATCCCGTTTCTCGGCTTCAGAGCTACTTTCTTGACTGTATTTTGAGATAAGCAGTTGGCGCGTCTTTAGTTCTAGCCTATAAAGTCAAATCTTGTGTGGTTCCTCCATGCTAACATAGCTGCCCGAGGCCGCAACGTTAGCAAGTACAAGAAATTTGAAAATTGTACGTAATTTCACGGTAGTGCTTATGGTCGATCCCGTTTCTCGGCTTCAGAGCTACTTTCTTGACTGTATTTTGAGATAAGCAGTTGGCGCGTCTTTAGTTCTAGCCTATAAAGTCAAATCTTATGTGGTTCCTCCATGCTAACATAGCTGCCCGAGGCCGCAAAGTTAGCAAGTACAAGAAATTTGAAAATTGTACGTAATTTCACGGTAGTGCTTATGGTCGATCCCGTTTCTCCGCTTCAGAGCTACTTTCTTGACTGTATTTTGATTTAAGCAGTTGGCGCGACTTCAGTTCTAGCCTATAAAGTCAAATGTTGTGTGGTTCCTCCATGCTAACATAGCTGCCCGAGGCCGCAAAGTTAGCAAGTACAAGAAATTTGAAAATTGTACGTAATTGCACAGTAGTGCTTATGGTCGATCCCGTTTCTCGGCTTCAGAGCTACTTTCTTGACTGTATTTTGAGTTAAGCAGTTGCCGCGACTTCAGTTCTAACCTATAAAATCAAATCTTGTGTGGTTCCTCCATGCTAGCATAGCTGCCCGAGGCCGCAAAGTTAGCAAGTACAAGTAATTTGAAAATTGTACGTAATTTCACTGTAGTGCTTATGGTCGATCCCGTTTCTCGGCTTCAGAGCCACTTTCTTGACTGTATTTTGAGTTAAGCAGTTGCCGCGTTTTCAGTTCTAGCCTATAAAGTCAAATGTTATGTGGTTCCTCCATGCTAACATAGCTGTTTGAAAATTGTACGTAATTTCACGGTAGTGCTTATGGTCGATCCCGTTTCTCCGCTTCAGAGCTACTTTCTTGACTGTATTTTGATTTAAGCAGTTGGCGCAACTTCAGTTCTAGCCTATAAAGTCAAATGTTGTGTGGTTCCTCCATGCTAACATAGCTGCCCGAGGCCGCAAAGTTAGCAAGTACAAGAAATTTGAAAATTGTACGTAATTTCACGGTAGTGCTTATGGTCGATCCCGTTTCTCCGCTTCAGAGCTGCTTTCTTGACTGTATATTGATTTAAGCTGTTGGCGCGACTTCAGTTCTAGCCTATAAAGTCAAATCTTGTGTGGTTCCTCCATGCTAACATAGCTGCCCGAGGCCGCAAATTTATCAAGTACAAGAAATTTGAAAATTGTACGTAATTTCACGGTAGTGCTTATGGTCGATCCCGTTTCTCCGCTTCAGAGCTATTTTCTTGACTGTATTTTGAGTTAAGCAGTTGGCGCGACTTTAGTTCTAGCCAATAAAGTCAAATCTTGTGTGGCTCCTCCATGCTAACATAGCTGCCCGAGGAAGCAAAGTTAGCAAGTACAAGAAATTTGAAAATTGTACGTAATTTCACGGTAGTGCTTATGGTCGATCCCGTTTCTCGGCTTCAGAGCTACTTTCTTGACTGTATTTTGATTTAAGCGGTTGGCGCGACTTCAGTTCTAGCCTATAAAGTCAAATGTTGTGTGGTTCCGCCATGCTAACATAGCTGCCCGAGGCCGCAAAGTTAGCAAGTACAACAAATTTGAAAATTGTACGTAATTTCACGGTAGTGCTTATGGTCGATCCCGTTTCTCCGCTTCAGAGCTATTTTCTTGACTGTATTTTGAGTTAAGCAGTTGGCGCGACTTTAGTTCTAGCCTATAACGTCAAATGTTGTGTGGTTCCTCCCTGGTAACGTAGCTGCCCGAGGCCGCAAAGTTAGCAAATACAAGAAATTTGAAAATTGTACGTAATTTCACGGTAGTGTTTATGGTCGATCCCGTTTTTCGGCTTCAAAGTTACTTTCTTGACTGTATTTTGAGATAGACAGTTGCCGCGTTTTCGGTTCTAGCCTATAAAGTCAAACCTTGTGTGGTTCCTCCATGCTAACATAGCTGCCCGAGGCCGCAAATTTAGCAAGTACAAGAAATTTGAAAATTGTACGTAATTTCACGGTAGTGTTTATGGTCGATCCCGTTTCTCGGCTTCAGAGCTACTTTCTTGACTGTATTTTGATTTAAGCAGTTGGCGCGACTTCAGTTCTAGCCTATAAAGTCAAATCTTGTGTTGTTCCTCCATGCTAACATAGCTGCCCGAGGACGCAAAGTTAGCAAGTACAAGAAATTTGAAAATTGTACGTAATTTCACGGTAGTGCTTATGGTCGATCCCGTTTCTCCGCTTCAGAGCTACTTTCTTGACTGTATTTTGATTGAAGCAGTTGGCGCGACTTCAGTTCTAGCCTATAAAGTCAAATGTTGTGTGGTTGCTCCATGCTAACATAGCTGCCCGAGGCCGCAAAGTTAGCAAGTACAAGAAATTTGAAAATTGTACGTAATTTCACGGTATTGCTTATGGTCGATCCCGTTTCTCCGCTTCAGAGCTACTTTCTTGACTGTATTTTGATTTAGGCAGTTTTCGCGACTTTAGTTCTAGCCTATAAAGTCAAATGTTGTGTGGTTCCTCCATGGTAACGTAGCTGCCCGAGGCCGCAAAGTTAGCAAGTACAAGAAATTTGAAAATTGTACGTAATTGCACAGTAGTGCTTATGGTCGATCCCGTTTCTCGGCTTCAGAGCTACTTTCTTGACTGTATTTTGAGTTAAGCAGTTGCCGCGACTTCAGTTCTAACCTATAAAATCAAATCTTGTGTGGTTCCTCCATGCTAGCATAGCTGCCCGAGGCCGCAAAGTTAGCAAGTACAAGAAATTTGAAAATTGTACGTAATTTCACGGTAGTGCTTATGGTCGATCCCGTTTCTCCGCTTCAGAGCTGCTTTCTTGACTGTATATTGATTTAAGCAGTTGGCGCGACTTCAGTTCTAGCCTATAAAGTCAAATCTTGTGTGGTTCCTCCATGCTAACATAGCTGCCCGAGGCCGCAAATTTATCAAGTACAAGAAATTTGAAAATTGTACGTAATTTCACGGTAGTGCTTATGGTCGATCCCGTTTCTCCGCTTCAGAGCTATTTTCTTGACTGTATTTTGAGTTAAGCAGTTGGCGCGACTTTAGTTCTAGCCGCTAAAGTCAAATCTTGTGTGGCTCCTCCATGCTAACATAGCTGCCCGAGGCCGCAAATTTAGCAAGTACAAGAAATTTGAAAATTGTACGTAATTTCACGGTAGTGCTTATGGTCGATCCCGTTTCTCCGCTTCAGAGCTATTTTCTTGACTGTATTTTGAGTTAAGCAGTTGCCGCGACTTCAGTTCTAACCTATAAAATCAAATCTTGTGTGGTTCCTCCATGCTAGCATAGCTGCCCGAGGCCGCAAAGTTAGCAAGTACAAGAAATTTGAAAATTGTACGTAATTTCACGGTAGTGCTTATGGTCGATCCCGTTTCTCGGCTTCAGAGCTACTTACTTGACTGTATTTTGAGTTAAGCAGTTGCCGCGACTTTAGTTCTAGCCTATAAAGTCAAATGTTGTGTGGTTCCTCCATGGTAACGTAGCTGCCCGAGGCCGCAAAGTTGGCAGGTACAAGAAATTTGAAAATTGTACGTAATTTCACGGTAGTGCTTATGGTCGATCCCGTTTCTCCGCTTCAGAGCTACTTTCTTGACTGTATTTTGATTTAAGCAGATGGGGCGACTTCAGTTCTAGCCTATAAAGTCAAATGTTGTGTGGTTCCGCCATGCTAACATAGCTGCCCGAGGCCGCAAAGTTAGCAAGTACAAGTAATTTGAAAATTGTACGTAATTTCACTGTAGTGCTTATGGTCGATCCCGTTTCTCGGCTTCAGAGCCACTTTCTTGACTGTATTTTGAGTTAAGCAGTTGCCGCGTTTTCAGTTCTAGCCTATAAAGTCAAATGTTATGTGGTTCCTCCATGCTAACATAGCTGTTTGAAAATTGTACGTAATTTCACGGTAGTGCTTATGGTCGATCCCGTTTCTCCGCTTCAGAGCTACTTTCTTGACTGTATTTTGATTTAAGCAGTTGGCGCAACTTCAGTTCTAGCCTATAAAGTCAAATGTTGTGTGGTTCCTCCATGCTAACATAGCTGCCCGAGGCCGCAAAGTTAGCAAGTACAAGAAATTTGAAAATTGTACGTAATTTCACGGTAGTGCTTATGGTCGATCCCGTTTCTCCGCTTCAGAGCTGCTTTCTTGACTGTATATTGATTTAAGCAGTTGGCGCGACTTCAGTTCTAGCCTATAAAGTCAAATCTTGTGTGGTTCCTCCATGCTAACATAGCTGCCCGAGGCCGCAAATTTATCAAGTACAAGAAATTTGAAAATTGTACGTAATTTCACGGTAGTGCTTATGGTCGATCCCGTTTCTCCGCTTCAGAGCTATTTTCTTGACTGTATTTTGAGTTAAGCAGTTGGCGCGACTTTAGTTCTAGCCAATAAAGTCAAATCTTGTGTGGCTCCTCCATGCTAACATAGCTGCCCGAGGAAGCAAAGTTAGCAAGTACAAGAAATTTGAAAATTGTACGTAATTTCACGGTAGTGCTTATGGTCGATCCCGTTTCTCGGCTTCAGAGCTACTTTCTTGACTGTATTTTGATTTAAGCGGTTGGCGCGACTTCAGTTCTAGCCTATAAAGTCAAATCTTGTGTTGTCCCTCCATGCTAACATAGCTGCCCGAGGCCGCAAAGTTAGCAAGTACAAGAAATTTGAAAATTGTACGTAATTTCACGGTAGTGCTTATGGTCGATCCCGTTTCTCCGCTTCAGAGCTACTTTCTTGACTGTATTTTGATTTAAGCAGATGGGGCGACTTCAGTTCTAGCCTATAAAGTCAAATGTTGTGTGGTTCCGCCATGCTAACATAGCTGCCCGAGGCCGCAAAGTTAGCAAGTACAAGAAATTTGAAAATTGTACGTAATTTCACGGTAGTGCTTATGGTCGATCCCGTTTCTCCGCTTCAGAGCTATTTTCTTGACTGTATTTTGAGTTAAGCAGTTGGCGCGACTTTAGTTCTAGCCTATAAAGTCAAATGTTGTGTGGTTCCTCCATGGTAACGTAGCTGCCCGAGGCCGCAAAGTTGGCAGGTACAAGAAATTTGAAAATTGTACGTAATTTCACGGTAGTGCTTATGGTCGATCCCGTTTCTCCGCTTCAGAGCTATTTTCTTGACTGTATTTTGAGTTAAGCAGTTGGCGCGACTTTAGTTCTAGCCAATAAAGTCAAATCTTGTGTGGCTCCTCCATGCTAACATAGCTGCCCGAGGCCGCAAATTTAGCAAGTACAAGAAATTTGAAAATTGTACGTAATTTCACGGTAGTGCTTATGGTCGATCCCGTTTCTCCGCTTCAGAGCTATTTTCTTGACTGTATTTTGAGTTAAGCAGTTGCCGCGACTTCAGTTCTAACCTATAAAATCAAATCTTGTGTGGTTCCTCCATGCTAGCATAGCTGCCCGAGGCCGCAAAGTTAGCAAGTACAAGAAATTTGAAAATTGTACGTAATTTCACGGTAGTGCTTATGGTCGATCCCGTTTCTCGGCTTCAGAGCTACTTACTTGACTGTATTTTGAGTTAAGCAGTTGCCGCGACTTTAGTTCTAGCCTATAAAGTCAAATGTTGTGTGGTTCCTCCATGCTAACATAGCTGCCCGAGGCCGCAAAGTTAGCAAGTACAAGAAATTTGAAAATTGTACGTAATTTCACGGTAGTGCTTATGGTCGATCCCGTTTCTCCGCTTCAGAGCTACTTTCTTGACTGTATTTTGATTTAAGCAGATGGGGCGACTTCAGTTCTAGCCTATAAAGTCAAATGTTGTGTGGTTCCGCCATGCTAACATAGCTGCCCGAGGCCGCAAAGTTAGCAAGTACAAGAAATTTGAAAATTGTACGTAATTTCACGGTAGTGCTTATGGTCGATCCCGTTTCTCCGCTTCAGAGCTATTTTCTTGACTGTATTTTGAGTTAAGCAGTTGGCGCGACTTTAGTTCTAGCCTATAAAGTCAAATGTTGTGTGGTTCCTCCATGGTAACGTAGCTGCCCGAGGCCGCAAAGTTGGCAGGTACAAGAAATTTGAAAATTGTACGTAATTTCACGGTAGTGCTTATGGTCGATCCCGTTTCTCCGCTTCAGAGCTATTTTCTTGACTGTATTTTGAGTTAAGCAGTTGGCGCGACTTTAGTTCTAGCCTATAAAGTCAAATGTTGTGTGGTTCCTCCATGGTAACGTAGCTGCCCGAGGCCGCAAAGTTGCAAGTACAAGAAATTTGAAAATTGTACGTAATTTCACGGTAGTGCTTATGGTCGATCCCGTTTCTCGGCTTCAGAGCTACTTACTTGACTGTATTTTGAGTTAAGCAGTTGCCGCGACTTTAGTTCTAGCCTATAAAGTCAAATGTTGTGTGGTTCCTCCATGCTAACATAGCTGCCCGAGGCCGCAAAGTTAGCAAGTACAAGAAATTTGAAAATTGTACGTAATTTCACGGTAGTGCTTATGGTCGATCCCGTTTCTCCGCTTCAGAGCTACTTTCTTGACTGTATTTTGATTTAAGCAGATGGGGCGACTTCAGTTCTAGCCTATAAAGTCAAATGTTGTGTGGTTCCGCCATGCTAGCATAGCTGCCCGAGGCCGCAAAGTTAGCAAGTACAAGAAATTTGAAAATTGTACGTAATTTCACGGTAGTGCTTATGGTCGATCCCGTTTCTCGGCTTCAGAGCTACTTACTTGACTGTATTTTGAGTTAAGCAGTTGCCGCGACTTTAGTTCTAGCCTATAAAGTCAAATGTTGTGTGGTTCCTCCATGGTAACGTAGCTGCCCGAGGCCGCAAAGTTGGCAGGTACAAGAAATTTGAAAATTGTACGTAATTTCACGGTAGTGCTTATGGTCGATCCCGTTTCTCCGCTTCAGAGCTACTTTCTTGACTGTATTTTGATTTAAGCAGATGGGGCGACTTCAGTTCTAGCCTATAAAGTCAAATGTTGTGTGGTTCCGCCATGCTAACATAGCTGCCCGAGGCCGCAAAGTTAGCAAGTACAAGTAATTTGAAAATTGTACGTAATTTCACTGTAGTGCTTATGGTCGATCCCGTTTCTCGGCTTCAGAGCCACTTTCTTGACTGTATTTTGAGTTAAGCAGTTGCCGCGTTTTCAGTTCTAGCCTATAAAGTCAAATGTTATGTGGTTCCTCCATGCTAACATAGCTGTTTGAAAATTGTACGTAATTTCACGGTAGTGCTTATGGTCGATCCCGTTTCTCCGCTTCAGAGCTACTTTCTTGACTGTATTTTGATTTAAGCAGTTGGCGCAACTTCAGTTCTAGCCTATAAAGTCAAATGTTGTGTGGTTCCTCCATGCTAACATAGCTGCCCGAGGCCCCAAAGTTAGCAAGTACAAGAAATTTGAAAATTGTACGTAATTTCACGGTAGTGCTTATGGTCGATCCCGTTTCTCCGCTTCAGAGCTGCTTTCTTGACTGTATATTGATTTAAGCAGTTGGCGCGACTTCAGTTCTAGCCTATAAAGTCAAATCTTGTGTGGTTCCTCCATGCTAACATAGCTGCCCGAGGCCGCAAATTTATCAAGTACAAGAAATTTGAAAATTGTACGTAATTTCACGGTAGTGCTTATGGTCGATCCCGTTTCTCCGCTTCAGAGCTATTTTCTTGACTGTATTTTGAGTTAAGCAGTTGGCGCGACTTTAGTTCTAGCCAATAAAGTCAAATCTTGTGTGGCTCCTCCATGCTAACATAGCTGCCCGAGGAAGCAAAGTTAGCAAGTACAAGAAATTTGAAAATTGTACGTAATTTCACGGTAGTGCTTATGGTCGATCCCGTTTCTCGGCTTCAGAGCTACTTTCTTGACTGTATTTTGATTTAAGCGGTTGGCGCGACTTCAGTTCTAGCCTATAAAGTCAAATCTTGTGTTGTCCCTCCATGCTAACATAGCTGCCCGAGGCCGCAAAGTTAGCAAGTACAAGAAATTTGAAAATTGTACGTAATTTCACGGTAGTGCTTATGGTCGATCCCGTTTCTCCGCTTCAGAGCTACTTTCTTGACTGTATTTTGATTTAAGCAGATGGGGCGACTTCAGTTCTAGCCTATAAAGTCAAATATTGTGTGGTTCCGCCATGCTAACATAGCTGCCCGAGGCCGCAAAGTTAGCAAGTACAAGAAATTTGAAAATTGTACGTAATTTCACGGTAGTGCTTATGGTCGATCCCGTTTCTCCGCTTCAGAGCTATTTTCTTGACTGTATTTTGAGTTAAGCAGTTGGCGCGACTTTAGTTCTAGCCTATAACGTCAAATGTTGTGTGGTTCCTCCATGGTAACGTAGCTGCCCGAGGCCGCAAAGTTAGCAAATACAAGAAATTTGAAAATTGTACGTAATTTCACGGTAGTGTTTATGGTCGATCCCGTTTTTCGGCTTCAAAGCTACTTTCTTGACTGTATTTTGAGATAGACAGTTGCCGCGTTTTCAGTTCTAGCCTATAAAGTCAAACCTTGTGTGGTTCCTCCATGCTAACATAGCTGCCCGAGGCCGCAAATTTAGCAAGTACAAGAAATTTGAAAATTGTACGTAATTTCACGGTAGTGCTTATGGTCGATCCCGTTTCTCCGCTTCAGAGCTACTTTCTTGACTGTATTTTGATTGAAGCAGTTGGCGCGACTTCAGTTCTAGCCTATAAAGTCAAATGTTGTGTGGTTGCTCCATGCTAACATAGCTGCCCGAGGCCGCAAAGTTAGCAAGTACAAGAAATTTGAAAATTGTACGTAATTTCACGGTATTGCTTATGGTCGATCCCGTTTCTCCGCTTCAGAGCTACTTTCTTGACTGTATTTTGATTTAGGCAGTTGGCGCGACTTTAGTTCTAGCCTATAAAGTCAAATGTTGTGTGGTTCCTCCATGGTAACGTAGCTGCCCGAGGCCGCAAAGTTAGCAAGTACAAGAAATTTGAAAATTGTACGTAATTGCACAGTAGTGCTTATGGTCGATCCCGTTTCTCCGCTTCAGAGCTATTTTCTTGACTGTATTTTGAGTTAAGCAGTTGGCGCGACTTTAGTTCTAGCCTATAAAGTCAAATGTTGTGTGGTTCCTCCATGGTAACGTAGCTGCCCGAGGCCGCAAAGTTGGCAGGTACAAGAAATTTGAAAATTGTACGTAATTTCACGGTAGTGCTTATGGTCGATCCCGTTTCTCCGCTTCAGAGCTATTTTCTTGACTGTATTTTGAGTTAAGCAGTTGGCGCGACTTTAGTTCTAGCCAATAAAGTCAAATCTTGTGTGGCTCCTCCATGCTAACATAGCTGCCCGAGGCCGCAAATTTAGCAAGTACAAGAAATTTGAAAATTGTACGTAATTTCACGGTAGTGCTTATGGTCGATCCCGTTTCTCCGCTTCAGAGCTATTTTCTTGACTGTATTTTGAGTTAAGCAGTTGCCGCGACTTCAGTTCTAACCTATAAAATCAAATCTTGTGTGGTTCCTCCATGCTAGCATAGCTGCCCGAGGCCGCAAAGTTAGCAAGTACAAGAAATTTGAAAATTGTACGTAATTTCACGGTAGTGCTTATGGTCGATCCCGTTTCTCGGCTTTAGAGCTACTTACTTGACTGTATTTTGAGTTAAGCAGTTGCCGCGACTTTAGTTCTAGCCTATAAAGTCAAATGTTGTGTGGTTCCTCCATGGTAACGTAGCTGCCCGAGGCCGCAAAGTTGGCAGGTACAAGAAATTTGAAAATTGTACGTAATTTCACGGTAGTGCTTATGGTCGATCCCGTTTCTCCGCTTCAGAGCTACTTTCTTGACTGTATTTTGATTTAAGCAGATGGGGCGACTTCAGTTCTAGCCTATAAAGTCAAATGTTGTGTGGTTCCGCCATGCTAACATAGCTGCCCGAGGCCGCAAAGTTAGCAAGTACAAGTAATTTGAAAATTGTACGTAATTTCACTGTAGTGCTTATGGTCGATCCCGTTTCTCGGCTTCAGAGCCACTTTCTTGACTGTATTTTGAGTTAAGCAGTTGCCGCGTTTTCAGTTCTAGCCTATAAAGTCAAATGTTATGTGGTTCCTCCATGCTAACATAGCTGTTTGAAAATTGTACGTAATTTCACGGTAGTGCTTATGGTCGATCCCGTTTCTCCGCTTCAGAGCTACTTTCTTGACTGTATTTTGATTTAAGCAGTTGGCGCAACTTCAGTTCTAGCCTATAAAGTCAAATGTTGTGTGGTTCCTCCATGCTAACATAGCTGCCCGAGGCCGCAAAGTTAGCAAGTACAAGAAATTTGAAAATTGTACGTAATTTCACGGTAGTGCTTATGGTCGATCTCGTTTCTCCGCTTCAGAGCTGCTTTCTTGACTGTATATTGATTTAAGCAGTTGGCGCGACTTCAGTTCTAGCCTATAAAGTCAAATCTTGTGTGGTTCCTCCATGCTAACATAGCTGCCCGAGGCCGCAAATTTATCAAGTACAAGAAATTTGAAAATTGTACGTAATTTCACGGTAGTGCTTATGGTCGATCCCGTTTCTCCGCTTCAGAGCTATTTTCTTGACTGTATTTTGAGTTAAGCAGTTGGCGCGACTTTAGTTCTAGCCAATAAAGTCAAATCTTGTGTGGCTCCTCCATGCTAACATAGCTGCCCGAGGAAGCAAAGTTAGCAAGTACAAGAAATTTGAAAATTGTACGTAATTTCACGGTAGTGCTTATGGTCGATCCCGTTTCTCGGCTTCAGAGCTACTTTCTTGACTGTATTTTGATTTAAGCGGTTGGCGCGACTTCAGTTCTAGCCTATAAAGTCAAATCTTGTGTTGTCCCTCCATGCTAACATAGCTGCCCGAGGCCGCAAAGTTAGCAAGTACAAGAAATTTGAAAATTGTACGTAATTTCACGGTAGTGCTTATGGTCGATCCCGTTTCTCCGCTTCAGAGCTACTTTCTTGACTGTATTTTGATTTAAGCAGATGGGGCGACTTCAGTTCTAGCCTATAAAGTCAAATGTTGTGTGGTTCCGCCATGCTAACATAGCTGCCCGAGGCCGCAAAGTTAGCAAGTACAAGAAATTTGAAAATTGTACGTAATTTCACGGTAGTGCTTATGGTCGATCCCGTTTCTCCGCTTCAGAGCTATTTTCTTGACTGTATTTTGAGTTAAGCAGTTGGCGCGACTTTAGTTCTAGCCTATAACGTCAAATGTTGTGTGGTTCCTCCATGGTAACGTAGCTGCCCGAGGCCGCAAAGTTAGCAAATACAAGAAATTTGAAAATTGTACGTAATTTCACGGTAGTGTTTATGGTCGATCCCGTTTCTCGGCTTCAGAGCTACTTTCTTGACTGTATTTTGATTTAAGCAGTTGGCGCGACTTCAGTTCTAGCCTATAAAGTCAAATCTTGTGTTGTTCCTCCATGCTAACATAGCTGCCCGAGGACGCAAAGTTAGCAAGTACAAGAAATTTGAAAATTGTACGTAATTTCACGGTAGTGCTTATGGTCGATCCCGTTTCTCCGCTTCAGAGCTACTTTCTTGACTGTATTTTGATTGAAGCAGTTGGCGCGACTTCAGTTCTAGCCTATAAAGTCAAATGTTGTGTGGTTGCTCCATGCTAACATAGCTGCCCGAGGCCGCAAAGTTAGCAAGTACAAGAAATTTGAAAATTGTACGTAATTTCACGGTATTGCTTATGGTCGATCCCGTTTCTCCGCTTCAGAGCTACTTTCTTGACTGTATTTTGATTTAGGCAGTTGGCGCGACTCTAGTTCTAGCCTATAAAGTCAAATGTTGTGTGGTTCCTCCATGGTAACGTAGCTGCCCGAGGCCGCAAAGTTAGCAAGTACAAGAAATTTGAAAATTGTACGTAATTGCACAGTAGTGCTTATGGTCGATCCCGTTTCTCGGCTTCAGAGCTACTTTCTTGACTGTATTTTGAGTTAAGCAGTTGCCGCGACTTCAGTTCTAACCTATAAAATCAAATCTTGTGTGGTTCCTCCATGCTAGCATAGCTGCCCGAGGCCGCAAAGTTAGCAAGTACAAGAAATTTGAAAATTGTACGTAATTTCACGGTAGTGCTTATGGTCGATCCCGTTTCTCGGCTTCAGAGCTACTTACTTGACTGTATTTTGAGTTAAGCAGTTGCCGCGACTTTAGTTCTAGCCTATAAAGTCAAATGTTGTGTGGTTCCTCCATGGTAACGTAGCTGCCCGAGGCCGCAAAGTTGGCAGGTACAAGAAACTTGAAAATTGTACGTAATTTCACGGTAGTGCTTATGGTCGATCCCGTTTCTCCGCTTCAGAGCTACTTTCTTGACGGTATTTTGATTTAGGCAGTTGGCGCGACTTTAGTTCTAGCCTATAAAGTCAAATGTTGTGTGGTTCCTCCATGGTAACGTAGCTGCCCGAGGCCGCAAAGTTAGCAAGTACAAGAAATTTGAAAATTGTACGTAATTGCACAGTAGTGCTTATGGTCGATCCCGTTTCTCGGCTTCAGAGCTACTTTCTTGACTGTATTTTGAGTTAAGCAGTTGCCGCGACTTCAGTTCTAACCTATAAAATCAAATCTTGTGTGGTTCCTCCATGCTAGCATAGCTGCCCAAGGCCGCAAAGTTAGCAAGTACAAGAAATTTGAAAATTGTACGTAATTTCACGGTAGTGCTTATGGTCGATCCCGTTTCTCGGCTTCAGACCTACTTTCTTGACTGTATTTTGAGATAAGCAGTTGGCGCGTCTTTAGTTCTAGCCTATAAAGTCAAATCTTGTGTGGTTCCTCCATGCTAACATAGCTGCCCGAGGCCGCAACGTTAGCAAGTACAAGAAATTTGAAAATTGTACGTAATTTCACGGTAGTGCTTATGGTCGATCCCGTTTCTCGGCTTCAGAGCTACTTTCTTGACTGTATTTTGAGATAAGCAGTTGGCGCGTCTTTAGTTCTAGCCTATAAAGTCAAATCTTATGTGGTTCCTCCATGCTAACATAGCTGCCCGAGGCCGCAAAGTTAGCAAGTACAAGAAATTTGAAAATTGTACGTAATTTCACGGTAGTGCTTATGGTCGATCCCGTTTCTCCGCTTCAGAGCTACTTTCTTGACTGTATTTTGATTTAAGCAGTTGGCGCGACTTCAGTTCTAGCCTATAAAGTCAAATGTTGTGTGGTTCCTCCATGCTAACATAGCTGCCCGAGGCCGCAAAGTTAGCAAGTACAAGAAATTTGAAAATTGTACGTAATTTCACGGTAGTGCTTATGGTCGATCCCGTTTCTCGGCTTCAGAGCTACTTTCTTGACTGTATTTTGAGTTAAGCAGTTGCTGCGTTTTCAGTTCTAGCCTATAAAGTCAAATCTTGTGTGGTTCCTCCATGCTAACATAGCTGCCCGAGGCCGCAAAGTTAGCAAGTACAAGAAATTTGAAAATTGTACGTAATTTCACGGTAGTGCTTATGGTCGATCCCGTTTCTCCGCTTCAGAGCTGCTTTCTTGACTGTATTTTGAGATAAGCAGTTGGCGCGACTTCAGTTCTAGCCTATAAAGTCAAATCTTGTGTGGTTCCTCCATGCTAACATAGCTGCCCGAGGCCGCAAAGTTAGCAAGTACAAGAAATTTGAAAATTGTACGTAATTTCACGGTAGTGCTTATGGTCGATCCCGTTTCTCCGCTTCAGAGCTGCTTTCTTGACTGTATTTTGAGTTAAGCAGTTGCCGCGTTTTCAGTTCTAGCCTATAAAGTCAAATGTTATGTGGTTCCTCCATGCTAACATAGCTGCCCGAGGCCGCAAAGTTAGCAAGTACAAGAAATTTGAAAATTGTACGTAATTTCACGGTAGTGCTTATGGTCGATCCCGTTTCTCGGCTTCAGAGCTACTTTCTTGACTGTATTTTGAGTTAAGCAGTTGCCGCGTTTTCAGTTCTAGCCTATAAAGTCAAATGTTATGTGGTTTCTCCATGCTAACATAGCTGCCCGAGGCCGCAAAGTTAGCAAGTACAAGAAATTTGAAAATTGTACGTAATTTCACGGTAGTGTTTATGGTCGATCCCGTTTCTCGGCTTCAGAGCTACTTTCTTGACTGTATTTTGATTTAAGCAGTTGGCGCGACTTCAGTTCTAGCCTATAAAGTCAAATCTTGTGTGGTTTCTCCATGCTAACATAGCTGCCCGAGGCCGCAAAGTTAGCAAGTACAAGAAATTTGAAAATTGTACGTAATTTCACGGTAGTGCTTATGGTCGATCCCGTTTCTCCGCTTCAGAGCTGCTTTCTTGACTGTATTTTGAGATAAGCAGTTGCCGCGTTTTCAGTTCTAGCCAATAAAGTCAAATCTTGTGTGGCTCCTCCATGCTAACATAGCTGCCCGAGGCCGCAAAGTTAGCAAGTACAAGAAATTTGAAAATTGTACGTAATTTCACGGTAGTGTTTATGGTCGATCCCGTTTCTCGGCTTCAGAGCTACTTTCTTGACTGTATTTTGAGATAAGCAGTTGCCGCGTTTTCAGTTCTAGCCAATAAAGTCAAATGTTGTGTGGCTCCTCCATGCTAACATAGCTGCCCGAGGCCGCAAAGTTAGCAAGTACAAGAAATTTGAAAATTGTACGTAATTTCACGGTAGTGCTTATGGTCGATCCCGTTTCTCCGCTTCAGAGCTACTTTCTTGACTGTATTTTGAGATAAGCAGTTGCCGCGTTTTCAGTTCTAGCCAATAAAGTCAAATCTTGTGTGGCTCCTCCATGCTAACATAGCTGCCCGAGGCCGCAAAGTTAGCAAGTACAAGAAATTTGAAAATTGTACGTAATTTCACGGTAGTGCTTATGGTCGATCCCGTTTCTCGGCTTCAGAGCTACTTTCTTTATTGTATTTTGATTTAAGCAGTTGCCGCGACTTTAGTTCTAGCCTATAAAGTCAAATGTTGTGTGGTTCCTCCATGGTAACGTAGCTGCCCGAGGCCGCAAAGTTGGCAAGTACAAGAAATTTGAAAATTGTACGTAATTTCACGGTAGTGTTTATGGTCGATCCCGTTTCTCCGCTTCAGAGCTACTTTCTTGACTGTATTTTGATTTAAGCAGTTGGCGCGTTTTCAGTTCTAGCCTATGAAGTCAAATGTTGTGTGGTTCCTCCATGCTAACATAGCTGCCCGAGGCCGCAAAGTTAGCAAGTACAAGAAATTTGAAAATTGTACGTAATTTCACGGTAATGCTTATGGTCGATCCCGTTTCTCGGCTTCAGAGCTACTTTCTTGACTTGACGTAATTTCACGGTAGTGCTTATGGTCGATCCCGTTTCTCGGCTTCAGAGCTACTTTCTTGACTGTATTTTGAGTTAAGCAGTTGCTGCGTTTTCAGTTCTAGCCTATAAAGTCAAATCTTGTGTGGTTCCTCCATGCTAACATAGCTGCCCGAGGCCGCAAAGTTAGCAAGTACAAGAAATTTGAAAATTGTACGTAATTTCACGGTAGTGCTTATGGTCGATCCCGTTTCTCGGCTTCAGACCTACTTTCTTGACTGTATTTTGAGATAAGCAGTTGGCGCGTCTTTAGTTCTAGCCTATAAAGTCAAATCTTGTGTGGTTCCTCCATGCTAACATAGCTGCCCGAGGCCGCAACGTTAGCAAGTACAAGAAATTTGAAAATTGTACGTAATTTCACGCTAGTGTTTATGGTCGATCCCGTTTCTCGGCTTCAGAGCTACGTTCTAGACTGTATTTTGAATTAAGCAGTTGGCGCGACTTCAGTTCTAGCCTATAAAGTCAAATCTTGTGTTGTTCCTCCATGCTAACTTTGCGTCCTCGGGCAGCTATGTTGAAAATTGTACGTAATTTCACGGTAGTGCTTATGGTCGATCCCGTTTCTCCGCTTCAGAGCTACTTTCTTGACTGTATTTTGATTGAAGCAGTTGGCGTGACTTCAGTTCTAGCCTATAAAGTCAAATGTTGTGTGGTTGCTCCATGCTAACATAGCTGCCCGAGGCCGCAAAGTTAGCAAGTACAAGAAATTTGAAAATTGTACGTAATTTCACGGTATTGCTTATGGTCGATCCCGTTTCTCCGCTTCAGAGCTACTTTCTTGACTGTATTTTGATTTAGGCAGTTGGCGCGGCTTTAGTTCTAGCCTAAAAAGTCAAATCTTGTGTGGTTCCTCCATGCTAACATAGCTGCCCGAGGCCGCAAAGTTAGCAAGTACAAGAAATTTGAAAATTGTACGTAATTTCACGGTAGTGCTTATGGTCGATCCCGTTTCTCGGCTTCAGAGCTACTTTCTTGACTGTATTTTGAGATAAGCAGTTGGCGCGTCTTTAGTTCTAGCCTATAAAGTCAAATCTTATGTGGTTCCTCCATGCTAACATAGCTGACCGAGGCCGCAAAGTTAGCAAGTACAAGAAATTTGAAAATTGTACGTAATTTCACGGTAGTGCTTATGGTCGATCCCGTTTCTCCGCTTCAGAGCTACTTTCTTGACTGTATTTTGATTTAAGCAGTTGGCGCGACTTCAGTTCTAGCCTATAAAGTCAAATGTTGTGTGGTTCCTCCATGCTAACATAGCTGCCCGAGGCCGCAAAGTTAGCAAGTACAAGAAATTTGAAAATTGTACGTAATTTCACGGTAGTGCTTATGGTCGATCCCGTTTCTCGGCTTCAGAGCTACTTTCTTGACTGTATTTTGAGTTAAGCAGTTGCCGCGTTTTCAGTTCTAGCCTATAAAGTCAAA
Source organism: Merodon equestris (assembly GCA_958301585.1). NCBI lineage: Eukaryota > Metazoa > Arthropoda > Insecta > Diptera > Syrphidae > Merodon > Merodon equestris. The sequence goes on along the minus strand of OY284413.1, from coordinate 151,550,555 downwards.
TGTTATGTGGTTCCTCCATGCTAACATAGCTGCCCGAGGCCGCAAAGTTAGCAAGTACAAGAAATTTGAAAATTGTACGTAATTTCACGGTAGTGCTTATGGTCGATCCCGTTTCTCGGCTTCAGAGCTACTTTCTTGACTGTATTTTGAGTTAAGCAGTTGCCGCGTTTTCAGTTCTAGCCTATAAAGTCAAATGTTATGTGGTTTCTCCATGCTAACATAGCTGCCCGAGGCCGCAAAGTTAGCAAGTACAAGAAATTTGAAAATTGTACGTAATTTCACGGTAGTGTTTATGGTCGATCCCGTTTCTCGGCTTCAGAGCTACTTTCTTGACTGTATTTTGATTTAAGCAGTTGGCGCGACTTCAGTTCTAGCCTATAAAGTCAAATCTTGTGTGGTTCCTCCATCCTAACATAGCTGCCCGAGGCCGCAAAGTTAGCAAGTACAAGAAATTTGAAAATTGTACGTAATTTCACGGTAGTGCTTATGGTCGATCCCGTTTCTCCGCTTCAGAGCTGCTTTCTTGACTGTATTTTGAGATAAGAGTTGCCGCGTTTTCAGTTCTAGCCTATAAAGTCAAATGTTGTGTGGTTCCTCCATGCTAACATAGCTGCCCGAGGCCGCAAAGTTAGCAAGTAAAAGAAATTTGAAAATTGTACGTAATTTCACGGTAGTGTTTATGGTCGATCCCGTTTCTCGGCTTCAGAGCTACTTTCTTGACTGTATTTTGAGATAAGCAGTTGGCGCGTTTTCAGTTCTAGCCAATAAAGTCAAATCTTGTGTGGCTCCTCCATGCTAACATAGCTGCCCGAGGCCGCAAGGTTAGCAAGTACAAGAAATTTGAAAATTGTACGTAATTTCATGGTAGTGCTTATGGTCGATCCCGTTTCTCCGCTTCAGAGCTACTTTCTTGACTGTATTTTGAGATAAGCAGTTGCCACGACTTCAGTTCTAACCTATAAAGTCAAAACTTGTGTGGTTCCTCCATGCTAACATAGCTGCCCGAGGCCGCAAAGTTAGCAAGTACAAGAAATTTGAAAATTGTACGTAATTTCACGGTAGTGTTTATGGTCGATGCCGTTTCTCGGCTTCAGAGCTACTTTCTTGACTGTATTTTGAGATAAGCAGTTGCCGCGTTTTCAGTTCTAGCCAATAAAGTCAAATCTTGTGTGGCCCTTCCATGCTAACATAGCTGCCCGAGGCCGCAAGGTTAGCAAGTACAAGAAATTTGAAAATTGTACGTAATTTCATGGTAGTGCTTATGGTCGATCCCGTTTCTCCGCTTCAGAGCTACTTTCTTGACTGTATTTTGAGATAAGCAGTTGCCGCGTTTTCAGTTCTAGCCTATAAAGTCAAATCTTGTGTGGTTCCTCCATGCTAACATAGCTGCCCGAGGCCGCAAAGTTAGCAAGTACAAGAAATTTGAAAATTGTACGTAATTTCACGGTAGTGTTTATGGTCGATCCCGTTTCTCGGCTTCAGAGCTACTTTCTTGACTGTATTTTGAGATAAGCAGTTGCCGCGTTTTCAGTTCTAGCCAATAAAGTCAAATCTTGTGTGGCCCCTCCATGCTAACATAGCTGCCCGAGGCCGCAAAATTAGCAAGTACAAGAAATTTGAAAATTGTACGTAATTTCACGGTAGTGCTTATGGTCGATCCCGTTTCTCCGCTTCAGAGCTACTTTCTTGACTGTATTTTGAGATAAGCAGTTGCCACGACTTCAGTTCTAACCTATAAAGTCAAAACTTGTGTGGTTCCTCCATGCTAACATAGCTGCCCGAGGCCGCAAAGTTGGCAAGTACAAGAAATTTGAAAATTGTACGTAATTTCACGGTAGTGCTTATGGTCGATCCCGTTTCTCGGCTTCAGAGCTACTTTCTTGACTGTATTTTGAGATAAGCAGTTGGCGCGTCTTTAGTTCTAGCCTATAAAGTCAAATCTTGTGTGGTTCCTCCATGCTAACATAGCTGCCCGAGGCCGCAACGTTAGCAAGTACAAGAAATTTGAAAATTGTACGTAATTTCACGGTAGTGCTTATGGTCGATCCCGTTTCTCGGCTTCAGAGCTACTTTCTTGACTGTATTTTGAGATAAGCAGTTGGCGCGTCTTTAGTTCTAGCCTATAAAGTCAAATCTTATGTGGTTCCTCCATGCTAACATAGCTGCCCGAGGCCGCAAAGTTAGCAAGTACAAGAAATTTGAAAATTGTACGTAATTTCACGGTAGTGCTTATGGTCGATCCCGTTTCTCCGCTTCAGAGCTACTTTCTTGACTGTATTTTGATTTAAGCAGTTGGCGCGACTTCAGTTCTAGCCTATAAAGTCAAATGTTGTGTGGTTCCTCCATGCTAACATAGCTGCCCGAGGCCGCAAAGTTAGCAAGTACAAGAAATTTGAAAATTGTACGTAATTGCACAGTAGTGCTTATGGTCGATCCCGTTTCTCGGCTTCAGAGCTACTTTCTTGACTGTATTTTGAGTTAAGCAGTTGCCGCGACTTCAGTTCTAACCTATAAAATCAAATCTTGTGTGGTTCCTCCATGCTAGCATAGCTGCCCGAGGCCGCAAAGTTAGCAAGTACAAGTAATTTGAAAATTGTACGTAATTTCACTGTAGTGCTTATGGTCGATCCCGTTTCTCGGCTTCAGAGCCACTTTCTTGACTGTATTTTGAGTTAAGCAGTTGCCGCGTTTTCAGTTCTAGCCTATAAAGTCAAATGTTATGTGGTTCCTCCATGCTAACATAGCTGTTTGAAAATTGTACGTAATTTCACGGTAGTGCTTATGGTCGATCCCGTTTCTCCGCTTCAGAGCTACTTTCTTGACTGTATTTTGATTTAAGCAGTTGGCGCAACTTCAGTTCTAGCCTATAAAGTCAAATGTTGTGTGGTTCCTCCATGCTAACATAGCTGCCCGAGGCCGCAAAGTTAGCAAGTACAAGAAATTTGAAAATTGTACGTAATTTCACGGTAGTGCTTATGGTCGATCCCGTTTCTCCGCTTCAGAGCTGCTTTCTTGACTGTATATTGATTTAAGCAGTTGGCGCGACTTCAGTTCTAGCCTATAAAGTCAAATCTTGTGTGGTTCCTCCATGCTAACATAGCTGCCCGAGGCCGCAAATTTATCAAGTACAAGAAATTTGAAAATTGTACGTAATTTCACGGTAGTGCTTATGGTCGATCCCGTTTCTCCGCTTCAGAGCTATTTTCTTGACTGTATTTTGAGTTAAGCAGTTGGCGCGACTTTAGTTCTAGCCAATAAAGTCAAATCTTGTGTGGCTCCTCCATGCTAACATAGCTGCCCGAGGAAGCAAAGTTAGCAAGTACAAGAAATTTGAAAATTGTACGTAATTTCACGGTAGTGCTTATGGTCGATCCCGTTTCTCGGCTTCAGAGCTACTTTCTTGACTGTATTTTGATTTAAGCGGTTGGCGCGACTTCAGTTCTAGCCTATAAAGTCAAATCTTGTGTTGTTCCTCCATGCTAAGATAGCTGCCCGAGGCCGCAAAGTTAGCAAGTACAAGAAATTTGAAAATTGTACGTAATTTCACGGTAGTGCTTATGGTCGATCCCGTTTCTCCGCTTCAGAGCTACTTTCTTGACTGTATTTTGATTTAAGCAGATGGGGCGACTTCAGTTCTAGCCTATAAAGTCAAATGTTGTGTGGTTCCGCCATGCTAACATAGCTGCCCGAGGCCGCAAAGTTAGCAAGTACAAGAAATTTGAAAATTGTACGTAATTTCACGGTAGTGCTTATGGTCGATCCCGTTTCTCCGCTTCAGAGCTATTTTCTTGACTGTATTTTGAGTTAAGCAGTTGGCGCGACTTTAGTTCTAGCCTATAACGTCAAATGTTGTGTGGTTCCTCCATGGTAACGTAGCTGCCCGAGGCCGCAAAGTTAGCAAATACAAGAAATTTGAAAATTGTACGTAATTTCACGGTAGTGTTTATGGTCGATCCCGTTTTTCGGCTTCAAAGCTACTTTCTTGACTGTATTTTGAGATAGACAGTTGCCGCGTTTTCAGTTCTAGCCTATAAAGTCAAACCTTGTGTGGTTCCTCCATGCTAACATAGCTGCCCGAGGCCGCAAATTTTGCAAGTACAAGAAATTTGAAAATTGTACGTAATTTCACGGTAGTGTTTATGGTCGATCCCGTTTCTCGGCTTCAGAGCTACTTTCTTGACTGTATTTTGATTTAAGCAGTTGGCGCGACTTCAGTTCTAGCCTATAAAGTCAAATCTTGTGTTGTTCCTCCATGCTAACATAGCTGCCCGAGGACGCAAAGTTAGCAAGTACAAGAAATTTGAAAATTGTACGTAATTTCACGGTAGTGCTTATGGTCGATCCCGTTTCTCCGCTTCAGAGCTACTTTCTTGACTGTATTTTGATTGAAGCAGTTGGCGCGACTTCAGTTCTAGCCTATAAAGTCAAATGTTGTGTGGTTGCTCCATGCTAACATAGCTGCCCGAGGCCGCAAAGTTAGCAAGTACAAGAAATTTGAAAATTGTACGTAATTTCACGGTATTGCTTATGGTCGATCCCGTTTCTCCGCTTCAGAGCTACTTTCTTGACTGTATTTTGATTTAGGCAGTTGGCGCGACTTTAGTTCTAGCCTATAAAGTCAAATGTTGTGTGGTTCCTCCATGCTAGCATAGCTGCCCGAGGCCGCAAAGTTAGCAAGTACAAGAAATTTGAAAATTGTACGTAATTTCACGGTAGTGCTTATGGTCGATCCCGTTTCTCTGCTTCAGAGCTGCTTTCTTGACTGTATATTGATTTAAGCAGTTGGCGCGACTTCAGTTCTAGCCTATAAAGTCAAATCTTGTGTGGTTCCTCCATGCTAACATAGCTGCCCGAGGCCGCAAATTTATCAAGTACAAGAAATTTGAAAATTGTACGTAATTTCACGGTAGTGCTTATGGTCGATCCCGTTTCTCCGCTTCAGAGCTATTTTCTTGACTGTATTTTGAGTTAAGCAGTTGGCGCGACTTTAGTTCTAGCCAATAAAGTCAAATCTTGTGTGGCTCCTCCATGCTAACATAGCTGCCCGAGGCCGCAAATTTAGCAAGTACAAGAAATTTGAAAATTGTACGTAATTTCACGGTAGTGCTTATGGTCGATCCCGTTTCTCCGCTTCAGAGCTATTTTCTTGACTGTATTTTGAGTTAAGCAGTTGCCGCGACTTCAGTTCTAACCTATAAAATCAAATCTTGTGTGGTTCCTCCATGCTAGCATAGCTGCCCGAGGCCGCAAAGTTAGCAAGTACAAGAAATTTGAAAATTGTACGTAATTTCACGGTAGTGCTTATGGTCGATCCCGTTTCTCGGCTTCAGAGCTACTTACTTGACTGTATTTTGAGTTAAGCAGTTGCCGCGACTTTAGTTCTAGCCTATAAAGTCAAATGTTGTGTGGTTCCTCCATGGTAACGTAGCTGCCCGAGGCCGCAAAGTTGGCAGGTACAAGAAATTTGAAAATTGTACGTAATTTCACGGTAGTGCTTATGGTCGATCCCGTTTCTCCGCTTCAGAGCTACTTTCTTGACTGTATTTTGATTTAAGCAGATGGGGCGACTTCAGTTCTAGCCTATAAAGTCAAATGTTGTGTGGTTCCGCCATGCTAACATAGCTGCCCGAGGCCGCAAAGTTAGCAAGTACAAGTAATTTGAAAATTGTACGTAATTTCACTGTAGTGCTTATGGTCGATCCCGTTTCTCGGCTTCAGAGCCACTTTCTTGACTGTATTTTGAGTTAAGCAGTTGCCGCGTTTTCAGTTCTAGCCTATAAAGTCAAATGTTATGTGGTTCCTCCATGCTAACATAGCTGTTTGAAAATTGTACGTAATTTCACGGTAGTGCTTATGGTCGATCCCGTTTCTCCGCTTCAGAGCTACTTTCTTGACTGTATTTTGATTTAAGCAGTTGGCGCAACTTCAGTTCTAGCCTATAAAGTCAAATGTTGTGTGGTTCCTCCATGCTAACATAGCTGCCCGAGGCCGCAAAGTTAGCAAGTACAAGAAATTTGAAAATTGTACGTAATTTCACGGTAGTGCTTATGGTCGATCCCGTTTCTCCGCTTCAGAGCTGCTTTCTTGACTGTATATTGATTTAAGCAGTTGGCGCGACTTCAGTTCTAGCCTATAAAGTCAAATCTTGTGTGGTTCCTCCATGCTAACATAGCTGCCCGAGGCCGCAAATTTATCAAGTACAAGAAATTTGAAAATTGTACGTAATTTCACGGTAGTGCTTATGGTCGATCCCGTTTCTCCGCTTCAGAGCTATTTTCTTGACTGTATTTTGAGTTAAGCAGTTGGCGCGACTTTAGTTCTAGCCAATAAAGTCAAATCTTGTGTGGCTCCTCCATGCTAACATAGCTGCCCGAGGAAGCAAAGTTAGCAAGTACAAGAAATTTGAAAATTGTACGTAATTTCACGGTAGTGCTTATGGTCGATCCCGTTTCTCGGCTTCAGAGCTACTTTCTTGACTGTATTTTGATTTAAGCGGTTGGCGCGACTTCAGTTCTAGCCTTTAAAGTCAAATCTTGTGTTGTCCCTCCATGTTAACATAGCTGCCCGAGGCCGCAAAGTTAGCAAGTACAAGAAATTTGAAAATTGTACGTAATTTCACGGTAGTGCTTATGGTCGATCCCGTTTCTCCGCTTCAGAGCTACTTTCTTGACTGTATTTTGATTTAAGCAGATGGGGCGACTTCAGTTCTAGCCTATAAAGTCAAATGTTGTGTGGTTCCGCCATGCTAACATAGCTGCCCGAGGCCGCAAAGTTAGCAAGTACAAGAAATTTGAAAATTGTACGTAATTTCACGGTAGTGCTTATGGTCGATCCCGTTTCTCCGCTTCAGAGCTATTTTCTTGACTGTATTTTGAGTTAAGCAGTTGGCGCGACTTTAGTTCTAGCCTATAACGTCAAATGTTGTGTGGTTCCTCCATGGTAACGTAGCTGCCCGAGGCCGCAAAGTTAGCAAGTACAAGAAATTTGAAAATTGTACGTAATTGCACAGTAGTGCTTATGGTCGATCCCGTTTTTCGGCTTCAAAGCTACTTTCTTGACTGTATTTTGAGATAGACAGTTGCCGCGTTTTCAGTTCTAGCCTATAAAGTCAAACCTTGTGTGGTTCCTCCATGCTAACATAGCTGCCCGAGGCCGCAAATTTAGCAAGTACAAGAAATTTGAAAATTGTACGTAATTTCACGGTAGTGTTTATGGTCGATCCCGTTTCTCGGCTTCAGAGCTACTTTCTTGACTGTATTTTGAGATAGACAGTTGCCGCGTTTTCAGTTCTAGCCTATAAAGTCAAACCTTGTGTGGTTCCTCCATGCTAACATAGCTGCCCGAGGCCGCAAATTTAGCAAGTACAAGAAATTTGAAAATTGTACGTAATTTCACGGTAGTGTTTATGGTCGATCCCGTTTCTCGGCTTCAGAGCTACTTTCTTGACTGTATTTTGATTTAAGCAGTTGGCGCGACTTCAGTTCTAGCCTATAAAGTCAAATCTTGTGTTGTTCCTCCATGCTAACATAGCTGCCCGAGGACGCAAAGTTAGCAAGTACAAGAAATTTGAAAATTGTACGTAATTTCACGGTAGTGCTTATGGTCGATCCCGTTTCTCCGCTTCAGAGCTACTTTCTTGACTGTATTTTGATTGAAGCAGTTGGCGCGACTTCAGTTCTAGCCTATAAAGTCAAATGTTGTGTGGTTGCTCCATGCTAACATAGCTGCCCGAGGCCGCAAAGTTAGCAAGTACAAGAAATTTGAAAATTGTACGTAATTTCACGGTATTGCTTATGGTCGATCCCGTTTCTCCGCTTCAGAGCTACTTTCTTGACTGTATTTTGATTTAGGCAGTTGGCGCGACTTTAGTTCTAGCCTATAAAGTCAAATGTTGTGTGGTTCCTCCATGGTAACGTAGCTGCCCGAGGCCGCAAAGTTAGCAAGTACAAGAAATTTGAAAATTGTACGTAATTGCACAGTAGTACTTATGGTCGATCCCGTTTCTCGGCTTCAGAGCTACTTTCTTGACTGTATTTTGAGTTAAGCAGTTGCCGCGACTTCAGTTCTAACCTATAAAATCAAATCTTGTGTGGTTCCTCCATGCTAGCATAGCTGCCCGAGGCCGCAAAGTTAGCAAGTACAAGAAATTTGAAAATTGTACGTAATTTCACGGTAGTGCTTATGGTCGATCCCGTTTCTCGGCTTGAGAGCTACTTACTTGACTGTATTTTGAGTTAAGCAGTTGCCGCGACTTTAGTTCTAGCCTATAAAGTCAAATGTTGTGTGGTTCCTCCATGGTAACGTAGCTGCCCGAGGCCGCAAAGTTGGCAGGTACAAGAAACTTGAAAATTGTACGTAATTTCACGGTAGTGCTTATGGTCGATCCCGTTTCTCCGCTTCAGAGCTACTTTCTTGACTGTATTTTGATTTAGGCAGTTGGCGCGACTTTAGTTCTAGCCTATAAAGTCAAATGTTGTGTGGTTCCTCCATGGTAACGTAGCTGCCCGAGGCCGCAAAGTTAGCAAGTACAAGAAATTTGAAAATTGTACGTAATTTCACGGTAGTGCTTATGGTCGATCCCGTTTCTCCGCTTCAGAGCTACTTTCTTGACTGTATTTTGATTTAAGCAGATGGGGCGACTTCAGTTCTAGCCTATAAAGTCAAATGTTGTGTGGTTCCGCCATGCTAACATAGCTGCCCGAGGCCGCAAAGTTAGCAAGTACAAGAAATTTGAAAATTGTACGTAATTTCACGGTAGTGCTTATGGTCGATCCCGTTTCTCCGCTTCAGAGCTATTTTCTTGACTGTATTTTGAGTTAAGCAGTTGGCGCGACTTTAGTTCTAGCCTATAACGTCAAATGTTGTGTGGTTCCTCCATGGTAACGTAGCTGCCCGAGGCCGCAAAGTTAGCAAGTACAAGAAATTTGAAAATTGTACGTAATTGCACAGTAGTGTTTATGGTCGATCCCGTTTTTCGGCTTCAAAGCTACTTTCTTGACTGTATTTTGAGATAGACAGTTGCCGCGTTTTCAGTTCTAGCCTATAAAGTCAAACCTTGTGTGGTTCCTCCATGCTAACATAGCTGCCCGAGGCCGCAAATTTAGCAAGTACAAGAAATTTGAAAATTGTACGTAATTTCACGGTAGTGTTTATGGTCGATCCCGTTTCTCGGCTTCAGAGCTACTTTCTTGACTGTATTTTGATTTAAGCAGTTGGCGCGACTTCAGTTCTAGCCTATAAAGTCAAATCTTGTGTTGTTCCTCCATGCTAACATAGCTGCCCGAGGACGCAAAGTTAGCAAGTACAAGAAATTTGAAAATTGTACGTAATTTCACGGTAGTGCTTATGGTCGATCCCGTTTCTCCGCTTCAGAGCTACTTTCTTGACTGTATTTTGATTGAAGCAGTTGGCGCGACTTCAGTTCTAGCCTATAAAGTCAAATGTTGTGTGGTTGCTCCATGCTAACATAGCTGCCCGAGGCCGCAAAGTTAGCAAGTACAAGAAATTTGAAAATTGTACGTAATTTCACGGTATTGCTTATGGTCGATCCCGTTTCTCCGCTTCAGAGCTACTTTCTTGACTGTATTTTGATTTAGGCAGTTGGCGCGACTTTAGTTCTAGCCTATAAAGTCAAATGTTGTGTGGTTCCTCCATGGTAACGTAGCTGCCCGAGGCCGCAAAGTTAGCAAGTACAAGAAATTTGAAAATTGTACGTAATTGCACAGTAGTGCTTATGGTCGATCCCGTTTCTCGGCTTCAGAGCTACTTTCTTGACTGTATTTTGAGTTAAGCAGTTGCCGCGACTTCAGTTCTAACCTATAAAATCAAATCTTGTGTGGTTCCTCCATGCTAGCATAGCTGCCCGAGGCCGCAAAGTTAGCAAGTACAAGAAAATTGAAAATTGTACGTAATTTCACGGTAGTGCTTATGGTCGATCCCGTTTCTCGGCTTCAGAGCTACTTACTTGACTGTATTTTGAGTTAAGCAGTTGCCGCGACTTTAGTTCTAGCCTATAAAGTCAAATGTTGTGTGGTTCCTCCATGGTAACGTAGCTGCCCGAGGCCGCAAAGTTGGCAGGTACAAGAAACTTGAAAATTGTACGTAATTTCACGGTAGTGCTTATGGTCGATCCCGTTTCTCCGCTTCAGAGCTACTTTCTTGACTGTATTTTGATTTAGGCAGTTGGCGCGACTTTAGTTCTAGCCTATAAAGTCAAATGTTGTGTGGTTCCTCCATGGTAACGTAGCTGCCCGAGGCCGCAAAGTTAGCAAGTACAAGAAATTTGAAAATTGTACGTAATTGCACAGTAGTGCTTATGGTCGATCCCGTTTCTCGGCTTCAGAGCTACTTTCTTGACTGTATTTTGAGTTAAGCAGTTGCCGCGACTTCAGTTCTAACCTATAAAATCAAATCTTGTGTGGTTCCTCCATGCTAGCATAGCTGCCCGAGGCCGCAAAGTTAGCAAGTACAAGAAATTTGAAAATTGTACGTAATTTCACGGTAGTGCTTATGGTCGATCCCGTTTCTCGGCTTCAGACCTACTTTCTTGACTGTATTTTGAGATAAGCAGTTGGCGCGTCTTTAGTTCTAGCCTATAAAGTCAAATCTTGTGTGGTTCCTCCATGCTAACATAGCTGCCCGAGGCCGCAACGTTAGCAAGTACAAGAAATTTGAAAATTGTACGTAATTTCACGGTAGTGCTTATGGTCGATCCCGTTTCTCGGCTTCAGAGCTACTTTCTTGACTGTATTTTGAGATAAGCAGTTGGCGCGTCTTTAGTTCTAGCCTATAAAGTCAAATCTTATGTGGTTCCTCCATGCTAACATAGCTGCCCGAGGCCGCAAAGTTAGCAAGTACAAGAAATTTGAAAATTGTACGTAATTTCACGGTAGTGCTTATGGTCGATCCCGTTTCTCCGCTTCAGAGCTACTTTCTTGACTGTATTTTGATTTAAGCAGTTGGCGCGACTTCAGTTCTAGCCTATAAAGTCAAATGTTGTGTGGTTCCTCCATGCTAACATAGCTGCCCGAGGCCGCAAAGTTAGCAAGTACAAGAAATTTGAAAATTGTACGTAATTTCACGGTAGTGCTTATGGTCGATCCCGTTTCTCGGCTTCAGAGCTACTTTCTTGACTGTATTTTGAGTTAAGCAGTTGCTGCGTTTTCAGTTCTAGCCTATAAAGTCAAATGTTATGTGGTTTCTCCATGCTAACATAGCTGCCCGAGGCCGCAAAGTTAGCAAGTACAAGAAATTTGAAAATTGTACGTAATTTCACGGTAGTGTTTATGGTCGATCCCGTTTCTCGGCTTCAGAGCTACTTTCTTGACTGTATTTTGATTTAAGCAGTTGGCGCGACTTCAGTTCTAGCCTATAAAGTCAAATCTTGTGTGGTTCCTCCATGCTAACATAGCTGCCCGAGGCCGCAAAGTTAGCAAGTACAAGAAATTTGAAAATTGTACGTAATTTCACGGTAGTGCTTATGGTCGATCCCGTTTCTCCGCTTCAGAGCTGCTTTCTTGACTGTATTTTGAGATAAGCAGTTGGCGCGACTTCAGTTCTAGCCTATAAAGTCAAATCTTGTGTGGTTCCTCCATGCTAACATAGCTGCCCGAGGCCGCAAAGTTAGCAAGTACAAGAAATTTGAAAATTGTACGTAATTTCACGGTAGTGCTTATGGTCGATCCCGTTTCTCCGCTTCAGAGCTGCTTTCTTGACTGTATTTTGAGTTAAGCAGTTGCCGCGTTTTCAGTTCTAGCCTATAAAGTCAAATGTTATGTGGTTCCTCCATGCTAACATAGCTGCCCGAGGCCGCAAAGTTAGCAAGTACAAGAAATTTGAAAATTGTACGTAATTTCACGGTAGTGCTTATGGTCGATCCCGTTTCTCGGCTTCAGAGCTACTTTCTTGACTGTATTTTGAGTTAAGCAGTTGCCGCGTTTTCAGTTCTAGCCTATAAAGTCAAATGTTATGTGGTTTCTCCATGCTAACATAGCTGCCCGAGGCCGCAAAGTTAGCAAGTACAAGAAATTTGAAAATTGTACGTAATTTCACGGTAGTGTTTATGGTCGATCCCGTTTCTCGGCTTCAGAGCTACTTTCTTGACTGTATTTTGATTTAAGCAGTTGGCGCGACTTCAGTTCTAGCCTATAAAGTCAAATCTTGTGTGGTTTCTCCATGCTAACATAGCTGCCCGAGGCCGCAAAGTTAGCAAGTACAAGAAATTTGAAAATTGTACGTAATTTCACAGTAGTGCTTATGGTCGATCCCGTTTCTCCGCTTCAGAGCTGCTTTCTTGACTGTATTTTGAGATAAGCAGTTGCCGCGTTTTCAGTTCTAGCCAATAAAGTCAAATCTTGTGTGGCTCCTCCATGCTAACATAGCTGCCCGAGGCCGCAAAGTTAGCAAGTACAAGAAATTTGAAAATTGTACGTAATTTCACGGTAGTGCTTATGGTCGATCCCGTTTCTCCGCTTCAGAGCTACTTTCTTGACTGTATTTTGAGATAAGCAGTTGCCGCGTTTTCAGTTCTAGCCAATAAAGTCAAATCTTGTGTGGCTCCTCCATGCTAACATAGCTGCCCGAGGCCGCAAAGTTAGCAAGTACAAGAAATTTGAAAATTGCACGTAATTTCACGGTAGTGCTTATGGTCGATCCCGTTTCTCCGCTTCAGAGCTACTTTCTTGACTGTATTTTGAGATAAGCAGTTGCCGCGTTTTCAGTTCTAGCCAATAAAGTCAAATCTTGTGTGGCTCCTCCATGCTAACATAGCTGCCCGAGGCCGCAAAGTTAGCAAGTACAAGAAATTTGAAAATTGTACGTAATTTCACGGTAGTGCTTATGGTCGATCCCGTTTCTCGGCTTCAGAGCTACTTTCTTGACTGTATTTTGATTTAAGCAGTTGCCGCGACTTTAGTTCTAGCCTATAAAGTCAAATGTTGTGTGGTTCCTCCATGGTAACGTAGCTGCCCGAGGCCGCAAAGTTGGCAAGTACAAGAAATTTGAAAATTGTACGTAATTTCACGGTAGTGCTTATGGTCGATCCCGTTTCTCCGCTTCAGAGCTACTTTCTTGACTGTATTTTGATTTAAGCAGTTGGCGCGTTTTCAGTTCTAGCCTATAAAGTCAAATGTTGTGTGGTTCCTCCATGCTAACATAGCTGCCCGAGGCCGCAAAGTTAGCAAGTACAAGAAATTTGAAAATTGTACGTAATTTCACGGTAATGCTTATGGTCGATCCCGTTTCTCGGCTTCAGAGCTACTTTCTTGACTGTATTTTGATTTGAGCAGTTGCCGCGACTTTAGTTCTAGCCTATAAAGTCAAATGTTGTGTGGTTCCTCCATGGTAACGTAGCTGCCCGAGGCCGCAAAGTTAGCAAGTACAAGAAATTTGAAAATTGTACGTAATTTCACGGTAGTGCTTATGGTCGATCCCGTTTCTCCGCTTCAGAGCTACTTTCTTGACTGTATTTTGAGTTAAGCAGTTGGCGCATTTTCAGTTCTAGCCTATAAAGCCAAATGTTGTGTGGTTCCTCCATGCTAACATAGCTGCCCGAGGCCGCAAATTTAGCAAGTACAAGAAATTTGAAAATTGTACGTAATTTCACGCTAGTGTTTATGGTCGATCCCGTTTCTCGGCTTCAGAGCTACTTTCTAGACTGTATTTTGATTTAAGCAGTTGGCTCGACTTCAGTTCTAGCCTATAAAGTCAAATCTTGTGTTGTTCCTCCATGCTAACATAGCTGCCCGAGGCCGCAAAGTTAGCAAGTACAAGAAATTTGAAAATTGTACGTAATTTCACGGTAGTGCTTATGGTCGATCCCGTTTCTCCGCTTCAGAGCTACTTTCTTGACTGTATTTTGATTGAAGCAGTTGGCGCGACTTCAGTTCTAGCCTAAAAAGTCAAATTTTGTGTGGTTGCTCCATGCTAACATAGCTGCCCGAGGCCGCAAAGTTAGCAAGTACAAGAAATTTGAAAATTGTACGTAATTTCACGGTAGTGCTTATGGTCGATCCCGTTTCTCGGCTTCAGAGCTGCTTTCTTGACTGTATTTTGAGATAAGCAGTTGCCGCGTTTTCAGTTCTAGCCAATAAAGTCAAATCTTGTGTGGCTCCTCCATGCTAACATAGCTGCCCGAGGCCGCAAAGTTAGCAAGTACAAGAAATTTGAAAATTGTACGTAATTTCACGGTAGTGCTTATGGTCGATCCCGTTTCTCCGCTTCAGAGCTATTTTCTTGACTGTATTTTGAGTTAAGCAGTTGGCGCGACTTTAGTTCTAGCCTATAACGTCAAATGTTGTGTGGTTCCTCCATGGTAACGTAGCTGCCCGAGGCCGCAAAGTTAGCAAATACAAGAAATTTGAAAATTGTACGTAATTTCACGGTAGTGTTTATGGTCGATCCCGTTTTTCGGCTTCAAAGCTACTTTCTTGACTGTATTTTGAGATAGACAGTTGCCGCGTTTTCAGTTCTAGCCTATAAAGTCAAACCTTGTGTGGTTCCTCCATGCTAACATAGCTGCCCGAGGCCGCAAATTTAGCAAGTACAAGAAATTTGAAAATTGTACGTAATTTCACGGTAGTGTTTATGGTCGATCCCGTTTCTCGGCTTCAGAGCTACTTTCTTGACTGTATTTTGATTTAAGCAGTTGGCGCGACTTCAGTTCTAGCCTATAAAGTCAAATCTTGTGTTGTTCCTCCATGCTAACATAGCTGCCCGAGGACGCAAAGTTAGCAAGTACAAGAAATTTGAAAATTGTGCGTAATTTCACGGTAGTGCTTATAGTCGATCCCGTTTTTCGGCTTCAGAGCTACTTTCTTGACTGTATTTTGAGATCAGCAGTTGCCGCGTTTTCAGTTCTAGCCAATAAAGTCAAATCTTGTGTGGCTCCTCCATGCTAACATAGCTGCCCGAGGCCGCAAATTTAGCAAGTACAAGAAATTTGAAAATTGTACGTAATTTCACGGTATTGCTTATGGTCGATCCCGTTTCTCCGCTTCAGAGCTACTTTCTTGACTGTATTTTGATTTAGGCAGTTGGCGCGACTTTAGTTCTAGCCTATAAAGTCAAATGTTGTGTGGTTCCTCCATGGTAACGTAGCTGCCCGAGGCCGCAAAGTTAGCAAGTACAAGAAATTTGAAAATTGTACGTAATTGCACAGTAGTGCTTATGGTCGATCCCGTTTCTCGGCTTCAGAGCTACTTTCTTGACTGTATTTTGAGATAAGCAGTTGGCGCGTCTTTAGTTCTAGCCTATAAAGTCAAATCTTGTGTGGTTCCTCCATGCTAACATAGCTGCCCGAGGCCGCAAAGTTAGCAAGTACAAGAAATTTGAAAATTGTACGTAATTTCACGGTAGTGCTTATGGTCGATCCCGTTTCTCGGCTTCAGAGCTACTTTCTTGACTGTATTTTGAGATAAGCAGTTGGCGCGTCTTTAGTTCTAGCCTATAAAGTCAAATCTTATGTGGTTCCTCCATGCTAACATAGCTGCCCGAGGCCGCAAAGTTAGCAAGTACAAGAAATTTGAAAATTGTACGTAATTTCACGGTAGTGCTTATGGTCGATCCCGTTTCTCGGCTTCAGAGCTACTTTCTTGACTGTATTTTGAGTTAAGCAGTTGGCGCATTTTCAGTTCTAGCCTATAAAGCCAAATGTTATGTGGTTCCTCCATGCTAACATAGCTGCCCGAGGCCGCAAAGTTAGCAAGTACAAGAAATTTGAAAATTGTACGTAATTTCACGGTAGTGCTTATGGTCGATCCCGTTTCTCGGCTTCAGAGCTACTTTCTTGACTGTATTTTGAGTTAAGCAGTTGCCGCGACTTCAGTTCTAGCCTATAAAGTCAAATCTTGTGTTGTTCCTCCATGCTAACATAGCTGCCCGAGGCCGCAAAGTTAGCAAGTACAAGAAATTTGAAAATTGTACGTAATTTCACGGTAGTGCTTATGGTCGATCCCGTTTCTCCGCTTCAGAGCTACTTTCTTGACTGTATTTTGATTGAAGCAGTTGGCGCGACTTCAGTTGTAGCCTATAAAGTCAAATGTTGTGTGGTTGCTCCATGCTAACATAGCTGCCCGAGGCCGCAAATTTAGCAAGTACAAGAAATTTGAAAATTGTACGTAATTTCACGGTAGTGTTTATGGTCGATCCCGTTTCTCGGCTTCAGAGCTACTTTCTTGACTGTATTTTGATTTAAGCAGTTGGCGCGACTTCAGTTCTAGCCTATAAAGTCAAATCTTGTGTTGTTCCTCCATGCTAACATAGCTGCCCGAGGACGCAAAGTTAGCAAGTACAAGAAATTTGAAAATTGTGCGTAATTTCACGGTAGTGCTTATAGTCGATCCCGTTTTTCGGCTTCAGAGCTACTTTCTTGACTGTATTTTGAGATAAGCAGTTGCCGCATTTTCAGTTCTAGCCAATAAAGTCAAATCTTGTGTGGCTCCTCCATGCTAACATAGCTGCCCGAGGCCGCAAATTTAGCAAGTACAAGAAATTTGAAAATTGTACGTAATTTCACGGTATTGCTTATGGTCGATCCCGTTTCTCCGCTTCAGAGCTACTTTCTTGACTGTATTTTGATTTAGGCAGTTGGCGCGACTTTAGTTCTAGCCTATAAAGTCAAATGTTGTGTGGTTCCTCCATGGTAACGTAGCTGCCCGAGGCCGCAAAGTTAGCAAGTACGAGAAATTTGAAAATTGTACGTAATTGCACAGTAGTGCTTATGGTCGATCCCGTTTCTCGGCTTCAGAGCTACTTTCTTGACTGTATTTTGAGATAAGCAGTTGGCGCGTCTTTAGTTCTAGCCTATAAAGTCAAATCTTGTGTGGTTCCTCCATGGTAACGTAGCTGCCCGAGGCCGCAAAGTTAGCAAGTACAAGAAATTTGAAAATTGTACGTAATTTCACGGTAGTGCTTATGGTCGATCCCGTTTCTCGGCTTCAGAGCTACTTTCTTGACTGTATTTTGAGATAAGCAGTTGGCGCGTCTTTAGTTCTAGCCTATAAAGTCAAATCTTATGTGGTTCCTCCATGCTAACATAGCTGCCCGAGGCCGCAAAGTTAGCAAGTACAAGAAATTTGAAAATTGTACGTAATTTCACGGTAGTGCTTATGGTCGATCCCGTTTCTCCGCTTCAGAGCTACTTTCTTGACTGTATTTTGATTTAAGCAGTTGGCGCGACTTCAGTTCTAGCCTATAAAGTCAAATGTTGTGTGGTTCCTCCATGCTAACATAGCTGCCCGAGGCCGCAAAGTTAGCAAGTACAAGAAATTTGAAAATTGTACGTAATTTCACGGTAGTGCTTATGGTCGATCCCGTTTCTCGGCTTCAGAGCTACTTTCTTGACTGTATTTTGAGTTAAGCAGTTGCCGCGTTTTCAGTTCTAGCCTATAAAGTCAAATGTTATGTGGTTCCTCCATGCTAACATAGCTGCCCGAGGCCGCAAAGTTAGCAAGTTCAAGAAATTTGAAAATTGTACGTAATTTCACGGTAGTGCTTATGGTTGATCCCGTTTCTCGGCTTCAGAGCTACTTTCTTGACTGTATTTTGAGTTAAGCAGTTGCCGCGTTTTCAGTTCTAGCCTATAAAGTCAAATGTTATGTGGTTTCTCCATGCTAACATAGCTGCCCGAGGCCGCAAAGTTAGCAAGTACAAGAAATTTGAAAATTGTACGTAAAATCACGGTAGTGTTTATGGTCGATCCCGTTTCTCGGCTTCAGAGCTACTTTCTTGACTGTATTTTGATTTAAGCAGTTGGCGCGACTTCAGTTCTAGCCTATAAAGTCAAATCTTGTGTGGTTCCTCCATCCTAACATAGCTGCCCGAGGCCGCAAAGTTAGCAAGTACAAGAAATTTGAAAATTGTACGTAATTTCACGGTAGTGCTTATGGTCGATCCCGTTTCTCCGCTTCAGAGCTGCTTTCTTGACTGTATTTTGAGATAAGAGTTGCCGCGTTTTCAGTTCTAGCCTATAAAGTCAAATGTTGTGTGGTTCCTCCATGCTAACATAGCTGCCCGAGGCCGCAAAGTTAGCAAGTAAAAGAAATTTGAAAATTGTACGTAATTTCACGGTAGTGTTTATGGTCGATCCCGTTTCTCGGCTTCAGAGCTACTTTCTTGACTGTATTTTGAGATAAGCAGTTGCCGCGTTTTCAGTTCTAGCCAATAAAGTCAAATCTTGTGTGGCTCCTCCATGCTAACATAACTGCCCGAGGCCGCAAGGTTAGCAAGTACAAGAAATTTGAAAATTGTACGTAATTTCATGGTAGTGCTTATGGTCGATCCCGTTTCTCCGCTTCAGAGCTACTTTCTTGACTGTATTTTGAGATAAGCAGTTGCCGCGTTTTCAGTTCTAGCCTATAAAGTCAAATCTTGTGTGGTTCCTCCATGCTAACATAGCTGCCCGAGGCCGCAAAGTTAGCAAGTACAAGAAATTTGAAAATTGTACGTAATTTCACGGTAGTGTTTATGGTCGATCCCGTTTCTCGGCTTCAGAGCTACTTTCTTGACTGTATTTTGGGATAAGCAGTTGCCGCGTTTTCAGTTCTAGCCAATAAAGTCAAATCTTGTGTGGCCCCTCCATGCTAACATAGCTGCCCGAGGCCGCAAAGTTAGCAAGTACAAGAAATTTGAAAATTGTACGTAATTTCACGGTAGTGCTTATGGTCGATCCCGTTTCTCCGCTTCAGAGCTACTTTCTTGACTGTATTTTGAGATAAGCAGTTGCCACGACTTCAGTTCTAACCTATAAAGTCAAAACTTGTGTGGTTCCTCCATGCTAACATAGCTGCCCGAGGCCGCAAAGTTAGCAAGTACAAGAAATTTGAAAATTGTACGTAATTTCACGGTAGTGTTTATGGTCGATCCCGTTTCTCGGCTTCAGAGCTACTTTCTTGACTGTATTTTGAGATAAGCAGTTGCCGCGTTTTCAGTTCTAGCCAATAAAGTCAAATCTTGTGTGGCTCCTCCATGCTAACATAGCTGCCCGAGGCCGCAAAGTTAGCAAGTACAAGAAATTTGAAAATTGTACGTAATTTCACGGTAGTGCTTATGGTCGATCCCGTTTCTCCGCTTCAGAGCTACTTTCTTGACTGTATTTTGAGATAAGCAGTTGCCGCGTTTTCAGTTCTAGCCAATAAAGTCAAATCTTGTGTGGCTCCTCCATGCTAACATAGCTGCCCGAGGCCGCAAAGTTAGCAAGTACAAGAAATTTGAAAATTGTACGTAATTTCACGGTAGTGCTTATGGTCGATCCCGTTTCTCGGCTTCAGAGCTACTTTCTTGACTGTATTTTGATTTAAGCAGTTGCCGCGACTTTAGTTCTAGCCTATAAAGTCAAATGTTGTGTGGTTCCTCCATGGTAACGTAGCTGCCCGAGGCCGCAAAGTTGGCAAGTACAAGAAATTTGAAAATTGTACGTAATTTCACGGTAGTGCTTATGGTCGATCCCGTTTCTCCGCTTCAGAGCTACTTTCTTGACTGTATTTTGATTTAAGCAGTTGGCGCGTTTTCAATTCTAGCCTATAAAGTCAAATGTTGTGTGGTTCCTCCATGCTAACATAGCTGCCCGAGGCCGCAAAATTAGCAAGTACAAGAAATTTGAAAATTGTACGTAATTTCACGGTAGTGCTTATGGTCGATCCCGTTTCTCGGCTTCAGAGCTACTTTCTTGACTGTATTTTGATTTAAGCAGTTGCCGCGACTTTAGTTCTAGCCTATAAAGTCAAATGTTGTGTGGTTCCTCCATGGTAACGTAGCTGCCCGAGGCCGCAAAGTTAGCAAGTACAAGAAATTTGAAAATTGTACGTAATTTCACGGTAGTGCTTATGGTCGATCCCGTTTCTCGGCTTCAGAGCTACTTTCTTGACTGTATTTTGATTTAAGCAGTTGCCGCGACTTTAGTTCTAGCCTATAAAGTCAAATGTTGTGTGGTTCCTCCATGGTAACGTAGCTGCCCGAGGCCGCAAATTTGGCAAGTACAACAAATTTGAAAATTGTACGTAATTTCACGGTAGTGCTTATGGTCGATCCCGTTTCTCCGCTTCAGAGCTACTTTCTTGACTGTATTTTGATTTAAGCAGTTGGCGCGTTTTCAATTCTAGCCTATAAAGTCAAATGTTGTGTGGTTCCTCCATGCTAACATAGCTGCCCGAGGCCGCAAAGTTAGCAAGTACAAGAAATTTGAAAATTGTACGTAATTTCACGGTAGTGCTTATGGTCGATCCCGTTTCTCCGCTTCAGAGCTACTTTCTTGACTGTATTTTGAGATAAGCAGTTGCCACGACTTCAGTTCTAACCTATAAAGTCAAAACTTGTGTGGTTCCTCCATGCTAACATAGCTGCCCGAGGCCGCAAAGTTAGCAAGTACAAGAAATTTGAAAATTGTACGTAATTTCACGGTAGTGTTTATGGTCGATCCCGTTTCTCGGCTTCAGAGCTACTTTCTTGACTGTATTTTGAGATAAGCAGTTGCCGCGTTTTCAGTTCTAGCCAATAAAGTCAAATCTTGTGTGGCTCCTCCATGCTAACATAGCTGCCCGAGGCCGCAAAGTTAGCAAGTACAAGAAATTTGAAAATTGTACGTAATTTCACGGTAGTGCTTATGGTCGATCCCGTTTCTCCGCTTCAGAGCTACTTTCTTGACTGTATTTTGAGATAAGCAGTTGCCGCGTTTTCAGTTCTAGCCAATAAAGTCAAATCTTGTGTGGCTCCTCCATGCTAACATAGCTGCCCGAGGCCGCAAAGTTAGCAAGTACATGAAATTTGAAAATTGTACGTAATTTCACGGTAGTGCTTATGGTCGATCCCGTTTCTCGGCTTCAGAGCTACTTTCTTGACTGTATTTTGATTTAAGCAGTTGCCGCGACTTTAGTTCTAGCCTATAAAGTCAAATGTTGTGTGGTTCCTCCATGGTAACGTAGCTGCCCGAGGCCGCAAAGTTGGCAAGTACAAGAAATTTGAAAATTGTACGTAATTTCACGGTAGTGCTTATGGTCGATCCCGTTTCTCCGCTTCAGAGCTACTTTCTTGACTGTATTTTGATTTAAGCAGTTGGCGCGTTTTCAATTCTAGCCTATAAAGTCAAATGTTGTGTGGTTCCTCCATGCTAACATAGCTGCCCGAGGCCGCAAAATTAGCAAGTACAAGAAATTTGAAAATTGTACGTAATTTCACGGTAGTGCTTATGTTCGATCCCGTTTCTCGGCTTCAGAGCTACTTTCTTGACTGTATTTTGATTTAAGCAGTTGCCGCGACTTTAGTTCTAGCCTATAAAGTCAAATGTTGTGTGGTTCCTCCATGGTAACGTAGCTGCCCGAGGCCGCAAAGTTAGCAAGTACAAGAAATTTGAAAATTGTACGTAATTTCACGGTAGTGCTTATGGTCGATCCCGTTTCTCGGCTTCAGAGCTACGTTCTTGACTGTATTTTGATTTAAGCAGTTGCCGCGACTTTAGTTCTAGCCTATAAAGTCAAATGTTGTGTGGTTCCTCCATGGTAACGTAGCTGCCCGAGGCCGCAAATTTGGCAAGTACAACAAATTTGAAAATTGTATGTAATTTCACGGTAGTGCTTATGGTCGATCCCGTTTCTCCGCTTCAGAGCTACTTTCTTGACTGTATTTTGATTTAAGCAGTTGGCGCGTTTTCAATTCTAGCCTATAAAGTCAAATGTTGTGTGGTTCCTCCATGCTAACATAGCTGCCCGAGGCCGCAAAGTTAGCAAGTACAAGAAATTTGAAAATTGTACGTAATTTCACGGTAGTGCTTATGGTCGATCCCGTTTCTCGGCTTCAGAGCTACTTTCTTGACTGTATTTTGATTTAAGCAGTTGCCGCGACTTTAGTTCTAGCCAATAAAGTCAAATCTTGTGTGGCTCCTCCATGCTAACATAGCTGCCCGAGGCCGCAAAGTTAGCAAGTACAAGAAATTTGAAAATTGTACGTAATTTCACGGTAGTGCTTATGGTCGATCCCGTTTCTCCGCTTCAGAGCTACTTTCTTGACTGTATTTTGATTTAAGCAGTTGGCGCATTTTCAGTTCTAGCCTATAAAGTCAAATGTTGTGTGGTTCCTCCATGCTAACATAGCTGCCCGAGGCCGCAAAGTTAGCAAGTACAAGAAATTTGAAAATTGTACGTAATTTCACGGTAGTGCTTATGGTCGATCCCGTTTCTCGGCTTCAGAGCTACTTTCTTGACTGTATTTTGATTTAAGCAGTTGGCGCATTTTCAGTTCTAGCCTATAAAGTCAAATGTTGTGTGGTTCCTCCATGCTAACATAGCTGCCCGAGGCCGCAAAGTTAGCAAGTACAAGAAATTTGAAAATTGTACGTAATTTCACGGTAGTGCTTATGGTCGATCCCGTTTCTCGGCTTCAGAGCTACTTTCTTGACTGTATTTTGATTTAAGCAGTTGGCGCGACTTCAGTTCTAGCCTATAAAGTCAAATCTTATGTTGTTCCTCCATGCTAACATAGCTGCCCGAGGCCGCAAAGTTAGCAAGTACAAGAAATTTGAAAATTGTACGTAATTTCACGGTAGTGCTTATGGTCGATCCCGTTTCTCCGCTTCAGAGCTACTTTCTTGACTGTATTTTGATTGAAGCAGTTGGCGCGACTTCAGTTCTAGCCTATAAAGTCAAATGTTGTGTGGTTGCTCCATGCTAACATAGCTGCCCGAGGCCGCAAAGTTAGCAAGTACAAGAAATTTGAAAATTGTACGTAATTTCACGGTAGTGTTTATGGTCGATCCCGTTTCTCCGCTTCAGAGCTACTTTCTTGACTGTATTTTGATTTAGGCAGTTGGCGCGACTTTAGTTCTAGCCTATAAAGTCAAATGTTGTGTGGTTCCTCCATGGTAACGTAGCTGCCCGAGGCCGCAAAATTAGCAAGTACAAGAAATTTGAAAATTGTACGTAATTGCACAGTAGTGCTTATGGTCGATCCCGTTTCTCGGCTTCAGAGCTACTTTCTTGACTGTATTTTGAGTTAAGCAGTTGCCGCGACTTCAGTTCTGACCTATAAAATCAAATCTTGTGTGGTTCCTCCATGCTAACATAGCTGCCCGAGGCCGCAAAGTTAGCAAGTACAAGAAATTTGAAAATTGTACGTAATTTCACGGTAGTGCTTATGGTCGATCCCGTTTCTCGGCTTCAGAGCTACTTTCTTGACTGTATTTTGAGTTAAGCAGTTGCCGCGACTTTAGTTCTAGCCTATAAAGTCAAATGTTGTGTGGTTCCTCCATGGTAACGTAGCTGCCCGAGGCCGCAAAGTTGGCAAGTACAAGAAATTTGAAAATTGTACGTAATTTCACGGTAGTGCTTATGGTCGATCCCGTCTCTCCGCTTCAGAGCTACTTTCTTGACTGTATTTTGATTTAAGCAGTTGGCGCGTTTTCAGTTCTAGCCTATAAAGTCAAATGTTGTGTGGTTCCTCCATGCTAACATAGCTGCCCGAGGCCGCAAAGTTAGCAAGTACAAGAAATATGAAAATTGTACGTAATTTCACGGTAGTGCTTATGGTCGATCCCGTTTCTCGGCTTCAGAGCTACTTTCTTGACTGTATTTTGAGATAAGCAGTTGGCGCGTCTTTAGTTCTAGCCTATAAAGTCAAATCTTGTGTGGTTCCTCCATGCTAACATAGCTGCCCGAGGCCGCAAAGTTAGCAAGTACAAGAAATTTGAAAATTGTACGTAATTTCACGGTAGTGCTTATGGTCGATCCCGTTTCTCGGCTTCAGAGCTACTTTCTTGACTGTATTTTGAGATAAGCAGTTGCCGCGTTTTCAGTTCTAGCCTATAAAGTCAAATCTTGTGTGGTTCCTCCATGCTAACATAGCTGCCCGAGGCCGCAAAGTTAGCAAGTACAAGAAATTTGAAAATTGTACGTAATTTCACGGTAGTGTTTATGGTCGATCCCGTTTCTCGGCTTCAGAGCTACTTTCTTGACTGTATTTTGGGATAAGCAGTTGCCGCGTTTTCAGTTCTAACCTATAAAATCAAATCTTGTGTGGTTCCTCCATGCTAACATAGCTGCCCGAGGCCGCAAAGTTAGCAAGTACAAGAAATTTGAAAATTGTACGTAATTTCACGGTAGTGTTTATGGTCGATCCCGTTTCTCGGCTTCAGAGCTACTTTCTTGACTGTATTTTGAGATAAGCAGTTGCCACGACTTCAGTTCTAACCTATAAAGTCAAAACTTGTGTGGTTCCTCCATGCTAACATAGCTGCCCGAGGCCGCAAAGTTAGCAAGTACAAGAAATTTGAAAATTGTACGTAATTTCACGGTAGTGTTTATGGTCGATCCCGTTTCTCGGCTTCAGAGCTACTTTCTTGACTGTATTTTGAGATAAGCAGTTGCCGCGTTTTCAGTTCTAGCCAATAAAGTCAAATCTTGTGTGGCTCCTCCATGCTAACATAGCTGCCCGAGGCCGCAAAGTTAGCAAGTACAAGAAATTTGAAAATTGTACGTAATTTCACGGTAGTGCTTATGGTCGATCCCGTTTCTCCGCTTCAGAGCTACTTTCTTGACTGTATTTTGAGATAAGCAGTTGCCGCGTTTTCAGTTCTAGCCAATAAAGTCAAATCTTGTGTGGCTCCTCCATGCTAACATAGCTGCCCGAGGCCGCAAAGTTAGCAAGTACAAGAAATTTGAAAATTGTACGTAATTTCACGGTAGTGCTTATGGTCGATCCCGTTTCTCGGCTTCAGAGCTACTTTCTTGACTGTATTTTGATTTAAGCAGTTGCCGCGACTTTAGTTCTAGCCTATAAAGTCAAATGTTGTGTGGTTCCTCCATGGTAACGTAGCTGCCCGAGGCCGCAAAGTTGGCAAGTACAAGAAATTTGAAAATTGTACGTAATTTCACGGTAGTGCTTATGGTCGATCCCGTTTCTCCGCTTCAGAGCTACTTTCTTGACTGTATTTTGATTTAAGCAGTTGGCGCGTTTTCAATTCTAGCCTATAAAGTCAAATGTTGTGTGGTTCCTCCATGCTAACATAGCTGCCCGAGGCCGCAAAATTAGCAAGTAGAAGAAATTTGAAAATTGTACGTAATTTCACGGTAGTGCTTATGGTCGATCCCGTTTCTCGGCTTCAGAGCTATTTTCTTGACTGTATTTTGATTTAAGCAGTTGCCGCGACTTTAGTTCTAGCCTATAAAGTCAAATGTTGTGTGGTTCCTCCATGGTAACGTAGCTGCCCGAGGCCGCAAAGTTAGCAAGTACAAGAAATTTGAAAATTGTACGTAATTTCACGGTAGTGCTTATGGTCGATCCCGTTTCTCGGCTTCAGAGCTACTTTCTTGACTGTATTTTGATTTAAGCAGTTGCCGCGACTTTAGTTCTAGCCTATAAAGTCAAATGTTGTGTGGTTCCTCCATGGTAACGTAGCTGCCCGAGGCCGCAAAGTTGGCAAGTACAACAAATTTGAAAATTGTACGTAATTTCACGGTAGTGCTTATGGTCGATCCCGTTTCTCCGCTTCAGAGCTACTTTCTTGACTGTATTTTGATTTAAGCAGTTGGCGCGTTTTCAATTCTAGCCTATAAAGTCAAATGTTGTGTGGTTCCTCCATGCTAACATAGCTGCCCGAGGCCGCAAAGTTAGCAAGTACAAGAAATTTGAAAATTGTACGTAATTTCACGGTAGTGCTTATGGTCGATCCCGTTTCTCGGCTTCAGAGCTACTTTCTTGACTGTATTTTGATTTAAGCAGTTGCCGCGACTTTAGTTCTAGCCAATAAAGTCAAATCTTGTATGGCTCCTCCATGCTAACATAGCTGCCCGAGGCCGCAAAGTTAGCAAGTACAAGAAATTTGAAAATTGTACGTAATTTCACGGTAGTGCTTATGGTCGATCCCGTTTCTCCGCTTCAGAGCTACTTTCTTGACTGTATTTTGATTTAAGCAGTTGGCGCATTTTCAGTTCTAGCCTATAAAGTCAAATGTTGTGTGGTTCCTCCATGCTAACATAGCTGCCCGAGGCCGCAAATTTAGCAAGTACAAGAAATTTGAAAATTGTACGTAATTTCACGGTAGTGTTTATGGTCGATCCCGTTTCTCGGCTTCAGAGCTACTTTCTTGACTGTATTTTGATTTAAGCAGTTGGCGCGACTTCAGTTCTAGCCTATAAAGTCAAATCTTATGTTGTTCCTCCATGCTAACATAGCTGCCCGAGGCCGCAAAGTTAGCAAGTACAAGAAATTTGAAAATTGTACGTAATTTCACGGTAGTGCTTATGGTCGATCCCGTTTCTCCGCTTCAGAGCTACTTTCTTGACTGTATTTTGATTGAAGCAGTTGGCGCGACTTCAGTTCTAGCCTATAAAGTCAAATGTTGTGTGGTTGCTCCATGCTAACATAGCTGCCCGAGGCCGCAAAGTTAGCAAGTACAAGAAATTTGAAAATTGTACGTAATTTCACGGTAGTGTTTATGGTCGATCCCGTTTCTCCGCTTCAGAGCTACTTTCTTGACTGTATTTTGATTTAGGCAGTTGGCGCGACTTTAGTTCTAGCCTATAAAGTCAAATGTTGTGTGGTTCCTCCATGGTAACGTAGCTGCCCGAGGCCGCAAAGTTAGCAAGTACAAGAAATTTGAAAATTGTACGTAATTGCACAGTAGTGCTTATGGTCGATCCCGTTTCTCGGCTTCAGAGCTACTTTCTTGACTGTATTTTGAGTTAAGCAGTTGCCGCGACTTCAGTTCTAACCTATAAAATCAAATCTTGTGTGGTTCCTCCATGCTAACATAGCTGCCCGAGGCCGCAAAGTTAGCAAGTACAAGAAATTTGAAAATTGTACGTAATTTCACGGTAGTGCTTATGGTCGATCCCGTTTCTCGGCTTCAGAGCTACTTTCTTGACTGTATTTTGAGTTAAGCAGTTGCCGCGACTTTAGTTCTAGCCTATAAAGTCAAATGTTGTGTGGTTCCTCCATGGTAACGTAGCTGCCCGAGGCCGCAAAGTTAGCAAGTACAAGAAATTTGAAAATTGTACGTAATTTCACGGTAGTGCTTATGGTCGATCCCGTTTCTCCGCTTCAGAGCTACTTTCTTGACTGTATTTTGATTGAAGCAGTTGGCGCGACTTCAGTTCTAGCCTATAAAGTCAAATGTTGTGTGGTTGCTCCATGCTAACATAGCTGCCCGAGGCCGCAAAGTTAGCAAGTACAAGAAATTTGAAAATTGTACGTAATTTCACGGTAGTGTTTATGGTCGATCCCGTTTCTCCGCTTCAGAGCTACTTTCTTGACTGTATTTTGATTTAGGCAGTTGGCGCGACTTTAGTTCTAGCCTATAAAGTCAAATGTTGTGTGGTTCCTCCATGGTAACGTAGCTGCCCGAGGCCGCAAAGTTAGCAAGTACAAGAAATTTGAAAATTGTACGTAATTGCACAGTAGTGCTTATGGTCGATCCCGTTTCTCGGCTTCAGAGCTACTTTCTTGACTGTATTTTGAGTTAAGCAGTTGCCGCGACTTCAGTTCTAACCTATAAAATCAAATCTTGTGTGGTTCCTCCATGCTAACATAGCTGCCCGAGGCCGCAAAGTTAGCAAGTACAAGAAATTTGAAAATTGTACGTAATTTCACGGTAGTGTTTATGGTCGATCCCGTTTCTCCGCTTCAGAGCTACTTTCTTGACTGTATTTTGATTTAGGCAGTTGGCGCGACTTCAGTTCTAGCCTATAAAGTCAAATGTTGTGTGGTTCCTCCATGGTAACGTAGCTGCCCGAGGCCGCAAAGTTAGCAAGTACAAGAAATTTGAAAATTGTACGTAATTGCACAGTAGTGCTTATGGTCGATCCCGTTTCTCGGCTTCAGAGCTACTTTCTTGACTGTATTTTGAGTTAAGCAGTTGCCGCGACTTCAGTTCTAACCTATAAAATCAAATCTTGTGTGGTTCCTCCATGCTAACATAGCTGCCCGAGGCCGCAAAGTTAGCAAGTACAAGAAATTTGAAAATTGTACGTAATTTCACGGTAGTGCTTATGGTCGATCCCGTTTCTCGGCTTCAGAGCTACTTTCTTGACTGTATTTTGAGTTAAGCAGTTGCCGCGACTTTAGTTCTAGCCTATAAAGTCAAATGTTGTGTGGTTCCTCCATGGTAACGTAGCTGCCCGAGGCCGCAAAGTTGGCAAGTACAAGAAATTTGAAAATTGTACGTAATTTCACGGTAGTGCTTATGGTCGATCCCGTCTCTCCGCTTCAGAGCTACTTTCTTGACTGTATTTTGATTTAAGCAGTTGGCGCGTTTTCAGTTCTAGCCTATAAAGTCAAATGTTGTGTGGTTCCTCCATGCTAACATAGCTGCCCGAGGCCGCAAAGTTAGCAAGTACAAGAAATATGAAAATTGTACGTAATTTCACGGTAGTGCTTATGGTCGATCCCGTTTCTCGGCTTCAGAGCTACTTTCTTGACTGTATTTTGAGATAAGCAGTTGGCGCGTCTTTAGTTCTAGCCTATAAAGTCAAATCTTGTGTGGTTCCTCCATGCTAACATAGCTGCCCGAGGCCGCAAAGTTAGCAAGTACAAGAAATTTGAAAATTGTACGTAATTTCACGGTAGTGCTTATGGTCGATCCCGTTTCTCGGCTTCAGAGCTACTTTCTTGACTGTATTTTGAGATAAGCAGTTGGCGCGTCTTTATTTCTAGCCTATAAAGTCAAATCTTGTGTGGTTCCTCCATGCTAACATAGCTGCCCGAGGCCGCAAAGTTAGCAAGTACAAGAAATTTGAAAATTGTACGTAATTTCACGGTAGTGCTTATGGTCGATCCCGTTTCTCGGCTTCAGAGCTACTTTCTTGACTGTATTTTGAGTTGAGCAGTTGCCGCGTTTTCAGTTCTAGCCTATAAAGTCAAATGTTATGTGGTTTCTCCATGCTAACATAGCTGCCCGAGGCCGCAAAGTTAGCAAGTACAAGAAATTTGAAAATTGTACGTAATTTCACGGTAGTGTTTATGGTCGATCCCGTTTCTCGGCTTCAGAGCTACTTTCTTGACTGTATTTTGATTTAAGCAGTTGGCGCGACTTCAGTTCTAGCCTATAAAGTCAAATCTTGTGTGGTTCCTCCATGCTAACATAGCTGCCCGAGGCCGCAAAGTTAGCAAGTACAAGAAATTTGAAAATTGTACGTAATTTCACGGTAGTGCTTATGGTCGATCCCGTTTCTCCGCTTCAGAGCTGCTTTCATGACTGTATTTTGATTTAAGCAGTTGGCGCGACTTCAGTTCTAGCCTATAAAGTCAAATGTTGTGTGGTTCCTCCATGCTAACATAGCTGCCCGAGGCCGCAAAGTTAGCAAGTACAAGAAATTTGAAAATTGTACGTAATTTCACGGTAGTGCTTATGGTCGATCCCGTTTCTCCGCTTCAGAGCTATTTTCTTGACTGTATTTTGAGTTAAGTAGTTGGCGCGACTTTAGTTCTAGCCTATAAAGTCAAATGTTGTGTGGTTCCTCCATTGTAACGTAGCTGCCCGAGGCCGCAAAGTTAGCAAGTACAAGAAATTTGAAAATTGTACGTAATTTCACGGTAGTGTTTATGGTCGATCCCGTTTTTCGGCTTCAGAGCTACTTTCTTGACTGTATTTTGAGATAGGCAGTTGCCGCGTTTTCAGTTCTAGCCTATAAAGTCAAATCTTGTGTGGTTCCTCCATGCTAACATAGCTGCCCGAGGCCGCAAAGTTAGCAAGTACAAGAAATTTGAAAATTGTACGTAATTTCACGGTAGTGTTTATGGTCGATCCCGTTTCTCGGCTTCAGAGCTACTTTCTTGACTGTATTTTGAGATAAGCAGTTGCCGCGTTTTCAGTTCTAGCCAATAAAGTCAAATCTTGTGTGGCTCCTCCATGGTAACATAGCTGCCCGAGGCCGCAAAGTTAGCAAGTACAAGAAATTTGAAAATTGTATGTAATTTCACATTAGTGCTTATGGTCGATCCCGTTTCTCGGCTTGAGAGCTACTTTCTTGACTGTATTTTGAGTTAAGCAGTTGGCGCGACTTCAGTTCTAGCCTATGAAGTCAAATCTTGTGTGGTTCCTCCATGGTAACATAGCTGCCCGAGGTCGCAAAGTTAGCAAGTACAAGAAATTTGAAAATTGTACGTAATTTCACGGTAGTGCTTATGGTCGATCCCGTTTCTCGGCTTGAGAGCTACTTTCTTGACTGTATTTTGAGTTAAGCAGTTGGCGAAACTTCAGTTCTAGCCTATAAAGTCAAATCTTGTGTGGTTCCTCCATGGTAACATAGCTGCCCGAGGTCGCAAAGTTAGCAAGTACAAGAAATTTGAAAATTGTATGTAATTTCACATTAGTGCTTATGGTCGATCCCGTTTCTCGGCTTCAGAGCTACTTTCTTGACTGTATTTTGAGTTAAGCAGTTGGCGCGACTTCAGTTCTAGCCTATAAAGTCATATCTTGTGTGGTTCCTCCATGGTAACATAGCTGCCAGAGGTCGCAAAGTTAGCAAGTACAAGAAATCTGCATATTGTGCGTAATTTCACGGTAGTGCTTATAGTCGATCCCGTTTTTCGGCTTCAGAGCTACTTTCTTGACTGTATTTTGAGTTAAGCAGTTGGCGCGACTTCAGTTCTAGCCTATAAAGTCAAATCTTGTGTGGTTCCTATATGGTAACATAGCTGCCCGAGGTCGCCAAGTTAGCAAGTACAAGAAATTTGAAAATTGTATGTAATTTCACATTAGTGCTTATGGTCGATCCCGTTTCTCGGCTTCAGAGCTACTTTCTTGACTGTATTTTGAGTTAAGCAGTTGGCGCGACTTCAGTTCTAGCCTATAAAGTCAAATCTTGTGTGGTTCCTCCATGGTAACATAGCTGCCCGAGGTCGCAAAATTAGCAAGTACAAGAAATTTGAAAATTGTATGTAATTTCACGGTAGTGCTTATGGTCGATCCCGTTTCTCGGCTTGAGAGCTACTTTCTTGACTGTATTTTGAGTTAAGCAGATGGCGCGACTTCAGCTCTAGCCTATAAAGTCAAATCTTGTGTGGTTCCTCCATGGTAACATAGCTGCCCGAGGTCGCAAAGTTAGCAAGTACAAGAAATTTGAAAATTGTACGTAATTTCACGGTAGTGCTTATGGTCGATCCCGTTTCTCGGCTTGAGAGCTACTTTCTTGACTGTATTTTGAGTTAAGCAGTTGGCGCGACTTCAGTTCTAGCCTATAAAGTCAAATCTTGTGTGGTTCCTCCATGGTAACATAGCTTCCCGAGGTCGCAAAGTTAGCAAGTACAAGAAATTTGAAAATTGTATGTAATTTCACGGTAGTGCTTATAGTCGATCCCGTTTCTGGGCTTGAGAGCTACTTTCTTGACTGTATTTTGAGTTAAGCAGTTGGCGCGACTTCAGTTCTAGCCTATACAGTCAAATCTTGTGTGGTTCCTCCATGGTAACATAGTTGCCCGAGGTCGCAAAGTTACCAAGTACAAGAAATTTGAAAATTGTATGTAATTTCACATTAGTGCTTACGGTCGATCCCGTTTCTCGGCTTGAGAGGTACTTTCTTGACTGTATTTTGAGTTAAGCAGTTGGCGCGACTTCAGTTCTAGCCTATAAAGTCAAATCTTGTGTGGTTCCTCCATTTTAACATAGCTGCCAGAGGTCGCAAAGTTAGCAAGTACAAGAAATTTGCAAATTGTGCGTAATTTCACGGTAGTGCTTATAGTCGATCCCGTTTTTCGGCTTCAGAGCTACTTTCTTGACTGTATTTTGAGATAATCAGTTGCCGCGTTTTCAGTTCTAGCCAATAAAGTCAAATCTTGTGTGGCTCCTCCATGCTAACATAGCTGCCCGAGGCCGCAAATTTAGCAAGTACAAGAAATTTGAAAATTGTACGTAATTTCACGGTAGTGCTTATGGTCGATCCCGTTTCTCCGCTTCAGAGCTACTTTCTTGACTGTATTTTGAGTTAAGCAGTTGCCACGACTTCAGTTCTAACCTATAAAGTCAAAACTTGTGTGGTTCCTCCATGCTAACATAGCTGCCCGAGGCCGCAAAATTAGCAAGTACAAGAAATTTGAAAATTGTATGTAATTTCACGGTAGTGCTTATGGTCGATCCCGGTTCTCGGCTTGGGAGCTACTTTCTTGACTGTATTTTGAGTTAAGCAGTTGGCGCGACTTGAGTTCTAGCCTATAAAGTCAAATCTTGTGTGGTTCCTCCATGGTAACATAGCTGCCCGAGGTCGCAAAGTTAGCAAGTACAAGAAATTTGAAAATTGTATGTAATTTCACATTAGTGCTTATGGTCGATCCCGTTTCTCGGCTTGAGAGCTACTTTCTTGACTGTATTTTGAGTTAAGCAGTTGGCGCGACTTCAGTTCTAGCCTATAAAGTCAAATCTTGTGTGGTTCCTCCATAGTAACATAGCTGCCAGAGGTCGCAAAGTTAGCAAGTACAAGAAATTTGCAAATTGTGCGTAATTTCACGGTAGTGCTTATAGTCGAACCCGTTTTTCGGCTTCAGAGCTACTTTCTTGACTGTATTTTGAGTTAAGCAGTTGGCGCGACTTCAGTTCTAGCCTATAAAGTCAAATCTTGTGTGGTTCCTCCATGGTAACATAGCTGCCCGAGGTCGCCAAGTTAGCAAGTACAAGAAATTTGAAAATTGTATGTAATTTCACATTAGTGCTTATGGTCGATCCCGTTTCTCGGCTTCAGAGCTACTTTCTTGACTGTATTTTGAGTTAAGCAGTTGGCGCGACTTCAGTTCTAGCCTATAAAGTCATATCTTGTGTGGTTCCTCCATGGTAACATAGCTGCCAGAGGTCGCAAAGTTAGCAAGTACAAGAAATCTGCAAATTGTGCGTAATTTCACGGTAGTGCTTATAGTCGATCCCGTTTTTCGGCTTCAGAGCTACTTTCTTGACTGTATTTTGAGTTAAGCAGTTGGCGCGACTTCAGTTCTAGCCTATAAAGTCAAATCTTGTGTGGTTCCTCCATGGTAACATAGCTGCCCAAGGTCGCCAAGTTAGCAAGTACAAGAAATTTGAAAATTGTATGTAATTTCACATTAGTGCTTATGGTCGATCCCGGTTCTCGGCTTGAGAGCTACTTTCATGACTGTATTTTGAGTTAAGCAGTTGGCGCGACTTCAGTTCTAGCCTATAAAGTCAAATCTTGTGTGGTTCCTCCATGGTAACATAGCTGCCCGAGGTCGCAAATTTAGCAAGTACAAGAAATTTGAAAATTGTATGTAATTTCACATTAGTGCTTATGGTCGATCCCGTTTCTCGGCTTCAGAGCTACTTTCTTGACTGTATTTTGAGTTAAGCAGTTGGCGCGACTTCAGTTCTAGCCTATAAAGTCAAATCTTGTGTGGTTCCTCCATGGTAACATAGCTGCCCGAGGTCGCAAAATTAGCAAGTACAAGAAATTTGAAAATTGTATGTAATTTCACGGTAGTGCTTATGGTCGATCCCGTTTCTCGGCTTGAGAGCTACTTTCTTGACTGTATTTTGAGTTAAGCAGATGGCGCGACTTCAGTTCTAGCCTATAAAGTCAAATCTTGTGTGGTTCCTCCATGGTAACATAGCTGCCCGAGGTCGCAAAGTTAGCAAGTACAAGAAATTTGAAAATTGTACGTAATTTCACGGTAGTGCTTATGGTCGATCCCGTTTCTCGGCTTGAGAGCTACTTTCTTGACTGTATTTTGAGTTAAGCAGTTGGCGCGACTTCAGTTCTAGCCTATAAAGTCAAATCTTGTGTGGTTCCTCCATGGTAACATAGCTTCCCGAGGTCGCAAAGTTAGCAAGTACAAGAAATTTGAAAATTGTATGTAATTTCACGGTAGTGCTTATAGTCGATCCCGTTTCTGGGCTTGAGAGCTACTTTCTTGACTGTATTTTGAGTTAAGCAGTTGGCGCGACTTCAGTTCTAGCCTATACAGTCAAATCTTGTGTGGTTCCTCCATGGTAACATAGTTGCCCGAGGTCGCAAAGTTACCAAGTACAAGAAATTTGAAAATTGTATGTAATTTCACATTAGTGCTTACGGTCGATCACGTTTCTCGGCTTGAGAGCTACTTTCTTGACTGTATTTTGAGTTAAGCAGTTGGCGCGACTTCAGTTCTAGCCTATAAAGTTAAATCGTGTGTGGTTCCTCCATTTTAACATAGCTGCCCGAGGTCGCAAAGTTAGCAAGTACAAGAAATTTGAAAATTGTATGTAATTTCACATTAGTGCTTATGGTCGATCCCGGTTCTCGGCTTGAGAGCTACTTTCTTGACTCTATTTTGAGTTAAGCAGTTGGCGCGACTTCAGTTCTAGCCTATAAAGTCAAATCTTGTGTGGTTCCTCCATGGTAACATAGCTGCCCGAGGTCGCAAATTTAGCAAGTACAAGAAATTTGAAAATTGTATGTAATTTCACATTAGTGCTTATGGTCGATCCCGTTTCTCGGCTTCAGAGCTACTCTCTTGACTGTATTTTGAGTTAAGCAGTTGGCGCGACTTCAGTTCTAGCCTATAAAGTCAAATCTTGTGTGGTTCCTCCATGGTAACATAGCTGCCCGAGGTCGCAAAGTTAGCAAGTACAAGAAATTTGAAAATTGTATGTAATTTCACGGTAGTGCTTATGGTCGATCCCGTTTCTCGGCTTGAGAGCTACTTTCTTGACTGTATTTTGAGTTAAGCAGTTGGCGCGACTTCAGTTCTAGCCTATAAAGTCAAATCTTGTGTGGTTCCTCCATGGTAACATAGCTGCCCGAGGTCGCAAAGTTAGCATGTACAAGAAATTTGAAAATTGTATGTAATTTCACGGTAGTGCTTATGGTCGATCCCGTTTCTCGGCTTGAGAGCTACTTTCTTGACTGTATTTTGAGTTAAGCAGTTGGCGCGACGTCAGTTCTAGCCTATAAAGTCAAATCATGTGTGGTTCCTCCATGGTAACATAGATGCCCGAGGTCGCAAAGTTAGCAAGTACAAGAAAATTGAAAATTGTACGTAATTTCACGGTAGTGCTTATGGTCGATCCCGTTTCTCGGCTTGAGAGCTACTTTCTTGACTGTATTTTGAGTAAAGCAGTTGGCGCGACTTCAGTTCTAGCCTATAAAGTCAAATCTTGTGTGGTTCCTCCATGGTAACATAGCTGCCCGATGTCGCCAAGTTAGCAAGTACAAGAAATTTGAAAATTGTATGTAATTTCACGGTAGTGCTTATGGTGGATCCCGTTTCTCGGCTTGAGAGCTACTTTCTTGGCTGTATTTTGAGTGAAGCAGTTGGCGCGACTTCAGTTCTAGCCTATAAAGTCAAATCTTGTGTGGTTCCTCCATGGTAACATAGCTGCCCGAGGTCGCAAATTTAGCAAGTACAAGAAATTTGAAAATTGTATGTAATTTCACGGTAGTGCTTATAGTCGATCCCGTTTCTCGGCTTGAGAGCTAATTTCTTGACTGTATTTTGAGTTAAGCAGTTGGCGCGACTTCAGTTCTAGCCTATAAAGTCAAATGTTGTGTGGTTCCTCCATGGTAACATAGCTGCCCGAGGTCGCAAATTTAGCAAATACAAGAAATTTGAAAATTGTATGTAATTTCACATTAGTGCTTATGGTCGATCCCGTTTCTCGGCTTCAGAGCTACTTTCTTGACTGTATTTTGAGTTAAGCAGTTGGCGCGACTTCAGTTCTAGCCTATAAAGTCAAATCTTGTGTGGTTCCTCCATGGTAACATAGCTGCCCGAGGTCGCAAAGTTAGCAAGTACAAGAAATTTGAAAATTGTATGTAATTTCACATTAGTGCTTATGGTCGATCCCGTTTCTCGGCTTCAGAGCTACTTTCTTGACTGTATTTTGAGTTAAGCAGTTGGCGCGACTTCAGTTCTAGCCTATAAAGTCAAATCTTGTGTGGTTCCTCCATGGTAACATAGCTGCCCGAGGTCGCAAAGTTAGCAAGTACAAGAAATTTGAAAATTGTATGTAATTTCACAATAGTGCTTATGGTCGATCCCGTTTCTCGGCTTGAGAGCTAATTTCTTGACTGTATTTTGAGTTAAGCAGATGGCGCGACTTCAGTTCTAGCCTATAAAGTCAAATCTTGTGTGGTTCCTCCATGGTAACATAGCTGCCCGAGGTCGCAAAGTTAGCAAGTACAAGAAATTTGAAAATTGTATGTAATTTCACATTAGTGCTTATGGTCGATCCCGGTTCTCGGCTTGAGAGCTACTTTCTTGACTGTATTTTGAGTTAAGCAGTTGGCGCGACTTCAGTCTATAAAGTCAAATCTTGTGTGGTTCCTCCATGGTAACATAGCTGCCCGAGGTCGCAAATTTAGCAAGTACAAGAAATTTGAAAATTGTATGTAATTTCACATTAGTGCTTATGGTCGATCCCGTTTCTCGGCTTCAGAGCTACTTTCTTGACTGTATTTTGAGTTAAGCAGTTGGCGCGACTTCAGTTCTAGCCTATAAAGTCAAATCTTGTGTGGTTCCTCCATGGTAATATAGCTGCCCGAGGTCGCAAAGTTAGCAAGTACAAGAAATTTGAAAATTGTATGTAATTTCACGGTAGTGCTTATGGTCGATCCCGTTTCTCTGCTTGAGAGCTACTTTCTTGACTGTATTTTGAGTTAAGCAGTTGGCGCGACTTCAGTTCTAGCCTATAAAGTCAAATCTTGTGTGGTTCCTCCATGGTAACATAGCTGCCCGAGGTCGCAAATTTAGCAAATACAAGAAATTTGAAAATTGTATGTAATTTCACGGTAGTGCTTATGGTCGATCCCGTTTCTCGGCTTGAGAGCTACTTTCTTGACTGTATTTTGAGTTAAGCAGATGGCGCGACTTCAGTTCTAGCCTATAAAGTCAAATCTTGTGTGGTTCCTCCATGGTAACATAGCTGCCCGAGGTCGCAAAGTTAGCAAGTACAAGAAATTTGAAAATTGTACGTAATTTCACGGTAGTGCTTATGGTCGATCCCGTTTCTCGGCTTGAGAGCTACTTTCTTGACTGTATTTTGAGTTAAGCAGTTGGCGCGACTTCAGTTCTAGCCTATAAAGTCAAATCTTGTGTGGTTCCTCCATGGTAACATAGCTTCCCGAGGTCGCAAAGTTAGCAAGTACAAGAAATTTGAAAATTGTATGTAATTTCACGGTAGTGCTTATAGTCGATCCCGTTTCTGGGCTTGAGAGCTACTTTCTTGACTGTATTTTGAGTTAAGCAGTTGGCGCGACTTCAGTTCTAGCCTATACAGTCAAATCTTGTGTGGTTCCTCCATGGTAACATAGTTGCCCGAGGTCGCAAAGTTACCAAGTACAAGAAATTTGAAAATTGTATGTAATTTCACATTAGTGCTTACGGTCGATCACGTTTCTCGGCTTGAGAGCTACTTTCTTGACTGTATTTTGAGTTAAGCAGTTGGCGCGACTTCAGTTCTAGCCTATAAAGTTAAATCGTGTGTGGTTCCTCCATTTTAACATAGCTGCCCGAGGTCGCAAAGTTAGCAAGTACAAGAAATTTGAAAATTGTATGTAATTTCACATTAGTGCTTATGGCCGATCCCGGTTCTCGGCTTGAGAGCTACTTTCTTGACTCTATTTTGAGTTAAGCAGTTGGCGCGACTTCAGTTCTAGCCTATAAAGTCAAATCTTGTGTGGTTCCTCCATGGTAACATAGCTGCCCGAGGTCGCAAATTTAGCAAGTACAAGAAATTTGAAAATTGTATGTAATTTCACATTAGTGCTTATGGTCGATCCCGTTTCTCGGCTTCAGAGCTACTCTCTTGACTGTATTTTGAGTTAAGCAGTTGGCGCGACTTCAGTTCTAGCCTATAAAGTCAAATCTTGTGTGGTTCCTCCATGGTAACATAGCTGCCCGAGGTCGCAAAGTTAGCAAGTACAAGAAATTTGAAAATTGTATGTAATTTCACGGTAGTGCTTATGGTCGATCCCGTTTCTCGGCTTCAGAGCTACTTTCTTGACTGTATTTTGAGTTAAGCAGTTGGCGCGACGTCAGTTCTAGCCTATAAAGTCAAATCATGTGTGGTTCCTCCATGGTAACATAGATGCCCGAGGTCGCAAAGTTAGCAAGTACAAGAAAATTGAAAATTGTACGTAATTTCACGGTAGTGCTTATGGTCGATCCCGTTTCTCGGCTTGAGAGCTACTTTCTTGACTGTATTTTGAGTTAAGCAGTTGGCGCGACTTCAGTTCTAGCCTATAAAGTCAAATCTTGTGTGGTTCCTCCATGGTAACATAGCTGCCCGATGTCGCCAAGTTAGCAAGTACAAGAAATTTGAAAATTGTATGTAATTTCACGGTAGTGCTTATGGTGGATCCCGTTTCTCGGCTTGAGAGCTACTTTCTTGGCTGTATTTTGAGTGAAGCAGTTGGCGCGACTTCAGTTCTAGCCTATAAAGTCAAATCTTGTGTGGTTCCTCCATGGTAACATAGCTGCCCGAGGTCGCAAATTTAGCAAGTACAAGAAATTTGAAAATTGTATGTAATTTCACGGTAGTGCTTATAGTCGATCCCGTTTCTCGGCTTGAGAGCTAATTTCTTGACTGTGTTTTGAGTTAAGCAGTTGGCGCGACTTCAGTTCTAGCCTATAAAGTCAAATGTTGTGTGGTTCCTCCATGGTAACATAGCTGCCCGAGGTCGCAAATTTAGCAAATACAAGAAATTTGAAAATTGTATGTAATTTCACATTAGTGCTTATGGTCGATCCCGTTTCTCGGCTTCAGAGCTACTTTCTTGACTGTATTTTGAGTTAAGCAGTTGGCGCGACTTCAGTTCTAGCCTATAAAGTCAAATCTTGTGTGGTTCCTCCATGGTAACATAGCTGCCCGAGGTCGCAAAGTTAGCAAGTACAAGAAATTTGAAAATTGTATGTAATTTCACATTAGTGCTTATGGTCGATCCCGTTTCTCGGCTTCAGAGCTACTTTCTTGACTGTATTTTGAGTTAAGCAGTTGGCGCGACTTCAGTTCTAGCCTATAAAGTCAAATCTTGTGTGGTTCCTCCATGGTAACATAGCTGCCCGAGGTCGCAAAGTTAGCAAGTACAAGAAATTTGAAAATTGTATGTAATTTCACAATAGTGCTTATGGTCGATCCCGTTTCTCGGCTTGAGAGCTAATTTCTTGACTGTATTTTGAGTTAAGCAGATGGCGCGACTTCAGTTCTAGCCTATAAAGTCAAATCTTGTGTGGTTCCTCCATGGTAACATAGCTGCCCGAGGTCGCAAAGTTAGCAAGTACAAGAAATTTGAAAATTGTATGTAATTTCACATTAGTGCTTATGGTCGATCCCGGTTCTCGGCTTGAGAGCTACTTTCTTGACTGTATTTTGAGTTAAGCAGTTGGCGCGACTTCAGTCTATAAAGTCAAATCTTGTGTGGTTCCTCCATGGTAACATAGCTGCCCGAGGTCGCAAATTTAGCAAGTACAAGAAATTTGAAAATTGTATGTAATTTCACATTAGTGCTTATGGTCGATCCCGTTTCTCTGCTTGAGAGCTACTTTCTTGACTGTATTTTGAGTTAAGCAGTTGGCGCGACTTCAGTTCTAGCCTATAAAGTCAAATCTTGTGTGGTTCCTCCATGGTAACATAGCTGCCCGAGGTCGCAAATTTAGCAAATACAAGAAATTTGAAAATTGTATGTAATTTCACATTAGTGCTTATGGTCGATCCCGGTTCTCGGCTTGAGAGCTACTTTCTTGACTGTATTTTGAGTTAAGCAGTTGGCGCGACTTCAGTCTATAAAGTCAAATCTTGTGTGGTTCCTCCATGGTAACATAGCTGCCCGAGGTCGCAAATTTAGCAAGTACAAGAAATTTGAAAATTGTATGTAATTTCACATTAGTGCTTATGGTCGATCCCGTTTCTCGGCTTGAGAGCTACTTTCTTGACTGTATTTTGAGTTAAGCAGATGGCGCGACTTCAGTTCTAGCCTATAAAGTCAAATCTTGTGTGGTTCCTCCATGGTAACATAGCTGCCCGAGGTCGCAAAGTTAGCAAGTACAAGAAATTTGAAAATTGTACGTAATTTCACGGTAGTGCTTATGGTCGATCCCGTTTCTCGGCTTGAGAGCTACTCTCTTGACTGTATTTTGAGTTAAGCAGTTGGCGCGACTTCAGTTCTAGCCTATAAAGTCAAATCTTGTGTGGTTCCTCCATGGTAACATAGCTTCCCGAGGTCGCAAAGTTAGCAAGTACAAGAAATTTGAAAATTGTATGTAATTTCACGGTAGTGCTTATAGTCGATCCCGTTTCTGGGCTTGAGAGCTACTTTCTTGACTGTATTTTGAGTTAAGCAGTTGGCGCGACTTCAGTTCTAGCCTATACAGTCAAATCTTGTGTGGTTCCTCCATGGTAACATAGTTGCCCGAGGTCGCAAAGTTACCAAGTACAAGAAATTTGAAAATTGTATGTAATTTCACATTAGTGCTTACGGTCGATCACGTTTCTCGGCTTGAGAGCTACTTTCTTGACTGTATTTTGAGTTAAGCAGTTGGCGCGACTTCAGTTCTAGCCTATAAAGTTAAATCGTGTGTGGTTCCTCCATTTTAACATAGCTGCCCGAGGTCGCAAAGTTAGCAAGTACAAGAAATTTGAAAATTGTATGTAATTTCACATTAGTGCTTATGGTCGATCCCGGTTCTCGGCTTGAGAGCTACTTTCTTGACTCTATTTTGAGTTAAGCAGTTGGCGCGACTTCAGTTCTAGCCTATAAAGTCAAATCTTGTGTGGTTCCTCCATGGTAACATAGCTGCCCGAGGTCGCAAATTTAGCAAGTACAAGAAATTTGAAAATTGTATGTAATTTCACATTAGTGCTTATGGTCGATCCCGTTTCTCGGCTTCAGAGTTACTCTCTTGACTGTATTTTGAGTTAAGCAGTTGGCGCGACTTCAGTTCTAGCCTATAAAGTCAAATCTTGTGTGGTTCCTCCATGGTAACATAGCTGCCCGAGGTCGCAAAGTTAGCAAGTACAAGAAATTTGAAAATTGTATGTAATTTCACGGTAGTGCTTATGGTCGATCCCGTTTCTCGGCTTGAGAGCTACTTTCTTGACTGTATTTTGAGTTAAGCAGTTGGCGCGACTTCAGTTCTAGCCTATAAAGTCAAATCTTGTGTGGTTCCTCCATGGTAACATAGCTGCCCGAGGTCGCAAAGTTAGCATGTACAAGAAATTTGAAAATTGTATGTAATTTCACGGTAGTGCTTATGGTCGATCCCGTTTCTCGGCTTGAGAGCTACTTTCTTGACTGTATTTTGAGTTAAGCAGTTGGCGCGACGTCAGTTCTAGCCTATAAAGTCAAATCATGTGTGGTTCCTCCATGGTAACATAGATGCCCGAGGTCGCAAAGTTAGCAAGTACAAGAAAATTGAAAATTGTACGTAATTTCACGGTAGTGCTTATGGTCGATCCCGTTTCTCGGCTTGAGAGCTACTTTCTTGACTGTATTTTGAGTTAAGCAGTTGGCGCGACTTCAGTTCTAGCCTATAAAGTCAAATCTTGTGTGGTTCCTCCATGGTAACATAGCTGCCCGATGTCGCCAAGTTAGCAAGTACAAGAAATTTGAAAATTGTATGTAATTTCACGGTAGTGCTTATGGTGGATCCCGTTTCTCGGCTTGAGAGCTACTTTCTTGGCTGTATTTTGAGTGAAGCAGTTGGCGCGACTTCAGTTCTAGCCTATAAAGTCAAATCTTGTGTGGTTCCTCCATGGTAACATAGCTGCCCGAGGTCGCAAATTTAGCAAGTACAAGAAATTTGAAAATTGTATGTAATTTCACGGTAGTGCTTATAGTCGATCCCGTTTCTCGGCTTGAGAGCTAATTTCTTGACTGTGTTTTGAGTTAAGCAGTTGGCGCGACTTCAGTTCTAGCCTATAAAGTCAAATGTTGTGTGGTTCCTCCATGGTAACATAGCTGCCCGAGGTCGCAAATTTAGCAAATACAAGAAATTTGAAAATTGTATGTAATTTCACATTAGTGCTTATGGTCGATCCCGTTTCTCGGCTTCAGAGCTACTTTCTTGACTGTATTTTGAGTTAAGCAGTTGGCGCGACTTCAGTTCTAGCCTATAAAGTCAAATCTTGTGTGGTTCCTCCATGGTAACATAGCTGCCCGAGGTCGCAAAGTTAGCAAGTACAAGAAATTTGAAAATTGTATGTAATTTCACATTAGTGCTTATGGTCGATCCCGTTTCTCGGCTTCAGAGCTACTTTCTTGACTGTATTTTGAGTTAAGCAGTTGGCGCGACTTCAGTTCTAGCCTATAAAGTCAAATCTTGTGTGGTTCCTCCATGGTAACATAGCTGCCCGAGGTCGCAAAGTTAGCAAGTACAAGAAATTTGAAAATTGTATGTAATTTCACAATAGTGCTTATGGTCGATCCCGTTTCTCGGCTTGAGAGCTAATTTCTTGACTGTATTTTGAGTTAAGCAGATGGCGCGACTTCAGTTCTAGCCTATAAAGTCAAATCTTGTGTGGTTCCTCCATGGTAACATAGCTGCCCGAGGTCGCAAAGTTAGCAAGTACAAGAAATTTGAAAATTGTATGTAATTTCACATTAGTGCTTATGGTCGATCCCGGTTCTCGGCTTGAGAGCTACTTTCTTGACTGTATTTTGAGTTAAGCAGTTGGCGCGACTTCAGTCTATAAAGTCAAATCTTGTGTGGTTCCTCCATGGTAACATAGCTGCCCGAGGTCGCAAATTTAGCAAGTACAAGAAATTTGAAAATTGTATGTAATTTCACATTAGTGCTTATGGTCGATCCCGTTTCTCGGCTTCAGAGCTACTTTCTTGACTGTATTTTGAGTTAAGCAGTTGGCGCGACTTCAGTTCTAGCCTATAAAGTCAAATCTTGTGTGGTTCCTCCATGGTAATATAGCTGCCCGAGGTCGCAAAATTAGCAAGTACAAGAAATTTGAAAATTGTATGTAATTTCACGGTAGTGCTTATGGTCGATCCCGTTTCTCTGCTTGAGAGCTACTTTCTTGACTGTATTTTGAGTTAAGCAGTTGGCGCGACTTCAGTTCTAGCCTATAAAGTCAAATCTTGTGTGGTTCCTCCATGGTAACATAGCTGCCCGAGGTCGCAAATTTAGCAAATACAAGAAATTTTAAAATTGTATGTAATTTCACGGTAGTGCTTATGGTCGATCCCGGTTCTCGGCTTGGGAGCTACTTTCTTGAATGTATTTTGAGTTAAGCGGTTGGCGCGACTTCAGTTCTAGCCTATAAAGTCAAATCTTGTGTGGTTCCTCCATGGTAACATAGCTGCCCGAGGTCGCAAAGTTAGCAAGTACAAGAAATTTGAAAATTGTATGTAATTTCACATTAGTGCTTATGGTCGATCCCGGTTCTCGGCTTGAGAGCCACTTTCTTGACTGTATTTTGAGTTAAACAGTTGGCGCGACTTCAGTTCTAGTCTATAAAGTCAAATCTTGTGTGGTTCCTCCATGGTAACATAGCTGCCCGAGGTCGCAAAGTTAGCATGTACAAGAAATTTGAAAATTGTATGTAATTTCACGGTAGTGCTTATGGTCGATCCCGTTTCTCGGCTTGAGAGCTACTTTCTTGACCGTATTTTGAGTTAAGCAGTTGGCGCGACGTCAGTTCTAGCCTATAAAGTCAAATGTTGTGTGGTTCCTCCATGGTAACGTAGGTGCCCGAGGCCGCAAAGTTAGCAAGTACAAGAAATTTGAAAATTGTACGTAATTTCACGGTAGTGTTTATGGTCGATCCCGTTTTTCGGCTTCAAAGCTACTTTCTTGACTGTATTTTGAGATAGGCAGTTGCCGCGTTTTCAGTTCTAGCCTATAAAGTCAAATCTTGTGTGGTTCCTCCATGCTAACATAGCTGCCCGAGGCCGCAAATTTAGCAAGTACAAGAAATTTGAAAATTGTACGTAATTTCACGGTAGTGTTTATGGTCGATCCCGTTTTTCGGCTTCAGAGCTACTTTCTTGACTGTATTTTGAGTTAAGCAGTTGGCGCGACTTCAGTTCTAGCCTATAAAGTCAAATCTTGTGTGGTTCCTCCATGGTAACATAGCTGCCCGAGGTCGCCAAGTTAGCAAGTACAAGAAATTTGAAAATTGTATGTAATTTCACATTAGTGCTTATGGTCGATCCCGGTTCTCGGCTTGAGAGCTACTTTCTTGACTGTATTTTGAGTTTAGCAGTTGGCGCGACTTCAGTTCTAGCCTATAAAGTCAAATTTTGTGTGGTTCCTCCATGCTAACATAGCTGCCCGAGGCCGCAAATTTAGCAAGTACAAGAAATTTGAAAATTGTACGGAATTTCACGGTAGTGTTTATGGTCGATCCCGTTTCTCGGCTTCAGAGCTACTTTCTTGACTGTATTTTGATTTAAGCAGTTGGCGCGACTTCAGTTCTAGCCTATAAAGTCAAATCTTGTGTGGTTCCTCCATGCTAACATAGCTGCCCGAGGCCGCAAAGTTAGCAAGTACAAGAAATTTGAAAATTGTACGTAATTTCACGGTAGTGCTTATGGTCAATCCCGTTTCTCCGCTTCAGAGCTACTTTCTTGACTGTATTTTGATTTAAGCAGATGGCGCGACTTCAGTTCTAGCCTATAAAGTCAAATCTTGTGTGGTTCCTCCATGCTAACATAGCTGCCCGAGGCCGCAAATTTAGCAAGTACAAGAAATTTGAAAATTGTACGGAATTTCACGGTAGTGTTTATGGTCGATCCCGTTTCTCGGCTTGAGAGCTACTTTCTTGACTGTATTTTGAGTTAAACAGTTGGCGCGACTTCAGTTCTAGTCTATAAAGTCAAATCTTGTGTGGTTCCTCCATGGTAACATAGCTGCCCGAG
Source organism: Merodon equestris (assembly GCA_958301585.1). Classification (NCBI taxonomy): domain Eukaryota; kingdom Metazoa; phylum Arthropoda; class Insecta; order Diptera; family Syrphidae; genus Merodon; species Merodon equestris. Next base: position 151,505,793 of record OY284413.1, on the reverse strand, counting down.
GTCGCAAAGTTAGCATGTACAAGAAATTTGAAAATTGTATGTAATTTCACATTAGTGCTTATGGTCGATCCCGGTTCTCGGCTTGAGAGCTACTTTCTTGACTGTATTTTGAGTTTAGCAGTTGGCGCGACTTCAGTTCTAGCCTATAAAGTCAAATTTTGTGTGGTTCCTCCATGCTAACATAGCTGCCCGAGGCCGCAAATTTAGCAAGTACAAGAAATTTGAAAATTGTACGGAATTTCACGGTAGTGTTTATGGTCGATCCCGTTTCTCGGCTTGAGAGCTACTTTCTTGACTGTATTTTGAGTTAAACAGTTGGCGCGACTTCAGTTCTAGTCTATAAAGTCAAATCTTGTGTGGTTCCTCCATGGTAACATAGCTGCCCGAGGTCGCAAAGTTAGCATGTACAAGAAATTTGAAAATTGTATGTAATTTCACGGTAGTGCTTATGGTCGATCCCGTTTCTCGGCTTGAGAGCTACTTTCTTGACCGTATTTTGAGTTAAGCAGTTGGCGCGACGTCAGTTCTAGCCTATAAAGTCAAATGTTGTGTGGTTCCTCCATGGTAACGTAGGTGCCCGAGGCCGCAAAGTTAGCAAGTACAAGAAATTTGAAAATTGTACGTAATTTCACGGTAGTGTTTATGGTCGATCCCGTTTTTCGGCTTCAAAGCTACTTTCTTGACTGTATTTTGAGATAGGCAGTTGCCGCGTTTTCAGTTCTAGCCTATAAAGTCAAATCTTGTGTGGTTCCTCCATGCTAACATAGCTGCCCGAGGCCGCAAATTTAGCAAGTACAAGAAATTTGAAAATTGTACGTAATTTCACGGTAGTGTTTATGGTCGATCCCGTTTCTCGGCTTCAGAGCTACTTTCTTGACTGTATTTTGATTTAAGCAGTTGGCGCGACATCAGTTCTAGCCTATAAAGTCAAATCTTGTGTGGTTCCTCCATGCTAACATAGCTGCCCGAGGCCGCAAATTTAGCAAGTACAAGAAATTTGAAAATTGTACGTAATTTCACGGTAGTGCTTATGGTCGATCCCGTTTCTCCGCTTCAGAGCTATTTTCTTGACTGTATTTTGAGTTAAGCAGTTGGCGCGACTTTAGTTCTAGCCAATAAAGTCAAATCTTGTGTGGCTCCTCCATGCTAACATAGCTGCCCGAGACCGCAAAGTTAGCAAGTACAAGAAATTTGAAAATTGTACGTAATTTCACGGTAGTGCTTATGGTCGATCCCGTTTCACGGCTTCAGAGCTACTTTCTTGACTGTATTTTGATTTAAGCGGTTGGCGCGACTTCAGTTCTAGCCTATAAAGTCAAATCTTGTGTTGTTCCTCCATGCTAACATAGCTGCCCGAGGCCGCAAAGTTAGCAAGTACAAGAAATTTGAAAATTGTACGTAATTTCACGGTAGTGCTTATGGTCAATCCCGTTTCTCCGCTTCAGAGCTACTTTCTTGACTGTATTTTGATTTAAGCAGATGGCGCGACTTCAGTTCTAGCCTATAAAGTCAAATGTTGTGTGGTTCCTCCATGCTAACATAGCTGCCCGAGGCCGCAAAGTTAGCAAGTACAAGAAATTTGAAAATTGTACGTAATTTCACGGTAGTGCTTATGGTCGATCCCGTTTCTCCGCTTCAGAGCTATTTTCTTGACTGTATTTTGAGTTAAGCAGTTGGCGCGACTTTAGTTCTAGCCTATAACGTCAAATGTTGTGTGGTTCCTTCATGGTAACGTAGCTGCCCGAGGCCGCAAAGTTAGCAAGTACAAGAAATTTGAAAATTGTACGTAATTTCACGGTAGTGTTTATGGTCGATCACGTTTTTCGGCTTCAAAGCTACTTTCTTGACTGTATTTTGAGATAGGCAGTTGCCGCGTTTTCAGTTCTAGCCTATAAAGTCAAATCTTGTGTGGTTCCTCCATGCTAACATAGCTGCCCGAGGCCGCAAATTTAGCAAGTACAAGAAATTTGAAAATTGTACGGAATTTCACGGTAGTGTTTATGGTCGATCCCGTTTCTCGGCTTCAGAGCTACTTTCTTGACTGTATTTTGATTTAAGCAGTTGGCGCGACTTCAGTTCTAGCCTATAAAGTCAAATCTTGTGTTGTTCCTCCATGCTAACATAGCTGCCCGAGGCCGCAAAGTTAGCAAGTACAAGAAATTTGAAAATTGTACGTAATTTCACGGTAGTGCTTATGGTCGATCCCGTTTCTCCGCTTCAGAGCTACTTTCTTGACTGTATTTTGATTGAAGCAGTTGGCGCGACTTCAGTTCTAGCCTATAAAGTCAAATGTTGTGTGGTTGCTCCATGCTAACATAGCTGCCCGAGGCCGCAAAGTTAGCAAGTACAAGAAATTTGAAAATTGTACGTAATTTCACGGTAGTGCTTATGGTCGATCCCGTTTCTCCGCTTCAGAGCTACTTTCTTGACTGTATTTTGATTTAGGCAGTTGGCGCGACTTTAGTTCTAGCCTATAAAGTCAAATGTTGTGTGGTTCCTCCATGGTAACGTAGCTGCCCGAGGCCGCAAAGTTAGCAAGTACAAGAAATTTGAAAATTGTACGTAATTGCACAGTAGTGCTTATGGTCGATCCCGTTTCTCGGCTTCAGAGCTACTTTCTTGACTGTATTTTGATTTAAGCAGTTGGCGCGACTTCAGTTCTAGCCTATAAAGTCAAATCTTGTGTTGTTCCTCCATGCTAACATAGCTGCCCGAGGCCGCAAAGTTAGCAAGTACAAGAAATTTGAAAATTGTACGTAATTGCACAGTAGTGCTTATGGTCGATCCCGTTTCTCGGCTTCAGAGCTACTTTCTTGACTATATTTTGAGTTAAGCAGTTGCCGCGACTTCAGTTCTAACCTATAAAATCAAATCTTGTGTGGTTCCTCCATGCTAGCATAGTACAAGAAATATGAACTGCCCGAGGCCGCAAAGTTAGCAAGTACAAGAAATTTGAAAATTGTACGTAATTTGACGGTAGTGTTTATGGTCGATCCCGTTTCTCGGCTTCAGAGCTACTTTCTTGACTGTATTTTGATTTAAGCAGTTGGCGCGACTTCAGTTCTAGCCTATAAAGTCAAATCTTGTGTGGTTCCTCCATGCTAACATAGCTGCCCGAGGCCGCAAAGTTAGCAAGTACAAGAAATTTGAAAATTGTACGTAATTTCACGGTAGTGCTTATGGTCGATCCCGTTTCTCCGCTTCAGAGCTGCTTTCTTGACTGTATTTTGAGATAAGCAGTTGCCGCGTTTTCAGTTCTAGCCTATAAAGTCAAATCTTGTGTGGTTCCTCCATGCTAACATAGCTGCCCGAGGCCGCAAAGTTAGCAAGTACAAGAAATTTGAAAATTGTACGTAATTTCACTGTAGTGTTTATGGTCGATCCCGTTTCTCGGCTTCAGAGCTACTTTCTTGACTGTATTTTGAGATAAGCAGTTGCCGCGTTTTCAGTTCTAGCCAATAAAGTCAAATCTTGTGTGGCTCCTCCATGCTAACATAGCTGCCCGAGGCCGCAAAGTTAGCAAGTACAAGAAATTTGAAAATTGTACGTAATTTCACGGTAGTGCTTATGGTCGATCCCGTTTCTCCGCTTCAGAGCTACTTTCTTGACTGTATTTTGAGATTAGCAGTTGCCACGACTTCAGTTCTAACCTATAAAGTCAAAACTTGTGTGGTTCCTCCATGCTAACATAGCTGCCCGAGGCCGCAAATTTAGCAAGTACAAGAAATTTGAAAATTGTACGTAATTTCACGGTAGTGCTTATGGTCGATCCCGTTTCTCGGCTTCAGAGCTACTTTCTTGACTGTATTTTGATTTAAGCTGTTGCCGCGACTTTAGTTCTAGCCCATAAAGTCAAATGTTGTGTGGTTCCTCCATGGTAACGTAGCTGCCCGAGGCCGCAAAGTTGGCAAGTACAAGAAATTTGAAAATTGTACGTAATTTCACGGTAGTGCTTATGGTCGATCCCGTTTCTCCGCTTCAGAGCTACTTTCTTGACTGTATTTTGATTTAAGCAGTTGGCGCGTTTTCAGTTCTAGCCTATAAAGTCAAATGTTGTGTGGTTCCTTCATGCCAACATAGCTGCCCGAGGCCGCAAAGTTAGCAAGTACAAGAAATTTGAAAATTGTACGTAATTTCACGGTAGTGCTTATGGTCGATCCCGTTTCTCGGCTTCAGAGCTACTTTCTTGACTGTATTTTGATTTAAGCAGTTGCCGCGACTTTAGTTCTAGCCTATAAAGTCAAATGTTGTGTGGTTCCTCCATGGTAACGTAGCTGCCCGAGGCCGCAAAGTTAGCAAGTACAAGAAATTTGAAAATTGTACGTAATTTCACGGTAGTGCTTATGGTCGATCCCGTTTCTCCGCTTCAGAGCTACTTTCTTGACTGTATTTTGATTTAAGCAGTTGGCGCGACTTCAGTTCTAGCCTATAAAGTCAAATCTTGTGTTGTTCCTCCATGCTAACATAGCTGCCCGAGGCCGCAAAGTTAGCAAGTACAAGAAATTTGAAAATTGTACGTAATTTCACGGTAGTGCTTATGGTCGATCCCGTTTCTCCGCTTCAGAGCTACTTTCTTGACTGTATTTTGATTGAAGCAGTTGGCGCGACTTCAGTTCTAGCCTATAAAGTCAAATGTTGTGTGGTTGCTCCATGCTAACATAGCTGCCCGAGGCCGCAAAGTTAGCAAGTACAAGAAATTTGAAAATTGTACGTAATTTCACGGTAGTGCTTATGGTCGATCCCGTTTCTCCGCTTCAGAGCTACTTTCTTGACTGTATTTTGATTTAGGCAGTTGGCGCGACTTTAGTTCTAGCCTATAAAGTCAAATGTTGTGTGGTTCCTCCATGGTAACGTAGCTGCCCGAGGCCGCAAAGTTAGCAAGTACAAGAAATTTGAAAATTGTACGTAATTGCACAGTAGTGCTTATGGTCGATCCCGTTTCTCGGCTTCAGAGCTACTTTCTTGACTGTATTTTGAGTTAAGCAGTTGCCGCGACTTCAGTTCTAACCTATAAAATCAAATCTTGTGTGGTTCCTCCATGCTAACATAGCTGCCCGAGGCCGCAAAGTTAGCAAGTACAAGAAATTTGAAAATTGTACGTAATTTCACGGTAGTGCTTATGGTCGATCCCGTTTCTCGGCTTCAGAGCTACTTTCTTGACTGTATTTTGAGTTAAGCAGTTGCCGCGACTTTAGTTCTAGCCTATAAAGTCAAATGTTGTGTGGTTCCTCCATGGTAACGTAGCTGCCCGAGGCCGCAAAGTTGGCAAGTACAAGAAATTTGAAAATTGTACGTAATTTCACGGTAGTGCTTATGGTCGATCCCGTCTCTCCGCTTCAGAGCTACTTTCTTGACTGTATTTTGATTTAAGCAGTTGGCGCGTTTTCAGTTCTAGCCTATAAAGTCAAATGTTGTGTGGTTCCTCCATGCTAACATAGCTGCCCGAGGCCGCAAAGTTAGCAAGTACAAGAAATATGAAAATTGTACGTAATTTCACGGTAGTGCTTATGGTCGATCCCGTTTCTCGGCTTCAGAGCTACTTTCTTGACTGTATTTTGAGATAAGCAGTTGGCGCGTCTTTAGTTCTAGCCTATAAAGTCAAATCTTGTGTGGTTCCTCCATGCTAACATAGCTGCCCGAGGCCGCAAAGTTAGCAAGTACAAGACATTTGAAAATTGTACGTAATTTCACGGTAGTGCTTATGGTCGATCCCGTTTCTCGGCTTCAGAGCTACTTTCTTGACTGTATTTTGAGATAAGCAGTTGGCGCGTCTTTAGTTCTAGCCTATAAAGTCAAATCTTGTGTGGTTCCTCCATGCTAACATAGCTGCCCGAGGCCGCAAAGTTAGCAAGTACAAGAAATTTGAAAATTGTACGTAATTTCACGGTAGTGCTTATGGTCGATCCCGTTTCTCCGCTTCAGAGCTACTTTCTTGACTGTATTTTGATTGAAGCAGTTGCCGCGTTTTCAGTTCTAGCCTATAAAGTCAAATGTTATGTGGTTTCTCCATGCTAACATAGCTGCCCGAGACCGCAAAGTTAGCAAGTACAAGAAATTTGAAAATTGTACGTAATTTCACGGTAGTGTTTATGGTCGATCCCGTTTCTCGGCTTCAGAGCTACTTTCTTGACTGTATTTTGATTTAAGCAGTTGGCGCGACTTCAGTTCTAGCTTATAAAGTCAAATCTTGTGTGGTTCCTCCATGCTAACATAGCTGCCCGAGGCCGCAAAGTTAGCAAGTACAAGAAATTTGAAAATTGTACGTAATTTCACGGTAGTGCTTATGGTCGATCCCGTTTCTCCGCTTCAGAGCTGCTTTCTTGACTGTATTTTGATTTAAGCAGTTGGCGAGACTTCAGTTCTAGCCTATAAAGTCAAATGTTGTGTGGTTCCTCCATGCTAACATAGCTGCCCGAGGCCGCAAAATTAGCAAGTACAAGAAATTTGAAAATTGTACGTAATTTCACGGTAGTGCTTATGGTCGATCCCGTTTCTCCGCTTCAGAGCTATTTTCTTGACTGTATTTTGAGTTAAGCAGTTGGCGCGACTTTAGTTCTAGCCTATAAAGTCAAATGTTGTGTGGTTCCTCCATGGTAACGTAGCTGCCCGAGGCCGCAAAGTTAGCAAGTACAAGAAATTTGAAAATTGTACGTAATTTCACGGTAGTGTTTATGGTCGATCCCGTTTTTCGGCTTCAGAGCTACTTTCTTGACTGTATTTTGAGATAAGCAGTTGCCGCGTTTTCAGTTCTAGCCTATAAAGTCAAATCTTGTGTGGTTCCTCCATGCTAACATAGCTGCCCGAGGCCGCAAAGTTAGCAAGTACAAGAAATTTGAAAATTGTACGTAATTTCACATTAGTGCTTATGGTCGATCCCGTTTCTCCGCTTCAGAGCTACTTTCTTGACTGTATTTTGATTTAGGCAGTTGGCGCGACTTTAGTTCTAGCCTATAAAGTCAAATGTTGTGTGGTTCCTCCATGGTAACGTAGCTGCCCGAGGCCGCAAAGTTAGCAAGTACAAGAAATTTGAAAATTGTACGTAATTGCACAGTAGTGCTTATGGTCGATCCCGTTTCTCGGCTTCAGAGCTACTTTCTTGACTGTATTTTGAGTTAAGCAGTTGCCGCGACGTCAGTTCTAACCTATAAAATCAAATCTTGTGTGGTTCCTCCATGCTAACATAGCTGCCCGAGGCCGCAAAGTTAGCAAGTACAAGAAATTTGAAAATTGTACGTAATTTCACGGTAGTGCTTATGGTCGATCCCGTTTCTCGGCTTCAGAGCTACTTTCTTGACTGTATTTTGAGTTAAGCAGTTGCCGCGACTTTAGTTCTAGCCTATAAAGTCAAATGTTGTGTGGTTCCTCCATGGTAACGTAGCTGCTCGAGGCCGCAAAGTTGGCAAGTACAAGAAATTTGAAAATTGTACGTAATTTCACGGTAGTGCTTATGGTCGATCCCGTCTCTCCGCTTCAGAGCTACTTTCTTGACTGTATTTTGATTTAAGCAGTTGGCGCGTTTTCAGTTCTAGCCTATAAAGTCAAATGTTGTGTGGTTCCTCCATGCTAACATAGCTGCCCGAGGCCGCAAAGTTAGCAAGTACAAGAAATATGAAAATTGTACGTAATTTCACGGTAGTGCTTATGGTCGATCCCGTTTCTCGGCTTCAGAGCTACTTTCTTGACTGTATTTTGAGATAAGCAGTTGGCGCGTCTTTAGTTCTAGCCTATAAAGTCAAATCTTGTGTGGTTCCTCCATGCTAACATAGCTGCCCGAGGCCGCAAAGTTAGCAAGTACAAGACATTTGAAAATTGTACGTAATTTCACGGTAGTGCTTATGGTCGATCCCGTTTCTCGGCTTCAGAGCTACTTTCTTGACTGTATTTTGAGATAAGCAGTTGGCGCGTCTTTAGTTCTAGCCTATAAAGTCAAATCTTGTGTGGTTCCTCCATGCTAACATAGCTGCCCGAGGCCGCAAAGTTAGCAAGTACAAGAAATTTGAAAATTGTATGTAATTTCACGGTAGTGCTTATGGTCGATCCCGTTTCTCGGCTTGAGAGCTACTTTCTTGACTGTATTTTGAGTTAAGCAGATGGCGCGACTTCAGTTCTAGCCTATAAAGTCAAATCTTGTGTGGTTCCTCCATGGTAACATAGCTGCCCGAGGTCGCAAAGTTAGCAAGTACAAGAAATTTGAAAATTGTACGTAATTTCACGGTAGTGCTTATGGTCGATCCCGTTTCTCGGCTTGAGAGCTACTTTCTTGACTGTATTTTGAGTTAAGCAGTTGGCGCGACTTCAGTTCTAGCCTATAAAGTCAAATCTTGTGTGGTTCCTCCATGGTAACATAGCTTCCCGAGGTCGCAAAGTTAGCAAGTACAAGAAATTTGAAAATTGTATGTAATTTCACGGTAGTGCTTATAGTCGATCCCGTTTCTGGGCTTGAGAGCTACTTTCTTGACTGTATTTTGAGTTAAGCAGTTGGCGCGACTTCAGTTCTAGCCTATACAGTCAAATCTTGTGTGGTTCCTCCATGGTAACATAGTTGCCCGAGGTCGCAAAGTTACCAAGTACAAGAAATTTGAAAATTGTATGTAATTTCACATTAGTGCTTACGGTCGATCCCGTTTCTCGGCTTGAGAGGTACTTTCTTGACTGTATTTTGAGTTAAGCAGTTGGCGCGACTTCAGTTCTAGCCTATAAAGTCAAATCTTGTGTGGTTCCTCCATTTTAACATAGCTGCCAGAGGTCGCAAAGTTAGCAAGTACAAGAAATTTGCAAATTGTGCGTAATTTCACGGTAGTGCTTATAGTCGATCCCGTTTTTCGGCTTCAGAGCTACTTTCTTGACTGTATTTTGAGATAATCAGTTGCCGCGTTTTCAGTTCTAGCCAATAAAGTCAAATCTTGTGTGGCTCCTCCATGCTAACATAGCTGCCCGAGGCCGCAAATTTAGCAAGTACAAGAAATTTGAAAATTGTACGTAATTTCACGGTAGTGCTTATGGTCGATCCCGTTTCTCCGCTTCAGAGCTACTTTCTTGACTGTATTTTGAGTTAAGCAGTTGCCACGACTTCAGTTCTAACCTATAAAGTCAAAACTTGTGTGGTTCCTCCATGCTAACATAGCTGCCCGAGGCCGCAAAATTAGCAAGTACAAGAAATTTGAAAATTGTATGTAATTTCACGGTAGTGCTTATGGTCGATCCCGGTTCTCGGCTTGGGAGCTACTTTCTTGACTGTATTTTAAGTTAAGCAGTTGGCGCGACTTGAGTTCTAGCCTATAAAGTCAAATCTTGTGTGGTTCCTCCATGGTAACATAGCTGCCCGAGGTCGCAAAGTTAGCAAGTACAAGAAATTTGAAAATTGTATGTAATTTCACATTAGTGCTTATGGTCGATCCCGTTTCTCGGCTTGAGAGCTACTTTCTTGACTGTATTTTGAGTTAAGCAGTTGGCGCGACTTCAGTTCTAGCCTATAAAGTCAAATCTTGTGTGGTTCCTCCATAGTAACATAGCTGCCAGAGGTCGTAAACTTAGCAAGTACAAGAAATTTGCAAATTGTGCGTAATTTCACGGTAGTGCTTATAGTCGAACCCGTTTTTCGGCTTCAGAGCTACTTTCTTGACTGTATTTTGAGTTAAGCAGTTGGCGCGACTTCAGTTCTAGCCTATAAAGTCAAATCTTGTGTGGTTCCTCCATGGTAACATAGCTGCCCGAGGTCGCAAAGTTAGCAAGTACAAGAAATTTGAAAATTGTACGTAATTTCACGGTAGTGCTTATGGTCGATCCCGTTTCTCCGCTTCAGAGCTATTTTCTTGACTGTATTTTGAGTTAAGCAGTTGGCGCGACTTTAGTTCTAGCCTATAAAGTCAAATGTTGTGTGGTTCCTCCATGGTAACGTAGCTGCCCGAGGCCGCAAAGTTAGCAAGTACAAGAAATTTGAAAATTGTACGTAATTTCACGGTAGTGTTTATGGTCGATCCCGTTTTTCGGCTTCAGAGCTACTTTCTTGACTGTATTTTGAGATAAGCAGTTGCCGCGTTTTCAGTTCTAGCCTATAAAGTCAAATCTTGTGTGGTTCCTCCATGCTAACATAGCTGCCCGAGGCCGCAAAGTTAGCAAGTACAAGAAATTTGAAAATTGTACGTAATTTCACATTAGTGCTTATGGTCGATCCCGTTTCTCCGCTTCAGAGCTACTTTCTTGACTGTATTTTGATTTAGGCAGTTGGCGCGACTTTAGTTCTAGCCTATAAAGTCAAATGTTGTGTGGTTCCTCCATGGTAACGTAGCTGCCCGAGGCCGCAAAGTTAGCAAGTACAAGAAATTTGAAAATTGTACGTAATTGCACAGTAGTGCTTATGGTCGATCCCGTTTCTCGGCTTCAGAGCTACTTTCTTGACTGTATTTTGAGTTAAGCAGTTGCCGCGACGTCAGTTCTAACCTATAAAATCAAATCTTGTGTGGTTCCTCCATGCTAACATAGCTGCCCGAGGCCGCAAAGTTAGCAAGTACAAGAAATTTGAAAATTGTACGTAATTTCACGGTAGTGCTTATGGTCGATCCCGTTTCTCGGCTTCAGAGCTACTTTCTTGACTGTATTTTGAGTTAAGCAGTTGCCGCGACTTTAGTTCTAGCCTATAAAGTCAAATGTTGTGTGGTTCCTCCATGGTAACGTAGCTGCCCGAGGCCGCAAAGTTGGCAAGTACAAGAAATTTGAAAATTGTACGTAATTTCACGGTAGTGCTTATGGTCGATCCCGTCTCTCCGCTTCAGAGCTACTTTCTTGACTGTATTTTGATTTAAGCAGTTGGCGCGTTTTCAGTTCTAGCCTATAAAGTCAAATGTTGTGTGGTTCCTCCATGCTAACATAGCTGCCCGAGGCCGCAAAGTTAGCAAGTACAAGAAATATGAAAATTGTACGTAATTTCACGGTAGTGCTTATGGTCGATCCCGTTTCTCGGCTTCAGAGCTACTTTCTTGACTGTATTTTGAGATAAGCAGTTGGCGCGTCTTTAGTTCTAGCCTATAAAGTCAAATCTTGTGTGGTTCCTCCATGCTAACATAGCTGCCCGAGGCCGCAAACTTAGCAAGTACAAGACATTTGAAAATTGTACGTAATTTCACGGTAGTGCTTATGGTCGATCCCGTTTCTCGGCTTCAGAGCTACTTTCTTGACTGTATTTTGAGATAAGCAGTTGGCGCGTCTTTAGTTCTAGCCTATAAAGTCAAATCTTGTGTGGTTCCTCCATGCTAACATAGCTGCCCGAGGCCGCAAAGTTAGCAAGTACAAGAAATTTGAAAATTGTATGTAATTTCACGGTAGTGCTTATGGTCGATCCCGTTTCTCGGCTTGAGAGCTACTTTCTTGACTGTATTTTGAGTTAAGCAGATGGCGCGACTTCAGTTCTAGCCTATAAAGTCAAATCTTGTGTGGTTCCTCCATGGTAACATAGCTGCCCGAGGTCGCAAAGTTAGCAAGTACAAGAAATTTGAAAATTGTACGTAATTTCACATTAGTGCTTATGGTCGATCCCGTTTCTCGGCTTCAGAGCTACTTTCTTGACTGTATTTTGAGTTAAGCAGTTGGCGCGACTTCAGTTCTAGTATATAAAGTCATATCTTGTGTGGTTCCTCCATGGTAACATAGCTGCCAGAGGTCGCAAAGTTAGCAAGTACAAGAAATCTGCAAATTGTGCGTAATTTCACGGTAGTGCTTATAGTCGATCCCGTTTTTCGGCTTCAGAGCTACTTTCTTGACTGTATTTTGAGTTAAGCAGTTGGCGCGACTTCAGTTCTAGCCTATAAAGTCAAATCTTGTGTGGTTCCTCCATGGTAACATAGCTGCCCAAGGTCGCCAAGTTAGCAAGTACAAGAAATTTGAAAATTGTATGTAATTTCACATTAGTGCTTATGGTCGATCCCGGTTCTCGGCTTGAGAGCTACTTTCTTGACTGTATTTTGAGTTAAGCAGTTGGCGCGACTTCAGTTCTAGCCTATAAAGTCAAATCTTGTGTGGTTCCTCCATGGTAACATAGCTGCCCGAGGTCGCAAATTTAGCAAGTACAAGAAATTTGAAAATTGTATGTAATTTCACATTAGTGCTTATGGTCGATCCCGTTTCTCGGCTTCAGAGCTACTTTCTTGACTGTATTTTGAGTTAAGCAGTTGGCGCGACTTCAGTTCTAGCCTATAAAGTCAAATCTTGTGTGGTTCCTCCATGGTAACATAGCTGCCCGAGGTCGCCAAGTTAGCAAGTACAAGAAATTTGAAAATTGTATGTAATTTCACATTAGTGCTTATGGTCGATCCCGTTTCTCGGCTTCAGAGCTACTTTCTTGACTGTATTTTGAGTTAAGCAGTTGGCGCGACTTCAGTTCTAGCCTATAAAGTCATATCTTGTGTGGTTCCTCCATGGTAACATAGCTGCCAGAGGTCGCAAAGTTAGCAAGTACAAGAAATCTGCAAATTGTGCGTAATTTCACGGTAGTGCTTATAGTCGATCCCGTTTTTCGGCTTCAGAGCTACTTTCTTGACTGTATTTTGAGTTAAGCAGTTGGCGCGACTTCAGTTCTAGCCTATAAAGTCAAATCTTGTGTGGTTCCTCCATGGTAACATAGCTGCCCAAGGTCGCCAAGTTAGCAAGTACAAGAAATTTGAAAATTGTATGTAATTTCACATTAGTGCTTATGGTCGATCCCGGTTCTCGGCTTGAGAGCTACTTTCTTGACTGTATTTTGAGTTAAGCAGTTGGCGCGACTTCAGTTCTAGCCTATAAAGTCAAATCTTGTGTGGTTCCTCCATGGTAACATAGCTGCCCGAGGTCGCAAATTTAGCAAGTACAAGAAATTTGAAAATTGTATGTAATTTCACATTAGTGCTTATGGTCGATCCCGTTTCTCGGCTTCAGAGCTACTTTCTTGACTGTATTTTGAGTTAAGCAGTTGGCGCGACTTCAGTTCTAGCCTATAAAGTCAAATCTTGTGTGGTTCCTCCATGGTAACATAGCTGCCCGAGGTCGCAAAATTAGCAAGTACAAGAAATTTGAAAATTGTATGTAATTTCACGGTAGTGCTTATGGTCGATCCCGTTTCTCGGCTTGAGAGCTACTTTCTTGACTGTATTTTGAGTTAAGCAGATGGCGCGACTTCAGTTCTAGCCTATAAAGTCAAATCTTGTGTGGTTCCTCCATGGTAACATAGCTGCCCGAGGACGCAAAGTTAGCAAGTACAAGAAATTTGAAAATTGTACGTAATTTCACGATAGTGCTTATGGTCGATCCCGTTTCTCGGCTTGAGAGCTACTTTCTTGACTGTATTTTGAGTTAAGCAGTTGGCGCGACTTCAGTTCTAGCCTATAAAGTCAAATCTTGTGTGGTTCCTCCATGGTAACATAGCTTCCCGAGGTCGCAAAGTTAGCAAGTACAAGAAATTTGAAAATTGTATGTAATTTCACGGTAGTGCTTATAGTCGATCCCGTTTCTGGGCTTGAGAGCTACTTTCTTGACTGTATTTTGAGTTAAGCAGTTGGCGCGACTTCAGTTCTAGCCTATACAGTCAAATCTTGTGTGGTTCCTCCATGGTAACATAGTTGCCCGAGGTCGCAAAGTTACCAAGTACAAGAAATTTGAAAATTGTATGTAATTTCACATTAGTGCTTACGGTCGATCACGTTTCTCGGCTTGAGAGCTACTTTCTTGACTGTATTTTGAGTTAAGCAGTTGGCGCGACTTCAGTTCTAGCCTATAAAGTTAAATCGTGTGTGGTTCCTCCATTTTAACATAGCTGCCCGAGGTCGCAAAGTTAGCAAGTACAAGAAATTTGAAAATTGTATGTAATTTCACATTAGTGCTTATGGTCGATCCCGGTTCTCGGCTTGAGAGCTACTTTCTTGACTCTATTTTGAGTTTAGCAGTTGGCGCGACTTCAGTTCTAGCCTATAAAGTCAAATCTTGTGTGGTTCCTCCATGGTAACATAGCTGCCCGAGGTCGCAAATTTAGCAAGTACAAGAAATTTGAAAATTGTATGTAATTTCACATTAGTGCTTATGGTCGATCCCGTTTCTCGGCTTCAGAGCTACTTTCTTGACTGTATTTTGAGTTAAGCAGTTGGCGCGACTTCAGTTCTAGCCTATAAAGTCAAATCTTGTGTGGTTCCTCCATGGTAACATAGCTGCCCGAGGTCGCAAAGTTAGCAAGTACAAGAAATTTGAAAATTGTATGTAATTTCACGGTAGTGCTTATGGTCGATCCCGTTTCTCGGCTTGAGAGCTACTTTCTTGACTGTATTTTGAGTTAAGCAGTTGGCGCGACTTCAGTTCTAGCCTATAAAGTCAAATCTTGTGTGGTTCCTCCATGGTAACATAGCTGCCCGAGGTCGCAAAGTTAGCATGTACAAGAAATTTGAAAATTGTATGTAATTTCACGGTAGTGCTTATGGTCGATCCCGTTTCTCGGCTTGAGAGCTACTTTCTTGACTGTATTTTGAGTTAAGCAGTTGGCGCGACGTCAGTTCTAGCCTATAAAGTCAAATCATGTGTGGTTCCTCCATGGTAACATAGATGCCCGAGGTCGCAAAGTTAGCAAGTACAAGAAAATTGAAAATTGTACGTAATTTCACGGTAGTGCTTATGGTCGATCCCGTTTCTCGGCTTGAGAGCTACTTTCTTGACTGTATTTTGAGTTAAGCAGTTGGCGCGACTTCAGTTCTAGCCTATAAAGTCAAATCTTGTGTGGTTCCTCCATGGTAACATAGCTGCCCGATGTCGCCAAGTTAGCAAGTACAAGAAATTTGAAAATTGTATGTAATTTCACATTAGTGCTTATGGTCGATCCCGTTTCTCGGCTTGAGAGCTACTTTCTTGACTGTATTTTGAGTTTAGCAGTTGGCGCGACTTCAGTTCTAGCCTATAAAGTCAAATTTTGTGTGGTTCCTCCATGCTAACATAACTGCCCGAGGCCGCAAATTTAGCAAGTACAAGAAATTTGAAAATTGTACGGAATTTCACGGTAGTGTTTATGGTCGATCCCGTTTCTCGGCTTCAGAGCTACTTTCTTGACTGTATTTTGAGTTTAGCAGTTGGCGCGACTTCAGTTCTAGCCTATAAAGTCAAATTTTGTGTGGTTCCTCCATGTTTACATAACTGCCCGAGGCCGCAAATTTAGCAAGTACAAGAAATTTGAAAATTGTATGTAATTTCACATTAGTGCTTATGGTCGATCCCGGTTCTCGGCTTGAGAGCTACTTTCTTGACTCTATTTTGAGTTAAGCAGTTGGCGCGACTTCAGTTCTAGCCTATAAAGTCAAATCTTGTGTGGTTCCTCCATGGTAACATAGCTGCCCGAGGTCGCAAATTTAGCAAGTACAAGAAATTTGAAAATTGTATGCAATTTCACATTAGTGCTTATGGTCGATCCCGTTTCTCGGCTTCAGAGCTACTTTCTTGACTGTATTTTGAGTTAAGCAGTTGGCGCGACGTCAGTTCTAGCCTATAAAGTCAAATCATGTGTGGTTCCTCCATGGTAACATAGATGCCCGAGGTCGCAAAGTTAGCAAGTACAAGAAAATTGAAAATTGTACGTAATTTCACGGTAGTGCTTATGGTGGATCCCGTTTCTCGGCTTGAGAGCTACTTTCTTGGCTGTATTTTGAGTGAAGCAGTTGGCGCGACTTCAGTTCTAGCCTATAAAGTCAAATCTTGTGTGGTTCCTCCATGGTAACATAGCTGCCCGAGGTCGCAAATTTAGCAAGTACAAGAAATTTGAAAATTGTATGTAATTTCACGGTAGTGCTTATAGTCGATCCCGTTTCTCGGCTTGAGAGCTAATTTCTTGACTGTATTTTGAGTTAAGCAGTTGGCGCGACTTCAGTTCTAGCCTATAAAGTCAAATGTTGTGTGGTTCCTCCATGGTAACATAGCTGCCCGTGGTCGCAAATTTAGCAAATACAAGAAATTTGAAAATTGTATGTAATTTCACATTAGTGCTTATGGTCGATCCCGTTTCTCGGCTTCAGAGCTACTTTCTTGACTGTATTTTGAGTTAAGCAGTTGGCGCGACTTCAGTTCTAGCCTATAAAGTCAAATCTTGTGTGGTTCCTCCATGGTAACATAGCTGCCCGAGGTCGCAAAGTTAGCAAGTACAAGAAATTTGAAAATTGTATGTAATTTCACATTAGTGCTTATGGTCGATCCCGTTTCTCGGCTTGAGAGCTACTTTCTTGACTGTATTTTGAGTTAAGCAGTTGGCGCGACTTCAGTTCTAGCCTATAAAGTCAAATCTTGTGTGGTTCCTCCATGGTAACATAGCTGCCCGAGGTCGCAAAGTTAGCAAGTACAAGAAATTTGAAAATTGTATGTAATTTCACAATAGTGCTTATGGTCGATCCCGTTTCTCGGCTTGAGAGCTAATTTCTTGACTGTATTTTGAGTTAAGCAGATGGCGCGACTTCAGTTCTAGCCTATAAAGTCAAATCTTGTGTGGTTCCTCCATGGTAACATAGCTGCCCGAGGTCGCAAAGTTAGCAAGTACAAGAAATTTGAAAATTGTATGTAATTTCACATTAGTGCTTATGGTCGATCCCGGTTCTCGGCTTGAGAGCTACTTTCTTGACTGTATTTTGAGTTAAGCAGTTGGCGCGACTTCAGTCTATAAAGTCAAATCTTGTGTGGTTCCTCCATGGTAACATAGCTGCCCGAGGTCGCAAATTTAGCAAGTACAAGAAATTTGAAAATTGTATGTAATTTCACATTAGTGCTTATGGTCGATCCCGTTTCTCGGCTTCAGAGCTACTTTCTTGACTGTATTTTGAGTTAAGCAGTTGGCGCGACTTCAGTTCTAGCCTATAAAGTCAAATCTTGTGTGGTTCCTCCATGGTAATATAGCTGCCCGAGGTCGCAAAGTTAGCAAGTACAAGAAATTTGAAAATTGTATGTAATTTCACGGTAGTGCTTATGGTCGATCCCGTTTCTCGGCTTGAGAGCTACTTTCTTGACTGTATTTTGAGTTAAGCAGTTGGCGCGACTTCAGTTCTAGCCTATAAAGTCAAATCTTGTGTGGTTCCTCCATGGTAACATAGCTGCCCGAGGTCGCAAATTTAGCAAATACAAGAAATTTTAAAATTGTATGTAATTTCACGGAAGTGCTTATGGTCGATCCCGGTTCTCGGCTTGGGAGCTACTTTCTTGAATGTATTTTGAGTTAAGCGGTTGGCGCGACTTCAGTTCTAGCCTATAAAGTCAAATCTTGTGTGGTTCCTCCATGGTAACATAGCTGCCCGAGGTCGCAAAGTTAGCAAGTACAAGAAATTTGAAAATTGTATGTAATTTCACATTAGTGCTTATGGTCGATCCCGGTTCTCGGCTTGAGAGCTACTTTCTTGACTGTATTTTGAGTTAAACAGTTGGCGCGACTTCAGTTCTAGTCTATAAAGTCAAATCTTGTGTGGTTCCTCCATGGTAACATAGCTGCCCGAGGTCACAAAGTTAGCATGTACAAGAAATTTGAAAATTGTATGTAATTTCACGGTAGTGCTTATGGTCGATCCCGTTTCTCGGCTTGAGAGCTACTTTCTTGACCGTATTTTGAGTTAAGCAGTTGGCGCGACGTCAGTTCTAGCCTATAAAGTCAAATGTTGTGTGGTTCCTCCATGGTAACGTAGGTGCCCGAGGCCGCAAAGTTAGCAAGTACAAGAAATTTGAAAATTGTACGTAATTTCACGGTAGTGTTTATGGTCGATCCCGTTTTTCGGCTTCAAAGCTACTTTCTTGACTGTATTTTGAGATAGGCAGTTGCCTCGTTTTCAGTTCTAGCCTATAAAGTCAAATCTTGTGTGGTTCCTCCATGCTAACATAGCTGCCCGAGGCCGCAAATTTAGCAAGTACAAGAAATTTGAAAATTGTACGTAATTTCACGGTAGTGTTTATGGTCGATCCCGTTTTTCGGCTTCAGAGCTACTTTCTTGACTGTATTTTGAGTTAAGCAGTTGGCGCGACTTCAGTTCTAGCCTATAAAGTCAAATCTTGTGTGGTTCCTCCATGGTAACATAGCTGCCCGAGGTCGCCAAGTTAGCAAGTACAAGAAATTTGAAAATTGTATGTAATTTCACATTAGTGCTTATGGTCGATCCCGGTTCTCGGCTTGAGAGCTACTTTCTTGACTGTATTTTGAGTTTAGCAGTTGGCGCGACTTCAGTTCTAGCCTATAAAGTCAAATTTTGTGTGGTTCCTCCATGCTAACATAACTGCCCGAGGCCGCAAATTTAGCAAGTACAAGAAATTTGAAAATTGTACGGAATTTCACGGTAGTGTTTATGGTCGATCCCGTTTCTCGGCTTCAGAGCTACTTTCTTGACTGTATTTTGATTTAAGCAGTTGGCGCGACTTCAGTTCTAGCCTATAAAGTCAAATCTTGTGTGGTTCCTCCATGCTAACATAGCTGCCCGAGGCCGCAAAGTTAGCAAGTACAAGAAATTTGAAAATTGTACGTAATTTCACGGTAGTGCTTATGGTCAATCCCGTTTCTCCGCTTCAGAGCTACTTTCTTGACTGTATTTTGATTTAAGCAGATGGCGCGACTTCAGTTCTAGCCTATAAAGTCAAATCTTGTGTGGTTCCTCCATGCTAACATAGCTGCCCGAGGCCGCAAATTTAGCAAGTACAAGAAATTTGAAAATTGTACGGAATTTCACGGTAGTGTTTATGGTCGATCCCGTTTCTCGGCTTGAGAGCTACTTTCTTGACTGTATTTTGAGTTAAACAGTTGGCGCGACTTCAGTTCTAGTCTATAAAGTCAAATCTTGTGTGGTTCCTCCATGGTAACATAGCTGCCCGAGGTCGCAAAGTTGGCATGTACAAGAAATTTGAAAATTGTATGTAATTTCACATTAGTGCTTATGGTCGATCCCGGTTCTCGGCTTGAGAGCTACTTTCTTGACTGTATTTTGAGTTTAGCAGTTGGCGCGACTTCAGTTCTAGCCTATAAAGTCAAATTTTGTGTGGTTCCTCCATGCTAACATAGCTGCCCGAGGCCGCAAATTTAGCAAGTACAAGAAATTTGAAAATTGTACGGAATTTCACGGTAGTGTTTATGGTCGATCCCGTTTCTCGGCTTGAGAGCTACTTTCTTGACTGTATTTTGAGTTAAACAGTTGGCGCGACTTCAGTTCTAGTCTATAAAGTCAAATCTTGTGTGGTTCCTCCATGGTAACATAGCTGCCCGAGGTCGCAAAGTTAGCATGTACAAGAAATTTGAAAATTGTATGTAATTTCACGGTAGTGCTTATGGTCGATCCCGTTTCTCGGCTTGAGAGCTACTTTCTTGACCGTATTTTGAGTTAAGCAGTTGGCGCGACGTCAGTTCTAGCCTATAAAGTCAAATGTTGTGTGGTTCCTCCATGGTAACGTAGGTGCCCGAGGCCGCAAAGTTAGCAAGTACAAGAAATTTGAAAATTGTACGTAATTTCACGGTAGTGTTTATGGTCGATCCCGTTTTTCGGCTTCAGAGCTACTTTCTTGACTGTATTTTGATTTAAGCAGTTGGCGCGACTTCAGTTCTAGCCTATAAAGTCAAATCTTGTGTGGTTCCTCCATGCTAACATAGCTGCCCGAGGCCGCAAATTTAGCAAGTACAAGAAATTTGAAAATTGTACGTAATTTCACGGTAGTGCTTATGGTCGATCCCGTTTCTCCGCTTCAGAGCTATTTTCTTGACTGTATTTTGAGTTAAGCAGTTGGCGCGACTTTAGTTCTAGCCAATAAAGTCAAATCTTGTGTGGCTCCTCCATGCTAACATAGCTGCCCGAGACCGCAAAGTTAGCAAGTACAAGAAATTTGAAAATTGTACGTAATTTCACGGTAGTGCTTATGGTCGATCCCGTTTCACGGCTTCAGAGCTACTTTCTTGACTGTATTTTGATTTAAGCGGTTGGCGCGACTTCAGTTCTAGCCTATAAAGTCAAATCTTGTGTTGTTCCTCCATGCTAACATAGCTGCCCGAGGCCGCAAAGTTAGCAAGTACCAGAAATTTGAAAATTGTACGTAATTTCACGGTAGTGCTTATGGTCAATCCCGTTTCTCCGCTTCAGAGCTACTTTCTTGACTGTATTTTGATTTAAGCAGATGGCGCGACTTCAGTTCTAGCCTTTAAAGTCAAATGTTGTGTGGTTCCTCCATGCTAACATAGCTGCCCGAGGCCGCAAAGTTAGCAAGTACAAGAAATTTGAAAATTGTACGTAATTTCACGGTAGTGCTTATGGTCGATCCCGTTTCTCCGCTTCAGAGCTATTTTCTTGACTGTATTTTGAGTTAAGCAGTTGGCGCGACTTTAGTTCTAGCCTATAACGTGAAATGTTGTGTGGTTCCTTCATGGTAACGTAGCTGCCCGAGGCCGCAAAGTTAGCAAGTACAAGAAATTTGAAAATTGTACGTAATTTCACGGTAGTGTTTATGGTCGATCCCGTTTTTCGGCTTCAAAGCTACTTTCTTGACTGTATTTTGAGATAGGCAGTTGCCGCGTTTTCAGTTCTAGCCTATAAAGTCAAATCTTGTGTGGTTCCTCCATGCTAACATAGCTGCCCGAGGCCGCAAATTTAGCAAGTACAAGAAATTTGAAAATTGTACGGAATTTCACGGTAGTGTTTATGGTCGATCCCGTTTCTCGGCTTCAGAGCTACTTTCTTGACTGTATTTTGATTTAAGCAGTTCGCGCGACTTCAGTTCTAGCCTATAAAGTCAAATCTTGTGTTGTTCCTCCATGCTAACATAGCTGCCCGAGGCCGCAAAGTTAGCAAGTACAAGAAATTTGAAAATTGTACGTAATTTCACGGTAGTGCTTATGGTCGATCCCGTTTCTCCGCTTCAGAGCTACTTTCTTGACTGTATTTTGATTGAAGCAGTTGGCGCGACTTCAGTTCTAGCCTATAAAGTCAAATGTTGTGTGGTTGCTCCATGCTAACATAGCTGCCCGAGGCCGCAAAGTTAGCAAGTACAAGAAATTTGAAAATTGTACGTAATTTCACGGTAGTGCTTATGGTCGATCCCGTTTCTCCGCTTCAGAGCTACTTTCTTGACTGTATTTTGATTTAGGCAGTTGGCGCGACTTTAGTTCTGGCCTATAAAGTCAAATGTTGTGTGGTTCCTCCATGGTAACGTAGCTGCCCGAGGCCGCAAAGTTAGCAAGTACAAGAAATTTGAAAATTGTACGTAATTGCACAGTAGTGCTTATGGTCGATCCCGTTTCTCGGCTTCAGAGCTACTTTCTTGACTATATTTTGAGTTAAGCAGTTGCCGCGACTTCAGTTCTAACCTATAAAATCAAATCTTGTGTGGTTCCTCCATGCTAGCATAGCTGCCCGAGGCCGCAAAGTTAGCAAGTACAAGAAATTTGAAAATTGTACGTAATTTCACGGTAGTGCTTATGGTCGATCCCGTCTCTCCGCTTCAGAGCTACTTTCTTGACTGTATTTTGATTTAAGCAGTTGGCGCGTTTTCAGTTCTAGCCTATAAAGTCAAATGTTGTGTGGTTCCTCCATGCTAACATAGCTGCCCGAGGCCGCAAAGTTAGCAAGTACAAGAAATATGAAAATTGTACGTAATTTCACGGTAGTGCTTATGGTCGATCCCGTTTCTCGGCTTCAGAGCTACTTTCTTGACTGTATTTTGAGATAAGCAGTTGGCGCGTCTTTAGTTCTAGCCTATAAAGTCAAATCTTGTGTGGTTCCTCCATGCTAACATAGCTGCCCGAGGCCGCAAAGTTAGCAAGTACAAGAAATTTGAAAATTGTACGTAATTTCACGGTAGTGCTTATGGTCGATCCCGTTTCTCGGCTTCAGAGCTACTTTCTTGACTGTATTTTGAGATAAGCAGTTGGCGCGTCTTTAGTTCTAGCCTATAAAGTCAAATCTTATGTGGTTCCTCCATGCTAACATAGCTGCCCGAGGCCGCAAAGTTAGCAAGTACAAGAAATTTGAAAATTGTACGTAATTTCACGGTAGTGCTTATGGTCGATCCCGTTTCTCCGCTTCAGAGCTACATTCTTGACTGTATTTTGATTTAAGCAGTTGGCGCGACTTCAGTTCTAGCCTGTAAAGTCAAATGTTGTGTGGTTCCTCCATGCTAACATAGCTGCCCGAGGCCGCAAAGTTAGCAAGTACAAGAAATTTGAAAATTGTACGTAATTTCACGGTAGTGCTTATGGTCGATCCCGTTTCTCGGCTTCAGAGCTACTTTCTTGACTGTATTTTGAGATAAGCAGTTGCCGCGTTTTCAGTTCTAGCCTATAAAGTCAAATGTTATGTGGTTCCTCCATGCTAACATAGCTGCCCGAGGCCGCAAAGTTAGCAAGTACAAGAAATTTGAAAATTGTACGTAATTTCACGGTAGTGCTTATGGTCGATCCCGTTTCTCGGCTTCAGAGCTACTTTCTTGACTGTATTTTGAGTTAAGCAGTTGCCGCGTTTTCAGTTCTAGCCTATAAAGTCAAATGTTATGTGGTTTCTCCATGCTAACATAACTGCCCGAGGCCGCAAAGTTAGCAAGTACAAGAAATTTGAAAATTGTACGTAATTTCACGGTAGTGTTTATGGTCGATCCCGTTTCTCGGCTTCAGAGCTACTTTCTTGACTGTATTTTGATTTAAGCAGTTGGCGCGACTTCAGTTCTAGCCTATAAAGTCAAATCTTGTGTGGTTCCTCCATGCTAACATAGCTGCCCGAGGCCGCAAAGTTAGCAAGTACAAGAAATTTGAAAATTGTACGTAATTTCACGGTAGTGCTTATGGTCGATCCCGTTTCTCCGCTTCAGAGCTGCTTTCTTGACTGTATTTTGAGATAAGCAGTTGCCGCGTTTTCAGTTCTAGCCTATAAAGTCAAATCTTGTGTGGTTCCTCCATGCTAACATAGCTGCCCGAGGCCGCAAAGTTAGCAAGTACAAGAAATTTGAAAATTGTACGTAATTTCACGGTAGTGTTTATGGTCGATCCCGTTTCTCGGCTTCAGAGCTACTTTCTTGACTGTATTTTGAGATAAGCAGTTGCCGCGTTTTCAGTTCTAGCCAACAAAGTCAAATCTTGTGTGGCTCCTCCATGCTAACATAGCTGCCCGAGGCCGCAAAGTTAGCAAGTACAAGAAATTTGAAAATTGTACGTAATTTCACGGTAGTGCTTATGGTCGATCCCGTTTCTCCGCTTCAGAGCTACTTTCTTGACTGTATTTTGAGATTAGCAGTTGCCACGACTTCAGTTCTAACCTATAAAGTCAAAACTTGTGTGGTTCCTCCATGCTAACATAGCTGCCCGAGGCCGCAAATTTAGCAAGTACAAGAAATTTGAAAATTGTACGTAATTTCACGGTAGTGCTTATGGTCGATCCCGTTTCTCGGCTTCAGAGCTACTTTCTTGACTGTATTTTGATTTAAGCAGTTGGCGCGACTTCAGTTCTAGCCCATAAAGTCAAATGTTGTGTGGTTCCTCCATGGTAACGTAGCTGCCCGAGGCCGCAAAGTTGGCAAGTACAAGAAATTTGAAAATTGTACGTAATTTCACGGTAGTGCTTATGGTCGATCCCGTTTCTCCGCTTCAGAGCTACTTTCTTGACTGTATTTTGATTTAAGCAGTTGGCGCGTTTTCAGTTCTAGCCTATAAAGTCAAATGTTGTGTGGTTCCTTCATGCCAACATAGCTGCCCGAGGCCGCAAAGTTAGCAAGTACAAGAAATTTGAAAATTGTACGTAATTTCACGGTAGTGCTTATGGTCGATCCCGTTTCTCGGCTTCAGAGCTACTTTCTTGACTGTATTTTGATTTAAGCAGTTGCCGCGACTTTAGTTCTAGCCTATAAAGTCAAATGTTGTGTGGTTCTTCCATGGTAACGTAGCTGCCCGAGGCCGCAAAGTTAGCAAGTACAAGAAATTTGAAAATTGTACGTAATTTCACGGTAGTGCTTATGGTCGATCCCGTTTCTCCGCTTCAGAGCTACTTTCTTGACTGTATTTTGATTTAAGCAGTTGGCGCGACTTCAGTTCTAGCTTATAAAGTCAAATCTTGTGTTGTTCCTCCATGCTAACATAGCTGCCCGAGGCCGCAAAGTTAGCAAGTACAAGAAATTTGAAAATTGTACGTAATTTCACGGTAGTGCTTATGGTCGATCCCGTTTCTCCGCTTCAGAGCTACTTTCTTGACTGTATTTTGATTGAAGCAGTTGGCGCGACTTCAGTTCTAGCCTATAAAGTCAAATGTTGTGTGGTTGCTCCATGCTAACATAGCTGCCCGAGGCCGCAAAGTTAGCAAGTACAAGAAATTTGAAAATTGTACGTAATTTCACGGTAGTGCTTATGGTCGATCCCGTTTCTCCGCTTCAGAGCTACTTTCTTGACTGTATTTTGATTTAGGCAGTTGGCGCGACTTTAGTTCTGGCCTATAAAGTCAAATGTTGTGTGGTTCCTCCATGGTAACGTAGCTGCCCGAGGCCGCAAAGTTAGCAAGTACAAGAAATTTGAAAATTGTACGTAATTGCACAGTAGTGCTTATGGTCGATCCCGTTTCTCGGCTTCAGAGCTACTTTCTTGACTATATTTTGAGTTAAGCAGTTGCCGCGACTTCAGTTCTAACCTATAAAATCAAATCTTGTGTGGTTCCTCCATGCTAGCATAGCTGCCCGAGGCCGCAAAGTTAGCAAGTACAAGAAATTTGAAAATTGTACGTAATTTCACGGTAGTGCTTATGGTCGATCCCGTCTCTCCGCTTCAGAGCTACTTTCTTGACTGTATTTTGATTTAAGCAGTTGGCGCGTTTTCAGTTCTAGCCTATAAAGTCAAATGTTGTGTGGTTCCTCCATGCTAACATAGCTGCCCGAGGCCGCAAAGTTAGCAAGTACAAGAAATATGAAAATTGTACGTAATTTCACGGTAGTGCTTATGGTCGATCCCGTTTCTCGGCTTCAGAGCTACTTTCTTGACTGTATTTTGAGATAAGCAGTTGGCGCGTCTTTAGTTCTAGCCTATAAAGTCAAATCTTGTGTGGTTCCTCCATGCTAACATAGCTGCCCGAGGCCGCAAAGTTAGCAAGTACAAGAAATTTGAAAATTGTACGTAATTTCACGGTAGTGCTTATGGTCGATCCCGTTTCTCGGCTTCAGAGCTACTTTCTTGACTGTATTTTGAGATAAGCAGTTGGCGCGTCTTTAGTTCTAGCCTATAAAGTCAAATCTTATGTGGTTCCTCCATGCTAACATAGCTGCCCGAGGCCGCAAAGTTAGCAAGTACAAGAAATTTGAAAATTGTACGTAATTTCACGGTAGTGCTTATGGTCGATCCCGTTTCTCCGCTTCAGAGCTACTTTCTTGACTGTATTTTGATTTAAGCAGTTGGCGCGACTTCAGTTCTAGCCTGTAAAGTCAAATGTTGTGTGGTTCCTCCATGCTAACATAGCTGCCCGAGGCCGCAAAGTTAGCAAGTACAAGAAATTTGAAAATTGTACGTAATTTCACGGTAGTGCTTATGGTCGATCCCGTTTCTCGGCTTCAGAGCTACTTTCTTGACTGTATTTTGAGATAAGCAGTTGCCGCGTTTTCAGTTCTAGCCTATAAAGTCAAATGTTATGTGGTTCCTCCATGCTAACATAGCTGCCCGAGGCCGCAAAGTTAGCAAGTACAAGAAATTTGAAAATTGTACGTAATTTCACGGTAGTGCTTATGGTCGATCCCGTTTCTCGGCTTCAGAGCTACTTTCTTGACTGTATTTTGAGTTAAGCAGTTGCCGCGTTTTCAGTTCTAGCCTATAAAGTCAAATGTTATGTGGTTTCTCCATGCTAACATAACTGCCTGAGGCCGCAAAGTTAGCAAGTACAAGAAATTTGAAAATTGTACGTAATTTCACGGTAGTGTTTATGGTCGATCCCGTTTCTCGGCTTCAGAGCTACTTTCTTGACTGTATTTTGATTTAAGCAGTTGGCGCGACTTCAGTTCTAGCCTATAAAGTCAAATCTTGTGTGGTTCCTCCATGCTAACATAGCTGCCCGAGGCCGCAAAGTTAGCAAGTACAAGAAATTTGAAAATTGTACGTAATTTCACGGTAGTGCTTATGGTCGATCCCGTTTCTCCGCTTCAGAGCTGCTTTCTTGACTGTATTTTGAGATAAGCAGTTGCCGCGTTTTCAGTTCTAGCCTATAAAGTCAAATCTTGTGTGGTTCCTCCATGCTAACATAGCTGCCCGAGGCCGCAAAGTTAGCAAGTACAAGAAATTTGAAAATTGTACGTAATTTCACGGTAGTGTTTATGGTCGATCCCGTTTCTCGGCTTCAGAGCTACTTTCTTGACTGTATTTTGAGATAAGCAGTTGCCGCGTTTTCAGTTCTAGCCAATAAAGTCAAATCTTGTGTGGCTCCTCCATGCTAACATAGCTGCCCGAGGCCGCAAAGTTAGCAAGTACAAGAAATTTGAAAATTGTACGTAATTTCACGGTAGTGCTTATGGTCGATCCCGTTTCTCCGCTTCAGAGCTACTTTCTTGACTGTATTTTGAGATTAGCAGTTGCCACGACTTCAGTTCTAACCTATAAAGTCAAAACTTGTGTGGTTCCTCCATGCTAACATAGCTGCCCGAGGCCGCAAATTTAGCAAGTACAAGAAATTTGAAAATTGTACGTAATTTCACGGTAGTGCTTATGGTCGATCCCGTTTCTCGGCTTCAGAGCTACTTTCTTGACTGTATTTTGATTTAAGCAGTTGGCGCGACTTCAGTTCTAGCCCATAAAGTCAAATGTTGTGTGGTTCCTCCATGGTAACGTAGCTGCCCGAGGCCGCAAAGTTGGCAAGTACAAGAAATTTGAAAATTGTACGTAATTTCACGGTAGTGCTTATGGTCGATCCCGTTTCTCCGCTTCAGAGCTACTTTCTTGACTGTATTTTGATTTAAGCAGTTGGCGCGTTTTCAGTTCTAGCCTATAAAGTCAAATGTTGTGTGGTTCCTTCATGCCAACATAGCTGCCCGAGGCCGCAAAGTTAGCAAGTACAAGAAATTTGAAAATTGTACGTAATTTCACGGTAGTGCTTATGGTCGATCCCGTTTCTCGGCTTCAGAGCTACTTTCTTGACTGTATTTTGATTTAAGCAGTTGCCGCGACTTTAGTTCTAGCCTATAAAGTCAAATGTTGTGTGGTTCCTCCATGGTAACGTAGCTGCCCGAGGCCGCAAAGTTAGCAAGTACAAGAAATTTGAAAATTGTACGTAATTTCACGGTAGTGCTTATGGTCGATCCCGTTTCTCCGCTTCAGAGCTACTTTCTTGACTGTATTTTGATTTAAGCAGTTGGCGCGACTTCAGTTCTAGCTTATAAAGTCAAATCTTGTGTTGTTCCTCCATGCTAACATAGCTGCCCGAGGCCGCAAAGTTAGCAAGTACAAGAAATTTGAAAATTGTACGTAATTTCACGGTAGTGCTTATGGTCGATCCCGTTTCTCCGCTTCAGAGCTACTTTCTTGACTGTATTTTGATTGAAGCAGTTGGCGCGACTTCAGTTCTAGCCTATAAAGTCAAATGTTGTGTGGTTGCTCCATGCTAACATAGCTGCCCGAGGCCGCAAAGTTAGCAAGTACAAGAAATTTGAAAATTGTACGTAATTTCACGGTAGTGCTTATGGTCGATCCCGTTTCTCCGCTTCAGAGCTACTTTCTTGACTGTATTTTGATTTAGGCAGTTGGCGCGACTTTAGTTCTAGCCTATAAAGTCAAATGTTGTGTGGTTCCTCCATGGTAACGTAGCTGCCCGAGGCCGCAAAGTTAGCAAGTACAAGAAATTTGAAAATTGTACGTAATTGCACAGTAGTGCTTATGGTCGATCCCGTTTCTCGGCTTCAGAGCTACTTTCTTGACTGTATTTTGAGTTAAGCAGTTGCCGCGACTTCAGTTCTAACCTATAAAATCAAATCTTGTGTGGTTCCTCCATGCTAACATAGCTGCCCGAGGCCGCAAAGTTAGCAAGTACAAGAAATTTGAAAATTGTACGTAATTTCACGTTAGTGCTTATGGTCGATCCCGTTTCTCGGCTTCAGAGCTACTTTCTTGACTGTATTTTGAGTTAAGCAGTTGCCGCGACTTTAGTTCTAGCCTATAAAGTCAAATGTTGTGTGGTTCCTCCATGGTAACGTAGCTGCCCGAGGCCGCAAAGTTGGCAAGTACAAGAAATTTGAAAATTGTACGTAATTTCACGGTAGTGCTTATGGTCGATCCCGTCTCTCCGCTTCAGAGCTACTTTCTTGACTGTATTTTGATTTAAGCAGTTGGCGCGTTTTCAGTTCTAGCCTATAAAGTCAAATGTTGTGTGGTTCCTCCATGCTAACATAGCTGCCCGAGGCCGCAAAGTTAGCAAGTACAAGAAATATGAAAATTGTACGTAATTTCACGGTAGTGCTTATGGTCGATCCCGTTTCTCGGCTTCAGAGCTACTTTCTTGACTGTATTTTGAGATAAGCAGTTGGCGCGTCTTTAGTTCTAGCCTATAAAGTCAAATCTTGTGTGGTTCCTCCATGCTAACATAGCTGCCCGAGGCCGCAAAGTTAGCAAGTACAAGACATTTGAAAATTGTACGTAATTTCACGGTAGTGCTTATGGTCGATCCCGTTTCTCGGCTTCAGAGCTACTTTCTTGACTGTATTTTGAGATAAGCAGTTGGCGCGTCTTTAGTTCTAGCCTATAAAGTCAAATCTTGTGTGGTTCCTCCATGCTAACATAGCTGCCCGAGGCCGCAAAGTTAGCAAGTACAAGAAATTTGAAAATTGTACGTAATTTCACGGTAGTGCTTATGGTCGATCCCGTTTCTTCGCTTCAGAGCTACTTTCTTGACTGTATTTTGATTGAAGCAGTTGCCGCGTTTTCAGTTCTAGCCTATAAAGTCAAATGTTATGTGGTTTCTCCATGCTAACATAGCTGCCCGAGACCGCAAAGTTAGCAAGTACAAGAAATTTGAAAATTGTACGTAATTTCACGGTAGTGTTTATGGTCGATCCCGTTTCTCGGCTTCAGAGCTACTTTCTTGACTGTATTTTGATTTAAGCAGTTGGCGCGACTTCAGTTCTAGCTTATAAAGTCAAATCTTGTGTGGTTCCTCCATGCTAACATAGCTGCCCGAGGCCGCAAAGTTAGCAAGTACAAGAAATTTGAAAATTGTACGTAATTTCACGGTAGTGCTTATGGTCGATCCCGTTTCTCCGCTTCAGAGCTGCTTTCTTGACTGTATTTTGATTTAAGCAGTTGGCGAGACTTCAGTTCTAGCCTATAAAGTCAAATGTTGTGTGGTTCCTCCATGCTAACATAGCTGCCCGAGGCCGCAAAGTTAGCAAGTACAAGAAATTTGAAAATTGTACGTAATTTCACGGTAGTGCTTATGGTCGATCCCGTTTCTCCGCTTCAGAGCTATTTTCTTGACTGTATTTTGAGTTAAGCAGTTGGCGCGACTTTAGTTCTAGCCTATAAAGTCAAATGTAGTGTGGTTCCTCCATGGTAACGTAGCTGCCCGAGGCCGCAAAGTTAGCAAGTACAAGAAATTTGAAAATTGTCCGTAATTTCACGGTAGTGTTTATGGTCGATCCCGTTTTTCGGCTTCAGAGCTACTTTCTTGACTGTATTTTGAGATAAGCAGTTGCCGCGTTTTCAGTTCTAGCCTATAAAGTCAAATCTTGTGTGGTTCCTCCATGCTAACATAGCTGCCCGAGGCCGCAAAGTTAGCAAGTACAAGAAATTTGAAAATTGTACGTAATTGCACAGTAGTGCTTATGGTCGATCCCGTTTCTCGGCTTCAGAGCTGCTTTCTTGACTGTATTTTGATTTAAGCAGTTGGCGAGACTTCAGTTCTAGCCTATAAAGTCAAATGTTGTGTGGTTCCTCCATGCTAACATAGCTGCCCGAGGCCGCAAAGTTAGCAAGTACAAGAAATTTGAAAATTGTACGTAATTTCACGGTAGTGCTTATGGTCGATCCCGTTTCTCCGCTTCAGAGCTACTTTCTTGACTGTATTTTGATTTAGGCAGTTGGCGCGACTTTAGTTCTAGCCTATAAAGTCAAATGTTGTGTGGTTCCTCCATGGTAACGTAGCTGCCCGAGGCCGCAAAGTTAGCAAGTACAAGAAATTTGAAAATTGTACGTAATTGCACAGTAGTGCTTATGGTCGATCCCGTTTCTCGGCTTCAGAGCTACTTTCTTGACTGTATTTTGAGTTAAGCAGTTGCCGCGACTTCAGTTCTAACCTATAAAATCAAATCTTGTGTGGTTCCCCCATGCTAACATAGCTGCCCGAGGCCGCAAAGTTAGCAAGTACAAGAAATTTGAAAATTGTACGTAATTTCACGGTAGTGCTTATGGTCGATCCCGTTTCTCGGCTTCAGAGCTACTTTCTTGACTGTATTTTGAGATAAGCAGTTGGCGCGTCTTTAGTTCTAGCCTATAAAGTCAAATCTTGTGTGGTTCCTCCATGCTAACATAGCTGCCCGAGGCCGCAAAGTTAGCAAGTACAAGAAATTTGAAAATTGTACGTAATTTCACGGTAGTGCTTATGGTCGATCCCGTTTCTCCGCTTCAGAGCTACTTTCTTGACTGTATTTTGATTGAAGCAGTTGCCGCGTTTTCAGTTCTAGCCTATAAAGTCAAATGTTATGTGGTTTCTCCATGCTAACATAGCTGCCCGAGACCGCAAAGTTAGCAAGTACAAGAAATTTGAAAATTGTACGTAATTTCACGGTAGTGTTTATGGTCGATCCCGTTTCTCGGCTTCAGAGCTACTTTCTTGACTGTATTTTGATTTAAGCAGTTGGCGCGACTTCAGTTCTAGCCTATAAAGTCAAATCTTGTGTGGTTCCTCCATGCTAACATAGCTGCCCGAGGCCGCAAAGTTAGCAAGTACAAGAAATTTGAAAATTGTACGTAATTTCACGGTAGTGCTTATGGTCGATCCCGTTTCTCGGCTTCAGAGCTACTTTCTTGACTGTATTTTGAGTTAAGCAGTTGCCGCGTTTTCAGTTCTAGCCTATAAAGTCAAATGTTATGTGGTTTCTCCATGCTAACATAACTGCCTGAGGCCGCAAAGTTAGCAAGTACAAGAAATTTGAAAATTGTACGTAATTTCACGGTAGTGTTTATGGTCGATCCCGTTTCTCGGCTTCAGAGCTACTTTCTTGACTGTATTTTGATTTAAGCAGTTGGCGCGACTTCAGTTCTAGCCTATAAAGTCAAATCTTGTGTGGTTCCTCCATGCTAACATAGCTGCCCGAGGCCGCAAAGTTAGCAAGTACAAGAAATTTGAAAATTGTACGTAATTTCACGGTAGTGCTTATGGTCGATCCCGTTTCTCCGCTTCAGAGCTGCTTTCTTGACTGTATTTTGAGATAAGCAGTTGCCGCGTTTTCAGTTCTAGCCTATAAAGTCAAATCTTGTGTGGTTCCTCCATGCTAACATAGCTGCCCGAGGCCGCAAAGTTAGCAAGTACAAGAAATTTGAAAATTGTACGTAATTTCACGGTAGTGTTTATGGTCGATCCCGTTTCTCGGCTTCAGAGCTACTTTCTTGACTGTATTTTGAGATAAGCAGTTGCCGCGTTTTCAGTTCTAGCCAATAAAGTCAAATCTTGTGTGGCTCCTCCATGCTAACATAGCTGCCCGAGGCCGCAAAGTTAGCAAGTACAAGAAATTTGAAAATTGTACGTAATTTCACGGTAGTGCTTATGGTCGATCCCGTTTCTCCGCTTCAGAGCTACTTTCTTGACTGTATTTTGAGATTAGCAGTTGCCACGACTTCAGTTCTAACCTATAAAGTCAAAACTTGTGTGGTTCCTCCATGCTAACATAGCTGCCCGAGGCCGCAAATTTAGCAAGTACAAGAAATTTGAAAATTGTACGTAATTTCACGGTAGTGCTTATGGTCGATCCCGTTTCTCGGCTTCAGAGCTACTTTCTTGACTGTATTTTGATTTAAGCAGTTGGCGCGACTTCAGTTCTAGCCCATAAAGTCAAATGTTGTGTGGTTCCTCCATGGTAACGTAGCTGCCCGAGGCCGCAAAGTTGGCAAGTACAAGAAATTTGAAAATTGTACGTAATTTCACGGTAGTGCTTATGGTCGATCCCGTTTCTCCGCTTCAGAGCTACTTTCTTGACTGTATTTTGATTTAAGCAGTTGGCGCGTTTTCAGTTCTAGCCTATAAAGTCAAATGTTGTGTGGTTCCTTCATGCCAACATAGCTGCCCGAGGCCGCAAAGTTAGCAAGTACAAGAAATTTGAAAATTGTACGTAATTTCACGGTAGTGCTTATGGTCGATCCCGTTTCTCGGCTTCAGAGCTACTTTCTTGACTGTATTTTGATTTAAGCAGTTGCCGCGACTTTAGTTCTAGCCTATAAAGTCAAATGTTGTGTGGTTCCTCCATGGTAACGTAGCTGCCCGAGGCCGCAAAGTTAGCAAGTACAAGAAATTTGAAAATTGTACGTAATTTCACGGTAGTGCTTATGGTCGATCCCGTTTCTCCGCTTCAGAGCTACTTTCTTGACTGTATTTTGATTTAAGCAGTTGGCGCGACTTCAGTTCTAGCTTATAAAGTCAAATCTTGTGTTGTTCCTCCATGCTAACATAGCTGCCCGAGGCCGCAAAGTTAGCAAGTACAAGAAATTTGAAAATTGTACGTAATTTCACGGTAGTGCTTATGGTCGATCCCGTTTCTCCGCTTCAGAGCTACTTTCTTGACTGTATTTTGATTGAAGCAGTTGGCGCGACTTCAGTTCTAGCCTATAAAGTCAAATGTTGTGTGGTTGCTCCATGCTAACATAGCTGCCCGAGGCCGCAAAGTTAGCAAGTACAAGAAATTTGAAAATTGTACGTAATTTCACGGTAGTGCTTATGGTCGATCCCGTTTCTCCGCTTCAGAGCTACTTTCTTGACTGTATTTTGATTTAGGCAGTTGGCGCGACTTTAGTTCTAGCCTATAAAGTCAAATGTTGTGTGGTTCCTCCATGGTAACGTAGCTGCCCGAGGCCGCAAAGTTAGCAAGTACAAGAAATTTGAAAATTGTACGTAATTGCACAGTAGTGCTTATGGTCGATCCCGTTTCTCGGCTTCAGAGCTACTTTCTTGACTGTATTTTGAGTTAAGCAGTTGCCGCGACTTCAGTTCTAACCTATAAAATCAAATCTTGTGTGGTTCCTCCATGCTAACATAGCTGCCCGAGGCCGCAAAGTTAGCAAGTACAAGAAATTTGAAAATTGTACGTAATTTCACGTTAGTGCTTATGGTCGATCCCGTTTCTCGGCTTCAGAGCTACTTTCTTGACTGTATTTTGAGTTAAGCAGTTGCCGCGACTTTAGTTCTAGCCTATAAAGTCAAATGTTGTGTGGTTCCTCCATGGTAACGTAGCTGCCCGAGGCCGCAAAGTTGGCAAGTACAAGAAATTTGAAAATTGTACGTAATTTCACGGTAGTGCTTATGGTCGATCCCGTCTCTCCGCTTCAGAGCTACTTTCTTGACTGTATTTTGATTTAAGCAGTTGGCGCGTTTTCAGTTCTAGCCTATAAAGTCAAATGTTGTGTGGTTCCTCCATGCTAACATAGCTGCCCGAGGCCGCAAAGTTAGCAAGTACAAGAAATATGAAAATTGTACGTAATTTCACGGTAGTGCTTATGGTCGATCCCGTTTCTCGGCTTCAGAGCTACTTTCTTGACTGTATTTTGAGATAAGCAGTTGGCGCGTCTTTAGTTCTAGCCTATAAAGTCAAATCTTGTGTGGTTCCTCCATGCTAACATAGCTGCCCGAGGCCGCAAAGTTAGCAAGTACAAGACATTTGAAAATTGTACGTAATTTCACGGTAGTGCTTATGGTCGATCCCGTTTCTCGGCTTCAGAGCTACTTTCTTGACTGTATTTTGAGATAAGCAGTTGGCGCGTCTTTAGTTCTAGCCTATAAAGTCAAATCTTGTGTGGTTCCTCCATGCTAACATAGCTGCCCGAGGCCGCAAAGTTAGCAAGTACAAGAAATTTGAAAATTGTACGTAATTTCACGGTAGTGCTTATGGTCGATCCCGTTTCTCCGCTTCAGAGCTACTTTCTTGACTGTATTTTGATTGAAGCAGTTGCCGCGTTTTCAGTTCTAGCCTATAAAGTCAAATGTTATGTGGTTTCTCCATGCTAACATAGCTGCCCGAGACCGCAAAGTTAGCAAGTACAAGAAATTTGAAAATTGTACGTAATTTCACGGTAGTGTTTATGGTCGATCCCGTTTCTCGGCTTCAGAGCTACTTTCTTGACTGTATTTTGATTTAAGCAGTTGGCGCGACTTCAGTTCTAGCTTATAAAGTCAAATCTTGTGTGGTTCCTCCATGCTAACATAGCTGCCCGAGGCCGCAAAGTTAGCAAGTACAAGAAATTTGAAAATTGTACGTAATTTCACGGTAGTGCTTATGGTCGATCCCGTTTCTCCGCTTCAGAGCTGCTTTCTTGACTGTATTTTGATTTAAGCAGTTGGCGAGACTTCAGTTCTAGCCTATAAAGTCAAATGTTGTGTGGTTCCTCCATGCTAACATAGCTGCCCGAGGCCGCAAAGTTAGCAAGTACAAGAAATTTGAAAATTGTACGTAATTTCACGGTAGTGCTTATGGTCGATCCCGTTTCTCCGCTTCAGAGCTATTTTCTTGACTGTATTTTGAGTTAAGCAGTTGGCGCGACTTTAGTTCTAGCCTATAAAGTCAAATGTAGTGTGGTTCCTCCATGGTAACGTAGCTGCCCGAGGCCGCAAAGTTAGCAAGTACAAGAAATTTGAAAATTGTCCGTAATTTCACGGTAGTGTTTATGGTCGATCCCGTTTTTCGGCTTCAGAGCTACTTTCTTGACTGTATTTTGAGATAAGCAGTTGCCGCGTTTTCAGTTCTAGCCTATAAAGTCAAATCTTGTGTGGTTCCTCCATGCTAACATAGCTGCCCGAGGCCGCAAAGTTAGCAAGTACAAGAAATTTGAAAATTGTACGTAATTGCACAGTAGTGCTTATGGTCGATCCCGTTTCTCGGCTTCAGAGCTGCTTTCTTGACTGTATTTTGATTTAAGCAGTTGGCGAGACTTCAGTTCTAGCCTATAAAGTCAAATGTTGTGTGGTTCCTCCATGCTAACATAGCTGCCCGAGGCCGCAAAGTTAGCAAGTACAAGAAATTTGAAAATTGTACGTAATTTCACGGTAGTGCTTATGGTCGATCCCGTTTCTCCGCTTCAGAGCTACTTTCTTGACTGTATTTTGATTTAGGCAGTTGGCGCGACTTTAGTTCTAGCCTATAAAGTCAAATGTTGTGTGGTTCCTCCATGGTAACGTAGCTGCCCGAGGCCGCAAAGTTAGCAAGTACAAGAAATT
Source organism: Merodon equestris (assembly GCA_958301585.1). Classification (NCBI taxonomy): domain Eukaryota; kingdom Metazoa; phylum Arthropoda; class Insecta; order Diptera; family Syrphidae; genus Merodon; species Merodon equestris. Next base: position 151,470,448 of record OY284413.1, on the reverse strand, counting down.
TGAAAATTGTACGTAATTGCACAGTAGTGCTTATGGTCGATCCCGTTTCTCGGCTTCAGAGCTACTTTCTTGACTGTATTTTGAGTTAAGCAGTTGCCGCGACTTCAGTTCTAACCTATAAAATCAAATCTTGTGTGGTTCCCCCATGCTAACATAGCTGCCCGAGGCCGCAAAGTTAGCAAGTACAAGAAATTTGAAAATTGTACGTAATTTCACGGTAGTGCTTATGGTCGATCCCGTTTCTCGGCTTCAGAGCTACTTTCTTGACTGTATTTTGAGTTAAGCAGTTGCCGCGACTTTAGTTCTAGCCTATAAAGTCAAATGTTGTGTGGTTCCTCCATGGTAACGTAGCTGCCCGAGGCCGCAAAGTTGGCAAGTACAAGAAATTTGAAAATTGTACGTAATTTCACGGTAGTGCTTATGGTCGATCCCGTCTCTCCGCTTCAGAGCTACTTTCTTGACTGTATTTTGATTTAAGCAGTTGGCGCGTTTTCAGTTCTAGCCTATAAAGTCAAATGTTGTGTGGTTCCTCCATGCTAACATAGCTGCCCGAGGCCGCAAAGTTAGCAAGTACAAGAAATATGAAAATTGTACGTAATTTCACGGTAGTGCTTATGGTCGATCCCGTTTCTCGGCTTCAGAGCTACTTTCTTGACTGTATTTTGAGATAAGCAGTTGGCGCGTCTTTAGTTCTAGCCTATAAAGTCAAATCTTGTGTGGTTCCTCCATGCTAACATAGCTGCCCGAGGCCGCAAAGTTAGCAAGTACAAGACATTTGAAAATTGTACGTAATTTCACGGTAGTGCTTATGGTCGATCCCGTTTCTCGGCTTCAGAGCTACTTTCTTGACTGTATTTTGAGATAAGCAGTTGGCGCGTCTTTAGTTCTAGCCTATAAAGTCAAATCTTGTGTGGTTCCTCCATGCTAACATAGCTGCCCGAGGCCGCAAAGTTAGCAAGTACAAGAAATTTGAAAATTGTACGTAATTTCACGGTAGTGCTTATGGTCGATCCCGTTTCTCCGCTTCAGAGCTACTTTCTTGACTGTATTTTGATTGAAGCAGTTGCCGCGTTTTCAGTTCTAGCCTATAAAGTCAAATGTTATGTGGTTTCTCCATGCTAACATAGCTGCCCGAGACCGCAAAGTTAGCAAGTACAAGAAATTTGAAAATTGTACGTAATTTCACGGTAGTGTTTATGGTCGATCCCGTTTCTCGGCTTCAGAGCTACTTTCTTGACTGTATTTTGATTTAAGCAGTTGGCGCGACTTCAGTTCTAGCCTATAAAGTCAAATCTTGTGTGGTTCCTCCATGCTAACATAGCTGCCCGAGGCCGCAAAGTTAGCAAGTACAAGAAATTTGAAAATTGTACGTAATTTCACGGTAGTGCTTATGGTCGATCCCGTTTCTCCGCTTCAGAGCTGCTTTCTTGACTGTATTTTGATTTAAGCAGTTGGCGAGACTTCAGTTCTAGCCTATAAAGTCAAATGTTGTGTGGTTCCTCCATGCTAACATAGCTGCCCGAGGCCGCAAAGTTAGCAAGTACAAGAAATTTGAAAATTGTACGTAATTTCACGGTAGTGTTTATGGTCGATCCCGTTTCTCGGCTTCAGAGCTACTTTCTTGACTGTATTTTGAGATAAGCAGTTGCCGCGTTTTCAGTTCTAGCCAATAAAGTCAAATCTTGTGTGGCTCCTCCATGCTAACATAGCTGCCCGAGGCCGCAAAGTTGCCAAGTACAAGAAATTTGAAAATTGTACGTAATTTCACGGTAGTGCTTGTGGTCGATCCCGTTTCTCCGCTTCAGAGCTACTTTCTTAACTGTATTTTGAGATTATCAGTTGCCACGACTTCAGTTCTAACCTATAAAGTCAAAACTTGTGTGGTTCCTCCATGCTAACATAGCTGCCCGAGGCCGCAAAGTTAGCAAGTACAAGAAATTTGAAAATTGTACGTAATTTCACGGTAGTGCTTATGGTCGATCCCGTTTCTCGGCTTCAGAGCTACTTTCTTGACTGTATTTTGATTTAAGCAGTTGCCGCGACTTTAGTTCTAGCCTATAAAGTCAAATGTTGTGTGGTTCCTCCATGGTAACGTAGCTGCCCGAGGCCGCAAAGTTGGCAAGTACAAGAAATTTGAAAATTGTACGTAATTTCACGGTAGTGCTTATGGTCGATCCCGTTTCTCCGCTTCAGAGCTACTTTCTTGACTGTATTTTGATTTAAGCAGTTGGCGCGTTTTCAGTTCTAGTCTATAAAGTCAAATGTTGTGTGGTTCCTTCATGCTAACATAGCTGCCCGAGGCCGCAAAGTTAGCAAGTACAAGAAATTTGAAAATTGTACGTAATTTCACGGTAGTGCTTATGGTCGATCCCGTTTCTCGGCTTCAGAGCTACTTTCTTGACTGTATTTTGATTTAAGCAGTTGCCGCGACTTTAGTTCTAGCCTATAAAGTCAAATGTTGTGTGGTTCCTCCATGGTAACGTAGCTGCCCGAGGCCGCAAAGTTAGCAAGTACAAGAAATTTGAAAATTGTACGTAATTTCACGGTAGTGCTTATGGTCGATCCCGTCTCTCCGCTTCAGAGCTACTTTCTTGACTGTATTTTGATTTAAGCAGTTGGCGCGTTTTCAGTTCTAGCCTATAAAGTCAAATGTTGTGTGGTTCCTCCATGCTAACATAGCTGCCCGAGGCCGCAAAGTTAGCAAGTACAAGAAATATGAAAATTGTACGTAATTTCACGGTAGTGCTTATGGTCGATCCCGTTTCTCGGCTTCAGAGCTACTTTCTTGACTGTATTTTGAGATAAGCAGTTGGCGCGTCTTTAGTTCTAGCCTATAAAGTCAAATCTTGTGTGGTTCCTCCATGCTAACATAGCTGCCCGAGGCCGCAAAGTTAGCAAGTACAAGACATTTGAAAATTGTACGTAATTTCACGGTAGTGCTTATGGTCGATCCCGTTTCTCGGCTTCAGAGTTACTTTCTTGACTGTATTTTGAGATAAGCAGTTGGCGCGTCTTTAGTTCTAGCCTATAAAGTCAAATCTTGTGTGGTTCCTCCATGCTAACATAGCTGCCCGAGGCCGCAAAGTTAGCAAGTACAAGAAATTTGAAAATTGTACGTAATTTCACTGTAGTGCTTATGGTCGATCCCGTTTCTCCGCTTCAGAGCTACTTTCTTGACTGTATTTTGATTGAAGCCGTTGCCGCGTTTTCAGTTCTAGCCTATAAAGTCAAATGTTATGTGGTTTCTCCATGCTAACATAGCTGCCCGAGACCGCAAAGTTAGCAAGTACAAGAAATTTGAAAATTGTACGTAATTTCACGGTAGTGTTTATGGTCGATCCCGTTTCTCGGCTTCAGAGCTACTTTCTTGACTGTATTTTGATTTAAGCAGTTGGCGCGACTTCAGTTCTAGCCTATAAAGTCAAATCTTGTGTGGTTCCTCCATGCTAACATAGCTGCCCGAGGCCGCAAAGTTAGCAAGTACAAGAAATTTGAAAATTGTACGTAATTTCACGGTAGTGCTTATGGTCGATCCCGTTTCTCCGCTTCAGAGCTGCTTTCTTGACTGTATTTTGATTTAAGCAGTTGGCGAGACTTCAGTTCTAGCCTATAAAGTCAAATGTTGTGTGGTTCCTCCATGCTAACATAGCTGCCCGAGGCCGCAAAGTTAGCAAGTACAAGAAATTTGAAAATTGTACGTAATTTCACGGTAGTGCTTATGGTCGATCCCGTTTCTCCGCTTCAGAGCTACTTTCTTGACTGTATTTTGATTTAAGCAGTTGGCGCATTTTCAGTTCTAGCCTATAAAGTCAAATGTTGTGTGGTTCCTCCATGCTAACATAGCTGCCCGAGGCCGCAAATTTAGCAAGTACAAGAAATTTGAAAATTGTACGTAATTTCACGGTAGTGTTTATGGTCGATCCCGTTTCTCCGCTTCAGAGCTACTTTCTTGACTGTATTTTGATTTAAGCAGTTGGCGCGACTTCAGTTCTAGCCTATAAAGTCAAATGTTGTGTGGTTGCTCCATGCTAACATAGCTGCCCGAGGCCGCAAAGTTAGCAAGTACAAGAAATTTGAAAATTGTACGTAATTTCACGGTAGTGCTTATGGTCGATCCCGTTTCTCCGCTTCAGAGCTACTTTCTTGACTGTATTTTGATTTAGGCAGTTGGCGCGACTTTAGTTCTAGCCTATAAAGTCAAATGTTGTGTGGTTCCTCCATGGTAACGTAGCTGCCCAAGGCCGCAAAGTTAGCAAGTACAAGAAATTTGAAAATTGTACGTAATTGCACAGTAGTGCTTATGGTCGATCCCGTTTCTCGGCTTCAGAGCTACTTTCTTGACTGTATTTTGAGTTGAGCAGTTGCCGCGACTTCAGTTCTAACCTATAAAATCAAATCTTGTGTGGTTCCTCCATGCTAACATAGCTGCCCGAGGCCGCAAAGTTAGCAAGTACAAGAAATTTGAAAATTGTACGTAATTTCACGGTAGTGCTTATGGTCGATCCTGTTTCTCGGCTTCAGAGCTACTTTCTTGACTGTATTTTGAGTTAAGCAGTTGCCGCGACTTTAGTTCTAGCCTATAAAGTCAAATGTTGTGTGGTTCCTCCATGGTAACGTAGCTGCCCGAGGCCGCAAAGTTGGCAAGTACAAGAAATTTGAAAATTTTACGTAATTTCACGGTAGTGCTTATGGTCGATCCCGTCTCTCCGTTTCAGAGCTACTTTCTTGACTGTATTTTGATTTAAGCAGTTGGCGCGTTTTCAGTTCTAGCCTATAAAGTCAAATGTTGTGTGGTTCCTCCATGCTAACATAGCTGCCCGAGGCCGCAAAGTTAGCAAGTACAAGAAATATGAAAATTGTACGTAATTTCACGGTAGTGCTTATGGTCGATCCCGTTTCTCGGCTTCAGAGCTACTTTCTTGACTGTATTTTGAGATAAGCAGTTGGCGCGTCTTTAGTTCTAGCCTATAAAATCAAATCTTGTGTGGTTCCTCCATGCTAACATAGCTGCCCGAGGCCGCAAAGTTAGCAAGTACAAGAAATTTGAAAATTGTACGTAATTTCACGGTAGTGCTTATGGTCGATCCCGTTTCTCGGCTTCAGAGCTACTTTCTTGACTGTATTTTGAGATAAGCAGTTGGCGCGTCTTTAGTTCTAGCCTATAAAGTCAAATCTTGTGTGGTTCCTCCATGCTAACATAGCTGCCCGAGGCCGCAAAGTTAGCAAGTACAAGAAATTTGAAAATTGTACGTAATTTCACGGTAGTGCTTATGGTCGATCCCGTTTCTCGGCTTCAGAGCTACTTTCTTGACTGTATTTTGAGTTAAGCAGTTGCCGCGTTTTCAGTTCTAGCCTATAAAGTCAAATGTTATGTGGTTTCTCCATGCTAACATAGCTGCCCGAGACCGCAAAGTTAGCAAGTACAAGAAATTTGAAAATTGTACGTAATTTCACGGTAGTGCTTATGGTCGATCCCGTTTCTCGGCTTCAGAGCTACTTTCTTGACTGTATTTTGAGATAAGCGGTTGGCGCGTCTTTAGTTCTAGCCTATAAAGTCAAATCTTGTGTGGTTCCTCCATGCTAACATAGCTGCCCGAGGCCGCAAAGTTAGCAAGTACAAGAAATTTGAAAATTGTACGTAATTTCACGGTAGTGCTTATGGTCGATCCCGTTTCTCCGCTTCAGAGCTACTTTCTTGACTGTATTTTGATTGAAGCAGTTGCCGCGTTTTCAGTTCTAGCCTATAAAGTCAAATGTTATGTGGTTTCTCCATGCTAACATAGCTGCCCGAGACCGCAAAGTTAGCAAGTACAAGAAATTTGAAAATTGTACGTAATTTCACGGTAGTGTTTATGGTCGATCCCGTTTCTCGGCTTCAGAGCTACTTTCTTGACTGTATTTTGATTTAAGCAGTTGGCGTGACTTCAGTTCTAGCCTATAAAGTCAAATCTTGTGTGGTTCCTCCATGCTAACATAGCTGCCCGAGGCCGCAAAGTTAGCAAGTACAAGAAATTTGAAAATTGTACGTAATTTCACTGTAGTGCTTATGGTCGATCCCGTTTCTCCGCTTCAGAGCTGCTTTCTTGACTGTATTTTGATTTAAGCAGTTGGCGAGACTTCAGTTCTAGCCTATAAAGTCAAATGTTGTGTGGTTCCTCCATGCTAACATAGCTGCCCGAGGCCGCAAAGTTAGCAAGTACAAGAAATTTGAAAATTGTACGTAATTTCACGGTAGTGTTTATGGTCGATCCCGTTTCTCGGCTTCAGAGCTACTTTCTTGACTGTATTTTGAGATAAGCAGTTGCCGCGTTTTCAGTTCTAGCCAATAAAGTCAAATCTTGTGTGGCTCCTCCATGCTAACATAGCTGCCCGAGGCCGCAAAGTTGCCAAGTACAAGAAATTTGAAAATTGTACGTAATTTCACGGTAGTGCTTATGGTCGATCCCGTTTCTCCGCTTCAGAGCTACTTTCTTAACTGTATTTTGAGATTAGCAGTTGCCACGACTTCAGTTCTAACCTATAAAGTCAAAACTTGTGTGGTTCCTCCATGCTAACATAGCTGCCCGAGGCCGCAAAGTTAGCAAGTACAAGAAATTTGAAAATTGTACGTAATTTCACGGTAGTGCTTATGGTCGATCCCGTTTCTCGGCTTCAGAGCTACTTTCTTGACTGTATTTTGATTTAAGCAGTTGCCGCGACTTTAGTTCTAGCCTATAAAGTCAAATGTTGTGTGGTTCCTCCATGGTAACGTAGCTGCCCGAGGCCGCAAAGTTGGCAAGTACAAGAAATTTGAAAATTGTACGTAATTTCACGGTAGTGCTTATGGTCGATCCCGTTTCTCCGCTTCAGAGCTACTTTCTTGACTGTATTTTGATTTAAGCAGTTGGCGCGTTTTCAGTTCTAGCCTATAAAGTCAAATGTTGTGTGGTTCCTTCATGCTAACATAGCTGCCCGAGGCCGCAAAGTTAGCAAGTACAAGAAATTTGAAAATTGTACGTAATTTCACGGTAGTGCTTATGGTCGATCCCGTTTCTCGGCTTCAGAGCTACTTTCTTGACTGTATTTTGATTTAAGCAGTTGCCGCGACTTTAGTTCTAGCCTATAAAGTCAAATGTTGTGTGGTTCCTCCATGGTAACGTAGCTGCCCGAGGCCGCAAAGTTAGCAAGTACAAGAAATTTGAAAATTGTACGTAATTTCACGGTAGTGCTTATGGTCGATCCCGTTTCTCCGCTTCAGAGCTACTTTCTTGACTGTATTTTGATTTAAGCAGTTGGCGCATTTTCAGTTCTAGCCTATAAAGTCAAATGTTGTGTGGTTCCTCCATGCTAACATAGCTGCCCGAGGCCGCAAATTTAGCAAGTACAAGAAATTTGAAAATTGTACGTAATTTCACGGTAGTGTTTATGGTCGATCCCGTTTCTCGGCTTCAGAGCTACTTTCTTGACTGTATTTTGATTTAAGCAGTTGGCGCGACTTCAGTTCTAGCCTATAAAGTCAAATCTTGTGTTGTTCCTCCATGCTAACATAGCTGCCCGAGGCCGCAAAGTTAGCAAGTACAAGAAATTTGAAAATTGTACGTAATTTCACGGTAGTGCTTATGGTCGATCCCGTTTCTCCGCTTCAGAGCTACTTTCTTGACTGTATTTTGATTGAAGCAGTTGGCGCGACTTCAGTTCTAGCCTATAAAGTCAAATGTTGTGTGGTTGCTCCATGCTAACATAGCTGCCCGAGGCCGCAAAGTTAGCAAGTACAAGAAATTTGAAAATTGTACGTAATTTCACGGTAGTGCTTATGGTCGATCCCGTTTCTCCGCTTCAGAGCTACTTTCTTGACTGTATTTTGATTTAGGCAGTTGGCGCGACTTTAGTTCTAGCCTATAAAGTCAAATGTTGTGTGGTTCCTCCATGGTAACGTAGCTGCCCAAGGCCGCAAAGTTAGCAAGTACAAGAAATTTGAAAATTGTACGTAATTGCACAGTAGTGCTTATGGTCGATCCCGTTTCTCGGCTTCAGAGCTACTTTCTTGACTGTATTTTGAGTTAAGCAGTTGCCGCGACTTCAGTTCTAACCTATAAAATCAAATCTTGTGTGGTTCCTCCATGCTAACATAGCTGCCCGAGGCCGCAAAGTTAGCAAGTACAAGAAATTTGAAAATTGTACGTAATTTCACGGTAGTGCTTATGGTCGATCCCGTTTTTTTGGCTTCAGAGCTACTTTCTTGACTGTATTTTGAGTTAAGCAGTTGCCGCGACTTTAGTTCTAGCCTATAAAGTCAAATGTTGTGTGGTTACTCCATGGTAACGTAGCTGCCCTGAGGCCGCAAAGTTGGCAAGTACAAGAAATTTGAAAATTTTACGTAATTTCACTGTAGTGCTTATGGTCGATCCCGTCTCTCCGTTTCAGAGCTACTTTCTTGACTGTATTTTGATTTAAGCAGTTGGCGCGTTTTCAGTTCTAGCCTATAAAGTCAAATGTTGTGTGGTTCCTCCATGCTAACATAGCTGCCCGAGGCCGCAAAGTTAGCAAGTACAAGAAATATGAAAATTGTACGTAATTTCACGGTAGTGCTTATGGTCGATCCCGTTTCTCGGCTTCAGAGCTACTTTCTTGACTGTATTTTGAGATAAGCAGTTGGCGCGTCTTTAGTTCTAGCCTATAAAGTCAAATCTTGTGTGGTTCCTCCATGCTAACATAGCTGCCCGAGGCCGCAAAGTTAGCAAGTACAAGAAATTTGAAAATTGTACGTAATTTCACGGTAGTGCTTATGGTCGATCCCGTTTCTCGGCTTCAGAGCTACTTTCTTGACTGTATTTTGAGATAAGCAGTTGGCGCGTCTTTAGTTCTAGCCTATAAAGTCAAATCTTGTGTGGTTCCTCCATGCTAACATAGCTGCCCGAGGCCGCAAAGTTAGCAAGTACAAGAAATTTGAAAATTGTACGTAATTTCACGGTAGTGCTTATGGTCGATCCCGTTTCTCGGCTTCAGAGCTACTTTCTTGACTGTATTTTGAGATAAGCAGTTGCCGCGTTTTCAGTTCTAGCCAATAAAGTCAAATCTTGTGTGGCTCCTCCATGCTAACATAGCTGCCCGAGGCCGCAAAGTTGCCAAGTACAAGAAATTTGAAAATTGTACGTAATTTCACGGTAGTGCTTATGGTCGATCCCGTTTCTCCGCTTCAGAGCTACTTTCGTGACTGTATTTTGATTTAAGCAGTTGCCGCGACTTTAGTTCTAGCCTATAAAGTCAAATGTTGTGTGGTTCCTCCATGGTAACGTAGCTGCCCGAGGCCGCAAAGTTGGCAAGTACAAGAAATTTGAAAATTGTACGTAATTTCACGGTAGTGCTTATGGTCGATCCCGTTTCTCCGCTTCAGAGCTGCTTTCTTGACTGTATTTTGATTTAAGCAGTTGGCGAGACTTCAGTTCTAGCCTATAAAGTCAAATGTTGTGTGGTTCCTCCATGCTAACATAGCTGCCCGAGGCCGCAAAGTTAGCAAGTACAAGAAATTTGAAAATTGTACGTAATTTCACGGTAGTGTTTATGGTCGATCCCGTTTCTCGGCTTCAGAGCTACTTTCTTGACTGTATTTTGAGATAAGCAGTTGCCGCGTTTTCAGTTCTAGCCAATAAAGTCAAATCTTGTGTGGCTCCTCCATGCTAACATAGCTGCCCGAGGCCGCAAAGTTGCCAAGTACAAGAAATTTGAAAATTGTACGTAATTTCACGGTAGTGCTTATGGTCGATCCCGTTTCTCCGCTTCAGAGCTGCTTTCTTGACTGTATTTTGATTTAAGCAGTTGCCGCGTTTTCAGTTCTAGCCAATAAAGTCAAATCTTGTGTGGCTCCTCCATGCTAACATAGCTGCCCGAGGCCGCAAAGTTAGCAAGTACAAGAAATTTGAAAATTGTACGTAATTTCACGGTAGTGCTTATGGTCGATCCCGTTTCTCGGCTTCAGAGCTACTTTCTTGACTGTATTTTGAGATAAGCAGTTGGCGCGTCTTTAGTTCTAGCCTATAAAGTCAAATCTTGTGTGGTTCCTCCATGCTAACATAGCTGCCCGAGGCCGCAAAGTTAGCAAGTACAAGAAATTTGAAAATTGTACGTAATTTCACGGTAGTGCTTATGGTCGATCCCGTTTCTCCGCTTCAGAGCTGCTTTCTTGACTGTATTTTGATTTAAGCAGTTGCCGCGTTTTCAGTTCTAGCCAATAAAGTCAAATCTTGTGTGGCTCCTCCATGCTAACATAGCTGCCCGAGGCCGCAAAGTTAGCAAGTACAAGAAATTTGAAAATTGTACGTAAATTCACGGTAGTGCTTATGGTCGATCCCGTTTCTCGGCTTCAGAGCTACTTTCTTGACTGTATTTTGAGATAAGCAGTTGCCGCGTTTTCAGTTCTAGCCAATAAAGTCAAATCTTGTGTGGCTCCTCCATGCTAACATAGCTGCCCGAGGCCGCAAAGTTGCCAAGTACAAGAAATTTGAAAATTGTACGTAATTTCACGGTAGTGCTTATGGTCGATCCCGTTTCTCCGCTTCAGAGCTACTTTCTTGACTGTATTTTGATTTAAGCAGTTGCCGCGACTTTAGTTCTAGCCTATAAAGTCAAATGTTGTGTGGTTCCTCCATGGTAACGTAGCTGCCCGAGGCCGCAAAGTTGGCAAGTACAAGAAATTTGAAAATTGTACGTAATTTCACGGTAGTGCTTATGGTCGATCCCGTTTCTCCGCTTCAGAGCTGCTTTCTTGACTGTATTTTGATTTAAGCAGTTGGCGAGACTTCAGTTCTAGCCAATAAAGTCAAATGTTGTGTGGTTCCTCCATGCTAACATAGCTGCCCGAGGCCGCAAAGTTAGCAAGTACAAGAAATTTGAAAATTGTACGTAATTTCACGGTAGTGCTTATGGTCGATCCCGTTTCTCCGCTTCAGAGCTGCTTTCTTGACTGTATTTTGATTTAAGCAGTTGCCGCGTTTTCAGTTCTAGCCAATAAAGTCAAATCTTGTGTGGCTCCTCCATGCTAACATAGCTGCCCGAGGCCGCAAAGTTAGCAAGTACAAGAAATTTGAAAATTGTACGTAATTTCACGGTAGTGCTTATGGTCGATCCCGATTCTCGGCTTCAGAGCTACTTTCTTGACTGTATTTTGAGATAAGCAGTTGACGCGTCTTTAGTTCTAGCCTATAAAGTCAAATCTTGTGTGGTTCCTCCATGCTAACATAGCTGCCCGAGGCCGCAAAGTTAGCAAGTACAAGAAATTTGAAAATTGTACGTAATTTCACGGTAGTGCTTATGGTCGATCCCGTTTCTCGGCTTCAGAGCTACTTTCTTGACTGTATTTTGAGTTAAGCAGTTGCCGCGTTTTCAGTTCTAGCCTATAAAGTCAAATGTTATGTGGTTTCTCCATGCTAACATAGCTGCCCGAGACCGCAAAGTTAGCAAGTACAAGAAATTTGAAAATTGTACGTAATTTCACGGTAGTGCTTATGGTCGATCCCGTTTCTCCGCTTCAGAGCTACTTTCTTGACTGTATTTTGATTGAAGCAGTTGGCGCGTTTTCAGTTCTAGCCTATAAAGTCAAATGTTATGTGGTTTCTCCATGCTAACATAGCTGCCCGAGACCGCAAAGTTAGCAAGTACAAGAAATTTGAAAATTGTACGTAATTTCACGGTAGTGTTTATGGTCGATCCCGTTTCTCGGCTTCAGAGCTACTTTCTTGACTGTATTTTGATTTAAGCAGTTGGCGCGACTTCAGTTCTAGCCTATAAAGTCAAATCTTGTGTGGTTCCTCCATGCTAACATAGCTGCCCGAGGCCGCAAAGTTAGCAAGTACAAGAAATTTGAAAATTGTACGTAATTTCACGGTAGTGCTTATGGTCGATCCCGTTTCTCCGCTTCAGAGCTGCTTTCTTGACTGTATTTTGATTTAAGCAGTTGGCGAGACTTCAGTCCTAGCCTATAAAGTCAAATGTTGTGTGGTTCCTCCATGCTAACATAGCTGCCCGAGGCCGCAAAGTTAGCAAGTACAAGAAATTTGAAAATTGTACGTAATTTCACGGTAGTGTTTATGGTCGATCCCGTTTCTCGGCTTCAGAGCTACTTTCTTGACTGTATTTTGAGATAAGCAGTTGCCGCGTTTTCAGTTCTAGCCAATAAAGTAAAATCTTGTGTGGCTCCTCCATGCTAACATAGCTGCCCGAGGCCGCAAAGTTGCCAAGTACAAGAAATTTGAAAATTGTACGTAATTTCACGGTAGTGCTTATGGTCGATCCCGTTTCTCCGCTTCAGAGCTACTTTCTTAACTGTATTTTGAGATTAGCAGTTGCCACGACTTCAGTTCTAACCTATAAAGTCAAAACTTGTGTGGTTCCTCCATGCTAACATAGCTGCCCGAGGCCGCAAAGTTAGCAAGTACAAGAAATTTGAAAATTGTACGTAATTTCACGGTAGTGCTTATGGTCGATCCCGTTTCTCGGCTTCAGAGCTACTTTCTTGACTGTATTTTGATTTGCCGCGACTTTAGTTCTAGCCTATAAAGTCAAATGTTGTGTGGTTCCTCCATGGTAACGTAGCTGCCCGAGGCCGCAAAGTTGGCAAGTACAAGAAATTTGAAAATTGTACGTAATTTCACGGTAGTGCTTATGGTCGATCCCGTTTCTCCGCTTCAGAGCTACTTTCTTGACTGTATTTTGATTTAAGCAGTTGGCGCGTTTTCAGTTCTAGCCTATAAAGTCAAATGTTGTGTGGTTCCTTCATGCTAACATAGCTGCCCGAGGCCGCAAAGTTAGCAAGTACAAGAAATTTGAAAATTGTACGTAATTTCACGGTAGTGCTTACGGTCGATCCCGTTTCTCGGCTTCAGAGCTACTTTCTTGACTGTATTTTGATTTAAGCAGTTGCCGCGACTTTAGTTCTAGCCTATAAAGTCAAATGTTGTGTGGTTCCTCCATGGTAACGTAGCTGCCCGAGGCCGCAAAGTTAGCAAGTACAAGAAATTTGAAAATTGTACGTAATTTCACGGTAGTGCTTATGGTCGATCCCGTTTCTCCGCTTCAGAGCTACTTTCTTGACTGTATTTTGATTTTAGCAGTTGGCGCATTTTCAGTTCTAGCCTATAAAGTCAAATGTTGTGTGGTTCCTCCATGCTAACATAGCTGCCCGAGGCCGCAAAGTTAGCAAGTACAAGAAATTTGAAAATTGTACGTAATTTCACGGTAGTGCTTATGGTCGATCCCGTTTCTCCGCTTCAGAGCTGCTTTCTTGACTGTATTTTGATTTAAGCAGTTGCCGCGTTTTCAGTTCTAGCCAATAAAGTCAAATCTTGTGTGGCTCCTCCATGCTAACATAGCTGCCCGAGGCCGCAAAGTTAGCAAGTACAAGAAATTTGAAAATTGTACGTAATTTCACGGTAGTGCTTATGGTCGATCCCGTTTCTCGGCTTCAGAGCTACTTTCTTGACTGTATTTTGAGATAAGCAGTTGCCGCGTTTTCAGTTCTAGCCAATAAAGTCAAATCTTGTGTGGCTCCTCCATGCTAACATAGCTGCCCGAGGCCGCAAAGTTGCCAAGTACAAGAAATTTGAAAATTGTACGTAATTTCACGGTAGTGCTTATGGTCGATCCCGTTTCTCCGCTTCAGAGCTACTTTCTTGACTGTATTTTGATTTAAGCAGTTGCCGCGACTTTAGTTCTAGCCTATAAAGTCAAATGTTGTGTGGTTCCTCCATGGTAACGTAGCTGCCCGAGGCCGCAAAGTTGGCAAGTACAAGAAATTTGAAAATTGTACGTAATTTCACGGCAGTGCTTATGGTCGATCCCGTTTCTCCGCTTCAGAGCTGCTTTCTTGACTGTATTTTGATTTAAGCAGTTGGCGAGACTTCAGTTCTAGCCTATAAAGTCAAATGTTGTGTGGCTCCTTCATGCTAACATAGCTGCCCGAGGCCGCAAAGTTAGCAAGTACAAGAAATTTGAAAATTGTACGTAATTTCACGGTAGTGCTTATGGTCGATCCCGTTTCTCGGCTTCAGAGCTACTTTCTTGACTGTATTTTGATTTAAGCAGTTGCCGCGACTTTAGTTCTAGCCTATAAAGTCAAATGTTGTGTGGTTCCTCCATGGTAACGTAGCTGCCCGAGGCCGCAAAGTTAGCAAGTACAAGAAATTTGAAAATTGTACGTAATTTCACGGTAGTGCTTATGGTCGATCCCGTTTCTCGGCTTCAGAGCTACTTTCTTGACTGTATTTTGAGATAAGCAGTTGGCGCGTCTTTAGTTCTAGCCTATAAAGTCAAATCTTGTGTGGTTCCTCCATGCTAACATAGCTGCCCGAGGCCGCAAAGTTAGCAAGTACAAGAAATTTGAAAATTGTACGCAATTTCACGGTAGTGCTTATGGTCGATCCCGTTTCTCCGCTTCAGAGCTGCTTTCTTGACTGTATTTTGATTTAAGCAGTTGCCGCGTTTTCAGTTCTAGCCAATAAAGTCAAATCTTGTGTGGCTCCTCCATGCTAACATAGCTGCCCGAGGCCGCAAAGTTAGCAAGTACAAGAAATTTGAAAATTGTACGTAATTTCACGGTAGTGCTTATGGTCGATCCCGTTTCTCGGCTTCAGAGCTACTTTCTTGACTGTATTTTGAGATAAGCAGTTGCCGCGTTTTCAGTTCTAGCCAATAAAGTCAAATCTTGTGTGGCTCCTCCATGCTAACATAGCTGCCCGAGGCCGCAAAGTTGCCAAGTACAAGAAATTTGAAAATTGTACGTAATTTCACGGTAGTGCTTATGGTCGATCCCGTTTCTCCGCTTCAGAGCTACTTTCTTGACTGTATTTTGATTTAAGCAGTTGCCGCGACTTTAGTTCTAGCCTATAAAGTCAAATGTTGTGTGGTTCCTCCATGGTAACGTAGCTGCCCAAGGCCGCAAAGTTGGCAAGTACAAGAAATTTGAAAATTGTACGTAATTTCACGGCAGTGCTTATGGTCGATCCCGTTTCTCCGCTTCAGAGCTGCTTTCTTGACTGTATTTTGATTTAAGCAGTTGGCGAGACTTCAGTTCTAGCCTATAAAGTCAAATGTTGTGTGGCTCCTTCATGCTAACATAGCTGCCCGAGGCCGCAAAGTTAGCAAGTACAAGAAATTTGAAAATTGTACGTAATTTCACGGTAGTGCTTATGGTCGATCCCGTTTCTCGGCTTCAGAGCTACTTTCTTGACTGTATTTTGATTTAAGCAGTTGCCGCGACTTTAGTTCTAGCCTATAAAGTCAAATGTTGTGTGGTTCCTCCATGGTAACGTAGCTGCCCGAGGCCGCAAAGTTAGCAAGTACAAGAAATTTGAAAATTGTACGTAATTTCACGGTAGTGCTTATGGTCGATCCCGTTTCTCGGCTTCAGAGCTACTTTCTTGACTGTATTTTGAGATAAGCAGTTGGCGCGTCTTTAGTTCTAGCCTATAAAGTCAAATCTTGTGTGGTTCCTCCATGCTAACATAGCTGCCCGAGGCCGCAAAGTTAGCAAGTACAAGAAATTTGAAAATTGTACGCAATTTCACGGTAGTGCTTATGGTCGATCCCGTTTCTCCGCTTCAGAGCTGCTTTCTTGACTGTATTTTGATTTAAGCAGTTGCCGCGTTTTCAGTTCTAGCCAATAAAGTCAAATCTTGTGTGGCTCCTCCATGCTAACATAGCTGCCCGAGGCCGCAAAGTTAGCAAGTACAAGAAATTTGAAAATTGTACGTAATTTCACGGTAGTGCTTATGGTCGGTCCCGTTTCTCGGCTTCAGAGCTACTTTCTTGACTGTATTTTGAGATAGGCAGTTGCCGCGTTTTCAGTTCTAGCCAATAAAGTCAAATCTTGTGTGGCTCCTCCATGCTAACATAGCTGCCCGAGGCCGCAAAGTTGCCAAGTACAAGAAATTTGAAAATTGTACGTAATTTCACGGTAGTGCTTATGGTCGATCCCGTTTCTCCGCTTCAGAGCTACTTTCTTGACTGTATTTTGATTTAAGCAGTTGCCGCGACTTTAGTTCTAGCCTATAAAGTCAAATGTTGTGTGGTTCCTCCATGGTAACGTAGCTGCCCGAGGCCGCAAAGTTGGCAAGTACAAGAAATTTGAAAATTGTACGTAATTTCACGGTAGTGCTTATGGTCGATCCCGTTTCTCCGCTTCAGAGCTGCTTTCTTGACTGTATTTTGATTTAAGCAGTTGGCGAGACTTCAGTTCTAGCCTATAAAGTCAAATGTTGTGTGGTTCCTCCATGCTAACATAGCTGCCCGAGGCCGCAAAGTTAGCAAGTACAAGAAATTTGAAAATTGTACGTAATTTCACGGTAGTGCTTATGGTCGATCCCGTTTCTCCGCTTCAGAGCTGCTTTCTTGACTGTATTTTGATTTAAGCAGTTGCCGCGTTTTCAGTTCTAGCCAATAAAGTCAAATCTTGTGTGGCTCCTCCATGCTAACATAGCTGCCCGAGGCCGCAAAGTTAGCAAGTACAAGAAATTTGAAAATTGTACGTAATTTCACGGTAGTGCTTATGGTCGATCCCGTTTCTCGGCTTCAGAGCTACTTTCTTGACTGTATTTTGAGATAAGCAGTTGGCGCGTCTTTAGTTCTAGCCTATAAAACCAAATCTTGTGTGGTTCCTCCATGCTAACATAGCTGCCCGAGGCCGCAAAGTTAGCAAGTACAAGAAATTTGAAAATTGTACGTAATTTCACGGTAGTGCTTATGGTCGATCCCGTTTCTCGGCTTCAGAGCTACTTTCTTGACTGTATTTTGAGTTAAGCGGTTGCCGCGTTTTCAGTTCTAGCCTATAAAGTCAAATGTTATGTGGTTTCTCCATGCTAACATAGCTGCCCGAGACAGCAAAGTTAGCAAGTACAAGAAATTTGAAAATTGTACGTAATTTCACGGTAGTGCTTATGGTCGATCCCGTTTCTCCGCTTCAGAGCTACTTTCTTGACTGTATTTTGATTGAAGCAGTTGCCGCGTTTTCAGTTCTAGCCTATAAAGTCAAATGTTATGTGGTTTCTCCATGCTAACATAGCTGCCCGAGACCGCAAAGTTAGCAAGTACAAGAAATTTGAAAATTGTACGTAATTTCACGGTAGTGTTTATGGTCGATCCCGTTTCTCGGCTTCAGAGCTACTTTCTTGACTGTATTTTGATTTAAGCAGTTGGCGCGACTTCAGTTCTAGCCTATAAAGTCAAATCTTGTGTGGTTCCTCCATGCTAACATAGCTGCCCGAGGCCGCAAAGTTAGCAAGTACAAGAAATTTGAAAATTGTACGTAATTTCACGGTAGTGCTTATGGTCGATCCCGTTTCTCCGCTTCAGAGCTGCTTTCTTGACTGTATTTTGATTTAAGCAGTTGGCGAGACTTCAGTTCTAGCCTATAAAGTCAAATGTTGTGTGGTTCCTCCATGCTAACATAGCTGCCCGAGGCCGCAAAGTTAGCAAGTACAAGAAATTTGAAAATTGTACGTAATTTCACGGTAGTGTTTATGGTCGATCCCGTTTCTCGGCTTCAGAGCTACTTTCTTGACTGTATTTTGAGATAAGCAGTTGCCGCGTTTTCAGTTCTAGCCAATAAAGTCAAATCTTGTGTGGCTCCTCCATGCTAACATAGCTGCCCGAGGCCGCAAAGTTGCCAAGTACAAGAAATTTGAAAATTGTACGTAATTTCACGGTAGTGCTTATGGTCGATCCCGTTTCTCCGCTTCAGAGCTACTTTCTTAACTGTATTTTGAGATTAGCAGTTGCCACGACTTCAGTTCTAACCTATAAAGTCAAAACTTGTGTGGTTCCTCCATGCTAACATAGCTGCCCGAGGCCGCAAAGTTAGCAAGTACAAGAAATTTGAAAATTGTACGTAATTTCACGGTAGTGCTTATGGTCGATCCCGTTTCTCCGCTTCAGAGCTACTTTCTTGACTGTATTTTGATTTAAGCAGTTGGCGCGTTTTCAGTTCTAGCCTATAAAGTCAAATGTTGTGTGGTTCCTTCATGCTAACATAGCTGCCCGAGGCCGCAAAGTTAGCAAGTACAAGAAATTTGAAAATTGTACGTAATTTCACGGTAGTGCTTATGGTCGATCCCGTTTCTCGGCTTCAGAGCTACTTTCTTGACTGTATTTTGATTTAAGCAGTTGCCGCGACTTTAGTTCTAGCCTATAAAGTCAAATGTTGTGTGGTTCCTCCATGGTAACGTAGCTGCCCGAGGCCGCAAAGTTGGCAAGTACAAGAAATTTGAAAATTGTACGTAATTTCACGGTAGTGCTTATGGTCGATCCCGTTTCTCCGCTTCAGAGCTACTTTCTTGACTGTATTTTGATTTAAGCAGTTGGCGCGTTTTCAGTTCTAGCCTATAAAGTCAAATGTTGTGTGGTTCCTTCATGCTAACATAGCTGCCCGAGGCCGCAAAGTTAGCAAGTACAAGAAATTTGAAAATTGTACGTAATTTCACGGTAGTGCTTATGGTCGATCCCGTTTCTCGGCTTCAGAGCTACTTTCTTGACTGTATTTTGATTTAAGCAGTTGCCGCGACTTTAGTTCTAGCCTATAAAGTCAAATGTTGTGTGGTTCCTCCATGGTAACGTAGCTGCCCGAGGCCGCAAAGTTAGCAAGTACAAGAAATTTGAAAATTGTACGTAATTTCACGGTAGTGCTTATGGTCGATCCCGTTTCTCCGCTTCAGAGCTACTTTCTTGACTGTATTTTGATTTAAGCAGTTGGCGCATTTTCAGTTCTAGCCTATAAAGTCAAATGTTGTGTGGTTCCTCCATGCTAACATAGCTGCCCGAGGCCGCAAATTTAGCAAGTACAAGAAATTTAAAAATTGTACGTAATTTCACGGTAGTGTTTATGGTCGATCCCGTTTCTCGGCTTCAGAGCTACTTTCTTGACTGTATTTTGATTTAAGCAGTTGGCGCGACTTCAGTTCTAGCCTATAAAGTCAAATCTTGTGTTGTTCCTCCATGCTAACATAGCTGCCCGAGGCCGCAAAGTTAGCAAGTACAAGAAATTTGAAAATTGTACGTAATTTCACGGTAGTGCTTATGGTCGATCCCGTTTCTCCGCTTCAGAGCTACTTTCTTGACTGTATTTTGATTGAAACAGTTGGCGCGACTTCAGTTCTAGCCTATAAAGTCAAATGTTGTGTGGTTGCTCCATGCTAACATAGCTGCCCGAGGCCGCAAAGTTAGCAAGTACAAGAAATTTGAAAATTGTACGTAATTTCACGGAAGTGCTTATGGTCGATCCCGTTTCTCCGCTTCAGAGCTACTTTCTTGACTGTATTTTGATTTAGGCAGTTGGCGCGACTTTAGTTCTAGCCTATAAAGTCAAATGTTGTGTGGTTCCTCCATGGTAACCTAGCTGCCCAAGGCCGCAAAGTTAGCAAGTACAAGAAATTTGAAAATTGTACGTAATTGCACAGTAGTGCTTATGGTCGATCCCGTTTCTCGGCTTCAGAGCTACTTTCTTGACTGTATTTTGAGTTAAGCAGTTGCCGCGACTTCAGTTCTAACCTATAAAATCAAATCTTGTGTGGTTCCTCCATGCTAACATAGCTGCCCGAGGCCGCAAAGTTAGCAAGTACAAGAAATTTGAAAATTGTACGTAATTTCACGGTAGTGCTTATGGTCGATCCCGTTTCTCGGCTTCAGAGCTACTTTCTTGACTGTATTTTGAGTTAAGCAGTTGCCGCGTTTTCAGTTCTAGCCTATAAAGTCAAATGTTATGTGGTTTCTCCATGCTAACATAGCTGCCCGAGACCGCAAAGTTAGCAAGTACAAGAAATTTGAAAATTGTACGTAATTTCACGGTAGTGCTTATGGTCGATCCCGTTTCTCCGCTTCAGAGCTACTTTCTTGACTGTATTTTGATTGAAGCAGTTGGCGCGTTTTCAGTTCTAGCCTATAAAGTCAAATGTTATGTGGTTTCTCCATGCTAACATAGCTGCCCGAGACCGCAAAGTTAGCAAGTACAAGAAATTTGAAAATTGTACGTAATTTCACGGTAGTGTTTATGGTCGATCCCGTTTCTCGGCTTCAGAGCTACTTTCTTGACTGTATTTTGATTTAAGCAGTTGGCGCGACTTCAGTTCTAGCCTATAAAGTCAAATCTTGTGTGGTTCCTCCATGCTAACATAGCTGCCCGAGGCCGCAAAGTTAGCAAGTACAAGAAATTTGAAAATTGTACGTAATTTCACGGTAGTGCTTATGGTCGATCCCGTTTCTCCGCTTCAGAGCTGCTTTCTTGACTGTATTTTGATTTAAGCAGTTGGCGAGACTTCAGTCCGAGCCTATAAAGTCAAATGTTGTGTGGTTCCTCCATGCTAACATAGCTGCCCGAGGCCGCAAAGTTAGCAAGTACAAGAAATTTGAAAATTGTACGTAATTTCACGGTAGTGTTTATGGTCGATCCCGTTTCTCGGCTTCAGAGCTACTTTCTTGACTGTATTTTGAGATAAGCAGTTGCCGCGTTTTCAGTTCTAGCCAATAAAGTCAAATCTTGTGTGGCTCCTCCATGCTAACATAGCTGCCCGAGGCCGCAAATTTGCCAAGTACAAGAAATTTGAAAATTGTACGTAATTTCACGGTAGTGCTTATGGTCGATCCCGTTTCTCCGCTTCAGAGCTACTTTCTTAACTGTATTTTGAGATTAGCAGTTGCCACGACTTCAGTTCTAACCTATAAAGTCAAAACTTGTGTGGTTCCTCCATGCTAACATAGCTGCCCGAGGCCGCAAAGTTAGCAAGTACAAGAAATTTGAAAATTGTACGTAATTTCACGGTAGTGCTTATGGTCGATCCCGTTTCTCGGCTTCAGAGCTACTTTCTTGACTGTATTTTGATTTAAGCAGTTGCCGCGACTTTAGTTCTAGCCTATAAAGTCAAATGTTGTGTGGTTCCTCCATGGTAACGTAGCTGCCCGAGGCCGCAAAGTTGGCAAGTACAAGAAATTTGAAAATTGTACGTAATTTCACGGTAGTGCTTATGGTCGATCCCGTTTCTCCGCTTCAGAGCTACTTTCTTGACTGTATTTTGATTTAAGCAGTTGGCGCGTTTTCAGTTCTAGCCTATAAAGTCAAATGTTGTGTGGTTCCTTCATGCTAACATAGCTGCCCGAGGCCGCAAAGTTAGCAAGTACAAGAAATTTGAAAATTGTACGTAATTTCACGGTAGTGCTTACGGTCGATCCTGTTTCTCGGCTTCAGAGCTACTTTCTTGACTGTATTTTGATTTAAGCAGTTGCCGCGACTTTAGTTCTAGCCTATAAAGTCAAATGTTGTGTGGTTCCTCCATGGTAACGTAGCTGCCCGAGGCCGCAAAGTTAGCAAGTACAAGAAATTTGAAAATTGTACGTAATTTCACGGTAGTGCTTATGGTCGATCCCGTTTCTCCGCTTCAGAGCTACTTTCTTGACTGTATTTTGATTTAAGCAGTTGGCGCATTTTCAGTTCTAGCCTATAAAGTCAAATGTTGTGTGGTTCCTCCATGCTAACATAGCTGCCCGAGGCCGCAAAGTTAGCAAGTACAAGAAATTTGAAAATTGTACGTAATTTCACGGTAGTGCTTATGGTCGATCCCGTTTCTCCGCTTCAGAGCTGCTTTCTTGACTGTATTTTGATTTAAGCAGTTGCCGCGTTTTCAGTTCTAGCCAATAAAGTCAAATCTTGTGTGGCTCCTCCATGCTAACATAGCTGCCCGAGGCCGCAAAGTTGCCAAGTACAAGAAATTTGAAAATTGTACGTAATTTCACGGTAGTGCTTATGGTCGATCCCGTTTCTCCGCTTCAGAGCTACTTTCTTGACTGTATTTTGATTTAAGCAGTTGCCGCGACTTTAGTTCTAGCCTATAAAGTCAAATGTTGTGTGGTTCCTCCATGGTAACGTAGCTGCCCGAGGCCGCAAAGTTGGCAAGTACAAGAAATTTGAAAATTGTACGTAATTTCACGGCAGTGCTTATGGTCGATCCCGTTTCTCCGCTTCAGAGCTGCTTTCTTGACTGTATTTTGATTTAAGCAGTTGGCGAGACTTCAGTTCTAGCCTATAAAGTCAAATGTTGTGTGGTTCCTTCATGCTAACATAGCTGCCCGAGGCCGCAAAGTTAGCAAGTACAAGAAATTTGAAAATTGTACGTAATTTCACGGTAGTGCTTATGGTCGATCCCGTTTCTCGGCTTCAGAGCTACTTTCTTGACTGTATTTTGATTTAAGCAGTTGCCGCGACTTTAGTTCTAGCCTATAAAGTCAAATGTTGTGTGGTTCCTCCATGGTAACGTAGCTGCCCGAGGCCGCAAAGTTAGCAAGTACAAGAAATTTGAAAATTGTACGTAATTTCACGGTAGTGCTTATGGTCGATCCCGTTTCTCGGCTTCAGAGCTACTTTCTTGACTGTATTTTGAGATAAGCAGTTGGCGCGTCTTTAGTTCTAGCCTATAAAGTCAAATCTTGTGTGGTTCCTCCATGCTAACATAGCTGCCCGAGGCCGCAAAGTTAGCAAGTACAAGAAATTTGAAAATTGTACGCAATTTCACGGTAGTGCTTATGGTCGATCCCGTTTCTCCGCTTCAGAGCTGCTTTCTTGACTGTATTTTGATTTAAGCAGTTGCGGCGTTTTCAGTTCTAGCCAATAAAGTCAAATCTTGTGTGGCTCCTCCATGCTAACATAGCTGCCCGAGGCCGCAAAGTTAGCAAGTACAAGAAATTTGAAAATTGTACGTAATTTCACGGTAGTGCTTATGGTCGGTCCCGTTTCTCGGCTTCAGAGCTACTGTCTTGACTGTATTTTGAGATAAGCAGTTGCCGCGTTTTCAGTTCTAGCCAATAAAGTCAAATCTTGTGTGGCTCCTCCATGCTAACATAGCTGCCCGAGGCCGCAAAGTTGCCAAGTACAAGAAATTTGAAAATTGTACGTAATTTCACGGTAGTGCTTATGGTCGATCCCGTTTCTCCGCTTCAGAGCTACTTTCTTGACTGTATTTTGATTTAAGCAGTTGCCGCGACTTTAGTTCTAGCCTATAAAGTCAAATGTTGTGTGGTTCCTCCATGGTAACGTAGCTGCCCGAGGCCGCAAAGTTGGCAAGTACAAGAAATTTGAAAATTGTACGTAATTTCACGGTAGTGCTTATGGTCGATCCCGTTTCTCCGCTTCAGAGCTGCTTTCTTGACTGTATTTTGATTTAAGCAGTTGGCGAGACTTCAGTTCTAGATTATAAAGTCAAATGTTGTGTGGATCCTCCATGCTAACATAGCTGCCCGAGGCCGCAAAGTTAGCAAGTACAAGAAATTTGAAAATTGTACGTAATTTCACGGTAGTGCTTATGGTCGATCCCGTTTCTCCGCTTCAGAGCTGCTTTCTTGACTGTATTTTGATTTAAGCAGTTGCCGCGTTTTCAGTTCTAGCCAATAAAGTCAAATCTTGTGTGGCTCCTCCATGCTAACATAGCTGCCCGAGGCCGCAAAGTTAGCAAGTACAAGAAATTTGAAAATTGTACGTAATTTCACGGTAGTGCTTATGGTCGATCCCGTTTCTCGGCTTCAGAGCTACTTTCTTGACTGTATTTTGAGATAAGCAGTTGGCGCGTCTTTAGTTCTAGCCTATAAAACCAAATCTTGTGTGGTTCCTCCATGCTAACATAGCTGCCCGAGGCCGCAAAGTTAGCAAGTACAAGAAATTTGAAAATTGTACGTAATTTCACGGTAGTGCTTATGGTCGATCCCGTTTCTCGGCTTCAGAGCTACTTTCTTGACTGTATTTTGAGTTAAGCGGTTGCCGCGTTTTCAGTTCTAGCCTATAAAGTCAAATGTTATGTGGTTTCTCCATGCTAACATAGCTGCCCGAGACCGCAAAGTTAGCAAGTACAAGAAATTTGAAAATTGTACGTAATTTCACGGTAGTGCTTATGGTCGATCCCGTTTCTCCGCTTCAGAGCTACTTTCTTCACTGTATTTTGATTGAAGCAGTTGCCGCGTTTTCAGTTCTAGCCTATAAAGTCAAATGTTATGTGGTTTCTCCATGCTAACATAGCTGCCCGAGACCGCAAAGTTAGCAAGTACAAGAAATTTGAAAATTGTACGTAATTTCACGGTAGTGTTTATGGTCGATCCCGTTTCTCGGCTTCAGAGCTACTTTCTTGACTGTATTTTGATTTAAGCAGTTGGCGCGACTTCAGTTCTAGCCTATAAAGTCAAATCTTGTGTGGTTCCTCCATGCTAACATAGCTGCCCGAGGCCGCAAAGTTAGCAAGTACAAGAAATTTGAAAATTGTACGTAATTTCACGGTAGTGCTTATGGTCGATCCCGTTTCTCCGCTTCAGAGCTGCTTTCTTGACTGTATTTTGATTTAAGCAGTTGGCGAGACTTCAGTTCTAGCCTATAAAGTCAAATGTTGTGTGGTTCCTCCATGCTAACATAGCTGCCCGAGGCCGCAAAGTTAGCAAGTACAAGAAATTTGAAAATTGTACGTAATTTCACGGTAGTGTTTATGGTCGATCCCGTTTCTCGGCTTCAGAGCTACTTTCTTGACTGTATTTTGAGATAAGCAGTTGCCGCGTTTTCAGTTCTAGCCAATAAAGTCAAATCTTGTGTGGCTCCTCCATGCTAACATAGCTGCCCGAGGCCGCAAAGTTGCCAAGTACAAGAAATTTGAAAATTGTACGTAATTTCACGGTAGTGCTTATGGTCGATCCCGTTTCTCCGCTTCAGAGCTACTTTCTTAACTGTATTTTGAGATTAGCAGTTGCCACGACTTCAGTTCTAACCTATAAAGTCAAAACTTGTGTGGTTCCTCCATGCTAACATAGCTGCCCGAGGCCGCAAAGTTAGCAAGTACAAGAAATTTGAAAATTGTACGTAATTTCACGGTAGTGCTTATGGTCGATCCCGTTTCTCCGCTTCAGAGCTACTTTCTTGACTGTATTTTGATTTAAGCAGTTGGCGCGTTTTCAGTTCTAGCCTATAAAGTCAAATGTTGTGTGGTTCCTTCATGCTAACATAGCTGCCCGAGGCCGCAAAGTTAGCAAGTACAAGAAATTTGAAAATTGTACGTAATTTCACGGTAGTGCTTATGGTCGATCCCGTTTCTCGGCTTCAGAGCTACTTTCTTGACTGTATTTTGATTTAAGCAGTTGCCGCGACTTTAGTTCTAGCCTATAAAGTCAAATGTTGTGTGGTTCCTCCATGGTAACGTAGCTGCCCGAGGCCGCAAAGTTGGCAAGTACAAGAAATTTGAAAATTGTACGTAATTTCACGGTAGTGCTTATGGTCGATCCCGTTTCTCCGCTTCAGAGCTACTTTCTTGACTGTATTTTGATTTAAGCAGTTGGCGCGTTTTCAGTTCTAGCCTATAAAGTCAAATGTTGTGTGGTTCCTTCATGCTAACATAGCTGCCCGAGGCCGCAAAGTTAGCAAGTACAAGAAATTTGAAAATTGTACGTAATTTCACGGTAGTGCTTATGGTCGATCCTGTTTCTCGGCTTCAGAGCTACTTTCTTGACTGTATTTTGATTTAAGCAGTTGCCGCGACTTTAGTTCTAGCCTATAAAGTCAAATGTTGTGTGGTTCCTCCATGGTAACGTAGCTGCCCGAGGCCGCAAAGTTAGCAAGTACAAGAAATTTGAAAATTGTACTTAATTTCACGGTAGTGCTTATGGTCGATCCCGTTTCTCCGCTTCAGAGCTACTTTCTTGACTGTATTTTGATTTAAGCAGTTGGCGCATTTTCAGTTCTAGCCTATAAAGTCAAATGTTGTGTGGTTCCTCCATGCTAACATAGCTGCCCGAGGCCGCAAATTTAGCAAGTACAAGAAATTTGAAAATTGTACGTAATTTCACGGTAGTGTTTATGGTCGATCCCGTTTCTCGGCTTCAGAGCTACTTTCTTGACTGTATTTTGATTTAAGCAGTTGGCGCGACTTCAGTTCTAGCCTATAAAGTCAAATCTTGTGTTGTTCCTCCATGCTAACATAGCTGCCCGAGGCCGCAAAGTTAGCAAGTACAAGAAATTTGAAAATTGTACGTAATTTCACGGTAGTGCTTATGGTCGATCCCGTTTCTCCGCTTCAGAGCTACTTTCTTGACTGTATTTTGATTGAAACAGTTGGCGCGACTTCAGTTCTAGCCTATAAAGTCAAATGTTGTGTGGTTGCTCCATGCTAACATAGCTGCCCGAGGCCGCAAAGTTAGCAAGTACAAGAAATTTGAAAATTGTACGTAATTTCACGGTAGTGCTTATGGTCGATCCCGTTTCTCCGCTTCAGAGCTACTTTCTTGACTGTATTTTGATTTAGGCAGTTGGCGCGACTTTAGTTCTAGCCTATAAAGTCAAATGTTGTGTGGTTCCTCCATGGTAACCTAGCTGCCCAAGGCCGCAAAGTTAGCAAGTACAAGAAATTTGAAAATTGTACGTAATTGCACAGTAGTGCTTATGGTTGATCCCGTTTCTCGGCTTCAGAGCTACTTTCTTGACTGTATTTTGAGTTAAGCAGTTGCCGCGACTTCAGTTCTAACCTATAAAATCAAATCTTGTGTGGTTCCTCCATGCTAACATAGCTGCCCGAGGCCGCAAAGTTAGCAAGTACAAGAAATTTGAAAATTGTACGTAATTTCACGGTAGTGCTTATGGTCGATCCCGTTTCTCGGCTTCAGAGCTACTTTCTTGACTGTATTTTGAGTTAAACAGTTGCCGCGACTTTAGTTCTAGCCTATAAAGTCAAATGTTGTGTGGTTCCTCCATGGTAACGTAGCTGCCCGAGGCCGCAAAGTTGGCAAGTACAAGAAATTTGAAAATTTTACGTAATTTCACGGTAGTGCTTATGGTCGATCCCGTCTCTCCGTTTCAGAGCTACTTTCTTGACTGTATTTTGATTTAAGCAGTTGGCGCGTTTTCAGTTCTAGCCTATAAAGTCAAATGTTGTGTGGTTCCTCCATGCTAACATAGCTGCCCGAGGCCGCAAAGTTAGCAAGTACAAGAAATATGAAAATTGTACGTAATTTCACGGTAGTGCTTATGGTCGATCCCGTTTCTCGGCTTCAGAGCTACTTTCTTGACTGTATTTTGAGATAAGCAGTTGGCGCGTCTTTAGTTCTAGCCTATAAAGTCAAATCTTGTGTGGTTCCTCCATGCTAACATAGCTGCCCGAGGCCGCAAAGTTGGCAAGTACAAGAAATTTGAAAATTGTACGTAATTTCACGGTAGTGCTTATGGTCGATCCCGTTTCTCGGCTTCAGAGCTACTTTCTTGACTGTATTTTGAGATAAGCAGTTGGCGCGTTTTCAGTTCTAGCCTATAAAGTCAAATGTTGTGTGGTTCCTTCATGCTAACATAGCTGCCCGAGGCCGCAAAGTTAGCAAGTACAAGAAATTTGAAAATTGTACGTAATTTCACGGTAGTGCTTATGGTCGATCCCGTTTCTCGGCTTCAGAGCTACTTTCTTGACTGTATTTTGATTTAAGCAGTTGCCGCGACTTTAGTTCTAGCCTATAAAGTCAAATGTTGTGTGGTTCCTCCATGGTAACGTAGCTGCCCGAGGCCGCAAAGTTAGCAAGTACAAGAAATTTGAAAATTGTACGTAATTTCACGGTAGTGCTTATGGTCGATCCCGTTTCTCCGCTTCAGAGCTACTTTCTTGACTGTATTTTGATTTAAGCAGTTGGCGCATTTTCAGTTCTAGCCTATAAAGTCAAATGTTGTGTGGTTCCTCCATGCTAACATAGCTGCCCGAGGCCGCAAATTTAGCAAGTACAAGAAATTTGAAAATTGTACGTAATTTCACGGTAGTGTTTATGGTCGATCCCGTTTCTCGGCTTCAGAGCTACTTTCTTGACTGTATTTTGATTTAAGCAGTTGGCGCGACTTCAGTTCTAGCCTATAAAGTCAAATCTTGTGTTGTTCCTCCATGCTAACATAGCTGCCCGAGGCCGCAAAGTTAGCAAGTACAAGAAATTTGAAAATTGTACGTAATTTCACGGTAGTGCTTATGGTCGATCCCGTTTCTCCGCTTCAGAGCTACTTTCTTGACTGTATTTTGATTGAAGCAGTTGGCGCGACTTCAGTTCTAGCCTATAAAGTCAAATGTTGTGTGGTTGCTCCATGCTAACATAGCTGCCCGAGGCCGCAAAGTTAGCAAGTACAAGAAATTTGAAAATTGTACGTAATTTCACGGTAGTGCTTATGGTCGATCCCGTTTCTCCGCTTCAGAGCTACTTTCTTGACTGTATTTTGATTTAGGCAGTTGGCGCGACTTTAGTTCTAGCCTATAAAGTCAAATGTTGTGTGGTTCCTCCATGGTAACGTAGCTGCCCAAGGCCGCAAAGTTAGCAAGTACAAGAAATTTGAAAATTGTACGTAATTGCACAGTAGTGCTTATGGTCGATCCCGTTTCTCGGCTTCAGAGCTACTTTCTTGACTGTATTTTGAGTTAAGCAGTTGCCGCGACTTCAGTTCTAACCTATAAAATCAAATCTTGTGTGGTTCCTCCATGCTAACATAGCTGCCCGAGGCCGCAAAGTTAGCAAGTACAAGAAATTTGAAAATTGTACGTAATTTCACGGTAGTGCTTATGGTCGATCCCGTTTCTCGGCTTCAGAGCTACTTTCTTGACTGTATTTTGAGTTAAGCAGTTGCCGCGACTTTAGTTCTAGCCTATAAAGTCAAATGTTGTGTGGTTCCTCCATGGTAACGTAGCTGCCCGAGGCCGCAAAGTTGGCAAGTACAAGAAATTTGAAAATTTTACGTAATTTGACGGTAGTGCTTATGGTCGATCCCGTCTCTCCGTTTCAGAGCTACTTTCTTGACTGTATTTTGATTTAGGCAGTTGGCGCGTTTTCAGTTCTAGCCTATAAAGTCAAATGTTGTGTGGTTCCTCCATGCTAACATAGCTGCCCGAGGCCGCAAAGTTAGCAAGTACAAGAAATATGAAAATTGTACGTAATTTCACGGTAGTGCTTATGGTCGATCCCGTTTCTCGGCTTCAGAGCTACTTTCTTGACTGTATTTTGAGATAAGCAGTTGGCGCGTCTTTAGTTCTAGCCTATAAAGTAAAATCTTGTGTGGTTCCTCCATGCTAACATAGCTGCCCGAGGCCGCAAAGTTAGCAAGTACAAGAAATTTGAAAATTGTACGTAATTTCACGGTAGTGCTTATGGTCGATCCCGTTTCTCGGCTTCAGAGCTACTTTCTTGACTGTATTTTGAGATAAGCAGTTGGCGCGTCTTTAGTTCTAGCCTATAAAGTCAAATCTTGTGTGGTTCCTCCATGCTAACATAGCTGCCCGAGGCCGCAAAGTTAGCAAGTACAAGAAATTTGAAAATTGTACGTAATTTCACGGTAGTGCTTATGGTCGATCCCGTTTCTCCGCTTCAGAGCTACTTTCTTGACTGTATTTTGATTGAAGCAGTTGGCGCGACTTCAGTTCTAGCCTATAAAGTCAAATGTTGTGTGGTTGCTCCATGCTAACATAGCTGCCCGAGGCCGCAAAGTTAGCAAGTACAAGAAATTTGAAAATTGTACGTAATTTCACGGTAGTGCTTATGGTCGATCCCGTTTCTCGGCTTCAGAGCTACTTTCTTGACTGTATTTTGAGATAAGCAGTTGGCGCGTCTTTAGTTCTAGCCTATAAAGTCAAATCTTGTGTGGTTCCTCCATGCTAACATAGCTGCCCGAGGCCGCAAAGTTAGCAAGTACAAGAAATTTGAAAATTGTACGTAATTTCACGGTAGTGCTTATGGTCGATCCCGTTTCTCGGCTTCAGAGCTACTTTCTTGACTGTATTTTGAGTTAAGCAGTTGCCGCGTTTTCAGTTCTAGCCTATAAAGTCAAATGTTATGTGGTTTCTCCATGCTAACATAGCTGCCCGAGACCGCAAAGTTAGCAAGTACAAGAAATTTGAAAATTGTACGTAATTTCACGGTAGTGCTTATGGTCGATCCCGTTTCTCGGCTTCAGAGCTACTTTCTTGACTGTATTTTGAGATAAGCAGTTGGCGCGTCTTTAGTTCTAGCCTATAAAGTCAAATCTTGTGTGGTTCCTCCATGCTAACATAGCTGCCCGAGGCCGCAAAGTTAGCAAGTACAAGAAATTTGAAAATTGTACGTAATTTCACGGTAGTGCTTATGGTCGATCCCGTTTCTCCGCTTCAGAGCTACTTTCTTGACTGTATTTTGATTGAAGCAGTTGGCGCGACTTCAGTTCTAGCCTATAAAGTCAAATGTTGTGTGGTTGCTCCATGCTAACATAGCTGCCCGAGGCCGCAAAGTTAGCAAGTACAAGAAATTTGAAAATTGTACGTAATTTCACGGTAGTGCTTATGGTCGATCCCGTTTCTCGGCTTCAGAGCTACTTTCTTGACTGTATTTTGAGATAAGCAGTTGGCGCGTCTTTAGTTCTAGCCTATAAAGTCAAATCTTGTGTGGTTCCTCCATGCTAACATAGCTGCCCGAGGCCGCAAAGTTAGCAAGTACAAGAAATTTGAAAATTGTACGTAATTTCACGGTAGTGCTTATGGTCGATCCCGTTTCTCGGCTTCAGAGCTACTTTCTTGACTGTATTTTGAGTTAAGCAGTTGCCGCGTTTTCAGTTCTAGCCTATAAAGTCAAATGTTATGTGGTTTCTCCATGCTAACATAGCTGCCCGAGACCGCAAAGTTAGCAAGTACAAGAAATTTGAAAATTGTACGTAATTTCACGGTAGTGCTTATGGTCGATCCCGTTTCTCGGCTTCAGAGCTACTTTCTTGACTGTATTTTGATTTAAGCAGTTGCCGCGACTTTAGTTCTAGCCTATAAAGTCAAATGTTGTGTGGTTCCTCCATGGTAACGTAGCTGCCCGAGGCCGCAAAGTTAGCAAGTACAAGAAATTTGAAAATTGTACGTAATTTCACGGTAGTGCTTATGGTCGATCCCGTTTCTCCGCTTCAGAGCTACTTTCTTGACTGTATTTTGATTTAAGCAGTTGGCGCATTTTCAGTTCTAGCCTATAAAGTCAAATGTTGTGTGGTTCCTCCATGCTAACATAGCTGCCCGAGGCCGCAAATTTAGCAAGTACAAGAAATTTGAAAATTGTACGTAATTTCACGGTAGTGTTTATGGTCGATCCCGTTTCTCGGCTTCAGAGCTACTTTCTTGACTGTATTTTGATTTAAGCAGTTGGCGCGACTTCAGTTCTAGCTTATAAAGTCAAATGTTGTGTGGTTGCTCCATGCTAACATAGCTGCCCGAGGCCGCAAAGTTAGCAAGTACAAGAAATTTGAAAATTGTACGTAATTTCACGGTAGTGCTTATGGTCGATCCCGTTTCTCCGCTTCAGAGCTACTTTCTTGACTGTATTTTGATTTAGGCAGTTGGCGCGACTTTAGTTCTAGCCTATAAAGTCAAATGTTGTGTGGTTCCTCCATGGTAACGTAGCTGCCCAAGGCCGCAAAGTTAGCAAGTACAAGAAATTTGAAAATTGTACGTAATTGCACAGTAGTGCTTATGGTCGATCCCGTTTCTCGGCTTCAGAGCTACTTTCTTGACTGTATTTTGAGTTAGGCAGTTGCCGCGACTTCAGTTCTAACCTATAAAATCAAATCTTGTGTGGTTCCTCCATGCTAACATAGCTGCCCGAGGCCGCAAAGTTAGCAAGTACAAGAAATTTGAAAATTGTACGTAATTTCACGGTAGTGCTTATGGTCGATCCCGTTTCTCGGCTTCAGAGCTACTTTCTTGACTGTATTTTGAGATAAGCAGTTGCCGCGTTTTCAGTTCTAGCCAATAAAATCAAATCTTGTGTGGTTCCTCCATGCTAACATAGCTGCCCGAGGCCGCAAAGTTAGCAAGTACAAGAAATTTGAAAATTGTACGTAATTTCACGGTAGTGCTTATGGTCGATCCCGTTTCTCGGCTTCAGAGCTACTTTCTTGACTGTATTTTGAGTTAAGCAGTTGCCGCGACTTTAGTTCTAGCCTATAAAGTCAAATGTTGTGTGGTTCCTCCATGGTAACGTAGCTGCCCGAGGCCGCAAAGTTGGCAAGTACAAGAAATTTGAAAATTTTACGTAATTTCACGGTAGTGCTTATGGTCGATCCCGTCTCTCCGTTTCAGAGCTACTTTCTTGACTGTATTTTGATTTAAGCAGTTGGCGCGTTTTCAGTTCTAGCCTATAAAGTCAAATGTTGTGTGGTTCCTCCATGCTAACATAGCTGCCCGAGGCCGCAAAGTTAGCAAGTACAAGAAATATGAAAATTGTACGTAATTTCACGGTAGTGCTTATGGTCGATCCCGTTTCTCGGCTTCAGAGCTACTTTCTTGACTGTATTTTGAGATAAGCAGTTGGCGCGTCTTTAGTTCTAGCCTATAAAGTCAAATCTTGTGTGGTTCCTCCATGCTAACATAGCTGCCCGAGGCCGCAAAGTTAGCAAGTACAAGAAATTTGAAAATTGTACGTAATTTCACGGTAGTGCTTATGGTCGATCCCGTTTCTCGGCTTCAGAGCTACTTTCTTGACTGTATTTTGAGATAAGCAGTTGGCGCGTCTTTAGTTCTAGCCTATAAAGTCAAATCTTGTGTGGTTCCTCCATGCTAACATAGCTGCCCGAGGCCGCAAAGTTAGCAAGTACAAGAAATTTGAAAATTGTACGTAATTTCACGGTAGTGCTTATGGTCGATCCCGTTTCTCCGCTTCAGAGCTACTTTCTTGACTGTATTTTGATTGAAGCAGTTGGCGCGACTTCAGTTCTAGCCTATAAAGTCAAATGTTGTGTGGTTGCTCCATGCTAACATAGCTGCCCGAGGCCGCAAAGTTAGCAAGTACAAGAAATTTGAAAATTGTACGTAATTTCACGGTAGTGCTTATGGTCGATCCCGTTTCTCCGCTTCAGAGCTACTTTCTTGACTGTATTTTGATTGAAGCAGTTGGCGCGACTTCAGTTCTAGCCTATAAAGTCAAATGTTGTGTGGTTGCTCCATGCTAACATAGCTGCCCGAGGCCGCAAAGTTAGCAAGTACAAGAAATTTGAAAATTGTACGTAATTTCACGGTAGTGCTTATGGTCGATCCCGTTTCTCGGCTTCAGAGCTACTTTCTTGACTGTATTTTGATTTAAGCAGTTGGCGCGACTTCAGTTCTAGCCTATAAAGTCAAATCTTGTGTGGTTCCTCCATGCTAACATAGCTGCCCGAGGCCGCAAAATTAGCAAGTACAAGAAATTTGAAAATTGTACGTAATTTCACGGTAGTGCTTATGGTCGATCCCGTTTCTCCGCTTCAGAGCTACCTTCTTGACTGTATTTTGATTGAAGCAGTTGGCGCGACTTCAGTTCTAGCCTATAAAGTCAAATGTTGTGTGGTTGCTCCATGCTAACATAGCTGCCCGAGGCCGCAAAGTTAGCAAGTACAAGAAATTTGAAAATTGTACGTAATTTCACGGTAGTGCTTATGGTCGATCCCGTCTCTCCGTTTCAGAGCTACTTTCTTGACTGTATTTTGAGTTAAGCAGTTGCCGCGACTTTAGTTCTAGCCTATAAAGTCAAATGTTGTGTGGTTCCTCCATGGTAACGTAGCTGCCCGAGGCCGCAAAGTTGGCAAGTACAAGAAATTTGAAAATTTTACGTAATTTCACGGTAGTGCTTATGGTCGATCCCGTTTCTCCGCTTCAGAGCTACTTTCTTGACTGTATTTTGATTGAAGCAGTTGGCGCGACTTCAGTTCTAGCCTATAAAGTCAAATGTTGTGTGGTTGCTCCATGCTAACATAGCTGCCCGAGGCCGCAAACTTAGCAAGTACAAGAAATTTGAAAATTGTACGTAATTTCACGGTAGTGCTTATGGTTGATCCCGTTTCTCCGCTTCAGAGCTACTTTCTTGACTGTATTTTGATTTAGGCAGTTGGCGCGACTTTAGTTCTAGCCTATAAAGTCAAATGTTGTGTGGTTCCTCCATGGTAACGTAGCTGCCCGAGGCCGCAAAGTTAGCAAGTACAAGAAATTTGAAAATTGTACGTAATTTCACGGTAGTGCTTATGGTCGATCCCGTTTCTCCGCTTCAGAGCTACTTTCTTAACTGTATTTTGATTGAAGCAGTTGGCGCGACTTCAGTTCTAGCCTATAAAGTCAAATGTTGTGTGGTTGCTCCATGCTAACATAGCTGCCCGAGGCCGCAAAGTTAGCAAGTACAAGAAATTTGAAAATTGTACGTAATTTCACGGTAGTGCTTATGGTCGATCCCGTTTCTCCGCTTCAGAGCTACTTTCTTGACTGTATTTTGATTTAGGCAGTTGGCGCGACTTTAGTTCTAGCCTATAAAGTCAAATGTTGTGTGGTTCCTCCATGGTAACGTAGCTGCCCAAGGCCGCAAAGTTAGCAAGTACAAGAAATTTGAAAATTGTACGTAATTGCACAGTAGTGCTTATGGTCGATCCCGTTTCTCGGCTTCAGAGCTACTTTCTTGACTGTATTTTGAGTTAAGCAGTTGCCGCGACTTCAGTTCTAACCTATAAAATCAAATCTTGTGTGGTTCCTCCATGCTAACATAGCTGCCCGAGGCCGCAAAGTTAGCAAGTACAAGAAATTTGAAAATTGTACGTAATTTCACGGTAGTGCTTATGGTCGATCCCGTTTCTCGGCTTCAGAGCTACTTTCTTGACTGTATTTTGAGTTAAGCAGTTGCCGCGACTTTAGTTCTAGCCTATAAAGTCAAATGTTGTGTGGTTCCTCCATGGTAACGTAGCTGCCCGAGGCCGCAAAGTTGGCAAGTACAAGAAATTTGAAAATTTTACGTAATTTCACGGTAGTGCTTATGGTCGATCCCGTCTCTCCGTTTCAGAGCTACTTTCTTGACTGTATTTTGATTTAAGCAGTTGGCGCGTTTTCAGTTCTAGCCTATAAAGTCAAATGTTGTGTTGTTCCTCCATGCTAACATAGCTGCCCGAGGCCGCAAAGTTAGCAAGTACAAGAAATATGAAAATTGTACGTAATTTCACGGTAGTGCTTATGGTCGATCCCGTTTCTCGGCTTCAGAGCTACTTTCTTGACTGTATTTTGAGATAAGCAGTTGGCGCGTCTTTAGTTCTAGCCTATAAAGTCAAATCTTGTGTGGTTCCTCCATGCTAACATAGCTGCCCGAGGCCGCAAAGTTGGCAAGTACAAGAAATTTGAAAATTGTACGTAATTTCACGGTAGTGCTTATGGTCGATCCCGTTTCTCGGCTTCAGAGCTACTTTCTTGACTGTATTTTGATTTAAGCAGTTGCCGCGACTTTAGTTCTAGCCTATAAAGTCAAATCTTGTGTGGTTCCTCCATGCTAACATAGCTGCCCGAGGCCGCAAAGTTAGCAAGTACAAGAAATTTGAAAATTGTACGTAATTTCACGGTAGTGCTTATGGTCGATCCCGTTTCTCCGCTTCAGAGCTACTTTCTTGACTGTATTTTGATTGAAGCAGTTGGCGCGACTTCAGTTCTAGCCTATAAAGTCAAATGTTGTGTGGTTGCTCCATGCTAACATAGCTGCCCGAGGCCGCAAAGTTAGCAAGTACAAGAAATTTGAAAATTGTACGTAATTTCACGGTAGTGCTTATGGTCGATCCCGTTTCTCGGCTTCAGAGCTACTTTCTTGACTGTATTTTGAGATAAGCAGTTGGCGCGTCTTTAGTTCTAGCCTATAAAGTCAAATCTTGTGTGGTTCCTCCATGCTAACATAGCTGCCCGAGGCCGCAAAGTTAGCAAGTACAAGAAATTTGAAAATTGTACGTAATTTCACGGTAGTGCTTATGGTCGATCCCGTTTCTCGGCTTCAGAGCTACTTTCTTGACTGTATTTTGAGTTAAGCAGTTGCCGCGTTTTCAGTTCTAGCCTATAAAGTCAAATGTTATGTGGTTTCTCCATGCTAACATAGCTGCCCGAGACCGCAAAGTTAGCAAGTACAAGAAATTTGAAAATTGTACGTAATTTCACGGTAGTGCTTATGGTCGATCCCGTTTCTCGGCTTCAGAGCTACTTTCTTGACTGTATTTTGAGATAAGCAGTTGGCGCGTCTTTAGTTCTAGCCTATAAAGTCAAATCTTGTGTGGTTCCTCCATGCTAACATAGCTGCCCGAGGCCGCAAAGTTAGCAAGTACAAGAAATTTGAAAATTGTACGTAATTTCACGGTAGTGCTTATGGTCGATCCCGTTTCTCCGCTTCAGAGCTACTTTCTTGACTGTATTTTGATTGAAGCAGTTGGCGCGACTTCAGTTCTAGCCTATAAAGTCAAATGTTGTGTGGTTGCTCCATGCTAACATAGCTGCCCGAGGCCGCAAAGTTAGCAAGTACAAGAAATTTGAAAATTGTACGTAATTTCACGGTAGTGCTTATGGTCGATCCCGTTTCTCGGCTTCAGAGCTACTTTCTTGACTGTATTTTGAGATAAGCAGTTGGCGCGTCTTTAGTTCTAGCCTATAAAGTCAAATCTTGTGTGGTTCCTCCATGCTAACATAGCTGCCCGAGGCCGCAAAATTAGCAAGTACAAGAAATTTGAAAATTGTACGTAATTTCACGGTAGTGCTTATGGTCGATCCCGTTTCTCCGCTTCAGAGCTACTTTCTTGACTGTATTTTGATTGAAGCAGTTGGCGCGACTTCAGTTCTAGCCTATAAAGTCAAATGTTGTGTGGTTGCTCCATGCTAACATAGCTGCCCGAGGCCGCAAAGTTAGCAAGTACAAGAAATTTGAAAATTGTACGTAATTTCACGGTAGTGCTTATGGTCGATCCCGTCTCTCCGTTTCAGAGCTACTTTCTTGACTGTATTTTGAGTTAAGCAGTTGCCGCGACTTTAGTTCTAGCCTATAAAGTCAAATGTTGTGTGGTTCCTCCATGGTAACGTAGCTGCCCGAGGCCGCAAAGTTGGCAAGTACAAGAAATTTGAAAATTTTACGTAATTTCACGGTAGTGCTTATGGTCGATCCCGTTTCTCCGCTTCAGAGCTACTTTCTTGACTGTATTTTGATTGAAGCAGTTGGCGCGACTTCAGTTCTAGCCTATAAAGTCAAATGTTGTGTGGTTGCTCCATGCTAACATAGCTGCCCGAGGCCGCAAAGTTAGCAAGTACAAGAAATTTGAAAATTGTACGTAATTTCACGGTAGTGCTTATGGTCGATCCCGTTTCTCCGCTTCAGAGCTACTTTCTTGACTGTATTTTGATTTAGGCAGTTGGCGCGACTTTAGTTCTAGCCTATAAAGTCAAATGTTGTGTGGTTCCTCCATGGTAACGTAGCTGCCCGAGGCCGCAAAGTTAGCAAGTACAAGAAATTGGAAAATTGTACGTAATTTCACGGTAGTGCTTATGGTCGATCCCGTTTCTCCGCTTCAGAGCTACTTTCTTGACTGTATTTTGATTGAAGCAGTTGGCGCGACTTCAGTTCTAGCCTATAAAGTCAAATGTTGTGTGGTTGCTCCATGCTAACATAGCTGCCCGAGGCCGCAAAGTTAGCAAGTACAAGAAATTTGAAAATTGTACGTAATTTCACGGTAGTGCTTATGGTCGATCCCGTTTCTCCGCTTCAGAGCTACTTTCTTGACTGTATTTTGATTTAGGCAGTTGGCGCGACTTTAGTTCTAGCCTATAAAGTCAAATGTTGTGTGGTTCCTCCATGGTAACGTAGCTGCCCAAGGCCGCAAAGTTAGCAAGTACAAGAAATTTGAAAATTGTACGTAATTGCACAGTAGTGCTTATGGTCGATCCCGTTTCTCGGCTTCAGAGCTACTTTCTTGACTGTATTTTGAGTTAAGCAGTTGCCGCGACTTCAGTTCTAACCTATAAAATCAAATCTTGTGTGGTTCCTCCATGCTAACATAGCTGCCCGAGGCCGCAAAGTTAGCAAGTACAAGAAATTTGAAAATTGTACGTAATTTCACGGTAGTGCTTATGGTCGATCCCGTTTCTCGGCTTCAGAGCTACTTTCTTGACTGTATTTTGAGTTAAGCAGTTGCCGCGACTTTAGTTCTAGCCTATAAAGTCAAATGTTGTGTGGTTCCTCCATGGTAACGTAGCTGCCCGAGGCCGCAAAGTTGGCAAGTACAAGAAATTTGAAAATTTTACGTAATTTCACGGTAGTGCTTATGGTCGATCCCGTCTCTCCGTTTCAGAGCTACTTTCTTGACTGTATTTTGATTTAAGCAGTTGGCGCGTTTTCAGTTCTAGCCTATAAAGTCAAATGTTGTGTTGTTCCTCCATGCTAACATAGCTGCCCGAGGCCGCAAAGTTAGCAAGTACAAGAAATATGAAAATTGTACGTAATTTCACGGTAGTGCTTATGGTCGATCCCGTTTCTCGGCTTCAGAGCTACTTTCTTGACTGTATTTTGAGATAAGCAGTTGGCGCGTCTTTAGTTCTAGCCTATAAAGTCAAATCTTGTGTGGTTCCTCCATGCTAACATAGCTGCCCGAGGCCGCAAAGTTGGCAAGTACAAGAAATTTGAAAATTGTACGTAATTTCACGGTAGTGCTTATGGTCGATCCCGTTTCTCGGCTTCAGAGCTACTTTCTTGACTGTATTTTGATTTAAGCAGTTGCCGCGACTTTAGTTCTAGCCTATAAAGTCAAATGTTGTGTGGTTCCTCCATGGTAACGTAGCTGCCCGAGGCCGCAAAGTTAGCAAGTACAAGAAATTTGAAAATTGTACGTAATTTCACGGTAGTGCTTATGGTCGATCCCGTTTCTCCGCTTCAGAGCTACTTTCTTGACTGTATTTTGATTTAAGCAGTTGGCGCATTTTCAGTTCTAGCCTATAAAGTCAAATGTTGTGTGGTTCCTCCATGCTAACATAGCTGCCCGAGGCCGCAAATTTAGCAAGTACAAGAAATTTGAAAATTGTACGTAATTTCACGGTAGTGTTTATGGTCGATCCCGTTTCTCGGCTTCAGAGCTACTTTCTTGACTGTATTTTGATTTAAGCAGTTGGCGCGACTTCAGTTCTAGCCTATAAAGTCAAATCTTGTGTTGTTCCTCCATGCTAACATAGCTGCCCGAGGCCGCAAAGTTAGCAAGTACAAGAAATTTGAAAATTGTACGTAATTTCACGGTAGTGCTTATGGTCGATCCCGTTTCTCCGCTTCAGAGCTACTTTCTTGACTGTATTTTGATTGAAGCAGTTGGCGCGACTTCAGTTCTAGCCTATAAAGTCAAATGTTGTGTGGTTGCTCCATGCTAACATAGCTGCCCGAGGCCGCAAAGTTAGCAAGTACAAGAAATTTGAAAATTGTACGTAATTTCACGGTAGTGCTTATGGTCGATCCCGTTTCTCGGCTTCAGAGCTACTTTCTTGACTGTATTTTGATTTAAGCAGTTGCCGCGACTTTAGTTCTAGCCTATAAAGTCAAATGTTGTGTGGTTCCTCCATGGTAACGTAGCTGCCCGAGGCCGCAAAGTTGGCAAGTACAAGAAATTTGAAAATTGTACGTAATTTCACGGTAGTGCTTATGGTCGATCCCGTTTCTCCGCTTCAGAGCTACTTTCTTGACTGTATTTTGATTGAAGCAGTTGGCGCGACTTCAGTTCTAGCCTATAAAGTCAAATGTTGTGTGGTTGCTCCATGCTAACATAGCTGCCCGAGGCCGCAAAGTTAGCAAGTACAAGAAATTTGAAAATTGTACGTAATTTCACGGTAGTGCTTATGGTCGATCCCGTTTCTCCGCTTCAGAGCTACTTTCTTGACTGTATTTTGATTTAGGCAGTTGGCGCGACTTTAGTTCTAGCCTATAAAGTCAAATGTTGTGTGGTTCCTCCATGGTAACGTAGCTGCCCAAGGCCGAAAATTTAGCAAGTACAAGAAATTTGAAAATTGTACGTAATTGCACAGTAGTGCTTATGGTCGATCCCGTTTCTCGGCTTCAGAGCTACTTTCTTGACTGTATTTTGAGTTAAGCAGTTGCCGCGACTTCAGTTCTAACCTATAAAATCAAATCTTGTGTGGTTCCTCCATGCTAACATAGCTGCCCGAGGCCGCAAAGTTAGCAAGTACAAGAAATTTGAAAATTGTACGTAATTTCACGGTAGTGCTTATGGTCGATCCCGTTTCTCGGCTTCAGAGCTACTTTCTTGACTGTATTTTGAGTTAAGCAGTTGCCGCGACTTTAGTTCTAGCCTATAAAGTCAAATGTTGTGTGGTTCCTCCATGGTAACGTAGCTGCCCGAGGCCGCAAAGTTGGCAAGTACAAGAAATTTGAAAATTTTACGTAATTTCACGGTAGTGCTTATGGTCGATCCCGTCTCTCCGTTTCAGAGCTACTTTCTTGACTGTATTTTGATTTAAGCAGTTGGCGCGTTTTCAGTTCTAGCCTATAAAGTCAAATGTTGTGTGGTTCCTCCATGCTAACATAGCTGCCCGAGGCCGCAAAGTTAGCAAGTACAAGAAATATGAAAATTGTACGTAATTTCACGGTAGTGCTTATGGTCGATCCCGTTTCTCGGCTTCAGAGCTACTTTCTTGACTGTATTTTGAGATAAGCAGTTGGCGCGTCTTTAGTTCTAGCCTATAAAGTCAAATCTTGTGTGGTTCCTCCATGCTAACATAGCTGCCCGAGGCCGCAAAGTTAGCAAGTACAAGAAATTTGAAAATTGTACGTAATTTCACGGTAGTGCTTATGGTCGATCCCGTTTCTCGGCTTCAGAGCTACTTTCTTGACTGTATTTTGAGATAAGCAGTTGGCGCGTCTTTAGTTCTAGCCTATAAAGTCAAATCTTGTGTGGTTCCTCCATGCTAACATAGCTGCCCGAGGCCGCAAAGTTAGCAAGTACAAGAAATTTGAAAATTGTACGTAATTTCACGGTAGTGCTTATGGTCGATCCCGTTTCTCGGCTTCAGAGCTACTTTCTTGACTGTATTTTGAGTTAAGCAGTTGCCGCGTTTTCAGTTCTAGCCTATAAAGTCAAATGTTATGTGGTTTCTCCATGCTAACATAGCTGCCCGAGACCGCAAAGTTAGCAAGTACAAGAAATTTGAAAATTGTACGTAATTTCACGGTAGTGCTTATGGTCGATCCCGTTTCTCGGCTTCAGAGCTACTTTCTTGACTGTATTTTGAGATAAGCAGTTGGCGCGTCTTTAGTTCTAGCCTATAAAGTCAAATCTTGTGTGGTTCCTCCATGCTAACATAGCTGCCCGAGGCCGCAAAGTTAGCAAGTACAAGAAATTTGAAAATTGTACGTAATTTCACGGTAGTGCTTATGGTCGATCCCGTTTCTCCGCTTCAGAGCTACTTTCTTGACTGTATTTTGATTGAAGCAGTTGCCGCGTTTTCAGTTCTAGCGTATAAAGTCAAATGTTATGTGGTTTCTCCATGCTAACATAGCTGCCCGAGACCGCAAAGTTAGCAAGTACAAGAAATTTGAAAATTGTACGTAATTTCACGGTAGTGTTTATGGTCGATCCCGTTTCTCGGCTTCAGAGCTACTTTCTTGACTGTATTTTGATTTAAGCAGTTGGCGCGACTTCAGTTCTAGCCTATAAAGTCAAATCTTGTGTGGTTCCTCCATGCTAACATAGCTGCCCGAGGCCGCAAAGTTAGCAAGTACAAGAAATTTGAAAATTGTACGTAATTTCACGGTAGTGCTTATGGTCGATCCCGTTTCTCCGCTTCAGAGCTGCTTTCTTGACTGTATTTTGATTTAAGCAGTTGGCGAGACTTCAGTTCTAGCCTATAAAGTCAAATGTTGTGTGGTTCCTCCATGCTAACATAGCTGCCCGAGGCCGCAAAGTTAGCAAGTACAAGAAATTTGAAAATTGTACGTAATTTCACGGTAGTGCTTATGGTCGATCCCGTTTCTCCGCTTCAGAGCTATTTTCTTGACTGTATTTTGAGTTAAGCAGTTGGCGCGACTTTAGTTCTAGCCTATAAAGTCAAATGTTGTGTGGTTCCTCCATGGTAACGTAGCTGCCCGAGGCCGCAAAGTTAGCAAGTACAAGAAATTTGAAAATTGTACGTAATTTCACGGTAGTGTTTATGGTCGATCCCGTTTTTCGGTTTCAGAGCTACTTTCTTGACTGTATTTTGAGATAAGCAGTTGCCGCGTTTTCAGTTCTAGCCTATAAAGTCAAATCTTGTGTGGTTCCTCCATGCTAACATAGCTGCCCGAGGCCGCAAAATTAGCAAGTACAAGAAATTTGAAAATTGTACGTAATTTCACGGTAGTGTTTATGGTCGATCCCGTTTCTCGGCTTCAGAGCTACTTTCTTGACTGTATTTTGAGATAAGCAGTTGCCGCGTTTTCAGTTCTAGCCAATAAAGTCAAATCTTGTGTGGCTCCTCCATGCTAACATAGCTGCCCGAGGCCGCAAAGTTGCCAAGTACAAGAAATTTGAAAATTGTACGTAATTTCACGGTAGTGCTTATGGTCGATCCCGTTTCTCCGCTTCAGAGCTACTTTCTTAACTGTATTTTGAGATTAGCAGTTGCCACGACTTCAGTTCTAACCTATAAAGTCAAAACTTGTGTGGTTCCTCCATGCTAACATAGCTGCCCGAGGCCGCAAAGTTAGCAAGTACAAGAAATATGAAAATTGTACGTAATTTCACGGTAGTGCTTATGGTCGATCCCGTTTCTCGGCTTCAGAGCTACTTTCTTGACTGTATTTTGAGATAAGCAGTTGGCGCGTTTTCAGTTCTAGCCTATAAAGTCAAATGTT
Source organism: Merodon equestris (assembly GCA_958301585.1). Lineage (NCBI taxonomy): Eukaryota > Metazoa > Arthropoda > Insecta > Diptera > Syrphidae > Merodon > Merodon equestris. The sequence goes on along the minus strand of OY284413.1, from coordinate 151,427,836 downwards.
GTGTGGTTCCTCCATGCTAACATAGCTGCCCGAGGCCGCAAAGTTAGCAAGTACAAGAAATATGAAAATTGTACGTAATTTCACGGTAGTGCTTATGGTCGATCCCGTTTCTCGGCTTCAGAGCTACTTTCTTGACTGTATTTTGAGATAAGCAGTTGGCGCGTCTTTAGTTCTAGCCTATAAAGTCAAATCTTGTGTGGTTCCTCCATGCTAACATAGCTGCCCGAGGCCGCAAAGTTAGCAAGTACAAGAAATTTGAAAATTGTACGTAATTTCACGGTAGTGCTTATGGTCGATCCCGTTTCTCGGCTTCAGAGCTACTTTCTTGACTGTATTTTGAGATAAGCAGTTGGCGCGTCTTTAGTTCTAGCCTATAAAGTCAAATCTTGTGTGGTTCCTCCATGCTAACATAGCTGCCCGAGGCCGCAAAGTTAGCAAGTACAAGAAATTTGAAAATTGTACGTAATTTCACGGTAGTGCTTATGGTCGATCCCGTTTCTCGGCTTCAGAGCTACTTTCTTGACTGTATTTTGAGTTAAGCAGTTGCCGCGTTTTCAGTTCTAGCCTATAAAGTCAAATGTTATGTGGTTTCTCCATGCTAACATAGCTGCCCGAGACCGCAAAGTTAGCAAGTACAAGAAATTTGAAAATTGTACGTAATTTCACGGTAGTGCTTATGGTCGATCCCGTTTCTCGGCTTCAGAGCTACTTTCTTGACTGTATTTTGAGATAAGCAGTTGGCGCGTCTTTAGTTCTAGCCTATAAAGTCAAATCTTGTGTGGTTCCTCCATGCTAACATAGCTGCCCGAGGCCGCAAAGTTAGCAAGTACAAGAAATTTGAAAATTGTACGTAATTTCACGGTAGTGCTTATGGTCGATCCCGTTTCTCCGCTTCAGAGCTACTTTCTTGACTGTATTTTGATTGAAGCAGTTGCCGCGTTTTCAGTTCTAGCGTATAAAGTCAAATGTTATGTGGTTTCTCCATGCTAACATAGCTGCCCGAGACCGCAAAGTTAGCAAGTACAAGAAATTTGAAAATTGTACGTAATTTCACGGTAGTGTTTATGGTCGATCCCGTTTCTCGGCTTCAGAGCTACTTTCTTGACTGTATTTTGATTTAAGCAGTTGGCGCGACTTCAGTTCTAGCCTATAAAGTCAAATCTTGTGTGGTTCCTCCATGCTAACATAGCTGCCCGAGGCCGCAAAGTTAGCAAGTACAAGAAATTTGAAAATTGTACGTAATTTCACGGTAGTGCTTATGGTCGATCCCGTTTCTCCGCTTCAGAGCTGCTTTCTTGACTGTATTTTGATTTAAGCAGTTGGCGAGACTTCAGTTCTAGCCTATAAAGTCAAATGTTGTGTGGTTCCTCCATGCTAACATAGCTGCCCGAGGCCGCAAAGTTAGCAAGTACAAGAAATTTGAAAATTGTACGTAATTTCACGGTAGTGCTTATGGTCGATCCCGTTTCTCCGCTTCAGAGCTATTTTCTTGACTGTATTTTGAGTTAAGCAGTTGGCGCGACTTTAGTTCTAGCCTATAAAGTCAAATGTTGTGTGGTTCCTCCATGGTAACGTAGCTGCCCGAGGCCGCAAAGTTAGCAAGTACAAGAAATTTGAAAATTGTACGTAATTTCACGGTAGTGTTTATGGTCGATCCCGTTTTTCGGTTTCAGAGCTACTTTCTTGACTGTATTTTGAGATAAGCAGTTGCCGCGTTTTCAGTTCTAGCCTATAAAGTCAAATCTTGTGTGGTTCCTCCATGCTAACATAGCTGCCCGAGGCCGCAAAATTAGCAAGTACAAGAAATTTGAAAATTGTACGTAATTTCACGGTAGTGTTTATGGTCGATCCCGTTTCTCGGCTTCAGAGCTACTTTCTTGACTGTATTTTGAGATAAGCAGTTGCCGCGTTTTCAGTTCTAGCCAATAAAGTCAAATCTTGTGTGGCTCCTCCATGCTAACATAGCTGCCCGAGGCCGCAAAGTTGCCAAGTACAAGAAATTTGAAAATTGTACGTAATTTCACGGTAGTGCTTATGGTCGATCCCGTTTCTCCGCTTCAGAGCTACTTTCTTAACTGTATTTTGAGATTAGCAGTTGCCACGACTTCAGTTCTAACCTATAAAGTCAAAACTTGTGTGGTTCCTCCATGCTAACATAGCTGCCCGAGGCCGCAAATTTAGCAAGTACAAGAAATTTGAAAATTGTACGTAATTTCACGGTAGTGCTTATGGTCGATCCCGTTTCTCGGCTTCAGAGCTACTTTCTTGACTGTATTTTGATTTAAGCAGTTGCCGCGACTTTAGTTCTAGCCTATAAAGTCAAATGTTGTGTGGTTCCTCCATGGTAACGTAGCTGCCCGAGGCCGCAAAGTTGGCAAGTACAAGAAATTTGAAAATTGTACGTAATTTCACGGTAGTGCTTATGGTCGATCCCGTTTCTCCGCTTCAGAGCTACTTTCTTGACTGTATTTTGATTTAAGCAGTTGGCGCGTTTTCAGTTCTAGCCTATAAAGTCAAATGTTGTGTGGTTCCTTCATGCTAACATAGCTGCCCGAGGCCGCAAAGTTAGCAAGTACAAGAAATTTGAAAATTGTACGTAATTTCACGGTAGTGCTTATGGTCGATCCCGTTTCTCGGCTTCAGAGCTACTTTCTTGACTGTATTTTGATTTAAGCAGTTGCCGCGACTTTAGTTCTAGCCTATAAAGTCAAATGTTGTGTGGTTCCTCCATGGTAACGTAGCTGCCCGAGGCCGCAAAGTTAGCAAGTACAAGAAATTTGAAAATTGTACGTAATTTCACGGTAGTGCTTATGGTCGATCCCGTTTCTCCGCTTCAGAGCTACTTTCTTGACTGTATTTTGATTTAAGCAGTTGGCGCATTTTCAGTTCTAGCCTATGAAGTCAAATGTTGTGTGGTTCCTCCATGCTAACATAGCTGCCCGAGGCCGCAAATTTAGCAAGTACAAGAAATTTGAAAATTGTACGTAATTTCACGGTAGTGTTTATGGTCGATCCCGTTTCTCGGCTTCAGAGCTACTTTCTTGACTGTATTTTGATTTAAGCAGTTGGCGCGACTTCAGTTCTAGCCTATAAAGTCAAATCTTGTGTTGTTCCTCCATGCTAACATAGCTGCCCGAGGCCGCAAAGTTAGCAAGTACAAGAAATTTGAAAATTGTACGTAATTTCACGGTAGTGCTTATGGTCGATCCCGTTTCTCCGCTTCAGAGCTACTTTCTTGACTGTATTTTGATTGAAGCAGTTGGCGCGACTTCAGTTCTAGCCTATAAAGTCAAATGTTGTGTGGTTGCTCCATGCTAACATAGCTGCCCGAGGCCGCAAAGTTAGCAAGTACAAGAAATTTGAAAATTGTACGTAATTTCACGGTAGTGCTTATGGTCGATCCCGTTTCTCCGCTTCAGAGCTACTTTCTTGACTGTATTTTGATTTAGGCAGTTGGCGCGACTTTAGTTCTAGCCTATAAAGTCAAATGTTGTGTGGTTCCTCCATGGTAACGTAGCTGCCCAAGGCCGCAAAGTTAGCAAGTACAAGAAATTTGAAAATTGTACGTAATTGCACAGTAGTGCTGATGGTCGATCCCGTTTCTCGGCTTCAGAGCTACTTTCTTGACTGTATTTTGAGTTAAGCAGTTGCCGCGACTTCAGTTCTAACCTATAAAATCAAATCTTGTGTGGTTCCTCCATGCTAACATAGCTGCCCGAGGCCGCAAAGTTAGCAAGTACAAGAAATTTGAAAATTGTACGTAATTTCACGGTAGTGCTTATGGTCGATCCCGTTTCTCGGCTTCAGAGCTACTTTCTTGACTGTATTTTGAGTTAAGCAGTTGCCGCGACTTTAGTTTCAGCCTATAAAGTCAAATGTTGTGTGGTTCCTCCATGGTAACGTAGCTGCCCGAGGCCGCAAAGTTGGCAAGTACAAGAAATTTGAAAATTTTACGTAATTTCACGGTAGTGCTTATGGTCGATCCCGTCTCTCCGTTTCAGAGCTACTTTCTTGACTGTATTTTGATTTAAGCAGTTGGCGCGTTTTCAGTTCTAGCCTATAAAGTCAAATGTTGTGTGGTTCCTCCATGCTAACATAGCTGCCCGAGGCCGCAAAATTAGCAAGTACAAGAAATATGAAAATTGTACGTAATTTCACGGTAGTGCTTATGGTCGATCCCGTTTCTCGGCTTCAGAGCTACTTTCTTGACTGTATTTTGAGATAAGCAGTTGGCGCGTCTTTAGTTCTAGCCTATAAAGTCAAATCTTGTGTGGTTCCTCCATGCTAACATAGCTGCCCGAGGCCGCAAAGTTAGCAAGTACAAGAAATTTGAAAATTGTACGTAATTTCACGGTAGTGCTTATGGTCGATCCCGTTTCTCGGCTTCAGAGCTACTTTCTTGACTGTATTTTGAGATAAGCAGTTGGCGCGTCTTTAGTTCTAGCCTATAAAGTCAAATCTTGTGTGGTTCCTCCATGCTAACATAGCTGCCCGAGGCCGCAAAGTTAGCAAGTACAAGAAATTTGAAAATTGTACGTAATTTCACGGTAGTGCTTATGGTCGATCCCGTTTCTCGGCTTCAGAGCTACTTTCTTGACTGTATTTTGAGTTAAGCAGTTGCCGCGTTTTCAGTTCTAGCCTATAAAGTCAAATGTTATGTGGTTTCTCCATGCTAACATAGCTGCCCGAGACCGCAAAGTTAGCAAGTACAAGAAATTTGAAAATTGTACGTAATTTCACGGTAGTGGTTATGGTCGATCCCGTTTCTCGGCTTCAGAGCTACTTTCTTGACTGTATTTTGATTTAAGCAGTTGGCGCGACTTCAGTTCTAGCCTATAAAGTCAAATCTTGTATGGTTCCTCCATGCTAACATAGCTGCCCGAGGCCGCAAAGTTAGCAAGTACAAGAAATTTGAAAATTGTACGTAATTTCACGGCAGTGCTTATGGTCGATCCCGTTTCTCCGCTTCAGAGCTGCTTTCTTGACTGTATTTTGATTTAAGCAGTTGGCGAGACTTCAGTTCTAGCCTATAAAGTCAAATGTTGTGTGGTTCCTCCATGCTAACATAGCTGCACGAGGCCGCAAAGTTAGCAAGTACAAGAAATTTGAAAATTGTACGTAATTTCACGGTAGTGCTTATGGTCGATCCCGTTTCTCCGCTTCAGAGCTATTTTCTTGACTGTATTTTGAGTGAAGCAGTTGGCGCGACTTTAGTTCTAGCCTATAAAGTCAAATGTTGTGTGGTTCCTCCATGGTAACGTAGCTGCCCGAGGCCGCAAAGTTAGCAAGTACAAGAAATTTGAAAATTGTACGTAATTTCACGGTAGTGTTTATGGTCGATCCCGTTTTTCGGCTTCAGAGCTACTTTCTTGACTGTATTTTGAGATAAGCAGTTGCCGCGTTTTCAGTTCTAGCCTATAAAGTCAAATCTTGTGTGGTTCCTCCATGCTAACATAGCTGCCCGAGGCCGCAAAGTAAGCAAGTACAAGAAATTTGAAAATTGTACGTAATTTCACGGTAGTGTTTATGGTCGATCCCGTTTCTCGGCTTCAGAGCTACTTTCTTGACTGTATTTTGAGATAAGCAGTTGCCGCGTTTTCAGTTCTAGCCAATAAAATCAAATCTTGTGTGGTTCCTCCATGCTAACATAGCTGCCCGAGGCCGCAAAGTTAGCAAGTACAAGAAATTTGAAAATTGTACGTAATTTCACGGTAGTGCTTATGGTCGATCCCGTTTCTCGGCTTCAGAGCTACTTTCTTGACTGTATTTTGAGTTAAGCAGTTGCCGCGACTTTAGTTCTAGCCTATAAAGTCAAATGTTGTGTGGTTCCTCCATGGTAACGTAGCTGCCCGAGGCCGCAAAGTTGGCAAGTACAAGAAATTTGAAAATTTTACGTAATTTCACGGTAGTGCTTATGGTCGATCCCGTCTCTCCGTTTCAGAGCTACTTTCTTGACTGTATTTTGATTTAAGCAGTTGGCGCGTTTTCAGTTCTAGCCTATAAAGTCAAATGTTGTGTGGTTCCTCCATGCTAACATAGCTGCCCGAGGCCGCAAAGTTAGCAAGTACAAGAAATATGAAAATTGTACGTAATTTCACGGTAATGCTTATGGTCGATCCCGTTTCTCGGCTTCAGAGCTACTTTCTTGACTGTATTTTGAGATAAGCAGTTGGCGCGTCTTTAGTTCTAGCCTATAAAGTCAAATCTTGTGTGGTTCCTCCATGCTAACATAGCTGCCCGAGGCCGCAAAGTTAGCAAGTACAAGAAATTTGAAAATTGTACGTAATTTCACGGTAGTGCTTATGGTCGATCCCGTTTCTCGGCTTCAGAGCTACTTTCTTGACTGTATTTTGAGATAAGCAGTTGGCGCGTCTTTAGTTCTAGCCTATAAAGTCAAATCTTGTGTGGTTCCTCTATGCTAACATAGCTGCCCGAGGCCGCAAAGTTAGCAAGTACAAGAAATTTGAAAATTGTACGTAATTTCACGGTAGTGCTTATGGTCGATCCCGTTTCTCCGCTTCAGAGCTACTTTCTTGACTGTATTTTGATTGAAGCAGTTGGCGCGACTTCAGTTCTAGCCTATAAAGTCAAATGTTGTGTGGTTGCTCCATGCTAACATAGCTGCCCGAGGCCGCAAAGTTAGCAAGTACAAGAAATTTGAAAATTGTACGTAATTTCACGGTAGTGCTTATGGTCGATCCCGTTTCTCGGCTTCAGAGCTACTTTCTTGACTGTATTTTGAGATAAGCAGTTGGCGCGTCTTTAGTTCTAGCCTATAAAGTCAAATCTTGTGTGGTTCCTCCATGCTAACATAGCTGCCCGAGGCCGCAAAGTTAGCAAGTACAAGAAATTTGAAAATTGTACGTAATTTCACGGTAGTGCTTATGGTCGATCCCGTTTCTCGGCTTCAGAGCTACTTTCTTGACTGTATTTTGAGTTAAGCAGTTGCCGCGTTTTCAGTTCTAGCCTATAAAGTCAAATGTTATGTGGTTTCTCCATGCTAACATAGCTGCCCGAGACCGCAAAGTTAGCAAGTACAAGAAATTTGAAAATTGTACGTAATTTCACGGTAGTGCTTATGGTCGATCCCGTTTCTCGGCTTCAGAGCTACTTTCTTGACTGTATTTTGAGATAAGCAGTTGGCGCGTCTTTAGTTCTAGCCTATAAAGTCAAATCTTGTGTGGTTCCTCCATGCTAACATAGCTGCCCGAGGCCGCAAAGTTAGCAAGTACAAGAAATTTGAAAATTGTACGCAATTTCACGGTAGTGCTTATGGTCGATCCCGTTTCTCCGCTTCAGAGCTACTTTCTTGACTGTATTTTGATTGAAGCAGTTGGCGCGACTTCAGTTCTAGCCTATAAAGTCAAATGTTGTGTGGTTGCTCCATGCTAACATAGCTGCCCGAGGCCGCAAAGTTAGCAAGTACAAGAAATTTGAAAATTGTACGTAATTTCACGGTAGTGCTTATGGTCGATCCCGTTTCTCGGCTTCAGAGCTACTTTCTTGACTGTATTTTGAGATAAGCAGTTGGCGCGTCTTTAGTTCTAGCCTATAAAGTCAAATCTTGTATGGTTCCTCCATGCTAACATAGCTGCCCGAGGCCGCAAAGTTAGCAAGTACAAGAAATTTGAAAATTGTACGTAATTTCACGGTAGTGCTTATGGTCGATCCCGTTTCTCGGCTTCAGAGCTACTTTCTTGACTGTATTTTGAGTTAAGCAGTTGCCGTGTTTTCAGTTCTAGCCTATAAAGTCAAATGTTATGTGGTTTCTCCATGCTAACATAGCTGCCCGAGACCGCAAAGTTAGCAAGTACAAGAAATTTGAAAATTGTACGTAATTTCACGGTAGTGCTTATGGTCGATCCCGTTTCTCGGCTTCAGAGCTACTTTCTTGACTGTATTTTGATTTAAGCAGTTGCCGCGACTTTAGTTCTAGCCTATAAAGTCAAATGTTGTGTGGTTCCTCCATGGTAACGTAGCTGCCCGAGGCCGCAAAGTTAGCAAGTACAAGAAATTTGAAAATTGTACGTAATTTCACGGTAGTGCTTATGGTCGATCCCGTTTCTCCGCTTCAGAGCTACTTTCTTGACTGTATTTTGATTTAAGCAGTTGGCGCATTTTCAGTTCTAGCCTATAAAGTCAAATGTTGTGTGGTTCCTCCATGCTAACATAGCTGCCCGAGGCCGCAAATTTAGCAAGTACAAGAAATTTGAAAATTGTACGTAATTTCACGGTAGTGTTTATGGTCGATCCCGTTTCTCGGCTTCAGAGCTACTTTCTTGACTGTATTTTGATTTAAGCAGTTGGCGCGACTTCAGTTCTAGCCTATAAAGTCAAATGTTGTGTGGTTGCTCCATGCTAACATAGCTGCCCGAGGCCGCAAAGTTAGCAAGTACAAGAAATTTGAAAATTGTACGTAATTTCACGGTAGTGCTTATGGTCGATCCCGTTTCTCCGCTTCAGAGCTACTTTCTTGACTGTATTTTGATTTAGGCAGTTGGCGCGACTTTAGTTCTAGCCTATAAAGTCAAATGTTGTGTGGTTCCTCCATGGTAACGTAGCTGCCCAAGGCCGCAAAGTTAGCAAGTACAAGAAATTTGAAAATTGTACGTAATTGCACAGTAGTGCTTATGGTCGATCCCGTTTCTCGGCTTCAGAGCTACTTTCTTGACTGTATTTTGAGTTAAGCAGTTGCCGCGACTTCAGTTCTAACCTATAAAATCAAATCTTGTGTGGTTCCTCCATGCTAACATAGCTGCCCGAGGCCGCAAAATTAGCAAGTACAAGAAATTTGAAAATTGTACGTAATTTCACGGTAGTGCTTATGGTCGATCCCGTTTCTCGGCTTCAGAGCTACTTTCTTGACTGTATTTTGAGTTAAGCAGTTGCCGCGACTTTAGTTCTAGCCTATAAAGTCAAATGTTGTGTGGTTCCTCCATGGTAACGTAGCTGCCCGAGGCCGCAAAGTTGGCAAGTACAAGAAATTTGAAAATTTTACGTAATTTCACGGTAGTGCTTATGGTCGATCCCGTCTCTCCGTTTCAGAGCTACTTTCTTGACTGTATTTTGATTTAAGCAGTTGGCGCGTTTTCAGTTCTAGCCTATAAAGTCAAATGTTGTGTGGTTCCTCCATGCTAACATAGCTGCCCGAGGCCGCAAAGTTAGCAAGTACAAGAAATATGAAAATTGTACGTAATTTCACGGTAGTGCTTATGGTCGATCCCGTTTCTCGGCTTCAGAGCTACTTTCTTGACTGTATTTTGAGATAAGCAGTTGGCGCGTCTTTAGTTCTAGCCTATAAAGTCAAATCTTGTGTGGTTCCTCCATGCTAACATAGCTGCCCAAGGCCGCAAAGTTAGCAAGTACAAGAAATTTGAAAATTGTACGTAATTTCACGGTAGTGCTTATGGTCGATCCCGTTTCTCGGCTTCAGAGCTACTTTCTTGTCTGTATTTTGAGATAAGCAGTTGGCGCGTCTTTAGTTCTAGCCTATAAAGTCAAATCTTGTGTGGTTCCTCCATGCTAACATAGCTGCCCGAGGCCGCAAAGTTAGCAAGTACAAGAAATTTGAAAATTGTACGTAATTTCACGGTAGTGCTTATGGTCGATCCCGTTTCTCCGCTTCAGAGCTACTTTCTTGACTGTATTTTGATTGAAGCAGTTGGCGCGACTTCAGTTCTAGCCTATAAAGTCAAATGTTGTGTGGTTGCTCCATGCTAACATAGCTGCCCGAGGCCGCAAAGTTAGCAAGTACAAGAAATTTGAAAATTGTACGTAATTTCACGGTAGTGCTTATGGTCGATCCCGTTTCTCGGCTTCAGAGCTACTTTCTTGACTGTATTTTGAGATAAGCAGTTGGCGCGTCTTTACTTCTAGCCTATAAAGTCAAATCTTGTGTGGTTCCTCCATGCTAACATAGCTGCCCGAGGCCGCAAAGTTAGCAAGTACAAGAAATTTGAAAATTGTACGTAATTTCACGGTAGTGCTTATGGTCGATCCCGTTTCTCGGCTTCAGAGCTACTTTCTTGACTGTATTTTGAGTTAAGCAGTTGCCGCGTTTTCAGTTCTAGCCTATAAAGTCAAATGTTATGTGGTTTCTCCATGCTAACATAGCTGCCCGAGACCGCAAAGTTAGCAAGTACAAGAAATTTGAAAATTGTACGTAATTTCACGGTAGTGCTTATGGTCGATCCCGTTTCTCGGCTTCAGAGCTACTTTCTTGACTGTATTTTGAGATAAGCAGTTGGCGCGTCTTTAGTTCTAGCCTATAAAGTCAAATCTTGTGTGGTTCCTCCATGCTAACATAGCTGCCCGAGGCCGCAAAGTTAGCAAGTACAAGAAATTTGAAAATTGTACGTAATTTCACGGTAGTGCTTATGGTCGATCCCGTTTCTCCGCTTCAGAGCTACTTTCTTGACTGTATTTTGATTGAAGCAGTTGGCGCGACTTCAGTTCTAGCCTATAAAGTCAAATGTTGTGTGGTTGCTCCATGCTAACATAGCTGCCCGAGGCCGCAAAGTTAGCAAGTACAAGAAATTTGAAAATTGTACGTAATTTCACGGTAGTGCTTATGGTCGATCCCGTTTCTCGGCTTCAGAGCTACTTTCTTGACTGTATTTTGAGATAAGCAGTTGGCGCGTCTTTAGTTCTAGCCTATAAAGTCAAATCTTGTGTGGTTCCTCCATGCTAACATAGCTGCCCGAGGCCGCAAAGTTAGCAAGTACAAGAAATTTGAAAATTGTACGTAATTTCACGGTAGTGCTTATGGTCGATCCCGTTTCTCCGCTTCAGAGCTACTTTCTTGACTGTATTTTGATTGAAGCAGTTGGCGCGACTTCAGTTCTAGCCTATAAAGTCAAATGTTGTGTGGTTGCTCCATGCTAACATAGCTGCCCGAGGCCGCAAAGTTAGCAAGTACAAGAAATTTGAAAATTGTACGTAATTTCACGGTAGTGCTTATGGTCGATCCCGTCTCTCCGTTTCAGAGCTACTTTCTTGACTGTATTTTGAGTTAAGCAGTTGCCGCGACTTTAGTTCTAGCCTATAAAGTCAAATGTTGTGTGGTTCCTCCATGGTAACGTAGCTGCCCGAGGCCGCAAAGTTGGCAAGTACAAGAAATTTGAAAATTTTACGTAATTTCACGGTAGTGCTTATGGTCGATCCCGTTTCTCCGCTTCAGAGCTACTTTCTTGACTGTATTTTGATTGAAGCAGTTGGCGCGACTTCAGTTCTAGCCTATAAAGTCAAATGTTGTGTGGTTGCTCCATGCTAACATAGCTGCCCGAGGCCGCAAAGTTAGCAAGTACAAGAAATTTGAAAATTGTACGTAATTTCACGGTAGTGCTTATGGTCGATCCCGTTTCTCCGCTTCAGAGCTACTTTCTTGACTGTATTTTGATTTAGGCAGTTGGCGCGACTTTAGTTCTAGCCTATAAAGTCAAATGTTGTGTGGTTCCTCCATGGTAACGTAGCTGCCCAAGGCCGCAAAGTTAGCAAGTACAAGAAATTTGAAAATTGTACGTAATTGCACAGTAGTGCTTATGGTCGATCCCGTTTCTCGGCTTCAGAGCTACTTTCTTGACTGTATTTTGAGTTAAGCAGTTGCCGCGACTTCAGTTCTAACCTATAAAATCAAATCTTGTGTGGTTCCTCCATGCTAACATAGCTGCCCGAGGCCGCAAAGTTAGCAAGTACAAGAAATTTTAAAATTGTACGTAATTTCACGGTAGTGCTTATGGTCGATCCCGTTTCTCGGCTTCAGAGCTACTTTCTTGACTGTATTTTGAGTTAAGCAGTTGCCGCGACTTTAGTTCTAGCCTATAAAGTCAAATGTTGTGTGGTTCCTCCATGGTAACGTAGCTGCCCGAGGCCGCAAAGTTGGCAAGTACAAGAAATTTGAAAATTTTACGTAATTTCACGGTAGTGCTTATGGTCGATCCCGTCTCTCCGTTTCAGAGCTACTTTCTTGACTGTATTTTGATTTAAGCAGTTGGCGCGTTTTCAGTTCTAGCCTATAAAGTCAAATGTTGTGTTGTTCCTCCATGCTAACATAGCTGCCCGAGGCCGCAAAGTTAGCAAGTACAAGAAATATGAAAATTGTACGTAATTTCACGGTAGTGCTTATGGTCGATCCCGTTTCTCGGCTTCAGAGCTACTTTCTTGACTGTATTTTGAGATAAGCAGTTGGCGCGTCTTTAGTTCTAGCCTATAAAGTCAAATCTTGTGTGGTTCCTCCATGCTAACATAGCTGCCCGAGGCCGCAAAGTTAGCAAGTACAAGAAATTTGAAAATTGTACGTAATTTCACGGTAGTGCTTATGGTCGATCCCGTTTCTCGGCTTCAGAGCTACTTTCTTGACTGTATTTTGATTTAAGCAGTTGCCGCGACTTTAGTTCTAGCCTATAAAGTCAAATGTTGTGTGGTTCCTCCATGGTAACGTAGCTGCCCGAGGCCGCAAAGTTAGCAAGTACAAGAAATTTGAAAATTGTACGTAATTTCACGGTAGTGCTTATGGTCGATCCCGTTTCTCCGCTTCAGAGCTACTTTCTTGACTGTATTTTGATTTAAGCAGTTGGCGCATTTTCAGTTCTAGCCTATAAAGTCAAATGTTGTGTGGTTCCTCCATGCTAACATAGCTGCCCGAGGCCGCAAATTTAGCAAGTACAAGAAATTTGAAAATTGTACGTAATTTCACGGTAGTGTTTATGGTCGATCCCGTTTCTCGGCTTCAGAGCTACTTTCTTGACTGTATTTTGATTTAAGCAGTTGGCGCGACTTCAGTTCTAGCCTATAAAGTCAAATCTTGTGTTGTTCCTCCATGCTAACATAGCTGCCCGAGGCCGCAAAGTTAGCAAGTACAAGAAATTTGAAAATTGTACGTAATTTCACGGTAGTGCTTATGGTCGATCCCGTTTCTCCGCTTCAGAGCTACTTTCTTGACTGTATTTTGATTGAAGCAGTTGGCGCGACTTCAGTTCTAGCCTATAAAGTCAAATGTTGTGTGGTTGCTCCATGCTAACATAGCTGCCCGAGGCCGCAAAGTTAGCAAGTACAAGAAATTTGAAAATTGTACGTAATTTCACGGTAGTGCTTATGGTCGATCCCGTTTCTCGGCTTCAGAGCTACTTTCTTGACTGTATTTTGATTTAAGCAGTTGCCGCGACTTTAGTTCTAGCCTATAAAGTCAAATGTTGTGTGGTTCCTCCATGGTAACGTAGCTGCCCGAGGCCGCAAAGTTGGCAAGTACAAGAAATTTGAAAATTGTACGTAATTTCACGGTAGTGCTTATGGTCGATCCCGTTTCTCCGCTTCAGAGCTACTTTCTTGACTGTATTTTGATTGAAGCAGTTGGCGCGACTTCAGTTCTAGCCTATAAAGTCAAATGTTGTGTGGTTGCTCCATGCTAACATAGCTGCCCGAGGCCGCAAAGTTAGCAAGTACAAGAAATTTGAAAATTGTACGTAATTTCACGGTAGTGCTTATGGTCGATCCCGTTTCTCCGCTTCAGAGCTACTTTCTTGACTGTATTTTGATTTAGGCAGTTGGCGCGACTTTAGTTCTAGCCTATAAAGTCAAATGTTGTGTGGTTCCTCCATGGTAACGTAGCTGCCCAAGGCCGCAAAGTTAGCAAGTACAAGAAATTTGAAAATTGTACGTAATTGCACAGTAGTGCTTATGGTCGATCCCGTTTCTCGGCTTCAGAGCTACTTTCTTGACTGTATTTTGAGTTAAGCAGTTGCCGCGACTTCAGTTCTAACCTATAAAATCAAATCTTGTGTGGTTCCTCCATGCTAACATAGCTGCCCGAGGCCGCAAAGTTAGCAAGTACAAGAAATTTGAAAATTGTACGTAATTTCACGGTAGTGCTTATGGTCGATCCCGTTTCTCGGCTTCAGAGCTACTTTCTTGACTGTATTTTGAGTTAAGCAGTTGCCGCGACTTTAGTTCTAGCCTATAAAGTCAAATGTTGTGTGGTTCCTCCATGGTAACGTAGCTGCCCGAGGCCGCAAAGTTGGCAAGTACAAGAAATTTGAAAATTTTACGTAATTTCACGGTAGTGCTTATGGTCGATCCCGTCTCTCCGTTTCAGAGCTACTTTCTTGACTGTATTTTGATTTAAGCAGTTGGCGCGTTTTCAGTTCTAGCCTATAAAGTCAAATGTTGTGTGGTTCCTCCATGCTAACATAGCTGCCCGAGGCCGCAAAGTTAGCAAGTACAAGAAATATGAAAATTGTACGTAATTTCACGGTAGTGCTTATGGTCGATCCCGTTTCTCGGCTTCAGAGCTACTTTCTTGACTGTATTTTGAGATAAGCAGTTGGCGCGTCTTTAGTTCTAGCCTATAAAGTCAAATCTTGTGTGGTTCCTCCATGCTAACATAGCTGCCCGAGGCCGCAAATTTAGCAAGTACAAGAAATTTGAAAATTGTACGTAATTTCACGGTAGTGCTTATGGTCGATCCCGTTTCTCGGCTTCAGAGCTACTTTCTTGACTGTATTTTGAGATAAGCAGTTGGCGCGTCTTTAGTTCTAGCCTATAAAGTCAAATCTTGTGTGGTTCCTCCATGCTAACATAGCTGCCCGAGGCCGCAAAGTTAGCAAGTACAAGAAATTTGAAAATTGTACGTAATTTCACGGTAGTGCTTATGGTCGATCCCGCTTCTCGACTTCAGAGCTACTTTCTTGACTTTATTTTGAGTTAAGCAGTTGCCGCGTTTTCAGTTCTAGCCTATAAAGTCAAATGTTATGTGGTTTCTCCATGCTAACATAGCTGCCCGAGACCGCAAAGTTAGCAAGTACAAGAAATTTGAAAATTGTACGTAATTTCACGGTAGTGCTTATGGTCGATCCCGTTTCTCGGCTTCAGAGCTACTTTCTTGACTGTATTTTGAGATAAGCAGTTGGCGCGTCTTTAGTTCTAGCCTATAAAGTCAAATCTTGTGTGGTTCCTCCATGCTAACATAGCTGCCCGAGGCCGCAAAGTTAGCAAGTACAAGAAATTTGAAAATTGTACGTAATTTCACGGTAGTGCTTATGGTCGATCCCGTTTCTCCGCTTCAGAGCTACTTTCTTGACTGTATTTTGATTGAAGCAGTTGCCGCGTTTTCAGTTCTAGCCTATAAAGTCAAATGTTATGTGGTTTCTCCATGCTAACATAGCTGCCCGAGACCGCAAAGTTAGCAAGTACAAGAAATTTGAAAATTGTACGTAATTTCACGGTAGTGTTTATGGTCGATCCCGTTTCTCGGCTTCAGAGCTACTTTCTTGACTGTATTTTGATTTAAGCAGTTGGCGCGACTTCAGTTCTAGCCTATAAAGTCAAATCTTGTGTGGTTCCTCCATGCTAACATAGCTGCCCGAGGCCGCAAAGTTAGCAAGTACAAGAAATTTGAAAATTGTACGTAATTTCACGGTAGTGCTTATGGTCGATCCCGTTTCTCCGCTTCAGAGCTGCTTTCTTGACTGTATTTTGATTTAAGCAGTGTGCGAGACTTCAGTTCTAGCCTATAAAGTCAAATGTTGTGTGGTTCCTCCATGCTAACATAGCTGCCCGAGGCCGCAAAGTTAGCAAGTACAAGAAATTTGAAAATTGTACGTAATTTCACGGTAGTGCTTATGGTCGATCCCGTTTCTCCGCTTCAGAGCTATTTTCTTGACTGTATTTTGAGTTAAGCAGTTGGCGCGACTTTAGTTCTAGCCTATAAAGTCAAATGTTGTGTGGTTCCTCCATGGTAACGTAGCTGCCCGAGGCCGCAAAGTTAGCAAGTACAAGAAATTTGAAAATTGTACGTAATTTCACGGTAGTGTTTATGGTCGATCCCGTTTTTCGGTTTCAGAGCTACTTTCTTGACTGTATTTTGAGATAAGCAGTTGCCGCGTTTTCAGTTCTAGCCTATAAAGTCAAATCTTGTGTGGTTCCTCCATGCTAACATAGCTGCCCGAGGCCGCAAAGTTAGCAAGTACAAGAAATTTGAAAATTGTACGTAATTTCACGGTAGTGTTTATGGTCGATCCCGTTTCTCGGCTTCAGAGCTACTTTCTTGACTGTATTTTGAGATAAGCAGTTGCCGCGTTTTCAGTTCTAGCCAATAAAGTCAAATCTTGTGTGGCTCCTCCATGCTAACATAGCTGCCCGAGGCCGCAAAGTTGCCAAGTACAAGAAATTTGAAAATTGTACGTAATTTCACGGTAGTGCTTATGGTCGATCCCGTTTCTCCGCTTCAGAGCTACTTTCTTAACTGTATTTTGAGATTAGCAGTTGCCACGACTTCAGTTCTAACCTATAAAGTCAAAACTTGTGTGGTTCCTCCATGCTAACATAGCTGCCCGAGGCCGCAAAGTTAGCAAGTACAAGAAATTTGAAAATTGTACGTAATTTCACGGTAGTGCTTATGGTCGATCCCGTTTCTCGGCTTCAGAGCTACTTTCTTGACTGTATTTTGATTTAAGCAGTTGCCGCGACTTTAGTTCTAGCCTATAAAGTCAAATGTTGTGTGGTTCCTCCATGGTAACGTAGCTGCCCGAGGCCGCAAAGTTGGCAAGTACAAGAAATTTGAAAATTGTACGTAATTTCACGGTAGTGCTTATGGTCGATCCCGTTTCTCCGCTTCAGAGCTACTTTCTTGACTGTATTTTGATTTAAGCAGTTGGCGCGTTTTCAGTTCTAGCCTATAAAGTCAAATGTTGTGTGGTTCCTTCATGCTAACATAGCTGCCCGAGGCCGCAAAGTTAGCAAGTACAAGAAATTTGAAAATTGTACGTAATTTCACGGTAGTGCTTATGGTCGATCCCGTTTCTCGGCTTCAGAGCTACTTTCTTGACTGTATTTTGATTTAAGCAGTTGCCGCGACTTTAGTTCTAGCCTATAAAGTCAAATGTTGTGTGGTTCCTCCATGGTAACGTAGCTGCCCGAGGCCGCAAAGTTAGCAAGTACAAGAAATTTGAAAATTGTACGTAATTTCACGGTAGTGCTTATGGTCGATCCCGTTTCTCCGCTTCAGAGCTACTTTCTTGACTGTATTTTGATTTAAGCAGTTGGCGCATTTTCAGTTCTAGCCTATGAAGTCAAATGTTGTGTGGTTCCTCCATGCTAACATAGCTGCCCGAGGCCGCAAATTTAGCAAGTACAAGAAATTTGAAAATTGTACGTAATTTCACGGTAGTGTTTATGGTCGATCCCGTTTCTCGGCTTCAGAGCTACTTTCTTGACTGTATTTTGATTTAAGCAGTTGGCGCGACTTCAGTTCTAGCCTATAAAGTCAAATCTTGTGTTGTTCCTCCATGCTAACATAGCTGCCCGAGGCCGCAAAGTTAGCAAGTACAAGAAATTTGAAAATTGTACGTAATTTCACGGTAGTGCTTATGGTCGATCCCGTTTCTCCGCTTCAGAGCTACTTTCTTGACTGTATTTTGATTGAAGCAGTTGGCGCGACTTCAGTTCTAGCCTATAAAGTCAAATGTTGTGTGGTTGCTCCATGCTAACATAGCTGCCCGAGGCCGCAAAGTTAGCAAGTACAAGAAATTTGAAAATTGTACGTAATTTCACGGTAGTGCTTATGGTCGATCCCGTTTCTCCGCTTCAGAGCTACTTTCTTGACTGTATTTTGATTTAGGCAGTTGGCGCGACTTTAGTTCTAGCCTATAAAGTCAAATGTTGTGTGGTTCCTCCATGGTAACGTAGCTGCCCAAGGCCGCAAAGTTAGCAAGTACAAGAAATTTGAAAATTGTACGTAATTGCACAGTAGTGCTTATGGTCGATCCCGTTTCTCGGCTTCAGAGCTACTTTCTTGACTGTATTTTGAGTTAAGCAGTTGCCGCGACTTCAGTTCTAACCTATAAAATCAAATCTTGTGTGGTTCCTCCATGCTAACATAGCTGCCCGAGGCCGCAAAGTTAGCAAGTACAAGAAATTTGAAAATTGTACGTAATTTCACGGTAGTGCTTATGGTCGATCCCGTTTCTCGGCTTCAGAGCTACTTTCTTGACTGTATTTTGAGTTAAGCAGTTGCCGCGACTTTAGTTCTAGCCTATAAAGTCAAATGTTGTGTGGTTCCTCCATGGTAACGTAGCTGCCCGAGGCCGCAAAGTTGGCAAGTACAAGAAATTTGAAAATTTTACGTAATTTCACGGTAGTGCTTATGGTCGATCCCGTTTCTCGGCTTCAGAGCTACTTTCTTGACTGTATTTTGAGATAAGCAGTTGGCGCGTCTTTAGTTCTAGCCTATAAAGTCAAATCTTGTGTGGTTCCTCCATGCTAACATAGCTGCCCGAGGCCGCAAAGTTAGCAAGTACAAGAAATTTGAAAATTGTACGTAATTTCACGGTAGTGCTTATGGTCGATCCCGTTTCTCGGCTTCAGAGCTACTTTCTTGACTGTATTTTGAGATAAGCAGTTGGCGCGTCTTTAGTTCTAGCCTATAAAGTCAAATCTTGTGTGGTTCCTCCATGCTAACATAGCTGCCCGAGGCCGCAAAGTTAGCAAGTACAAGAAATTTGAAAATTGTACGTAATTTCACGGTAGTGCTTATGGTCGATCCCGTTTCTCGACTTCAGAGCTACTTTCTTGACTTTATTTTGAGTTAAGCAGTTGCCGCGTTTTCAGTTCTAGCCTATAAAGTCAAATGTTATGTGGTTTCTCCATGCTAACATAGCTGCCCGAGACCGCAAAGTTAGCAAGTACAAGAAATTTGAAAATTGTACGTAATTTCACGGTAGTGCTTATGGTCGATCCCGTTTCTCGGCTTCAGAGCTACTTTCTTGACTGTATTTTGAGATAAGCAGTTGGCGCGTCTTTAGTTCTAGCCTATAAAGTCAAATCTTGTGTGGTTCCTCCATGCTAACATAGCTGCCCGAGGCCGCAAAGTTAGCAAGTACAAGAAATTTGAAAATTGTACGTAATTTCACGGTAGTGCTTATGGTCGATCCCGTTTCTCCGCTTCAGAGCTACTTTCTTGACTGTATTTTGATTGAAGCAGTTGCCGCGTTTTCA
Organism: Merodon equestris; assembly: GCA_958301585.1. NCBI lineage: Eukaryota > Metazoa > Arthropoda > Insecta > Diptera > Syrphidae > Merodon > Merodon equestris. The sequence continues at coordinate 151,408,849 of OY284413.1, read as the reverse complement.
GTTCTAGCCTATAAAGTCAAATGTTATGTGGTTTCTCCATGCTAACATAGCTGCCCGAGACCGCAAAGTTAGCAAGTACAAGAAATTTGAAAATTGTACGTAATTTCACGGTAGTGTTTATGGTCGATCCCGTTTCTCGGCTTCAGAGCTACTTTCTTGACTGTATTTTGATTTAAGCAGTTGGCGCGACTTCAGTTCTAGCCTATAAAGTCAAATCTTGTGTGGTTCCTCCATGCTAACATAGCTGCCCGAGGCCGCAAAGTTAGCAAGTACAAGAAATTTGAAAATTGTACGTAATTTCACGGTAGTGCTTATGGTCGATCCCGTTTCTCCGCTTCAGAGCTGCTTTCTTGACTGTATTTTGATTTAAGCAGTGTGCGAGACTTCAGTTCTAGCCTATAAAGTCAAATGTTGTGTGGTTCCTCCATGCTAACATAGCTGCCCGAGGCCGCAAAGTTAGCAAGTACAAGAAATTTGAAAATTGTACGTAATTTCACGGTAGTGCTTATGGTCGATCCCGTTTCTCCGCTTCAGAGCTATTTTCTTGACTGTATTTTGAGTTAAGCAGTTGGCGCGACTTTAGTTCTAGCCTATAAAGTCAAATGTTGTGTGGTTCCTCCATGGTAACGTAGCTGCCCGAGGCCGCAAAGTTAGCAAGTACAAGAAATTTGAAAATTGTACGTAATTTCACGGTAGTGTTTATGGTCGATCCCGTTTCTCGGCTTCAGAGCTACTTTCTTGACTGTATTTTGAGATAAGCAGTTGCCGCGTTTTCAGTTCTAGCCAATAAAGTCAAATCTTGTGTGGCTCCTCCATGCTAACATAGCTGCCCGAGGCCGCAAAGTTGCCAAGTACAAGAAATTTGAAAATTGTACGTAATTTCACGGTAGTGCTTATGGTCGATCCCGTTTCTCCGCTTCAGAGCTACTTTCTTAACTGTATTTTGAGATTAGCAGTTGCCACGACTTCAGTTCTAACCTATAAAGTCAAAACTTGTGTGGTTCCTCCATGCTAACATAGCTGCCCGAGGCCGCAAAGTTAGCAAGTACAAGAAATTTGAAAATTGTACGTAATTTCACGGTAGTGCTTATGGTCGATCCCGTTTCTCGGCTTCAGAGCTACTTTCTTGACTGTATTTTGATTTAAGCAGTTGCCGCGACTTTAGTTCTAGCCTATAAAGTCAAATGTTGTGTGGTTCCTCCATGGTAACGTAGCTGCCCGAGGCCGCAAAGTTGGCAAGTACAAGAAATTTGAAAATTGTACGTAATTTCACGGTAGTGCTTATGGTCGATCCCGTTTCTCCGCTTCAGAGCTACTTTCTTGACTGTATTTTGATTTAAGCAGTTGGCGCGACTTCAGTTCTAGCCTATAAAGTCAAATCTTGTGTTGTTCCTCCATGCTAACATAGCTGCCCGAGGCCGCAAAGTTAGCAAGTACAAGAAATTTGAAAATTGTACGTAATTTCACGGTAGTGCTTATGGTCGATCCCGTTTCTCCGCTTCAGAGCTACTTTCTTGACTGTATTTTGATTGAAGCAGTTGGCGCGACTTCAGTTCTAGCCTATAAAGTCAAATGTTGTGTGGTTGCTCCATGCTAACATAGCTGCCCGAGGCCGCAAAGTTAGCAAGTACAAGAAATTTGAAAATTGTACGTAATTTCACGGTAGTGCTTATGGTCGATCCCGTTTCTCCGCTTCAGAGCTACTTTCTTGACTGTATTTTGATTTAGGCAGTTGGCGCGACTTTAGTTCTAGCCTATAAAGTCAAATGTTGTGTGGTTCCTCCATGGTAACGTAGCTGCCCAAGGCCGCAAAGTTAGCAAGTACAAGAAATTTGAAAATTGTACGTAATTGCACAGTAGTGCTTATGGTCGATCCCGTTTCTCGGCGTCAGAGCTACTTTCTTGACTGTATTTTGAGTTAAGCAGTTGCCGCGACTTCAGTTCTAACCTATAAAATCAAATCTTGTGTGGTTCCTCCATGCTAACATAGCTGCCCGAGGCCGCAAAGTTAGCAAGTACAAGAAATTTGAAAATTGTACGTAATTTCACGGTAGTGCTTATGGTCGATCCCGTTTCTCGGCTTCAGAGCTACTTTCTTGACTGTATTTTGAGTTAAGCAGTTGCCGCGACTTTAGTTTCAGCCTATAAAGTCAAATGTTGTGTGGTTCCTCCATGGTAACGTAGCTGCCCGAGGCCGCAAAGTTGGCAAGTACAAGAAATTTGAAAATTTTACGTAATTTCACGGTAGTGCTTATGGTCGATCCCGTCTCTCCGTTTCAGAGCTACTTTCTTGACTGTATTTTGATTTAAGCAGTTGGCGCGTTTTCAGTTCTAGCCTATAAAGTCAAATGTTGTGTGGTTCCTCCATGCTAACATAGCTGCCCGAGGCCGCAAAGTTAGCAAGTACAAGAAATATGAAAATTGTACGTAATTTCACGGTAGTGCTTATGGTCGATCCCGTTTCTCGGCTTCAGAGCTACTTTCTTGACTGTATTTTGAGATAAGCAGTTGGCGCGTCTTTAGTTCTAGCCTATAAAGTCAAATCTTGTGTGGTTCCTCCATGCTAACATAGCTGCCCGAGGCCGCAAAGTTAGCAAGTACAAGAAATTTGAAAATTGTACGTAATTTCACGGTAGTGCTTATGGTCGATCCCGTTTCTCGGCTTCAGAGCTACTTTCTTGACTGTATTTTGAGATAAGCAGTTGGCGCGTCTTTAGTTCTAGCCTATAAAGTCAAATCTTGTGTGGTTCCTCCATGCTAACATAGCTGCCCGAGGCCGCAAAGTTAGCAAGTACAAGAAATTTGAAAATTGTACGTAATTTCACGGTAGTGCTTATGGTCGATCCCGTTTCTCGGCTTCAGAGCTACTTTCTTGACTGTATTTTGAGTTAAGCAGTTGCCGCGTTTTCAGTTCTAGCCTATAAAGTCAAATGTTATGTGGTTTCTCCATGCTAACATAGCTGCCCGAGACCGCAAAGTTAGCAAGTACAAGAAATTTGAAAATTGTACGTAATTTCACGGTAGTGGTTATGGTCGATCCCGTTTCTCGGCTTCAGAGCTACTTTCTTGACTGTATTTTGATTTAAGCAGTTGGCGCGACTTCAGTTCTAGCCTATAAAGTCAAATCTTGTGTGGTTCCTCCATGCTAACATAGCTGCCCGAGGCCGCAAAGTTAGCAAGTACAAGAAATTTGAAAATTGTACGTAATTTCACGGCAGTGCTTATGGTCGATCCCGTTTCTCCGCTTCAGAGCTGCTTTCTTGACTGTATTTTGATTTAAGCAGTTGGCGAGACTTCAGTTCTAGCCTATAAAGTCAAATGTTGTGTGGTTCCTCCATGCTAACATAGCTGCACGAGGCCGCAAAGTTAGCAAGTACAAGAAATTTGAAAATTGTACGTAATTTCACGGTAGTGCTTATGGTCGATCCCGTTTCTCCGCTTCAGAGCTATTTTCTTGACTGTATTTTGAGTTAAGCAGTTGGCGCGACTTTAGTTCTAGCCTATAAAGTCAAATGTTGTGTGGTTCCTCCATGGTAACGTAGCTGCCCGAGGCCGCAAAGTTAGCAAGTACAAGAAATTTGAAAATTGTACGTAATTTCACGGTAGTGTTTATGGTCGATCCCGTTTTTCGGCTTCAGAGCTACTTTCTTGACTGTATTTTGAGATAAGCAGTTGCCGCGTTTTCAGTTCTAGCCTATAAAGTCAAATCTTGTGTGGTTCCTCCATGCTAACATAGCTGCCCGAGGCCGCAAAGTAAGCAAGTACAAGAAATTTGAAAATTGTACGTAATTTCACGGTAGTGTTTATGGTCGATCCCGTTTCTCGGCTTCAGAGCTACTTTCTTGACTGTATTTTGAGATAAGCAGTTGCCGCGTTTTCAGTTCTAGCCAATAAAGTCAAATCTTGTGTGGCTCCTCCATGCTAACATAGCTGCCCGAGGCCGCAAAGTTAGCAAGTACAAAAAGTTTGAAAATTGTACGTAATTTCACGGTAGTGCTTATGCTCGATCCCGTTTCTCCGCTTCAGAGCTACTTTCTTGACTGTATTTTGAGTTAAGCAGTTGCCACGACTTCAGTTCTAACCTATAAAGTCAAAACTTGTGTGGTTCCTCCATGCTAACATAGCTGCCCGAGGCCGCAAAGTTAGCAAGTACAAGAAATTTTAAAATTGTATGTAATTTCACGGTATTGCTTATGGTCGATCCCGGTTCTCGGCTTGGGAGCTATTTTCTTGACTGTATTTTGAGTTAAGCAGTTGGCGCGACTTGAGTTCTAGCCTATAAAGTCAAATCTTGTGTGGTTCATCCATGGTAACATAGCTGCCCGAAGTCGCAAAGTTAGCAAGTACAAGAAATTTGAAAATTGTATGTAATTTCACATTAGTGCTTATGGTCGATCCCGGTTCTCGGCTTGAGAGCTACTTTCTTGACTGTATTTTGAGTTAAGCAGTTGGCGCGACTTCAGTTCTAGCCTATAAAGTCAAATCTTGTGTGGTTCCTCCATGGTAACATAGCTGCCCGAGGCCGCAAAGTTAGCAAGTACAAGAAATTTGAAAATTGTACGTAATTTCACGGTAGTGCTTACGGTCGATCCCGTTTCTCGGCTTCAGAGCTACTTTCTTGACTGTATTTTGAGATAAGCAGTTGCCGCGTTTTCAGTTCTAGCCTATAAAGTCAAATCTTGTGTGGTTCATCCATGGTAACATAGCTGCCCGAAGTCGCAAAGTTAGCAAGTACAAGAAATTTGAAAATTGTATGTAATTTCACATTAGTTCTCATGGTCGATCCCGTTTCTCGGCTTCAGAGCTACTTTCTTGACTGTATTTTGAGATAAGCAGTTGGCGCGTCTTTAGTTCTAGCCTATAAAGTCAAATCTTGTGTGGTTCCTCCATGCTAACATAGCTGCCCGAGGCCGCAAAGTTAGCAAGTACAAGAAATTTGAAAATTGTACGTAATTTCACGGTAGTGCTTATGGTCGATCCCGTTTCTCGGCTTGGGAGCTACTTTCTTGACTGTATTTTGAGTTAAGCAGTTGGCGCAACTTGAGTTCTAGACTATAAAGTCAAATCTTGTGTGGTTCATCCATGGTAACATAGCTGCCCGAAGTCGCAAAGTTAGCAAGTACAAGAAATTTGAAAATTGTATGTAATTTCACATTAGTGCTTATGGTCGATCCCGTTTCTCGGCTTCAGAGCTACTTTCTTGACTGTATTTTGAGATAAGCAGTTGACGCGTCTTTGGTTCTAGCCTATAAAGTCAAATCTTGTGTGGTTCCTCCATGCTAACATAGCTGCCCGAGGCCGCAAAATTAGCAAGTACAAGAAATTTGAAAATTGTACGTAATTTCACGGTAGTGCTTATGGTCGATCCCGTTTCTCCGCTTCAGAGCTACTTTCTTGACTATATTTTGATTGAAGCAGTTGGCGCGACTTCAGTTCTAGCCTATAAAGTCAAATGTTGTGTGGTTGCTCCATGCTAACATAGCTGCCCGAGGCCGCAAAGTTAGCAAGTACAAGAAATTTGAAAATTGTACGTAATTTCACGGTAGTGCTTATGGTCGATCCCGTTTCTCCGCTTCAGAGCTACTTTCTTGACTGTATTTTGATTTAGGCAGTTGGCGCGACTTTAGTTCTAGCCTATAAAGTCAAATGTTGTGTGGTTCCTCCATGGTAACGTAGCTGCCCGAGGCCGCAAAGTTAGCAAGTACAAGAAATTTTAAAATTGTATGTAATTTCACGGTATTGCTTATGGTCGATCCAGCTTCTCGGCTTGAGAGCTACTTTCTTGACTGTATTTTGAGTTAAGCAGTTGCCGCGTTTTCAGTTCTAGCCAATAAAGTAAAATCTTGTGTGGCTCCTCCATGCTAACATAGCTGCCCGAGGCCGCAAAGTTAGCAAGTACAAGAAATTTGAAAATTGTACGTAATTTCACGGTAGTGCTTATGGTCGATACCGGTTCTCGGCTTGGGAGCTACTTTCTTGACTGTATTTTGAGTTAAGCAGTTGGCGCGACTTCAGTTCTAGCCTATAAAGTCAAATCTTGTGTGGTTCCTCCATGGTAACATAGCTGCCCGATGTCGCCAAGTTAGCAAGTACAAGAAATTTGAAAATTGTATGTAATTTCACGGTAGTGCTTATGGTGGATCCCGTTTCTCGGCTTGAGAGCTACTTTCTTGGCTGTATTTTGAGTGAAGCAGTTGGCGCGACTTAAGTTCTAGCCTATAAAGTCAAATCTTGTGTGGTTCCTCCATGGTAACATAGCTGCCCGAGGTCGCAAAGTTAGCAAGTACAAGAAATTTGAAAATTGTATGTAATTTCACATTAGTGCTTATGGTCGATCCCGTTTCTCGGCTTGAGAGCTACTTTCTTGACTGTATTTTGAGTTAAGCAGTTGGCGCGACTTCAGTTCTAGCCTATAAAGTCAAATCTTGTGTGGTTCCTCCATGGTAACATAGCTGCCCGAGGTCGCAAAGTTAGCAAGTACAAGAAATTTGAAAATTGTATGTAATTACACGGTAGTGCTTATAGTCGATCCCGTTTCTCGGCTTGAGAGCTACTTTCTTGACTGTATTTTGAGTTAAGCAGTTGGCGCGACTTCAGTTCTAGCCTATACAGTCAAATCTTGTGTGGTTCCTCCATGGTAACATAGCTGCCCGAGGTCGCAAAGTTAGCAAGTACAAGAAATTTGAAAATTGTATGTAATTTCACATTAGTGCTTATGGTCGATCCCGTTTCTCGGCTTCAGAGCTACTTTCTTGACTGTATTTTGAGTTAAGCAGTTGGCGCGACTTCAGTTCTAGCCTATAAAGTCAAATCTTGTGTGGTTCCTCCATGGTAACATAGCTGCCAGAGGTCGCAAAGTTAGCAAGTACAAGAAATTTGAAAATTGTATGTAATTTCACATTAGTGCTTATGGTCGATCCCGTTTCTCGGCTTCAGAGCTACTTTCTTGACTGTATTTTGAGTTAAGCAGTTGGCGCGACTTCAGTTCTAGCCTATAAAGTCAAATCTTGTGTGGTTCCTCCATGGTAACATAGCTGCCCGAGGTCGCAAAGTTAGCAAGTACAAGAAATTTGAAAATTGTATGTAATTTCACGGTAGTGCTTATGGTCGATCCCGTTTCTCGGCTTGAGAGCTATTTTCTTGACTGTATTTTGAGTTAAGCAGTTGGCGCGACTTCAGTTCTAGCCTATAAAGTCAAATCTTGTGTGGTTCCTCCATGGTAACATAGCTGCCCGAGGTCGCAAAGTTAGCAAGTACAAGAAATTTGAAAATTGTATGTAATTTCACATTAGTGCTTATGGTCGATCCCGATTCTCGGCTTGAGAGCTACTTTCTTGACTGTATTTTGAGTTAAACAGTTGGCGCGACTTCAGTTCTAGTCTATAAAGTCAAATCTTGTGTGGTTCCTCCATGGTAACATAGCTGCCCGAGGTCGCAAAGTTAGCATGTACAAGAAATTTGAAAATTGTATGTAATTTCACGGTAGTGCTTATGGTCGATCCCGTTTCTCGGCTTGAGAGCTACTTTCTTGACTGTATTTTGAGTTAAGCAGTTGGCGCGACTTCAGTTCTAGCCTATAAAGTCAAATCTTGTGTGGTTCCTCCATGGTAACATAGCTGCCCGAGGTCGCCAAGTTAGCAAGTACAAGAAATTTGAAAATTGTTTGTAATTTCACATTAGTGCTTATGGTCGATCCCGGTTCTCGGCTTGAGAGCTACTTTCTTGACTGTATTTTGAGTTAAGCAGTTGGCGCGACTTCAGTTCTAGCCTATAAAGTCAAATCTTGTGTGGTTCCTCCATGGTAACATAGCTGCCCGAGGTCGCAAAATTAGCAAGTACAAGAAATTTGAAAATTGTATGTAATTTCACATTAGTGCTTATGGTCGATCCCGGTTCTCGGCTTGAGAGCTACTTTCTTGACTGTATTTTGAGTTAAGCAGTTGGCGCGACTTCAGTTCTAGCCTATAAAGTCAAACCTTGTGTGGTTCCTCCATGGTAACATAGCTGCCCGAGGTCGCAAATTTAGCAAGTACAAGAAATTTGAAAATTGTACGTAATTTCACGGTAGTGGTTATGGTCGATCCCGTTTCTCGGCTTCAGAGCTACTTTCTTGACTGTATTTTGATTTAAGCAGTTGGCGCGACTTCAGTTCTAGCCTATAAAGTCAAATCTTGTGTGGTTCCTCCATGCTAACATAGCTGCCCGAGGCCGCAAAGTTAGCAAGTACAAGAAATTTGAAAATTGTACGTAATTTCACGGCAGTGCTTATGGTCGATCCCGTTTCTCCGCTTCAGAGCTGCTTTCTTGACTGTATTTTGATTTAAGCAGTTGGCGAGACTTCAGTTCTAGCCTATAAAGTCAAATGTTGTGTGGTTCCTCCATGCTAACATAGCTGCACGAGGCCGCAAAGTTAGCAAGTACAAGAAATTTGAAAATTGTACGTAATTTCACGGTAGTGCTTATGGTCGATCCCGTTTCTCCGCTTCAGAGCTATTTTCTTGACTGTATTTTGAGTTAAGCAGTTGGCGCGACTTTAGTTCTAGCCTATAAAGTCAAATGTTGTGTGGTTCCTCCATGGTAACGTAGCTGCCCGAGGCCGCAAAGTTAGCAAGTACAAGAAATTTGAAAATTGTACGTAATTTCACGGTAGTGTTTATGGTCGATCCCGTTTTTCGGCTTCAGAGCTACTTTCTTGACTGTATTTTGAGATAAGCAGTTGCCGCGTTTTCAGTTCTAGCCTATAAAGTCAAATCTTGTGTGGTTCCTCCATGCTAACATAGCTGCCCGAGGCCGCAAAGTAAGCAAGTACAAGAAATTTGAAAATTGTACGTAATTTCACGGTAGTGTTTATGGTCGATCCCGTTTCTCGGCTTCAGAGCTACTTTCTTGACTGTATTTTGAGATAAGCAGTTGCCGCGTTTTCAGTTCTAGCCAATAAAGTCAAATCTTGTGTGGCTCCTCCATGCTAACATAGCTGCCCGAGGCCGCAAAGTTAGCAAGTACAAAAAGTTTGAAAATTGTACGTAATTTCACGGTAGTGCTTATGCTCGATCCCGTTTCTCCGCTTCAGAGCTACTTTCTTGACTGTATTTTGAGTTAAGCAGTTGCCACGACTTCAGTTCTAACCTATAAAGTCAAAACTTGTGTGGTTCCTCCATGCTAACATAGCTGCCCGAGGCCGCAAAGTTAGCAAGTACAAGAAATTTTAAAATTGTATGTAATTTCACGGTATTGCTTATGGTCGATCCCGGTTCTCGGCTTGGGAGCTATTTTCTTGACTGTATTTTGAGTTAAGCAGTTGGCGCGACTTGAGTTCTAGCCTATAAAGTCAAATCTTGTGTGGTTCATCCATGGTAACATAGCTGCCCGAAGTCGCAAAGTTAGCAAGTACAAGAAATTTGAAAATTGTATGTAATTTCACATTAGTGCTTATGGTCGATCCCGGTTCTCGGCTTGAGAGCTACTTTCTTGACTGTATTTTGAGTTAAGCAGTTGGCGCGACTTCAGTTCTAGCCTATAAAGTCAAATCTTGTGTGGTTCCTCCATGGTAACATAGCTGCCCGAGGCCGCAAAGTTAGCAAGTACAAGAAATTTGAAAAATGTACGTAATTTCACGGTAGTGCTTATGGTCGATCCCGTTTCTCGGCTTCAGAGCTACTTTCTTGACTGTATTTTGAGATAAGCAGTTGCCGCGTTTTCAGTTCTAGCCTATAAAGTCAAATCTTGTGTGGTTCATCCATGGTAACATAGCTGCCCGAAGTCGCAAAGTTAGCAAGTACAAGAAATTTGAAAATTGTATGTAATTTCACATTAGTTCTCATGGTCGATCCCGTTTCTCGGCTTCAGAGCTACTTTCTTGACTGTATTTTGAGATAAGCAGTTGGCGCGTCTTTAGTTCTAGCCTATAAAGTCAAATCTTGTGTGGTTCCTCCATGCTAACATAGCTGCCCGAGGCCGCAAAGTTAGCAAGTACAAGAAATTTGAAAATTGTACGTAATTTCACGGTAGTGCTTATGGTCGATCCCGTTTCTCGGCTTGGGAGCTACTTTCTTGACTGTATTTTGAGTTAAGCAGTTGGCGCAACTTGAGTTCTAGACTATAAAGTCAAATCTTGTGTGGTTCATCCATGGTAACATAGCTGCCCGAAGTCGCAAAGTTAGCAAGTACAAGAAATTTGAAAATTGTATGTAATTTCACATTAGTGCTTATGGTCGATCCCGTTTCTCGGCTTCAGAGCTACTTTCTTGACTGTATTTTGAGATAAGCAGTTGACGCGTCTTTGGTTCTAGCCTATAAAGTCAAATCTTGTGTGGTTCCTCCATGCTAACATAGCTGCCCGAGGCCGCAAAATTAGCAAGTACAAGAAATTTGAAAATTGTACGTAATTTCACGGTAGTGCTTATGGTCGATCCCGTTTCTCCGCTTCAGAGCTACTTTCTTGACTGTATTTTGATTGAAGCAGTTGGCGCGACTTCAGTTCTAGCCTATAAAGTCAAATGTTGTGTGGTTGCTCCATGCTAACATAGCTGCCCGAGGCCGCAAAGTTAGCAAGTACAAGAAATTTGAAAATTGTACGTAATTTCACGGTAGTGCTTATGGTCGATCCCGTTTCTCCGCTTCAGAGCTACTTTCTTGACTGTATTTTGATTTAGGCAGTTGGCGCGACTTTAGTTCTAGCCTATAAAGTCAAATGTTGTGTGGTTCCTCCATGGTAACGTAGCTGCCCGAGGCCGCAAAGTTAGCAAGTACAAGAAATTTTAAAATTGTATGTAATTTCACGGTATTGCTTATGGTCGATCCAGCTTCTCGGCTTGAGAGCTACTTTCTTGACTGTATTTTGAGTTAAGCAGTTGCCGCGTTTTCAGTTCTAGCCAATAAAGTAAAATCTTGTGTGGCTCCTCCATGCTAACATAGCTGCCCGAGGCCGCAAAGTTAGCAAGTACAAGAAATTTGAAAATTGTACGTAATTTCACGGTAGTGCTTATGGTCGATACCGGTTCTCGGCTTGGGAGCTACTTTCTTAACTGTATTTTGAGTTAAGCAGTTGGCGCGACTTGAGTTCTAGCCTATAAAGTCAAATCTTGTGTGGTTCCTCCATGGTAACATAGCTGCCCGATGTCGCCAAGTTAGCAAGTACAAGAAATTTGAAAATTGTTTGTAATTTCACGGTAGTGCTTATGGTGGATCCCGTTTCTCGGCTTGAGAGCTACTTTCTTGGCTGTATTTTGAGTGAAGCAGTTGGCGCGACTTAAGTTCTAGCCTATAAAGTCAAATCTTGTGTGGTTCCTCCATGGTAACATAGCTGCCCGAGGTCGCAAAGTTAGCAAGTACAAGAAATTTGAAAATTGTATGTAATTTCACATTAGTGCTTATGGTCGATCCCGTTTCTCGGCTTGAGAGCTACTTTCTTGACTGTATTTTGAGTTAAGCAGTTGGCGCGACTTCAGCTCTAGCCTGTAAAGTCAAATCTTGTGTGGTTCCTCCATGGTAACATAGCTGCCCGAGGTCGCAAAGTTAGCAAGTACAAGAAATTTGAAAATTGTATGTAATTACACGGTAGTGCTTATAGTCGATCCCGTTTCTCGGCTTGAGAGCTACTTTCTTGACTGTATTTTGAGTTAAGCAGTTGGCGCGACTTCAGTTCTAGCCTATACAGTCAAATCTTGTGTGGTTCCTCCATGGTAACATAGCTGCCCGAGGTCGCAAAGTTAGCAAGTACAAGAAATTTGAAAATTGTATGTAATTTCACATTAGTGCTTATGGTCGATCCCGTTTCTCGGCTTCAGAGCTACTTTCTTGACTGTATTTTGAGTTAAGCAGTTGGCGCAACTTCAGTTCTAGCCTATAAAGTCAAATCTTGTGTGGTACCTCCATGGTAACATAGCTGCCAGAGGTCGCAAAGTTAGCAAGTACAAGAAATTTGAAAATTGTATGTAATTTCACATTAGTGCTTATGGTCGATCCCGTTTCTCGGCTTCAGAGCTACTTTCTTGACTGTATTTTGAGTTAAGCAGTTGGCGCGACTTCAGTTCTAGCCTATAAAGTCAAATCTTGTGTGGTTCCTCCATGGTAACATAGCTGCCCGAGGTCGCAAAGTTAGCAAGTACAAGAAATTTGAAAATTGTATGTAATTTCACGGTAGTGCTTATGGTCGATCCCGTTTCTCGGCTTGAGAGCTATTTTCTTGACTGTATTTTGAGTTAAGCAGTTGGCGCGACTTCAGTTCTAGCCTATAAAGTCAAATCTTGTGTGGTTCCTCCATGGTAACATAGCTGCCCGAGGTCGCAAAGTTAGCAAGTACAAGAAATTTGAAAATTGTATGTAATTTCACATTAGTGCTTATGGTCGATCCCGATTCTCGGCTTGAGAGCTACTTTCTTGACTGTATTTTGAGTTAAACAGTTGGCGCGACTTCAGTTCTAGTCTATAAAGTCAAATCTTGTGTGGTTCCTCCATGGTAACATAGCTGCCCGAGGTCGCAAAGTTAGCATGTACAAGAAATTTGAAAATTGTATGTAATTTCACGGTAGTGCTTATGGTCGATCCCGTTTCTCGGCTTGAGAGCTACTTTCTTGACTGTATTTTGAGTTAAGCAGTTGGCGCGACTTCAGTTCTAGCCTATAAAGTCAAATCTTGTGTGGTTCCTCCATGGTAACATAGCTGCCCGAGGTCGCCAAGTTAGCAAGTACAAGAAATTTGAAAATTGTTTGTAATTTCACATTAGTGCTTATGGTCGATCCCGGTTCTCGGCTTGAGAGCTACTTTCTTGACTGTATTTTGAGTTAAGCAGTTGGCGCGACTTCAGTTCTAGCCTATAAAGTCAAATCTTGTGTGGTTCCTCCATGGTAACATAGCTGCCCGAGGTCGCAAAGTTAGCAAGTACAAGAAATTTGAAAATTGTATGTAATTTCACATTAGTGCTTATGGTCGATCCCGGTTCTCGGCTTGAGAGCTACTTTCTTGACTGTATTTTGAGTTAAGCAGTTGGCGCGACTTCAGTTCTAGCCTATAAAGTCAAATCTTGTGTGGTTCCTCCATGGTAACATAGCTGCCCGAGGTCGCAAATTTAGCAAGTACAAGAAATTTGAAAATTGTATGTAATTTCACATTAGTGCTTATGGTCGATCCCGTTTCTCGGCTTCAGAGCTACTTTCTTGACTGTATTTTGAGTTAAGCAGTTGGCGCGACTTCAGTTCTAGCCTATAAAGTCAAATCTTGTGTGGTTCCTCCATGGTAACATAGCTGCCCGAGGTCGCAAAGTTAGCAAGTAGGTACAAGAAATTTGAAAATTGTATGTAATTTCACATTAGTGCTTATGGTCGATCCCGATTCTCGGCTTGAGAGCTACTTTCTTGACTGTATTTTGAGTTAAACAGTTGGCGCGACTTCAGTTCTAGTCTATGAAGTCAAATCTTGTGTGGTTCCTCCATGGTAACATAGCTGCCCGAGGTCGCAAAATTAGCATGTACAAGAAATTTGAAAATTGTATGTAATTTCACGGTAGTGCTTATGGTCGATCCCGTTTCTCGGCTTGAGAGCTACTTTCTTGACTGTATTTTGAGTTAAGCAGTTGGCGCGACTTCAGTTCTAGAATATAAAGTCAAATCTTGTGTGGTTCCTCCATGGTAACATAGCTGCCCGAGGTCGCAAAGTTAGCAAGTACAAGAAATTTGAAAATTGTATGTAATTTCACATTAGTGCTTATGGTCGATCCCGATTCTCGGCTTGAGAGCTACTTTCTTGACTGTATTTTGAGTTAAGCAGTTGGCGCGACTTCAGTTCTAGCCTATACAGTCAAATCTTGTGTGGTTCCTCCATGGTAACATAGCTGCCCGATGTCGCAAAGTTAGCAAGTACAAGAAATTTGAAAATTGTATGTAATTTCACGGTAGTGCTTATGGTCGATCCCGTTTCTCGGCTTGAGAGCTACTTTCTTGACTGTATTTTGAGTTAAGCAGTTGGCGCGACGTCAGTTCTAGCCTATAAAGTCAAATCATGTGTGGTTCCTCCATGGTAACATAGATGCCCGAGGTCGCAAAGTTAGCAAGTACAAGAAAATTGAAAATTGTATGTAATTTCACGGTAGTGCTTATGGTCGATCCCGTTTCTCGGCTTGAGAGCTACTTTCTTGACTGTATTTTGAGTTAAGCAGTTGGCGCGACTTCAGTTCTAGCCTATAAAGTCAAATCTTGTGTGGTTCCTCCATGGTAACATAGCTGCCCGAGGTCGCAAAGTTAGCAAGTACAAGAAATTTGAAAATTGTATGTAATTTCACATTAGTGCTTATGGTCGATCCCGATTCTCGGCTTGAGAGCTACTTTCTTGACTGTATTTTGAGTTAAGCAGTTGGCGCGACTTCAGTTCTAGAATATAAAGTCAAATCTTGTGTGGTTCCTCCATGGTAACATAGCTGCCCGAGGTCGCAAAGTTAGCAAGTACAAGAAATTTGAAAATTGTATGTAATTTCACGGTAGTGCTTATGGTCGATCCCGTTTCTCGGCTTGAGAGCTACTTTCTTGACTGTATTTTGAGTTAAGCAGTTGGCGCGACGTCAGTTCTAGCCTATAAAGTCAAATCATGTGTGGTTCCTCCATGGTAACATAGATGCCCGAGGTCGCAAAGTTAGCAAGTACAAGAAAATTGAAAATTGTATGTAATTTCACGGTAGTGCTTATGGTCGATCCCGTTTCTCGGCTTGAGAGCTACTTTCTTGACTGTATTTTGAGTTAAGCAGTTGGCGCGACTTCAGTTCTAGCCTATAAAGTCAAATCTTGTGTGGTTCCTCCATGGTAACATAGCTGCCCGATGTCGCCAAATTAGCAAGTACAAGAAATTTGAAAATTGTATGTAATTTCACAGTAGTGCTTATGGTGGATCCCGTTTCTCGGCTTGAGAGCTACTTTCTTGGCTGTATTTTGAGTGAAGCAGTTGGCGCGACTTCAGTTCTAGCCTATAAAGTCAAATCTTGTGTGGTTCCTCCATGGTAACATAGCTGCCCGAGGTCGCAAAGTTAGCAAGTACAAGAAATTTGAAAATTGTATGTAATTTCACGGTAGTGCTTATAGTCGATCCCGTTTCTCGGCTTGAGAGCTAATTTCTTGACTGTATTTTGAGTTAAGCAGTTGGCGCGACTTCAGTTCTAGCCTATAAAGTCAAATGTTGTGTGGTTCCTCCATGGTAACATAGCTGCCCGAGGTCGCAAAGTTAGCAAGTACAAGAAATTTGAAAATTGTATGTAATTTCACATTAGTGCTTATGGTCGATCCCGTTTCTCGGCTTCAGAGCTACTTTCTTGACTGTATTTTGAGTTAAGCAGTTGGCGCGACTTCAGTTCTAGCCTATAAAGTCAAATCTTGTGTGGTTCCTCCATGGTAACATAGCTGCCCGAGGTCGCAAAGTTAGCAAGTACAAGAAATTTGAAAATTGTACGTAATTTCACGGTAGTGCTTATGGTCGATCCCGTTTCTCGGCTTGAGAGCTACTTTCTTGACTGTATTTTGAGTTAAGCAGTTGGCGCGACTTCAGTTCTAGCCTATAAAGTCAAATCTTGTGTGGTTCCTCCATGGTAACATAGCTGCCCGAGGTCGCAAAGTTAGCAAGTACAAGAAATTTGAAAATTGTATGTAATTTCACATTAGTGCTTATGGTCGATCCCGTTTCTCGGCTTGAGAGCTACTTTCTTGACTGTATTTTGAGTTAAGCAGTTGGCGCGACTTCAGTTCTAGCCTATAAAGTCAAATCTTGTGTGGTTCCTCCATGGTAACATAGCTGCCAGAGGTCGCAAAGTTAGCAAGTACAAGAAATTTGAAAATTGTATGTAATTTCACATTAGTGCTTATGGTCGATCCCGTTTCTCGGCTTCAGAGCTACTTTCTTGACTATATTTTGAGTTAAGCAGTTGGCGCGACTTCAGTTCTAGCCTATAAAGTCAAATCTTGTGTGGTTCCTCCATGGTAACATAGCTGCCCGAGGTCGCAAAGTTAGCAAGTACAAGAAATTTGAAAATTGTATGTAATTTCACATTAGTGCTTATGGTCGATCCCGATTCTCGGCTTGAGAGCTACTTTCTTGACTGTATTTTGAGTTAAACAGTTGGCGCGACTTCAGTTCTAGTCTATAAAGTCAAATCTTGTGTGGTTCCTCCATGGTAACATAGCTGCCCGAGGTCGCAAAGTTAGCATGTACAAGAAATTTGAAAATTGTATGTAATTTCACGGTAGTGCTTATGGTCGATCCCGTTTCTCGGCTTGAGAGCTACTTTCTTGACTGTATTTTGAGTTAAGCAGTTGGCGCGACTTCAGTTCTAGCCTATAAAGTCAAATCTTGTGTGGTTCCTCCATGGTAACATAGCTGCCCGAGGTCGCCAAGTTAGCAAGTACAAGAAATTTGAAAATTGTATGTAATTTCACATTAGTGCTTATGGTCGATCCCGGTTCTCGGCTTGAGAGCTACTTTCTTGACTGTATTTTGAGTTAAGCAGTTGGCGCGACTTCAGCTCTAGCCTATAAATTCAAATCTTGTGTGGTTCCTCCATGGTAACATAGCTGCCCGAGGTCGCAAAGTTAGCAAGTACAAGAAATTTGAAAATTGTATGTAATTTCACATTAGTGCTTATGGTCGATCCCGGTTCTCGGCTTGAGAGCTACTTTCTTGACTGTATTTTGAGTTAAGCAGTTGGCGCGACTTCAGTTCTAGCCTATAAAGTCAAATCTTGTGTGGTTCCTCCATGGTAACATAGCTGCCCGAGGTCGCAAATTTAGCAAGTACAAGAAATTTGAAAATTGTATGTAATTTCACATTAGTGCTTATGGTCGATCCCGTTTCTCGGCTTCAGAGCTACTTTCTTGACTGTATTTTGAGTTAAGCAGTTGGCGCGACTTCAGTTCTAGCCTATAAAGTCAAATCTTGTGTGGTTCCTCCATGGTAACATAGCTGCCCGAGGTCGCAAAGTTAGCAAGTACAAGAAATTTGAAAATTGTATGTAATTTCACGGTAGTGCTTATGGTCGATCCCGTTTCTCGGCTTGAGAGCTATTTTCTTGACTGTATTTTGAGTTAAGCAGTTGGCGCGACTTCAGTTCTAGCCTATAAAGTCAAATCTTGTGTGGTTCCTCCATGGTAACATAGCTGCCCGAGGTCGCAAAGTTAGCAAGTACAAGAAATTTGAAAATTGTATGTAATTTCACATTAGTGCTTATGGTCGATCCCGATTCTCGGCTTGAGAGCTACTTTCTTGACTGTATTTTGAGTTAAACAGTTGGCGCGACTTCAGTTCTAGTCTATAAAGTCAAATCTTGTGTGGTTCCTCCATGGTAACATAGCTGCCCGAGGTCGCAAAGTTAGCATGTACAAGAAATTTGAAAATTGTATGTAATTTCACGGTAGTGCTTATGGTCGATCCCGTTTCTCGGCTTGAGAGCTACATTCTTGACTGTATTTTGAGTTAAGCAGTTGGCGCGACTTCAGTTCTAGCCTATAAAGTCAAATCTTGTGTGGTTCCTCCATGGTAACATAGCTGCCCGAGGTCGCAAAGTTAGCAAGTACAAGAAATTTGAAAATTGTATGTAATTTCACATTAGTGCTTATGGTCGATCCCGATTCTCGGCTTGAGAGCTACTTTCTTGACTGTATTTTGAGTTAAGCAGTTGGCGCGACTTCAGTTCTAGCCTATACAGTCAAATCTTGTGTGGTTCCTCCATGGTAACATAGCTGCCCGATGTCGCAAAGTTAGCAAGTACAAGAAATTTGAAAATTGTATGTAATTTCACGGTAATGCTTATGGTCGATCCCGTTTCTCGGCTTGAGAGCTACTTTCTTGACTGTATTTTGAGTTAAGCAGTTGGCGCGACGTCAGTTCTAGCCTATAAAGTCAAATCATGTGTGGTTCCTCCATGGTAACATAGATGCCCGAGGTCGCAAAGTTAGCAAGTACAAGAAAATTGAAAATTGTACGTAATTTCACGGTAGTGCTTATGGTCGATCCCGTTTCTCGGCTTGAGAGCTACTTTCTTGACTGTATTTTGAGTTAAGCAGTTGGCGCGACTTCAGTTCTAGCCTATAAAGTCAAATCTTGTGTGGTTCCTCCATGGTAACATAGCTGCCCGATGTCGCCAAGTTAGCAAGTACAAGAAATTTGAAAATTGTATGTAATTTCACGGTAGTGCTTATGGTGGATCCCGTTTCTCGGCTTGAGAGCTACTTTCTTGGCTGTATTTTGAGTGAAGCAGTTGGCGCGACTTCAGTTCTAGCCTATAAAGTCAAATCTTGTGTGGTTCCTCCATGGTAACATAGCTGCCCGAGGTCGCAAAGTTAGCAAGTACAAGAAATTTGAAAATTGTATGTAATTTCACGGTAGTGCTTATAGTCGATCCCGTTTCTCGGCTTGAGAGCTAATTTCTTGACTGTATTTTGAGTTAAGCAGTTGGCGCGACTTCAGTTCTAGCCTATAAAGTCAAATGTTGTGTGGTTCCTCCATGGTAACATAGCTGCCCGAGGTCGCAAAGTTAGCAAGTACAAGAAATTTGAAAATTGTATGTAATTTCACATTAGTGCTTATGGTCGATCCCGTTTCTCGGCTTCAGAGCTACTTTCTTGACTGTATTTTGAGTTAAGCAGTTGGCGCGACTTCAGTTCTAGCCTATAAAGTCAAATCTTGTGTGGTTCCTCCATGGTAACATAGCTGCCCGATGTCGCCAAGTTAGCAAGTACAAGAAATTTGAAAATTGTATGTAATTTCACGGTAGTGCTTATGGTCGATCCCGTTTCTCGGCTTGAGAGCTACTTTCTTGGCTGTATTTTGAGTGAAGCAGTTGGCGCGACTTCAGTTCTAGCCTATAAAGTCAAATCTTGTGTGGTTCCTCCATGGTAACATAGCTGCCCGAGGTCGCAAAGTTAGCATGTACAAGAAATTTGAAAATTGTATGTAATTTCACGGTAGTGCTTATGGTCGATCCCGGTTCTCGGCTTGAGAGCTACTTTCTTGACTGTATTTTGAGTTAAGCAGTTGGCGCGACTTTAGTTCTAGCCTATAAAGTCAAATCTTGTGTGGTTCCTCCATGGTAACATAGCTGCCCGAGGTCGCAAATTTAGCAAGTACAAGAAATTTGAAAATTGTATGTAATTTCACATTAGTGCTTATGGTCGATCCCGTTTCTCGGCTTCAGAGCTACTTTCTTGACTGTATTTTGAGTTAAGCAGTTGGCGCGACTTCAGTTCTAGCCTATAAAGTCAAATCTTGTGTGGTTCCTCCATGGTAACATAGCTGCCCGAGGTCGCAAAGTTAGCAAGTACAAGAAATTTGAAAATTGTATGTAATTTCACATTAGTGCTTATGGTCGATCCCGTTTCTCGGCTTGAGAGCTACTTTCTTGACTGTATTTTGAGTTAAGCAGTTGGCGCGACTTCAGTTCTAGCCTATAAAGTCAAATCTTGTGTGGTTCCTCCATGGTAACATAGCTGCCCGAGGTCGCAAAGTTAGCAAGTACAAGAAATTTGAAAATTGTATGTAATTTCACATTAGTGCTTATGGTCGATCCCGTTTCTCGGCTTGAGAGCTAATTTCTTGACTGTATTTTGAGTTAAGCAGTTGGCGCGACTTCAGTTCTAGCCTATAAAGTCAAATCTTGTGTGGTTCCTCCATGGTAACATAGCTGCCCGAGGTCGCAAAGTTAGCAAGTACAAGAAATTTGAAAATTGTATGTAATTTCACATTAGTGCTTATGGTCGATCCCGGTTCTCGGCTTGAGAGTTACTTTCTTGACTGTATTTTGAGTTAAGCAGTTGGCGCGACTTCAGTCTATGAAGTCAAATCTTGTGTGGTTCCTCCATGGTAACATAGCTGCCCGAGGTCGCAAATTTAGCAAGTACAAGAAATTTGAAAATTGTATGTAATTTCACATTAGTGCTTATGGTCGATCCCGTTTCTCGGCTTCAGAGCTACTTTCTTGACTGTATTTTGAGTTAAGCAGTTGGCGCGACTTCAGTTCTAGCCTATAAAGTCAAATCTTGTGTGGTTCCTCCATGGTAATATAGCTGCCCGAGGTCGCAAAGTTAGCAAGTACAAGAAATTTGAAAATTGTATGTAATTTCACGGTAGTGCTTATGGTCGATCCCGTTTCTCGGCTTGAGAGCTACTTTCTTGACTGTATTTTGAGTTAAGCAGTTGGCGCGACTTCAGTTCTAGCCTATAAAGTCAAATCTTGTGTGGTTCCTCCATGGTAACATAGCTGCCCGAGGTCGCAAATTTAGCAAATACAAGAAATTTTAAAATTGTATGTAATTTCACGGTAGTGCTTATGGTCGATCCCGTTTCTCGGCTTGAGAGCTACTTTCTTGACCGTATTTTGAGTTAAGCAGTTGGCGCGACGTCAATTCTAGCCTATAAAGTCAAATCATGTGTGGTTCCTCCATGGTAACATAGATGCCCGAAGTCGCAAACTTAGCAAGTACAAGAAATTTGAAAATTGTATGTAATTTCACATTAGTGCTTATGGTCGATCCCGTTTCTCGGCTTGAGAGCTACTTTCTTGACTGTATTTTGAGTTAAGCAGTTGGCGCGACTTCAGTTCTAGCCTATAAAGTCAAATCTTGTGTGGTTCCTCCATGGTAATATAGCTGCCCGAGGTCGCAAAGTTAGCAAGTACAAGAAATTTGAAAATTGTATGTAATTTCACGGTAGTGCTTATGGTCGATCCCGTTTCTCGGCTTGAGAGCTACTTTCTTGACTGTATTTTGAGTTAAGCAGTTGGCGCGACTTCAGTTCTAGTCTATAAAGTCAAATCTTGTGTGGTTCCTCCATGGTAACATAGCTGCCCGAGGTCGCAAATTTAGCACGTACAAGAAATTTGAAAATTGTACGTAATTTCACGGTAGTGCTTATGGTCGATCCCGTTTCTCGGCTTGAGAGCTACTTTCTTGACTGTATTTTGAGTTAAGCAGTTGGCGCGACTTCAGTTCTAGCCTATACAGTCAAATCTTGTGTGGTTCCTCCATGGTAACAAAGCTGCCCGAGGTCGCAAAGTTAGCAAGTACAAGAAATTTGAAAATTGTATGTAATTTCACATTAGTGCTTATGGTCGATCCCGTTTCTCGGCTTGAGAGCTACTTTCTTGACTGTATTTTGAGTTAAGCAGTTGGCGCGACTTCAGTTCTAGCCTATAAAGTCAAATCTTGTGTGGTTCCTCCATGGTAACATAGCTGCCCGAGGTCGCAAAGTTAGCAAGTACAAGAAATTTGAAAATTGTACGTAATTTCACGGTAGTGCTTATGGTCGATCCCGGTTCTCGGCTTGAGAGCTACTTTCTTGACTGTATTTTGAGTTAAGCAGTTGGCGCGACTTCAGTTCTAGCCTATAAAGTCAAATCTTGTGTGGTTCCTCCATGGTAACATAGCTGCCCGAGGTCGCAAAGTTAGCAAGTACAAGAAATTTGAAAATTGTATGTAATTTCACGGTAGTGCTTATAGTCGATCCCGTTTCTCGGCTTCAGAGCTACTTTCTTGACTGTATTTTGAGTTAAGCTGTTGGCGCGACTTCAGTTCTAGCCTATAAAGTCAAATCTTGTGTGGTTCCTCCATGGTAACATAGCTGCCCGAGGTCGCAAAGTTAGCAAGTACAAGAAATTTGAAAATTGTACGTAATTTCACGGTAGTGCTTATGGTCGATCCCGGTTCTCGGCTTGAGAGCTACTTTCTTGACTGTATTTTGAGTTAAGCAGTTGGCGCGACTTCAGTTCTAGCCTATAAAGTCAAATCTTGTGTGGTTCCTCCATGGTAACATAGCTGCCCGAGGTCGCAAAGTTAGCAAGTACAAGAAATTTGAAAATTGTACGTAATTTCACGGTAGTGCTTATGGTCGATCCCGGTTCTCGGCTTGAGAGCTACTTTCTTGACTGTATTTTGAGTTAAGCAGTTGGCGCGACTTCAGTTCTAGCCTATAAAGTCAAATGTTGTGTGGTTCCTCCATGGTAACATAGCTGCCCGAGGTCGCAAAGTTAGCAAGTACAAGAAATTTGAAAATTGTATGTAATTTCACGGTAGTGCTTATAGTCGATCCCGTTTCTCGGCTTGAGAGCTAATTTCTTGACTGTATTTTGAGTTAAGCAGTTGGCGCGACTTCAGTTCTAGCCTATAAAGTCAAATCTTGTGTGGTTCCTCCATGGTAACATAGCTGCCCGAGGTCGCAAAGTTAGCAAGTACAAGAAATTTGAAAATTGTACGTAATTTCACGGTAGTGCTTATGGTCGATCCCGGTTCTCGGCTTGAGAGCTACTTTCTTGACTGTATTTTGAGTTAAGCAGTTGGCGCGACTTCAGTTCTAGCCTATAAAGTCAAATCTTGTGTGGTTCCTCCATGGTAACATAGCTGCCCGAGGTCGCAAAGTTAGCAGGAACAAGAAATTTGAAAATTGTACGTTATTTCACGGTAGTGCTTATGGTCGATCCCGTTTCTCGGCTTGAGAGCTACTTTCTTGACTGTATTTTGAGTTAAGCAGTTGGCGCGACTTCAGTTCTAGCCTATAAAGTCAAATCTTGTGTGGTTCCTCCATGGTAACATAGCTGCCCGAGGTCGCAAAGTTAGCAAGTACAAGAAATTTGAAAGTTGTATGTAATTTCACATTAGTGCTTATGGTCGATCCCGTTTCTCGGCTTGAGAGCTACTTTCTTGACTGTATTTTGAGTTAAGCAGTTGGCGCGACTTCAGTTCTAGCCTATAAAGTCAAATCTTGTGTGGTTCCTCCATGGTAACATAGCTGCCCGAGGTCGCAAAGTTAGCAAGTACAAGAAATTTGAAAATTGTATGTAATTTCACATTAGTGCTTATGGTCGATCCCGTTTCTCGGCTTGAGAGCTACTTTCTTGACTGTATTTTGAGTTAAGCAGTTGGCGCGACTTCAGTTCTAGCCTATAAAGTCAAATCTTGTGTGGTTCCTCCATGGTAACATAGCTGCCCGAGGTCGCAAAGTTAGCAAGTACAAGAAATTTGAAAGTTGTATGTAATTTCACATTAGTGCTTATGGTCGATCCCGTTTCTCGGCTTGAGAGCTACTTTATTGACTGTATTTTGAGTTAAGCGGTTGGCGCGACTTCAGTTCTAGCCTATAAAGTCAAATCTTGTGTGGTTCCTCCATGGTAACATAGCTGCCCGAGGTCGCAAAGTTAGCAAGTACAAGAAATTTGAAAATTGTACGTAATTTCATGGTAGTGCTTATGGTCGATCCCCGTTCTCGGCTTGAGAGCTACTTTCTTGACTGTATTTTGAGTTAAGCAGTTGGCGCGACTTCAGTTCTTGCCTATAAAGTCAAATCTTGTGTGGTTCCTCCATGGTAACATAGCTGCCCGAGGTCGCAAAGTTAGCAAGTACAAGAAATTTGAAGATTGTATGTAATTTCACATTAGTGTTTATGGTCGATCCCGTTTCTCGGCTTGAGAGCTACTTTCTTGACTGTATTTTGAGTTAAGCGGTTGGCGCGACTTCAGTTCTAGCCTATAAAGTCAAATGTTGTGTGGTTCGTCTATGGTAACATAGCTGCCCGAGGTCGCAAAGTTTGCAAGTACAAGAAATTTGAAAATTGTATGTAATTTCACGGTAGTGCTTATAGTCGATCCCGTTTCTCGGCTTGAGAGCTAATTTCTTGACTGTATTTTGAGTTAAGCAGTTGGCGCGACTTCAGTTCTAGCCTATACAGTCAAATCTCGTGTGGTTCCTCCATGGTAACATAGCTGCCCGAGGTCGCAAAGTTAGCAAGTACAAGAAATTTGAAAATTGTATGTAATTTCACGGTAGTGCTTATAGTCGATATCGTTTCTCGGCTTGAGAGCTACTTTCTTGACTGTATTTTGAGTTAAGCAGTTGGCGCGACTTCAGTTCTAGCCTATAAAGTCAAATGTTGTGTGGTTCCTCCATGGTAACATAGCTGCCCGAGGTCGCAAAGTTAGCAAGTACAAGAAATTTGAAAATTTTATGTAATTTCACGGTAGTGCTTATAGTCGATCCCGTTTCTCGGCTTGAGAGCTACTTTCTTGACTGTATTTTGAGTTAAGCAGCTGGCGCGACTTCAGTTCTAGCCTATAAAGTCAAATCTTGTGTGGTTCCTCCATGGTAACATAGCTGCCCGAGGTCGCAAAGTTAGCAAGTACAAGAAATTTGAAAATTGTATGTAATTTCACATTAGTGCTTATGGTCGATCCCGTTTCTCGGCTTGAGAGCTACTTTCTTGACTGTATTTTGAGTTAAGCGGTTGGCGCGACTTCAGTTCTAGCCTATAAAGTCAAATGTTGTGTAGTTCGTCTATGGTAACATAGCTGCCCGAGGTCGCAAAGTTTGCAAGTACAAGAAATTTGAAAATTGTATGTAATTTCACGGTAGTGCTTATAGTCGATCCCGTTTCTCGGCTTGAGAGCTAATTTCTTGACTGTATTTTGAGTTAAGCAGTTGGCGCGACTTCAGTTCTAGCCTATAAAGTCAAATCTTGTGTGGTTCCTCCATGGTAACATAGCTGCCCGAGGTCGCAAAGTTAGCAAGTACAAGAAATTTGAAAATTGTACGTAATTTCACGGTAGAGCTTATAGTCGATCCCGTTTCTCGGCTTCAGAGCTACTTTCTTGACTGTATTTTGAGTTAAGCGGTTGGCGCGACTTCAGTTCTAGCCTATAAAGTCAAATCTTGTGTGGTTCCTCCATGGTAACATAGCTGCCCGAGGTCGCAAAGTTAGCAAGTACAAGAAATTTGAAAATTGTACGTAATTTCACGGTAGTGCTTATGGTCGATCCCGGTTCTCGGCTTGAGAGCTACTTTCTTGACTGTATTTTGAGTTAAGCAGTTGGCGCGACTTCAGTTCTTGCCTATAAAGTCAAATCTTGTGTGGTTCCTCCATGGTAACCTAGCTGCCCGAGGTCGCAAAGTTAGCAAGTACAAGAAATTTGAAAATTGTACGTAATTTCACGGTAGTGCTTATGGTCGATCCCGTTTCTCGGCTTGAGAGCTACTTTCTTGACTGTATTTTGAGTTAAGCAGTTGGCGAGACTTCAGTTCTAGCCTATAAAGTCAAATCTTGTGTGGTTCCTCCATGGTAACATAGCTGCCCGAGGTCGCAAAGTTAGCAAGTACAAGAAATTTGAAAATTG
This sequence comes from Merodon equestris, assembly GCA_958301585.1. NCBI lineage: Eukaryota > Metazoa > Arthropoda > Insecta > Diptera > Syrphidae > Merodon > Merodon equestris. Next base: position 151,383,729 of record OY284413.1, on the reverse strand, counting down.
TTTGTAATTTCACATTAGTGCTTATGGTCGATCCCGTTTCTAGGCTTGAGAGCTACTTTCTTGACTGTATTTTGAGTTAAGCAGTTGGCGCGACTTCAGTTCTAGCCTATAAAGTCAAATCTTGTGTGGTTCCTCCATGGTAACATAGCTGCCCAAGGTCGCAAAGTTAGCAAGTACAAGAAATTTGAAAATTGTATGTAATTTCACATTAGTGCTTATGGTCGATCCCGTCGATGAAAATTGTACGTAATTTCACGGTAGAGCTTATAGTCGATCCCGTTTCTCGGCTTGAGAGCTACTTTCTTGACTGTATTTTGAGTTAAGCAGTTGGCGCGACTTCAGTTCTAGCCTATAAAGTCAAATCTTGTGTGGTTCCTCCATGGTAACATAGCTGCCCGAGGTCGCAAAGTTAGCAAGTACAAGAAATTTGAAAATTGTATGTAATTTCACGGTAGTGCTTATAGTCGATCCCGTTTCTCGGCTTGAGAGCTACTTTCTTGACTGTATTTTGAGTTAAGCAGTTGGCGCGACTTCAGTTCTAGCCTATACAGTCAAATCTCGTGTGGTTCCTCCATGGTAACATAGCTGCCCGAGGTCGCAAAGTTAGCAAGTACAAGAAATTTGAAAACTGTATGTAATTTCACATTAGTGCTTATGGTCGATCCCGTTTCTCGGCTTGAGAGCTACTTTCTTGACCGTATTTTGAGTTAAGCAGTTGGCGCGACTTCAGTTCTAGCCTATAAAGTCAAATCTTGTGTGGTTCCTCCATGGTAACATAGCTGCCCGAGGTCGCCAAATTAGCAAGTACAAGAAATTTGAAAATTGTATGTAATTTCACATTAGTGCTTATGGTCGATCTCGGTTCTCGGCTTGAGAGCTACTTTCTTGACTGTATTTTGAGTTAAGCAGTTGGCGTGACTTCAGTTCTAGCCTATAAAGTCAAATCTTGTATGGTTCCTCCATGGTAACATAGCTGCCCGAGGTCGCCAAGTTAGCAAGTACAAGAAATTTGAAAATTGTATGTAATTTCACATTAGTGCTTATGGTCGATCCCGTTTCTCGGCTTGAGAGCTACTTTCTTGACTGTATTTTGAGTTAAGCAGTTGGCGCGACTTCAGTTCTAGCCTATAAAGTCAAATCTTGTGTGGTTCCTCCATGGTAACATAGCTGCCCGAGGTCGCAAAGTTAGCAAGTACAAGAAATTTGAAAATTGTACGTAATTTCACGGTAGTGCTTATGGTCGATCCCGTTTCTCGGCTTGAGAGCTACTTTCTTGACTGTATTTTGAGTTAAGCAGTTGGCGAAACTTCAGTTCTAGCCTATAAAGTCAAATCTTGTGTGGTTCCTCCATGGTAACATAGCTGCCCGAGGTCGCAAAGTTAGCAAGTACAAGAAATTTGAAAATTGTATGTAATTTCACATTAGTGCTTATGGTCGATCCCGTTTCTCGGCTTGAGAGCCTTTTTCTTGACTGTATTTTGAGTTAAGCAGTTGGCGCGACTTCAGTTCTAGCCTATAAAGTTAAATCTTGTGTGGTTCCTCCATGGTAACATAGCTGCCCGAGGTCGGAAAGTTAGCAAGTACAAGAAATTTGAAAATTGTATGTAATTTCACATTAGTGTTTATGGTCGATCCCGTTTCTCGGCTTGAGAGCTACTTTCTTGACTGTATTTTGAGTTAAGCAGTTGGCGCGACTTCAGTTCTAGCCTATAAAGTCAAATGTTGTGTGGTTCGTCTATGGTAACATAGCTGCCCGAGGTCGCAAAGTTTGCAAGTACAAGAAATTTGAAAATTGTATGTAATTTCACGGTAGTGCTTATAGTCGATCCCGTTTCTCGGCTTGAGAGCTAATTTCTTGACTGTATTTTGAGTTAAGCAGTTGGCGCGACTTCAGTTCTAGCCTATAAAGTCAAATCTTGTGTGGTTCCTCCATGGTAACATAGCTGCCCGAGGTCGCAAAGTTAGCAAGTACAAGAAATTTGAAAATTGTACGTATTTTCACGGTAGTGCTTATAGTCGATCCCGTTTCTCGGCTTCAGAGCTACTTTCTTGACTGTATTTTGAGTTAAGCGGTTGGCGCGACTTCAGTTCTAGCCTATAGAGTCAAATCTTGTGTGGTTCCTCCATGGTAACATAGCTGCCCGAGGTCGCAAAGTTAGCAAGTACAAGAAATATGAAAATTGTACGTAATTTCACGGTAGTGCTTATGGTCGATCCCGGTTCTCGGCTTGAGAGCTACTTTCTTGACTGTATTTTGAGTTAAGCAGTTGGCGCGACTTCAGTTCTAGCCTATAAAGTCAAATCTTGTGTGGTTCCTCCATGGTAACATAGCTACCCGAGGTCGCAAAGTTAGCAAGTACAAGAAATTTGAAAATTGTATGTAATTTAACATTAGTGCTTATAGTCGATCCCGTTTCTCGGCTTCAGAGCTACTTTCTTGACTGTATTTTGAGTTAAGCGGTTGGCGCGACTTCAGTTCTAGCCTATAAAGTCAAATCTTGTGTGGTTCCTCCATGGTAACATAGCTGCCCGAGGTCGCAAAGTTAGAAAGTACAAGAAATTTGAAAATTGTTTGTAATTTCACATTAGTGCTTATGGTCGATCCCGTTTCTAGGCTTGAGAGCTACTTTCTTGACTGTATTTTGAGTTAAGCAGTTGGCGAAACTTCAGTTCTAGCCTATAAAGTCAAATCTTGTGTGGTTCCTCCATGGTAACATAGCTGCCCGAGGTCGCAAAGTTAGCAAGTACAAGAAATTTGAAAATTGTACGTAATTTCACGGTAGTGCTTATAGTCGATCCCGTTTCTCGGCTTGAGAGCTACTTTCTTGACTGTATTTTGAGTTAAGCAGTTGGCGCGACTTCAGTTCTAGCCTATAAAGTCAAATCTTGTGTGGTTCCTCCATGGTAACATAGCTGCCCGAGGTCGCAAAGTTAGCAAGTACAAGAAATTTGAAAATTGTATGTAATTTCACGGTAGTGCTTATAGTCGATCCTGTTTCTCGGCTTCAGAGCTACTTTCTTGACTGTATTTTGAGTTAAGCGGTTGGCGCGACTTCAGTTCTAGCCTATAAAGTCAAATCTTGTGTGGTTCCTCCATGGTAACATAGCTGCCCGAGGTCGCAAAGTTAGCAAGTACAAGAAATTTGAAAATTGTATGTAATTTCACATTAGTGCTTATGGTCGATCCCGGTTCTCGGCTTGGGAGCTACTTTCTTGACTGTATTCTGAGTTAAGCAGTTGGCGCGACTTCAGTTCTAGCCTATAAAGTCAAATCTTGTGTGGTTCCTCCATGGTAACATAGCTGCCCGAGGTCGCAAAGTTAGCAAGTACAAGAAATTTGAAAATTGTATGTAATTTCACATTAGTGCTTATGGTCGATCCCGGTTCTCGGCTTGAGAGCTACTTTCTTGACTGTATTTTGAGTTAAACAGTTGGCGCGACTTCAGTTCTAGTCTATAAAGTCAAATCTTGTGTGGTTCCTCCATGGTAACATAGCTGCCCGAGGTCGCAAAGTTAGCATGTACAAGAAATTTGAAAATTGTACGTAATTTCACGGTAGTGCTTATGGTCGATCCCGTTTCTCGGCTTGAGAGCTACTTTCTTGACTGTATTTTGAGTTAAGCAGTTGGCGCGACTTCAGTTCTAGCCTATACAGTCAAATCTTGTGTGGTTCCTCCATGGTAACATAGCTGCCCGAGGTCGCAAAATTAGCAAGTACAAGAAATTTGAAAATTGTATGTAATTTCACATTAGTGCTTATGGTCGATCCCGTTTCTCGGCTTGAGAGCTACTTTCTTGACTGTATTTTGAGTTAAGCAGTTGGCGCGACTTCAGTTCTAGCCTATAAAGTCAAATCTTGTGTGGTTCCTCCATGGTAACATAGCTGCCCGAGGTCGCAAAGTTAGCAAGTACAAGAAATTTGAAAATTGTACGTAATTTCACGGTAGTGCTTATGGTCGATCCCGGTTCTCGGCTTGAGAGCTACTTTCTTGACTGTATTTTGAGTTAAGCAGTTGGCGCGACTTCAGTTCTAGCCTATAAAGTCAAATCTTGTGTGGTTCCTCCATGGTAACATAGCTGCCCGAGGTCGCAAAGTTAGCAAGTACAAGAAATTTGAAAATTGTATGTAATTTCACGGTAGTGCTTATAGTCGATCCCGTTTCTCGGCTTCAGAGCTACTTTCTTGACTGTATTTTGAGTTAAGCTGTTGGCGCGACTTCAGTTCTAGCCTATAAAGTCAAATCTTGTGTGGTTCCTCCATGGTAACATAGCTGCCCGAGGTCGCAAAGTTAGCAAGTACAAGAAATTTGAAAATTGTACGTAATTTCACGGTAGTGCTTATGGTCGATCCCGGTTCTCGGCTTGAGAGCTACTTTCTTGACTGTATTTTGAGTTAAGCAGTTGGCGCGACTTCAGTTCTAGCCTATAAAGTCAAATCTTGTGTGGTTCCTCCATGGTAACATAGCTGCCCGAGGTCGCAAAGTTAGCAAGTACAAGAAATTTGAAAATTGTATGTAATTTCACATTAGTGTTTATGGTCGATCCCGTTTCTCGGCTTGAGAGCTACTTTCTTGACTGTATTTTGAGTTAAGCAGTTGGCGCGACTTCAGTTCTAGCCTATAAAGTCAAATGTTGTGTGGTTCCTCCATGGTAACATAGCTGCCCGAGGTCGCAAAGTTAGCAAGTACAAGAAATTTGAAAATTGTATGTAATTTCACGGTAGTGCTTATAGTCGATCCCGTTTCTCGGCTTGAGAGCTAATTTCTTGACTGTATTTTGAGTTAAGCAGTTGGCGCGACTTCAGTTCTAGCCTATAAAGTCAAATCTTGTGTGGTTCCTCCATGGTAACATAGCTGCCCGAGGTCGCAAAGTTAGCAAGTACAAGAAATTTGAAAATTGTACGTAATTTCACGGTAGTGCTTATGGTCGATCCCGGTTCTCGGCTTGAGAGCTACTTTCTTGACTGTATTTTGAGTTAAGCAGTTGGCGCGACTTCAGTTCTAGCCTATAAAGTCAAATCTTGTGTGGTTCCTCCATGGTAACATAGCTGCCCGAGGTCGCAAAGTTAGCAGGAACAAGAAATTTGAAAATTGTACGTAATTTCACGGTAGTGCTTATGGTCGATCCCGTTTCTCGGCTTGAGAGCTACTTTCTTGACTGTATTTTGAGTTAAGCAGTTGGCGCGACTTCAGTTCTAGCCTATAAAGCCAAATCTTGTGTGGTTCCTCCATGGTAACATAGCTGCCCGAGGTCGCAAAGTTAGCAAGTACAAGAAATTTGAAAATTGTATGTAATTTCACATTAGTGCTTATGGTCGATCCCGTTTCTCGGCTTGAGAGCTACTTTCTTGACTGTATTTTGAGTTAAGCAGTTGGCGCGACTTCAGTTCTAGCCTATAAAGTCAAATCTTGTGTGGTTCCTCCATGGTAACATAGCTGCCCGAGGTCGCAAAGTTAGCAAGTACAAGAAATTTGAAAATTGTATGTAATTTCACATTAGTGCTTATGGTCGATCCCGTTTCTCGGCTTGAGAGCTACTTTCTTGACTGTATTTTGAGTTAAGCAGTTGGCGCGACTTCAGTTCTAGCCTATAAAGTCAAATCTTGTGTGGTTCCTCCATGGTAACATAGCTGCCCGAGGTCGCAAAGTTAGCAAGTACAAGAAATTTGAAAATTGTACGTAATTTCACGGTAGTGCTTATGGTCGATCCCGGTTCTCGGCTTGAGAGCTACTTTCTTGACTGTATTTTGAGTTAAGCAGTTGGCGCGACTTCAGTTCTAGCCTATAAAGTCAAATCTTGTGTGGTTCCTCCATGGTAACATAGCTGCCCGAGGTCGCAAAGTTAGCAAGTACAAGAAATTTGAAAATTGTATGTAATTTCACGGTAGTGCTTATAGTCGATCCCGTTTCTCGGCTTCAGAGCTACTTTCTTGACTGTATTTTGAGTTAAGCTGTTGGCGCGACTTCAGTTCTAGCCTATAAAGTCAAATCTTGTGTGGTTCCTCCATGGTAACATAGCTGCCCGAGGTCGCAAATTTAGCAAGTACAAGAAATTTGAAAATTGTACGTAATTTCACGGTAGTGCTTATGGTCGATCCCGGTTCTCGGCTTGAGAGCTACTTTCTTGACTGTATTTTGAGTTAAGCAGTTGGCGCGACTTCAGTTCTAGCCTATAAAGTCAAATCTTGTGTGGTTCCTCCATGGTAACATAGCTGCCCGAGGTCGCAAAGTTAGCAAGTACAAGAAATTTGAAAATTGTATGTAATTTCACATTAGTGTTTATGGTCGATCCCGTTTCTCGGCTTGAGAGCTACTTTCTTGACTGTATTTTGAGTTAAGCAGTTGGCGCGACTTCAGTTCTAGCCTATAAAGTCAAATGTTGTGTGGTTCCTCCATGGTAACATAGCTGCCCGAGGTCGCAAAGTTAGCAAGTACAAGAAATTTGAAAATTGTATGTAATTTCACGGTAGTGCTTATAGTCGATCCCGTTTCTCGGCTTGAGAGCTAATTTCTTGACTGTATTTTGAGTTAAGCAGTTGGCGCGACTTCAGTTCTAGCCTATAAAGTCAAATCTTGTGTGGTTCCTCCATGGTAACATAGCTGCCCGAGGTCGCAAAGTTAGCAAGTACAAGAAATTTGAAAATTGTATGTAATTTCACGGTAGTGCTTATAGTCGATCCCGTTTCTCGGCTTGAGAGCTACTTTCTTGACTGTATTTTGAGTTAAGCAGTTGACGCGACTTCAGTTCTAGCCTATAAAGTCAAATCTTGTGTGGTTCCTCCATGGTAACATAGCTGCGCGGGGTCGCAAAGTTAGCAAGTACAAGAAATTTGAAAATTGTACGTAATTTCACGGTAGTGCTTATGGTCGATCCCGGTTCTCGGCTTGAGAGCTACTTTCTTGACTGTATTTTGAGTTAAGCAGTTGGCGCGACTTCAGTTCTAGCCTATAAAGTCAAATCTTGTGTGGTTCCTCCATGGTAACATAGCTACCCGAGGTCGCAAAGTTAGCAAGTACAAGAAATTTGAAAATTGTACGTAATTTCACGGTAGTGCTTATAGTCGATCCCGTTTCTCGGCTTGAGAGCTACTTTCTTGACTGTATTTTGAGTTAAGCAGTTGGCGCGACTTCAGTTCTAGCCTATAAAGTCAAATATTGTGTGGTTCCTCCATGGTAACATAGCTGCCCGAGGTCGCAAAGTTAGCAAGTACAAGAAATTTGAAAATTGTACGTAATTTCACGGTAGTGCTTATAGTCGATTACGTTTCTCGGCTTGAGAGCTACTTTCTTGACTGTATTTTGAGTTAAGCAGTTGGCGCGACTTCAGTTCTAGCCTATAAAGTCAAATCTTGTGTGGTTCCTCCATGGTAACATAGCTGCCCGAGGTCGCAAAGTTAGCAGGAACAAGAAATTTGAAAATTGTACGTAATTTCACGGTAGTGCTTATGGTCGATCCCGTTTCTCGGCTTGAGAGCTACTTTCTTGACTGTATTTTGAGTTAAGCAGTTGGCGAAACTTCAGTTCTAGCCTATAAAGTCAAATCTTGTGTGGTTCCTCCATGGTGACATAGCTGCCCGAGGTCGCAAAGTTAGCAAGTACAAGAAATCTGAAAATTGTATGTAATTTCACATTAGTGCTTATGGTCGATCCCGTTTCTCGGCTTGAGAGCTACTTTCTTGACTGTATTTTGAGTTAAGCAGTTGGCGCGACTTCAGTTCTAGCCTATAAAGTCAAATCTTGTGTGGTTCCTCCATGGTAACATAGCTGCCCGAGGTCGCAAAGTTAGCAAGTACAAGAAATTTGAAAATTGTACGTAATTTCACGGTAGTGCTTATAGTCGATCCCGTTTCTCGGCTTGAGAGCTACTTTCTTGACTGTATTTTGAGTTAAGCAGTTGGCGCGACTTCAGTTCTAGCCTATAAAGTCAAATCTTGTGTGGTTCCTCCATGGTAACATAGCTGCCCGAGGTCGCAAAGTTAGCAAGTACAAGAAATTTGAAAATTGTATGTAATTTCACGGTAGTGCTTATGGTCGATCCCGGTTCTCGGCTTGAGAGCTACTTTCTTGACTGTATTTTGAGTTAAGCAGTTGGCGCGACTTCAGTTCTTGCCTATAAAGTCAAATCTTGTGTGGTTCCTCCATGGTAACATAGCTGCCCGAGGTCGCAAAGTTAGCAAGTACAAGAAATTTGAAAATTGTACGTAATTTCACGGTAGTGCTTATGGTCGATCCCGGTTCTCGGCTTGAGAGCTACTTTCTTGACTGTATTTTGAGTTAAGCAGTTGGCGCGACTTCAGTTCTAGCCTATAAAGTTAAATCTTGTGTGGTTCCTCCATGGTAACATAGCTGCCCGAGGTCGGAAAGTTAGCAAGTACAAGAAATTTGAAAATTGTATGTAATTTCACATTAGTGTTTATGGTCGATCCCGTTTCTCGGCTTGAGAGCTACTTTCTTGACTGTATTTTGAGTTAAGCGGTTGGCGCGACTTCAGTTCTAGCCTATAAAGTCAAATCTTGTGTGGTTCCTCCATGGTAACATAGCTGCCCGAGGTCGCAAAGTTAGCAAGTACAAGAAATTTGAAAATTGTACGTAATTTCACGGTAGTGCTTATGGTCGATCCCGGTTCTCGGCTTGAGAGCTACTTTCTTGACTGTATTTTGAGTTAAGCAGTTGGCGCGACTTCAGTTCTAGCCTATAAAGTTAAATCTTGTGTGGTTCCTCCATGGTAACATAGCTGCCCGAGGTCGCAAAGTTAGCAAGTACAAGAAATTTGAAAATTGTACGTAATTTCACGGTAGTGCTTATGGTCGATCCCGGTTCTCGGCTTGAGAGCTACTTTCTTGACTGTATTTTGAGTTAAGCAGTTGGCGCGACTTCAGTTCTAGCCTATAAAGTTAAATCTTGTGTGGTTCCTCCATGGTAACATAGCTGCCCGAGGTCGGAAAGTTAGCAAGTACAAGAAATTTGAAAATTGTATGTAATTTCACATTAGTGTTTATGGTCGATCCCGTTTCTCGGCTTGAGAGCTACTTTCTTGACTGTATTTTGAGTTAAGCAGTTGGCGCGACTTCAGTTCTAGCCTATAAAGTCAAATGTTGTGTGGTTCCTCCATGTTAACATAGCTGCCCGAGGTCGCAAAGTTAGCAAGTACAAGAAATTTGAAAATTGTATGTAATTTCACGGTAGTGCTTATAGTCGATCCCGTTTCTCGGCTTGAGAGCTACTTTCTTGACTGTATTTTGAGTTAAGCAGTTGGCGCGACTTCAGTTCTAGCCTATAAAGTCAAATCTTGTGTGGTTCCTCCATGGTAACATAGCTGCCCGAGGTCGCAAAGTTAGCAAGTACAAGAAATTTGAAAATTGTACGTAATTTCACGGTAGTGCTTATGGTCGATCCCGGTTCTCGGCTTGGGAGCTACTTTCTTGACTGTATTTTGAGTTAAGCAGTTGGCGCGACTTCAGTTCTAGCCTATAAAGTTAAATCTTGTGTGGTTCCTCCATGGTAACATAGCTGCCCGAGGTCGGAAAGTTAGCAAGTACAAGAAATTTGAAAATTGTATGTAATTTCACATTAGTGTTTATGGTCGATCCCGTTTCTCGGCTTGAGAGCTACTTTCTTGACTGTATTTTGAGTTAAGCAGTTGGCACGACTTCAGTTCTAGCCTATAAAGTCAAATGTTGTGTGGTTCGTCTATGGTGACATAGCTGCCCGAGGTCGCAAAGTTTGCAAGTACAAGAAATTTGAAAATTGTATGTAATTTCACGGTAGTGCTTATAGTCGATCCCGTTTCTCGGCTTGAGAGCTAATTTCTTGACTGTATTTTGAGTTAAGCAGTTGGCGCGACTTCAGTTCTAGCCTATAAAGTCAAATCTTGTGTGGTTCCTCCATGGTAACATAGCTGCCCGAGGTCGCAAAGTTAGCAAGTACAAGAAATTTGAAAATTGTACGTAATTTCACGGTAGTGCTTATAGTCGATCCCGTTTCTCGGCTTCAGAGCTACTTTCTTGACTGTATTTTGAGTTAAGCGGTTGGCGCGACTTCAGTTCTAGCCTATAAAGTCAAATCTTGTGTGGTTCCTCCATGGTAACATAGCTGCCCGAGGTCGGAAAGTTAGCAAGTACAAGAAATTTGAAAATTGTATGTAATTTCACATTAGTGTTTATGGTCGATCCCGTTTCTCGGCTTGAGAGCTACTTTCTTGACTGTATTTTGAGTTAAGCAGTTGGCACGACTTCAGTTCTAGCCTATAAAGTCAAATGTTGTGTGGTTCGTCTATGGTGACATAGCTGCCCGAGGTCGCAAAGTTAGCAAGTACAAGAAATTTGAAAATTGTACGTAATTTCACGGTAGTGCTTATGGTCGATCCCGGTTCTCGGCTTGAGAGCTACTTTCTTGACTGTATTTTGAGTTAAGCAGTTGGCGCGACTTCAGTTCTAGCCTATAAAGTTAAATCTTGTGTGGTTCCTCCATGGTAACATAGCTGCCCGAGGTCGGAAAGTTAGCAAGTACAAGAAATTTGAAAATTGTATGTAATTTCACATTAGTGTTTATGGTCGATCCCGTTTCTCGGCTTGAGAGCTACTTTCTTGACTGTATTTTGAGTTAAGCAGTTGGCACGACTTCAGTTCTAGCCTATAAAGTCAAATGTTGTGTGGTTCGTCTATGGTGACATAGCTGCCCGAGGTCGCAAAGTTTGCAAGTACAAGAAATTTGAAAATTGTATGTAATTTCACGGTAGTGCTTATAGTCGATCCCGTTTCTCGGCTTGAGAGCTAATTTCTTGACTGTATTTTGAGTTAAGCAGTTGGCGCGACTTCAGTTCTAGCCTATAAAGTCAAATCTTGTGTGGTTCCTCCATGGTAACATAGCTGCCCGAGGTCGCAAAGTTAGCAAGTACAAGAAATTTGAAAATTGTACGTAATTTCACGGTAGTGCTTATAGTCGATCCCGTTTCTCGGCTTCAGAGCTACTTTCTTGACTGTATTTTGAGTTAAGCGGTTGGCGCGACTTCAGTTCTAGCCTATAAAGTCAAATCTTGTGTGGTTCCTCCATGGTAACATAGCTGCCCGAGGTCGCAAAGTTAGCAAGTACAAGAAATTTGAAAATTGTACGTAATTTCACGGTAGTGCTTATGGTCGATCCCGGTTCTCGGCTTGAGAGCTACTTTCTTGACTGTATTTTGAGTTAAGCAGTTGGCGCGACTTCAGTTCTTGCCTATAAAGTCAAATCTTGTGTGGTTCCTCCATGGTAACATAGCTGCCCGAGGTCGCAAAGTTAGCAAGTACAAGAAATTTGAAGATTGTATGTAATTTCACATTAGTGTTTATGGTCGATCCCGTTTCTCGGCTTGAGAGCTACTTTCTTGACTGTATTTTGAGTTAAGCAGTTGGCGCGACTTCAGTTCTAGCCTATAAAGTCAAATGTTGTGTGGTTCCTCCATGTTAACATAGCTGCCCGAGGTCGCAAAGTTAGCAAGTACAAGAAATTTGAAAATTGTATGTAATTTCACGGTAGTGCTTATAGTCGATCCCGTTTCTCGGCTTGAGAGCTACTTTCTTGACTGTATTTTGAGTTAAGCAGTTGGCGCGACTTCAGTTCTAGCCTATACAGTCAAATCTCGTGTGGTTCCTCCATGGTAACATAGCTGCCCGAGGTCGCAAAGTTAGCAAGTACAAGAAATTTGAAAATTGTATGTAATTTCACGGTAGTGCTTATAGTCGATCCCGTTTCTCGGCTTGAGAGCTACTTTCTTGACTGTATTTTGAGTTAAGCAGTTGGCGCGACTTCAGTTCTAGCCTATAAAGTCAAATGTTGTGTGGTTCCTCCATGGTAACATAGCTGCCCGAGGTCGCAAAGTTAGCAAGTACAAGAAATTTGAAAATTTTATGTAATTTCACGGTAGTGCTTATAGTCGATCCCGTTTCTCGGCTTGAGAGCTACTTTCTTGACTGTATTTTGAGTTAAGCAGCTGGCGCGACTTCAGTTCTAGCCTATAAAGTCAAATCTTGTGTGGTTCCTCCATGGTAACATAGCTGCCCGAGGTCGCAAAGTTAGCAAGTACAAGAAATTTGAAAATTGTATGTAATTTCACATTAGTGCTTATGGTCGATCCCGTTTCTCGGCTTGAGAGCTACTTTCTTGACGGTATTTTGAGTTAAGCAGTTGGCGCGACTTCAGTTCTAGCCTATAAAGTCAAATCTTGTGTGGTTCCTCCATGGTAACATAGCTGCCCGAGGTCGCAAAGTTAGCAAGTACAAGAAATTTGAAAATTGTATGTAATTTCACATTAGTGCTTATGGTCGATCCCGTTTCTCGGCTTGAGAGCTACTTTCTTGACTGTATTTTGAGTTAAGCGGTTTGCGAAACTTCAGTTCTAGCCTATAAAGTCAAATCTTGTGTGGTTCCTCCATGGTAACATAGCTGCCCGAGGTCGCAAAGTTAGCAAGTACAAGAAATTTGAAAATTGTACGTAATTTCACGGTAGTGCTTATAGTCGATCCCGTTTCTCGGCTTGAGAGCTACTTTCTTGACTGTATTTTGAGTTAAGCAGTTGGCGCGACTTCAGTTCTAGCCTATAAAGTTAAATCTTGTGTGGTTCCTCCATGGTAACATAGCTGCCCGAGGTCGGAAAGTTAGCAAGTACAAGAAATTTGAAAATTGTATGTAATTTCACATTAGTGTTTATGGTCGATCCCGTTTCTCGGCTTGAGAGCTACTTTCTTGACTGTATTTTGAGTTAAGCAGTTGGCGCGACTTCAGTTCTAGCCTATAAAGTCAAATGTTGTGTGGTTCGTCTATGGTAACATAGCTGCCCGAGGTCGCAAAGTTTGCAAGTACAAGAAATTTGAAAATTGTATGTAATTTCACGGTAGTGCTTATAGTCGATCCCGTTTCTCGGCTTGAGAGCTAATTTCCTGACTGTATTTTGAGTTAAGCAGTTGGCGCGACTTCAGTTCTAGCCTATAAAGTCAAATCTTGTGTGGTTCCTCCATGGTAACATAGCTGCCCGAGGTCGCAAAGTTAGCAAGTACAAGAAATTTGAAAATTGTACGTAATTTCACGGTAGTGCTTATAGTCGATCCCGTTTCTCGGCTTCAGAGCTACTTTCTTGACTGTATTTTGAGTTAAGCGGTTGGCGCGACTTCAGTTCTAGCCTATAAAGTCAAATCTTGTGTGGTTCCTCCATGGTAACATAGCTGCCCGAGGTCGCAAAGTTAGCAAGTACAAGAAATTTGAAAATTGTACGTAATTTCACGGTAGTGCTTATGGTCGATCCCGGTTCTCGGCTTGAGAGCTACTTTCTTGACTGTATTTTGAGTTAAGCAGTTGGCGCGACTTCAGTTCTTGCCTATAAAGTCAAATTTTGTGTGGTTCCTCCATGGTAACATAGCTGCCCGAGGTCGCAAAGTTAGCAAGTACAAGAAATTTGAAGATTGTATGTAATTTCACATTAGTGTTTATGGTCGATCCCGTTTCTCGGCTTGAGAGCTACTTTCTTGACTGTATTTTGAGTTAAGCAGTTGGCGCGACTTCAGTTCTAGCCTATAAAGTCAAATGTTGTGTGGTTCCTCCATGTTAACATAGCTGCCCGAGGTCGCAAAGTTAGCAAGTACAAGAAATTTGAAAATTGTATGTAATTTCACGGTAGTGCTTATAGTCGATCCCGTTTCTCGGCTTGAGAGCTACTTTCTTGACTGTATTTTGAGTTAAGAAGTTGGCGCGACTTCAGTTCTAGCCTATACAGTCAAATCTCGTGTGGTTCCTCCATGGTAACATAGCTGCCCGAGGTCGCAAAGTTAGCAAGTACAAGAAATTTGAAAACTGTATGTAATTTCACGGTAGTGCTTATAGTCGATCCCGTTTCTCGGCTTGAGAGCTACTTTCTTGACTGTATTTTGAGTTAAGCAGTTGGCGCGACTTCAGTTCTAGCCTATAAAGTCAAATGTTGTGTGGTTCCTCCATGGTAACATAGCTGCCCGAGGTCGCAAAGTTAGCAAGTACAAGAAATTTGAAAATTTTATGTAATTTCACGGTAGTGCATATAGTCGATCCCGTTTCTCGGCTTGAGAGCTACCTTCTTGACTGTATTTTGAGTTAAGCAGCTGGCGCGACTTCAGTTCTAGCCTATAAAGTCAAATCTTGTGTGGTTCCTCCATGGTAACATAGCTGCCCGAGGTCGCAAAGTTAGCAAGTACAAGAAATTTGAAAATTGTATGTAATTTCACATTAGTGCTTATGGTCGATCCCGTTTCTCGGCTTGAGAGCTACTTTCTTGACTGTATTTTGAGTTAAGCGGTTGGCGCGACTTCAGTTCTAGCCTATAAAGTCAAATGTTGTGTGGTTCGTCTATGGTAACATAGCTGCCCGAGGTCGCAAAGTTTGCAAGTACAAGAAATTTGAAAATTGTATGTAATTTCACGGTAGTGCTTATAGTCGATCCCGTTTCTCGGCTTGAGAGCTAATTTCTTGACTGTATTTTGAGTTAAGCAGTTGGCGCGACTTCAGTTCTAGCCTATAAAGTCAAATCTTGTGTGGTTCCTCCATGGTAACATAGCTGCCCGAGGTCGCAAAGTTAGCAAGTACAAGAAATTTGAAAATTGTACGTAATTTCACGGTAGTGCTTATAGTCGATCCCGTTTCTCGGCTTCAGAGCTACTTTCTTGACTGTATTTTGAGTTAAGCGGTTGGCGCGACTTCAGTTCTAGCCTATAAAGTCAAATCTTGTGTGGTTCCTCCATGGTAACATAGCTGCCCGAGGTCGCAAAGTTAGCAAGTACAAGAAATTTGAAAATTGTACGTAATTTCACGGTAGTGCTTATGGTCGATCCCGGTTCTCGGCTTGAGAGCTACTTTCTTGACTGTATTTTGAGTTAAGCAGTTGGCGCGACTTCAGTTCTTGCCTATAAAGTCAAATCTTGTGTGGTTCCTCCATGGTAACCTAGCTGCCCGAGGTCGCAAAGTTAGCAAGTACAAGAAATTTGAAAATTGTACGTAATTTCACGGTAGTGCTTATGGTCGATCCCGTTTCTCGGCTTGAGAGCTACTTTCTTGACTGTATTTTGAGTTAAGCAGTTGGCGAGACTTCAGTTCTAGCCTATAAAGTCAAATCTTGTGTGGTTCCTCCATGGTAACATAGCTGCCCGAGGTCGCAAAGTTAGCAAGTACAAGAAATTTGAAAATTGTTTGTAATTTCACATTAGTGCTTATGGTCGATCCCGTTTCTAGGCTTGAGAGCTACTTTCTTGACTGTATTTTGAGTTAAGCAGTTGGCGCGACTTCAGTTCTAGCCTATAAAGTCAAATCTTGTGTGGTTCCTCCATGGTAACATAGCTGCCCAAGGTCGCAAAGTTAGCAAGTACAAGAAATTTGAAAATTGTATGTAATTTCACATTAGTGCTTATGGTCGATCCCGTCGATGAAAATTGTAAGTAATTTCACGGTAGAGCTTATAGTCGATCCCGTTTCTCGGCTTGAGAGCTACTTTCTTGACTGTATTTTGAGTTAAGCAGTTGGCGCGACTTCAGTTCTAGCCTATAAAGTCAAATCTTGTGTGGTTCCTCCATGGTAACATAGCTGCCCGAGGTCGCAAAATTAGCAAGTACAAGAAATTTGAAAATTGTATGTAATTTCACGGTAGTGCTTATAGTCGATCCCGTTTCTCGGCTTGAGAGCTACTTTCTTGACTGTATTTTGAGTTAAGCAGTTGGCGCGACTTCAGTTCTAGCCTATACAGTCAAATCTCGTGTGGTTCCTCCATGGTAACATAGCTGCCCGAGGTCGCAAAGTTAGCAAGTACAAGAAATTTGAAAACTGTATGTAATTTCACATTAGTGCTTATGGTCGATCCCGTTTCTCGGCTTGAGAGCTACTTTCTTGACCGTATTTTGAGTTAAGCAGTTGGCGCGACTTCAGTTCTAGCCTATAAAGTCAAATCTTGTGTGGTTCCTCCATGGTAACATAGCTGCCCGAGGTCGCCAAATTAGCAAGTACAAGAAATTTGAAAATTGTATGTAATTTCACATTAGTGCTTATGGTCGATCCCGGTTCTCGGCTTGAGAGCTACTTTCTTGACTGTATTTTGAGTTAAGCAGTTCGCGTGACTTCAGTTCTAGCCTATAAAGTCAAATCTTGTATGGTTCCTCCATGGTAACATAGCTGCCCGAGGTCGCCAAGTTAGCAAGTACAAGAAATTTGAAAATTGTATGTAATTTCACATTAGTGCTTATGGTCGATCCCGTTTCTCGGCTTGAGAGCTACTTTCTTGACTGTATTTTGAGTTAAGCAGTTGGCGCGACTTCAGTTCTAGCCTATAAAGTCAAATCTTGTGTGGTTCCTCCATGGTAACATAGCTGCCCGAGGTCGCAAAGTTAGCAAGTACAAGAAATTTGAAAATTGTACGTAATTTCACGGTAGTGCTTATGGTCGATCCCGTTTCTCGGCTTGAGAGCTACTTTCTTGACTGTATTTTGAGTTAAGCAGTTGTCGAAACTTCAGTTCTAGCCTATAAAGTCAAATCTTGTGTGGTTCCTCCATGGTAACATAGCTGCCCGAGGTCGCAAAGTTAGCAAGTACAAGAAATTTGAAAATTGTATGTAATTTCACATTAGTGCTTATGGTCGATCCCGTTTCTCGGCTTGAGAGCTACTTTCTTGACTGTATTTTGAGTTAAGCAGTTGGCGCGACTTCAGTTCTAGCCTATAAAGTTAAATCTTGTGTGGTTCCTCCATGGTAACATAGCTGCCCGAGGTCGGAAAGTTAGCAAGTACAAGAAATTTGAAAATTGTATGTAATTTCACATTAGTGTTTATGGTCGATCCCGTTTATCGGCTTGAGAGCTACTTTCTTGACTGTATTTTGAGTTAAGCAGTTGGCGCGACTTCAGTTCTAGCCTATAAAGTCAAATGTTGTGTGGTTCGTCTATGGTAACATAGCTGCCCGAGGTCGCAAAGTTTGCAAGTACAAGAAATTTGAAAATTGTATGTAATTTCACGGTAGTGCTTATAGTCGATCCCGTTTCTCGGCTTGAGAGCTAATTTCTTGACTGTATTTTGAGTTAAGCAGTTGGCGCGACTTCAGTTCTAGCCTATAAAGTCAAATCTTGTGTGGTTCCTCCATGGTAACATAGCTGCCCGAGGTCGCAAAGTTAGCAAGTACAAGAAATTTGAAAATTGTACGTAATTTCACGGTAGTGCTTATAGTCGATCCCGTTTCTCGGCTTCAGAGCTACTTTCTTGACTGTATTTTGAGTTAAGCGGTTGGCGCGACTTCAGTTCTAGCCTATAAAGTCAAATCTTGTGTGGTTCCTCCATGGTAACATAGCTGCCCGAGGTCGCAAAGTTAGCAAGTACAAGAAATATGAAAATTGTACGTAATTTCACGGTAGTGCTTATGGTCGATCCCGTTTCTCGGCTTGAGAGCTACTTTCTTGACTGTATTTTGAGTTAAGCGGTTGGCGCGACTTCAGTTCTAGCCTATAAAGTCAAATGTTGTGTGGTTCGTCTATGGTAACATAGCTGCCCGAGGTCGCAAAGTTAGCAAGTACAAGAAATTTGAAAATTTTATGTAATTTCACGGTAGTGCTTATAGTCGATCCCGTTTCTCGGCTTGAGAGCTACTTTCTTGACTGTATTTTGAGTTAAGCAGCTGGCGCGACTTCAGTTCTAGCCTATAAAGTCAAATCTTGTGTGGTTCCTCCATGGTAACATAGCTGCCCGAGGTCGCAAAGTTAGCAAGTACAAGAAATTTGAAAATTGTATGTAATTTCACATTAGTGCTTATGGTCGATCCCGTTTCTCGGCTTGAGAGCTACTTTCTTGACTGTATTTTGAGTTAAGCGGTTGGCGCGACTTCAGTTCTAGCCTATAAAGTCAAATGTTGTGTGGTTCGTCTATGGTAACATAGCTGCCCGAGGTCGCAAAGTTTGCAAGTACAAGAAATTTGAAAATTGTATGTAATTTCACGGTAGTGCTTATAGTCGATCCCGTTTCTCGGCTTCAGAGCTACTTTCTTGACTGTATTTTGAGTTAAGCGGTTGGCGCGACTTCAGTTCTAGCCTATAAAGTCAAATCTTGTGTGGTTCCTCCATGGTAACATAGCTGCCCGAGGTCGCAAAGTTAGCAAGTACAAGAAATTTGAAAATTGTACGTAATTTCACGGTAGTGCTTATGGTCGATCCCGGTTCTCGGCTTGAGAGCTACTTTCTTGACTGTATTTTGAGTTAAGCAGTTGGCGCGACTTCAGTTCTTGCCTATAAAGTCAAATCTTGTGTGGTTCCTCCATGGTAACCTAGCTGCCCGAGGTCGCAAAGTTAGCAAGTACAAGAAATTTGAAAATTGTACGTAATTTCACGGTAGTGCTTATGGTCGATCCCGTTTCTCGGCTTGAGAGCTACTTTCTTGACTGTATTTTGAGTTAAGCAGTTGGCGAAACTTCAGTTCTAGCCTATAAAGTCAAATCTTGTGTGGTTCCTCCATGGTAACATAGCTGCCCGAGGTCGCAAAGTTAGCAAGTACAAGAAATTTGAAAATTGTTTGTAATTTCACATTAGTGCTTATGGTCGATCCCGTTTCTAGGCTTGAGAGCTACTTTCTTGACTGTATTTTGAGTTAAGCAGTTGGCGCGACTTCAGTTCTAGCCTATAAAGTCAAATCTTGTGTGGTTCCTCCATGGTAACATAGCTGCCCAAGGTCGCAAAGTTAGCAAGTACAAGAAATTTGAAAATTGTATGTAATTTCACATTAGTGCTTATGGTCGATCCCGTCGATGAAAATTGTACGTAATTTCACGGTAGAGCTTATAGTCGATCCCGTTTCTCGGCTTGAGAGCTACTTTCTTGACTGTATTTTGAGTTAAGCAGTTGGCGCGACTTCAGTTCTAGCCTATAAAGTCAAATCTTGTGTGGTTCCTCCATGGTAACATAGCTGCCCGAGGTCGCAAAGTTAGCAAGTACAAGAAATTTGAAAATTGTATGTAATTTCACGGTAGTGCTTATAGTCGATCCCGTTTCTCGGCTTGAGAGCTACTTTCTTGACTGTATTTTGAGTTAAGCAGTTGGCGCGACTTCAGTTCTAGCCTATACAGTCAAATCTCGTGTGGTTCCTCCATGGTAACATAGCTGCCCGAGGTCGCAAAGTTAGCAAGTACAAGAAATTTGAAAACTGTATGTAATTTCACATTAGTGCTTATGGTCGATCCCGTTTCTCGGCTTGAGAGCTACTTTCTTGACCGTATTTTGAGTTAAGCAGTTGGCGCGACTTCAATTCTAGCCTATAAAGTCAAATCTTGTGTGGTTCCTCCATGGTAACATAGCTGCCCGAGGTCGCCAAATTAGCAAGTACAAGAAATTTGAAAATTGTATGTAATTTCACATTAGTGCTTATGGTCGATCCCGGTTCTCGGCTTGAGAGCTACTTTCTTGACTGTATTTTGAGTTAAGCAGTTGGCGTGACTTCAGTTCTAGCCTATAAAGTCAAATCTTGTATGGTTCCTCCATGGCAACATAGCTGCCCGAGGTCGCCAAGTTAGCAAGTACAAGAAATTTGAAAATTGTATGTAATTTCACATTAGTGCTTATGGTCGATCCCGTTTCTCGGCTTGAGAGCTACTTTCTTGACTGTATTTTGAGTTAAGCAGTTGGCGCGACTTCAGTTCTAGCCTATAAAGTCAAATCTTGTGTGGTTCCTCCATGGTAACATAGCTGCCCGAGGTCGCAAAGTTAGCAAGTACAAGAAATTTGAAAATTGTACGTAATTTCACGGTAGTGCTTATGGTCGATCCCGTTTCTCGGCTTGAGAGCTACTTTCTTGACTGTATTTTGAGTTAAGCAGTTGGCGAAACTTCAGTTCTAGCCTATAAAGTCAAATCTTGTGTGGTTCCTCCATGGTAACATAGCTGCCCGAGGTCGCAAAGTTAGCAAGTACAAGAAATTTGAAAATTGTATGTAATTTCACATTAGTGCTTATGGTCGATCCCGTTTCTCGGCTTGAGAGCTACTTTCTTGACTGTATTTTGAGTTAAGCAGTTGGCGCGACTTCAGTTCTAGCCTATAAAGTCATATCTTGTGTGGTTCCTCCATGGTAACATAGCTGCCCGAGGTCGCAAAGTTAGCAAGTACAAGAAATTTGAAAATTGTATGTAATTTCACATTAGTGCTTATGGTCGATCCCGTTTCTAGGCTTGAGAGCTACTTTCTTGACTGTATTTTGAGTTAAGCAGTTGGCGAAACTTCAGTTCTAGCCTATAAAGTCAAATCTTGTGTGGTTCCTCCATGGTAACATAGCTGCCCGAGGTCGCAAAGTTAGCAAGTACAAGAAATTTGAAAATTGTATGTAATTTCACATTAGTGCTTATGGTCGATCCCGTTTCTCGGCTTGAGAGCTACTTTCTTGACTGTATTTTGAGTTAAGCAGTTGGCGCGACTTCAGTTCTAGCCTATAAAGTCAAATCTTGTGTGGTTCCTCCATGGTAACATAGCTGCCCGAGGTCGCAAAGTTAGCAAGTACAAGAAATTTGAAAATTGTATGTAATTTCACATTAGTGCTTATGGTCGATCCCGTTTCTCGGCTTGAGAGCTACTTTCTTGACTGTATTTTGAGTTAAGCAGTTGGCGCGACTTCAGTTCTAGCCTATAAAGTCAAATCTTGTGTGGTTCCTCCATGGTAACATAGCTGCCCGAGGTCGCAAAATTAGCAAATACAAGAAATTTGAAAATTGTACGTAATTTCACGGTAGTGCTTATGGTCGATCCCGGTTCTCGGCTTGAGAGCTACTTTCTTGACTGTATTTTGAGTTAAGCAGTTGGCGCGACTACAGTTCTAGCCTATAAAGTCAAATCTTGTGTGGTTCCTCCATGGTAACATAGCTGCCCGAGGTCGCAAAGTTAGCAAGTACAAGAAATTTGAAAATTGTATGTAATTTCACATTAGTGTTTATGGTCGATCCCGTTTCTCGGCTCGAGAGCTACTTTCTTGACTGTATTTTGAGGTAAGCAGTTGACGCGACTTCAGTTCTAGCCTATAAAGTCAAATGTTGTGTGGTTTGTCTATGGTAACATAGCTGCCCGAGGTCGCAAAGTTAGCAAGTACAAGAAATTTGAAAATTGTATGTAATTTCACGGTAGTGCTTATAGTCGATCCCGTTTCTCGGCTTGAGAGCTAATTTCTTGACTGTATTTTGAGTTAAGCAGTTGGCGCGACTTCAGTTCTAGCCTATAAAGTCAAATCTTGTGTGGTTCTTCTATGGTAACATAGCTGCCCGAGGTCGCAAAGTTAGCAAGTACAAGAAATTTGAAAATTGTACGTAATTTCACGATTGTGCTTATAGTCGATCCCGTTTCTCGGCTTCAGAGCTACTTTCTTGACTGTATTTTGTGTTAAGCGGTTGGCGCGACTTCAGTTCTAGCCTATAAAGTCAAATCTTGTGTGGTTCCTCCATGGTAACATAGCTGCCCGAGGTCGCAAAGTTAGCAAGTACAAGAAATTTGAAAATTGTACGTAATTTCACGGTAGTGCTTATGGTCGATTCCGGTTCTCGGCTTGAGAGCTGCTTTCTTGACCGTATTTTGAGTTAAGCAGTTGGCGAAACTTCAGTTCTAGCCTATAAATTCAAATCTTGTGTGGTTCCTCCATGGTAACATAGCTGCCCGAGGTCGCAAAGTTAGCAAGTACAAGAAATTTGAAAATTGTATGTAATTTCACATTAGTGCTTATGGTCGATCCCGTTTCTCGGCTTCAGAGCTACTTTCTTGACTGTATTTTGTGTTAAGCGGTTGGCGCGACTTCAGTTCTAGCCTATAAAGTCAAATCTTGTGTGGTTCCTCCAAGGTAACATAGCTGCCCGAGGTCGCAAAGTTAGCAAGTACAAGAAATTTGAAAATTGTATGTAATTTCACATTAGTGTTTATGGTCGATCCCGTTTCTCGGCTTGAGAGCTACTTTCTTGACTGTATTTTGAGTTAAGCAGTTGGCGCGACTTCAGTTCTAGCCTATAAAGTCAAATCTTGTGTGGTTTTTCTATGGTAACATAGCTGCCCGAGGTCGCAAAGTTAGCAAGTACAAGAAATTTGAAAATTGTACGTAATTTCACGATAGTGCTTATAGTCGATCCCGTTTCTCGGCTTCAGAGCTACTTTCTTGACTGTATTTTGTGTTAAGCGGTTGGCGCGACTTCAGTTCTAGCCTATAAAGTCAAATCTTGTGTGGTTCCTCCATGGTAACATAGCTGCCCGAGGTCGCAAAGCTAGCAAGTACAAGAAATTTGAAAATTGTATGTAATTTCACGGTAGTGCTTATGGTCGATCCCGTTTCTCGGCTTGAGAGCTACTTTCTTGACTGTATTTTGAGTTAAGCAGTTGGCGAAACTTCAGTTCTAGCCTATAAAGTCAAATCTTGTGTGGTTCCTCCATGGTAACATAGCTGCCCGAGGTCGCAAAGTTAGCAAGTACAAGAAATTTGAAAATTGTATGTAATTTCACATTAGTGCTTATGGTCGATCCCGTTTCTCGGCTTGAGAGCTACTTTCTTGACTGTATTTTGAGTTAAGCAGTTGGCGCGACTTCAGTTCTAGCCTATAAAGTCAAATCTTGTGTGGTTCCTCCATGGTAACATAGGTTCCCGAGGTCGCAAAGTTAGCAAGTACAAGAAATTTGAAAATTGTACGTAATTTCACGGTAGTGCTTATAGTCGATCCCGTTTCTCGGCTTCAGAGCTACTTTCTTGACTGTATTTTGAGTTAAGCAGTTGGCGCAACTTCAGTTCTAGCCTATAAAGTCAAATCTTGTGTGGTTCCTCCATGGTAACATAGCTGCCCGAGGCCGCCAAGTTAGCAAGTACAAGAAATTTGAAAATTGTATGTAATTTCACATTATTGCTTATGGTCGATCCCGGTTCTCGGCTTGAGAGCTACTTTCTTGACTGTATTTTGAGTTAAGCAGTTGGCGCGACTTCAGTTCTAGCCTATAAAGTCAAATCTTGTGTGGTTCCTCCATGGTAACATAGGTTCCCGAGGTCGCAAAGTTAGCAAGTACAAGAAATTTGAAAATTGTACGTAATTTCACGGTAGTGCTTATAGTCGATCCCGTTTCTCGGCTTCAGAGCTACTTTCTTGACTGTATTTTGAGTTAAGCAGTTGGCGCAACTTCAGTTCTAGCCTATAAAGTCAAATCTTGTGTGGTTCCTCCATGGTAACATAGCTGCCCGAGGCCGCCAAGTTAGCAAGTACAAGAAATTTGAAAATTGTATGTAATTTCACATTATTGCTTATGGTCGATCCCGGTTCTCGGCTTGAGAGCTACTTTCTTGACTGTATTTTGAGTTAAGCAGTTGGCGCGACTTCAGTTCTAGCCTATAAAGTCAAATCTTGTGTGGTTCCTCCATGGTAACATAGCTGCCCGAGGTCGCAAAGTTAGCAAGTACAAGAAATTTGAAAATTGTATGTAATTTCACATTAGTGCTTATGGTCGATCCCGGTTCTCGGCTTGAGAGCTACTTTCTTGACTGTATTTTGAGTTAAGCAGTTGGCGCGACTTTAGTTCTAGCCTATAAAGTCAAATCTTGTGTGGTTCCTCCATGGTAACATAGCTGCCCGAGGTCGCCAAGTTATCAAGTACAAGAAATTTGAAAATTGTATGTAATTTCACATTAGTGCTTATGGTCGATCCCGTTTCTCGGCTTGAGAGCTAATTTCTTGACTGTATTTTGAGTTAAGCAGTTGGCGCGACTTCAGTTCTAGCCTATAAAGTCAAATGTTGTGTGGTTCGTCCATGGTAACATAGCTGCCCGAGGTCGCAAAGTTAGCAAGTACAAGAAATTTGAAAATTGTATGTAATTTCCCGGTAGTGCTTATAGTCGATCCCGTTTCTCGGCTTGAGAGCTAATTTCTTGACTGTATTTTGAGTTAAGCAGTTGGCGCGACTTCAGTTCTAGCCTATAAAGTCAAATCTTCTATGGTTCCTCCATGGTAACATAGCTGTCCGAGGTCGCAAAGTTACCAAGTACAAGAAATTTGAAAATTGTATGTAATTTCACATTAGTGCTTATGGTCGATCCCGTTTCTCGGCTTGAGAGCTACTTTCTTGACTGTATTTTGAGTTAAGCAGTTGGCGCGACTTCAGTTCTAGCCTATAAAGTCAAATCTTGTGTGGTTCCTCCAAGGTAACATAGCTGCCCGAGGTCGCAAAGTTAGCAAGTACAAGAAATTTGAAAATTGTATGTAATTTCACATTAGTGCTTATGGTCGATCCCGTTTCTCGGCTTGAGAGCTACTTTCTTGACCGTATTTTGAGTTAAGCAGTTGGCGCGACTTCAGTTCTAGCCTATACAGTCAAATCTCGTGTGGTTCCTCCCTGGTAACATAGCTGCCCGAGGTCGCAAAATTAGCAAGTACAAGAAATTTGAAAATTGTATGTAATTTCACATTAGTGCTTATGGTCGATCCCGTTTCTCGGCTTGAGAGCTACTTTCTTGACCGTATTTTGAGTTAAGCAGTTGGCGCGACTTCAGTTCTAGCCTATAAAGTCAAATCTTGTGTGGTTCCTCCATGGTAACATAGCTGCCAGAGGTCGCAAAGTTAGCAAGTACAAGAAATTTGCAAATTGTGCGTAATTTCACGGTAGTGCTTATAGTCGATCCCGTTTTTCGGCTTCAGAGCTACTTTCTTGACTGTATTTTGAGTCAAGCAGTTGGCGCGACTTCAGTTCTAGCCTATAAAGTCAAATCTTGTGTGGTTCCTCCATGGTAACATAGCTGCCCGAGGTCGCCAAATTAGCAAGTACAAGAAATTTGAAAATTGTATGTAATTTCACATTAGTGCTTATGGTCGATCCCGGTTCTCGGCTTGAGAGCTACTTTCTTGACTGTATTTTGAGTTAAGCAGTTGGCGTGACTTCAGTTCTAGCCTATAAAGTCAAATCTTGTATGGTTCCTCCATGGTAACATAGCTGCCCGAGGTCGCCAAGTTAGCAAGTACAAGAAATTTGAAAATTGTATGTAATTTCACATTAGTGCTTATGGTCGATCCCGTTTCTCGGCTTGAGAGCTACTTTCTTGACTGTATTTTGAGTTAAGCAGTTGGCGCGACTTCAGTTCTAGCCTATAAAGTCAAATCTTGTGTGGTTCCTCCATGGTAACATAGCTGCCCGAGGTCGCAAAGTTAGCAAGTACAAGAAATTTGAAAATTGTATGTAATTTCACATTAGTGCTTATGGTCGATCCCGTTTCTAGGCTTGAGAGCTACTTTCTTGACTGTATTTTGAGTTAAGCAGTTGGCGAAACTTCAGTTCTAGCCTATAAAGTCAAATCTTGTGTGGTTCCTCCATGGTAACATAGCTGCCCGAGGTCGCAAAGTTAGCAAGTACAAGAAATTTGAAAATTGTATGTAATTTCACATTAGTGCTTATGGTCGATCCCGTTTCTCGGCTTGAGAGCTACTTTCTTGACTGTATTTTGAGTTAAGCAGTTGGCGCGACTTCAGTTCTAGCCTATAAAGTCAAATCTTGTGTGGTTCCTTCATGGTAACATAGCTGCCCGAGGTCGCAAAGTTAGCAAGTACAAGAAATTTGAAAATTGTATGTAATTTCACATTAGTGCTTATGGTCGATCCCGTTTCTAGGCTTGAGAGCTACTTTCTTGACTGTATTTTGAGTTAAGCAGTTGGCGAAACTTCAGTTCTAGCCTATAAAGTCAAATCTTGTGTGGTTCCTCCATGGTAACATAGCTGCCCGAGGTCGCAAAGTTAGCAAGTACAAGAAATTTGAAAATTGTATGTAATTTCACATTAGTGCTTATGGTCGATCCCGTTTCTCGGCTTGAGAGCTACTTTCTTGACTGTATTTTGAGTTAAGCAGTTGGCGCGACTTCAGTTCTAGCCTATAAAGTCAAATCTTGTGTGGTTCCTCCATGGTAACATAGCTGCCCGAGGTCGCAAAGTTAGCAAGTACAAGAAATTTGAAAATTGTATGTAATTTCACATTAGTGCTTATGGTCGATCCCGTTTCTCGGCTTGAGAGCTACTTTCTTGACTGTATTTTGAGTTAAGCAGTTGGCGCGACTTCAGTTCTAGCCTATAAAGTCAAATCTTGTGTGGTTCCTCCATGGTAACATAGCTGCCCGAGGTCGCAAAATTAGCAAATACAAGAAATTTGAAAATTGTACGTAATTTCACGGTAGTGCTTATGGTCGATCCCGGTTCTCGGCTTGAGAGCTACTTTCTTGACTGTATTTTGAGTTAAGCAGTTGGCGCGACTACAGTTCTAGCCTATAAAGTCAAATCTTGTGTGGTTCCTCCATGGTAACATAGCTGCCCGAGGTCGCAAAGTTAGCAAGTACAAGAAATTTGAAAATTGTATGTAATTTCACATTAGTGTTTATGGTCGATCCCGTTTCTCGGCTTGAGAGCTACTTTCTTGACTGTATTTTGAGTTAAGCAGTTGACGCGACTTCAGTTCTAGCCTATAAAGTCAAATGTTGTGTGGTTTGTCTATGGTAACATAGCTGCCCGAGGTCGCAAAGTTAGCAAGTACAAGAAATTTGAAAATTGTATGTAATTTCACGGTAGTGCTTATAGTCGATCCCGTTTCTCGGCTTGAGAGCTAATTTCTTGACTGTATTTTGAGTTAAGCAGTTGGCGCGACTTCAGTTCTAGCCTATAAAGTCAAATCTTGTGTGGTTCTTCTATGGTAACATAGCTGCCCGAGGTCGCAAAGTTAGCAAGTACAAGAAATTTGAAAATTGTACGTAATTTCACGATAGTGCTTATAGTCGATCCCGCTTCTCGGCTTCAGAGCTACTTTCTTGACTGTATTTTGTGTTAAGCGGTTGGCGCGACTTCAGTTCTAGCCTATAAAGTCAAATCTTGTGTGGTTCCTCCATGGTAACATAGCTGCCCGAGGTCGCAAAGTTAGCAAGTACAAGAAATTTGAAAATTGTACGTAATTTCACGGTAGTGCTTATGGTCGATTCCGGTTCTCGGCTTGAGAGCTGCTTTCTTGACCGTATTTTGAGTTAAGCAGTTGGCGAAACTTCAGTTCTAGCCTATAAATTCAAATCTTGTGTGGTTCCTCCATGGTAACATAGCTGCCCGAGGTCGCAAAGTTAGCAAGTACAAGAAATTTGAAAATTGTATTGTAACACCAATCAACCTTTTATTTTTTCTATTTTGCTTTTTGAATTATTTTTATTATTATTTCTCATTATTATTCCTTATTATTTATTATTATTGTTATTCCTTATTATTTCTTATTATTATTTTTCATTATTGCTTTATTTTAAAATATAAATTAAATGAATAAAAAAATGAATTTGTGAATATGGAATTTAATAAATAACTTTATACAATATTATATAATAAAAACACTTGACCATCCCTGTAATTAGAAATAAGATCACAATTGTACTAAATTAATAATTGTACTAAAACTAGACTAGTACTAAACTATGTGTTAAGACATGTATTAAGCTCTTCTAAAGCTTTAAGCAAGAGTGGAAAGCTCTGAATTTCGGGTATAAAAGGCCGCGCAAATTCAGGGTCAGATCACTTCTGGTTGTGATCGCTTCATGCTCTCTTCGACGGTACACTACTGCCTTTTGAGTGTGAAGCCATTACAATTAGAGGACTGAGTTGTATAATAACGTTCCCAGTGACGGAGGTACACTACCGCCTCTCTGGTTTGAACTTAGATCCAGATCACTTCTGGTTGTGATCGCTTCATGCTCTCTTCGACGGTACACTACTGCCTTTTGAGTGTGAAGCCATTACAATTAGAGGACTGAGTTCTATTGCGACGTTCCCAGTGACGGAGGTACACTACCGCCTCTCTGGTTTGAACTAAATCCGCGTTACTCTTCCGAATTGAGTTGCCGCCTATTCAGCGGGGTACTGCGTTATTTCGCATATCCTGCGGTAGAGGGCAAACCAATTGTTTTCCCGAAAAAGGTTTCCACCCTTTCTTCCGTAATTTCTCTGAAATAAAAATCAAAATCTACCATACGGGTTTCACTGTCCCTTCAGGGGGATTTTGCAGAGGACAGACAGACCTACCCCCTACCTGAGAGACAAAGAGCGGAGAAAGAGAGACCACCACCACTCTCTCCATTACAATTTACCCCGCTCACCCTCGCTCGCCCGTTACAATTGGCGCCCAACGTGGGGCCTGAACTCTTCAAAATCCTAAACACGGACAAAGAAACGAAACAGAGAAGTAGCGAGCGCATTGCCGCAGCTAAAAACAAAAACAGCAAAATGGCAGTATTTTCAGACGCTCAACTGAAGGAGTTCATTGCTGCGATTCAAACACAGAATGTACGAATCGGCAGTTTTAGCAACTGCACAGCACGATTTAAAGGAGAAAGAGATCCTGTGGTTGTAGAAGCATTTATAGCCACTATAAACGTCTACAAAGACATAGAGCGCATAAGCGATGACGACGCTATTAAAGGCTTTCCACTTCTGCTGCTGGATAATGCTATAACTTGGTGGCAAGGTGTGAAAATAGAAGCAAAAACTTGGCATGACGTGCAAACACTCGTACGTAATGCATTTGCTCCCGCTAAACCCGCTTACCGCATATACATAGAGGTTTTCGCACAAAGTCAAAAGCCAAAAGAGCCAACCGACGAATTTATTTGCACTAAAAGAGCACTACTCTCAAAGCTGCCTGAGGTTCTCAAAGAATCGATGATGCTAGATCTCGTATATGGACTACTTAACATCCATATCAGAGACGGTGTTCCGCGAGAAAGTGTTACCACCTTCCAGGAATTGCTGGTAAAAGCAAGAGCCATAGAAATTTCTCGAGCAGAAAAGAGCATGGACCTAGAAGAAAACGCGAAAAACGAGAGCGAAAAGAAACGTTGTACCTTTTGCAAGCACTTAGGCCACACAGCTGCTGAATGTCGCAAGAGGGAAAAGCAAAATCCTCCCGTTGTATCGGAAAGGTCAACAGTTCAATGCTACAAATGTAAAGCACCAGGATTTATCCGCTCGAACTGCCCAAGTTGCAAAGACTTACCGAAAGGACCAGCCACGGTGTCATTCAATTGCATTCAAACAACTTTGTGTACAGATCTACCAACGGTTTCAATAGCTTCACATGGTGAAAAGGGTATTGCGTACCTGGATACCGCAGCTCGTACAAGTGTTGCCGGTAGAGAGTTATTCCTGCATCTGCTACGAAATGGTACACGATTTAAGAGCATGCAAACTGTAGTAACCCTGGCCGATGGAAACTCAGTACAACAAGATGTTTTAGTCGCTGACACTACCATCATATTTGGAAATCGGTTAAAGCCCATCAAATTTATTGCATTACCAAATGCCAAAGATAACCGAACACTAATCGGAATCGATTTTTTGGAACAAAATGGAGTTGTCATGGATCTCGGACAAAGAATGTGGTACTTTGCGGATCAAACAGACAAAAAATTTGATTTTTATGACACATCTCATACACAGTTGTCTACCAAGAGCAAAGCAACTAAGTTTGAAAACACTGCGTCCATCTTTCCGTATGTTCCGTTTAAACCAGTTTCCCCACTTGCTAAAACACCAATTTTTCAACCATCCCCACAAAATCAAACGGTTATGGCTGCGGAGAAAAATAAAGCAAGCACTTCTGCTTTCTTGTCTTGGTTCGAGCCCAGCTCATCTCCAGCACTAGCTGCCACGCCCAGACGTTTGAAGGGAAGCACCAACAACGACTACTCACCTAATACCATTCAGAATATTTTTGGAGACTCACTTAGGGCAACAGATGTTACTCCGGATCGAAATCAGCGCAATAAGGAAAACCTTTTTCCTGACCTTATTCGAACACCGATGGATTTTGAAATGGATTTAGATTTTATCCCATTAAACTACATTGACATCGACTTAAGAAAAGATGAAGCTGTCGATTCAAATTTTGGTCCAGGGGGAGAGATCTGAAGCACATCCCATCTAACATTCCAGACTACTAACCGCCGCTGAACGTCCAAGTCGCTTCCAAGGGAGAACCACTATACCACTCGGTACATACCATGTTTCATCTCTTATGAAATATGTAAACGAAGGAGACACCGATGTACAACCAATTCGCACCCTACGAAGACGAGGAAGACCTAAGCATTCAACAGTTTCTGCCGCATCGTCGAGACGATCTCAGCGCCATAGGGGGAGAATGTAACACCAATCAACCTTTTATTTTTTCTATTTTGCTTTTTGAATTATTTTTATTATTATTTCTCATTATTATTCCTTATTATTTATTATTATTGTTATTCCTTATTATTTCTTATTATTATTTTTCATTATTGCTTTATTTTAAAATATAAATTAAATGAATAAAAAAATGAATTTGTGAATATGGAATTTAATAAATAACTTTATACAATATTATATAATAAAAACACTTGACCATCCCTGTAATTAGAAATAAGATCACAATTGTACTAAATTAATAATTGTACTAAAACTAGACTAGTACTAAACTATGTGTTAAGACATGTATTAAGCTCTTCTAAAGCTTTAAGCAAGAGTGGAAAGCTCTGAATTTCGGGTATAAAAGGCCGCGCAAATTCAGGGTCAGATCACTTCTGGTTGTGATCGCTTCATGCTCTCTTCGACGGTACACTACTGCCTTTTGAGTGTGAAGCCATTACAATTAGAGGACTGAGTTGTATAATAACGTTCCCAGTGACGGAGGTACACTACCGCCTCTCTGGTTTGAACTTAGATCCAGATCACTTCTGGTTGTGATCGCTTCATGCTCTCTTCGACGGTACACTACTGCCTTTTGAGTGTGAAGCCATTACAATTAGAGGACTGAGTTCTATTGCGACGTTCCCAGTGACGGAGGTACACTACCGCCTCTCTGGTTTGAACTAAATCCGCGTTACTCTTCCGAATTGAGTTGCCGCCTATTCAGCGGGGTACTGCGTTATTTCGCATATCCTGCGGTAGAGGGCACACCAATTGTTTTCCCGAAAAAGGTTTCCACCCTTTCTTCCGTAATTTCTCTGAAATAAAAATCAAAATCTACCATACGGGTTTCACTGTCCCTTCAGGGGGATTTTGCAGAGGACAGACAGACCTACCCCCTACCTGAGAGACAAAGAGCGGAGAAAGAGAGACCACCACCACTCTCTCCATTACAATTTACCCCGCTCACCCTCGCTCGCCCGTTACAGTATGTAATTTCACATTAGTGCTTATGGTCGATCCCGTTTCTCGGCTTCAGAGCTACTTTCTTGACTGTATTTTGTGTTAAGCGGTTGGCGCGACTTCAGTTCTAGCCTATAAAGTCAAATCTTGTGTGGTTCCTCCAAGGTAACATAGCTGCCCGAGGTCGCAAAGTTAGCAAGTACAAGAAATTTGAAAATTGTATGTAATTTCACATTAGTGTTTATGGTCGATCCCGTTTCTCGGCTTGAGAGCTACTTTCTTGACTGTGTTTTGAGTTAAGCAGTTGGCGCGACTTCAGTTCTAGCCTATAAAGTCAAATCTTGTGTGGTTCTTCTATGGTAACATAGCTGCCCGAGGTCGCAAAGTTAGCAAGTACAAGAAATTTGAAAATTGTACGTAATTTCACGATAGTGCTTATAGTCGATCCCGTTTCTCGGCTTCAGAGTTACTTTCTTGACTGTATTTTGTGTTAAGCGGTTGGCGCGACTTCAGTTCTAGCCTATAAAGTCAAATCTTGTGTGGTTCCTCCATGGTAACATAGCTGCCCGAGGTCGCAAAGTTAGCAAGTACAAGAAATTTGAAAATTGTATGTAATTTCACATTAGTGCTTATGGTCGACCCCGTTTCTCGGCTTGAGAGCTACTTTCTTGACTGTATTTTGAGTTAAGCAGTTGGCGCGACTTCAGTTCTAGCCTATAAAGTCAAATCTTGTGTGGTTCCTCCATGGTAACATAGCTGCCCGAGGCCGCCAAGTTAGCAAGTACAAGAAATTTGAAAATTGTACGTAATTTCACGGTAGTGCTTATGGTCGATCCCGTTTCTCGGCTTGAGAGCTACTTTCTTGACTGTATTTTGAGTTAAGCAGTTGGCGAAACTTCAGTTCTAGCCTATAAAGTCAAATCTTGTGTGGTTCCTCCATGGTAACATAGCTGCCCGAGGTCGCAAAGTTAGCAAGTACAAGAAATTTGAAAATTGTACGTAATTTCACGGTAGTGCTTATAGTCGATCCCGTTTCTCGGCTTCAGAGCTACTTTCTTGACTGTATTTTGAGTTAAGCAGTTGGCGCAACTTCAGTTCTAGCCTATAAAGTCAAATCTTGTGTGGTTCCTCCATGGTAACATAGCTGCCCGAGGCCGCCAAGTTAGCAAGTACAAGAAATTTGAAAATTGTACGTAATTTCACGGTAGTGCTTATGGTCGATTCCGGTTCTCGGCTTGAGAGCTGCTTTCTTGACCGTATTTTGAGTTAAGCAGTTGGCGAAACTTCAGTTCTAGCCTATAAATTCAAATCTTGTGTGGTTCCTCCATGGTAACATAGCTGCCCGAGGTCGCAAAGTTAGCAAGTACAAGAAATTTGAAAATTGTATGTAATTTCACATTAGTGCTTATGGTCGATCCCGTTTCTCGGCTTCAGAGCTACTTTCTTGACTGTATTTTGTGTTAAGCGGTTGGCGCGACTTCAGTTCTAGCCTATAAAGTCAAATCTTGTGTGGTTCCTCCAAGGTAACATAGCTGCCCGAGGTCGCAAAGTTAGCAAGTACAAGAAATTTGAAAATTGTATGTAATTTCACATTAGTGTTTATGGTCGATCCCGTTTCTCGGCTTGAGAGCTACTTTCTTGACTGTATTTTGAGTTAAGCAGTTGGCGCGACTTCAGTTCTAGCCTATAAAGTCAAATCTTGTGTGGTTCTTCTATGGTAACATAGCTGCCCGAGGTCGCAAAGTTAGCAAGTACAAGAAATTTGAAAAATGTACGTAATTTCACGATAGTGCTTATAGTCGATCCCGTTTCTCGGCTTCAGAGGTACTTTCTTGACTGTATTTTGTGTTAAGCGGTTGGCGCGACTTCAGTTCTAGCCTATAAAGTCAAATCTTGTGTGGTTCCTCCATGGTAACATAGCTGCCCGAGGTCGCAAAGTTAGCAAGTACAAGAAATTTGAAAATTGTACGTAATTTCACGGTAGTGCTTATGGTCGATCCCGTTTCTCGGCTTGAGAGCTACTTTCTTGACTGTATTTTGAGTTAAGCAGTTGGCGAAACTTCAGTTCTAGCCTATAAAGTCAAATCTTGTGTGGTTCCTCCATGGTAACATAGCTGCCCGAGGTCGCAAAGTTAGCAAGTACAAGAAATTTGAAAATTGTATGTAATTTCACATTAGTGCTTATGGTCGATCCCGTTTCTCGGCTTGAGAGCTACTTTCTTGACTGTATTTTGAGTTAAGCAGTTGGCGCGACTTCAGTTCTAGCCTATAAAGTCAAATCTTCTATGGTTCCTCCATGGTAACATAGCTGCCCGAGGTCGCAAAGTTAGCAAGTACAAGAAAGTTGAAAATTGTATGTAATTTCACGGTAGTGCTTATAGTCGATCCCGTTTCTCGGCTTGAGAGCTAATTTCTTGACTGTATTTTGAGTTAAGCAGTTGGCGCGACTTCAGTTCTAGCCTATAAAGTCAAATCTTCTATGGTTCCTCCATGGTAACATAGCTGCCCGAGGTCGCAAAGTTAGCAAGTACAAGAAATTTGAAAATTGTATGTAATTTCACATTAGTGCTTATGGTCGATCCCGTTTCTCGGCTTGAGAGCTACTTTCTTGACTGTATTTTGAGTTAAGCAGTTGGCGCGACTTCAGTTCTAGCCTATAAAGTCAAATCTTGTGTGGTTCCTCCATGGTAACATAGCTGCCCGAGGCCGCCAAGTTAGCAAGTACAAGAAATTTGAAAATTGTACGTAATTTCACGGTAGTGCTTATGGTCGATCCCGTTTCTCGGCTTGAGAGCTACTTTCTTGACTGTATTTTGAGTTAAGCAGTTGGCGCGACTTCAGTTCTAGCCTATAAAGTCAAATCTTGTGTGGTTCCTCCATGGTAACATAGCTGCCCGAGGCCGCCAAGTTAGCAAGTACAAGAAATTTGAAAATTGTACGTAATTTCACGGTAGTGCTTATGGTCGATCCCGTTTCTCGGCTTGAGAGCTACTTTCTTGACTGTATTTTGAGTTAAGCAGTTGGCGCGACTTCAGTTCTAGCCTATAAAGTCAAATGTTGTGTGGTTCGTCCATGGTAACATAGCTGCCCGAGGTCGCAAAGTTAGCAAGTACAAGAAAGTTGAAAATTGTATGTAATTTCACGGTAGTGCTTATAGTCGATCCCGTTTCTCGGCTTCAGAGGTACTTTCTTGACTGTATTTTGTGTTAAGCGGTTGGCGCGACTTCAGTTCTAGCCTATAAAGTCAAATCTTGTGTGGTTCCTCCATGGTAACATAGCTGCCCGAGGTCGCAAAGTTAGCAAGTACAAGAAATTTGAAAATTGTACGTAATTTCACGGTAGTGCTTATGGTCGATCCCGTTTCTCGGCTTGAGAGCTACTTTCTTGACTGTATTTTGAGTTAAGCAGTTGGCGAAACTTCAGTTCTAGCCTATAAAGTCAAATCTTGTGTGGTTCCTCCATGGTAACATAGCTGCCCGAGGTCGCAAAGTTAGCAAGTACAAGAAATTTGAAAATTGTATGTAATTTCACATTAGTGCTTATGGTCGATCCCGTTTCTCGGCTTGAGAGCTACTTTCTTGACTGTATTTTGAGTTAAGCAGTTGGCGCGACTTCAGTTCTAGCCTATAAAGTCAAATCTTGTGTGGTTCCTCCATGGTAACATAGCTGCCCGAGGCCGCCAAGTTAGCAAGTACAAGAAATTTGAAAATTGTACGTAATTTCACGGTAGTGCTTATAGTCGATCCCGTTTCTCGGCTTCAGAGCTACTTTCTTGACTGTATTTTGAGTTAAGCAGTTGGCGAAACTTCAGTTCTAGCCTATAAAGTCAAATCTTGTGTGGTTCCTCCATGGTAACATAGCTGCCCGAGGTCGCAAAGTTAGCAAGTACAAGAAATTTGAAAATTGTACGTAATTTCACGGTAGTGCTTATGGTCGATCCCGTTTCTCGGCTTGAGAGCTACTTTCTTGACTGTATTTTGAGTTAAGCAGTTGGCGCAACTTCAGTTCTAGCCTATAAAGTCAAATCTTGTGTGGTTCCTCCATGGTAACATAGCTGCCCGAGGCCGCCAAGTTAGCAAGTACAAGAAATTTGAAAATTGTACGTAATTTCACGGTAGTGCTTATGGTCGATCCCGTTTCTCGGCTTGAGAGCTACTTTCTTGACTGTATTTTGAGTTAAGCAGTTGGCGAAACTTCAGTTCTAGCCTATAAAGTCAAATCTTGTGTGGTTCCTCCATGGTAACATAGCTGCCCGAGGTCGCAAAGTTAGCAAGTACAAGAAATTTGAAAATTGTATGTAATTTCACATTAGTGCTTATGGTCGATCCCGTTTCTCGGCTTGAGAGCTACTTTCTTGACTGTATTTTGAGTTAAGCAGTTGGCGCGACTTCAGTTCTAGCCTATAAAGTCAAATCTTGTGTGGTTCCTCCATGGTAACATAGCTGCCCGAGGCCGCCAAGTTAGCAAGTACAAGAAATTTGAAAATTGTACGTAATTTCACGGTAGTGCTTATAGTCGATCCCGTTTCTCGGCTTCAGAGCTACTTTCTTGACTGTATTTTGAGTTAAGCAGTTGGCGAAACTTCAGTTCTAGCCTATAAAGTCAAATCTTGTGTGGTTCCTCCATGGTAACATAGCTGCCCGAGGTCGCAAAGTTAGCAAGTACAAGAAATTTGAAAATTGTATGTAATTTCACATTAGTGCTTATGGTCGATCCCGGTTCTCGGCTTGAGAGCTACTTTCTTGACTGTATTTTGAGTTAAGCAGTTGGCGCGACTTCAGTTCTAGCCTATAAAGTCAAATCTTGTGTGGTTCCTTGATGGTAACATAGCTGCCCGAGGTCGCCAAGTTATCAAGTACAAGAAATTTGAAAATTGTATGTAATTTCACATTAGTGCTTATGGTCGATCCCGTTTCTCGGCTTGAGAGCTAATTTCTTGACTGTATTTTGAGTTAAGCAGTTGGCGCGACTTCAGTTCTAGCCTATAAAGTCAAATGTTGTGTGGTTCGTCCATGGTAACATAGCTGCCCGAGGTCGCAAAGTTAGCAAGTACAAGAAAGTTGAAAATTGTATGTAATTTCACGGTAGTGCTTATAGTCGATCCCGTTTCTCGGCTTGAGAGCTAATTTCTTGACTGTATTTTGAGTTAAGCAGTTGGCGCGACTTCAGTTCTAGCCTATAAAGTCAAATCTTCTATGGTTCCTCCATGGTAACATAGCTGCCCGAGGTCGCAAAGTTAGCAAGTACAAGAAATTTGAAAATTGTATGTAATTTCAGATTAGTGCTTATGGTCGATCCCGTTTCTCGGCTTGAGAGCTACTTTCTTGACTGTATTTTGAGTTAAGCAGTTGGCGCGACTTCAGTTCTAGCCTATAAAGTCAAATCTTGTGTGGTTCCTCCAAGGTAACATAGCTGCCCGAGGTCGCAAAGTTAGCAAGTACAAGAAATTTGAAAATTGTATGTAATTTCACATTAGTGCTTATGGTCGATCCCGTTTCTCGGCTTGAGAGCTACTTTCTTGACCGTATTTTGAGTTAAGCAGTTGGCGCGACTTCAGTTCTAGCCTATACAGTCAAATCTCGTGTGGTTCCTCCCTGGTAACATAGCTGCCCGAGGTCGCAAAATTAGCAAGTACAAGAAATTTGAAAATTGTATGTAATTTCACATTAGTGCTTATGGTCGATCCCGTTTCTCGGCTTGAGAGCTACTTTCTTGACCGTATTTTGAGTTAAGCAGTTGGCGCGACTTCAGTTCTAGCCTATAAAGTCAAATCTTGTGTGGTTCCTCCATGGTAACATAGCTGCCAGAGGTCGCAAAGTTAGCAAGTACAAGAAATTTGCAAATTGTGCGTAATTTCACGGTAGTGCTTATAGTCGATCCCGTTTTTCGGCTTCAGAGCTACTTTCTTGACTGTATTTTGAGTTAAGCAGTTGGCGCGACTTCAGTTCTAGCCTATAAAGTCAAATCTTGTGTGGTTCCTCCATGGTAACATAGCTGCCCGAGGTCGCCAAATTAGCAAGTACAAGAAATTTGAAAATTGTATGTAATTTCACATTAGTGCTTATGGCCGATCCCGGTTCTCGGCTTGAGAGCTACTTTCTTGACTGTATTTTGAGTTAAGCAGTTGGCGTGACTTCAGTTCTAGCCTATAAAGTCAAATCTTGTATGGTTCCTCCATGGTAACATAGCTGCCCGAGGTCGCCAAGTTAGCAAGTACAAGAAATTTGAAAATTGTATGTAATTTCACATTAGTGCTTATGGTCGATCCCGTTTCTCGGCTTGAGAGCTACTTTCTTGACTGTATTTTGAGTTAAGCAGTTGGCGCGACTTCAGTTCTAGCCTATAAAGTCAAATCTTGTGTGGTTCCTCCATGGTAACATAGCTGCCCGAGGTCGCAAAGTTAGCAAGTACAAGAAATTTGAAAATTGTACGTAATTTCACGGTAGTGCTTATAGTCGATCCCGTTTCTCGGCTTCAGAGCTACTTTCTTGACTGTATTTTGGTTCCTCTATGGTAACATAGCTGCCCGAGGTCGCAAACTTAGCAAGTACAAGAAATTTGAAAATTGTATGTAATTTCACATTAGTGCTTATGGTCGATCCCGTTTCTCGGCTTGAGAGCTACTTTCTTGACTGTATTTTGAGTTAAGCAGTTGGAGCGACTTCAGCTCTAGCCTATAAAGTCAAATCTTGTGTAGTTCCTCCATGGTAACATAGCTGCCAGAGGTCGCAAAGTTAGCAAGTACAAGAAATTTGCAAATTGTACGTAATTTCACGGTAGTGCTTATAGTCGATCCCGTTTCTCGGCTTCAGAGCTACTTTCTTGACTGTATTTTGAGTTAAGCAGTTGGCGCGACTTCAGTTCTAGCCTATAAAGTCAAATCTTGTGTGGTTCCTCCATGGTAACATAGCTGCCCGAGGTCGCCAAGTTAGCAAGTACAAGAAATTTGAAAATTGTACGTAATTTCACGGTAGTGCTTGTGGTCGATCCCGGTTCTCGGCTTGAGAGCTACTTTCTTGACTGTATTTTGAGTTAAGCAGTTGGCGCGACTTCAGTTCTATCCTATAAAGTCAAATCTTGTGTGGTTCCTCCATGGTAACATAGCTGCCCGAGGTCGCAAAGTTAGCAAGTACAAGAAATTTGAAAATTGTATGTAATTTCACATTCGTGCTTATGGTCGATCCCGTTTCTCGGCTTGAGAGCTACTTTCTTGACTGTATTTTGAGTTAAGCAGTTGGAGCGACTTCAGTTCTAGCCTATAAAGTCAAATCTTGTGTGGTTCCTCCACGGTAACATAGCTGCCCGAGGTCGCAAAGTTAGCAAGTACAAGAAATTTGAAAATTGTACGTAATTTCACGGTAGTGCTTATGGTCGATCCCGGTTCTCGGCTTGAGAGCTACTTTCTTGACTGTATTTTGAGTTAAGCAGTTGGCGCGACTTCAGTTCTAGCCTATAAAGTCAAATCTTGTGTGGTTCCTCCATGGTAACATAGCTGCCCGAGGTCGCAAAGTTAGCAAGTACAAAAAATTTGAAAATTGTACGTAATTTCACGGTAGTGCTTATAGTCGATCCCGTTTCTCGGCTTGAGAGCTACTTTCTTGACTGTATTTTGAGTTAAGCAGTTGGCACGACTTCAGTTCTAGCCTATAAAGTCAAATCTTGTATGGTTCCTCCATGGTAACATAGCTGCCCGAGGTCGCAAAGTTAGCAAGTACAAGAAATTTGAAAATTGTATGTAATTTCACATTAGTGCTTATGGTCGATCCCGTTTCTCGGTTTGAGAGCTACTTTCTTGACTGTATTTTGAGTTAAGCAGTTGGCGCGACTTCAGTTCTAGCCTATAAAGTCAAATGTTGTGTGGTTCCTCCATGGTAACATAGCTGCCTGAGGTCGCCAAGTTAGCAAGTACAAGAAATTTGAAAATTGTATGTAATTTCACATTAGTGCTTATGGTCGATCCCGTTTCTCGGCTTGAGAGCTACTTTCTTGACTGTATTTTGAGTTAAGCAGTTGGCGCGACTTCAGTTCTAGCCTATAAAGTCAAATCTTGTGTGGTTCCTCCATGGTAACATAGCTGCCCGAGGTCGCAAAGTTAGCAAGTACAAGAAATTTGAAAATTGTACGTAATTTCACGGTAGTGCTTATGGTCGATCCCGGTTCTCGGCTTGAGAGCTACTTTCTTGACTGTATTTTGAGCTAAGCAGTTGGCGCGACTTCAGTTCTAGCCTATAAAGTCAAATCTTGTGTGGTTCCTCCATGGTAACATAGCTGCCCGAGGTCGCAAAGTTAGCAAGTACAAGAA
Source organism: Merodon equestris (assembly GCA_958301585.1). Classification (NCBI taxonomy): domain Eukaryota; kingdom Metazoa; phylum Arthropoda; class Insecta; order Diptera; family Syrphidae; genus Merodon; species Merodon equestris. The sequence continues at coordinate 151,344,297 of OY284413.1, read as the reverse complement.
ATTTGAAAATTGTACGTAATTTCACGGTAGTGCTTATGGTCGATCCCGGTTCTCGGCTTGCGAGCTACTTTCTTGACTGTATTTTGAGTTAAGCAGTTGGCGCGACTTCAGTTCTAGCCTATAAAGTCAAATCTTGTGTGGTTCCTCCATGGTAACATAGCTGCCCGAGGTCGCAAAGTTAGCAAGTACAAGAAATTTGAAAATTGTATGTAATTTCACATTAGTGTTTATGGTAGATCCCGTTTCTCGGCTTGAGAGCTACTTTCTTGACTGTATTTTGAGTTAAGCAGTTGGCGCGACTTCAGTTCTAGCCTATAAAGTCAAATGTTTTGTGGTTCGTCCATGGTAACATAGCTGCCCGAGGTCGCAAAGTTAGCAAGTACAAGAAATTTGAAAATTGTATGTAATTTCACGGTAGTGCTTATAGTCGATCCCGTTTCTCGGCTTGAGAGCTAATTTCTTGACTGTATTTTGAGTTAAGCAGTTGGCGCGACTTCAGTTCTAGCCTATAAAGTCAAATCTTGTGTGGTTCCTCCATGGTAACATAGCTGCCCGAGGTCGCAAAGTTAGCAAGTACAAGAAATTTGAAAATTGTACGTAATTTCACGGTAGTGCTTATAGTCGATCCCGTTTCTCCGCTTCAGAGCTACTTTCTTGACTGTAATTTGAGTTAAGCGGTTGGCGCGACTTCAGTTCTAGCCTATAAAGTCAAATCTTGTGTGGTTCCTCCATGGTAACATAGCTGCCCGAGGTCGCAAAGTTAGCAAGTACAAGAAATTTGAAAATTGTATGTAATTTCACGGTAGTGCTTATAGTCGATCCCGTTTCTCGGCTTGAGAGCTACTTTCTTGACTGTATTTTGAGTTAAGCAGTTGGCGCGACTTCAGTTCTAGCCTATAAAGTCGAATCTTGTGTGGTTCCTCCATGGTAACATAGCTGCGCGAGGTCGCAAAGTTAGCAAGTACAAGAAATTTGAAAATTGTACGTAATTTCACGGTAGTGCTTATGGTCGATCCCGGTTCTCGGCTTGAGAGCTACTTTCTTGACTGTATTTTGAGTTAAGCAGTTGGCGCGACTTCAGTTCTAGCCTATAAAGTCAAATCTTGTGTGGTTCCCCCATGGTAACATAGCTGCCCGAGGTCGCAAAGTTAGCAAGTACAAGAAATTTGAAAATTGTACGTAATTTCACGGTAGTGCTTATGGTCGATCCCGGTTCTCGGCTTGAGAGCTACTTTCTTGACTGTATTTTGAGTTAAGCAGTTGGCGCGACTTCAGTTCTAGCCTATAAAGTCAAATCTTGTGTGGTTCCTCCATGGTAACGTAGCTGCCCGAGGTCGCAAAGTTAGCAAGTACAAGAAATTTGAAAATTGTACGTAATTTCACGGTAGTGCTTATAGTCGATCCCGTTTCTCGGCTTGAGAGCTAATTTCTTGACTGTATTTTGAGTTAAGCAGTTGGCGCGACTTCAGTTCTAGCCTATAAAGTCAAATGTTGTGTGGTTCCTCCATGGTAACATAGCTGCCCGAGGTCGCAAAGTTAGCAAGTACAAGAAATTTGAAAATTGTATGTAATTTCACGGTAGTGCTTATACTCGATCCCGTTTCTCGGCTTGAGAGCTACTTTCTTGACTGTATTTTGAGTTAAGCAGTTGGCGCGACTTCAGTTCTAGCCTATAAAGTCGAATCTTGTGTGGTTCCTCCATGGTAACATAGCTGCGCGAGGTCGCAAAGTTAGCAAGTACAAGAAATTTGAAAATTGTACGTAATTTCACGGTAGTGCTTATGGTCGATCCCGGTTCTCGGCTTGAGAGCTACTTTCTTGACTGTATTTTGAGTTAAGCAGTTGGCGCGACTTCAGTTCTAGCCTATAAAGTCAAATCTTGTGTGGTTCCTCCATGGTAACATAGCTGCCCGAGGTCGCAAAGTTAGCAAGTACAAGAAATTTGAAAATTGTACGTAATTTCACGGTAGTGCTTATGGTCGATCCCGGTTCTCGGCTTGAGAGCTACTTTCTTGACTGTATTTTGAGTTAAGCAGTTGGCGCGACTTCAGTTCTAGCCTATAAAGTCAAATCTTGTGTGGTTCCTCCATGGTAACGTAGCTGCCCGAGGTCGCAAAGTTAGCAAGTACAAGAAATTTGAAAATTGTACGTAATTTCACTGTAGTGCTTATAGTCGATCCCGTTTCTCGGCTTGAGAGCTACTTTCTTGACTGTATTTTGAGTTAAGCAGTTGGCGCGACTTCAGTTCTAGCCTACAAAGTCAAATCTTGTGTGGTTCCTCCATGGTAACATAGCTGCCCGAGGTCGCAAAGTTAGCAAGTACAAGAAATTTGAAAATTGTATGTAATTTCACATTAGTGCTTATGGTCGATCCCGTTTCTCGGCTTGAGAGCTACTTTCTTGACTGTATTTTGAGTTAAGCAGTTGGCGCGACTTCAGTTCTAGCCTATAAAGTCAAATCTTGTGTGGTTCCTCCATGGTAACATAGCTGCCCGAGGTCGCAAAGTGAGCAAGTACAAGAAATTTGAAAATTGTATGTAATTTCACATTAGTGCTTATGGTCGATCCCGTTTCTCGGCTTGAGAGCTACTTTCTTGACTGTATTTTGAGTTAAGCAGTTGGCGCGACATCAGTTCTAGCCTATAAAGTCAAATCTTGTGTGGTTCCTCCATGGTAACATAGCTGCCCGAGGTCGCAAAGTTAGCAAGTACAAGAAATTTGAAAATTGTATGTAATTTCACATTAGTGCTTATGGTCGATCCCGTTTCTCGGCTTGAGAGCTACTTTCTTGACTGTATTTTGGTTCCTCCATGGTAACATAGCTGCCCGAGGTCGCAAAGTTAGCAAGTAAAAGAAATTTGGAAATTGTATGTAATTTCACGATAGTACTTATGGTCGATCCCGGTTCTCGGCTTGAGAGCTACTTTCTTGACTGTATTTTGAGTTAAGCAGTTGGCGCGACTTCCGTTCTAGCCTATACAGTCAAATCTTGTGTGGTGCCTCCATGGTAACATAGCTGCCCGAGGTCGCAAACTTAGCAAGTACAAGAAATTTGAAAATTGTATGTAATTTCACATTAGTGCTTATGGTCGATCCCGTTTCTCGGCTTGAGAGCTACTTTCTTGACTGTATTTTGGTTCCTCCATGGTAACATAGCTGCCCGAGGTCGCAAAGTTAGCAAGTACAAGAAATTTGAAAATTGTATGTAATTTCACGGTAGTGCTTATAGTCGATCCCGTTTCTCGGCTTGAGAGCTACTTTCTTGACTGTATTTTGAGTTAAGCAGTTGGCGCGACTTCAGTTCTAGCCTATACAGTCAAATCTTGTGTGGTGCCTCCATGGTAACATAGCTGCCCGAGGTCGCAAACTTAGCAAGTACAAGAAATTTGAAAATTGTATGTAATTTCACATTAGTGCTTATGGTCGATCCCGTTTCTCGGCTTCAGAGCTACTTTCTTGACTGTATTTTGAGTTAAGCAGTTGGCGCGACTTCAGTTCTAGCCTATAAAGTCAATTCTTGTGTGGTTCCTCCATGGTAACATAGCTGCCCGAGGTCGCCAAGTTAGCAAGTACAAGAAATTTGAAAATTGTACGTAATTTCATGGTAGTGCTTATGGTCGATCCCGTTTCTCGGCTTCAGAGCTACTTTCTTGACTGTATTTTGAGTTAAGCAGTTGGCGCGACTTCAGTTCTAGCCTATAAAGTCAAATCTTGTGTGGTTCCTCCATGGTAACATAGCTGCCCGAGGTCGCCAAGTTAGCAAGTACAAGAAATTTGAAAATTTTACGTAATTTCACGGTAGTGCTTATGGTCGATCCCGTTTCTCGGCTGGAGAGCTACTTTCTTGACTGTATTTTGAGTTAAGCAGTTGGCGCGACTTCAGCTCTAGCCTATAAAGTCAAATCTTGTGTGGTTCCTCCATGGTAACATAGCTGCCAGAGGTCGCAAAGTTAGCAAGTACAAGAAATTTGCAAATTGTACGTAATTTCACGGTAGTGCTTATAGTCGATCCCGTCACTCGGCTTCAGAGCTACTTTCTTGACTGTATTTTGAGTTAAGCAGTTGGCACGACTTCAGTTCTAGCCTATAAAGTCAAATCTTGTGTGGTTCCTCCATGGTTACATAGCTGCCCGAGGTCGCCAAGTTAGCAAGTACAAGAAATTTGAAAATTGTACGTAATTTCACGGTAGTGCTTTTGGTCGATCCCGGTTCTCGGCTTGAGAGCTACTTTCTTGACTGTATTTTGAGTTAAGCAGTTGGCGCGACCTCAGTTCTAGCCTATAAAGTCAAATCTTGTGTTGTTCCTCCATGGTAACATAGCTGCCCGAGGTCGCAAAGTTAGCAAGTACAAGAAATTTGAAAATTGTATGTAATTTCACATTCGTGCTTATGGTCGATCCCGTTTCTCGGCTTAAGAGCTACTTTCTTGACTGTATTTTGAGTTAAGCAGTTGGCGCGACTTCAGTTCTAGCCTATAAAGTCAAATCTTGTGTGGTTCCTCCATGGTAACATAGCTGCCCGAGGTCGCAAAGTTAGCAAGTACAAGAAATTTGAAAATTGTACGTAATTTCACGGTAGTGCTTATGGTCGATCCCGGTTCTCGGCTTGAGAGCTACTTTCTTGACTGTATTTTGAGTTAAGCAGTTGGCGCGACTTCAGTTCTAGCCTACAAAGTCAAATCTTGTGTGGTTCCTCCATGGTAACATAGCTGCCCGAGGTCGCAAAGTTAGCAAGTACAAGAAATTTGAAAATTGTATGTAATTTCACATTAGTGCTTATGGTCGATCCCGTTTCTCGGCTTGAGAGCTACTTTCTTGACTGTATTTTGAGTTAAGCAGTTGGCGCGACTTCAGTTCTAGCCTATAAAGTCAAATCTTGTGTGGTTCCTCCATGGTAACATAGCTGCCCGAGGTCGCAAAGTGAGCAAGTACAAGAAATTTGAAAATTGTATGTAATTTCACATTAGTGCTTATGGTCGATCCCGTTTCTCGGCTTGAGAGCTACTTTCTTGACTGTATTTTGAGTTAAGCAGTTGGCGCGACATCAGTTCTAGCCTATAAAGTCAAATCTTGTGTGGTTCCTCCATGGTAACATAGCTGCCCGAGGTCGCAAAGTTAGCAAGTACAAGAAATTTGAAAATTGTATGTAATTTCACATTAGTGCTTATGGTCGATCCCGTTTCTCGGCTTGAGAGCTACTTTCTTGACTGTATTTTGGTTCCTCCATGGTAACATAGCTGCCCGAGGTCACAAAGTTAGCAAGTAAAAGAAATTTGGAAATTGTATGTAATTTCACGATAGTACTTATGGTCGATCCCGGTTCTCGGCTTGAGAGCTACTTTCTTGACTGTATTTTGAGTTAAGCAGTTGGCGCGACTTCCGTTCTAGCCTATACAGTCAAATCTTGTGTGGTGCCTCCATGGTAACATAGCTGCCCGAGGTCGCAAACTTAGCAAGTACAAGAAATTTGAAAATTGTATGTAATTTCACATTAGTGCTTATGGTCGATCCCGTTTCTCGGCTTGAGAGCTACTTTCTTGACTGTATTTTGGTTCCTCCATGGTAACATAGCTGCCCGAGGTCGCAAAGTTAGCAAGTACAAGAAATTTGAAAATTGTATGTAATTTCACGGTAGTGCTTATAGTCGATCCCGTTTCTCGGCTTGAGAGCTACTTTCTTGACTGTATTTTGAGTTAAGCAGTTGGCGCGACTTCAGTTCTAGCCTATACAGTCAAATCTTGTGTGGTGCCTCCATGGTAACATAGCTGCCCGAGGTCGCAAACTTAGCAAGTACAAGAAATTTGAAAATTGTATGTAATTTCACATTAGTGCTTATGGTCGATCCCGTTTCTCGGCTTCAGAGCTACTTTCTTGACTGTATTTTGAGTTAAGCAGTTGGCGCGACTTCAGTTCTAGCCTATAAAGTCAAATCTTGTGTGGTTCCTCCATGGTAACATAGCTGCCCGAGGTCGCAAAGTTAGCAAGTACAAGAAATTTGAAAATTGTATGTAATTTCACATTAGTGCTTATGGTCGATCCCGTTTCTCGGTTTGAGAGCTACTTTCTTGACTGTATTTTGAGTTAAGCAGTTGGCGCGACTTCAGTTCTAGCCTATAAAGTCAAATGTTGTGTGGTTCCTCCATGGTAACATAGCTGCCTGAGGTCGCCAAGTTAGCAAGTACAAGAAATTTGAAAATTGTATGTAATTTCACATTAGTGCTTATGGTCGATCCCGTTTCTCGGCTTGAGAGCTACTTTCTTGACTGTATTTTGAGTTAAGCAGTTGGCGCAACTTCAGTTCTAGCCTATAAAGTCAAATCTTGTGTGGTTCCTCCATGGTAACATAGCTGCCCGAGGTCGCAAAGTTAGCAAGTACAAGAAATTTGAAAATTGTACGTAATTTCACGGTAGTGCTTATGGTCGATCCCGGTTCTCGGGTTGAGAGCTACTTTCTTGACTGTATTTTGAGCTAAGCAGTTGGCGCGACTTCAGTTCTAGCCTATAAAGTCAAATCTTGTGTGGTTCCTCCATGGTAACATAGCTGCCCGAGTTCGCAAAGTTAGCAAGTACAAGAAATTTGAAAATTGTACGTAATTTCACGGTAGTGCTTATGGTCGATCCCGGTTCTCGGCTTGCGAGCTACTTTCTTGACTGTATTTTGAGTTAAGCAGTTGGCGCGACTTCAGTTCTAGCCTATAAAGTCAAATCTTGTGTGGTTCCTCCATAGTAACATAGCTGCCCGAGGTCGCAAAGTTAGCAAGTACAAGAAATTTGAAAATTGTATGTAATTTCACATTAGTGTTTATGGTCGATCCCGTTTCTCGGCTTGAGAGCTACTTTCTTAACTGTATTTTGAGTTAAGCAGTTGGCGCGACTTCAGTTCTAGCCTATAAAGTCAAATGTTGTGTGGTTCGACTGTATTTTGAGTTAAGCAGTTGGCGCGACTTCCATTCTAGCCTATAAAGTCAAATCTTGTGTGGTAACATAGCTGCCCGAGGTCGCAAACTTAGCAAGTACAAGAAATTTGAAAATTGTATGTAATTTCACATTAGTGCTTATGGTCGATCCCGGTTCTCGGCTTGCGAGCTACTTTCTTGACTGTATTTTGAGTTAAGCAGTTGGCGCGACTTCAGTTCTAGCCTATAAAGTCAAATCTTGTGTGGTTCCTCCATGGTAACATAGCTGCCCGAGGTCGCCAAGTTAGCAAGTACAAGAAATTTGAAAATTGTACGTAATTTCACGGTAGTGCTTATGGTCGACCCCGTTTCTCGGCTTCAGAGCTACTTTCTTGACTGTATTTTGAGTTAAGCAGTTGGCGCGACTTCAGTTCTAGCCTATAAAGTCAAATCTTGTGTGGTTCCTCCATGGTAACATAGCTGCCCGAGGTCGCAAAGTTAGCAAGTACAAGAAATTTGAAAATTGTATGTAATTTCACATTAGTGCTTATGGTCGATCCCGTTTCTCGGCTTGAGAGCTACTTTCTTGACTGTATTTTGGTTCCTCCATGGTAACATAGCTGCCCGAGGTCGCAAAGTTAGCAAGTACAAGAAATTTGAAAATTGTATGTAATTTCACGATAGTACTTATGGTCGATCCCGGTTCTCGGCTTGAGAGCTACTTTCTTGACTGTATTTTGAGTTAAGCAGTTGGCGCGACTTCCGTTCTAGCCTATAAAGTCAAATGTTGTGTGGTTCCTCCATGGTAACATAGCTGCCCGAGGTCGCAAAGTTAGCAAGTACAAGAAATTTGAAAATTGTATGTAATTTCACATTAGTGCTTATGGTCGATCCCGTTTCTCGGCTTGAGAGCTACTTTCTTGACTGTATTTTGAGTTAAGCAGTTGGCGCGACTTCAGTTCTAGCCTATAAAGTCAAATCTTGTGTGGTTCCTCCATGGTAACATAGCTGCCCGAGGTCGCAAAGTGAGCAAGTACAAGAAATTTGAAAATTGTATGTAATTTCACATTAGTGCTTATGGTCGATCCCGTTTCTCGGCTTGAGAGCTACTTTCTTGACTGTATTTTGGTTCCTCCATGGTAACATAGCTGCCCGAGGTCGCAAAGTTAGCAAGTACAAGAAATTTGAAAATTGTATATAATTTCACGATAGTACTTATGGTCGATCCCGGTTCTCGGCTTGAGAGCTACTTTCTTGACTGTATTTTGAGTTAAGCAGTTGGCGCGACTTCCGTTCTAGCCTATAAAGTCAAATGTTGTGTGGTTCCTCCATGGTAACATAGCTGCCCGAGGTCGCAAAGTTAGCAAGTACAAGAAATTTGAAAATTGTATGTAATTTCACATTAGTGCTTATAGTCGATCCCGTTTCTCGGCTTGAGAGCTACTTTCTTGACTGTATTTTGGTTCCTCCATGGTAACATAGCTGCCCGAGGTCGCAAAGTTAGCAAGTACAAGAAATTTGAAAATTGTATGTAATTTCACATTAGTGCTTATGGTCGATCCCGGTTCTCGGGTTGAGAGCTACTTTCTTGACTGTATTTTGAGTTAAGCAGTTGGCGCGACTTCAGTTCTAGCCTATAAAGTCAAATCTTGTGTGGTTCCTCCATGGTAACATAGCTGCCCGAGGTCGCCAAGTTAGCAAGTACAAGAATTTTGAAAATTGTATGTAATTTCACATTAGTGCTTATGGTCGGTCCCGTTTCTCGGCTTGAGAGCTACTTTCTTGACTGTATTTTGAGTTAAGCAGTTGGCGCGACTTCAGTTCTAGCCTATAAAGTCAAATTTTGTGTGGTTCCTCCATGGTAACATAGCTGCCCGAGGTCGCAAAGTTAGCAAGTACAAGAAATTTGAAAATTGTATGTAATTTCACGGTAGTGCTTATGGTCGATCCCGATTCTCGGCTTGAGAGCTACTTTCTTGACTGTGTTTTGAGTTACGCAGTTGGCGCGACTTCAGTTCTAGCCTATAAAGTCAAATCTTGTGTGGTTCCTCCATGGTAACATAGCTGCCGGAGGTCGCAAAGTTAGCAAGTACAAGAAATTTGAAAATTGTATGTAATTTCGCATTAGTGCTTATGGTCGATCCCGGTTCTCGGCTTGAGAGCTACTTTCTTGACTGTATTTTGAGTTAAGCAGTTGGCGCGACTTCAGTTCTAGCCTATAAAGTCAAATCTTGTGTGGTTCCTCCATGGTAACATAGCTGCCCGAGGTCGCAAATTTAGCAAGTACAAGAAATTTGAAAATTGTATGTAATTTCACATTAGTGCTTATGGTCGATCCCGTTTCTCGGCTTGAGAGCTACTTTCTTGACTGTATTTTGAGTTAAGCAGTTGGCGCGACTTCAGTTCTAGCCTATAAAGTCAAATCTTGTGTGGTTCCTCCATGGTAATATAGCTGCCCGAGGTCGCAAAGTTAGCAAGTACAAGAAATTTGAAAATTGTATGTAATTTCACGATAGTACTTATAGTCGATCCCGGTTCTCGGCTTGAGAGCTACTTTCTTGACTGTATTTTGAGTTAAGCAGTACGCGCGACTTCAGTTCTAGCCTATAAAGTCAAATCTTGTGTTGTTCCTCCATGGTAACATAGCTGCCCGAGGTCGCCAAGTTAGCAAGTACAAGAAATTTGAAAATTGTATGTAATTTCACATTAGTGCTTATGGTCGATCCGGTTTCTCGGCTTGAGAGCTACTTTCTTGACTGTATTTTGAGTTAAGCAGTTGGCGCGACTTCAGCTCTAGCATATAAAGTCTAATCTTGTGTGGTTCCTCCATGGTAACATAGCTGCCCGAGGTCGCAAAGTTAGCAAGTACAAGAAATTTGAAAATTGTATGTAATTTCACATTAGTGCTTATGGTCGATCCCGGTTCTCGGCTTGAGAGCTACTTTCTTGACTGTATTTTGAGTTAAGCAGTTGGCGCGACTTCAGTTCTAGCCTATAAAGTCAAATCTTGTGTGGTTCCTCCATGGTAACATAGCTGCCCGAGGTCGCAAAGTTAGCAAGTACAAGAAATTTGAAAATCGTATGTAATTTCACGGTAGTGCTTATGGTCGATCCCGTGTCTCGGCTTCAGAGCTACTTTCTTGACTGTATTTTGAGTTAAGCAGTTGGCGCGACTTCAGTTCTAGCCTATAAAGTCAAATCTTGTGTGGTTCCTCCATGGTAACATAGCTGCCCGAGGTCGCAAAGTTAGCAAGTACAAGAAATTTGAAAATTGTATGTAATTTCACGATAGTACTTATAGTCGATCCCGGTTCTCGGCTTGAGAGCTACTTTCTTGACTGTATTTTGAGTTAAGCAGTTGGCGCGACTTCAGTTCTAGCCTATAAAGTCAAATCTTGTGTGGTTCCTCCATGGTAACATAGCTGCCCGAGGTCGCAAAGTTAGCAAGTACAAGAAATTTGAAAATTGTACGTAATTTCACGGTAGTGCTTATGGTCGATCCCGGTTCTCGGCTTGAGAGCTACTTTCTTGACTGTATTTTGAGTTAAGCAGTTGGCGCGACTTCAGTTCTAGCCTATAAAGTCAAATCTTGTGTGGTTCCTCCATGGTAACATAGCTGCCCGAGGTCGGAAAGTTAGCAAGTAGAAGAAATTTGAAAATTGTATGTAATTTCACGGTAGTGCTTATGGTCGATCCCGTTTCTCGGCTTGAGAGCTACTTTCTTGACTGTATTTTGAGTTAAGCAGTTGGCGCGACTTCAGTTCTAGCCTATAAAGTCAAATCGTGTGTGGTTCCTCCATGGTAACATAGCTGCCCGAGGTCGCAAAGTTAGCAAGTACAAGAAATTTGAAAATTGTATGTAATTTCACGGTAGTGTTTATGGTCGATGCCGGTTCTCGGCTTGAGAGTTACTTTCTTGACTGTATTTTGAGTTAAGCAGCTGGCGCGACTTCAGTTCTAGCCTATAAAGTCAAATCTTGTGTGGTTCCTCCATTGTAACATAGCTGCCCGAGGTCGCCAAGTTAGCAAGTACAAGAAATTTGAAAATTGTATGTAATTTCACGGTAGTGCTTATGGTCGATCCCGGTTCTCGGCTTGAGAGCTACTTTCTTGACTGTATTTTGAGTTAAGCAGTTGGCGCGACTTCAGTTCTAGCCTATAAAGTCAAATCTTGTGTGGTTCCTCCATGGTAACATAGCTGCCCGAGGTCGCCAAGTTAGCAAGTACAAGAATTTTGAAAATTGTATGTAATTTCACATTAGTGCTTATGGTCGGTCCCGTTTCTCGGCTTGAGAGCTACTTTCTTGACTGTATTTTCAGTTAAGCAGTTGGCGCGACTTCAGTTCTAGCCTATAAAGTCAAATCTTGTGTGGTTCCTCCATGGTAACATAGCTGCCCGAGGTCGCAAAGTTAGCAAGTACAAGAAATTTGAAAATTGTATGTAATTTCACGGTAGTGCTTATGGTCGATCCCGATTCTCGGCTTGAGAGCTACTTTCTTGACTGTGTTTTGAGTTACGCAGTTGGCGCGACTTCAGTTCTAGCCTATAAAGTCAAATCTTGTGTGGTTCCTCCATGGTAACATAGCTGCCGGAGGTCGCAAAGTTAGCAAGTACAAGAAATTTGAAAATTGTATGTAATTTCGCATTAGTGCTTATGGTCGATCCCGGTTCTCGGCTTGAGAGCTACTTTCTTGACTGTATTTTGAGTTAAGCAGTTGGCGCGACTTCAGTTCTAGCCTATAAAGTCAAATCTTGTGTGGTTCCTCCATGGTAACATAGCTGCCCGAGGTCGCAAATTTAGCAAGTACAAGAAATTTGAAAATTGTATGTAATTTCACATTAGTGCTTATGGTCGATCCCGTTTCTCGGCTTGAGAGCTACTTTCTTGACTGTATTTTGAGTTAAGCAGTTGGCGCGACTTCAGTTCTAGCCTATAAAGTCAAATCTTGTGTGGTTCCTCCATGGTAACATAGCTGCCCGAGGTCGCAAAGTTAGCAAGTACAAGAAATTTGAAAATTGTATGTAATTTCACGGTAGTGCTTATGGTCGATCCCGTTTCTCGGCTTGAGAGCTACTTTCTTGACTGTATTTTGAGTTAAGCAGTTGGCGCGACTTCAGTTCTAGCCTATAAAGTCAAATCGTGTGTGGTTCCTCCATGGTAACATAGCTGCCCGAGGTCGCAAAGTTAGCAAGTACAAGAAATTTGAAAATTGTATGTAATTTCACGGTAGTGTTTATGGTCGATGCCGGTTCTCGGCTTGAGAGTTACTTTCTTGACTGTATTTTGAGTTAAGCAGTTGGCGCGACTTCAGTTCTAGCCTATAAAGTCAAATCTTGTGTGGTTCCTCCATGGTAACATAGCTGCCCGAGGTCGCAAAGTTAGCAAGTACAAGAAATTTGAAAATTGTATGTAATTTCACATTAGTGCTTATGGTCGATCCCGTTTCTCGGTTTGAGAGCTACTTTCTTGACTGTATTTTGAGTTAAGCAGTTGGCGCGACTTCAGTTCTAGCCTATATAGTCAAATCTTGTGTGGTTCCTCCATGGTAACATAGCTGCCCGAGGTCGCAAAGTTAGCAAGTACAAGAAATTTGAAAATTGTATGTAATTTCACATTAGTGCTTATGGTCGATCCCGGTTCTCAGTTTGAGAGCTACTTTCTTGACTGTATTTTGAGTTAAGCAGTTGGCGCGACTTCAGTTCTAGCCTATAAAGTCAAATCTTGTGTGGTTCCTCCATGGTAACATAGCTGCCCGAGGTCGCAAAGTTAGCAAGTACAAGAAATTTGAAAATTGTATGTAATTTCACATTAGTGCTTATGGTCGATCCCGTTTCTTGGCTTGAGAGCTACTTTCTTGACTGTATTTTGAGTTAAGCAGTTGGCGCGACTTCAGTTCTAGCCTATATAGTCAAATCTTGTGTGGTTCCTCCATGGTAACATAGCTGCCCGAGGTCGCAAAGTTAGCAAGTACAAGAAATTTGAAAATTGTATGTAATTTCACATTAGTGCTTATGGTCGATCCCGGTTCTCAGTTTGAGAGCTACTTTCTTGACTGTATTTTGAGTTAAGCAGTTGGCGCGACTTCAGTTCTAGCCTATTAAGTCAAATCTTGTGTGGTTCCTCCATGGTAACATAGCTGCCCGAGGTCGCAAAGTTAGCAAGTACAAGAAATTTTAAAATTGTATGTAATTTCACGGTAGTGCTTATGGTCGATCCCGTTTCTCGGCTTGAGAGCTACTTTCTTGACTGTATTTTGAGTTAAGCAGTTGGCGCGACTTCAGTTCTAGCCTATAAAGTCAAATCTTGTGTGGTTCCTCCATGGTAACATAGCTGCCCGAGGTCGCCAAGTTAGCAAGTACAAGAAATTTGAAAATTGTATGTAATTTCATATTAGTGCTTATGGTCGATCCCGGTTCTCGGCTTGAGAGCTACTTTCTTGACTGTATTTTGAGTTAAGCAGTTGGCGCGACTTCAGTTCTAGCCTATAAAGTCAAATCTTGTGTGGTTCCTCCATGGTGACATAGCTGCCCGAGGTCGCCAAGTTAGCAAGTACAAGAATTTTGAAAATTGTATGTAATTTCACATTAGTGCTTATGGTCGGTCCCGTTTCTCGGCTTGAGAGCTACTTTCTTGACTGTATTTTCAGTTAAGCAGTTGGCGCGACTTCAGTTCTAGCCTATAAAGTCAAATCTTGTGTGGTTCCTCCATGGTAACATAGCTGCCCGAGGTCGCAAAGTTAGCAAGTACAAGAAATTTGAAAATTGTATGTAATTTCACGGTAGTGCTTATGGTCGATCCCGATTCTCGGCCTGAGAGCTACTTTCTTGACTGTGTTTTGAGTTACGCAGTTGGCGCGACTTCAGTTCTAGCCTATAAAGTCAAATCTTGTGTGGTTCCTCCATGGTAACATAGCTGCCGGAGGTCGCAAAGTTAGCAAGTACAAGAAATTTGAAAATTGTATGTAATTTCGCATTAGTGCTTATGGTCGATCCCGGTTCTCGGCTTGAGAGCTACTTTCTTGACTGTATTTTGAGTTAAGCAGTTGGCGCGACTTCAGTTCTAGCCTATAAAGTCAAATCTTGTGTGGTTCCTCCATGGTAACATAGCTGCCCGAGGTCGCAAATTTAGCAAGTACAAGAAATTTGAAAATTGTATGTAATTTCACATTAGTGCTTATGGTCGATCCCGTTTCTCGGCTTGAGAGCTACTTTCTTGACTGTATTTTCAGTTAAGCAGTTGGCGCGACTTCAGTTCTAGCCTATAAAGTCAAATCTTGTGTGGTTCCTCCATGGTAACATAGCTGCCCGAGGTCGCAAAGTTAGCAAGTACAAGAAATTTGAAAATTGTATGTAATTTCACGGTAGTGCTTATGGTCGATCCCGTTTCTCGGCTTGAGAGCTACTTTCTTGACTGTATTTTGAGTTAAGCAGTTGGCGCGACTTCAGTTCTAGCCTATAAAGTCAAATCGTGTGTGGTTCCTCCATGGTAACATAGCTGCCCGAGGTCGCAAAGTTAGCAAGTACAAGAAATTTGAAAATTGTATGTAATTTCACGGTAGTGCTTATGGTCGATCCCGTTTCTCGGCTTGAGAGCTACTTTCTTGACTGTATTTTGAGTTAAGCAGTTGGCGCGACTTCAGTTCTAGCCTATAAAGTCAAATCGTGTGTGGTTCCTCCATGGTAACATAGCTGCCCGAGGTCGCAAAGTTAGCAAGTACAAGAAATTTGAAAATTGTATGTAATTTCACGGTAGTGTTTATGGTCGATGCCGGTTCTCGGCTTGAGAGTTACTTTCTTGACTGTATTTTGAGTTAAGCAGTTGGCGCGACTTCAGTTCTAGCCTATAAAGTCAAATCTTGTGTGGTTCCTCCATGGTAACATAGCTGCCCGAGGTCGCAAAGTTAGCAAGTACAAGAAATTTGAAAATTGTATGTAATTTCACATTAGTGCTTATGGTCGATCCCGTTTCTCGGTTTGAGAGCTACTTTCTTGACTGTATTTTGAGTTAAGCAGTTGGCGCGACTTCAGTTCAAGCCTATATAGTCAAATCTTGTGTGGTTCCTCCATGCTAACATAGCTGCCCGAGGTCGCAAAGTTAGCAAGTACAAGAAATTTGAAAATTGTATGTAATTTCACATTAGTGCTTATGGTCGATCCCGGTTCTCAGTTTGAGAGCTACTTTCTTGACTGTATTTTGAGTTAAGCAGTTGGCGCGACTTCAGTTCTAGCCTATAAAGTCAAATGTTGTGTGGTTCCTCCATGGTAACGTAGCTGCCCGAGGTCGCAAAGTTAGCAAGTACAAGAAATTTGAAAATTGTACGTAGTTTCACATTAGTGCTTATGGTCGGTCCCGTTTCTCCGCTTCAGAGCTACTTTCTTGGCTGTATTTTGCTTTAAGCAGTTGGCGCGCCTTCAGTTCTAGCCTATAAAGTAAAATCCTGTGTGGTTCCTCCATGCTAACATAGCTGCCCGAGGCCGCAAAGTTAGCAAGTACAAGAAATTTGAAAATTGTATGTAATTTCACATTAGTGCTTATGGTCGATCCCGGTTCTCAGCTTGAGAGCTACTTTCTTGACTGTATTTTGAGTTAAGCAGTTGGCGCGACTTCAGTTCTAGCCTATTAAGTCAAATCTTGTGTGGTTCCTCCATGGTAACATAGCTGCCCGAGGTCGCAAAGTTAGCAAGTACAAGAAATTTGAAAATTGTATGTAATTTCACGGTAGTGCTTATGGTCGATCCCGTTTCTCGGCTTGAGAGCTACTTTCTTGACTGTATTTTGAGTTAAGCAGTTGGCGCGACCTCAGTTCTAGCCTATAAAGTCAAATCTTGTGTGGTTCCTCCATGGTAACATAGCTGCCCGAGGTCGCCAAGTTAGCAAGTACAAGAAATTTGAAAATTGTATGTAATTTCATATTAGTGCTTATGGTCGATCCCGGTTCTCGGCTTGAGAGCTACTTTCTTGACTGTATTTTGAGTTAAGCAGTTTTCGCGACTTCAGTTCTAGCCTATAAAGTCAAATCTTGTGTTGTTCCTCCATGGTAACATAGCTGCCCGAGGTCGCCAAGTTAGCAAGTACAAGAAATTTGAAAATTGTATGTAATTTCACATTAGTGCTTATGGTCGATCCCGTTTCTCGGCTTGAGAGCTACTTTCTTGACTGTATTTTGAGTTAAGCAGTTGGCGCGACTTCAGTTCTAGCCTATAAAGTCAAATCTTGTGTGGTTCCTCCATGGTAACATAGCTGCCCGAGGTCGCCAAGTTAGCAAGTACAAGAAATTTGAAAATTGTATGTAATTTCACGGTAGTGCTTATGGTCGATCCCGTTTCTCGGCTTGAGAGCTACTTTCTTGACTGTATTTTGAGTTAAGCAGTTGGCGCGACTTCAGTTCTAGCCTATAAAGTCAAATCTTGTGTTGTTCCTCCATGGTAACATAGCTGCCCGAGGTCGCAAAGTTAGCAAGTACAAGAAATTTGAAAATTGTATGTAATTTCACGGTAGTGCTTATGGTCGATCCCGTTTCTCGGCTTGAGAGCTACTTTCTTGACTGTATTTTGAGTTAAGCAGTTGGCGCGACTTCAGTTCTAGCCTATAAAGTCAAATCTTGTGTGGTTCCTCCATGGTAACATAGCTGCCCGAGGTCGCAAATTTAGCAAGTAGAAGAAATTTGAAAATTGTATGTAATTTCACGGTAGTGCTTATGGTCGATCCCGTTTCTCGGCTTGAGAGCTACTTTCTTGACTGTATTTTGAGTTAAGCAGTTGGCGCGACTTCAGTTCTAGCCTATAAAGTCAAATCGTGTGTGGTTCCTCCATGGTAACATAGCTGCCCGAGGTCGCAAAGTTAGCAAGTACAAGAAATTTGAAAATTGTATGTAATTTCACGGTAGTGCTTATGGTCGATCCCGGCTCTCGGCTTGAGAGCTACTTTCTTGACTGTATTTTGAGTTAAGCAGTTGGCGCGACTTCAGTTCTAGCCTATAAAGTCAAATCTTGTGTGGTTCCTCCATGGTAACATAGCTGCCCGAGGTCGCCAAGTTAGCAAGTACAAGAATTTTGAAAATTGTATGTAATTTCACATTAGTGCTTATGGTCGGTCCCGTTTCTCGGCTTGAGAGCTACTTTCTTGACTGTATTTTCAGTTAAGCAGTTGGCGCGACTTCAGTTCTAGCCTATAAAGTCAAATCTTGTGTGGTTCCTCCATGGTAACATAGCTGCCCGAGGTCGCAAAGTTAGCAAGTACAAGAAATTTGAAAATTGTATGTAATTTCACGGTAGTGCTTATGGTCGATCCCGATTCTCGGCTTGAGAGCTACTTTCTTGACTGTGTTTTGAGTTACGCAGTTGGCGCGACTTCAGTTCTAGCCTATAAAGTCAAATCTTGTGTGGTTCCTCCATGGTAACATAGCTGCCGGAGGTCGCAAAGTTAGCAAGTACAAGAAATTTGAAAATTGTATGTAATTTCGCATTAGTGCTTATGGTCGATCCCGGTTCTCGGCTTGAGAGCTACTTTCTTGACTGTATTTTGAGTTAAGCAGTTGGCGCGACTTCAGTTCTAGCCTATAAAGTCAAATCTTGTGTGGTTCCTCCATGGTAACATAGCTGCCCGAGGTCGGAAAGTTAGCAAGTAGAAGAAATTTGAAAATTGTATGTAATTTCACGGTAGTGCTTATGGTCGATCCCGTTTCTCGGCTTGAGAGCTACTTTCTTGACTGTATTTTGAGTTAAGCAGTTGGCGCGACTTCAGTTCTAGCCTATAAAGTCAAATCGTGTGTGGTTCCTCCATGGTAACATAGCTGCCCGAGGTCGCAAAGTTAGCAAGTACAAGAAATTTGAAAATTGTATGTAATTTCACGGTAGTGTTTATGGTCGATGCCGGTTCTCGGCTTGAGAGTTACTTTCTTGACTGTATTTTGAGTTAAGCAGCTGGCGCGACTTCAGTTCTAGCCTATAAAGTCAAATCTTGTGTGGTTCCTCCATTGTAACATAGCTGCCCGAGGTCGCCAAGTTAGCAAGTACAAGAAATTTGAAAATTGTATGTAATTTCACGGTAGTGCTTATGGTCGATCCCGGTTCTCGGCTTGAGAGCTACTTTCTTGACTGTATTTTGAGTTAAGCAGTTGGCGCGACTTCAGTTCTAGCCTATAAAGTCAAATCTTGTGTGGTTCCTCCATGGTAACATAGCTGCCCGAGGTCGCCAAGTTAGCAAGTACAAGAATTTTGAAAATTGTATGTAATTTCACATTAGTGCTTATGGTCGGTCCCGTTTCTCGGCTTGAGAGCTACTTTCTTGACTGTATTTTCAGTTAAGCAGTTGGCGCGACTTCAGTTCTAGCCTATAAAGTCAAATCTTGTGTGGTTCCTCCATGGTAACATAGCTGCCCGAGGTCGCAAAGTTAGCAAGTACAAGAAATTTGAAAATTGTATGTAATTTCACGGTAGTGCTTATGGTCGATCCCGATTCTCGGCTTGAGAGCTACTTTCTTGACTGTGTTTTGAGTTACGCAGTTGGCGCGACTTCAGTTCTAGCCTATAAAGTCAAATCTTGTGTGGTTCCTCCATGGTAACATAGCTGCCGGAGGTCGCAAAGTTAGCAAGTACAAGAAATTTGAAAATTGTATGTAATTTCGCATTAGTGCTTATGGTCGATCCCGGTTCTCGGCTTGAGAGCTACTTTCTTGACTGTATTTTGAGTTAAGCAGTTGGCGCGACTTCAGTTCTAGCCTATAAAGTCAAATCTTGTGTGGTTCCTCCATGGTAACATAGCTGCCCGAGGTCGCAAATTTAGCAAGTACAAGAAATTTGAAAATTGTATGTAATTTCACATTAGTGCTTATGGTCGATCCCGTTTCTCGGCTTGAGAGCTACTTTCTTGACTGTATTTTGAGTTAAGCAGTTGGCGCGACTTCAGTTCTAGCCTATAAAGTCAAATGTTGTGTGGTTCCTCCATGGTAACGTAGCTGCCCGAGGTCGCAAAGTTAGCAAGTACAAGAAATTTGAAAATTGTACGTAGTTTCACATTAGTGCTTATGGTCGGTCCCGTTTCTCCGCTTCAGAGCTACTTTCTTGGCTGTATTTTGCTTTAAGCAGTTGGCGCGCCTTCAGTTCTAGCCTATAAAGTAAAATCCTGTGTGGTTCCTCCATGCTAACATAGCTGCCCGAGGCCGCAAAGTTAGCAAGTACAAGAAATTTGAAAATTGTATGTAATTTCACATTAGTGCTTATGGTCGATCCCGGTTCTCAGCTTGAGAGCTACTTTCTTGACTGTATTTTGAGTTAAGCAGTTGGCGCGACTTCAGTTCTAGCCTATTAAGTCAAATCTTGTGTGGTTCCTCCATGGTAACATAGCTGCCCGAGGTCGCAAAGTTAGCAAGTACAAGAAATTTGAAAATTGTATGTAATTTCACGGTAGTGCTTATGGTCGATCCCGTTTCTCGGCTTGAGAGCTACTTTCTTGACTGTATTTTGAGTTAAGCAGTTGGCGCGACCTCAGTTCTAGCCTATAAAGTCAAATCTTGTGTGGTTCCTCCATGGTAACATAGCTGCCCGAGGTCGCCAAGTTAGCAAGTACAAGAAATTTGAAAATTGTATGTAATTTCATATTAGTGCTTATGGTCGATCCCGGTTCTCGGCTTGAGAGCTACTTTCTTGACTGTATTTTGAGTTAAGCAGTTTTCGCGACTTCAGTTCTAGCCTATAAAGTCAAATCTTGTGTTGTTCCTCCATGGTAACATAGCTGCCCGAGGTCGCCAAGTTAGCAAGTACAAGAAATTTGAAAATTGTATGTAATTTCACATTAGTGCTTATGGTCGATCCCGTTTCTCGGCTTGAGAGCTACTTTCTTGACTGTATTTTGAGTTAAGCAGTTGGCGCGACTTCAGTTCTAGCCTATAAAGTCAAATCTTGTGTGGTTCCTCCATGGTAACATAGCTGCCCGAGGTCGCCAAGTTAGCAAGTACAAGAAATTTGAAAATTGTATGTAATTTCACGGTAGTGCTTATGGTCGATCCCGTTTCTCGGCTTGAGAGCTACTTTCTTGACTGTATTTTGAGTTAAGCAGTTGGCGCGACTTCAGTTCTAGCCTATAAAGTCAAATCTTGTGTTGTTCCTCCATGGTAACATAGCTGCCCGAGGTCGCAAAGTTAGCAAGTACAAGAAATTTGAAAATTGTATGTAATTTCACGGTAGTGCTTATGGTCGATCCCGTTTCTCGGCTTGAGAGCTACTTTCTTGACTGTATTTTGAGTTAAGCAGTTGGCGCGACTTCAGTTCTAGCCTATAAAGTCAAATCTTGTGTGGTTCCTCCATGGTAACATAGCTGCCCGAGGTCGCAAATTTAGCAAGTAGAAGAAATTTGAAAATTGTATGTAATTTCACGGTAGTGCTTATGGTCGATCCCGTTTCTCGGCTTGAGAGCTACTTTCTTGACTGTATTTTGAGTTAAGCAGTTGGCGCGACTTCAGTTCTAGCCTATAAAGTCAAATCGTGTGTGGTTCCTCCATGGTAACATAGCTGCCCGAGGTCGCAAAGTTAGCAAGTACAAGAAATTTGAAAATTGTATGTAATTTCACGGTAGTGCTTATGGTCGATCCCGGCTCTCGGCTTGAGAGCTACTTTCTTGACTGTATTTTGAGTTAAGCAGTTGGCGCGACTTCAGTTCTAGCCTATAAGGTCAAATCTTGTGTGGTTCCTCCATGGTAACATAGCTGCCCGAGGTCGCCAAGTTAGCAAGTACAAGAATTTTGAAAATTGTATGTAATTTCACATTAGTGCTTATGGTCGGTCCCGTTTCTCGGCTTGAGAGCTACTTTCTTGACTGTATTTTCAGTTAAGCAGTTGGCGCGACTTCAGTTCTAGCCTATAAAGTCAAATCTTGTGTGGTTCCTCCATGGTAACATAGCTGCCCGAGGTCGCAAAGTTAGCAAGTACAAGAAATTTGAAAATTGTATGTAATTTCACGGTAGTGCTTATGGTCGATCCCGATTCTCGGCTTGAGAGCTACTTTCTTGACTGTGTTTTGAGTTACGCAGTTGGCGCGACTTCAGTTCTAGCCTATAAAGTCAAATCTTGTGTGGTTCCTCCATGGTAACATAGCTGCCGGAGGTCGCAAAGTTAGCAAGTACAAGAAATTTGAAAATTGTATGTAATTTCGCATTAGTGCTTATGGTCGATCCCGGTTCTCGGCTTGAGAGCTACTTTCTTGACTGTATTTTGAGTTAAGCAGTTGGCGCGACTTCAGTTCTAGCCTATAAAGTCAAATCTTGTGTGGTTCCTCCATGGTAACATAGCTGCCCGAGGTCGGAAAGTTAGCAAGTAGAAGAAATTTGAAAATTGTATGTAATTTCACGGTAGTGCTTATGGTCGATCCCGTTTCTCGGCTTGAGAGCTACTTTCTTGACTGTATTTTGAGTTAAGCAGTTGGCGCGACTTCAGTTCTAGCCTATAAAGTCAAATCGTGTGTGGTTCCTCCATGGTAACATAGCTGCCCGAGGTCGCAAAGTTAGCAAGTACAAGAAATTTGAAAATTGTATGTAATTTCACGGTAGTGTTTATGGTCGATGCCGGTTCTCGGCTTGAGAGTTACTTTCTTGACTGTATTTTGAGTTAAGCAGCTGGCGCGACTTCAGTTCTAGCCTATAAAGTCAAATCTTGTGTGGTTCCTCCATTGTAACATAGCTGCCCGAGGTCGCCAAGTTAGCAAGTACAAGAAATTTGAAAATTGTATGTAATTTCACGGTAGTGCTTATGGTCGATCCCGGTTCTCGGCTTGAGAGCTACTTTCTTGACTGTATTTTGAGTTAAGCAGTTGGCGCGACTTCAGTTCTAGCCTATAAAGTCAAATCTTGTGTGGTTCCTCCATGGTAACATAGCTGCCCGAGGTCGCCAAGTTAGCAAGTACAAGAATTTTGAAAATTGTATGTAATTTCACATTAGTGCTTATGGTCGGTCCCGTTTCTCGGCTTGAGAGCTACTTTCTTGACTGTATTTTCAGTTAAGCAGTTGGCGCGACTTCAGTTCTAGCCTATAAAGTCAAATCTTGTGTGGTTCCTCCATGGTAACATAGCTGCCCGAGGTCGCAAAGTTAGCAAGTACAAGAAATTTGAAAATTGTATGTAATTTCACGGTAGTGCTTATGGTCGATCCCGATTCTCGGCTTGAGAGCTACTTTCTTGACTGTGTTTTGAGTTACGCAGTTGGCGCGACTTCAGTTCTAGCCTATAAAGTCAAATCTTGTGTGGTTCCTCCATGGTAACATAGCTGCCGGAGGTCGCAAAGTTAGCAAGTACAAGAAATTTGAAAATTGTATGTAATTTCGCATTAGTGCTTATGGTCGATCCCGGTTCTCGGCTTGAGAGCTACTTTCTTGACTGTATTTTGAGTTAAGCAGTTGGCGCGACTTCAGTTCTAGCCTATAAAGTCAAATCTTGTGTGGTTCCTCCATGGTAACATAGCTGCCCGAGGTCGCAAATTTAGCAAGTACAAGAAATTTGAAAATTGTATGTAATTTCACATTAGTGCTTATGGTCGATCCCGTTTCTCGGCTTGAGAGCTACTTTCTTGACTGTATTTTGAGTTAAGCAGTTGGCGCGACTTCAGTTCTAGCCTATAAAGTCAAATCTTGTGTGGTTCCTCCATGGTAACATAGCTGCCCGAGGTCGCAAAGTTAGCAAGTACAAGAAATTTGAAAATTGTATGTAATTTCACGGTAGTGCTTATGGTCGATCCCGTTTCTCGGCTTGAGAGCTACTTTCTTGACTGTATTTTGAGTTGAGCAGTTGGCGCGACTTCAGTTCTAGCCTATAAAGTCAAATCGTGTGTGGTTCCTCCATGGTAACATAGCTGCCCGAGGTCGCAAAGTTAGCAAGTACAAGAAATTTGAAAATTGTATGTAATTTCACGGTAGTGTTTATGGTCGATGCCGGTTCTCGGCTTGAGAGTTACTTTCTTGACTGTATTTTGAGTTAAGCAGTTGGCGCGACTTCAGTTCTAGCCTATAAAGTCAAATCTTGTGTGGTTCCTCCATGGTAACATAGCTGCCCGAGGTCGCAAAGTTAGCAAGTACAAGAAATTTGAAAATTGTATGTAATTTCACATTAGTGCTTATGGTCGATCCCGTTTCTCGGTTTGAGAGCTACTTTCTTGACTGTATTTTGAGTTAAGCAGTTGGCGCGACTTCAGTTCTAGCCTATATAGTCAAATCTTGTGTGGTTCCTCCATGGTAACATAGCTGCCCGAGGTCGCAAAGTTAGCAAGTACAAGAAATTTGAAAATTGTATGTAATTTCACATTAGTGCTTATGGTCGATCCCGGTTCTCAGTTTGAGAGCTACTTTCTTGACTGTATTTTGAGTTAAGCAGTTGGCGCGACTTCAGTTCTAGCCTATAAAGTCAAAT
Source organism: Merodon equestris (assembly GCA_958301585.1). Taxonomy (NCBI): domain Eukaryota; kingdom Metazoa; phylum Arthropoda; class Insecta; order Diptera; family Syrphidae; genus Merodon; species Merodon equestris. The sequence goes on along the minus strand of OY284413.1, from coordinate 151,321,010 downwards.
CTTGTGTGGTTCCTCCATGGTAACATAGCTGCCCGAGGTCGCAAAGTTAGCAAGTACAAGAAATTTGAAAATTGTATGTAATTTCACATTAGTGCTTATGGTCGATCCCGTTTCTTGGCTTGAGAGCTACTTTCTTGACTGTATTTTGAGTTAAGCAGTTGGCGCGACTTCAGTTCTAGCCTATATAGTCAAATCTTGTGTGGTTCCTCCATGGTAACATAGCTGCCCGAGGTCGCAAATTTAGCAAGTACAAGAAATTTGAAAATTGTATGTAATTTCACATTAGTGCTTATGGTCGATCCCGGTTCTCAGTTTGAGAGCTACTTTCTTGACTGTATTTTGAGTTAAGCAGTTGGCGCGACTTCAGTTCTAGCCTATTAAGTCAAATCTTGTGTGGTTCCTCCATGGTAACATAGCTGCCCGAGGTCGCAAAGTTAGCAAGTACAAGAAATTTTAAAATTGTATGTAATTTCACGGTAGTGCTTATGGTCGATCCCGTTTCTCGGCTTGAGAGCTACTTTCTTGACTGTATTTTGAGTTAAGCAGTTGGCGCGACTTCAGTTCTAGCCTATAAAGTCAAATCTTGTGTGGTTCCTCCATGGTAACATAGCTGCCCGAGGTCGCCAAGTTAGCAAGTACAAGAAATTTGAAAATTGTATGTAATTTCATATTAGTGCTTATGGTCGATCCCGGTTCTCGGCTTGAGAGCTACTTTCTTGACTGTATTTTGAGTTAAGCAGTTGGCGCGACTTCAGTTCTAGCCTATAAAGTCAAATCTTGTGTGGTTCCTCCATGGTGACATAGCTGCCCGAGGTCGCCAAGTTAGCAAGTACAAGAATTTTGAAAATTGTATGTAATTTCACATTAGTGCTTATGGTCGGTCCCGTTTCTCGGCTTGAGAGCTACTTTCTTGACTGTATTTTCAGTTAAGCAGTTGGCGCGACTTCAGTTCTAGCCTATAAAGTCAAATCTTGTGTGGTTCCTCCATGGTAACATAGCTGCCCGAGGTCGCAAAGTTAGCAAGTACAAGAAATTTGAAAATTGTATGTAATTTCACGGTAGTGCTTATGGTCGATCCCGATTCTCGGCCTGAGAGCTACTTTCTTGACTGTGTTTTGAGTTACGCAGTTGGCGCGACTTCAGTTCTAGCCTATAAAGTCAAATCTTGTGTGGTTGCTCCATGGTAACATAGCTGCCGGAGGTCGCAAAGTTAGCAAGTACAAGAAATTTGAAAATTGTATGTAATTTCGCATTAGTGCTTATGGTCGATCCCGGTTCTCGGCTTGAGAGCTACTTTCTTGACTGTATTTTGAGTTAAGCAGTTGGCGCGACTTCAGTTCTAGCCTATAAAGTCAAATCTTGTGTGGTTCCTCCATGGTAACATAGCTGCCCGAGGTCGCAAATTTAGCAAGTACAAGAAATTTGAAAATTGTATGTAATTTCACATTAGTGCTTATGGTCGATCCCGTTTCTCGGCTTGAGAGCTACTTTCTTGACTGTATTTTGAGTTAAGCAGTTGGCGCGACTTCAGTTCTAGCCTATAAAGTCAAATCTTGTGTGGTTCCTCCATGGTAACATAGCTGCCCGAGGTCGCAAAGTTAGCAAGTACAAGAAATTTGAAAATTGTATGTAATTTCACGGTAGTGCTTATGGTCGATCCCGTTTCTCGGCTTGAGAGCTACTTTCTTGACTGTATTTTGAGTTAAGCAGTTGGCGCGACTTCAGTTCTAGCCTATAAAGTCAAATCGTGTGTGGTTCCTCCATGGTAACATAGCTGCCCGAGGTCGCAAAGTTAGCAAGTACAAGAAATTTGAAAATTGTATGTAATTTCACGGTAGTGCTTATGGTCGATCCCGTTTCTCGGCTTGAGAGCTACTTTCTTGACTGTATTTTGAGTTAAGCAGTTGGCGCGACTTCAGTTCTAGCCTATAAAGTCAAATCGTGTGTGGTTCCTCCATGGTAACATAGCTGCCCGAGGTCGCAAAGTTAGCAAGTACAAGAAATTTGAAAATTGTATGTAATTTCACGGTAGTGTTTATGGTCGATGCCGGTTCTCGGCTTGAGAGTTACTTTCTTGACTGTATTTTGAGTTAAGCAGTTGGCGCGACTTCAGTTCTAGCCTATAAAGTCAAATGTTGTGTGGTTCCTCCATGGTAACGTAGCTGCCCGAGGTCGCAAAGTTAGCAAGTACAAGAAATTTGAAAATTGTACGTAGTTTCACATTAGTGCTTATGGTCGGTCCCGTTTCTCCGCTTCAGAGCTACTTTCTTGGCTGTATTTTGCTTTAAGCAGTTGGCGCGCCTTCAGTTCTAGCCTATAAAGTAAAATCCTGTGTGGTTCCTCCATGCTAACATAGCTGCCCGAGGCCGCAAAGTTAGCAAGTACAAGAAATTTGAAAATTGTATGTAATTTCACATTAGTGCTTATGGTCGATCCCGGTTCTCAGCTTGAGAGCTACTTTCTTGACTGTATTTTGAGTTAAGCAGTTGGCGCGACTTCAGTTCTAGCCTATTAAGTCAAATCTTGTGTGGTTCCTCCATGGTAACATAGCTGCCCGAGGTCGCAAAGTTAGCAAGTACAAGAAATTTGAAAATTGTATGTAATTTCACGGTAGTGCTTATGGTCGATCCCGTTTCTCGGCTTGAGAGCTACTTTCTTGACTGTATTTTGAGTTAAGCAGTTGGCGCGACCTCAGTTCTAGCCTATAAAGTCAAATCTTGTGTGGTTCCTCCATGGTAACATAGCTGCCCGAGGTCGCCAAGTTAGCAAGTACAAGAAATTTGAAAATTGTATGTAATTTCATATTAGTGCTTATGGTCGATCCCGGTTCTCGGCTTGAGAGCTACTTTCTTGACTGTATTTTGAGTTAAGCAGTTGGCGCGACTTCAGTTCTAGCCTATAAAGTCAAATCTTGTGTTGTTCCTCCATGGTAACATAGCTGCCCGAGGTCGCCAAGTTAGCAAGTACAAGAAATTTGAAAATTGTATGTAATTTCACATTAGTGCTTATGGTCGATCCCGTTTCTCGGCTTGAGAGCTACTTTCTTGACTGTATTTTGAGTTAAGCAGTTGGCGCGACTTCAGTTCTAGCCTATAAAGTCAAATCTTGTGTGGTTCCTCCATGGTAACATAGCTGCCCGAGGTCGCCAAGTTAGCAAGTACAAGAAATTTGAAAATTGTATGTAATTTCACGGTAGTGCTTATGGTCGATCCCGTTTCTCGGCTTGAGAGCTACTTTCTTGACTGTATTTTGAGTTAAGCAGTTGGCGCGACTTCAGTTCTAGCCTATAAAGTCAAATCTTGTGTTGTTCCTCCATGGTAACATAGCTGCCCGAGGTCGCCAAGTTAGCAAGTACAAGAAATTTGAAAATTGTATGTAATTTCACGGTAGTGCTTATGGTCGATCCCGTTTCTCGGCTTGAGAGCTACTTTCTTGACTGTATTTTGAGTTAAGCAGTTGGCGCGACTTCAGTTCTAGCCTATAAAGTCAAATCTTGTGTGGTTCCTCCATGGTAACATAGCTGCCCGAGGTCGCAAATTTAGCAAGTAGAAGAAATTTGAAAATTGTATGTAATTTCACGGTAGTGCTTATGGTCGATCCCGTTTCTCGGCTTGAGAGCTACTTTCTTGACTGTATTTTGAGTTAAGCAGTTGGCGCGACTTCAGTTCTAGCCTATAAAGTCAAATCTTGTGTGGTTCCTCCATGGTAACATAGCTGCCCGAGGTCGCAAAGTTAGCAAGTACAAGAAATTTGAAAATTGTACGTAATTTCACGGTAGTGCTTATGGTCGATCCCGGTTCTCGGCTTGAGAGCTACTTTCTTGACTGTATTTTCAGTTAAGCAGTTGGCGCGACTTCAGTTCTAGCCTATAAAGTCAAATCTTGTGTGGTTCCTCCATGGTAACATAGCTGCCCGAGGTCGCAAAGTTAGCAAGTACAAGAAATTTGAAAATTGTATGTAATTTCACGGTAGTGCTTATGGTCGATCCCGATTCTCGGCTTGAGAGCTACTTTCTTGACCGTGTTTTGAGTTACGCAGTTGGCGCGACTTCAGTTCTAGCCTATAAAGTCAAATCTTGTGTGGTTCCTCCATGGTAACATAGCTGCCGGAGGTCGCAAAGTTAGCAAGTACAAGAAATTTGAAAATTGTATGTAATTTCGCATTAGTGCTTATGGTCGATCCCGGTTCTCGGCTTGAGAGCTACTTTCTTGACTGTATTTTGAGTTAAGCAGTTGGCGCGACTTCAGTTCTAGCCTATAAAGTCAAATCTTGTGTGGTTCCTCCATGGTAACATAGCTGCCCGAGGTCGCAAGGTTAGCAAGTACAAGAAATTTGAAAATTGTATGTAATTTCACGGTAGTGCTTATGGTCGATCCCGGTTCTCGGCTTGAGAGCTACTTTCTTGACTGTATTTTGAGTTAAGCAGTTGGCGCGACTTCAGTTCTAGCCTATAAAGTCAAATCTTGTGTGGTTCCTCCATGGTAACATAGCTGCCCGAGGTCACAAAGTTAGCAAGTACAAGAAATTTGAAAATTGTACGTAATTTCACGGTAGTGCTTATGGTCGATCCCGGTTCTCGGCTTGAGAGCTACTTTCTTGACTGTATTTTGAGTTAAGCAGTTGGCGCGACTTCAGTTCTAGCCTATAAAGTCAAATGTTGTGTGGTTCCTCCATGGTAACATAGCTGCCCGAGGTCGGAAAGTTAGCAAGTACAAGAAATTTGAAAATTGTATGTAATTTCACGGTAGTGCTTATGGTCGATCCCGGTTCTCGGCTTGAGAGCTACTTTCTTGACTGTATTTTGAGTTAAGCAGTTGGCGCGACTTCAGTTCTAGCCTATAAAGTCAAATCGTGTGTGGTTCCTCCATGGTAACATAGCTGCCCGAGGTCGCAAAGTTAGCAAGTACAAGAAATTTGAAAATTGTATGTAATTTCACGGTAGTGCTTATGGTCGATGCCGGTTCTCGGCTTGAGAGTTACTTTCTTGACTGTATTTTGAGTTAAGCAGTTGGCGCGACTTCAGTTCTAGCCTATAAAGTCAAATCTTGTGTGGTTCCTCCATGGTAACATAGCTGCCCGAGGTCGCCAAGTTAGCAAGTACAAGAAATTTGAAAATTGTATGTAATTTCACATTAGTGCTTATGGTCGATCCCGGTTCTCGGGTTGAGAGCTACTTTCTTGACTGTATTTTGAGTTAAGCAGTTGGCGCGACTTCAGTTCTAGCCTATAAAGTCAAATCTTGTGTGGTTCCTCCATGGTAACATAGCTGCCCGAGGTCGCCAAGTTAGCAAGTACAAGAATTTTGAAAATTGTATGTAATTTCACATTAGTGCTTATGGTCGGTCCCGTTTCTCGGCTTGAGAGCTACTTTCTTGACTGTATTTTCAATTAAGCAGTTGGCGCGACTTCAGTTCTAGCCTATAAAGTCAAATCTTGTGCGGTTCCTCCATGGTAACATAGCTGCCCGAGGTCGCAAAGTTAGCAAGTACAAGAAATTTGAAAATTGTATGTAATTTCACGGTAGTGCTTATGGTCGATCCCGATTCTCGGCTTGAGAGCTACTTTCTTGACTGTGTTTTGAGTTACGCAGTTGGCGCGACTTCAGTTCTAGCCTATAAAGTCAAATCTTGTGTGGTTCCTCCATGGTAACATAGCTGCCGGAGGTCGCAAAGTTAGCAAGTACAAGAAATTTGAAAATTGTATGTAATTTCGCATTAGTGCTTATGGTCGATCCCGGTTCTCGGCTTGAGAGCTACTCTCTTGACTGTATTTTGAGTTAAGCAGTTGGCGCGACTTCAGTTCTAGCCTATAAAGTCAAATCTTGTGTGGTTCCTCCATGGTAACATAGCTGCCCGAGGTCGCAAATTTAGCAAGTACAAGAAATTTGAAAATTGTATGTAATTTCACATTAGTGCTTATGGTCGATCCCGTTTCTCGGCTTGAGAGCTACTTTCTTGACTGTATTTTGAGTTAAGCAGTTGGCGCGACTTCAGTTCTAGCCTATAAAGTCAAATCTTGTGTGGTTCCTCCATGGTAATATAGCTGCCCGAGGTCGCAAAGTTAGCAAGTACAAGAAATTTGAAAATTGTATGTAATTTCACGATAGTACTTATAGTCGATCCCGGTTCTCGGCTTGAGAGCTACTTTCTTGACTGTATTTTGAGTTAAGCAGTACGCGCGACTTCAGTTCTAGCCTATAAAGTCAAATCTTGTGTTGTTCCTCCATGGTAACATAGCTGCCCGAGGTCGCCAAGTTAGCAAGTACAAGAAATTTGAAAATTGTATGTAATTTCACATTAGTGCTTATGGTCGATCCGGTTTCTCGGCTTGAGAGCTACTTTCTTGACTGTATTTTGAGTTAAGCAGTTGGCGCGACTTCAGCTCTAGCATATAAAGTCTAATCTTGTGTGGTTCCTCCATGGTAACATAGCTGCCCGAGGTCGCAAAGTTAGCAAGTACAAGAAATTTGAAAATTGTATGTAATTTCACATTAGTGCTTATGGTCGATCCCGGTTCTCGGCTTGAGAGCTACTTTCTTGACTGTATTTTGAGTTAAGCAGTTGGCGCGACTTCAGTTCTAGCCTATAAAGTCAAATCTTGTGTGGTTCCTCCATGGTAACATAGCTGCCCGAGGTCGCAAAGTTAGCAAGTACAAGAAATTTGAAAATCGTATGTAATTTCACGGTAGTGCTTATGGTCGATCCCGTGTCTCGGCTTCAGAGCTACTTTCTTGACTGTATTTTGAGTTAAGCAGTTGGCGCGACTTCAGTTCTAGCCTATAAAGTCAAATCTTGTGTGGTTCCTCCATGGTAACATAGCTGCCCGAGGTCGCAAAGTTAGCAAGTACAAGAAATTTGAAAATTGTATGTAATTTCACGATAGTACTTATAGTCGATCCCGGTTCTCGGCTTGAGAGCTACTTTCTTGACTGTATTTTGAGTTAAGCAGTTGGCGCGACTTCAGTTCTAGCCTATAAAGTCAAATCTTGTGTGGTTCCTCCATGGTAACATAGCTGCCCGAGGTCGCAAAGTTAGCAAGTACAAGAAATTTGAAAATTGTACGTAATTTCACGGTAGTGCTTATGGTCGATCCCGGTTCTCGGCTTGAGAGCTACTTTCTTGACTGTATTTTGAGTTAAGCAGTTGGCGCGACTTCAGTTCTAGCCTATAAAGTCAAATCTTGTGTGGTTCCTCCATGGTAACATAGCTGCCCGAGGTCGGAAAGTTAGCAAGTAGAAGAAATTTGAAAATTGTATGTAATTTCACGGTAGTGCTTATGGTCGATCCCGTTTCTCGGCTTGAGAGCTACTTTCTTGACTGTATTTTGAGTTAAGCAGTTGGCGCGACTTCAGTTCTAGCCTATAAAGTCAAATCGTGTGTGGTTCCTCCATGGTAACATAGCTGCCCGAGGTCGCAAAGTTAGCAAGTACAAGAAATTTGAAAATTGTATGTAATTTCACGGTAGTGTTTATGGTCGATGCCGGTTCTCGGCTTGAGAGTTACTTTCTTGACTGTATTTTGAGTTAAGCAGCTGGCGCGACTTCAGTTCTAGCCTATAAAGTCAAATCTTGTGTGGTTCCTCCATTGTAACATAGCTGCCCGAGGTCGCCAAGTTAGAAAGTACAAGAAATTTGAAAATTGTACGTAGTTTCACATTAGTGCTTATGGTCGGTCCCGTTTCTCCGCTTCAGAGCTACTTTCTTGGCTGTATTTTGCTTTAAGCAGTTGGCGCGCCTTCAGTTCTAGCCTATAAAGTAAAATCCTGTGTGGTTCCTCCATGCTAACATAGCTGCCCGAGGCCGCAAAGTTAGCAAGTACAAGAAATTTGAAAATTGTATGTAATTTCACATTAGTGCTTATGGTCGATCCCGGTTCTCAGCTTGAGAGCTACTTTCTTGACTGTATTTTGAGTTAAGCAGTTGGCGCGACTTCAGTTCTAGCCTATTAAGTCAAATCTTGTGTGGTTCCTCCATGGTAACATAGCTGCCCGAGGTCGCAAAGTTAGCAAGTACAAGAAATTTGAAAATTGTATGTAATTTCAGGGTAGTGCTTATGGTCGATCCCGTTTCTCGGCTTGAGAGCTACTTTCTTGACTGTATTTTGAGTTAAGCAGTTGGCGCGACTTCAGTTCTAGCCTATAAAGTCAAATCTTGTGTGGTTCCTCCATGGTAACATAGCTGCCCGAGGTCGCCAAGTTAGCAAGTACAAGAAATTTGAAAATTGTATGTAATTTCATATTAGTGCTTATGGTCGATCCCGGTTCTCGGCTTGAGAGCTACTTTCTTGACTGTATTTTGAGTTAAGCAGTTGGCGCGACTTCAGTTCTAGCCTATAAAGTCAAATCTTGTGTTGTTCCTCCATGGTAACATAGCTGCCCGAGGTCGCCAAGTTAGCAAGTACAAGAAATTTGAAAATTGTATGTAATTTCACATTAGTGCTTATGGTCGATCCCGTTTCTCGGCTTGAGAGCTACTTTCTTGACTGTATTTTGAGTTAAGCAGTTGGCGCGACTTCAGTTCTAGCCTATAAAGTCAAATCTTGTGTGGTTCCTCCATGGTAACATAGCTGCCCGAGGTCGCCAAGTTAGCAAGTACAAGAAATTTGAAAATTGTATGTAATTTCACGGTAGTGCTTATGGTCGATCCCGTTTCTCGGCTTGAGAGCTACTTTCTTGACTGTATTTTGAGTTAAGCAGTTGGCGCGACTTCAGTTCTAGCCTATAAAGTCAAATCTTGTGTTGTTCCTCCATGGTAACATAGCTGCCCGAGGTCGCCAAGTTAGCAAGTACAAGAAATTTGAAAATTGTATGTAATTTCACGGTAGTGCTTATGGTCGATCCCGTTTCTCGGCTTGAGAGCTACTTTCTTGACTGTATTTTGAGTTAAGCAGTTGGCGCGACTTCAGTTCTAGCCTATAAAGTCAAATCTTGTGTGGTTCCTCCATGGTAACATAGCTGCCCGAGGTCGCAAATTTAGCAAGTAGAAGAAATTTGAAAATTGTATGTAATTTCACGGTAGTGCTTATGGTCGATCCCGTTTCTCGGCTTGAGAGCTACTTTCTTGACTGTATTTTGAGTTAAGCAGTTGGCGCGACTTCAGTTCTAGCCTATAAAGTCAAATCGTGTGTGGTTCCTCCATGGTAACATAGCTGCCCGAGGTCGCAAAGTTAGCAAGTACAAGAAATTTGAAAATTGTATGTAATTTCACGGTAGTGCTTATGGTCGATCCCGGTTCTCGGCTTGAGAGCTACTTTCTTGACTGTATTTTGAGTTAAGCAGTTGGCGCGACTTCAGTTCTAGCCTATAAAGTCAAATCTTGTGTGGTTCCTCCATGGTAACATAGCTGCCCGAGGTCGCCAAGTTAGCAAGTACAAGAATTTTGAAAATTGTATGTAATTTCACATTAGTGCTTATGGTCGGTCCCGTTTCTCGGCTTGAGAGCTACTTTCTTGACTGTATTTTCAGTTAAGCAGTTGGCGCGACTTCAGTTCTAGCCTATAAAGTCAAATGTTGTGTGGTTCCTCCATGGTAACATAGCTGCCCGAGGTCGCAAAGTTAGCAAGTACAAGAAATTTGAAAATTGTATGTAATTTCACGGTAGTGCTTATGGTCGATCCCGATTCTCGGCTTGAGAGCTACTTTCTTGACTGTGTTTTGAGTTACGCAGTTGGCGCGACTTCAGTTCTAGCCTATAAAGTCAAATCTTGTGTGGTTCCTCCATGGTAACATAGCTGCCGGAGGTCGCAAAGTTAGCAAGTACAAGAAATTTGAAAATTGTATGTAATTTCGCATTAGTGCTTATGGTCGATGCCGGTTCTCGGCTTGAGAGTTACTTTCTTGACTGTATTTTGAGTTAAGCAGTTGGCGCGACTTCAGTTCTAGCCTATAAAGTCAAATCTTGTGTGGTTCCTCCATGGTAACATAGCTGCCCGAGGTCGCAAGGTTAGCAAGTACAAGAAATTTGAAAATTGTATGTAATTTCACGGTAGTGCTTATGGTCGATCCCGGTTCTCGGCTTGAGAGCTACTTTCTTGACTGTATTTTGAGTTAAGCAGTTGGCGCGACTTCAGTTCTAGCCTATAAAGTCAAATCTTGTGTGGTTCCTCCATGGTAACATAGCTGCCCGAGGTCACAAAGTTAGCAAGTACAAGAAATTTGAAAATTGTACGTAATTTCACGGTAGTGCTTATGGTCGATCCCGGTTCTCGGCTTGAGAGCTACTTTCTTGACTGTATTTTGAGTTAAGCAGTTGGCGCGACTTCAGTTCTAGCCTATAAAGTCAAATGTTGTGTGGTTCCTCCATGGTAACATAGCTGCCCGAGGTCGGAAAGTTAGCAAGTACAAGAAATTTGAAAATTGTATGTAATTTCACGGTAGTGCTTATGGTCGATCCCGGTTCTCGGCTTGAGAGCTACTTTCTTGACTGTATTTTGAGTTAAGCAGTTGGCGCGACTTCAGTTCTAGCCTATAAAGTCAAATCGTGTGTGGTTCCTCCATGGTAACATAGCTGCCCGAGGTCGCAAAGTTAGCAAGTACAAGAAATTTGAAAATTGTATGTAATTTCACGGTATTGCTTATGGTCGATGCCGGTTCTCGGCTTGAGAGTTACTTTCTTGACTGTATTTTGAGTTAAGCAGTTGGCGCGACTTCAGTTCTAGCCTATAAAGTCAAATCTTGTGTGGTTCCTCCATGGTAACATAGCTGCCCGAGGTCGCCAAGTTAGCAAGTACAAGAAATTTGAAAATTGTATGTAATTTCACATTAGTGCTTATGGTCGATCCCGGTTCTCGGGTTGAGAGTTACTTTCTTGACTGTATTTTGAGTTAAGCAGTTGGCGCGACTTCAGTTCTAGCCTATAAAGTCAAATCTTGTGTGGTTCCTCCATGGTAACATAGCTGCCCGAGGTCGCCAAGTTAGCAAGTACAAGAAATTTGAAAATTGTATGTAATTTCACATTAGTGCTTATGGTCGATCCCGGTTCTCGGGTTGAGAGCTACTTTCTTGACTGTATTTTGAGTTAAGCAGTTGGCGCGACTTCAGTTCTAGCCTATAAAGTCAAATCTTGTGTGGTTCCTCCATGGTAACATAGCTGCCCGAGGTCGCAAAGTTAGCAAGTACAAGAAATTTGAAAATTGTAAGTAATTTCACGGTAGTGCTTATGGTCGATCCCGATTCTCGGCTTGAGAGCTACTTTCTTGACTGTGTTTTGAGTTACGCAGTTGGCGCGACTTCAGTTCTAGCCTATAAAGTCAAATCTTGTGTGGTTCCTCCATGGTAACATAGCTGCCGGAGGTCGCAAAGTTAGCAAGTACAAGAAATTTGAAAATTGTATGTAATTTCGCATTAGTGCTTATGGTCGATCCCGGTTCTCGGCTTGAGAGCTACTTTCTTGACTGTATTTTGAGTTAAGCAGTTGGCGCGACTTCAGTTCTAGCCTATAAAGTCAAATCTTGTGTGGTTCCTCCATGGTAACATAGCTGCCCGAGGTCGCAAATTTAGCAAGTACAAGAAATTTGAAAATTGTATGTAATTTCACATTAGTGCTTATGGTCGATCCCGTTTCTCGGCTTGAGAGCTACTTTCTTGACTGTATTTTGAGTTAAGCAGTTGGCGCGACTTCAGTTCTAGCCTATAAAGTCAAATCTTGTGTGGTTCCTCCATGGTAATATAGCTGCCCGAGGTCGCAAAGTTAGCAAGTACAAGAAATTTGAAAATTGTATGTAATTTCACGATAGTACTTATAGTCGATCCCGGTTCTCGGCTTGAGAGCTACTTTCTTGACTGTATTTTGAGTTAAGCAGTACGCGCGACTTCAGTTCTAGCCTATAAAGTCAAATCTTGTGTTGTTCCTCCATGGTAACATAGCTGCCCGAGGTCGCCAAGTTAGCAAGTACAAGAAATTTGAAAATTGTATGTAATTTCACATTAGTGCTTATGGTCGATCCGGTTTCTCGGCTTGAGAGCTACTTTCTTGACTGTATTTTGAGTTAAGCAGTTGGCGCGACTTCAGCTCTAGCATATAAAGTCTAATCTTGTGTGGTTCCTCCATGGTAACATAGCTGCCCGAGGTCGCAAAGTTAGCAAGTACAAGAAATTTGAAAATTGTATGTAATTTCACATTAGTGCTTATGGTCGATCCCGGTTCTCGGCTTGAGAGCTACTTTCTTGACTGTATTTTGAGTTAAGCAGTTGGCGCGACTTCAGTTCTAGCCTATAAAGTCAAATCGTGTGTGGTTCCTCCATGGTAACATAGCTGCCCGAGGTCGCAAAGTTAGCAAGTACAAGAAATTTGAAAATTGTATGTAATTTCACGGTAGTGCTTATGGTCGATCCCGGTTCTCGGCTTGAGAGCTACTTTCTTGACTGTATTTTGAGTTAAGCAGTTGGCGCGACTTCAGTTCTAGCCTATAAAGTCAAATCTTGTGTGGTTCCTCCATGGTAACATAGCTGCCCGAGGTCGCCAAGTTAGCAAGTACAAGAATTTTGAAAATTGTATGTAATTTCACATTAGTGCTTATGGTCGGTCCCGTTTCTCGGCTTGAGAGCTACTTTCTTGACTGTATTTTCAGTTAAGCAGTTGGCGCGACTTCAGTTCTAGCCTATAAAGTCAAATCTTGTGTGGTTCCTCCATGGTAACATAGCTGCCCGAGGTCGCAAAGTTAGCAAGTACAAGAAATTTGAAAATTGTATGTAATTTCACGGTAGTGCTTATGGTCGATCCCGATTCTCGGCTTGAGAGCTACTTTCTTGACTGTGTTTTGAGTTACGCAGTTGGCGCGACTTCAGTTCTAGCCTATAAAGTCAAATCTTGTGTGGTTCCTCCATGGTAACATAGCTGCCGGAGGTCGCAAAGTTAGCAAGTACAAGAAATTTGAAAATTGTATGTAATTTCGCATTAGTGCTTATGGTCGATCCCGGTTCTCGGCTTGAGAGCTACTTTCTTGACTGTATTTTCAGTTAAGCAGTTGGCGCGACTTCAGTTCTAGCCTATAAAGTCAAATCTTGTGTGGTTCCTCCATGGTAACATAGCTGCCCGAGGTCGCAAAGTTAGCAAGTACAAGAAATTTGAAAATTGTATGTAATTTCACGGTAGTGCTTATGGTCGATCCCGATTCTCGGCTTGAGAGCTACTTTCTTGACTGTGTTTTGAGTTACGCAGTTGGCGCGACTTCAGTTCTAGCCTATAAAGTCAAATCTTGTGTGGTTCCTCCATGGTAACATAGCTGCCGGAAGTCGCAAAGTTAGCAAGTACAAGAAATTTGAAAATTGTATGTAATTTCGCATTAGTGCTTATGGTCGATCCCGGTTCTCGGCTTGAGAGCTACTTTCTTGACTGTATTTTGAGTTAAGCAGTTGGCGCGACTTCAGTTCTAGCCTATAAAGTCAAATCTTGTGTGGTTCCTCCATGGTAACATAGCTGCCCGAGGTCGGAAAGTTAGCAAGTACAAGAAATTTGAAAATTGTATGTAATTTCACGGTAGTGCTTATGGTCGATCCCGGTTCTCGGCTTGAGAGCTACTTTCTTGACTGTATTTTGAGTTAAGCAGTTGGCGCGACTTCAGTTCTAGCCTATAAAGTCAAATCGTGTGTGGTTCCTCCATGGTAACATAGCTGCCCGAGGTCGCAAAGTTAGCAAGTACAAGAAATTTGAAAATTGTATGTAATTTCACGGTAGTGCTTATGGTCGATGCCGGTTCTCGGCTTGAGAGTTACTTTCTTGACTGTATTTTGAGTTAAGCAGTTGGCGCGACTTCAGTTCTAGCCTATAAAGTCAAATCTTGTGTGGTTCCTCCATGGTAACATAGCTGCCCGAGGTCGCCAAGTTAGCAAGTACAAGAAATTTGAAAATTGTATGTAATTTCACATTAGTGCTTATGGTCGATCCCGGTTCTCGGGTTGAGAGCTACTTTCTTGACTGTATTTTGAGTTAAGCAGTTGGCGCGACTTCAGTTCTAGCCTATAAAGTCAAATCTTGTGTGGTTCCTCCATGGTAACATAGCTGCCCGAGGTCGCAAAGTTAGCAAGTACAAGAAATTTGAAAATTGTAAGTAATTTCACGGTAGTGCTTATGGTCGATCCCGATTCTCGGCTTGAGAGCTACTTTCTTGACTGTGTTTTGAGTTACGCAGTTGGCGCGACTTCAGTTCTAGCCTATAAAGTCAAATCTTGTGTGGTTCCTCCATGGTAACATAGCTGCCGGAGGTCGCAAAGTTAGCAAGTACAAGAAATTTGAAAATTGTATGTAATTTCGCATTAGTGCTTATGGTCGATCCCGGTTCTCGGCTTGAGAGCTACTTTCTTGACTGTATTTTGAGTTAAGCAGTTGGCGCGACTTCAGTTCTAGCCTATAAAGTCAAATCTTGTGTGGTTCCTCCATGGTAACATAGCTGCCCGAGGTCGCAAATTTAGCAAGTACAAGAAATTTGAAAATTGTATGTAATTTCACATTAGTGCTTATGGTCGATCCCGTTTCTCGGCTTGAGAGCTACTTTCTTGACTGTATTTTGAGTTAAGCAGTTGGCGCGACTTCAGTTCTAGCCTATAAAGTCAAATCTTGTGTGGTTCCTCCATGGTAATATAGCTGCCCGAGGTCGCAAAGTTAGCAAGTACAAGAAATTTGAAAATTGTATGTAATTTCACGATAGTACTTATAGTCGATCCCGGTTCTCGGCTTGAGAGCTACTTTCTTGACTGTATTTTGAGTTAAGCAGTACGCGCGACTTCAGTTCTAGCCTATAAAGTCAAATCTTGTGTTGTTCCTCCATGGTAACATAGCTGCCCGAGGTCGCCAAGTTAGCAAGTACAAGAAATTTGAAAATTGTATGTAATTTCACATTAGTGCTTATGGTCGATCCGGTTTCTCGGCTTGAGAGCTACTTTCTTGACTGTATTTTGAGTTAAGCAGTTGGCGCGACTTCAGCTCTAGCATATAAAGTCTAATCTTGTGTGGTTCCTCCATGGTAACATAGCTGCCCGAGGTCGCAAAGTTAGCAAGTACAAGAAATTTGAAAATTGTATGTAATTTCACATTAGTGCTTATGGTCGATCCCGGTTCTCGGCTTGAGAGCTACTTTCTTGACTGTATTTTGAGTTAAGCAGTTGGCGCGACTTCAGTTCTAGCCTATAAAGTCAAATCGTGTGTGGTTCCTCCATGGTAACATAGCTGCCCGAGGTCGCAAAGTTAGCAAGTACAAGAAATTTGAAAATTGTATGTAATTTCACGGTAGTGCTTATGGTCGATCCCGGTTCTCGGCTTGAGAGCTACTTTCTTGACTGTATTTTGAGTTAAGCAGTTGGCGCGACTTCAGTTCTAGCCTATAAAGTCAAATCTTGTGTGGTTCCTCCATGGTAACATAGCTGCCCGAGGTCGCCAAGTTAGCAAGTACAAGAATTTTGAAAATTGTATGTAATTTCACATTAGTGCTTATGGTCGGTCCCGTTTCTCGGCTTGAGAGCTACTTTCTTGACTGTATTTTCAGTTAAGCAGTTGGCGCGACTTCAGTTCTAGCCTATAAAGTCAAATCTTGTGTGGTTCCTCCATGGTAACATAGCTGCCCGAGGTCGCAAAGTTAGCAAGTACAAGAAATTTGAAAATTGTATGTAATTTCACGGTAGTGCTTATGGTCGATCCCGATTCTCGGCTTGAGAGCTACTTTCTTGACTGTGTTTTGAGTTACGCAGTTGGCGCGACTTCAGTTCTAGCCTATAAAGTCAAATCTTGTGTGGTTCCTCCATGGTAACATAGCTGCCGGAGGTCGCAAAGTTAGCAAGTACAAGAAATTTGAAAATTGTATGTAATTTCGCATTAGTGCTTATGGTCGATCCCGGTTCTCGGCTTGAGAGCTACTTTCTTGACTGTATTTTCAGTTAAGCAGTTGGCGCGACTTCAGTTCTAGCCTATAAAGTCAAATCTTGTGTGGTTCCTCCATGGTAACATAGCTGCCCGAGGTCGCAAAGTTAGCAAGTACAAGAAATTTGAAAATTGTATGTAATTTCACGGTAGTGCTTATGGTCGATCCCGATTCTCGGCTTGAGAGCTACTTTCTTGACTGTGTTTTGAGTTACGCAGTTGGCGCGACTTCAGTTCTAGCCTATAAAGTCAAATCTTGTGTGGTTCCTCCATGGTAACATAGCTGCCGGAAGTCGCAAAGTTAGCAAGTACAAGAAATTTGAAAATTGTATGTAATTTCGCATTAGTGCTTATGGTCGATCCCGGTTCTCGGCTTGAGAGCTACTTTCTTGACTGTATTTTGAGTTAAGCAGTTGGCGCGACTTCAGTTCTAGCCTATAAAGTCAAATCTTGTGTGGTTCCTCCATGGTAACATAGCTGCCCGAGGTCGGAAAGTTAGCAAGTACAAGAAATTTGAAAATTGTATGTAATTTCACGGTAGTGCTTATGGTCGATCCCGGTTCTCGGCTTGAGAGCTACTTTCTTGACTGTATTTTGAGTTAAGCAGTTGGCGCGACTTCAGTTCTAGCCTATAAAGTCAAATCGTGTGTGGTTCCTCCATGGTAACATAGCTGCCCGAGGTCGCAAAGTTAGCAAGTACAAGAAATTTGAAAATTGTATGTAATTTCACGGTAGTGCTTATGGTCGATGCCGGTTCTCGGCTTGAGAGTTACTTTCTTGACTGTATTTTGAGTTAAGCAGTCGGCGCGACTTCAGTTCTAGCCTATAAAGTCAAATCTTGTGTGGTTCCTCCATGGTAATATAGCTGCCCGAGGTCGCAAAGTTAGCAAGTACAAGAAATTTGAAAATTGTATGTAATTTCACGATAGTACTTATAGTCGATCCCGGTTCTCGGCTTGAGAGCTACTTTCTTGACTGTATTTTGAGTTAAGCAGT
Source organism: Merodon equestris (assembly GCA_958301585.1). Taxonomy (NCBI): domain Eukaryota; kingdom Metazoa; phylum Arthropoda; class Insecta; order Diptera; family Syrphidae; genus Merodon; species Merodon equestris. Next base: position 151,304,167 of record OY284413.1, on the reverse strand, counting down.
ACGCGCGACTTCAGTTCTAGCCTATAAAGTCAAATCTTGTGTTGTTCCTCCATGGTAACATAGCTGCCCGAGGTCGCCAAGTTAGCAAGTACAAGAAATTTGAAAATTGTATGTAATTTCACATTAGTGCTTATGGTCGATCCGGTTTCTCGGCTTGAGAGCTACTTTCTTGACTGTATTTTGAGTTAAGCAGTTGGCGCGACTTCAGCTCTAGCATATAAAGTCTAATCTTGTGTGGTTCCTCCATGGTAACATAGCTGCCCGAGGTCGCAAAGTTAGCAAGTACAAGAAATTTGAAAATTGTATGTAATTTCACATTAGTGCTTATGGTCGATCCCGGTTCTCGGCTTGAGAGCTACTTTCTTGACTGTATTTTGAGTTAAGCAGTTGGCGCGACTTCAGTTCTAGCCTATAAAGTCAAATCTTGTGTGGTTCCTCCATGGTAACATAGCTGCCCGAGGTCGCAAAGTTAGCAAGTACAAGAAATTTGAAAATCGTATGTAATTTCACGGTAGTGCTTATGGTCGATCCCGTGTCTCGGCTTCAGAGCTACTTTCTTGACTGTATTTTGAGTTAAGCAGTTGGCGCGACTTCAGTTCTAGCCTATAAAGTCAAATCTTGTGTGGTTCCTCCATGGTAACATAGCTGCCCGAGGTCGCAAAGTTAGCAAGTACAAGAAATTTGAAAATTGTATGTAATTTCACGATAGTACTTATAGTCGATCCCGGTTCTCGGCTTGAGAGCTACTTTCTTGACTGTATTTTGAGTTAAGCAGTTGGCGCGACTTCAGTTCTAGCCTATAAAGTCAAATCTTGTGTGGTTCCTCCATGGTAACATAGCTGCCCGAGGTCGCAAAGTTAGCAAGTACAAGAAATTTGAAAATTGTACGTAATTTCACGGTAGTGCTTATGGTCGATCCCGGTTCTCGGCTTGAGAGCTACTTTCTTGACTGTATTTTCAGTTAAGCAGTTGGCGCGACTTCAGTTCTAGCCTATAAAGTCAAATCTTGTGTGGTTCCTCCATGGTAACATAGCTGCCCGAGGTCGCAAAGTTAGCAAGTACAAGAAATTTGAAAATTGTATGTAATTTCACGGTAGTGCTTATGGTCGATCCCGATTCTCGGCTTGAGAGCTACTTTCTTGACTGTGTTTTGAGTTACGCAGTTGGCGCGACTTCAGTTCTAGCCTATAAAGTCAAATCTTGTGTGGTTCCTCCATGGTAACATAGCTGCCGGAAGTCGCAAAGTTAGCAAGTACAAGAAATTTGAAAATTGTATGTAATTTCGCATTAGTGCTTATGGTCGATCCCGGTTCTCGGCTTGAGAGCTACTTTCTTGACTGTATTTTGAGTTAAGCAGTTGGCGCGACTTCAGTTCTAGCCTATAAAGTCAAATCTTGTGTGGTTCCTCCATGGTAACATAGCTGCCCGAGGTCGCAAATTTAGCAAGTACAAGAAATTTGAAAATTGTATGTAATTTCACATTAGTGCTTATGGTCGATCCCGTTTCTCGGCTTGAGAGCTACTTTCTTGACTGTATTTTGAGTTAAGCAGTTGGCGCGACTTCAGTTCTAGCCTATAAAGTCAAATCTTGTGTGGTTCCTCCATGGTAACATAGCTGCCCGAGGTCGCAAAGTTAGCAAGTACAAGAAATTTGAAAATTGTATGTAATTTCACGGTAGTGCTTATGGTCGATCCCGTTTCTCGGCTTGAGAGCTACTTTCTTGACTGTATTTTGAGTTAAGCAGTTGGCGCGACTTCAGTTCTAGCCTATAAAGTCAAATCGTGTGTGGTTCCTCCATGGTAACATAGCTGCCCGAGGTCGCAAAGTTAGCAAGTACAAGAAATTTGAAAATTGTATGTAATTTCACGGTAGTGTTTATGGTCGATGCCGGTTCTCGGCTTGAGAGTTACTTTCTTGACTGTATTTTGAGTTAAGCAGTTGGCGCGACTTCAGTTCTAGCCTATAAAGTCAAATCTTGTGTGGTTCCTCCATGGTAACATAGCTGCCCGAGGTCGCAAAGTTAGCAAGTACAAGAAATTTGAAAATTGTATGTAATTTCACATTAGTGCTTATGGTCGATCCCGTTTCTCGGTTTGAGAGCTACTTTCTTGACTGTATTTTGAGTTAAGCAGTTGGCGCGACTTCAGTTCTAGCCTATATAGTCAAATCTTGTGTGGTTCCTCCATGGTAACATAGCTGCCCGAGGTCGCAAAGTTAGCAAGTACAAGAAATTTGAAAATTGTATGTAATTTCACATTAGTGCTTATGGTCGATCCCGGTTCTCAGTTTGAGAGCTACTTTCTTGACTGTATTTTGAGTTAAGCAGTTGGCGCGACTTCAGTTCTAGCCTATAAAGTCAAATCTTGTGTGGTTCCTCCATGGTAACATAGCTGCCCGAGGTCGCAAAGTTAGCAAGTACAAGAAATTTGAAAATTGTATGTAATTTCACATTAGTGCTTATGGTCGATCCCGTTTCTTGGCTTGAGAGCTACTTTCTTGACTGTATTTTGAGTTAAGCAGTTGGCGCGACTTCAGTTCTAGCCTATATAGTCAAATCTTGTGTGGTTCCTCCATGGTAACATAGCTGCCCGAGGTCGCAAAGTTAGCAAGTACAAGAAATTTGAAAATTGTATGTAATTTCACATTAGTGCTTATGGTCGATCCCGGTTCTCAGTTTGAGAGCTACTTTCTTGACTGTATTTTGAGTTAAGCAGTTGGCGCGACTTCAGTTCTAGCCTATTAAGTCAAATCTTGTGTGGTTCCTCCATGGTAACATAGCTGCCCGAGGTCGCAAAGTTAGCAAGTACAAGAAATTTGAAAATTGTATGTAATTTCACGGTAGTGCTTATGGTCGATCCCGTTTCTCGGCTTGAGAGCTACTTTCTTGACTGTATTTTGAGTTAAGCAGTTGGCGCGACTTCAGTTCTAGCCTATAAAGTCAAATCTTGTGTGGTTCCTCCATGGTAACATAGCTGCCCGAGGTCGCCAAGTTAGCAAGTACAAGAAATTTGAAAATTGTATGTAATTTCATATTAGTGCTTATGGTCGATCCCGGTTCTCGGCTTGAGAGCTACTTTCTTGACTGTATTTTGAGTTAAGCAGTTGGCGCGACTTCAGTTCTAGCCTATAAAGTCAAATCTTGTGTGGTTCCTCCATGGTGACATAGCTGCCCGAGGTCGCCAAGTTAGCAAGTACAAGAATTTTGAAAATTGTATGTAATTTCACATTAGTGCTTATGGTCGGTCCCGTTTCTCGGCTTGAGAGCTACTTTCTTGACTGTATTTTCAGTTAAGCAGTTGGCGCGACTTCAGTTCTAGCCTATAAAGTCAAATCTTGTGTGGTTCCTCCATGGTAACATAGCTGCCCGAGGTCGCAAAGTTAGCAAGTACAAGAAATTTGAAAATTGTATGTAATTTCACGGTAGTGCTTATGGTCGATCCCGATTCTCGGCTTGAGAGCTACTTTCTTGACTGTGTTTTGAGTTACGCAGTTGGCGCGACTTCAGTTCTAGCCTATAAAGTCAAATCTTGTGTGGTTCCTCCATGGTAACATAGCTGCCGGAGGTCGCAAAGTTAGCAAGTACAAGAAATTTGAAAATTGTATGTAATTTCGCATTAGTGCTTATGGTCGATCCCGGTTCTCGGCTTGAGAGCTACTTTCTTGACTGTATTTTGAGTTAAGCAGTTGGCGCGACTTCAGTTCTAGCCTATAAAGTCAAATCTTGTGTGGTTCCTCCATGGTAACATAGCTGCCCGAGGTCGCAAATTTAGCAAGTACAAGAAATTTGAAAATTGTATGTAATTTCACATTAGTGCTTATGGTCGATCCCGTTTCTCGGCTTGAGAGCTACTTTCTTGACTGTATTTTGAGTTAAGCAGTTGGCGCGACTTCAGTTCTAGCCTATAAAGTCAAATCTTGTGTGGTTCCTCCATGGTAACATAGCTGCCCGAGGTCGCAAAGTTAGCAAGTACAAGAAATTTGAAAATTGTATGTAATTTCACGGTAGTGCTTATGGTCGCTCCCGTTTCTCGGCTTGAGAGCTACTTTCTTGACTGTATTTTGAGTTAAGCAGTTGGCGCGACTTCAGTTCTAGCCTATAAAGTCAAATCGTGTGTGGTTCCTCCATGGTAACATAGCTGCCCGAGGTCGCAAAGTTAGCAAGTACAAGAAATTTGAAAATTGTATGTAATTTCACGGTAGTGCTTATGGTCGATCCCGTTTCTCGGCTTGAGAGCTACTTTCTTGACTGTATTTTGAGTTAAGCAGTTGGCGCGACTTCAGTTCTAGCCTATAAAGTCAAATCGTGTGTGGTTCCTCCATGGTAACATAGCTGCCCGAGGTCGCAAAGTTAGCAAGTACAAGAAATTTGAAAATTGTATGTAATTTCACGGTAGTGTTTATGGTCGATGCCGGTTCTCGGCTTGAGAGTTACTTTCTTGACTGTATTTTGAGTTAAGCAGTTGGCGCGACTTCAGTTCTAGCCTATAAAGTCAAATCTTGTGTGGTTCCTCCATGGTAACATAGCTGCCCGAGGTCGCAAAGTTAGCAAGTACAAGAAATTTGAAAATTGTATGTAATTTCACATTAGTGCTTATGGTCGATCCCGTTTCTCGGTTTGAGAGCTACTTTCTTGACTGTATTTTGAGTTAAGCAGTTGGCGCGACTTCAGTTCAAGCCTATATAGTCAAATCTTGTGTGGTTCCTCCATGGTAACATAGCTGCCCGAGGTCGCAAAGTTAGCAAGTACAAGAAATTTGAAAATTGTATGTAATTTCACATTAGTGCTTATGGTCGATCCCGGTTCTCAGTTTGAGAGCTACTTTCTTGACTGTATTTTGAGTTAAGCAGTTGGCGCGACTTCAGTTCTAGCCTATAAAGTCAAATGTTGTGTGGTTCCTCCATGGTAACGTAGCTGCCCGAGGTCGCAAAGTTAGCAAGTACAAGAAATTTGAAAATTGTACGTAGTTTCACATTAGTGCTTATGGTCGGTCCCGTTTCTCCGCTTCAGAGCTACTTTCTTGGCTGTATTTTGCTTTAAGCAGTTGGCGCGCCTTCAGTTCTAGCCTATAAAGTAAAATCCTGTGTGGTTCCTCCATGCTAACATAGCTGCCCGAGGCCGCAAAGTTAGCAAGTACAAGAAATTTGAAAATTGTATGTAATTTCACATTAGTGCTTATGGTCGATCCCGGTTCTCAGCTTGAGAGCTACTTTCTTGACTGTATTTTGAGTTAAGCAGTTGGCGCGACTTCAGTTCTAGCCTATTAAGTCAAATCTTGTGTGGTTCCTCCATGGTAACATAGCTGCCCGAGGTCGCAAAGTTAGCAAGTTCAAGAAATTTGAAAATTGTATGTAATTTCACGGTAGTGCTTATGGTCGATCCCGTTTCTCGGCTTGAGAGCTACTTTCTTGACTGTATTTTGAGTTAAGCAGTTGGCGCGACTTCAGTTCTAGCCTATAAAGTCAAATCTTGTGTGGTTCCTCCATGGTAACATAGCTGCCCGAGGTCGCCAAGTTAGCAAGTACAAGAAATTTGAAAATTGTATGTAATTTCATATTAGTGCTTAGGGTCGATCCCGGTTCTCGGCTTGAGAGCTACTTTCTTGACTGTATTTTGAGTTAAGCAGTTGGCGCGACTTCAGTTCTAGCCTATAAAGTCAAATCTTGTGTTGTTCCTCCATGGTAACATAGCTGCCCGAGGTCGCCAAGTTAGCAAGTACAAGAAATTTGAAAATTGTATGTAATTTCACATTAGTGCTTATGGTCGATCCCGTTTCTCGGCTTGAGAGCTACTTTCTTGACTGTATTTTGAGTTAAGCAGTTGGCGCGACTTCAGTTCTAGCCTATAAAGTCAAATCTTGTGTGGTTCCTCCATGGTAACATAGCTGCCCGAGGTCGCCAAGTTAGCAAGTACAAGAAATTTGAAAATTGTATGTAATTTCACGGTAGTGCTTATGGTCGATCCCGTTTCTCGGCTTGAGAGCTACTTTCTTGACTGTATTTTGAGTTAAGCAGTTGGCGCGACTTCAGTTCTAGCCTATAAAGTCAAATCTTGTGTTGTTCCTCCATGGTAACATAGCTGCCCGAGGTCGCCAAGTTAGCAAGTACAAGAAATTTGAAAATTGTATGTAATTTCACGGTAGTGCTTATGGTCGATCCCGTTTCTCGGCTTGAGAGCTACTTTCTTGACTGTATTTTGAGTTAAGCAGTTGGCGCGACTTCAGTTCTAGCCTATAAAGTCAAATCTTGTGTGGTTCCTCCATGGTAACATAGCTGCCCGAGGTCGCCAAGTTAGCAAGTACAAGAAATTTGAAAATTGTATGTAATTTCATATTAGTGCTTATGGTCGATCCCGGTTCTCGGCTTGAGAGCTACTTTCTTGACTGTATTTTGAGTTAAGCAGTTGGCGCGACTTCAGTTCTAGCCTATAAAGTCAAATCTTGTGTTGTTCCTCCATGGTAACATAGCTGCCCGAGGTCGCCAAGTTAGCAAGTACAAGAAATTTGAAAATTGTATGTAATTTCACATTAGTGCTTATGGTCGATCCCGTTTCTCGGCTTGAGAGCTACTTTCTTGACTGTATTTTGAGTTAAGCAGTTGGCGCGACTTCAGTTCTAGCCTATAAAGTCAAATCTTGTGTGGTTCCTCCATGGTAACATAGCTGCCCGAGGTCGCAAAGTTAGCAAGTACAAGAAATTTGAAAATTGTATGTAATTTCACGATAGTACTTATAGTCGATCCCGGTTCTCGGCTTGAGAGCTACTTTCTTGACTGTATTTTGAGTTAAGCAGTTGGCGCGACTTAAGTTCTAGCCTATAAAGTCAAATCTTGTGTGGTTCCTCCATGGTAACATAGCTGCCCGAGGTCGCAAAGTTAGCAAGTACAAGAAATTTGAAAATTGTACGTAATTTCACGGTAGTGCTTATGGTCGATCCCGGTTCTCGGCTTGAGAGCTACTTTCTTGACTGTATTTTGAGTTAAGCAGTTGGCGCGACTTCAGTTCTAGCCTATAAAGTCAAATCTTGTGTGGTTCCTCCATGGTAACATAGCTGCCCGAGGTCGCAAATTTAGCAAGTAGAAGAAATTTGAAAATTGTATGTAATTTCACGGTAGTGCTTATGGTCGATCCCGTTTCTCGGCTTGAGAGCTTTTTTCTTGACTGTATTTTGAGTTAAGCAGTTGGCGCGACTTCAGTTCTAGCCTATAAAGTCAAATCGTGTGTGGTTCCTCCATGGTAACATAGCTGCCCGAGGTCGCAAAGTTAGCAAGTACAAGAAATTTGAAAATTGTATGTAATTTCACGGTAGTGCTTATGGTCGATCCCGGTTCTCGGCTTGAGAGCTACTTTCTTGACTGTATTTTGAGTTAAGCAGTTGGCGCGACTTCAGTTCTAGCCTATAAAGTCAAATCTTGTGTGGTTCCTCCATGGTAACATAGCTGCCCGAGGTCGCCAAGTTAGCAAGTACAAGAATTTTGAAAATTGTATGTAATTTCACATTAGTGCTTATGGTCGGTCCCGTTTCTCGGCTTGAGAGCTACTTTCTTGACTGTATTTTCAGTTAAGCAGTTGGCGCGACTTCAGTTCTAGCCTATAAAGTCAAATCTTGTGTGGTTCCTCCATGGTAACATAGCTGCCCGAGGTCGCAAAGTTAGCAAGTACAAGAAATTTGAAAATTGTATGTAATTTCACGGTAGTGCTTATGGTCGATCCCGATTCTCGGCTTGAGAGCTACTTTCTTGACTGTGTTTTGAGTTACGCAGTTGGCGCGACTTCAGTTCTAGCCTATAAAGTCAAATCTTGTGTGGTTCCTCCATGGTAACATAGCTGCCGGAGGTCGCAAAGTTAGCAAGTACAAGAAATTTGAAAATTGTATGTAATTTCGCATTAGTGCTTATGGTCGATCCCGGTTCTCGGCTTGAGAGCTACTTTCTTGACTGTATTTTGAGTTAAGCAGTTGGCGCGACTTCAGTTCTAGCCTATAAAGTCAAATCTTGTGTGGTTCCTCCATGGTAACATAGCTGCCCGAGGTCGCAAGGTTAGCAAGTACAAGAAATTTGAAAATTGTATGTAATTTCACGGTAGTGCTTATGGTCGATCCCGGTTCTCGGCTTGAGAGCTACTTTCTTGACTGTATTTTGAGTTAAGCAGTTGGCGCGACTTCAGTTCTAGCCTATAAAGTCAAATCTTGTGTGGTTCCTCCATGGTAACATAGCTGCCCGAGGTCACAAAGTTAGCAAGTACAAGAAATTTGAAAATTGTACGTAATTTCACGGTAGTGCTTATGGTCGATCCCGGTTCTCGGCTTGAGAGCTACTTTCTTGACTGTATTTTGAGTTAAGCAGTTGGCGCGACTTCAGTTCTAGCCTATAAAGTCAAATGTTGTGTGGTTCCTCCATGGTAACATAGCTGCCCGAGGTCGGAAAGTTAGCAAGTACAAGAAATTTGAAAATTGTATGTAATTTCACGGTAGTGCTTATGGTCGATCCCGGTTCTCGGCTTGAGAGCTACTTTCTTGACTGTATTTTGAGTTAAGCAGTTGGCGCGACTTCAGTTCTAGCCTATAAAGTCAAATCGTGTGTGGTTCCTCCATGGTAACATAGCTGCCCGAGGTCGCAAAATTAGCAATTACAAGAAATTTGAAAATTGTATGTAATTTCACGGTAGTGCTTATGGTCGATGCCGGTTCTCGGCTTGAGAGTTACTTTCTTGACTGTATTTTGAGTTAAGCAGTTGGCGCGACTTCAGTTCTAGCCTATAAAGTCAAATCTTGTGTGGTTCCTCCATGGTAACATAGCTGCCCGAGGTCGCCAAGTTAGCAAGTACAAGAAATTTGAAAATTGTATGTAATTTCACATTAGTGCTTATGGTCGATCCCGGTTCTCGGGTTGAGAGCTACTTTCTTGACTGTATTTTGAGTTAAGCAGTTGGCGCGACTTCAGTTCTAGCCTATAAAGTCAAATCGTGTGTGGTTCCTCCATGGTAACATAGCTGCCCGAGGTCGCAAAATTAGCAATTACAAGAAATTTGAAAATTGTATGTAATTTCACGATAGTACTTATAGTCGATCCCGGTTCTCGGCTTGAGAGCTACTTTCTTGACTGTATTTTGAGTTAAGCAGTTGGCGCGACTTCAGTTCTAGCCTATAAAGTCAAATCTTGTGTGGTTCCTCCATGGTAACATAGCTGCCCGAGGTCGCAAAGTTAGCAAGTACAAGAAATTTGAAAATTGTACGTAATTTCACGGTAGTGCTTATGGTCGATCCCGGTTCTCGGCTTGAGAGCTACTTTCTTGACTGTATTTTGAGTTAAGCAGTTGGCGCGACTTCAGTTCTAGCCTATAAAGTCAAATCTTGTGTGGTTCCTCCATGGTAATATAGCTGCCCGAGGTCGCAAAGTTAGCAAGTACAAGAAATTTGAAAATTGTATGTAATTTCACGATAGTACTTATAGTCGATCCCGGTTCTCGGCTTGAGAGCTACTTTCTTGACTGTATTTTGAGTTAAGCAGTACGCGCGACTTCAGTTCTAGCCTATAAAGTCAAATCTTGTGTTGTTCCTCCATGGTAACATAGCTGCCCGAGGTCGCCAAGTTAGCAAGTACAAGAAATTTGAAAATTGTATGTAATTTCACATTAGTGCTTATGGTCGATCCGGTTTCTCGGCTTGAGAGCTACTTTCTTGACTGTATTTTGAGTTAAGCAGTTGGCGCGACTTCAGCTCTAGCATATAAAGTCTAATCTTGTGTGGTTCCTCCATGGTAACATAGCTGCCCGAGGTCGCAAAGTTAGCAAGTACAAGAAATTTGAAAATTGTATGTAATTTCACATTAGTGCTTATGGTCGATCCCGGTTCTCGGCTTGAGAGCTACTTTCTTGACTGTATTTTGAGTTAAGCAGTTGGCGCGACTTCAGTTCTAGCCTATAAAGTCAAATCGTGTGTGGTTCCTCCATGGTAACATAGCTGCCCGAGGTCGCAAAGTTAGCAAGTACAAGAAATTTGAAAATTGTATGTAATTTCACGGTAGTGCTTATGGTCGATCCCGGTTCTCGGCTTGAGAGCTACTTTCTTGACTGTATTTTGAGTTAAGCAGTTGGCGCGACTTCAGTTCTAGCCTATAAAGTCAAATCTTGTGTGGTTCCTCCATGGTAACATAGCTGCCCGAGGTCGCCAAGTTAGCAAGTACAAGAATTTTGAAAATTGTATGTAATTTCACATTAGTGCTTATGGTCGATCCCGTTTCTCGGCTTGAGAGCTACTTTCTTGACTGTATTTTCAGTTAAGCAGTTGGCGCGACTTCAGTTCTAGCCTATAAAGTCAAATCTTGTGTGGTTCCTCCATGGTAACATAGCTGCCCGAGGTCGCAAAGTTAGCAAGTACAAGAAATTTGAAAATTGTATGTAATTTCACGGTAGTGCTTATGGTCGATCCCGATTCTCGGCTTGAGAGCTACTTTCTTGACTGTGTTTTGAGTTACGCAGTTGGCGCGACTTCAGTTCTAGCCTATAAAGTCAAATCTTGTGTGGTTCCTCCATGGTAACATAGCTGCCGGAGGTCGCAAAGTTAGCAAGTACAAGAAATTTGAAAATTGTATGTAATTTCGCATTAGTGCTTATGGTCGATCCCGGTTCTCGGCTTGAGAGCTACTTTCTTGACTGTATTTTCAGTTAAGCAGTTGGCGCGACTTCAGTTCTAGCCTATAAAGTCAAATCTTGTGTGGTTCCTCCATGGTAACATAGCTGCCCGAGGTCGCAAAGTTAGCAAGTACAAGAAATTTGAAAATTGTATGTAATTTCACGGTAGTGCTTATGGTCGATCCCGATTCTCGGCTTGAGAGCTACTTTCTTGACTGTGTTTTGAGTTACGCAGTTGGCGCGACTTCAGTTCTAGCCTATAAAGTCAAATCTTGTGTGGTTCCTCCATGGTAACATAGCTGCCCGAGGTCGCCAAGTTAGCAAGTACAAGAATTTTGAAAATTGTATGTAATTTCACATTAGTGCTTATGGTCGGTCCCGTTTCTCGGCTTGAGAGCTACTTTCTTGACTGTATTTTCAGTTAAGCAGTTGGCGCGACTTCAGTTCTAGCCTATAAAGTCAAATCTTGTGTGGTTCCTCCATGGTAACATAGCTGCCCGAGGTCGCAAAGTTAGCAAGTACAAGAAATTTGAAAATTGTATGTAATTTCACGGTAGTGCTTATGGTCGATCCCGATTCTCGGCTTGAGAGCTACTTTCTTGACTGTGTTTTGAGTTACGCAGTTGGCGCGACTTCAGTTCTAGCCTATAAAGTCAAATCTTGTGTGGTTCCTCCATGGTAACATAGCTGCCGGAGGTCGCAAAGTTAGCAAGTACAAGAAATTTGAAAATTGTATGTAATTTCGCATTAGTGCTTATGGTCGATCCCGGTTCTCGGCTTGAGAGCTACTTTCTTGACTGTATTTTGAGTTAAGCAGTTGGCGCGACTTCAGTTCTAGCCTATAAAGTCAAATCTTGTGTGGTTCCTCCATGGTAACATAGCTGCCCGAGGTCGCAAGGTTAGCAAGTACAAGAAATTTGAAAATTGTATGTAATTTCACGGTAGTGCTTATGGTCGATCCCGGTTCTCGGCTTGAGAGCTACTTTCTTGACTGTATTTTGAGTTAAGCAGTTGGCGCGACTTCAGTTCTAGCCTATAAAGTCAAATCTTGTGTGGTTCCTCCATGGTAACATAGCTGCCCGAGGTCACAAAGTTAGCAAGTACAAGAAATTTGAAAATTGTACGTAATTTCACGGTAGTGCTTATGGTCGATCCCGGTTCTCGGCTTGAGAGCTACTTTCTTGACTGTATTTTGAGTTAAGCAGTTGGCGCGACTTCAGTTCTAGCCTATAAAGTCAAATGTTGTGTGGTTCCTCCATGGTAACATAGCTGCCCGAGGTCGGAAAGTTAGCAAGTACAAGAAATTTGAAAATTGTATGTAATTTCACGGTAGTGCTTATGGTCGATCCCGGTTCTCGGCTTGAGAGCTACTTTCTTGACTGTATTTTGAGTTAAGCAGTTGGCGCGACTTCAGTTCTAGCCTATAAAGTCAAATCGTGTGTGGTTCCTCCATGGTAACATAGCTGCCCGAGGTCGCAAAATTAGCAATTACAAGAAATTTGAAAATTGTATGTAATTTCACGGTAGTGCTTATGGTCGATGCCGGTTCTCGGCTTGAGAGTTACTTTCTTGACTGTATTTTGAGTTAAGCAGTTGGCGCGACTTCAGTTCTAGCCTATAAAGTCAAATCTTGTGTGGTTCCTCCATGGTAACATAGCTGCCCGAGGTCGCCAAGTTAGCAAGTACAAGAAATTTGAAAATTGTATGTAATTTCACATTAGTGCTTATGGTCGATCCCGGTTCTCGGGTTGAGAGCTACTTTCTTGACTGTATTTTGAGTTAAGCAGTTGGCGCGACTTCAGTTCTAGCCTATAAAGTCAAATCGTGTGTGGTTCCTCCATGGTAACATAGCTGCCCGAGGTCGCAAAATTAGCAATTACAAGAAATTTGAAAATTGTATGTAATTTCACGATAGTACTTATAGTCGATCCCGGTTCTCGGCTTGAGAGCTACTTTCTTGACTGTATTTTGAGTTAAGCAGTTGGCGCGACTTCAGTTCTAGCCTATAAAGTCAAATCTTGTGTGGTTCCTCCATGGTAACATAGCTGCCCGAGGTCGCAAATTTAGCAAGTACAAGAAATTTGAAAATTGTACGTAATTTCACGGTAGTGCTTATGGTCGATCCCGGTTCTCGGCTTGAGAGCTACTTTCTTGACTGTATTTTGAGTTAAGCAGTTGGCGCGACTTCAGTTCTAGCCTATAAAGTCAAATCTTGTGTGGTTCCTCCATGGTAATATAGCTGCCCGAGGTCGCAAAGTTAGCAAGTACAAGAAATTTGAAAATTGTATGTAATTTCACGATAGTACTTATAGTCGATCCCGGTTCTCGGCTTGAGAGCTACTTTCTTGACTGTATTTTGAGTTAAGCAGTACGCGCGACTTCAGTTCTAGCCTATAAAGTCAAATCTTGTGTTGTTCCTCCATGGTAACATAGCTGCCCGAGGTCGCCAAGTTAGCAAGTACAAGAAATTTGAAAATTGTATGTAATTTCACATTAGTGCTTATGGTCGATCCGGTTTCTCGGCTTGAGAGCTACTTTCTTGACTGTATTTTGAGTTAAGCAGTTGGCGCGACTTCAGCTCTAGCATATAAAGTCTAATCTTGTGTGGTTCCTCCATGGTAACATAGCTGCCCGAGGTCGCAAAGTTAGCAAGTACAAGAAATTTGAAAATTGTATGTAATTTCACATTAGTGCTTATGGTCGATCCCGGTTCTCGGCTTGAGAGCTACTTTCTTGACTGTATTTTGAGTTAAGCAGTTGGCGCGACTTCAGTTCTAGCCTATAAAGTCAAATCGTGTGTGGTTCCTCCATGGTAACATAGCTGCCCGAGGTCGCAAAGTTAGCAAGTACAAGAAATTTGAAAATTGTATGTAATTTCACGGTAGTGCTTATGGTCGATCCCGGTTCTCGGCTTGAGAGCTACTTTCTTGACTGTATTTTGAGTTAAGCAGTTGGCGCGACTTCAGTTCTAGCCTATAAAGTCAAATCTTGTGTGGTTCCTCCATGGTAACATAGCTGCCCGAGGTCGCCAAGTTAGCAAGTACAAGAATTTTGAAAATTGTATGTAATTTCACATTAGTGCTTATGGTCGGTCCCGTTTCTCGGCTTGAGAGCTACTTTCTTGACTGTATTTTCAGTTAAGCAGTTGGCGCGACTTCAGTTCTAGCCTATAAAGTCAAATCTTGTGTGGTTCCTCCATGGTAACATAGCTGCCCGAGGTCGCAAAGTTAGCAAGTACAAGAAATTTGAAAATTGTATGTAATTTCACGGTAGTGCTTATGGTCGATCCCGATTCTCGGCTTGAGAGCTACTTTCTTGACTGTGTTTTGAGTTACGCAGTTGGCGCGACTTCAGTTCTAGCCTATAAAGTCAAATCTTGTGTGGTTCCTCCATGGTAACATAGCTGCCGGAGGTCGCAAAGTTAGCAAGTACAAGAAATTTGAAAATTGTATGTAATTTCGCATTAGTGCTTATGGTCGATCCCGGTTCTCGGCTTGAGAGCTACTTTCTTGACTGTATTTTCAGTTAAGCAGTTGGCGCGACTTCAGTTCTAGCCTATAAAGTCAAATCTTGTGTGGTTCCTCCATGGTAACATAGCTGCCCGAGGTCGCAAAGTTAGCAAGTACAAGAAATTTGAAAATTGTATGTAATTTCACGGTAGTGCTTATGGTCGATCCCGATTCTCGGCTTGAGAGCTACTTTCTTGACTGTGTTTTGAGTTACGCAGTTGGCGCGACTTCAGTTCTAGCCTATAAAGTCAAATCTTGTGTGGTTCCTCCATGGTAACATAGCTGCCGGAAGTCGCAAAGTTAGCAAGTACAAGAAATTTGAAAATTGTATGTAATTTCGCATTAGTGCTTATGGTCGATCCCGGTTCTCGGCTTGAGAGCTACTTTCTTGACTGTATTTTGAGTTAAGCAGTTGGCGCGACTTCAGTTCTAGCCTATAAAGTCAAATCTTGTGTGGTTCCTCCATGGTAACATAGCTGCCCGAGGTCGGAAAGTTAGCAAGTACAAGAAATTTGAAAATTGTATGTAATTTCACGGTAGTGCTTATGGTCGATCCCGGTTCTCGGCTTGAGAGCTACTTTCTTGACTGTATTTTGAGTTAAGCAGTTGGCGCGACTTCAGTTCTAGCCTATAAAGTCAAATCGTGTGTGGTTCCTCCATGGTAACATAGCTGCCCGAGGTCGCAAAGTTAGCAAGTACAAGAAATTTGAAAATTGTATGTAATTTCACGGTAGTGCTTATGGTCGATGCCGGTTCTCGGCTTGAGAGTTACTTTCTTGACTGTATTTTGAGTTAAGCAGTTGGCGCGACTTCAGTTCTAGCCTATAAAGTCAAATCTTGTGTGGTTCCTCCATGGTAACATAGCTGCCCGAGGTCGCCAAGTTAGCAAGTACAAGAAATTTGAAAATTGTATGTAATTTCACATTAGTGCTTATGGTCGATCCCGGTTCTCGGGTTGAGAGCTACTTTCTTGACTGTATTTTGAGTTAAGCAGTTGGCGCGACTTCAGTTCTAGCCTATAAAGTCAAATCTTGTGTGGTTCCTCCATGGTAACATAGCTGCCCGAGGTCGCAAAGTTAGCAAGTACAAGAAATTTGAAAATTGTAAGTAATTTCACGGTAGTGCTTATGGTCGATCCCGATTCTCGGCTTGAGAGCTACTTTCTTGACTGTGTTTTGAGTTACGCAGTTGGCGCGACTTCAGTTCTAGCCTATAAAGTCAAATCTTGTGTGGTTCCTCCATGGTAACATAGCTGCCCGAGGTCGCAAAATTAGCAATTACAAGAAATTTGAAAATTGTATGTAATTTCACGGTAGTGCTTATGGTCGATGCCGGTTCTCGGCTTGAGAGTTACTTTCTTGACTGTATTTTGAGTTAAGCAGTTGGCGCGACTTCAGTTCTAGCCTATAAAGTCAAATCTTGTGTGGTTCCTCCATGGTAACATAGCTGCCCGAGGTCGCCAAGTTAGCAAGTACAAGAAATTTGAAAATTGTATGTAATTTCACATTAGTGCTTATGGTCGATCCCGGTTCTCGGGTTGAGAGCTACTTTCTTGACTGTATTTTGAGTTAAGCAGTTGGCGCGACTTCAGTTCTAGCCTATAAAGTCAAATCGTGTGTGGTTCCTCCATGGTAACATAGCTGCCCGAGGTCGCAAAATTAGCAATTACAAGAAATTTGAAAATTGTATGTAATTTCACGATAGTACTTATAGTCGATCCCGGTTCTCGGCTTGAGAGCTACTTTCTTGACTGTATTTTGAGTTAAGCAGTTGGCGCGACTTCAGTTCTAGCCTATAAAGTCAAATCTTGTGTGGTTCCTCCATGGTAACATAGCTGCCCGAGGTCGCAAATTTAGCAAGTACAAGAAATTTGAAAATTGTACGTAATTTCACGGTAGTGCTTATGGTCGATCCCGGTTCTCGGCTTGAGAGCTACTTTCTTGACTGTATTTTGAGTTAAGCAGTTGGCGCGACTTCAGTTCTAGCCTATAAAGTCAAATCTTGTGTGGTTCCTCCATGGTAATATAGCTGCCCGAGGTCGCAAAGTTAGCAAGTACAAGAAATTTGAAAATTGTATGTAATTTCACGATAGTACTTATAGTCGATCCCGGTTCTCGGCTTGAGAGCTACTTTCTTGACTGTATTTTGAGTTAAGCAGTACGCGCGACTTCAGTTCTAGCCTATAAAGTCAAATCTTGTGTTGTTCCTCCATGGTAACATAGCTGCCCGAGGTCGCCAAGTTAGCAAGTACAAGAAATTTGAAAATTGTATGTAATTTCACATTAGTGCTTATGGTCGATCCGGTTTCTCGGCTTGAGAGCTACTTTCTTGACTGTATTTTGAGTTAAGCAGTTGGCGCGACTTCAGCTCTAGCATATAAAGTCTAATCTTGTGTGGTTCCTCCATGGTAACATAGCTGCCCGAGGTCGCAAAGTTAGCAAGTACAAGAAATTTGAAAATTGTATGTAATTTCACATTAGTGCTTATGGTCGATCCCGGTTCTCGGCTTGAGAGCTACTTTCTTGACTGTATTTTGAGTTAAGCAGTTGGCGCGACTTCAGTTCTAGCCTATAAAGTCAAATCGTGTGTGGTTCCTCCATGGTAACATAGCTGCCCGAGGTCGCAAAGTTAGCAAGTACAAGAAATTTGAAAATTGTATGTAATTTCACGGTAGTGCTTATGGTCGATCCCGGTTCTCGGCTTGAGAGCTACTTTCTTGACTGTATTTTGAGTTAAGCAGTTGGCGCGACTTCAGTTCTAGCCTATAAAGTCAAATCTTGTGTGGTTCCTCCATGGTAACATAGCTGCCCGAGGTCGCCAAGTTAGCAAGTACAAGAATTTTGAAAATTGTATGTAATTTCACATTAGTGCTTATGGTCGGTCCCGTTTCTCGGCTTGAGAGCTACTTTCTTGACTGTATTTTCAGTTAAGCAGTTGGCGCGACTTCAGTTCTAGCCTATAAAGTCAAATCTTGTGTGGTTCCTCCATGGTAACATAGCTGCCCGAGGTCGCAAAGTTAGCAAGTACAAGAAATTTGAAAATTGTATGTAATTTCACGGTAGTGCTTATGGTCGATCCCGATTCTCGGCTTGAGAGCTACTTTCTTGACTGTGTTTTGAGTTACGCAGTTGGCGCGACTTCAGTTCTAGCCTATAAAGTCAAATCTTGTGTGGTTCCTCCATGGTAACATAGCTGCCGGAGGTCGCAAAGTTAGCAAGTACAAGAAATTTGAAAATTGTATGTAATTTCGCATTAGTGCTTATGGTCGATCCCGGTTCTCGGCTTGAGAGCTACTTTCTTGACTGTATTTTCAGTTAAGCAGTTGGCGCGACTTCAGTTCTAGCCTATAAAGTCAAATCTTGTGTGGTTCCTCCATGGTAACATAGCTGCCCGAGGTCGCAAAGTTAGCAAGTACAAGAAATTTGAAAATTGTATGTAATTTCACGGTAGTGCTTATGGTCGATCCCGATTCTCGGCTTGAGAGCTACTTTCTTGACTGTGTTTTGAGTTACGCAGTTGGCGCGACTTCAGTTCTAGCCTATAAAGTCAAATCTTGTGTGGTTCCTCCATGGTAACATAGCTGCCGGAAGTCGCAAAGTTAGCAAGTACAAGAAATTTGAAAATTGTATGTAATTTCGCATTAGTGCTTATGGTCGATCCCGGTTCTCGGCTTGAGAGCTACTTTCTTGACTGTATTTTGAGTTAAGCAGTTGGCGCGACTTCAGTTCTAGCCTATAAAGTCAAATCTTGTGTGGTTCCTCCATGGTAACATAGCTGCCCGAGGTCGGAAAGTTAGCAAGTACAAGAAATTTGAAAATTGTATGTAATTTCACGGTAGTGCTTATGGTCGATCCCGGTTCTCGGCTTGAGAGCTACTTTCTTGACTGTATTTTGAGTTAAGCAGTTGGCGCGACTTCAGTTCTAGCCTATAAAGTCAAATCGTGTGTGGTTCCTCCATGGTAACATAGCTGCCCGAGGTCGCAAAGTTAGCAAGTACAAGAAATTTGAAAATTGTATGTAATTTCACGGTAGTGCTTATGGTCGATGCCGGTTCTCGGCTTGAGAGTTACTTTCTTGACTGTATTTTGAGTTAAGCAGTTGGCGCGACTTCAGTTCTAGCCTATAAAGTCAAATCTTGTGTGGTTCCTCCATGGTAACATAGCTGCCCGAGGTCGCCAAGTTAGCAAGTACAAGAAATTTGAAAATTGTATGTAATTTCACATTAGTGCTTATGGTCGATCCCGGTTCTCGGGTTGAGAGCTACTTTCTTGACTGTATTTTGAGTTAAGCAGTTGGCGCGACTTCAGTTCTAGCCTATAAAGTCAAATCTTGTGTGGTTCCTCCATGGTAACATAGCTGCCCGAGGTCGCAAAGTTAGCAAGTACAAGAAATTTGAAAATTGTAAGTAATTTCACGGTAGTGCTTATGGTCGATCCCGATTCTCGGCTTGAGAGCTACTTTCTTGACTGTGTTTTGAGTTACGCAGTTGGCGCGACTTCAGTTCTAGCCTATAAAGTCAAATCTTGTGTGGTTCCTCCATGGTAACATAGCTGCCGGAGGTCGCAAAGTTAGCAAGTACAAGAAATTTGAAAATTGTATGTAATTTCGCATTAGTGCTTATGGTCGATCCCGGTTCTCGGCTTGAGAGCTACTTTCTTGACTGTATTTTGAGTTAAGCAGTTGGCGCGACTTCAGTTCTAGCCTATAAAGTCAAATCTTGTGTGGTTCCTCCATGGTAACATAGCTGCCCGAGGTCGCAAATTTAGCAAGTACAAGAAATTTGAAAATTGTATGTAATTTCACATTAGTGCTTATGGTCGATCCCGTTTCTCGGCTTGAGAGCTACTTTCTTGACTGTATTTTGAGTTAAGCAGTTGGCGCGACTTCAGTTCTAGCCTATAAAGTCAAATCTTGTGTGGTTCCTCCATGGTAATATAGCTGCCCGAGGTCGCAAAGTTAGCAAGTACAAGAAATTTGAAAATTGTATGTAATTTCACGATAGTACTTATAGTCGATCCCGGTTCTCGGCTTGAGAGCTACTTTCTTGACTGTATTTTGAGTTAAGCAGTTGGCGCGACTTCAGCTCTAGCATATAAAGTCTAATCTTGTGTGGTTCCTCCATGGTAACATAGCTGCCCGAGGTCGCAAAGTTAGCAAGTACAAGAAATTTGAAAATTGTATGTAATTTCACATTAGTGCTTATGGTCGATCCCGGTTCTCGGCTTGAGAGCTACTTTCTTGACTGTATTTTGAGTTAAGCAGTTGGCGCGACTTCAGTTCTAGCCTATAAAGTCAAATCTTGTGTGGTTCCTCCATGGTAACATAGCTGCCCGAGGTCGCAAAGTGAGCAAGTACAAGAAATTTGAAAATCGTATGTAATTTCACGGTAGTGCTTATGGTCGATCCCGTGTCTCGGCTTCAGAGCTACTTTCTTGACTGTATTTTGAGTTAAGCAGTTGGCGCGACTTCAGTTCTAGCCTATAAAGTCAAATCTTGTGTGGTTCCTCCATGGTAACATAGCTGCCCGAGGTCGCAAAGTTAGCAAGTACAAGAAATTTGAAAATTGTATGTAATTTCACGATAGTACTTATAGTCGATCCCGGTTCTCGGCTTGAGAGCTACTTTCTTGACTGTATTTTGAGTTAAGCAGTTGGCGCGACTTCAGTTCTAGCCTATAAAGTCAAATCTTGTGTGGTTCCTCCATGGTAACATAGCTGCCCGAGGTCGCAAAGTTAGCAAGTACAAGAAATTTGAAAATTGTACGTAATTTCACGGTAGTGCTTATGGTCGATCCCGGTTCTCGGCTTGAGAGCTACTTTCTTGACTGTATTTTCAGTTAAGCAGTTGGCGCGACTTCAGTTCTAGCCTATAAAGTCAAATCTTGTGTGGTTCCTCCATGGTAACATAGCTGCCCGAGGTCGCAAAGTTAGCAAGTACAAGAAATTTGAAAATTGTATGTAATTTCACGGTAGTGCTTATGGTCGATCCCGATTCTCGGCTTGAGAGCTACTTTCTTGACTGTGTTTTGAGTTACGCAGTTGGCGCGACTTCAGTTCTAGCCTATAAAGTCAAATCTTGTGTGGTTCCTCCATGGTAACATAGCTGCCGGAAGTCGCAAAGTTAGCAAGTACAAGAAATTTGAAAATTGTATGTAATTTCGCATTAGTGCTTATGGTCGATCCCGGTTCTCGGCTTGAGAGCTACTTTCTTGACTGTATTTTGAGTTAAGCAGTTGGCGCGACTTCAGTTCTAGCCTATAAAGTCAAATCTTGTGTGGTTCCTCCATGGTAACATAGCTGCCCGAGGTCGCAAATTTAGCAAGTACAAGAAATTTGAAAATTGTATGTAATTTCACATTAGTGCTTATGGTCGATCCCGTTTCTCGGCTTGAGAGCTACTTTCTTGACTGTATTTTGAGTTAAGCAGTTGGCGCGACTTCAGTTCTAGCCTATAAAGTCAAATCTTGTGTGGTTCCTCCATGGTAACATAGCTGCCCGAGGTCGCAAAGTTAGCAAGTACAAGAAATTTGAAAATTGTATGTAATTTCACGGTAGTGCTTATGGTCGATCCCGTTTCTCGGCTTGAGAGCTACTTTCTTGACTGTATTTTGAGTTAAGCAGTTGGCGCGACTTCAGTTCTAGCCTATAAGGTCAAATCGTGTGTGGTTCCTCCATGGTAACATAGCTGCCCGAGGTCGCAAAGTTAGCAAGTACAAGAAATTTGAAAATTGTATGTAATTTCACGGTAGTGTTTATGGTCGATGCCGGTTCTCGGCTTGAGAGTTACTTTCTTGACTGTATTTTGAGTTAAGCAGTTGGCGCGACTTCAGTTCTAGCCTATAAAGTCAAATCTTGTGTGGTTCCTCCATGGTAACATAGCTGCCCGAGGTCGCAAAGTTAGCAAGTACAAGAAATTTGAAAATTGTATGTAATTTCACATTAGTGCTTATGGTCGATCCCGTTTCTCGGTTTGAGAGCTACTTTCTTGACTGTATTTTGAGTTAAGCAGTTGGCGCGACTTCAGTTCTAGCCTATATAGTCAAATCTTGTGTGGTTCCTCCATGGTAACATAGCTGCCCGAGGTCGCAAAGTTAGCAAGTACAAGAAATTTGAAAATTGTATGTAATTTCACATTAGTGCTTATGGTCGATCCCGGTTCTCAGTTTGAGAGCTACTTTCTTGACTGTATTTTGAGTTAAGCAGTTGGCGCGACTTCAGTTCTAGCCTATAAAGTCAAATCTTGTGTGGTTCCTCCATGGTAACATAGCTGCCCGAGGTCGCAAAGTTAGCAAGTACAAGAAATTTGAAAATTGTATGTAATTTCACATTAGTGCTTATGGTCGATCCCGTTTCTTGGCTTGAGAGCTACTTTCTTGACTGTATTTTGAGTTAAGCAGTTGGCGCGACTTCAGTTCTAGCCTATATAGTCAAATCTTGTGTGGTTCCTCCATGGTAACATAGCTGCCCGAGGTCGCAAAGTTAGCAAGTACAAGAAATTTGAAAATTGTATGTAATTTCACATTAGTGCTTATGGTCGATCCCGGTTCTCAGTTTGAGAGCTACTTTCTTGACTGTATTTTGAGTTAAGCAGTTGGCGCGACTTCAGTTCTAGCCTATTAAGTCAAATCTTGTGTGGTTCCTCCATGGTAACATAGCTGCCCGAGGTCGCAAAGTTAGCAAGTACAAGAAATTTGAAAATTGTATGTAATTTCACGGTAGTGCTTATGGCCGATCCCGTTTCTCGGCTTGAGAGCTACTTTCTTGACTGTATTTTGAGTTAAGCAGTTGGCGCGACTTCAGTTCTAGCCTATAAAGTCAAATCTTGTGTGGTTCCTCCATGGTAACATAGCTGCCCGAGGTCGCCAAGTTAGCAAGTACAAGAAATTTGAAAATTGTATGTAATTTCATATTAGTGCTTATGGTCGATCCCGGTTCTCGGCTTGAGAGCTACTTTCTTGACTGTATTTTGAGTTAAGCAGTTGGCGCGACTTCAGTTCTAGCCTATAAAGTCAAATCTTGTGTGGTTCCTCCATGGTGACATAGCTGCCCGAGGTCGCCAAGTTAGCAAGTACAAGAATTTTGAAAATTGTATGTAATTTCACATTAGTGCTTATGGTCGGTCCCGTTTCTCGGCTTGAGAGCTACTTTCTTGACTGTATTTTCAGTTAAGCAGTTGGCGCGACTTCAGTTCTAGCCTATAAAGTCAAATCTTGTGTGGTTCCTCCATGGTAACATAGCTGCCCGAGGTCGCAAAGTTAGCAAGTACAAGAAATTTGAAAATTGTATGTAATTTCACGGTAGTGCTTATGGTCGATCCCGATTCTCGGCTTGAGAGCTACTTTCTTGACTGTGTTTTGAGTTACGCAGTTGGCGCGACTTCAGTTCTAGCCTATAAAGTCAAATCTTGTGTGGTTCCTCCATGGTAACATAGCTGCCGGAGGTCGCAAAGTTAGCAAGTACAAGAAATTTGAAAATTGTATGTAATTTCGCATTAGTGCTTATGGTCGATCCCGGTTCTCGGCTTGAGAGCTACTTTCTTGACTGTATTTTGAGTTAAGCAGTTGGCGCGACTTCAGTTCTAGCCTATAAAGTCAAATCTTGTGTGGTTCCTCCATGGTAACATAGCTGCCCGAGGTCGCAAATTTAGCAAGTACAAGAAATTTGAAAATTGTATGTAATTTCACATTAGTGCTTATGGTCGATCCCGTTTCTCGGCTTGAGAGCTACTTTCTTGACTGTATTTTGAGTTAAGCAGTTGGCGCGACTTCAGTTCTAGCCTATAAAGTCAAATCTTGTGTGGTTCCTCCATGGTAACATAGCTGCCCGAGGTCGCAAAGTTAGCAAGTACAAGAAATTTGAAAATTGTATGTAATTTCACGGTAGTGCTTATGGTCGATCCCGTTTCTCGGCTTGAGAGCTACTTTCTTGACTGTATTTTGAGTTAAGCAGTTGGCGCGACTTCAGTTCTAGCCTATAAAGTCAAATCGTGTGTGGTTCCTCCATGGTAACATAGCTGCCCGAGGTCGCAAAGTTAGCAAGTACAAGAAATTTGAAAATTGTATGTAATTTCACGGTAGTGCTTATGGTCGATCCCGTTTCTCGGCTTGAGAGCTACTTTCTTGACTGTATTTTGAGTTAAGCAGTTGGCGCGACTTCAGTTCTAGCCTATAAAGTCAAATCGTGTGTGGTTCCTCCATGGTAACATAGCTGCCCGAGGTCGCAAAGTTAGCAAGTACAAGAAATTTGAAAATTGTATGTAATTTCACGGTAGTGTTTATGGTCGATGCCGGTTCTCGGCTTGAGAGTTACTTTCTTGACTGTATTTTGAGTTAAGCAGTTGGCGCGACTTCAGTTCTAGCCTATAAAGTCAAATCTTGTGTGGTTCCTCCATGGTAACATAGCTGCCCGAGGTCGCAAAGTTAGCAAGTACAAGAAATTTGAAAATTGTATGTAATTTCACACTAGTGCTTATGGTCGATCCCGTTTCTCGGTTTGAGAGCTACTTTCTTGACTGTATTTTGAGTTAAGCAGTTGGCGCGACTTCAGTTCAAGCCTATATAGTCAAATCTTGTGTGGTTCCTCCATGGTAACATAGCTGCCCGAGGTCGCAAAGTTAGCAAGTACAAGAAATTTGAAAATTGTATGTAATTTCACATTAGTGCTTATGGTCGATCCCGGTTCTCAGTTTGAGAGCTACTTTCTTGACTGTATTTTGAGTTAAGCAGTTGGCGCGACTTCAGTTCTAGCCTATAAAGTCAAATGTTGTGTGGTTCCTCCATGGTAACGTAGCTGCCCGAGGTCGCAAAGTTAGCAAGTACAAGAAATTTGAAAATTGTACGTAGTTTCACATTAGTGCTTATGGTCGGTCCCGTTTCTCCGCTTCAGAGCTACTTTCTTGGCTGTATTTTGCTTTAAGCAGTTGGCGCGCCTTCAGTTCTAGCCTATAAAGTAAAATCCTGTGTGGTTCCTCCATGCTAACATAGCTGCCCGAGGCCGCAAAGTTAGCAAGTACAAGAAATTTGAAAATTGTATGTAATTTCACATTAGTGCTTATGGTCGATCCCGGTTCTCAGCTTGAGAGCTACTTTCTTGACTGTATTTTGAGTTAAGCAGTTGGCGCGACTTCAGTTCTAGCCTATTAAGTCAAATCTTGTGTGGTTCCTCCATGGTAACATAGCTGCCCGAGGTCGCAAAGTTAGCAAGTACAAGAAATTTGAAAATTGTATGTAATTTCACGGTAGTGCTTATGGTCGATCCCGTTTCTCGGCTTGAGAGCTACTTTCTTGACTGTATTTTGAGTTAAGCAGTTGGCGCGACTTCAATTCTAGCCTATAAAGTCAAATCTTGTGTGGTTCCTCCATGGTAACATAGCTGCCCGAGGTCGCCAAGTTAGCAAGTACAAGAAATTTGAAAATTGTATGTAATTTCATATTAGTGCTTATGGTCGATCCCGGTTCTCGGCTTGAGAGCTACTTTCTTGACTGTATTTTGAGTTAAGCAGTTGGCGCGACTTCAGTTCTAGCCTATAAAGTCAAATCTTGTGTTGTTCCTCCATGGTAACATAGCTGCCCGAGGTCGCCAAGTTAGCAAGTACAAGAAATTTGAAAATTGTATGTAATTTCACATTAGTGCTTATGGTCGATCCCGTTTCTCGGCTTGAGAGCTACTTTCTTGACTGTATTTTGAGTTAAGCAGTTGGCGCGACTTCAGTTCTAGCCTATAAAGTCAAATCTTGTGTGGTTCCTCCATGGTAACATAGCTGCCCGAGGTCGCCAAGTTAGCAAGTACAAGAAATTTGAAAATTGTATGTAATTTCACGGTAGTGCTTATGGTCGATCCCGTTTCTCGGCTTGAGAGCTACTTTCTTGACTGTATTTTGAGTTAAGCAGTTGGCGCGACTTCAGTTCTAGCCTATAAAGTCAAATCTTGTGTTGTTCCTCCATGGTAACATAGCTGCCCGAGGTCGCCAAGTTAGCAAGTACAAGAAATTTGAAAATTGTATGTAATTTCACGGTAGTGCTTATGGTCGATCCCGTTTCTCGGCTTGAGAGCTACTTTCTTGACTGTATTTTGAGTTAAGCAGTTGGCGCGACTTCAGTTCTAGCCTATAAAGTCAAATCTTGTGTGGTTCCTCCATGGTAACATAGCTGCCCGAGGTCGCCAAGTTAGCAAGTACAAGAAATTTGAAAATTGTATGTAATTTCATATTAGTGCTTATGGTCGATCCCGGTTCTCGGCTTGAGAGCTACTTTCTTGACTGTATTTTGAGTTAAGCAGTTGGCGCGACTTCAGTTCTAGCCTATAAAGTCAAATCTTGTGTTGTTCCTCCATGGTAACATAGCTGCCCGAGGTCGCCAAGTTAGCAAGTACAAGAAATTTGAAAATTGTATGTAATTTCATATTAGTGCTTATGGTCGATCCCGGTTCTCGGCTTGAGAGCTACTTTCTTGACTGTATTTTGAGTTAAGCAGTTGGCGCGACTTCAGTTCTAGCCTATAAAGTCAAATCTTGTGTTGTTCCTCCATGGTAACATAGCTGCCCGAGGTCGCCAAGTTAGCAAGTACAAGAAATTTGAAAATTGTATGTAATTTCACGATAGTACTTATAGTCGATCCCGGTTCTCGGCTTGAGAGCTACTTTCTTGACTGTATTTTGAGTTAAGCAGTTGGCGCGACTTCAGTTCTAGCCTATAAAGTCAAATCTTGTGTGGTTCCTCCATGGTAACATAGCTGCCCGAGGTCGCAAAGTTAGCAAGTACAAGAAATTTGAAAATTGTACGTAATTTCACGGTAGTGCTTATGGTCGATCCCGGTTCTCGGCTTGAGAGCTACTTTCTTGACTGTATTTTGAGTTAAGCAGTTGGCGCGACTTCAGTAGAAGTAGAAGAAATTTGAAAATTGTATGTAATTTCACGGTAGTGCTTATGGTCGATCCCGTTTCTCGGCTTGAGAGCTTTTTTCTTGACTGTATTTTGAGTTAAGCAGTTGGCGCGACTTCAGTTCTAGCCTATAAAGTCAAATCGTGTGTGGTTCCTCCATGGTAACATAGCTGCCCGAGGTCGCAAAGTTAGCAAGTACAAGAAATTTGAAAATTGTATGTAATTTCACGGTAGTGCTTATGGTCGATCCCGGTTCTCGGCTTGAGAGCTACTTTCTTGACTGTATTTTGAGTTAAGCAGTTGGCGCGACTTCAGTTCTAGCCTATAAAGTCAAATCTTGTGTGGTTCCTCCATGGTAACATAGCTGCCCGAGGTCGCCAAGTTAGCAAGTACAAGAATTTTGAAAATTGTATGTAATTTCACATTAGTGCTTATGGTCGGTCCCGTTTCTCGGCTTGAGAGCTACTTTCTTGACTGTATTTTCAGTTAAGCAGTTGGCGCGACTTCAGTTCTAGCCTATAAAGTCAAATCTTGTGTGGTTCCTCCATGGTAACATAGCTGCCCGAGGTCGCAAAGTTAGCAAGTACAAGAAATTTGAAAATTGTATGTAATTTCACGGTAGTGCTTATGGTCGATCCCGATTCTCGGCTTGAGAGCTACTTTCTTGACTGTGTTTTGAGTTACGCAGTTGGCGCGACTTCAGTTCTAGCCTATAAAGTCAAATCTTGTGTGGTTCCTCCATGGTAACATAGCTGCCGGAGGTCGCAAAGTTAGCAAGTACAAGAAATTTGAAAATTGTATGTAATTTCGCATTAGTGCTTATGGTCGATCCCGGTTCTCGGCTTGAGAGCTACTTTCTTGACTGTATTTTGAGTTAAGCAGTTGGCGCGACTTCAGTTCTAGCCTATAAAGTCAAATCTTGTGTGGTTCCTCCATGGTAACATAGCTGCCCGAGGTCGCAAGGTTAGCAAGTACAAGAAATTTGAAAATTGTATGTAATTTCACGGTAGTGCTTATGGTCGATCCCGGTTCTCGGCTTGAGAGCTACTTTCTTGACTGTATTTTGAGTTAAGCAGTTGGCGCGACTTCAGTTCTAGTATATAAAGTCAAATCTTGTGTGGTTCCTCCATGGTAACATAGCTGCCCGAGGTCACAAAGTTAGCAAGTACAAGAAATTTGAAAATTGTACGTAATTTCACGGTAGTGCTTATGGTCGATCCCGGTTCTCGGCTTGAGAGCTACTTTCTTGACTGTATTTTGAGTTAAGCAGTTGGCGCGACTTCAGTTCTAGCCTATAAAGTCAAATGTTGTGTGGTTCCTCCATGGTAACATAGCTGCCCGAGGTCGGAAAGTTAGCAAGTACAAGAAATTTGAAAATTGTATGTAATTTCACGGTAGTGCTTATGGTCGATCCCGGTTCTCGGCTTGAGAGCTACTTTCTTGACTGTATTTTGAGTTAAGCAGTTGGCGCGACTTCAGTTCTAGCCTATAAAGTCAAATCGTGTGTGGTTCCTCCATGGTAACATAGCTGCCCGAGGTCGCAAAATTAGCAATTACAAGAAATTTGAAAATTGTATGTAATTTCACGGTAGTGCTTATGGTCGATGCCGGTTCTCGGCTTGAGAGTTACTTTCTTGACTGTATTTTGAGTTAAGCAGTTGGCGCGACTTCAGTTCTAGCCTATAAAGTCAAATCTTGTGTGGTTCCTCCATGGTAACATAGCTGCCCGAGGTCGCCAAGTTAGCAAGTACAAGAAATTTGAAAATTGTATGTAATTTCACATTAGTGCTTATGGTCGATCCCGGTTCTCGGGTTGAGAGCTACTTTCTTGACTGTATTTTGAGTTAAGCAGTTGGCGCGACTTCAGTTCTAGCCTATAAAGTCAAATCTTGTGTGGTTCCTCCATGGTAACATAGATGCCCGAGGTCGCCAAGTTAGCAAGTACAAGAATTTTGAAAATTGTATGTAATTTCACATTAGTGCTTATGGTCGGTCCCGTTTCTCGGCTTGAGAGCTACTTTCTTGACTGTATTTTCAGTTAAGCAGTTGGCGCGACTTCAGTTCTAGCCTATAAAGTCAAATCTTGTGTGGTTCCTCCATGGTAACATAGCTGCCCGAGGTCGCAAAGTTAGCAAGTACAAGAAATTTGAAAATTGTATGTAATTTCACGGTAGTGCTTATGGTCGATCCCGATTCTCGGCTTGAGAGCTACTTTCTTGACTGTGTTTTGAGTTACGCAGTTGGCGCGACTTCAGTTCTAGCCTATAAAGTCAAATCTTGTGTGGTTCCTCCATGGTAACATAGCTGCCGGAGGTCGCAAAGTTAGCAAGTACAAGAAATTTGAAAATTGTATGTAATTTCGCATTAGTGCTTATGGTCGATCCCGGTTCTCGGCTTGAGAGCTACTTTCTTGACTGTATTTTGAGTTAAGCAGTTGGCGCGACTTCAGTTCTAGCCTATAAAGTCAAATCTTGTGTGGTTCCTCCATGGTAACATAGCTGCCCGAGGTCGCAAATTTAGCAAGTACAAGAAATTTGAAAATTGTATGTAATTTCACATTAGTGCTTATGGTCGATCCCGTTTCTCGGCTTGAGAGCTACTTTCTTGACTGTATTTTGAGTTAAGCAGTTGGCGCGACTTCAGTTCTAGCCTATAAAGTCAAATCTTGTGTGGTTCCTCCATGGTA
Organism: Merodon equestris; assembly: GCA_958301585.1. Taxonomy (NCBI): domain Eukaryota; kingdom Metazoa; phylum Arthropoda; class Insecta; order Diptera; family Syrphidae; genus Merodon; species Merodon equestris. The sequence continues at coordinate 151,275,467 of OY284413.1, read as the reverse complement.
ATATAGCTGCCCGAGGTCGCAAAGTTAGCAAGTACAAGAAATTTGAAAATTGTATGTAATTTCACGATAGTACTTATAGTCGATCCCGGTTCTCGGCTTGAGAGCTACTTTCTTGACTGTATTTTGAGTTAAGCAGTACGCGCGACTTCAGTTCTAGCCTATAAAGTCAAATCTTGTGTTGTTCCTCCATGGTAACATAGCTGCCCGAGGTCGCCAAGTTAGCAAGTACAAGAAATTTGAAAATTGTATGTAATTTCACATTAGTGCTTATGGTCGATCCGGTTTCTCGGCTTGAGAGCTACTTTCTTGACTGTATTTTGAGTTAAGCAGTTGGCGCGACTTCAGCTCTAGCATATAAAGTCTAATCTTGTGTGGTTCCTCCATGGTAACATAGCTGCCCGAGGTCGCAAAGTTAGCAAGTACAAGAAATTTGAAAATTGTATGTAATTTCACATTAGTGCTTATGGTCGATCCCGGTTCTCGGCTTGAGAGCTACTTTCTTGACTGTATTTTGAGTTAAGCAGTTGGCGCGACTTCAGTTCTAGCCTATAAAGTCAAATCTTGTGTGGTTCCTCCATGGTAACATAGCTGCCCGAGGTCGCAAAGTTAGCAAGTACAAGAAATTTGAAAATCGTATGTAATTTCACGGTAGTGCTTATGGTCGATCCCGTGTCTCGGCTTCAGAGCTACTTTCTTGACTGTATTTTGAGTTAAGCAGTTGGCGCGACTTCAGTTCTAGCCTATAAAGTCAAATCTTGTGTGGTTCCTCCATGGTAACATAGCTGCCCGAGGTCGCAAAGTTAGCAAGTACAAGAAATTTGAAAATTGTATGTAATTTCACGATAGTACTTATAGTCGATCCCGGTTCTCGGCTTGAGAGCTACTTTCTTGACTGTATTTTGAGTTAAGCAGTTGGCGCGACTTCAGTTCTAGCCTATAAAGTCAAATCTTGTGTGGTTCCTCCATGGTAACATAGCTGCCCGAGGTCGCAAAGTTAGCAAGTACAAGAAATTTGAAAATTGTACGTAATTTCACGGTAGTGCTTATGGTCGATCCCGGTTCTCGGCTTGAGAGCTACTTTCTTGACTGTATTTTGAGTTAAGCAGTTGGCGCGACTTCAGTTCTAGCCTATAAAGTCAAATCTTGTGTGGTTCCTCCATGGTAACATAGCTGCCCGAGGTCGGAAAGTTAGCAAGTAGAAGAAATTTGAAAATTGTATGTAATTTCACGGTAGTGCTTATGGTCGATCCCGTTTCTCGGCTTGAGAGCTACTTTCTTGACTGTATTTTGAGTTAAGCAGTTGGCGCGACTTCAGTTCTAGCCTATAAAGTCAAATCGTGTGTGGTTCCTCCATGGTAACATAGCTGCCCGAGGTCGCAAAGTTAGCAAGTACAAGAAATTTGAAAATTGTATGTAATTTCACGGTAGTGTTTATGGTCGATGCCGGTTCTCGGCTTGAGAGTTACTTTCTTGACTGTATTTTGAGTTAAGCAGCTGGCGCGACTTCAGTTCTAGCCTATTAAGTCAAATCTTGTGTGGTTCCTCCATTGTAACATAGCTGCCCGAGGTCGCCAAGTTAGAAAGTACAAGAAATTTGAAAATTGTATGTAATTTCACGGTAGTGCTTATGGTCGATCCCGGTTCTCGGCTTGAGAGCTACTTTCTTGACTGTATTTTGAGTTAAGAAGTTGGCGCGACTTCAGTTCTAGCCTATAAAGTCAAATCTTGTGTGGTTCCTCCATGGTAACATAGCTGCCCGAGGTCGCCAAGTTAGCAAGTACAAGAATTTTGAAAATTGTATGTAATTTCACATTAGTGCTTATGGTCGGTCCCGTTTCTCGGCTTGAGAGCTACTTTCTTGACTGTATTTTCAGTTAAGCAGTTGGCGCGACTTCAGTTCTAGCCTATAAAGTCAAATCTTGTGTGGTTCCTCCATGGTAACATAGCTGCCCGAGGTCGCAAAGTTAGCAAGTACAAGAAATTTGAAAATTGTATGTAATTTCACGGTAGTGCTTATGGTCGATCCCGATTCTCGGCTTGAGAGCTACTTTCTTGACTGTGTTTTGAGTTACGCAGTTGGCGCGACTTCAGTTCTAGCCTATAAAGTCAAATCTTGTGTGGTTCCTCCATGGTAACATAGCTGCCGGAAGTCGCAAAGTTAGCAAGTACAAGAAATTTGAAAATTGTATGTAATTTCGCATTAGTGCTTATGGTCGATCCCGGTTCTCGGCTTGAGAGCTACTTTCTTGACTGTATTTTGAGTTAAGCAGTTGGCGCGACTTCAGTTCTAGCCTATAAAGTCAAATCTTGTGTGGTTCCTCCATGGTAACATAGCTGCCCGAGGTCGCAAATTTAGCAAGTACAAGAAATTTGAAAATTGTATGTAATTTCACATTAGTGCTTATGGTCGATCCCGTTTCTCGGCTTGAGAGCTACTTTCTTGACTGTATTTTGAGTTAAGCAGTTGGCGCGACTTCAGTTCTAGCCTATAAAGTCAAATCTTGTGTGGTTCCTCCATGGTAACATAGCTGCCCGAGGTCGCAAAGTTAGCAAGTACAAGAAATTTGAAAATTGTATGTAATTTCACGGTAGTGCTTATGGTCGATCCCGTTTCTCGGCTTGAGAGCTACTTTCTTGACTGTATTTTGAGTTAAGCAGTTGGCGCGACTTCAGTTCTAGCCTATAAAGTCAAATCGTGTGTGGTTCCTCCATGGTAACATAGCTGCCCGAGGTCGCAAAGTTAGCAAGTACAAGAAATTTGAAAATTGTATGTAATTTCACATTAGTGCTTATGGTCGATCCCGTTTCTCGGCTTGAGAGCTACTTTCTTGACTGTATTTTGAGTTAAGCAGTTGGCGCGACTTCAGTTCTAGCCTATAAAGTCAAATCTTGTGTGGTTCCTCCATGGTAACATAGCTGCCCGAGGTCGCAAAGTTAGCAAGTACAAGAAATTTGAAAATTGTATGTAATTTCACATTAGTGCTTATGGTCGATCCCGTTTCTCGGTTTGAGAGCTACTTTCTTGACTGTATTTTGAGTTAAGCAGTTGGCGCGACTTCAGTTCTAGCCTATATAGTCAAATCTTGTGTGGTTCCTCCATGGTAACATAGCTGCCCGAGGTCGCAAAGTTAGCAAGTACAAGAAATTTGAAAATTGTATGTAATTTCACATTAGTGCTTATGGTCGATCCCGGTTCTCAGTTTGAGAGCTACTTTCTTGACTGTATTTTGAGTTAAGCAGTCGGCGCGACTTCAGTTCTAGCCTATAAAGTCAAATCTTGTGTGGTTCCTCCATGGTAACATAGCTGCCCGAGGTCGCAAAGTTAGCAAGTACAAGAAATTTGAAAATTGTATGTAATTTCACATTAGTGCTTATGGTCGATCCCGTTTCTTGGCTTGAGAGCTACTTTCTTGACTGTATTTTGAGTTAAGCAGTTGGCGCGACTTCAGTTCTAGCCTATATAGTCAAATCTTGTGTGGTTCCTCCATGGTAACATAGCTGCCCGAGGTCGCAAAGTTAGCAAGTACAAGAAATTTGAAAATTGTATGTAATTTCACATTAGTGCTTATGGTCGATCCCGGTTCTCAGTTTGAGAGCTACTTTCTTGACTGTATTTTGAGTTAAGCAGTTGGCGCGACTTCAGTTCTAGCCTATTAAGTCAAATCTTGTGTGGTTCCTCCATGGTAACATAGCTGCCCGAGGTCGCAAAGTTAGCAAGTACAAGAAATTTGAAAATTGTATGTAATTTCACGGTAGTGCTTATGGTCGATCCCGTTTCTCGGCTTGAGAGCTACTTTCTTGACTGTATTTTGAGTTAAGCAGTTGGCGCGACTTCAGTTCTAGCCTATAAAGTCAAATCTTGTGTGGTTCCTCCATGGTAACATAGCTGCCCGAGGTCGCCAAGTTAGCAAGTACAAGAAATTTGAAAATTGTATGTAATTTCATATTAGTGCTTATGGTCGATCCCGGTTCTCGGCTTGAGAGCTACTTTCTTGACTGTATTTTGAGTTAAGCAGTTGGCGCGACTTCAGTTCTAGCCTATAAAGTCAAATCTTGTGTGGTTCCTCCATGGTGACATAGCTGCCCGAGGTCGCCAAGTTAGCAAGTACAAGAATTTTGAAAATTGTATGTAATTTCACATTAGTGCTTATGGTCGGTCCCGTTTCTCGGCTTGAGAGCTACTTTCTTGACTGTATTTTCAGTTAAGCAGTTGGCGCGACTTCAGTTCTAGCCTATAAAGTCAAATCTTGTGTGGTTCCTCCATGGTAACATAGCTGCCCGAGGTCGCAAAGTTAGCAAGTACAAGAAATTTGAAAATTGTATGTAATTTCACGGTAGTGCTTATGGTCGATCCCGATTCTCGGCTTGAGAGCTACTTTCTTGACTGTGTTTTGAGTTACGCAGTTGGCGCGACTTCAGTTCTAGCCTATAAAGTCAAATCTTGTGTGGTTCCTCCATGGTAACATAGCTGCCGGAGGTCGCAAAGTTAGCAAGTACAAGAAATTTGAAAATTGTATGTAATTTCGCATTAGTGCTTATGGTCGATCCCGGTTCTCGGCTTGAGAGCTACTTTCTTGATTGTATTTTGAGTTAAGCAGTTGGCGCGACTTCAGTTCTAGCCTATAAAGTCAAATCTTGTGTGGTTCCTCCATGGTAACATAGCTGCCCGAGGTCGCAAATTTAGCAAGTACAAGAAATTTGAAAATTGTATGTAATTTCACATTAGTGCTTATGGTCGATCCCGTTTCTCGGCTTGAGAGCTACTTTCTTGACTGTATTTTGAGTTAAGCAGTTGGCGCGACTTCAGTTCTAGCCTATAAAGTCAAATCTTGTGTGGTTCCTCCATGGTAACATAGCTGCCCGAGGTCGCAAAGTTAGCAAGTACAAGAAATTTGAAAATTGTATGTAATTTCACGGTAGTGCTTATGGTCGATCCCGTTTCTCGGCTTGAGAGCTACTTTCTTGACTGTATTTTGAGTTAAGCAGTTGGCGCGACTTCAGTTCTAGCCTATAAAGTCAAATCGTGTGTGGTTCCTCCATGGTAACATAGCTGCCCGAGGTCGCAAAGTTAGCAAGTACAAGAAATTTGAAAATTGTATGTAATTTCACGGTAGTGCTTATGGTCGATCCCGTTTCTCGGCTTGAGAGCTACTTTCTTGACTGTATTTTGAGTTAAGCAGTTGGCGCGACTTCAGTTCTAGCCTATAAAGTCAAATCGTGTGTGGTTCCTCCATGGTAACATAGCTGCCCGAGGTCGCAAAGTTAGCAAGTACAAGAAATTTGAAAATTGTATGTAATTTCACGGTAGTGTTTATGGTCGATGCCGGTTCTCGGCTTGAGAGTTACTTTCTTGACTGTATTTTGAGTTAAGCAGTTGGCGCGACTTCAGTTCTAGCCTATAAAGTCAAATCTTGTGTGGTTCCTCCATGGTAACATAGCTGCCCGAGGTCGCAAAATTAGCAAGTACAAGAAATTTGAAAATTGTATGTAATTTCACATTAGTGCTTATGGTCGATCCCGTTTCTCGGTTTGAGAGCTACTTTCTTGACTGTATTTTGAGTTAAGCAGTTGGCGCGACTTCAGTTCAAGCCTATATAGTCAAATCTTGTGTGGTTCCTCCATGGTAACATAGCTGCCCGAGGTCGCAAAGTTAGCAAGTACAAGAAATTTGAAAATTGTATGTAATTTCACATTAGTGCTTATGGTCGATCCCGGTTCTCAGTTTGAGAGCTACTTTCTTGACTGTATTTTGAGTTAAGCAGTTGGCGCGACTTCAGTTCTAGCCTATAAAGTCAAATGTTGTGTGGTTCCTCCATGGTAACGTAGCTGCCCGAGGTCGCAAAGTTAGCAAGTACAAGAAATTTGAAAATTGTACGTAGTTTCACATTAGTGCTTATGGTCGGTCCCGTTTCTCCGCTTCAGAGCTACTTTCTTGGCTGTATTTTGCTTTAAGCAGTTGGCGCGCCTTCAGTTCTAGCCTATAAAGTAAAATCCTGTGTGGTTCCTCCATGCTAACATAGCTGCCCGAGGCCGCAAAGTTAGCAAGTACAAGAAATTTGAAAATTGTATGTAATTTCACATTAGTGCTTATGGTCGATCCCGGTTCTCAGCTTGAGAGCTACTTTCTTGACTGTATTTTGAGTTAAGCAGTTGGCGCGACTTCAGTTCTAGCCTATTAAGTCAAATCTTGTGTGGTTCCTCCATGGTAACATAGCTGCCCGAGGTCGCAAAGTTAGCAAGTACAAGAAATTTGAAAATTGTATGTAATTTCACGGTAGTGCTTATGGTCGATCCCGTTTCTCGGCTTGAGAGCTACTTTCTTGACTGTATTTTGAGTTAAGCAGTTGGCGCGACTTCAGTTCTAGCCTATAAAGTCAAATCTTGTGTGGTTCCTCCATGGTAACATAGCTGCCCGAGGTCGCCAAGTTAGCAAGTACAAGAAATTTGAAAATTGTATGTAATTTCATATTAGTGCTTATGGTCGATCCCGGTTCTCGGCTTGAGAGCTACTTTCTTGACTGTATTTTGAGTTAAGCAGTTGGCGCGACTTCAGTTCTAGCCTATAAAGTCAAATCTTGTGTTGTTCCTCCATGGTAACATAGCTGCCCGAGGTCGCCAAGTTAGCAAGTACAAGAAATTTGAAAATTGTATGTAATTTCACATTAGTGCTTATGGTCGATCCCGTTTCTCGGCTTGAGAGCTACTTTCTTGACTGTATTTTGAGTTAAGCAGTTGGCGCGACTTCAGTTCTAGCCTATAAAGTCAAATCTTGTGTGGTTCCTCCATGGTAACATAGCTGCCCGAGGTCGCCAAGTTAGCAAGTACAAGAAATTTGAAAATTGTATGTAATTTCACGGTAGTGCTTATGGTCGATCCCGTTTCTCGGCTTGAGAGCTACTTTCTTGACTGTATTTTGAGTTAAGCAGTTGGCGCGACTTCAGTTCTAGCCTATAAAGTCAAATCTTGTGTTGTTCCTCCATGGTAACATAGCTGCCCGAGGTCGCCAAGTTAGCAAGTACAAGAAATTTGAAAATTGTATGTAATTTCACGATAGTGCTTATGGTCGATCCCGTTTCTCGGCTTGAGAGCTACTTTCTTGACTGTATTTTGAGTTAAGCAGTTGGCGCGACTTCAGTTCTAGCCTATAAAGTCAAATCTTGTGTGGTTCCTCCATGGTAACATAGCTGCCCGAGGTCGCCAAGTTAGCAAGTACAAGAAATTTGAAAATTGTATGTAATTTCATATTAGTGCTTATGGTCGATCCCGGTTCTCGGCTTGAGAGCTACTTTCTTGACTGTATTTTGAGTTAAGCAGTTGGCGCGACTTCAGTTCTAGCCTATAAAGTCAAATCTTGTGTTGTTCCTCCATGGTAACATAGCTGCCCGAGGTCGCCAAGTTAGCAAGTACAAGAAATTTGAAAATTGTATGTAATTTCACATTAGTGCTTATGGTCGATCCCGTTTCTCGGCTTGAGAGCTACTTTCTTGACTGTATTTTGAGTTAAGCAGTTGGCGCGACTTCAGTTCTAGCCTATAAAGTCAAATCTTGTGTGGTTCCTCCATGGTAACATAGCTGCCCGAGGTCGCAAAGTTAGCAAGTACAAGAAATTTGAAAATTGTATGTAATTTCACATTAGTGCTTATGGTCGATCCCGTTTCTTGGCTTGAGAGCTACTTTCTTGACTGTATTTTGACTTAAGCAGTTGGCGCGACTTCAGTTCTAGCCTATATAGTCAAATCTTGTGTGGTTCCTCCATGGTAACATAGCTGCCCGAGGTCGCAAAGTTAGCAAGTACAAGAAATTTGAAAATTGTATGTAATTTCACATTAGTGCTTATGGTCGATCCCGGTTCTCAGCTTGAGAGCTACTTTCTTGACTGTATTTTGAGTTAAGCAGTTGGCGCGACTTCAGTTCTAGCCTATTAAGTCAAATCTTGTGTGGTTCCTCCATGGTAACATAGCTGCCCGAGGTCGCAAAGTTAGCAAGTACAAGAAATTTGAAAATTGTATGTAATTTCACGGTAGTGCTTATGGTCGATCCCGGTTCTCAGCTTGAGAGCTACTTTCTTGACTGTATTTTGAGTTAAGCAGTTGGCGCGACTTCAGTTCTAGCCTATTAAGTCAAATCTTGTGTGGTTCCTCCATGGTAACATAGCTGCCCGAGGTCGCAAAGTTAGCAAGTACAAGAAATTTGAAAATTGTATGTAATTTCACGGTAGTGGTTATGGTCGATCCCGTTTCTCGGCTTGAGAGTTACTTTCTTGACTGTATTTTGAGTTAAGCAGTTGGCGCGACTTCAGTTCTAGCCTATATAGTCAAATCTTGTGTGGTTCCTCCATGGTAACATAGCTGCCCGAGGTCGCAAAGTTAGCAAGTACAAGAAATTTGAAAATTGTATGTAATTTCACATTAGTGCTTATGGTCGATCCCGGTTCTCAGCTTGAGAGCTACTTTCTTGACTGTATTTTGAGTTAAGCAGTTGGCGCGACTTCAGTTCTAGCCTATTAAGTCAAATCTTGTGTGGTTCCTCCATGGTAACATAGCTGCCCGAGGTCGCAAAGTTAGCAAGTACAAGAAATTTGAAAATTGTATGTAATTTCACGGTAGTGCTTATGGTCGATCCCGGTTCTCAGCTTGAGAGCTACTTTCTTGACTGTATTTTGAGTTAAGCAGTTGGCGCGACTTCAGTTCTAGCCTATTAAGTCAAATCTTGTGTGGTTCCTCCATGGTAACATAGCTGCCCGAGGTCGCAAAGTTAGCAAGTACAAGAAATTTGAAAATTGTATGTAATTTCACGGTAGTGCTTATGGTCGATCCCGTTTCTCGGCTTGAGAGCTACTTTCTTGACTGTATTTTGAGTTAAGCAGTTGGCGCGACTTCAGTTCTAGCCTATAAAGTCTAATCTTGTGTGGTTCCTCCATGGTAACATAGCTGCCCGAGGTCGCAAAGTTAGCAAGTACAAGAAATTTGAAAATTGTATGTAATTTCACATTAGTGCTTATGGTCGATCCCGGTTCTCGGCTTGAGAGCTACTTTCTTGATTGTATTTTGAGTTAAGCAGTTGGCGCGACTTCAGTTCTAGCCTATAAAGTCAAATCTTGTGTGGTTCCTCCATGGTAACCTAGCTGCCCGAGGTCGCCAAGTTAGCAAGTACAAGAAATTTGAAAATTGTATGTAATTTCACATTAGTGCTTATGGTCGATCCCGTTTCTCGGCTTGAGAGCTACTTTCTTGATTGTATTTTGAGTTAAGCAGTTGGCGCGACTTCAGTTCTAGCCTATAAAGTCAAATCTTGTGTGGTTCCTCCATGGTAACATAGCTGCCCGAGGTCGCCAAGTTAGCAAGTACAAGAAATTTGAAAATTGTATGTAATTTCACATTAGTGCTTATGGTCGATCCCGTTTCTCGGCTTGAGAGCTACTTTCTTGATTGTATTTTGAGTTAAGCAGTTGGCGCGACTTCAGTTCTAGCCTATAAAGTCAAATCTTGTGTGGTTCCTCCATGGTAACATAGCTGCCCGAGGTCGCAAAGTTAGCAAGTACAAGAAATTTGAAAATTGTATGTAATTTCACATTAGTGCTTATGGTCGATCCCGGTTCTCAGCTTGAGAGCTACTTTCTTGACTGTATTTTGAGTTAAGCAGTTGGCGCGACTTCAGTTCTAGCCTATAAAGTCTAATCTTGTGTGGTTCCTCCATGGTAACATAGCTGCCCGAGGTCGCAAAGTTAGCAAGTACAAGAAATTTGAAAATTGTATGTAATTTCACATTAGTGCTTATGGTCGATCCCGGTTCTCGGCTTGAGAGCTACTTTCTTGACTGTATTTTGAGTTAAGCAGTTGGCGCGACTTCAGTGCTAGCCTATAAAGTCAAATCTTGTGTGGTTCCTCCATGGTAACCTAGCTGCCCGAGGTCGCCAAGTTAGCAAGTACAAGAAATTTGAAAATTGTATGTAATTTCACATTAGTGCTTATGGTCGATCCCGTTTCTCGGCTTGAGAGCTACTTTCTTGATTGTATTTTGAGTTAAGCAGTTGGCGCGACTTCAGTTCTAGCCTATAAAGTCAAATCTTGTGTGGTTCCTCCATGGTAACCTAGCTGCCCGAGGTCGCCAAGTTAGCAAGTACAAGAAATTTGAAAATTGTATGTAATTTCACATTAGTGCTTATGGTCGATCCCGTTTCTCGGCTTGAGAGCTACTTTCTTGACTGTATTTTGAGTTAAGCAGTTGGCGCGACTTCAGTTCTAGCCTATAAAGTCAAATCTTGTGTGGTTCCTCCATGGTAACATAGCTGCCCGATGTCGCAAAGTTAGCAAGTACAAGAAATTTGAAAATTGTATGTAATTTCACATTAGTGCTTATGGTCGATCCCGTTTCTCGGCTTGAGAGCTACTTTCTTGACTGTATTTTGAGTTAAGCAGTTGGCGCGACTTCAGTTCTAGCCTATAAAGTCAAATCTTGTGTGGTTCCTCCATGGTAACATAGCTGCCCGAGGTCGCAAAGTTAGCAAGTACAAGAAATTTGAAAATTGTATGTAATTTCACATTAGTGCTTATGGTCGATCCCGTTTCTCGGCTTGAGAGCTACTTTCTTGACTGTATTTTGAGTTAAGCAGTTGGCGCGACTTCAGTTCTAGCCTATATAGTCAAATCTTGTGTGGTTCCTCCATGGTAACATAGCTGCCCGAGGTCGCAAAGTTAGCAAGTACAAGAAATTTGAAAATTGTATGTAATTTCACATTAGTGCTTATGGTCGATCCCGGTTCTCAGCTTGAGAGCTACTTTCTTGACTGTATTTTGAGTTAAGCAGTTGGCGCGACTTCAGTTCTAGCCTATTAAGTCAAATCTTGTGTGGTTCCTCCATGGTAACATAGCTGCCCGAGGTCGCAAAGTTAGCAAGTACAAGAAATTTGAAAATTGTATGTAATTTCACGGTAGTGCTTATGGTCGATCCCGTTTCTCGGCTTGAGAGCTACTTTCTTGACTGTATTTTGAGTTAAGCAGTTGGCGCGACTTCAGTTCTAGCCTATAAAGTCAAATCTTGTGTGGTTCCTCCATGGTAACATAGCTGCCCGAGGTCGCCAAGTTAGCAAGTACAAGAAATTTGAAAATTGTATGTAATTTCATATTAGTGCTTATGGTCGATCCCGGTTCTCGGCTTGAGAGCTACTTTCTTGACTGTATTTTGAGTTAAGCAGTTGGCGCGACTTCAGTTCTAGCCTATAAAGTCAAATCTTGTGTTGTTCCTCCATGGTAACATAGCTGCCCGAGGTCGCCAAGTTAGCAAGTACAAGAAATTTGAAAATTGTATGTAATTTCACATCAGTGCTTATGGTCGATCCCGTTTCTCGGCTTGAGAGCTACTTTCTTGACTGTATTTTGAGTTAAGCAGTTGGCGCGACTTCAGTTCTAGCCTATAAAGTCAAATCTTGTGTGGTTCCTCCATGGTAACATAGCTGCCCGAGGTCGCAAAGTTAGCAAGTACAAGAAATTTGAAAATTGTATGTAATTTCACATTAGTGCTTATGGTCGATCCCGTTTCTCGGTTTGAGAGCTACTTTCTTGACTGTATTTTGAGTTAAGCAGTTGGCGCGACTTCAGTTCTAGCCTATATAGTCAAATCTTGTGTGGTTCCTCCATGGTAACATAGCTGCCCGAGCTCGCAAAGTTAGCAAGTACAAGAAATTTGAAAATTGTATGTAATTTCACATTAGTGCTTATGGTCGATCCCGGTTCTCAGCTTGAGAGCTACTTTCTTGACTGTATTTTGAGTTAAGCAGTTGGCGCGACTTCAGTTCTAGCCTATTAAGTCAAATCTTGTGTGGTTCCTCCATGGTAACATAGCTGCCCGAGGTCGCAAAGTTAGCAAGTACAAGAAATTTGAAAATTGTATGTAATTTCACGGTAGTGCATATGGTCGATCCCGTTTCTCGGCTTGAGAGCTACTTTCTTGACTGTATTTTGAGTTAAGCAGTTGGCGCGACTTCAGTTCTAGCCTATAAAGTCAAATATTGTGTGGTTCCTCCATGGTAACATAGCTGCCCGAGGTCGCAAAGTTAGCAAGTATGTACAAGAAATTTGAAAATTGTATGTAATTTCACATTAGTGCTTATGGTCGATCCCGTTTCTCGGCTTGAGAGCTACTTTCTTGACTGTATTTTGAGTTAAGCAGTTGGCGCGACTTCAGTTCTAGCCTATATAGTCAAATCTTGTGTGGTTCCTCCATGGTAACATAGCTGCCCGAGGTCGCAAAGTTAGCAAGTACAAGAAATTTGAAAATTGTATGTAATTTCACATTAGTGCTTATGGTCGATCCCGGTTCTCAGCTTGAGAGCTACTTTCTTGACTGTATTTTGAGTTAAGCAGTTGGCGCGACTTCAGTTCTAGCCTATTAAGTCAAATCTTGTGTGGTTCCTCCATGGTAACATAGCTGCCCGAGGTCGCAAAGTTAGCAAGTACAAGAAATTTGAAAATTGTATGTAATTTCACGGTAGTGCTTATGGTCGATCACGTTTCTCGGCTTGAGAGCTACTTTCTTGACTGTATTTTGAGTTAAGCAGTTGGCGCGACTTCAGTTCTAGCCTATAAAGTCAAATCTTGTGTGGTTCCTCCATGGTAACATAGCTGCCCGAGGTCGCCAAGTTAGCAAGTACAAGAAATTTGAAAATTGTATGTAATTTCATATTAGTGCTTATGGTCGATCCCGGTTCTCGGCTTGAGAGCTACTTTCTTGACTGTATTTTGAGTTAGGCAGTTGGCGCGACTTCAGTTCTAGCCTATAAAGTCAAATCTTGTGTTGTTCCTCCATGGTAACATAGCTGCCCGAGGTCGCCAAGTTAGCAAGTACAAGAAATTTGAAAATTGTATGTAATTTCACATTAGTGCTTATGGTCGATCCCGTTTCTCGGCTTGAGAGCTACTTTCTTGACTGTATTTTGAGTTAAGCAGTTGGCGCGACTTCAGTTCTAGCCTATAAAGTCTAATCTTGTGTGGTTCCTCCATGGTAACATAGCTGCCCGAGGTCGCAAAGTTAGCAAGTACAAGAAATTTGAAAATTGTATGTAATTTCACATTAGTGCTTATGGTCGATCCCGGTTCTCGGCTTGAGAGCTACTTTCTTGACTGTATTTTGAGTTAAGCAGTTGGCGCGACTTCAGTTCTAGCCTATAAAGTCAAATCTTGTGTGGTTCCTCCATGGTAACCTAGCTGCCCGAGGTCGCCAAGTTAGCAAGTACAAGAAATTTGAAAATTGTATGTAATTTCACATTAGTGCTTATGGTCGATCCCGTTTCTCGGCTTGAGAGCTACTTTCTTGACTGTATTTTGAGTTAAGCAGTTGGCGCGACTTCAGTTCTAGCCTATAAAGTCAAATCTTGTGTGGTTCCTCCATGGTAACATAGCTGCCCGAGGTCGCAAAGTTAGCAAGTACAAGAAATTTGAAAATTGTATGTAATTTCACATTAGTGCTTATGGTCGATCCCGTTTCTCGGCTTGAGAGCTACTTTCTTGACTGTATTTTGAGTTAAGCAGTTGGCGCGACTTCAGTTCTAGCCTATAAAGTCAAATCTTGTGTGGTTCCTCCATGGTAACATAGCTGCCCGAGGTCGCCAAGTTAGCAAGTACAAGAAATTTGAAAATTGTATGTAATTTCACATTAGTGCTTATGGTCGATCCCGTTTCTCGGCTTGAGAGCTACTTTCTTGACTGTATTTTGAGTTAAGCTGTTGGCGCGACTTCAATTCTAGCCTATAAAGTCAAATCTTGTGTGGTTCCTCCATGGTAACATAGCTGCCCGAGCTCGCCAAGTTAGCAAGTACAAGAAATTTGAAAATTGTACGTAATTTCACGGTAGTGCTTATGGTCGATCCCGTTTCTCGGCTTGTGTTTCTTTGTTGAGTTCCTTTGATGTGGATTGAGTGAAATCCTCTTTTCCGTTCGGGTTCCACTGCTTGGGTATTAAATATCAAAAACGTTTTTTTTTTTCTTTTCACATCTATGTATTTATATGAATTTATGTTTACAGAATAACTGCGAACCGCTTTGGTAAAAGGTCGAGAACAAAGTGCCCTGCGATCTATTTTGTGGTGTCGTTTAAGGATAGCGTGGGTTAAGGATGGCGTGGGTTAAGGATGGCGTGGGTTAAGGATGGCGTGGGTTAAGGATAGCGTGGGTTTGTGAGGACATCTGTTTGGAAATAGAGGAAGTTGTGATGGAATTCCGGGAAGGGTAGAGGGTGTTTCGGATTTCTTCAACATTGCCGGCCGCCTTGCAGTATTACTGCAAAATGATCGGTTACATTTTTTTAGATGATAATTACATTTTACTTAAATCTTAAATTGATAACATTTAAATTCGGATATATAGTATGAATGGACGTAAAATGTATGTACATAAAATAAGAGTAATAGGTGACAAGGTGTATTAGCTTATTTAATACTGTTTACATGCTACAATAATTTTGTTAATAGGTAATCATAAATTGAATCCTACGTACCTTTCTTTAAAGATAAGTGCAATAATAATTATAAAAAGGTATTGAAATAGTTTAATATAGTTACGGTTGGTTCAAAACACATTACTTTACGATAGGTCGAGTTAAGATACCCTTTTGTGTTCGGATATCTGCTACCCTGACTCTACCATCTTTACCTGGGTGCAACCCAACAACTCGTCCCAGCCGCCACTCATTCGGCATTCAATTTTCTTCGCGGATTATGACAAGATCGTTAAGAGTAATGTCACGTTCAGGATATTTCCATTTATACCTTTTGTGCAGTTCCTTAAGATATTCCTCCTTCCAACGCGTCGCTATTTTTTGGCTAAGTAATTGAACCTTTTCCCATTTCTTTATGAGATTTGGATACTGGGAAGAGATATCGGCTGCGGGTGGAGCCAACAGTGGAGCGCCGCGGAGAAAGTGTCCTGGTGTCAAAGGTAGGCTGTCATTTGGGTCTTCGGTCATTACTGATATGGGTCGAGAATTTAAGCATGCCTCAATTCGTGCGAGTAGGGTGGAGAACTCTTCGAAAGTAAGTTTATGATCACTGACAACTTTACGAAAATGTGTCTTAAAGCTTTTCACACCAGCTTCCCATAAACCTCCCATATGTGGAGCACCAGGTGGTATGAATTTCCAACAGACCTTCAAGTTTTCATATTTATGTAAGAAATCATTTGGGAAGCGTTGGAGAAACTGTTTAAAATTGGCAGTTAAGACTTTATTCGCCCCTACGAAATTAGTTCCGTTGTCTGAGAATATCGTGTGCGGTAAGCCTCGTCGTGCTATGAAGCGAGCAAAGGCTGCCAGGAATGAAGATGTTGACAAGTCACTAGCAGGTTCCTAATGGATTGCTTTGGTTGCGAAACAAATAAATAAGCACACGTATCCCTTTGAAATGCGACAATTTCGTCCAGAAAAGCTTTTAATAGAAAAGGGACCCGCGAAGTCAACTCCTGTGTTAGCAAATGGGACTGAAAGGGTAGTTCTTTCTTTGGGGAGAGCAGCCATTAGTTGCGATCTAATTCTTTGTTTGTGTACTATACAAATTTTACACGAGTGAATCACCTTCTTAACCTGATTTTTAAGCCTTGGTATCCAAAATTCTGCTCGAATCGTGCGGATAACCAACTGATTACCGCCGTGCAAAGTGATCTGATGTACGAAATGTATGATCAACTCAGTTAGAAGACATTTGTAAGGAAGGAGAATTGGAAATTTTTCATTATATGAAAGAGTAGAGCAAGCAAGTCGTCCATTTACCCGCATTAAACCATGCGAATCTAATAATGGATTAAGGGACACTAGAGGACTTTTCTTTGATAGTGGCTTATTGGAGGCTAATGCTTGATATTCAAAAGCAAAGTGATATCGTTGGGTTAAACGAATGAGGCTATTTCTGGTGCAGAGGATCTCATCATTAGACGAAGGGAAACCTTGGGAATGGTTCAGTTCATCTGTGCGAGGGTTAACATGGTGAATGAAGCGATAAACGTAGTTCATTACCCGAATCATTCTTGACCAAGTGGAAAATCTCTTAATGATATTCTCAACATTTGGTATTTGTGCGTTGCAATAGACTTGCAAAGAGCTGCTAGATCGAATTTCCAACTCGTTTTCGTTTGGGGATTCAGGAACTGAACGGGGCCAATCAGATTGTGGACGTATGAGCCAATTTGGGCCATGCCACCACAAAGTCTTGTATTTTAACTCGGATGGTGTTACTCCTCGTGTAGCTAAATCTGCGGGGTTATCGGCAGAGGATACATGACGCCATGTAGAAGTCTCAACATTCTTCAATATTTGGGAAACTCTGTTGCCCACAAATGTCTTCAAAGTGTGTGGAGACTTCTGCAACCAAGCGAGAACGATTGTGCTATCAGTCCACATGAAGGTGTTGTTGATTGGATATTTGAGATTCTCAAGAGTTCTTTGAAAAAGTTTTGAGAGTAGAAGTGCTCCACAGAGTTCTAATCTTGGCAACGTAAGCTGCTTGACCGGTGCGACTTTCGTTTTGGCACAAAGGAGATAAGATGGGAATTTATTGGTTTTATGACCTATACGGATGTATAACGCAGCTGCATAAGCTTTTTCTGAGGAATCACTAAACCCATGCAACTGTATCGTGGTTGAGGTGTCGTATGCTATCCATCGAGGTATTCGTAACTGTTTTATTTCAGGTATATGGCATAAGAAATGTTGCCATTGTTGGTATGCCTGCGGATGAAGAGGTGAATCCCAAGACGTACCATCGCGCCAAATCTGCTGCATGATTATCTTAGAGGTAATGATTACAGGTGCCAGCCAACCTGCAGGGTCAAATAGCTTTGCAATTATTGATAGGACGCTTCGTTTGGTGGTAGAATTAAACGGTTCTGCTTGGGTTTCGAGGTTAAGTGAGAATTGAAAGCTATCGATCCTCGCATTCCACTGAATGCCCAACATTTTCGTACAAGATGTTGTTTCAAGCTTGAGGAAGTTTTGGCTTAATAAACTCTCAGGGGGTAGATGGTGAAGAAGAGCGGAAGAATTTGCAGTCCATTTTCTTAATGTAAAGCCGGCTGATTGAAGAGCTACGATAAGTTCTTGCTGCAAATGCTTGGCGGTTTCAATGTCGTGAGCTCCTGATAAGACATCGTCGACATAGAACTCATTTTTTATGATATTGGACGCTAAAGGAAATTGAGTTGCGATATCTGTGGCTAGTTGATGAAGGGTCCGAATAGCTAGATATGATGCACAGTTAACACCGAACGTAACTGTTTGGAGTTCGAACTCTGATAATGGATTTTTACTAGATGGACGGAAGAAAATTCGTTGATATTTAGTGTGGTCTTGATGAATGCGAATTTGTCGATACATTTTCTCAATGTCAGCATTGAAAACGTACCTGTAAAAACGCCAATTTAGTATTATGGCAACCAAATCTGATTGAAGGCTAGGGCCGGTATGCACGACATCATTCAAACTAATACCATTATTAGTGGGATGAGAAGCGTTGAATACGACTCGAAGTTTCGTCGTCGGGCAGAGATGGGTAGATGTCGGCACCAAGTACTAAATCTATTTTTGGTGGAGTAAAAATTGGGGTCGGCTAAATCCAGGCTAATTGAAATTTCCGTATGATTAATTGTGCAAGATGGTAGATGGCCTGTTAATCGAGTAAGGACATATGCGTTGGCAGTTATTGTCAGGTTGGGTATAGATCTGGCCTTGAGTTCAATCTGGCAGAGTTTTGTGGCTGTGGCAGTGACTACCGAATTCATTCCTGAAATCTGAGCCTGAATTGAACGGGTGGGGAGATGAAGACGTCTTTGTGCTTCTTCGTATATAAAGGTTACTTCCGAACCAGGATCTATAAGAGCACGCAAGCAGAAGGTACTTCCCCGGTGCTCAACTGTTACTAAAGCGGTGGCGAGTAAAACTCGTTTGCTATTGCTACTAAAATGGGAATATAAAGGATTTGCGTTGATGAGCGGAGATGAAGTGGACTGTATATTTGGGGGGTCTTGTGAATTGTACGGTATTGGGGATTGTGATTTATTTACGATCGAGTTTGTAGAGGATGGATGGAGAAGGGTGTGATGTCGAGCTTTGCATTGAATACAAGTATAAACACTTTTGCAGTCTTTCTCTATGTGAGACGTAGCTAAGTTTCTGCAATATTTATGGGCGTTTACTACTTTTATTCGATCAGTTGTTGTCATACGCAAAAACTGTTCGCACAATCGGAGTGGATGACTTCCGTTGCAAAGCCTACAAGCATTGCCATTTAATTTAGTTGTATGTGCTTGATGGTAGCTTCCCTTGCGGTGCTGTGGTGTAGAAGTCTTGGGGTATGCAATCCTGTTTTTGGATGCGGGTCTCATGTCGGATACTGTTTCTAACACGCGATATCTGTGCGTAAGAAATGTGTTCATGTCTGACCAAGAAGGGATTTCTCGGGATGGTGAAATGGTTTGTTCCCACATGGAAAGTGTCATTTCGGGTAAGCGACTTGAACACAAGTAAAATAAGATAGGATCCCAATTGGATGTATCAACCTTGAGGGCCGTGAGCACGGAAATAGAATCATTTACTTGACTTTGAAGAGTTTTGATACCTGTACTTGATTCCTCTGTTACAAATGGTAACTGGAACAATGAACGAAGTTTATTGTTGACTAGGCTTCGCGTATTTTCGTACCGTTCTTTCAATGCCTCCCAAGCCAAGGACAAACATTCGGATGTAAGTGGAAATTTACTTACAATACTATTGGCTTCTCCTTTGGTTTTCGCACGGAGATGGAAAAGCTTTTGCACTGCACTCAATTGTGGATGGTTAATATAGACGGCAGTGAACATGTCTCGGAACGAAGGCCATGACAGATAATCACCAGAAAACACATCGGTATCACATGGTGGTAATTTAAGATTTGAATATTCATGTGTTTTAGGGAAAGGCAAGTTATCTTCCTTTATCAATTTGAGTTTCTGACCCAAGTCGACCATCTCACTCAGACACGTGACATACTCCTCGGAGCACTGCCTATACTTTCACGGTGGCCAACTGACTTTCGTTGGAGGAACAATCTGCCGAAGGTACACAAAGTGCATACGTTATCTTTACATCAGTCCACAATTCTTTAACTTCTTCTTTGAGTGTCTCGATCGTATTGACACTGTATGACGTAGGAGCTTTACTCCTAAAATCTGTGGAGAACTCAAAGAGTTGGTCCGATGCAAAAATGAAATCGTCCAAAACCGACATTTCTCTCAACTCTTTTACGTGTGTGTATGAACACGGCGCAGTTATTTTAGTGTATGAGTGAGCGGATGGGGAGAATCACAGAGATACACACAGATTGAACCCTTTAGTTAAACAACTCGCAACAAGTAAAATTAAATTTGAGCACTAATAAACGCACTTATCTAAAAAACAAAGTACGCACCTGATTAGCTTGTGAGCTTCTTGAAATGTTGCTGTGTTGTTGAGGTGTTGCTGGGTACTGAGATGATGCTACAATGGATCCTTGGTGCTTACGATGGGATATCGTTTTTCGAGGTTTCAGCTTCTTCCGGGGTTTCTATCCGCGTTTTTTCGGGGTCAATGAACGGGTTTTTTCGGGGTTTAGTATCCGGGTTGTTTCGGGGCAACTTTCCGGGTTTTTTCAGGTCACTATCCGGGTCTTTTCTTTGGGTCACTATGCGGGTATTTTCGGGGTCACTTTGGGGTCACTATCCGGTTCGATTGGACCAAATGTTTCTCTGTTGGGTTCCTTTGATGTGGATTGAGTGAAATCCTCTTTTCCGGAAAAGTCTCTTTTCCGTTCGGGTTCCACTGCTTGGGTCGAGAGCTCACTCCTTTTGCTATTAAATATCAAAAACGTTTTTTTTTTTCTTTTCACATCTATGTATTTATATGAATTTATGTTTACAGAATAACCGCGAACCGCTTTGGTAAAAGGTCGAGAACAAAGTGCCCTGCGATCTATTTTGTGGTGTCGTTTAAGGATAGCGTGGGTTAAGGATGGCGTGGGTTAAGGATGGCGTGGGTTAAGGATAGCGTGGGTTTTTGAGGACATCTGTTTGGAAATAGAGGAAGTTGTGATGGAATTCCGGGAAGGGTAGAGGGTGTTTCGGATTCGCTTCAACAGCTTGAGAGCTATTTTCTTGACTGTATTTTGAGTTAAGCAGTTGGCGCGACTTCAGTTTTAGCCTATAAAGTCAAATCTTGTGTGGTTCCTCCATGGTAACATAGCTGCCCGAGGTCGCAAAGTTAGCAAGTACAAGATATCTGAAAATTGTATGTAATTTCACATTAGTGCTTATGGTCGATCCCGTTTCTCGGCTTGAGAGCTACTTTCTTGACTGTATTTTGAGTTAAGCAGTTGGCGCGACTTCAGTTCTAGCCTATAAAGTCAAATCTTGTGTGGTTCCTCCATGGTAACATAGCTGCCCGAGGTCGCAAAGTTAGCAAGTACAAGAAATTTGAAAATTGTATGTAATTTCACATTAGTGCTTATGGTCGATCCCGGTTCTCGGCTTGAGAGCTACTTTCTTGACTGTATTTTGAGTTAAGCAGTTGGCGCGACTTCAGTTCTAGCCTATAAAGTCAAATCTTGTGTGGTTCCTCCATGGTAACATAGCTGCCCGAGGTTGCAAAGTTAGCAAGTATAAGAAATTTGAAAATTGTATGTAATTTCACATTAGTGCTTATGGTCGATCCCGTTTCTCGGCTTGAGAGCTACTTTCTTGACTGTATTTTGAGTTAAGCAGTTGGCGCGACTTCAGTTCTAGCCTATAAAGTCAAATCTTGTGTGGTTCCTCCATGGTAACATAGCTGCCCGAGGTCGCAAAGTTAGCAAGTACAAGAAATTTGAAAATTGTATGTAATTTCACATTAGTGCTTATGGTCGATCCCGTTTCTCGGCTTGAGAGCTACTTTCTTGACTGTATTTTGAGTTAAGCAGTTGGCGCGACTTCAGTTCTAGCCTATAAAGTCAAATCTTGAGTGGTTCCTCCATGGTAACATAGCTGCCCGAGGTCGCAAAGTTAGCAAGTACAAGAAATTTGAAAATTGTATGTAATTTCACATTAGTGCTTATGGTCGATCCCGGTTCTCGGCTTGAGAGCTACTTTCTTGACTGTATTTTGAGTTAAGCAGTTGGCGCGACTTCAGTTCTAGCCTATAAAGTCAAATCTTGTGTGGTTCCTCCATGGTAACATAGCTGCCCGAGGTTGCAAAGTTAGCAAGTATAAGAAATTTGAAAATTGTATGTAATTTCACATTAGTGCTTATGGTCGATCCCGTTTCTCGGCTTGAGAGCTACTTTCTTGACTGTATTTTGAGTTAAGCAGTTGGCGCGACTTCAGTTCTAGCCTATAAAGTCAAATCTTGTGTGGTTCCTCCATGGTAACATAGCTGCCCGAGGTCGCAAAGTTAGCAAGTACAAGAAATTTGAAAATTGTATGTAATTTCACATTAGTGCTTATGGTCGATCCCGTTTCTCGGCTTGAGAGCTACTTTCTTGACTGTATTTTGAGTTAAGCAGTTGGCGCGACTTCAGTTCTAGCCTATAAAGTCAAATCTTGAGTGGTTCCTCCATGGTAACATAGCTGCCCGAGGTCGCAAATTTAGCAAGTACAAGAAATTTGAAAATTGTATGTAATTTCACGGTAGTGCTTATGGTCGATCCCGGTTCTCGGCTTGAGAGCTACTTTCTTGACTGTATTTTGAGTTAAGCAGTTGGCGCGACTTCAGTTCTAGCCTATAAAGTCAAATCTTGTGTGGTTCCTAGATGGTAACATAGCTGCCCGAGGTCGCAAAGTTAGCAAGTACAAGAAATTTGAAAATTGTATGTAATTTCACATTAGTGCTTATGGTCGCTCCCGTTTCTCGGCTTGAGAGCTACTTTCTTGACTGTATTTTGAGTTAAGCAGTTGGCGCGACTTCAGTTCTAGCCTATAAAGTCAAATCTTGTGTGGTTCCTCCATGGTAACATAGCTGCCCGAGGTCGCAAAGTTAGCAAGTACAAGAAATTTGAAAATTGTACGTAATTTCACGGTAGTGCTTATAGTCGATCCCGTTTCTCGGCTTGAGAGCTACTTTCTTGACTGTATTTTGAGTTAAGCAGTTGGCGCGACTTCAGTTCTAGCCTATAAAGTCAAATCTTGTGTGGTTCCTCCATGGTAACATACCTGCCCGAGGTCGTAAAGTTAGCAAGTACAAGAAATTTGAAAATTGTATGAAATTTCACGGTAGTGCTTATGGTCGATCCCGGTTCTCGGCTTGAGAGCTACTTTCTTGACTGTATTTTGAGTTAAGCAGTTGGCGCGACTTCAGTTCTAGCCTATAAAGTCAAATCTTGTGTGGTTCCTATATGGTAACATAGCTGCCCGAGGTCGCCAAGTTAGCAAGTACAAGAAATTTGAAAATTGTATGTAATTTCACATTAGTGCTTATGGTCGATCCCGTTTCTCGGCTTGAGAGCTACTTTCTTGACTGTATTTTGAGTAAAGCAGTTGGCGCGACTTCAGTTCTAGCCTATAAAGTCAAATCTTGTGTGGTTCCTCCATGGTAACATAGCTGCCCGAGGTCGCAAAGTTAGCAAGTACAAGAAATTTGAAAATTGTATATAATTTCACATTAGTGCTTATAGTCGATCCCGGTTCTCGGCTTGAGAGCTACTTTCTTGACTGTATTTTGAGTTAAACAGTTGGCGCGACTTCAGTTCTAGCCTATAAAGTCAAATCTTGTGTGGTTCCTTCATGGTAACATAGCTGCCCGAGGTCGCAAAGTTAGCAAGTACAAGAAATTTGAAAATTGTATGAAATTTCACGGTAGTGCTTATGGTCGATCCCGGTTCTCGGCTTGAGAGCTACTTTCTTGACTGTATTTTGAGTTAAGCAGTTGGCGCGACTTCAGTTCTAGCCTATAAAGTCAAATCTTGTGTGGTTCCTCCATGGTAACATAGCTGCCCGAGGTCGAAAAGTTAGCAAGTACCAGAAATTTGAAAATTGTATGTAATTTCACATTAGTGCTTATGGTCGATCCCGTTTCTCGGCTTGAGAGCTGCTTTCTTGACTGTATTTTGAGTTAAGCAGTTGGCGCGACTTCAGTTCTAGCCTATAAAGTCAAATCTTGTGTGGTTCCTCCATGGTAACATAGCTGCCCGAGGTCGCAAAGTTAGCAAGTACAATAAATTTGAAAATTGTATGTAATTTCACGGTAGTGCTTAGGGTCGATCCCGGTTCTCGGCTTGAGAGCTACTTTCTTGACTGTATTTTAAGTTAAGCAGTTGGCGCGACTTCAGTTCTAGCCTATAAAGTCAAATCTTGTGTGGTTCCTCCATGATAACATAGCTGCCCGAGGTCGCCAAGTTAGCAAGTACAAGAATTTTGAAAATTGTATGTAATTTCACATTAGTGCTTATGGTCGATCCCGTTTCTCGGCTTGAGAGCTACTTTCTTGACTGTATTTTGAGTTAAGCAGTTGGCGCGACTTCAGTTCTAGCCTATAAAGTCAAATCTTGTGTGGTTCCTCCATGGTAACATAGCTGCCCGAGGTCGCAAAGTTAGCAAGTACAAGAAATTTGAAAATTGTATGAAATTTCACGGTAGTGCTTATGGTCGATCCCGGTTCTCGGCTTGAGAGCTACTTTCTTGACTGTATTTTGAGTTAAGCAGTTGGCGCGACTACAGTTCTGGCCTATAAAGTCAAATCTTGTGTGGTTCCTCCATGGTAACATAGCTGCCCGAGGTCGCCAAGTTAGCAAGTACAAGAAATTTGAAAATTGTATGTAATTTCACATTAGTGCTTATGGTCGATCCCGGTTCTCGGCTTGAGAGCTACTTTCTTGATTGTATTTTGAGTTAAGCAGTTGGCGCGACTTCAGTTCTAGCCTATAAAGTCAAATCTTGTGTGGTTCCTCCATGGTAACATAGCTGCCCGAGGTCGCAAAGTTAGCAAGTACAAGAAAATTGAAAATTGTACGTAATTTCACGGTAGTGCTTATGGTCGATCCCGTTTCTCATCTTGAGAGCTACTTTCTTGACTGTATTTTGAGTTAAGCAGTTGGCGCGACTTCAGTTCTAGCCTATAAAGTCAAATCTTGTGTGGTTCCTCCATGGTAACATACCTGCCCGTGGTCGCCAAGTTAGCAAGTACAAGAAATTTGAAAATTGTATGTAATTTCACATTAGTGCTTATGGTCGATCCCGTTTCTCGGCTTGAGAGCTACTTTCTTGACTGTATTTTGAGTTAAGCAGTTGGCGCGACTTCAGTTCTAGCCTATAAAGTCAAATCTTATGTGGTTCCTCCATGGTAACATAGCTGCCCGAGGTCGCAAAGTTAGCAAGTACAAGAAATTTGAAAATTGTATGTAATTTCACATTAGTGCTTATGGTCGATCCCGTTTCTCGGCTTGAGAGCTACTTTCTTGACTGTATTTTGAGTTAAGCAGTTGGCGCGACTTCAATTCTAGCCTATAAAGTCAAATCTGGTGTGGTTCCTCCATGGTAACATAGCTGCCCGAGGTCGCAAAGTTAGCAAGTACAAGAAATTTGAAAATTGTATGTAATTTCACATTAGTGCTTATGGTCGATCCCGTTTCTCGGCTTGAGAGCTACTTTCTTGACTGTATTTTGAGTTAAGCAGTTGGCGCGACTTTAGTTCTAGCCTATAAAGTCAAATCTTGTGTGGTACCTCCATGGTAACATAGCTGCCCGAGGTCGCAAAGTTAGCAAGTACAAGAAATTTGAAAATTGTATATAATTTCACATTATTGCTTATGGTCGATCCCCTTTCTCGGCTTGAGAGCTACTTTCTTGACCGTATTTTGAGTTAAGCAGTTGGCGCGACTTCAGATCTAGCCTATAAAGTCAAATCTTGTGTGGTTCCTCCGTGGTAACATAGCTGCCCGAGGTCGCAAAGTTAGCAAGTACAAGAAATTTGAAAATTGTATGTAATTTCACGGTAGTGCTTATGGTCGATCCCGGTTCTCGGCTTGAGAGCTACTTTCTTGACTGTATTTTGAGTTAAGCAGTTGGCGCGACTTCAGTTCTAGCCTATAAAGTCAAATCTTGTGTGGTTCCTCCATAGTAACATAGCTGCCCGAGGTCGCCAAGTTAGCAAGTACAAGAAATTTGAAAATTGTATGTAATTTCACATTAGTGCTTATGGTCGATCCCGTTTCTCGGCTTGAGAGCTACTTTCTTGACTGTATTTTGAGTTAAGCAGTTGGCGCGACTTCAATTCTAGCCTATAAAGTCAAATCTGGTGTGGTTCCTCCATGGTAACATAGCTGCCCGAGGTCGCAAAGTTAGCAAGTACAAGAAATTTGAAAATTGTATGTAATTTCACATTAGTGCTTATGGTCGATCCCGTTTCTCGGCTTGAGAGCTACTTTCTTGACTGTATTTTGAGTTAAGCAGTTGGCGCGACTTTAGTTCTAGCCTATAAAGTCAAATCTTGTGTGGTACCTCCATGGTAACATAGCTGATCGAGGTCGGAAATTTAGCAAGTACAAGAAATTTGAAAATTGTATGTAATTTCACATTAGTGCTTATGGTCGATCCCGGTTCTCGGCTTGAGAGCTACTTTCTTGACTGTATTTTGAGTTAAGCAGCTGGCGCGACTTCAGTTCTTGCCTATAAAGTCAAATCTTGAGTGGTTCCTCCATGGTAACATAGCTGCCCGGGGTCGCAAAGTTAGCAAGTACAAGAAATTTGAAAATTGTATATAATTTCACATTAGTGCTTATGGTCGATCCCCTTTCTCGGCTTGAGAGCTACTTTCTTGACTGTATTTTGAGTTAAGGAGTTGGCGCGACTTCAGTTCTAGCCTATAAAGTCAAATCTTGTGTGGTTCCTCCATGGTAACATAGCTGCCCGAGGTCGCAAAGCTAGCAAGTACAAGAAAATTGAAAATTGTACGTAATTTCACGGTAGTGCTTATGGTCGATCCCGTTTCTCGGCTTGAGAGCTACTTTCTTGACTGTATTTTGAGTTAAGCAAATGGCGCGACCTCAGTTCTAGCCTATAAAGTCAAATCTTGTGTGGTTCCTCCATGGTAACATAGCTGCCCGAGGTCGCAAAGTTAGCAAGTACAAGAAAATTGAAAATTGTATGTAATTTCACGGTAGTGCTTATGGTCGATCCCGGTTCTCGGCTTGAGAGCTACTTTCTTGACTGTATTTTGAGTTAAGCAGCTGGCGCGACTTCAGTTCTTGCCTATAAAGTCAAATCTTGTGTGGTTCCTCCATGGTAACATAGCTGCCCGAGGTCGCAAAGTTAGCAAGTACAAGAAATTTGAAAATTGTATATAATTTCACATTAGTGCTTATGGTCGATCCCCTTTCTCGGCTTGAGAGCTACTTTCTTGACTGTATTTTGAGTTAAGCAGTTGGCGCGACTTCAGTTCTAGCCTATAAAGTCAAATCTTGTGTGGTTCCTCCATAGTAACATAGCTGCCCGAGGTCGCAAAGTTAGCAAGTACAAGAAATTTGAAAATTGTATGTAATTTCACGGTAGTGCTTATGGTCGATCCCGGTTCTCGGCTTGAGAGCTACTTTCTTGACTGTATTTTGAGTTAAGCAGTTGGCGCGACTTCAGTTCTAGCCTATAAAGTCAAATCTTGTGTGGTTCCTCCATGGTAACATAGCTGCCCGAGGTCGCAAAGTTAGCAAGTACAAGAAATTTGAAAATTGTATGTAATTTCACATTAGTGCTTATGGTCGATTCCGTTTCTCGGCTTGAGAGCTACTTTCTTGACTGTATTTTGAGTTAAGCAGTTGGCGCGACTTCAGTTCTAGCCTATAAAGTCAAATCTTGTGTGGTTCCTCCATGGTAACATAGCTGCCCGAGGTCGCAAAGTTAGCAAGTACAAGAAATTTGAAAATTGTATGTAATTTCACATTAGTGCTTATGGTCGATCCCGTTTCTCGGCTTGAGAGCTACTTTCTTGACTGTATTTTGAGTTAAGCAGTTGGCGCGACTTCAGTTCTAGCCTATAAAGTCAAATCTTGTGTGGTTCCTCCATGGTAACATAGCTGCCCGAGGTCGCAAAGCTAGCAAGTACAAGAAAATTGAAAATTGTACGTAATTTCACGGTAGTGCTTATGGTCGATCCCGTTTCTCGGCTTGAGAGCTACTTTCTTGACTGTATTTTGAGTTAAGCAAATGGCGCGACTTCAGTTCTAGCCTATAAAGTCAAATCTTGTGTGGTTCCTCCATGGTAACATAGCTGCCCGAGGTCGCAAAGTTAGCAAGTACAAGAAATTTGAAAATTGTATATAATTTCACATTAGTGCTTATGGTCGATCCCCTTTCTCGGCTTGAGAGCTACTTTCTTGACTGTATTTTGAGTTAAGCAGTTGGCGCGACTTCAGTTCTAGCCTATAAAGTCAAATCTTGTGTGGTTCCTCCATGGTAACATAGCTGCCCGAGGTCGCAAAGTTAGCAAGTACAAGAAATTTGAAAATTGTATGTAATTTCACGGTAGTGCTTATGGTCGATCCCGGTTCTCGGCTTGAGAGCTACTTTCTTGACTGTATTTTGAGTTAAGCAGTTGGCGCGACTTCAGTTCTAGCCTATAAAGTCAAATCTTGTGTGGTTCCTCCATGGTAACATAGCTGCCCGAGGTCGCAAAGTTAGCAAGTACAAGAAATTTGAAAATTGTATGTAATTTCACATTAGTGCTTATGGTCGATCCCGTTTCTCGGCTTGAGAGCTACTTTCTTGACTGTATTTTGAGTTAAGCAGTTGGCGCGACTTCAGTTCTAGCCTATAAAGTCAAATCTTGTGTGGTTCCTCCATGGTAACATAGCTGCCCGAGGTCGCAAAGTTAGCAAGTACAAGAAATTTGAAAATTGTATGTAATTTCACATTAGTGCTTATGGTCGATCCCGTTTCTCGGCTTCAGAGCTACTTTCTTGACTGTATTTTGAGTTAAGCAGTTGGCGCGACTTCAGTTCTAGCCTATAAAGTCAAATCTTGTGTGGTTCCTCCATGGTAACATAGCTGCCCGAGGTCGCCAAGTTAGCAAGTACAAGAAATTTGAAAATTGTATGTAATTTCACGGTAGTGCTTATGGTCGATCCCGGTTCTCGGCTTGAGAGCTACTTTCTTGACTGTATTTTGAGTTAAGCAGTTGGCGCGACTTCAGTTCTAGCCTATAAAGTCAAATCTTGTGTGGTTCCTCCATGGTAACATAGCTGCCCGAGGTCGCCAAGTTAGCAAGTACAAGAATTTTGAAAATTGTATGTAATTTCACATTAGTGCTTATGGTCGATCCCGTTTCTCGGCTTGAGAGTTACTTTCTTGAGTGTATTTTGAGTTAAGCAGTTGGCGCGACTTCAGTTCTAGCCTATAAAGTCAAATCTTGTGTGGTTCCTCCATGGTAACATAGCTGCCCGAGGTCGCAAAGTTAGCAAGTACAAGAAAATTGAAAATTGTACGTAATTTCACGGTAGTGCTTATGGTCGATCCCGTTTCTCGGCTTGAGAGCTACTTTCTTGACTGTATTTTGAGTTAAGCAGTTGGCGCGACTTCAGTTCTAGCCTATAAAGTCAAATCTTGTGCGGTTCCTCCATGGTAACATAGCTGCCCGAGGTCGCCAAGTTAGCAAGTACAAGAAATTTGAAAATTGTATGTAATTTCACATTAGTGCTTATGGTCGATCCCGTTTCTCGGCTTGAGAGCTACTTTCTTGATTGTATTTTGAGTTAAGCAGTTGACGCGACTTCAGTTCTAGCCTATAAAGTCAAATCTTGTGTGGTTCCTCCATGGTAACATAGCTGCCCGAGGTCGCAAAGTTAGCAAGTACAAGAAATTTGAAAATTGTATGTAATTTCACATTAGTGCTTATGGTCGATCCCGTTTCTCGGCTTGAGAGCTACTTTCTTGACTGTATTTTGAGTTAAGCAGTTGACGCGACTTCAGTTCTAGCCTATAAAGTCAAATCTTGTGTGGTTCCTCCATGGTAACATAGCTGCCCGAGGTCGCCAAGTTAGCAAGTACAAGAAATTTGAAAATTGTATGTAATTTCACATTAGTGCTTATGGTCGATCCCGTTTCTCGGCTTGAGAGCTACTTTCTTGACTGTATTTTGAGTTAAGCAGTTGGCGCGACTTCAGTTCTAGCCTATAAAGTCAAATCTTGTGTGGTTCCTCCATGGTAACATAGCTGCCCGAGGTAGCAAAGTTAGCAAGTACAAGAAATTTGAAAATTGTACGTAATTTCACGGTAGTGCTTATAGTCGATCCCGTTTCTCGGCTTCAGAACTACTTTCTTGACTGTATTTTGAGTTAAGCAGTTGGCGCGACTTCAGTTCTAGCCTATAAAGTCAAATCTTGTGTGGTTCCTCCATGGTAACATAGCTGCCCGAGGTCGCAAAGATAGCAAGTACAAGAAATTTAAAAATTGTATGTAATTTCACATTAGTGCTTATGGTCGATCCCGGTTCTCGGCTTCAGAGCTACTTTCTTGACTGTATTTTGAGTTAAGCAGTTGGCGCGACTTCAGTTCTAGCCTATAAAGTCAAATCTTGTGTGGTTCCTCCATGGTAACATAGCTGCCCGAGGTCGCAAAGTTAGCAAGTACAAGAAATTTGAAAATTGTACGTAATTTCACGGTAGTGCTTGTAGTCGATCCCGTTTCTCGGCTTGAGAGCTACTTTCTTGACTGTATTTTGAGTTAAGCAGTTGGCGCGACTTCAGTTCTAGCCTATAAAGTCAAATCTTGTGTGGCTCCTCCATGGTAACATAGCTGCCCGAGGTCGCAAAGTTAGCAAGTACAAGAAATTTGAAAATTGTATGAAATTTCACGGTAGTGCTTATGGTCGATCCCGGTTCTCCGCTTGAGAGCTACTTTCTTGAATGTATTTTGAGTTAAGCAGTTGGCGCGACTTCAGTTCTAGCATATAAAGTCAAATCTTGTGTGGTTCCTCCAGGGTAACATAGCTGCCCGAGGTCGCCAAGTTAGCAAGTACAAGAAATTTGAAAATTGTATGTAATTTCACATTAGTGCTTATGGTCGATCCCGTTTCTCGGCTTGAGAGCTACTTTCTTGACTGTATTTTGAGTTAAGCAGTTGGCGCGACTTCAGTTCTAGCCTATAAAGTCAAATCTTGTGTGGTTCCTCCATGGTAACATAGCTGCCCGAGGTCGCAAAATTAGCAAGTACAAGAAATTTTAAAATTGTATGTAATTTCACGGTAGTGCTTATGGTCGATCCCGGTTCTCGGCTTGAGAGCTACTTTCTTGACTGTATTTTGAGTTAAGCAGTTGGCGCGACTTCAGTTCTAGCCTATAAAGTCAAATCTTGTGTGGTTCCTCCATGGTAACATAGCTGCCCGAGGTCGGAAAGTTAGCAAGTACAAGAAATTGGAAAATTGTACGTAATTTCACGGTAGTGCTTATGGTCGATCCCGTTTCTCGGCTTGAGAGCTACTTTCTTGACTGTATTTTGAGTTAAGCAGTTGGCGCGACTTCAGTTCTAGCCTATAAATTCAAATCTTGTGTGGTTCCTCCATGGTAACATAGCTGCCCGAGGTCGCAAAGTTAGCAAGTACAAGAAATTTGAAAATTGTACGTAATTTCACGGTAGTGCGTATAGTCGATCCCGTTTCTCGGCTTGAGAGCTACTTTCTTGACTGTATTTTGAGTTAAGCAGTTGGCGCGACTTCAGTTCTAGCCTATAAAGTCAAATCTTGTGTGGTTCCTCCATGGTAACATAGCTGCCCGAGGTCGCAAAGTTAGCAAGTACAAGAAATTTGAAAATTGTATGTAATTTCACATTAGTGCTTATGGTCGATCCCGTTTCTCGGCTTGAGAGCTACTTTCTTGACTGAATTTTGAGTTAAGCAGTTGGCGCGACTTCAGTTCTAGCCTATAAAGTCAAATCTTGTGTGGTTCCTCCATGGTAACATAGCTGCCCGAGGTCGCAAAGTTAGCAAGTACAAGAAATTTGAAAATTGTACGTAATTTCACGGTAGTGCTTATGGTCGATCCCGTTTCTCGGCTTAAGAGCTACTTTCTTGACTGTATTTTGAATTAAGCAGTTGGCGCGACTTCAGTTCTAGCCTATAAAGTCAAATCTTGTGTGGTTCCTTCATGGTAACATAGCTGCCCGAGGTCGCCAAGTTAGCAAGTACAAGAAATTTGAAAATTGTTTGTAATTTCACATTAGTGCTTATGGTCGATCCCGGTTCTCGGCTTGAGAGCTACTTTCTTGACTGTATTTTGAGTTAAGCAGTTGGCGCGACTTCAGTTCTAGCCTATAAAGTCAAATCTTGTGTGGTTCCTCCATGGTAACATAGCTGCCCGAGGTCGCAAAGTTAGCAAGTACAAGAAATTTGAAAATTGTATGTAATTTCACGGTAGTGCTTATAGTCGATCCCGTTTCTCGGCTTCAGAGCAACTTTCTTGATTGTATTTTGAGTTAAGCAGTTGGCGCGACTTCAGTTCTGGCCTATAAAGTCAAATCTTGTGTGGTTCCTCCATAGTAACATAGCTGCCCGAGGTCGCAAAATTAGCAAGTACAAGAAATTTGAAAATTGTATGTAATTTCACGGTAGTGCTTATAGTCGATCCCGTTTCTCGGCTTCAGAGCTACTTTCTTGACTGTATTTTGAGTTAAGCAGTTGGCGCGACTTCAGTTCTAGCCTATAAAGTCAAATCTTGTGTGGTTCCTCCATGGTAACATAGCTGCCCGAGGTCGCAAAATTAGCAAGTACAAGAAATTTGAAAATTGTATGTAATTTCACGGTAGTGCTTATAGTCGATCCCGTTTCTCGGCTTCAGAGCTACTTTCTTGACTGTATTTTGAGTTAAGCAGTTGGCGCGTCTTCAGTTCTAACCTATAAAGTCAAATCTTGTGTGGTTCCTCCATGGTAACATAGCTGCCCGAGGTCGCAAAGTTAGCAAGTACAAGAAATTTGAAAATTGTATGTAACTTCACATTAGTGCTTATGGTCGATCCCGTTTCTCGGCTTGAGAGCTACTTTCTTGACTGTATTTTGAGTTAAGCAGTTGGCGCGACTTCAGTTCTAGCCTATAAAGTCAAATCTTGTGTGGTTCCTCCATGGTAACATAGCTGCCCGAGGTCGCAAAGTTAGCAAGTACAAGAAATTTGAAAATTGTATGTAATTTCACATTAGTGCTTATAGTCGATCCCGTTTCTCGGTTTCAGAGCTACTTTCTTGACTGTATTTTGGGTTAAGCAGTTGGCGCGACTTCAGTTCTAGCCTATAAAGTCAAATCTTGTGTAGTTCCTCCATGGTAACATAGCTGCCCGAGGTCGCAAAGTTAGCAAGTACAAGAAATTTGAAAATTGTATGTAATTTCACATTAGTGCTTATGGTCGATCCCGTTTCTCGGCTTGAGAGCTACTTTCTTGACTATATTTTGAGTTAAGCAGTTGGCGCGACTTCAGTTCTAGACTATAAAATGAAATCTTGTGTGGTTCCTCCATGGTAACATAGCTGCGCGAGGTCGCCAAGTTAGCAAGTACAAGAAAATTGAAAATTGTACGTAATTTCACGGTAGTGCTTATGGTCGATCCCGTTTCTCGGCTTGAGAGCTACTTTCTTGACTGTATTTTGAGTTAAGGAGTTGGCGCGACTTCAGTTCTAGCCTATAAAGTCAAATCTTGTGTGGTTCCTCCATGGTAACATAGCTGCCCGAGGTCGCAAAGCTAGCAAGTACAAGAAAATTGAAAATTGTACGTAATTTCACGGTAGTGCTTATGGTCGATCCCGTTTCTCGGCTTGAGAGCTACTTTCTTGACTGTATTTTGAGTTAAGCAAATGGCGCGACTTCAGTTCTAGCCTATAAAGTCAAATCTTGTGTGGTTCCTCCATGGTAACATAGCTGCCCGAGGTCGCAAAGTTAGCAAGTACAAGAAAATTGAAAATTGTATGTAATTTCACGGTAGTGCTTATGGTCGATCCCGGTTCTCGGCTTGAGAGCTACTTTCTTGACTGTATTTTGAGTTAAGCAGCTGGCGCGACTTCAGTTCTTGCCTATAAAGTCAAATCTTGTGTGGTTCCTCCATGGTAACATAGCTGCCCGAGGTCGCAAAGTTAGCAAGTACAAGAAATTTGAAAATTGTATATAATTTCACATTAGTGCTTATGGTCGATCCCCTTTCTCGGCTTGAGAGCTACTTTCTTGACTGTATTTTGAGTTAAGCAGTTGGCGCGACTTCAGTTCTAGCCTATAAAGTCAAATCTTGTGTGGTTCCTCCATGGTAACATAGCTGCCCGAGGTCGCAAAGTTAGCAAGTACAAGAAATTTGAAAATTGTATGTAATTTCACGGTAGTGCTTATGGTCGATCCCGGTTCTCGGCTTGAGAGCTACTTTCTTGACTGTATTTTGAGTTAAGCAGTTGGCGCGACTTCAGTTCTAGCCTATAAAGTCAAATCTTGTGTGGTTCCTCCATGGTAACATAGCTGCCCGAGGTCGCCAAGTTAGCAAGTACAAGAAATTTGAAAATTGTTTGTAATTTCACATTAGTGCTTATGGTCGATCCCGTTTCTCGGCTTGAGAGCTACTTTCTTGACTGTATTTTGAGTTAAGCAGTTGGCGCGACTTCAGTTCTAGCCTATAAAGTCAAATCTTGTGTGGTTCCTCCATGGTAACATAGCTGCCCGAGGTCGCAAAGCTAGCAAGTACAAGAAAATTGAAAATTGTACGTAATTTCACGGTAGTGCTTATGGTCGATCCCGTTTCTCGGCTTGAGAGCTACTTTCTTGACTGTATTTTGAGTTAAGCAGCTGGCGCGACTTCAGTTCTTGCCTATAAAGTCAAATCTTGTGTGGTTCCTCCATGGTAGCATAGCTGCCCGAGGTCGCAAAGTTAGCAAGTACAAGAAATTTGAAAATTGTATGTAATTTCACATTAGTGCTTATGGTCGATCCCGTTTCTCGGCTTGAGAGCTACTTTCTTGACTGTATTTTGAGTTAAGCAGTTGGCGCGACTTCAGTTCTAGCCTATAAAGTCAAATCTTGTGTGGTTCCTCCATGGTAACATAGCTGCCCGAGGTCGCAAAGTTAGCAAGTACAAGAAATTTGAAAATTGTATGTAATTTCACATTAGTGCTTATAGTCGATCCCGTTTCTCGGTTTCAGAGCTACTTTCTTGACTGTATTTTGAGTTAAGCAGTTGGCGCGACTTCAGTTCTAGCCTATAAAGTCAAATCTTGTGTAGTTCCTCCATGGTAACATAGCTGCCCGAGGTCGCAAAGTTAGCAAGTACAAGAAATTTGAAAATTGTATGTAATTTCACATTAGTGCTTATGGTCGATCCCGTTTCTCGGCTTGAGAGCTACTTTCTTGACTATATTTTGAGTTAAGCAGTTGGCGCGACTTCAGTTCTAGACTATAAAATGAAATCTTGTGTGGTTCCTCCATGGTAACATAGCTGCCCGAGGTCGCCAAGTTAGCAAGTACAAGAAATTTGAAAATTGTATGTAATTTCACATTAGTGCTTATGGTCGATCCCGTTTCTCGGCTTGAGAGCTACTTTCTTGACTGTATTTTGAGTTAAGCAGTTGGCGCGACTTCAGTTCTAGCCCATAAAGTCAAATCTTGTGTGGTTCCTCCATGGTAACATAGCTGCCCGAGGTCGCCAAGTTAGCAAGTACAAGAAATTTGAAAATTGTATGTAATTTCACGGTAGTGCTTATGGTCGATCCCGGTTCTCGGCTTGAGAGCTACTTTCTTGACTGTATTTTGAGTTAAGCAGTTGGCGCGACTTCAGTTCTAGCCTATAAAGTCAAATCTTGTGTGGTTCCTCCATGGTAACATAGCTGCCCGAGGTCGCAAAGTTAGCAAGTACAAGAAATTTGAAAATTGTATGTAATTTCACGGTAGTGCTTATGGTCGATCCCGGTTCTCGGCTTGAGAGCTACTTTCTTGACTGTATTTTGAGTTAAGCAGTTGGCGCGACTTCAGTTCTAGCCTATAAAGTCAAATCTTGTGTGGTTCCTCCATGGTAACATAGCTGCCCGAGGTCGCCAAATTAGCAAGTACAAGAAATTTGAAAATTGTATGTAATTTCACGGTAGTGCTTATGGTCGATCCCGGTTCTCGGCTTGAGAGCTACTTTCTTGACTGTATTTTGAGTTAAGCAGTTGGCGCGACTTCAGATCTAGCCTATAAAGTCAAATCTTGTGTGGTTCCTCCATGGTAACATAGCTGCCCGAGGTCGCAAAGTTAGCAAGTACAAGAAATTTGAAAATTGTATGTAATTTCACATTAGTGCTTATGGTCGATCCCGTTTCTCGGCTTCAGAGCTACTTTCTTGACTGTATTTTGAGTTAAGCAGTTGGCGCGACTTCAGTTCTAGCCTATAGAGTCAAATCTTGTGTGGTTCCTCCATGGTAACATAGCTGCCCGAGGTCGCCAAGTTAGCAAGCACAAGAAATTTGAAAATTGTATGTAATTTCACGGTAGTGCTTATGGTCGATCCCGGTTCTCGGCTTGAAAGCTACTTTCTTGACTGTATTTTGAGTTAAGCAGTTGGCGCGACTTCAGTTCTAGCCTATAAAGTCAAATCTTGTGTGGTTCCTCCATGGTAACATAGCTGCCCGAGGTCGCCAAGTTAGCAAGTACAAGAATTTTGAAAATTGTATGTAATTTCACATTAGTGCTTATGGTCGAACCCGTTTCTCGGCTTGAGAGCTACTTTCTTGACTGTATTTTGAGTTAAGCAGTTGGCGCGACTTCAGTTCTAGCCTATAAAGTCAAATCTTGTGTGGTTCCTCCATGGTAACATAGCTGCCCGAGGTCGCAAAGTTAGCAAGTACAAGAAAATTGAAAATTGTACGTAATTTCACGGTAGTGCTTATGGTCGATCCCGTTTCTCGGCTTGAGAGCTACTTTCTTGACTGTATTTTGAGTTAAGCAGTTGGCGCGACTTCAGTTCTAGCCTATAAAGTCAAATCTTGTGTGGTTCCTCCATGGTAACATAGCTGCCCGAGGTCGCCAAGTTAGCAAGTACAAGAAATTTGAAAATTGTATGTAATTTCACGGTAGTGCTTATGGTCGATCCCAGTTCTCGGCTTGAGAGCTACTTTCTTGACTGTATTTTGAGTTAAGCAGTTGGCGCGACTTCAGTTCTAGCCTTTAAAGTCAAATCTTATGTGGTTCCTCCATTATAACATAGCTGCCCGAGGTCGCAAAGTTAGCAAGTACAAGAAATTTGAAAATTATATGTAATTTCACATTAGTGCTTATGGTCGATCCCGGTTCTCGGCTTGAGAGCTACTTTCTTGGCTGTATTTTGAGTTAAGCAGTTCGCGCGACTTCAGTTCTAGCCTATAAAGTCAAATCTTGTGT
This sequence comes from Merodon equestris, assembly GCA_958301585.1. Taxonomy (NCBI): domain Eukaryota; kingdom Metazoa; phylum Arthropoda; class Insecta; order Diptera; family Syrphidae; genus Merodon; species Merodon equestris. Next base: position 151,239,154 of record OY284413.1, on the reverse strand, counting down.
GGTTCCTCCATGGTAACATAGCTGCCCGAGGTCGCAAAGTTAGCAAGTACAAGAAATTTGAAAATTGTATGTTATTTCACATTAGTGCTTATGGTCGATCCCGTTTCTCGGCTTGAGAGCTATTTTCTTGACTGTATTTTGAGTTAAGCAGTTGGCGCGACTTCAGTTCTAGCCTATAAAGTCAAATCTTGTGTGGTTCCTCCATGGTAACATAGCTGCCCGAGGTCGCCAAGTTAGCAAGTACAAGAAATTTGAAAATTGTATGTAATTTCACGGTAGTGCTTATGGTCGATCCCGGTTCTCGGCTTGAGAGCTACTTTCTTGACTGTATTTTGAGTCAAGCAGTTGGCGCGACTTCAGTTCTAGCCTATAAAGTCAAATCTTGTGTGGTTCCTCCATGGTAACATAGCTGCCCGAGGTCGCAAAATTAGCAAGTACAAGAAATTTGAAAATTGTATGTAATTTCACATTAGTGCTTATGGTCGATCCCGTTTCTCGGCTTGAGAGCTACTTTCTTGACTGTATTTTGAGTAAAGCAGTTGGCGCGACTTCAGTTCTGGCCAATAAAGTCAAATCTTGTGTGGTTCCTCCATGGTAACATAGCTGCCCGAGGTCGCAAAGTTAGCAAGTACAAGAAATTTGAAAATTGTATGTAATTTCACATTAGTGCTTATGGTCGATCCCGTTTCTCGGCTTGAGAGCTACTTTCTTGACTGTATTTTGAGTTAAGCAGTTGGCGCGACTTCAGTTCTAGCCTATAAAGTCAAATCTTGTGTGGTTCCTCCATGGTAACATAGCTGCCCGAGGTCGCAAAGTTAGCAAGTACAAGAAATTTGAAAATTGTATGTAATTTTACATTAGTGCTTATGGTCGATCCCGTTTTTCGGCTTGAGAGCTACTTTCTTGACTGTATTTTGAGTTAAGCAGTTGGCGCGACTTCAGTTCTAGCCTATAAAGTCAAATCTTGTGTGGTTCCTCCATGGTAACATAGCTGCCCGAGGTCGCAAAGTTAGCAAGTACAAGAAATTTGAAAATTGTATGTAATTTCACATTAGTGCTTATGGTCGATCCCGGTTCTCGGCTTGAGAGCTACTTTCTTGACTGTATTTTGCGTTAAGCAGTTGGCGCGACTTCAGTTCTAGCCTATAAAGTCAAATCTTGTGTGGTTCCTCCATGGTAACATAGCTGCCCGAGGTCGCAAAGTTAGCAAGTACAAGAAATTTGAAAATTGTACGTAATTTCACGGTAGTGCTTATGGTCGATCCCGTTTCTCAGCTTGAGAGCTACTTTCTTAACTGTATTTTGAGTTAAGCAGTTGGCGCGACTTCAGTTCTAGCCTATAAAGTCAAATCTTGTGTGGTTCCTCCATGGTAACATAGCTGCCCGAGGTCGCAAAGTTAGCAAGTACAAGAAATTTGAAAATTGTATGTAATTTCACATTAGTGCTTATGGTCGATCCCGGTTCTCGGCTTGAGAGCTACTTTCTTGACTGTATTTTGAGTTAAGCAGTTGGCGCGACTTCAGTTCTAGCCTATAAAGTCAAATCTTGTGTGGTTCCTCCATGGTAACATAGCTGCCCGAGGTCGCAAAGTTAGCAAGTACAAGAAATTTGAAAATTGTACGTAATTTCACGGTAGTGCTTATAGTCGATCCCGTTTCTCGGCTTAAGAGCTACTTTCTTGATTTTTTTTTGAGTTAAGCAGTTGGCGCAACTTCAGTTCTAGCCTATAGAGTCAAATCTTGTGTGGTTCTTCCATGGTAACATAGCTGCCCGAGGTCGCAAAGTTGGCAAGTACAAGAAATTTGAAAATTGTATGTAATTTTACATTAGTGCTTATGGTCGATCCCGTTTTTCGGCTTGAGAGCTACTTTCTTGACTGTATTTTGAGTTAAGCAGTTGGCGCGACTTCAGTTCTAGCCTATAAAGTCAAATCTTGTGTGGTTCCTCCATGGTAACCTAGCTGCCCGAGGTCGCAAAGTTAGCAAGTACAAGAAATTTGAAAATTGTATATAATTTCACATTAGTGCTTATGGTCGATCCCCTTTCTCGGCTTGAGAGCTACTTTCTTGACTGTATTTTGAGTTAAGCAGTTGGCGCGACTTCAGTTCTAGCCTATAAAGTCAAATCTTGTGTGGTTCCTCCATGGTAACATAGCTGCCCGAGGTCGCAAATTTAGCAAGTACAAGAAATTTGAAAGTTGTATGTAATTTCACGGTAGTGCTTATGGTCGATTACGGTTCTCGGATTGAGAGCTACTTTCTTGACTGTATTTTGAGTTAAGCAGTTGGCGCGACTTCAGTTCTAGCCTATAAAGTCAAATCTTGTTTGGTTCCTCCATGGTAACATAGCTGCCCGAGGTCGCAAAGTTAGCAAGTACAAGAAATTTGAAAATTGTATGTAATTTCACGGTAGTGCTTATGGTCGATCCCGGTTCTCGGCTTGAGAGCTACTTTCTTGACTGTATTTTGAGTTAAGCAGTTGGCGCGACTTCAGTTCTAGCCTATAAAGTCAAATCTTGTGTGGTTCCTCCATGGTAACATAGCTGCCCGAGGTCGCCAAGTTAGCAAGTACAAGAAATTTGAAAATTTTATGTAATTTCACGGTAGTGCTTATGGTCGATCCCGGTTCTCGGCTTGAGAGCTACTTTCTTGACTGTATTTTGAGTTAAGCAGTTGGCGCGACTTCAGTTCTAGCCTATAAGGTCAAATCTTGTGTGGTTCCTCCATGGTAACATAGCTGCCCGAGGTCGCCAAGTTAGCAAGTACAAGAAATTTGAAAATTGTATGTAATTTCACATTAGTGCTTATGGTCGATCCCGTTTCTCGGCTTGAGAGCTACTTTCTTGACTATATTTTGAGTTAAGCAGTTGGCGTGACTTCAGTTCTAGCCTATAAAGTCAAATCTTGTGTGGTTCCTCCATGGTAACATAGCTGCCCGAGGTCGCAAAGTTAGCAAGTACATGAAATTTGAAAATTGTATGTAATTTCACATTAGTGCTTATGGTCGATCCCGGTTCTCGGCTTGAGAGCTACTTTCTTGACTGTATTTTGAGTTAAGCAGTTGGCGCGACTTCAGTTCAAGCCTATAAAGTCAAATCTTGTGTGGTTCCTCCATGGTAACATAGCTGCCCGAGGTCGCCAAATTAGCAAGTACAAGAAATTTGAAAATTGTATGTAATTTCACGGTAGTGCTTATGGTCGATCCCGGTTCTCGGCTTGAGAGCTACTTTCTTGACTGTATTTTGAGTTAAGCAGTTGGCGCGACTTCAGATCTAGCCTATAAAGTCAAATCTTGTGTGGTTCCTCCATGGTAACATAGCTGCCCGAGGTCGCCAAGTTAGCAAGTACAAGAATTTTGAAAATTGTATGTAATTTCACATTAGTGCTTATGGTCGATCCCGTTTCTCGGCTTGAGAGCTACTTTCTTGACTGTATTTTGAGTTAAACAGTTGGCGCGACTTCAGTTCTAGCCTATAAAGTCAAATCTTGTGTGGTTCCTCTATGGTAACATAGCTGCGCGAGGTCGCAAAGTTAGCAAGTACAAGAAATTTGAAAATTGTATGTAATTTCACATTAGTGCTTATGGTCGATCCCGTTTCTCGGCTTGAGAGCTACTTTCTTGACTGTATTTTGAGTTAAGCAGTTGGCGCGACTTCAGTTCTAGCCTATAAAGTCAAATCGTGTGTGGTTCCTCCATGGTAACATAGCTGCCCGAGGTCGCCAAGTTAGCAAGTACAAGAAATTTGAAAATTGTATGTAATTTCACATTAGTGCTTATGGTCGATCCCGGTTCTCGGCTTGAGAGCTACTTTCTTGATTGTATTTTGAGTTAAGCAGTTAACGCGACTTCAGTTCTAGCCTATAAAGTCAAATCTTGTGTGGTTCCTCCATGGTAACATAGCTGCCCGAGGTCGCAAAGTTAGCAAGTACAAGAAATTTGAAAATTGTATGTAATTTTACGTTAGTGCTTATGGTCGATCCCCTTTCTCGGCTTGAGAGCTACTTTCTTGACTGTATTTTGAGTTAAGCAGTTGGCGCGACTTCAGTTCTAGCCTATAAAGTCAAATCTTGTGTGGTTCCTCCATTATAACATAGCTGCCCGAGGTCGCAAAGTTAGCAAGTACAAGAAATTTGAAAATTGTATGTAATTTCACATTAGTGCTTATGGTCGATCCCGTTTCTCGGCTTGAGAGCTACTTTCTTGACTGTATTTTGAGTTAAGTAGTTGGCGCGACTTCAGTTCTAGCCTATAAAGTCAAATCTTGTGTGGTTCCTCCATGGTAACATAGCTGCCCGAGGTCGGAAAGTTAGCAAGTACAAGAAATTTGAAAATTGTATGCAATTTCACATTAGTGCTTATGGTCGATCCCGGTTCTCGGCTTGAGAGCTACTTTCTTGACTGTATTTTGAGTTAAGCAGTTGGCGCGACTTCAGTTCTAGCCTATAAAGTCAAATCTTGGGTGGTTCCTCCATGGTAACATAGCTGCCCGAGGTCGCAAAGTTAGCAAGTACAAGAAATTTGAAAATTGTATATAATTTCACATTAGTGCTTATGGTCGATCCCCTTTCTCGGCTTGAGAGCTACTTTCTTGACTGTATTTTGAGTTAAGCAGTTGGCGCGACTTCAGTTCTAGCCTATAAAGTCAAATCTTGTGTGGTTCCTCCATGGTAACATAGCTGCCCGAGGTCGCAAAGTTAGCAAGTACAAGAAATTTGAAAGTTGTATGTAATTTCACGGTAGTGCTTATGGTCGATCCCGGTTCTCGGCTTGAGAGCTACTTTCTTGACTGTATTTTGAGTTAAGCAGTTGGCGCGACTTCAGTTCTAGCCTCTAAAGTCAAATCTTGTGTGGTTCCTCCATGGTAACATAGCTGCCCGAGGTCGCAAAGTTAGCAAGTACAAGAAATTTGAAAATTGTATGTAATTTCACGGTAGTGCTTATGGTCGATCCCGTTTCTCTGCTTGAGAGCTACTTTCTTGACTGTATTTTGAGTTAAGCAGTTGGCGCGACTTCAGTTCTAGCCTATAAAGTCAAATCTTGTGTGGTTCCTCCATGGTAACATAGCTGCCCGAGGTCGCCAAGTTAGCAAGTACAAGAAATTTGAAAATTGTATGTAATTTCACGGTAGTGCTTATGGTCGATCCCGGTTCTCGGCTTGAGAGCTACTTTCTTGACTGTATTTTGAGTTAAGCAGTTGGCGCGACTTCAGTTCTAGCCTATAAAGTCAAATCTTGTGTGGTTCCTCCATGGTAACATAGCTGCCCGAGGTCGCAAAGTTACCAAGTACAAGAAATTTGAAAATTGTATGTAATTTCACATTAATGCTTATGGTCGATCCCGTTTCTCGGCTTGAGAGCTACTTTCTTGACTGTATTTTGAGTTAAGCAGTTGGCGCGACTTCAGTTCTAGCCTATAAAGTCAAATCTTGTGTGGTTCCTCCATGGTAACATAGCTGCCCGAGGTCGCCAAATTAGCAAGTACAAGAAATTTGAAAATTGTATGTAATTTCACATTAGTGCTTATGGTGGATCCCGGTTCTCGGCTTGAGAGCTACTTTCTTGATTGTATTTTGAGTTAAGCAGTTAACGCGACTTCAGTTCTAGCCTATAAAGTCAAATCTTGTGTGGTTCCTCCATGGTAACATAGCTGCCCGAGATCGGAAAGTTAGCAAGTACAAGAAATTTGAAAATTGTATGTAATTTCACATTAGTGCTTATGGTCGATCCCGTTTCTCGGCTTGAGAGCTACTTTCTTGACTGTATTTTGAGTTAAGCAGTTGGGGCGACTTCAGTGCTAGCCTATAAAGTCAAATCTTGTGTGGTTCCTCCATGGTAACATAGCTGCCCGAGGTCGCAAAGTTAGCAAGTACAAGAAATTTGAAAATTGTACGTAATTTCACGGTAGTGCTTATGGTCGATCCCGTTTCTCGGCTTGAGAGCTACTTTCTTGACTGTATTTTGAGTTAAGCAGTTGGCGCGACTTCAGTTCTAGCCTATAAAGTCAAATCTTGTGCGGTTCCTCCATGGTAACATAGCTGCCCGAGGTCGCCAAGTTAGCAAGTACAAGAAATTTGAAAATTGTATGTAATTTCACATTAGTGCTTATGGTCGATCCCGTTTCTCGGCTTGAGAGCTACTTTCTTGACTGTATTTTGAGTTAAGCAGTTGGCGCGACTTCAGTGCTAGCCTATAAAGTCAAATCTTGTGTGGTTCCTCCATGGTAACATAGCTGCCCGTATTTTGAGTTAAGCAGTTGGCGCGACTTCAGTTCTAGCCTATAAAGTCAAATCTTGTGTGGTTCCTCCATGGTAACATAGCTGCCCGAGGTCGCAAAGTTAGCAAGTACAAGAAATTTGAAAATTGTATGTAATTTCACGGTAGTGCTTATAGTCGATCCCGTTTCTCGGCTTCAGAGCTACTTTCTTGACTGTATTTTGAGTTAAGCAGTTGGCGCGACTTCAGTTCTAGCCTATAAAGTCAAATCTTGTGTGGTTCCTCCATGGTAACATAGCTGCCCGAGGTCGCAAAGTTAGCAAGTACAAGAAATTTGAAAATTGTATGTAATTTCACATTAGTGCTTATGGTCGATCCCGTTTCTCGGCTTGAGAGCTACTTTCTTGACTGTATTTTGAGTTAAGCAGTTGGCGCGACTTCAGTTCTAGCCTATAAAGTAAAATCTTGTGTGGTTCCTCCATGGCAACATAGCTGCCCGAGGTCGCAAAGTTAGCAAGTACAAGAAATTTGAAAATTGTATGTAATTTCACATTAGTGTTTATAGTCGATCCCGTTTCTCGGTTTCAGAGCTACTTTCTTGACTGTATTTTGAGTTAAGCAGTTGGCGCGACTTCAGTTCTAGCCTATAAAGTCAAATCTTGTGTAGTTCCTCCATGGTAACATAGCTGCCCGAGGTCGCAAAGTTAGCAAGTACAAGAAATTTGAAAATTGTATGTAATTTCACATTAGTGCTTATGGTCGATCCCGTTTCTCGGCTTGAGAGCTACTTTCTTGACTATATTTTGAGTTAAGCAGTTGGCGCGACTTCAGTTCTAGCCTATAAAATGAAATCTTGTGTGGTTCCTCCATGGTAACATAGCTGCCCGAGGTCACCAAGTTAGCAAGTACAAGAAATTTGAAAATTGTATGTAATTTCACATTAGTGCTTATGGTCGATCCCGTTTCTCGGCTTGAGAGCTACTTTCTTGACTGTATTTTGAGTTAAGTAGTTGGCGCGACTTCAGTTCTAGCCTATAAAGTCAAATCTTGTGTGGTTCCTCCATGGTAACATAGCTGCCCGAGGTCGGAAAGTTAGCAAGTACAAGAAATTTGAAAATTGTATGCAATTTCACATTAGTGCTTATAGTCGATCCCGTTTCTCGGTTTCAGAGCTACTTTCTTGACTGTATTTTGAGTTAAGCAGTTGGCGCGACTTCAGTTCTAGCCTATAAAGTCAAATCTTGTGTAGTTCCTCCATGGTAACATAGCTGCCCGAGGTCGCAAAGTTAGCAAGTACAAGAAATTTGAAAATTGTATGTAATTTCACATTAGTGCTTATGGTCGATCCCGTTTCTCGGCTTGAGAGCTACTTTCTTGACTGTATTTTGAGGTAAGCAGTTGGCGCGACTTCAGTTCTAGCCTATAAAGTCAAATCTTGTGTGGTTCCTCCATGGTAACATAGCTGCCCGAGGTCGCAAAGTTAGCAAGTACAAGAAATTTGAAAATTGTATGTAATTTCACATTAGTGCTTATGGTCGATCCCGTTTCTCGGCTTGAGAGCTACTTTCTTGACTGTATTTTGAGTTAAGTAGTTGGCGCGACTTCAGTTCTAGCCTATTAAGTCAAATCCTGTGTGGTTCCTCCATGGTAACATAGCTGCCCGAGGTCGGAAAGTTAGCAAGTACAAGAAATTTGAAAATTGTATGCAATTTCACATTAGTGCTTATGGTCGATCCCGGTTCTCGGCTTGAGAGCTACTTTCTTGACTGTATTTTGAGTTAAGCAGTTAGCGCGACTTCAGTTCTAGCCTATAAAGTCAAATCTTGTGTGGTTCCTCCATGGTAACATAGCTGCCCGAGGTCGCAAAGTTAGCAAGTACAAGAAATTTGAAAATTGTATATAATTTCACATTAGTGCTTATGGTCGATCCCCTTTCTCGGCTTGAGAGCTACTTTCTTGACTGTATTTTGAGTTAAGCAGTTGGCGCGACTTCAGTTCTAGCCTATAAAGTCAAATCTTGTGTGGTTCCTCCATGGTAACATAGCTGCCCGAGGTCGCAAAGTTAGCAAGTACAAGAAATTTGAAAGTTGTATGTAATTTCACGGTAGTGCTTATGGTCGATCCCGGTTCTCGGCTTGAGAGCTACTTTCTTGACTGTATTTTGAGTTAAGCAGTTGGCGCGACTTCAGTTCTAGCCTCTAAAGTCAAATCTTGTGTGGTTCCTCCATGGTAACATAGCTGCCCGAGGTCGCAAAGTTAGCAAGTACAAGAAATTTGAAAATTGTATGTAATTTCACGGTAGTGCTTATGGTCGATCCCGTTTCTCTGCTTGAGAGCTACTTTCTTGACTGTATTTTGAGTTAAGCAGTTGGCGCGACTTCAGTTCTAGCCTATAAAGTCAAATCTTGTGTGGTTCCTCCATGGTAACATAGCTGCCCGAGGTCGCCAAATTAGCAAGTACAAGAAATTTGAAAATTGTATGTAATTTCACATTAGTGCTTATGGTCGATCCCGGTTCTCGGCTTGAGAGCTACTTTCTTGATTGTATTTTGAGTTAAGCAGTTAACGCGACTTCAGTTCTAGCCTATAAAGTCAAATCTTGTGTGGTTCCTCCATGGTAACATAGCTGCCCGAGATCGGAAAGTTAGCAAGTACAAGAAATTTGAAAATTGTATGTAATTTCACATTAGTGCTTATGGTCGATCCCGTTTCTCGGCTTGAGAGCTACTTTCTTGACTGTATTTTGAGTTAAGCAGTTGGGGCGACTTCAGTGCTAGCCTATAAAGTCAAATCTTGTGTGGTTCCTCCATGGTAACATAGCTGCCCGAGGTCGCAAAGTTAGCAAGTACAAGAAATTTGAAAATTGTACGTAATTTCACGGTAGTGCTTATGGTCGATCCCGTTTCTCGGCTTGAGAGCTACTTTCTTGACTGTATTTTGAGTTAAGCAGTTGGCGCGACTTCAGTTCTAGCCTATAAAGTCAAATCTTGTGCGGTTCCTCCATGGTAACATAGCTGCCCGAGGTCGCCAAGTTAGCAAGTACAAGAAATTTGAAAATTGTATGTAATTTCACATTAGTGCTTATGGTCGATCCCGTTTCTCGGCTTGAGAGCTACTTTCTTGACTGTATTTTGAGTTAAGCAGTTGGCGCGACTTCAGTGCTAGCCTATAAAGTCAAATCTTGTGTGGTTCCTCCATGGTAACATAGCTGCCCGAGGTCGCCAAGTTAGCAAGTACAAGAAATTTGAAAATTGTACGTAATTTCACGGTAGTGCTTATGGTCGATCCCGTTTCTCGGCTTGAGAGCTACTTTCTTGACTGTATTTTGAGTTAAGCAGTTGGCGCGACTTCAGTTCTAGCCTATAAAGTCAAATCTTGTGTGGTTCCTCCATGGTAACATAGCTGCCCGAGGTCGCAAAGTTAGCAAGTACAAGAAATTTGAAAATTGTATGTAATTTCACGGTAGTGCTTATAGTCGATCCCGTTTCTCGGCTTCAGAGCTACTTTCTTGACTGTATTTTGAGTTAAGCAGTTGGCGCGACTTCAGTTCTAGCCTATAAAGTCAAATCTTGTGTGGTTCCTCCATGGTAACATAGCTGCCCGAGGTCGCAAAGTTAGCAAGTACAAGAAATTTGAAAATTGTATGTAATTTCACATTAGTGCTTATGGTCGATCCCGTTTCTCGGCTTGAGAGCTACTTTCTTGACTGTGTTTTGAGTTAAGCAGTTGGCGCGACTTCAGTTCTAGCCTATAAAGTCAAATCTTGTGTGGTTCCTCCATGGCAACATAGCTGCCCGAGGTCGCAAAGTTAGCAAGTACAAGAAATTTGAAAATTGTATGTAATTTCACATTAGTGCTTATAGTCGATCCCGTTTCTCGGTTTCAGAGCTACTTTCTTGACTGTATTTTGAGTTAAGCAGTTGGCGCGACTTCAGTTCTAGCCTATAAAGTCAAATCTTGTGTAGTTCCTCCATGGTAACATAGCTGCCCGAGGTCGCAAAGTTAGCAAGTACAAGAAATTTGAAAATTGTATGTAATTTCACATTAGTGCTTATGGTCGATCCCGTTTCTCGGCTTGAGAGCTACTTTCTTGACTATATTTTGAGTTAAGCAGTTGGCGCGACTTCAGTTCTAGCCTATAAAATGAAATCTTGTGTGGTTCCTCCATGGTAACATAGCTGCCCGAGGTCACCAAGTTAGCAAGTACAAGAAATTTGAAAATTGTATGTAATTTCACATTAGTGCTTATGGTCGATCCCGTTTCTCGGCTTGAGAGCTACTTTCTTGACTGTATTTTGAGTTAAGCAGTTGGCGCGACTTCAGTTCTAGCCTATAAAGTCAAATCTTGTGTGGTTCCTGAATGGTAACATAGCTGCCCGAGGTCGCCAAGTTAGCAAGTACAAGAAATTTGAAAATTGTATGTAATTTCACTTTAGTGCTTATGGTCGATCCCGTTTCTCGGCTTGAGAGCTACTTTCTTGACTGTATTTTGAGGTAAGCAGTTGGCGCGACTTCAGTTCTAGCCTATAAAGTCAAATCTTGTGTGGTTCCTCCATGGTAACATAGCTGCCCGAGGTCGCCAAGTTAGCAAGTACAAGAAATTTGAAAATTGTACGTAATTTCACGGTAGTGCTTATGGTCGATCCCGGTTCTCGGCTTGAGAGCTACTTTCTTGACTGTATTTTGAGTTAAGCAGTTGGCGCGACTTCAGTTCTAGCCTATAAAGTCAAATCTTGTGTGGTTCCTCCATGGTAACATAGCTGCCCGAGGTCGCCAAGTTAGCAAGTACAAGAATTTTGTAAATTGTATGTAATTTCACATTAGTGCTTATGGTCGAACCCGTTTCTCGGCTTGAGAGCTACTTTCTTGACTGTATTTTGAGTTAAGCAGTTGGCGCGACTTCAGTTCTAGCCTATAAAGTCAAATCTTGTGGTGGTTGCTCCATAGTAACATAGCTGCCCGAGGTCGCAAAGTTAGCAAGTACAAGAAAATTAAAAATTGTACGTAATTCCACGGTAGTGCTTATGGTCGATCCCGTTTCTCGGCTTGAGAGCTACTTTCTTGACTGTATTTTGAGTTAAGCAGTTGGCGCGACTTCAGTTCTAGCCTATAAAGTCAAATCTTGTGTGGTTCCTCCATGGTAACATAGCTGCCCGAGGTCGCCAAGTTAGCAAGTACAAGAAATTTGAAAATTGTATGTAATTTCACATTAGTGCTTATGGTCGATCCCGTTTCTCGGCTTGAGAGCTACTTTCTTGACTGTATTTTGAGTTAAGCAGTTGGCGCGACTTCAGTGCTAGCCTATAAAGTCAAATCTTGTGTGGTTCCTCCATGGTAACATAGCTGCCCGAGGTCGCCAAGTTAGCAAGTACAAGAAATTTGAAAATTGTACGTAATTTCACGGTAGTGCTTATGGTCGATCCCGTTTCTCGGCTTGAGAGCTACTTTCTTGACTGTATTTTGAGTTAAGCAGTTGGCGCGACTTCAGTTCTAGCCTATAAAGTCAAATCTTGTGTGGTTCCTCCATGGTAACATAGCTGCCCGAGGTCGCAAAGTTAGCAAGTACAAGAAATTTGAAAATTGTATGTAATTTCACGGTAGTGCTTATAGTCGATCCCGTTTCTCGGCTTCAGAGCTACTTTCTTGACTGTATTTTGAGTTAAGCAGTTGGCGCGACTTCAGTTCTAGCCTATAAAGTCAAATCTTGTGTGGTTCCTCCATGGTAACATAGCTGCCCGAGGTCGCAAAGTTAGCAAGTACAAGAAATTTGAAAATTGTATGTAATTTCACATTAGTGCTTATGGTCGATCCCGTTTCTCGGCTTGAGAGCTACTTTCTTGACTGTATTTTGAGTTAAGCAGTTGGCGCGACTTCAGTTCTAGCCTATAAAGTCAAATCTTGTGTGGTTCCTCCATGGCAACATAGCTGCCCGAGGTCGCAAAGTTAGCAAGTACAAGAAATTTGAAAATTGTATGTAATTTCACATTAGTGCTTATAGTCGATCCCGTTTCTCGGTTTCAGAGCTACTTTCTTGACTGTATTTTGAGTTAAGCAGTTGGCGCGACTTCAGTACTAGCCTATAAAGTCAAATCTTGTGTAGTTCCTCCATGGTAACATAGCTGCCCGAGGTCGCAAAGTTAGCAAGTACAAGAAATTTGAAAATTGTATGTAATTTCACATTAGTGCTTATGGTCGATTCCGTTTCTCGGCTTGAGAGCTACTTTCTTGACTATATTTTGAGTTAAGCAGTTGGCGCGACTTCAGTTCTAGCCTATAAAATGAAATCTTGTGTGGTTCCTCCATGGTAACATAGCTGCCCGAGGTCACCAAGTTAGCAAGTACAAGAAATTTGAAAATTGTATGTAATTTCACATTAGTGCTTATGGTCGATCCCGTTTCTCGGCTTGAGAGCTACTTTCTTGACTGTATTTTGAGTTTAGCAGTTGGCGCGACTTCAGTTCTAGCCTATAAAGTCAAATCTTGTGTGGTTCCTCCATGGTAACATAGCTGCCCGAGGTCGCCAAGTTAGCAAGTACAAGAAATTTGAAAATTGTATGTAATTTCACTTTAGTGCTTATGGTCGATCCCGTTTCTCGGCTTGAGAGCTACTTTCTTGACTGTATTTTGAGGTAAGCAGTTGGCGCGACTTCAGTTCTAGCCTATAAAGTCAAATCTTGTGTGGTTCCTCCATGGTAACATAGCTGCCCGAGGTCGCCAAGTTAGCAAGTACAAGAAATTTGAAAATTGTACGTAATTTCACGGTAGTGCTTATGGTCGATCCCGGTTCTCGGCTTGAGAGCTACTTTCTTGACTGTATTTTGAGTTAAGCAGTTGGCGCGACTTCAGTTCTAGCCTATAAAATCAAATCTTGTGTGGTTCCTCCATGGTAACATAGCTGCCCGAGGTCGCCAAGTTAGCAAGTACAAGAATTTTGTAAATTGTATGTAATTTCACATTAGTGCTTATGGTCGAACCCGTTTCTCGGCTTGAGAGCTACTTTCTTGACTGTATTTTGAGTTAAGCAGTTGGCGCGACTTCAGTTCTATCCTATAAAGTCAAATCTTGTGTGGTTCCTCCATGGTAACATAGCTGCCCGAGGTCGCAAAGTTAGCAAGTACAAGAAAATTGAAAATTGTACGTAATTTCACGGTAGTGCTTATGGTCGATCCCGTTTCTCGGCTTGAGAGCTACTTTCTTGACTGTATTTTGAGTTAAGCAGTTGGCGCGACTTCAGTTCTAGCCTATAAAGTCAAATCTTGCGTGGTTCCTCCATGGTAACATAGCTGCCCGAGGTCGCCAAGTTAGCAAGTACAAGAAATTTGAAAATTGTATGTAATTTCACATTAGTGCTTATGGTCGATCCCGTTTCTCGGCTTGAGAGCTACTTTCTTGACTGTATTTTGAGTTAAGCAGTTGGCGCGACTTCAGTTCTAGCCTATAAAGTCAAATCTTGTGTGGTTCCTCCATGGTAACATAGCTGCCCGAGGTCGCCAAGTTAGCAAGTACAAGAAATTTGAAAATTGTATGTAATTTCACATTAGTGCTTATGGTCGATCCCGTTTCTCGGCTTGAGAGCTACTTTCTTGACTGTATTTTGAGTTAAGCAGTTGGCGCGACTTCAGTTCTAGCCTATAAAGTCAAATCTTGTGTGGTTCCTCCATGGTAACATAGCTGCCCGAGGTCGCCAAGTTAGCAAGTACAAGAAATTTGAAAATTGTATGTAATTTCACATTAGTGCTTATGGTCGATCCCGTTTCTCGGCTTGAGAGCTACTTTCTTGACTGTATTTTGAGTTAAGCAGTTGGCGCGACTTCAGTTCTAGCCTATAAAATGAAATCTTGTGTGGTTCCTCCATGGTAACATAGCTGCCCGAGGTCACCAAGTTAGCAAGTACAAGAAATTTGAAAATTGTATGTAATTTCACATTAGTGCTTATGGTCGATCCCGTTTCTCGGCTTGAGAGCTACTTTCTTGACTGTATTTTGAGTTAAGTAGTTGGCGCGACTTCAGTTCTAGCCTATAAAGTCAAATCTTGTGTGGTTCCTCCATGGTAACATAGCTGCCCGAGGTCGGAAAGTTAGCAAGTACAAGAAATTTGAAAATTGTATGCAATTTCACATTAGTGCTTATAGTCGATCCCGTTTCTCGGTTTCAGAGCTACTTTCTTGACTGTATTTTGAGTTAAGCAGTTGGCGCGACTTCAGTTCTAGCCTATAAAGTCAAATCTTGTGTAGTTCCTCCATGGTAACATAGCTGCCCGAGGTCGCAAAGTTAGCAAGTACAAGAAATTTGAAAATTGTATGTAATTTCACATTAGTGTTTATAGTCGATCCCGTTTCTCGGTTTCAGAGCTACTTTCTTGACTGTATTTTGAGTTAAGCAGTTGGCGCGACTTCAGTTCTAGCCTATAAAGTCAAATCTTGTGTAGTTCCTCCATGGTAACATAGCTGCCCGAGGTCGCAAAGTTAGCAAGTACAAGAAATTTGAAAATTGTATGTAATTTCACATTAGTGCTTATGGTCGATCCCGTTTCTCGGCTTGAGAGCTACTTTCTTGACTATATTTTGAGTTAAGCAGTTGGCGCGACTTCAGTTCTAGCCTATAAAATGAAATCTTGTGTGGTTCCTCCATGGTAACATAGCTGCCCGAGGTCACCAAGTTAGCAAGTACAAGAAATTTGAAAATTGTATGTAATTTCACATTAGTGCTTATGGTCGATCCCGTTTCTCGGCTTGAGAGCTACTTTCTTGACTGTATTTTGAGTTAAGTAGTTGGCGCGACTTCAGTTCTAGCCTATAAAGTCAAATCTTGTGTGGTTCCTCCATGGTAACATAGCTGCCCGAGGTCGGAAAGTTAGCAAGTACAAGAAATTTGAAAATTGTATGCAATTTCACATTAGTGCTTATAGTCGATCCCGTTTCTCGGTTTCAGAGCTACTTTCTTGACTGTATTTTGAGTTAAGCAGTTGGCGCGACTTCAGTTCTAGCCTATAAAGTCAAATCTTGTGTAGTTCCTCCATGGTAACATAGCTGCCCGAGGTCGCAAAGTTAGCAAGTACAAGAAATTTGAAAATTGTATGTAATTTCACATTAGTGCTTATGGTCGATCCCGTTTCTCGGCTTGAGAGCTACTTTCTTGACTGTATTTTGAGGTAAGCAGTTGGCGCGACTTCAGTTCTAGCCTATAAAGTCAAATCTTGTGTGGTTCCTCCATGGTAACATAGCTGCCCGAGGTCGCAAAGTTAGCAAGTACAAGAAATTTGAAAATTGTATGTAATTTCACATTAGTGCTTATGGTCGATCCCGTTTCTCGGCTTGAGAGCTACTTTCTTGACTGTATTTTGAGTTAAGTAGTTGGCGCGACTTCAGTTCTAGCCTATTAAGTCAAATCCTGTGTGGTTCCTCCATGGTAACATAGCTGCCCGAGGTCGGAAAGTTAGCAAGTACAAGAAATTTGAAAATTGTATGCAATTTCACATTAGTGCTTATGGTCGATCCCGGTTCTCGGCTTGAGAGCTACTTTCTTGACTGTATTTTGAGTTAAGCAGTTAGCGCGACTTCAGTTCTAGCCTATAAAGTCAAATCTTGTGTGGTTCCTCCATGGTAACATAGCTGCCCGAGGTCGCAAAGTTAGCAAGTACAAGAAATTTGAAAATTGTATATAATTTCACATTAGTGCTTATGGTCGATCCCCTTTCTCGGCTTGAGAGCTACTTTCTTGACTGTATTTTGAGTTAAGCAGTTGGCGCGACTTCAGTTCTAGCCTATAAAGTCAAATCTTGTGTGGTTCCTCCATGGTAACATAGCTGCCCGAGGTCGCAAAGTTAGCAAGTACAAGAAATTTGAAAGTTGTATGTAATTTCACGGTAGTGCTTATGGTCGATCCCGGTTCTCGGCTTGAGAGCTACTTTCTTGACTGTATTTTGAGTTAAGCAGTTGGCGCGACTTCAGTTCTAGCCTCTAAAGTCAAATCTTGTGTGGTTCCTCCATGGTAACATAGCTGCCCGAGGTCGCAAAGTTAGCAAGTACAAGAAATTTGAAAATTGTATGTAATTTCACGGTAGTGCTTATGGTCGATCCCGTTTCTCTGCTTGAGAGCTACTTTCTTGACTGTATTTTGAGTTAAGCAGTTGGCGCGACTTCAGTTCTAGCCTATAAAGTCAAATCTTGTGTGGTTCCTCCATGGTAACATAGCTGCCCGAGGTCGCCAAATTAGCAAGTACAAGAAATTTGAAAATTGTATGTAATTTCACATTAGTGCTTATGGTCGATCCCGGTTCTCGGCTTGAGAGCTACTTTCTTGATTGTATTTTGAGTTAAGCAGTTAACGCGACTTCAGTTCTAGCCTATAAAGTCAAATCTTGTGTGGTTCCTCCATGGTAACATAGCTGCCCGAGATCGGAAAGTTAGCAAGTACAAGAAATTTGAAAATTGTATGTAATTTCACATTAGTGCTTATGGTCGATCCCGTTTCTCGGCTTGAGAGCTACTTTCTTGACTGTATTTTGAGTTAAGCAGTTGGGGCGACTTCAGTGCTAGCCTATAAAGTCAAATCTTGTGTGGTTCCTCCATGGTAACATAGCTGCCCGAGGTCGCAAAGTTAGCAAGTACAAGAAATTTGAAAATTGTACGTAATTTCACGGTAGTGCTTATGGTCGATCCCGTTTCTCGGCTTGAGAGCTACTTTCTTGACTGTATTTTGAGTTAAGCAGTTGGCGCGACTTCAGTTCTAGCCTATAAAGTCAAATCTTGTGCGGTTCCTCCATGGTAACATAGCTGCCCGAGGTCGCCAAGTTAGCAAGTACAAGAAATTTGAAAATTGTATGTAATTTCACATTAGTGCTTATGGTCGATCCCGTTTCTCGGCTTGAGAGCTACTTTCTTGACTGTATTTTGAGTTAAGCAGTTGGCGCGACTTCAGTGCTAGCCTATAAAGTCAAATCTTGTGTGGTTCCTCCATGGTAACATAGCTGCCCGAGGTCGCCAAGTTAGCAAGTACAAGAAATTTGAAAATTGTACGTAATTTCACGGTAGTGCTTATGGTCGATCCCGTTTCTCGGCTTGAGAGCTACTTTCTTGACTGTATTTTGAGTTAAGCAGTTGGCGCGACTTCAGTTCTAGCCTATAAAGTCAAATCTTGTGTGGTTCCTCCATGGTAACATAGCTGCCCGAGGTCGCAAAGTTAGCAAGTACAAGAAATTTGAAAATTGTATGTAATTTCACGGTAGTGCTTATAGTCGATCCCGTTTCTCGGCTTCAGAGCTACTTTCTTGACTGTATTTTGAGTTAAGCAGTTGGCGCGACTTCAGTTCTAGCCTATAAAGTCAAATCTTGTGTGGTTCCTCCATGGTAACATAGCTGCCCGAGGTCGCAAAGTTAGCAAGTACAAGAAATTTGAAAATTGTATGTAATTTCACATTAGTGCTTATGGTCGATCCCGTTTCTCGGCTTGAGAGCTACTTTCTTGACTGTGTTTTGAGTTAAGCAGTTGGCGCGACTTCAGTTCTAGCCTATAAAGTCAAATCTTGTGTGGTTCCTCCATGGCAACATAGCTGCCCGAGGTCGCAAAGTTAGCAAGTACAAGAAATTTGAAAATTGTATGTAATTTCACATTAGTGCTTATAGTCGATCCCGTTTCTCGGTTTCAGAGCTACTTTCTTGACTGTATTTTGAGTTAAGCAGTTGGCGCGACTTCAGTTCTAGCCTATAAAGTCAAATCTTGTGTAGTTCCTCCATGGTAACATAGCTGCCCGAGGTCGCAAAGTTAGCAAGTACAAGAAATTTGAAAATTGTATGTAATTTCACATTAGTGCTTATGGTCGATCCCGTTTCTCGGCTTGAGAGCTACTTTCTTGACTATATTTTGAGTTAAGCAGTTGGCGCGACTTCAGTTCTAGCCTATAAAATGAAATCTTGTGTGGTTCCTCCATGGTAACATAGCTGCCCGAGGTCACCAAGTTAGCAAGTACAAGAAATTTGAAAATTGTATGTAATTTCACATTAGTGCTTATGGTCGATCCCGTTTCTCGGCTTGAGAGCTACTTTCTTGACTGTATTTTGAGTTAAGCAGTTGGCGCGACTTCAGTTCTAGCCTATAAAGTCAAATCTTGTGTGGTTCCTGAATGGTAACATAGCTGCCCGAGGTCGCCAAGTTAGCAAGTACAAGAAATTTGAAAATTGTATGTAATTTCACTTTAGTGCTTATGGTCGATCCCGTTTCTCGGCTTGAGAGCTACTTTCTTGACTGTATTTTGAGGTAAGCAGTTGGCGCGACTTCAGTTCTAGCCTATAAAGTCAAATCTTGTGTGGTTCCTCCATGGTAACATAGCTGCCCGAGGTCGCCAAGTTAGCAAGTACAAGAAATTTGAAAATTGTACGTAATTTCACGGTAGTGCTTATGGTCGATCCCGGTTCTCGGCTTGAGAGCTACTTTCTTGACTGTATTTTGAGTTAAGCAGTTGGCGCGACTTCAGTTCTAGCCTATAAAGTCAAATCTTGTGTGGTTCCTCCATGGTAACATAGCTGCCCGAGGTCGCCAAGTTAGCAAGTACAAGAATTTTGTAAATTGTATGTAATTTCACATTAGTGCTTATGGTCGAACCCGTTTCTCGGCTTGAGAGCTACTTTCTTGACTGTATTTTGAGTTAAGCAGTTGGCGCGACTTCAGTTCTAGCCTATAAAGTCAAATCTTGTGGTGGTTGCTCCATAGTAACATAGCTGCCCGAGGTCGCAAAGTTAGCAAGTACAAGAAAATTAAAAATTGTACGTAATTCCACGGTAGTGCTTATGGTCGATCCCGTTTCTCGGCTTGAGAGCTACTTTCTTGACTGTATTTTGAGTTAAGCAGTTGGCGCGACTTCAGTTCTAGCCTATAAAGTCAAATCTTGTGTGGTTCCTCCATGGTAACATAGCTGCCCGAGGTCGCCAAGTTAGCAAGTACAAGAAATTTGAAAATTGTATGTAATTTCACATTAGTGCTTATGGTCGATCCCGTTTCTCGGCTTGAGAGCTACTTTCTTGACTGTATTTTGAGTTAAGCAGTTGGCGCGACTTCAGTGCTAGCCTATAAAGTCAAATCTTGTGTGGTTCCTCCATGGTAACATAGCTGCCCGAGGTCGCCAAGTTAGCAAGTACAAGAAATTTGAAAATTGTACGTAATTTCACGGTAGTGCTTATGGTCGATCCCGTTTCTCGGCTTGAGAGCTACTTTCTTGACTGTATTTTGAGTTAAGCAGTTGGCGCGACTTCAGTTCTAGCCTATAAAGTCAAATCTTGTGTGGTTCCTCCATGGTAACATAGCTGCCCGAGGTCGCAAAGTTAGCAAGTACAAGAAATTTGAAAATTGTATGTAATTTCACGGTAGTGCTTATAGTCGATCCCGTTTCTCGGCTTCAGAGCTACTTTCTTGACTGTATTTTGAGTTAAGCAGTTGGCGCGACTTCAGTTCTAGCCTATAAAGTCAAATCTTGTGTGGTTCCTCCATGGTAACATAGCTGCCCGAGGTCGCAAAGTTAGCAAGTACAAGAAATTTGAAAATTGTATGTAATTTCACATTAGTGCTTATGGTCGATCCCGTTTCTCGGCTTGAGAGCTACTTTCTTGACTGTATTTTGAGTTAAGCAGTTGGCGCGACTTCAGTTCTAGCCTATAAAGTCAAATCTTGTGTGGTTCCTCCATGGCAACATAGCTGCCCGAGGTCGCAAAGTTAGCAAGTACAAGAAATTTGAAAATTGTATGTAATTTCACATTAGTGCTTATAGTCGATCCCGTTTCTCGGTTTCAGAGCTACTTTCTTGACTGTATTTTGAGTTAAGCAGTTGGCGCGACTTCAGTACTAGCCTATAAAGTCAAATCTTGTGTAGTTCCTCCATGGTAACATAGCTGCCCGAGGTCGCAAAGTTAGCAAGTACAAGAAATTTGAAAATTGTATGTAATTTCACATTAGTGCTTATGGTCGATTCCGTTTCTCGGCTTGAGAGCTACTTTCTTGACTATATTTTGAGTTAAGCAGTTGGCGCGACTTCAGTTCTAGCCTATAAAATGAAATCTTGTGTGGTTCCTCCATGGTAACATAGCTGCCCGAGGTCACCAAGTTAGCAAGTACAAGAAATTTGAAAATTGTATGTAATTTCACATTAGTGCTTATGGTCGATCCCGTTTCTCGGCTTGAGAGCTACTTTCTTGACTGTATTTTGAGTTTAGCAGTTGGCGCGACTTCAGTTCTAGCCTATAAAGTCAAATCTTGTGTGGTTCCTCCATGGTAACATAGCTGCCCGAGGTCGCCAAGTTAGCAAGTACAAGAAATTTGAAAATTGTATGTAATTTCACTTTAGTGCTTATGGTCGATCCCGTTTCTCGGCTTGAGAGCTACTTTCTTGACTGTATTTTGAGGTAAGCAGTTGGCGCGACTTCAGTTCTAGCCTATAAAGTCAAATCTTGTGTGGTTCCTCCATGGTAACATAGCTGCCCGAGGTCGCCAAGTTAGCAAGTACAAGAAATTTGAAAATTGTACGTAATTTCACGGTAGTGCTTATGGTCGATCCCGGTTCTCGGCTTGAGAGCTACTTTCTTGACTGTATTTTGAGTTAAGCAGTTGGCGCGACTTCAGTTCTAGCCTATAAAATCAAATCTTGTGTGGTTCCTCCATGGTAACATAGCTGCCCGAGGTCGCCAAGTTAGCAAGTACAAGAATTTTGTAAATTGTATGTAATTTCACATTAGTGCTTATGGTCGAACCCGTTTCTCGGCTTGAGAGCTACTTTCTTGACTGTATTTTGAGTTAAGCAGTTGGCGCGACTTCAGTTCTATCCTATAAAGTCAAATCTTGTGTGGTTCCTCCATGGTAACATAGCTGCCCGAGGTCGCAAAGTTAGCAAGTACAAGAAAATTGAAAATTGTACGTAATTTCACGGTAGTGCTTATGGTCGATCCCGTTTCTCGGCTTGAGAGCTACTTTCTTGACTGTATTTTGAGTTAAGCAGTTGGCGCGACTTCAGTTCTAGCCTATAAAGTCAAATCTTGCGTGGTTCCTCCATGGTAACATAGCTGCCCGAGGTCGCCAAGTTAGCAAGTACAAGAAATTTGAAAATTGTATGTAATTTCACATTAGTGCTTATGGTCGATCCCGTTTCTCGGCTTGAGAGCTACTTTCTTGACTGTATTTTGAGTTAAGCAGTTGGCGCGACTTCAGTTCTAGCCTATAAAGTCAAATCTTGTGTGGTTCCTCCATGGTAACATAGCTGCCCGAGGTCGCCAAGTTAGCAAGTACAAGAAATTTGAAAATTGTATGTAATTTCACATTAGTGCTTATGGTCGATCCCGTTTCTCGGCTTGAGAGCTACTTTCTTGACTGTATTTTGAGTTAAGCAGTTGGCGCGACTTCAGTTCTAGCCTATAAAGTCAAATCTTGTGTGGTTCCTCCATGGTAACATAGCTGCCCGAGGTCGCCAAGTTAGCAAGTACAAGAAATTTGAAAATTGTATGTAATTTCACATTAGTGCTTATGGTCGATCCCGTTTCTCGGCTTGAGAGCTACTTTCTTGACTGTATTTTGAGTTAAGCAGTTGGCGCGACTTCAGTTCTAGCCTATAAAGTCAAATCTTGTGTGGTTCCTCCATGGTAACATAACTGCCCAAGGTCGCAAAGTTAGCAAGTACAAGAAAATTGAAAATTGTACGTAATTTCACGGTAGTGCTTATGGTCGATCCCGTTTCTCGGCTTGAGAGCTACTTTCTTGACTGTATTTTGAGTTAAGCAGTTGGCGCGACTTCAGCTCTAGCCTATAAAGTCAAATCTTGTGTGGTTCCTCCATGGTAACATAGCTGCCCGAGGTCGCCAAGTTAGCAAGTACAAGAAATTTGAAAATTGTATGTAATTTCACTTTAGTGCTTATGGTCGATCCCGTTTCTCGGCCTGAGAGCTACTTTCTTGACTGTATTTTGAGTTAAGCAGTTGGCGCGACTTCAGTTCTAGCCTATTAGGTCAAATCTTATGTGGTTCCTCCATGGTAACATAGCTGCCCGAGGTCGCAAAGTTAGCAAGTACAAGAAATTTGAAAATTGTATGTAATTTCACATTAGTGCTTATGGTCGATCCCGGTTCTCGGCTTGAGAGCTACTTTCTTGACTGTATTTTGAGTTAAGCAGTTGGCGCGGCTTCAGTTCTAGCCTATAAAGTCAAATCTTGTGTGGTTCCTCCATGGTAACATAGCTGCCCGAGGTCGCAAAGTTAGCAAGTACAAGAAATTTGAAAATTGTATGTAATTTCACATTAGTGCTTATGGTCGATCCCGTTTCTCGGCTTGAGAGCTACTTTCTTGACTGTATTTTGAGTTAAGCAGTTGGCGCGACTTCAGGTCTAGCCTATAAAGTCAAATCTTGTGTGGTTCCTCCATGGTAACATAGCTGCCCGAGGTCGCAAAGTTAGCAAGTACAAGAAATTTGAAAATTGTATGTAATTTCACATTAGTGCTTATGGTCGATCCCGTTTCTCGGCTTCAGAGCTACTTTCTTGACTGTATTTTGAGTTAAGCAGTTGGCGCGACTTTAGTTCTAGCCTATAAAGTCAAATCTTGTGCGGTTCCTCCATGGTAACATAGCTGCCCGAGGTCGCCAAGTTAGCAAGTACAAGAAATTTGAAAATTGTATGTAATTTCACGGTAGTGCTTATGGTCGATCCCGGTTCTCGGCTTGAGAGCTACTTTCTTGACTGTATTTTGAGTTAAGCAGTTGGCGCGACTTCAGTTCTAGCCTATAAAGTCAAATCTTGTGTGGTTCCTCCATAGTAACATAGCTGCCCGAGATCGCCAAGTTAGCAAGTACAAGAATTTTGAAAATTGTATATAATTTCACATTAGTGCTTATGGTCGATCCCGTTTCTCGGCTTGAGAGCTACTTTCTTGACTGTATTTTGAGTTAAGCAGCTGGCGCGACTACAGTTCTAGCCTATAAAGTCAAATCTTGTGTGGTTCCTCCATGGTAACATAGCTGCCCGAGGTCGCAAAGTTAGCAAGTACAAGAAAATTGAAAATTGTACGTAATTTCACGGTAGTGCTTATGGTCGATCCCGTTTCTCGGCTTGAGAGCTACTTTCTTGACTGTATTTTGAGTTAAGCAGTTGGCGCGACTTCAGTTCTAGCCTATAAAGTCAAATCTTGTGTGGTTCCTCCATGGTAACATAGCTGCCCGAGGTCGCCAAGTTAGCAAGTACAAGAAATTTGAAAATTGTATGTAATTTCACATAAGTGCTTATGGTCGATCCCGTTTCTCGGCTTGAGAGCTACTTTCTTGACTGTATTTTGAGTTAAGCAGTTGGCGCGACTTCAGTTCTAGCCTATAAAGTCAAATCTTGTGTGGTTCCTCCATGGTAACATAGCTGCCCGAGGTCGCAAAGTTAGCAAGTACAAGAAATTTGAAAATTGTATGTAATTTCACGGTAGTGCTTATGGTCGATCCCGGTTCTCGGCTTGAGAGCTACTTTCTTGACTGTATTTTGAGTTAAGCAGTTGGCGCGACTTCAGTTCTAGCCTATAAAGTCAAATCTTGTGTGGTTCCTCCATGGTAACATAGCTGCCCGAGGTCGCAAATTTAGCAAGTACAAGAAATTTGAAAATTGTATGTAATTTCACATTAGTGCTTATGGTCGATCCCGTTTCTCGGCTTGAGAGCTACTTTCTTGACTGTATTTTGAGTTAAGCAGTTGGCGCGACTTCAGTTCTAGCCTATAAAGTCAAATCTTGTGTGGTTCCTCCATGGTAACATAGCTGCCCGAGGTCGCAAAGTTAGCAAGTACAAGAAAATTGAAAATTGTACGTAATTTCACGGTAGTGCTTATGGTCAATTCCCGTTTCTCGCCTTGAGAGCTACTTTCTTGACTGTATTTTGAGTTAAGCAGTTGGCGCGACTTCAGTTCTAGCCTATAAAGTCAAATCTTGTGTGGTTCCTTCATGGTAACATAGCTGCCCGAGGTCGCAAAATTAGCAAGTACAAGAAATTTGAAAATTGTATGTAATTTCACATTAGTGCTTATGGTCGATCCCGTTTCTCGGCTTGAGAGCTACTTTCTTGACTGTATTTTGAGTTAAGCAGTTGGCGCGACTTCAGTTCTAGCCTATAAAGTCAAATCTTGTGTGGTTCCTCCATGGTAACATAGCTGCCCGAGGTCGCAAAGTTAGCAAGTACAAGAAATTTGAAAATTGTCTGTAATTTCACATTAGTGCTTATGGTCGATCCCGTTTCTCGGCTTGAGAGCTACTTTCTTGACTGTATTTTGAGTTAAGCAGTTGGCGCGACTTCAGTTCTAGCCTATAAAGTCAAATCTTGTGTGGTTCCTCCATGGTAACATAGCTGCCCGAGGTCGCAAAGTTAGCAAGTACAAGAAATTTGAAAATTGTATGTAATTTCACATTAGTGCTTATGGTCGATCCCGTTTCTCGGCTTGAGAGCTACTTTCTTGACTGTATTTTGAGTTAAGCGGTTGGCGCGACTTCAGTTCTAGCCTATAAAGTCAAATCTTGTGTGGTTCCTCCATGGTAACATAGCTGCCCGAGGTCGCAAAGTTAGCAAGTACAAGAAATTTGAAAATTGTATGTAATTTCACATTAGTGCTTATGGTCGATCCCGTTTCTCGGCTTGAGAGCTACTTTCTTGACTATATTTTGAGTTAAGCAGTTGGCGCGACTTCAGTTCTAGCCTATAAAATGAAATCTTGTGTGGTTCCTCCATGGTAACATATCTGCCCGAGGTCGCCAAGTTGGCAAGTACAAGAAATTTGAAAATTGTATGTAATTTCACATTAGTGCTTATGGTCGATCCCGTTTCTCGGCTTGAGAGCTACTTTCTTGACTGTATTTTGAGTTAAGCAGTTGGCGCGACTTCAGTTCTAGCCTATAAAGTCAAATCTTGTGTGGTTCCTCCATGGTAACATAGCTGCCCGAGGTCGCAAACTTAGCAAGTACAAGAAAATTGAAAATTGTATGTAATTTCACGGTAGTGCTTATGGTCGATCCCGGTTCTCGGCTTGAGAACTACTTTCTTGACTGTATTTTGAGTTAAGCAGTTGGCGCGACTTCAGTTCTAGCCTATAAAGTCAAATCTTGTGTGGTTCCTCCATGGTAACATAGCTGCCCGAGGTCGCAAAGTTAGCAAGTACAAGAAATTTGAAAATTGTATGTAATTTCACATTAGTGCTTATGGTCGATCCCGTTTCTCGGCTTCAGAGCTACTTTCTTGACTGTATTTTGAGTTAAGCAGTTGGCGCGACTTCAGTTCTAGCCTATAAAGTCAAATCTTGTGTGGTTCCTCCATGGTAACATAGCTGCCCGAGGTCGCAAAGTTAGCAAGTACAAGAAATTTGAAAATTGTATGTAATTTCACATTAGTGCTTATGGTCGATCCCGTTTCTCGGCTTCAGAGCTACTTTCTTGACTGTATTTTGAGTTAGGCAGTTGGCGCGACTTCAGTTCTAGCCTATAAAGTCAAATCTTGTGTGGTTCCTCCATGGTAACATAGCTGCCCGAGGTCGCCAAGTTAGCAAGTACAAGAAATTTGAAAATTGTACGTAATTTCACGGTAGTGCTTATGGTCGATCCCGGTTCTCGGCTTGAGAGCTACTTTCTTGACTGTATTTTGAGTTAAGCAGTTGGCGCGACTTCAGTTCTAGCCTATAAAGTCAAATCTTGTGTGGTTCCTCCATGGTAACATAGCTGCCCGAGGTCGCAAAGTTAGCAAGTACAAGAAATTTGAAAATTGTATGTAATTTCACATTAGTGCTTATGGTCGATCCCGGTTCTCGGCTTGAGAGCTACTTTCTTGACTGTATTTTGAGTTAAGCAGTTGGCGCGACTTCAGTTCTAGCCTATAAAGTCAAATCTTGTGTGGTTCCTCCATGGTAACATAGCTGCCCGAGGTCGCAAAGTTAGCAAGTACAAGAAATTTGAAAATTGTATGTAATTTCACATTAGTGCTTATGGTCGATCCCGTTTCTCGGCTTGAGAGCTACTTTCTTGACTGTATTTTGAGTTAAGCAGTTGGCGCGACTTCAGTTCTAGCCTATAAAGTCAAATCTTATGTGGTTCCTCCATGGTAACATAGCTGCCCGAGGTCGCAAAGTTAGCAAGTACAAGAAATTTGAAAATTGTATGTAATTTCACATTAGTGCTTATGGTCGATCCCGTTTCTCGGCTTGAGAGCTACTTTCTTGACTGTATTTTGAGTTAAGCAGTTGGCGCGACTTCAGTTCTAGCCTATAAAGTCAAATCTTATGTGGTTCCTCCATGGTAACATAGCTGCCCGAGGTCGCAAAGTTAGCAAGTACAAGAAATTTGAAAATTGTATGTAATTTCACATTAGTGCTTATGGTCGATCCCGGTTCTCGGCTTGAGAGCTACTTTCTTGACTGTATTTTGAGTTAAGCAGTTGGCGCGACTTCAGTTCTAGCCTATAAAGTCAAATCTTGTGTGGTTCCTCCATGGTAACATAGCTGCCCGAGGTCGCAAAGTTAGCAAGTACAAGAAATTTGAAAATTGTATGTAATTTCACATTAGTGCTTATGGTCGATCCCGTTTCTCGGCTTGAGAGCTACTTTCTTGACTGTATTTTGAGTTAAGCAGTTGGCGCGACTTTAGTTCTAGCCTATAAAGTCAAATCTTGTGTGGTTCCTCCATGGTAACATAGCTGCCCGAGGTCGCAAAGTTAGCAAGTACAAGAAATTTGAAAATTGTATGTAATTTCACATTAGTGCTTATGGTCGATCCCGTTTCTCGGCTTGAGAGCTACTTTCTTGACTGTATTTTGAGTTAAGCAGTTGGCGCGACTTCAGTTCTAGCCTATAAAGTCAAATCTTGTGTGGTTCCTCCATGGTAACATAGCTGCCCGAGGTCGCAAAGTTAGCAAGTACAAGAAATTTGAAAATTGTATGTAATTTCACATTAGTGCTTATGGTCGATCCCGTTTTCTCGGCTTGAGAGCTACTTTCTTGACTGTATTTTGAGTTAAGCAGTTGGCGCGACTTCAGTTCTAGCCTATAAAGTCAAATCTTATGTGGTTCCTCCATGGTAACATAGCTGCCCGAGGTCGCAAAGTTAGCAAGTACAAGAAATTTGAAAATTGTATGTAATTTCACATTAGTGCTTATGGTCGATCCCGGTTCTCGGCTTGAGAGCTACTTTCTTGACTGTATTTTGAGTTAAGCAGTTGGCGCGACTTCAGTTCTAGCCTATAAAGTCAAATCTTGTGTGGTTCCTCCATGGTAACATAGCTGCCCGAGGTCGCAAAGTTAGCAAGTACAAGAAAATTTGAAAATTGTATGTAATTTCACATTAGTGCTTATGGTCGATCCCGTTTCTCGGCTTGAGAGCTACTTTCTTGACTGTATTTTGAGTTAAGCAGTTGGCGCGACTTCAGGTCTAGCCTATAAAGTCAAATCTTGTGTGGTTCCTCCATGGTAACATAGCTGCCCGAGGTCGCAAAGTTAGCAAGTACAAGAAATTTGAAAATTGTATGTAATTTCACATTAGTGCTTATGGTCGATCCCGTTTCTCGGCTTCAGAGCTACTTTCTTGACCGTATTTTGAGTTATGCTGTTGGCGCGACTTCAGTTCTAGCCTATAAAGTCAAATCTTGTGTGGGTCCTCCATGGTAACATAGCTGCCCGAGGTCGCCAAGTTAGCAAGTACAAGAAATTTGAAAATTGTATGTAATTTCACGGTAGTGCTTATGGTCGATCCCGGTTCTCGGCTTGAGAGCTACTTTCTTGACTGTATTTTGAGTTAAGCAGTTGGCGCGACTTCAGTTCTAGCCTATAAAGTCAAATCTTGTGTGGTTCCTCCATGGTAACATAGCTGCCCGAGGTCGCCAAGTTAGCAAGTACAAGAATTTTGAAAATTGTATATAATTTCACATTAGTGCTTATGGTCGATCCCGTTTCTCGGCTTGAGAGCTACTTTCTTGACTGTATTTTGAGTTAAGCAGTTGGCGCGACTTCAGTTCTAGCCTATAAAGTCAAATCTTGTGTGGTTCCTCCATGGTAACATAGCTGCCCGAGGTCGCAAAGTTAGCAAGTACAAGAAAATTTAAAATTGTACGTAATTTCACGGTAGTGCTTATGGTCGATCCCGTTTCTCGGCTTGAGAGCTACTTTCTTGACTGTATTTTGAGTTAAGCAGTTGGCGCGACTTCAGTTCTAGCCTATAAAGTCAAATCTTGTGTGGTTCCTCCATGGTAACATAGCTGCCCGAGGTCGCCAAGTTAGCAAGTACAAGAAATTTGAAAATTGTATGTAATTTCACATTAGTGCTTATGGTCGATCCCGTTTCTCGGCTTGAGAGCTACTTTCTTGACTGTATTTTGAGTTAAGCAGTTGGCGCGACTTTAGTTCTAGCCTATAAAGTCAAATCTTGTGTGGTTCCTCCATGGTAACATAGCTGCCCGAGGTCGGAAAGTTAGCAAGTACAAGAAATTTGAAAATTGTATGTAATTTCACATTAGTGCTTATGGTCGATCCCGGTTCTCGGCTTGCGAGCTACTTTCTTGACTGTATTTTGAGTTAAGCAGTTGGCGCGACTTCAGTTCTTGCCTATAAAGTCAAATCTTGTGTGGTTCCTCCATGGTAACATAGCTGCCCGAGGTCGCAAAGTTAGCAAGTACAAGAAATTTGAAAATTGTATATAATTTCACATTAGTGCTTATGGTCGATCCCCTTTCTCGGCTTGAGAGCTACTTTCTTGACTGTATTTTGAGTTAAGCAGTTGGCGCGACTTCAGTTCTAGCCTATAAAGTCAAATCTTGTGTGGTTCCTCCATGGTAACATAGCTGCCCGAGGTCGCAAAGTTAGCAAGTACAAGAATTTTTGAAAATTGTATGTAATTTCACATTAGTGCTTATGGTCGATCCCGTTTCTCGGCTTGAGAGCTACTTTCTTGACTGTATTTTGAGTTAAGCAGTTGGCGCGACTTCAGTTCTAGCCTATAAAGTCAAATCTTGTGTGGTTCCTCCATGGCAACATAGCTGCCCGAGGTCGCAAAGTTAGCAAGTACAAGAAATTTGAAAATTGTATGTAATTTCACATTAGTGCTTATAGTCGATCCCGTTTCTCGGTTTCAGAGCTACTTTCTTGACTGTATTTTGAGTTAAGCAGTTGGCGCGACTTCAGTTCTAGCCTATAAAGTCAAATCTTGTGTAGTTCCTCCGTGGTAACATAGCTGCCCGAGGTCGCAAAGTTAGCAAGTACAAGAAATTTGAAAATTGTATGTAATTTCACATTAGTGCTTATGGTCGATCCCGTTTCTCGGCTTGAGAGCTACTTTCTTGACTATATTTTGAGTTAAGCAGTTGGCGCGACTTCAGTTCCAGCCTATAAAATGAAATCTTGTGTGGTTCCTCCATGGTAACATAGCTGCCCGAGGTCGCCAAGTTAGCAAGTACAAGAAATTTGAAAATTGTATGTAATTTCACATTAGTGCTTATGGTCTATCCCGTTTCTCGGCTTGAGAGCTACTTTCTTGACTGTATTTTGAGTTAAGCAGTTGGCGCGACTTCAGTTCTAGCCTATAAAGTCAAATCTTGTGTGGTTCCTCCATGGTAACATAGCTGCCCGAGGTCGCAAAGTTAGCAAGTACAAGAAATTTGAAAATTGTATGTAATTTCACATTAGTGCTTATGGTCGATCCCGTTTCTCGGCTTGAGAGCTACTTTCTTGACTGTATTTTGAGTTAAGCAGTTGGCGCGACTTCAGTTCTAGCCTATAAAGTCAAATCTTGTGTGGTTCCTCCATGGTAACATAGCTGCCCGAGGTCGCCAAGTTAGCAAGTACAAGAATTTTGAAAATTGTATATAATTTCACATTAGTGCTTATGGTCGATCCCGTTTCTCGGCTTGAGAGCTACTTTCTTGACTGTATTTTGAGTTAAGCAGTTGGCGCGACTTCAGTTCTAGCCTATAAAGTCAAATCTTGTGTGGTTCCTCCATGGTAACATAGCTGCCCGAGGTCGCAAAGTTAGCAAGTACAAGAAAATTTAAAATTGTACGTAATTTCACGGTAGTGCTTATGGTCGATCCCGTTTCTCGGCTTGAGAGCTACTTTCTTGACTGTATTTTGAGTTAAGCAGTTGGCGCGACTTCAGTTCTAGCCTATAAAGTCAAATCTTGTGTGGTTCCTCCATGGTAACATAGCTGCCCGAGGTCGCCAAGTTAGCAAGTACAAGAAATTTGAAAATTGTATGTAATTTCACATTAGTGCTTATGGTCGATCCCGTTTCTCGGCTTGAGAGCTACTTTCTTGACTGTATTTTGAGTTAAGCAGTTGGCGCGACTTTAGTTCTAGCCTATAAAGTCAAATCTTGTGTGGTTCCTCCATGGTAACATAGCTGCCCGAGGTCGG